>OX422221.1:172065440-176950440 GCA_949130495.1 Sambucus nigra
TTTTCTATTCTTATAGATGGACCAAAAGGACCCGGAGATAAGATTGATGTATTTTTACAGCCATTGATTGATGAGTTGATTGAGCTATGGGTTGATGGTGTACGCACTTACGATGAGTCAAGTAAGGAGTTCTTTCAGTTGCATGCATCGTTGTTGTGGACCATTAATGATTTCCCCGCTTATGCGATGTTATCGGGATGGAGCACAAAAGGTACATTTGCTTGCCCTTGCTGTAACGAAGACTACTAGTCAATGCGATTAGATAAGGGTAAGAAGTTCTGTTATTGGGGTCATCGTCGATTCTTAGACTCGCGCCATAGGCTTCGTAGGCAAAAGGCACCATTTAATGGGAGGGTAGAATTACGTCCATCCCCACTTAAACTTTCGGGCTTACAAGTATTACAACAGTTGAATGATCTTGACGTTGAATGTGAATATAAGATGGAAGATGTCTTTAGAAGGAGGGAAAGAGAGGCGTTAGACAAAAGTAAACAGGTAGTTCGAAAATGTAGATTTGGTTGGAAAAAAAAGAGCATATTTTTTGAATTGCCATATTGGAAGGATAATCTTATTCTCCATAATCTTGATGTCATGCATATTGAGAAAAACGTCTGCGATAATGTCCTATTTACATTGTTGGGTACTAAAGGGAAGACAAAAGACAATTTACAGGCTCGAAAAGATCTAAAAAAATTGGGTATTAGATCAGAGCTACATCCTCAACCACGAGGGTCAAATCTAGAGTACCTCCCCCCAGCAGAGTACACGATGAGTAACAAAGAGAAGGAGATTTTTTTAAAAGTGTTGCAGAATGTTAAAGTTCCTGATGGCTACTCTTCGAACATTTCACGGTGCATGAACATGCAAGAAAGAAATATTTCGGGATTAAAGAGCCATGATAATCATATTTTAATGCAATAATTACTTCCAATAGCCACGAGAAGGGTATTGCCCACTCATATTGTCAAAGCCTGGATTGAATTGAGCAATTGCTTTGTTATACTGTGCTCAAAAGCAGTTATCGCAGCTGATTTGTAAAGGTTTGAAGATCGGATGTCCCTTACACTTTGTAGCCTTGAGAAGATATTCCCTCCGAGTTTCTTTGATGTGATGGAACATTTGCCTATACATTTGCCGGACGAACTCTTAATTGCTGGATGTGTCCTTTACCGTTGGATGTATCCAATTGAAAGGTACCTCCACACTTTAAAAGGCTACGTTGGTAATCGGGCTCATCCCGAGGCCTCGATTGCCAACTCTGTTATTCTTCAGGAATGCATGACTTTTTGTTCCCAGTATGTGGATGTGGAAACTAAGTCTAACCGACCGGCTAGAAATGATGACTGGGGGCATATAAATGGTCGTGCAATTAGGAAAAAAGTTCAATTTGAATTTGATTCTGTAATGTATATGCAAGCTCATCGGCACGTTCTTACCAACACTGAGGCAGTGGCGCCATTTGTTGAGTAAGTTTTATTATAAGTAATTGGTGTTTTTGAAAACCATTTTTATATTTTTTGTGGAATTGACATATGGCTATATGTTTACTTGTAGAAAGCATCTTGCGAAACTTTTATCAAAGTATCCTCAAGATTCACAAAAGAATCGTGTTAATCGTCTTCACAACGATGAGTTCCACAAATGGTTTAAGGATTATATAAGTGAAAATATCATAACTAATAGTTGAATTATGAATAAATACTATACTTTTATATTGACATTTACTTTAATATACTATAGGTTAATAAATTGGGACGTGACGGTGTGCAAGTATCCGAAGAAATCAAATGCTTGTCTTTAGGTCCTCTTAAGGATGCGGTCAGATTCAACACTTATATTGTTAGCGGTTTTAGATTTCGAACAAAGAGACTTGATAAGGGAAAGAAAACTCAAAATAGAGGGGTTTTTATAAAAGTCGAACAAATGAGTTATTCTAGCCGGAAGGATAAAAACCCCATTGTGGGTGATATTACATACTATGGGGAACTAATAGATATTATTGAAGTTCAGTATCTTAATGGCATAAAGTTTGTGTTATTCAAGTGTGATTGGGTTGAAAATCGCATGTGTACAAAAGTTGACGAGTTTAACTATACGCTGGTGAATTTCAAGCATTTAAAATATAAAGATGATCGAGAGAGTAACGAACCTTTCGTACAAGCATCCCAAGCAGAACAAGTATTTTACGTGCAGGACACTATCGATACAGATTGGCATGTTGTTGTTCCCATGACACCAAGAGACCAATTTGATAGGTACACGACAGTTCAAGAAACTGGAGAAGAATTATTGCTTAATGGAGATGAGCCGTTTGTCATGCAAAATTTGAATGAAGATCACAACTTACGGTGGGTGAGGGATGGAGATGGATTAATAGTTGACACTAGTGTTGTTCAAGCTAATGATCACGAAGATGCAAATGCAGATGAAGACGAAGATGGAGATGAAATTTAGAGGGACAATGCTTGAGGGAGATATAGTCATAAACTAGTTATTTTTGTCTTTGAACTGGAGCATTTGTAGCTTGGTTTTGTACTGATGCATAACTGAGTAGTGTTTCTTATAACAAATGCATAACTGAACAGATAGTTTGCTGCATATCTGAACATATATTTTGTTAGTTTTCTGAATTAGCTAGTTTGCTGAATTTGCTTTGTGATTACTGAATTCGCTATATCATATGCTTTATAATTAATAGTTGTTGAACACTTATTATAAAAGGATCCTCCAAATCCATCAGGACCTGGAGCTGAATCATCACTGAGCGCAGAAATAGCTTGACAGATCTCCAATTCAGAAGGAAAATCATAAGTGGAGGATGATCCCCCACCATGGACCAAACACCGAGTCATCTGTCTACAGATCTTAACCCTTTCCCTAGTGACATTGGTCCTTTTGTGTTTGGGACTGAACTGAGACGTAGGTTCATCCATAGGCCTCTTATTACACGTAGGGATCACATCATCTGAAGCAATATCCTTTCTTTTCCTTTAGTTTTTATAATATCTGCAGCATCGGCCTCTGCTTGCCTCCTACCATCATACTCAGCATTCGTTCGAACCTTGTCATTCTACCTCATCGCGATAGCGACTTTCTTACCGGCCCTATCATCAGCAACGGTGTTCTTCTTTTTATCCTCAATGTCCAGTTTCCTCTTCAGAGTAATCTTCATAATAGCATGATCAATTTATGGAATAGTCATGCCAGACGATAGCTCAATTCGAAAAGTAGATAAAGTGAAAGTGGAAGCTATACGAGAGCACATCATTTAGCAAAGTCAAAATGGTCAACCAAAGATGAGCTATTAAAGGTAAAAAGTCTTATACATTCTTTGACCTCCTGATCGGATCATCCTTCCCAGTCAGCAGAAACATTACCTTTAACTATGAAGTCTACCTCATCATTTCTAAGGGAAAACTTTTAGAATGGGTGTAATAACTAATGAATATAATCTTTTTGGCAGAATATGCTTGAAAATATAATCTTTAAGAAAATAAGTGGTTGTTTCAAGTTAAGCTATGCAAAGATAATGTCAGCTCCATGAAGTTATTCGCTGAGATTGAAACAATGAGGATAAATCCATGATCTGTAACTTCAGCCATCATGAAGGCCATGAGTACGAGTAGAGTTCCAGGCAGATGAGGTGGTAAACTGACCATTTGGCATAGCCTTACATTGAGTATTATCCTTTCTGAATAGATGTATTTGAGGAAGATTTACATGTTTGATCTCATTTAGTTCCCAAGTAACAGTAGCAGGCCAAGACCGTTCATTATTGGAGATAAAATCAGCCACTTTAGCTTTGTGATTGCTAGCAGCATTATAGATGAATCTATCACCATATAGGGGCCAAAGTGGATATATATATATATATATATATATATATATATATATATATATATATATATATATATGTGTGTGTGTGTGTGTGTGTGTATGTGTGCCTCTGAGTATATGTGCATTTTCAGCTGTTGAATCTTGTGATCATCATCTCGCATAGGTGAATTTTGAGATGAAATTTGATGTGGATGACATCCAAAATGTAAAATGGATATATATGTGTGTATGTTTCCATCTATTGAAAGTTGTGATCATCATCGAAAATGGCTGAATTGTTTGATGAATTTTGATGGCGATGATCTCCATAGCTCTGAGATTATATTCACCAAATTTCATAAAAAATGGTTAATTTATCACCCACCCAATCCACACACTACATGGGTAAATTTTTGTTAAAATTTGATGTAGATGATGTCCAAAATGCAAAATGGATATATATATTCATGTATGTTTTCAGTTGTTGAAACTTGTGATCATCATCTAAATGGTTGAATTTTTGATGATTTTGATGAGATAACCTCCATGGTTCGGAGATTACCTTCACCAAACTTCATAAAAAATGGTTATTTTCTTAGTGTAATTGGAAAACTTAGCGTCTGTTGTTGAGTCCATTGCTTATGGAATGATAGGCATTTGAGACCTGAGAGCGATTTAACATTTGCAAAGACCTTGGACGGATATGCCGACCAGTGAAAGATGTTGAGGATTTCATTCAGCAAATATCTGTACTGTGGAAAGGATCGAGAGAAAATATGACAATTACACGATTCTGTATAATGGGGGCACAGCTGAGAGTTTTTTAATCATCCTTTATCTTTCGTTGCCTTTTGTAGAAATTGACAGTTGTTTTTTCCCCCTGAAATACCAGCTCAAGTTCATAGAGCCTAGAGTTGTGAAGTTTTTATGCTATCTTGTTGATTAGTTGTATATGGTACATATAAGTTTATAATAAATTTTTGTTTTTCGTGTGTTGTTGATAAACTTATGGATTTTTGTTTTCTGTGTCTGTTGATAAACATCTGTTTGCTGTTGTGGGTATGAACTTATATTACTTGCCCTCCCCCCACCCCACAAACACACACACACACAAAAAAAAAATCCATTCCATGTATGATCATAAGTTTTTTAAGGTAATTATCTTTGAACAGCTGATTTTATTATATTCTTTTTTTTCCTGGACATTAAAGAGAGGGCCTAAATTTGATTATCTAATTGTGATTAGTTGTATATGGTACATATAAGTTAGTTTTTTTTTTCTTTTTCCTTTTTCATTCGAGTCAATGTTAACAAAGGTTGCTTCTCAAAGTCTTACAGTACTTACATTCTCTTTAGTAATGGTTGGGCATGTGATTGTAGTTTGAGCATTGTGCCACACAAATTGGTACTTTATCATGGGACTTCTTTTCAGAATCAAAACTAACAAAATAACTATTGAACTAAGGTTCCTTCAAAAGAATTTTCAAAAAAAGAAAAGATTCTTCTAAAAGAGACAAAATGCCTTTACTCTGAACTTGCTTAACATAAAGTTATCATGGTAGATTGAGTATTCAGATAAATGTAGTAAACTTATTGGGAATAATTACATATACATTCATAGCGGACCTTGTTTCAATGTGGCATGGAATGTATGTTAGATATTCTGGGTACTTATGCCCATTGAGTATTCCATCCCTTGTAGTGTGTGGATTGGGTGGGGGATAAATTAACCATTTTTTATGAAATTTGGTGAAGATAATCTCAGAGCTATGGAGATCATCTCCATCAAAATTCATCAAACAATTCAGCCATTTTCGATGATGATCACAACTTTCAATAGATGGAAACATACACACATATATATCCATTTTACATTTTGGATGTCATCCACATCAAATTTCATCTCAAAATTCACCTATGCGAGATGGTGATCACAAGATTCAACAGCTGAAAATGCACATATACTCAGAGGCACACACACACACACACACACACATGTGAATCTCATTGACATTACCGTGTGGGTTGTACTCTGGAAAGACTCTCTCTTTTAAATTATCTCCATCTAGGATAGGAACACGCCATTAGTCCTATGCTAGACTTTAATATAGGGTTGGACGTGTCGACGCAATCAGAGTTGTTATCATCTCCAATGATAGTGATGACCTAATCGTTGGGGAAGAATTTCATCTTTTAATGGAGGAAGAATACACTCCTCGGATACAATGAAGTAAAGGGTAATTGAGGAGTAGGTTGAAGTATGCCAGTATATCTATGACTTAAAACTCGATTTGGGGGAAAATTCAACCAGATCCTAGTATGAATTTTATAAAGACCGTAACTGTCGAAAGGTATTATCATAGGAGTACATATCGACTAAAGTGGAGATGAGATCACTGGACTTTATCCCTAGGTAGGTGAGAGTTCTCAATGCACACACTTTTAAAGTAAACTCATTGTCAATAAGTGCTAGCGTAACTATTTGCCCCCTGACTTTGACTGAGATATTAAGAGCGCAGTTATGGTTAGGACCGATCTTGGGGATTTCTTCTTTAAGGAAAGATATGAGCCTTGTTATGGTTAGAGATACCACAATGTGGAACCGCTTCTTTAGTAGTTGTAAGAGGAGGAACCGTGGGTCCATTAAGGATTTGATCAGAGCATTTATGTATAATTATAAGGACATGAAAATCCCACATAGTGATGTTGGCTTAGGTTTTATTGAGTTCTGAAGGACCTTACTTTCTTAAACTGTCATTTCTAGCATTAGGAGTTCCTTAATGACTCATTTTCCATTATTTGTTCCTACTGGCGGGAGGACTAGATCTTTCTAACGCTGCACAGACCGAGTCATGTGATTTATAGAGGCATGAAAGAATAGATATTGTGTATCTTCATCTACCTCAAGTATGATGGATATGTCATTGATCCATTCTAGAAATTCTTCAAAAGAAATCACTCCACACAATAAGGCAATTGTTTTGATGACTCCACTATCCGATTCATTATCAGAGCTGTCAAAATCGTCACCCCATATAGTGGCAATAATGGCATCCTTCCACAAAACGGGAATGCATTTTATAACTTCAACAGCCTCCTCGTGTAAATCTTCCCATTTAATTGATAAGTGTTAGAAGGAGAGGTTCAGATACCCCTTGAGTTTTAAGACTATAAGCAGTTCGAAGGACGTACATATTTCTTTCTTCTTGACGAGTTCATCAGGCATAACTTGCATAATACTTTCCAAACTGAATTCTCCCGTTGATATGAACCATTCATTTAACTGTCGATCCGACTCTCGAGCCTTCGCATACATGTCACTGATATTTTCCTGGTTATTCTCTTTGAAGGTCATTTCTAAGGGCACTTTCAGCCCAAACTCTTGAATTTGATTCAACATTGTAAGCATATTCATACTTTCTCTTTTTGAATGGATGCGGATAGCAATCTAGGTACTTGTTAGGAGAAATAAAGTTGTCACGAATTCATTCTTCGGATGCATCTTTACCTCTGAGAATTAGTCATAGGCTTTAAGAATTCCAGTCTTCATTGGGTCAGTAACCCTAACACCCTTATTACACCACCTTTCTTTTTAGACACAGGATTCATGGCTGTTTCTTGGCTAATCTTCTGAGATTTCAAGATCTCATCCTTTTTCTTCTTCTGTTTCTCCAACTTGACATCCAACTCTTTGGAAAAATGCATCAGTTCTTCTATATATGGGATGTTGTTTCCCCAAAGATTTTTTGAATCTGAGGGGTACATGCTATCATGAAATCACATTACAGACTTTTCTGGCAAATTAGTCCCTCTAGGGGATAAGTTTGTATTGTCTATAACCTTTACTTCCTCCTCTTAACATTCACTGATTTTATTTTGTTAATAACCTTTACTTCCTCCTCTCAACATTTTCTGATTTTATTTGGTCAATAAACTCTTGAATGACAATTGGGTTCACTCTTTTGGGTTGAGGAACAGGAGACAAGATTTTGAGATTGCAGTCAGCCATTACATCTTGTTCTAGTACTTCAATAGCATCTTCCTCTACTTCTGTTTGATTCCCTAGAATATTTGTTCTTACATCCAATATAGGGACCACATCCACCTATGTCTTCTGAGACTTTATGACCACTGCTTGCTTTGGAGCTGTATCTTTCGTGACTTTTACTTATGACTTAGACATCTTGTTACTTTGAGAGTTGAAAATACATTTATTTACATAATGGCCCAACTTAAAACATTTCCCACAATAATCAGGTATGTTTTCATAGATGATTTCTTGCCAAAATCCATTCTCGTCACACCCAATCCAAATTCTTTTGGGTCTTGGTTTTAACAAATCCATTTCAACGCAAACCCTTGCTATACTTGGATGATTGATCGTTGTTGTTGATGCATCCATTTTCAAAGGTTTCCCTACCACCTGAGCCAAAGAACATATAGATTCTTTTGCAAAGAAATGGATAGGTAGTGAAGGAAATGATATCCACACTGGTGCAATTCCACTATCTCAGCATCTGACTATTATTAAAAAAAGATGTCACAGCCTTCATAACCTCTTCACCCATAATATCCCAGTTCTTAGTAAATAATTCAGCGTTGAAACCATCATGTCTAGGAGGTTTATTCTTACCCAAGTTAAAAAAGGCCTTTTTGAACTCATCATTTGTAATAGGCCTTATCATATTGTCTTGCCTACTCGATTAAACAGGTCCACATTTGGCTTCAGTAGAGCAAACAAAAGTTTTGTCCCTCACAGTGCCATTTTTATATCTGTGAACCTGTTTAGTCGAGTACTAAAACCAAAACTATATGCATACCGATTGTAAAAACTGCATCATCTTCTGTATCAAATTCAATACCAATTACCGGAATTAGTTCTTGATGCATTCTGGAATGAATTGTATCAACCTTTTCAATCGGCTTTGCGACTTCTTCTAATTTTTCTCCACTATTATCTGTAACTTTGAGTCTCACTTTTTTTAATAAATAAATGAATTAAAATTAACACACCATTGCTTTCACCATTTATAAATTCAACGACCGAGTTCGGATCTTTAGCTTCAAGGATAGATATTGTGTCTGGGACACATGTCTTCTTTAGCTCCTTCAATAAGGATTTGTTTTCTTTTTTAAGCTTCATGTAAATCTTAGAAATCTTCCTCAGGTTGTAAGTGAGCTTGGACGTTTCATTGCTTAACATCTTTTGATTCCAAAATTGTACGTGTTCACTGTGTGTATAAAATTCCAAAATTTTTATTAAATTTATCAGTAGATATTTTGAGCTTAAGTAAGGATAAGAAAGGGAACTTATCATCCAATGATTTCCCAAACTGATCAATCATTATCATTGAATTTCATTCAATCTGGCAGCACATCTATGACAGGTTTTATTAATTCTACAAAGTCTTTATGTTCATCAGCTATATTTTCTTCCATTAAAGATATGCATATTGAGACTTGAACGTCTCAATTTTATAAAAAACATTTCATGAGTTTTTAAATACTGAGACTTCTTGGATAGTTGAAATTCAACACCTTAAATAAATAGGCACCCTTGAGTGCAGCCCCTTCTTTTTTTACTAAAGTTTGCGCAATTTAGTTATTACTTTCTTGTCTTCGATATAACTGTTCGTTTTACACATAGATGGATGAAATCAAGATCTCTATGACTCAAATTAATAAGTATTTATCAGTAATGGGTTTAAGTTGCTCCTCTTATTCTTGGAAATGATTTAGAAATGAACATGATCATTTTAATGTAATGATCGATCATTTTATATTTTGTTTCATGTTTGATTAGTTTTATAACCGATGTTGAAATATGATATATAACTGAAATGTAAGTTCTTGCTATGATAAATGCAAATATACAGATCCATGACATTGAGGCGTCGTCGTCGTCGTCGGTTGACTATGTCCGACCTCATAGGCGAGGAAAGACTGCTCGAGAAGCAACCACTCACAACTCCAGTGAGAAATGATTTAGAGAGGACATCTCAAATTAATTCCGTACAACACAACATAAGGGACTATGGAAATAGAGAGATGCAACCACAACTTTCGCCAAATATTGAATTAACATACCATAATACACACCGCAACTCAAGAGCTCAAGTTTCTTTATTTCAAACACCTACAAGTCAACTTTCCCCAAATATTGAGCAGATTGATAATTCAGTTGGGAATGCTAATCTTCCATCTACTTTAGATGGTGAGGATCTCACATGTATACTGTGTTACACAGTGTTTGAATATCTCCATTTGTATTACTATTATGTTTATATTCATATTGAATAAGATGTATAAACATTATTTATCAACTTTTTTTCCAGGTACAATGTCTACCCATACTAGTAAAAAAAGGGTTAGAAAGGGGGCAAGGCCTTGGCTCGAATGGAATGATAACAAAAGGAAGATATTGGAATGGAATGAACTTTGTCAGCCAGTTTGTAAACTTGAAAGTAAATTGATGTCACATTTAGGTTATTACACAAGGTGTGGAAATTTATTTCCATTGACAATGTTGGATTGGAGAGAGGCGGACGAGGAAGCACTTGATAATATTTGGAAGGAAGTGAATGTAACTTATTAGTTTGATTTATTTATTTGTTCTGTTGTACATTAGCTTGTCAAGTTTTAACTAATTTATTCTTTTTGTTCTTAGAATAACACAAATGCACCGGAAGGTTTTAAACAAATCTGCTTTGCAAGGGTAGGACTTGCGTGGAATCAATGGAAGTATCGAGTGAAGGCGAATCACTATAACAAGTTTCAAACAGATGAAGAGCGGTTGATTTATACGCCTGAACGAGTCGAAAAAGATCAGTGGCCTGAATTGGTGAAATACTGGGGTCTAAAGAAGATTAAGGTATAAATATCACATTTATTAAGAATTTTATACATACATCCTTCTTCACTAGTATCATAATTTTTATTTTTATTTATTCAAATATTTAGGATATTGCCGATCAAAACACTAAGAACCGTGAAGTTGAATGTGCTTACTCAAGGACAGGACGAAAGCCACATGCTAAAATAGCCAAGGAGGTTGGAATTTTTATTATTATAAATACTTCTGATTTTAATATAAGAGTATTAATATACATACATTGTTTTTTTCAGAGGATAGAACTGGGGGAGCCCGTCGATAATATTAGCATGTGGAAAGCCACTGGAGCTCCAAATAATAAACCTTTTAGTGTTGAAGATGGATCATTTGATAGAGCGGTATGTATAAATATTAATTCGTAAGAGATGATTGAAAGATTTATTTAATATTTGTTATAAATTGTGTTCTTGAAAATTATTTTATGTTCATTAATAATAATATTAATTCAATTGGTAGAAAATGCTTGAAAGACGACTAAATGAGCTACCAGAAGAGCAACAAAATGATCCAGAAGTGCGGAACAAGATTTTTACTGATTTAGTAGGATATGGAGGGCATGGGTATGCTTTACTAAAGGGAGCAGGCATTAGGCCAACGTCGACAAAAGCATGTTCATCTCAGTTATTATTGGAAGAAAATAACCAGTTAAAGAAAGAAGCTGAAGATCGAGAGACTCGGCATCTACAAGAGCTTGAAGAGTTAGAGATTCGCAACCAACAAGCTTTATTACAAATGAAGAATGAAACGCGAAGTGAAATGCGAAGTGAAATGCAAAGTTTGTTCCAAATTTTTACCCTTCAGCAAGCTTCCACTACCTCGACGATTCAGTTCGACTAGGTAATACAATATAATTCATACATATAATTACTTATATATATATGATGAAAAATTCTCTTGTTTAAAGTTAAATTTTCAATGGCGGTGGGGAAAATTTGTTATGGTGGTGAGAATCTATTATGGCGGTGGTTAAAATTTTCTGTTGTTGGTGTATATCATTCTTAGAATCAATTTTGATGTTTAAAACAGGTTGGCTACCTGTGGTTTTCATGAATAAATAAAGGAGACTCTGCCGAATTTTAAAAAAAATAATAATAGTTGGATATTTATATTGTTAATGATGAAAATATACTATATTGATTCATTTTTCACATTGTATTGTTGACGAGGGGTATTAATTCTGACATAATCGAAACTATATTTTTTTTTGTGCATGTGACAATTTTTGTTGAACATGCAAATGTTAATTAGTGGTTTTGGAGGTCGTACGCTTCAGTGTTGCGAAATTAGTTTGATAAAAACATTTCGTGTTTGGAGTATTAATAAATTAATGTATTTTTTTTGTCAAGTCAAATATTTGAACTTAGTGTTATAATTCTTGTTTTGATGAATATTTGGAGATGGTTGTAAGAACTCTATTTATTGTTGAATGAAAATGATTCGTTCTGTTGGTTGAAAATCATCTTATGTATTACATTTTATGATTATTCGTTGTTTGTGTTGTTTCAAATGTAATTAAATTCTATATTAAACTTTAGCGGTAGATTTTATTCTCCACAAAATATTGGTGCAAAAATTTTAAGATCCCTTCACCTGTTTTGGGATGGATAAAACTGTCCCAAAAATATATTAAAGACGGCTATGTTGCCGTCTCAAAAAGGTTTTTTAAAATAGTAATCTTTTGAGACAGATTAATTTTCGTTTCAAAAATAATCTTTTGTGACAGATCTTGTGCCGTCTCAAAAGGGTCATATAAAATGAGGACCTTTTGAGACGGATTTGTTCCTGTTTCAAAAAACTCTTTTGAGACGGCTATGGCGTCACAAAAAGTATTTATAACCCCCTATTAAAAAGACCCCCTTAGCCGTCCCAAATAGCGTCACAAAAAGTATTTGAGACGGATAAATGATCTTTTAGGACTCTTAGGCCACAGTCTCAAAAGCTATTTTTTTTGTAGTGAGAGTTTCCAGGAAGCAATGGGGACTGAATTATAGTTGAGCACTATATACCATCCCTAAACTGATGGGAAAACTGAGTGAATAAATCAGATGTTGGATGATATGCTCTGAATGTGTATGTTAGATTTTGGGGGAAGTTGGGAACAATACCTACCGCTGGTAGAATTTTCTTATAATAATTCTTACTAGTTTACTATAGGTAGGGCGCCTTAGGGGGAATCGTATGGTTGCTCATGTCGTTTACCCGCATGTTAGTTAGAAGTCGAGGATAATAAACTTCTTAGACCGGAGGTGATCCTAGACACTTCGAAGAAAATTGAGTTGGTTCAGAACTGCATATGCATTGCGTAAGATCGGCAAAAAAGTTATGTCGATGAGGATCGTAGACACGTGGAGTTAAAAGTGGGAGACTAAGTGTTGCTTAAGGTATCCCGGATGAAAGGTGTAATGAGATTTGGGAAAAGGCAAACTTGTGCCGAGGTACATAGGGCCTTTTCCAATTATTTAGAGAATTGGTCATGTGACCTACAAACTTGCTTTATCGGAGAATTTGTAGAGAATCCATAATGTAATCCACATTTCTTCCTTAAAAAAGTATCGAAGAAGTGAGAGGGCATATTGGCATGTTCCATTGGAAGAAATTGAATTGCAACCTGATATCTCGTATGAAGAACAATCGGTTAACATTTTAGACCGTAGTGAGCGTAGGCTATGATCGAAAGTAGTGCCTTTAGTTAGATTCCAATGGGGTTTAGTGAGCGTGGAAAATCGATTCAAAATCTTGCTGTTTTAGAGTGGTTTTCTAGGATTTGTTCTACTCATCTCTATTTGGGTTTAGTGTTTGGGAACCTTCTAATATGATACGGTAAACATATTTATGAGATAAAATGTGGGTCTATGATATGAGGTGATGTTGGGGATACATCGAAACGAATGTGGAGGTATATTCAAAAGTTTATTATGCTGATTTCATTCGTGAATTCTCCTAGTGATATGAATTCTCTTAAGGATGAATATGGGCCAATGAGAGAGAGGTCGTGTACCCTTAATGATGTTAAAATTAAAGATAAATCATATGTTTAATTGATGAAAAAAGGTTCAAGTGAGCGATTGAATCATAAAATGAAATGGGAATACTTTTGTGGATTATCAGCTAGTGTGATGAGTGATATACACGTAGTCGGGATTATTGATATATACATTCAGATATGAGATGGTTTGTATATACGATATGTATATATATCTTGTGTGTATGATATATGCATTTCTTGTGTGGACATACCCCTTTAGTTCTATCGTGGAAAGTTGCATGATATGGGTGAGGCCCCTGGCTTAAGGAGCAGGTTGCGTATAGTCCCCACGTCATAGCATCCATTTATTTATTGTGTGGCATTTATTAGGGGTAAGACATCTTGGGTATGATTTTTCTTATTTCCGGTGAGGAACTATGACCACTTCCCTTGCGTTTGTGATTTGATTTTTACTAAGTCGGGGTGAGAGTTCGACAACTGGTAATCCAGGTTGGTATGTGAGTAATTCACTGGAAGATGATAGCATTGTAGAGACTGCATCCACAGAGTCAAAACTCTAAGGGATGGTTAGTATACATATATTATATGTGTACTTGGTAGCGATGATTTATCTCGTATAATAGTGAGACTAATATTATACAGACTTGAAGATAATGTGTGATATGCTATGAAAATAACTAGTGAAAGTTATTAAGTAATGAATTGTTATATAATCCTTTAGGATGAGACTGAAATGATTAAGTTTTGGGAAAACTAGATACGCGTGTGGGATAAATGCGTAAACTTGAGGTTGAGTTATCCTTAGGCGAGTTAGGTTGCTTGATTAAGATTACAGTGCATACGTTTAGATGAGCACTATAGTTGAGGGGTAAGGTTAAGTCTCAAGAGAGTGCAGCACCACTTTATATTATTAAATTGTTCATTCATAATTATTATGAATTTTAATTCACTTGCTAAACTATTTTCAAACCTTAGGCTCTCACCCATTTATATCATCTCTTTTGTTTTTATTTATTATATATAATAGGTGTCCCACCTCAAGGACGCTAATGTTGAGTCTTCCATTCCTGTGTATATGGAGTTGTAACATGTGCGAACTTTTATTGTAGTCGCTTCTCATTTGTGGATATCTAGTTAATGATCAGAGTAATTCGGGTGCTTACCTAAGAGATGTAGTGATGTATATCTTATATTTTTCAAAGATTTGATGCATTGTATAGTCTGTTGCCTGACAACTTATTCAGATAGATTATTTTGGGGTACATGTTGTTTATATACGATCACTCTATGTTGTTGTATGTGGTTTGAGTGTTCTATATGTTTTGAAAAAAAATTGGCATCCGTTTATTCTGATATTGGGTGATTAGTTACTGTTTAGTCTATTCGACAATTGATGCTGAGAATGATCCACTTAAGATTCCTATTTTATCTTAGTATAGGGTTGGCCACCCGTTATTATTATAAGCGGGGTGTCACAATTAATAATCCATTTACATTAGCTTTCATGGAAATAATAAGGTCCTTGTTGCAAATCATATCAAATTGGGACATAACTATAAAAAAGTTCAACTATTAAAGCATAAGGTACAACCTTACCAAGCATGCAGAATTGAAGAATTTATTAATTCTAAATTAAGCTTGTAATATCTATCATCAAAACTCAATTTTTCGTATTTCTACAAATGGGGTATAACCCTTAAATTGTCATTTTCATGCTTTGGGGGCCATAATTAATTTTCACAAATTATTAGGAGTCAACAAGTATTTTAACTATATAAAATTATTTAAATTCATCTAATCATTAGGGAATATGCAATTTCCTATGGGTTACTAGTTTGTTTTAACACGATGCTTAAATTTAGGTAAGTTTAACAAATATAATAATAATAATAATAATAATAATAATAATAATAATAATAATAATAATAATAATAATAATAATAATAATAATAATAATAATAATAATAATAATAATGCTCTTGTGCGGAGTAGTCCGGATTTTAAGAATGCGGATCGGACATGTGTCACCTAACGGTGCACCTAGAAATTATTGCCTAAATTATAGGTACACACTCTCTCTTTTTTGGGCTCACCGCCAGGTGACACATGCTCGGTCCGCACTCTTAAAATGCGGACTAGTTCGCATTTTAAGAGTGCGGACGTGTCATCTAACGGTGCGCCTAGAAATTATTGCCTAAATTATAAGCACATTCTCTCTCTTTTCTGGGCTCACCATCAGGTGACACATATCCGGTACGCACTCTTAAAATGTGGACTAGTCCGCATAAGAGCACGACTATATATATATATATATATATATAAGGAGACGAATCGTAAGTCACTTGCCTCAAATATTCATCCCAAACTTTAAATTTAGTATTAGTAAAGAAACCCTTGAATAGCCTTTGAACATAGTCTTGAAACCTTCTTTTTAATTTGATCTGAATTGGGGTAGAAGAAGATTGATTTTAGAATTTATGTTAAGTTTAGGTGGTAGGTTTGAATGGGTCAAAAGATTTGGAATGATTTCAAAGAAAGAAGGAAAATAGGGGATGATTTTTTTAAGAGTGGTGTTATGGGTACCAAATAATTCCCCCAAATCTCCCCCAAAATACCATTGATGAGTTGTGCCCTGACGGGATACATGCCATAAGGTATAACACTTAAAAGGGAAGGGGAAATTCGATGCTAATTACAAGGGAAGGGTTGCAGATTTCTCAATTCGTGGCCCTATTTTATATGGTTTAAAGGGTCTGACTTTCAATTAGAGTAATTAGGAAAGGGTTGCTGACTTTCGTTGAATGGAAAAAAAGGGCAGCTGGTTGTATGAGGATTTGGCGAATGCCTCTCATTTGGGGAGAAAAGAAATAGGTTGTTAGGGAATTTGAACTCGCGACTGAGTCATTTCTTTAGGAAATAACTAGAGTTTATTTTAAAAAAAGGAAAATGCTATGTGTCCCAAATAATTCTCCCAAATCATCCCCCAAATAGTTTTAAGTGTTATACCTTATGGCATGGGTCCCGCCAGGGCACAACTCATCAATGCTATTTGGGGGAGATTTGGGGGAGTTATTTGGTACCCATAGCCTTTCCTATTATGCCGTTGCAATCCCTAATTGCGAACCTACCACCTATTTAATTTCTCAAAGTCAGCGCCTCTAAACCGTAATCCCATTAAATACATGACAACCTATTAAAGACAACCCTAAAATGCCGACCTTAAATCCATGCCAACAAAACTAAAATATCATAGCCGCACAATTCTTATACATAGGAAACAAGGCCCATCGTGCACCATATCTCATCTTAACGCTTGGAAAAAGGAAAAGGACCCATCTTGCACCATCATAACGCTTAATAAAAGGCAAAGAATCAACAAACATTTTTAATACTTATTAGTTGTGCCCACGTGTGTTGCAAGAATAAATGTGAATATTAAGTATACGTAATTAGTATTGAGTGTTTTTAATTTATGTATGAATTTGAATTGTTAATAACAACGATATTACCTTTTCCTTTGAAGTGATGAAAGTTTTTATAGAAAATATATTTTTTTAATAAAAAGTTCAGTTTCTTAAAAATAAAGTTTTTAAAAAAATAAGCTTTTTATAAAAAATAAAAAAAAAAATTCGAAACGGACCCTCTCTCCTTATAATATGTGTCCCGTCAAAGATATTGGAAACGTTTAGGAATGGGTGGAAATATTTTAGTTATTTGAGTAAAGGTCATTAACATAATTTTTATGACACTATGTTCTTTCACCATTCAACATATACATGACAAAATCAGATTAAACTACACGGGAATCAAACTCGAGAAAAAATTCATTTGTGTCCTACATAGGATAAAAAGGAAAAAAATAGCTGAAACAAATCTTCTGTACTATGTAGGTAACATCCCCTAAACCAATGAATATAAGTTGCGTTTGTTGACTTTTTGTTTCAGTTAATAAACACATTTATCATGGGAAACTCAAGTGAAGTGTCATTGATTCCCCCAGCTCAGTATTATGCTGATTGGAATAGGAAAATGGATGTTCACGATACTCTAATTATTCAATAATTAACAGGAAGTAATTAAAATATTGAAGAATGAATTAACTATGGCAATCGGAGAGAAAACACATCACATGTGCGTCCTTAACAAACGTAAACTACGTAATTATAAATTAAAAACATGATTAAGGGCATACTACAGAGAACATTCCGTCTATAACACTTCATTTTGCCTATAAAGACACACACACGCAGGGAGAAAGAGAGAGATGTCTAATTGGCCCAATACTGATCTAGATGTTGGTCATGCAATGTCTAACAGTACTTCATTATATTTTCTTGTTCTATACAAAGGAAGACTATAGTCATGTGCTCACTGGAGGTACATGGTTAGTACTAAATCATTACTTAACAGTTAGGAAATGGGAGCAAAAATATAGCCCAGCAAAATCAAGAGAGTCCACCACAATCATCTGTATTCAATTACATCATCTGGCGTTGGAATATTATGATAAAGCTATATTTTATGGCCTGAAACATGGATGAGGGTGACCTACCATGCGTCCCTTAGATGCTCGTGCTACCTAGGAGCAAAAAATAAAACCAACAAGTAAAAGAGGAGAGAAAGTAAAGGTTGGGTTGGTTATAGGTTTCAGAAACTTTCCTATTTGAATAATAATGGTAAACAAATTGAAAAGGGTATGAGTAAAGTAAGTGGACAGATGGGAGAAAGGGATGGGTTTGAAATGGTAAAACTTTAGACAAACAAAGGCAGAGAAAGTTACTACAAAAAATCACTCTAATAGAGTTAAGCTACAGCCTATTGGATCTCTCGTGTCATTTGGTATCTATTTTTTGGTCTATGAAATCAGTTAGTATCTACTATAGAATACATTGATGAGCAACCCAAAATTCACCAAAGGTCTAAACGATAAAAAAATATCAGATCTAGATATACAATAGACTAAACTCATGGTGAGAACAAAACAAATCTAATCTAAAACGAAAAACATCTTACCATTATCTATGGACATGGTGGTTGATGATATTGAATAAATGAGATATTGTCCTCTTAGTTACTAAAAAATATTCAAATTTCCATCTATAGCCTAATTCTTTACCAAAAATAAATGGGAAATTAATGTATTTTAAATTTGGGGTTAAGTCTAATATATATGTATGTGTATTGATTCCTCGAGATTGATGACTAACATAGTTAATTGGTGGACACATTTATGTTGTTAAGTTATCCATACAAGCCTTGCCATATTGGTTTTATGGCCAAACAGTTTGCATTACATATCATATTGTTGATGCACTACACCAGTAAAATGATAACGAAAAATTTATTCATTTCATAGGCATGTCCATTGAATGAAATCAGTTTGCTTTTTGCCTAGGTAATTTTGGAACATGAAGTTATAGAGTGTAAAAGGGGAATAAGAGGCCTTGAGGCTGAGACTAATGACCTAAGGAAAGATTTGGCTACTATAAAAGAAAAATCAAATTAATGGAAAGAGGATCTCAGGTAACAAATTCTAACTCGTAGAGAACATGTTTACTAAATGCATAATTCAATTCTTTATGTTATTTCATCAAATACATTTACTTATGTAGTGTTGTTCTATAGTAAATTAAAGTCCAAATTATAGAGTTGAAAGGTCAAACGAAAAAATGTATGGTCAAGGATGATATATTGGCAAACCATATCCAAAATGTTTTGTTTGATGATAAGAATAATAATAACATAATTTTTAGCCAATCACGACAATCTGGAGGTGAGGCCACAGGCAAAAAACCTGTTCGGGCTGGACATATCTCAAGTAAATGAGATTTGGCTCTAAATTTTATATTTTATGGATATATTTATAGAATTTTATGCGGAGAGATGAACTCCACGACTATGATGAATTTCTTATGGATATTTAAAAAAAGAATTAACCGCTTCTCGCAACATCTCAACCGAACATTCAAAGGCAAATGATGAGCCCCCTCCATTCTCTAGCCAGATGACACCTCATATGCTCAAACAACACTGATTCAATAGGGCTGCAATACATTTGGCAAAGCAAGGCACTGCGTGTATCTGTTAGTGAACTTTTAACTCTTGGCTTATTTGGATCTCATGCTCTAGTAGTGGAAAGTATTATATACATATAGGCAGTTTTTATAACAAATAATGATGCTTAAGAGATCAACTATATTAATTCAATGTTTATAGCCTAGGTGCTTCTAGGCAAAACCTATTTCCAGAACTTCGGAAAATTCAATTTATAAATGCAGAATTTTGGAGACGCAAAATATCTATCACTTGTATGCCTCCAACATTCAAAAGAACACATCAACCTCTTCCCCCCCCCCCCCCCCCCCGAAATTGAGATTCCTAACTTCTTGACCACTTATGCGCGTAATGTAGTTTTCTACTAATCCCTACTTATCGACAACAATACGAAATAACTCAGAGAATCTCACCTCCAAAGATTCATCACCACATCATATATTCGTAAAAGGGAACACGAACAATGATGAGTTAATGCACACAGTGTTGTAGCTAAAATTGTTCTCTCACAGTATAATGTGAGAAGTTACTAATTTATATACTAATTACATGATGAGAGTTTATGGCTTAACGAAGGATACAAAAACATTTGAAATTGTGTTTCAACTAAAACAGATCAATTACAACTGGGTAATTAGGTGGGAGATTGACTTGGTCTGATACAGTTCCTTTAAGTGGACGGGGAGCAAGAGAGAACCCGTAGCTTGTCACGAAGAAACTAGAATCGCATTGAAGGCAAAACTTTTGTGATAATGTCAACAATTTCATCTTTTATAGAAATTAATTGGACTAAAAGCTCCCTTAAGGAATCCTTTTCACGTACATAATTAAAATTAATTTCGATTTGTTTTGTTCGGGAATTGAACATCGGATTAAAGGCAAGGTAGGTGACGACGATGTTGTCGCACCACAATATAGGAGGTTGAGAGAGAGTGACACAAAGCTCATCAAGGAGAGAGCAAAAACATGTGAGCTCAGCTATGACAGTATCGGGAGTGCTTTATATTCAGATTTGGTGGATGAAGGATTCTTACTAAGATAAATGGTATATCCATCGGTTGTCGTCGATCATCAATACACGCAGCCCAATCCGAGTTACAAAAAAAGACTGAATATCAAGGGGAGATGATTTTTGAAGGAACAAACCTAGTGTGGCAGTGTGCTTTAAATATTAGAAATTTTGATTCAAGGTTGTCCAGTGATCATTGGTAGGGTCTCATAAATGGCGAACTTTGTTTACAACAAAGTCGAGGTCGCGTATTGTTAATGTAATAACATGTTAAAATTTTGTAGGATCCAAAATTGGTTTGCCCCTTGCCTTAGATAATTTTATTGTCTTGGTGGTAGGGTGAGAAGAGGCAACGAAAACACATCTTATGCATATACGATGACAAAAGTTAGATATACAACAAATTAAACGGATAAATAATAAGAGGATAACGTTCTAGACAACATAACAATCTACACTACAATTTAGCAGTCTATTAGTGAATGAAAGCATATACTATAAAATCTTATACTTGATACATTTTCTTCATTTAATTATGTGTCAGAAATGGACACATTTTTTTTAGCTTGTCAAGGAGAAGATGATGAGGGGAAATGAAATTTGAGACCAAAGTCACCAATGTATGACAGCTTTTCAAGTAGAAGATGATGACAGAAAATGAAATTTGAGACCAGAATCATGACTGTATGGCTAAATTTTAGAACTTGGTTGTTTAGTTTCTACTGTCATTAACCTCCCCTGAGATCAGGCCTAATGCTATATTTTGTAATAGCCATTGTTTTGCCCCTTAAAGAATTCTACATTTTCCTTTCCATTACCCTCTAATTCATTAAAGTCCGTTGTTCTCAAGTAGAATTCAAAGAGGGAATTTTGAATTTTATGATCGTAGACACTTCATTGAACACTACACATGCTTCCCTGCATTTCACCTCAGTTCCAAAGTTATATGGCGATTACACAAGTTAAATGTAACTGTTCTAGTAAAACGACATTGTTTCACCCATTTGGTTCTATCTCATCAAATCAGTCGTCATCATCTCTAAGTCCCCCAAAAATGTTATCAAGGAAATGGAAAGTAGGATGGATGAATTCTTCTGGGGTCATGGTTAAGATACATTTAAATGACCATTTTTTCTTTAAATTACAGACCATAAGAATTGATAATTAAAATTGCAATGATACATTAATAAATTACAATGACCTCGTAAACAAAAGTGAGATTCTTTCACTATGAGATTGACAATCCAAGCTTCCACTAACAATATTGACAATATCCTACAATGTTTCAAAGGAAATATATGACAATCTCGAATATAAATTATAGGGAACAATTTCAATATGGTAATAACTACTTCACATACCTCCTAAACAAAATTGAAATTCCTTCACTCTCAGATTTACAATCCGAGCTTGTACCACCAATATTGACAATATCTTACAAGATTTCAATTAAAACTTAATTACGAAAAAGTTAAATGATAATTTTTTTTTACGAAATATCAGATTACAATCCTACTATTGTTAACATGCCTGTAAGGAGTAAGTACATCATATTATATAAGAATGATAATAATAAAAAAAATTAAGTAGTTGTATTAGTACCATCAACTATTGTAGTACTGAACTTCCACGTTACGAAACTAATTAAAATAAATTATTCTCATGAGTGAAATTTCTGGAATTAGAAGAAAACCCCAAACATTAGGCAAATGTCAATGAATAAAAAATAAGCATCAAGTGAGGTTCAAAATTTTTAATCTATAGTACCAAATTTTTTTATATCAATAGGCATACTTTTGAAACTAGCATTTAAAACAGTAGGCATATATCGCTATGCATACGTCAATGTATATAAGGGTTTTCAAATTCACTTTTGAAATTAACATTTAAAACAGTAGGCCTATATTAATAGGCATATATCAGTACGCATATGTCCATGTATATAAGGGTTTTCCAATTCATGTAAAAGTGGGAAGTACAATGAATGCATAAAAATAAAATTTTGTTAATGAGATAGATATCTTTATAAAATTTATGTAATTGTTTTTAAATTAACAACTACATAATTTTCAGCAATAATTAAAGACATAATAAAAAATTATAGATGGAATTAGGAGTGTTCAGCTTCGTTTTTGAAAAAGAAACAAGAGCATCCAATGAAATAGACATATCTAATATACAAATGACTTACGTAGACATATTGGACTGTTGGTCTTTTAGCTTCCATTTCAAAGGATGAATGAATCTGGAATTAAATTATTGGGATAGGTGACTGTTGATTTTTATTTTGGAAAGATGAATGAATTGTGATTTTTCATATGTATTTGAGAGTAAATGCTTGGGACAATGAATTTTGATTTCCAAGGTTGTAAGACGAATGAATAAATTTGGATGTTTTGTTATGTGTTAATGAATGTGAGTTGTCATATGTAATTGAGAGTAAATATTTGGGATAACTGAATTTTGATTTCTAGGGTTGGAAGATGAATGAATTTGGATAGTTTGGTATGTGTGAATGAATAGAAGAGAGATAGAAGGAATGAATGTGGTTATTTCGTATGTTGTGTTAATGAATGAATTTGGATGTTTTGTTATGTGTGAATGAATGTGAGTTGTCATATGTATTTTAGACTAAATATTTGGGATAACTGAATTTTGATTTCTAGGGTTGGAAGATGAATGAATTTGGATAGTTTGATATGTATGAATGAATAGAAGAGAGATGGGAGGAATGAATGTGAGTATTTCGTATGTTGTGTTATTAAACTATTATTGAGGGTATAATAGGTATTTTAAAATTAATGAGGGTACTTTAGTCATTTGAACATTGAAGAGGAACTCCCCTCTTTTAAAGTAGTAGAGATGTTCTCAATACATAACCGAACTAATTTCTCATGGCCCAAATAAACCCACATCCTCACAAGAGAACTTAATTTAGTAAATCCATTAAACCAATATTGATAATTAAAATTTTACTTTCTCAATACTAAAAATTAAACCAATTATCATTAAAAATTCAAATTTCACTTCTACTTATTTCATAAACTCATCGCATGAATTCAATTTAAATAATGACACGTAAATAAATTTAATTTCTCAAAATTAAATATGAATGCCCTTTTAATTAATTAAGTTATTATATATTAATTAAATTGTTAAAAATAATGTGGTATTACATTCTTCCCTGCCAATAAAAAGAATTTCATCCTCGGAATTAGTAGAAAGTAACACATACCTATCTCAAAATCAATGTAAATTCTATTGTTTCATCCTATGCCCTCGCTCCCAAGTGGACTCATCCTCACTATAGTGACCCCACTGAATAAAGACTAATCGGACATCCTTAGTCCTCAAAATTTGGACTCTATGGTGTAACATATGGGTTGGATCCTCAATGTATGAAACATCGGCATATGAGTGAATATTATCTAAATAAATATGCTAGTATGCGACATTACTCTACAAGAATCTATGAAGCATTGATACATGGACACTATATACCCATGATAGATAGTCTGGAAGTTCCAAATGATAAACGTGTGACCCTATATGATTCGTGATCATAAAAAACCCAACATACCTCGGGTCCAGATACCCTTCTTCCCAAAACGCATCACCCCCTCCTTGGTGACACTTTAAGAAGTACCTAATAACCCACTCGAAACTCTATGTCCTCCCTATCCAAGTTTGCGTGACTCTTTTGCCTACTATGGGTTGTCCTGATTTTTTCCTTCATTATTTTAATCTTTTTTGTAGTCCTCTGAACGAACTCGGGCACTAACAAGCTACTCTTCCCTATTTCCAGCCAACAAATCGATGATCTAAACGACCGCACATACAAAACCTCATAAGGTGACATAATAATCTATTTTTAATAAATTTCGTTGTAGGTGAACTCAACCAATGGTAAATGTGTTCTTAACTACGCTTGAAACCTAATGCCTATGCCCTAAGCATATCCTCAAATATCTAGTTCACCCATTCCATCTGCCCATATGTTTGAGGATGGTTCAACGTACTGAAGTGAAACCAAGTTCCCATAACCTCTTGGAAACTTCCCAAAAAGATATATATATAAGAAAGTTGGATCTCTATCTGAGATGATCAACAAATTTACCCCATGAAACCAAACAATCTCAGTCACATACAAATGTGCATACTTCTTTGTCATGAAGTTTATTAGAACGGTTAAGAAATGTACAATCTTTGTCAAACGGTCGATTATAACCAAAATTTATTGTGTTGCCTATGCATCAAAGGAATCATAATAATGAAATCCATTGAAATTATATCACATTCGCCCTCGGGAATGGGTAAGGGTAAGACCTTCCCTGACCATCGTTGATGGTTCACATTCACCCGACAAGCTCTACATTAGGACACGAACTTTGAAACATCTCATTTTATTCTGGACCACTAATTTTGTCTTCTCATATATTGGTACATCTCATACCCACTTGTATCACCCAAAACTATGATGCATGGAACTCCTACATAACGGCGTTACGCAACTCCATGTTTGACGGCACAAACAACCTCCCTTTAAACAACAATCCACCATACACTACACCAAAATGGCCAAATTGTCACCTTTCAGCCGGCCACCCTTGTCAAGGTCATTGACCATGACAAAAAACACGCATTTTTTGTCACGGTCATTGACCTTGACACGACCGTGACAAGAAAGTGTCACGGTCAATGACCTTGATACGACCGTGACAATGTTCACAGCAAAATCCCTTTCCCCCTTCTTTTTTCCCTCTCTCGACGTTGCTCTCTCTCTCTCTCTCTACTTTCAGGTTTAATTCTCTCTCTCTCTCTCTCTCTCTTCCATTTATATATATGTTTGTGTGTATATATACGTGTGTATATATGTGCGTGTGTGTGCATGTGTGGGGGGTGGGGCAGGGTGGGGTAGGGGTGAGGCAGGGTGGGGGCAGGGTGAGGGTAGGGGGTTAAAAATGTAAATAAATAAGTAATTTTCTATAAATTTCCAAAAATAATATCCAAAAATGTAAATGTAAATAATATCCAAAAATGTAAATTTGTAGTAATTGTCATCCGAAGTTAAAAAGCATGAAAAATAAAATATTTTTTAAGATTTGTGGTGAATAACTAAAGTTAAAAAAAGTATTACTTTAGTCAATAAATTACTTTTTGAATTCGGGCGATGCGCCTAAATTTGTAGTAATTGTCTTATAATAAAGATCAATTAGTCTATGTTGTTGAAAATTTTGATCAAATTGGTGAGCCCTTCATATTTTAAAAATGTTGTTTTTATTCCTATAGAACAGCTTAGATAGTGTGTGTGTGTGTGTGTGTGTGTGTGTGTGTATGGTCAATACATGAATTTATTTTTGTATTTGAATTAACCCATGAATTTATTTTTGTATTTGAATTAACCCATTATATGAAACATACTTGAAATTAAATATAGTACGCATAGATACTAGCATTCTAGTTCTTATGCGTACGCATTCAATAGCCCTTAGACCCGTTCGAGAGTCATTACCCCTGTAATGAGATCTCTCGAATTGTCCCGTTTGGACAGTTTGAGACTGTATAATTTCTGTATAATATTCTTATTGGCTTAAAGTTGTTACTTTTGGAGGAAGTTCTGCAGTCGTATCTTAATGTTCTCTGGGAACATACTAGATTGATAAGTGTGACTGTTATTTCAATTGACCAATTGAAATAACACTCACACCTGCCAATCTACGTCGTGTACTTGGAGAACTAAGGGGATATGCTGTCGAATTTTTTTCAAATCGTAACAATGTGCATGAGCTGTTAAGTATATTACAGAAAAATGCATTCTTGAATGGGATAGGACCACTTACCCTTTAATAGGATAATTAAATGATGGGATAATTAAATAAAACATACTATAAATCTAAGTTTTGTTTACCTTTAATAGGTGTTTAGTTGTGGTAGCTGTGATGGGATATCCGGAATACAAAGAGTGGATGGGTGAGACTAATAGAATGGGGGATGTGTTTCGCAGAGGTGCTAATGAATTTGTGAAATATGCAAAGAGATGTTGTAATGATGAAGAGTTTCCATGTCCGTGTGCTAGGTGTAAGAATGGTAAGGTGTTTGAGTGGAAAACAGTTGAAGTACATTTGTTAAGATCGGGTATGCAAGATAGTTATCGATTTTGGAGTTTTCACGGTGAATTGAAAGTTCCTTTTGTCCCCGACCAACCTTCACAACAACCTTCAACAAGTAGAATAGATGTAGGAGGGGACGATGTAGATCATAATATGTTAGAGGATTTAGTTGATGATGCGTACGGAGTTTATGAAGATGAGGAGTATGAGGTTACTGATGATGTAGAAGATTCAAGTGCTCGTGAAGATAACACGATAAAACTTGACGATGACTACCAAAGTTTAAAATTTAAGGCGACCCAACCGCTATACTCTGGCTGTGAGAAAGATCAAACAACTTTACATGCCATGGTTGGTTTGCAAAGTTTGAAGACGCAGTGCGGTTTGTCTGGCAATAGCGTGACGGGAATTCTGAAATGGGTGAAGGGCTTATTACCCAAGGTGAATACACTTCCAAATAGCTATCCTGTTATGAAGAACAATTTGAAAGGTTTGGGAATGAAGTATAAATCGATTCATGCTTATGTGTATGACTGCATACTATACCGAAAGGAGTATGAAAATCTCGATCGTTGTCCGGTATGCGATGAACCTAGATATGTCCAATCTACTAGTAAGGAATGCACAAGCTCAAAAGTGCCTCAAAAAGTATTGAAATATTTTCCCGTTGGGCCTAGATTAAAGAGATTTTTCACAGTACCATGGATTGAAGAGGAAATGACTTGGCATGCTAGGGCAGAAGTAGGGGGTAATATCATGCATCATCCTATTGATTCTACTACTTGGCGGAGGATGAATTTTGAGTATCCCGATTTTGCTCGAGAACAACACAACATTCGTTTGGCTATATCAACAGATAGTTTCAATCCATTTGGAAATCTAAGCACCAATCAGAGTGTATGGCCAGTGATCCTAGCCCCACTCAACCTCCCTCCTTCACAGTGTATGAGACCTGAATTTTTGATGATGGCTTTATTGATACCTGAGCCAAAGGCACCAAAAGAAGACATTGATATCTACCTGGCTCCTTTGGTAGAAGAATTAAATGAGTTGTGGGAAGAGGGTGTGCAATCATTTGACTCTTTTAGAAAAGAAGAGTTTACGCTGAAAGCTATGTTGATGTGGGAAATTCATGATTTTCCAGCTTATGGGACATTATCCGGATGTGTAGTACATGGTTATTTGGGGTGTCCTATTTGTGGTGAGGAGACTGATTCTCTTCGTCTATCCTCTATCTTAAAAAATGTATACCATTGCCACATGAGGTTTTTACCCCCAGCTCATAGTTTCAGATTTGAGAAAGGTTCCAAATTTTATTGGGCGGAGTTGAACATACGCTACCGCCGAGACAACTTTCGGGTTCAGAAATTGAAAGTAAATCTTCTGAATGTGGCCCAAATATGCCAGGTAAGAATCCCAAATTTAAGAATGTCAAGCATAAGAAGACCCCAACTGGGAATGAAACTGAGATAAGAAAGGCATGGTCTCGGAGGTCAATTTTATTTGACTTACCTTATTGGAAGAAAAACACGGTGCGCCATGTATTGGATGTGATGCATGTATAGAAGAACTTCGCTGAACATATTGTGGGTACTTGCCTTGGGGGGAGTCATTCGAAGGATGGATAAAATGCACGAAAAGACCTTAAAATGTTATAACTTAAACCACAACTATGGTTGAAAGAAGATAGTAGGGGAAGGACAATAATTCCCCCTGGTGCATTTACTTTGACGAGTGAGGAAAGGAAGGTGCTTCTAGACACAATATATAATTTGAAGGGCCCATCTACTTTTCGTCCAACTTGCAAAGGATTGTGAATTATATTACTCATGATTTACATAAGTGTAAGTCCCACGATTGGCATGTGATCATGCAATTGGTTCCTCTATTGGTTAAGCACTGTTTCTCCAAGCACAAGAATTTGCGTAGGGCTATTATGCAAATTAGTATTACCTTCTCCCTCTTGTGTGATAAGGTAGTGAATCGAGAACACATAGTGGCCGCAAAATTGGCTGTGAACGAAGCGATTTGTGTATTGGAGAAGTACTTTCCCCCAGCATTCTTTGACATAAGTGTTCACTTGTTGGTACACCTATGCGACGAGGCACTTCTTTGTGGTCCAGTTAGGTATCGGTGGATGTATCCGTTTGAAAGATTGATGAAGGTTTTTAAAGATTACGTCAAGAATACGCGATATATTGCAGGATCAATTACAAAGGAATACATCACCGTGGAGTCATCAATATATACTCGGGAATATATGCCTGAGTCGACCAGCGTTGATGACACTGATGAATTCCTCGATGATGGTGGTAATGTGATGGAAAAACGAGTGAAATTAAAGAGTTTGCAACATGAACAAGTAGCTCGTTATCTATTTGACACACATGAAGATGTCGAAGAATGGAAAAAGTAAGTTTTGAATATTATAATGTTTAACATTATTTTAGATTATTTTATACATGATTAATTTTGTAATATGCAGTAAATATGAAGCCTGTGAGAACAATAAAAGACGAAAAACAATGGTACAATCAGACAACGAATTTAGGCTATGGTTGACACAAGAGGTAATTATAATGAAAACAGTCGTTATATAACGTTACATTACACTCAAAGTTTACCACTAATATAATTAATATATCTATATTCTCAGCTCCTAAAGATGGGTGATGCGACATCAAGGCTTGCTCGTCTAGCCACTGGACCCTTGTTCGTGGCACAAGAGTACAAAAAGTATCGATTGAACAGTTACATTTTCGGTGCTAAAGTGTACGAGGAAAGTACAAATGTACAGAAATCGGGAATTTCATACAAGGCTCTTACTTTCTTTCGAGCGAGCGCAAAAGATAAAAACCTCGTTGAAACTGAAATGACTTACTATGGTGTAATCCAAAATATATTTGAATTGGATTATATAAGCTTCAAAGAGGTTGTATTTTACTGTGAATGGGTAAGAGTTGAGGATAAAAATGCTTGTAAAGTTGATCCTGTCACCAATTTGATCATGGTTGACTTGTCCAAGTTGAAGAGCAACGACCACGTGAGCGATGAGCCGTTTGTTTGTGCATTTCAAAAGGTTAAGAAAGTGTTTTACTCGGAGTATATCAACAACGAGCCGTGGTCAATTGTCCAACACGCGCCAAGGCGTCTAAATAGTAGTGTGGATGACTTGGCTGCTCCTACCGAATATCAATCCATTTTTGATGATAACCCGAATTTGACACAATTTTTCAATTTGTAATAAATATTTCAATTTGTACCGAAACATCCATTTTTAATGCTTTTACTTGATCTGCACTTTATTATTTTCACTCTTGTGTAGTGTGCGTGTGTGGAGAGGAGATTAATACATAAATATTCCAACTACATCTAAGTTTCGTTTATACTAATCCATGAATATACACTTCTTACCTTTAATAGGTGATTAGTACATAGTTATTTGGGGTGTCCTATTTGTGGAGAGGAGACTGAATCTCTTCGTCTATCCGAACACTAAGAAATGCCATAATCCTATGGAGCGATGCTCTGCAAATTCCTCCCAACCGTTATGTAGCCAAACATCACCAGTTGAAGTTGTCAATTCCACTTTCCATACCCCACCACTTGGAACTTCTAGCAAAACATGGGAGACCATTGAAAGGTGGAATTGACAACTTCAACTGCTGATTTTTGGCTACACAACGGTTGGAAGGAATTTGCAACGCATAACTCCGTAGGATTATGGTATTTCTTAGTGTTTAGATATGAAGAGAATTATATTTGACACGATTTCCCGGGGTACATTAGTTGGAAGGAGGTGCCATATGAGCTCAAGTTAGCTGTTTGAGTGACACTACAGGTAATGTATTTATATTTATATGTCAATTTTGATTTCGATTTCAATTACGATTTATATTTATCTATATTTGAGGGGTGGATACTAATTTTACTTTATTTCAATTCAGGGGACAGGGAGTGGCCCTAAGGGTAGGCCACATATGCTTTATACTTATGTGGCTATTCGAACGAGAAGGGAAGGATAAGGAGGTGTTCCCGAGCGTCGCGATACAAAATCTCTTTTCCATGCAAATAGTTTGTAGATTTGAGATAAAATGATGGTGATGTTGTTTATTTTTAAATAGTTTCTTATTTGAATATATATTTGCATTATCTTTAGTTTGTTCGGATATATGATGTTTGGAATAGGTACAACATTGCTATAACAGGTACATATATACTGTTGGGCAGTGGTAGTGGCCATACTGCCCAGTAGATTTTTTTAAAATTCTGCCCAGAATTGTCACGGTCAATGGCCATGACAATTTTTTTAAAAATGGTCACGGCTTTATCACGGTTATAAATCATGACAAACGTGTCACGGTCATTGACCGCGACACGATCGTGACATAAAATGCGAGTTTTGTGTCAAGGTCAATGACCGTGACACGACCGTGACAAAAAAATTTGTCTCTCCTCGAAATGTCACGGTCATTGACCTTGACAAGTTGGATTTGTCAAGGTCAATGACCTTGACAAATGGGCAGATTTGGTGTAGTGATATGAACTAATGGTGTAAAGAGATATAACTGTGGCAAAAAGATTGTCTACTCTCTCCTTACAAAACACATCATATGTCTATGCTATAAACACTTGTATAAGAATATCAAAAGTTATGGCGATGATCCCTATAAACGCATCTCTTAACCCTCCAATCACCCAAACGGACCATACATTGGTCAAATGAAGAGAAGAAAAATTTCCACTGGGCCGTCGACTAAAAGCATCCTGAAATCACATTGGCATTCCCTGGGTAATACTAAGTCATAAACTGGCAGTTTTTCATAAACTTAAACCACCATCGATGTCACACGCTCAAATCCTTTTGAGTGAGCAAATACTGAAGACTCGTATAATAAGTAAAGAGCCTAAACTTCTCACCCTACAAATACTGTCTCTAAATATGTAGTGCTAACACTAAGGCTACTAGCTCCAAATCATTGATCAGATATTTACCCTTATGGGGTTTCAACTTTTGAGACCCATAAGCAATGGGACAATCCTCTTACGTTAACACTCCACCTAATCCCTATAAGGAAGCATGAGTGTGTACCAAATAATGAAACCACTCCTAAGTAGAGACAAAAATGGAGTCGAATCTAACTTGTCCTTCAGAGTGTCAAAGGAATGCTGACACTCTCTGTCCAAACAAATTGCATTCCCTTCTGAGTTAATTTGGTCAATGGTCTAACAATTTTCATAAATCCAAGAATGAACCCACAATAATACCTATCTAATCCTAAAAATATATAAACGTCTGTATCTTTCGTGGGCCTTCCCCAATCCAAAATGACCGACACCTTCTTGAGATCTAGTGATGATCCTGAATTCAAAATTACATGGAGTTAAAATTGCACCTTCGGTTTCCAAAACTCACATTTTTGGAACTTCGCATAAAATTTTGTTCTCTCTTAACATCATGAAATGCCATTCGTAAATCTTCAGTGTACTCCTCTTCACTCCATGAATAAATCAAGATGTCAACTATGAAGACAATGCCAAACTAATACAAATACGATCAGAAGACCCGAACATCATTAAATCCATGAACATGGTAGGGACATTAGTAAACCCAAATGGCATGATCCTGAACTCTAAGAACCATAATGAGTAAAAAAGGATGGTTTTAATATGTCTTCCTCATGCACCCTTAACTGATGATACCCTAAATAAAAATCTATCATTGAAAATAACGAAGCACCTAAAGGTAATCAAACAATCATTGATCCTTGACAACGGATATTTATTCCTCACTGTCGCCTTATTCAAATCACAGTTGTAAGCACATAACTGTAGAGAACCATCCCTCTTCTTAAAAAAAATACCGAATGAACCATTAGTGTAACAAACGCTTGATTTTCTATCTCAACTCCATTATTTCCATAAGAACCATCCCGTATGATGCCTTGGGAGTTGACATCATGTTGGGAGCCAAATTAATCACAAAATCAATCTCGGGTTAGCGATAACTCCTAGACCTCCTCAAATATGTAGAAAAAATATATGACATTAGGAATCGAATATAATGAAATGGTAATCCCCTATTAGGTCTCCTTATCAATAAAATACAACTGTGTCATGGAACTACCTTTCAGCCTAGGCATTTCCACCATATACATCTGCTGACCCTATATCGTAAAAAATAGCCCGACTCCTACAATCTAATTAATAACTAACCAACCAATGTATATTAAAGATAGTTTCTTAAGAGTGGCTGAATAAAACAAGAAAATTTGCCTCAAAATACGATCTACCAATGTAAGTATCCACATTATCACAAATATTCAAAATAAGAGTAGATACACCTAACGGAGTAGCTATCGATAAGGATATATTATAAGGTCTAGGGAGTACACTATAATTCTCTCCAAAAATATGTGATAAGAATGAGTGTGTGGCTCCGGTGTCAAACAAAACTCTACCTAAAGTGTCGAAAATGTAAAATGTACCGTCCACCACCACGACCTTCCCCTCACCCTCTTATTTGGTCTACGCCATTTGATAAAATCTACAGTGATGAAGTTGGATTATTATTGTAGAACCGGTCATGGGGGTAGAGCTACTACCAGTTGTGTCATCAGTAATAGAAGCTGTGGAGGCCGGTATAGATACTACTGGGGCCTGAATCCCTACTGGCACTACACTGCTCATAGTGGCCCCATCACTGCTGACCCTAACCCTAGCTTGACTGGCTTTAATGCTAGTGCCCTTGTATTTTTGCACTAGGGAAAACCAAAAGTCTTTGTCGTCTTCCTCCATACCTAAAAAATACTCCCTCAAATGGGGATATATGCAATCTATGTTGTCTCTAATGTTGGCATCTTTCCTGCCCTGGTCTGAAATGCCTTCTCTTAATCTTTCTCCCAGTCATAGTGATCAATGCTCGTAGAGGTACTATGGGTGGTATCTCCTGCCTCGCTGGTACTAAGCCTTCTTGGAATAAAAAGAAAAAATTTAATGCACTAATATCCTAGAGGAGAGGTGAATAGGACATACTAGGAATTCATTGCCAATTAAAAAATTCTGTACATAAACATGCAACAACAATAATTGATTTGCAAAATGAAATTCAAACTAATACTCACTTAGGAAAATTATCAAGAACTTAACCTTAAAATTGTTAGATCTAATTTTAGGTTCAAGGAAAATGTATGAGATTAATTCAAATCCAATTCAGATCCCTTTGAGTTCAATTGCAACTAAACAAGATGAGAAATCTTCACCTAGATACAACAATATATAAATTCAAGTTAATTTAAGATTAGGTAAGATATGGTCACATTAGTTCAAATAAATTACAATTATATGAGATCTAAACATTTAGCAACCTAGATCAATTATAGATCTAAGACAATTTAAGATTGTGTGTTGTGAATAATTGTAAATGAGATAATAACCACAATACCAAGATGTACGAGGAGAAACCCCAACCTATGAGGGAAAAAACTCAGGATGCTATAACTAATCCACTATAAACATGAAGACTTTTATAGGAGATTAGACATTTACCTAGATTGAGTTCCCATTTACAAGATCTTATAATCCTCCAATCCTCTAAACTCCACCCTACCTAGTGGCTCTCACTGAAACTCCTCTAAATCTTATAGAGACAGAAAAATCCACTTTTATTGACTTCCACAAATCCACTTTGACGTGCACTCTAATATCCATGGATCTTCCTTGTATTGACCTCTAAAATGAAAATCTTAATTGGTAATGATGAAAATTTTGGTTTTCTAAGGTTGATTTAATGGATTAATTAAAAATGTCTCATAAAATATTTCAATAAAAGTGACGTAAAATCAAATCTCATCTAGGGTTTCTAGAGAGAGAAATAGAAAATCTTAGATCTAAAAAAATCGTTTACGGCAGTAAGAGTTCTAATTTGAAAATGGAGCAAAAAAATAATAATTTATAGAATCATTTTCCTGCCTATAATGAAGTCCGTGCCCAAAGAGGCCTTTGGTCATTTGCACGGTCACAAAAAAAGACCAAAAATGAGCATTCTGATCAAATTTGTGCACATTCCAAAATGTCTTCCATTCTCATGAGGAAAACATGCCTCGTGCGCACACCTGGCAGCACAAAAATTGGGCGTTTCGAAGTAAATGATTATGAATGGCTCCTTTTTCACATGTTTGAAAAATGTACCATTTTGATGATAAAAACAAGTGCATAAAGTGTGGGGAAAAATATGTTGGGGTATCTTAAATTTCATCATGGGTCATATACCATATTCAAAATTGAAAATCCATCTAAGTCTCTAAGTCAATGAAATATAAGGAGGCTTAGACATAAACAGAAGAATGTACAGAGCCTAAGTATCTAGATATAAAACAAATACCAAGGATATGTTCTCGTATTAAAAATAAAAACTCCTATGTGCCCGACAAGTAAAATATTTTGACATGGAATAAGACAAGAAATAAAATTATGCATATTCAATCTCACCCTTTTGTTATTCTATGGAAAAATCCTAAAATATCTGCAAATTATAAAATACATGCAAATCCCACCAAATAAAATAAAGTCTCAATCGTTAATCTACATCACCCACAACCCTATAAAGGACAACATAGACCAATAGTGGACAAAAAAATTGATGCGTTCCAAGATAATATACCTGGAAAATTTAAATAGCACAAAACCATCAAGTAGCTAACCTCAATGTGAAGGCAAAATTTCACCCTCATAGGAACTATCCTTGAATAAATGTACTATCGTAGATAATTTCTTCTCCTAATTTTTTCCATGAATAAATAAAGGTAGGAAAGATAATAATAGGATAGCTGTAACCATAAAGCTCAAAATATGCAAGAGATAAAATAAATCAATAAAATACAAGAATATGATAATCAATCGCATGTAGGAAATACACAAAAATAAATCACAAAATATCAATGGTACAGAGATATTGTCAATGATAAATAAAGAATGGCCATACGATATCTATAGATGGTCCGCACAAAAAACACATCCGAGTATAAAAGAATATGTATCACGAAAGATAAAAATCATATCATGGAAATACATCCACAAATTGATAACATTGCAAACAAAGAGATATAAGCTCCCTATAAAACAAATATATCTCCCTTGAAAGTAAAGAATACTCCCCTAAGGCACATGTAACTCCCCTAAAGCTATGCATACAAAGAAAGAATCATAAAAATCATGGCAAAGTAGAACATATAAAGAACGTGAGGCATGTGAAACATGATGGGAGTAAGAGTATTATGAAGAGAAATACCAGTGACAAGTTAGCATGAAAATGGAACCTATGAATAAACATGAGAATATATGACAAGTATACATTACACGAATCATGTGAAATGGATAAATATCAAACAATACAACACAAATAAGACCGTATATCCTAGAAACATGGCAAAAAATGAATAATTAAGTATAATCATAGTTAAGATCAACATCCCTATGCAACACTCCGCACAATCTAGACAACGGGGTGGCCAGCCGTCGCCACTGAACTGTGTCGGGTGACACTAAATAAATACCATTCATAGCATGTGACAGATATGAGACATATAAAATTCAATCCACGAAGTAACAATTAAATCAATCCCAATAAATGATTACCAATCATGCGATAAAAATCCATAACCATGATAATCTCCAAATAATAAATCTCTAAATAAATAATTTAATTAAACTCTGAATTTTAAATAATCCAATTGAAACCGTAAATAACTTTGGAACTGAATGGCCCAATAAAATCCATAAGAAGTCTCATAATAAAATGCTACGGATATGAAAGTCTATACTAATAAAGCGATAAATAAAAGTAACTCCAACTTCACTTCCAAACGATATCCAATAAATCCTATGCAGCCACTTCGATAAATTCCCTAAAAAAGTTAGTCAACGCACAAGGTCAGAGCCCCGAGCATGAATACACATTACTCCCCTTAAATAGGGTCCATGAACCCAGAGAATAGCATTATACACAATAAATATCACAGTAGAATATTTTAAGATTAAATAAGATAATTAATGACGATGCGAGTAAATAACCAACATAAGCTACAACATGAACTATGCTATCTCCAAGTCATAATTTCCAACTATTTAATTTAAATAGACCAATTAATATTAGTGAATATAAATCTTTATCTTATTATTCCTTATTTGGTGCGGTATTCCCACTGTTCTAAACCACACACATTCTCCTTGGTGCGGTATTCCCACTATTCTACACCACACTCATTCTCCTCGCATAGCCAGTCGACCCGTTTAAATTGTTAATCCTGCAATTATGCCAAGATTCCACGCACGACACGTCTTCGTACCTAGTTTAAACTATTAGCCCTGCAATTACTCAGACTCCACATACTCGCACGTCGCAATAGCCAGCCAACCCATTTCTAACTATCGGTCCTGCAATTACTACGCCACCAATATATTTTAATACCCGTTTTATTATCTTAGGTATTGATTCTCAATTTCTCAACCTTCTCATTATTTTATTACATTCACCCCACCCTTTTTATCGATGTGAGATCCTCAAAAACACCCCTAGTCCCATACCTAAGGGTCCCCAAAAGTACACATACATTCTATCCAATGTATAGAATAGATTACCTGCAAAAATCTCATTCTAGTCTCATACCTAGGTTAGATCAACGATGACAATATGATAAAAATCATCCCACCCCGTCATAATAAAATCGCAATAATCTACCCACTCTAGTCCCATACCTAGAAGGCGTAAATCATTCAAATACCTACCCACTTGTCTCATATCTAGTAAGCATCCTAAAATATAGGGAGACCATAATTACCCAACAATCCCGTCATTGCAATGCAATATAATAACATCAACAAGTCACTCAAACATTCATAATTAATTCACATGTAAATCTACTCGTAATGATTTAGTTTAATTTAATCATAATTAAATCACAACGCCGTCATAAATACGCAATTAATGACATTTAATTACTTTAGATTAATCATTCACGAATTCATTATTTACATAATAGAATTCCAATTCCATAATACTTACACAATTTATACGAGTTATACGTTCCCCAAATCATTTAATTCAAAACTAAGATTTTTCTACATGCAACCTACACCAATAAAACCCAAAAATCCACTCATTATCCTACGCACCCAAGAGTTAATAATATTATAACATATTAAAAGTTTTCATCAAAACAACCCCAGAATTTAGTGACCACTTTTCCTAATTAAGTTACTAATTTATTTTAAGAAAAACATGATTAAGGATTTAGGTAACACTTAAAACGCATAATACTAATGGAAAGGAAGAGAGTATTCATGTCTGAAATTAGTTGGATAAAAGATCTGAGTAGACGATTGAATTATTCTTGAAAAATCAGCAAAAAATTGTTCTTGGAAAATATTGATTAAACCCCAATTAAGCCTTCAAATATTTTGACAAAACTTTGATTAAGTTGGAGGTTGATGTTTGTGGTTGAGAGAAAAATATTTTGGAAGAGCTCTCTAGTGAAATACTTGGGAAAAAGTGATTATGAAAGCTCCCCCCACGAATTAGAATCATTAAATAGTCATTAAGAATCCCAAACCTATTGAAACTCTAATAAACTCACCGACCCAACCTGTGTCGATCGTCTCGACTGAATCGATTCGGCCAAGGGCGAATCGATTCGCCCCTGGAGAATCTGCCCAGTAACGCTAGTTTATAAGTATAGGAAAACTTTTATAAAAACTTTATTTTAACTCCGATTTTAATTCCTCTTGAAAATTTACTTTTCAAATATAAAAACCAACATGTTTAATTATTAAAAACAATTAAAATCCAAAATTTTATTTTCTCCGATTTTCGAATTAGTTAAATAATTAAAAAAACATGGGGTGTTACACCCTACTAAAAACAACACAAGATATCGCAAGAAATTTCTCAAAACACATAAGGTCACATGAATCTAAAACTCTCATTCCAAGTACACAAAAAGATAATCAAAATCACATATCAAAATCAAACTACTGAGGGTATATCAAGCACATCAAATTGTAGACAATAAAAATCTAAGGGATCACTCATAAGGATCAAACAATCATCCACACAATGACATGAGATTACTAGTGAACAAACAAGAGGATTATATGTATGTAAAATATCCAACGAAGTAGGTACAAACACATGAGAGATATTAGAAGAAACACAAGTACCAAAAAGAAAACTTCTATGTACCAAAACAGGGGACTATGCACATGGGGAAAACACATGCGTGCAAATGCTACATATGAATGGGCACAAAAGGATTCATGCAAACCGATCAAGGTAGAAATAAAACTATAAGAAAAACTAAGACAAACCTAACCTCATCACTCCTTTTAAAAAGTATCTCCACCTTAATGTCAACTCAACAAATACTCACAAGACTAAAAAATACCTAACCAAGAACAAAATGGGCAAGGTACACTCGAAAGATAAAAATTAACTCAATAACCCAAATACCCAAAACTCTCAAATGCACCATATATAAGATGGAATCCAAAACAAATAAGGAATGAAATCAACTGATCCAACTAAAACATGCAAAAACACTAGATATGAAGAAAAAGATACCATAGTAGGTAAAGGAAAAGCATATGGGGGTATATGTACACAAATTGAAGATTTGTTCTCACCAAAAATCAAAGATAATATTTTAACATCCATTTAGCATTAGGAATTATCAAGTAAATCACACGTGTAGAATTCACACAAGCACATCTGGAAATTATCTTAATTAACATATAACTCAACTAAGCATCTGATATGGGATATTTTAGCATGTATATGCAAGAGAACAAAATGAATCACAAACTATTTTAGAGAGCATTGATTCAATCATGAGAGAATTAGTCATCAAAAGCACAAAATCATATTATGGACTAGGAAAGAAGTTTCATTCACTTCATAAACTCCCACAAGAAAATGTTGTTTTAATATTTTGAATGCCAAACTAACATATCCAATTAAATTTAAATTTGAAGCTATAGCTCTATCTTATTTTTATTATCGATTTAAGTTTTTGGCTTGTATCTTTTTCAAAATATTGGATTTTGCCGTTGATTGGATTTTCACACACATAATTGACACCTACCCAATAAAACTCAAATTTAAATCGGGAGTTATCACACCAATAGTGGCCCTTATCAATGCTTAAAATCGTCAATTTTCATCTCCAACATATGTGAATATATGTAATTCACAAACTCGTAAAAATGGACCATGGAGACTTAACAGTCAATCCATACAATGCTAGTAAAAATATATAAGCTCAATTATAGTGATAAGTCTCAATAAATTATGGAAAAAATTATGATAGTGCGGTGTAAGTGATATACAAGTTGAAAATCCGCAATACACTTGAAAAAAAATTATTTTCATGGTATTTTTAAGAATTGTTTTACATGAAGCACATAAACGCATGGCAATCGAACAATCAAATTATCTTTTCTTAACAAGATCCATCCATTGAAATTTACTGTGGTTCAAAACAAATCAAAAATAAAGAAAATTGAAGATATTTTTCGATTTTTTTATGTATGTACCAAAGCATATAAATGCAAATGTATTAGAAAAGTAAATCACATATGGACAACAACACACTCTCACACAAATATGAATAAACTCAAAATAATTTTAGAATTTGCTCAAATAAAGATATAAAAAGGAAACAAGAGATGAAAAATGCATGTATATAAAAAATGAATGAAACCTCTCACACAACAATTCCTAAAAAGACAAATAAAATACTCACCCAAACTAGGAACAATAGCACTCCCAAATTAGTACAAACATAAGAAACTCCGATCAAATCCTAGGACATGATACAAAAAATGAGACAAGAAGATCCTAGCTATGACAGGCACCTAAGTGATCTCGGAATGCAATTAAGACATGAAACGTGCACCAATAAAATCTCGGCAAAATTTATCTTTGAAGCTTGGAGGCAACGTCTTCAATAAACTCGATGTCATAGATTTGTGGGATCGTGACAAATAAAAAATCAATCCTTGACTCAAAAACGTGTTTTATTTTGAGAATAAGTCAAAAACATACAAGGGACTCAATTGGAAATTTTGTTCTTACAATGTACATCATAATGTAGAGGTGTAACATAATATGCCAAACTATAAATATAATGAGCAATCATAATTTTTCTCTTGTAAATCTCCCCATTTGGTTATTTCGGTATAAAACAGAAAATAAAAAAAGTACAAGTTCAACTAATATCCCTCCCAAATCCAAAAATGAAAAGACATCTACAACTAAATTATAAACACAAACAATCACACCATGGATTAGCAGAAAAACATCTGAATCATGGATATGTAATGTGTTGATGTGAACTTAATGCACGAAAAAATCAACATACACATACGTAGCAGTAGTGCACGGAGTTAAAGAGACACTCCTAAACAAAGAACTCAATTCAACCTTTTGTATAAAAAATGTTGAACAAAGTGAAATTGACTCAACTCATATAAAATGTCATTAATTCCAATACTTCTCAGATCAATAAAGCTAAACTATTTTATGTTTTGAAGGACTTTTATTGTGCAAACCCATTGATCTCCAACTTATAACAACCTAAAAATCTCACATTTTAAGAATAAACTCTCAAATTTGAAGGAATCAAATTGTTGATTTTTAATAAAGCATCAATGAAACATAAATGGCCTTGGCACTTCTATTTTTATATGTCGAATGTGACACCCCGACTAATTAAATACCGGGTAGCTACTCCTTTATAAAATTAATTCAAAATGCCAAGTTGGCTCAGTTAATAGCATCACTGTCGAAAACATTTTATTATTTCTAACCACCTAGTATTTAAAAAGCAAGTTGCCAAATTTTAATTTAAGTCTGATTAACATGCAACAAGTGTAATGAAGAAATAAATAACACCATTCACCATGCTGAAGTAAACCGAGTAACCATCACAATAGCGTAAATAAAGTCTGGAGGAAAAACTCCTCGCTACAAACCCATAACAGAAATGAATAACCGAAACTGAAATAAAACATGCTAAAGTCTGAAAACTGAAATGTAAAAGATGCTCTAAATAGAAATGGGCAACATGCCCTACAACTGATAGATAGTGACTCTGGAATCCAAAGATAGAAGCGTCTATGAGCAAATCCCTGTAGTTTCCACAACCAGCTACAGCACGTCACCTGAATGAGTACCTATGCTTGGTGTCCTTGTGGCTGGGCACCTAAAAGTGGTTTTACAAAGAAAAAAGAGATTTGAACAGCAAACGGGTCAGAGCCCGAATGTGGAGTTATATTTTAAAAACCTGCAAGTGCTTTAAAAACATTTAAAACATTAAATGCAAAGTACATGTTAGGACGTACACTCGCATGATATCCTCACCTCTCGTCTAACTGTGCACTCCTAACGTAAGCACCCATCTATAACGACCCATACTACTAGCTAACTGACCATAACTAGCTAGACTACCAAAGATTCTACCCATTTTACTCGGTTCCATTTAATATAACAATGCTCGTAATTAAATAGAGGTTTAACGAAAACTCAGTTTCTAAAATATGCCATTGATATAACTATCAGTTAACTCATTATCTGACTCGAAACAATAACGTAATATTTTTACAACATTAACATGAGGATTCCCATTAATTTAATGTATATTATTCACATCATAAATATACGATACAAGCACCCCGCAATCTAAGCTGTAGTGCACACATACTCTGCTATCTATCCCGGTACATCACGTACATAAGGATCACATATTACGAATCTCTCAGGAATAGTTCAGATAACACAAATCACAAATAGTGGAGGCGAACACAGTCACCATCACATGGGTCACGCACATACCTACGCTCCCATGGTCAGCGGACTTATTAATGTCACAATAAGTCTTTCTATGACCTATGTTCATCAAGGTACCAGTCTATATCCCCTCCGTAGGCACACAAGGATTAGAGGGTCCTAAGCGAACGTAACCTCCCGTGATAGCAAGTATGGTAGGTATGTCATACACACAATCCATATAACAATACTAAGTAAATACACATCTTAGTAATATCGTATTTTAATCGTAGTACATATCGCATTCTCGTACTAAGTATAATTATCGCAATTCGTACTATACCGGTTTATAATCATACGTGTCATAATTCATCCTCACATCGTAGTAGACACTCATGTCTCAACCCAAATGGTTCATTGAATATAACTCTAGTGTATAATACTCCTCTCATTAACCCAAAAGTCCCAAATCTATCCTTACATCATCAAAGAATGTTAGCTCTACCCTCGAACCAGTTTCCGGGACTCCAAAAATCAAAACAGTCCAAAAAGGACCAAACTGTCAACTCGTTAGAAGTCTCGTTCGAACGAGGCTTCGAACGAGTTTGGACTGTCAGGTCGTTAGAAGTCTCGTTCGAACGAGGCTGTTCGAACGAGATCCCAGTTCGTTCGAACGAACTGACCCTTCTAACGATATCTCGTTCGAACGAGATATCGAACGGAATTCCCTACTCGTTAATAACGACTGGTCAACTTGTTAGAAGCTCGTTCGAACGAGTTCGTTCGAACGACCTGGGGCTGCTTCTAACGAGGTACCAGTTTCGGCCCAGATTTTTCCCCAATTCGTTTTTCACCATTTTTACTCCTAAAATCTTCTCCAAAATACGTCCCAATGATTGATTTAAGATATCTAAACAATTCTAAACACAATATAACCACATCCTATCCCGTTTTTATGGATTAACTCATCCTAATCATCCATCAAATTTGCAAATATTAAACTTTCCCCCAAATTATTCATGAACAAGAACCCTAATTTTTTTTTAAACCCTCTATTCATCAAATTAAATCCGTTTTTGTTTCACCCAATCATGTATAATCATCATATAATTTCGTCTCCATACTATTCTACGTACAAATGGTCCTCAATAATCAAATTCTAAATCCAATTAACATGGGTTTTCATTTATCTTCCAATAGCAATTTGTAAAACATCAATTTTCTAACATGGAAAGAACATCCTTTGAAATTAAACATAGTTAAACCACTTGCCTTGTTTATCTCTGAATTTGGTGTGGATTTGGTGTAGAATTTCTGCAAAATTCCTATCTCTCTCTCCTTCTCCAAGCTTTCTTCTCCAAAAGGCTATGGTGGCTAGGGTTTGCTTTGGGGAAACTTATGGAAACCTAATTTAATAAACCTCCGTAGCTTGTTGGTTTAATAAGGGTTGGTTGGGTCAATTCCTTATCAGATTACAACTCTCAATTTTCGTCACTTTTAATTACCCAAAAATACCAAATTACTAAAATACCCTTTATGGTGCCGAAATGGCCTAAAAATACCCCGGGACCCAAACTATACCCCCGGCTAGTGTTTTCTGACTATCTCGACCCTTCCGGACGCGTTGGCGCACTCAAAATGACCATATGGATTATAGATTTTAAATTCACTTTTAATATCAAAATATTATACCGTGACGCGGCGGTCCCACGCGTCTCAACAAAATTTCTAAAATGCCGTATATAAATCCCACGACAAATTTTATAATACCAAGTGCATATATAATCATATATGCACAAAATCAAATACTAATTCGCATCTCATTAGTATATATAACCCGGATTAATTTCCAATTAATACGCATTTAATTTATTTAATCCCAAAAATAAATATAGCCAAAAGTACGGGGTATTACATACTTCCCCCCTAATAACTGAATTTCGTCCCGAAATTCGAAACTAGAAAGTACCTGCTAAAAATAGCTCTGGATAACGTTCGCGCATCTCATCCTCGCGCTCCCATGTGGATTCCTCAACATTGTGATGTCGCCACTGAACACGCACTAACGGAACTAACTTTGACCGCAGTTTCCTCTCGCTTCGGTCCAAAATAGCAATCGGTCCCTCCTCATAAGAGGTATCCGTCTGGAGATCGATGTCCTCCACAGCAATGTGAGAATGAGCCAAATTATCTCTAAGGTATTTCCTCAGCGAGGAAATATGGAACACGTCGGGAATCCGATGTAAGTGCTCCGGTAACCCGAGTCTATACGCAACCGGTCCGATCCGCTCAATGATAGGAAACGGCCCCACATACCTCGGTGCCAACTTCCCCTTCTTCCCGAAACGCATAATCCCCTTCATAGGAGATACCCTGAGCAAAACCTGGTCCCCCACTTGGAACTCTCTGAAAAACCTCTTCGCATCAGCATAACTCTTCTGCCTGTCTTGAGTTACCCTAATGCGACTCCGAATCAACTCAATCCTTGCCGAAGTATCCTGAATCACTTCCGGCCCAAGTAGTTTGTTGTCTCCCACTTCCAACCAACATGCTGGGGAACGACAAGGCCTACCGTACAATGCCTCAAACGGAGCCATGCCAATAGTGAACTGATAGGAGTTGTTGTAAGCGAACTCCACCAGTGGAAGGTACTGCTCCCATCCACCCCCGAAGTCAATAATGCACATGCGTAGCATGTCCTCCAACATCTGATTGGTGCGCTCTGTCTGCCCATCGGTCTGCGGATGATAAGCCGTACTCAACCGCAATTCTGTGCCCATGGCCTCCTGGAAACTCTCCCAAAACCTCGAAACAAATATCTTGTCTCTGTCATACATGATATTTAGGGGCACACCGTGAAGTCTCACAATCTCTGAAATAAAGAGCTGGGCGTACTGTCCCGCAGTGTAGTCAGTCCTTACGGGTAAGAAGTGAGCGACCTTGGACAATCTGTCCACAATTACCCAAACGGAGTCGTGACCCCTCTGCGACGTAGGCAACCCCGTGATAAAATCCATGGATATGCTCTCCCACATCCACACCGGAACCTCCAACGGCTGTAGCAATCCTGCTGGTCTCTGATGATCCACTTTTACAAGCTGACAAGTGGCGCATTTCGAGACAAACTCAGCGATATCTCTCTTCATACCGCTCCACCAATACTGCCGTCTCATGTCTTGGTACATTTTGTCCCCTCCGGGATGTACCGCGAACCGTGAGCCGTGCGACTCTGCCATCACATCGTGCCGCAATTCTTCCCCTTTCGGAACTACCAATCTCCCATTGAAGCGCAATCCCCCGTCTGAACTAATGGTATAGGATTCGGCTCCCTCTGCTAGCAATCGAACTATCTGCTCCTGACAGAACGTGTCATTAGCCTGTGCCCGTACTACCTTTGTGACAATCTGCGGGGTAACGGTCATCACAGACATGAAAGATCGGGCCACTGCATCCTGGTGTCCCAATTCCTTCCATTTAGCCTTCCACACCTCTGCCACCTCATCTGCTGGCCTGCGGCTCAACGCGTCTGCTACCACGTTAGCCTTACCCGGGTGGTACTGGATGTCGAACTGGTAGTCTTTCACAAATTCAAGCCACCTACGCTGCCGCATATTCAATTCCTTCTGCGTGAATAGATACTGTAGTGATTTGTGGTCCGTGAACAGCTGAAACTTCTCCCCCAAAAGATAGTGCCTCCAAATTCATAAGGCAAATACCACTGCTGCCAACTCCAAATCATGCGTTGGGTAATTCTTCTCATGAGTCTTAAGCTTACGGGAAGCATAAGCTATGGCATGTCTCTCCTGCTGCAATACACCTCCCAGTCCTTGCAAAGACGCGTCGGTGTAAACCAAATACTCAACTCCCGGTCTCGGCAATGCTAACACAGGTGCTGAGGTCAACTTGTCTTTCAATTCATCGAATGCCAACTGACAGGCATCACTCCAAATGAACGGCACACCTTTACGAGTAAGATGTGTCAAAGGACCTGCTATCTCCGAGAAACCCCGAATAAACCTCCTGTAGTATCCTGCTAAGCCCAAGAAACTACGAATCTCCGTTGGTGTCGTGGGCTGTCCCCACTCCCTCACCGCTGATACCTTTCCCGAATCGACAGATATTCCCTGGTCGGAAATAATGTGACCCAAGAACTGGACTTCCTTCAGCCAAAACCCGCACTTCTCATATTTTGCATACAGCTCGTTCTGATGAAGTGTCTGCAAAACCTGCCTCAAATGCTCGGCGTGCTCCTCCTCTGTCTGAGAGTAAACCAGGATATCATCAATGAAGACAATGACAAACTGGTCTAAGAAATCCCTGAACACTCTGTTCATTAAGTCCATAAACACTGCTGGAGCGTTGGTCAAACCGAAAGGCATAACCCGAAACTCGTAAGAACCATATCTCGACAAGAACGCAGTCTTCGAGACATCCTCCTCCCTGATACGCAACTGATGGTATCCTGACCTCAAGTCAATCTTCGAGAAGAAAGAAGCTCCTCTCAACTGGTCGAATAAGTCATCGATTCGAGGCAACGGATACTTATTCCGTATCGTGACCTTATTCAACTCTCGGTAGTCCACGCACAATCTCAGTGAACCATCCCTCTTCTTCACAAACAAAACTGGAGCGCCCCAAGGTGAGGTACTCCTGCGAATAAAGCCCTGCCCTAACAGCTGCTCTATCTGATCCCGTAACTCTCGCATCTCAGCTGGAGCCATACGGTACGATGCACGTGCTATAGGTCTCGTACCCGGTAGCAAATCTATAACGAAGTCTATCTCTCGACTGGGTGGTAAGCCTGGTATCTCCTGAAACACATCCGAATATTCCCTGACAACCGGGATCGAATCCAAAGGAATCACAACCTCCTTAGAGGTATCCTCCTCAATGTAATACAGATGAGCGATCGATCCTCCCTCTGGGCGAGGCATCGCCACTATAAACATCTCTTGCCCCGGAATGGCAAAAATAATGCTCCCGCTGAAGCAATCAATCATGGCCCTATATGCTACGAGCCAATCCATACCGATGATCACATCGTGAACATGCATATCTAACACTAACATGTCTGCAGGCAATACCAAACCACCAATCTCTACTCCCACTCCCCGGCATATAAAGAAAATAAGTGACCCACTCCCTAATGGTGAGTCGACACACGTCACTGTGCTCTCTGCCGTAGCTAACAATCCTAAAGCTTTCGGGAAGTGTGTGGCTATAAAACAGTGTGTAGCACCCGTATCAAATAACACCCGACCCATAGTGCCATGGATAGGAAACGTACCCTCGATCGCGGGCGGTGCCTGTGGAACTGCAGCCTGGTGAACATTGTAGACACGTCCATACTGTAGCTGCCCCTGCTGAGCTGGGACTGCTGGAATGGGTGGCAATGATGCCATCTGTGGCGGTGCGGGAAGAGCTGCGGGAAACATCGGCCTCTGTGGCTCCTGGCGAGCACCCTGCTGCTGCTGCTGTGGGGCCCTGCCCCTATCAGGACAATCCTGCTTCTTATGGCCAGTCTTGCCATAAGTAAAGCACTTCCCTGGGAAGTTCCCTCCCCTCTGCCCCTGCTGTCCCCGGCCCTGGTGGCCGTTACCATTCCTCCCTTGGCCCTGCTGGCCCTGATGAAACTGCTGCCCATTCTGCCCCTGATGGCCGTTTGGACCCTGATGGCCCTGGCAGAAACCTCCCTGTCCCTGCCTGTAGTTCCCTGACCGGAACCTCTTATTGTCCCCTGCTGGGTACCCTGCTCAGTCTGTCTCTGCCCCTGACCAGATTGTGCCCCGCTGGCACCATGTCCTCCAGTCCTGCCCTGATGGCTAGACTCTCCCGACCGTTTGCCCTCGGCCATATGAAAACGGTGGTCCTGGCAGTGTAACAATGCTGCGTTAACCACATCAGAATACGTGGCCAACGATAGGTTCCCTAGCAGATGCTGACGGATCCTCCAATTCAACCCATCAGTGAACTTCTCTATCTTTTTCTTCTCTGTTGGAATCTCGTCTGGAACGATATTCAACAGGTTAGTGAACTCGGCCTCATACTCGGCCACTGTCTTGCCCTCCTGCTTCAAACTCATCAGCTTCCTCCTCATCTCTGTATGAACTGCGGACGGAAAGTACTTGCGGTCGAACTGCACCCAGAACTCCTGAATCGTGAGGGTATCCCTCTCCTCCACGGTGGTAATAGACTCCCACCACTGTAATGCAGATCCCACTAGCTTGAAAGTAGCTAGCACCTGTTTCTGAACATCAGTGCACTCATGCATCCTCAAATGCCTATGTATGTCCTTCCTCCATTGGCTCGAGACTACCACGTCTGAGCTACCTGCAAACTCTGGCGGATGCGCTTTCTGAAAGGCGTCTCGTACACGCTCCCAAGCAGACGGGAATGCATTAACCTGTGTTGGCGCGGCAACCGGCGCCTGAGGCGGTGCCTGCTGAATCACGGCAATCGCGGCATTTACCGCTTGGGCTACTATAGCAGCAACCTCAGCGGCGTTCAACATGCCCTGAACTGGAGCGGGCTGGGGTTCGGGCGTTGCATTCCTGGGAACTTGTCGTGCACGTCGTGGAGGCATCTGAAATAAGAACAAAGTTTATAAGTTCGCAGTTTATAAACTTAATATAGCTGAAGAACGAAGCATACACAAAAAGAGTACAACAGTCCTAAAATATAGGGCTCTATATCAAAGAAAACGTAGCAGAAACATAATAGCCATACAGATCCTAAAGGACACTAGAACCTGATACTCTGATACCACCTGTGACACCCCGACTAATTAAATACCAGGTAGCTACTCGTTTATAAAATTAATTCAAAATGCCAAGTTGGCTCAGTTAATAGCATCACTGTCGAAAACATTTTATTATTTCTAACCACCTAGTATTTAAAAAGCAAGTTGCCAAATTTTAATTTAAGTCTGATTAACATGCAACAAGTGTAATGAAGAAATAAATAACACCATTCACCATGCTGAAGTAAACTGAGAAACCATCACAATAGCGTAAATAAAGTCTGGAGGAAAAACTCCTCGCTACAAACCCATAACAGAAATGAATAACCGAAACTGAAATAAAACATGCTAAAGTCTGAAAACTGAAATGTAAAAGATGCTCTAAATAGAAATGGGCAACATGCCCTACAACTGATAGATAGTGACTCTGGAATCCAAAGATAGAAGCGTCTATGAGCAAATCCCTGTAGCTTCCACAACCAGCTACAGCACGTCACCTGAATGAGTACCTATGCTTGGTGTCCTTGTGGCTGGGCACCTAAAAGTGGTTTTACAAAGAAAAAAGAGATTTGAAAAGCAAACGGGTCAGAGCCCGAATGTGGAGTTATATTTTAAAAACCTGCAAGTGCTTTAAAAACATTTAAAACATTAAATGCAAAGTACATGTTAGGACGTACACTCGCATGATATCCTCACCTCTCGTCTAACTGTGCACTCCTAACGTAAGCACCCATCTATAACGACCCATACTACTAGCTAACTGACCATAACTAGCTAGACTACCAAAGATTCTACCCATTTTACTCGGTTCCATTTAATATAACAATGCTCGTAATTAAATAGAGGTTTAACGAAAACTCAGTTTCTAAAATATGCCATTGATATAACTATCAGTTAACTCATTATCTGACTCGAAACAATAACGTAATATTTTTACAACATTAACATGAGGATTCCCATTAATTTAATGTATATTATTCACATCATAAATATACGATACAAGCACCCCGCAATCTAAGCTGTAGTGCACACATACTCTGCTATCCATCCCGGTACATCACGTACATAAGGATCACATATTCCGAATCTCTCAGGAATAGTTCAGATAACACAAATCACAAATAGTGGAGGCGAACACAGTCACCATCACATGGGTCACGCACATACCTACGCTCCCATGGTCAGCGGACTTATTAATGTCACAATAAGTCTTTCTATGACCTATGTTCATCAAGGTACCAGTCTATATCCCCCCCGTAGGCACACAAGGATTAGAGGGTCCTAAGCGAACGTAACCTCCCGTGATAGCAAGTATGGTAGGTATGTCATACACACAATCCATATAACAATACTAAGTAAACACACATCTTAGTAATATCGTATTTTAATCGTAGTACATATCGCATTCTCGTACTAAGTATAATTATCGCAATTCGTACTATACCGGTTTATAATCATACGTGTCATAATTCATCCTCACATCGTAGTAGACACTCACGTCTCAACCCAAATGGTTCATTGAATATAACTCTAGTGTATAATACTCCTCTCATTAACCCAAAAGTCCCAAATCTATCCTTACATCATCAAAGAATGTTAGCTCTACCCTCGAACCAGTTTCCGGGACTCCAAAAATCAAAACAGTCCAAAAAGGACCAAACTGTCAACTCGTTAGAAGTCTCGTTCGAACGAGGCTTCGAACGAGTTTGGATTGTCAGGTCGTTAGAAGTCTCGTTCGAACGAGGCTGTTCGAATGAGATCCCAGTTCGTTCGAACGAACTGACCCTTCTAACGATATCTCGTTCGAACGAGATATCGAACGAAAATCCCTACTCGTTAATAACGATTGGTCAACTCGTTAGAAGCTCGTTCGAACGAGTTCGTTCGAACGACCTGGGGCTGCTTCTAACGAGGTACCAGTTTCGGCCCAGATTTTTCCCCAATTCGTTTTTCACCATTTTTACTCCTCAAATCTTCTCCAAAATACGTCCCAATGATTGATTTAAGATATCTAAACAATTATAAACACAATATAACCACATCCTATCCCGTTTTTATGGATTAACTCATCCTAATCATCCATCAAATTTGCAAATATTAAACTTTCCCCCAAATTATTCATGAACAAGAACCCTAATTTTTTTTTTAATCCCTCTATTCATCAAATTAAATCCGTTTTTGTTTCACCCAATCATGTATAATCATCATATAATTTCGTCTCCATACTATTCTACGTACAAATGGTCCTCAATAATCAAATTCTAAATCCAATTAACATGGGTTTTCATTTATCTTCCAATAACAATTTGTAAAACATCAAGTTTCTAACATGGAAAGAACATCCTTTGAAATTAAACATAGTTAAACCATTTGCCTTGTTTATCTCTGAATTTGGTGTGGATTTGGTGTAGAATTTCTGCAGAATTCCTCTCTCTCTCTCCTTCTCCAAGCTTTCTTCTCCAAAAGGCTATGGTGGCTAGGGTTTGCTTTGGGGAAACTTATGGAAACCTAATTTAATAAACCTCCGTAGCTTGTTGGTTTAATAAGGGTTGGTTGGGTCAATTCCTTATCAGATTACAACTCTCAATTTTCGTCACTTTTAATTACCCAAAAATACCAAATTACTAAAATACCCTTTATGGTGCCGGAATGGCCTAAAAATACCCCGGGACCCAAACTATACCCCCGGCTAGTGTTTTCTGACTATCTCGACCCTTCCGGGCGCGTTGGCGCACTCAAAATGACCATATGTATTATAGATTTTAAATTCACTTTTAATATCAAAATATTATACCGTGACGCGGCGGTCCCACGCGTCTCAACAAAATTTCTAAAATGCCGTATATAAATCCCACGACAAATTTTATAATACCAAGTACATATATAATCATATATGCACAAAATCAAATACTAATTCGCATCTCATTAGTATATATAACCCGGATTAATTTCCAATTAATACGCATTTAATTTATTTAATCCCAAAAATAAATATAGCCAAAAGTACGGGGTATTACATCGAATTCATCTTTTAGGCTCTTACCAATTGTGTATTTTAATGCAAAGAATACAGATTCTTTTGCAGACCCTTTCCATTCCTTAAACAGTTATTAATTAATTTTCAAGGAAAAAATATCGGTAATGGTTTTTACATGAACAATTAGTTCCTAGTATATTAGGTTCGTTATTAAGAACGATTGAGATCAGAACATACTATTTAACATATGATAAAAAAGGATAATGCTCAAAAGTTCGTCCATGTTTACAATCAATGTGATATAATGAGTCTAGTATACAAGCAGTAGTCAACAGTGAATAATGCAATGCTAAACATGTATTATCAAGAAAAAAATATGTAGCCAAGTATTATGACATCATGATTAAGTCACGAGAATGGATGGAATTATCTTCTGATTCGAACATCTTAAGTGCGCATCCATACATCTTAAATTGTTTGTTTCTCCTTTAAGTCCCTTATTCAAACACACATGATTTATACTAAAATTATTCATGCCTTAGGACTTAATCAATTTTCACCCATACTAGTGTGAAGACTCTCTTTGACATTTTTATTCCATATAAAAGTTCCGCTTTAAGTAAATTACCAATTTACCATTTATTTACCAAACTTGAAATTTAGTCTTTTAATAAGTGTTATATCTCAAAAATCGTTATTGAGTTTTCAATTTAACGTTATAACACTTTAGCCATTTTAACATTTGTTTAATATCACACCCTTGCCCAACTTTCACACTTGTCACATTGACACCTTCCACACATAAAATAACACCCTTTACAAAAAAACTCCAAGTTTATATGCATAGAAAGTGGACTTTATAAACTAAATTCTATATGATGGGTTAAACATACAGTTTCATCTAGAATTTTTGTACCATTTACAACAAACATACTTTTCAAGTAATAAAGACATTTTATCAATTTCTTTAAACTCAACAAATGCCCATTTATTCATAAAGCCTCCATTTTTGCAAGAAACTTAGAAATATTTATTTCATAAATACTTTGACAAAATTAACATCGTTCCATTTTTATTCCATAAAAATGTCCATCATTTCCTTTTTACTAGAGATACAACAAAATAATATTTTCTTATATTTTTATTTCCATAAAAATGCCCATTATTTTTTATTACTAGAAATACACAAAATAATATTGTCTCACATTTTTATTTCATAAAAATGTCTATTTTCAGTTTTACTAGAAAACTACACAAATAATATTTTCTTACATTTTTATTTCCATGAAAATGTCTATTTTTAGTTTCACTAGAAAACTTATCATTTTATTCATAGAAATCCTGCACTTATTACTCAGCAACAACAAGACTATAATATACACCAAATAATGGTTGTGGTGATGGTTAAGATGGATGACACCTTCACCTCCAAAAGTGACTCTAAAGGAGTCACAAAAGTTTCACCATACAAGCTCCCAATACTCCTAGAAAAACCCCATCAAAAAACTTCTTCAAAACTCCATAAATATATTTATTTATATTTAGTCACTACCTTTAACAGTCTTAGTTTGAAACCTCTCATTGTACGCTAAAACTTGACATTCTAGCCTTACACAAAGGTTCATAGTTTGTAAACATGAGTTGGATGTTAGTGCCTTAAGCCTAGATTGATTTCTGTGAAAATAAAAGAAAAGAAAATAATTTCAAGAGTCCCCATTTTCGGTTTACAAGGGGATTTCCTCTACTGTTTTTGGTCGGACCTTTAGAAATAAGACTTGTAGTGGTTTATTTATAATCTCCAAAATTAACCATTGATTATAAATGAATTGCCAGGCCACGTTTCGGATGATAACAGTGTCCTGTTCTTTTATTCTCCACTGCCCGCTATTTTGGTCCATACCATATTATGTCATTTACCTTTTATTTTCTTTTACTCCACTAACTTCATATGATATTTTGACAGGCATAATTCCCTCACACGACCAAGTCGCCTACTATTCTTGACCAAGGGGCCCACCCTTATTTTCTTCTTGAAAGTCACGAACCAATCATGTGCTGCTTAGGTTAATGCTTTAGCCTCATTCCTTTTAATTAATATAGGTCCTACATACCTGCTATATGCCATATATCTCACATGGTTTAATTATAGTAACTCACGACTATAATAAAATAATATTATGGCCATTGAATCTTGACACTAAAACCATAAATGAAACTAACGAACCATATTTTTGTTTTTAAGCCATTAGTCTTCATTCACCTTCATGTTGTCTTACCTACTTGACATACTCATGCCAGTTCTATATGTATATACTTTTGCTCTTTTTTTATTAATGTTTTACTTATTAAAAAAAACATAATCTAGTAAAATCGACTATTCACATATGACGGCATACAATTTTCCAACGTCGCACACTAAGTTCCTTTTATATTAAAAGACTTTTTAATCTTCTTATAATTAGCTCATTTTGCCAATAGTGTCGATTAATTCCCTTGTGATGTCATGCATACGACATGCAACACTACGTATGTCCTCTAAAATATGAGTAAAATCCAAGAAACCCCTTATTTGTGTATATTTTACGTAAACTTTTCGTAGTTACTCCACCCACACCACATAGTTTTTGTTTTAAGTAATTAATCAAAAGTTGGGTATTACAAACTTCCCCCTTGGGAGATTCCATCCCTAAAACTCTCGTTCCATCCTTTATTCATACTCATGGGTCTTACCAACACTCACTCTAAGTCATAGAAATCCTAAGACAAAATCATCGACTCCTCAACAAATAAGATCACATCACACACCCTTGCCCAGGGCTTGTCTCCAATGGCTCAACATTCGATATGCTCTAACACCCCTTGTTCTTACTAACCATAGACGTCACCTAACTAATTCAAAGTCTCTATTCACTTAATGATCACACTCAATCAAGTCTTATGATTTCATTTTCTATCTTTGAAGATTAAGCACCCCGTTGCCTCTACCATGCAATACTCACTAGCAATTGCTACACACCCAAGTGTAACCCGCACATCTTTTTATCCAATTCGTCCTAATGAACCATCCTGGTCTTAGGATTACAAACCTTGCTTGTTCTAAATTTTTCAGAACACTGATCATGTAACCTTGCTTAAGTTTGTTATTCACGTCGAATTATGATTTCTGGAATTAAGGGGCAATACATTACTACCTTACAACTTAACCATCTGACCAGTCCCCTATTCAGGATTCTTAATTGAACCTAGGGTCATAAAAGGCGTATAACTATTGAATGCATACCTTAATATTACACAATCTACTAATAGTGACACACACCCATTAGTGCTAACTTCCTTGAGTACGAACATTCTTCGATGCCCTCAAGTCATCAACCTGCTCCCCATGACCAGAGTTCCTAACTTTCGTACTGGTGAAACCCTAGACTGATATTCTTGGAGAAATAAATACTATGAGCAACTGTGCATCCGAAAGTGAAGCCATCCGTATACAAAACTTAATGTAGTATCGAACAAACCTTTTGAAAAGAGTGCACCCAGTTACCGAGTTGTATAGACCAAATCAAATCCCACCGTGCTCTACTGTGCCAAATAATGCCATACCATATCATGGTACACGTTCGGACTATCCTATTCGTTGGAATATAATTTCTCACCACCCTAACCGAAAGAGACGCATAATAATTTCAAAGGATAACACTCTTTTCGAACGAACCCCGTTAACACTTTACTATGATGGTTTATGAAAAATGAGCCTACGCTGCCTAGTTGGAGGTCATGCCTCCCCCTGAACCACTCACCGGGTCCTAACATAGCCATTTATTCTGGCTTGGGATGAACCTACCAGCAACCTACTCAGTTCCTTGAAAAGGTAATAACATATGAACCTAACAATCTGTGGGAATTCAATGCTTGACTTCCGTCCTTAAAGCTAAGGATTACTACTTAAGTTTTTAGAGGATAAAATCCCCCCAGTCGGTAAATGATGACGCCCTTATCGACACCCCATCTCATTAATGATGATGTCACAACCCTGACATACCCAGATTGCTATCTCACTCTATTATACTACAGTCGTTGGTAACACCCTTACCTCCTTACAACTAGAATCGTTACAAGATTACTGTTGCCTATCCCAAAGTTAAATTCTTTGACTCCATGTGATGGTCAACCGTCTGTCATTACATCCAAGGATAACAAGAACTAATCGCATAAGTCTAACACACGACCTAAGGTTTCAAATTCCTCTACTAATGCTACTTCAAAATCTACTGTCGACCCACGTCAATATACTCATGCTTCAATACCTCATAATGTTTGCTATATGTAAGGCCTCAATCACATCATCGTTGGCCCAAATCTCTAATGTATTCTTAGTATTTGTTGCAATCTATCATGACCTCTACTGCATGGATCCCTTTAAGACAATGAGTATCAGACCAAATCTCAAATCTCTAACTTTATCCCAAAAGGTTGCACTACCTATCTATATTTAACTTTGGCAGCTTCACCCAAGGCTATATAAAACAACTCCTTGAACTTATTCGGTACCTCCAAGGTCATCACTAAATTTCTTACTCTCTATTACCGAACACGACACATCCCAGAGAATCAGACTCATTTGGTTCCCTAAAGATACCAAGTATACCTATATAATTGTCATCAAGACTAGACAAGACTTTGTCGGTCACTACCTCTACAAGAGGTCATCCCGTAAAACTTTTTGACATTAGTTTCATCGATTTCTAGACACTCACACAAATAAAATTTGAAATTTTCTAACGTGGTAGATCATAACCGTCGAACACCCCAAGGCATCGCGACACACTGACCTTTCATCCCCGTGATAATCCAAAAACCTTCTTACTATAGCCAACACTATGCAATATGCATTTAAACCACCAGATAACACTACTAAAGATCTTGGTAGGATACGCGATACAGTGTATAACTACTATATATCCAAGTCTACATTATATATGGTGTTAAAGATCCTATACATCAGATGGTACAGCATTCCTTTAACCACTATACCGAAGGCCTTCCTAAGGTCACTACCTTGTTACTATAACTCATTATTGTCACTCACATGACCCCTTGCCACGAATGGCCCATAACTGTACTCAAGGCTTATAAGATATATTCATACACGAATAATCACTAAGGCGTTCACCCACATAGACATCATCCTATCCATTAAGACAGACCTATCCTCAATGGTTGAACCACACAAATTTACACATTCATTGGATCATCATAAATCACGGTATTACCCCAAGGATTAAACTTGAGCAATTATATCATTGGTGTTGGCCACTTAGAAGTTCCGCACCTAAGGCTACATGACATTTGAAATCATAATCATCATTGCTAGTTACAAAACTCTAGCTATCAACTTCTACAGTCTATTATACACAATATGTGTCCCCTTCCCGATAGCGTAATCTCTCTCTATTTAATATTTTGAAAGACTCTATGTCATCAAAGGTTGGAACAAAACACCTCACACTAAAAACTACTGTGTCACCACTATTGTCTTGCATGGACATTCGTAAGTTAATAATATATTAAATAAAAAATACAGAAGAGATTAATAACAAATAACTTGATTGTATGCCACTTGGCACCAACTTACTCGCCGTTTTCACCTCTTTGACTTTACGATAGAGGAGACGAACTAAAACCGTCACCAAACTAGTGTGACCAACCCAAACCAACATGACATCAAAAGATCCACCACAGACTTCACAGCACCACTACTGACAGGAACCTTAAACTTAGAGCTCTGATATCATTTGCAATTTCTCGACCTAGATTTATGGGTTACCCGCAGTCAACCAGGTTCAACCTGAGCATTAGGTGTGAAGTGAAATGAAACAACCTATTTAATATTGCTAGTTAAATTTTAATTTAGCTAACATTTCACTAGATAAGCATGCGCTCTAGTTTCAAGATAAACTACGTGTGGGACCCATGGGAGCACCCAGAAGTCCATGTAAACAGAGCTACTAACGTGAAATAAATAAAGTACACTTACCTGTATAACTCCCTCAAAATACGAACCCGCATCCAACCTGCCATAACAAAGAGAGGGTGTGAGCCTATGCCCCGTGGGAATATGCAAAGCAGTATAGAAATGAACAACAAAAAAGATACTCACACGCTACAACCATATGCATGCGAATATATATATACCTTTGAAAAATAAATATTCAAATGCATTAACCATTTATTTTTGAAAACCTTACTCATCCAGATTAATTCACACTTTATTTAACACGCCCGGTTCAACACTTAAATCCACTACACTTGAATTATTGAACCCCATTCCTTAATCGAAATCACCCATTTCCATTCATCTAAATATACTTTTTAGTATTTCCATTGGAAGGCACCATCTCAACACACGCATTAACCGTATTAGGAAATATTTATTTGTCCTTTGAAAACCTTTACAATACACACTTATACGAATTATGGGTTTAACAACTTAGTTACTTAATCACCCATTTACCAACTTGCGTTACACTTTTTACCTTATCTTATGGACATTTATATATTTACAAATTTACTTGTTTCACCTTTACCGAAACATTTATTATGTTCATTCAAGTTAGGTTGTATTACACATCTCACCACACAACCCATTTCTAGACATGTCCTCTATTCAATTTATCTTTTCTCAGAGTCTTCCTTTACCGCATACATATACGGGCTCCACACTGACGGCTATACGCACCATATGCTTTGGCCAGTGATTTAGGGTTTTTCACCCAAGGGCTCGAGGCCCTTCTTGCTTATTCCCGACTGCATCCGAGTCCTTATTAATGTGTTTAATATTTTACACAAGTCCACATTATTCCCTTCCTTTACTTTTACCCAGACGAATCCAAAACCCAGACCTAACTTTCCATTTTTGCCTTCAACACTTGGAAAATTATTTGTTTCTCCTTTAAGTCCCTTATTCAGTCACACATGATTTATACTAAAATCATTCATGCCTTAGGACTTAATCCATTTTCACCCATACTAGTGTAAAGATGTTCTTTGACATTTTTATCCCACAAAAATATTCCACTTTAAGTAAATTACCAATTTACCCTTTACTTACCAAACTTGCAATATAGTCTTTTGACGAGTATTATTTTTGAAAATTGGTTATTGAGTTTCCAATTTAACATTATAACACTTTAGCCATTTTAACATTTATTTAATATCACACCCTTGCCCAACTTTAACACATTCAACACATAAAATAACACACTTTACAAAATACTCGAAGTTTATATGCATTGAAAATGGACTTTATATATTAAATCATATCAAATGGGTTAAACATACATTTTCTTCTAAAATTTTTGTACCATTTACAAAAAACATACTTTTCAAGTAATAAAGACATTTTATCAATTTCTTTAAAGTCAACAAATGCCCATTTATTCATAAAGCCTCCATTTTGCAAGAAACTTAGAAATATTTATTTCATAAATATTTTGACAAAATTAACATCGTTCCATTTTTATTCCATAAAATGTCCATCATTTTCTTTTTACTAGAGATACCACAAAATAATATTTTCTTATATTTTTATTTCCATAAAAATGACCATTATTTTTTTACTAGAAATACACAAAATAATATTTTCTGACATTTTTATTTCATAACAATGTCTATTTTCAGTTTTACTAGAAAACTACACAAATAATATTTTCTTACATTTTTATTTCCATAAAAATGTCTATTTTTAGCGTCACTAGAAAACTTATCATTTTATTCATAGAAATCCTACACTTATTACTCAGCAACAACAAGACTACAATTTACACCAAAATAGAGTCTTAAATATAAAGAGTAGAATATCCCACCTAAATGGTCTTCAAAGATGGTTGTAGTGATGGTTAAGATGGGCGACACCCCACCTAAATGGTCATCTAAAGGGAGTCACAAAATCTCCACCATGCAAGCTCCCACTACTCCCAAAAACCCCATCAAAATCCTTTTTTCAAAACTCCATAAATATATTTATTTATATGTAGTCACCACCTCTAACAGTCTTAGTTTGAAACTTCCCATTCTACACTCAAACTTGACATTCTAGCCCTACACTAAGGTTTATTGTTTATACAGAGGGGTTGTGTGTTAGTGCCTTAAGTCTAGATTGATTTATGTGAAAATAAGAGAAAAGTAAATAATTTGGAGCGTCCCTATTTTTGGTTTGTGAGGGGATTTCCTCTACTTTTTTGGCCGGACCATTATTAAAAGAAATAAAACATGTGGTGGTTTGCATATACCCTCCAAAATGAACCGACGATTGTAAATGAATTGTCAGGCCATATTTTAGATGATAATAGTGTCATGATCTTTTCTTCTCCACTGCCCGCTAATGAGGTCCATACCATATTATGTCATTTATCTATTTCTCACATGTGTAGGTCTTACCCTTTATTTTTTTTACTCCACTAACTTCATATGATATGTCGACAGGCATAACCTACTATTGCTAACTAAGGGGCTCACCCTTGTTTTCTTCTTGAAAGCCACGAACCAATAATTTGCTACTACGGTTAATTCTTTAGCCTCGTTCCATTTAATTAATATAGGTCCTACATGCCTGCTATGTGCCATATATCTCACATGGTTTAATTGTAGTACCTCGAGGCTATAATAAAGTAATATTGTGGCCATTAAATTTAGACACTAAAACCATCAATGAAACCAACGAACAATATTTTTGTTGTTAATGCATTTGGCTTCATTCACCTTAATATTATGCTACCTACGTGACATACCCATGACGACGATATATGTATATACATTTACTCTTCTTTTTTTCATTAATTTTTCACTTTAAAAAAACATAATCTACTAAAATCGACTAATCACTTGTGACGGCAGACAATTTTCTAATGTCACACACTAAGTTCTTTTTAAATTAAAAGACTTTTAAATATTCTCATAATTAGCTCATTTCACCAATAGCATCGATTAATTCCCATGCGATGTCATGCATGCGACATGCAACCCTACGTATGTCTTCTAAAATATGAGTAATATCCAAGCGACCCCTTATTTGTGTTTATTTTACGTAAACTTTTCATAGAGATTCCACCCCCACCATATAGTTTTTGTTTTAACTAACTAATCAAAGGTTGGGGTATTAGAGACATCGGGGGTGCATTATTCTCACATGCAATATCATTATCAATAAACATAGCCAGTGCTTTATCTTTAATCATGACATTATCAATTCCATTACCTTAGAGATTTTAATGTTATACACCTTATAGGATCTACTAGTAGGTGAGTATCCTAAAAGTATTCCCTCATTTTCTTTAGATTCGAATTTCCCTAAATGCTCTCTAACTCTAATGATATATCAAGGAATCCCAAAAACTCAAAAATTTGATAAGTTGTGTTTCTTATCGATTCATAACTCATATGGGGTTTGAAGTGTGTGTCGGCGAAGATAAACCCTATTCACTATATAGCATGCGGTGTTAATCGCATTCGCCCAAAATCGTCTGGGAACATTCCTACCAAGGAGAATGGATCACTCCATCTCTTTCATAGACCTATTTTCCTCTCAATAATCCCATTTTGTTAAGGTATGCCTATTGTCGAAAACTCGTATTTGATGCCAAAACCATCACAATGTGCACTAACACCAACATCGATAACATGCGTTCCAGTTTTACTTCTTAATCTATTGATGGAAACATTATGTTTATTTTTAAGTAGACCACACTTTGTTTTAAGGAAATCGCAAGCATCACACTTTTCCTGAAGAAATCTAATAATGGAATATCTTGAAAAATCATCGACCATCACAAAAATGTACACTACACCAAAAAAGTATTTTTGTCACTTTTCACCATCAAAGGGTTGTCACAGTCCAAAACCTTGACAAAAAATAGGGAGTTATTGTCAAGGTCTTAGTTCATCACATAATCATGAAAATAGCTTGTCACAATCATGTCACAATCAAAAACCTTGATAACATTATCATCACGACCGTGATAGAAAACTAATGTTGTCATGGTCTTTGATCGTGATAATAAGAAAAATTAAAACCCTAGGTCTGTCTACAGTTCCAACAATTTCCAATAAAATGATTCTCTCTCTCTCAACACATATTTGTGATGTCTCTCTATCTCTATAATCGATTATTGTTCTAATCGATTCTAAGATTCAAATCGATCTGTTCCAATCAATTTCAAAGGGATATTTCCAAGGTTCAATTTCAAGGTTTCAAGGTTCGATTTCAGAAGATTGCAGCCCCAATAGGCTTAACAACCTATATATAACTGCAATTCCCCACTTCCCTTTCTTTGTTTGATTATCGTTTACATTCAACATATACATATAAATATGCATATACATAAATCTTTTGACATAAACTTCCTATTGATAGATATCATGGATTATCATTATTGTTGTAGTTCTTATTGCTATTAAGGTAGTTTATATTTCTAGAGTTAGAAGAGTTTGATTGGGTAAATGTATTATTAATGAAACTATATCCCTGCAACATTCATTGGATAAAGACGACTAATTTTATGTAAATAAAAAAAATTTCCCTATGTTTATTTAAATAGTTGTTTGTGCTTACGTGTCCTTTAATTAATTTTAAACCCTCGTAGGGTTATTATGTGATCATGGATTCATTAACGTAATAAAATAGATTTGAAACAATTCTTATTTTGATTTATGATATGGATTTTTGTTCTTCTAATGTCGTTAATTTAGATTCTTCTAGTGCTTTGTTATTATTGTATGATAGTTTAATGCTTTATTCATTTGGATTTGATCAGTTTTTTGGGATTTCAATCAATCTTGGTTGGTTGGTTATATTCAGTTTAGTAAATATGTCAAACTAATTCATTTTTAAATTTCTAAATCATGTTACAACTAATAATAATTTTTGAATGAAATGTCCACATCAGGGCGTCAGGGAAGTGGGGTGAGGAAGGCTTGTCTAGCACTTGGCCCCCAAAATAGGGAAAGTTGGTGATCGTAGTGGAGAACAAGATCGCCTTACAAGCTAGGGGCTTGGAATTACTGAAGACTATTATTGACCCTAGGTACACTGATTGGAGGAAGGTGACCTATGAGCTTAATATGGCCATTTAGGGGGGCGTTATAGGCACTTTATCACTTCATTTTTGCTATATATTTATATTTATGTTTATATTTTATTTTATTTTATTTTATAATTTAAATACTACTAACTCACTTTCTTTTTATTTTGTATTTACTTGACAAGAACAATTCAACGTGCACCAAGAAGCACGCGACTCCACGTTGGAAAAACTGAGAGATCAATATAGAACGTGGAAGAAAAATATGCCTGCACGGCACTTTGGCCGGGATCATGATTCTATCTTACGACATAGGGACATGATTCCCGAGAAGGAGTCAATCTCATTTGCAAGGTGGCAATATTTTGTTGATAATGAGATCTCAGAGAGGAAATTATCCTCTCAGTAATCGGGGAGCACAAATGGGCCAAGAAGGTCGACGTACCCTACTTCGAGCATACATCTTATGCTGAGGTGGAGCATAGGATGGTAAGTTTTGAATGTTTTTTCATTTTTGTTTTATTTTATTGTATCTAGTGATAATTATATACTAATTCACTAATTTTTCATTATTTTATTTCAGGAGAAGGGGAGTGGTCATGGGGTTAAGCCCCATTGGCTTGATGCCTAGGTAGCAATTCGAACGAAGAAAAGGAAGGATAAGGACGTGAATTTGATCATAGCCCCATTATTATAAGTTATAATTCTAATTACGTTATAAAAATAAAAATTAATAATGTCATATTTTTTTAATCAATTTATCTAATCGTATACTTTTTTGTTGTTTCAGAAAAATATTAAAGAAGTACACAAATCGCAGAGTGATGCCGACAAGACATCTCTGGCTACGAACAAACTAAGCCAAGTGCTCGGGCGGGATCACATGGGCTATAATCGGGGGGTGATCTCTCGGGTGGGAAAGTCAAGGCTCATCGGTATTGCATTGAGAAACACTGGACTGGCATGCAAGGTGGACGAGTTGATGACCAACAATGCCAAAAAATTTGACAACTTGGAGAGAACAATGCATAAAATGAATTTGTTTGTCAAGCATGCTCTTAAAGGCCAGGTTGAGTCTAGCTCAGGGAAGGGGAAGGAGAAAGTGGTGGATGAGGTTACCACTGATTGTTCTTCTACACTCTCACCCTCACCGATACACCCCTATCTCCATATGACATATTCCCCACCCCCACCCATACCCCTCTCGCCCTAAGGCCATTTACGACAATTGGTTGGGATATAATGTATATAGTAGACATAAGGGGTAGCGATAGAATAGATAAGTGGTTTAGGGACTCGGATACACACCCTGGTATCTTGGTGCATAACCATTCGATACAACCACACTAGACATGGGTCCGCATCTCAGAAGTGCATGTGGGAAAGAGAATGAACCTGTGTGATTGAACGAACAGTGTAACATTCAGATTATTGACGGTTGTGTCAATTCTTATGTAGTATGGCCCATATTTCTCCTTCAAGATGATAAGGAATGAAAATTTTGTAATAATTTGAATATTATTTGTTTAGCATTTTATTATCATGAACATTTAATGTTGTGTAGTATTTGATAGTGAATGAATGAATGTTGTACTACATAGTTTCTTATTATGTTGGTTTAGTGTTTGATTATTAACATTTTTAAATATTGGTTGCTATTATTTATTAAGAAAATATGGCATATAGTTGATACAATAAGTGACAACATGTGATAATATACTATTGGGAAGTGGCAGTGGACCTTTTCTGTGTGCTTTAGGTGAAATTAGTTTTTCAAAAAAAAAAACTTTTCCAATTTTAATACGCACCAATTATGTGAACCAATTTCTATATAGCCAAATTTTATCTTGTTAATCCTAAACATGCATCTGGGTGAGATTAAGTAAGATAAAGTAAATCAAGTCCACAAAACGCAAGAACACGCCGATGTACGAGGAAAACACCAAGGGGAAAAACCTCGGACGACCTAAGCCAGACAATCACTATGATAGGGTTTTACAAAGTACATACATTAGACTTACTCAATGACTCGATCCCCACAAGTCTTGATGGTCTGCTATGCTTCAATTGCTCATCCACAGTGCAACGTAGGAGTCCACCTATGCCAGGTCCACGATACCCGAGTTCACATGCACCTCGATATCTACCGATACAGCTATGACAACCGTCTTTGATTCTGAACATGGAGTGTACCGCTTATTCATCGTAAAACTCAACAAAATAATTTTGGTCAAAATAGATGAACAAACTCCAATTGTGCAAACCAAGATTCCTATAACATATGTGTATGAAAGTTCGGATCTTGGAACTATAAGGATGGTTTTAACTTTGAAAACCTTTGTAAATAAGTGCAGAAAAACCAAATTGTTATGTTCTGTATTTTGGTTCTGCACCCCTCAAAATTTTGTGCAAACACGCCTATAATAAAAAAAAAAACCTTAAGTTGGTGCGTCTTTTGAATGAAATGGGCATGTCATTAGAATGATATAGCCATGTTGTTTGAATGACTTGACCATGTCATTTGAATGATTGTAAATGTCGTTTGATCCTTTAAGGTGTAAGAGAAAGATCTATACGACACTAAACATGATTTATCTCAGAATAAACATTTTAAAACATTTCAAACTCATTTTTAATGAAAATACTATCCTTAGAAAATATTTTCAAATCCTATAAACAATATGCATTCATATCTGAGAGATACTCGGAACATGAAATGATATGAAGATGTGAAACGTGCACCAATAAACGCGACTGATCTATCCTTGAAACTTGGCCTCTACATCCTTAACACAAAATCATAGGCTTAATAGGAATCAGGACTCTAAATACAATCATATGACTTAAGCTTTTTCTCTTAAAATTTAAGTCAATTATGTAGAAATTGACAAACATGGAAATTTGTCTTTATAAATCTTCCCCTTTGACTATTCTAGGACAAAACCAAAAAATAACATGCCTAATTCGAGTCACCAAGATGAAAGACCTAAATCCCATTCGGTAAACACAAAAGAAAATATAGGACACAATCTAGTAAACAAATATCGGACCAGTAGTATGAATTGTCTCCATATGATGTAGTGGCAAAATCTCGAATCTCTGAATAATCACTAGATGCACGAAACAAACAAATACCAAGTGAAGCGTGGAGGTACACATGATATATAATCAAAATGATACCAAATTGTAAACCAAGCCATTTGTGAAACATGTGAGCAAAACATATGATATCAATTTGTATACAGTACGATCAAAACATGATACCAATATAAAAACATACGTGCTCATCAAACAAAACTCCCCCCACATCACATATCTATCTCTCCCCCTTTTGTCTCAAATAGACAATTAGTAAAAAAGATAAACAATTAAATAAATACCTAGCATGAGAATAATCAATTGTAGCATATCTAGATAAACATGGGTACCCAGCTAATAATAATCAAAAGATCTCAAATAGTAGCTAGCAAGCACTTACATGAATAAATCATTAATAGCAAGAATGATGTCACTAAACAAATCAATATAGTATATGAATCACACATGAAAAAGCAATATCGACTGCAAATAAACTGTCCTGAACAACCTAGAAGTACCAAAATAGTATGATATTATCATATATACGAAGTAGGTACTAAAACAGAAAGAAAGGAAAAAATCCTCTACAGGTAGTTTGAACGACTATGCAATATAGTTTGAACGACGTTGGCATCTTGTTTGAACTAGGCAGGAAACAACCTGAAACAGTAAGGCGTCGCGTGAAGCATTTAAGAAAGAACTTATATCGTGACCCTTCTAACGACCTATATCTAACACTTTTTGCACCTCGTTACATAGGTCGTTTGATCTAACCCTCGAACAACATGGATATGTTGTTTGAACGACATCCATAAGTCTTTTGAACGACTTTAAAAACTTTTGTATTCCTGCTCTAAAAATGTTTATCTTTTGCCCAATGAAATTTTTTCCTCAAAACAGCAACTGGAAATACGAAACAGTAGCAAAAACAGACTCAAAATAGAAAATCAAAAATTTGAGTTACATGCTAACATAGTATCAATGTGCTCAAACATGGATATGGAATGCATTGGCGTGAACTAAAATAAATGAATCACAATTTAAACCCATCAAAACGATCAAGAAGATCTAATTGATAGTTAAATTTCATCAAACTAAGTTTTAGCCACATGTGACAATTAATATATTAGCTAAATGAACTAAACAAACATTATGCAGACAAATTCAGAATTTTAATGATTCTACAAACAATAGCATCACTCATATATCAACATTTCTTTTCTTTTTGAATGAACTTATCAAACTGAACTCATTGGCCCCTTTTGGCATATTATTCTTTTTATTGCCTTAATTTTTTTGGCTATTTTAAACGGTGGCTTTCACAAAGAGATTATTATTCTCTCCTGGCCCTTTCCCGTGTACACTTGTCATTTTTTTAATTTAAGCAATATCAATCCATACAAGTAATGGTTCTTACATGCACACCTCCTCCTAAGCCTAATTATGCATATATGATAAAATTGAGAGGTGAACGTCTCACCAAACTCAAATAATCATGAGAAGTCAAATATTCATGTAAGCTCGTGCATCTGTGTGCGGCAGCATATATATAAAGTCGAATTCGAATGCAAATCAACTTCGAATCAACTCCATTAATAAATGGTTAAGATCATTCTAAGCATCTATTATTATGACCAAATGTCCTAGCCAAATGAATAATGAAACAATGGGGGTCTAACCACACCATTATGCCACATCAAATATGCAAACTCATGACACAAAAAAATAAACTGAAAATCTTTTGGACCCCAAAAAACCAATTCTTTTTTTTTTCAAAATTTACGAAACCAAAAATCTTTTTTTTATTTTCAAAAAATTTTATCAAAACAAAATCTTTTTTGTATTTTTCTGATAAGACTCAATAAAAGAGAAATATAATACAAAATTATACACATGTCATAACACTAACATGATATATATCATGAAGCAAAGACTAGCTACGACAAACATGGCTTTAACAATCATCCTTTATATTTAGCATGGAAAGAATTAAGTGAAACCAAACAAAATTCATGAATTTTAATTCCTAAAGCCTCTAAGTCCGATTTCCTAATCCAAGTAGGTGTGTAATGAAGCATGGGGGTTTTGGGAATCGAAACGAGTTTATTCTTAAACTTCTTAAAAGCATTTTTAAGGTTATAATAATAATGCCTGAGGTGACCCTTCCTACCACAACAACTGCAATTGTAAACAAGACGATGAATGTGACTAAAATGTGGACCTCTCCTAATGTTCCTAGTTAGCTCTCTCATATAATTGGTATTGTCTTTGTGAATGGGATCAACACGATCATCTAAGCCTATACCATACCTATCATACTTGATTTGTACGGTTCTTAAAATCCTGTCCAAATTTTCTGATTAGCCTCCAAATCAAACTTCACCTTACTCGAGTCTCTCAATATCTCCCCAAGCTCACTAATCCTAGACTCAAGCAAATGCCTAAACTCCTCAAACTTTAGAATTTCCTTCTTTATAGCCTCCATTAAAGCACGAAGACTATCTCTCTCACCCTCGATGTACTCTAGTGTCTCCCGAAGAGTCTTCTCCCGTTCCCTAAGATCCTCAATCAATGCATCGTTATTTTCCATGGCATGCCCTTTCAACATAGCTTGCAACTTCAAGTTTGCCTTCTTCAACTTCACTAATTTCACATATAAATCATTGAAGGCGACTTGCAACTATCTCACATATATATCCTCTTCCTCACTATCTTCACCATCACTTACATGGGATTCACACTCTACGGCCTCAAAAGTGTCATTCACATGAGTATCTTTATGAGAAGATTTATCGTCGTCGCTCACATGACATTCTATGAACGTGACAATGTTGCGCTCAATGGGGAACTCTCTCCCTCTTTCGGTTCACTATCGGTGGCATTATATACAATCGGTTTCTTTCCCTCCTTCTTAGGTCTAGTGGGGCACACCGCTACCTTATGTCCATAACCCACACAACTAAAGCACCTATCCGACTCATCCCACTTATCATTCTCATATCGATTCTTAGGGACATTATCAGCCTTGTTGTTCTTGAATTTCTCAAGTCTTTTGGAATCTTTTTATTGCTTTTGAAAGTTAAGAAATTTTTTGAACTTATTTGCCAACAAGTTTATATCCTCTAAATTAGTGTCGAAATCATCAATCGAAACTTTAGTCTCCTCTTTTGGGGCATTCAAAGCAATGCCCTTTTCTTTTTTTTTTTAGAATTTTTTGAGAGGTAAACATGTCAAGATCATAAGTTTTTAAGTCACCTACAAGATCTTATAGTATTGTTGTTTCAAGCATACCCATGGAGTTTAAAATGGTCACTTTAGGATCAAATCTACTAGGCAATGACCTTAAGATTTTATTTACGACTCGACTATCAGATATTTTCTCTCCCAAGTTAAACAATGAGTTGATAATGTTTGACAATATATCATAAAACTCATCAAACGACTCACTCTCTAACATCTTAATCGTCTCAAATTAGGTAGTGAGGTTTTAAAGGTTAGACGCCCTAACCGTGCTAGTTCCCTCGTGAGTAAGTGCAAGAACATCCCAAGCCTCTTTAGAGATTTCACACATCATGATATAATTATATTCTTCCGGTGTGACAGATGAGGAAATAACATGGATACCTTTATAATTATAAAGTGCAAGTATATGTTTGACTTTCTCCATCTCTCATGACCGGTGATGACTAACCTTTTTCAACTTCTAACCAAACACGCTCATCAATTGATTTTAAAGCACTTTTCATTCGCATTTTCTAATAAGCATAATTTATGCCATAAAAAACAGAATTTCTAAAACCATCAAAATTCATACCTACAAGCACATGGGACCACTCCCATAATAAAAAATGTTTCTAGCTCTGATACCAATTTATAGAGGCCCTTTTTTGTGTGCTTTAGGTGAAAACAATTTTTCAAAAAAAACTTTTTCCAATTTTAATATGCATTAATTATGTGAACCAATTTCTATTTATCCCAATTTTATCTTGTTAATCCTAGACATGCATCTAGGTGAGATTAAGAAAGATAAAGTAAATAAAGTCCACAAAATGCAAGAGCACGCTGATGTATGAGGAAACCACTAAGGGAAAAAAACTCGAACGACCCAAGCCAGACAATTATTATGATATGGTTTTACAAAGTACATACAATAGACTTACTCAATGACTCAATACCCACAAACCTTGAGTCTCTTATATGCTTAAATCGCTCCTCCAGAGAGCCTCCACCTATGCCAGGTCAACAGAAATAGAGTCCACGTGCACCTCGGTATCCACCGATACAGCTACGACAGCCATCTACGATTTAGAACACGGAGTCCACCGCTTCTTCACTACAAAACTCGATAAAACAATTTTGTTCAATAGAGATGAACAAACTCCAATAGTTCAAGCCAAGATACCTATAACATATGTGAATGAAAGTTCATATCTTTAAACTATAAGGATGGTTTTAACTTTTAAAAACCTTTGTAAATAAGTTCATAAAAACGAAATCGTTATGTTTTGTTTTTTTAGTTTTTCACCCCTCTAAATTTTGTGCAAACATGCCTTTAATAAAAAAAACTTTAAGTCGGAACATCACTAGAATAAAATGGGCATGTCGTTCAAATAATATAGCCATGTCGTTTGAACGAATTATCCATGTAATTTTAATGACTATGAATCTCGTTTGATCCTTCAAAATGTAAAAGAAAGATCTATACGACAATAAACATGATATATCTCTGAATAATAGTTGAAAACATTTTAAACTCATTTTTAATGAAAATAGCATCCTTATAAAATGTTTTTGAATCCCATAAACATTATATGTTCGTAACTAAGAGATACTCGAAACATGATAGGATATGAAGATGTGAAACGTGCACCAACAAACACGGCATGATCTATCCTTGAAGCTTGGACACTACGTCTTCAAGATAACGTCATAGGCTTAATAGGAATCATGAATCGAAATAAAATCCAATGACTTAAACTTTTTGTTGTTCGAAATAAGTAAATTACATAAAAACATGTGGAAATTTTTCCATACAAAGTTCGTGACATGTATTTGACAAGAAAAATATTTCACGAACATTGACCATGACGAGTCCTTGACAAAAAAGGTTATCACCCCTTACATATTATGATCTTTGACCGTGACAAGTTTGACTTCCCAAGGTTTTTTACCGTGATAAGTTGCCCATTTTGGTATAGTGGTATTTCTTATCACTAATGCTCTCGGTCCATATTGGAACCTCAAGATCCATGTGTATTAACTCTAACACACGTGAGGTGGTAATAATATGAAACTTCCTATACAGACTCTTTATTTGTTTCGCTGTTTGGTAAGGATCACAAACAGAGGATGTTGGTGTGGCCATCCCCGATCCTCCCCCGCGGGCGGGTGCACGAGGAAAAGGATCCTCGGATCCTGCGCATCCCTCTCGGGAGCGCTTCAGTCGGCGTCATTTGAGATGAGGTGTAAAAATGTAGAGATATTCAGAGTCGTTAGTCTATTTTACTCAAAACAGACAAAAGAAAAAAGGGGGGAGCCATCCCGAAGGATGGCATCCAAAGACATACTGGTGCATATGAAACCAAATGATTCGAGAAGGGTTCGGAGGCTAAGTTACGAAATGGAAAGGTGTTAGGAACCCATTCCACCCCTTCGGTCTCTCATGTATGTTTGCTATTTTCCTTTATTTTCCCCGTGATATGTGTGCATTTGTATATATATAGTGGAGATAGGAATCCTCGACTTGTACCATGGAAGAGATAAAGCGAGTCATCCGTAGGAAGGTATAAAAATAATATTAGAAAATAAGATTTACGCGATTACCCTTACGTTGATCGCTATAATGGAATGATAACGCATGTGGAGTAATACGTCACTAAGAGAAAGTATGTAGAATATAAGAAAATTGGATTTAGAGAAGATAGAGAATGAGAGAGAAAGGGATAATAGGATTCGAGTCTTAGGTTTTACCCCGAGACGCCTACATATCCTATAAAGGCATCAAAGTCCACGTAGTTCGCATACAAAATGAGGGGTGGGGTTTATCCCATAAATCCAAATCGGGGGATCTCTTATTTGTGAGTGTGTGTGTGTAGAAAAAAAAAGTGTTTTAGTTGTGAGAAAAGTATGAGAATCCCTATTTGAAATTGATGATAAAACCCTCTTTTTCTTATTTTTTGGGGTTTACTTATATGAAAATAAGATTTGTACAATATTACTTAAATAAAAAGTATATTAGGATGTGTGAGATGAGATAATAAAAGTGCTAAGTAATAAAACAAGTTATTGCGAATTTAAGAGAATTTGAAGAGAAAGTTGAGAAAATTGGACCTTCTTGAAGTTCTTTAGCTTGATCTTGAATGTTGGAGAGCAACCCTTGCACTTGGATGATGATGGAGAGTGTCTAATTCACCAAGTTTGATGAAAAGGATGATGAAAAGTGGAAGTTAAGAAGGGATTTGGATGTCGAAATCGCGCTGCCTTCGAGAGAGGTTTCTGGAATTCGCTGAGAGCAATTTTTACCAGATCTGGGCTCCTTTTCAAATGAGGTGAAGGCCTCCATTTATAGGCCCAGGTCACTTCCGATCGGTATAGACCTGGTCCTGCCTATCGGCACCTGCCAATAGGCAGGTTCTGGAACCTGCCGTTTGGTAGTGTGTTTCAGGACTTTTCGAAAAATTGACTGCCATGGCCAAACCATTGGTCAGAATCACGCACGGGGTAGACCATTGGAAAGTTGATTCAAATACCTTTGAAAGTCCTTTGGACCGCTCTCGGGTTCGGGAGTTATCTTTGGGTCAAAAATGGCTCAGAAGCGTTTATCGGTCCATTGGACGGGGAATCATTCGGACGCAAACGGATCGTTCGTTCGCATGGTAAGTTCGAATAGCACACGGGGTGAACTGTTGGAAAGGTTAGGAGATGTACTTCGACATTCCAAAGAGTTTGACCTGGTTTGGGGAGTTGAATTTGGTCAACCGGGCCCTAAAAGCATTTGGTGACTTCTTGGAGTCAAACGGATCGTTCGTCAGCATGGTAATTCAGAATCGCACGCGAAGTGGACCATTGGAAAGGGGTTTTAGTGCCCTTCGAAGATTCATTTAGCTTTGGTCAATCTGAAGAGTTGACTTAGGTTAAATAGAGTCCGGGAGCACACGATGGCCTCTAGATCAGGTTTTGGACTCAAATGGATCGTTCGTCTGCATGGTAAGTCAGAATCGCACACAGGATGGACCGTTGGAAAGGGAATTCAGTGCCCTTTGAAGATTCATTTAGCTTCGGTCGATTTGAAGAGTTTAACTATTTGGTCAAATGGAGCCTGGGAGTGCTCAATGGCTTCTATGTCTGTACTCGAGACATGACCTGGGTTTGTAGTGATGAAGGGGGGTTCTAGGGACCTTAGGAGAGTTAGGGGGTAACCAAATGGGGTGTCTATAGAGCCCCTTGATGGGTGAGTTTAGAACAACTGAGAACTGTGGAATAGACACCACATGATTTAAAGTGCAAAAGCCCCCAATTTTCAAATTCAAATATAATGAAATGGTTCAAATTTTAATTTTCCAAAAGTTATTTAAAATTTTCTTTTCTTAAAGAGAACAAACCAACTTATGAAAAAAAATAAAACTAAACTAAAAGTGAAATTAAAACTACACACACAATTTTCATTTCGACTTAAACACACATTAATCCAATTCAAGTTAAACTTGCATGTTATCTAGATAAAGTAATTTGGCACTTGAATTAAATTGAACATACCCAAACATAAAATTTGCACCAAATTAAATAGATTGTGATTTTGAACTAATTTTATCTTTTAGTCCTAAGTATGCATCTAGGTGATATAGCAAGATAAAATTAAACAATATCACACGACGCGCCGATGTACGAGGAAAACCCAAATGGGAAAAACCTCGGACGGCCCTATCCACGAATTCACTAAGTATGGTAGTTTTTACAAAGACTCGACACAAGAGGACTTACACAAACTGACTTGAGTCCGTCCAAGTCTTGACACGCTCCTTCGGTCTTCAACCTACGCCTAGTGAATAATCGTGGACTCCTCCACAGTCTCGGACTCCACCGATGGGGCTATGGTCACCGTCAATCCGCACGCGAAGCCTTTCATCGAGTGAGAACACCGTAAAAAACTTTTCTCCTTTTTAGGGTAGAGAAGAACCCAAACTCTCTTCTTGTTAGTGTAGAGAAAACCAGGTGCCAAAACTCTCCAAGAAATGATATATCAATAGCTACTTGGAATAAACTAAACAAATGGGTGTGTATGTATTTTTTTTTTTGGTGATTTTAATCCATAAAAATCAAACACAAAACATGGAATTTTTTCTTAAAAGTTTTGCTCTCAAAAGACTCTTAGAATGTGAAAAAGTTGTCTTCAAATAGTTAGTTCCCACACTTAAGAAGTATGTCAAAAAGGAAGTGGGGCAAAGTAGTTGAAAAGTGGAAAAAACTGGCTTAAAACTGTTCCCGTTATTTTTTCGTTAGAAATCTCGCTCGAACGAGACTTCTAATGAAGAGACAGAAAGAAAAAAATTCTCGTTTGAAAACTCGTTCGAACGAGAAGTTGTTCGAACGATATCTCAACCCATGTTCTAGATAATTTCGATACGAACGCGTGGCCACCAGTTTCGTATCTTTCTGATTTTTTTTGGATTTGATATGATTTTTCTATTGAAAGGTGTCCGAGAACAAAATATTTATAACTATGAATTCAAAAAAAATTAACAAAAAATTCTAACACCCAAAATAAATTTTTAACATACACCCAATAAATAATGTTCCTAGCTCCTATATATATATGTGTGTATATTAAAATGCATTCATACCTTAGGAGCAATGGAACCATGTTGATGACGTGGAAACGATGCACAACACACACGGCATTTGATGAAGCTTTAATATCTTGGCCGCTACGTCTTAAACAAACATGTCATAGGCTTGAATGGATAAACTTGAACTCTATCCTATAACTCAAATATTTTTGTCCGGAATTGAGCCCAAACTACAAAGGACTCAATTGGAAATTGTGTCCTTACAAATCTCCCCCTTTGGCTATTCCAGGACAAAATCTAAACAAAAATCCTAAAGGGCCGTCAATCTCACTAGACTCAAAAAAATTGTCCCACCCAAAATAAGATGCTTTTGAGGGAGTATGACCGATTCAGAGGGTTGAGGCCGACTCTGAGGACCTGAGGGGTGTGCTAGGGATGACCAATTTTGTGGGTCAAAGCCAAATCTACGTGCTTAAGTGGTGAGGGTGACCGATTCTGCGAGCCAAAGCCAATTCTGCGGGCTTAGGGTGAAGATCTAATAACTGAGGTCAATTCTGACCTAAGAGTGACGATCGAGGACCGAGGTCAATTCTGACCTAACTCGGGTAATGATCCAAGACTGAGGTCAATTCTGACCTAAGAGTGGTGACGACCGAGGATCGATGTCAATTCTGACCTAACTCGGGTGATTATCCAAGACCGAGGTCAATTCTTACCTTAGAGGGGTGATGATCGAGGACCAGGGTCAATTCTGACCCAACTTAAGTGACGATCCAAGATCGAGGTCAATTTTGACCTAAGAGTGGTGACGACCGAGGACTGGGGTCAATTCTAGCCCAACTCAGGTAACGATATAAGACCGAGGTCAATTCTGACCTAAGAGTGGTAACAACCGAGGATCGGGGTTAATTCTGACCCAACTTAGGTGACGATCCAAGATCGAGGTCAATTCTGACCTAAGAGTGGTGACGACCGAGTACCGAGGTCAATTCTGACCCAACGCAGGTGACGATCCAAGACTGAGGTCAATTTTAACTTAAGAGTGGTGACGACTGAAGACCAAGGTCAATTCTAACCCAACTCATGTGACGATCCAAGATCGAGGTCAATTTTGACCTAAGAGTGGTGACAACCGAGGACTGGGGTTAATTCTGACCCAACTCAGGTGACGATCCAAGATCGAGGTCAATTGTGACCTAAGAGTGGCAACGACCGAGGATTGGGGTCAATTCCAACCCAACTCAGGTGACGATCGAAGACCCAGGTCAATTCTGACCTAGTGGTGACGATCAAGGACCAGGGTTAATTTTGACCCAACTCAGGTGACAATCGAAGACTGAGGTCAATTCTGACCTAAGAGTGGTGACGACCGAGGACCGGGGTCAATTCTGACCCAACTCAGGTGATGATCTAAGACCGAGGTCAATTCTGACCTAAGAGTGGTGATAACCGAGGACCGGGGTCAATTCTGACCTAACTCAGGTGACGATCCAAGACCGAGGTCAATTCTGACCTAAAAGTGGTGACGACCAAGGATCGGGGTCAATTCTGACCCAACTCAAGTGACTATCAAAGACCGAGGTCAATTCTGACCTAAGAGTGGTGAAGACAGAGGACCAAGGTCAATTCTGACCCAACTCAGGTGATGATCCAAGACCGAAGTGAATTCTAACCTAAGAGTGGTGTAACTGAGGACCGGGGTCAATTCTGACCCAACACAGGTGATGATCCAAGACCAAAGTCAATTCTAACCTAAGAGTGGTGACGATCGAGGACCGGGGTCAATTCTGACCCAACCCGGGTGATGATCCAAGATCGAGGTCAATTATGACCTAAGAGTGGCGACGATCGAGGACCGGGGTCAATTCTGACCCAACTCAAGTGACAATCGAAGACCGAGGTCAATTCTGACCTAAGAGTGGTGACAACTGAGGATCATGGTCAATTTTTATCCAAATCAAGTGGTGATCCAAGATCGAGGTCAATTATGACCTAAGAGTGGTGACGACCGAGGACCGGGGTCAATTCTTTCCCAACTCAGGTGACGATCCAAGACCGAGGTCAATTTTAACCTAAAAGTGGTGACGATCGAGGACCGAGGTTAATTCTGACCAAACTGAGGTGACGATCCAAGACCAAGGTCAATTCTGACCTAAGAGTGGTGACGACCGAGGATCGGGGTCAATTCTAACCCAACTCAGGTGACGATCCAAGACCGAGGTTAATTCTGACCTAAGAGTGGTGACGACCGAGGACTAGGTCAATTTTGACCCCACTCAGGTGATGATCCAAGACTGAGGTAAATTCTGACTTAAGAGTGGTGACGACCGACTACCGGGGTCAATTTTGACCCAAATCAGGTAACGATCCAAGACCGAGGTCAATGCGGACCTTAGAGTGGTGACGACCAAGGATCGGGGTCAATTCTGAACCAACTCAGGTGACGATCCAAGATCGAAGCCAATTCTAACCTAAGAGTGGATAAATATTGGATTTCGATTCTGCTGGAGAAAATGCTTTGTGATCTTGATCTGAGCTGGGGAGCTGATAGCTGGGGAAGCTTTTGTTTCCTTCGAGGCTTTACTGGGAGGAGTTTCACTTGGTTTTTGAGGATTTTTCTAAGGAAGAGGGGTTTTGCTTGAGGGAATGCGAGATTTTGTCGGTGAAAATGTTCTGAATCCTTCATGGGATTTTTAGGAATTTTTTGAGGATTTTTAGGGGCTTTCTTGTATTTTTTGGGAATTTATGTACGAAATTTAAGGGGGGTGCCGGTCGGCATGATATGAGGGGTGCCATTCGACAGTGGCACAGGCTTTTGGACTGCCTCGAGAAGGTAAGGAGTCAGTGCCGATCGGTATGGCTGGGGTAAGTGCCGATAGGCATGGCGCTTGGCATCCTATTTAAAGGGGCGAATCCCTTTATTTTTTTCACAGCTTCTTTGATTTCTCTCTTTCTGCGATTTATCTGCAAATCGTTCTAGCCTTCCGATCTTCAAGAAATGGCCGCTTTTGTGAGCACTACAGTCCACAGGGAGTGGTTGACCGTTGATGACTTGGTGAATGTGGAGTGGAGGGCTAGGGGGCCTCTTGCTTTGGGGGGTGAGAACTCCTTTTATGTATTTGAGCTTCTTACAGATGAGCGGACTTCGCCGCGGGATCCGTCCCATCATCGCTCTTCAAGAGTGATTCCTGGCGGTTATGTAAGTAACCTGACCTTTGGCATTCCTTTCTTTTTGGTGACTTTTTTCTTTCTTTCTTGACTTCTGATGATATTTTTCCTTTTTTCTAGTCTGATATTTCTTTGAAGAACATGCATGCTCGCGGGACAACGGGGCTCAGGGATGTCTGGGAGCATCTCCCACCTGTGGTGCGTTGGGTGGTATCAACAACGGGTTTTGGGAGGTTGGCATCTGCGCTGGATGAGACGTCTCGTTCGACAGCGATCCTGTGCGCTTTGGGGGAGAGGTGGTGGGATACTACCCACACCTCCCATTTCGTCTTCGGGAAACTGACTGTGACTCCCATAGACGTGCAGCAGGTGTTGGGGCTGGATTGTGATGGAGAGCAGATAGAGGTGGATCGCTCTTTGCGGGTGAGACCGGAGGCAGTGCGTGCGGCACTTGGTGATGTAGGGAGGATAGTCTCTGGGGATTCTATTCGGCTGTCCGTGCTGAAAGATATTCTGTTGGGCAGGGCGATCGATGTGGAGGATGAGCTACAAGTGAGGCAGATGGCTCGATTATTTATTTTGCTGGTGTTGGGAGGTTTCATGGTGGCATCGAGTGGCGACATCGTCCATTTGTGGTTCTTTCCGTACTTGAGGATGTTTTCGATCATCCCTTTCTATGATTGGGGGAGTCTATCTTTGGCGACCCTTTATTATTCTATGGATGTATTCAGTCGGTGCTACCAGCAGACCTTTACGGGATCCATGTACATTCTTGAGGTATTCTTCAGTTTGCACATTTCTTTTCATTCCTTCGCATTTTCATTTCATGCATTCGCATTTTCCTTATGCGTCTCTTTTTATTCGTGAATTCAGACATGGTTTTACGAGCTGATTGGGTGCAATACCCCGCTGATCGCTCTGAAGGATGACACTGTTGGGGACTTCTACCGATTGTATCGATGGCGTAAGGCCAATCGGCAGTCGAAGGGATCTCTATCCCAAGAGGCGGTGCGTGAGGTTTTGAATGACCTAACCAGTGGTAGGGTAAGACTCTTTCCATTTCAATCTTGGTTTTTTCACCTTCTCATCTTGAATTCATTTATGCTTGCTTAGATATTTTCAGGTGACCTTTTATCCCTGGGGGACAGCCATTCAGGATGTGGGAGTGACCGGGGTGAACGTATAGATGAGGCATTTACTTACGCATGAGTTCAGACATTCTTGGTATCTCGGGGAGAGGGTGGTTTTCCAGATTGCTGAGGAAGAGGTAGTGGGGCCACATACGCAGCCTCCTACATCTATGAGGCGGGAGCGACTGCTGTCGGAGGATGCGAGGATCACGATGATGATCGGTGAGTCCTACTTATTGTACACCGATACGGTTGTTCCGTATGATTATATGGACTTTGTGACGAGCTGGTTGATGGAGCCTAACATATATGATGCCTTGCCTTTCCCTCTTGCGGGTTCTAGTCGGGCGGTGGGATCTTCCCACAATGGTGGTGGTCCGTCAGCATTTGCGGCGGTGACTTCAGAGGTTCCTTTTGTGCGGTTGCACACTCCCTCGTACAATATTTGGCAGGCTGATGGAGGGATGGTGTCTATGCTGCATCGTCCTCATGCGATGGATCCGGAGGAGTTGGGTTTGATAGAGGAGGTCCTTCGACCTGCAATATACCTTTTTGTTCTTCTCTTTCTTTATTTTCTATTTTGGTAATCTCTTCTTTGATACAGATTTTGCCTTTTCCTTACAGCAAGTCCGAGTGTCGACCACTTGGCCAAGAGACATCAGAGACTGGATATCTTCGAAAACTGCCCATATTCGGGATGCAGTTCCTGTTCCTTCTTGCTTGGTGCCATCTGCTTCGTCCGGAGGGGACTCTGGCTTGGGTAGTGGCGGTGCATCGTCTCGATGTAGGGGGAACAGATCACATCGCAGGGGTGGAAGCTCTTAGAGAGAAAGGTGGGTGGGTGAGAGAGAGAGAGAGAGAGAGAGAGGGAGAGAGAGAATGTGGGTTCGGGTCGAGTCTCGCTGTTTTTGCTTTTTCTTTTATTTCCTGCAAAAATGATGTAACACAGAAAGCCGATATATGTAATGCAATGGAGTTTTTTGATTATCTTTTATTAATTATGAATGAATGCATGCACATGCCTTTTTTACTTTGCTGCCGAGACCGTAAAAAGGAGTATTTTTGGAATTTTTTTGAAGGAAAGTTTTTAATTAAAAGGGGAAAAGTATATAAGGAGGAAAATGGATTTTGAAATTCTGTTGAGAATATCAATTTGTTTTTATTGAGTTTTTTTATTTGACAAAAGAGGAAAAAGGGAAATTTTTGAAAAATGGGGAGTTGCCGATCGGTAATCACCATATCCTCCCTATCGGTAGTTCAGCCCAGTCCCATCAATTCGAAGCTTTGATTGGTACCCTCTTCAGCCTTTTGTATTTTGTGGGGGCAGTTGCAGCCTGTTCTAGATCTAGGAGAGTACTCATATGTGCGGATGGTTGGTCTCAGACAGACCTCTTTTTATTTCCCTTGGCGGCTTCTGCACCAATTTGGCTGGGCACAGGTCGTGCCACCTCGGACACTAAATTTCTTTCGGGTAGACGTTTTGACCGAGCGGCTGCATCTGTTGCTTGGATCTCAGTGGGAGAATCGGCATCTGTCGACTCATCCCTATCAGTCTGTCGGGAGAGTTTGGCATGCTCCTAAAGATTACATGAAGTGGTTGTGGAGGAAAGTAGTCAGCAAGATGTTGGCAGCAAAGACTGGAAAAAGGTGGGTTATTTTATCTAACACCATGGAAGGGGGCGTTGTGGTATTTTTGAAGATGGTTCGGGCTCATCCGTCCATGTAGTGTTTACGACACTCTATTCAGGCAGGAAAAACTTGGGGATCTCAGGATGTAGATGATGAGGGTGCAGGCTCCTCTGGTAGCTGTGGGTAGGACTCTTGGAGAGTTTATTTATGTAATAGATGTGGGGGTTTTATTTGGATTTTTATGGTAGTAGGGGGAAGGGAGTTATCCATTCCTTTTCTTATGTAATTTGTACTGTAATTTCTTATTGATGAAATAAGCAAGTTTCTGATAATCCAGTTGTGCATTTCGATGAATTTTGTATTTTTGAATTATCTATACCGATCGCTAAGGCATACATAATCCTTTTGTTCAAGAATTTGTTAGAATGAACTGTCATTCTCGGATATAAGAAAAGAATAGTATTTTGAAAAAGAAAGGGGCGTGCTCCTGTAAGATGTATGATCTGCCTACGTACCTCTGGGGGTTTTTGAAATTTGTTTATTTTTCTTGAAAAATGGTTTTTTGCAGAGGATCAGTCCCACGTCGTTCTAGGTAGAGGGAAGTGAAGAGAGTTTTTTTTAAGAATAGAAGGGAGATGAGAAGAGTCGTAGCGCGCCGAGATTTCGGACTAGGGGTAGAATTTCTTGAGATGGTCCAGGTTGACTGGACGAGCCATCTCTTCCCCATCTAGGTCAGTGAGCATGGAGGCACCACCGGATAGGATTTTCTTGACAATGTAGGGGTCGCTCCAATTGGGCTTGAATTTCCTTCTAGGGTCCTAGATGGGTTTTATTATCTCCTTGAGGGCTAAATCCCCTTCCCGGGCACCGCGATCCTTGACTCTCTTATTGAATGATCGTGCTATTTGGCGATGGTACCCCTGTATGTGGTAAAGAGCTTTCAATCTCCTTTTATCTAGGAGGGTCAACTCGTCGAGACGGCTTTGGTACCAGTCTCCTTCATTAACTTTTCTTTCGAGCATGACGCGTAGCGAGGGTACTTCCAGCTCCACAGGTAGGACCGCTTCCATACCGTAGACTAAAGAGTAAGGGGTACTGCCATTAGAGGTTCGGATAGAGGTTCGATATCCCCAGAGGACGTACGGGATACGATCGGCCTAATCCCTATAGCTTTCGGTCATCTTACTGATGATGGCTTTGAGGTTCTTGTTAGCGGCTTCAACTACACCATTGGTCTGAGGTCGATAGGGAGAAGATTTGTGTCTCTGAATCCCATACTCGTTGACTACTTCTGTGACTTCTGCTTTGAAGTGCAACCCGTTATTTGATACCAACTCGTGCAGGACCCCATATCGGTAGATGATATTTTTCTTGAGGAATTTGGCCACTTTCTTGGCGTTCAGTACTGCGTATGACTCAGCTTCGACCGATTTGGTGAAGTAATCAATGGATGCCAGGATGAACTCATGCCCGTTTGATTCCTTTGGTGTAACCTTCCCTATGATGTCGACACCCAAGGTGGAGAACGGCCAGCGAGAGGTCATGTTGTATAGTTCTCGCAGAGGCAGGTGTTGAAGATTAGAGAACTGTTGGCATTTGAGACATCTCCATACATAGGCGGTGCAATCCTGGGCTATGGTGGTCCAGTAGTACCCCTGTCGGATGATCTTCTTGGCAAGCATGCGATCGTTCATGTGGGGCCTGCATTTCCAGCTGTGGATCTTCTGCATTATCTTTTCAATCTCAGCCCCTATGATACAGTGTAGATGAGTTCCATCGAAGTTCCTCTTGAGTAGAGCTTTGTGAAAGATGATGTATTGGGCGGCCAGTCTTCGAAGGGTTGTTTGGTATTTCTTGTTGGAACCCTTGGTATACCTACTATGTTTGAGGAGGCGCCAGATATCATAGTACCAGCAATCGGCTATTTCAGGGTCTTCGGTGGGGACAAGCTCAATATGGTAGCCGTGGGTTGGTTTGTCTTGCTTTTGAACTACGAAGGGGGTCATTGTTATTCCTTTGGGCATGTCGACCATGGAGTCCAAGGTAGCGAGAGAATCAACTAGGTTATTCTTTTCTCGAGGTAGGTAATGGAAGGTGATATCTCAGAATCGGGAGGCTAATTCTTCTAAGTGGGGATGGAAGGGTTGGAGCTTTTCGTCCTTGACTTTCCACTTTCTCAGCACTTGACCGATGATAAGGGCAGAATCCCCGTAGACATCAAGGTATTGAATGTCGTTCTTGAGAGCAACTTTGAGGCCTACTATGCATGCCTCGTATTCTGTCATATTATTAGTACAAGGGAAATCTAATTTGATAGGAGTCATCTGGGGTGATCAGAAGTATTCCAACGTCATATCCCTTTTTATTGGCAGCGCCGTCAAAGAACATTTCCCATCGAAGGTGGTCTTAAGCGGTGCAGAGGATATTTTCATATGGGAATTCATAGATCCAGACATCTTCTTCTTCTAGGGGGTAATTAACGAGTTAGTCATAGATGGATCTTCCTTTAATGGCTTTCTGCGTGGTGTACACGATATCGAACTCGGTTAGGAGCATTAACCATCGGGCCATTCGACTGGATAAGGCGGGCTTCTCAAGCAGGTATTTGATGGGATCCATTTAGGATACAAGTTTTATGGGGAAGGCGATCATGTAGTGTCGTAACTTTTGGTTGACCCAGACAAGTGCGGCACACGCCTTTTCCAAATAAGTGTAGTTGACCTCGTACCCGGCCAATTTATGACTGCATAATAGATGGCTCTTTCTTTGTGGAAGTCTTTAAGGTATTGGGATAGCAAAGCCCCAACTGCAGTGTCGGTTATGGTTAGGTATAGGAGCAAAGGGAGACCAGGCTGTGGTGGCATGAGCACGGGAGTTTGGGTCAAATATTGTTTGATTCGATCAAAAGATTCTTGGCAGACCTCGTTCCAAACCTTGGTTGAATCCTTTCGAAGGAGCTTGAAGATCGGTTCACAGATAGAGGTTAGCTGGCTGATGAACTGGCTGATATATTACAATTTCTCAAGAAAACCTTAGACTTCTTTCTCTGTTTGGGGTGGGGGCATCTCAAGTATGGCCTTAAGCTTTGCAGGATCTGCTTTTATCCCCTTCTCAATGATCATGAATCCCAAGAGTTTTCCCTTTGTAACGCCGAAGACAGATTTCTGTGGATTGAGTCTCATCTGATACCGTCGCAATCGTTCAAAGAACTTCCGGAGAGTGGGAACATGACCTTTTTTAGTTTTGGACTTGATAATCATATCATCCACATAAACCTCGGCTTCTTTGTAAACCAGATCGTGCAGGATGGTTGTGGCAGCCCTTTGGTAGGTAGCCCAGGCATTTTTTTATACCAAATGGCATAAAGTTATAGAAAAAGGTTCCCCATGGGGTGATGAATGGGGTTTTTTTCTTGGTGGTCTGGGTGCATCTTGATTTGGTTGTATGCGGTAAACCCGTCGATGAATGACTTGAGAGCATGACTGGTTGTGTTGTCCACGATCATGTCGATATTGGGTAGCGGATAATCATCCTTTGGAGGAGCTTTGTTTAAATCTCGGTAGTCCACACACATTCGAACCTTCCCTCCTGATTTTGGCATAGGTACTATGTTGTCTAGCCATGTGGGATATTCGATCACACGAATGAAACCCATGTTCAACTGTTTGACCACCTCTTCTTTGACCTTGAGCGACCATTCGGTGAGGAGCTTTCTCAATTTTTGTTTAACTGACTTGTAATTTGGGAGAGTGGGGATATCATACTGAGTTATTTCAGGATCAATGCCGGGCATATCATCATAGTACCATGAGAAAACATCCACGAATTCCATTAGCAATTCTTCGAGTTGTGCGCTCTCATGCTTGTCAAGGGTGGCCCCTATCCTAATCTCGCGCAGTTGGCTACTAGAACCGAGATTAATAACAACAGTCTCTTCTTCATTAACTTGAATACAATTATGTTGTTTATTATTAACCTTATTTAGATATGTTAAGAATTGTTCATTTGCAAAATCATCATCATCAAAAGTTCGATTAGAATCCAAACAATTAATGTAAGGCACAACAAGATACTCAAAATCTTCATTTATTTCATTGATAGGAAAAACAGCATTGAGAACCTTATCAAAAGAGGTCTCGATTACATTTTATCAATGATAGACAACAGAAGAAGAAATAGGGTAAACATTGGGGTTAGGGGAGATTTCAAGAGGTAGAACTGGCACAGCATGCCAATTGAGGAACGGTGTATCAGTAGCTTTAATCAGATGGGATGGATCCATTGATGTAGTGCCTAAATGAACCATACAGAGTTCCAGCCCTACTGTCTGCAAGTTAAAGGAATCTTTGAAATCACTTTCCTCATCCTTTTCAGTATCTTTGATAAGCGGTTGTACTTGGTGTTGGAAACTTTCGGCCCATGGATAGCTATCTTGGAAAAAGATCTCCATTCCAGGCTTCATCTTCTTGTTTGTGTGGTCATACCATGGTTCTGGAAAATCGCAAAAGGGGAAGTCTTCTCCTTCTTTGATGAATCATCCATTCAAGGAGTCTCCAGGGATAGTTGGGATGTATTCTAATCTTCTCTTTGGTCGAGACTGGTGGATCATTTTAAGCTCTTGTTCTGATGGCTGATACCCCAAGCCACAAGGAGGAAAAGCTTTCTTCAGTTCGATGGGCTCAAGTATCCCTTGATGCCTTTGCCCTAGCCCCAGTTCGGGCATGAAGTGAATGTTTCTGAACATATGAATGACATTGACATTGCCATAAGGGTCATATTCTGGACAAACCCTTTCTTTGAAGTCGTCCCCTGCCGGGAGTAGGAGTGGCTCAACTCGGAATCCTAATAGGAGCATATCATTTTACCTGTGCTGTATCTCAAGGATTGGAGTGCTGGTGCTTACACCCTCGATATTTTCGTCGTCGCCCAAAATGGTGATAACTCAGTCGTTGGCAAAGAACTTCAATTTCTGATGGAATGAGTAAGACACACCCTAGATATTGTGGATCTAGGGTCGTCCGAGCAATAGGTTAAAACAAGTTGGGATGTCTATGACTTGGAATTTAACTACAGGGTTTATAGGGCCAACCCTTATTACATGTTTTATGGATCCCATCACCTCCCAACGGGTATTATCGTAGTCACGTACAGCGGTAGAGGCTAGAGCCAGGTCGCTTTCCTTCAGGCCTAAACATTTGAAGGTTCTCAGTGGACAAACATTCAAGGCGGATTCGTTATTGATAAGAGAGAGTGGCACAACCTTCCCCATAACTTCGACGGAGATGTTGAGTGCATGATTTTTATTTGGTCCAATTCTGGGGATTTCTTCTTCAGAAAATGATAGCATTTGAGTAGAGGTTAAGTATCCGACCAAATTTATCGCTTTCTTCAGTGTGGTAGAAGGGGGAACTGTGGGTTTAGTGAGCATCTTGATTAAAGAATTTTTGTGCAGCTGGGAAGACATGAAAAGTCCCCATAGAGTAATGCTAGGTTGAGTTTTCTTCAATTGATCGAGGATCTTACTCTCCTCAATGGTCATCTCTGGCATAGGAAGGTTTTCAACGTCCGTCCCCTTGTCATTTGCTGGTAGTGAGCTTGGAACCTGTTAATGTCTCCCTGATCTAGTCATGTGATTTACTAAAGAAGGGAAGAACATGAATCATGTTTCCTCGTCAATCTCAGATTGTTCTGTCACCCTATTTATTTCTCCAAGGAGTTCTTCAAATGATATCATCCCATATATGTCGGTTATCGGGCCAGTTCTTCCTGAAGCTTGTTCTTCACTCGAATCTTCGAATTCTTCCCCTCATCCGGTGGCAAGAATTCAATGCATTCCACAACTTCAACGACCTCTTCATACAGGTATTCCCATTCTGTGGGGATATGTATGGCTGAAGGGACCAAGCGCCCTTGTAGCTTCAAAATGTCAAGTAACCCGGTGATACTACAAATACTGTTGGTTTGCCCAAATAATTCTGCCATAATCTGGACAACATCATCTAGGCTGACTTCATCGGTTGGTACCAACCACTTGTCTGAATCTCAGGCCCATTTTCGTGCTTCCAAGAATAGTGTACTGAACCTTTGGCAATCGATGACCATCTATGAGGGAAAGTTCAGACCGAACTCTAGGAGTTGGTTTAACACCTCTAGCAATTCCATACTTCCATTTTCAGAATGAGTACGGACAGTGATGCATGCTCTAGTAAGGCGTGACAGTTCCTGATCAGTGAGGCTAGTAGGGTGTAGGAGGAAATATGGGCAAATTTGAAGAGGTTTAGGAGAGTGTATGGGTGTGATTTGAGCTGAGGGATAGAATTTTGGGTTCTCTTCTAGAAAGATGGCATTGGTATGATTTAAAAGTCGGTTACGAGTAGTGTTTGGCTTAGGATTGGCTGGTGGGGTGATTGTACCCCGGTCAATGAGATCTTGGATTATGTTTCAGAGGTGAAAGCATTGGTCAGTGGTATGGACGGAAGTTTGGTGAATGGCGTAATGAGCGTCGGCCTTGAAGTTTCTTGGGAGTGGATTTAGCAATAGACGGGGAGCCAAGGGTTTGATGAGGTTTTGGCTTAACAAGGCTTAGTAAACTTTGGAGAGGAGAGCATGGAGCTCAGTGTATTCCCTTCGGATGGGGGCAGGGCAACTTTCTGGTGCCCATAATGTGGTTGGTTGAGAGATGTTGTTGATGGTTGAGACTATAGCACTAACAAGCTTGTCATACTTTCTTGGGGTGAATTATTCGGACACCTTCTTCGGTTCAACCTATGTTTTAACAAGGCTTTCCTCGATTTCTACTCCTGCTTCTATGAGAGATCGAAAGTGTGGAAAGTATTATCCTCCCATCGTCGCTTAGACATGGGGAAAGAAGTTATTCTTCGCTATGTTGACCTGTTCTTCTTCAGATGGCCGATTGGTCATGGTAGCTGCTTGTTCCCTCCAACGGGTTATGAAGTTACTAACTGATTCCCCATAATTCTATTTGAGCAGCTCTAAATCATAACGGGTGACCTCAATCTCTTCGTTGTACTTGTACTGCGACATGAATTCTAGGGCTACATCCTCCCAGCTATGGATTCTAGATTTCTCTAGAGATAAAAACCATCGGAGGGTATTATCCTTCAAAGTTTGCTGAAAAAATTGGGCCATCACTTCTTTAAAAACCCCTAGTATAGTCATGGAACGATGATAATTGCGAAGATGAACAATCAGGGGTCCACTCCCTCCAAACGTCTCGATATTTAGCATCTTGAACTTCTCGGGTAACCTCGCTTTAGGATAAGGAGACATGTGGGTATAGTCCATGTAATTCCCAGAGCATCTGACTGGGTCAAACTTCTTGGTGAGCATCTTGAGATCCTCTTTGACTTTATTTAACTCCTCCTCTTTTGGATCAATGACCATAGGCAGGTTAGCCACAGGCTGGGCAATGTTTGGCATCGGAAGCTGGGCAGGCAGCGTCCCATTAACAGGAGGGGCACGTGGAGCGAGCTAATATTCTTTGGGAACCCAGATAGTCTCGGGCGGACCCATAGCATGAGGGAATAAGGCCTTGGGATCTTGAGGAATAGGAACCTGGTTTCGTTGCATCTCTCGGACCTCAGTTTGGAGGTTGTCAATCTTGGACACAAGCTGAGCTAGGACTGCCGTTAGATCCGGCAGTATGACTGGTATTTGATCTGTATTCTCTATGGAAAATGGATGGATTCCAGACTCGAAAGAAGTAGTAGAGCAACAGATGAGACTCCGGGATGATTTGGCTGAAGATCGAACCCAATAGGGAGCCAAACCAAGGGCTTGCGATCGATCTGAGAAGGCGTAGAATGGGATTTATTTTTGAGAAAAAGAGAAGAAACTATTTTTGGATTTTTGATAGAGAAGGGAGAATTTTTTTTTGGATTTTTGATAATGAATGGAGAAATGTTTTTGGAGACGGGACTCAGTATGATTATTATGATTATTACGTTCTCACTTATATTTGCAATGCTAGACGGGACCCGAGCCTAGAAAAGTGGGATTTTTAATATATGCAAAGCTATGGTTGGACTTGTAACCAGGCTCACGGACAGTGTCCCATTTTAAAAATGTGCAAAAATAGGGCGGCAGACTGACCCAGAATTTTGACAGAGTTTCGGGTCAAAACCGACAATCTAAAGTGCGTGTCCTAGGTTTGACACCTATATGCGGGTATACAGTTGTTTGGGTGAATCGACATGGGTTCCCCCCTTTGGCGTGACTTCCACGATATACGTCTTGCTCTTACGAGTATTCAGTACGTATGGACAAGCCATTTGATATACCTGAGTGTACGTGAATTGCCTCATTATATAACTCGTGGGGACGGTACGTGTGAGAGAGAATTCAATATACTCGGCGTACATGAACGAATTCCCTGCGATATACCTCCCATCATGACTTCGATCAAGTGGTATGATGCGGAGGAATTGTTCGATATACGTCGAAGGTACTTGGCCAATGGAAGGTGAGAGTCATATCGCTTAGGCTAACTGCGCCCTTCTGGACCAGCGTCCATCACGAAGTGACCCTCCAGTTACTGGGTAAAATTTGGTCAATAACAATGCTCATGGGTGATGTCGTGTGAATCATGCATGATTCTCTTATTAGTATCTTATGATGAGAATGTTTTTCTTGATTATGCCAAACAGGGATCAAAGTATAAGTACCAAAGGTACACCAAGTATGAATGGGTGATGTGTGTAACATATGGATATATGTGATCCTAGGTGCACGTGGTGTGAAGTGTACATGGAAAATTTTCTACAAGTGTGTGAACAGAAACATAAGAATGGGATACACATGGGAAAGGGGAACATGCAGATATGGGTGAAATATAAACAAATATAACATCCATGTAAATAGAGTCAAGCCCTAAAAACATATACATATCCCCAGTGGAGTCGCCACTGTGGCCATCCCCGATCCTCTCCTGCGATCGGGCGCGTGAGGAAAAGGATCCTCGGGTCCCGCGCATCCCTCTCTGGATCACTTCGACCGGCGTCATTTGAGATGAGGTGTAAAAATGTAGAGAGATTCAGAGTAGCCAGTCCATTTTACTCAAAATAGACAGAAGAAAAAAAGGGGTGAGCCATCCCAAAGGATGGCATCCAAAGACATACTAGTACATACGAAAAGAAATGATTCGATAAGGGTTCGAAGGCTAAGTTACAAAATGGGAAGGTGTTAGGCACCCATTCCGCCCTTTCGATCTCTCATGGATGTTTTTTATTTTCCTTCATTTTCCCCGTAATATATTTGTGCATGTGTATATATATAGTGGAGATATAAATCCTCGAATTGTACCATGGAAGAGATAAAGCGAGTCATCCATAGGAAGGTATAAAAATAATATTAGAAAATAAGATTTACGTGATTACCCTTACGTTGATCGCTATAATGAAACGATAACACATATGGAGTAATACGTCACTAAGAGCAAGTATGTAGAATATAAGAAAATTGGATTGAGAGAAGATAGATAATGAAAGAGAAATGGAGAATAGGACTCGAGTCTCGAGTTTTACCCCGAGACGCCTACGTAGCCTATAAAGGCATCAAAGTCCACGTAGTTTGCATACAGAACGAGGGGTGGGTTTTATCCCATAAATCCAAATGGGGGGATCTCTTATTTGTGAGTGTATGTGTGTGTAGAAAAAAAAAGTGTTTTAGTTGTGATAAAAGTGGGAGAAAAGTATGAGAATCCCAATTTGAAATTGATGAGAAAACCCTCTTTTTCTTGTTTTTTGGAGTTTTACTTATATGAAAATAAGAGTTGTGCAATAATACTTAAATAAAAAGTATATTAGGATGTGTGAATGAGATAATAAAAGTGCTAAGTAATAAAATAAATTATTGCGAATTTAAGGGAATTTGAAGAGAAAGTTGAGAAAATTGGACCTTCTTGAAGATCTTGAGCTTGATCTTGAATGTTGGAGAGAATCCCTTGCACTTGGATGATGATGGAGAGTGGCTAATTCACCAAGTTTGATGAAAAAGGAGGATGAAAAGTGGAAGTTAAGAAGGGATTTGGATGTTGAAATCGCGCTGCCTTCGAGAGAGGTTTCTAGAATTCACTGAGAGCGATTTTTACCAGATTTAGGCTCCTCTAAAATGAGGTGAAGGCCTCATTTTATAGGCCCAGGTCACTGCCGATCGGCATACAGATAGGCAGGTTCTGGAACCTGCCGTTTGGTAGTGTGTTTAAGGCCTTTTTGGAAAATTGGCTACCGAGGGCAAATCGTTGGTCAGAATCATGCACGGGGTAGACCGTTGGAAAGGTGATTTAGAGACATTTAAAAGTCCTTTGGACCGCTCCCAGGTTTGGGAGTTGACTTTGGGTCCGATATGGCTCGGAAGCGTTTGTCGGTGAGGAATCGTTCGAACGCAAATGGATCATATGTTCGCATGGTAAGTTCGAATCACGCACGGGGTGGACCGTTGGAAAGGTTAGGAGATTTACTTCGACATTCCAAAGAGTTTGACCTGGTTTAGGGAGTTGACTTTGGTCAACCGGGCCCTGGAAGCATTTGGTGAACTCTTGGAGTCAAATGGATCGTTCATCTGCATGGTAAGTCAGAATCGCGCACGGAGCAGACCATTGGAAAGGGGTTTTAGTGGCCTTCGAAGATTAATTCAACTTTGGTCGATCTGAAGAGTTGACTTAGGTCAAACAGAGACCGGGAGCGCCTAGTGGCCTCTAGATCAGGTTTCAGACGCAAATGGATCGTTCGTCCGCATGGTAAGTCAGAATCGTACACGGGATGGATCATTGGAAAGGGAATTCAGTTCCCTTCGAAGATTCATTCAGCCTTGGTCGATTTGAAGAGTTTGAATTTTTGGTCAAACGGAGCCTAGGAGTGCCCGATGGCTTCTAGGTCAGTACTCAGGACATGACCTGGGTTTGTAGTGATGAAGGGAAGTGCTAGGGACCTTAGGAGAGTTAGGGGTAATAGAATGGGGTGTCTATAGTTGGGTTTTCAAGTGATGATAAGACACGAACTAGGTCTTTCGTAACTAACTTCGCAAGATCTAAAAAATTTACATGACCTATTCATTGATGCCAAATGTCCATACTGGATACCTTATCACTATTTTACACTAAAGAGTACTTGGTAATAATACCATAAAAAAATTTCATAGTCCTCACACCTTGTAGAAAGTTCACCGGATTGATCATAAACGTTATATTCTGACCTGTCAAACTTTACCGCAAAGTTAGAATCAAAAAGTTGGCTTTTTCTTATTAAGGTAGCCTTCAACCCTTCTACATACAACACATTGTCTAGCTTAGGAAAGCCTAAAATCAGTACACAACCTTGTACTAATATTCTAGACCTACTCCCATTCTAAAGGTAACTTTTACTTCTTTACGATCCATAGGGTCAGTAAAATGAGACTTGTCACTCGTCATATTCCTAGAGAACCCACTATCAAAATCCCATTGTAAAGTATCTTGAACCTTAAGAGAAACGTGAACACCAAGAGCTTTTCATCACCTTTAGGTATCCAAGTGGTGGTAACCTTTTTCCTACCCTTATCATTATTGGTACTAGTCATTATGTGGAAAGTTTTTTTGAAAGGTGTAGATATCCTTTGAAATTATTCCATTAAACTATTAGATGTATGTACTAGAAACTCAACTTTAACTCTAAGACTAACAAGGTTGTTATAGTGGTGTGTGGGAGCATGTATGGGAAAGACTTTTCCTAGCTTGTAAAAAAACTCCCTAAGGTGACCTCTTCATTTTAAATGGGTACAAATATAGATTTTTCTGCGTCAACTTTGGTTAAAACGCCTATTACTAGTTCTCTATGATGGGTTAGGTAGAGGCCTGTAAGGATCTAACACAAACCTGGAAACTGATTTGGATGCAGTATTGGAATTGGGTGCACCCTCGTAACCTATATCATGCACCTATTTAGAACTAACTTACGACCTAGGAACATCTTTCCAACTTTCTTTGATGTGTCCTCTAAGGTGGCTTCGACCACTCGGGCACGTTGGAGATTTTTCACAAGTTGGAAAATTTAGGCTTCAAGTTTATCACGAATATCTAATGATTCTTATATCTCTCTCTTAAGACTAGATATTTTGTTGGTGAAAATGTTTTTTTAACTACCCACCAACAAAATAAGTTTATCACTCAAAGATATTCTAATCGAGGCCTCACTCTCTCTCGAAGCTTCCAAGTCCTTTTCCAAAGAAAACACCCTAAGAGTTAAATTTTTAGTTTTCTTTTTAGTTTTTAATGACTCGATGTAAATTTTGGATTATGTATATTGAAGACCACGTTCTACCTCACTCAAATTATCATCATCACCCTCAAACTCTCTGGAATAATTTGACCCATTATCGAGGTTATCACGTTTAAAAATATTCTCATCTGCATGAGATGTACTTGAAATGCTAATGTGACTAACCATGAATGCGGTGAAGTTAAGTCCATATCGTGATTCATCCCCGAAATCCACAAACGCAACATCACTATCACTTAGAGTGGTATTATAGGCAGTTTTTCCTTTGCCCCTCCTCTTAAGTATAGTGGGACACTCATGGGCTTTGTGACCTTTCCCCTCATACTCATATCACCTCTCTGATTCATCTTTCTTAGGATTTTCATCTCTAGATTTATTTTGATCATTCTCATATAAATTCTTACACACTTTGTAATTTTTTTTCCTAAATTTTTTATTTTCCAATTTGGATGAACTTTGAATTTTGAATTTGAGAAATATTCTAATTTTTTTTAACAAACATGGCAAGATCATCTTGACCAATTTCAGAATCGAAGTCTGAAACGTCCTCTTTTTTATTTAGCTTTTAAAGCTATTACTTTTTCTTTTTAAATTTCGAGGAACATTTATAATTCAGAAGTTTGGAGATCACCTACTAGTTCTTCTAGTCTAATTGTGTCTAGATTTCCCATATAGTTATGGATGGTAAATTTCACACTAAAATGAGATGAGAGGGACCTCAAAATTTTCTTTAAAACTCCCACTTCTAAAATTTTCTCACCCAAATTAAAACAAGAATTCATAATATTCGATATATGAGAATAAAATGTATCATATGTTTGAGTCTTAAGCATGCATATAGGCTCCAGTTATGTGGTGGGATTTTAAATCTTAGAAGCATTAACAACAACGATACCCATGTGTATGAGTAGGAGGATATCCCAAGCTTCTTTATAATTGGTAAACGTCATAATGCGATGAAAATCATTAAGAGTGACATCACCAAAAATAGCATTCAAACCATGAGAGTTAAAGTAACTCAATATAAAGTTCTCTCTAGTCCAATTTCCAACTAGATTGAGATTAACAACATTTTCATTAATCATAGTAGGAGGAGTCCATCCCCTTTTAATAACAAGCCAAATGCTCTCGTCGATCGCTTTTAGAGAAGATCTCATCTGAACTTTCCAATAAGCATAATTCGTGCCATTAAACAAACGTGGACTACTGTACAAACTCTCTATATAACCACCATGATTCATTTAAATAACATGTAGAAATAAGCTCTGATACCAATAGAAAAATGTGTAGAGTGGTCCAGTTATATGGTCAAAGGTAGAATCCATAAATTAAGTCACAAACAAGCCAGGTTCAATTTTATCTTGATTAATTAGGTGAAACTAAGCATGCAAGATATTAAATATAAATCGAGCACAACAAACAATAACATGAGATCTGAAAAAAACCATTTTCGGGGAAACATTTTTCAGCATTGTTATAACTAAGGTATTACAAACAACACAAACATATTTACAACCATATACTGAACTAAGTATTTTTGTTATGTCTCCTTCCTTATTGGTAACAAAAAGCGATGTCGATCTAGCGACGCCACGCATCAACCTCCATTTGCCTCGGTGTCCACCGATTAGACTTTGAAAATGCTTTTCCTATCTTTAGTAGTAAAGAATGAACTTTATAAGGATTATAACAAGAAAAGTGTTCTTCTGAATTTGAAAAAGTGTTCACAAAATATCCAAGGGGTTTGGATGTGGAAAACAAAAGTGTTTGATCATAATATAGGTGAAAAATCTTGTCAATGGTGTCATTTAATGTAAAGAAGAGTGCTTCTTTTATAGCCCATTTCCACTACTTAAACTTAGACCAATTTTCCTATAAACTATTACAGGTAATGGTTTTTACATGCACAATTAGTTCCTAGTATATTTGATTCATTACTAAGTATGATTGAGATGAAACATCATATCGAATATATGACAAGTAAGTACAGTGTTCAAAAAGTTCGTGCACGTGTTTATTCAAGGCGATATAATGAGTCTAGCGTGAAGGTAGTAATCAACAATGAATGACACAATGCTAAATATGCATAATTAAGGACAAAAACAAAATATAATCAGCTCAAAGAACACCATGATTGAGTCACATGAATGGATGGAATGAAATTATGATTCGGATATCTTAAATACACATCCATATATGGTGTAAAACAAATACATAAATATTTTGAGTTTTTGAAATTTTTATCAAAAATAAAATCTTTTTGCAATTTTTTGAAAATTTTTCAAAAAAAAAAAAACTTTTGGGATTTTTCAAAATACAATCTAGTTGTAAGGGCTAATGATAACAATGTGAAAACACTCTAAACTAGAAACAAGTTCCAATCTCAATCATTTAATTTGGAGATGTTCTCAAAAGGTATAGTCATACATTGAACAACAAGCTAAACGCGTTCGTCGATCAATATTAGAGGCGATCTCATTTGAGATTTCCAATAGGCTTAATTCAATCAAAGCAAGGCGGCCTATTATACGAATTCTCCTTATAACCACTAGAAGTTATCTAAATAACCTGTAGAAACAACCTCTGATAGACTGATACCAATTTTTAAAGTGGGTTTTATGGTGTGGTCCAATTATATGCAGAAATCGTTGATTAGGTCACACAAAAGCCAAACTTGATTAAGTCCAATTTTATCTTGAAAACTTAGGAGAACCTAAATATGCAAGATACTGAATCTAAATTGAAAGAAACATACTGTAATAGAATATATGAGAAAAAATCTTTTTCTAGAAAATCCTTTTATTTTTCAACACTGTTACAACTAGGTATTACATAATAAGATGAATAAACTTAAAAGCTTAGACATCACTAAGTATTAAATTTATGTATTCCTTCCTTATTATTAACAGAGAGTGAAGAAGATATAACAACACCCCACACATAAAGTTCAACTTTCCTCGATGTCCAAAATCAACCTTAGGAAACTCCTATACTATCTTTAGTAGTGAAGAATGAACTCCATAGGGATTAGAATAAGATATATGTTCTTATGGGTTTGATAAAGTAATAACTAAATATCCAATGGGTTTGAATTTGGAAAACCAAAGTGTTTGATAACAAAATGGGTGAAAAAAGGGATTTTAAATAAGTGTAGGCTTATACCTCTTAAATAGAGAGGAAAATCTCGAAGAGATATACATACAACAATTGTGCTTGAAACCACGTAAAAAAATTCAACGGCTCATTTGAAATAATTATACCTTGTTCGAATGACCTATAGAAACTCGTTTAAACAGCATCGAACAATAGATCGAACGACATTCCAGCATGATGAGGAAAAAGATCGCGTTTGAAGTTTTATTCGAATGGCCCATATCCAACGAGTTGAAGAAACTTGTCCAAATGACCTAAAATATCCCGTTTTATGAAATGTCTTAAAAATGATTTTTTGTTTAAACAAATCTTTTGAAAGATATTTTTCTCTCATACACGTGTAAAATATCCCTGAACATAATGTTTACATAAAATCATCCTCATAGACCTTCTCTTATGAGTGTAGTGATGATCTTAACTCTTAATTCTTTGATTGATGCATTATACCACAAACTGGTCTTTGATTCAATCTTTTTGAGAATGTAGATGATGATGTTGAGGTGTAACTAAATACGCTAAAATATAAACATAATGAGCAATCTTAAATTTTTCTCTTACAATAATGTATAGGGAAATCTAGTTGGAAATGACTAGAGAACTCCTAAAAATGTTTTTGATTACCTTGAAGTGAAAATTAATGGACACCAAGGCATTAAACAAGTTTTGGAAGTAAAAGAATTTAGCGTTATCTCTAAGATAATTTGCATCATTTCTCTTTCATCGAGGGTCGGTTAACATCTCGTGTGAACAAACCATCATTTAAGTTGTTGAAAGAAAATATTTCGTATTCTTTATATATAAGAAGATTTGACGGCGTAAGAGCCGCTAAGCCTCTATAAAAATGATGGTATCTTAGTTTTGGCATCAATAACCTGTAGAGGGGTCGAGCTAAATTGGAGCTCGTGAGTGATAAATGAAGCTTCTCTTAGGAGACGATTGATAAAAATTCAAGCTATCAACTATTAAAGATATGATATATGCGAATATGATTAATATAATAAACCGATAAGTTATAAATGGAGTGTCCATCTTAAAAAGTCAATTAGAGTCAGTCCTATAAATATTATAACAACCCCGTCAATGAGGGAAGTGAATTTTAAAGCCGCAAACCTATGGAAAACTTAACTCATTAAATAATATATCCCATGTTACGGATGTAGGATGTTTTATGAACCACGTGTCACCATATTCCTTCTCTTTGTGTGTTTAGTTGTGCTTAATCCCTTTATCGGTATTTATGTATCTTGTGTGATAAGTCGATTTACAATCTTAAGTTTTTTTTCAATTATATATACTAAAAAAATCTCCTATGGCAATCCAACTACCGAATAAATAGTGGGAAAAAATATTGTGCTATTCTTATGAAAAAATCACTGTGCAGTATAACACTATGCTATTTTTCCAAATGCCTTGGAGATGGTCATAGTAAATGAGAAATTCAAAGATACACCAAGAACATACCATAGTAGTTGGTAATTGTGTACAGTTAGAAACGTGATGTAGGTATCGAGATATTACACGAGTATTTGGTGAGGAGGTCTTCCAGCAAATACGTAGGAAGGTTTTATATTTTTTTTCTTTTTTTTTTATATTTTATTAATATAATTTTTTTGTAGAGTAAGAGTAAATCTAAAAAATAAAGAATAGAAAACACAAAGAAGTATTAAATCTTTATTAGTTGTGTTGTGAGTGACAAACATCATAATTGTCATTAATAACATATATACTAATGAGAAAGAAGCACGAGATTATATGGATTATTTGTATCTTAAGAAAAACACACAAATTCACTATTTATCAAATTTTATCTTAATGAAATTACAATGAACATGCAAAATCAATTACGAGGAAAAATTCCAAACTAAACACATAGAAAAAGAATTTGAGGAAAAAATTCCTTTCATGAAAAATCTTTAATTTCAACTCTGTTTAAAAAAAAGAAGGATAAACACTTGATAACTTACATATACTTAGAGATCCACTAAGTATAATGCAGAGATGTCTTCAATCCTTTAACAAAAAATAATGCAGTCCAGCACCGCCCACAGCAAGTAGCTCTTGCCTCGATATTCACTGTTCAACCTTAGGAATCGTAATTCCTTTCTTATTCAACAGTAGAGCATGGACTCTACAATTCAGCAGTAAAGAAAATTCCTACAAGGGTTATTGAACTTGAAATTTATTCTTCTTCATTTGAAAAAGTGATCCTAAAAAATCCAAGCATTTGGATGAAAAAAGTACAGATTTTGATCACAAAATGAACTTTAAAAAGGCTAAAAGAAAAGTGTAATCTCGCACATATATTTATAGGGATGGTTGTTGAAAATAGATAGGGATTAAAGATTTGGAATGCTATATTTTAAGGAACAAAAACATGCCTACTCATTCGAATGAACTGGTACCTTGATCAAATGAAGTCCCCCATCTCGTTCGATCGTATTTACAATGAAACTTCAAATTATATTTCGTAGCTTACCAAAAGGCATCACTTTAGATCCCGTTCGAACATGGAAAACTCGTTCTAACGATATGCCAAATCTCATTTGAATGACATTCAATGAAACTTTGAATGATATTCCAGAACTGATCAATAGACAATGTTCTAGATTTTGTTCAAATAAAGGAATATTGTTGTAATGACACTACGTTACTCGTTTGAACAACACACAAATTCTCATTTTAACGAGTTAGTGAGTGTTTCAAAACATCTATAAAAGTCATTTTAAAATATTTCAAAAACTTTAAATGTAAATTCTTTAAAAATTAGCCCCTCGATAATTAAAGACTTTACCAAAGAACCTCATAACTCCTCTGAATGTTGATTTGATGAACAATCTTCAATCTTCAATCTTCAATCTTCAATCTTCAATCTTCAATCTTCAATCTTCAATCTTCCAAATGTCATTAAATTTTTCTATTCAAATAGGTGGAAGTAGTCATGAAGGTACACTGGGGTGTATCGTGATAAGCGAAATAAAAATAAAAATGAGAAACTATAAAGCTTCCTATTAAAACTAATTATAATTGTGACTCAATAGTTGTATGGGACAGAGTCAAGAACATCATGGGATGGTGGTGTTAAGGCATTGCTTAGAATTGGCTTCAAATTATATTCACTTTAAATTAGTTTCTAATAAAGGCAATGGCATGTCACGCCAAGCATAACTCACCTAACAAATCCTTTTGGTTGTGCTTTATTGTAAAGATAGGAAAGAAAAGCAAACGAAAGTAACTTTTCTGCATTTTTTGTTTCTTTTGGTTAGCAAGAGACTTGTGAGACCCACATCCTCAAGTTTTTCTCTAGGAAAAACTTCCACAAAATGCATACTACCAACTTGGGACGGATCTACCTTAGGGTGAGGAGGGGTGAAGGCCCTTCCAGAATTTACAAAAAAAAAAAATAGGATATTATATGTCATGATATAAAGTTAGTGGTATAAATAATGAGATTTTTATAATTTTTAGGATAAAAATGTAATAATTTTATTTAAAGCTCGAATCAAAGCTATAATTTGTATAATACTCGAATTAACCCAAAACAATTGCCTCGAGAGCTCCCGCCCTCAAACCCCATGTACCACTTGAAACTTTGCCCCCTACCTCCTACCGAAAATATGTCATCCGTTACCGTTACCGGATACCCATGATTTTGTACGAAAGATGAAGGACACTCGAGTTTATTACCACGTAAAATTGTTATTAGAATTATTATTATGGTTGTTACCACTACTAAGACTAAACTATTTATAATAATATGCTATTTCTAATACCTTTAAAAATTATTTATTGTTGGCAATTTTTATTTTATATTGTGTAATGTTTAAGTTAGGTATGTTATTTTATATTGTGGTAATTTTAATAAGAAATATATTTTAATATTGTTATTATAAAGCTATAACTATATTTTTTTGCGTAAAAGAAATTTATTTACAAATAGATAGGAGAAAAAGCTTCTCCTAGGGTTCTTAAAAGCACTAAAGAAAAAAAAATTAAGAAAATTTACAAAATCTTGAATGAGTAGCAGCTGGCTTTAAATTATATTTAAGAGTTGATTTCTCATCTGCAGTTAAGTACAAAAAATAATTATGTTTCTTTTCTAACTTTTGATTAAACCCATCCACATCAAAATAGATTATTTAAGTTTTGAATGCTCCCTAAACTATCAAAAAAAAATAGTAATTGGACTATTGGACATTTGATATTAAGTTCTACCACATTTTCTCTCAACCAAGTTTACAATAAATGCCCGAGCTTTTGTAGAATTGGGAGACATTCCTAAATCAAACTTTGGAATTTTCACATATAAATTAACTTCGGGAGATTCCTCTTCCCGCATATAATCATTTGTGTGAGTTGATAAGTTTCGAATGTCCTCTAGAAGGGGCATATCACCGTAGAAATTAGACAATGAAATATTCTGATTATATTTTTAACCCATATATTTAGTGGTATATTGGCCTATATGAAATTTTTCAGGGTCACTAAAATGAATTCCAACCTTATTATTTTCCGTTTCTATATTTGCTAAGACAAAATTGTGCCTAGTTATATCTTTCGAGACAAGCATGGCGGATTCCTTTGTTAACTTTTTCTCATGTGATTTTTTTGTTTCCACGTTACCTGATTTATAGGTCTTAGTTGGACCTTTTTCACAAACATCTTGATGAGGATTTCTTTTGGCCGATATTTTAGACTTGGGAAGATTTGCTACTTCTTTATTTTGAATGGGTTGTCGCTTTTTAAGTTAGAGTGGTCAACCTTTAGAGCCTTAGTTTGATGAACTATTGTTCCCCTAACCTATTTATATCATCCAGACTGTTTGGGATAGTTTGAACAGCCAATAGTTGCACAGGTATGACCAACTGTTTGGACTAATTTCTGCACTTTCGAAGTATACCGGAATCACCATGTTCATCTGTTTGGATGCCATTTTTTACCAAAAAAGCTTACGACCTGAAGGAACTTGCTGAGTAATCCTATGCAACTGGGAATACTACAATTTTTTTTGTTGCAAAAGGAAAAGCGAATAAAGCAAAAGGCAAAAGAAACGCTAGAATATGGGATTATCTATATTGGCACGATCAAGCATCACAAGGAGTCGCTCCGGGGTATGCTCATATTCCAAATACCGTTCTTGGGAGTCTTTAACAATTCTAGCCATGCAATTCGTTTAGATATTCTTTTCTCTCGAAATGTGGATGACCTTGGCTTTGAGGCTGTTGATGAGGTCACAACAATCTTCAATGATATTTGGAAGGGGTGATTTCCTATATCCTCTTACTCCAAGAGATGGACGACTTCTAGACCATCGATCTTGAGGCAAACATCCTCCCAATTCTCCCTGAAGGCAATGTTCAGACCATGGAAGATACCTTGCAGTTCAGCTCTAAGTGGGCTTGCCCTTCCTTAAATACGCCCAGTGAATATAACAATCCATCTCCCATCCTCATCCCGCACGACACCTCCAAAATCTCCCATCCCACTAATAATGTCAAAGCTCCTGTCAATCTGGATGATGTGAGTAACTAAAATACAATCACTAATATTAGTGGGCATGCTAGATCTTTCCCCTTCTTGGTTAGAAGTTTTATTGTAAGCTTCAAAGATATCGCAACTAAGATCATAAATAAGCTTATTAACCATAGAAGGGGTAAAGCTAACATTATCAAAAATAAGTTTATTACGGGCTTCCCAAATACACCAAAGGTAGGAGATGAAAGTAGCATACCAATAATTGTCCGCATAATTCCAAACATTTGCGGTCACCCAGGAAGTATAGTCAGAGAACATACCTTGGGGGTGAGTGAGTGGAGTGTTAAGGTTTTTCCAAACATGGGTAGAAAAAAAGCAATCTTTGAAAAGGTGGCTGAGATATTCCCTATAAGAGCATCGAGGACATGTGTTGTCCGTGGTGAGACCCCATATCTCCCTATGTGCATTAGTGAGAAATTTACCATGAAGAAGGGTCCAAAGAAAATGTTTCATCTTGGGAGGGATTCCAAGCTTCCAAATATTCTTCCAGCCATTCCAGGCGGGTGCATTCATCTCCAATACACCAAAACTGACTAATAGTCACGGACAAAATCCCTGACCAAGACTATGGGTCACGGACTTGGGTCGTGATCATTTCAGGCGCGACCAATTTCGTGGGTCGCGGCCCAATTCCGTGACCAAAAAATGGTCACAACCCGCAAGGGTCATGGCAGATGGTCGCGGACTTGGGCCGTGACCCATACCGCTACGGGGAAATAAATGATCGCGGCCCAAGTCTGTAACCCACAACCGTGATAAAAATTGATCGCGACCAAAGTTCGTGACTTACACCGTGACGAAAACAAAAGGGAAAAGAATCGTCACGACCCAAGTCCGTGACCCACAACAGTGACAAAAATTGGTCACGGCCAAAGTCCTTGACCCACACCGCAACAAAAAAAAAGGGAAAAAAATGGTCGCAGACCAAGTCCGTGACCCACAACCGTGACAAAAATTGGTGGCGGCCAAAGTCTGTGACCCACACCGCGACGAAAAAAAAGGAAAAAAATGGTCGCGGCCCAAGTCCATGACCCATACCGTGACGAAAAAAAGGAAAAAAATAGTCGCAGACTTTGGCCGCGACCATTTTTCGTCACGGTTGGGGGTCATGGACTTTGGCTGCGATCATTTTTATCCACGACAGAAAAAATAAAAAAGGTCATGGACAAAGTCCATTACCATATTTAACTATAATTTTAAAAAAATGTCTTTTTTTATCCAATCCTAAAATTGGGAGTCCTGTGACTGCACGGTCGGTTGTTACGTGTAACGTTGGACTCGTACGAGGTGTTACAAATATTTATTATTGGCAAAACAATAAAAAAAATCACAAATTGCGAATCCAAAATGTTGTCAATAAACTAATATATATACAAACTTAAAAATATTATACGTCTTAATAATTCACAGACAAAAAAAAATTGGGTAGAGTTTCCTCTATTTTTTGGGTCACGACCCGCAGGGGTCATGGTAGATGGTCGCGAACTTGGGCCATGACCCATACCGCTACGGGGAAATAAATGGTCGCGGCCCAAGTCCATGGCCCACAATCGTGATAAAAATAGGTCGCGGCCAAAGTCCGTGACTTACACCGTGACGAAAACAAAAGGGGAAAGAATGGTCGCGGTCCAAGTCCGTGACCCACACCACAGCGAAAAAAAAGGGAAAAAAATGGTCGCAGCACAAGTCCGTGACCCACAACCGTGACAAAAATTGTTGGCGGCCAAAGTCTGTGACCCACACCGCGACGAAAAAAAAGGAAAAAAATGATCGCGGCCCAAGTCTGTGACCCATACCGTAATGAAAAAAAGGAAAAAAATAGTCGCAGACTTTGGCGCGACCATTTTTCGTCACGGTTGGGGGTCATGGACTTTGCTTGCGATCATTTTTACGCACGACAGAAAAAATAAAAATGGCCATGGACAAAGTCCATTACCATATTTAACTATAATTTTTAAAAAAAATGTCTTTTTTTTATCCAATCCTAAAATTGGGGGTCCTGTGACTGCACGGTCGGTTGCTACGTGTAACGTTGGACACGTACGAGGTGTTACAAATATTTATTATTGGCAAAACAATAAAAAAATCTCAAATTGCGAATCGAGAACGTTGTTAATAAACTAATATATATACAAACTTAAAAATATTACACGTCTTAATAATTCACAGACAAAAAAAAATGGGTAGAGTTTCATCTATTTTTTGGATATTCCAAACCTTGTAAATATGAAACCTGCTTATTATAAAGCCTGCACGACCATAAAATTTAACAATCAAATTATAAAAGCCCACACGGTCATAAAACTAAATAATAAAAGTCTGCAGGACTGTAACACATATAACACATAATCCTGAATGTCCAAAACATTATATAAGCAATCTTCATGTTGTAAACCATTGCCTCCTTCATTTGTTCCACGTGCAAAAAAGCAAACGATACAATATTATCCTGCAAATGATTGGATACAATAAAAAAATGATATCAGCAACCAAGTAGTTTTACAAAAAAATTATTCAAGATGAAAAATTTCATATATGAGTTATAATTATCAACATATCAGCCTAAGTCTAGAAATATGAAAATTATCATTGTATTCTCAAACCGGGAGTCCCGTGATCACACGGTAAGTTCCTACGAGTTACATTGGTCTCATTCAAGGTGTTGGTTCCATTCATAGGGCCGTTCGGGGTGGTTTTGGGTTTTCACCCACTAACCCAAATCGGGAGTCTCGTGATCAGGCGATCAGTTCCTACGAGTTACATTGGTCCCGTGCGAGGTGTTAGTGCCACTCATGGGGCCATTCGGGGGCTATTTCAGGTTTTCACCCACTAACACCATGTTTTTAAGCCTAAGTCTAGAAATATGAAAACTATCATTGTATTCTCAAATTGGGATTCCCGTGATCGCGCGATTAGTTCCTACGAGTTACATTGGTCCCGCGTCAGGTGTTGGTACCACTCACGGGGCCGTTTGGGGTTTGTTTCGGATTTTCACCCACTAACACCATGTTTTTCTTAAGTCCTTATATTTTTAAATTTTTGTCTTATTCTCAAATCGGGAGTCTCGTAATCGTGTGGTAAGTTCCTACGAGTTACATTGGTAACGCACGAGCTATTGGTGCCACTCACGGGACCGTTCGAGGGTTATTTCGAGTTTTTACCCACTAACACCATGTTTTTATGTCTAAGTCTAGAAATATGCAAATTATCATCATTTTCTCAAACCGGGAGTCCCGTGATCGCGAGGCCAGTTCCTACGAGTTAAATTGGTCTCGTGCAAGGTGTTGATGCCACTCACGGGGCCATTTGGGGGATGTTTTAGGTTTTCACCCTCTAACGCCATGAAATATGCAAATAATCGTCGTATTTTCAAATCGAGAGTCTCGTGATTACGTGGTCACTTCCTACGAGTTACATTGGTCCCGAGCAAGGTGTTGGTGCCACTCACGGGGCCGTTCGAGGGCTATTTCAGGTTTTCACCCACTAATGCCATGTTTTATGCCTAACTCTAGAAATATGCAAATTATCATCGTATTCTCAAACCGAGAGTCCCGTGATTGCGTGATCAGTTCCTATGAGTTACATTGGTCCCGTGTGAGGTGTTGGTGTCAGTCACGGAGCCGTTCGGGGGTTGTTTCGGGTTTTCACCCACTAACGCCTTGTTTTTAAGGTTAAGTCTAGAAATATGAAAATTATCATCATATTCTCAAACTAGGAGTCCCGTGATCGCGCGGTTAGTTCCTACGAGTTACATTAGCCCCATGCGAGGTGTTGATGCCACTAACGGGGCCATTCGGGAGTTGTTTCAAGTTTTCACCCACTAACGCCATGTGTTTTCTTAAGTCCTGATATTTTTAAATTATCATCTTATTCACAAACCGGGAGTCCCGTGATCGCTCGGTCAGTTCCTACAAGTTACATTGGTCCCGTGTGAGGTGTTGGTGCCACTCACATAGCCGTTCGGGGGTTATTTCATGTTTTCACCCACTAATGTCATATTTTTAAGCCTAAGTCTATAAATATACAAATTACCATCGTATTATCAAACTGGGAGTCCCGTGATCGCACGATCAGTTGCTATGAGTTACATTAGTCCTACGAGAGGTGTTGGCGTCACTCACGGGGTCGTTCGGGGGTTGTTTCGGGTTTTAACCCACTAATGCCATGTTTTTAAACCTAGGTCTAAAAATATGCAAATTATCGTCGTATTCTTAAACCGGGAGTCTCGTGATCGCGCGATCAATTCCTATGAGTTACATTGGTCTCGTACGAGGTGTTGGGGCCACCCACAGGCCCGTTCGAGGTTGTTTCAAGTTTTCATCCACTAACGCCATGTTTTACTTAAGTCCTAATAGTTTTAAATTATAGTCCTATTCTCAAATCGGGCATCCCATGATCGGGCTGTAAGTTTCTATGATTTACATTGGTCCCGTCAGAGGTGTTGGTGCCATTCACGGGGTTATTTCTAGTTTTTATCCACTAACGCCATGTTTTTAAGCCTAAGTCTAGAAATATGCAAATTATCATCATATTCTCAAACCGAGAGTCCCGTGATCATGCGGTCAGTTGCTACGAGTTACATTGGTCCCATGTGAGGTGTTGGCGCCACTCACGGGGCCGTTCGGGGGCTATTTCGAGTTTTCACCCACTAACGCCATGTTTTGCTTAAGTCTTGATATTTTTAAATTATCGTCGTATTCTCAAATTGGGAGTCCCATGATCGCGTGGTAAGTTCCTACGAGTTTGATTATTAACGTGCGAGGTGTTGGTGCCACTCACGGGGCCGTTCAGTGGTTGTTTCGGGTTTTTACACACTAACGTCATGTTTTTATGCCTAAGTCTAAAAATATGCAAATTATCGTCATTTTCTCAAATCGGGAGTCCCGTTATCGTGCGATCAGTTCCTACGAGTTACATTGGTCCTGTGCGAGGTGTTGGTGCCACCGCCGTTCGAGGGTTGTTTTGGGTTTTTACCTGCTAACGCCATGTTTTTAAGCTTAAGACTAAAAATATGCAAATTATCATTAGATTCTCAAACTGGGAGTCCCGTGATTGCGCTGTTAGTAACTACAAATTACATGGGTCCCAAGCGAGGTGTTGGTGCCACTCATGGGGCCGCTTGAGGAATGTTTCGAGTTTTTACCTTCTAACGCCATGTATTTGTGCCTAAGTCTAGAAATATGTAAATTATCGTCGTATTCTCATACCCGAAGTCCCGTGATTGCGCAGTCAGTTCTTACGAGTTAGACTGGTCCCGTACGAGGTGTTGGTACCACTCACGGGGCCGTTCGGGGGCTATTTCGAGTTTTCACCCACACTAACGTCAAATTTTGGTTAAGTCCTCATATTCTTAAATTATTGGCGTATTCTCAAATTGGTAGTCACGTGATTGCGCGACCAGTTCCTACGAGTTATATTGGTCCCGTACGAGGTGTTGGTGCCACTCACGGGGTTGTTCATGGCTATTTCAAATTTCCTCCCACTAACGCCATGTTTTTAAGCCTAAGTCTAGAAATATGCAAATTATGATCGTATTCTCAAACCGGGAGTCTCGTGCTCGCGTGGTCAGTTTTTACGAGTTATATTAGTCTCGTATGAGGTGTTGGTGCCTCTCACAGGGCCGTTCGGGACTGTTTTGGGTTTTCACCCACTAACGTCATGTTTTGCTTAAGTCCTCATATTCTTAAATTATCATTGTATTCTCAAACTGGAAGTCCCGTGACTGCGCGGCCAGTTCCTACGAGTTACATTGGTCCTGTACGAGGTGTTGGTGCCACTCAGGGGGTCATTCGGGGGCTGTTTCGAGTTTTCACCCACTATCGCCATGTTTTTAAGCCTGAATCTATAAATATGCAAATTATTGTCATATTCTCAAATCGAGGGTCCCGTGTTCGTACAACCAGTTTCTACGAGTTACATTGGTCCCGTACGATGTGTTGGTGCCTCTCAAGGGATCGCTCGGGGGTTATTTTGCGGTTTCACCCTCTAATACCATTTTTAAAGCCTAAATCTAGATATTTTCAAATTATCGTCGTATTCTTTAATCGGGAGTCACGTGATTACGTCGTCAGTCCCTACAAGTTACATTGGTACTGTACGAGGTGTTGGTGTCTCTTACAGGACCGTTCAGGAGTTATTTCGGGATTTCACCTTCTAATGCCATTTTTTAAGCCTAAGTCCTGATATATGCAAATTATCCTCGTACTCTCAAACTGGGGGTCCCGTGATCACGCGATCAGTTCGTACGAGTTACATTTTTCCCATGCGAGGTGCTGGTGCCTCTCACGGGACCATTCGGGGGGCGTTTTTTGGTTTCGCCCTCTAATTCCATTTTTTAAGCCTAAGTCTATGTATTTTGAAATTATCGTCATATTCTCAAATCGGGGGTCGCGTGATCACGCAGTCAGTTCCTACGAGTTACAATGGTCACGTACGAGGTGTTAATTCCTCTCACGGGATCGTTTCGTGGTTATTTCAGGGTTTCGCCATCTAATGCCATTTTTTAAGTCTAAGTCTAGATATTTTTAAATTATCATTGTATTCTTAAATCAGGAGTCCCATGATCGCGTGATAAGTTCCCACTAGTTACATTGGTCTCGTGCGAGGTGTTGGTGCCATTCACGGGGTTGTTTCGGGTTTTTATCCACTAACGCCATGTTTTTATGCCTAAGTCTAGAAATATGCAAATTATCTTCATTTTTTTAAACTGGGAGTCCCTTGATCGCGTGGTCAGTTCCTACAAGTTACATTGGTCCCGTGCGAGGTATTGGTGCCACTCATGAGGCCGTTCGAGGACTGTTTTGGGTTTTCACCCGCTAACATCATGTTTTTAAGCTTAACTCTAGAAATATGCAAATTATCGCCGTATTTTTAAACCGGGAGTCCCGTGATTGTGCGATCAGTTCCTACGAGTTACATTGGTCCCGAGAGAGGTGTTGGTGCCACTCACGGGGCCGTTCGGGGGCTGCTTTTGGTTTTTACCTTCTAACGCCATGTTTTTATGCCTAAGTCTAGAAATATGTAAATTATCATCATATTCTCAAACCCGAAGTCTCGTGATCATGTTGTAAATTCCTACGAGTTAAATTTATTCTGTGCAAGATGTTTCTGCCACTCACAGGGCCATTCGGGGGCTGTTTCGGGTTTTCACCCACTAACGCCATGATTTTATGCCTAACTCTAGAAATATGCAAAATAGCATCGTATTCTCAAACCATGAGTCTCATTATCACTCGGTCAATTCCTACAAGTTATATTGGTCCCGTGCGAGGTGTTGGTGCCACTCACGGAGCTGTTCAGGGATTGTTTCGGGTTTTCACCCACTAACCCCATGTTTTTAAGCAATAGTCTAGAAATATGCAAATTATTATCATTTTATCAAACTGGAAGTCCCGTGATCACGCGTTTAGTTCCTACGAGTTACATTAGTCCCGTGCGAGGTGTTAGTGCCACTCACGGAGTCGTCCGGGGGCTATTTCGGGTTTTCACCCACTAACGCCATATTTTGCTTAAGTCCTGATATTTTTAAATCATCGTCGTAGTCTCAAATCGGGAGTCCCATGATTGAGCGGCCAGTTCTTATAAGTTACATTGGTCCCGTGCGAGGTGTTGGTGCCACTCACAGGGCCGTTTGGGGGCTGTTTCAGGTTTTCACCCACTAATGCCATGTTTTTAAGCCTAAGTCTAAACATATGAAAATTATCATCGTATTCTCAAACCGAGGGTCCCGTGCTCACGGGGTCAGTTCTTACGAGTTACATTGGGCCTGTACGAGGTGTTGGTGCCTCTCACGAAACCCTTCGAGGGTTGGTTTGGGGTTTCTCCCACTAATGCCATTTTTAAAGCCTAAGTCTAGATATTTTCAAATTATCGTCGTATTCTCAAACTGGGAGTCCTATGATTGCGTCATAAGTCCCTACGAGTTACATTGGTCCTGTTCGAGGTGTTGGTGCCTCTCACGAGACTGTTCAGGCGTTGTTTCGGGATTTTGCCTTCTGATGCCATTTTTTAAGCATATGTCTTGATATATGTAAATTATCCATGTACTATCAAACCGAGGTCCCGTGATCGTGCGATCAGTTCGTATGAGTTACATTGGTCCCGTGCGAGGTGTTGGTACCTCTCACGAGACCATTCGGGGGTTGTTTTGGGTTTCGCCCTCTAATGCCATTTTTTAAGCCTAAGTATATATTTTGAAATTATCGTCATATTCTCAAACCAGGGGTCGCGTGATCGTGCGGTCAGTTCCTCCTAGTTACATTGGTCCCGTGCGAGGTGTTGGTTCCTCTCACGGGACCGTTTTGGGGTTGTTTCGAGGTTTCTCCCTCTAATGCCATTTTTTAAGCCTAAGTTTAAATATTTTCTAATTATCGGTGCTGTGATCGTGCAGTCAGTTCCTACGAGTTACATTAGTCCCGTACGTGGTGTTCGTGCCTCTAACAGGACCGTTCGGGGGTTGTTTTGGGATTTTTCCCTCTAATGCCATTTTTGAAGTCTAAGTCATGATATATGAAAATCATCCTTGAACTCTCAAACCGGGGGTCCCGTGATCACGCGACCAGTTCCTACGATTTACATTGGTCCCATGCGAGGTGTTAGTACCTCTCATGTGAACGTTCGGGGGTTGTTTTGGGGTTTTTCCCTCTAATGCCATTTTTAAGCCTAAGTCTATATATTTTCAAATTATTGTCATATTCTCAAACCGAGGGTCCCGTGATTGTGCGATCAGCTCCTACGAGTTACATTGGTCCCGTGCGAGGTGTTGGTGCCTCTCACGGGAACATTCGGGGGATATTTCGGGGTTTCACCCTCAAATTCTATTTTTTAAGCTGAAGTCGATATATTTTCAAATTGTCATCGTATTATCAAACTGGGGGTCACGTGATCGCGCGGTTAGTTCCTATGAGTTACATTGGTCCCGTGCGAGGTGTTGGTGCCTCTCACGGGAACGTTCAGGGGTTATTTCTGGGTTTCGCCCTCTAATGCCATTTTTTAAGCCTAAGTATATATATTTTCAAATTATCGTCGTATTCTCAAATCGGGGGTCCCGTGATTGCACGGTCAGTTCGTACGATTTACATTGGTCCCGTGCGAGGTGTTGGTGCCTCTCACGGGAACGTTCAGGGGTTGTTTCCAGGTTTCTACCTCTAATGCCATTTTTAAGCCTAAATCTAGATATTTTTAAATTATCAACGTATTCTCAAAATGAGGATCCCATGATTACGCGGTCAGTTCCTACGAGTTACATTGGTCCCGTGCATTGTGTTGGTGCCTCTAACGGGGCCGTTCAGGTGCTGTTTTGGGATTTTTCCCTCTAATGCCATTTTTATGCCTAAGTCTATATATTTTCATATTTTCATTATATTGTCAAACCGGGGGTCCCTTGATCGCGCGCTCAGTTCCTACGAGTTACATTGGTTCCGTGTGAGATGTTGGTGCGTCTTACGGGACTGTTTGGGGGTTATTTTGGGGTTCCGCCCTCTAAATCCATTTTTTAAGCCTAAGACTAGATGTTTTCAAATTATCATCATATTCTCAAACCGGGAGTTCCATTATTACGCAGTCAGTCCCTACGAGTTACATTGGTCCCGTACGAGGTGTTGGTGCATCTCACGGGACCGTTCGGGGATGTTTCAGGATTTCGCCCTCTAATGCCATTTTTTATGCCTAAGTTTATGTATTTTCAAATTATCATCGTATTCTCAAATAGGGGGTCCCGTGATCGCGCGGTTAGGTCCTACGACTTACATTCGTCCCGTGTGAGGTGTTAGTGCCTCTCACGTGACCGTTTGGGGGGCTATTTTTGGATTTTGCCCTCTAATGCCATTTTTTAAGCCTAAGTCTAGATATTTTCAAATAATCATCATATTCTTAAATCGGGAGTCCCGTGACTGCGCGATCAGCTCCTACGAGTTACATTGATCATGTGCGAGGTGTTGGTGCCTCTCACGGGATCCTTCGGGGTTTGTTTCGAGGTTCCCCCTCTAATGCCATTTTTAAGCCTAAGTCTAGATATTTTTAAATTATCATCATATTATCAAATCGGGAGTCCCATGATTGCGCGGTGAGTTCCTACGAGTTATATTGGTCCCGTGCGAGGTGTTGGTGCCTCTCACGAGACCGTTCGGGGGTTATTTTAGGGTTACATCCATCTAATGCCATTTTTTATGCCTAAATCTATATATTTTCAAATTATCATCGTATTCTCAAATGGGGGGTCCCATGATCGTGCGATCAGTTCCTACGAGTTACATTGGTCCCGTGCGAGGTGTTGGTGCCTCTTACGGGGTCGTTTGTGGGTTGTTTCGGGGTTTCGCCCTCTAATGCCATTTTTTAAGCTTAAGTTATGATATTTTCAAATTATCGTCATATTCTCAAACTAGAAGTCTTGTGATTGCTCGGTCAGCCCCTACGAGTTACATTGGTCCCGTGTGAGGTGTGGGTGGCTCTCTTCGGACCATTCGGGGGTTATTTTGGGGTTTCGCCCTCTAATGCCGTTTCTTAAGACTAAGCCCTCATATTTTCAAATTATCATTGTATTCTCAAATCGAGGGTGCCATGACTACACGGCCAGTTCCTATGAGTTCCATTGGTCCCGTGCGAAGTGTTGGTGGCTCTCAGGGGGCCGTACGGGGGCTATTTTACGTTTTCACCCTGTAAGCACATATTTTTAAGCCTAAGTCTATATATTTTCAAATTATCATCGTATTCTCAAACCGGGAGTCCCGTGATTGCGCAGTCGGTCACTACGAGGTATTAGTGCCTCCCACGAAGCCGTTCGGGAGTTATTTCAGATTTCGCCCTCTAATCCCATTTTTTAAGCCTAAGTCTTCATATTTTAAAATTATCGTCATATTCTCAAATAGGGAGTCCTGTGATCATGTGATCAGCTTTTATGAGTTACATTGGTTCATTGTGAGGTGTTGGTACCTCTCACAGGACCGTTCGAGAGTTGTTTCGTGGTTTCGCCCTCTAATGCCATATTTTTAAGCCTAAGTCTAGACATTTTCAAATTATCGTCGTATTCTCAAACCGGGAGTCTAAAATATTTTCAACATATTATCCAACAATCAAATCCATAATTATCCCATACTCATTCTAACATACTATCCAACAACAAGCCAACAACTAATAATTATCCAACAACTAAACCAAACAAAACCAATAATTATCCCGTACTCCTTCTATCATCTATAAGATTTAATAGATAATGCATATCAATTATATAACTACTTTAGTTAAAGTAAAGAGTACCTGGTATGTAATGAAGAACTGGTATGGAAATGGTTAGATCTGGAATATGTAAACAATGTGTAATGAAGGACTGGTATGTAAAATTAAAGAAAGTACCTCACAAAACCCCTGAAGAATTATTAATTGCCTACAATATGTCTTAGATTTACACAAATACATACAAATTGAAAAATGAAAATGTTGGAATAAACCATACTAGATTGAAATATTTTTCACAGGGGTAGGTATGGTGAAAACTGAAAATGTTATTGAAACACACATACATATAAGTTGAATAAAGCATACTAGATTGAAAATTTTTTACAGTTTCCCTCAATTATCGGCAACCAAAAGAGAGAAAACTATTAGAACTAATCTATCTGAACTCATAATAAAAATGAAAGGAAAGTTAAATTCACCATTAAGCACATTCTCATACAAGTTATCTAATACAATTACCTGAAGTCCCTTGTACATACATGCTTTCGGGCCACCAGAAAAGGATGCAAAGACAATTGGACATGGTCTAAACTTTAGCTCATTTGTAAGAGTTATTAGTAAACCTTAAAAATCATTCAATATTCACCCATTATCTACTTTAGTTTCAACAGATAAAAAATGGAAACAAGAGTGCCAAAATTATTTTAGATATTGCATTATTGTTTACCTACTACCAAAAAAAATTATACCAAAGCTTCTCTGATAGGGAGGTCAATTACTTTGCTTTGTCGGGAAAAGATCTATGAAAATGGAAAATTGCACTAAGCCGCCGAAAGTTCTCTTGCAAAAGATTAAGATCATCCGGAAAATGCCATCACTGCTAGCTTCTATATTTTCCTTCATTTTACTACCATTATTGATATGATTATATATTATATATAATTATGAGCACATCCAAATAAAAGGAATTTCAAAAATGAAAAGTGGTCCTCACTTTTTTGGTACAAGTGAAGATATATTATGAACACATATTTATATTTATGAACATGTATTTATAAACACATCCAAAAAACTTAGATCTATCTGAGTTTGAGGCCCCTTAGTGACGATATGCCTCATTAAAGTACAGATTCATTCAAACAGATTTGAAGAAATTTCACCGGGTAATATTAACCCAATATCGACCCCTTGCATATACTTAATCTTAATCACATGAATAGAAACAAGCAGAAAGATGGGGGAAATTTTCTTACCGGGAGAATTAGTGTGCAGAAGATGATGGAGGCGATGGAGGAAACACCCGCGCATATGAAACGACGCATCATGAAGCTTTCTATGAATTGTGAGGGTTGTAAAAGAATTCATCATTTTTATAGCTTTACAACATGAAATATCAAATCCCTATGTTTGTGTCTAACATGATCAGTGATGTACAGTTGAGAATAAACTTCTTCATGGTTTTAATTAAGAACAAAATATGGGGCAATTCAAATCAGCCACTTTTTCTAAAAATTAAAGCCCGTGTTTAAATACATTGCAATTCTTGTTGGCAATTACCCATAATAAAGTTGAAACCTTTTAGTCTCAAAAATTGTAAATAACTAATTGCATATAAGAATGACACTGAATACATAAAGGACTCAATGCAAATTACCAATTTCAACAGGACATGTTACTGGATTATTTTTCACTTGTGCGATACAATAGATACTAAGAGATCATATTTAGAGTATCCACTATTCAAAAACATCAAACATGAATCCACATCCAAAAAAAATCAGAACCAAGGGCAAGAGTGTATTGAGTTAGATTTAACTACAACAACTCAAAAGGATAAAAAATCACTAATCTGATTTTTACGTGTCTGAACAATAAGTGCCAAATATGAGTGAAATATTTACGCACGTATTGCTGATACAGAGCATTAAAATCAATTTTTTTTTTCAAAAATATAATTAACTCTAGTATACACCTGCCATATTATAAAAAAAATAATTATGGCATTAATTTTACATTATCATTCAATTCAAATTAGGGCACCAAATCAACATGTAACAATTGATCCAAATTGATCAAAATCGTATTGTTAGATTTGTCTAAATCGTTTTGAACACAAAAATACCAAATACGATTTATGTTCTCAATACCTAAAAATCATTTTGAGCATAAAGCGTTTTGAAATTAGGCACCACAAATAATTAATACATTAGGGCAGAACATAAAAAATCAAAAACAGAATTAAAGTATCTGTATCTGTATCTGTATCTCATAAAAAAAATCAAAACAGATCTGTATGATTGTATCTCATGAAATCGAAATCAAAAAACCAATAACCCTCATTCACATATATGTATCTCATCAAACAAATCAAAACAGAAATTGAAGTAAGCTAACCTCGTCGGTGGCAATAGGGGTCGACCGGTAGCAGGTGGCGTTGTTATCAGCAGCAAGGGTCGAAAGTAGAGAGAGAGAAAAGCCATCAGTGTTTGATGAGAGAGAGAAGCCATAGCTACGTCTTTGACGAGAGAGAGAGAAGTGGGTAAATGAAAATGAAAAGGGGAAAATAAAAATGAAAATCAAGCGCCTATTTTCTTTGTTTTAGGAATTACATGGTCACGGCCATCAGCCGTGACCTACCATCGCAACCCATAACCTCCTTGTTACTTCTACGTGAATGACCAATGGTCACGGCATAGATCCGTGACCCCCATGCGCGACCAATATCAGACCTTGAATTGAAGGATGGTCACGGCCCATAGTCGTGACCCACAATAAGAAATAGTCACGGCCCCCATCCGTGACCCCATATGTATATGTTTTCTCCTTCGTCACGCCTATGGTCATGGCCCAACTCCGTAACCCATCCACGACCAAGCTTGGAGGGAATTTTGGCACGGATTTGGTGCCAAGATGGTCACGACCTGGTCACGGTCTAAGTCCGTGACCCACGGTGGTCAAGGATTTAGGTCGTGACCACTTCCAGAGCATCCATGACTCAGTGTGGTAATGAATATGGTCACGCCAAAAATTGAGATGGTCACGGCCCAAGTCTGCGACCAGCGGGTCGCGGACTTGAGCCGTGACCAACTGGGCGTGACCATTCGCAGGATTTGGTGTAGTGCTCCCAAAGAGATAATATGGTAGTAAGAGTGAATAGAGAACTTACCTTTGCTGCTAGGATGCCAAAATAGTTTATCCTCCCTCAACCCCCTTTTGGGGAGTGGCTTATTAATAATATCACCCACGATAGTGCCATTGAACCCCTGTTGAATCCTATTAAGGTCCCAAAAATCGTTAGTGGTTAAGAGTGTGCTAACATAATCTTCATCCATGGAAGTTTGGCCACCTCTGGATGTGAGAGGTGCGTCACCACACCACTGCACTAACAAATACCACACCACTCTTGATTCATCTCAGACTTGGAACATTGAGAAGGTGTTTTAACTCACTAACAAATACGCATGAAAATAATTTTTATTTTGCTTCAATTCACTTTAGTTCACATAAGTAATCATTTTCGCATTTGACATTCCTAATCATCAAGAGCCTTTGTGAAAATAAAAATATAAATTGAATAGCCCTAAAGTGAGGAGTTTTGGTTACATTCCTCGAGAACTTTGATGACAAGTTTAGTACTTTTTGTTAGTCACATTTTTCATAATTTTTTTTATTGATGTTTAATGGTTCTCCACCCAATCATACCACCCTATTTAGAAGGTTGGGATATTTTTATATTCTACACTTCACATTTGAGGTAACCTTTATCATTTTGAACATACACCATAAATGTAAAATTGGGGAGTAATTCTAAATGTCTCGCCTCCAAACTGCCTAGAAATTGCATCTTTAAAAAAAATTGTTATTCTTTTGTTTTTAACAATTGATATAAAAATATTTTTTATATAAAAAAAGCAATTTTTATATTAATATAAAAAAATATTTTTTAATTAAAAGCAAACAGTTTTATATTAAAGTTTAAAATTAAAAAATTTTCCATGAATAAAAAAAACTATATTTATTGACATGATATCGCGATTGATTAGTGCCGCTGCTCCGGACCCACATTATTTGTTGAATGTGAGTCCGTACCAGCGACACTAATCAATCGCGAATCTTAGATATCAAATTAAACATTTTTTTAAATAAAAAAATTATATTTATTAACATGATATCGCGATTGATTAGTGTCGCTGGCACGGACTCACATTCCCGGACCCACATCATTTGTTGAATGTGGTTCTATACTAGCTGCACTAATAAATATCGAATCTAAAATCAAATTAAAGAGTTTATTTTATTAAAATTAAACAATTTTTTATTAAAATTAAAATTAAAAAAAATATTTTTTAATCAATAAAAAAACCATGTTTACTAATATGCCAAAAAAAAACATTTGTTTTTCTTGATTATATGCCAATGAAATCATTACATTTTGTTTTAGATAGATAAAACCGGTTGAATAAATAAAGTATAAGAATGTTCATCAAAATTCAAAGGAGATCTGTGATGTTTTAAGAGAGACACGCATATGACGTGAATGGACCTTTTATACTTTGTATAAATATATGTAATCAAAATATGTACACATACACAGTGATAATATTAATACGATACATTCTCCCATTCATACCTAAAAGCCTGCTGAGTCTATTAACATTGTATACCAAGGGGTCCACTAGATATTTGCATTGACATACTAATCTAGATTTCCTTAACCCCACACCGGAAAGAAAAGGGGGAACTTACAGAAAAAAAAAATATTTAGAACAGAGTATAGAGGAAACCGAACTATTTGGAACAAATGCATGACCAAACTTGCATGTTACCAGGACATACATATATGTATCCTCAAGTGAGGGATAGGTGCAATTCAGATGATGTTATGTGAAGCAGCTTCTCATTGACTTCTTCAATTTTCCTATTGAAATAAACCATCAAAGCCATGAAAATCTTCAGCATATATCCCCGTTGTTGTGACCATATTCAACCTTTCCCCCCTTTAATTCTACATAGACTAGACGAGGGACAAAATCATTGTTCTCATCATCATAGTCTTTATCTTTCCCCCTTTTTTCCTCGATTCCTAAATATTCTAAACGGTGGGAAGAACCATTTTCATTTTCATCTTTTTCCTTATTTCCCTTCAATTCTGCATATTCTAAACGATGGAGGAAGTAATTTTCTCCTAATTCTCTTTGTCTTGGTAAAATATTACTTTCTTGGAATAGTACACAAGCTAAATGAGGGACGAAATCAATTTCCTCATCAACTTTTGCTTTATTATCTTCTGATTCTATAAATTCTGAAGGAGGGGGGAAAAAAATTTCTTCAGATTCTACAAACTCTAAACTAGAGAGGAAATAAAATTCCATATCATGGTAATCTTCAGCCTTTTCACCCTTATTTTCCACCTCAAATTCTAAGGGAAAATCCCCACTAGATGGCTTAGAACCACTCAACAAGAAGGCTAAAACAATAACAGTAAATATGACGAACATAGCCAAGTGGGTAGGTTTCTCCATAGCGGTAATCTTGGAAACAAAAGATGGTTTATCATCAGAAGATGGGAGAAAAAAGAACCGGAGGATTTTTGGTATTGATACACAGAAAAGAAATAAAACAAATTTAGGCACGCCAACTATCTTCATGCTCTTTTATGTTTAGTCCCTTCGAATTCTCTGTGCTATATTTCACTCTCTCCAGCTGAGTAATGGAATGTCTTTCTATGGGGCGCTTATATATATTGAAGTGTTGAACGGGCTCATGTGTTCTGTCCAAAAAGTAAATAAAAATAAAAGGATTGGGTCATGTGCATTAACAGTTATTTTCTGAGATTTTGCAGAGAAGGTTAGAGGAAGTCTACTTGTGGAAGTTAAGGGGTTAGTTGATTATATTATAGAGTATTTAGTTTAATACGTATGTGTATCCCTTTATCGACGACACACAATGACATGTATTACTCGGTGAACACGGCAACATCTTGATCAGTGTGGAGTGCCAAGGAATTTGTCAACTTAAGACAAAAATTCAATCTAGATTTTATTTCAATAATTTTTGAATTCATATTTTTACTGAAAGGGAAGCTAAAAACATACTATGCCTGGTATAATGGGAGATGAATGAAAAGTAAATACTAGGGTAATTGTTCTTTTATAATTTGGTAACAACAAGAAATAGTGAAAAGATGCTCAATTTTTTGGGTCTTTCACAAGCAAGGTGTAGGAAGAGACAAGCCATGATTATAAAATGACAGGTAGCGACAAAAAATGTTATAATTTTGCCACTAAAAGTGAATTTTGGTGACATTTAGGGTCTCTTTGGGTTTATATTATAATTTTGGGTTTATATTATAATTTTGTTTTCTGTGTTTAAATACAATTCTGAGAAAAAATTGTGTTTGCCAACCTGTTTTTAAACACTGAATTATAATATTTCTTTATTATAATCAAGTTGTTGAGAAAATAGGAAAAAGTTGTTTTATAACTTCTATTTTTTATTTTTCAACTTAGATTCATTCATTCTTAATATTTTAATGCATTTATACCTTAAGATATAATATACATACATAATACATTAATATGTGTAATTCTTATAAATTAAAAATATCTATGTATATGTACACGAAATTACATATACTTATATTCTAAAATTATATAATATACGAAGATCCATATGTTAAATAATATTATCAATATATACATGATACTATTATATAGTTTTATACATGTATTATTAATGTTTGAAATAATATAAAATTTACATATTGTATTAAAAAAATATTATCAATTCATGTATGTATATAATTTTATTGTGAATTATACATGCAATATCATTATATACATATACATACACACACACACACACACACACACACACACACACACACACACACACACACACACACACACATATATATATATACATATTTGTCAATTTTTTCAAATTTTCAAAAAACTGTATTTAAAAACAAGTTTACAAAACGCGCACGAATAATTATGAAAACAAAAAACTGTATTTAAAAACAACATTTAAATCGAGTTTTCTGAATATAGAACCAAACAGACCCCTAATAATAAAAAATGGCATTTAGTGACGAAAAATGTACTAAAACCTGATAAACTGATAAAGTTCTATTAAAGTCTAAAATCGAAAATTAATAATGGATTAAAGTAAAAAAAAATGCATAAATTTTAATTTCTTTAGTTATTAGCAACAAGAAATTTTATCATCTTATTTGCACTTTTCCTTTTTTTGGGACATTCAGGTGCATAATGGCCTTATTCGTTACAAACGTAACAATGACACTTCTTTTTTAGAGGTGATTTTTTAGAAGGTTTCTTTTTCCAAATATATTTTTTATTCTTTGAATAAGATGATTTCTTTTTTCAAGGTTTCCATTTAAATTTTATCTTTCGAGAATGTTTGAAAGTTCTAGCAGGTGGATTACATCCTATCTTCCAATTTTCTTTTAAAATCTCATCACAACGTTTATAACCAGCTTTAGAATTTGTGATTTGTTTTTTAACTTGCTTTTTATGTTTAATTTCAATACATTTATCGGATATTTGTCTTAATACCCAATTAAAACAATAACCAAGATTGTCTTCCTTCTCGATAGTTTTTAACCAAGCAGGATAAGTTTTTAAAGACATTTCATCCCATGGGTTTGGTAGTTTGTGGAAGAATTGATCCAGCCAATGAATATTTTCTGGATGCTTTAGTTTGAAATAATACTTTTTATATACTTCAACAAATTCTTCAAATTGACAAATGTTACATAATTCTAGTTTAGATAATATGTAACACGCATCATCTTGAATTCTGGGTTCTCCCGTATATCCAATCATATTTTCTTTAATTATATCAACAAATCCTTTTAGTATTTCATCAAAAGATTTGAAGTTTTTTAGGAGTTCAGATTTTTACTGAGTTCCTTTAGCTGAGTTTTTCCATTGTTGCAACCATTGTAAAACATCTCCTTGGAGTGTTGCAGCAAGGTAGTCTAAGAATTTTTCTTTAGACCAAGTACTCTTATAATTAGTAATGAGTATAGACATGGATTGTGCCCACTCATCAATAGTCTATTCTTGATCTTTAAAGGGTACATGCCTTAGATCAAGATAAATACCTTGTTGAAATATATTTTGTTTGTTCAAATTATCTCTTCTTAAGAAAAAAGGATTTGGTTCGTCCTCATTCTTAGTATTACTAGTAGAAGCTGTAGAAGTATTGCCTGTTTTAACAAAATCTTCTTTTTCTTTTTTATATGTAGGGGTTTGCATATAATCTTCAAAAGCTTCCCAATTTTGGAATTCCTGAAGTGGTTCTTCAGTCTTCCTTTTCCCATCACTAGTATTTACTATAAAGAAAGATTCATTTGTTTTAACGTTTCTTTCAACTGTGGGGACCACATATCGTGTGCTGGATTGTTTTGCAGTCGTTCACGTGGTCGATTATCCGTTCATAGCATTTGCAATATTGGCGTCAGCAATAGAATCAAATGACATACTGTCGTTAGGGCTATCATGTGGAGGACCATGAAGTTGTGTTGCCTCATATTCCTCTGCATGGCTAAGTTGCTCATAGGAAACATCTAAATTATTTTTGTTTTTCAAATTATTTAGAAAGTCCCTAACAGCCGCTCGTTGTTCAAGCGAGGTGGTGTAGTTTATCGGTAAATCAGTAACAAATAGTCTTCGTCCATCAGTTACCATGAATTTTAAAGTTATTTCTCGATAATAATAATCTGCTAGGTTTGAAATATTGATCAGGTTTTATGACCAATATCTAGTTGTGTCCAACTGATCCAACGGTTGCATAATTTTCCAATTCTAGTCAATTTCATCACATTAATAATCCTCAGTGGCTCTGAGGTGCCAGATTTGGTAAGGTTGGTAGAAAATTTCCCGAGTTTGCCAGCCAATTGTACTAGTAATATGAAAAAACAAATAGCGGGTATATTTATACTTGCTTTTTGTCAAAACATGATAAACAAGGGTTTTGATCATCATGGGTAGGAACCCAAAGTTATTGAAGCAACATACACTTGAGAAGATTAGTTTGTTTACTAATCCGAACTCAATAACCTCAATATCCCAGTATGGATAACCTTCTTCAGTAACAAAATGCAGTTTTGGCATTTCATCACAATAATTTAAACTTTGATCAAAATGGAGTAAAAGACTTTTTATCTTTTCCTCGTGATCTTCAATTTTTGGCAAAATTTCGATTTGAAATAATGGCCATGGAAGAAGTGCCTTTTCTTTTTCAAATAAGCAAATTCTCCGAATAGTGTTGAAGATTTTATCTGAAAAATTATTTTTCAATAATTCTGCAAAGTCCAAAAAAGTTTCAATTTTTTCCAGAGAAAAGTCTTCATTTTCATAATTTAAAGTTTTTAAAATCTTGAGACTAAGATTTTTAAACTTATCTAAGGTTGCTGTTTGTTCAGCAATCTTGTCAGCAAGGATACTCAAGTTTTTTCTTAAATCTTTTCGTTTGTCTCGAAGATGAGATTTCCACGCATCATTTAAAGGTGTATACAACTCACAGGGGATTCCTGAGTTGTGAAAATCATAGATTTCAGTATCAAGGAGGGTTTCCTTGGTTTGAAGTTTGGAGAACTGGTAGATCATATTAGGAGGTCCTAATTGTTTCATCCAATTTTCCCATGCAGTTATGGCTTCTGGCATAGTATTAAATTTTTGGTGACATGCACTTGGAAATTTATTTACTTGCATAAAATATTGGTTCCAATTATCATAGAAGTCTGGCTTCCTTCCACTGAATACAACATACACAGGGCTTGGTTTAGGCTATGTAGTTGATGATGATGATGAGACTTAGGTTTTTGCCTTTTAAGCAATTGTAACCCAACTTTCTTTTACTTCACCTGGGTGCTTGTCTCCCATCCTGAAATAAAAATAATCCACTTATTTAGTGGGTTTGATAAAATATATTCCACTGGTTTAGTGGATTTTGTATCAAATATATTCCACTTATTTAGTGGGTTTCAAAAATATTCTACTTGGTTAGTATATGTTTCTGCATAGTTCCTGCTAAGATAATCTGCAAGAAAATTATTAGTACCCTTCAAATGTTCAACTTCAAAAGTATAAATAGCAATTTGGTTGAACCATTTAAGTCGTCTTCCTTCTAAAATATTTCTTTTATTTATTAGGAAGTCTTTTATTGTTTTATTATCTGTTCTGACAATAAAGTCTTCGGGTGCTAAAAAAATATGGAATTTTTTAATAGCAAGTTTTATTGCTAATAATTCCTTTTCAAAAATAATATAATTCAGTTCATTTGGTTTAAATTTCCCTGAATTATATCCACATATCATTTCATGTTTTTGAATTGATTTTGGAATAGTGGTTTTCTTACCACGAATACCAAAATTATTGGAAGGATTGTTTTCATTCCAATATTCTGCCGGAATTGCTTTGAGAACACATCCCCCACATGTGACACCCCCGCCTAATTAAATACCGGGCGATCACTCCTTTATTAAATTAAATCAAGGTGAACAGTTTGGTTCATTCTTAGCATCACTGTCGTAAAAATAAAATTTTCCAATTTAACACCCTAAATAATTAAGCTAAGTGTCAAACCCAAGTTTAAACATTACTTTCCAAATTTTATTTAAAGAAAAAGATTTGTTTATTTATTAACAGAGTTTCAATAAATAAGATTCACACCACAATAAACCTGGAACAAAATCCAATTAATATAAAACATCCATCAACGAATGTCAACATGCGAAGATATAAAGTAATACGTTCATCCTGAATAAAATCCCATAATAACGAAACTATGAAATAATTGGAATAACAATGTCCCAGAATAAAGAAATAATGGAAAGGGCTACACATGCCCATCAGAATGAAAATGCTAAGAGTGGATCTGAATGAACGAAGTCGTCTAATCAAGAGACCTGCAACTCCCAACTAAGCTGCAGCGCGTTCCTTCCAAGAGATCCTAAGCAAGACGCCCCTGTGGCTGGGCACCTGTAATACATATATATATACAAGAGAGAGAGAGAAAAGAAACGGGTCAGAGCCCGAAAGTGTGTATGATTTAAAATTTGTTTAGCAAGTAATTTAACTTGATACAGGCCAATGCAACAACATATTAGTTCGACACTCTCTTGAGGAATCATCACCTCTCTTCTAATGTGCACGCCTATCGTACTAACCTTCCCAAATAATTTAGTTTATCTTAACTTACTCATAAGTTTTCAAAACCGAACAATGTCAGCGTTTTAAAAAGGTTACTTTCAATTTGTAGCACTCCTCCCGTTTTAGCTTCATTAAATTATAAAGTTTCCCAGTGACATCTCATACTTTCACAAAACAAGTATTTATTATTGCGTCAACAACCATGTTCTACTTATCAAATCACAGTAGGCAGTTTAAAGTTTATAACCTCATATATATATTAACTACTCCTATAATATATATATATATATATATAACAGCACCCCAACTAAACTATGGTGCGGGCATACTCTGCTATCCAATCCCCGTATCGCCCACACAAAGGGAAATACATGTTCGGAATCACTCTCGAACTGTATTAACATATACAAAACAACGTTGAGGCGAAGCATAGATTCCAACTCCAAGAGGTCAGTACATACCCACACGTCTCTTAGGACCGTCCGACTATCAATCTGATAGCCCGTACCTAGGATCTCTATCTTCTAGGGTACGAATCAATATCCCCCATAAATAAACACAGGATAAGATCGTCCCAGCGCGGTAACCTCAGGGATAGCAAGTAGCGCGGGTACGTTTTTCACATGTATATAATATATGTACACACAATCATATAAATATACCCATTCATCATATTAATATAGGTTCCTCCCATTACCCATAGTCACAACATTTATCCTTAATTTCCCATTATTATGATTACGTATAAGGTTTCGTCTCTAACCTTAACTCGAAGGGTTTTCTCACTAGTTACGTGACACTCGTGGATTCTATCCATCCAAGTAGCAAAATCAGTAGGTAAACGTCTATTCGCTATCGTAAGTATTTGACGTAATTTCTCACTTGAATTACGTAGTTTCCTCATTCTTTAAATAATTGTCCCTAAGATACAATTATCGTTTCATAATAAAGTTCTCAACACTTAATCATATGTCCTACTGGTCTCTCCTATATCCCAAAACATTTTATTCATAAAGCCCAAAAATTTATTTCACGATGAATCATGTTCAATTAATTCAACAAGGGGAAATAAGAGTCTGCCAAGAAGGGTCGATCGATCGAGGTCTGGGGCTCGATCGATCGAACCTTCGATCGATCGAAGCTCTAGGCTCGATCGATCGATCAAGCAGGTCCGCGAAATCCTGCAGAAGTGCAGTTACGGGTTTTACCAAAATTCTTCACCCAAATCAATATTTCCCAACACTAATCGTCCCAAAACTCCTACTACAAACATAATAACATATTTCCAGATGTTTTTAACGTTAAGCATGCGTATATCCATCATTAAACATGGTTAAACAACCCAAAATCTCATTTAAACATCAAGAACCCTAATGTTTTCTTAACTTTTGTTCTAATCAGTTTTCTCCAGAATTTCCTTCTAACATATCATCAAAAATTCGTGGGTTAATCATCTACTTCACATAATATTTCCAGAATATGGTTATAATGTTTTCTACATGCAAATCCCTATCAAAATTGGGGTTTTCTTCCATAGATTACACTCCTAATCATTCCTACACTAATATGAATATTGCACCAACGAAAATACGCAAGTTAAACACTTGCCTGGGATTTCAGAGGTCTGGTTTCCTGCTGATATTGGTGTGGTTGCGTTCTCCTCCTCGCGATCTACGCGTTGGTGGTGACGGTGGTGCAAATGGTGGTGTTTTTGGCCTTGAATCACCTTGAGAGCTCTCTCCTCTCTTCTCCAATGGCCGTTCTAGGGTTCTGAATGTTCTAACCCTAAAACGCTGACCTAAATGGCTGCTAAGGATGGCTGAAATTCGTGGGTTTAATTACCCTATTTTGTAAAATGACCAAAATGCCCTCCCGGGTCACTAATTAAGCCTAAAAAAACATCCCGAGACCCAAACTAAACTCCCGGGTACACTTTTCTGACTATCTCGACCCTTTCGGACGCGTTGGCCCACTCAAAACGACCATACAAACAACTTATAAAATATTTACTTTTATATCTCAAAGATTAGTCCCGACGCGACACAGGCGCGTCCCGACTAAAATCTCAAAATTGACATTTCATTCACTTGTGACCTTTAATATAACCCATATCATATATTACTATGCTCATTAGTAATATTCGACAATTTTTTTTATATAATTACTAACTCTCGTCACGTTAATAATTATAACATAATTAATTTCCGGATTTTTATTAAATAATTCACTCTCATTAAATTTAACAAAACCCCCAAATTACTATAGCATAAAAATACGGGGTATTACATACTTCCCCCCTAATAACGGAATTTCATCCCGAAATTCAAAAAAAAATAAGGTATACCTGATAAGAACAAATCTGGATATCTCTCGCGCATATCTGCCTCACGCTCCCAAGTGGATTCCTCCACATTATGGTGTTCCCACTGGACCCGCACAAGTGGAACTATCTTCGACCTCAATCTCCTCTCACTAAAGTCTAGGATAGCCACCGGTCTCTCCTCGTAGGAGCTATCAGGCTGTAAGTCGATCTCCTCTATCGCAATGTGAGTATGGGCCATATCATCTCGAAGGTATCGTCTCAACAACGAGATGTGAAATACATCATGAATGCGTTGTAAATGTTCCGACAGTCCCAATCTGTATGCAACTGGCCCAATCCTCTCAATGATGGGAAATGGTCCCACGTACCTCGGAGCCAACTTTCCCTTCTTCCCGAACCTCATTACTCCTTTCATAGGAGACACACGTAGTAACACTTGGTCCCCCACATTAAACTCCCTGAAGAACCGTTTCGCATCGGCATAGCTCTTTTGTCTGTCCTGGGCTACTCGAATGCGACCCCTGATCATCTCAATCCTCGCAGAGGTCTCCTGAATTACCTCTGGTCCTAGCAACTTGTTATCCCCCACCTCAAGCCAACAGGTTGGGGAACGACAAGGCCTGCCATACAAAGCCTCAAATGGAGCCATACCAATCGTGAAATGATAAGAGTTATTATAAGCAAACTCTACCAGTGGAAGGTGTGGTTCCCAACCTCCTCCAAAATCGAGAATGCACATGCGTAGCATATCTTCTAACATCTGATTAGTACGCTCTGTCTGTCCATCTGTATGTGGGTGATAAGCTGAACTCAACCTCAACTCAGTACCCATAGCTTCCTGAAAGCTTTCCCAAAAATGCGACACGAAAATCTTGTCTCTATCGGACACAATATTCAGGGGCACCCCGTGTAATCTTACAATCTCCTCGATGAACAACTGAGCATACTGACCCGTGGTATAATCTGTCCGCACCGGCAGAAAATGAGCCACCTTGGTCAAACGGTCTACAATCACCCAGATAGAATCGTGGCCCCTCTGTGATGTAGGCAACCCTGTAATGAAGTCCATGGAAATACTCTCCCACTTCCACGCGGGTACTTTCAATGGTTGAAGCAATCCTGACGGTTTCTGGTGGTCCACCTTCACCAGCTGGCAGGTGGAGCACTTGGACACAAACTCGGCGATGTCCTTCTTCATCCCACTCCACCAGTACTGTCGTCTCATGTCCTGGTACATCTTATCGCCTCCTGGATGTACTGCAAATCGGGACCCATGAGAATGAGTCATCACTTTATGTCGTAGCTCCGCTCCTTCTGGAATCACTAATCTCCCATTAAACCGCAAACCTCCATCAGAACTAACACAATAGGACTCAGTACCCTCGGCTAAAAGTCGCACAATCTGCTCCTGGCAAAACGGGTCTGTGGTATGTGCCTGTATCACCCTCATAACAATCTCGGGTGTGACTGACATCACGGATATGAAAGAACGTGCTACGGCGTCTTGGTGACCCAGCTCTTTCCACTTTGCTTTCCAGATGTCCGCTACATCTTCTACCGGTCTACGGCTTAACGCATCAGCAACTACGTTGGCCTTCCCCGGATGATACTGTATATCGAACTGGTAATCTTTCACAAACTCTAACCACCTGCGCTGACGCATATTCATCTCTCGCTGAGTGAACAGGTACTGCGGTGATTTATGGTCTGTGAATAAACGGAATTTCTCTCCAAATAGATAGTGTCTCTAAATTCTCAATGCAAAGACGACCGCTGCTAACTTCAGGTCGTGGGTGGGGTAATTCTTCTCATGTGGCTTAAGATTGCAGGAAGCAAAAGCTATAGCCTTCTCCTCATGCTGGAGTACTCCTCCAAGTCCCCGTAAAGACGCATTAGTGTAAACCAGGTACTCCACACCCGGTTTCGGTAAGGCAAGGACTGGTGCTGAAGTAATCTTGTCTTTCAGCTCGTCGAAAGCTAATTAACAAGCATCATCCCAAACATACGGTATCCCTTTGCGAGTCAAATTCGTCAACGGACCCGCTATCTTGGAGAATCCCCGAATAAATCTCCTGTAGTCTCCGGCTAACCCCAAGAAACTACGTACCTCTGTCGGTGTCGTGGGCTGTCCCCACTCCCTCACTGCTGATACCTTACTCAGGTCAACTGCTATCCCTTTCTCAGAAACAACATGGCCCAAGAACTGTACCTCTCGCAACCAGAATCCACACTTCTCGTACTTAGCATACAACTGATGCTCTCGCAGAGTCTGAAGAACCCGCCTCAAGTGCTCGGCATGCTCCTCCTCGGAATGGGAATATATCAAGATGTCATCTATGAAGACAATGACAAACTGATCTAAGAACTCTCTGAACACTCGATTCATTAAGTCCATGAACACGGCTGGAGCATTAGTGAGGCCAAACGGCATCACAATGAACTCATAAGACCCATATCTCGTCAAGAATGCAGTCTTTGAAACATCCTGCTCCCTAATACGTAGATGATGGTACCCCGACCTAAGATCTATCTTCGAAAAGAAATTCGCTCCCCTCAACTGGTCGAATAGATCATCGATTCGAGGCAACGGATACTTATTCCATATCGTGACCTTGTTCAATTCCCGGTAGTCCACACACAACCTCAGTGAACCATCTCTCTTCTTTACAAACAAAACTGGAGTACCCCAAGGTGAGGTACTTCTGCGAATGAAGCCCTGACCTAACAGTTGCTCGATCTGATCTCGTAGCTCTCGCATCTCTGCCGGAGCCATACGGTATGGTGCGCGTGCTATAGGTCTTGTATCTGGCAATAAGTCTATAACAAAGTCTATCTCTCGACTAGGGGGTAGGCCTGGTATTTCCTGAAATACATCGGAATACTCCCTAATAACTGGGATCGAATCCAAAGGGATCACAACCTCCTTAGAGGTATCCTCCTCTATATAATACAAATGAGCGGTCGAGCCTCCCTCTGGGCGAGGCATCGCTACTACAAACATCTCCTGCCCCGGAATGGCAAAAACAATTCTCCCACCGAAGCAATCAATCATGGCTCTATAAGCTGCGAGCCAATCCATACCAATAATCACATCGTGCTCATGCATGTCTAAAACTAACATGTCTGCAGGTAATACCAGACTACCGATCTCTATCCCCACTCCTCGGCATATAAAGAAAATAAGTGACCCACTCCCCAATGGTGAGTCTACACACATCAGTGTGCTCTCTGCTGTGGCTAACAACCCTAAGGCCTTCGCAAAATGCATAGCTATGAAACAATGCGCGGCCCCCGTATCAAATAAAACCCGACCCATAGTACCATGGATAGGAAACGTACCCTCAATCGCGGGTGGTGCCTGTGGAGCTGCTGCCTGGTGGACGTTATAGACACGTCCATACTGTAACTGGCCCTGCTGCACTGGAGCTGCTGGAATGGCTGGTAAAGCTGGCGCTTGGGCTGGAGCTGGAAGGGCAGGTGGAAAAAGTGGCCTCTGTGGCTCATTACGGGCTCCCTGCTGCTGTGGGGCCCTATCGCCTTCTGGGCAATCCTGACGCTTATGGCCGTGCTTGCCGCATACAAAACACCGACCTCTGAAATTACCTCCCCTCTGTCCCTGCTGACCACGGCCCTGCTGGCCGTTACCTCCATGCCATTGGCCCTGTTGCCCCTGATGTGCACGATGTTGGCCCTGTTGACCCTGCTGATTAGGCTGGCCCTGCCTATAACCCCCATTTCCCTGCCTGGAATCACCCGAACGGAATCTCTTAGCAGGGTCCCCCTGATGGGAACTCTGCTCGTGCTGACGAGTCTGTCCATGAGATGGTGCCCCACCGGCACCGTTACCCCCGGTCCTGCCCTGCTGGCTGGACTCTCCTGCTCTCTTGCTCCCCTAAAGATGGAAGCGGTGATCCTGGTAATGTAGTAACGCTGCATTGAGTACATCAGTGAACGTACTCAGGGACAAGTTCCCAATAAGGTGCTGACGGATCCTCCAAGCTAACCCGTCGATAAACAACAAAATCTTCTTGCTCTCAGTAGGTGCCTCATCTGGCACAATGGTGAGAAGTCTAGTGAACTCCTCCTCATACTCTGCTACACTAAGATTATCTTGCTTCAGATTTAGTAGTTTTCGCCTCATCTCAGTCTGCACTGCGGGTGGAAAGTACTTGCGGTCAAACCGCTCCCAGAACATCTGAATAGGGATCGTGTCCCTCTCCTCCAAAGTAGTAGTGGACTCCCACCACTGAAACGCGGCTCCCACTAGCTTAAAGGAAGCCAATAACTGCTTTTGTACCTCGGTGCACTCATACATGCGAAGATGTCGCTGGATGTCTTTCTTCCATTGGCTGACCGTGACAATATCGGAGCTACCCGAAAACTCAGGGGGATGTGCTTTCTGAAAAGCATCCCGAACCCTCTCTCATGCATATGGAAGTTGTGCTGGTACTGGCGCCACTGCCTGAACCTGGGGTGGAGCCTGCTGAATCACTGCTATCGCGGCATTCACCGCCTGAGCAACTATGGCGGCTACTTCATTAGCATTCATTGTGCCTGGTGCCGGAGCTGCTGGCTGCTCGGCCTGGGCACGCCTATCTCTCGGAGCACGTCTCGGAGGCATCTGAAACGTCAACAAAATTTATTAGTCAACAGTTATCATCGAATCTCAAATAGCTGAAGACTTAAACGTAAAAGCAGGAATACAACAATCCTAAAAATAGGGCTCTATAGCAAAAACGTTGAGCTGAAAGAGAAATAAGCCGTACAGATCCTAAGGACACTAGAACCTGATGCTCTGATACCACCTGTGACACCCCGCCTAATTAAATACCGGGCGATCACTCCTTTATTAAATTAAATCAAGGTGAACAGTTTGGTTCATTCTTAGCATCACTGTCGTAAAAATAAAATTTTCCAATTTAACACCCTAAATAATTAAGCTAAGTGTCAAAACCAAGTTTAAACATTACTTTCCAAATTTTATTTATTAACAGAGTTTCAATAAATAAGATTCACACCACAATAAACCTGGAACAACATCCAATTAATATAAAACATCCATCAACGAATGTCAACATGCGAAGATATAAAGTAATACGTTCATCCAGAATAAAATCCCATAATAACGAAACTATGAAATAATTGGAATAACAATGTCCCAGACTAAAGAAATAATGGAAAGGGCTACACATGCCCATCAGAATGAAAATGCTAAGAGTGGATCTGAATGAACGAAGTCGTCTAATCAAGAGACCTACAACTCCCACCTAAGCTGCAGTGCGTTCCTTCCAAGAGATCCTAAGCAAGACGCCCCTGTGGCTGGGCACCTGTAATACATATATATATACAAGAGAGAGAGAAAAGAAACGGGTCAGAGCCCGAAAGTGTGTATGATTTAAAATTTGTTTAGCAATTAATTTAACTTGATACAGGCCAATGCAACAACATATTAGTTCGACACTCTCTTGAGGAATCCTCACCTCTCTTCTAATGTGCACGCCTATCGTACTAACCTTCCCAAATAATTTAGTTTATCTTAACTTACTCATAAGTTTTTAAAACCGAACAATGTCAGCGTTTTAAAAAGGTTACTTTCAATTTGTAGCACTCCTCCCGTTTTAGCTTCATTAAATTATAAAGTTTCCCAGTGACATCTCATACTTTCACAAAACAAGTATTTATTATTGCGTCAACAACCATGTTCTACTTATCAAATCACAGTAGGCAGTTTAAAGTTTATAACCTCATATATATATTAACTACTCGTATAATATATATATATATATATAACAGCACCCCAACTAAACTATGGTGCGGGCATACTCTGCTATTCAATCCCCGTATCGCCCACACAAAGGGAAATACAAGTTCGGAATCACTCTCGAACTGTATTAACATATACAAAACAACGTTGAGGCGAAGCATAGATTCCAAGTCCAAGAGGTCAGTACATAACCACACGTCTCTTAGGACCGTCCGACTATCAATCTGATATCCCGTACCTAGGATCTCTATCTTCTAGGGTACGAATCAATATCCCCCATAAAGCAACACAGGATAAGATCGTCCCAGCGCGGTAACCTCAGGGATAGCAAGTAGCACGGGTACGTTTTTCACATGTATATAATATATGTACACACAATCATATAAATATACCCATTCATCATATTAATATAGGTTCCTCCCATTACCCATAGTCACAACATTTATCCTTAATTTCCCATTATTATGATTACGTATAAGGTTTCGTCTCTAACCTTAACTCGAAGGGTTTTCTCACTAGTTACGTGACACTCGTGGATTCTATCCATCCAAGTAGCAAAATCAGTAGGTAAACGTCTATTCGCTATCGTAAGTATTTGACGTAATTTCTCACTTGAATTACGTAGTTTCCTCGTTCTTTAAATAATTGTCCCTAAGATACAATTATCGTTTCATAATAAAGTTCTCAACACTTAATCATATGTCCTACTGGTCTCTCCTATATCCCAAAACATTTTATTCATAAAGCCCAAAAATTCATTTCACGATGAATCATGTTCAATTAATTCAATAAGGGGAAATAAGAGTCTGCCAGGAAGGGTCGATCGATCGAGGTCTGGGGCTCGATCGATCGAACCTTCGATCGATCGAAGCTCTAGGCTCGATCGATCGATCAAGCAGGTCTGCGAAATCCTGCAGAAGTGCAGTTACGGGTTTTACCAAAATTCTTCACCCAAATCAATATTTCCCAACACTAATCGTCCCAAAACTCCTACTACAAACTTATTTCCAGATGTTTTTAACGTTAAGCATGCGTATATCCATCATTAAACATGGTTAAACAACCCAAAATCTCATTTAAACATCAAGAACCCTAATGTTTTCTTAACTTTTGTTCTAATCAGTTTTCTCCAGAATTTCCTTCTAACATATCATCAAAAATTCGTGGGTTAATCATCTACTTCACATAATATTTCCAGAATATGGTTATAATGTTTTCTACATGCAAATCCCTATCAAAATTGGGGTTTTCTTCCATAGATTACACTCCTAATCATTCCTACACTAATATGAATATTGCACCAACGAAAATACGCAAGTTAAACACTTGCCTGGGATTTCAGAGGTCTGGTTTCCTGCTGATATTGGTGTGGTTGCGTTCTCCTCCTCGCGATCTACGCGTTGGTGGTGACGGTGGTGCAAATGGTGGTGTTTTTGGCCTTGAATCACCTTGAGAGCTCTCTCCTCTCTTCTCCAATGGCCGTTCTAGGGTTCTGAATGTTCTAACCCTAAAAGGCTGACCTAAATGGCTGCTAAGGATGGCTGAAATTCGTGGGTTTAATTACCCTATTTTGTAAAATGACCAAAATGCCCTCCCGGGTCACTAATTAAGCCTAAAAAAACATCCCGAGACCCAAACTAAACTCCCGGGTACACTTTTCTGACTATCTCGACCCTTTCGGACGCGTTGGCCCACTCAAAACGACCATACAAACAACTTATAAAATATTTACTTTTATATCTCAAAGATTAGTCCCGACGCGACACAGGCGCGTCCCGACTAAAATCTCAAAATTGACATTTCATTCACTTGTGACCTTTAATATAACCCATATCATATATTACTATGCTCATTAGTAATATTCGACAATTTTTTTTATATAATTACTAACTCTCGTCACGTTAATAATTATAACATAATTAATTTCCGGATTTTTATTAAATAATTCACTCTCATTAAATTTAACAAAACCCCCAAATTACTATAGCATAAAAATACGGGGTATTACACCACAATTATCCGAAGCATCAATTTCGAGTATTAATTTATCTCATGTTTTAGAAAAATAAACTTTTGGACAATTAGTAACAATCTCTTGTTTAATTGTTTTAACAACAAGAGTATCATTATCACTCCATGTAAAAACTTCATGCTTTTTAAGTTTTTCAAGAAGTGGTAATTCTTTTTTAGATAATCCTTTTATGAAATTCTTCCATAATCAAGGATTCCTAGGAAACTTTGTAATTATTTTTTATCCAAAATTTTCGCATTAAAATCTCTTATTTTAGAGATGATATGATCTTGTAATTGTAGGCCATCCTGGTTTAGGATTATACCAAGAAAATTAATTTTTATTTTTTCAACATCAATTTTCTTTTGTGATAAAATAATTCCATGTTTTTGGAATTTGTCACAAATAATTTTTAGATGATGTCTATGTTCTTCCACTGTTTTTATAAAAATAAGAATATCATCTATATAGACAACACAAAAATCTTTAAGGTCTTTAAATATTTTGTCCATCCATCTTTGATATACCTGAGGAGCTGTGTTTAGTCCAAAGGTCATAAAATTCCATTGATAGTGTCCTCTAGGAGTACTAAAGGCTGTCAATGGTTTGGATTCTTCTGTTAGTTTTAACTACCAAAATCCTGATTTGCAATCGAATTTACTAAAGAACTTTTTTCCTTTAGTTTGGTTGATTAATACATCCTTTATTAGGATCAAATAACCATCAAATTCTAATTGTTCATTTAATCTTTTATAATTTATAACCATTCTAGAATTTTCTCTTGTGACTTCATTGTGTTTTCTCACCATGAAGGCGGGACTAGAGTGTGGACTTATTGTTTCTTCAATAAGGCTTATTTCTAATAATTATTTGATTTGTTTATCAAATTCATCTATATCATTTTTGGTATAGATCATTGGTTTTACTCTTATAATGATATTTGGATCTCTTAATTTGAGATTACAATATCTTGGGCTTTTATCGCATAATTTTAATGGGTTTTCACTAAAATTATCATTTAAAATAGTATAAATCCAATGAGTTTCTTCAAGGGCTTTAATAATTGGAGTCATATCTCCTTTTTTAGTAGGGCGAAAATTTCTTTCACACTTATATTTATGTTGTTGCAATAAAGGGATTTTTCCTGCATCTTTATTGATGGTTAAATTTATTGTTCCCTCGTCAATACTTATAGGCAAATATTCTGAAATAAAATTATTGCCTAAAATAAAATCTCCATGCATTTCTGAAAAGCATAGAATTTTTGGAATAATGAATTTCTTTTCATTAAACCATATAGCCATTTTTGTGGCTTTTAAATCAATAAAATTTTGTGTCCCATTGATGCCTGTTACAGCAATAGAATTTTTCATTTCTATCCATTTTTCAGGTGGTAAAGCATTAGGTCTACAAGAACATATTGTTGCTCCTGTATCAATTAATGTGCAAAGACTATATGGTTTATAGCCTACAAAATTGAAGTAAACTAATACATAGGTATATCTTTTCTTTTCATGGCTTGGTGAAAATATAATTTCTTCTTTTCCTAATTGAAAATGATAAATATAACTGAATTTTATATTATCTTCTTTTAGATAATTTGTTCCAGGTAAAATTGTTACTTGTATATTTTTCATAGCGATAGGGGGTTTACTATTACTACTACTCTTACCTTTTAAAACGTTTTTTCCTTTTAATTTTTCCCAATCATTGTCAGGAAAATTCTTTTGCCAATTTTCTGATTGCTTATTTTTAAAATAAATATTATTTTCAGATACCTGAAATTCAACGTTGTTTCGTTGTTTTTCAGGTGGTGCTTATGTTATTTGGGATAGTATCCATTATTTTGGTACTTCTAAATCTCTCCAGTTGATTAATCAAGGTTGTATCGCCGAATCAAATGGTCGAGGTTCAAATATTTCTATAATATTTCTATCCACATTTTTTGTATTGGTATGTGGTCGAGTTATCAATTCATGGATTTTTTTCCAATGTATTGACATATTTCTAGAGGTATCTTTCATTCCTATCCCTTTGGTTTGGATTTTATAATAACAGATTCCTCAATATTTGGATCATCAATAGATATAAAGAAATTTGGTTTTATGTTAAATCGAATAACTCCATTTACCAAATTGGATTGGTGTCGTCCAATTATGGCATTCATAGGATTACTGAATCTTTTGTCTAAGACCAGTATAGCTGCGTGTGTATCCATACCTTGCCGGAATAAGGCAGTAATACATATTTGAATAAACCTGATATGAATATATTTTATATTTGGGTGTTTTTTCTTCCATCTTTTGATCTTTTTTAAATCAACGAGTTTTATATCTGCTCTCTCGTCATCTGTTGATCCAGCAGTAGTATTACCATTAAATTGTTCAAATATTCTTGTTGAGAATAATTTGAATTTTGATAATTTATAGACATCTTTCTTTTTTATAAGTTGTCTTTGATTATCAATTTCTTGTAACTGTTTGTTGGTAAAAGTCATTTCTTCTCCAACTATTTCACGAAGGGCTATTATTTGTAGCTCATCTTCGCTACTTCCTCGTACTTCTGCAGTATTATACATAAATACGAGTTCTTCATCGGATGATTCCGAATTAGATTCTAGTTCATATATAATTTCAATAGAACTATTAGAAATATCAGAATCAGAAAAATCTTCACCATAAAATATTTCTAATTCTTGTTCGTCAAGAAATTTTATCTTGATTACCGCCAAGTATATTTGAACCAAATCCAATAGATAATATTCACAGTATGACTAAATTCAAAAATACTATTTGTTGCAAAATAAACTTGATTTAACTATTTTATCATTTTTAGATTAATTTAAATTCATTGGTTTTTGCAAATTTCATGTATTTATTTGTTCATTAGATTATATACTTTTAGGACTTAAAATAATATTGATTATGGATATAGGACAACAAATATTTCGTTTCCATATTTAGTACCTATTTTCAAATTAAATGGACATGTGGTATGCTGTGATTGGTTGGCGTTTTATGAATATGGGTCCGCGCCAACGACTTTATTCAAAAATAGGGACTAAAACTATAAACAAAGTGTTTGTTGTCCTATTTCCAAAATACATATTACAATATGTCCTAAATTTACAAAGCCCCTTAGTTCATTCATTAGAAAGTTCATGTATGAGAGTTTAAAGGTTGTCTTGTGGTGGGAAGGGTCATATTAAATGTAGTAGATACATCTTATAATGACGATATACCTCAGGTAACCTAGTCATGTAGTAAGATATGATTTAGACTGTTGTGATTATTCAGACTCGAGTTAAGTAAAGTTAAAATCTAAGTTTGTGTTCAAGTGAAATTTTCTTAGTCTATTTTCTCCCAATTTTTAGTGTTTCTCTCTCTTGCATTTCCAACACTATTTTAGTGAGACTAATTTATGAAGCAAAACACAAGTAGACTTGTATTAACTAAGAATATTTTCAAGGAGTCTTTCTCAAATTTTCTTTTTTATCTAATCCACCAAATTGTAGATGCTAGGTGAAATATGAACAAAGAATCACGAAAGATATCTTCGAATATTTTATAATCATTGTTATACCCTTTTAATCATATGACAAATTAATAATTTTTGTGTTAATTTGTATAATCTCTAAAACTATTACTTATAAGTTTTCCATTTTGCCTTTTTCATTTCTATACTAAACAAGGGGAAATGTATCCGTCATATTTCTCATCTCTCCCTTCTAACAAAATGAGATTTTTTTTGTTCCTTTTGGGTAAATAGTTTCTATCCTATTCATTTTTTAAGAAATGAAAAAATTAAAGTCCTCAGTTTTCAAACGAAGAGGCATGGTTCTTTTTTAAAACGGCAAAAATTTAGAGTCATGGTTCAAAAATCAATGTATCAAGTTTTATGATGTCTAAATAAGATTTTGTTCTAGCAATTGATTACGCACAAGTCCATTTTTATAGTTATTTTGGGTTTAATCCGATTTTCAAAGTTTTGTTAGGCGCTTATTTCATGTATTTTTTGAATTGTATTATGTTTCATAACCAGTCGAAATCGCTCCAAGCGCCTAATAATTATCTTTAACCACCCACGCTCCTTACCACAGAGAATGACACATGTCTCATAGATGTTACTAAAGGGGATATACATTGAATCGTGAATTAATATTGAATTGTGCCATGAAGAATTACTTTCCTTACGACTTTATTTGCTCCCAATAAAAAAAGTTTGTTATTAGTTTTTTAGGCAAATTACCTTCAAGATAAAACAATCAAATGAAATCTTTAGTTAGCAATTCTAAAGAATTCTCTCTAACACTCCATGAAACTAATTGAGTAAGATTGAGAGTTAAGAGAGAAAATATAGAATGTTTTCACAAAAATGATTACCAAAACTGGTGGGAATATGCATTATACTAATGACCATGTTGGTTCATGAATATATGTGTTGTAAAGGTTATTTCTAATTATGAATTGACACATATCTCATGGATTGATACATCTTTCCCAATATTCTTTAATTTTTTTCTTCATAATATTACAAGTTTATTCTACAGTTATAATGGGACTAAAAAATAAAAAATGGAAGTGACTATAAACGAATCTTGAAAATTGAAACAACATAATTGTGATTTTTTTTAATGTAATTCTAAAGTCAAATAAGCATTTTATGTAATTACATATATAGCAGATTACAACATAATAGAACATGTACAAAGATCACAGGGACAATAAAAGTATTCAAGAAATATATTTATAAATTAATTAATTTGATGTTGATTGTTGTATAGACTCATATAATGAAGATCTAACGAAGATTTTATGTTGGTTTCCCACGTGGTTATTACTAGACCATGGTATCTATCTGTTTGCTTATATACTGGAGGATAAATGTACATGGGTTAGCCGCTTATGAAGACGATGACATAACATTTTTTATAATAAGACTCACATATGCAATAATATAAATGTTCTCTAATGTTTAAGGAATGAATGTATGAGCAATATTAAGCTTGGTGTAAAACTTTAAATGAGTTTGGATTGGAGGATTGGGTTTTTCATACTGTGCTCAAATTTTGTAGTGCTCTAAATTAAGATTTGAGATTATTCTTATATTCAACCATATAGGTTCCAAGTTATTCCCCAAATTAACTGAGTTCAAGGAAAAGCTCAACAGCGTAACAAGTTTTATTATATGTTCGATTTTTATTTGTTAATTCTAAGGCCAGTCTTGAACTAACTTTTGATCAAACAAGAACGAGTATAACTAAATAATCTAAACTATTTTCACTACCCTTAATAATAAACAAATGTGCATGAAGATAAAAATGGCAAGCAGAGGTGCAAAACACGCCAGAACTTGAAACTCCTTATCTGACGATAGAAGAAAAGGAAAAACATGGGAGATAATTAGAATCAAGTTCAAAGAAAAGAGTAAAATTGGATTGATGTCTCTAATATATATTAGATAGTATTTGTAATTTATATGGGTTCATTTAAAACACGCATTACCGTAATCATAAAAAATGTTCAAAAAAAGGGATTCTCCCAAGTATATGTCCACTATATATTTAAAAATGTTGGTTAGTCAGATACATGTATACTTGTGAAAGGTTAACTGCAAACATGCTTTGACTAAATTTGTCTAACAGAGTCAATTTCGCAAGTCTACTTAAAAATGATTTTATAAGATGCTCATGTACATTACATGTTGACACATTTTTTAGGGAAACGAAATTTCTATTAGCACGTACCGAAGTGCAGTGCGCTGACGATTATCTTTGCCTACATAATGGAAGCGTGCAACATTGTGGATAGCTTTTATGTTACATTTGGACGAATCCTTCCTTCTCCCAACACAACAATGTTCAATCTATGTCCTAGCTCCTAATCCTTAACTTTCTCCTGCAGTGTTAAGAGGTGTTTGATTTTTGTTGCCTTTTTTTTTCAAATGACCCTTTGAGACATATTTTATGTTGATCTATTAATTTGGAATTAATTACACTTCAACCTCACTCCCCGACCCCACCACACCGCACAACTTTGCTCCTAATTTTATTTCATCACCCCAAGTTTCATTTTTTATGTTTAGTGAACTTTAAAAATAGCTTTAACTAACCTCAAAATACTAACAACATTAGTTTTTATAACAAAAACGGCATGTCGCTCCCACCTAATACTTGTAAAGGAGTATAGTTGTATTATACCATTTTACAAAAAATCACAAAGTCATTTTCTTTCACAAAACCAAACCCTAACCCAAGGGAAATCAAAGAAATTAGTGTGTAATCCGTCATAACTTTATGTTTAAGATCAAAATTATTGTGGAGAACGGAAGATTTGAGCTTCAGTTTGAAGAATGGGGTGGGAATTCCGTCAATGTATGTTTTATGAAGAAAATGGGTCAGAAGCTCCACTTTATTCCAAAAATGTTGAAAAAGGTGATAGAAAGATAGAAAATAAAACTACTTTCGGTGATTTGTTTTCATTTTTTTTTTGCTCCTTTTTTTTACCACTTTTGGTGGTTTGTCTCGCAATTGATTCATTCTTTTAAGGCTGTAAATTCAAGCCTTCAGAAGAAGAACTAATGCACCAAAAACCAACAATAGCATTGAGTATAGAGAACTTATTTAGGTATACAGATCTATATGAAAAATTCACACTATATTTTTCATTTAGAGCGTATTTGTGATAATTCGCTTTTATAACTCATTTATTTGATCCGAGTTATTAGTTGGTGTAATCAAATTGATGAACCATTTAAATATTGTGCTTTCGTCCGTGTGTGTGTCTTTCTACTCATTATACTTTTATTGTATGTGTGTCATATTATTGTTTGCGATAACACTCAATATTATTCGTTGACAGTCCACCAATTTTAGAGCTTGAATTTTCCTATAGGAGAAATAACCATATGCATAGTATTATTCACTTAGTACTATTCATACGATTAATATTCACGACCCGAAAAGATTTCTAAATTTGGAATTTTTTATCGTTATTTTTTTTGTAACCATGATCGTTTGAAAAATGACAACCACAAAATTTGACGTAGAAAAATTCGATGGGAAAAAAACTCCAGCATGTGACAATGTGAAATTATGGATGTCCTAGTACAACAAGAGATTAAAATTCCTCTTGAATATATGCCAGACGACATGAAGAAGTGTAACTCGAACAAAATCAACCGCAAGACTTGTGGTCAAATTCGTCTTTATCTCAGCAAGCATAACAAATATCCTTAAATGCGCGAGACCTCAATACAGAAATTATGGAAACAAGTAGAGGACAAGTACATGACAAAGAGCGTTGGATATTAGCTTTATTTGATGAAGAAATTCTTTTGATTCCAGTATGTAGAATGTAATTCTATGTCTGCGCATTTAGATAATTTTGACAAAATTATTGTTGAGTTGAAAATTTTGAATTTTGAAATTGAAGATGAGGGTAAAGCCCTATTAGTGCTAAAAGCTCTACCTGATTTGTATGAACGCCTCATTACCATACTATTGTACGAAAATGAGGAAATAAAATATGTTGTCATTTCTAATGCCTTAATGAATAATGAAGTTCGTAAGAAAGATGAGGAGGTATATAGAGACTCAGCACCTAAAGCGTTGACAGTTTATGATAAAGAAATTGAAAGGAATTATGGTAGCCATGGAAGATCTCGATCCAAATCGAGAGGTGGATCAACAACATGAGGTAGGAGAATTTATTTTAAAGATAAATATGCCTTTTGTCATGAGAAAGAGCATTGGAAGAAAGATTGTCCCACTTTAAAGAAGGACACGAAGAATCCCACTAGAAACGGTGCGGCCAGCGATGATGAAGATTCTTAATTTGCTTTGTTGATTTAACCACTTGGATCCCGTCTCCATGAATGAATTTTGGATTAGAGTTGTTTCTATCATATGTGTCTCAACATGGAGTGTTTTTCTAGCTTTAAGGAACTAAAAGGTGGATTTGTTTTAATGCACAATGATCATGCATGTCAAAGAAAAGGGATAGAAGTTGCATAGTGAAATAGTCAGAGTAATGGAAGATGTTCGGTATGTACCGAACCTTAAGCAAAATCTTATCTCACATAGAGTTTTGGCAGATAAAGGTTATGAGATCACGTTAAAAGGCGATGGTCTGAAGGTCTCACATGGAGCCCTAGTTATGAGGAAGGGCACAAAGAAGAGTAACTTGAATTTTCTTCTTGGAAATACACTTATAGGTGTAGTAGCCGTCTCAAAAACTTATGAGGAGGATGCATCTGATGCTACCAGATTATGGAATGTGCGCTTGGGATATGAAGGAGAGAAGGCTTTGCAAGGATTAATAAAGAAATTTCTATTTAAAGGTGTCAAAATCTTCGAGCTTATTTTATAAACATTGAGTTATGGGCATGCATACAAGAGGCAAGTTTCGTATATCAGTACATTGTAAGAAGGGAACTTTTAAATATATTCACATGAATGTTTAGGTACATACGAAAGTTGCAGCTTTAGGAGGTAAGAATTATTTTTACCTTTTTTAGATGACTTCTCTAGACGAGTTTAGGTGTACATCATAAGATAAAAAGATGAAGTCTTGAAGTGGAAGAAGATGATAAAGACCCAAACTGGCATAAAAAATAAAAGACCCGAGACAATAGCGGTGAATACAAGTCAGACCCATTCTTGAAAATATGTCGGGATGAGGGGATCATGAGACACTTCATAATTAGAGACACCGTAATAAAATATGGTGGCAGAACGTTGAATCGTACTTTAAAAAAAGTGCAATGCATGTTGTCCAATGTTAATTTGGGAAAGGAGTTTTGGGTTAAAGTTGCTACATATTGATGTAACCTCATTAATAGGTTGTCTGTAACTATGAATCAAGGTAAAACTCCCATGAATTATGATTATTTGCCTAATTCTGGCTCCCTCACATATTTTCATTTTAGGAAAATCAAGTTCGATCCTAGAGATAAGAAAGCCATATTCTTAGGCTTGAGTGATGGAGTGATGGGGTATAGACTTTGGTGCCCCGAGATGAAAAAAATTATAAATAGTAGGGACGTTACACTTCATAAATCTTCATTAGTTTCGTAACAAGTGGAGCTTAATTCTCTAATTGTTCTAGCTATACTGTCACAAATTCAGAAGATAATGAAATAAGTACAGATGAGGTAAAGGCTCATGAACATGTGTCTCCTCACTAACCAGATTCTATTCCAATTAGTAAACCAGAAAGACAAAAAAAGAAAAATGGAATGGCTTACTACTGACATGGTGGCATATGCACTACCCAAGGTTATAGATGGCATTCCATCTACATACAGAGAAGCCGAAAAAAGCTTAAAAAAGTGTACATTAAAAAAAGGAAATAGTTGATGAGATGCAGTCTCTTCACACGAACCAGACTTAGGAGTTAGTCCAACTTCCATAAGAGAAGAAAACCATTGGGTGCAAGTAGATATACTCCAATAAGGAAGGCTCCTCAGGGAAAGACAGTGTAAGATTTAAGGTCGAGTTGGTAGGAAAAGGATAAGCACGGAAGGAAGGGATCAAATATAACGAGGTATTTTCTCTGGTTGCGAAACACTCTTCCATTCGTATTTTTCTAGCATTGGTTGTGCAATTTGATCTCGAATTGGCACAACTTGACCTGAAAACTACATTCTTATATGAAAATTTGGAGGTGAAACTTTATATGACTCCTCCAAAAGGGTATAAGGCTACTAATAGCAAGAACTGGGCTTACAAACTGAGAAAATAGCTATATGGGTTAAAACAAAGTCCAAGGAAGTGGTACAAGCGATTTGATTATTTTATATTTGGATAATAGTACATAAGGAACCATTATGATAAATGTGTGTATTTTTATAAACTTCGTGATGGATCCTTTATTTATTTAATCTTATATGTTGATGATATATTGATTACTTCTAAGATCAAGGTGGAGGTCAAAAAATGAAAATTTTAGTTGAGTCGTGAATTTAAGATAGAGGATTTAGGCGAAGCAAGAAAAATACTTGGAATAGAGATTAACAGAGACCGTTCTAGTGGAACTATTTGTTTGCTTAAACAATAGTATTTAAAGAATGTATTACAGCATTTTGGTATGGATTCTAAACCCAAGCCAGTAAGTACTCTGTTAGCGACGCACTTCAAGTTAAATGTCATGGAATTTTCATAAATAGATGAGAAACATTCAAAGATGGATCACATTCCTTATGTTGATTTAGTGGGAAGGTTGATGTATGCAATGGTGCATACATGGCCTAACATTTCATAAGTGGTTAGTATGGTGAGAAGGTGCATCCATAATCTAGGAAAAATGCATTGGTAAGTTGTTAAATAGATCTTATGGTACATCCATAGTACCGTAGATGTTAGTTTAAACTTTGAAAAGGATTCACGTGCTCGTCATCATGTGCTTGGATATATAGCTTTAGATTACATCAATTATTTAAATAAACATCGATCCACCAATGGTTATGTGTTTACAGTAGATGGAGTGCCAATTTTTTTGGAAGTCTACACTACAGTCTATGATTGCTTTGTCTACTATAGAGATCGGGTATATGGCAGCAACGGAGGCCATCTGGCTTCACGATTTGATTGTAGTATTGGGAATTATTCAGGATCACATGGATTTTTGTGATAGTAAGAGTTTTATCCACTTCGTAAAGAACCAGGTCCATCATTCACAGACAAAGAATATCGAATTTTTTATTTGATAATTTTTGGATGATGGGACTATTCTCCTCAAGAAGATTGGAACCGTGGATAATCCCGTGGATATGTTGACGAAGGTTGTAACTAGGATCATGTTTGAGAACTGGTTGAACTTGATCAATATACTTTGGATTTGAACACCTTAGGGTGTATGGTAATTTTAAGCGCATTTGGATGCTATATGCATTAATTTGGATAATATATTATTATGTATTCGAGTGGAGTTTTGCATATCTAGCCAAGGTGGAATTCTCAGATTATGGTTGCAAAAGTTTAACAAGGTGACCGTAAAATTTTTGTCAAGGTGGAGATTGATGAAAAAGGTGATAGAAGATAACATAAAAATAAAAAAACACTTTCGATGGTTTATTTTCTTTTTCTTTCTTTTTTGCTCGTTTTTGACCAATTTCGATGGTTTTTCTCATAATTGGTTCATTTTTAGGGCTATAAATTCAATCCTTCAGATGAAGAAATGCCACACCAAATGGAAACAACAGAGTTGAGTGTAGAGAACTTATTTGGGTATACACATTAGTATTGGAAAACAGACATTGTATTTTTTATTTGAAGTGTACTTGTGAGAGTTCTCTTTTGTAACCCATTTATTAATTAATCTGAGTTATTAGTGAACCTAGCTAAATTGGTTAACCACTTAAATATTACGGTTTCCTATGTGTGTGTGTGTATTTTTACTCATTATACTTTTATTGTGTGTGTTCCATATTATTATTTTGGGTCAGAGTCAATATCATTTGTTCACATGCTTCCGAACAACAACAAAATTCACTCTAAAAATAGTATATTTAAGTGATATAAATGTTTTCGTGTTGCTTTAATCAATATATATATATATATAAATTTTTGCTCTTGCGCGGACCAGCCCGCATTTTAAGAGTGCAGATCGGACATGTACCGCCCAAAAAAGAGAGAGAGTATGCCTATAATTTAGGTGATAATTTCTAGGGTATCGTCAGGAGACATATGTCCATCTGCATTCTTAACATGTGGACTGGTCCGCACAATATATATATAAATAGTACTGCTCTTGTGCATACCAGTCTGCATTTTAAGAGTGCGGACCGGACATGTGTCACCTGACGGTGACCCTAGAAATTATAAGGTAAATTATAGGCACTCTCTTTCTTTTCTGGGCTCACCGTCAGGTGACACATGTCTGATCCACACTCTTAAAATACGTATTGGTATGCACAAGAGAAATACTGTATATATAACTCCTTTGTATAGCTATTACCAATTATTTGGTTAATTGTTTGTGTAAATTGAGAAGAAACTTTTTTTAACTCAAGTGATTTTTGTGTTAATGAGAGGCTTTGAAAATTATATGACTTGTACTTTTTTGTTTCAATGTTTTTGGACTGACTCACTTGGGTTATGCATATGTTATATTTATTTCTTTATTGTAGATGTGTCATTTGGTTATTTAATTATTGAAATACATCATAGTGCACATATGAAGGTGATGAAATTTATGAGTTTGAAAGGGTGTCGTATGTAGACTTCTGTCACTAAGATGAAATGTCATTCCTTGAACTATCATTGACGGTGAGAGAGTTGGGGGAATATTTAATCTGTTTTATCCATTACTTGATGAGGGGTGGGTATGTGTTAAAAACATTAAAGCCAATTAACATTGATAATGAGTCCATGAAACTAAAGTTGTATGTGAATAATAAGCACGTGATGTGAATATTCATTCAAAATTTATATTATGATAATGATGATGAAGATGAAGATGATGACAAGAAGTTAAGATGAACAAATTCCAAACTCCATTGACTTGGAAGAAATGGAAAATGATGATATCGACTAGATTTGAGTTCTCATGATCTTGATAAATATACTGTAGGCATGGCGGGGTATGAAGATGTTGTGAAGTAGGGGGTGGATAAACGTAAGGGTTTCAAGGTAAGGATGTTAAGAAAAGTAAGAGCGACAAAAGTGAGGTACAGAAAAAGAATACAATGTGAAGGTGAGAACCTCCAAAATTCACATGGAACAAAATAAATGTTTTGTAGTGATTCATAGGAAAACAAGAAGCAATTCATCATGCTTTGGGACTACATTGAGACAGGCATGAGAATAAATCTAGTAACTATAATAAGAATGAAATTGTCGACCATGTAAGTCATTTTTTAAAAGATGATATGTGTGTTGGGTTGCTTTTAAGAAAGATGCCACAGATAAGTTTTATGGTTGCCTTTTAAAATAACCATTGTTAGGCATCGGGGTAATTCTTATCTCACCATTATCTTCAAGAGTGGCATGTTATTGAATAATATATGTGAAATTTCAATTCAAACATAATGGATGCAAGCGAGAAAATAATAAATTCTATTATTGGAATTAAAATTAACACCTTAAATTTATTCTTGTCAAGTAAGAAGAGCATGGAAGTAAAGTCGCCAAGATGTACGTGATTTAGCCTTAATTTGACATACATCCATAAGAAAAAGGGGTGGGGAGTATGTTTTTAAAAAGCGAGGATATATTGCAATAGTTATCACTCAGTAAGCTCATGTGTTTAGTTTGATTCACCCTTCTCTTTCCCCACTAACTACTACGATGGAAATGGTGAATGTGGTCATACATGTGGAAATTTCTAGGGCTAGACAGTTGTCCCTCGTTTCCCTAACGAGCAGGGGAATAGTTGTTGGATGAAAAATGACCATGTGCTATGCTCATACTGGATCATTGGATAGTACGATTTCCCTGCACTCTTAGGACACGTGGTCGACTAACTTAACCAACACCTTATATTGACAGCTTGTTTGCCCATCCATTCAGCCTTAAGTATGAAGGTCAATTAGCCTCTAGAGTCAGGAAGTCATACCAAACTAGTTTTATCATAAAATGAGGCTCGTTGGTTGACCCACTAAGCATTCGGCTTGTCATATACTGAAAATTTCACTCATCAACAACCCCTAATCCTTTTTCATATGTTATAAAGATCCAAAGAGATTTTTTATTGACATAGAGGTCCCACATACTCGTCGTTTTTTAACCTCTTCAACGAAGCCTTATCTCTATTTTCAATTTCTAGTATGCCTTATCCCTATTTTCAATTTTAACTAATTCTAATTTAATTCTGCATTCCTTAGGTTCGAATTTATCCTTTATTTTATAAGAATTACTTAGCACACATCACGTATCCCATATAGTTCACTTTTTCTATCGGGGTTTATCCGACTCCTACCTTTTGACCATTTCCTTAGGAATGGCCACCTTACGCGAGAGAGGGAGAGAGATTTTTATGAACATTGTTCATGGTAGGAGAATTTTGTTAGGCTTTTATTCTTAAAACCATGCATGACCTCTACTCTTTGTAATGATATGTCAATTCATTTTAAAATAAGAATCATTTTTGTGATAATCCTTTATATTTATCCTTCATATATATTATATGTACGTCGGTCAATTGAACTTAGTAGAAATTATGGTGAGTTAGATTCGGTTTGATAACAGGAGATTAGAATTCTGGTTCTAGTTCAATTGAATAAGTTTACAGTCTAGATGTGAATTCACATCCTATCGGTGAATTTGAATATTACATCGTAGTGGTTTATCTCAAATTATAAGAACATGTTTAATGGTTCTAAAACTTTTTTAATAGTTCAAAAGAGGATTGTGACTGATAAATTCAGGAATGAATTGACCATGACCACCAATAATATGTTCCTTGATTCGACTTAAGTAATCTGACATCGTTTGTAAAGGGTGCATAGATTATTAATTCCGAGAGTTATGAGAATTGGAATGCTAGCAAAATTATTATTTTGACACGGGTGTGATTCGATTATTGTGTGAGTAGGGTTGAGATCATAATTCGAAGGAATCCGCGTTCAAGAATATGCTTCGATTATTCCCCTAGAGAAAAAAACAAATTCCACATTCTAACCCAGTTAAATAACTAACTAATTTACACAGTTAATTAGAGATAAATTACCAAAAATAATTATAAATTCAATTCCGCTCATTTAATTAAATTTTAATGAAATAATTATTTTTAACTCATATGCTCTCAATTAATAATCATAATCATTATTAAATCATTTAATCATCACTTAAAATGTTAGGATATTATAGTGGGAGCATCAGGAAAGATACTGAAAGGTTACTATTTTAGGTGATCATTTCAATGAGATCCCAAGAAAATGCGAACCAGGTCCCAAGAATTACAACGAGGCATTCCAAGACAAAGACTTTTATCTCTGACTTATGACTATGCATACCAAACGAATGTTTGATATATCCAAGTTAAGTTTAGGGGTATGTAGACAAGTTGATGAGGTAAAACTTATCGGATGCAAGTGGAATTACAAGAAATTAAAAGATTAATGGATAGAAAGGTTCAAATCTTCAAGGAACGGATTGAAAAATGAAAGGACTGATTATGAGAAAACATTCTTGCTAGTATTGATGCTAAAGTCTGTCGAGATTCTTTTAACATCAAGATTTCTTTCTTAAATGATTGTCTTGACAAGTATATAGTAAGAAGTTGGGAAATCAGAGTGATATAATCACATGAAATAGATTTATGGATTTAAGATAAAGTTAAGTTGTGGGGTCATTCGGTTTGATCAAGTAATTAAGTTTTGGTTCTAATCAAATTCTGAATAATACTTGTTTGTATAAGAAGCATGAAAAAAATATAGTGGCATTTCTAGTACAATTTGTGGATAATATTTTCCAAATCGGTAATGAGGTATGAGTATTGTCTTATATAAGAGAGTGGATATTAAAGTATATCGATATAAAGTACTTCGAATAAGCTATGAACATTCGTGTGATCAAGTTATTTCTAGATCAGGCAAAAAGGGTGTTAGGATCCCAAGTCTTTTATATCGATGTTGTACTCACATGATTACCATGCAAGATTTAAGAAATGTTTTTAATTTCAAGTATGGAATCATTCTATCTGAGGATCAGTGTCGTAAGACACTTGATTAGATAGAATAATGAGTAACATACTCAATGCATCAGTTGTGGGAAGCCTCATATATGCTATATTGTGTTCTAAATAGAACATCTGCTATGCCATTGGTATGGTTAGTAGAATTCGGTCTAATAGTCTTATACCATTTAGGTACAATGACTAGTTTCTAGTGAAATGATAATTCCAAGTTTTATACTTCATAATATTTGTTCACTCAATGAGGTTGAGATATAAATTATAGGATTTTGGAGAAATAACGCATTGTTGACTCCACTAGGGAAGGCTAAGTAGTTTCCACTTCGGAGGAAGCTAAGGAGGCTATACGGATAAGGATCTTCCTATGTTACTTAGGTAAGTTTACTTTAAGTGCAATTAGTTTTACACTTTTTAGTGTTCATTCGCTACAATTGCAAGTTCGAGAAAACCCATAACCCATAAAAAGGTTAAAAACATTAATTATAGGTTTCACCTAGTTTGAGAGATCTGAAAGGTAGGTGATAAGTTTATGAACAAGGTTGTGTTAGATAACACCCAATTAGTTATTCTACAATTAGGGTTGTAGACTACCTAGTAGAAATATTGGGAGTTAGATTCATATGTACATGGCTTTAATACTAAATGGGAGACTGTTGGGGGTTTATTCTTAAAATCATGCATGACGTTTACTTTTCAATAAACGTGTGTCAATTCATTTTAAAATAAGAATCGTGTTTGTGAGAATTTATTATATTTTTTGTTTAAATATATATTGTGTATGTTAGTCAATTGAAATTATTAGAAATTTCGGTGAGTTGAGCTCGTCTTAATCACAAGAGATCGAAATTTCGATTCTAGTTTAATTAACTAAGTTCACATCCTAGATGGGAAATGAAATCCTATCAGTAAAGTTACATATGTAATCCTAGTGGTTTATCACAAAATGTGAGAACATGTCTGATAGTTTAAGAACTTTTCTGATAGTTCATAATAGGATTATAATCGATACATTCAAAAATGTATTGAATAGGACCACCCATTAAGGTTATCTTTATTAGACTTGGGTAATCTCACACCATTTGTAAATGATTCAAAAATTCTCAATCCTGAGAGTTATGAGGATTGGAATGCTTAAAAAAGTATTTCTTTGATTGCTAAGGGTGGGATTCAATTATATATTGGATCATTATATCCGTAAAAGTTGGGCAATCGTTGTGTGAGCAGGTATGAGATCATAATTTGGAGGAATCTGTGTTCAAGAGATATCTTGGTTTGTGATACTCCCTTGATATACTTAAATGTTTTGTCTCCACCAGTAAACTCAATCGATGGATTATTTTATAATCCATTGGAGTAGAAAATAAGTTAAGTATAAAAGTCAAGGAAATGATTTTATGTTTGTTAAAATCAATTACCGAAAAATTGATTTGACTAAGCAGGTATCGATAATTAACTTGAGGAATCATATTATGTACCACAATCAACTTTGTAAATAAGACCTCTTTATTCCGAGTGATATAGAGATAATGAAGTTGGAGTGAAGTCTTGATTATTTAGTGTAATTAATCTCAATTAAATGCATAAAGTAAATAAACTATGACAATTATAATTTAGGAATTTCGAGTATATATTTGGAAGACATATTAATTATTAATGTATTTCATTACCCAATTAGTAGGCCCGAAAACTTCCTGGAAAATAGTTTAGCTAAATTCCACTACTTATACCTATTTAGATTGGTGTAAGATATTGTTTTAAAAAATGATCCATTATGGAGGGTTAGAGAGGGTGAGGAATAACACTATTCAAGTTTTTGTGAGGTGTGAGGAGATATAATGTGATTTCTCCCATATTACATCAAGCTTTCATCTCGAAAAGTGCCCACATACATGGCTTAATTTGAATGGATCATATATTAAAAGATTCGAGACCTTTAGAAAGGTTTTTTGTGACCTTAGGAGGGAAACAAGATCTTCATCTGCATCAACATATTTCTCCTCGGATGAATCAAAATAAGATCTGCGATAGTATTGTTTCTTGAAACCATAGTTTTATTCTTTAAACCTAGTTTTTATACTTTCCACTTAGGTCTGAATTTTTTCACGTTTAAATGTCAACCATGTTTCCCAATGAACTTCTCTTGAATTTTTTAAATCATCAATGCTTTCATTCCTAAACATAATGAATGAATGGACTCTTATCACGAGATCCTATCATCTAAGGACAAACAACCTAATTTCTTGTAGCTTTGTCTATCATATTCTTTTCGATTTTCCTACTCCTAGGATTTTGTCATGTAAAGCCCCACCTCGAACATGGGAGATTATTTTCCCCTTCCCCGAACCTTGACACTTCATCCAGCCGATGACAGTAATTGTGTGTGGCACTAACCAATTAAATATCGGGTGATCAATCTTTTATCTTATTAAACAGGATTCCCATTTGGTTCATTCTTAGCATCAGTGTCGAAAATTTTATTAATTACTAATCACCTATTAGTTAATTTAGTCAGTGCCAAATTTTCTCTTTTCATTTATTAGTTAACACTATATAAAAAAACTAATTAAACCATTAATGTATTAAATTTGTTCAAACCATCCCAAAATATGAATGAATAAATAAATGTCATGTCGAATAAACTATTGGCTCAAAATCCAAATAAAAAATAAGTCCAATAGCTAAATAAATAAAACTCCACACAAGTTCGAAATAATAAACTGAATAAATATTGTAGGGAAACACACCCAAAGAAAAATACTAGAATCATGAAATCCTAAACAACAATGAATCAACTGAGGCGTCTACTCCAATCTCTGCATGCATCTACACATGCTGCAGCATCACATCCCTGGAACGGATCTTTAAGCCTGGCTTCCCTATGGCTGGATACCTAAACGTTTTTAACGAAAATAAAATATTTTGCAACGGGTCAGAGCCCAATTACTTAAATAAATATTTATCAAGCTATTTATTGCAATAAATAAAATGCACAGTATATAGTGTTCATAATTGATTTCACGGTTGCACTCTCTTGAAGACATCCTCACCCCTCTTCTACAGTGAACACCTATCGCATTCCTTTCTAATCTAGTCATTACTCGGTCAAACTAGGCATAATATCTACCTACATTAGCCCGATAGCCACCCCGTTATAAGTCAAATACTATTATGATTGGTATAATACATATAACCCTCGTCTATGTGAATATACTAAATATCACATCAAAACTGTCAATAGATAGTCATACATTATCTAGATATATACACATATCTATCATTACGCATATATATACATATCATCCTCATAGCTTGGTACTATTATATGCATCTCTTGTACATGCTATCGGGTGCCACACACATCTTGTGTCACCTCTAGTCACCGGGTCAAAATCTCACAACTAATCCCAAATCGTAAACAAATAATGGAGGCAGTTATAAATATATAGGCCTTAGGATTTTAATACACCTTCCATAAAGACCTACGTGACGTCCCCCTCTCATCACGGTAGGAGCCACCCGAGCATTATAACCTGGAGGACAATCTAACCCTTGCTAGAATCGCCAGTGTGGGACCGCCCATTGCACATAACCTCCTGGATAACATCCTCGAGTAACAAATAAATAAACACAATTTGTATTCAACTCATATGCATACATCTATATATAATTCACACATTTATATATATCCCAAGTATTAACAAGTCCAGTCGTAATTTCTATGTCCCACATTAAATATCTACACCCCGCCATTTATTATTAACTATAGGATTAGACATTTCGCCTCATATATACTCGAATAGGTTCCTATTAGTCTCACAAGGGTCCTTACATATTTTGGTTTACACTCAGGGAAGTTTCATCACTTATTGAAACTTCAAGGGTATTTTGGACCTTTCATATTTTAAGTCTAAATAATAACACTCTTAAAATAGCATACTACTCTCAGCTAGCTACACATGTCCACAAACAGCATGTAAATACGAGTTCGGGTGAAAAAGATATCCCCATTTAAAATTTCACAAAAAAAATATAATTTTCTCCCAAAAATCAGGGTACCGGTCGACCGAACTAATTTTTTCAACTTAATTTTTTGTGCCTGGGCAAAAACCCCAGCCATCAGTCGACTCGCCATGGGACCCCGGTCGATCAGCCCTCCGGACCTGCTCAAACGCTGCTGCGTTTTTTATGTTTCCTCCCAATTAATTTTCCTCCTCCATTAATTCCAATCACAACCTAACTTGTTCTCAATGATTCCAACACCAATCCTTTTATAAATTCCATGGTTCTAATAAATCAAAGTTAATTTTTCCCACTAAATTAATTAAATTAACTCTTTAACCCGATTTTTCAAAAATTCTTAATTTCACCATTAATGGGTTTATTCATCATCTTCAACCTCTAGACCCCATAAAAGTTTTCAAATCTGTCACATATTACGTTCTGAAAATTTCTCTATATTCCTTCATCATCTTCAACCTCTAGAAACATAGAAAATTTAACGAATCTCTAACATATTATGTTCTCAAAATTTCTCTATTCACATGGGTTTTAATTTGGTTTTGTTAAACTTTTAATTTGTAAAATTTATACTCTAAAGTCTTCAAATTTCCAGATTTTAACCAGAATCTCAATAATCAACACTATAAATCAAGAAATTACTTTCCTTTAGGAAATAAATTTTGGCGATCTCTTCTCGAAAGTTCCATATAGCTTTCCCCGCAATGATCTTCTCCTTCCTCTTTTCTTCTTCCTCTTTATCCTTTTCCTCCACTCTCAAAATTTTGTGTTTAGGAATGAATAGCGGCTTCCAAACTCTCTTAAACCTAGGTTAAGTTTCCCTTATCCTGAAATTAAACCTATGGGCCAAATTCAAAAGACTTAAAGGCCCCCGTATAGGCCTGATTATGCCTAAAAGGTCCCCGGGTACACTATTTTGACTATTTCGACCTCTTCGGACTATTTTGACTATTTCGACCTCTTCGGACTCAACCCCGACCTCAAAAATGCCATTCGAGTCACTTAATACTATCATCTTATTTTCACCTCAAAATACGGCACGCGTGAAATTGAAATAGACCGAATTAACTTAAATTTTAAATCACCAAATGAAATAAGTTCTCCGAATTAAATAAATTTCAAATCACTAATTTTAATTAAACATTAAATCATAAATTTAATTAAATCCCAAATCCTCATAAATACGGGGTATTACATACTTCCCCCTTACAAAGGAATTTTGTCCTCAAAATTAAGCTAAGTCTAGTACTCTAAGCCTCGAATATTTCCCTAATCACATACTTTTAATATCTCTATTCACAATTCTACCCCTTCTAATCGTGAATTATATTAAAATTAATTTAATTTCCCAGGGCCCCCATACACCCTATACCCGTGCTTGTCTGCAAAAATGTTACTTGACTTCACTAGCCTCAAATTTTAACATAATGATCATCCCTTAGATATAAATGCATAAACGGACAATAACTAAGGTACTAACTTATGTCCCAAATGACCAAACATCTCCCCACTTCCAATGTTGCGCTAAGTTTCATGCGTGGGATATATCTCAAAGCGAATTCCAAACAAGGAACCCCCAAATACACTACTACTTAGCATTATCCGTCGTCGAGATCCGTTAGGCCCTCAGTCCATAGCATGTACCCCTAAATCCCCATCTTTTGACATAAAAGTATACTCGTCCACTACCATGTTACAAAAGACAACACACATCATGGCGCTCTTACTGCCACTAGTTTCTTAGCGCAAATAAATCACGAGTTATATATCTTCGCACAATAATAAGTCAATCTACCTTGAATCATATCAGTAAATGTTTCTACTCACCAGGATAAAATAACAATACAAGCATATTCTCATAAGTCCAATATTCAACAGACTATAACATATTTACACATATATATAAGTTATACCCTTTTTCAGGTGATACCTAGAAAAAATGAATCATACCCTAGAACAGAGAACACGATATACTACTATAACAGTCTACTCTATTCTCATAACTCTCAAAAGTAGTAAACAAACACGTAATGTAAACATCCTCTTAGTGTAAACACCCTCTCTCTCCTAGGCAACACCAAAGATCCCCCTACCCCAAGATAATTAATTACATATATACTTAATAAGGCTATTACGGTCAACGCGCACACTAAATCCAACTCATTTGCGAATTCTAGTGATCATAATCTTAATTGTGATGCCCCCATGACATAAAAATCTTCCCCATACTCATAGGATAATAAAGAAATTTGACCTCCATACTGTAACTGCTTCGCCTGGTTAATGGGTTCCTGATAGAAGTCCTCTCGTCCGAACTGACCCATGAATTGATGTAGTTGTTGTACATCTAAAACCTCGTCCTGTAGTTGTCCTCTGCCTCAAATGGGACAATCTCTCCTCCTATACCCTATCTCTGTAGAAACGAAACATTTCCCAGAAAATTCTCCTTGCCATTGATCCTACCCTTGCTGGCCTCCTATCCCATTCCCTTGTACCTACAGGCCTTAAGGGATGAAATGTGTAACACCCCGCCTAATTAAATACCGGGTGGCCAGTCCCATACCCAATTAAAATAGAATATACAGTTGGCTCATTCTTAGCATCACTATCGAAAACATTTATAACTCACCCAATACCCAATTAAGCTGGTGTTAAAAACTTTCCAAATTTAAATTTCAACAAAACCATATTAGTTTAAGAATAACACAACACATTTTATTCTATAACACTTATAACTGAATAGATAACACAAAAGAATGTAAATGCAATTGGAATAAACATTCCCAAATAATATAAATCCATTACAATAATCCCAACAATATCAATTGTATTAAAAAGACACGAATACAATAGTATCTGACTCCGATAGGAAAAAATAACTGAATCCTTTGGGCGACATGCACTAACTAAGAATACTATGAATCAAATGAAGATAGGCGTCTAAGCAATAATCCATAGCTCCATAGCTTATCATAATCCGCTAAGGTTGGCGTCCCTGTTGCTGGACACCTGATATAGAGATACAATAGAAGAGAAAATATGCAAGGAAACGGGTCAGAGCCTGAATGTGTAAATGATTTTTAAAACAGCAAGTATTTAACAACTGCAATAAATCTTTTATTATGTACATGTTAGACCCAACTCTCACTTGCCATTCTCACCTCTCAACTAGAGTGCACACTTAACGTTTCCTATTAACCTCCTAGTTAATGGTTCCTCTTTTTAGTCTCCATATTATAATTCCATCCCAATATCATAATTCCCGTATGTCCCATACCATACATCACATTATTATTCATTTACATTTCTCATCGTTTCTCATTAACATGAATCATTTCTCATTAATATGAATTAAGTTTTTCAATAAACATTCATTAACTTAATTCAATTATCTTTCTCTATTCACCGTTATCTACAATTATCACACAGTAGATGATTTAACCACAATAAATTCAATCATTCATTTAATCCATTATATATATATTCATATATAATACGGCACCCCGAGTCACAACTGCGGTGCAATGCATTACTCTGCTATCATGTCCCAATATCGCTTGTCGCCGAATAAGGGACTAAAGGTTCGTTAAGATTCCTCAAACCACAAACAACAACACAATCATTAGAGGCGAACATAGTTCTCATACCCATGGGTCACGCACATACCTACGTACCCATAGTCAGCGGACTTATCAACTCCCCGATAAGTCTTTCATAGACCTATGTTCTCGAGCGAAAAATCAAAGATCCCATGGATTCATCAGGATATGACTGCCCTCACGCGCAAACCTCCGACCGATAGCCAGTAAGCTAGGTATGTCATAGACATAATCATTAATCAATCAAATAGGCATTATCATACCTATAATATAATATCAATAAGGTAATATCACTACCCTAAGATAATTCCCAAACGTAGCATTATATCTCTTTTAAATTCCACGTATTAAAATATCATATCTTTACTTCATAATTTAATTATCCTCGTATCCTATAACATCTCTCCACTCCCGACGTCATTAAGGTTCATGCGCGGAGCGTCTCGCAAAGAGAAATCCAAACAAGGAACCCCTCCAATACACTACTACTTAACTTTGTCGATCGAGGAGGTCCGACAACTTCAACTATGCGATCGGGATAACCTCATACCCTCTTTCAACCAAATGTGTTCTAAACTCCCATCTCTATCTAGGAGCAATACCACTACGCTCTTGTACTACACTCAGTCCTTGCGAAATCAATAATGAGCTTAAACTCAGTCCTTGGTATTCAAATTGTAATCCTAAGGCTACCTAGGTGTTACATTCAATCACCAATACTGGACCTATCCTTAATCCTCAAGCAAACCAATTATAATCCAACAAATGAATCTAGCAACCGAAATTTCTTTAATTAAATTATCATCATTCTAATCAATTTAAATCCCAATCAAATTAATTCAAATCTTATTAAGGGTCTACTGATATTTTCTAAGTCCCATAATATCCAATTAATAATCACCGAAGATCCACACAAGTTTTGGGATAAGAACCAACATTAAAAAGAAACAACATCATGAATTCTCATATTTTAAATACTCAGAAAAATCAGATCCAAAAATTATTCAAATCATCAATCCGACTTCAGATTTGGATTCTACATGAAAAACTGAGCCAGGTGTGTGTTTTGAGTTTTTCTTAAATCTCATCCAAATGCACTCAAAAAGAAGAACTAAACATTCCAAATTGGCCCTTCTCATTCCACTCGTTTTTGCCTCTTTTTCTAGAAAGTTATCAACATATTATCTTCAAGAACACAAAATGATTTTCAGAATTTCTTCCACAAATTGATGAATATTTATTGGATTATTATCATCCTACAACATGAGTTTACTTCCTATATCATTTCAGTTTCTAGAAATCTATAGAACAACTCCATTATGTCTTCCAAACATGAAAAATCATCTATTTTCCTAATTATTCTAACATGGACAATATACGAACTTAAATTGCAAATATCAAACACTTGCCTCTACTAAAGATCTGATCCTTTGGAGTTGAATAACACAGGTGGTGATGGTGGTGGTGACCTTTGACCTTTGGTTCTCCTCCTTCCCAAGCAAACTTCTTTTTCTTCCCAAGCAATCTTTCACTCTCTCTAAGAAGATGACCTTTCAATTTTGTGTAGAAGAGATGAATGAACCCACATTCAACTAATCTTCAAATACTTATAATAAGTCAAAACCCGAAATCACTATTCATCCCCCTTGTAAAAATAACCAAAATGCCCTTTTGGATTGTCTTTTCATTTCCAAATGACCCGAGACCCAAATCCAACATCCAAATAGACTTTTCTGACTATTTCTAACCTTCCGAACGCAACGACGCAGTCGAAATGACTATAAGGTCGATAGAAAATAAATTTCCTTTTTAATTTAATAAATTAGTCCCGACACGTCCCATACCGCGTCTCACTAAAAATTCAAATTATCACATTTATATCATACCGTCATATCAATGACATCACATTCATATATTACCTAAATATCTTTAAGTAATATTTAGAATCATCCATTTTAATATCCACAATTCGGATAAAACCCAAATGAATTAATTAATAATAAAATTCAATTAATCCATTAATTTAAAATATAACCCATTTTAAAAGTCATTAAAAATCACGGGGTATTACATACTTCCCCCCTTATAACAGAATTTCGTCCCGAAATTCAGGAATATAAATCATACCGGTAAGTTCAACTCCGAGTATAAATCTCACATCGCAGGAAATCTAAGACGTACCGCCCATACAATACATTAACGAAAATCCCTATCGATGTTATACGCCAAGCCTCACCATATAGTTCCAACTGAATCGAATATAAACTTTACCCAATCTTCCTTATACCATTCACGTAACCAAGTTCAGAAAAATGATCCTCAATCATTAGGTAAATACATCCTAAAGTCACAACTACTCACTCTTTCACAATTATGAAAACTACTACCATTCAACCATCCAGGGCGCCCATACACGCTATCGTACCGCTTTCATTATAATATTTGTCTCATAGGTTACAAACTCATATACTAAAGGCCTAACTTATTTCGACTCCCAACGATTATTAGTTTCATGCGTGGGGTGTCTCGCAAGCGAAATCCAAACAAGGAACCACCCCGATACACTACTTCCTAAAGTAGTTGGTCATCGAAACTCGTAAGGTCCTTAGTCAATAGTATATAAAAATTTGGTTTATCGAAAAAAATATCAGGTTTATCGATTTAAAAAAAATTAGGTTTTATTGATTTCAAATAGAGTCTACTCATCTACTCTTCTCTAGAAGACAAGATGCTGGTTAATAGTAGTACATACGCTCTCGTATACCACAAGTCAATGCATGCCGATAGTCACATCATGCTCGGACATGCCCAAAGTAAGTAAAATCATGATAAAAATCAAACCCACGTGATAACATTTAATATATAGGTGTCCCACACCCCTCAGTGACTCTACGTAAATAACGATGCTATAGGCTAAGTTTAGCAACCCATTTTCCCATATAATATTAATCGCTACAAAAATCAATATACGCCTTATAATTCCTTAGATAGAGAACATACCCTCATTCGTGGGTGGTGGTTGTTGAATCCCACTATTATAACTTTGCTCCGATAAGTCAAGAAAAAATTTACCCCAAATTTTCAGTTCTAGTTAACCACACTCCACTATATGCCCAAGCCTTTGAATATATTGCCTTCGTTAGGTAACACACACAATTCCCGCATTTCAAGAACTTCTACTGATGACTCTCCTCAATTTTTCCATAATAGGGGTGACCTCGAATACGGTCGTCATACTCGAACATACTTCATAACCTCCTAAGTATGATCTCCGTTATCCGTCCAATGGCCCTTCTCATTCCACTCGTTTTTGCCTCTTTTTCTAGAAAATTATCAACATATTATCTTCAAGAACACAAAATGATTTTTAGAATTTCTTCCACAAATTGATGAATATTTATTGGATTATTATCATCCTACAACATGAGTTTACTTCCTATATCATTTAAATTTCTAGAAATCCATAGAACAACTCCATTATGTCTTCCAAACATGAAAAATCATCTCTTTTCCTAATTATTCTAACATGGACAATATACGAACTTAAATTGCAAATATCAAACACTTGCCTGTACTAAAGATCTGATCCTTTGGAGTTGAATAACACATGTGGTGATGGTGGTGGTGACCTTTGACCTTTGGTTCTCCTCCTTCCCAAGCAAACTTCTTTTTCTTCCCAAGCAACCTTTCACTCTCTCTAAGAATATGACCTTTCAATTTTGTGTAGAAGAGATAAATGAACCCTCATTTAACTAATCTCCAAATACTTATAATAAGTCAAAACCCGAAATCACTATTCATCCCCCTTGTAAAAATAACCAAAATGCCCTTTTGGGTTGTCTTTTCATTTTCAAATGACCCGAGACCCAAATCCAACATCCAAATAGACTTTTCTGACTATTTCGAACCTTCCGAACGCAACGACGCAGTCGAAATGACTATAAGGTCGATAGAAACTAAATTTCCTTTTTAATTTAATAAATTAGTCCCGACACGTCCCATACTGCGTCTGACTAAAAATTCAAATTATCGAATTTATATCATACCGTCATATCAATGACATCACATTCATATATTACCTAAATATCTTTAAGTAATATTCAGAATCATCCATTTTAATATCCACAATTTGGATAAAACCCAAATGAATTAATTAATAATAAAATTCAATTAATCCATTAATTTAAAATATAACCCATTTTAAAAGTCATTAAAAATCACGGGGTATTACAAAATGTTGATGCTGCAGAGGGCCCTGTTGACCCTGCCTAAACCCAACACCCTCTGATACCTAACCCCCAGACCTAAACCTTTTGGCCTGGTTCCCTTGCTAAAGATCTCATTCCTGTTGTTATTGCACCCTACTAGAACAATTCTCGACTACCTTTCTGATCTGACTGAACCCACTCCCTATGTTACTATTCTTCATATGAAAATGCCAATCCTAAAAATAATGTAGTACTGCATTGACAACCTCCGTGTATGTCACTAACGTCGGATTACCTAACAAGTATTGTCGAATCTTCCAGGTAAGTCCATACATGAACTTACACATTCCTGTCTCTTTATTTTTTACTTCATCTTTCACAAAATTTGCTAATCGGGTGAACTCTTCTTCATATTCTGCCACAGTCCTATCTCATTGAGAAAAGTTGAGAAACTGTCGCCGCATCTCTGTCTGAATAGCGGACGAAAAATACTTACGATCCAATCACTCCCAGAACTCCTCAATGTTCACCATATCTCTCTCATCTGCAGTGGTCATGAACTCCCACCACTGCAAAGTTGCGCCTAATAGTTTAAATGTTGCCAAGAATTATTTATGAGTGCCACTGTACTCAGTCATGCGCATGTGGCGCTGCATGTTCCTCTTCCACCGACTATCAACTATCACATCTTAATTACCCTGAAATTCTGGTGCATGACCCTTCGTGACCCTTATGAAATGCTTATCTTACTCTCTGTCAATCGGACAGCCCAGGGTGGGACCGAATGTCGGGTGCCACTAACGATTGTGGCTGATTCTATGGAAAATATTGTGCCATTGCTGTCATTCATCAAAATTAATTCTATCTTAGGACCGTACGTCTATTGATCTACTAATTTTAAGGTTATCCCAACTACACAACTCACATGAGCTTGCCGATAACCGTCCTATGTTATCCTCTCACTCCAAAGAGGAATATCGTTATCAACTCGTATGAGCTTGTCGATAACCTTTTAATGCATCATTCTGATGAAGCTTATACTACCCTAGGTGTCTCATCTTAGAGTACTCACTAGAATCTCACTCCAATCCACTCACCGTGGCAAGGCAACATCGTGCACTAAGTTTCCTCGATTTTTAAAACTATACCGTATCTTCAGGCCATTATATCGCTCTTTAAAATTGGATCCACTGACTGTCTATCCGACCAATCAAAAGTCCACTAATCTTAAGAAAGATCAATACTACGGGCAAACTGTGTGGCCAAGAATGCAACCACACGTACACAGAACTTTATGCAATAGTAAGAATACCCCAGATGGGTGCAGCCAATTACCAAGATGGATTGGCCAAACTCCATTCACCTCACTCTCCCGGGTCCAACCAAGTTGTACCATGTCATGGAACCAATCCGAGTCATCTCATAGGTGAGAATACTGATTATCAATTACCAAAATCTAAAGGAACACACTAAAGTCGTAAGGAACAAGCAACTGTCCTGAGTAGAAACTCGATTTCCCCTTCTGGATGTACTTCTTATATAGAGAATATAAGTAATGTCCTCTTGATTGGCCTCGATCTATCTCTGGTTATGTACATTTTTACGAATCAATCGTAGTATATTACATGAACGGATCTCCTTAAATTCCATATCTACCTACCCAATTTGATATGATTGCATCAATTAGGAGCTGGTCATTTTGGGGTTTAATCAAGTCATGAGATTATTTTGGTGTGAGGAATATTTTATCTCAATGTTCAAACAGTTTTGGTGCTTGATTATAAATCTACTCTTCTTTCTTCCCTAATAATCCTTTATAAATCATTACCATTAGTCTTATCGGTCATATTTTCTCTATGAATTTTACTTTTTGAGGCTTGTCTTCCTCTTTGATTTGTTCTCTAGATTAGACCATGTCGTCAGATTAGGTTCCTTCTTGTTTATCCTGTTGGTTGAAGGCTCTCCTCTCTTATCGCAACATAAACTCTCTCAAGTGTCATCTATATGATCAATTTTATCTCTCTCTTCATTTAGAGACACTCATATTGTGATAACAACATTCTTGCTTGAGGGATAAACATCAACATTATTCTCTCTTGTGGGCCAATCCTTTAGATCAAAAGTTGTGCAAAAGATATTATGTTTTACTGTTGATAAAGTGTTGGGTAGGGATTTTGGTGTCATATATATACATTTGTGGCTTGGTAAGGTTTGCTAATATGAAACTCTTCTCTTTTACTTAAAATTTGCAATTCTTCCATTTTGACATGATTGATATCCTCTAAGTTGGTGATGATGTTGTTTTGTTCTAACAATTTAAATTGATCAAACTCATGGACATCAATGTTTAGGCGATAATTGAAGTTGTTTGTCAGTGTTTTGTATGGATTTAATTTTTTCCAATAAATAAGAAAAAAAAGCCTAAGTAGATATATAAAGAATATATACAATAAAATTATATATACACAAACCTACACTTAATACCTATCTAATACCAAATGTTTTTAAATGTATTATGCATTGAGTGACTAACATAACAGTGCAATATATCAAAACACATTCAGTAGTTCATGCTAAGATTTGGTTTTTTAGCAAAGATGCATACATAAAACTACAACTAGGTCGATGTGAATTACACTTGAAATTGTTATTTCAAATAAAACTCATCAACTCTTTCTAGTTTGACAAGATTTTGTTGGTTTTAATCCATTTTGAGGATCTTTCAGAGAGACAGGATGGGGGAGATGGAGAGAGAGAGAGATAGTGTATGTGTGTGAGAGAAAGTTTTGAGGGACGAGGAGGAAAATATAGGGTATACCAACTTTGTAAATGCTCTTAGCTTCAATGTCAACTCCAAAAATGCAATTATATTTAGGTTGGTGGTAGAATACTAGCAAATCCTAAGAATATATATATATATAAATAAAGGGGTGAATATGAGTCTTAAAGGTGAAGACACAACAAACTATGGCTCTAATTAATCCTAAATAAATTATGGTTTTCCATCTGATCACTCAGATACAAGAAATCCAATTTAAGTTCATTTTAATTTAATCCTAAGGAAGGGGTGAAGAATTAATAGAGTGAGCATTTTAGTTTCTCGTCGTTAAGATAAATAATTAGTTAAAGGTTTATTATAAAGAATTAATAGAGTGAGCATTTTATATATCCTTTATCCGTATCAACCCATCAACCTAACAACCATCAACGTAACAATTTAACACAAGATTATCCCATACTCCTTCTAAATCGTCTACTTGATTGATTTCCATGAACATAATTATAGAACATGAGTTTTCATATGCAATTTATAATGATAAATATGGTCATATCTCAATATAGAACATGTGATGTACATATAAATTGGTTATTATTCATTATAAGGACTACGATATATAATTAATAAATATTCATCATGTTAAAAAAATTCAAGGTAAAAAAAATATTCATTATGTGAAAAAATAGTGCAACAAAATGAAGAATATCAACCAATTTCATATAATTTCTTTTTTTGGATACAATACAACCACCAGTATATTTTTTCAATTATCAATACATACACACACACATAACACACATGCACACATGTCATTGAACACACACAAACACATGCATAACACCCACACACTGAACCCACTATATTAATCAAATTAAGGGAATACCTTGTGTGGAGAGAGAGAAATAACTAAAGGAAGAGGGTTTTATCGAGAGACAGTTTTGATTTTTAAGGGTAAGAGCAAAATAAAATAAAGTATTCTGACTTAATTTATACCTTAAAAGGGGTCACGATTTTTTCCTGTACCCCAACGATGAGCAATATTAAAATAGGTTTTGGGGTCACGATTATAAACCTTGACCACCATAACGTGACCATACTAAAATAGGTAATGAGGTCATGGTTAATGACCGTGACCAACGTTCACTGATAACTGTCACCGTTGGGTCACGATTGTGATCCATGACCACTTTCGTGATAAAAATTGAGGGACTTTTAGAGCCAAAGTAACCTTGGTCACGTTAAGTGGTCACTGGTGGGATAGGGGTCATGACCATGACTACGAGTGTGATCAAAAGTATAGGGCATTTGGCGCCATCTTGGGTCATACGTGAGTCACGATTTTTTACCGTGACCCCATTGGTAATAGCTTTAGACCAAGACCAAAACCTTAATAAAGTCACCCTAAACACTTGTCACTTATATGGTGACAGTAAATAGTTAGGGTTCACAGATTTAGACCATGACCCGTAGTCATAGGTTTTAATTATAACCCATTTACTGTAACCAGTTTCGATTTTATATGTAGTGCTCATTATAGGATAGGATTGTTAAGGAGTTTAGTGATAGTTCTCCTAATAAATTCCCTAACTAGATGGAAGTGTATCAGGAGGTTCTATGTTTGGATTTCATTCATGAGATGCCCCATGCATGATGTTTAGTTTGTTCAGGATTTAGGAGATATTAGGCCCAAGACTCTGAGAACGCATCTACAAATACGTTTGGTGAAGAGATGTCAAATTTTTTTATAAGGTTCAGCAACATGCACTTCCCTAAATCAGTTCGTTCACAGAGGGAAATAGAGTTTATCTTACTTCATTATGGAGACTCATATAACCTTAAAGTACTGGAAAGACTCATAAGTTTGTCATTAGCTTCTCTAGATGAAGTGAATACGGAGAAGAAGATAATCAAGTATTTTTTTAAGAATGTCATATACCCTATGCGATAAATTTTAATGGTGAAACAGGCATACACTATATATACACAAATAGTGGATGTCTTTCCTATACTTTGTTAAAAGCGTATTGAATATAAGAATGAGATTGATAAAGGAGGCAAACAGGTGAGTGATTGGGCATAAATATTGTATATTTATCCCCCTAATCTCGGTACCTTTGTGAACCCGAGTGGTGTAATTGATATGGATTTAACTTATAATTATGATACTAACCTTCGTTGGCAAGTATTTCGTGTTTTTTGTTTCTCGTATGTGTTTTACAGGTAAAGTATGCAAGCAGTGCGAAAGAAAAATCAAAACAATGAAAGAAAGACTAGGAAGGCAAGTTCAATGGCATTTTTGTAATTCTGAAGACCGATCCCGGATGTGGGTCCTTATGGAAAGTTTAATATCTCGGAACAATGAGAATACTAGGATAAATGACACTCCAATCCGAGCTACGATGAAAGAGTTATGATCCCTTGAAATTGCAGAAAAATTATAGAAGAAAGGTTAGTTAGGAAAGTTCAAGGGTATTTTCTTAATTCTGCAGCCCGATCCCAGAGTTGGGGCCTTCTAGAAAGTTGAATATCTTGAAACAACGAGAATATTGGAAAAAACATCACCCCAATCCGAGCTACAGTGAAGGACTTATGATCATTTGAAGTTGAGAAAAAATTCAAGAAAGAAAAGAAGAAAGCTTGAAAATTTTCTAAGTGTTGAATTTCAAGCAAATTCCCCCGAAACACAGCCCAAACCGGTTCGCCCATTTGTCACGCACAAGTTCCCAGATATGGGATTTTTATTTTGTCCTTATCTTTTAGCCAAAAGAGTTTTGTGTTTTGGGGACTCTTCTGAACGACCTCTAGCCTATATATTTAGTCATTAGGACTCTTTTTATTCAGATTTCATTCATGTAAAAGCTCCATAACAAGTAGGAACATCTAGGAGAAGAATCTACATATTTTGCACCTTTAATTCAAGAGTTTTTCCAGTTTTTCTGCAGTCTTTGATTTCTTCTTGCATGGTCTTGTTGTTCAATCATGGTAACTTTTATTTCCAGCACTTTTATTATTATTTCTCATGTTTAATCTCTCTTTCCAAGAAGTTATGAGTTCATGGAATGTAGATAACGTAGTTTCCATTAATTTCACCATGTTAGGCTAGGTTTTAATAGGTTGGGATGCATGAACCCAACCCGATGTAATTTAGCCATGTAGAAACTAGAGTTTGAATTGAAATTTGAATGAATTGTGTTGTGTGGTTGTCACAACCATCATAGACCTTTTTATCTCGGTTGACCCTAGGTAACCGTGGTGTTTAAGGATGTAATGCGCGTGTAGCTATTGAGACACTGCTTTACTCATCCTCTTATAATGTATGTTGCGGTCTTAAACCTCATATATGTAATGCTTGGGAGTACTGAAGACTGGGTTCAATTAAATTTCTAATTCAAAATTCTAGCATTTTATACGATAAATTTACTAGGGTTTGGGGGATTATATTCCCAACCTTTTTTCCCTTCATTCTTATTTAGTTAATTTTTCTCACATAGTTATTGCAGTAGTTTAATTTAGTGTGTGTTTAGTTAATTAGTTATTTCTCATCTCAATCATCTTTTTTTTTCTTTTTAGAGTCAAATTAGTGTTAACAGTCTTACCTTTGTCGTCATTTTCACTCGTCCTAGTTCCCTGAGGATTCGATACCCAGACTAGCCATTATACTCCACAAGAGTGTAGTTATAGTTTAGGTTTTTGTATTGCGGTTGGAAGCCGATAACAATGACTAGCATATTTACACGGACGCTCGGTTTCCACCTCGATCAAAATGATTGTCATATAGTGTCTTGGTGCATTTTGATAATTTGCTTGTTTTATTTATCGCATTTATTCTTTTTCTTCTTTAGAATTTAGTCCTTTTGATTGAGGACAATGCAAAAGTCTAAGTTAAGGGGGTGATAAGTGCGTCTTTCTAAAACTTCACAAATCTTTAAAATGCCAAAAAATCATAAATTCAAAAAAATCATAAAATTTTGAAAAATCCAAAAATATTTTTCTTCAAAATAAATAAAAAATGGAATTTAAATTTTTCAAAAATTTCACCTTTATTCTATTTGAAGTCTCAAATTGACAAATCTCTATTGCACTAAGCCGAAATTGACCAAAGTTAGAAATTGTGCGAAAATTGATGACTTAACGAATAATTGTGGAGATTAACAAAACCCGGTGAGATTTCAAGCCTATCGATCTTTGTGAGTTTTTTTAAATCAATCCGAGTTAATGGTTAACTCAAAAATTCTTTTCAGTAGTCCAATAAGTCATCGAGGATCGCAAGTCTTTCACTTTGATCGGTTTAGAGAAACGTGTGTGATATTGCCTTGAAAAATGTGCCGAAAAAATCTCTAAATTAAATTCATCTCGAAACGCATATGATAATGCAATTAGTATTTTGGACAATGAAGTAGGCCGTTGTTTATTACCCAAAAACAATAGCCATAAACAGATGTGAAAAAATTACCCTTTTTACAACCCAATTTGAGCCGAATAAATTTTTCCTTTCGTTTGGTAACCCGAAAAACCCAAGTAATCCGGAATTTTGAAAATTGGTAATGTCATTAAATAAAGTCCGATAAGTGCATAAAAAGGGGGCAAGAAAAAAAATAGTAGAAAAATTCTCAACAAATATAGCAAGTAGAGAAAAAGAAGAGAAAATGAGCAAATGCCCGAAAAAAGCACTAAGGGACATCATAAGAAAAAAAATTCCAATTTCGAAATTCCTAACCATTTCCATGTTACCCAATACACCTTTAACCTGAAAAGTCCAATCGAGTTTGAATTGCGAAATTGATTACTGCATGGAGAGCTAAGTTACAAAAAGATAATATGAGAGATCGAATGGTGTGAATTGAGGCGATGTTTCCCATTTTCCAACTGCCGTAATCCGATGAAGAGATCATTTCACTAAATAATTTCGTCTTTCATAATTGTGTGCGTCAACTTGCATCCATTATATTTATTCTTTATATCACGCATATCGAGATAAAGTAGCCACATTGCGAGTGATTCATTTGTGAGTGTATCCGTGAGAATTGAAATCAAAGCGAATTTTTAAAAAGTAACGTAATTATCAATCGGTAGAAATTAGCGGTTCGATTTTTGGCTTCGCACACACACACACACTATGATTTGAGACTCTTAAATATGATTTTATAGTGACCTGTTTTTGGGGAGTTTAAATTGTACAATTTTTAGGTATTTTGATTTTTCTTTGAGTCAATAACGAATTTTGTGGGTATATTTACTGCAAACCCTCACGAGACAACACTCGTACTACTAGGGTAATCTAGGGGTTTAACGGCTTGTTTCATACGCTAAATGCAATCTCTTACCCACAACAAACGTATTCTATCCCAATAAAATATTTAGAAGAGTTGTGACGTTATTCCTTTTCTTTTACATTGCTCGGGACGCGCAAAGTTCTAAGTCAGGGAGATTTGATTGGGCATAAATATTATATATTTATCTCCTTGATTTCGGTACCTTTGTGAACCCGAGTGGTGCAATTGATATGTATTTAACTCATAATTATACTACTAACCTTCGTTGGCAAGTATTTCATGTTTTGTGTTTCTCTTATATGTTTTACAGGCAAAGTATGTAAGCGGTGCGAAAGAGAAATCGAAACAATGAAAGAAAGGCTAGGAAGGCAAGCTCAACGAAATTTTCGTAATTTTTCAGCCCAATCCCAGATGTGGGGCCTTATGGAAAGATGAAGATCCCAGAACAGAGAGAATACTGGAAAAACGGCGCCCAAATCCGAGCTACGGTGAAAGAGTTATGATCCCTTGAAGTTGCGGAAAAATCATACAAGAAAGGCTAGTTAGGCAAGTTCAAGGGCATTTTTGTAATTCTAAAGCCCAATTCTGGAGGTGGGGCCTTTTGGAAAGTTAAATACCTCGGAACACGAGAATACTGGAAAAAACATCACCCCAATCCGAGCTACGGTGAAGGAGTTATGATCATTTGAAGTTGAGAAAAATTTCAAGAAATAAAAGAAGAAAGCTTGAAAAAATTTTAACTGTTGAATTTCCAGCAAATTTCCCTGAACCATAGCCCGAACCGGTTCACCCATTTGTCACGCACCATATCCGTTACAAAATTAGTCACGCTTTTTAAGTGTGACAAATTGCCATATACGTGATTTTTATTTTGTCCTTATCTTTTAGCCAAAAGAGTTTTGTGTTTTGGGGACTCTTCTAAACGACCTCTAGCCTATATATTTAGTCATTAGGAATCGTTTTATTCAGATTTCATTCATGTAAAAGATCCATAATAAGTAGGAACATCTAGGAGAAGAATCTACATATTTTGTACCTTTAATTCAAGAGTTTTTTCGAGTTTTTCTTCAGTCTTTGATTTCTTCTTGCATGGTCTTATTCTTCAATCATGGTAACTTTTATTTCCAGCACTTTTATTATTATTTCTCCTATTTAATCTCTCTTTCCAACCAGTTATGAGTTCAGGCAACGTAGATAACGTAGTTTTCATTAATTTCACCATGTTAGGCTAGGTTTTTAAAGGTTGGGATGCATGAACCCAACCCGATATAATTTAGCCATGTAGAAACTAGGGTTTGAATTGAAATTTAAATGAATAGTGTTGTGTGGTTGTCACAATCATCATAGACCTTTTTACCTCGATTGACCCTAGGTAACCGTGGTGTTTAAGGATGTGATGCGCGTGTAGATATTGCGACACTTCTTTACTCATCCTCTGATTATGTATGATGCAGGCTTGAACCTCATATATGTAATGCTTAGGATTACTAAAGATCGGCTTCAATTAAATTTTTAATTCAAAATTCTAGCATTCTATACGATAAATTTACTAAGGTTTGGGGGATTGTATTCCTAACACGTTTTCCCTTCATTCTTATTTAGTTAATTTTACTCACATAGTTATTGCAGTAGTTTAATTTAGTGTGCGTTTAGTTAATTAGTTATTTCCCATCTCAATCATCTTTTTATTTCTTTTTAGAGTCTAGTTAGGGTTAACAGTCTTACCTTTGTCCTCACGTTCACTCGTCCTAGTTCCCTGAGGATTCTATACCCAAACTAGCCACTATACTCCATAAGAGTGTAGTTATAGTTTAGGTTTTTATATTGCGGTTGGAAGCCGATAACAACGACTAGCGTATTTACAAGGACGCTCGATTTCCACCTCGATCAAAATGAGTTTCATATAGTGTCTTGGTGCATTTTGATAATTTTCTTGTTTTATTTTTCGCACTTATTCTTTTTCTTCTTTAGATTTTAGTCCTTTTGATTGAGGACAATGCAAAAGTCTATGTATTTAGCCATATAATGAAGGAGTTCCTAAATGACGGTAAGATAGGTTAAAAATCCAGTATAGAGAGGTTTAGCAGATAGGACCCAAGGATAATTAAGTTCTCATTCAAGCATCTGATAGTAAGTTCTTTATTCATGGAACTATAGCTAGAGATTTACTCGATATGGGTGTTACACACTCTTTTATTGCACGACACTTCGTGGGATTATTGGGGATATTTCTTGCTCCATTAAGCGTAACCACTATTTCTATTGGGTCTTGTGAAGGGGTAGGCTTTAATATTGGGACGTTATTATTTATAGAAAAAAATTATTGGTTTTTGATACCCACACTTACGATGTGATTTTGGGGATGTATTGGTTATGCACGTACTAGGTATGGATAGATTTTGTTGGTAGACCAATTGTATTTGTTACACAGGGACATGAAATGTATTTGGTGGCTATGCCCAGACATGAGGGCGGGGATGCTACCCATTTGTACTTCATTGATCAGGATACCACATTGTCTCTAGATATAATTCTCGTAGTTCAGGAGTTTATCGATATATTCAATGAGATTCTAGGCATACCGTCGACTGGGGATATTAATTTTGTTATAGATTTGGCACCAGAAATAAGTTGATAGCTAGAGATCCATATTAAATGGCCCTTATGAAGATGAAGGAACTCAAAGGTCAGATTAGTCAGTTATTAGAACAAGGGTTTATCCATCGTAACACTTGACCTTAGGGTTTATTAGTGTTTTTTGTGATGAATAAATATGGGTTATATTCTTCGTATATTGTCATGATTTGAATATAGTGACTATGAAGAACAAATATACACTATCGAGGATTGAAGATCTTTTTTATCAGTTAAAGAATCTTTTTTCTATTCTAAGATAGATTTGAGATTCGATTATCACCATTTAAGATGCGAGAGTAGGATGTAACTAAGATAGCCTTCTTGGCTCATTACCTTATGAGTTATGAGCAATGCCATTTTGGTTATGTAATACCCTAGTTGTATTTATGGACTTAGTGAATCGGGTGTTCTGATCGTTAGGGGTGGGCACGGTCTGGTTCGATTTGGGTTTTGCCTATTTTTTGGACCGGACCGAATATTCGGTCCTCAATTTTTTTGGACCGAGACTGGACCGATTAATTCTGTTAACCTATTAATTCGGTCCAGGATTTTTGCGGTCCAGTCCGGGGTAAAATTCGATCTTGACCCTATTTTAAATATATGTACATTTGATGAATGTTTTTATCTATTTTTCCCACAAATATATATACAAAAAAATAATACTCGAAACTCCAAGTGATATTTACATTGATTTTTTAACCCAAATAAAAAAATGTCTATAAATATATAAAATGTTCCAAATTAAATTCATAAGTTATATACGTTAATTCAAAAACTATACATAAGAAACACAATAACATTGTTTTTATCATATATATATAGGAATCGGTCCAGTCCGGTCCAAATCGGTCTTTTAATATAGTGGACCATGGACTGGACCGATTTAATCGGTTTTCAGTTTTTGTGAACCGATTTTCGGACTGGTTTCAAAATAGCCTTAATTTTCGATTCGGTCCAATCGGTCCATTCAGGTCGGTCTTTTTTTATCCACCCCTACTGATCGTACTTGGACTAGTTCATCATCATCTTTATTAATGATATTTTGATATACTCACGGACTGAGAAAGAGAACACCAAACATTTGTAGATTGCATTGCAGATGTTGAGGGAGCATAAAAATTATGCTAAGTTCTCCAAATGTAAATTTTGGAAATGGGAAGTGAAATTTTTGGGACATGTGATATCAAAAAAGGGATTATCCGTGGATCCGAGTAATGTGTCAGTCATGTTGAATTATGGACAATCTACGACCTACCGAGATTTGAAGATTTTTAGGTTTAGTCGGCTATTACAGGACACTAAACATATGATTCTTAATGATAGTGTGGCCAATGAACGAGTTACCTAATAACGGTGTGGTATTTTTTGGAGTGAGAAGTGTCAACAAGAGTTTGACACTATCAAAGGGAAGTTGACTTTTGCATCAGTTTTTTCCTTACCTAAGCGAAGAGTTGAGTTTTTATTATATTATTATGTTTTTCTATAGGGACTAAGTGGCATATTAATGTAGTACGATAGTCTGATTTCTTATTCCTTTCAAAAGTTTAAACCGCAAGAGATTCATTACCTGACTCATGACTTGGATTTAGTGACCATTATATTTTTATTTCATGCATGAAGACCTTATCTATAGGGTGACAAATTTAGGCTTCATAGAGATCAAAGAGTCTATAGTATTTATTTTCATAGAAAGATCTCAATATGAGGTAGCGATAATGTTTTCAGTTCACCAAGGATTATCAATTCATGATCCAGTATCACCTTGGGAAGGCCAACAATGTAGCAGATGCATTGATTCGATGACCCAGTGGTATTATCGCAACCCTTTCGGTGGTCGAGTGGGGTTCAGTAGAGATGATTGGTGAGTTTCTAGATAATTCATGAGTATGCTCATACTGATGCTAAAAATTTTGGTATGATGTCTTTGGGGACACTCGCACAATGAGATGTGTAATGGGAAGGTGACGAAGCTTCTTGCTATCGCCTTACATTTATTTTTTATGGGATTTGATGGTACCCTTGAATGAGTACTTGAGATGAGTCATTATGGAGAAGATCCATGGTTCACATTTTGCGGTACACCTAGGAAGGGATAAAATGTACCAAGATATGAAATGGAAGTATTGGTGGGGCTATAAAAAGAAGGATATGGTCGAGTTCATATTGAGAGGCATTACTTGATAAATGGTGAATACGGACCATCAATAGAATTTTGATATGCTTCAGTGTCTACTCATTCTTGATTAGAAGTGGCATAGCATCTCGATGGACTTCGTCATGGGTCTACCCTTGATGCCTCGACACGATGATATCAGACGGCTGATTGTTGACCACCTTACTAAGATGGCACACTTTTTGATACTTCATTCTGATTATTGGACCAAGTAGCTTACACGTTTATATATGGACGAGATTATTTGTTTATATAAGGTTCCCTTATCAATCATTTCAAATTAGGACTCTACATTTATGGCACACTTTTGAGGGAGTTTCCAACAGGACATAGGGACTAAGTTTCACCTTAGCATGACATAACATCCATGGACGGATGGACAAATCTAGAGAGTCAATTAGGTGTTGGAGGATATGTTATGGTTATGTATAATAGACTTCAAGGGTAATTAGGAGGCCCATTTACCTCTAGTGGAGTTTGTGTATAACAATAGTTACCAAAAGCCTATTTTTATGGACCCTTATGAGGTAATTTACAGGAGACCATGTCGATCACCAATATATCGGTTGGACTAGGAAACGGTAGACATTTTGGATCGAGTTATGTTCAAGAGATGAATGAGAGGATTAAGTCGATCATAGAGAGAATCAAAATCACTCAGGATATACAAAAGAACTATGCCGATAAGAATTGGAAACCGAAGGAGTTTCAAGTGGGAGAGAAAGTTTTATGGTGGGGAACCCCTATGAAAGGGGTAATGGGGTTTGGTAATGGGATTCAGAAATAAAATGAAATTTTCCCCTTGTTATATGGGGTCTTTTGCAATTACGAAGAAGTTAGGGAAGGATATATACCGTCTAGAACGACATCGATCGATTATGTAATGTGTTTCATGTTTTCCTACTCCATTAGTTTTGGGGTGAGATTGAGTTTGACTCAGATTCGTCATACAGTGAGCATCCACTGAGTATTTTGGATTGATAAATCCAAAGGTTGCTCTCCAAGGAGATACCACGAGTGAGAATGTAGTGGAATCATCACAACGAGGAATAATCCACTTGGGAGCATTAGGAATTAACAAGGCAACAGTTTCCCCATTTATTTTGACTCAGGTGTGCGAGTGCTAGTATATTTGGCTCATTCTAATATGAGAAGATTATTTTAACTCATTCTAAAATGAGGCTATTATTGTTACTCAATCTAATATGAGGAGATTTTTTCCCTCATTGTCATATGAGGAGATTATTTTCACTCACTCTTATATGAGGACATGATTTTAACTCGCACACATGCGAGGATATGATTTTCACTCATTCTAATATAAGGAGGAGATTTTGACTCACACGCATATGAGGAGATGATTTTGGCTCATCCTTATATGAGGATAAGATTTTGACTCACACGCATGTGAGGATATGGTTTTGACTCATTTTTATATGAGGATTTGACTCGTAAGCATATGAGGGGATAGTTTGACTCATTTTATATGAGGAAATAGTTTGCTCTAGTTTGACTCATTTTATATGAGGAGAGTGTTTGACTCATTTTATAAAAAGGAGATAGTTTACCTCATTTTATATGAGGAGATGGTTTCCAACTTATGAGGTAATAAAATTTTGACTCAATAAAGTAAGAAATTTATTATGAATTCTGAGGACTGAATTCATTTCGTTAGGGGAAAGATTGTAATATCCCGTAAATTTAAAAGAATATAATTTATTAAAATAATTAATTAATTCAGATTCTTGGGATTTAATTTAATTTTTAAAAAATATTTGATAAATTTTTATTTAATTATTTTTAAATAAAAAATAAATCTTTTTTATAATTATTTAAATGAAATAAAGCTTTATAAGAAACTTTAAAAGTAATGTGGAGTTAATTGGGATTTGGGTTTTATTTGAGAAACTAATAAAATTTAAAACATTTAAGCACTTTTAAATTAATATTTGGGAACTAAGTAATGTAATTAGTTGGGTGGATAAGATTAATATGGGAATTGAATCTTACTTTGAGAGGAAGCTGGGGTTTCGAACAAAAGAGTAAAAAGCATATACTAGGAGACAAATCTAGGGTTTAGAAAAATCAATATACAAACATACATGAAACCCAACCACCTCTAAAAAGCTTACAATCCAACTCCCAGCCCACTAATTTTCTCTTTTTATTCTAAATAAAAATCTTACAACTTTGGAAGAACAATTTAACTATTTTTCTCAAGGGAGCTCTTCTTTAAATTATTCGGAACTTCTTTTAAAAGAATGGGGATTTTGAGGAGCAATTACAAGGGACTTTTCAAAGGAATTTCTTATAGCTTTCTTTTGGGAGTCAGTATCCATCATTCAAGGAAAGATAATTCTACTCCATACTCTCATAATGTAAACAATGATTTCTACCTCAATAAGTTTGATAAATTATTATAATTTTGTAGAGATAATTAGTTTTTTATGAATTTTAAATTTTTGATTTTTATAATTACATTAATAAACTCAGTTCTTAAAAATTTATTTTTAGATTAAATTAGATTAGTTTAATTAGGTTAGTTAATTAAATGTCCTATTTTAGACTTTTACTTATACGAAATCATGTGATAGACTACTTCTTGACATGTATTTAGGAATTCCCCCTCATATATTAATTTAGAAATTGGATAAGAAATGTATATGTTGAAATCTCATAATTTAACATCGAAAATTGGGATTTGTAAGTATGGATTGATCATAATAACTATGATAGTCCATATGTGGGGCGTAAAGGGCAGAGAACTTTATTTTAAGAAGAAAATGGTGACTTAAATTTTGGTCTTGGGACATGGTGTGTACAGATATGATTCTGGATGACTTTGGTTCCGTGCACTGTGCGAATGGACATAGTATTTACCATGCACGTGGTGACATGTGAATGGACATAGTTTTTGGCCTGGGAACCGCGGCATCTGAATGACTTCATTTTATACCCGTGGAAACAACCCTAGTGGGGTTTATAATTTAGTTAAACTTTGAGAATTGATATGATAATTTTCGAAGTACCATTTTACTCATTAAATTCAACTTATACATAAATGTTGGGGTTTCAAAACATAGTAATTAAAAATAGTAATACTCTAAATATTTTAGACGTAAATGAAATATTATTTATTCAGTATCCCAATGGTGTCTTTAATTTGTTAATCATTACACTTTCTCCTTATGTATAAGGTCAATAATGTATATACTCTACACGAGGACTAATTCAATATTTTGTTTACTTCTAAAATAGAAATAAAGAAAATAGTAATACATATTACATCTCGTACACTCACAGTTTAGAATAACCCTAAAAAGTTCAACTCAATTTTTTTTAAATGCCCTAAAATGTTAAAAACCCACATAAAAAATCAACCAATTTTTTTTACCTTTTTATAAAAAAACAGGTATGCACCACACGGACCTATTTTTCGGTCTATAGGTGAGGGGCCTATACATACATGCATACATACATACATACTTACTTACATATATATATATATATATATATATATGTGTGTGTGTGTGTGTGTGTGTGTGTGTGTGTGTGTGTGTGTGTGTGTGTGTGTGTGTGCGTGTGTGTGTAGGCTAATTTACCATCCAAAAACTCAAGGGAAAACCAAAGAATTGAATGTGAAGAAAAGGAACTGAACAAATAAAAATAAATTAGCGGCTCCCTACCCAAACCAATACATCCAATGGCCAACTCATGCCTATAAAGAGTCCACGAGGGTCGTTATAGCAGGATTTATGCCCCACTATGGTGGTTGTCCCCTGTTTCTCCTAAATCGCCCAAAACATATTCGTCTTCAACCTCATAACTAAACTTTCCATTAGTGTTCTTTAAAAACTACAATACAAGTCCAAATAAAATTATTATTACTTCCACATTGTTCTAATGAAAATTCTCACATTATAGTGTTCAAAACCAACATATCATTACACTCAAAATCCCATTTTTTAACACCCCTAGTATAGAATTCAATATCAGATTTCGGTTTCATCCTTAATTAAGTATTTTTCATACAAAATATATCAACAAAAAATGAAAAGTTGTGCACGAGTTCTAATAATCATAATATTATTTAAACACGGATTAAATAGTATTTTAAACATAAACACCTAAAATATAATAGTTTTTGTTGATACCAAAAATTATCCATCTACGTGGACCATTTGGATACTGACACGTGCTATATAGTGGAAGATTAATCCTAGTCAACAAGGACGAAATGCCGACCTACTGAGGGATAGTGACCAACATGTCAATAAGGCCCGACCAACACCAGGAAGACCGACCAACAATGATAGGAAAACACCAACAGTTGTATACATAAATGATTGTACAAATGTAAATGTCTACGATATAAAGACATTCCATCCTTTGATATTCTAACACTTATACACCCCCTGGGGGATATAAATACATTGTAAACCCTACATCTAAAATACATGAAACAAGAGGTAATTGAGCATTCCCAAAAGGAATACACGACAGTGGACGTAGGCTCTTCCTTTAAGTCGAACCACTTTAAAAATCTTTTGTCTCTCTTATATTTATATGTGACCAATTAATTAGCCTAGTCTAGTTTTTACATCAACAAATTGGCACCGTCTGTGGGAATGATATTTCTAATCAATCTCACCCATTCAGACATTTAAATGGCTGATATTCCTGAATCAAGTCTCAGGAATGAGGGTATTCAACCTATCTCTTCTACTCCTCCATCTGCAAACAATTTAACTATAATTTTGGCCAGTCTTTCAAGAAGCCAAGAGTCTACGCAAGATATTATCTGGCAACTTACATAAAATCTTCGAGCGGGGCACCTGCTCTATCTGCTCAGGGAAATATGTCACCACCCCTACCAACAAGTGGCCGACGCAACCAATCAATGACGATGAGGGATGTCTCCTACCATCCAAGGTTAAATTCATGGCTCAGGACATCAGAATCGTTCCACACGCAATCTTATTCTCCAGAAAGGCCAAGTGCCTTAGAGAGATTAAGTCGTGCTTCCCCCTTTAATCATTTGGGACCTAAGAGAAACATAAATGTTTATAGGGTAATGTCCGGTAACACCTGACGACCATCTAATCAAAAGGAAGGCACGTCCCAGTCTAGATCAAATGCCCGACGAACTGCTGCTCGGACAGAACAAATACAGGAAGAAAGCTCACCAAATAACAATGTTGTAACGCATAAATCCGGTGCTTACAATGATGCATGGAAAGGCTCCATACAGAGATTGAAAGACAAATTAGGAGAAATGGCGAAGGAGAAAAACCCACTGCAAAGAAGCTTTGTAAAAGGATCTCTATTTGTGCAGGCAATTGTGGATTTCCCTACTCCAGCAAAGTTCAAGGCTCCAGTAGTAACACCTAAATATGATGGAAAAACTGACCGAGTTCTCCACATAGAACAATATCAAGCGGCTGCTGACATTTATGTCATCCCCGAAGAAATGAGGTCTAGAGCTTTTTCTAGAACCATTACTGGATCTGCCCAAATTTGGTATAATAGTCTTCCTCGGGAAAAAATTTCTAGCTTTAACCAACTGGCTGAGCTATTCATTAGCAACTTTTTCTTTGGAGCAGAGACTGTCAAAAGGAGGGCACGCTTACTTAGTGTGAGATAGAAGAATGAGAGAGCACCAGTGATTACATCACTTATTTTAATAACGAGAAACTAGAAGTTATTTATTATGAGGAAAAGACTGTAATAACCTCCCTTATAAGTGTACTGCTCCCCGAAAAATTATATTATACACCTGCTAAAGACCCTCAAAAGGCAATAGAAGAATTAATGGCTAAAGTACCAAAGATCATGAATGTCGAGGAAACAATGATAGCCAAGCGTAGCTCAAAAACAAAAGTTGATGGCAAAAATGATTAGAAAAGATCATAAAGACCCCAAAGAACACAAGGAATCAAAATAAAAATGAGTTTTGGAGCGACTCAAGAATTACAATGATTATACTCCGTTAACCATGGGAATTCACCATGTTTTAGAAGAAATCAGGCATAATAAAGATGTGTGTTGACCTGATAAGTTGAGAAGTTCCCCGACTAAGAGGGATAAGACTAAGTATTACGAATTCCATAGGGATCACAATCACACGAAGGAGCATTGCATAGCTCTTCAAAATGAGATTAAAACTCTCATCCGACCAGGAAAGCTAAATCAGTCTGTTGATCGACAAAACAATGAAGGAATTCAGTATTGATCATAATATCCTTGCAAGCCCAGAGAGAAGAAGAAAATAACTCGTGAAAATGATCAAGATGATGGTCCCGATCTCCCCAAAAAACCCCTTACAACCAGAATGTGAGGTATTCTGTATCAGTTTTGGTTCTTTTGATTGACAAATGATTACATGTGGAGATGTAGGAGGAGGAGATCATACAACAGAGCGAAAAGGTTACCTCAATGATGCACAAGCTTGGTCACACATACAGAGGATCAACCTTGCCGAGAAATATCGACCCAGGAAGGTTAACAAAGATAAACTGGTAATTGGTTTCTCTAAAAATGATCTCTCAGGGGTACTGTATCCTCATGATGACCCACTAGTAATCAAAGTCAGAAACGAAGAAATCATTGTCTCTAGAGTACTAATAGATAATGGAAGCTCAACGGATATCATGTTTTATCCTTGTTTCAGTAACTTGGGTTTTAAACTCGACCAATTAGAGCCCTATCATTAACCACTAATAGGATTTGCAGGTGAGAAAGTCTTTCCTTTGGGAAAAATTAACATGGAGGTGATGATCGGCACATGGACAGCTAGCCAAACAGAGAAGATCCATTTCTTTATAATGGATAAAAATGTTCATTCAACTTATAATAGAATCATAGGAAGAGTAGGGCTAAAGAAGTTTGAGGAAGTATCATCCACTATCCATCAGTGTTTAAAATTCCCTACTAATTTTGGTGTGGGAATTGTGAAATGTGATCAGAAAGTAGCTTGGGAATGTTACTACTCGTCTGCCGAGCAAGAAGACTTGGAAGAAATAAAGAAGAAAACCACTACCTACTAAGTGGATACTTCTGAGCTTAATGAAGAATCTGAGTTTGAAACCTTAGACCCAATTGAGGAAACAAAACTAGTAAAGGGACAAATTATGGAAGAAACTTAAAGCTTTATGTTAGACGACGACAAACCAGAGCACATCACTCAGATAAGGACAATGTTGGATCCTGTTCTTAAACAGGAACTGGTAAGCTTCCTTAGATAGAGAAAGCATGTGTTTACCTGGAGTCAAGAATATATGCTTTGGATAGATCCCAATTTCCTTTGCCATGATCTCAACGTAAATAAAGAAGTTAAACCAGTAAAGCAAAGACGAAGAGTGTTCAGCCCCGAGAAGAACCAAGCCATACAGGAATAAGTCAAAAAGCTTCATAAGGCAGCTTTTATTAATGAAATGAAATATCCAGATTGGTTAGCCAATGTAGTTATGGTCAAAAGGAAAAATAACAAGTGAAGAATTTGTGTATATTTCATATATTGAAATAAAGCATGCCCAAAGGATCACTTTTCTTTCTCGTGAATAGATTAACTCATGAATGCTACATCAGGACATGAACTACTCAGATTTATGAATGCTTATTCTCATCATAACCAGATAAAAATGAAGCCTGAAGACAGAGAAAGCACTTCTTTCATCACTTCCCAATGAACATACTGTTATAATGTTATGCCTTTTGATTTGAAAAATACAGGTGCTATATATCAAAGGTTGTTCAATAAGGTGTTCGAGGAGAAAATAGGTAAGAATATGGAAGTCTACATGGATTATATGCTTACAAAGAGCAAAAAGGTGTCTGATCACACTGTCAACCTCAGCCAAACTTTTGATCAACTTAAAAAGCACCAGATGAGGTTGAATCTGGCCAAGTGAATTTTTAGAGTGCATGAAGGAATGTTCCTCGGGTACATAGTAAATCAAAGGGGAATTGAAAAAAATCCACATAAGATCAAAGCATTAATTTAAATGAAATCCTCAACTTACAACAAGGATGTGCAACGACTAATTGGACGAGTAGTAGCATTGAACATATTCGTGTCTAGAGCTACAGATAGGTGTCGGTCGTTCTTTAAGGTGCTCAGAAAGAGTTTTGAATAGAATGAAGAATTTGAAAAAGCTTTTGTGGAATTGAAAAAGTATTTGGGGTCACCTCCATTACTCTCCCGACCAATCACATGTGAAAAATTATACCTGTACTTAGTTGTTTCTGAATCAGCCATAAGTTCTACATTTATTCGAGAAGATAATGGAGTTCAAAAACCCGCCTATTATACTAGTTAGGCTTTTCGAGAAGTAGAAATCAGGTACCCTCATTTGGACAAATCGGCATTATCACTGATTGAATCATCCAGACGAATGAAACCTTATTTTCAAGCCCATACAATTGTAGTTTGCACTGATATGCCTCTAAGGCAGGCTCTGCATAAACCGAAGAAATCTGGTAGATTAATGTATTGGGATATGGAATTGGGGGAGTATGATATCATATATGAATCAAGGTCTTCTTTGAAAGGCCAAGAAGTGACAGATTTCATAGCGAAGTTCACTTACTCTGAGGTCCCCGAGCAACAAATTGAATAGGTTGAACAAGAATCAGGAGGAAATGATGTTAATAAGAAAGCTTCCGAAGAACCTTATGTAACACCCTGTCATTTTATGCATTTAATATTTAATTAATTAGAAAAAAATTCTAAATTACTTGTGTGTCGTAATTTTTATTGAATTAATTATGGTAATATTTATTTAGATATTAATCGGAGAGTAAGTGGTTAATATTTAGGAAAATTTAAATTATTAAGTGAATAGTAATAAATTATTTGCGTCATTATGGGTATCAGTGATGGGGCATTTAGTTATCTCAGTCGGGAGTCGAATTAGACTAATTTGGGTGTGAGATAAGGATTTTTATAAATTAATTCGGATGCCAATTTTGAGTGTACGGTTGAGTCCGGCTGGGCCGAGATAGTCGAAAAAGTGTACCCAGGAGTAAACGGGTCACGCTATGTTTTTAGACATAGCCGGGCCCACACGGGGGTATTTGGGTCACTTGGGTTTGGCCCATTAGGTAAAAAACGGGATTAAGCCTAATTACTTAATTATTATGAAAAGGGGAATAGCTGATTAAAATTTAGAAAACACTTAGTGGGAGAGAAAACCCTAAGAAGCAGTTGAAGGCAATTTGGGGGACAAAGGAAAGAGCCAAAAGAAGGGATTTCATCTTCAACCTTGAGAATCACAACTTCATATCAGACCCTACGAAATCATAAGGACAGTGGTTAACTTGCTGTAGAATTTAATTATGTTTTCAATTCATATTTATGTGATGTGAATACCTAAAATTCATTTTGGGGATAAATGGGTACAAAAATGGAGTTTTTGTAATTGGAACACAAGATGAGAATTGGTGTAAGAAATTATGGTGTAACATGATTCTGAATATATAATTGCCTTTTTTATAATAAGCCCAGACGAAATTGGAAAGGAAATCGAGTTGGTAATTTGGTGTTGTGACTGTTATACGAATAACCTGGCTTTTTCCCAATTTAGAACAAAATAGTAGAGAACGAAAATTAAACGAGGTTTGGGGACTTCATGGGGGTCCCTTATGGTGTTATTGACGGGTTATATTGATGAGAAGGCTTGAGTTGGACTGTAGAAGGAGTTAGGAATTTAAGGTTTCCATCCATGGCTGAAACAGAGTCTCGGAAAAGATGAAGACCTGTTCGATCGATCGATCGATGGTTAAGGATTGATCGATCGATGGTTTGGGATTTTTGGCCGTTCGGCTAGTTTATATATATAACATGAATTTAATTAAAAATTTCTTTCCATACCTTATTTAATGAGAAATAAATATAGGACATAAAATCTAATTAAGTATGAGGAAAAAATAATTGGGATTTGAGGGAATTTATGTGTGACACACTATGGTTAAATTTTGGGAAGAATATTTCGAAATAATTAAATACGGATAAAGTGGGCGAGTCCGGGTATATTGGTTGAGTGATACCAAGGCGTTGAATTAATTTAGAGTGAAAGCTAAATAATTTGGAGACGGGGATTTAGACTCGGATATTGTTTTATTTCAGGCCACCAGAGCGAGTCCGAATATATTGGTTGGAGCGACACCAAAAGTAATCTAATTAATTAATGTGCAATTAATTAATAATCAGAGTTATGACATAAACTCATGATAAATTGTATAGGCTTGTGTTACGGACTTAGTACACGGTATAGCCGGGGTGTTTTATATATATATATATATATATATATATATATACGGTGTGCGATAGTATATATATATGATTTGTGCATTAATATCAGTGGCTAGATATTATTATTATATATACTCTAGTGCTATAGGGGAGGTTACGCGTAGAGGATGAATCCCCTAGCTTGAGGAGTAGGGCGAGTATATTCCCAGGTCATAGTGTCCATTATATGGGTGAGGGGCATCTCACTTTCAGGGAAGGAATATGATCGCCTCCAATATTTATGGATTAACCAAGTTAGTGAGCGATTCTGACTTGGGGTAACTAGGTTATGTGAATATACCTAGTGGGATAGCACTTTAGAGAATATACATCCGGTGAGTTATTACTCGGGAGGATGTTCATTATTAATTATTATTTCAGCATATTTGTGAATGTTGTAATATCACTATACGTATATAATGAGGTAAATAATTATATACGGGTTAATTAGTACAAGCTGTGAGTTGTATCATATATCGTGGATGTGGAAGTTATATGAATATAAAAATGGAAATGATTAATTAAGTTAATGATGACAATAACGTAGAAATCATAATTTTGGCATACTCGGTTAGAGTAGGGTGGTTGCAAGGGGTATTTCAATTATCTAGTTATGGGTTAAATAACTAAGGAAATTAATTGAGGCGTTAGTAGTGCACATTAGAGGAGGGGTGAGGATATTCTCAAGGGAGTACGACACTAACTAAAATATGAAGAGCATTCATACATATTTATTACTGCAAGTTAATCAATTGCTAAATGTTTTCCAAATGTTTTGGGTACTAACCCTTGCTATAAAAACTTTTAAAAATCTTTTAGGTGTCCAGCCAAAGGGACGCCAGACTTGACTCATTCCTGGGATTCATTCCTGTAGCACATGTGGATGTTGCGGGAGTTTGATAGGCGCTTCGTTATTTTCATTTCTAGTATAGAAATTTCCTATCAGTTACTCGAGCATGTCGCTCACTGTTTTATTCAGTACTTATGTCAGACTTGTTGAGATTTATTACTTGTCTTTACTTTTGTTGTATTTGAGCCGATGGTTTATTCGGTCAGTTATTTAGACGTGAATGGTGGATTTCAGTTAATTGTGATTGTTTAAATTAATTTGTTTTCCCGTGAGTATTTCATTAAATTAATAAAAGATAAAACATGGCACGAGTCTAATTTTCTCACTTAGGTAGTTAGTAATTAAAAAGGCGACAGTGATGCTAAGAATGAACAAACTGAGAAACCTGTTCTAATTTAATTTAGGACTGATCACCCGGGTTAATTAGGCGGGGTGTCACACCTTCTTTAAAAGAAGCAGTTGTCGACCTACCAAATTCCTCTTCCCGAACATAGGAGATGACCAGGGAGTATGAAGAAACAAGAGGAAAAATATTCTACTATGGGAATTTAACAAACCAATCGTTTGACAACAAGGCCCCAGTATGGAATTTATATGTTGATGGATCATCTTGTGCAATCGGCAGCGGAGTAGGTATAATACTTAACACTCCTGATGGTATTGATATTGAGTATGCCCTACGTTTTTAATTCCAGGATTCAAACAATAAAGCAAAGTATGAAGCCCTTATTGTGGGCTTAAGTTTAGCCCAATCATTGAGTGCCAAGAAAATTGTGGCACACGATGACTCTCTGTTGGTGGTGAACCAAATACTGGGTTTATATAGAGCTAAAGGAGAATTAACAACCAGGTATTTATCTAAGGAGATGGAAGTCATTGTAAAATTACCAGTTTTTCAGATGAACAGAATCCCATGGTTAGAAAATGCCCGAGCTAATGCCCTTTCTCGACCAGCCTCAGCTACCAGGATTGAACTCCGATGAACTAGTCCTATTGAGATTTTCGCCAATAGGAGCATAAATGAAGATCTGATGATTAATTTTATTGCCATAGAATGGGGCCATTATGGATGGACCCCATCAGAGCATACATTGAAGAGGGAACTCTACCAACATATATGGTGGAAGCAAAGAAGTTAAAGTATAAAGCAGCTCGATATGTACTAAATAATGGTGTTTTGTATAGGAGAGGACTAATAGTCAATTTGCAATATTGTGTGCATCCATCAGAGATCCAAGATCTAATTCAGGAGGTGAATAAAGGATTATGTGGAGCTCACATAATAGGGAGAACACTTCTGCAGAGAATCAGTGCGCAAGGATATTAGTGGCTAACAATGCGAGCAGATTGTGAAACTTTTGCCAAGAAGTGTGATAAATGTCAAAGATTCTCCACCATTCAAAAAACTCCACAGGGTGCTCTAACTCCAATCACTTCACTATGGCCATTTGCTATATGGGGTATAGACTTGGTCGAACCATTTTCGACCACCCGAGGAAGATTTAAGTACTTGGTTGTCACAGTGGATTATTTTATAAAATGGGTTAAGGCAGAGCCCTTGATAAACATGCCTTATGAAAAGTTCTATCAGTTCATATGGAAAATCATCATTTGTAGGTATGGGTTGCCCTATGCTTTAATTACCGAACATGGAACACAATTTGATAATGATGAATTCGCAACTTATTGTGCTCAGTCCAATATTCAAAAATTGCATTTGGCTCCAGGACATCCTCGGAGTAATGGCCAAAATGAACTTACGAACAGAACTTTGCTTAACGGGTTGAAGAAAAGGCTTGACGATGCGAAGGGAAACTGGATAAATGAGCTACATTATGTCTTGTGGGCATACTGAACAACCCCGAGAACAGCTAATGGAGAATTCCCATATATGTTAGCATTTGGGACAGAAGTCATCATACCTACCGAGATGGGCTTACTATCCCATAGAGTTTTAAATTTTAATTCTACCGTAAGTGACATAATGAGAAGACTGGATCTAGATATACTGAAAGAAGTAAGAGAAGATGATGCCCTAAGAAATGCAACCTACCAATAGAGAACAACCCATTTTTACAATAAAAGAATGAAACCGACCAACTTGAAGGAAGGAGATTATGTGCTCAAGAAAGTTCTGCAGAAAAATAACAAGCTAGAGGACAATTGGCATGGGCCATACCGTATTTCAGCAGTCATCTGACCTAGAACTTATAGAATTGAAAGCTTAGAAGGCAAAAAATTCAAAAACCCATGGCATGTCTAGCATATCAAAAAATATTATCAATGATGTTATCAGTTGTAATCAGTTTGAAATCAAAGTTCAGTATCAATAAAATAATTCGTTCTTTCAATTATTGTTGAATTTTTTTTGGAAGTACTAGTGATATGCACTAAGTTAGAACTTATTGCCATAAAACCTTCAAAGTATTGCTCGGTTAAGAAAATATTTTCCTAAAAGATGCTCGGGAGACCACAAGAATACAACAGAGTTACTTGGCACAAGTTATAAATTTCTCAAAAAAGACACAAACTTGATCACTGATATGCAAAGTCCAAGTCAACAGGACACTAAGTCCTCAAGAAACTTGGTCCACAAACATAAAGATAAAACAAGATCTTTATCCTACTGGGTAAAGTGCAGGAAGAACGTTGCAAATATTCCTCAAGCGGAATGTAAGCACATATTCTACATACGCCTGGTCACACCACTAGTATCTAATGCAAAAACCTAACACTTGGATGCATTAGTAAAACCTTTGGAGACACATGGGTAACTAGCTTTAAATTTAGACTTTAATCTAAGTATTCTAGTAGTACCTATGTATTCATTTAACTAGCTCTAAATTTATATTTTAATCTAAGTATTCTAGTAGAACATATGCATTCATTGGTAATTGATAATCAATTTAGATTTTAATCTAAGTGTATTAATAGAACTAATTACAAAGAAGGTATTAATATTACACATTCAACACAAGATAAGTTTATCAAACTTTCATTTCATTAATCAAATTAATTACATAACTTTGTTAACAAAACAAAGTACAAAGCTTCATTCTGCATGATGTTTCCCTTCATATTTGGAAACATGATCCATTCCAGCAGGAGGATCATCTAAAGTGTAAGGAGAATTAATGAAGTCAAAATCCTGGTTCTGGCATTGCTGATACTGGGAAAATCAAGCAGGTGAGAAGGTCAGGCGATCTCTAATTCATCATAAGCTCATAATCTCCCAAGTACTTTAAAATCAACCATTGAAGAATACGTTGGACAGGAATACAATTGACATATAATTTAAAAAGGGGATCATCAAGGTCAAGAAATCTTGGATCATACCAGTCCCATAGTTGGTTATTTTGATCCATCTCCATCACTGTCAAAGCATTCATCCAACCCTATTTATAGCTCTCATTCTTAGCTTATTGAAGCTTGTCATCAAGATGCCCCAGAGCTTGATTGTACCCTTCCATCTAGACTTCCCTTGGTTATTTGTGGAATTAAAAGGTTAATCTGTCAACCTGGTAATGCAGTTTCTTCAGCACTCCATCCTTAGCTTATAATGTAGAAGATTTAATGGATAGTTGCTCAAACAAGGTCTGTAGCTTCTAGGATATCTCAGCAATGGCTTGATTTTTTACTTTTAGTTATGTAGCTTGATTGGTAAGGGTATGTTGGGTCCTGATTTCCTCTGTAGTACCTAGTCCAGGTTTGTTTCTATCTCGAAAAGGTGAAGAAGCAAGTTTTAATTTCTTCAAGGCCTTCAAATACTCACTCAACCTTGCATTCTCAGCCTCCAAGAATGAGTGACCCTCATCCGTAATTGAAACAATAGTATTGGATGACTTCAAGGCATCAAGTTCATCTCTTAAAATTTTATTCTCTTCCTCTAAAAGCTTGGCAATGGCCCTTGCTTCCTTCATTTCACGATTAAGCAGGAATGCTTGCTTTCGAAAATAGGAGGAAAATTTATCCAACTTTTTCTCAAAGCCCCAACCTTCACTCAAGGAGTGGAAATTCTTCTCATAATCCTCAAGCAAACATGCCTTAGTTTCCTTGTGGTCCTCCTGTAGATCTTCAATCATTTCATAGTAGGTAATATTTTTTAACATTACCCGATCAACAAGACACTTCAGATAAACATAGGCCTCTTAGGCTTGCTCGGATACCCCTTCCTCGAGTAACTTCAGTAGGTCAGCCTCAGTTAGAGATAAATGACCAGCTTTGAAAATCTCATTACACCTCTCGAGTAGCTCAAAGTCAGTAAATGTGAAGTATTTTAATTTATTCATAAACTATTAAGAATAAGAAAATCATCAATCAACAAGGTGCAGAATATGAAAAAATACAAGCAGAGGAATAAAAACATTTCTCTTTTCATTAATAAAAGGGGAAAGTACAGGTACATCTTCAAAAAAAGGTACAACTACTGAAAAAGGGAAATAAAAAGGTGCTCAGATTTACACATTCTTCTTATCTGCCTCAGGATTAGCAGAAGTAGAAGCATGATCAGAAGGAGGAGGAGTATTAACCGTAGAGGAGCATAAGAATCAACATCTTGATGTTGATCGACATACTCCATCACCATAAGGGATTCACTAGAACCCACATCATCAACTTCCTTATCCATATTTGGAGGGCCCCAAGATCGTATCGCAAGAATAGCTTGGAGTGTTTTGGAGTGCCGACCTCCACTAGAGCAGTAGACCAGCCATACTTAAAGCATTTCTTCTTCACAAACTTAATTTGTAAAGAAGCTGCTATACTGGACTTATCCCAACCTCTGTTGAAATCAGCCTCCATGACCTTAGTCATTTTCGTCTTCTCAACATCCAAATCCTTATTTAGCTGGGTAGTCCTGACTTTCTCAACATCTAAGTCTTTTTACGATTGATCATCTAGACCCCGAGCAGTTTCAGCAGGTCCTTCAGCATTTTTCACCTTCTCCTCCTATTTTTTCTTTTCATTGGCTAGTGCTCATTGGGAATCAAGCACTGGCTTTTTTATCTCATTAAAAGCCTCTTCATCTTCCCCAGAAGAAGCTCGCAAAGCCTCATCTTTCTCCAACATATTTTTGAAGTTAATGAGGAATTGCACAAAGACAACAAGGAAAGTCAGTATTATAAAGAACAAATAAAGATACATAAAAATAAATAAGGTAAAAAAATATACTAGAGCAAGGCTTTGAGTAGCCCTGTCAGAACTTTTAAAATGAGATGTCCTGCAAATCCAGGTCCAAGGACCACTAGAGAGGAAGAAGAAGATATATCGACCAATTCTCGCTAGTCAGGAAGGGTAGAAGAACCTTCTAGTAACTTATAAGGAAGCCCTTTCCTTATTATTTTTAGGGGGCTCTATTCAACTTTCTTGGCTAGGGGTTTCTTCCCAGTTTCATCTTTATTTCTCACCCCCTCATCAGCTTGTTTAGAATGGGCATTGACATCTATATCTCCTAAAATGTTAGGAAATTTCTTTTTTCCTATAGCAACGGTAAAAGGTAAGTTTGAATCCATAGAAGAAGGGGAGAGGGTAGCAAGATCACCACTACTAGATGCAGCACCTGAGGAAGTAGAAAGAGGTTCTTGCTCAAGGTCAATTATATGGGAAGGAGTGACTACTGGGGGATGAGCAACAAAGGAGGAAATCATAATCTTGTACTGCAACAAATGGGATGCAGACCTAATGTTCTCCTCGTCAATCCTCTTATGAAGACCCCAAATGAATTTTAACTCCTTGAGTTTTAATTCACTCTCCTTTGGGAACCTTCTCTTCTGATTAACTGCAATCAAAATTTACAGAGAAATAATTAGTATTAGATTTAAATAAGTATATACAGGGTAAGACAGTTAAATGAGGAATAACCTATCCCATTGCCAAAAGGAGGGCATCTTGGCACATGGTACTCAACATTTCCAGTCAAAGGGGCGTATTCATAATTTTTTACAACAACTCCATGCTCAAAATAATCCCTATTGGAATCTAGAAGAGCGACTACTAACGCTTTGTTTAAATCCCTAGTCTTTAAATAAAACGTGGTGTCACTAGTCACCCATTTATAAAAAACATTATTTCTGGAATCCCTAGAAAGGTTCCATGGATTTGATTCAACCTATACACTCCATTTACCACCCTCCAAGTATTGGGGGCTACCCTAGCTGGGATAACGTCAAAATATTAACAAAACTCAAGGCATAATGGATTTAGAGGAAAGGTAAATCCACACTCAGCTATAAAGATAGAGGGAAACCAGTGACCCTCAGCAAGTGAGAAAAATCAACAGGCAAAGTAGCGTGTTCCAAAACAACTAAAGAGGGAATCTTAAATTCATTTCTAAATTCGTCAAGAGAATCAATTGTCTAAACCATGATGTAGAATAGAAGAAAAGATAACGAGTTATTACAGAGATGAAGGATTCAACAAGAACTGAAGGACAAAAAATGATCGCACAAGAGAGAAAAATAAAGCTTGAAGACACAATAGCCAAAAACACTCAAAAAAATTGAGGTAAGAAAAGATTGTGGGGTTTTCGCTCTTTATAGGTTGCCTCAAAAACTGGAAAATTAATAATTAAAAGACAGGATCGATTGAACTAGTGGCGACTAAAGGGAGAAAAGATGGATTTACCCAAAAATGATTCGTGAAAGTTATGGATAATTTCAAATTTTCCACGCTCGTTATATTTCCATATTTAAACCATAATTTTCACAAGTATGGGAAGCCGGCAACCGACCAAGCCTAAAATTGTTGGCCGAGCAACTTTAAGAGCATGTTCCATACTCTTATAAAAACTTCAAGTCTAAAACATTGGGGGCTTCTGTTGATACCAAAAACTATCCATATACGTGGACCATTCGGATACTGACACATGCTGTACATTGGAAGATTAATCCTAGTCGGCAAGGACGAAATGCCGACCTACTGAGGGATTCCGACCAACCTGTTAATGAAGCCCAACCAACACCCGAAAGACCGACGAACAATGACAGGAAAATGCCAGCAATTCTATACATAAATGATTGTACAGATGTAAATGTCTACGATATAAAGACATTCCATACTTTGATATTCCAGCACTTGTACACCCCATAGGGGATATAAATACATTGTAAACCCTACATCCAAAAGACATGAAAAAAGAGGCAATTGAGCATTCCCAAAAGCAATACACGACAGTGGACATAGGCTCTTTCTTTAAGTCGAACCACTTTAAAAAACTTTTGTCTCTCTTATATTTATCTGTGATCAATTAATTAGCCTAGTCTAATTTTTTGCATCAACAGTTTTATACCCAATAACAGTTTATAACTTTAATTTATTTTAATTTAATATGCCACATAATTAAATCAACAAATTAATTCCTAAACATTCTCATGATCGCAAATATAATTAAATATCAATCAAGACATAAAATAGTTACAAATTACATGGTGATAAAAGCAAAAGATTTCTTGTTTGAATATAATGATGAGTGGTCCTCCTCTTGTGATATCTTTGTTCCTCTCCTCAGATCTTCTTAGGATCTCTCAAAACTATTAGGTTTATAGTGATAATGTTTTATGTGTAAAGTAATTTATTAATGAGGGTCCACATCATTTAAATACCCTTTATCCCACAGGTCCATATAAGGACTAAATTTTGGCCTCCAAATGAACCTAAAACACTACCCAAACTGTCCCAAAATTTAGCCCCAATGTATACCTACCCCCTTCTCCCAATCTAAATTATCAATAATATATATTTGGGCCTCTGTACCACTTCAGATTTCGGTTCAAATGGTAAGACCTCACATCATAAAATAAATACACCACTAAATTATTTTACATGTGACCACACATAATTAATTCTCATATAATTAATATTCCCTATTAATTAATTTAAAACATGCTATATAAAATCACATAATAAGTAAAATTTAAATCTAACATAAATTATGCATTTATTATTATCATTTCACACAAGTAATAATTATTCCCAATGTACTAATTCATTCCCATAATTAATAAATAATAAATAAATACGACAAAAATGTAGGGTCACGAATTTATTTACAAGCACCAAGAGAAGTTTCGTTCTAAAAGCCTTCTTCTCACGGGTCATGAATTCTCAAATGACTTGGATAAAAAACTCTTGTGATATGTGTGAACCCTTGTCATGTTTTGCACCATATCATTTGATCTAAAAAAATATATATGGTTCCATCTCAGCCTTGTCTCACTGATGCTTTACATCTGCAAAGACGATGGTTAGGCCCACGACATACTGGCGACAACCAGATTAAAATATTAGCATTTTGAAATCCAAATATCTGTTACAATATTATCTCTCACTAAACATTTTTATCTAATCAAGCTTATTGGCTTACACCCTTATATCCTAAGTATGATGTACGGTTGCGACTTACTTAGCTTGGAGTTTTATTATCGGTTATTTTATTTTCTCAAAATTGTACATAAAACCCGCTTTCTCTTCATTTTAATAAAATTTTCAAATATTTTAAGAGCACAAATATCCAAAAGAGAAGCCAAGTTTTTTTTCCTTCCTTTTTATGAAGTCATAACATTTCAAAGAAAATAAAGATAATTATAGCATCGTTAATCATTTTATTCCTTTCTCTTCCTTTCACTCAATCAATCGTTCATTGTTTGGTCAATAACAAAGAGGAAGAGGAAAAATTTTATATCATCAAACACTTTTGCACCATTAATCTTTTTCAAGTTATGACCTTTTTTCCTTGGGCGATTATTATGATAGTGTTGTTTATTAAGGGATTCCTCATCTATAAAGAAGATAGAGTTCTAGTTTGTTTGAGGGAAACATTCTTGAACAGTTGATCATATCATTGTATATGTTAAGATTATCATCAGCATTATAGAGGTTTCTAACTTTCTGTGAATTAGTGGGAAAAGGGAAAGGTGTGAGTTAGCATCTTGTGTGATCATAATATGTTTATCGCCACTATAAATCATTACGAAGTTTTTGGTGAGATTTTTTCATTGGTCTGAGGTTATTTCCAATTAATAGATTTTTCCTCATAGATTCGATATTATGTGTTTATTTACTTTTTTGCATGATTTATAACTCAAATGTTTAACTAAGATTAATTATTTACTTATTATATCATTGGTAAATCTTGTCACCTAAATATTTATGGTGTGCGATTTGACTAAGTACTAAATAAACTCTATAAGAATTCCTTTTTATTTGGTGTATTCTCTGTTCGGTATAAAAAAATAAGCTCTCAACTGGTATCAGAGCTAGTACTATTTTTAATAGTTTCACCATCCAGAAGATCACATTTTAGGTTAATATGTAAATATGTAATGCTAAGTGGAATAGAAATATATTATGATATATATCCTCATCCTAGCATATTTGTATCTTTAATTGGTTTAAAGTTAAAATAAAAATAGGTGTCGATCTTTATTCATAAGTAATAAGAGTGTATCGAAGATTGAGACTTTGTCTTCCTCCTGTTATACATTCTATTTCCTTCGTGAGGAAGAAGATTGCTGCCTACAAATTGCCTTTGTAATCTTCGTGTTGGAAATTTTTAAACATAAAAAAGTGTTTCTTAAAAGTTTCCTTATTGCTAAAAATGTTGAAAAAGAAATTGTTTCTTTAAAACCAAAAAGTTATAGCTTCAGTGTTGCGGAAGCTCAAAGGCCTGCTCTAAGAAAAAATCTCTTTTCTATATATAACGAGAAATTTATTTTAGAAGGGAGATTAAATGTTTTACAAACCAAATTCGAAGAATGTAAAAATTCTAATGATTCTTTAAAATGAAAAATCACCACTCATGAAAATAATCTTCTTTGTGCTAAATGTATAAAGGTCAATTTGGAAGATTGATTAAAGAAAATGAGAAAAATACTTTTATCTCAAACCCAATCTTCTAATGAGAAAAGTGGAATTGAATACAACAAATTTCAAAATATATCTAATGAGAAATCTAAAACCATGATTGTAAAATTTTCTCATGAGACTCAAGATCCTCTAAAGTTTTTTTTGCAAAGAGAAAAGAAAAACGTATTGAAGCTTCCTAATTCAAAAGTAGTTGCATAGTGTTTTATTAAACATTTTGCAAAAAGAAAAGAACATTTGAAGTAATTTTATTTTAAGTTTGGAAAAACCACACATGTGACCAAAAATCCCCTAGTTTAAGAAAATATGAGTTTACTTTGTTAAGGTGTGACTTAAATATGCTTTTGGAAAAATCAAAAACTATTTTGTCTAATATTGATAAATGTTAATAAAAATTAGAAATTTTAACCTAGTTTAAATTATTTATGTAAGCAGGTCTGGACCAAGCCCACAAAATATTTTTGGGGCCGAAAGAAATAAAAAAAGTTTCTTGTCAAACATACATATTTAGTGCCTTATAATGCCTCATTGTGGTATTTTGATAGTTATTTTGGTAGGCATATGACTCGCGATAAGTCGTTTTAAAAAATAATTGAAGACAAAAAATGGTACATGTCACTTTTGGGGAAGGAAACATGTCTAGCATCTTAGGAAAGGACGCAATTGATGTCGCTGGGTTTTTGAGGCTAGACAATATCCTTTTGGAGAAAGTATTAAAGGCTAACAATCTTTTCTTAAGGTAAATGTGTGATGGTCACCACAATGTGGGTTTTTTACCACAAACAAAGGCCAAGTTCTAAATATTAAAGGTAAATGCATATTGAAGGTCACTATAACATTGGAAAATTATTATCGTTAATACCTATACCGAGGTAATTTATAATAGTATTGACGAAGATGTGTCAGATCTTTGGCACAATAAGTTGGGTCATATGAAGTTTAGACACCTTGGCAAACTTTGTAGGTATGAGCTCATTCAGAGTCAACTTATTCACGCATATGTAATATTTCTCAAATGGAAAAAAACAATTTAAATCGACATAAGTTGAATGTGATGTCTACCTCCTTAGTTTTAGAGCTTTAACACATAAACCTTATGGGTCCAAAACATACAGAGAGTGTAGTTAGTAAATGTTATGTATTTTATGATCATAAATGATTATTATACCTTTAATTTTGTAGGAGTTTTGTATAATAAGTCATATTCTAAGCACTTAGTTATTCTGAAGTGTAACAAATCCAAAACGAGAAGGATTGTTCTATAGTTCATGCCTAGAATGATCATGAACAAGAATTTGAGGGAACCAGTATTCTGTAATGGTGTAGTTATGTTGGCATACACCATGAATTTTGGGTCCCTAAAATATCCCAACAAAATGAGACTGTTAAAAAAAGAACCGAACTATCCAAGATATGGCTAGATCTCTGTTGATATGAAAAGTTGTAACCAGACAGTTTTGGGGAGAATCAGTATACACAACATGTCACACCATAAATCAAATACATATGACGTATGTTAGAAACAAAAACCTTCTGAGATTTAGATTGGCAAGAAGCTCACACACAAGTATTTTACAGTTTTTGGAAGCAATTTTCATAAACTCAAGGATCTTGAGTATTAGACTAAGATTGAAGCTAGGAGTGATTTTGTCACGATAATGACCCGAAAATAGTAGGGAAGGGGTGTCTTGACATGACACCAAGGCATCCAATATTCAGGCCTTAAAATTTTGTTTTAAAATATACGTAGCGGAAGTATGATCACATGGTTATGAATCGTAAAATACTAAAAGTGAAGGAATTACATCATCAGAGCTTTCTAAAGGGAACTTCATTTGTATTAAAATATCAACGAGTTACAACTTGACACAAAGAGCTAAACATGCTCTATATAATTAAACAAACTTCTACTTAAGATAACAAAAAGAGCTTTAAAAGCTAAATCTTCAACATAGTCCTTTTTCGTTCCATCCATGAACTTAATTATTTCCTGAAAAATGGTTCTTTATACAACGTCAGCTAAAAGCCGAATGAGATTCAATCTCCAGACATTCCAGGGTTTGTCAGAAAATTGATACCTATTCAATTTAGAACAGAAAGTATATACATAAAGATAGGAATTTCAAGTAATATATATAAAGTAGATGACAATATATATTCAGAATAAACAGTTCAGAACAGAGCAGATAAAACAATTGAGCATATGTCAATTATTCAGTTTTAGTGGCCATGTACACTCTAATACCCAGACAGATAGTGTTACCAAATGTTTCCACCCGATAACATCACACACAGATAATCATGATTTCTAGAACAACGTCTTGTTTAGGGCACACCAGCGATAAACCATCTGGGAAGGTACCACCAAAATATTTCCACCCGGTAGTCAAAGCCAACATAGTAAGAGAGTTTCCATTGGCCGAATCAATAATTTTAGAATTCAAATCAGATGTTTATATGGAGAGATATAAACATATAATAAACGATGGAATAATCGGTATCAGATGCATTTTGAGAATAAAATCATTTCACAAAATATACATAGTTTGCATAATATAATATAATCAAAATGCGCAAGAAATTACATAGAGTACTCACCTAAAATAGAGGTAAAAATTATAGATAACGAGTCTTCGATCGCACGTTAATCTAAAAAATACGATAAAGGTTTAAGTATATGTTCTAAACAAGGTCCAGTCTACATATTGTATTTTAATAGTAATTTGTTTCAAAGGATTACTAAAAAACATTTTCTTAACTTTTAAAACTTATTGATCGTAATTAAGGGATTCAATTCATAGTTCTTCCTAATCAGTCGGTTCCCAGTAGAGATGGAGGGTCACAGGGGCACCGCTTAAATACCATCTCCTCAAGACAGAACATTTCTGGATTCATTCCCAGTAGAGATGGAGGGTCACAGGGGCACCACTTAAATACCATCTCGTCTAGACAGAATTTCACTGGGCCTGACTTTGGAATTACTTAAATGAAATTCCATAAGAACGAGCAATTACTTTTAAAAAATCATTTTTAAAAACGTATATACAATTTCAAACAAGTTTACATGAAAATAAAATCAACTTGGATTTCTTCTAAACTTTAAGTTTTGATTAGTGAAGTCCTTAGTGTATTTTACCAGCATAACTACTAAGTAAAGCTATAAAACACAAAATTAAAACTATAAAAATACATTATAACATTTAAATAAAATAATACCTACGAAATGAATTCTTTCTTTGAAATTATAGAACTCCTTCTTAAGATATTTCCCAAGCTTTCTATCACTCTTTCTTACTATAATTCTCAAGGAATTGGTGTGAGTTTCAAATGAACCCTAAGGCCCTTTTTATAGGTTTCCAAAAGTATTACGGTGTTGACAGGTGTCTAATGATTAGGCTTTTTGGATTGCTGATTCAACACCGAGGTGTCGTGATCCGGAGTAGTCTTGCAGTGTTAATATCACCAAATGATGACAAGTGTTTTAGCTCTTTCTCTACAGATGACATGTTGAAGGGGAAGTGACCAGCACGTGGTGGAAAGGTGATAAGGGTATAAGGGTCATTTCACACATGAAGGGTATTTTGGTAATTTCACACTATATATTTTTAATATTTCTTAGAGGTCCTTGAAAATATTTTATTTACAAAATGGCCCATTTTATATTTTTATTTTAGTCCTTAAAGTTTCATAAAATTATATTTTCTACCCCAAAACTTATTATTTGCCTTAAGATATGTCATAAGACTTCGATTTGATCCAATTTACAGTTGATTCTTCGTAATTAAAATGGGGTTTATTATATTGATAGCCAATAATACCACATATCTAATAATACAATATTTATAAGATAATAAGTAACACAAGACTATAAAAACAAACTGTATATAAAAGTGGGGTCATTACATCCTACCCTCCTTATAAAAAGTTTGGTCCCCAAACTTTACTTACATTAATTTTCAAAAAGGTATGGATATCGCTGCTTTATCTCACCTTCCCGCTCCCACGTTGCTTCTTTAATAGAATGATTCCTCCATAATACTTTGTCTAGCGGAATAACCTTGGTTCGTAATATTTGATCTTTATGGTCCAAAATTTCCACTGGATGCTCAATGTATGACAAATCTTCTTTAACGTGAAGAGGCTCATGACTTAAGATATGTTTTGGATCAGGGACATATTCCTTTATCATTGATAGGTGAAACACATTATGTACACTAGAGAGTTCCGATGGTAAGGCTATTTTATACGCAACAGCTCCTATCCTTTCAAGGATTTCAAAAGGTCCTATGTATCTTGGGCTCAACTTCCCTTTCTTCCCGAATCGTATTACTCCATTTGCAGGAGATACTCGCAAGAACACATAATCTCCTCTTTTGAATTCTAACTGTCGGTGTCGATTGTCAACATAACTCTTTTGACGGCTTTGAGCGGTTCGAAGTCGATCTTGTATTAATTTCACCTTCTTTGTTGTGATCTGAATCAATTCTGGTCCCAATAATTTTCTTTCCCTAACTTCTACCCAACATGTAGGGGAACGACATCTTTTACCATAGAGTGCCTCATACGGAGCCATTTGAATACTTGCTTGATAGCTATTATTATATGCGAATTCCATTAACGATAATGATCATCCCAATTCCCTTTTAAATCAAGTGCACATGCCCTAAGCATATCCTCTAAGGTTTGAATAGTTCTCTCTGATTGTCCATCCGTTTGAGGATGAAAAGCAGTGCTAAAGTTCAATTTTGTTCACATGGCTTCTTGTAGGCTTTTCCAGAAGCGAGACACAAATCTAGGGTCACGGTCAGAAACAATTGAAATTGGGATTCCATGAAACCTAATAATTTCCCGCACATACAACTTAGCTAACTTCTCTAAAGAATGGGTAATCTTAATGGCAAGAAAATGAGAAGATTTAGTTAACCTATCAATAATTACCCAAATAGAGTCATTACCATTCGAACTCCTCGGTAAACCTGTCACAAAATCTATAGTAATATGTTCTTATTACCACTCAGGGATAGGTAGGGGTTGTAGTAATCCTGATGGTTTTTGATGTTCTGCCTTTACTTGTTGATAAACCAAGAACTGAGATATAAATTCTGCTATCTCCCTCTTCATGTTATTCCACCAAAATACTTCTCGAACATCCCTATACATATTTGTACATCCGGGATAAAATGTGAATCTTGAGTAATGACTTTCCTCCAAAATTTGCCTCTTTAGTTGGGCATCACATGGCACACACACTCTATTTCCAAACCTCAGTATATCATCTCGCATCGCAAATTTAGTTCTCTTACCCTTGATGACTTCTTCTCTAATCTTTTTAAGTTGTGGGTCATTTACTTGTGCAATTTTGATCCTCTCCATCAACATGGGTTGTACTTATAAGTTTGCAATTATTCCTCATTTGCTATAGATACGTACATCTATTTCCATACTTCTCAAATCCCTTAACAGTGCTTCTTGTCTTGTAATAAGACATGCTAAATTTGGTGTAGAATTCCTACTTAAAGCATCGGCTACTACATTATCTTTCCCCGAGTGATAGTGAATATTTACATCATAATCCTTCATCAATTCTAACCACCTCCTTTATCTCATATTCAACTCTTTCTGAGTAAATATATACTTCAAACTCTTATGATCGGCATAAATCTCACAAGTCTCACCATACAAATAGTGCCTCCAAATCTTAAGAGCAAAAATTACAGCTGCTAATTCTAGGTCATGGGTTGGATAATTCTGCTCATGGGTTTTCAACTGTCTCGAGGCGTAAGCTAATACTTTTCCATTTTGCATTAGCACACATCCCAAACCATTTTTAGAAGCATCACTATAAATCACAAATCCCCCTGTCCCGAAAGGAATAGTCAAAATTGGGGCAGTTACTAATCGATTCTTAAGTTCTTGAAAACTTTTCTCGGCTTTCTCAGACCATTCATATTGTACCTTCTTTTGTGTTAACCTAGATAGAGGTTTGGCAATGCTAGAAAATCCTTCAACAAATCTTCGGTAATAACCTGCTAATCCAAGGAAACTACGAATCTCACTCACATTAGTTGGTCTGGGCCAATCTAGTATATCATCAATCTTTTGAGGGTCAACTGACACTCCCTCTTTGGATATGACATGTCCTAGAAAAGAAACACTAGGCATCCAAAACTCACACTTCTTTAATTTTGCATATAATTCCTCTTTCCTAAGGATTTGTAATACCGTCTCTAAATTCTTTTTGTGTTCTTCAATACTTTTGGAATAAATAAGGATGTCATCAATGAAAACAACCACACACTGATCTAAATATTTCCTAAACACCCTATTCATCATATCCATAAAAGTGGTTGGTGCATTAGTTAGTCCAAATGGCATTACAAGAAATTCATAGTGACCATATCTAGTACGAAAAGCTGATTTTGAAATATCATCATCCTTAATCTTCAATTGATGATAGCCTGACCTAAGGTCAATCTTAGAGAATACTTGTGCACCTTCTAATTGATCAAATAAGTCATCTATACGAGGTAAGGGGTATTTATTCTTAATGGTTACCTTATTCAGTTCACGATAATCTATACATAGTCTCATTGTCCCATCCTTCTTTTTCACAGACAACACTGGAGCACCCCCAAGGCGATATACTTGGTCTGATAAAACCCTTGTCTAAAAGGTCTTATAATTGAACTTTTAACTCTCTTAATTCTAAAGGTGCCATACGATATGGTGGTTTTGAGATTGGTATAGTTCCAGGAATAAGGTCAATGGTAAATTCTATTTCTCTATTAGGAGGTAGGCCTGGTAAATCATCTGGAAAAACTTCCGTAAATTTCTTAGCGATAGGAATATCTTCTAAGCTAGGCCCTATCGTCTGAAAACTGGTAACAGTTGTAAGAAATCCGTGACATCCCTTCTTAATAAAACTATAGGCTTGCATTGTAGAAATAATACACATCGGAGATATGATGCCAGTTCCTTCAAAATTAAATTTTGGTTGGTGAGGAATTTGGAAAGTAACACTCTTCTCAAAAAAATCTACCTTAGCATGATGTGATGCTAACCAATCCATCCCCAAAATGACTTCAAAATCATTAATGTCTAAAACTATCAAATCAACAAATAGATTATGACTATCAATATCTATGGGGCAAGCCTTGTATACTAATTTACCCATCAATAACTCACCCGAAGGAGTAGAAACATGTATGTTATGATTCAAGGGTTCAGGAAATGTATGAAAGAGATTTAATACATGTATAGATATGAACGAATGGGTAGAAACAGGATCTATCAAAGCTTTAAAAGGATGTGCACATATAGAAAGTGTACCTGACACTACCGCATTAGAAGCTTGGGTATCAGAAAGTCCGAAAACTCTACCCTATCTGTCTTGATCTTTCTTTGCACTTGAAGGCTTTATCGGAACCCTTGTTGGGTTTGGGTAGTCTTTTATCTGATGTCCTTTCTGTCCACATCTAAAACAAGCTCCTGAATCTTTATAACAAGGTCGTCCTCCATGCATCTTTCCACATTGCTGACATGTCTGGTTATTATATTGTTTGTTATCACTAGATCCCCCAACATTGGATGTGTTCCTAAAGAAATTTCTATTATTCGGGTACTTTCCTTTTTGTTCCCCAAACTTCCTCTTGCCATCTCTAATTCTATTGTACTCCTCACCATCCCTCTCAGCTATTGTAGGACTAGTCACGACATCAATATATGATGTTAATTTCAGGATGGAAATTCGACTACGAATATTCAACCTTAACCCACGCTCAAACTTCTTCGCTCTTAAAACATCAGTTGCTATAACATGACGTGCAAAACGGTATAACTCAGTAAACTTTGCCTCATATTGACTAACCGTCATATTCCCTTGCACCAGACTCATGAAGTCAGCTGCCATTTCGTCTTTCACCGTTTCCGAAAAATATTTCTCATAAAATATTACTAAGAAATCATTCCAACCTATGTAAGTATTCCTTTCCCCGTGTATTCTCTTAGTCATTCTTCACCAATGTTCGGCCTCCCCTTCTAACATAAATGTTACAAATGACACCCTTTGTTCATCGGTACACTTAAGAACATCGAGTATCTTTTCCATCTGCATCACCCAACTTTCTGCTTCGGTGGGGTTAGGAGTACCTTTTAAAAGATGGAGGATTCAATTTCAGGAACTGTTCAATAGTACATCTACTTAGTTCAGGATTCTTTGGTACTCCATTGTTTACCTGCTACTCCACAATCTTTGTCAGACTTTCAATTGCCTTGTATGCATCTTCCAATCCTTCTATACTCGAATCACTAGTTCCCATTGATGATCTTCTCTTGGTCATTTTCTATAGTCATGGCCAAACGTAAGATCTACTATACTATATCAATATTGAAAACTAAAAGACCAATTATAAATAATATAACACATAAGGAGGGTTGTCACATAAATTAGATTTTTAATACTATCTCCAAAGGATGGAAACATAAAATCTATAATATTCGAAACCTATGCTCAGTATTCTACGGTTTCATAACCTATGCTCTGATACCACCTCTGTCACGACCCCGACCCAAAAATAGTAGGGAAGGGGTGTCTTGACATGCCACCAAGGCATACAATATTCTGGCCTTAAAATTTTTGTTTTGAAATATATGTAGCGGAAGTATAATCACATGGTTATGAATCGTAAAATACTGAAAGTGAAGGAATTACATCATCAGAGCTTTCTAAAGGGAACTTCATTTGTATTAAAATATCAATGAGTTACAACTTGACACAAAGAGCTAAACATGCTCTATCTAATTAAACAAACTTCTACTTAAGCTAACAAAAAGATCTTTAAAAGCTAAATCTTCAACATAGTCCTTTTTCGTTCCATCCATGAACTTAATTATTTCCTGAAAAATGGTTATTTATACAACGTCAGCTAAAAGCCGAATGAGATTCAATCTCCAGACATTCCAGGGTTTTTCAGAAAATTGATACCTATTCAATTTAGAACAGAAAGTATATACATAAAGATAGGAATTTCAAGTAATATATATAAAGTAGATGACAATATATATATATATATATATTCAGAATAAACAGTTCAGAACAGAGCAGATAAAACAATTAAGCATATGTCAATTATTCAGTTTTAGTGGCCATGTACACTCTAATACCCAGACAGATAGTGTTACCAAATTTTTCCACCCGATAACATCACAGACAGATAATCATGATTTCTGGAACAACACCTTGTTTAGGGCACACCAGCGATAAACCAGCTGGGAAGGTACCACCCAAATATTTCCACCCGGTAGTCAAGGCCAACATAGTAAGAGAGTTTAAAATTGGCCGGATCAATAATTTTAGAATTCAAATCAGATGTTTATATGGAGAGATAAAAATATATAATAAACGACGGAATCATCGGTATCAGATGCATTTTGAGAATAAAAGCATTTCACAAAATATACATAGTTTGCATAATATAATATAATCAAAATGCGCAAGAAATTGCATAGAGTACTCACCTAAAATAGAGGTTGAAATTATAGATAATGAGTCTTCGATCGCTCATTAATCTAACAAATACGATAAAGGTTCATGTATATGTTCTAAACAAGGTCGAGTCTACATATTGTATTTTAATAGTAATTTGTTTCAAAGGATTACTAAAAAACATTTTCTTAACTTTTAAAAATTATTGATCGTAATTAAAGGATTCAATTCATAGTTCTTCCTAATCAGTCGGTTCCCAGTAGAGATGGAGGGTCACAGGGGCTCCGCTTAAATACCATCTCCTCTAGACAGAACATTTTTGGATTCACTCCCAGTAGAGATGGAGGGTCACATGGGCACCACTTAAATACCATCTCGTCTAGACAGAATTTCACCGGGCCTGACTTTGGAATTACTTAAATGGGATTCCATAATAACGAGCAATTACTTTTAAAAAATCATTTTTAAAAGCGTATATATAATTTCAAACAAGTTTACATGAAAATAAAATCAACTTGGATTTCTTCTAAACTTTAAGTTTTGATTAGTGAAGTCCTTAGTGTATTTTACCAGCATAACTACTAAGTAAAGCTATAAAACACAAAATTAAAACTATAAAAATACATTATAACATTTAAATAAAATCATACCTACGAAATGAATTCTTTCTTCGAAATTATAGAACTCCTTCTTAAGATATTTTCCAAGCTTTATATCACTCTTTCTTACTATAATTCTCAAGGAATTGGTGTGAGTTTCAAAAGAACCCTAAAGCCCTATTTATAGGTTTCCAAAAGTATTACGGTGTTGACACGTGTCTAATGACTAGGCTTTTTGGATTGGTGATTCAACACCGAGGTGTCGCGATCCAGAGTGGTCTTGTAGTGTTAATATCACCAAATGATGACAAGTGTTTTATCTCTTTCTCTACAGATGAAATGTGGAAGGTGGAAGTGACCAGCACGTGGTGGAAAGGTGATAAGGGTATAAGGGTCATTTCACACATGAAGGGTATTTTGGTAATTTCACACTATATATTTTTAATATTTCTTAGAGGTCCTTGAAAATATTTTATTTATAAAATGGCCCATTTTATATTTTTATTTTAGTCCTTAAAGTTTCATAAAATTATATTTTCTACCCCAAAACTTATTATTTGCCTTAAGATATGTCATAAGACTTCGATTTGATCCAATTTACAGTTGATTCTTCATAATTAAAATGGGGTTTATTATATTGATAGCCAATAATACCACATATCTAATAATACAACATTTATAAGATAATAAGTAACACAAGAGTGTAAAAACAAATTGTATATAAAAGTGGGGTCATTACAGATTTTGCCATCTTTCTCGGCTATTCCATAATTATATATGCGCTTATTACATGTACGATTTCTCTTAGTAAAACAAGATGGAGTCGGTTTATATTGCCATCCATGATAATAACTCTGAAAAACGTGACTGTGTGATAATTGATTAAATTCAAAAAAATTTGATTTGGCACATTTATTTAATTAGAGTCTAAATTCAAACAAAATTAATTCAGCCCCTACACATGCATCTAAACATCTAAAATAATTCAACCCATGCATGAAAAATAAAGACTCCCTATTCAGGAAAAAAACCCTTTCGGGTAAAACCTTTTATAAACACTTAGAAGAATTCACAAGACCTTTGACTTACATACAACATGATAATTGCCCACAAGTGTGTAATGCACGGTGCCTTCAGCAAATCTTTAAAGATACGAGAGACAGTGAAATACCCTCCAGGCGTCGGTTCGTCGTCTTCGGCTCGTCCACACGCAGAATGACTACACTCGGTATCCACCGATCAGATATGGAGATCCTTTCTCCATAAAGGTTGAACAAAAGTAAAGTTGTGTTCTTGAACACCAAAACAATTAACTAAAGCATATGGGAGTTTTGTGAATTGAAAACCAAAAAAGGGATTAAACCCTAAAAGGAAGAAGCCAAAAGAATTCTGCTTTCGCAGTTTTTCTGTTATGTAAAATGCTGAGACTTATTAAAGAAAACGAAACCATTTAATGAGTATTTACAATAAAAATGCACCGCCTTGAAATTCAAGCTCGTTCGAACGAGATAAGGGTCTCGTGCGAACGAGGACAGATGTCGTTTGAACGACATCGCGTGACACTACCATGTCATTCGAACGACATACAATTGTCGTTTGAACGACTGTTGCATCAAAAAATTAATATTTTAATATCTTCTCCAATACTTAGAAAAAATACTCATTCTCAAATTTTGACGAAAAAGTTCGCTCCAACATTTAGAAAATATTTTGTAAAAATATCCCAAAATCTCTAAGTGGAAAGTTAAGGTATTCAAAACATAACCTTACCAAAGTAAACTTCGCGGAGTCTTTTTTATGAAGAACCTGATATTAACATTCGCCTTTGATGCTTGAATGTTCTTGAAAGCTCTTCGACGGTGTAGCGGTATACGACATACTAAATTGATAATGGACTTATAAAAATATGTCCTTACAAATCTCCCCCTATGTCTATGCCGTTACATACATAAAAAATCCGAATTATCAAAAACCAAAATGCCAATACAAATCTACCCTCCCATTGAATAAATTTGCAAGATGTGAAACTGTTCTTCAAAAAGTCTTCATCAAATCTCAAAGCTTTTCTCATCAGGGTGTGCAACATGTGATCATCAATCTTTGTACCTACACACATGAGATAAAGCAAAAACCTTCGTGACGCATCGAGTTTGAAATGTTATAAGAATAAATCATTAATAAGTCAAATCTCCCCTATAATAAAAAAAACTCGCCCATAACATGATAATTCTTTCTCCCCCTTTTTATGATGTCCCCAAATATACAGATAAGAAGAAAAAATAAAAACATGGAGTGTCACGATAAAATGCATAGCAAATATGGATCAAACTACGCGCATGAAAAGGAATGTCCCAAAAACATCCACAAACTATTTTTTAATTTTTTAATTTTTTCATACAAAAAAATACTAAAAATCACACCATGGATTTAAGCTCAAGAAACCAAGTCATGGAAACGGAATGTATGGATGTGAACACCTTCGATAGGTAAATTAACTCAATCAATGATATGTGCACGATGCATGTGTACTCCTAACGAATGGACATCAAAAGTATCCTTAGGTGTAAAAATCTGTTGAATTTAGATGACATCATCTTATGCAAATCGACAAATCAAAGTCAAAGTGATTTCCACACCAATAACATCCAAAACTATTTAGTGCTTTTTCAAGACTTTCAAGGATGTGCAAACCCGTTTTAATTCTCCGTCCAAACTCCCTCATATATATTTTCTTTTATAGGTGAATAAACTAAATTATCAAACTTTGGAGAATTGGTGCAAAAACCTAAATGGCCCATAATTGGCATGAATTTCTTTTTATTGCCTTTAAATTTTTTTGGGCTCTTTTAAATCTCTTTGGACCCCGAATAATAAAATTTCTCAATTTTTTAGGTCCAATTAAACGGAGGCTTAATCGCAAAGGATAAATGAAAAAATTTCATAGCCCTTCACCGTTTTTAAACAAAGCACACAACCTCACAAACGGCTCTTACATGCACAACTTTCTTATCAAGTTTTATCGCACTTGGTTCATTTTAAGGACAGGATTGAAGTGAAAACATCCAACCAACATGTGATAAGACAAGCAAAATAATCAAACAAATCCGTGCATATGTGTAATAAAGGAAATTATGAGTCAAACATGTAGGAAGTAACACTTAATTGCATCTTAATGACTCCAAACATTATAAAGCACATGGATGAATTGACCTATTGTCTGAAAACACTATCAAATAATCACATGAAAAATGGAATGATGTTGTGACTCGGTCATCCTAAGTGTCCATCCATAAACGGTGCAAACAAAATACAAAAATATTTTTGGATTTTTCAAAAATTTTATCAAAATAAAATCTTTTTGTATTTTTCAAAATTTTTCAAAAACAAAAATCTATAAAAAAAAAGTACATGTCACAATGCTACCAAAAATATATCAAAAATCATAACTAGCGTATGACAAACATGCAAACACAATCTTCTATATGATATGGAAAGAGAAGAATCATGTGCAAGAAACGAGAATCAACTTATCTAAAATCTAGTGCCTCTAAAAGTGATTTCCTAACCCAAATAGAATTGAAACTCCGTGTGGGGGATTTAGGAACCAAGGGAACACTAGACATAAACTTCCTAGGACATTTTCCAAGATCAAAACAAAAACGCCTAAGGTGACCTTTCCTAGAACAATATGAACATGTGTAAACGGGTGGAAAGACACCTATGGGTTGACGTTTTCTAACATCCTTGAAATTAGTTAACCCTCTAAAAGAAATAATTGTTTTGGATTTAGCACTAGAAGCATGATAACAAGATGAGCCATTACCATCACTATCAAACCTACTCGAGTCTATCAAATTATTTTTTAACTTCAAAATTTTTTACTCAAGCAAAGAATTAGATGCTTCCAATTTAAGGGACGCTTTTTTCAAATTTCCAATTAAACTTAACAGTTTATCACGCCCCCCCCCCCCCCCCAATTAAAGTAAACTTTTCTCTAAGAGTCTCTTCACGTGCCACAAACTCATTGACTAAAATATTTTTGTCCTCTTTGTCAAAAACACAAACCATCAAATTTTTAAGGTCCTCTAGTTCTTTTTCTAAAAATAGGACCCTATCATCACTTTCATTCTTGGACATTTTTAAAGCAACAAAGTCATGGTCCAAGGAAACAAATTTTTCACGATAAAAATCTCTTTGATTTTGAACCTTTTGCAAAAGATCCATCGCGGATTTAAAACAAGAATTTTCTTTTTCGAAAACTTTAATTCGTTTGCAAAGTTTCAAATTCAAAAGATTTAACTCATTAAAACTTTGACTCATGCCAACTAGAGGGGGCATCAAATTAGATAAGTGCTCCATCGGAAAAATTATGATTTTTCACAAAACTGTTTTTTCAAAAAAATCAATATCACACAATTTTGCGAAAAATAGGAATACGCGATAAATTAGCGCAACCTGCTCTGATATCAATTCGAAAAAACGTGCCTGTGTGATAATTGATTAAATTCACAAATTTCTAATTTGGCACACTTATTTAATTAGAGTGTCAATTCAAACAAACTTAATTCAGCCCCTACACATGCATCTAAACATCATAAATAATTCTACCCGTGCATGAAAAATAAAGACGATCGATTCAGGAAAAAAAAACCTTTCAGGTAAAACCTTTTATAAACACTTTGAAGAATTCACAAGACCTTTGACTTACATACAACCTGATAATCTCCCACAAGTGTGTAATGCACTGTGCCTTCAGCAAATCTTCAAAGATTCGAGAGACAGCGAAATACCTTCCAGGCATCGGTTCGTCGTCTTCGACTCGCCCACACGCAGAATGACTACGCTCGGTATCCACAGATCAAATATGAAGATCCCTTCTCCACAAAGGCTGAACAGAATCAAAGTTGTGTTCATGAACACCAAAACAATTCACTAAAGCATATGGGAGTTTTGTGCATTGAAAACCAAATAGGGATTAAACCCTAAAAGGAAGAAGCCAAAAGAATTCTGCTTTTGCAGTTTTTTTGGTCTGTAAAACCCTGGGACTTCTTAAAGAAAATGAAACCATTTAATGAGTATTTATAATAAAAATGCATCGCCTCAAAATACGATCTCGTTCTAACGAGATAAGGGTCTCGCTCGAATGAGGACAGATATCGTTTGAACGACATCGCGCGACACTGCCATGTCGTTCGAACGACGTACAGATGTCGTTTGAACGACTGTTGCGTCAAAAAATTAATATTTTAATGTCCTCTCCAATACTTAGAAAAAATACTCATTCTAAAATTTTGACGAAAAAGTCCGCTCCAACACTTAGAAAATATTTTGTAAAAATATCCCAAAAGCTCTATGTGGAAAGTTAAGGTATTAAAAACATAACCTTACCTAAGTAAACTTCGCGGAGTCTCTTTTATGAAGAACTTGATATTCAGATTCGTCTTTGATGCTTGAATGTTCTTAAAAGCTCTTCGACGGTGTAGCGGTATACGACATACTAAATTGATATCGAACTTATAAAAATATGTCCTTATAATCAGAATTCAATGAAGAATATTGTGACAACACATCTTACACGTTTCCTTATGTTCAAGAAGTAAAGGAAAAGGTAATGAATGATTGTTTGGAGGTACCACACCCCCACAATGGTTGTAGAAGCGGGTGAGATATCTCATTAGGTACAAAAGGACCATGACTTGACCAAAATCATTGGTATTTCTGGTGTTGGAATAAAGACCCAATCTCAACTCCATATATACTTTAACTTTCTTTGTTATACTTATTCACTCAAACCCAAAAAAGTGAAAGAAGATTTATAAGATGAATATTATGTCAGTGTTATGAAAGTTGAATATACCAATTCGCAAAACAAGATGTGTGGAATTTAGTTCTTTGGCTAAAATATGTTCACATCATTGGTACCAATTACATCTTCAAAACTAAACGTGATGAAGAGGGTGTCGTGTTGAGAAATAAGAAGAGACTAGTGGCTCAAAAATACATCCAAGTTGAAGGTGCTAAGTTTGATAAGTTTTTTTCCAAATATCTAGGTGAGAGTGGACTCATTTTCTCTTATTCATCTCATGATCTTTAGACCTTAATCTCCATCAAATGGATATGAAGAATTCCTTTGAATGTCACACTTCAAGAAGGAGCCTATATTTCACTATTAAAAGGATTTGAGGACCTCAAGTTGGCTACGCTTGTTTATTAAAAAGTCTTTGTATGACCTTTTTCAAGCCCCAATGACTTTGTATGGAAGACTTACTTTGTATATAGTGAGAAAAGGTTTCAACCGAGGAAGTGCATACATGAATTCATTTTTTAATTCGTGTGGAAATTATAAGAGGGGAGTCCTCGTGAGGCTGAGGTGTTATAATACGAATAGAGGCGTAACCTATATTAAATCTTACTAAAAAATGTTACCAATAATGAGAAGATGGACTCGGATAAAATATGGCCAAACTCTTTGTATTAAACTAAAAAAACTCGTGTGTAACTCAATGATAGGAAATAAATGAACCCTTAAAGCAACTCAATTAGAGTGAGGTAAGAGCAAGCACTTTGAAATACACCTTTGGAAGGAAACTCAAACACCAAGGTCCCACAAACACAGGGCACGGGTCAATAAATGCTCGGTTCTTTGTAAAGAAAGCTTAGACAAAGTGTCTTAATGGGGGTGAATAAATGTTCTAGTGTTGCAATAACTCATTATCTCTCTTTTAATCTCATAAAATCACAATGATAGTGAAACCTCAATCCCTCTCATGGAGTGGTTAAGGTTCCTATATAGCCATACCTTAGTTGAGTAGTCTGAGTCTCAATAAATGTGAAAGACAACTCCTCGTAAATTTATGTCACTGGAATTTAATGTGGAGATGTGATGGCATGCTTTGATATCATGGGCATTAAATGCCAACAAATAACTTTTTTATGACCAACTATCTGTTAAACGGCTGTCATAATAGTGGTAATCCACCAAACTTCCTAACATCCCCCAAACCGTCCTCGTTTACAAAACTTTGGATTGGAGAATTGGTAAGTCACGCATGACATCACTCAAGACAGATGTTACTTTTGGTAATGGACTATTTAGGAATAGGCTCAATGGAGGATGGAACTCATGGCTGCTCTGACTGTGCTCTTTAGGGTTATTCTCCCTCAGTATTTTACCTAGTGTATCGTGACTGGTTAATTCAAGCATTAACATTTCCTAGCTTCTAAATCCTCTAAACTATTTCCCTCGCATGTTCCCATAGTGAGGTTATTCGATAGAGCATGAGAAATCTCCCAAGCCTTGGCAGATTTGGTCCCTCGTAGATACCGATTGACCTCTCTCACATATTACAATAAATTACATATAGTCTCAATATATCATTACCAATACATAGCTTGAATATGTATAAAAGAAAATACATATCTCCCTCGGACCGCTACTTCGAGAAGCTTCCTCGCTGCCTTCTTTTTCCTTCATTCGAGCTAGCTCATGATCCTACTCGCTTGGCCAAGTGCCCTCATCTGATTATGAGTTGGGATAATCTCTCATTATAAATTTTCTTGTAGGCTCCCCCTATATTTTCCTCTTCGTTTATAAATTTATTATGTAGATAAGAAATATCTGCACAAAACATCTCAAGTTGAAAAGCCTTCACTCCGCCAAATCTTCTCTTATGTTCTCACACCAAGTTAGGGACCGATTAAACTTCTAGTGAGGGGACTTAGTGAATTTGAATTTTTGGATTTCCCATGAATAGTTCTCCAAAAATAAATAAATCACAAAAACTCTTTCTTCATGAAGAAGCTTCTCTCCCTCTTTCCTTCGCATATGCCCTCATTAAATACCGACATCCCATTACCTGACACCCATGCCACCAAAGTGCCAGTGCTAAGTTAGAATGATTAGTATCATCTTTATTATTCTAAACATCACCATGTCTTTTAAAATTTCCATGCATGGGAAACCCAATAATCCAACTTGTCTTTTAAAATGGCTATCTCACTTAACACTTAAACATTTCTCACTCATTTTTGTCTTTCACCATCTCATTTCTTCTTCCATTAACGATCAGAGCTCAAGCTTTTTTAGAGAGAGAAAACTTATTTTCACTCTCCAAACTCTACTTTCTTAACCATAAGCCTCCATTTTCACCTCCTTTATTCCTTCTTTCTACTCCTGTGTGTTGTTTATGTATCTAACACTTATCAAACCTTCTTGGCTTCCTTCGGTCATTTACTAGAGACTTCGGACCAAGTTTTTAGTCAGGATGTGACTGCTGAGATGATACCGCATCAGGTGAAACTTCAATCCTACCATCGTTCTCCCTTTTTTGAGAAAGGGGACCATTTCCAAAGTGAATGCAAGACCTTTATGGGTAAGTGAACGCCATGTATGATGCCCTTACTTTGGATAGTGAAGCTAAAGATAGGGAAGCTTGGGAATTTTTTCCCCGGAAGGGATTTTATGCCTATATTTGGACCGTTGGGACTTCCTCTATTCCCACATTAACATCAAAGGGGTTGGAGGTCGCCTAGTTAGGTTTCGTACTTGGTCCAACTACATGCAAGCCTCCTAACCAGATATCCTCAAGAAGCTAGGTCTTGACCGTGTATTCCAATTTTGGAATTTTACCTTGTCCAAACACAACACTTCACTCTAAGTGTTTATTTCTCATTGGAACACGATGTGTCACACCTTTATTGCTGCCTGGGATGAATTCACAATCACCCTAAAAGATATCTGTGAACTAATGGGACTTGAGCCCACTGGAGCTTGAACTTATAATGATGAGGCTCTCGATGTCGATGAGACTTCTTCTCGAGATGACTTGGACCAGATTTTTCGTGACTGAATTAGTGAGACAAACAAAGCAACCTTCACCCAACTCATCAACTACTACTTCTACATTCCTCCCAAACCCACCTCTTAGTGAGCAATCCTAAGTGCCATGCTTGAAATCACTTATGGGACCCCTTTGGAGTTAGCTCTTATATCCTTCGTGTGCTTTCTCATTTCCTTCTTCTTGTTAAACCTAATGACCAGCCTTGAATGGACCTAATCAATATCTCTACAAGGCTTTCTCGTGGAGTTATAATTTCTCTTACTGCCCTCACGCTAGAGTCACTTTATAATTGGTTGGACATGATCCAATTGGACATGGAGCATTCTCTTGGAAGGTATAATGTTTCCAATTTTACAAATACTATCCTCTTAATTAGTTTTCTTTACACGATATTCCTCGATGTTGCCCCTTCGAAGGTTCCTCTTATTCTTTCTATAATAAACCCTCACCGCTTGCTTTATTGGAACAAGAAGAAAATTTAAAAAAATATCCTCCCCTTTATTGAAAGATATTCATCCTTTGTCCCAAGGCCATGTAATGAGGAAATAAAATCTCATGCCTAGTCCTTCTTCACCCAGGCCCCTCGTACTGTTGAAATAGCCATTGAAGAGAAGATCTCAGAGGGACCTAGAATGACATTTGTGCTCATCTTAACCCTGAGTTATCTCACCTCATTCATGGATTGGGAAGTCTCCACTGAATCATAAAACACAAAATGTTGTGCCTGCCAATTTTGGTATGATTAAGGTAACCCTTCCCCTATTTCCTAAAGTACTAATGCCAAGAAAACCTTTCCACAAGCCTGTTCAAATTACACAACTATTGTTGTCATTGTACTGTGAGAGGATTTGAATGGTAAGCTAACAATTTCTAGTAAAAGTATGAAGGGTGATGTGTCTTGCAACTAGCTTGTGAAGTTTTGGACATTACAACTTACCCAGTTTGAATATTTTCTCTAAACCCCCTAGTTTACCTCCCCCCCCCCCCCCCCCCCCCCCCGTGAATAAGTTCCCTGTCAATGAGTTAAGGCTCAAAAATAAATCTATTTTGGGGGTTGAGTTCCCTCTAAGCACCACACCCAAGAATCCTCCAGGTGAATTACCCATACTCCAATGAGAAATGTGCCTCACAAGGGTAAGAAGAAATTTATTATTGCTGTGAAGAGGCTTAATATTGCCACTCCCAGAGTTGACTCATCAATAAAGGGAATTTCCAAACCATCCCCAAAGAAGTCTAAATCCACCAAGTCCAAATCCCAAAAGAGGTCAGCGGAGCTATCTAGAATTCCTCCAGAGGTTATTCGTCCCGTTGGCCACTTATTGGCGAGAAATGTCGTGTGGAGGCTGAACAAGTTTTATAAGCGTTCAACCATCCTTACCCTATTGTCCATATGTTGCCCTCACATTATTCTGTTTCTACTTCACAACTTCTTCGAGGAGCAAGTACATGAGCTGGAACCTCACAGAAGGGGCCTTCTACCAGTGCCTCTTCTCAAAGAAAGAAATGCTTGAGCACCAAGACTTTGAGGAAGGCCGTCACCAAGGAACGTGTTATAATCCCCCAATCCCAACTTCCTATCCCCTACCACCAAAGTCCTCTGAGCCCAGAGTGATGGATGATCGCATGTGGAGGAACAAGTAGCCATAGCAACAAACTATCCCCATGCCACCTCCTTTCCCAATCCAAAAGGTATTTCTTTCAATAACTTTGAATAAAGAATGCCCATAATTCGGATCCTTTTCTATACTTAACATTTTTATCCTTTATTCTTTAAGGACCCCATTCCACTGGGTATTTTCCCCCATCCCCCAGAAACTCCCCAAGTCTAATCGTAGAAGAGCCCGTGTGTGAAACAGTTCTAGTTCCCCGCTCTTCTATGATTGGACTTACTTCTTCTCGATATCCTACCTTTGGTCATTCAAGTGAGGTTTCTTGTAGACTTTCTCTAGGGGAAGAAAGCACTGTTCCCATTGTGAGCTTTGACGGGGCTTCCTCGATTCCAGAGGAAGCTTTCCCTCCTACTTATGACTCCCCAGCCTTGAGATTTCTTCCCTTGGTTGTGGTTCCTACTTCCAATCCACCAGAGATAACTTATTTCCTTCCAAGAATCTCAACGTACATTTTCTTTATACTTATTTTTTGAGATCTAACTATTGGACATATTTTTCTTTCAAGTGGATGTTGCAAAAGTCGTTAGATCCCTCGCTGAGTCTTTTTTCCCTTTCCCCCTCATGAGGCCAAACGTGGAGTGGATTCCACTAGAGACCTTTAAAGGGGTAAAAAAATAATTATTTGAATTATTAATTTTCCCTCTTGCATTAGCCCATACTTAACACTTAGCTAAATTCTTCTTTTTAATGAAGCTCGTGTAGGGTGGCCCCATTGCCTCTGGTCCTGAGTTTCCTCTGACCTCAGTGGGAGTTGGATCATCTATTCTTATGGTGTCTCTAGCCTCCATGGAAGCTGGACCTTCTCCGTTTGGTGTGAATGATTCATCGGTAGAGCCTATGTCTGAAATGTCTCTTGTGCCTGTGGAATGTTAAAGTCTTGTGCTATCACAAGAAGTATGGCTCATTTCATGCCTGCCATTGAGATTGGGATATTAGCGTTACCCCAGCCCAACCCTATATACTAATGATCTAACTCCTGAGGTATATCTCAGCTTCCTCTAAGCCATTTTTTGCAACATAACTTATGATGAAATCAAATAAATCTTACATGTTACTTGGTGACTGCTGGTACGAGAAATCGGCCATAAGACGTTCTCATACCAGCAAGTCAAGAGTAAAGTGCGTAATAATCAAATAAATCAAGTAAATAGAGAAAAGACGAGATATAGAGTGGTTTAGCCTTTAAAATAGGCCTACATCCACTATGCTGCTCCGTTCTCACTATATGCGTGGCATTGTACAACATAATCGTGCCTAAAGAGGCGTAGAAGAATGAGAATAAAGGAGAGTACATGGCAATATTGAGGATTCCGGTGTGCCGGAGAGGTGGCTGCGATGTAGATGTGTAGCCTCCAAGTCCTATGTTGAGGTTGTGTAGAGAGAATTTATCCTGTCCCGGGTGCGTGTGGGATCGATCACTCATTTTGAGGTGTAGACCTCTATTTATAACAGATATGCTCACGTGCTATGAGCACATGACACATGAAGTCTGGAGTTAGGATGGTAAGGGATATGGCTTATAAGGCAAACAACCTAAGCGCTGCATACTGGCAAAAGACTAAGGTTCCACACCCTTGACTGTGTGGGTCCACGACGCGTTGATCGTGACCGCACTCCTTGATGAGAGGCTGCGCCCCGTATGAGGTAGGGTCGTAGCTTATATGAGGTAGAGCCTCGGAATGTATGAGGTAGGGCCGCGGCTAATATGAGGTAGGGCCGCGACATATAATCATGTGATGTAATATACCGTCCGCAACAGGATGTTATATTTGTATTATCAATAAGCCCCCAAGTCGTAGTGCCATGAGAATATGATTGGGGCTGTGGCTTAGTTACATTAAGTGCCGCGGTGTTTTTCAATGCGACGATTCATCTTCTGCGCTCTTTTATATAAATTGTTTCTGGCCGTGGACTTCATTACGTTTCCAAAACTTTGAGAGCATATCGAGAGCGAATTTCTGCATGTCCAACTTCATTCATTTTTCGGCGACCCTTCGAGGCTGTGTGTGGAGGTTCCAAGCTGGTGTGAGGCTGAGCATCACCAACTTCTTCATTTCCAGGTAACTTTTTCGATCAGTCATCCTTTTTAATCAACTTCGTAGCTTATATTTCTTCAATAAACAAACACACAAGCTTCTTCATTGCTTGATATGATTTTAGGGTTTCAATTGAACTGTCATCACCCTAGAATCAAACACACGTACGAAGAAATAATTGTAATTATTATTTGAATCACCCTAGAATCCCATAGCTAAGGCCTTTGTTGAAGGGTTCTTACTATTCATGATGTTCTTGATACAAATTCTTCTTATTCTGGGTATTGTATCTTAAAAACGGCTAAACAATAGATACTTAACTGTTTGAGAGAGAGGCCTTGGTATGATAGGATTTCAATCATCCATTCCCCTGAATTGTTTTGGCATTTATCTGTGTCATACCTTTCCCGAAGGCCGTGGTCTCTTAAATTCTGGGTTTTATCCTCCATGGCACTTTGATGCATATCCCCTTATTCTACCGCGGCGGTGGAGTCTTTTAAGGCTCTAGATCACCACCCTTGTATTTTTGAACAGCCTTCAAACCTTCATGAACCAAATACACATCCATGTTAAATAATTGTATTTGCTACTAGAATATCTAAATCAATATGAGCCTTTATCCGCGGTAGTATTTGTTCCCCTGCTGATATAGGAGGTGTTTGCGGCCAGTAGGGCCAGAGGACGATTCCTTAGGTTCAAGTAGTAGAGTTGGCCCATTAATAACTACATTAGGGAAATCACTTCCAACAAATATTCAATATTTATATATAATCTTCCCGTGGCTTCTTGAAGTCTTTTCCAAACCATACTGGCTGCGGCACCTAACTGCGAACTCTGCTTTTTAGGTAGTGCTGCAGCCATATGAGCTTTGACCCAGACGAGTTTTTGAGAGGCTTTTGGGCAAAGCACTTTGGAGCCTCTCCTCCTGAACGCACTCCCGTGCCCCCTCTAAGATCAATAGGGCCTTGCAAACTAAAGGATTGCCCAAACTATGTGATACTAGACTCAGACTCTGCGTCTGGGAAGGATTTTCAATCTGCGCCAATGGAAGAAGAAGCCAACTCAAGTAATCATCCATTGGGTGTAGGAGATGATGCCGCGAAAGTTAGAGATAACCCAGCTGCTATATCTGGGAGGGATAAGAGACCCTTAGCTGAACTTGATATCTGTAGCGCCATGACCCAAGATTGGGTTGAGCAGGTGGTTGAGGTCTTTGAATTTCTAGAAAATTTAATGTGCTCGTCACCTACCACGAACCAAAGACCTTGCACGATTCTGGCCGATGGAGTTTGCTTCCCACTCCGTGACTTTATTTACGGGATGCGTCTTCCTGTTCCTGTCCCCATCTGTCGCCTTTTTCAGACAATGAAATTGGATCCAGCCTAGTTAGACCCCAATGGTTGGAGAGCCATTCTTTCTATGGTTGTCCTTTGGGAGAATCTATTCAAGAGGGACATAACTCTTGCAGAGTTCTTTCACTTCTACCGTCCAAAGGAGAACTCAGTGAAGTTCACTGGTTACTATTACTTCTCTGTCCACGGCAGGGACGAGACCCTTTACACTGGGAGGCCTACCAGTGTGAAGAACTGGAAGGGGAAATATTTTTACATCTCTGGCGAAGGCTGGGAGATTCACCTCGAGGAGAATGAGAGGGAAATGTCATACAGAATGTCGCGGCAATGGGGGTCTCCGTCCAAATTAGGTATTAAGACTATAGCCACGTCTTTTCTTCATATTTTGTATGTTAACTTCCACTAACCTTTAAGTTGTCTTCTCTGCAGTTCTTGACAATTTGCATTTGAACAAGCGGCAGGAGAAGAGAGTTGCTGAGGCTGCGACAGTTCCTGCTGAACATAAAAAGTTCGGCACACTTGTTACATCAGCGACCATATTCGAAGCAGGATTTTTTCCCAACAAATCCATTCCTCAAATTATGGGCGCGAAAGGTAATACACTGCGTCATGATTTTTATTCCGCGGTCACTTACGCTCTTAAATTCCGTTTCCAATATTTGTTGTTGATTTTTCAGGTGAGGAAGTTGACAGGGAATTGCTGGTCGCGCAACTGGAAGAAATGGATGAGGATGTAGTCGTCCTAAACAATATTGCATGGAGTAGAAAAAGAAAAAGGTCCAAAGCCAAGGCACCTGCCGCGGATCCATCAAACTATTTGGAAACACCGGCCACGAACTCGACTCCTGCTGCGGGGAAAACTGGTGTTGTCGCCCATCCGACATCTGAATTTGATGCCGTGGCAGGTTTGATGACCAACGATGTCCCTCTAGATACAACTTCTCCGCCGCCGCCACTTGTTGTTGCAGTAAATGCAAATCTGGCACCTCCCCAATTTTGTGGCGGAGCTGGTCCCGACGGTAGACCGCGGCCCCAATTGAGACAACTAGACCCAGAGTCTTCATGGGACACTACCGCAAAGGCTACGCAAATAATGAAAAGATTTCTTGATGCCGCGGACCTGGACAGGTTGGTAGAGGCAGACCACGACGACTTGGAGGACTGTGGTCTTCATAGCCTTCTGAGGTTAAGTGCTATCATTCTTTAATTTTGCTACCAACTTTTTGCATCTCATACTTTTCTTCTAACTTATTTTATTTCAGGCCGCGGATGTCATGGTGGCCCAGAAGAGGAAGTATGAGGCCCTTTATAAATTGAAAGAGGCCGAGAAGAGGGTTCACGCCACGGACCTTGAGACTGCTCGAACAACATCATTTGAGGTCGGCAAACAGTCTTCTACCGCGGCCCAAATGAACTTAGAAGTAGAAAATAAGGCCAGGGAGGAGGCAGAAGAGAATTTCAAACAGGCCGCGGACTCCCTTAAAACCTCCCAGGTCCAGACTGCTGAAGCCACCCGTGTCCCAGAGATTTCAAGAAGCAAGCTCGCTCTTCTTCAAGAGAAGTATGAAAAGATGGAGGCAAAGTCTGCTCAAGAAGCCATAGACCATGCCGCGATAATAAAGAGGATGGAAGCAGAACATGGCGATGCTCTCCAGCTGGCCATAGACCACGCCGTAGAGTAATTCAAAGGTTCCAAGGACTTCTTCCTCATCAACAACAGGGATTACCTCCGCGGCTACCAGGAGCTTCGGCAGAGATTCATAAAAAACTTCCTTGAGACCAAGGATTCGGTACTTTCTTGGAAACTCAGTGATGCAGAGCATCAAGAATGCCTTGCTGAGCTTAAGGTTGCGGCCGAAGAAAAAGTGAGGCTGAGGGCAGAAGCAGAAGCAGCAGCCGCGGATGGAGAAACTGAGACAGTCGCGGATGTCGAGGAGTGTGATGAGCATGATGATGCAGCTTCTTGAACTTATATTCATAGTTTCTGAACTGATCATTAATACAGGGCTGCGTCCCTTCTGTTACTTTACTTTTGTTGTGGTTGCGGCCTATATGCTTGTAATCTTTAACTGATGATATCAAGGCTACGGCCATATTTTATTAATTATATTGGCTTTATTCTCTTTCACCTTCTTTTTTCCTCGTTTCCATGCTTAACTGAATAATCTCTATATGCCTCTTATGGCTTGAATATAATTTCCTTGTTAATGAGTTGGTAGAAATACTTCCACGGCACTATAACATCACATGCAATAACCACTCTTATTGAACTACCCTGGCTCCATCGAATAATTCTAATGAACCTTCACAATTAGTTGTTAAAGGCTACGGCATCACGCAAGTCATGGCCGCGGCATGTTAGCATTTGGATTCTGTCCCTTACCCATGCGCCAAAGCGGGGAAGCTCTCTTAAATAAGGCAGCGAACTCTTGAATAAGGCCGCGGTAGCTTAAATTATTTCAGACCCATGACCAAAATGGGATATAGTGTAGGTTGTCTTTTCCCATGGCTACCCCTTTAGTCGCTTTAACTATCTGAAGCTTTTCGAAGGTTGCTTTTAACGTTTGCAACTGAATTAACAGGACTATTGTAGATTTTTGGCCTCTTCATCCGAACATGAGGCTTTGTGCATATACGTGATATTTTCAAGTCTCCTCAGGCTGGGTTAGGTTATTAAGCCACCCAAAGATAATATATAGGATACTATCAAGCCTCCTCAAGCTGGGTTATGTTATTAAGCTACCCACAGCTAATATATAGGGTACTATCAAGCCTCCTTAGGCTGGGTTACGTTATTGAACCACCCACATCTGCTGAAATATATAAAGCCATCCCTGACTGGATATTATAAGCCTCCCAGCTTGATGACACATCCCGAAAGCTAAGGACGGGCACCGTAAGCCCTCGTGGCTAAGACGCTTCCAAAAGCTAAGAACGGGCCTTATAAGCTCCCTGTGGCTAATAAAAGCTCCTTGAATCCTCAGATGTTTTCGTGAATATGATCATCATATGATAAGATATAGTTGCACATCGTGAGGGGAACTTGTGAAATAATTAAGATCGCAATCCCTCCATAGGTGCATCCCGAAATAATAATAACTTGTGAGATAATCTCCTGAGATAATTTGTTATTCCTCCATTGGAATCTCTTTAAGACAAAAGGTCTTTTGTGAGATGACAAATTATGAAAATAAGAGAGAAATCAGATATGGCAAAATTTGTTAATTCATATATTTATATATGTATGCTCCAGCTAATGACTTTGTAAGGATAATATAAAGTTTAGTTTAAAACAACGTAAGCAGAAGCTGTCTCTGTAAAGTAGGGACAGATGGAATATAAGAAATAAGCATGGAAATTGAGCATGTGGCATGCGAGATGAGGTTGCATCCCCTAATCATCTTTGAGGAACCTCTTCAGCATCACTTTCCTAATTAGCCTTTCAATTTCATCCTTCAGAGCATAGCATTGCTCAGTGTCATGGCCATGGTCTTGAGGAATTTGCACCAAGTAGCTTTGTTCCTCTTATGGGGTGGAGCTCTCATCTTTTCTGTCCATCTCAACAGCTTGTCTTCTTTGATGAACTCAAAGATATCTTCAATCGGGAAGGTCAACGGAGTGTATGCCCCTAATTTCTTCTCTGCCTTCTCCACTCTCCTTTTCTGGCTCCTGCTGACTGCTTCTGTGGCCGGATCCTCTTGTACTGTCGCGACAGCAAAGAATGTTGATGCTATTTTCATGGGTGATGCACCCACATCAGGAGAGGCCGCAGCCTCTAGCATTAGGACCCTCTGAGTTAGGTAATTGACCTGTGTTTGGAGTGAGTCATGACGGTAATTAAACTGCCTGCCGCATCCCTTGCTAGGCAGGGGGAGGGGAGCAACCCCAAAATCGAAACCCAGGAACCGAGTTTTTCTCCCAAAATACGGGGAGAGCATGCCTACTAGGGTCTATCCATGAGAGAATAAACTCTCTGTGTGCATAATGGCACAATTCTAATGATAAAACCCCAGATCATAGGCAAATAATCACAAAAAAGGTTGTAAACATAATTCTTCCTTAATCACCTATCTTTTCGGGACTAAAGTCCATCATGCTTTCCAGCATTATTTAGATGAAATGATATCACAGGGGTATGTAAAATAAATCTAAAGTCATCAAATGAAGACCCAAGAGCAGATCTGGATATAAGAAATACCCCTTTAAGGGTGCAAATATAGAACGGAGCTCAATAACCAGAATCGATCCATGAGAAGATGATCCACAGGATCCTCAGGTATCGAATAAGGTGTTTGAGAACTCAAATATATAGAGAATCAAGATTGAATTATCTCGTTTCCCACAGACGGCACCAAATTGATGGTATGAGAAATCGGCCATAAGACGTTCTCATACCAGCAAGTTAAGAGTAAAGTGCGTAATAATCAAATAAAGCAAGTAAATAGAAAGAAGACAAGATATAGAGTGGTTCAGCCTTTAAAATAATCCTACATCCACTGTGTTGATCCGTTCTCACTATATGCGTGGCATTGTACAACATAATCGTGCCTAAAGAGGCGTACAAGAATGAGAATAAAGGAGAGTACATGGCAGTATTGAGGATTCCGGTGTGCCGGGGAGGTGGCTGCGATGTAGATGTGTAGCCTCCAAGTCGTATGATGAGGTTGTGTAGAGAGAATTTGTCTTGTCCCGAGTGCGTGTGGGATCGATCACTCATTTTGAGGTGTAGACCTCTATTTATAAGAGATATGCTCACGTGCTATGAGCACGTGACGCATGAAGTCTGGAGTTAGGATGGTAAGGGATGCGGCTTGTAAGGCAAATTACCTAAGCGCCGCATACTGGCAAAAGACTAAGGTTTTGATCCCTTGACTGTGTGGATCCGCGATGCGTTGAACATGACCGCACTCCTTGATGAGAGGTTGCGCTCCGTATGAGGTAGGGCCGTGGCTTATATGAGGTAGGGCCGCAGCATGTATGAGGTAGGGCTGCGGCTAATATGAGGTAGGTCCGGGGCATGTAATCATGTGATGTAATATACCGTCCGCAGCAGGGTGTTATATTTGTATTATCAGTGACTTAGCAAAAATACTTGCTAAGCTTTTAACTAAAATCTCGCAACTACTTGGTGATTTAGCAAAAAAACTTGCTAAGATTTTAAATCAAATCTCACACCTGTTTAGTGACGTAGTAAAAAACTTGCTAAGATTTTAACTCAAATCTCATTGCACTTAATCCTTATCATTATATATCTATTTGCTGTCTTCGAGGGAACCCCTTGCAACACATGGGTTACCTCACTTTGTTCCCGTGCCAGCTACTGTGTTATCTTCACAACCATTTGCTCTAGCTTAATCCTCCAATGATAGCGATTGTAGTTCCACGACCAATGTCCCTGCTGATAGTGAATCTGGTTGTGAGGTTCCTCTCCCCAGTGTTGTACCCCCAAATTTTATTTACATGTGTTGAAATAATATCCTTTTAACCAAGGTAGCCACTGTACAGTTTTAAAATAGCTAATTCTCCACCACCGTGACACATTTGTGATGGAATGTCGTATGTCATAATGTGTTATCATGGGGTATAGACTCCAGGCTATGGAAACCATCGTGGCTGAGATTGTGAACAATCTTACAAGTAACCTGGATAGGGTTACCATCAATAAACATTTACGTAATTTGAGCTTTTAACTAAAATCTCGCAACTACTTGGTGATTTAGCAGAAAAACTTGTTAAGATTTTAAATCAAATCTCACACCTGTTTAGTGACATAGTAAAAAACTTGCTAAGATTTTAACTCAAATCTCATTGCACTTAATCCTTATCATTATATATCTCTTTGATGTCTTCGAGGGAACCCCTTGCAACACATGGGTTACCTCACTCTGTTCCCGTGCCAGCTACTGTGCTATCTTCACAACCATTTTCTCTAGCTTAGTCATCCAGTGATAGCGATCGTAGTTCCATGACCAATGTCCCTGCTGACAGTGAATCTGGTTGTGAGGTTCCTCTACCCATTATTGCACCCAAGATTTTATTTACATGTGTTGAAACATTCTCCTTTTAACCAAGGTTTCTACCGCACAGTTTAGGAATAGCTAATTCACCACCACCCTGACACATTTGTGATGGAATGCCTTATGTTATACTATGTTATCATGGGGTATAGACTCCAGGCTATGGAAACCATCGTGGATGAGATTATGAACACTCTTACAAGTAACCTGGATAGAGCTACCATCAACAAACATTTACGTAATATGAGGGAGCTAGCTAAGGATGGTTTTGGTTTTGGTTGTCTCATTAACCATTTGAAGGACTCTCGTTTGGAGACTCAATGGGAGATTTATCATAAAATCATGGTGGTTCAGCATTCTTAGGAGGCAAGATTGAAAGATCGTGATCCTTTGATTAAGGGGCTGGACGACAAAGTTAAGGTTGCTGAAGAAGCTTTGGCCAAGGCTTTAAGTGAGCGTGAGGGAGTGTTGATCTAATGAACCCAAGTTCAAACTAGATTTCACGCTTCTATGGAGGTTCAGAAATCTTACATCCAAGATGCCCCTACGTTGCGTGGAGGTTTCTTCACTTCACCAAACTTGTGGTTTCTCATAGGATAGTCCTTTATTTTATTTTATTTCTATTTCTGAACAGTAGTTCTAAATACCATGTATTTTGTTAAAACTTAAAATATGAAATGAGTGATATTTTTGGTACTCAATTACATACCATCTTTACTTTTTTTCTTTACATATTTACATTATAATATAAGTTTGGTATTTCTTATAACATACTGGCTCATTTACAATCTACAACATCTTTTTAGATTTTTCATATAAGCCAACAAAAAAAGAACAACATAAAAATAAAACTCAGAATAAGCTATTTAATCCTCAACATGATAAACCTTCAATTATTTGTTGTTAATCTTGAAAGGTTTATCTTCTACTATTTTGGAGATTGATTAGTATATTGAGTCATGTGCCTCTTTGACTATAAATGGACAGGAAACTTGGGCACTAGGAGTCCTCTGATGTGTCTAAAAGTTACCTTCAGTACTAAGTCCCCATCCACAAACTTTCTTAGCCTCACTAAATTGTCATATGACCGAAAGAGTTTCTTCGTGTACATTTGGAAGTGTTGCACTACATTGTATCGGTGTTCGTCTAGTGCCTATAACTGAACGTATTTGTTCTGGGGGAGCATACTACATGGCAAGGCATATTTAGTCGAAGGTACTTCTAGCTCCACTCGGAAAATCACCTTCGTTTCATATACCAGCGAGAAGGGTTATAGCCAGTTAGCTTTCTTTTAGTCGTTCGGTAAGACCATAATAATGCCATAATTTTGTCATCCCACGCCCTTGGGAAGTATTCCATCATCTTGGCCAAGATGTTAACCACGGTCATAATTATTTCTTCAGCTTGATCATTACCTTTGGGGTAGGCTACCATTGAGGTCTATTATATGATTGAATACTTATCTGTGAGCAAGGTAACCTCTTTGTTCATAAATGGGGTTTCATTATCAGACAAAATAACCTTGGAATGACAAATCGATAAATTATGTATTCTCTGATGAATTATTCTACCATACCCACAGTTGCTCTCTTCAATGGTATTGCCTCTACCCATTTTGTGAAACACTCTGTGGCCATAAGTATCCATATTTTTCCCCTTTAGGAGGAAATTATTTCCCCTACCGAGTTAAATGCCAAAGTGTGAAATACATAAGTGGTTTTTAGTGAGTAAAAATATACCGAGAGAGCATGAATCATATTCCAATGTAGTTGACATGCTTTTCACTTCCAAACAAACTCAGTTGAATCCTTCTCCATGGTTGGCCAATAAGAGCCCAAGGTCATAAGTTGGTAATAAAGCTTGGCTCCACTAATGTGAGATAGATTATGGGCTTACTTCAAGACTTCTCCTGATTCCTACCCTGTGATTCTCCTCAAAGATCTATTGAATTATACTCTATGAAATTTTTTTTCCTTTTGAATATAAAAATGTAGGTCCCTTCTTCTAATCCCCATGTCATTAATCTTTTCTAGGGAAACAACTCCATCTGTGATGAAATCAATGTAAGGTTGCCTCCAATATGAATGGGTTTCCACAAAGTTACACTAAGTTGCTCGAAAAAAGAGCTAACACTTAGCATATTCTCTTTACATTGTTGCTACATCATGTCTCATCGTTGGCCAAAAATATCCCTCCCTCTATATTCTTCTATAAAAGGGGATATCTATTATCTCGTAGTTCCCTTCATGTGTCACCTTCAATATTTTTTCTACCTCCTCTAGGTCGATGAAACTTTCCAACCATCCCTCTATGTTTCCAAAATATAAGTTTCCTTGGTTAACAAAGTACTGAGATAATTCTCTGAGCCCGTCTCTCCTTCCCTAGACTCCGGTTGCCTTCTAATTTCACCCCTCTAATTATATTCATCTAATATAGGCAAAATTACTCACATCACTGATGAAGAAGTCCTCTGTTGGATGATAACAATTATTGTCTCTCCGTCCATGACCACTTTTTTCACAATGGTAGAATAGGCATCATCCTGGTTGTTCATCAATCTAGGATGTCTTCTTACTTTGACATGATGAAACTGACTGATTAACCTTTGAATAATTGTTATGTAGGGTTTCAAGTTGAGATGCTTCAACGCGTATTCCCCATTCACCTATTTAACCACCCTATTTGAATCTTCTTTGATGCAAAGTGAACGGATACCCCTTCGAAGTGCCTCTAATAGTCCCAACACCAAAGCTTCATATTCCACCTCATTTTTGAAGAAAGAGAAATCTAACTTGAAATATGGGCAAATTTCCTTTCTTTACCTTTGAAAGGATAACCTCTACTCACCCTTTTCCTTGGGTTGATGAACATCAAACTTCATAATCCACTCTTCAAGGTTGGCTTCCAAGAAATTGGCTTATAAGTCATCACCTGGAATACTCTTATATGGTGGCTCAAATATCCCTGATGGGAAAATTGCCAATAAATCTACATATTCTTAGCTCATAATTGCACGAGGAACCATTCACACTAATTTATACTCTGAGAGAATAAGGAACCACCTTTTTTCCCTCCCAATAAAAATGGTTTATGCTAATAAAACCATTATTGGGATCACATCTTGTCACAATGTGAATGTTAAAAGATAGCATGTAATGTATAAGTTTTTGGACAACAAACACCAAAGCCAAATAATGTCTTCCAATGCTAATGTACATTGCTTTTGGATCATGGGTGATTATACTCAGATAGTATAAGGTTCATTCTTGTCTATCAATTTCTTATGCCAACAAAGCGCGTATTGACCTCATAGTGGAAGTGAGGTAGAGATGTAATAGCCTTCCATCTCTTGGAGGGATCATGGTTTGTGGAGAAGTGACCAAATTTTAAGATTTTCAAAGGCTTCCTGGTGAGGTTCCTCCTATTTAAACTTTGTGTTCTTGTGTAACAGATCCATCAAGGGATGAGTAATCTTGGCCAACCCTGGTACAAATCTCCTCAGGTAGGAGACCTTATCGAGAAAACTCTTGATATACTTCACTGTTCTTGGGAAACTCCTGTCTAAAATAGCCTTTTATTTGTTCTAGTCCATCTGAACAACTTGGCGATCCACCACAAAGCCCAAAAATTTTCCACTTTCCACACCAAAGACACATTTAAATGGGTTCATCTTTAACTTATACTTCCTGCATCTGTTAAAAACCCTCCTGAGGTAAATCAAATGAGACTCCTCCTTCAATTAGATAACTAGATCATCCACATAGGGCTCCAAAATGTTATGAAAGAAATCTTGGAAGATGTCCATCATTGTTCTTTGATAAGTTGCCCCAGCATTCTTGAACCCAAAAGGCATAATATTGTATAAAGTTTCCTTATGGAGTTCTAGACGCTATATTTTTTGCATCCGTTGGATTTATCTTGATCTGGATGTAGCCTATGTCGCCATCTATGATGCTATACATCTGATCTACCTCATTAGGTCAACAGAGCCAAAGCTTTCCTCAAAGTCCCATTGGGTCTTTGATCTACCTCATTTAAGCTCTAAAATGTCAACAGGTTTGAAGAAACATTTGAAGAGGCTCAATACCCTAAAACATTGGATGCTTGACAAACTTGGTGGTAAATTCACCCCAAAACCAGCATCTGGACCCCACAAATCTAGGGAATGTTTGCCCTTGATTCTAATTCTGAAAAATAAGATGAATTATGCTCTTACATATCGTGAAGTCATTGCCATATTGATGCAACGTCATGTTCTTGTTGATAGGAAGGTTAGAATAGACAAGACTTATCTTAAAAATTTCATGGATATTGTATCAATTCCCATGAAAAATGAGAACTTTCATCTCCTTTACCACACAAAGGTCAATTCCATCTTCACTCATTAAAGGATGAAGAGTTAAATTTTAAGTTGTGCAATGTTCCATTAGTCCAGTTTTGGTCTAAAGGCATTCCATACATCAACACCTACGATGGGCAGACTATCCGCTACCCAGACCATCTAATTAAGGACAATAATACCATCAACCTCGACCTTAAGACCAACAAGATTGTTGATTTCATCAAGTTTAATGTGGGTAATGTTGTGATGGTAAATGGGGTGAGAAATATAGGGCGTGTCGGAATCCTCAAGAATAGAGAGAAACATAAGGGGAGATTTGAGACTGTTCATATCTAGGATGATTTGGGTCATGAGTTTGCTACCTGTTTGGCCAATGTGTACACCATCGAGAAACGCATAAAACCGTGGGTGTCACTTTATAAGGGAAAGAGTATCAAGTTAACCATTACTGAGGAGGCCAGGAAGAGGCAAGTTGACCAAACTGTTACAACTGCATAAGCTTATGAAATTAAAATTTCTTAATGGTATTATTGCTTACTAAGGAGTTTTTATGATGTTTATTTTTATGTCAATGCAATTTTGAACTTCGTTTTGTTGTTGAATAACTTATTTTTAACTCTTATTTTGAGGTATTTTTGTGACAATTAGACAACTAAATTCAGTCGCTAGTTTTCTTAAAAAAAATAAAAAAAAATTGTTATACATCTCATCTCCTGATGTTGAATCTATCAAACTGTCGATAGAGTGCAGAGGGAACTCATCTTTCGAGAAATCTCAATTGAGGTCTATAAAGTCAACACAAATGTGTATTTAGTTTTTATCTTTCTTTCCCACTGGCACAATGTTAGAGAGCTAAATTGAATGTTGAATTGTCCTAATAAATCAAGTTTCCTGTAAAAGTAAAATGCGAACTAAAACCTCTTATACCAATTTGATAATTCTATGGACGGTTCAAATAAAATCAAGTTTAATATTTTATTTTTTTGAATTTTAATGATTGAACTAAATTCATCCTATTAAACTTAGTGTAGACACCATATTTTAGGACATCCCTAAGTCTCTCCTTAGGTCCCTGGCATCTCCCCAATACACTACAAACCCTAGGTTATACTCCGAGTAGCGATCTAGAGGCTATCGGAGGAACTTGGGACCCATTTGAATCTTGTCAACTTCATCGTCAGAGAAAAAGCTTAATAAATCTTTGAATGGCTCTGAATTCCCTTTCCAATGGTCCCCCATGTTCTCGAATCTGCATAATGGTTATGACGAACTATCCATTTTACTATCAAAAATCGACCTAGAGGCCACTGGGCACTCCCGAGCACTGATTTGACCCCAATCAACTCCATCATCAAAGAAAAATCTCAATGGATACTTTAAGGGCACTGAAAACCCTTTCCAACGGTCCACCCAATGCATGAAATGGCATAATTGTTCGGACAAATGATCCGTTTTTCCTCAAAAACTGATCTGAAGGCCATCGAGTTTGTTTGACCAAGGTCAACTCTTCAACTCAAACAAGACTGAATGAATCTTTGAAGGGCATTGAATACCCTTTCAAACGATCTATCCCTCTCGTTAATCAGCCTTACAGTATGGACGAAAGACCCACTTTACTCCAAAAGGTCACTGGGCGCTGTCGGGCCCCGTTTGATCAAAGTAAACTTTCCAAACCGAGCAAAGCTCATTGAAACGTCAAAGCACCTCGCATAACCTTTCCAATGGTTTAACCCAAGCACGATTCGTACTTACAATTCGAACGAACAATTCATCATCGTTCGATAATCTTCTGTCCAAAGAACCAACGGGCAGCAGTCCCCGCATTGAAGGGACTATGTCAATCAGTAGTCCCCTACCCTATATAAGGAGAGCATGATATCACGTCGAATGGCACCCCATATCCATCAATTTTAGTGATCTCAACAACATTCTTCTGCAATCAGCAAAGTTTCCTTGTGGGAAATTCCTTTCCACCCTTCATTCCCATCATTCTCATACCCAATTTAGCAAAAATCTCCTTCGCTCTCATCCAACATTCATCCCAACTTAAAAGGAATCTCATCATGGATCAAGGTCAAGCCTCAAATCTCCAGAGGAGGTCCAAACATCCTTCTCTCTTTAAATTTATTTATCGTATTAGTTATATAAATTTTTAATTTACCTTTTACTTTAGATCAAACACATTAATACCTCATCCTTTATTAGCTATATTGAACATAATTTATTTTTATTAAAAAAACCAAACAAAGAAAAAGAGGGTTACACCTATAAATTCCAATGGGATTTTTCATCACATCTTCTCAAAATTAAAAATATCGTTTCTACACACCCACACATATAATAAACACCCATTTGAATTTACGGGACAAACCCCACCCTTGTGCCGCATGCGAACTATAAGGACTTTGATGCCTTTATAGGCTATGTAGGTGTCTCGGGCTAAAACCCGAGACTCGAGTCCTATTTTCCTATTTTTATCTTTTTATATTTTATCTATATATTATTCATATATATCATACTTGTGATTTATACTTGCGTCTTATCTAACATATAATATCATTTCACCATAACGATCAATATCACGATAAGAGCACACATCATATTTTGTAATTATTATTTTGGGAACATTCCTACAGATGACCTCGCTCCATCTTTTCCATGATGCGAGTCGAGCGATTCCAATCTCCACTTATATATACACACAAGCACATTTCTCTGAGAAATTAAGGAAAATAGTAACACAAGTCCATAAGAGACCAAAATGGTGGGGTGGGTGCCTAACACTTTCTCATTCCATAACTTAGCCCCCAAACCTATGAACTAATTATTTCATAAGCATCAGTTTGTCTTTGATGTCGCTCTCTCGATGTGGCGACATTTTCTTTTGCCAATTTTGTGCAAAAATAGATTAGTGACTCTATCTTTTTACATCACCCCAAAATCGACGACCATCGAAGCAACCCACGATGTAGAGAGGGGCCTTTATCTCTCCCTCTTTATCCCCCAAATAGCTCCCCGGAGAGGGGGGGAGATTATTAAGAATGGACACACTTAGCACTGATAAAACTTTCCTATGAAAACCAATTTACCAATGAGAATGTGATTTCTTAAAGTATATGCTCTCATACCCCAATTTTAATATCCTAAATACGAGATGGCTCACACAATATACCAAACATAAAACTTCTTCCAAATTTAACAATTAAGGTTCCTAAAATTTATTTTCCACAAAATTAAAATTAAACTCAACTAGACAAATAATTAATTTTCTTTCAAACAAAAATTAAACAAACTCAATTCAAGTTCCTCACATGCCAAACAAACTAAGCATAAATATTTTTAAATTAAATTTCTTGGATTGAATTAAACTAAGATTACCAAAACTTAATTAGCACCAAAAATATACCATTGTTGTGAATAAACCAATTTTTATCTTTTTAATCCTACATATGCATCTATGTGATTTTAGAAAGATAAAAATAGAAACAAACACATAACGTCACGATGTATGAGGAAAACATACAATGGGAAAAACCTCAGATGGCACAACCAATAAATCCACTAGGTATGGTTTTATAAATGCAACGATATGAACTCAACTCAAAAAGCTTTGACACTAATTTGAGAGTGCGATGCAGCGGAATAAAGTGTTCTCAAATTCAACCAAATTAATTTATCCCAAATTTTAGTTAAACCCTAACATCTAAGTGATTTGAAATCATTAAATCATGAAGCATGAAACAGAACCAATTTTCAGGAAAAAAATCCCCAAAGTGATTTCACTAATAATTTGTAAATCACAACTTACAAGATTACAAGAGAAATCAGCAATGAATATTCGCAAATACCCACAAGGATACAACCTAAATTAGTAATTGATTCCCGCATTAAATCCACAAGATGGCAAGGGACACCCACAAGCACTCCCAATCACCTCATTCGTAGTCAGCCAGCACCTCCCTCAAGAGCCACCAAGATCAACCGTAGATTTGCCCTCTCTACATGAGAAAACTTCAACAACATTGTATCTTGGTTCCAAAACAATTCACTAAAAGATTGGGATGTTTTTTGAATTGAAAATAAAGAAAAAAATCTTAAAAGTGAGAAGACAAACGTTTCTTCCAAAGAAGTTTTAGTAGAAAGAAATTCTCATGTCTTCTGCACCAAAACAAATTGTTTAACAAGTTATTTATAAAAACGTTAAGGAGACGCATTGCTCGAACGAAAACATCTTGTTGCTCGAACTTTGACACGCGTCGCTCGATCGAGTTTCACGCGATATAGTCGTGTCGCTCGAATGAGCTCCACTGTTGCTCGAACGAAACTAATTAAAAATTATTTTTTTATTTCTTTCTTAAAAATTCTCCTCAACACTTATAAAAATATTTTTGACAAAAAACTCCTCTCCAACACTTAGAAAATATTTTGTAAAAAATATCCTAATATTCTAAGTGAAATGCTAAGGTACTTAAATACAACCTTATCAAAGTTAATCTTGCGGAGGCTTGATTATTGAAGAACATTGATATTCAGATCCGTCTTGACACTTGATTGATCTTGAATAAGTATTCGACGGTTGTAGTGGTATACGACATACTCAAATGTAAACCGGATAATAAAATAATGTCCTTACAAATCTCCCCCTATCTCTAGGCCGGTACAAAATAAAAATATCTGAATTATCAAATAAAATGCCTATACAAATTTAATACCCTCTTATGAAACCAAAACTGAAAAGGTACTAAAGATGTAAGTATCAAACTTTTCTTCAAAAATCTTCAACTTCAAATCTTCAAATCTTTAAGATTTTCTCATCAGGGTGTGCAAAATAACGATCTTCAATTTTTTTACCTGCACACATGAGACAAAGCAAAACCTTTGTTACACATCGAGTTTGAAATGATATAAGAATAAATCAATCATTAATCAAATCTCTCCCATAATTTGTTCTCCCCCTCTTTATTTGTCTGAAATAGACAAGAAAACGAACAAATAAAATAAACATGGAGTTGTCACGACAAATATGCATAGCAAAGATGGAACAAACTACGCTCGCGCAAAGGAGTAACTCAAAAGCATCCACAAACTATTTTTTATTTTTCAAATTTTCATACAAAAATGCAAAAATAATTTCACTGAGACAACCAAATCATGGAAACCGGAATGAATGGGTGTGAACATATTCGATAGGTAAATCAATTCAATCACGCATAACATATTGGCACGATGAATATGTTTACTCCTAACGAATGAATTCAAAATCGTCCTTAGGTGTCAAAAGAATTTAGATGACATCGTCTTAATCAAATCGACAAATTAAAGTCAAACATGATTTTCACACCAATAACGTCAAAAACTATGTATTATTTTTTCATGACTTTTCAAGGACGTGAAGACTCGTTTTATATTCCATCCAAACTCGCTCAATAAATAATAATGCTTTTTATTTTTTATTTTTTAGGTGATGAAACTAAATTAAATTGGCCCCCTTTTGGCACATTTTTTTATTACCTTTAAATTTTTCTTTGGGCTCTTTTAAACGGTGGTTTCATGACGAGTTAATTCTTCACTCTCACATCCCTTTTTCGTGAACACTCGTCATTTTTTTAATTTAATTCCTCATGATAAACGGTTATTACATGAACTACTTTCATTATCTAATTTTATCGCATTTGGTTCGTTTTAATGACAGAATTGAGATGAAAACACATCGACCAACATGTGATAGACAAGACCAATAGTCAAACAAATCCATGCAAGTGTGCATTAAAGGAATTCATGAGTCAAACATATAGGTAGTAATAACTAATCACATCACAATGATTGCAAACATTGTAAAGTACATAAATGAAATGATGATACACATCAATCACTATCAAATCGTCACATGGATATGGAATGAAATTGTGACTCGGTCATCCTAAATGTCCATTTATATATGGTGTAAAACAAAATACAAAAATCTTTTTGTTTTTATCCAAAAATTTTATCAAAATAAAATCTTTTCATCTTTTTCAATTTTTCTCCAAAAAATGAAAAACTTTTTGAACTTTATCAAAAAATTTCAAAAACAAAGATCTAATAAAAAAATTACATAAGTCATAATACTAGCAAGAATATATCATGAAATATCACTAGTGTATGACAAACAACCAACACAATCAACCAAGAGATCTAACATGGGGTGAATCACGTTCAATTAAACAAGAGTCATAAACAATCAATCCAGAAGCCTCTAAATCCGATTTCCTAACCAAACAGATTTATACCGACACATGGGGGTTCAAGGAATCGAATTTATTCTCTTATTAAACTTCCTAGGAGTATTTTGAAGTTTGTAATAGCAACGCCTAAGATGACCTTGCCTACCGCAATCTGTGCAAGTGTAAATAGGGCGGTGCATATTCCCTAAAGGTGGCCCTCTCCTAAAGTTTCTAGGTGGCGCTCTCCTAAAATTCCTATTTCTCTCTCTTAAAATGTTCTTAGCTGGCTCTCTCCTAATAACTCTAGGCACCTCTCTCTTAACAACCTTAGGAGGATCTTTCACTTGTGTGGGTTTGGCTTTAGGAGTGGATGAAACACTATCATCGAAGCATATACCACACTTATCCTCCTTGATTTGGACAGTGGCTAACATCTTATCTAACTTTTCTGACCTAGACTCCAAATCAAACTTCACATTACTTGTCTCTCTTAAACTCTTCTCAAACTCACATATCCTTTACTCAAGTACACTTCTAGAATTCTCAAACTGTAAAATCTCCTTTTAAATAGTCTCCATCAACCCTTTAAAGACTATATCTCTCACCCTTGACATATTCTAGCTTTTTTCTAAGCATCTCCACACGTGTCCTAAGATCTTTAATTATGGCATTCGCGTCATTCGTATCTAAGGCACGTTATTTTAATTTATCTTCTTGTTTCAAGTTTTCCCTTTTTAACTTTACAGATTCCACATACAGGTTATTGTAGGCGACCTTTAACTCACTCAACTCCTCTTCTTCCTTATCACTCTCATCAGTAGTCACAGGGGTGGAAAGCTCTCGCTTTGAAGCATAAAAAACTTCTTTTTCAGAATCACTATCACAAAGTGAAGAAACATGAGATGTCGGTTTATTAAAAGAAATTCTTATATTAATGGGACACTCATCTATCGTATGACCAATTCCCTCACAAGCAAGACACCTCTTAGAGTCCTTCTCGACGGATGGTTTAAAATAAGAATTCATGTGAAATTTCCAATTAGACCTTTCAAAAGTTGACATCTAAAATCATCAATACCACCAAAAGCCATACTAAAAAAAACTTGATCAAACACAATAACTTAGTGCAATAGGCTCTCATACTAATTTTTAAATGCGACGGTATGAACTCGACTCAAAAATCTTTGACACTAATTAAAGAGTGCAGATTAGCGGAATACAGTGTTCTCAAATTAAACCAAATTAATTAATCCCAAATTTTTTTTAAACCCTAACTCATGCATCTAAGTGATTTGAAATCATTAAATCAAGAAGCTTGTAAAGGAAATCGATTTTCAGAAAAAATCCCCGAAGGGCAAAAACCTTTTTATTTCACTAATAATTTCTAAATCGCAACTTACAAGATTATAAGCGAAATCAGTAATGAATATCTGCAGATACCCACAATCAGAAATGGATTCTCACAGCGAATTCACAAGATAACAAAGAACACCCACAAGCACTTTTAATGACCGCGGTCGTAGTCAGCCAGCACCTCCCTTAAGAGCTACCAAGATCAGTCGTAGATTTAACCTCTCCATAAGAGAAAACTTCAACAAGATTGTATCTTGGGTTCCAAAACAATTCGATAAAATATTGGTATGTTTTGTGAATTGAAAACAAAGTAAAAACTCTCAAAAGTGAGAAGATAAACGTTTCTGCCAAAGCAGTTTTGTTAGAAAGAAATTCTCAGGTCTTATACACCAAAATGAATTGTTTAACACTCTATTTACAAAAACATTAAGGTGGTGCGTCGCTTGAACGAAAACACCTTGTTGCGCAAGCGTTGACATGCGTCGCTCGAATGAGCTTCGCTCGACACAGCCGCATCGCTCGAACAAGCTCCACTATTGCTCGAATGAAAATAATTAAAAATTAATTTTTTATTTCGTATTTACAAATCCGCCTCAACACTTACAAAAATATTTTTGATGAAAAACTGTGCTCCAACACTTTGAAAATATTTTGTAAAAAATATCCCAACACTCTAAGTGAAAAGCTGAGGTATTTAAACATAACCTTACCAAAGTTATTCTTGCGGAGGCTTGAATGTTGAAGAACATTGATATTAAGATCTGTCTTAATGTATGATTGATATTGAATAAGTATTCGACGGTTGTAGCGGTATACGACATACTCAAATGTAAGACAGACAATAAAATAATGTCCTTACACAACACAAAAGACTTACTTCCTCGACTCGACTCACTCTCAATCCTTGATGCTTCTTCTTGCTTCCCCCTCTGCCTAGTTGATAACTCCAGAATCTACCATAGTCTTGAAATCTACTGATGGGGCTCAGCTACCGTCAACTACACATAAAGCCTTTCTTCATATGCACACCGCAAAATAATGAACATGGACTCCTCCGTATGAAACTTCCTCTTTTGGGGTAGAGAGAAGACCTAATGCCAGCAAAAATATCTCAAACAATATAATATATGTAGGAACTAGGATCAAACTCAAACATGTGTGTAAACTTTGTGTTTTGATAGAAATTACACCATGAAAAATCAACACACAAAATGGGACTTTTGGTTAAGAATGTTTTCTCTATAACCCTCTCTAAAGTCTGAAAAAGTCACTTGAAAAAGATTGTTCCCGAAGTCTTAAAAGTGGGTAAGAAAGTAATGGGAAAGTGGAAAGTTTTTTAAACAAAACTATCAAAAACTGATGTCGGTCATTCGAACGACTTCTGAATGTCGTTCAAATGAGATTACTGTAATACCCCGTATTTTTATGTATTTTAATTTTGAGGATTTATTAAATTTAATTAGAGATATTAAATTAATATTAATCCAAAAAATCATTTAAATACTTACTAGCGTGATGAGAGTTAGTAAATATTTTTGGTTATAAGTTACTTTATGGGTAAAGTAAGTGGTGTCATTATGATTAGTATGTGTAATTATGATTAGTAAAATTATCACGAAAATCTAATTTGATAATTTTGGAAATATATCGGGACGCGCTCGTGTCATGTCGGGATTAAATTTGGACTATTAAAAGTAATTAAATTATAAGTCACCCGTATGGTCATTTTGAGTACGCCAAAGTGTCCGGAAGGGTCGAGATAGTCAAAATAATGTACCCGGAGTTTTAGTTTGGGTCTCGGGGCATTTTTAGGCTTAATTAACACCCCGGGAGGGCGTTTTAGGCATTTTGTATTTTTGGGCTTGGAAACCTACGAATTTTCTAGGTTATATCAGATGCTTAGGGTTGTCTTATAGGGTTAACACAACCAAAAACAAAAGACGGCCATTGCAGAAGGAAAGGAAAAAGCTTACCAAGGAGTTCTAGGCCAAGAACTCCTCCGTTTGCACCGTTGTCACTGCCAAACGTTAGATCGCGCAACAAGGATCACAACCACACTGATTTCATCCACAAATCGGAAACAAAAAATTCCCAGGCAAGTATTTATCTTGCTTAATTTTGTTAATGCTTCATTCATATTAGTTTAGGGTTGATTAGGATGAGTTTTATGAAAGAAAACCTATATTGGAGGTTAGAAATCGCATGTTGTACAGATATAAACATCATTCTGGAAATCCCCTTCACATGTAGAGGTTGAACCATGAATTTACATTGGGTTAGAAGTAGAAATTCTGGAAAAATAATGAGAAGAACTAAGTTCAAGAAATTATTAGGGTTCATGAGATTTATATAGATTTTGGCCCTTTTAATTCATGATACTTGATGAAAACTCGCATACCTTACGTAGATTATTGTTCATTTGGGTTTATAATGCTTATGGTATTAATTTCTGGGAGTTTGGGAGTTAAAAACTTGGATTTGGATGATTTTGGATGATAATTCCCGTAACTGGTATTCTGCAGTTTTCGCCATACCTGCTTGATCGATCGATCGACCCAAAAATATCGATCGATCGACGGTTCGATCGATCGACCCCTCCTGGAAAACTCGATTTTTCCTCATGTTGACTTAATCCGATTAAATGCGTAATAAATCTTGATTAATGTTATTAGGACACATTGAAACATAAAAAGGACCAGTAGGGTCGAGGTAAACCCCGTTAAGTGAAACTTTAATGAAATGGGAAAATGAAGGGTAAACGGGGAAATATTCATACCTAAGAAATCTAACGTGCATAGACTTAATAATCAAAATTTCTAGGAGTTGGATTAGAAGGTAAGTGAGGGCCTACTGAATTTGTACTTAGGTAAAGAGAATACTTCGAGAGATGAGAAGTGAGTTGGAATAAATTAAATTTCAAAAATAAAATGAATAAGTCCGTTATAAGAAATAATCGAATAAAAATGTATTAAGTATGGAATAATATAATGTTGGGCCGTGGGCGTAACTAACTTATGAATGTGAATAGTTATATATTTATATGACTCTGTGATTGATCATATATCTTATATATGTGTAAAAATCATGCCCGCGCTACTTGCTATCCCTGAGGTTACCGTGGTGGGACAGTCTTATCTCGATGGGACCTTTATGGGGGATATTGACTTGTACCCTAGAAGATAGGAATCCTTGGTATATGCTATCGGATCGATAGTCAGACGGTCCTAACAGACGTGAGGGTATGTGCTGACCTCTTAGAGACTTGGAACTATGCTTCGCCTCAATATTGTATGTGTTTTGTGTTAATACAGTTCGAGAGTGATTCCGAACATGTATTTCCCTTAGTACAAGTGATACGGGGACTGGATAGCAGAGTATGCCCGCACCATAATTGTTATGTGGCGTGCCGTTAGAATATATATATATTATGAGTATTTAATATATATATTTAAATCCGGAATTTGGGAACTACCTACTGTGTTTATGGTAAGTAAGAAATGAATAATTATTTCAACTTGGGTATAAGTGTTTGAAAAGCATGATATATTTCTGAGAAACTTTATTATTAAATAAGGTTTAATTGAGAACTTTGCTTTTAAATAAAATTAACCTCTTAAACATTTGGATTTGTCGATTTGAAACCTCACGAGCAACTTAAGATAAGATAAGTTAAAATGTTGGGAATATTAGTGCGATAGGTGTGCACATTAGAAGAGAGGTGAGAATTTCTCAAGGGAGTGTCGCACTAATATGTTGGTTGCATTAGCCGGTAGCATTTTAAATACTTGCTAAACTAATTTTAAACTGTTTTTAAAATAGGGCTCTGACCAATTTCCTATTTTCTCTTCTCTCTTGTATATATATGTATATATTACAGGTGCCCAGCCACAGGGGCGTCTTGCATAGGATCCTCCCGAAGGAACGCGCTGCAGCTTAGGTGGGAGTTGCAGGCCTCTTGCTTTGAGAAGTCGTAACAGTGATAATTGATTAAATTCGCAAATATCAAATTTGGCTCACTTATTTAATTAGAGTCTATTAATTCAGCCTCTAAACATGCATTTATGGTGCGTGTGACAAACCATAAACAAATACCGCAAGAGAATACCCGCAGCACCCTCCAAGGACTCGCAGTCCTATCTTCAGCAAAGAACCTTCACGCAGCAAGATCCTTAATGACATGCAGCCATACGGTGTAGAGACGCACTCCACAAAAGATGAACAAAGGCAAAGATGTGTTCTTGAACACCAAAACAATTCACTAAAGCAAGATGGGAGTTTTGTGAATTGTAAATCAAAAAGGGATTAAACCCCTAAAACAAGAAGCCTAAAGATTACTGCTTTGGCAGTGTTTCTGTTCTGAAAAATGTATGGACTTCTCAATGAAAACGTTACCATTTAATGAGTATTTATACAAAAACGTACCGCCTCGAAATTCGAGCTCGTTCGAACGAGAAGCATATGTCGCTCGAACGAAGTGCGCATGTCGTTCAAATGACATCGCGCGACTTCCAATCTCGTTCAAACGAGATGCTGATCTCGAGCGAACGACCTGGGCGTCAAAATCGAGATCCGCTTCAAAACTTAGAAAAAATACTCATTCTCAATATTTGACTAAAAAGTTCGCTCCATCACTTAGAAAATATTTTGTAAAAATCTCCCAAAAGCTCTAAGTGAAAAGTAAAGGTATTTAAAACATAACCTTACCAAAGTAAACTTCGCGGAGTCTTGAATGATGAAGAACTTGAGTAATTCGGATCCGTCTTTGATGTAGATGTCTCTTGAATGCTCTTCGATGGTGTAGCGATATATGACATAATAAATTGATAACGGACCTATGAAAATATGTCCTTACAAATCTCCCCCTATGTCTATGCCGGTACATACATAAAAAATCTGAATTATCAAAAGCCAAAAATGCTTATACAAATCTACCCTCCCATGAATAAATTTGTAAGACCTCAAAACTGTTCTTCAATCATCTTCGTCAAATCTCAAAGCTTTTATCATCAGGGTGTGCAACATCATGTTCTTCAATCTTTATACCTACACACATGAGAAAAAGAAAAAACCTTCGTGACGCATCAAGTTTGAAATGATATAAGAATAAAGCAATAAAAATCAAATCTCCCCCATAATGAAAAAACTCCCCCGTAACATGATAATTCTTTCTCCCCCTTTTTATGATGTCCCCAAATAGACAGATAAGAAGAAACAATCAAAACATGGAGTGTCACGATAAAATGCATAGCAAACAAGGATCAAACTACTCGCATGCAAAGGGATATCTCAAAAAACTCACAAACTATTTTTGGATTTTTAAATTTTTCATACAAAAATAAGATACCACTTTGAAAAAAATATGATACAAAAATCACACCATGGATTTAAACTCAAACAACCAAGACATGGAAACGAAAGGAATGGGTGTGAACACATTCGATTGGTAAATCAACTCAATCAATCATATGTGCACGATGAATACGTGTACCCCTAACGAATGAACATCAAAAGAATCCTTAGGTGTAAAAATTTATTGAATTTAGATGACATCGTCTTATGCAAATCAAAAAATCATAGTCAAATGATTTCCACACCAATAATGTCCAAAACTTTTTTAGCGCATTTTCAAGAATTTCAAGGACGTGCAAATCCGTTTTAATTCTCCAACCAAACTCCCTCATATATATTTTCTTTTCGAGGTGAATAAACTAAATTCTCAAACTTTGGAGAATTGGTGCAAAAACCTAAATGGCCCATAATTGGCATGAATTTCTTTTTATTGCCTTTAAATTTTTTTGGGCTCTTTTAAACCTCTTTGGACCCCGGATAATAAAATTCCACCATTTTTTAGGTCCAATTTAATGGTGGCTTAGTATTCGCCAAGGCAAAATGAACCTTTCGCAGCCCTTCCCCATTTTCAAACAAAGCACAAAAACTCACAAAACGGTTCTTATATGCACAATTTCCTTATCAAAATTTATCGTGCTTGGTTCGTTTTAAAGGACATGATTGAAGTGAAAACACCCAACCAACATGTGATAAGACAAGCACAATAATCAAACAAATCCGTGCACGTGTGCAATAAAGGAAACATGAGTCGAACATGTAGGAAGTAACACTTAATTACATCTTAATGACTCCAAACATTATAAAGCACAAGGATGAATTGACCTATTGTCTCAAAACACTATCAAATAGTCACATGAAAAAAAATGGAATGATGTTGTGACTTGATCATCCTAAGTCTCCATCCATAAACGGTGCAAACAAAATATAAAAATATTTTTGGATTTTCTCAAAAAAAATTCAAAATAATAAAATATATACAAAAAGTACATGTCAACACACTAGAAAATATATATCATGAAATCACAACTAGTGTATGACAAACATGCGAACACAATCATCTATATGATATGGCAAGAGAAGAATCATGTGCAAGCAAACGAGAATCAACTATTCTAAAATCTAGTGTATCCAAAAGTGATTTCCTAACCCAAATAGATGTGAAACGTCGTGTATGGGATTTGGGAACCACGGGAACATTAGACATAAACTTCCTAGGACATTTTCCAAGATCAAAACAAAATCGCCTAAGGTGACCTTTCCTACCACAATATGAACATGTGAAAACGGGTGGAACGACACCTATGGGTTAACCTTTTCTAATATCCTTGGAATTAGCTGACCCTCAAAAACAAATAATGGTTTTGGATTTAGCATTAGAAGCATGAGAACATGATGAGCCATTACCATCACTATCAAACCTACTTGAGTCTGTCAAATCATTTTTTAATTTCAAAATTTTTTACTCGAGCAAAGAATTAGACTCTTCCAAAGACAGGGATTTCTTTTTCAAATTTTCAATTAAACTTAACAGTTTATCACGCTCCCCCTCAATTAAAACAAACTTATCCCTAAGAGTCTTTTCACGTGCCGTAAAATCATCGATTAATTTTTTATCTTCGACGGCACAAACGGGAACCCTAGAATTTTTTAAGTCCTTCAATTCATTCTCTAAAACTAGGACTTTCTCATCACTCTTCTTTTTGGCAATTTTCAAAGAATCAAAATCAATACACAAATTACCAAGTGCTCACGACAAATATCACTTTGAGTTTGAAACGCTTGTAAATATTCAATCTTACTTTTAAAGAGAGAATTTTCTTTTTCCAAAACTTTAATTCTTTTGCAAAGTTTCAAAATCAAACTTTTTAATTTTTCAGCACAGTCGTGAACTTTTTCAAAAATAGGCTCCTTATTAAATGAACGTTCCATTGGAAAATTACGATTTTCACAAAACTGATTTTTCAAAAAAAATCAATATCTCAAAATTTTGCGGAAAAAAGGAATACGCGATAAATTAGCGTAACCCGCTCTGATACCAATTTGAGAAGCCGTAACAGTGATAATTGATTAAATTCACAAATATCTAATTTGGCTCACTTATTTAATTAGAGTCTATTAATTCAGTCCCGAAACATGCATTTATGGTGCGTGTGACAAACCATAAAAAATACCTCATGCGACACAACAAATATGCTGAGACACAGATTTCAGGAAAAAAACCCTTTCGGGTAAAACTTTTATTTCACTATGAATCTATAAATCGCAACTTACAGTTAAATAGAGAAATCTACAATGGATCAACGTGCAGCCAACCCACAAAGACTCGCAGTCTTGAAATCAATAAGAGAATACCCGCAGCACCCTCTAAGGACTCGCAGTCCTATCTTCAGCAAAGAATCTTCACGCAGCCACACGGTGTAGATACGCACTCCACAAAAGATGGACAAAGGCAAAGATGTGTTCTTGAACACCAAAATAATTCACTAAAGCAAGATGGGAGTTTTGTGAATTGTAAATCAAAAAGGGATTAAATCCCCTAAAAGAAGAAGCCTAAAGATTACTGCTTTGGCAGTGTTTCTATTCTGGAAAACGTATGGACTTATTAATGAAAACATTACCATTTAATGAGTATTTATACAAAAACGCACCGCCTCGAAATTCGAGCTCGTTCGAACGAGAAGCACATGTCGCTCGAACGAAGTACGCATGTCGTTCAAATGACATCGCGCGACTTACAATCTCGTTCGAACGAGATGCTGATCTCGCGCGAACGACCTGGGTGTCAAAATCGAGGTCCGCTTCAAAACTTAGAAAAAATACTCATTCTCAATATTTGACGAAAAAGTCTCCTCCAACACTTAGAAAATATTTTGTAAAAATCTCCCAAAAGCTCTAAGTGAAAAGTAAAGGTATTTAAAACATAACCTTACCAAAGTAAACTTCGCGGAGTCTTGAATGATGAAGAACTTGAGTAATTCGGATCCGTCTTTGATGTAGATGTCTTTTGAATGCTCTTCGACGGTGTAGCGGTATATGACATAATAAATTGATAACGGACCTATGAAAATATGTCCTTACATGCTTAGATGACCTCATTGTTGATTCCACTTCTAGCACTATTTATTCAGTTGGGCATGTGTCGCCCTTTCCATTATTCTGTTGTTTTATCAGATATTGCGATTAGTTTATTTCCAGTATTTATGTTTTGGGATTTATTCATGTCAGGATGTTTTCCTTTAAGTTTTAATGTTGGAATCAGTTAGTTGGATGTTTAATTAATTGGATTGTTTGTTCTAGTATAGTTGTTTGGTGATTCTTAATTTATGAATTATGTAAAGTTTTAAAATATTGGTTTTAATTGAAATTTGGAATTTATGTCTAAAAAAAATGTTTTTGTCACTTAGCTTAATTAATTAGGGTGTTAAATTGGAAAAGTTATTTTTCGGCAGTGATGCTAAGAATTAACCAACCCTTCACCTTGATTATAATTTAATAAAAGACTGATCACCCGGTATTTAATTAGGCGGGGTGTCACAGGTGGGATCAGAGCATCAGGTTCTAGTGTCCTTAGGATCTATACAGCTTGTTTCGCTTTCAGCTTAGCGTTCTTGTTATAGAGCCCTATTTTAGGATTGTTGTATTCTTGCTTTTATTATTACGTCTTCAGCTATTTAAGATTTGATAATAACTGTAGACTAATAAATTTCTTCACGTTTCAGATGCCTCTGAGACGTCCCCAAAGGATAGGCGTACCCAAGCCGAGTAGCCAGTAGCTCCGGCTTAGGGAATGATGAACGCAAATAAGGTCGCCGCCATCGTTACTCAGGCGGTAAATGCCATGCTAGCGGTAGAACACCAGGCTCCACCCCAAGTTCAGGCAGTGGCGCCAGTACCGGCATAGATTCCACCTACATGGGAGCGAGTTAGGGATGCCTTTCAGAAGGCGCATCCCCTAGAGTTTGCGGGTGGTTCAGATATTATTGTAGCCAGCCAATGGAAGAAAGATATCCAGAGGCATCCGCGTATGTACAAGTGCACGAACATGTAGAAACAGTTGTTGGCTTCCTTTAAGCTGGTGGGGGCTGCTTTGCATTGGTGGGAATCTACTACCACTCTGGAGGAGATGGAGGTTATTACTATTCAGTCATTCTGGGAGCTGTTTGGCCTCAAATATTTTCCGTCCGCTGTGAAAATTGAGATGAGGCGGAAGTTACTGAGTCTGAAGCAGGAAAATTCTACTCTTGCTGAGTATGAAGAGGAGTTCACAAGACTTCTCACTATAGTGCCAGATGAGGCACCCACTGAGAGTAAGAAGATACTATTGTTTGTGGACGGGTTAGCTTGGACGATCCGTCAGCACCTTATAGGTGTGACACCCCGCCTAATTAAATACCGGGCGATCACTCCTTTATTAAATTATAATCAAGGTGAACAGTTGGTTCATTCTTAGCATCACTGTCGTAAAAATAACTTTTCCAATTTAAACACCCTAATTAATTAAGTTAAGTGTCAAAACCATTTTTACACATTACTTTCCAAATTTTATTTTAAAAACCAAGATTTAATTATTTACAACAATTTAATATTAAAGAATCATACCACAATACTCCTGGAACATATAATCCAAATAATTTAAACATTCAACAACTAAATCCCAACATTAAAGCTTAAAGTAAAGCATCCAAACAGTAATAAATCCCAAAATGACAATACAAGAAATATCTGAATCACAATGTCCAAATAAACAACTGAATAATGGAAAAGGGCGACACATGCCCCACTAAATGAGTATGCTAGGAGTAGAATCAAAAAATGAAGTCGTCTAAGCAAGTGTCCTGCAACTCCCACCTAAGCTGCAGCGCGTTCCTTCCAAAGGATCCTATGTAAGACGCCCCTGTGGCTGGGCACCTGTAATAAATATATATATATATATATATGTATATATACAAGAGAGAAAGAGAAATAGAAACGGGTCAGAGCCCGATAGTGTAGAAGATTTAAAATTCGTTTAGCAAGTATTTAAATTGTTTACATGCCAATGCAACAACATATTTGTGCGTCACTCTCTTGAGAAATTCTCACATCTCTTCTAATGTGCACACCTATCGCACTAACCTTCCCAACGGTTTATCTTATCATATATCGCACTAATCTTCCCAATGATTTAACTTATCTTAGGTTACTCGTAAGATTTAAAACAGAACAGCATAATGGTTTAAAAGGATAATTTCATTTAGTAACAAAACTCTCATTTTAACTTTATTTATTAATAAAGTTTCCCAGTATCATATTATACTTTTCAAAACAAGTATTTCCAATTTGAGTCATTATACGTGTCTTACTTACCATAACACAGTAGGCAGTTCCAAATTTCAGAATTTCATGTATATATTAAATACTCGTATAATATATATATATATATATATATATTCTAACGGCACCCCAAATAAAAATTATGGTGCGGGCATACTCTGCTATCCAATCCCCGTATCACTCGTACTAAGAGAAATACAAGTTCGGAATCACTCTCGAACTGTATTAACACATACACAAACAATATTGAGGCGAAGCATAGTTTCCAAGTCCAAGAGGTCAGTACATACCCTCACGTCTCTTAGGACCGTCTGACTATCGATTCGATAGTCCGTACCTAGGATTCCTATCTTCTAGGGTACGAGTCAATATCCCCCATGAAGGCCCATTCGAGATAAGACTGTCCCAGCGCGGTAACCTCAAGGATAGCAAGTAGCGCAGGCATGATTTTCACATGTATATAATATATATGCATACACACAGTCATATAAATATACTACTTTTATCATATCAATTTAGGTTCATCCCATAATCCATAATCACGTCATTTATCCTGATTTTCCTATTATTAGTTATCACGTATAACGGTTCGTCTCTAACTTTAATTCGAGGAATTATTCCAACTTACTACGTAATGCTCATGGACTCTATCCTCTCAAGTGAAAATTCAGTAGGTATTCATTTATGTTCCATCGTAACCATTTTTCGTATCTCTCCCTTCAATACAAAATTCCATCGTCCCTTATATATAAACATCCCAAAATATGGGTTTCGCCTTAAATTAAAGGTCTCTTAATCATTTATAAATCCTACTGGTCATCATCATCTCCCAAATTATTTTAATAAGGATGTCTAAGGAGTATCTTTCATTCCGAATCAATTTAACAATTTAAAAGGGAAATTTAAGTTTACCAGGAGGGGTCGATCGATCGAGGTCAGGGGCTCAATCGATCGAACCTTCGATTGATCAAAGCTCTTGGCTCGATCGATTGATCAAGCAGGTATGGCGAATTCTGCAGTTAACCAGTTACGGGTTCTAACACACAACTTCATTCAAATTCAGATTTTGCATTCCCAATCGCCCAAAAATTTGTACTACTAAGTGTATAAACCCATATCATACATCTCCTACGTAAAGCATGCGAATTTCTATTAATAACCATGGATTAACAGGCCAAAATTCATGAAAATCTCAAGAACCCTAGAAATCTCTTTAACATGATTCTAATTTGTCTTTCCCATAATTTTCTTCTCTTAGAACATCATAATTTCATGGTTTAATCCTCTACATGTGAAGGGGTTTCCAGAATAACTTATAAATCAATACTACATGCGAATTCCTATCTCAATTTTTGGGTTTTCTTCCATAAAACTCATCCTAATCATTCCTAGACTAACATGAGTGATGCATTAACGAAAATAAGCAAGATAAATGCTTGCCTGGGATTTTCGACGTTCTGGTTTGATGGCGAATTTGGTGTGGTTGCGTTCTCCGTCGCGCGATCTACGCGTTGGTGGCGGTGGCAGTGCAACCGGGTGAATCGTTGGCTTTGGATTTCTTGGAAAAGCCTCTCCTTCCCTCTCCTATGGCCTTCACTCTTCTTTGGTTGTTCTAACCCTAGAATCCAACCTTAGACATCTGATATATCCCTTGAATTTTCGTGGGTTTAATTACCCAAAAATGCAAAATGTCCAAAATGCCCTCCCGGGGTGTTAAATAGGCCTAAAAACGCCCCGAGACCCAAACTAAACCCCCGAGCACACTTTTCTGACTATCTCGGCCCTTTCTGGACGCGTTGGCGCACTCAAAATGACCATACGAGCGACTTATAATATATTTACTTTTATTCATCAATATTTAGTCCCGACGCAACACGGGCGCGTCCCGACTCAAATTTCCAAAATTGTCATTTTATTCACTCGTGACATTTAATATAACCACTATTATATATTACTTTGCTCATTAGTAATATTCAACAAATTTTCCATAATTACTAACTCTCATCACGTTAATAGTTATAACATAATTAATTTCCGAATTTATATTAAATAATTAATTCACATTAAATTTAATAAATCCCCAGATTAATATAGCATAAAAATACGGGGTATTAAATATTCCCCCCCCCCCCCTAATAACGGAATTTCGTCCCGAAATTCGAAAAATAAGACGTACCTGGTAGGAATAATTCTGGATATCTCTCGCTCATATCTGCCTCGCGCTCCCAAGTGGATTCCTCCACATTATGATGCTCCCACTGGACCCGTACAAGTGGAACTATCTTCGACCTCAATCTCCTCTCACTATAGTCTAGGATAGCCATCGTTCTCTCCTCGTAAGATCTGTCAGTTTCTAAGTCTATCTCATCTATCGCAATGTGGGTATGGGCCATATCATCCCGAAGATATCGTTTCAACGACGAGATGTGGAACATCGTGAATGCGATGTCAATGCTCTGGCAGTCCCAATCTGTATGCTACCGGCCCAATCCTCTCGATGATGGGAAATGGTCCCACGTACCTCGGGGCCAATTTCCCTCTCTTCCCGAATCTCATCACTCCTTTCATAGGAGATACACGTAGTAACACTTGGTCCCCCACATTAAACTCCCGAAAGAACCATTTCGCATCGGCGTAACTCTTCTTCCTGGCTTGGGCTACTCGAATGCGATTCCTGATCATCTTAATCCTCACGGAGGTTTCCTGAATAACCTCTGGTCCCAGCAACTTTTTATCCCCCACCTCGAGCCAACAAGTTGGGGAACGACAAGGCCTGCCGTACAAAGCTTCGAATGGAGCCATGCCAATAGTGAACTGATAAGAGTTATTATAAGCAAACTCTACCAGTGGAAGATGTGGCTCCAAACCTCCTCCAAAATCAAGAACACACATGCGTAGCATATCCTCCAACATCTGATTAGTACGCTCTGTCTGTCCATCTGTCTGTGGGTGATAAGATGAACTCAACCTCAACTCAGTACCCATAGCCTCCTAAAAGCTTTCCCAAAAACGCAACACGAAAATCTTGTCTCTATCTGACACAATATTCAGGGGCACCCCATGTAATCTGATAATCTCAGCAATGAACAACTGAGCATACTGACCTGTGGTATAGTCTGTCCGCACCGGCAGAAAATGAGCCACCTTGGTCAAATGGTCTATAATCACCTAGATAGCGTCGTGGCCCCGCTGTGATGTAGGCAACCCTGTAATAAAATCCATGGAAATACTCTCCCACTTCCACGCGGGTTTTTCCAATGGATGTAGCAACCCTGACGGTTTCTGATGGTCCACCTTTACCAGCTGGTAGGTAGAACACTTGGACACGAACTCAGCAATGTCCTTCTTCATCCCACTCCACCAGTATTGTCGCCTCATATCCTGGTACATCTTATCTCCTCCAGGATGTACCGCAAATCGGGACCCGTGAGACTGAGTCATCACTGCATGATGTAATTCTGCTCCTTCTGGAACCACCAATCTCCCATTAAACCTCAAACCCCCATCAGAACTAACAGAATAGGACTCAGCACCCTCGGCTAAAAGTCGTACAATCTGCTCCTGGAAAAACGGGTCTGTGGTTTGTGCCTGTATCACCCTCGTAACAATCTCGAGTGTCACTGTCATAACAGATATGAAGGAATGGGCTACTGCATCCTGGTGACCCAACTCCTTCCACTTTGCTCTCCAGACGTCCGCTACATCGTCTACCGGTATACGACTCAACGCATCAGCAACTACGTTGTCCTTCCCCGGATGGTACTGTATGTCGAACTGATAGTCCTTCACAAACTCTAACCATCTGCGCTGACGCATATTCAGCTCTCGCTGAGTGAACAGGTACTGCAGTGACTTGTGGTCTGTGAACAAGCGGAATTTCTCCCTCAATAAATAGTGCCTCCATATCCTCAATGCAAAAATGACCGCTGCTAACTCCAGGTCGTGGGTGGGGTAATTCTTCTCATGCGGCTTAAGCTTGCGGGAGGCAAAAGATATAGCCTTCTCCTCCTACTGAAGTACTCCCCCAAGTCCTCGTAAGGAGGCATCGGTGTAAACCAGGTACTCCACACCCGGCTTTGGTAAGGCAAGGACTGGTGCTGAAGTAAGCTTGTCTTTCAGCTCATCGAAAGCCAATTGACAAGCATCATCCCAAACATATGGTACCCCTTTGCGAGTTAGATTCGTCAATGGACCCGCTATTTTGGAGAATCCCTGAATGAATCTTCTGTAGTATCCGGCTAACCCCAAGAAACTATGCACTTCCGTCGGTGTCGTGGGCTGTCCCCACTCCCTAACCGCTGACACTTTACTCGGGTCAACTGCTATACCCTGTTCAGAAATGACATGCCCCAAGAACTGTACTTCTCGTAACCAGAATCCGCACTTCTCGTACTTAGCGTACAGCTGATGCTCTCGTAGGGTCTGGAGAACCTACCTCAAGTGCTCGGTATGCTCCTCCTCAGAGTGTGAATATATCAAAATGTCATCTATGAAGACGATGACAAACTGATCCAAGAACTCTCTGAACACTCGGTTCATTAAGTCCATGAACACGGCTAGAGCATTTGTGAGGCCGAATGGCATCACTCTGAACTCGTAAGACCCATATCGCGTCAAGAAGGCAGTCTTTGAAACATCCTGCTCCCTAATACGTAGCTGAGGGTACCCCAACATTAAATCTATCTTCGAAAAAAAAGTTGCTCCCCTCATCTGGTCAAACAGATCATCGATTCGAGGCAACGGATACTTATTTTGTATCATGACCTTGTTCTACTCCCGGTAGTCCACACATAGCCTCAGTGAACCATCTCTTTTCTTTACAAACAATATTAGAGCGCCCCAAGGTGAGGTACTCCTGTGAATGAAGCCCTGTCCTAACAACTTCTCTATCTGATCCCGTAACTCTCGCATCTCTGCCGGGGCCAAACGGTATGGAGCGCGTGCTATCAGTCTAGTATCTGGTAATAAATCTATGACAAAGTCTATCTCTCGACGGGGGGGTAGGCCTGGTATCTCCTGGAATACATAGGAATACTCACGAACAACTGGGATCAAGTCTAAGGGAATCACAACCTCCTTAGAGGTATCCTCCTCTATGTAATACAAATGGGCGGTCGAACCTCCCTCTGGGCGTGGCATCACCACTACAAACATCTCTTGCCCCGGAATGGCAAAAACAATACTCCCACCGAAACAATCAATCATGGCTCTGTAAGCTGTGAGCCAGTCCATACCGATAATAACACCGTGCTCATGCATATCTAAGACTAACATGTCTGCAGGTAATACCAAGCTACCAATCTCTACCCCCACTCCCCGGCATATAAAGAAAATAAGTGATCCGCTCCCCAGTGGCGAGTCTACACATGTCACAGTGCTCTCTGCTGTGGCTAAAAACCCTAAGGCCTTAGCAAAATGCGTAGCTATAAAACAATGCGTTGCCCCAGTATCAAACAAAACTAGACCCATAGTACCATGGATAGGAAACATACCCTCAATCGCGGGTGGTGCCTGTGGAGCTGCTGCCTGGTGGACGTTATAAACACGTCCATACTGTAACTTCCCCTGTTGCACTGGAGCTGCTGGAACGGCTGGTAGGGCTGGCACCTGGGCTGGAGCTGGGAGGGCAGCTGGAAAAAGTGGTCTCTGTGGCTCATTACGGGCACCCTACTGCTGTGGGGCCCTATCACCCTCTGGGAAATCCTGGCGCTTATGGCCATGCTTGTCGCACATAAAACATCGGCCTCTGAAGTTACCTCCCCTCTGACCCTGCTGACCACGGCCCTACTGGTCGTTACCTCCCCGCCACTGGCCTTGTTGGCCCTGATGAGTACGTTGTTGGCCCTGTTGTTGACCCTAATGCTATCGGTGTTGGCCCTGCTGGCCCTACCTATAACCCCCAAATCCCTGTCTGGAATCACCTGAACGGAATCTCTTAGCAGGGTCCCCCTAATGGGAACTCTGCTCGTACTGACGAGCCTGTCCTTGAGATGGTGCTCCACTAGCACTACTACCCCCGGTCCTTCCCTGCTGGCCGAACTCTCATGCTCTCTTGCTTCCCTACAGATGGAAGCGGTGATCCTAGCAATGTAGTAACACAGCATTGAGTACATCAGTGAAAGTACTCAGAGACAAATTCCCTATAATGTGCTGATGGATCCTCCAAGCTAACCCATCCACAAACAGCATTATCTTCTTGCCCTCAGTAGGTGCCTCATCTGGCACTATGGTGAGAAGTCTCGTGAACTCCTCCTCATACTCAGTAACGGTAGAATTCTCCTGCTTCAAATTCAGTAATTTTTGCCTCATCTCAGTCAACACGGCGGGTGGAAAGTACTTGCGGTCAAACCGCTCCTAGAACGACTGAATCAGGATCGTGTCCCTCTCCTCCAAGGTGGTGGTGGACTCCCACCATTGTAAAGCGGCTCCCACCAGCTTAAAGGAAGCCAACAACTGTTTCTTCACGTCGGTGCACTCATACATACGAAGATGCCGTTGGATATCTTTCTTCCATTGGCTGACGATGATGATATCTGAACTACCAGAGAACTCAGGGGGATGCGCCTTCTGAAAGGCATCCCTAACTCGCTCCCATGCAGATGGAAGCTGTGCAGGTACTGGCGCCACTGCCTAAATCTGGGGTGGAGCCTGTTGAACCACCGCTGGCGTGGCATTCACCGCCTGGGCAACAATAGCGGCTACTTCATTAGCATTCATCGTACCCTGTGTCGGAGCTACTGGCTGTTCGGCTTGGGCACGCCTATCCTTTGGTGCACGTCTCGGAGGCATCTGAAACGTGAAGAAATTTATTAGTCTACAGTTGTTATCAAATCTCAAATAGCTGAAGACGTAAACGTAAAAGCAGGAATACAACAATCCTAAAATAGGGCTCTACAGCAAAAAAATTTAAGCTGAAAGCGAAATAAGCCGTACAGATCCTATGGACACTAGAACCTGATGCTCTGATACCACCTGTGACACCCCGCCTAATTAAATACCGGGCGATCACTCCTTTATTAAATTATAATCAAGGTGAACAGTTGGCTCATTCTTAGCATCACTGTCGTAAAAATAACTTTTCCAATTTAAACACCCTAATTAATTAAGCTAAGTGTCAAAACCATTTTAAAACATTACTTTCCAAATTTTATTTTAAAAACAAATATTTAATTATTTACAACAATTTAATATTAAAGAATCATACCACAATACTCCTGGAACATATAATCCAAATAATTTAAACATTCAACAACTAAATCCCAACATTAAAGCTTAAAGTAAAGCATCCAAACAGTAATAAATCCCAAAATGACAATACTAGAAATATCTGAATCACAATGTCCAAATAAACAACTGAATAATGGAAAAGGACGACACATGCCCCACTAAATGAGTATGCTAGGAGTAGAATCAAATAAATGAAGTCGTCTAAGCAAGTGGCCTGCAACTCCCACCTAAGCTGCAGCGCGTTCCTTCCAAAGGATCCTATGTAAGACGCCCCTGTGGCTGGGCACCTGTAATATATATATATATATATATATATATATATATACAAGAGAGAAAGAGAAATAGAAACGGGTCAGAGCCCGATAGTGTAGAAGATTTAAAATTCGTTTAGCAAGTATTTAAATTGTTTACATGCCAATGCAACAACATATTAGTGCGTCACTCTCTTGAGAAATTCTCACCTCTCTTCTAATGTGCACACCTATCGCACTAACCTTCCCAACGGTTTATCTTATCATATATCGCACTAATCTTTCCAATGATTTAACTTATCTTAGGTTACTCGTAAGATTTAAAACTGAACAGCATAATGGTTTAAAAGGATAATTTAATTTAGTAACAAAGCTCACATTTTAACTTTATTTATTAATAACGTTTCCCAGTATCATATTATACTTTTCAAAACAAGTATTTCCAATTTGAGTCATTATACGTGTCTTACTTACCATAACACAGTAGGCAGTTCCAAATTTCAGAATTTCATGTATATATTAAATTCTCGTATAATATATATATATTCTAACGGCACCCCACATAAAAATTATGGTGCGGGCATACTCTGCTATCCAATCCCCGTATCACTCGTACTAAGAGAAATACAAGTTCGAAATCACTCTCGAACTGTATTAACACATACACAAACAATATTGAGGCGAAGCATAGTTTCCAAGTCCAAGAGGTCAGTACATACCCTCCTGTCTCTTAGGACCGTCCGACTATCGATCCGATAGCCCGTACCTAGGATTCCTATCTTCTAGGGTACGATTCAATATCCCCCATGAAGTCCCATTCGAGATAAGACTATCCCAGCGCGGTAACCTCAGGGATAGCAAGTAGCGCGGGCATGATTTTCACATGTATATAATATATGCATACACACAGTCATATAAATATACTACTTTTATCATATCAATTTAGGTTCATCCCATAACCCATAATCACGTCATTTATCCTGATTTTTCTATTATTAGTTATCACGTATAACGGTTCGTCTCTAACTTTAATTCGAGGAATTATTCCAACTTACTACGTAATGCTCATGGACTCTATCCTCTCAAGTGAAAATTCAGTAGGTATTCATTTATGTTCCATCGTAACCATTTTTCGTATCTCTCCCTTCAATACAAAATTACATCGTCCCTTATATATAAACATCCCAAAATATGGGTTTCGCCTTAAATTAAAGGTCTCTTAATCATTTATAAATCCTACTGGTCATCATCATCTCCCAAATTATTTTAATAAGGATGTCTAAGGAGTATCTTTAATTCCGAATCAATTTAACAATTCAAAATGGGAATTTAAGTTTACCAGGAGGGGTCGATTGATCGAGGTCAGGGGCTCGATCGATCGAAGCTCTTGGCTCAATCGATCGATCAAGCAGGTATGGTGAATTCTGCAGTTAACCAGTTACGGGTTCTAACACACAACTTCATCCAAATTCAGATTTTGCATTCCCAATCGCCCAAAAATTTGTACTACTAAGTGTATAAACCCATATCATACATCTCCTACGTAAAGCATGCGAATTTCCATTAATAACCATGGATTAACATGCCAAAATTCATGAAAATCTCAAGAACCCTAGAAATATCGTTAACATGATTCTAATCTGTCTTTCCCATAATTTTCTGCTCTTAAAACATCATAATTTCATGGTTTAATCCTCTACATGTGAAGGGGTTTCCAGAATAACATATAAATCAATACTACATGCGAATTCAAATCTAAATTTTTGGGTTTTCTTCCATAAAACTCATCCTGATCATTACTAGACTAACATGAGTGATGCATTAACGAAAATAAGCAAGATAAACACTTGCCTGGGGTTTTTGACATTCTGGTTTGATGGCGAATTTGGTGGGGTTGCGTTCTCCGTCGCGCGATCTACGCGTTGGTGGCGGTGGCGGTGCAACCGGGTGAATCGTTGGCTTTGGATTGCTTGGAAAAGCCTCTCCTTCCCTCTCCTATGGCCGTCACTTGTCTTTGGTTGTTCTAACCCTAGAATCCAACCTTAGACATCTGATATATCCCTTGAATTTTCGTGGGTTTAATTACCCAAAAATGCGAAATGTCCAAAATGCCCTCCCGGGGTGTTAAATAGGCCTAAAAACGCCCCGAGACCCAAACTAAACCCCCGAGTACACTTTTCTGACTATCTCGACCCTTCCAGAAACGTTGGAGCCCTTAAAATGACTATACGAGCGACTTATAATATATTTAGTTTTATTCATCAATATTTAGTCCCGACGCGACACGGGCGCGTCCCGACTCAAATTTCCAAAATTGTCATTTTATTCACTCGTGACATTTAATATAACCACTATTATATATTACTTTGCTCATTAGTAATATTCAATAAATTTCCCATAATTACTAACTCTCATCACGTTAATATAGCATAAAAATACGGGGTATTACAATAGGAAATTTGTCTCTGAGTACCTACACAGACGCACTCAATGCTGCTTTGCTACACTGCCAGGATCACCGCTTCCATCTACAGGGAAGCAAGCGAGCAGGAGAGTCCGACCAGCAGGGCAGGACAGGGGGTAGTGGTGCAAGTGGAGCACCGACATCTCAGGGGAAGACTCGCCAGCATGAGCAGAGTTCCCATCAGGGGGACCCTGCCAAGCGATTTCGATCAGATGATTCCAGGTAGGGATTTGGGGGATTTAGGCAGGGTTAGTATGGCCAGCCTAATCAGCAGGGCCAACATCGTCAGCCGTAGGGGTAGCAACAGGGCCATCAGGGCCAACAACGATTTTAGCAGGGCCAGCAGGGCCAATGGCAGGGTGGTAACGGCCAGCAGGGCCGTAATCAGCAGGGACAGAGGGGAGGAAATTTTAGGGGCCGATGCTTCGGGTGTAGTAAAAATGCCCATAAGCGCCAGGATTGTCCAGAGGGTAATAGGGCCCCACAGCAGCAGGGTGCCCGTAATGAGCCACAGAGGCCACTTTTTCCAGCCATCCTCCCAGCACCAGCTCAGGTACCAGCCATTCCAGCTGCTCTAGTGCAGCAGGGGAAGTTACAGTACGGACGTGTCTATAACGTCCACCAAGCAGTAGCTCTATAGGCGCCGCCCGCGATTGAGGGTATGTTTCCTATCCATGGTAGTATGGGTCGGGTTTTATTTGATACTGGGGCGACACACTATTTTATAGCTACCCATTTTACGAAGGCCTTAGTGTTATTAGCCATAGCAGAGAGCACTATAACGTGTGTAGACTCACCACTGGGAAATGGATCGCTAATTTTCTTTATATGCCGAGGTGTAGGAGTAGAGATTGGTAGCTTGGTATTACCAACAGACATATTAGTCTTAGATATGCATGAGCACGACGTTATTATTGGTATGGATTGGCTCGTAGCTTACAGAGCCATGATAGATTATTTCGGTGGGAGTATTGTCTTTGCCATTTCGGGGCAAGAGATGTTTGCAGTGGCGATGCCTCGCCCAGAGGGAGGCTCGACCGCTCATTTATATTACATAGAGGAGGATACCTCTAAGGAGGTCGTGATTCCCTTAGACTCGATCCCAGTTGTTCATGAGTATTCTGATGTATTTTAGGAGATACCAGGTCTAACCCCCAGTCGAGAGATAGATTTTGTCATAGATTTATTATCGGATACTCGAACGATAGCACGTGCTCCATACCATATGGCTCCGACAAAAATACGAGAGTTACGGGATCAGATAGAGCAGCTGTTAGGTCAGGGTTTCATTCGTAGGAGTACCCCACCTTAGGGCGCTCCAGTGTTGTTTGTGAAAAATAGAGATGGTTCGCTGAGGCTATGTGTGGACTACCGGGAACTGAATAAGGTCACGATAAGGAAAAAGTATCCGTTGCCTCGAATCGATGATCTATTCGACTAGCTGAGGGGAGCAACTTTATTTTCGAAGATAGATCTGAGGTTAGGGTACCATCAGCTACGTATTAGGGAGTAGGATGTTTTAGAGACTGCTTTCTTGACGAGATATGGGTCCTAAGAGTTCAGAGTGATGCCATTTGGACTCACAAATTCTCCAGCCGTATTCATGGACTTGATGAACCGAGTGTTCAGAGAGTTCTTGGATTAGTTTGTCATCATCTTCATAGATGACATCTTGATATATTCACACACCGAGGAAAATCATGTTGAGCACTTGAGGCAGATTCTTCAGACTCTACGAGAGCATCAGTTGTATGCTAAGTAGGAGAAGTGCGGGTTCTAGTTACGGGAAGTGCAGTTCTTGGGACATGTTATTTCTGAACAAGGGATAGCATTTGACCCGAGTAAAGTGTCTGCGGTGAGAGAGTGGGGACAACCCATGACACTGACGAAAGTGCGTAGTTTCTAGGATTAGCTGAATACTATAGGAGATTCATTCGGGGGTTCTCCAAAATAGTGGGTCCATTGACGAACCTGACTCGTAAGGGGGTACCATATGTTTGGGACGGTTCTTGTCAATTGGTTTTCGACGAGCTGAAAGACAAGCTTACTTCAGCACCGGTCCTTGATTTACCTAAGTCGGGCATGGAGTATCTGGTTTACACCGACACCTCTTTACGGGGACTTGGGGGAGTACTTCAGCAGGAGGAAAAGGCTATAGCTTTTTCCTCCCGCAAGCTTAAGCCGCACGAGAAGAGTTACCCCACACATGACCTAGAGTTAGCAGCGGTCGTATTTGCATTGAGGATATGGAGACACTACTTATTGGGGGAGAAATTTCGCTTGTTCACACACCACAAGTCACTGCAGTACCTGTTCCCTCAGCGAGAGCTGAATATGCGTCAGCGCAGGTGGTTAGAGTTTGTGAAGGACTATCAGTTCGACATACAGTACCATCCGGGAAAGGCCAACGTAGTTGCTGATGCATTGAGTCGTAGATCGGTAGACGATGTAGCGAACATCTGGAAAGCAAAGTGGAAAGAGTTGGGTCACCAGGACGCAGTAACCCATTCCTTCATATCTGTCATGACAGTGACACTCGAGATTGTTACGAGGGTAATACAGGCACAAACAGTAGACCCGTTTTGCCAGTAGCAGATTGTATGACTTTTAGCTGAGGGGGATGAGTCCTATTCTGTTAGTTCCGATGGAAGTTTAAGGTTTAATGGGAGATTGGTGGTTCTCGAAGTAGCAGACTTACATCATGCAGTGATGACCCAGTCTCACGGGTCCTGATTTGCGGTGCATCCTGGGGGAGATAAGATGTACCAGGATATGAGGCGGCAATACTGGTGGAGTGGGATGAAAAAGGACATTGCGAAGTTCGTGTCCAAGTGTTCTACCTGTCAGCTGGTAAAGGTAGACCACCAAAAACGATCAGGGTTACTTCAGCCATTGGAAATACCCGCGTGTAAGTGGGAGAGCATTTCCATGAATTTTATTACCGAGTTGCCTACATCACAGCGGGGCCACGACTCCATCTGGGTGATTGTGGACCATTTGACCAAGGTGGCTCATTTTTTGCCGGTGCGGACAGACTATACCATGGGCCAGTATGCTCAGTTGTTCATTGCTGATATTATCATATTACATGGGGTGCCCCTGAATATTGTGTTAGATAGAGACAAGATTTTTATGTCGCATTTCTGGGAGAGCTTTCAGGAGGCCATGGGTACGGAGTTGAGGTTGAGTTCAGCTTATCACCCACAGAAAGATGGACAAATAGAGTGTACTAATCAGATGTTAGAGGATATGCTACACATGTGTGTCCTTGATTTTGGAGGAGGTTAGGAGCCGCATCTTCCACTGGTAGAGTTCGCTTATAATAACTCTTATCAGTTCACGATTGGCATGGCTTCATTTGAGGCTTTGTATGGAAGGCCTTGTCGTTCCCCAACTTATTGGCTAGAGGTGGGGGATAACAAGTTGCTCGGACCAGAGGTGATTCAGGAAACCTCCGCCAGGATTCAGATTATCAGGAGTCGCATTCGGGTAGCCCAGGACAGATAGAAAAGCAACGCCTATGCAAAACGGTTCTTCCGAGATTTTAATGTGGTAGACTAAGTATTACTACGTGTATCTCCTATGAAAGGAGTGATGAGGTTAGGGAAGAAAGGGAAATTGGCCCCGAGGTACGTGGGACCATTTTCCATTATCGAGAGGATTGGGCTGGTAGCATACAGATTGGGATTGCCAGAGCATTTACATCGCATTCACGATGTATTCCACATCTCGTCGTTGAGACAATACCTTCGGGATGACATGGCTCATACCCATATCGCGATTGAGGAGATTTACTTACAGCCAGACAGCTCTTACGAGGAGAGGCCAATGTCTATCCTAGACTATAGCGAAAGGGGATTGAGGTCAAAGGTAATCCCATTTGTTCGGGTCTAGTGGGAGCATCATAATGTGGAGGAATCCACTTGGGAGCGTGAGGAGGACATGCGTGAGAAGTACCCAGAGTTATTCTTACCAGGTACACCTTATTTTTCGAATTTCGGGACAAAATTCGGTTATTAGGGGGGGAAGTATGTAATACCCCATATTTTTATGTCTTTTATTTTTGGGGATTTATTAAATTTAATTAGAGATATTAAATTAATATTAATCCGAAAAATCATTTAAATACTTACTAGCGTGATGAGAGTTAGTAATTATTTTTGGTTATAAGTTACTTTATGGGTAAAGTAGGTGGTGTAATTATGATTAGCATGTGTAATTATGATTAGTAAAATTATCACGAAAATCTAATTTGATAATTTGGGAAATTTATCGGGACGCGCTCGTGTCGTGTCGGGATTAAATTTGGACTATTAAAAGTAATTAAATTATAAGTCGCCCGTATGGTCATTTTGAGTACACCAAAGTGTCCGGAAGGGTCGAGATAGTCAAAATAATGTACCCGGAGTTTTAGTTTGGGTCTCGGGGCATTTTTAGGCTTAATTAACACCCCGGGAGGGCGTTTTAGGCATTTTGTATTTTTGGGCTTGGAAACCTACGAATTTTCTAGGTTATATCAGATGCTTAGGGTTGTCTTATAGGGTTAACACAACCAAAAACAAAAGACGGCCATTGCAGAAGGAAAGGAAAAAACTTACCAAGGAGTTCTAGGCCAAGAACTCCTCCGTTTGCACCGCCAAACGTTAGATCGCGCAACAAGGATCACAACCACACTGATTTCATCCACAAATCAGAAACAAAAAATTCCCAGGCAAGTATTTATCTTGCTTAATTTAGTTAATGCTTCATTCATATTAGTTTAGGGTTGATTAGGATGAGTTTTATGAAAGAAAACCTATATTGGAGGTTAGAAATTGCATGTTGTACAGATATAAACATCATTCTGGAAATCCCCTTCACATGTAGAGGTTGAACCACGAATTTACAGTGGGTTAGAAGTAGAAATTCTGGAAAAAGAATGAGAAGAACTAAGTTAAAGAAATTATTAGGGTTCATGAGATTTATATAGATTTTTGCCCTTTCAATTCATGATACTTGATGAAAACTCGCATGCCTTATGTAGATTATTATTCATTTGGGTTTATAGTGCTTGTGGTATAAATTTCTGGGAGTTTGGGAGTTAAAAACTTGGATTTGGATGATTTTGGATGATAATTCCCGTAACTGGAATTCCGTAGTTTTCGCCATACCTGCTTGATCGATCGATCGACCCAAAAATGTCGATCGATCGACCCCTCTTAGAAAACTAGATTTTTCCTCATGTTGACTTAATCCGATTAAATGTGTAATAAATCTTGATTAATGTTATTAGGACATAATTAAACATAAAAAGGACCAGTAGGGTCGAGGTAAACCCCGTTAAGTGAAACTTTAATGAAATGGGAAAATGAAGGGTAAACGGGGAAATATTCATACCTAAGAAATCTAGCGTGCGTAGACTTAATAAGCGAAATGTCTAGGAGTTGTATTAGAAGGTAAGTGAGGGCCTATTGAATTTGTACTTAGGTGAAGAGAATACTGCGAGAGATGAGAAGTGAGTTGGAATAAATTAAGTTTCAAAAATAAAATGAATAAGTCCGTTATAAGAAATAATCGAATAAAAATGTACTAAGTATGGAATAATATAATGTTGCGCCGTGGGCGTACCTAACTTATGAATGTGAATAGTTATATATCTATACGACTCTATGATTGATCATATATCTTATATATGTGTAAAAATCATGCCCGCGCTACTTGCTATCCCTGAGGTTACCGCGCTGGGACAGTCATATCTCGATGGGACCTTTATGGGGGATATTGACTCGTACCCTAGAAGATAGGAATCCTTGGTACAGGCTATCGAATCGATAGTCAGATGGTCCCAAGAGACGTGAGGGTATGTGCTAACCTCTTAGAGACTTGGAACTATGTTTCGCCTCAATATTGTATGTGTTTTGTGTTAAAACAGTTCGAGAGTGATTCCGAACTTGTATTTCCCTTAGTACGAGTGATACGGGGACTGGATAGCAGAGTATGCCCACACCATAATTGTTATGCGGGGTGCCATTAGAATATATATATTATATGAGTATTTAATATATATATTTAAATCCGGAATTTGGGAACTACCTACTGTGTCTATGGTAAGTAAGAAATGAATAATTATTTCAACTTGGGTATAAGTGTTGGAAAAGCATGATATATTACTGAGAAACTTTATTATTAAATAGGGATTAATTGAGAACTTTGATTTTAAATAAAATTAACCTCTTAAACATTTGAATTTGTCGGTTTGAAACCTCACGAGCAACTTAAGATAAGATAAGTTAAAATGTTGGGAAGATTAGTGCGATAGGTGTGCACATTAGAAGAGAGGTGAGAATTTCTCAAGGGAGTGTCACACTAATATGTTGGTTGCATTAGCCGGTAGCATTTTAAATACTTGCTAAACTAATTTTAAACTGTTTTTATAATTGGGCTCTGACCCGTTTCCTATTTTCTCTTCTCTCTTGTATATATATGTATATATTACAGGTGCCCCGCCACAGGGGTGTCTTGCATAGGATCCTCCGGAAGGAACGCGTTGCAACTTAGGTGGGAGTTGCAGGCCTCTTACTTAGACGACCTCATTGTTGATTCCACTTCTAGCACTTTTTATTCAGTTGGGCATGTGTCGCCCTTTCCATTATTCTGTTGTTTTATCAGATATTGCGATTAGTTTATTTCCAGTATTTATGTTTTGGGATTTATTCATGTCAGGATATTTTCCTTTAAGTTTTAATGTTGGAATCAGTTAGTTGGATGTTTAATTAATTGGATTGTTTGTTCTAGTATAGTTGTTGGGTGATTCTTAATTTATGAATTATATAAAGTTTTAAAATATTGGTTTTAATTGAAATTTGGAATTTATGTCTAAAAAAAATTGTCACTTAGCTTAATTAATTAGGGTATTAAATTGGAAAAGTTATTTTTCGGGATTGATGCTAAGAATGAACCAACCATTCACCTTGATTATAATTTAATGAAGGACTTATCACCCGGTATTTAATTAGGCGGGGTGTCACAATTACTAACGAGAATTCAATGAAAAACTTTGTTAGATGTGTTGTTCGAACAAAACTTCTAATGATAAAATTAAGAAAATATCGTTGAATATCTCGTTCGAACGACGTAGCAATGTTGTTCAAATAACCTTCTAACGACATTTCAGAAAATGTTATTTTTCTTTAAAAAAAATAAAAATACATTTTAAACTTTGTTTAAAACAAAAATGACACCCCATAAAATTATCCAAGTCTCTCTATATATATATATTATATACGCATACATGTATAGATAATGGACTTCAAATGTTGATGACATAAAACTTGGTACGAAAACGGGCACTAATGATGTCTTCACATTAGGATTGGCCACTACGTCTTCAACTCTAATGTCACAGGCTTGAAAGGGTATAACAAACTACTATCCTATGACTCAATTAGTTTTGTCTGGAATTAATTCGACACTACAAATAGACTCAATTGGAAATTTTCCCTTACAAATCTCTTACTTAGGTTATTCTTGGACAAAAACCCAAAATAAAAATTCTAGGGGACGTTAAGATCTTCTAAAAAGGCACAACCCTCCCAAAAAAAATACAGACGCTTGACTAGACACATGGGATGTAATGCTTTGCCTCTTTAAAAGTTTTCCACTAAGGATAAAAGCCTTCACACTTAAACACCTCATCAAATGCATAAGGAATAGCAATATAAAGAGCATTAATAAGATCTCCCCATTTGTCTAACATGACCTACTTAAGAAAGCAATGTCTCCCCCTAATATAGATTTCCCAAATTAAAAGATTTAGATACCATTTCTCCCCCTTTTGTTTAGGAATAGACAAAGATTAACATACATATATTAACTCATTTCTCCCCAATTAAAATCAAATACTCCCCCTAAATTAAACAAGGGATATAAATAATGGAAAAACAAGTATATCATGCAATGGTGAAAAAAGTGACAAGAAAAATAAATCACATGGCATGAGAAGCAACTAATCCAACACAATGATTAATAAATGCCAACTATGATGCGATAGAAAAACGATACCGAATAGAATAAACTAATATAAGCATGAGATATCAATCGCAATAAGGTGAATATTATTTCAACATGAAATATACAAGGACTGAAAGGTAAATCAAAGACTCAAAAATAAAAGAAATACCATATAGATAGATAGATAGATAGATAGATAGATAGATAGATAGATAGATAGATAGATAGATAGATAGATAGATAGATAGATAGATAGATAGATAGATAGATAGATAGATAGATAGATAGATCGATAGATAGATAGGTCGATAGATAGATAGATAGATAGATAGATAGATAGATAGATAGATAGATAGATAGATAGATAGATAGATAGATAGATAGATAGATAGATAGATAGATAGATAGATAGATAGATAGATAGATAGATAGATAGATAGATAGATAGATAGATAGATAGATAGATAGATAGATAGATAGATAGATAGATAGATAGATAGATAGATAGATAGATAGATAGATAGATAGATAGATAGATAGATAGATAGATAGATAGATAGATAGATAGATAGATAGATAGATAGATAGATAGATAGATAGATAGATAGATAGATAGATAGATAGATAGATAGATAGATAGATACCAATAACACAATGCACATATACATAGGTATAAACATCACACAAGAACTACACCATACTAGGAGAATAGTTGTGGCTAAAGTCCCTGACCAGTACTTTGGATCCTAGCTCGTGGCCAAGGGATGTGACCATTTTGGGAGTGACCATTTTTGTGGGTCACAGCCTAAGTCCTTGACCATAGAAGGGGTTACGGACCTTAGCGATCATGGCATATGGTCACAGAAATTAGTCGTGACCCAAACACTGACCTGGTCACGGCCTTTGACCGTGACCCATCCCTTAATGTGTGAGACTGGTCATGGCTCTGGTCACTATCTTTAGTCGTGACCCATCCCTTAATGCATGAGACTGGTCATGGCTTTGGTCACGATCCTCAGCCGTGACCCATACTTTATCCTTACAAATATAGTCACGGACCTAATCTGTGACCCTATATATGCATGACAACCATTAGAAATGGTCACGGCTTAGGACCATGACCAGTTTTAAATATATTTAAAAAATTGGGTAGAATTTTGTCTGTTATCTGGACAATCTAAAACTTGCGTAATGTAAACCACTCACGGACATAATGCTAAATAATAAATTGTAAAAGCTCGTGTGGTCACAGGACCCCTAGCTTGAGAGCAGGACGATATTATCAAATTATTAGTTTGTGCTCCTGGACCGAGGGTCTAGTGACCACACGGTTGGTTCCTACGAGTTACAATGGTCCCGTGCGAGGTGTTAGGGCCACTCTCGAGGCCATTTGAGGGTTGTTTCGGGGTTTCTCCCTCTAACGGCGTGTTTTCAAGCCTAAGTGTAGATATTATAAAAATTGGTCCGTGCTCTCGAACCGGGGGTCCCGTCACCGCGCAATAAATTCCTACGAGTTATCGCTAGTTTCTTCACCCTGGATTTTTATAACTATAGCAAGTGTTCCCATTAGTTATATTAGATGGTGGAGTTCGATTTTGTTGAGGAGAGTGAGAGTTCAATTTCGTTATGCAACTATAGTATGATTCCACGCTCTCCTTATCAAATTCCATATTATTGGTGGGAATTTCCATTGTAAATAGAAGACTTAATATGTGTGAGAAAGTGACCGTTGTGTGAAGGAAATTAAAGATCGGGTCACAAAGATTTTCGTGACCTGAGCCGTACCGTTATCTGATTCAATTAGAAGCTATGTCAATTGTGAAATTATATTATTGCAAAATTACAAGCTAGGTCAGGTCACAAAGATTTTCGTGTGGTCACACGGTTTAAGAATATGATAATAATTTGAAAATATCCAGACTAAAGCTTTAAAACATGTCATTAGAGGGCGAAACCCCGAACCACTCCCCAAATGGCCTAGTGAGCGGCGTTAACTCCTGGCATGATGCCAATAGCCAAAAACTAACAACAAGCCAACAATCAATAATTATCCCGTACTCCTTCCAACACACTATCCAATAACAAGCCAACAACCAATAATTATCCGACAGCCAAACAAACAAAACCAATAATTATCCCATACTCCTTCTAACATACTATCCAACAATAAGGACGATATCTAACATACTATCAAACATTCGTAAAAGTAACTAAATATTCATATACACAAGTACACAAAAATACACAAACATATACATTAGGGTTTAAATCAGAAATACAAAAAATAGGGTTTACCTTTGAGATTGAGAGAGAGATTTGGGCCGAAATTGCATTCGTAAAAGTAACTAATCATTCATACATCAAAGTCAAGTGTTAATATAATGTCAATATCATATTAGGATAAATATAAGATTGACAAGGATAACATAATATTTTGATACTCAATCTTCCTGTAAATTAACTAAAAGATCATTCAAATTAGGGTTGTCTTCAAGAGCTGACTAGAACTCTTTTGGAGCTTTTAATGCATCCACTTCAGTAGTCATACCCTTTTATGCATGCACAATAATAGACCAATTTCCATCGTTTATGCTCTTTGAGTATAATACCTTCTTTACGTTCTGAAAGGCACATATAAAAGGCTCATAGACAATGTGATCTTTACTCTTCAACCTTGATAAATCTACCATAATAAGTTTGGAGTCAGGATCAACTTTGCAAGCATTCGTTGTATCCTCCACCTTTACCCAATCAGAATAGAATACGATTTCTATGAAATCTAAGTAATCAAGTTCTAAGATTTTTTGGATTTTCCCATAATAGGTTAGCACCCTATTCTTTGGATTTTTATCGCTTTTTCTAGCGATACAGGTGATCAAGGCATAAATTGATATTACACTATTTTGGGTCAAAATCTTATCCTCATATGGATATGAAATGAAATCAAAACTATTGGTGCAGAATTTCTTAAAGTCTTTCGCACAAAAACTAGGGCCTTTTGCTAGGTGTGCAAGCCTAGAAGAGACATCACCTCTTTTTAGAAGCTGCATTTATTAATGAATTTATATTTGGGCATATTTTTATCACACACGAATAAACAACTGTACACATAAGATGTGAAATTTACCTTTTTTGGTACCCATGCCTTAAAATCACTTATCGTGAAATTTCTCCTTTGATTTTGGGCAATTTTGTCCTCAAACTTCCTACTGGTAAATTGTAGAGTTTAGATCATAAAATATAAAAAAACATAAAATTAAAGATGAAGAATTGAGTAGATACTCACTCTCTCCAGTCTTCGACTTCATATTGCGATTCGAAGACATAATGAGCTGCTTGCTCGTATTGTAGATTTTGGTGTTTCACCTCTTTAGGATTCCCAAACGATAATTCATCCTCAAAATCTTCAAGTTCCTTGATCACTTGTTCTCCATGAGGATTGAACCTCCTCACCTCTTGTTCTGGCATATGTTCCCGAGCGTATAGCGATGATTCCACCATTACGTATTCTTTCACAATTGAACCTTTAATATACCGTGTATTCTTTACGTAATCTTTGAAGGTTTTCATCTAGCACTCAAAAGGATACATCCAATGATACCTAACGGAACCACAGAACAAAATATTCATCTCATAAATGTACTAGAAGGTGGATGTTGATATCGAAGAACGATGGTAGGAAATATTTCTTTAATACACAAACTGCCTCGGCTAAAGTTGGTTTCGTAGCTTTAAAGTGCCTTATGTTTACCACTTTTGCACAAAGTAGGGTAAAACACAAATTGATTTACATAATTGCCCGATGGAGATCTTTGTGTTCAAAAAAGCAATGCCCAAATAACATAGGGATTAATCGGATGATTACGTGTCAGTCGTGACTTGCACTGTTTTAAGTCATTTACTTGGTAACTCACTACCCTACGTAAATTACTAGAATAATCGTTTGGAGTCTTCAAGTTGAACAACGTGTCTAGAGGATCTTTTTCTCACTAGTAGTCAAAGTGAAAGAAGACCGGGGGTAGAAATTATTCATGTTGTAGAATCATTTATTAACCACATTTTCTTCTTTATTTTCATCTCATATATCTCTAGGCGGGTCCGCTCTCCATTCTTGGAATGAGATCCACCCAGACATGTTCCTATTAGATATTCTGTAATAATTCTTCTCTGTGTGCATCACATAAACTACATGCCTTACACGATGATCTTTCCAATACGTCAAATCAAAAAATATTAATCGCTTGGACCACGGCTTCGCTTTAATAAATTCATTCGTATCCCCATATCCTTTCGCTTCAGGTTTACAAATTGGAGTTATTTGCCTACGTATATATTCCACGTAGTTGAAGCAGTCACCTTCTCCTCGATCTCCTAACTAAAAAGTCGAGCAAATGGCATTTTTGTCTCGTGACCGACAGGTAAAAAGTTGAACTTATCGTTCCTAAAAGGATGATTGATCGGCCTCAATCTACGATGACTCATGTAACTCATCTTACTACTATGTTTTTAGCCAACAAGCTTTAGTTTGCTCCCCACATATTGGACATACATAATAACCATGAACATTACAATCGGACAAGGTACCATAAGCTGGAAGGTCGTGGATCGCCCACATCACCATTGCTTTAAGTGTGAACTCTTCACCCTTATGAGAGTCGAACGCCGTCATGCATTTATCTCACAACTCTTTAACTTCTTCGATTAATGGTGCTAATAATATATCAATATCATCACTGGGAGCCTTCGACTCGGGTATCAATAAACACAACAATGTGAACTCCTTTCTCATGCATAGTGTCGGAGGGAAACTTAAAGGCGCTAAGATCACTGATCAATAACTCTGACTAGTACGTAAATTATCATAAGGGTTAAAACCATCATTGGAGATTACAAGATAAACGTTGTGCAGTTCCTTTGCAAATTTATGGTGTTGTGCGTTTGAAATTTGCCAGATGGGTGAATCAACTGGATGACGCATCAAATTCCCACCCACCTCGCATCGAGCGTGACATATCATGGCCTCCGCTATCCACGCTATAGTAAAAAACCATTTTAACTGTAGCCCAAGTGGAAAATACTTCAAAACCTTTTGTGGGACTTACTAGCACTTGCAATTTTTCGCAGCTTTATCATTTCCATTCTCACAAACCACATATCTAGGCTCGCTACACACAAGACATTCATCCTTCTCTTCGTGCTCATTGCGGTTTTATATTCAATCATACTCGCATGTATTAATAGATTTGTATTTCTCTTTTGGTAGAATATTTTTAACCCACTTATGAATTTTTGTTATGTTGTTCCCCGACAAACCAAATTGGCTCTTCAACTTATGCAAACCAATCATCGTAGATAATACCGAGTCATTTTCATCTCAATCTCTATGCAACGGTCTAGCCACATCATCTTTCAACCATATGTATTGTCGATCTTCTGGAAGTTCAACATCAAAATTTTCATTTAGTTGGCCATAATGCGCGTTATTCGTATTCATAGGTTGGTGGTTTTGATGGTTGTTGAGTCTGTAAGCATCATCAATTAAGTCGGTCAATGGACGATGTGTTGGTGAATCATGTACCACTTCCACTTGTTGGGGTTCTGTTACGCGGTCGGTTACTAAAAATTCTTCGGAAACATAAGGAATATTTTTTTCACCGTGGTCTGTCCATATTATATAGTCTTGAAAGATTCCCCACTTTATTAAATGCAACTCAATGTATTCTAATGAGTAATATTTTTTGTTCATACAACAGGTGCACGAACACGGAAACTTGTCACTTTTAAGATTTTTAAAAGCGTATTTAACAAATTCTTGAACTCCATTTACATGATTATTTAAAATTTGGTTATTCTCTTTCATCCACTCTTTGTATAGTGGGAAATGCATGTAATAATCTTCAAATTTTAGTCCAGTGGTAATAGGTAAAAAAATATTATTACAACTGAAACAAAAATAATATTCTTACAACTGAAGCAAAAAACATATATTATTAAAACTAATACAAAACCAATATTCTTAAACTAAAACAAAACAAAATATTATTTGATCTTTTCCAACAGATAAATTGGCTAAGCAAAAAAAGAGTCTGCATAATTCCTCAATTTCATCCCATCCCCGCCTACAGTGAACACATCTACTTCTCCACAGCTGTTGTATATTTCATCGACCAGTATTTGAGCCTCACCCCTGTCCAAAGTTTAGTTGTGTAATTGAGTTTCGGCAACCTTGGAGATGAGTGTGCACACCCCAACAACCCTTTTATTTCTCAAGTCTTTGAAATAGTACTTTTGGCCATAGTCACCATAAGTTGTGGATAATGATCCAAGTCCCATAACAAGTGGAGGCACGGGGAATGGGAATGTTGGATGAGGCGGAATTTGGGAGGGTGGAGGCAGAATTTTGAAAGGGAAACTTGAAGGGGAATAATAGGGAAAACCTTGAGGAGGAGGAATGAGGGTAAGAGTAACCTTGAGGAGGTGTCATTGGGATCCCATAATTTTGGAAAAGGGACAGAAGTTTTCCAATTTGATTCATCACCATTCCCAGGTTACTTTTAATATCATGGACGTCCGCATCGATCTTGAACTGTCGTTCCTCATTGGACGAGAAATTATCCTTAATTGAATAAACTCATCCACGAGAGGTACGGTCTATTGAAATTTTATTTTTGGCATATGTGAGCCAACACCTCTCGTCCTTCCCCTTTTGTCCTTTCCAAAGGTCTGAGTCAGGGCATCATTTTCAAAGTCAAAGTCATCAGTAGAGCTCGAACCTGACTGACTGTCAATGGCCTCCATTGATTCTAGCGCCTCAACCAAGTGTGGCGGGAATTTATTATCTTTTCCCCGTAGAGCATGAATGAATAAGTTGGACCAATTTCGTTATTTACCCGCATCTGGACCATCCTTTGTCCTACTCGCCCATTCATTCTTCAAATCCTCATAAGATTTGGATCCAACCTCTAGATATCAGTTTTTTGTGACCTAATTTTTTTTTTTTGCTCCCTTTGGACCAACTTTTTCTCTGTCGCCTCATTCTCCAAAAACTTATTCCACTGCTCTACTGAAATTTCAATATTGAGAGGCACTCTTTCTTTCAAAGAAAAAATATTGGTGCTCCCTGCCTCCTTTGGGAAATTTTTCTTTCGAAGGTTTCTCTTGTATGTCCTTAATGATTCAATAACCCGAGATAGAACCTTATTCTTGGAATGTTCAGGAAATGAGAGATACTCATAGAGTTGATCGTATATGTCATCTTTGACGGCTTGATCAACCAGATTCCAATTGTCTGGTCCACCAAACCCCACGTTCATTTTTCCAAAGCTAAACACTAGGCTTTAAAGTTCAACACGTCATTCCTATCACCCATCGGGTTATTCACGAGAAGGGAGAATCCAATGGGCTTCATTTGGGTTGAGCGGGAGGCATCGGCAGCATTGGATGTGGAAAGTAGAGCAACAGGAATGCTGGATGAAGGTGCCAACGTAGGTGTAGTTTCACTTAGTGAGGAGCAAACCATTAGTGGAGTTATGTGTTTATCCCCAACTAGTGTTGAGAATTCGGGTAGTGCAGGAGATGGTGAACCTCGTTACGGTGTCCCCTTGACACTTTACTCCCTTGGGTTTTTTCCCCTTGACATTATCTACAACAATGCAAAGCCATAAGTGACTAAAAAATTATAATAAGAAATTATAATTAATTAATCAAGCTTATGACTATATGTACATATACCTTTTCATAATAAGACTTTAGAATATGTTCAATGTGCCTGATCTCCATACTTTCGGTATTAGTTTTTATGAACCTATGAATTTTTCCACGTGGCCAACTAGGGGGAAGGGTATCTATGATTGATGTGTAGATATCCGTGACATGAACTCGGAATCCCATCATTTTCAACTTGCTGCAAGATTCAATATAGCGTGCATATGGCGCGAGACATCACAGACTATGGCAATACTCTCTGTACGCAGTTGTATCCATAATGGGAGGATTTTTTTTTTCCTTCTCCAACAACGTAACTAAGTTCAAGTCTACGTCGGTATTATGTGTGTGAAATATATTTTGTATAACGTCATTCCAGTTTCCTGGTAGGGAAAATAGAATACAATCGAAGAGGTAATCTTGATGGAGATTAACTCCACAATTTACAAGGTAATTAAATTGTTTGATATTTTTATTTCAATACCTATAAATAGGATTACCCTATACATGACGCTCACTAATAAAAGAGTTACGTGTGTGTTCCAATTGTAACCTCTCCAACTCTTGTTGCCAGTGATCATTACCATGCCTCATTTTTCCTGAGAAAAATATACGACGACATGAGTATCAGTCCTACAGTTAAGGTGTAAGGGTTTATTATGGTATATTAGTTTGTTAAAGGTTTTGAGGATTTTGAGTATATTAGTTTGATTAGGGTGCAGAACCTAGAATACGCAATTAATTTCAAACTCTAAATAAATATTAGGCCCTAAATGACAATACCCTTAAATAATGCAATTTATTTTAATCCTTAAGTAACCACATTCAGTCAATACTAATAATACTCAATTAATTTCAAACTCTAAATAAATTTCAAGCCCTAAATGGAAATACCCTTATATGTCGCAATTTATTTTAATCCCTAAGTAACCACATTCAGTCAATACTAATAATGACAATACCCTTAAATAATGCAATTAATTTCAAACTATAAATAACAATTCCCAATCAATTTTAACAATACCCAATAAACACCCAATAAATAATGCAATAAATAATGACAATACCCTTTTCTTGAAAAAAACGTATACACACATACACACACATATGCATGTCTTTGATACGAGAAATCGTCCACTTGCCATTATCGTACCAGCAAGTCAAGTGTAAAATACATAATAAACAGATAGAGCAAGTGAAGAGAGATAAAAGACAAGATATAGAGTGGTTCAGCTATTAAAATGATCATACATCTACTTTGGTGCCACACTCTCACTATATGTGTTGTAGTACATGTTTTCAATGTTGTAATAGGTGTACAATAAAGATGAGAGAAGAGAATACATGTTTGTGATGATTCTGGGAGTGTCGGAGAGATGACCGTGATGCCGATGGATAGACCCCAAGCTAGACCGAGAGGTGGGGAGAGCACAGTGATCTACGAACTAGGTATCAGTGATAGAAGTGAACCCAGACCAGGATCCCTAATCTTGAGGTGTGGGCCTCTATTTATAGGAGATGTGGGAGTTGCATTGTTGTTACGAATGTTGAGGGATGCGGCCAGCTGGGAGGAAAGGCTGGGGGCGCACCCTATAGTGTGAGAGGTCGCACCCTATAGTGTGAGACGCCGCACCCTATAGTGTTAGGCCGCAAACTGTAATGTAAGGCTGCGTGATTGATGATTTGGCGCATGCCTATCTTAGTCCTTCCGCGGCAAGGCCTATATTTGCCCTATCACACATATTCATACATATACAGATATACTCACACATACACACACAAATATACATAGAGATATACACACACATACACAAATATACACATATACACACATACCCACATTCATACAATAATACACACATAAGCACACACATACACAGAAATACACACATATACATTAGGGTTTAACACAGAAATAAAAAATAGGGTTTACCTTTGAGATTGAGAGGGAGATTGAGTTTGAGAATGCAAATCGCCGAAATTAGGCTTTGAGAATGAAAATCACTGAGAGAGAGAGAGAGAGAGAGAGAGAGAGAGAGAGAGAGAGAGAGAGAGAGAGAGAGAGAGATGGACGAGGGAAGAAAAGAAATGAAGGCGAGGGGTTTCTATTATAATGAACCTGGTCACGGCCTAGAGTCGTTACCCATTTCCATGATCCTTAAATTTTTACCACATCAGCTCGTAGGCAACCATGTGGTCAAGGCCCTAAGCCGTGACTCATGCGCATGATCAAATTGGTATGGTCACGGCCCAAAGTCGTGACCCATTAGGTGTGCGTTGTGGACTAGTTCACCGCTCAAGGCCGTAACCCTACCATGACCAATCATGGAGGGAACTTTGGCTCAAATTTGGCACCATAATGGTCACGACCTGGTCGCGTCCTAAATCGATGACCAATACTAGTCAGGGATTTGGTCCGTGACCTCTTCCAAAAGCATCCATGACCACACTACGTCGTGGATATGGTCGTGCCAAATTTATGTGGTCACGGCTTTGGGTCGTGATCAGATGGTCAGGGATTTAGGTCATGACCCCATGGGGCTGACCATTCGGGGGATTTGGTGTAGTGAAGACACAAAATATAATAAGATTTCCACACTCATATGGCATAAATGTGTCTAAATAACCATGAGGTAAACGGAGTGAAAGGGTGTGAACTAGAAACAAGAAAATTATGACCCAATCACTTAAAATTGATCAATGAGTTCTATTTGATTACAAACATTAACAAACATAGATTTAGCCTCGCGTGAAAAGAAAAACGTGAACTCAAAGAACAAACAAGCACAATGCATACAAGCCTAGAATTTTTATGATTCGACAAACTAATAGAGTCATGACAAAATAAGCATAACTAGGACACATTGTCATTATACAAACCCGTTGATATATTCAACAAAACTCTCTCATAAAAAATAATCCTTTTTCCTTTCTTTAGATTGAACATACTAACTAAACTAAGCAGGCCATGGCTACTTTTTACAATGCCACACTTTTTAAGCCTTTTCTAAACTCTATGGGTCTTGGATACTTTTTACAATGCCACACTTTTTAGACCCTATTCGTGCACCCTCATATATATTTTTTTATACAATACAAAGAAATCTCACGTGCAACGGCTCTTACATGCACAAATCCTCCCTAGTCATACTAAAGTGTAGATGACAAAGTTGATAGAAGAACAACTCACTTAGCTCAAATATACATGTGAAGTTAAAGTTCAAAGAGCTCGTGCATGTGTGTGAGAAGCATATAAAAAGATAATCCATTTAGCAAATCAAATTCAAACTACTGCATGCAAGCATGATAAAGAACACTTTACGTATTGAAATTCATAACCAAAAATTATAGCCACATGGAAGCGGGGGAATGAAATAGGATTCAAACACAAGTATATGCCATATAAAATGTGTAAAACCAAAATATACAAAAAAATCTTTTGAGTTTTTTTTTTTTATTTTTAAATGAACAAAACTTCAACTCAAAAGACAAAAACAATCTTTTCGTAATTTTTTTTTAAACTAAGACCAAATAAAAAAACAAAAGGCATACACATCATAATTCTAGCAAAATTTATATAATGAAGGATAATCAAGAATATGGGAAACAAACATACAACTAGCAAGAATATATCATGAAGCACGGCTAGTGTATGTAAAAATGCAAGAATTACTCATAAGATATAGCAAGTGAGGATTCATGTCCTAGCATGTGGGAACCACTAAAAATAGGAAATTTCGAAAATGATATATTTTTCATATTCACAAAAAAAACCTTAAAAATCAAGGATCATTCAATATTTTAGTGTAACACGCTCTGATACCGATCTGAGAATGTGATTTCTTAGAGTATATGCTCTAATACCCCAATTTTAAAGTTCTAAATACGAGATGGTTCACACAATATACCAAAGTTGAAATTTCTTCAAAATTTAATAATTAAGGTTCAAAAATTTTAATTTCCATAATATTAAAATTACACTCAACGAAACAAATATTTAATTTACTTTCAAAAAAAAATTAAATAAACTCAATTCAAGTTCTTCATATGCCAAACAAACTAAGCATGAATATTTTCAAAATAAATTTCTTGAGTTGAATTAAATTAAAATTATCCAAACTTAATTAGCACCAAAATTACACCATTGTTATGAGTAAATCATTTTTTACCTTTTTAATCCTACTCATGCATCTATGTGATTTTAGCAAGATAAAAATAGAAACAAACAAACAATGTCGTGATGTACACGGAAAATCCAGAACGGAAAAAATCTCGGACAACCTAGGCAACGAATCCACAAGGTATGGTTTTACAAAAACAAGACAAAAGACTTACTTCCTCGACTCGACTCGACTCCCTCTCAAGCATTGATGCTTCTTCTTGCGTCCACCTCCGCCGAGTTGATAACTCTGGAATCCATCACAGTTTCAGAATCCATCGATGGGGCTCATCTACCGTCAACTACACACGAAGCCTTTCTTCTTATGCACACCGTAAAACAATAAATACGAACTCCTCCATAGAGAACTTCCTCTTTTGGGGTAGAGATGAAACCCAGTGCTAATAAAATGATATCAAACAATATAATATATGTAGGAACTAGGATCAAACTAAAACATGGGTGTAAACTTTGTGTTTTGATATAAGTTAAACCATAAAAAAATCAACACACAAAATGGGACATTTCGTTAAGAATGTTTTCGCTCTAATCCTCTCTAAAATCTGAAAAAGTCACTTGAAAAAGATTGTTCCCAAAGTCTTAAAAGTGGGTAAGAAAGTAGTTGGAAAGTCGGATGTTTTTTAAACAAGCCGGTCAAAAATTGACGTTGTTAGTTCGAACGACTTTTAAATGTCGTTCGAACGATATGGTTCAAACAAGTTTATCGAATGAGTTTACTAATGAGAATATAGTGAAAAACTTCGTTAGATATGTCGTTTGAATAAAAGTTCTAACGAAAAAATAGAGAAAATCTCGTTGGATATTCCTTTTGAACGACATGGCAATATCGTTCAAACGACCTTCTAACGACATTTCAGACTATGTTATTTTTCTTTAAAAATAAAAATACATTTTAAACTTTATTTAGAACAAAATGACAACCAATAAAATTATCCAAGTCTCTTTATATATCATATGTATTCATATCTATAGAGACCATGGACTTAAAATGTTGATGACATAAAACTTGTCACAAAAATAAGCATTGGTGATGTCTTCACTTTAGGATTGGTCGTTATGTGTTCAACTCGAATGTCATAGGCTTGAAAGGATATAACAAATTACAATCCTATGACTCAATTGGTTTTGTCCGGAATTAATCCAACACTACAAATAGACTCAATTTGAAATTTTCCCTTACAACCAAATTTTATCTTTTTAACCTGAACATGCATCTAGGTGATAGAAGATAAATTAAATAAATCAAACCACAAGATGTCGATGTACGAGAAAATCACCAAGGGAAAAAACCTCGGACGTCCTATCCAGACAATCACTATCATACAAAAATTACAAAGAGAGAATTTAGTCTTATACAATGACTCGATCCCCTACAAGCCTTGACGCCTTTTCTTCTCTTCAACCGCTCCTCTATAGTGTAATGTCGGAGTCCACCTATGCAAGGTTCATAGCACGTGAGTCCATGTGTACCTCGATATCCATCGATACAACTCGACAACAGTCTATGATTCAAAACACGGAGTCCACCACTTCTTCACTGCAATCATCACGTATGGAGTCCACCGCACGAAAATAGCTTCTCTCAAGATAAAAGAAATAAACCAGGTGCCCAAACAAGATCTCAAAATATATGATTTATGATTCTTGGATCTTTTGAAACAAAAGGGTGAAACTTTGGAGTTGGAACTTTTAATAATAGGTTTGCTTTTCATTTTTGTCAAAAGTTCATCTCTCAAACCAAAACTGAGTCTTGAAAACCTGTAATACCCCGTATTTTTTAATATTTATAATTTAATTAATTTGGGAATTAAGTGAAAAAAATGCGTTTTATTTAAATTATGCGAGTGAAGTAATTTAAGGTGATTAAAAAATAAATGTAATTATTAAATATTAATCAATAGATAGATACTGATTAATATTATGATATAATATTTACTAAGTGTGAATAGTAAATAATTTATAATTAGTGTTATACGGCATAGCGAGTGACATGTGCATATTTTATTTTTCTCAACCTGGAGTCACGTGTAGACTAATTTGAGGTTGAGAAAGGAAATATATTTTTAGTGACTCGAATGATGATTTAGAGGTCACGGATGATCTCGAATGGGTCGAATAGTTGAAAAGGTTTAGCCAGGGTATTGTTTGGCACCCGGGTCAATTTTAGACCAAATCGGCACCTATTAAGGGCATTTTGGTCATTTGACAAGTAGAGGTTAAGGGACCAACGAAATTCTAAGTGTTATATCTGATATCTAAGACTTAAGACTAGGGTTAGAAACAAATAAACCTAAAGGAGGCCATTATAGAGGAGAGAAAACAATTTTCAAGGCTTGGGAGGTGTTCTTGAAGAATTGGGCCTTAATCTTGCATCCTAAGCATTTAAGGAGTGAGGATTTGAAGTGAGAACCATTAATCCATCATCAACACCATGAAATTAGACCCTACAAACCCATACGCAAGTGTTTATTACAAATCAATATGAAGTTATAATACCCATGTGTCAAAGGTTTCATTATATTGAAAATACTTGATAAATCAGGGAATAAAGATTGATTTAAACGCATGTGTGGGTAGGAATTTCTTGTAGAAAGATTTTATATTTATACAGGATAATAAACTAGAGGTTTTGTATTATTTTCCTTGAATTAAATTGGGGTTTTGATGAATAATAAAGTAAGAAGATAAAAACTTAGGGTTTTTGAGGATTAGATGTTTAAATCCATTCTTGAATGTTATTCGTAATGTTTTAATGCAAAACATTTGTTAGAAATTATCTTAATACATGTGAAAAGGATTTGGGACAATTGGTTTGAAGTTTGGTGAAGAAACAAGTGAGACACGGTCGTAAAAATGATGAAAAATGCATCAACTGGATGAAGAAGACAAGTTAATGATATTCAGGTCGGTTCGGTCCTGGGAAAAAAATTAAAATTTATTTTTGTCCTAGACCTTCTAAATAGTGTCGCGAGAAACTTTTGGAACTTTATTAGGATATAATATGGGATGTATTATATTATCGTAAGCCTATATTGGGTTTGTGGTTTAGTCATATTGAGAGGGCTAAGACGAGAATAAATTGGGATGAATTGTTTAATAATTTATCGGAGAAAAGATAATGAATTATGGGATCCAAAGGGATTAATGTTTAGACCAGTAGGGTAAGATAGACTTAACTACTGAAATTTATAAAGGGGAAACTAGGGCCCTTGGAGTTGGGTGAATACTCGAAGTAATACAATAGTGGGAGACATCGTAAAGTAAATAGTACGGTGAGTATACGAGAGAAATATGCTATGTACAAGAATGAATAATTAGGTCGTGTCAGTACCTATCATATTAATACTTAGGCTGCGTGAATGCCTAAAGCATACTAAATGTATTGGGGTCGAGGGAACGTCCGAACCAATATATGAGAGTTTGATTTGGGGTCGATGGCTATCCGAACCAATATCGAACATAAATAATATTGGGGCCCATGGAACATTCGGACCAATATATGCATATAACATTTACATTGGTCGAGGGCTATTTGTACCAATGTGAATGATGATAAATGGGGTTGAAGGAACATCTGAACCAATGAATCCTCAATGTGTGATATGAGGATATTATAGTGAAGCATATATTTATTTGTATATATTGTATGGGAAATATATACCGTGCAACTTATTAACTTATGTGTGACAGTAGACAGTTAGATAGTGTATATCTAAATTAAGTCGAGAAACTTAATTATGATGTAGCTAATAACATATGTGAATGTTAATTACGATTGTGGATATCAAAATGATAATTAAGTAAGAGAAACTTAATGTAGTGATTTAAAAGATCACATGTTAGGAATGTTACTTATGTTGATAACTAACACTTGAGAGATGTGAATAAATTAATATACGGTATGGATGGTAAGGGAACTTAGACGTATAGATAAGTTCAGTTGGATACTTTAGCCTAGTTAGCTAGAGTAGTATAGCTAGGTGGGCTAAGTATAGAATGTTAGGCGTGCACTATAGATGAGAGGCGAGGAAAACTCAAGAGAGAGTGTACGTGCACATGTGTAATCAATAATCAAATTTTAATGTAATAAATGCTGGCTAAATATTTTCAAAATGTTTTGTGTACTAACACTTGATATAAAATATTTTTAAAACCCTTTTAGATGTCCAGCCACAGGAACACCAGTCGTGACTTCATTCTATCGACTCGGAGTTGTAGCACTGTGGATGCTGACAGGATTTGATTAGATGATTCTTCCATTCAGATCTAGTGTAGGATCTCATTTCATATTCTATGTATAGACATGTTGTCCATTTTCAACTTTCAGTCTTTTATCTCTTTTATTGTTATGGAGTATTTGGTTTTGGATTTTAGCCAATGGTTTATTCGGCAAGACTTTATTCGTTTATATATGGCGATGATTGAACTCTAGTATATTGTGTTTGTTTAATTTAGTTTTCCAAGTTGTGCATTTATCAATTTTAAAGAAAGATAAAATTTGGCACTGGTCTAATTTCACTTAGGTGGTTAGTAATTAAAAAGTTTTTGATAGTGATGCTAAGAATGAACCATATGATAAATCTATTTTTATTTAATAAAGGCATGATCAACCGATGTTTAATTAGACAGGATGTCATAAAACCTTTTGTAGAAAAATAAAGGTGGCACGTCGTTCAAACGATGTAATGTTATAATTCGAACGAGATAGAGATATCATTTGAACAAGATTTTATCTCGTTTCGGATAATCCTATGAATGAAACGTTTTGTCCGAAATTATGTCAATTACATACAAATTACTCGATCAAAAATTTGTCCTTACACTACCAACAACCATTGCACCTCCTCTTTGATCTTAAGATCCAGCTCTGGCTTGTACATTCTAGTTGTTTACTTCACTCGTATGGCTGAAGGCATAATGTTCAATTTGTGGCAGCTAAGATCTTAGTCTAATATAGCCATCTTAGTGTACTTCCATGAAAACACATCTTTATATTCTCGAAAGAGTCCAATATGTTTGTGCTCTTCTAAGCATCCAGGTCATTTGAAATAAAAATAAGCCTTTGATGTTCTCCAACTTCAGCTAAGTCAATTTTCTCCAGCTCTTATACCTATGGTTTTGGGCGATCAGTCATGCACCCTAATTCATCTTTAACTTCCTCCACAAACTCACGAATGTTGGGATTATCAATGACATGAAATTTCCCTTTATTATCCACCAGGAAACATTTATATTTTGGGTTAGCCTCTTCATTAGATTCCTTGACTGCCCACACACACCTTCAAAGGTGATACACCACTCTTCCATTTTCCAATTTAAACTTCTTGCTTTAGTGATTAGGCAAAGTAACTATTTTTCTATTTCTTTCTTTCTCGGCTTCCTCTAAGATTTTCCCAAAAACATGCTAAGGACACTCTATCGCCCGACCTCATCTTCTATTAGGTCAATTCTTGGCATCATTCTCTCTCTTAGTTGTTTAGAGATAGTTTGAGGCTTGGGAATGGGGTTACGGGCATCTTCAACCTTCTAGCCTACATTTGACCCTTCTTGCAGGCGGTTGCTCACTGGTCCTAACCTTTTTCTAATCGGGGGGAATCTGACCCCCTCCATGCGTCATGTTAGAACACGCAATCCTATCATCTCGGAGTAAAATACAGTGTCCAGTAAGTGGGCCTCCAATGTATTTTACAGGTAACTAGTTTACAGTAAAATACAGGTAACTAGGCCATGGTTATGCATCCACATTGTAAACACGCCATCCTAGGATTCCCTAAGCATCTCATTAGGTCCCTAAAACCTAGGCCATACTCCGAGTACTAATGTAGATGCCATCAGGCACTCCTAAACCCCATTTGACTCTGGTTAACATCTTCACCTAAGTTAAAGCTTAATGAATCTTGGAAGGTCTCTGAATCCCCTTTCCAACGGTCCATCCCGTGCGCAAATCGGCCTTTCGGTTTAGACGAATGGTTCATTTTACTATCAAAAACTAATCTAAAGGCCACTAGATGCTCTCGAGTCTCGTTTAGCTCTTGTTAACTTCCTCACCTAACTCAAAGCTTAACTAAGCTTAAAAGGGCTCTGAGTCTCCTTTCCAATGGTCTTCCCTATGCACGAATCGACCTTATAGTTTGGAAAAATGGTCCATTTTACCACAAAACTGATCTAAAGTCCAATGGTCTCTCTCGGACCCAATTCGACCCTTATCAACTCTTCATCTAAAATGAAGCTGAATAAATCTTCAAAGGTCTCTGAATACCCTTTCCAACGGTCTCGTGTGTGAATCAACTTTATGGTACGGACAAATGACCCATTTTACTCTGAAGGGTCACTGGGTGCTTCCAGACCCTGTTTGACCTAAGTCAACTATCCGAACCAAAATAAGCTGAGTGAAATCATGAAGGGAGATAAATACCGTTTCTAATGGACCATTTTGTACGTGAATCAGCCTTACAATTCAGACGAATGATCCATTTTCCTCCGAGAATTTCCTATATATTGACCAATAGGCGCTTCCAAGCCCCATTTGACCTTGGTCAACTAACAAACCCGAGAGTTCCTCAGAGGATTTTTAAGGGCCTCTGATTACCTGTTCCAATGATCCACTCTGTGTGCGATTCTGGCTTCTGGTTCATATTTTACGACCATTTTTTTTTAAAACCTACCTCAGAATACCAAATGGCACCCCCAGCACCCTGCCTATTGGCACTGTGTTTAGGTTTTTATGTCGATAGGAAGGTTTAGGACTTTGTCGATCGGAACCCCCTTGACCCTATAAATAAAGGCCATGACTATAATACCCCGTATTTCTGCGTATTTTTCCCCAATTAAAGAAAGTATGTTATACCCCCTATTTCTGTGTATTTTCATTTAGTTAAATTGAGATATTAATTGGTGAAAAATATGTTTTAATTAAATTACATGAGTGAAGTAATTTAATGCGGTTAGATAATAATTGTGACTATTAAATATTAATTGAGAGATAAATACTGATTAATATTGCATTATGATATTTATTAAGTGTGAATAATAAATAATTGATAATTATGGTTATACAGCATAGCGAGTGATATGTGCGTATTTTATTAATTATGGTTATACGGCATAGCGAGTGATATATGAGTTTTTTATTAATTATGGCTATACGGCATAGCGAGTGATATGTGCGTATTCGATTTTATCTCACCGGGAGTCGCATATAAACTATTTTGAATTGAAAAATTAGAAATATATTTTAAGTGACTCGAATCATAATTTAAAGGTCACGAATGATTTTGGATCGATCGAAATAGTCAAAATAGGATACCCAGGGGCATCGTTTGGGTCCCGGGTCAACTTTTGACCAAACCAACACCTTTTAAGGGCATTTCGGTCATTTTACAAAAAGAGGTTAAGGGACCTACGAAATTTAGAGCCTTATATCTGATATTTAGAGATTGGGATTAGGGATCATAACATAAAAGATTAGAGAGGCCATTATAGATAAGAGAGCACCAATTTTCAAAGCTTAAAGAGGTGATTTGAAGTTGGTGAAGAAATCTTGCACCTCAAGCCAATTGGAAAGGAAGATTAGAAAAGGAATTAATCAATAATCAATCGAGAACCACAAAATCAGATCAATTAATTAAAGGAAAGTGTTTATTGAAAATTAAATTGATGTTATAATACCCATGTGTAGGGTTTTCATAAATAGGTTGATTTTATTGAAAAATCTTCAATGAAAAGTATGAATTGATTACATGTTTGGGTAGAATTCCATGTAGTTTGTATTTACATTTGTAGAGGATGAAAATAAGGAGAATTATGATTGTTACTACGGATTTAAATCTGGGTTTTAGATTGAATGAAATGGATGAACACAAAACTAGATTTATAAAAGAGTTTTGGGGGTTTGATTCACTCTTGATTGATTTCGGTGAAGATTTAATATGTTTGAACCGTTAGAAATCATCTTAACTCAAGTAGAAATAGTTAAGAACAATCGATTGTGAATTTTGTGAAGAATTTATGAGGTTTGGGTGAATCAAATGGTGTAAATTGTTGTTACGAACAGAGAGGCTAAAGTGCAGAAAAACGGATTGGTCCAGTCCTGGGAAGTCGGATCGGTCCGGTACTCTGAATTTTTAAAATTTCCTTTTTCGCTTGTATTCCTAAATGGACATGTTGGAATACCTTATGCACTTGTGAAAATAATATTGGGAGACTTATTATTTTATGGTAGACTTACGATGGGAGTACGACTTCATCTTAGAGAAAGAATTGAGACGGGAATGGGATTGGTTAAAGTAATTTGTAATTGTTCTAAGAGATGGATAAAGAATTACGGGTATCTAATGAAACTATGTATATTAGAAGGTTAAGGATGGTAACTACTGAATTTATATAACAAAGGGGTAACTAGGACCCTAGAGTTGTGAGAACACTCCTATATATACGCTAGTGAGATAAATCGTAAAGTAAGTAGTATGGTGAGTATGCGAGAGAGATATACTACGTACAATCATGTGTTATCGAGTTGTGTGAATAGCTATTATTGCATAGCAATTCATAGGTGGTGTGAATACCTATAGTATACTAAATCAGTATTGGTGTTCGAGGTAATATTCTGAGCCAAGAGATATAAATCACTAATGGTGATCGAGGGAGGATTTCGAGCCAATAACCCCTAAAATGTGATACAGGGAGGTGATTATATGGTCTGTTTTTATAGTATATACTGTGAGTAAAATGTATATACATAAAGTGTGCTTAATTTTGGTACTGGGGTTGATGATTATCCGGACCAATATATAAAAGTTTGATTTAGGGTCGATGAGTATCCGGACCAAATCGAAGATGAAAGATATTGGGGTCGAGGAGTGTCCGGACCAATATACATATATGACCTTTACATTGGGGTCGAGGAATATCAGGACCAATGTAAATGGTAGGATTAATAGGGTCGATGATTTGCCAAACCAATAAATCCTTATAGTATATATTGTGTGTAAAATATATACCTCATGATATTCTACTTATGTGCGAAAGTAGACTTGTAGATGATATATATAGATATAGATATACATCCAACCGGTAAATTAAGTAAAGAGAAACTTAATTTCAAGATTTAAAAATAGATTGGGGATATCTATAGTAAATTAAGTAGGGAAACTTAATTTTGGAGTTGTATGATGATTAGATGTGAAATGCGATATGAATTAAGTAGTGAGACTTAATTATAATGATTAATCATAACATATGTGAATGTTATATGAGAAATGAATAACATGCGAGAAATGTTAATAATGAAGCGTGTTGTATGGGTTTTACGGGAGAGTAGACTTGATAAGATCGGTTATATACTTTAGTCGAGATAGCTTGGGCATGATAGCTAGGTGCGCTAAGTATAAAAATGTTAGGTGTGAACATTAGATGAGAGGTGAGGAAACTCAAGGGAGTATGTGTGAACCTAACATGTGTAATCAATAACCAATTTTAACTACGATAAATTACTTGCTAAATGTTTTCAAATGTTTTGAGTACCAACTCTTGCTATAAAAAAATATTTTTTAAAACCTTTTAGGTGTCCAGCCACAAGGACGCCATGCTTGATGGTTTCATTCCAGGTACTCGGAGCTGTAGCACTGTGGATACTAACAAGATTTTGAGTATCCGATTATTTCATATCTAGAATAGTATCTCACTCTTGTATATCATGTTTGGACACTGGTCCATTGTAAGTATCATGGTTTCATTTTCGTATCCGTTTTACCGTGCAGTTTTAGACTTGGTTTATTACTTGGTTATAGTTGTTTTTACCGGTGGTTTATTCGACATGACTTTGTTTCATTTATATTTAATGTTGTTTTAGTTTTCGAACTAGTTATTTATCCTGTTTGATTAAAAGATAAAATTTGGTACCGTGTCTTTTGAATACTCGGTGATTAGTAAGTTTTCAAAAGATTTCGACAATGATGCTAAGAATGAACCTGATGACATTCATGTGCAATTTGATATAGGACTGATCACCCAGTATTTTATTAGGAAGGGTGTCACAGATGGTAACAGATCATCAGGTTCTAGTATCCTTAGGATCTGTAGGGCTTACTACATTTTTAGCGTATCGTTTGAATGATTTAGAACCCTATCATAGGATTGTTGTATTCCTCTACGTACGTGGTTTATGTTTTCCTGCTACAGTGTATAAATATTAGTAAATATTTTATGCGTACTGGTGTGCTTCATAAGCCAATTACACAGAAGATGACCAGTGAGGTCCGTTGGGCAGGCAGCAGGAGGCGGGGCTCAGTTGGATTTGAAGAATATTTTGGGGTCGATGATCGTAGAAGAGGTCACCCCTATGGTTCCTTGAAACTGTAAGGACTGCTAGAGTGTAGTATATATATTGTTGTACCATCATAGCAGGGATTGGTACCAAATTAGACTCACCTAGTGTGGTTAGGATGGGAGAGAGTCGGAGGGGTCTTTGAAGAGGACCACCCGTTAGAATTTTTCTAAATGCAGAGATTATGCATGTAGCCAATGGATGTAGAATACCCAGAGGCTTTGGCATATAACAGTAAGTAATATATATACCCAGAAGTGAATTGGGGTAAAATTTTGCTTGGCTCATACGATTAGTGTTGTAATGGTGGGATTAAATCAACTTAATTGGTACAATGGAGAAAGGAGCCTTTAAGGGTAATGGACTCATGAGAGGAGTCACCAGCACTTAAAGGGAAATTCTTCTTGGACGATTAATACAGATGGTGATGATGTTGTACTTTTGGCAGTGTTAAGATAGATGCTTCCTTATGAAGGGAGCTAACAGAATTAAAAATTTTAGTCATGGAGTAAGGATGGATGTAACGGTGCTAGCAAAACACCGCAAGGGGGAGACCCATCAGGGGACCCATTTAAATGATTTGAATATATGAATTCCTACCAAGTGGAGGTGGATTCGGTTGGGACTGGTCAAGCCAGTAGTGTGTTCCTTAGGGCCAGAAAGCTAAGGGAACAATGAGGGTGGTCGTCGGGGTCGAGGCTACCAGAGTTCGAGAGAAGAACAACCTTAATAGGGTTAGTATGTCCAGGATTAGGGGATTATATGATGAGGCATTTTATGTGGAGAGTAGGACCGCATGCACCGATTGTGTCCGAAGTGAGTAAAAGGGACAAGAGTATGGTGCCTAGCTGGGACAACGATTAAGATAGTTTGCTTCAGTTCGGACAGGCGTGTTATGTCCAAGAACCATTTGATCCACCAGTATTATTGACAATTGGAAGTATGAGTTTTATCCTCGGGTTAGTGGGGTAAGTTTTAGGTGCCACGATAAGTCATAGTATTTTATTAGCACTAGATTTGCGTGTGAGACGATTTTAGTGGGTATATCATTGATAACACAATAATGCGTATATAGTTGCCTTTGTATGGTGGGGATCTCTTTAGTACTATCCATAGGGAGAGTGGGTGCAAGCACAGGGAGTATATGTGTGTTGGAATTACACGTCCTAATGATGTATCATACGAGTGTGATATCATCCTGAGAGTGGACGGATTAGCAATGTGGGTGGAACGATAGAGGGATATGATAGCAAGGCCATCATGTCTAACGTTCCAGGGCAAGATGTGTTGGTTGACAAGGCCTCGCCTGAAAGAGGGTCGGGCTCGCATTTATATTATATTATGATAGAGATAATGGGGAGTATGGTTTTCTTGAGATATTTGATCCCGGTATGTAGGGACTTTATTGATGTGATTTGAGGTATATTGGATTTACTATCAAGCGGAGAGATTCAGCTCATTATTATGCTTAGCGCTCAGAACTTGGTGATAAGGAGAACGCATTATTATATCACTCCTTTAGAGACGTGGGAGTTGAGATTTATATTTATATGTCTAAGGACAGGATTTTGAGAGTTTCGGTTATGAGATTGAGGTTTATGGAATTTTATTACCACCAATGTTGAGTGATAGAGCATTGGGGAAAGTTCCTTGGTTGAATATTGTTACGTGATGAGATACACATGGATCTTGATGAATGTTATGAGTAGAGAGAGGTTGATGGATCCTAGGGCATCAGTTTGAATCTTAATCAATGAATGTGTAAAGAACACTCTGGACTGAGAGCTATTATATAGTATAAGGCATGTGGGGCCGGTAGTGCCATGAGAGAGCACTAAAAAAAATTTCTTCTCACCTGGAGTTGAAGGATGGGATAATATAGAGAGGAATTAAATTTATGATTTATGGGGTGATTGAGAAGACCCATGTGCTATAACCAGACCGAGAATACGAGGCTAATTTTGAGAAAAGTGTGTTATGTGTGCGATGTTTGCAATGTTTGAAGAATTGTGCACGATCTATAGTGTGTATGGGCGCCCTGGTCAGTTGGTTTATAAATTGTCCGAGATAGAGGGGCATGGAAATAATGCATGTAAAGTATACTTGTGGGGCAGTTATCAATTAAGATGGAATGGTATGATGGATTGAACGTCGTGTAACAAAGACGTTGACCCAAGTATATATGTGCTGAGAGAGATAGCACACCCTAGATAGGTTGAAAAGCAATAGGAAGTCATTAAAATGATATCTTTTGATAAAGAGGAGGCCCAACTATTGTGGGGAACATAGAGCAGAGCCTTACTCAGTCGAATGTTGAGTGTGGCTTGCGCATAAATAGAATGTTGATGACTATAAAGAAAAAATACCCAAGAAGTGTGCCAGTTGCAAAAAGTATGCGGGCCGTGACTTTTGGCATACCGGGGAAAGAAAAGGTGTATCAAGTACCACTTAATTTGAGATACTATAAGTGGAAATTGGTCTTATGTGATAAGTAGTGAGATTGTGTCCGGATGCATCACTCATAGATGGAAAAAGGTTGGCTCGAGAGGATTAACTGGAATTAAGTAACAAGCCTACGTTTTTAGTGATGGAATGGGTAAGTAGACTGATAAAATTCGTGGATGGGCCGTCAACATCATGAATAGGTAAAGAATTCCTCCGAGTGTAGGGAATGTATTGGTTGAGATGAAGTAATTATTATTATTTCTTTGAAAAGAAGGATTGCACCGGTGCAAGGTGCCTACCAATATTGTTGTGAATCAGGATGAGATCCTGAAATCCCACCTCTAATAGGGATTATCAGGATATGATGGGGAAGAAGTTTTATGTTGGGCTTATTTTATCACCTATCGCCCGATTTTTAAACGAGAGTTGGTTTATTACGCTGGCTAAGGCGAGTAGTGAAGGTGGTACCTTGTGAGGTAATTGAGGGAGAAATTACCGTCGGTAGAGTTGTATGTAATCATTTGTAGCAATTTATCAGGCAGGCGGTACCTTTTGAGGTTTTGTGTGGGAAAACCTTATCATTCAGCCTCTAGTTGATTAGAGATGAGGAGATAACTAGATTTTTTGACTATCCATGATTGGGAGTCCGTTGTTAAAAGTGGAGTGAACCATAAACTATTTTGGGTGGCTTTTGATGTCACAAGGGTTACACCAGTGAGCCGAAGTTTTAAATACTGACATGAGTGGTCAGATGTTATCGTGATTTCTCCCATGAAGGATGTTTTGAGTTGTGTGAATAAAGGTAGTTGGAACTTGGGGATGTGCAGCCTTTTCTCAGTATGGAGACGATAGAGCCAGTGTTGAGATCACATGATTGATGGAGTGTATCAGTACGTGGTAAATTGAGAAAGCTTGTTGATAAGCTTGGGTTAGAGTGATTAAGCCATTTGATAGGTGGGTACCACTAGAAGGTGTATAGTGGAGTGACACTTATATTTTTATGATTTAAATTTGGACACTAGAGGATGTCGTGTTGTTAAAGATCCTAGGTTTTAGTACCAATCTTACCTTAATTTTGAGGATGAAATTCCTTTGTAAGGGGAGAAGTATGTAATACCCCGTATTCCTGTGTATTTTCCCCAATTAAAGGAAGTATGTAATACCCCGTATTTCTATGTATATTCATTTAATTAAATTGAGAAAATAATTGGGGGAAAATACGTTTTAATTAAATTACACGAGTGAAGTAATTTAATGTGATTAGATGATAATTGCGACTATTAAATATTAATGGAGAGATAGATACTGATTAATATTGCATTATGATATTTACTAAGTGTGAATAGTAAATAATTGATAATTATGGTTATATGGCATAGCGAGTGATATGTGCGTATTTTATAAATTATGGTTATACAGTATAGCGAGTGATATGTTCGTATTTTATTAATTATGGTTATACGGCATATCGAGTGATGTGTGCATATTTTATTTTATCTCATCGGGAGTCGCGTATAGACTATTTTGAGGTGAGAAATGAGAAATATATTTTAAGTGACTCAAATGATAATTTAGAGATCACGAATGATTCCGGATGGGTTGAAATAGTCGGAATAGGGTACCTCGGGGTATAGTTTGGGTCCCGGGTCAATTTTTGACCAAACCGGTACCTTTTAAGGGAGTTTCGATCATTTTGCAAAAAGAGGTTAAGGGACCTATGAAACTTAGAGCCTTATATCTGATATTTAGGGATTATAACAAAAAAAATTATAGAGGCCATTAAAGAGAAGAGAGAACCAATTTTCAAAGCTTAAATAGAGGATTTGAAGATGGTGAAGAAATCTTGCACCTCAAGGCAATTGGAGAAGGAAACAATCAATCATCAACTGAGAACCACAAAATCAGATCAATCAATTAAAGTCAAGTGTTTATTGAAAATTAAATTGATGTTATAATACACATGGGTAGGGTTTTCATGAATAGGTTGATTTTATTGAAAAATCTTGAATGAAAAGTATGAATTGATTACATGTTTGGGTAGAATTGCATGTAGTTTGTATTTACATCTGTAGAGGATGAAAAATCAGGAGAATTGTGATTGTTAGTACGGATTTAAATCTTGGTTTTAGATGGAATGATATGGATGAATGTAAAACTAGATTTATAAAAGAGTTTTGGGGGTTTGATTCACTCTTGATTGATTTTGGTGAAGATTTAATGTGTTTGAAACGTTAAAAATCATCTTAACTCAGGTAGAAATAGTTAGGAACAATAGATCGTGAATTTTGTGAAGAATTTATGAGGTTTGGGTGAATCAAATGGTGTAAAATGCTGCTGCGAACAAAGAGGCCAAAATTGCAGAAAAACGGGTCGCCCCGGTCCTGAAAAGCCGGATCGGTCCAGTACTCTGAATTTTTGAAATTTCCTTTTTCGCTTGTATTCCTAAATGGACATGGTAGAAAATCCTTATGCACTTATGAAAATAATATTGGGAGACTTATTATTTTATGGTAGGCCCATGATGGTAGTACGACTTCGTCTTAGAGAGAGAATTAAGACGGGAATGGGATTGGTTAAAGTAATTCGTAATTGTTCTAAGAGGTGGATAAAGAATTACGGGTATCTAATGAAACTATGTATATCAGAAGGTTAAGGATGGGACTTATGAATTTATATAACAAAGGGGTAACTAAGACCATAGAGTTATGTGACCACACCTACATATACAATTGTGAGCTAAATCATAAAGTAAGTAGTACGGTAAGTATGCGAGAGATATATACTATGTACTATCATGTGTTATCGGGTTATGTGAATACCTATTGTTTCATAGTAATACATAGATGGTGTGAATACCTCTAGTATACTAAATAAATATTGTTGCTCGAGGTATTATTCCGAGCCAAGAGATATAAATCATTATTGGTGATCGGGGGAGGATTCCTAGCCAATAACCCGTGAAATGTGATACAGTAAGGTGATTATATGATATGTTTTTATAGTATATATTGTGGGAAAAATATATATACATAAAGTGTGATTAATTTTTGTATTGGGGTCGATGATTATTCGGACCAATACATGAAAGCTCGATTTGGGGTCGATGAGTATCCGGACCAAATAGAAGATGAAAGATATTGGGTTCGAGGAGTATCCGGACCAATATAAATATGTATGACCTTTACATTGGGGTCGAGGGATATCCAGACCAATGTAAATGGTAGGATTATTTGGGTCGATGATTTGCCGGACCAATAAATCCTTATAGTATATATTGTGTGCGAAATATGTACTTCATGATATTCTACTTATGTGCGAAAGTAGACTTGTAGATGATATAGATATAGATATAGATATAGATATAGATATAGATATAGATATAGATATAGATATAGATAGATATACATCTAACTCGTAAATTAAGTAAAGAGAAACTTAATTTCAAGATTTAAGAATAGATTGGAGATATCTATTGTAAACTAAGTAGTGAAACTTAATTATGGAAGCTGTATGATGATTAGATGTGAAATGCCATATGAATTTAGTAGTGAGACTTAATTATAATGATTAAGAATAACATATGTGAATGTTAAATGAGAAATGAATAACATGCAAGAAATGTTGATAATGAAGCGTGTTGTATGGGCGGTAAGGGAGAGTAGACTTATAAGATCAGTTATATACTTTAGTCGAGATATCTTGGGGATGATAGCTAGGTGAGCTAAGTATAAGAACGTTAAGTGTGCACATTAGATGAGAGGTGAGAAAACTCAAGGGAGTGCATGAACCTAACATGTGTAATCAATAACTGATTTTAACTGCGATAAATTACTTGCTAAATGTTTTCAAATGCTTTGAGTACTAACTCTTTCTATAAAAAATATTTTTTAAAACCTTTTAGGTGTCCAGCCATAGGGACTCCATGCCTCGTGGTTTCATTCCGAGGACTTGGAGTTGTAGCATTGTGGATGCTGACAGGATTTTGAGTAACAAATTCTTTCATTCATATCTAGCATAGAATCTCACTCTTGTATATCATGTTTGGACATGTGGTCCATTATCGGTATTTTGGTTTCATTTTTGTATCCGTTTTACCTTGCAGTTTTAGACTTGGTTTATTACTTGGTTATGGCTATTTTTGTCGGTGGTTTATTTCAGCACGACTTTGTTTCATTTATATTTCATGTTTGTTTGGACTCTAATATATTGTAAATGTTGTTTTAGTTTTCGAACTAGTTATTTATCATGTTAAATTAAAAGATAAAATTTGGTACCGTGTCTTTTGAATACTAGGTGGTTAGTAAGTTTTAAAAAGTTTTCGACAGTGATGTTAAGAATGAACCACATGAGATTCTTGTGTAATTTGATATAGTACTGATCACCCAGTATTTTATTAGGCGGGGTGTCATAATGACCTCACTTTTAAATGCATCCCTGAACATCCATCTCAATAATTCGGAGAACATTCTCTCGAATTCAGAGTTGTTCCCCTCTTTAAAAACCCATTTCCCACATTATTTCCATCATTTGCATACTCTTTTGAGTAAATTCTTACCCATGTCCTCATACCACCATCATTTCATCATGATATTAGTGAATCTACAATTAAGATCCACTTCAAGTCTTCATAAGGTGGTCTAATTCTTCCCCTTTATCTTTAAATTTTTCTCATTTTTGCATTAATTACTTCATTTTAACTTTTGTACTTTACGTCATTACATCATATATCTTAATTTAAAAAAATTATTATTGGTATTTGCACGTACTTTATTTTCTTGAGAAAACCCAAAAATAAGAAAAAGAGGGTGTGCTTATAAATTCCAAACAGTAAATTCTCATCACATTTTCTCACACTAAAATACCTTTTTCAGCACACACATATAAACGAAGTCCCCATTTGGATTTATGGGTTAAACCCCACTTTGTATTTTCTTCAAACTACGTGAACTTTGATGACCCCTTGGGCTACATAGGTGCCTTGGGTAAATCTCTATACTCGAGTCCTTCCACATCCATTTGGTACCTTATTCTTGTTATATATTCGTAACATATATTTTATATAATTTCTTGCTTGTGTCGTGTCTAATATACACATTTGTTTTTCTATAACAACCTATGAATCGGCAAACACTTACATTACACTTTGAATTACTATTTTAGGAACACTCCTAAGGATGACCTCGCTCCTACTTTGTCCATGACGCAAGTCAAACAATTCCATCCTCTATTTATATTATGCACTTAAGCACACACGTCAAGGAGTTTAACATGAACAGATTAACACATGCCCATGCAAGACATAAAGGGAGGGATGAGTGTCTAACACCTTCCCATTCCGTAACTTAATCCTCATATCCTTGAATTACTTTGTTTCACAATCATCAGAATTGCCCTTGATGACATTCTATCAAGGCAACAACATTTTTTTTGCCTGTTTTGTGTAAAATAGGTTGGCGACTCTATCTCTACATATCACCCCACATCGACGACGACCGAGTTCCCCAAGAAAGGATGCAATCTTATATGTACATCGAAATAAAGGAAGGAATAAGGGATCCACCTCTGGAGAAGCCCACGACCCCGGACCCTTAGGATGGCCACAGTGGAGAATTCACTAGGGACATTTTTAGGAGGACTAGACTCTATTTTTTCATGGGCGTTATTCTTTTATGCATGTGTGCATATGCACCTACCTGTATATTCCCTTTTCCCATCTATTTACCTTTTCATATATATCTCTCTCATCTATATATCACTTTCCACTCACTTATACACCACACACACTTGTATATACTTTCCATGTACAATTCACACAGTTACACTTATCTTCACTTTACACTCATACCACTTAGAATATCCATGCTTAGGCTTCACTAGCACGCACCCACACTTCATACACTTGTGTATCTTCTCACTTACACATATCACACACCACTTGTAGATGATCCATGTATAGTCCCACTACCACACACACTCATTTATATATTCCCATGTCACCTACTCACTCACATGTATCCATGCATAGCATTGTCTCCATGCTAGATTTACTTGTCATAATACTTGTATATTCTCGTTAATTAGTATAGTACTCCCTTTTCTCATCATGCAAATAATAAAAGATAAAAAAACAAACATTCTTTATCCGTAATTTCTTAATTAAGACTCATGCATTTTTGTCCACTACATCACCAAAAGAATATCTATATTAACCAAAATTTTGTCTTGTACTAGGGGGTCACTTTGTGATGGATGACTCTCACATTCCATTGGCCTCATACCTTTGACGTATATCAAAAGTCCCCCCCGCATCGTACCTCTTGACCAAACTCACGATACAAGGTATATCGAAGGGAACTTATTCACGTACATCGAGTCTATCGAATTTTCTCTCACACGTACTATCCCCATGAGGTATATAGTGAGGCAATTCACGTACAGTCAGGTATATCAAATGGCTTTTCCACACCAATCAATAAATGATTTCCCTTATAGGTAAGAACTATATCATAGAATTCATGTCGAATATGGTAACCCTTCCACTAACCTAACAATTGCATAAACCTCATATAGGTGTCAAAACTAGGACACTCATGTTTAGTTTGTCGGTTATCATGCGAAACTCTATCAAAATTTTGGGTCAGTATACCACTCCTATTTTCATGCAATTTTGCTTTTTTTTAAAACAGCATCCCGTCCATGAGCCTGGAAACCAGTAAATCGTGTCTTACATATTTTCAAACCCTATTTTCTTAGGCTCGAGTCTTGCCCAGTATTTTTTTGCATTTAGGCAAACTTAATACAAATGAGAACCTAATAATAATATTTATAATAATCACACTGAGATTCCTCTCCTTCTTACCAAATTTCTTAAGAAAATACAAAAAGAAAATTTCTCATCCTCCTAAAATACCAAAATTTTCTCCCTCCTTTCAAAAATAAATTCGAACCGTTTTCCCTCTCAGGTCGATCACGTATTCGCTTTTGGCCTAACTCCCTATTGTCTTTGATCTTCCATCAAACTGCCCCGAAGCTCAGCCGGTTCTTCCTTTACTTAATTCAAGTTTGGGATTTACCTTCACGAGGTCTTCATGGAGAACACTAACCAAGCACCGAATGTGCAGCCCGATATGATGACTATTTTAGCCCAGCTCATTGCCAAGATTGACATTCAAACTGAAGTCCATGAAATGCAGCATCACTGGGCACAGATTTCTAAAGAACTCAAAGTTCTCTTTCCTCGTGTCATGGGTACATTCTCTCCTAGGCCTAATTGGGTCCCAGAAGAGTATCATCATGCTCCGCATGCCCCACCTGCCAATGGGTCATCGCCAGCTCAACTTCCTATTTCGAACCTTGACCAACCACGAGCTAACCTACTAGTACCACGGATCATAAGGAGGAGAAACTGAATAAGGTTAAGGAAGACCTCAATCTACTATCGAAGAAGTTCGACCAAGTCAAGATATTTGATAACTATATGGACTACACCCATATGTCTCCCTATCCTAAATCCAGACTGCTAGATAAGTTCAAGATGCCAGACATTGAGAAGTTCGGGGAAAATAGCCCCCCAATTGTTCACCTTCGAATCTATCACCAAGATATGATCGTCCTTGGAGCCTATGAAGAGATAATAACCCATATGTTCCAACAGGACCTGAAATAAACCACCCTCCATTAGTTTCTGCCCCTCAAAGAATCCAAAATCCATAGCTGGGAGGATGTCTCCAAGAATTCATGTATCAATATAAGTATAATGAGGATCTAGAGGTTACGTGCCGATATTTAGATCTTATTAAGCAGAACCCTATGGAATAAGTTAAAATCTTCAAGGGAAGGTGGAGAGAGAATGTTGATACCATGACCAACAGACCCTCTTAGGATGAACAAGTCAGTATCTTAAAAAGGAACTTCTTGATTCATATTCGAGCATCCATAGGACGACAGTACTACCTACACTTCTGAGCCCTCCGAGAGGCTGGTGCAGAAATTGAGGAAAATATTACAAAATTCAAATATGAGCCAAAGAAAATGATCGGACAATTCACTCCTCGAAAGTATGAGAATCCCTCTAGTGCTACAGTCTCAACCATCAAAAATATTTCCTAACCAGATACCTCTTGGGCGCCGAAAAGTCGCCCTAATCCTACCAAGAAGGAGTACACTGAGCTCTATCCTCCCCTATCAAAAGTCTACCGAAACCTACTAAGATGAAACATCATCAAACCCTTGGACCTCCATCCACTACAAAATCTACTAGCTAAAAATTTCAAAGTCGATGCTCATTGTGATTTCCACCAATCTATTGGCCATACTACAATGGATAGAGGGATGACCTTGATAGCTCAGATGATAAACTCGGTCAGTAAAAAAATCATTCTAGTGTGGAATGATATCCTCAAAAGATCTGTTAGGAGAAATCAATAATGTGACCATTCATCCAGAGGTAGATGAAGACAGGGGGTTATTGTTCTTCCATACCTCAGTAAATCACATAACCAGGTCAAGGAAACACTACAAAGATATAATTCCTCATATGACCAAGATAGATAAAGGAAACGGGGTTGCCAAAGAAGTTTCCATGCCAAAAATGACCATCGAAGAAAGTAAAGTCCTTGACCATATCAAGAAAACCCAATCCAATATCACCCTATGGGTGATTTTCATGTCCTCCTAGTTGCACAGGAATGCTCCATTAAATATCCTCATCGGACTTACGATCCCTCCTTTTACCACTCTTGAAAAATCCATAAACATGGTTGGGTCCTTGACCTCTTCCAGAATCTTATCCTTTTTCGAAGTAGAGATACCAAAAATTGTCCCTAACCACAATTATTCTCTAACATCTCCATTGAAGTCTTGGGAAAGACAATCCCTATTTCACTCATTGACAATTGATCGACAGTTAATGTTAGCACTCTTAGAACCTTCAATTGTTTAGGATTAAAAATCAATCACCTCACTCGCACTTCTTCCTCCATGCGTGCTTATAATAACACCCATCGAGAAGTAATGGGATCCATAAAACTCGCATTTGGGGTTGTCCCTATCAATACTATCACCAAGTTCCAAGGCATTAACATACCTGCATGTTTTAATCTACTCCTTGGCTACAAAGTATCCAAGGGGTATCTTCTTCTCCTCATCAAAAACTGAAGTCCTTCACCAAAGGATAAGTTATCACTATCTTAGGAGATGGTGATAGTATAAATAATGCCAATACTAGCAACCCAGTATTGGAAATCGAGCATGGGATGAATGATATGCTCCTCTCTAGCTTCAGAGTTGATCCACTTCCCCTTTAAGTAGGATAAAATTTCAAAGACCAAGTTGATCCGGAATACAAACATCATGGCAATGGCAATGTGATTCAGATGTTCAAGAACATGCACTTCATACCCAGAATGGGGCTAGAGCGATGCCAGCAAGTGACATTTAAGCCCATAGTCTTGAAGGAGGCCTTTTCCTTAGGTGGTCGGGTTACCTACCCTCACCGGAACAACTCAAAGCACTCTGATGATCACGATCGAAAAGAATCTCAGAAGAAGAAAGGACGGTTTTGAGGGACTCTTTGAACAAAAGGTTTATCAAGGAGGATGAATACTTCCCCTTCAATAGCTTCCCTGAACCATGGTATAACCACGTCGAGAAGAAGATGAAACTAGTGCTGGAAATCTTCTTTCAAGACGGTAACTCTTGAACCAAATACTTCTAACATGAAGTGCAACCTCTCACCGAGAAAGTCATGATAGTTGTCGAGAATTTTGAGGAAAGGGATTTCGAGGACTCATTCAACCTGCAGACAGTAGGGCTGAGTTTCTGCATAATTCGCTCAAATGTCATGCCATCGAACCCAAAGTTACTGACATGCCTCTCCTTAACTGGAATTTCGTGCTTATCCAACCTACTCAGATTCAGCTGTTTACCCTATCCAAGTTTCTTCACCTGATGTCGTTGTTCCTTTTTTAGGTATCAATGTAATTGAGACCTCTTTTGGCAAGGTTCTCAATGCTTTTTTTCCCAAAAATAAAATAAACGAAGATTTCGAGTATCTTGTTGTGCCTTACAGTAATTGTCTTGATTCTAATCAAACTTTTGATAATGATGATTTTCCAAATGAATAATTCTTATCTGATCTTAATAGGTAGAATAACAAACAACGTAAATTCCTTCAAATTAATGATGATAAGACTGTTGTTATTAATCTTGGTTGTAGTAGCCATCAGCGCATGATTGGGAACGGGTCACCCTCAAAGAGCATGAGCATGCACAATTTGAACAGTTATTGAAAGAACTCATGGTTGTCTTCGCACATTCCTATGATGACATGCTCGACATTAACCTAAAAATAGCTCAACACGAGATCCCAACATTGCCAGAATGCAAGTCGATCAAATCGAAGCTAAGGAAGCTCCGCACCGAATTGTAGCTCAAAGTCAAGGAATAACTGGTCAAGAAATTGAATGTGGGTTTCATTAATTTAGCCTAATATCCTACACGGATCACTAATATCACCCCCGTGTCAAAGTCAAAAGGAAATTCTGCATGTGTATCGACTACCGAAAATCATCCCCAAAAGATAATTACCGATTGCCCAACATTGCCATGATCATGGATGACATAGCCAGGCATGCCCTCATAAAATTTTTCAATGGATTAGCCAAATATAACCAGATCAAAATGCATCCAAACCATCAGGAGAAAATCTCCTTCATCACCCCATGGGGAACCTTCTGCTATATTGTTATGCCATTCAGACTCAAGAACGTCGGGGCTACCTACTAAAGGGCTGCCACAACCATCCTGCACGATCTTATTCATAAAGAGGTCAATGTATATGTAGATGATATTATCATCAAGTCTAAGACTTGAGAAGGTTATATTCCCTCCCTTAGAAAGTTTTCAAGCTACTACGGTAATACCAAATGCGGCTAAACCCAGGGAAATGCATTTTCAGCATCACAAAAGGAAAAATCTTGGCAATGAAATCAAAGCAGACCCCACCAAACTAAAACTCATACTTAAGAATCAATTACCACGTACGGAGAAATAAGTTTGAGGATTCATGTGTAAACTACAGTACATTAGTCGATTCATCATCCATATGACATCTATCTATGAACCCATTTTCAACCTTCTCCTAAAGGATTCAACTAAAGTCTGGAATGAGGCCTTCTAAGATGCCTTTGACCAAATCAAGCGATACCTTACCCGACCTCCAGTTCTTATGCCTTCGCAGCCAGGTCTCCCCCTCCTCCAATACTTGACCATCACAGTTATTGTAGTAAGGATTAGCTAGCTCAATACATATCACGTAAGGAAAGATCAATTAATTATGCCAGTCAAAAATTCATCGGGTACAAAGTCAAATACACTGCTTTCGAGAAAGAAAGTGTCACCCTGGTCTTGGTCACATAGAAGTTCTTACACTATATGCTTGTCTTCCCTATCAGACTTGTATCCCGTATGGATCCCATCAAGTAATTGTTAGAAAATCACACTCTGTCCAACCGAATGGCACGTTTGTTAATGTTACTAGTCGAGTTCGACATTGTGTACGTCTTGCAAAAAGCTATGAAAAAGAGAGACATCTCTGACTAGCTTGATGATAACTCCATGGAAGAGGCCGATGTTTGGGTCTCTAAATTATCAGACGAAAATACTCTCTACACCTCTCAAGAGGACCTCAGATGGAAAATGTTCTTTAATGGAGTTGCTAACAAAAAAGGATACGCATTGGGATACTCCTGATCACTCTGATGACTCTCACACCCCCCCCCCCCTTTCCATAAAACTAGACTTTATTTGTACCAACAACATGACTGAGTATGAGGCTTGCACAGTAGGCCTCAAGATCATCCTTAAGAAAGTAATTCGACACCTAGACATGTATGAAGACTCTGCCCTCATTGTCCACCAAATTCTCAAAAAATGGAAAGTCAAGGACAAGAAGCTTCTATCCTTCCATGCCCACCTAGAAGAAGAGGCCTCCTAGATTAAATATGTCACCTTCCATTACCTTCCTCGTGCAAAGAATGGCCTATCTGATGCCTTTACTAGTGTGGCCTCCATGGTCGACATGCCTGAGGGAATAACAATGGCCCCTTTCCTGGTTTAGAAATAAGTTATGCCCACTCACTACTACCACATTGAACTCGTTACCGAGGAAGATTCTGATATGTTCGAGTTATGGAATTATTATATTTGGTGACTCATTAAACATGGTAGATATTCCCAAGAAACCGATAAGAAAGACCATGCAACCCTTTGCAAAATGGTTGCCCAGTATATTATCTGCGATAAAACACAATTCAAGAGAAACTTCGATGGAACCCATTTACACTGCATAGTAGGGGCCGATGTTGAAAAAATGATATAGAAGATCCACAGTAGGGAATGCGATCCCCACATGAACAGTTACATACTTAACAAAAATATCATCCATTAAGGATACTATTGGACCATTAAGGATAAAGATTACACGGCATATGTCTGAAGATGCCTCAAATGCCAACAGTTTGCCAATCTCCAACACTTGCCTCCTCGAGAACTATATAATACCTGGCCTTTCTTCACCTGGGCCATTGACATCATAAGAAAGGGTAATCCTAAAGCTTCAAACGGTCACGAATTCATCCTAGTCGATATTAATTACTTCACCATGTGGGTTAAAGCCGAGTCATACGTGAATACCAAGACAGTGGCCAAGTTTATCAAAAAGAACATCATCTATCAATACGGATTTTCCCACGAATTAGTGTCAGATAATGGGATCCATTTTGAAGCTGAGATCACAAAGCTACTCGACGAGTGCAGGAGTCAAAAACACAAATCTTCTCCTTACCAACACCAAACCAATGGCGCTGTCGAAGCTACCAATAAAAGCCCCAAACCCATAATCAGCAAGATGACTGAGAGTTGAAGAGATTAGTCCGATCAGATCCCTTACACCCTCTAGGATACCGTGCTTAAATAAGAACTCCTACTGGGGATACCCTTACTTTCTAGTGTACGGCATGGAAACAGTCCTACTCATTGAGATACAAATACCTTCCCTTCGCATCCTAATCGAAAGCAAAATTGACGATGAAGAATGTCATCAGAGCTGTTTGGATGAACTATCAATCTTGGATAAAAAAGGATGAAGGATCTATATCACATACAGTGGTACCATTGTCAGATAGAGCGACCATTCAACCAAAAACTAAAGAACCATGGTGTCCAGAATGGAGACTTTGTCCTCATAGAAATCATAGAACCCGTTTGGGACCCCAAAGGGAAATTCAAACCGAATTAGAGTGGCCCCTACATCGTGAATAAAATTCTCTCAGGAGGCGCCACTATACTTACAAACCTCAATGGAGAAGAGATGGTTCATCCAGTAAACTTGGACCGACTCAAGAAATTTTACCCTTAGGCTGTAATCTCGATGCGCTACGAATCTTGTTATCCCCCTTCTATTTTTAAAAAAAATAAAAAATTCTTCATTTCCCCTTACCCAGAACTACGTGGGCCCTAATCCACTCAAAAACCTTTTCTTTTCAAAATTAAACTCATGAAATTTTTCAAAACCCCCAAAGGTACGTAGGCAGCCCATACACTAATCATAAGTCTGGTCCCCTTCATTCTCACAAAATGTTATTCTTGTCTAACCGCCGAGAATGATAGTTCATTTTATCATTTACATGAAAAAAGGATTATGTTTACCTTAGCGATTGGTATAGATAATTCAAATGCAAAACTCATCAAGTGGCACAACAAAATACGATCAAAATCAATTTTTATTTCTAATAAGGAATACAGCTCTGTAACATGAAGTATCAGCAAAAGGAGTTAAGCAAACCACCATCCCTTCCACTCACCAAATCATTCTTAAGAAAACTTAACCCTACACAAAGTTATAATAAAAAAAAATCACAAAACATCAAAATCACCACAGCTTCACCAAAACCAACCCAAGCTCCACAAAACATTGCCTTCAACTTCCCGATACCCCCTCTTTGTAAGGACAAAATTTCCAATTGAGTCCATTGTATAGTTTTGACTTATTCTCGGAACAAAACATGTTTAAGCCATAGGTTTTATTTTTACTGTCACGATCCCACACAAATTATGACGTGTTGAAGCTTATTGAAAGCGTTGCGACAAAGCTTCAAGGAATTAATTATGCTAAAGGTTTAATTGGTGCAAGTTTATTCGTCTTCATATTTAATTGCATTCCGAGGTCACTCAGGTATGAATGCATATTTTTAACGGGACTCGGAATTTATTTTAAATTATTTAAGGATGTTATTTTATTGAGAAAATAAATGTTTTCAAAATATTTTATAAGTGTTTGAAAAGGTTAACACTTCATTTTAATCTATTAAGGACGAATTAGAGTTGGATTTATGCTTAACTCTTATTTCAGAGTTAGTTTTAATTTAAACTCTAAAATGAGCGTCGCTCAAACTACCTGACACATCATTCGAGCAAGATTGCCTGTCATTCAATCAACATACACATCTCGTTCGAGCGATATGTCATTTCACTTGAACGACGCACCGCCTTAAGAATAATATATATAGGCATGTTTCCTTCAAATTTTGTAAGTGTGCATTCGGTAAAAACTGTTTATGAACCAATACATTTTTTCATACAAGCTTTCTAAGCTTCTCCAAAGTAAACACATCCTTAGAGTTTCAAATATTCGAGTTATCATTACTGTATGTTATAGTGATCTTGATGGCACCTAGAAGAGTTGTCCTATACTTGAACATTGTTGGTTTTGCGGTGAAGATTCGGTGGAGTCCGGTTTCAACATCGTAGATGTTACAAGCCATATTGGTGGACACTAAGACATACGTGGACGCGGGTGTTGTGGACGAGCAGCGTAGAAAAAGTATTTTCTACATGGGCACTATACGAGGAGTGGTTGAAGAGAAAAGGAGCGTCAAGTATCGTGGGGGATCGAGTCGTTGGGTAAGACTACCGTATATACCTTTGTAATTCCATATTCATAGTGATTGTCTGGCTTGGGCCGTCCGAGATTTTTTTTCCCATAGTGGTTTTCCTCGTACATCCGGTGTTGTGAGTATTCTTTAGTTTGTTTTACTTTCTTTAATCACTAGATGGATGTTTAGGATTAATCAAGATAAAATTTGGTTAAGTTAGAATTAGTTCATAACTTGGTGTGAATTAAAAATTGGAAAAAGGTTTTTTATAAAAAGAGAAAGTGTTTCATCATCCTTAAAGCAAAGTCTGACTTTTCATTTCCGCATAGAAGTAAAGGGACCCACAAATTGGTATCAGAGCAGGTTGCATTCAATTTTTGTGTAGATCCTTATTTTTTTCTTTTTGGGAGATTGTTTTCTTATCTCTCTTGGTTTGTTTAATTTTCTCTCTATCAATTCTCAAAGTTTTGACGAATTAAATCGGTTGAATTTAAAGTTTGCAAAACGTATTGAGGCTTTAAAGGAAGAAAATTCTCACTTTAAAAATATGATTGAATATTTGCAAACGTTTTAAATTCAAAGATATGTGATTCATGAGAAGTTTGGGGCTTTATATAATAACTTTTAATCTTTAGAAGTTTCCAAAATGAGAGTGATGTCAGTCCTCATTTTAGAGAAAGAGTTAGAGGACTTGAAAATTTTTAGGGTTTGTACCGTTGAATTAAATGATTTTGCGTCACGTGAGAAGACTTTTAGGGATAAGTTTGCTCACATTGAGGGAGGAGAGATAATATTTTAGGGGTAATTAAAAATCTAAAGAAGGAGTCCCGAAAGTTTGAGGAGTCTAATCATTTGCCTTAGTCGAGAGTTTTGAAGTTGAAAAATGATTTAAATGATTCAAGTAGTGATGGTAGCGGCTTATCTTATTCTATTGGTTCAAATGTCAAAGCCAAAATCGTAGTCTGTTTTAGAAAATCAACCACATCCGAGGGTGTTAGAAAAGGTAAACCTAATGGCCCCGTTCCTTGTCATTTTTTCACATGTTCACATTGTGATAGGAAAGGTCACCTTAGGAGTTTTTGCTTTGATCTTAGAAAAGACGCTAGGAAGTTTGAACTTAGTGTCCCGTTGGTTCCCTAAACCCATCATGTTAGGTATACACCGATTTGGATGAGTAAATCCATGTTGGAAATGTTAAATGCTTCGTTGGTTGATTCTCACATGCTTGCACATGACGTGTCACACGCTATTTCTTATGGATAGTTTTTGCATGTTTGTCATACGCTAGTCTTTGCATCATGATTTATATCTTGCTAGTGTTATGACGTGTGTATTTTTTGTAATATATTTATTAAGTCTTATTTGAAAAATACAAAGATATTTTTTATTTAAAAATTTTAAGAAAACAAAAAGATTTTGCGTTTATTTGAGTCAAAATATGTTGAAAAATCAAAAAGGTTTTTTATTTGTTTTTGTTTTTGAGTTTACATATTTGATGTGGCATATTGGTGTGATTGGACCCCCTTTCTTTCATTATCCATGTGGCAAGGACATTTGATACTTAGAATGATCTTAACCATTGTATTATGGGGTTGTTTCGAAGTTGATATGCTTTTTCATTCGACTTTGTATATATGCCATAATTGCACACATGCACGAGTTTATATGCTTGTTTGACTACCCTTGCATATTTGAGTTTGGTGAGACGTTCTTATCTCAATTTTGTCATCTATACGAAAGTAGACATGAGGAGGAAGTGTGCATGTAAGAACCATTTTATGTGAGGATTATAATTAAAAAATGATGAGTGTTCACGAGAAAGGGCTGCGAGAGTGTAAAATTGACTCGTCGTGAAAGCCACCGTTTAAAAGAGCTCGAAAAAATTCAAAGGGAATAAAAAGAATCATATGCCAAAAATAAGTCAAACTAGTTTATGTTCATTCAAAAGAAAAATATGATATATATTTGAGGGAATTTAAATCGATAAAAATTTAAATAGGTTTGCACCACGAATCCTAACGTTGAAAAATCGTAATATCATTACGTTATTATTTGCAAAATTGTCAAAATTCTGGATTTATATGCATGATGTTTGTTTAGTTCATTAATCTCACACTTTAATTATCACATTTGGCTAAAATAAAGTTTGATGATTTATAGTTATCAATTAAATCTTCTTGATCATTTCGATGTGTTGAAATTGTGATTCATTTGTTATAGTTCACGCCCATAAATTTCATGTTCATGTTTAAGCACATCAATACTATGTTAGCATGTAACTCACTTTTGGTTGTTTTGTAGTTTCTTAGTTTAGATACTGTTTTGGTATTGTTTCACCACTTTGATCCCCTTTCAGTTAGTTTTTGTCAAAAAAAAATCACTGGCCAATACTATTTAATCTTCTGAACTGGAACTGGAATTTTTGTTTGCTCGTTCGACTGACATCAATATATCGTGCGAAATTCTTGTTCTAACGACATGCTTCTATCGTTCGAGGGACAAGGGTATATCATTCGAGCAATGTCTGGAATGTTTTTTATTCCTTCTATTTCAGTACCTTGTTGTATATGTTCATATTTTTTGTACTGCTGGATGCTTCTAGACATCTTGTTTAAGGAGTGTACTTTGATAGATTTGATCTTTTACTGCACCATGTCGTTTAGTCACACCTTCTAAGTTTTCCGATTCCTATTGTGTGATTATTATTTGCTAGTTACGGAGTTTATATTGATTGATAATTATTAGTTAGTTGTTTCTTTATTGATTTATCTATTCTATATATGTTTATCTTTTCATCGGATTGTCTATTCGAGACAAAAAGGGGGATAGATGTATGTGATGTAGGGGGAGATTTCGTGTGATGAGTTTGGTATCCTGATTTAGATATTATTTACATATTGATATCATATTTTTCTCACATAACAAATGATTTGGATTTTATGTTTACTTATTTGTTTATATCATTTGATCCTCCATACTTCCCTAGGTATTTGTTTGTTTTATGTGAGTAGTTATGCTTAAGAGATTTGAGATTTCAAGACTATATCACATTCATACATTTAGAGACAGCCCACGCTTACCGGAAAATCATTTACTAGTCTTGTCCTATATTTTTTTTTATTGGTTTAAGGGATGGGATTTAGGCGTCATACGGCTTGACGACCCGGCTTAGGAATTTCACTGTTGGTTTTGTCCTGAAATAGTCAAAGGCGGAGATTTGTAAGGACAAAATTTCCAATTGAGTCCATTGTATAGCTTTGACTTTTTCCCAAAACAAAACATGTTTGAGTCATAGGTCGTATTTTTTATCGTCACGATCCCACACAGACTATCACGTGTTGAAGTTTATTAAAGACATTGTGGCAAAGCTTCAAGGAATAAAATATGCCGAAGGTTTAATTGGTGCAAGTTTATTCGTCTTCAAATTTAATTGTATTTCGAGATCACTCAAGTATGAATGCGTATTTTTAATGGGACTAGAAATTTATTTTAATTATTTAAGGACGTTATTTTATTAAGAAAATAAATGTTTTTAAAATGTATTATAAGTGTTTGAAAAGGTTTACACTTCGTTTTAATCTTATAAGGACGGATTAGAGATGGATTTATGTTTAACTCTTATTTCAAGGTTATTTTTAATTTAAACTCTAAAACGCGCTTCGCTCAAATGACCTGACACGTCGTTCGAGAAAGATTACATGTCGTTTAAGCGACATGCACATCTCGTTCGAGCCACATGTCATTTTGCTTGAACGACATACCACTTTAAGAAAAAGATATATAGGCGTGTTTCCTTCATATTTTATAAGTGTGCATTTTGGAAAAACTTTTTACGAACTAGTACGTTTTTACGCACAAGTATTCTAAGGTTTTCCAAAGTAAACACATTCTTAGAGTTTCAAAGATTCGAGTTATCATTACTATATTCTATAGTGATCTTGTTGGCACCAAAAAGAGTTGTTCTTCACTTGAACATTGTTGATTTTGTGGTGAAGATTCGATGGAGTCCGGTTTTAACATCGTAGACGTTAGAAGCCATATCGGTGGACACCGAGACATACGTGGACGGGTGTGTTGTGGACGAGCAACATGGAAGAAGGATTTTCTACGTGGGCACTGTGATAGGAGTACATGAAGAGCAGAGGAGCGTAGAGTCTCATGGGGGATCGAGTCGTTGAGTATGACTACCGTCTGTACCTTTATAATTCCATATTTAAAGTGATTGTCTGGCTTGGGTCGTTCAAGATTTTTTTCCCAATGTCGTTTTCCTCGTACATCCGGCATTATGATTATTCTTTACTTTATTTTACTTGCTTTAATCACTAGATGGATGTTTAGTATGAATCAAGATAAAATTTGGTTAAGTTAAAATTATTTCACAACTTCGTGCGAATTAAAAGTTGGAAAAATGTTTTTCCATAAAAAGAGAAATTGTTTCATCATCCTTAAAGCAAAGTCTGACTTTTCATTTTCGCATAGAAATTAAAGGGACCCACACTCTTCATCATTGTTACTGGCCCCTAGAGGTTCCCAAGTTTCGCACTCCTAGTTGACATTCTATATGCCCTCCATAGAGAGATATGCCCTGATAAGCCTTGACAGAACCACAACACCATCTTCTATGGTATCAAAGGCAATGAACCACCTTTGATCGGTCTCTTTTGCCATAATTTTCTCTACTACATGATTCCATAATCACTTTAGGTAGTCCCTAAACACATGTCAGGCCCCTCCCACAGATTTTGACGAATGGATTGATGACCAACGGCGCTGCCACAAAGAGCCCATTATCATCCTCAATAATTCAGTCAAATCTTCCATCGGGAAGAAGTTTGTTTTGCAAGGGGGAAAATCCTACCCGACTTGGCATAGGAGTCGCCGGGGGAAATAGAAGAAAGTCTATCAATGGCCCACCAATTGCACGTACCGATACTCTCCGAGCTATAAGATAGGAAGTAAGTCCCCCGCCATGGCACTGACCAGCAAACACATCGGGCTTCGCGCTCTAAAAACTAGTTAACCCATCTCTCTACATATGGGTCAAAGCTGAAGAAAGAACAGATAAAGAAATTGAGCACAACTTTCAAGGGATACTCATGAAGAGACACTAGATGAAACCTCTCTGCAAGCCACATGAACAAAATTATCAGGTTCCCCCTCAGAGAGTCAAAACGACCCTCCTTCTAATAATTCAGATCATTCAGGGTCTCAACCAGCTCCATCATAGCAAGATTACGGCAGTAAGACATCCACGCCATTATCTCAGCAACATATGGATCCATCGTCAAATACTTAGTCATCAGAAATAGCCTCAAAGTAGGTCTAAGTCGATAGCTCCAGCAAAGACAGCATCCTTAAAACCCCTCAAGTGCATTGAATACATAACTGCCTGAAGAGAAATAGCCCCTTTGGTAACAAACAGTCGAGCCATCGAAGAAGAAATGTGAAGCAACTTTGATAGGAATTCCCTAGGAGAACAGAAAAATTGGGCATAGCCTCCACACTGGAGCTGACCTCTAACATAGCCAAGAACTCATAGGTAAGACAAACCTCGTCCATGAAAAAATGGAAGACATGGTTCTCGGGGTTACAAAATTATACCGCCACTGCTAGAATATTCCACTCAACAACTTCAGTAAAGTCATCACTATTACAGTCTCTTTGACACACCAGAATCAACACAACCCAATAAAAGCAATAGGCTCCACTTTACATCAAGATTTCTATCTCCTCGTACATATACCAACCAAGCCTCCAAGGCCTTCCTCTATCCAAAAATACATTTTTCTCAAAATAAGTTCTTTCAAAGGGAATATTTTCACAATCAACCCTTCAAGGCTTTCCTCTACTCAAAAACATTCCAAAAAATACAATTTTCCTACTTTTTCTCAAAACAAAACCTCAATAGCAAGTTAAAGTGCATGTAGATTAAGCCGCTAAATTAAGATAATCAAACGAAAAGATGCATCATTTTTGCCTTCTTGAGCCTCTCTTTTTAGGTACAAAGAAAGTCAATGCATCAATCATATAATATGGTCCGCGCCAAGCTCCTCCAGTCACAACAACATATATGCATAAGTAAGACCTGTCAACCCAGATACAAACTCATGCACTAGCAACTTCCTTACATACACCTACATGCTTGTAGCCCCTGCGGCCCCCGAACGAGGACTCCAAGGATACAATTTCACACATACCCCCAACAAAGATTCAGCAATCCACACAGAAGAAAACTTCCCAAGCTCTCAGTCCATACCAATTGGTAGCCTCCTTTTACTCTTCCCAACAAAACCCAGGAGTTCGTGCCCTTATCATTTGGCAACCTCCCAAGACTGCCTATCGGCACCCCCTTTCATATTTGTATAAAAATTTCCAAAAATTTCCTAGAAATTTTTCAAATATCCCTAAAAAAGTGGAACCTTAATTTCCTCAGGAAAATCATTTTTTTAGAACTAAGCCACTTAGAAACTCTCGGAATCCCCAGCATGATTAATATTATGCTCTTATCCCCAACAGGATTAAGCTTACATACCTATCCCCACAATATTCCACAAGAAAAACCAATAATGCGCCCACATCCCAGTCTACTACCATTCTCTGCCAGCTGCCCAAAAATAATATCCCCCTAATGGAGTCTCAAAACAACACAATCCTCAGCAGAACCTCCGGAAACTTCAAATTCCCCAAAGAGAAATTCCCCACGCTACAACTCAAGGTCCTCATAATTGAACTTGGTCCTCAAAATTGGGCGTCACAACTTCAGGTTCTCAGAATTGACCTCGGCCCTCAAAATCGGTCGCTACCCCTTTAGGTCCTCAGAATTTACCTTGACCCTCAGAATTGGTCATCACAACTTAAGGTCCTTACCTAAAATCGATTGCTACCTCTTTAAGTCCTCAAAAATGATCGTCACAACTTAAATGTACTCATAACTAATCGTGGCCCTTAGAATTAGTAATCATAACTTAAGGTCCTCATAATTGACCTCGGATCTTACAATCGGTTGTTACCCATTTAGGTCCTCAAAATTAAACTCAGTGCTCAGCATTAGTTGCTACCTCTTTAGGTCCTTCGAATTAACCTCGGCCCTCAGAATTTATCGTCATAACTTAAGGTCCTCAAAATTGACCTTGGCTCGCCGAATTGGTCATTATAACTTAAGCTCCTCAGAATTGACCTCGGCTTGAAAAATTGGTCATTACAACATAAGGTCCTCAAATTAACCTCTGCCTTCATAATCGGTTGCCATAACTTTAGGTCCTCAGAATTGATCTCAAACCTCAAAATTTTTCAACCCAAACATCATTTTATGTCCTCAGAATTGGCCTCGACCCACTGAATTGATCACCCTAACCCCTCAGAATCAATCTTAACACAACTTTGACCTGTATAACTGGTCATCCTCAGCTACCTAGGTCCCCAGAATAGACCTCAACTCACTTAATCGATCACCTTCAACTCCTTAGGTTCTCAAAACTAACCTCGACGATTTGAGTTGGTTAATCCCATCCTCTAGGTCCATAGAATCGACCTAAAATCATCTCTCCCAACGTTGATGTGGTGTCTATCATTCGACAGACTTCACTTGTTCCAATCTCGCCCGTAGAAGGGCTCTCTGTAGACACCCCATCTTAGGACTTCATAAGCATCTCCTTAGGTCCCCAGCACCCACTCATTCGCCATAAAACCTACGTCATACTTCGAGTACTAATATAGAGACCATCGATTGCTCTGGGACCCCGTTTGACTCCGATCAACCACCTTACCTAAGATAAAGCTCAATGAATCTTTGAAGGTCTCTAAATTACCTTTTCAACGATCTGCCCCATGCATAAATCAGCCTTTTGGTTGGGATGAATGATCCGTTTTACTATCAAAAAATAATTTGAAGGCCACTAGATGCTCCTGGGGCCCCGTATGACTCCGATCAACTTCCTCACCTGAGTTAAATCTCAACGAATCCTTGAAGGGATCAGAATAATCCATTCAACGGTTAACCTTGTGCACAAATTGGCCTTATGGTTTGGATGAAAGAATCATTTTACCCTGAAAACTAATCTAAGTCAACTATTCATCTCGAATGAAGCTAAATGAATCTTTGAAGGGTTATAAATACCCTTTACAATGATCTACCCTATGTGTGAATAAGTCTTACGGTACAAAAAAATGATCCATTTTACTCCTAAGGGTGCCCCATTTGACCTAGGTCAACTCTCCAAACTGAACGAAGATGAATGAAATCTTGAAGACCATTGAATTCCCTTTCTAACATTTTTCCCCTTTCATGAATCGGTCTTATGGTACGGATGAATGATCTGTTTTCCTTCGAGATTTTCCTATTGAATGACCAATGGGCACTTTTGATCCCGATTTGACCTCAGTCAACTCCCAAACCTAGGAGTGGCTCAATGGACTCTTAAATATCTCTAAATACCATTTCCAACAGTCGACCCCGTGTCCGATTCTATCAGACGATTCGCGTTTCAAGGTTATTTTTTTGAAAAACCTACCTCAGACTACCGAATGGCACCCTCAAGACCCTGTCTATCATCATTGTGTCTGGGGTTCTATATCGATAGGCAGGTCTAGGACCCTACCGACCAGCACCTCTATTTTCCCTATAAATAGAGGCTATGACCTCACTTTGAAAATCACCCCTGAACATCCCTCTCAGCAATTCCGAGAACATTCTCTCGAATTCAGAGTTGTTCCCCACTTTAAAAGCCCATTTCCCACATTCCTTCCATCATTTTCATACTCTTTTAAGTAAATTCTCACCAATCTCCTCATACCGCCATTATCTTATCATGAGACCAACGTCTACAATCAATATCCACTTCAAGTCTTCAAAATAAGGTCTAATTCTTCCCCATTGTCTTTAATTTTTTCTCATTTTTTCATTAGTTACTTCATTTTCAATTTGGTGCTTTACTTCTTTAAATCACATATCTTAATTTATAACTTTTTATTATTAGTATTTGCACATACTTTATTTTCATAAAAAAACCCAAAAATAAGAAAAAGAGGGTTTACTTATAAATTCTAAACGGGGAATTCTCATCACATTTTCTCACACTAAAACACATTTTTCTATACACACACATATACATAAAGTCCCCGGTTGGATTTATGGGATAATCCCCACCACGTATTTTCTTCAAACTATGTGGACTTTGATGCCCCCCTTGGGCTACATAGGCGTCTTGGGTAAATCCCTACACTTGAGTCCTTCCAAATCCATTTGTTACCTTATTCTTGTTATATATTCTTAATATATATTTTATGTACTTGTTTTCTTGTGTCTTGTCCGATATACACATTTGTTCTTCTATAATGACTTGTGAATCGGCAAACACTTACATTATACTTTGAATTACTATTTTAGGAAAACTTCTAAGGATAACCTCGCTCCGCCTTTGTCCATGATGTGAGTCAAGATATTCCATCATCCATTTAAATTGTGCATGTAAGCACACACATCATGGAGTTTAACATGAAAAGATTAACACATGCCTATGAGATAATGAGAGGGAGGTATAGGTGCCTAACACCTTCCCATTCCATAACTTAGTCTCTAGACCCTTGAACTACTTGGTTTCGCAACTATAAGTATTGTCCTTGAGGTCCTTCTCTCGATATGGAAACATTTCTTTTGCCTATTTTGTGCAAAATAGGTTGGCGACTCTATCTCTACATATCACCCCACATCGATGACGGCCAAGTGCCCTAAGAAAGGACACAATCCTGCATGCACATCGAAAAAAAGGGGAAGGAAGGATGGATCCACCTCAGGAGTACCCCCAGACCCTCTAGGTGTCCACACATACCCTTCTTATCAAAAGGTGGTATGAGGTAGTACTCTCTATAATATGGAATTTGATGTGTGATGTGAGATCCCATATCATAATTCCAGCATCTATATAAGCAATGGACTTTCAAGATTGGTTATCATAACCAGAAATCACTAATGGCATAGGTATTAATCTTGCCTCAGAGATCTTAGATGCGTAGAAAGAGCTAATAGGACACTCTGCTAATAGGACACTCTGGCAAAGAGTACTCCGTTCACACTTCTCATAACATATAAAAAACTGGTGTGTGGGAATCTTGCTGCTCTATCAGCGTCTAAGAAAGTTATCTAGAACATGAACTTCCTTACCAGCCTAGTCATGGGACCCTTACACCTCAGCGATGGAACTGCGTTCTTATATGCAATGTCCAATATTTCCTAAGTAATTTCAAGCTTGCTCTCCAAATACATCCCCACTTGGTCAAAGAACCACGCGAACTTGAGGGACTGTGACACAGCTTAGTACTCCAAGTTGGGTTCCACAATAGAACCTTCCACATTGTATACTTGTTCAATAACCCTAGCACTCACTTCATCGTAGTCAATCACTACGTTTTCCATAACAGCTGTGCAATCTTCTAGGGTTATTTAAAATTTCTCTCTCCCTTCTCAATTCTCTCGTATGCGCTTCAGCTTCCCATCATAGGCCACCACCAAATTTTCTCCATGGGCTGGTAATGGGTTGTTGTTAACATCTCCCTATGGTATTTCTAGTGTTCCATTTAATAATCTTTTGTTAATAATACTTCATAAGGTAAAGCATGAGTTGGTTGTGTGGCAAATACGCCAATGTGCATGGAAGTATTTAGGATCAACTTGAACATCTAGTCCTGGTTCATTTTGGGGAGGATCTTGTGCCCATAGACTCCCCCCCCCCCCCCCCCCCCCACACACACACACACACACATACACACACGCAACATGGCTTCCTCCATTGTAAAAGGCAACTATGGGGAATCTTCTCTAACTCTCCCAAACTTCCTCCTAATATCCTTATTATGCCCCCTTCCATCTTTTGTTCCCTATCTTCAAAACCCACTAGTGGGTACTGGCCTCTCCCGACCCCAATTTGTGGTCTAAACATCAAAGGGAGCGCGATGGGACTCGATCAAATGACCAACGATATGTTTCGCGATAATTTCAAGAAACCATCAAAGGTACCTTCACGCGTCTTGTTTATCAAATGGAAAATATATTTGAGGAGAAAACCTTTCGCATAAAGTTGAAGCCACTTGCACTCCATGACTTCTTCTCTCACATCGAGGAGCCTTTTCCTGAATCTTCTTATATATGCCACCACCTCTTTCCCCGATCATTGCTTCTCTCATGCAAGTTGGGTAAGAGTGAACACATCTTCATCCCAAAAGAACTTTTGAACTAACAATACATGCATTTTCTCCCAAATGTCCACAGTTGTAGGAGCCATGTGTTATTACAACGTGTAAGATTTGTCTGTTCTGGATTTACAAAAATCCTCAAATGTAGATTTTTATTGTTACAATGAGTACCTAAGTGCTCCCAAATCTCTTGATATATTCCTTCTAATTTTCCCGTTTTTCTGTGTACTTCAAAAATATAGGGGGGAAATATAATCCTTAGGATATGTCTCATCTCTATACTCCTAAGGATAAGGGGTACAAAAGTCCTCATGTATTGAGGATATCTCACTAGACATCTGCGAAGAAGCTACTATCATCTTCAGTATCTCCTTCTTTATATCCTCAACTCTCAAGGAAGGTGAGGGCTCTTCCTCTACTCCTATAGCACTTGGCCGAGCGACCTTAGATATAACGTAAACTACGTTGGGTGTTTCCACAGTAGGTACGGGTAGAAACATCTATCGGAGGAACTCCGCCAGAAGGAACTCTAGGGTTCATTTGCACTATAGGAGTAAAGAAGGAACTAGGATCCATGGTTTCCCTGAAAGTTATCATGATTTTAGGTGTCTGTAGAAACTCCATGAACTTCCCGATTAAATGGGCCATCTGATTTGTTCCCATCACGGCACTCGTGGAAGCATGAATCAATGTGGGAATCTCTATGGTCATTTTCACTTGGGGAACCTCCAGTCCAGGAACCCCCTCTCTAGGAACCTCACATTCCCTCGCGTCTTGTTCTTTTTTTCGTTTGATTGCCAAAGCTGACAAGATGGTTAAAATTATCTAAAGCCATTTTTCTAAAAGAATACCTCCCCAGCGGAGTCATAAAATATAAGAGGGGAGTCATCTAGAGGCTAGGGTGTTATAATAAGAACAAAGGCATAACCTATACTAAAATAGAAAATGTTAGGAAACAAAATATTACCAACAATAATGAAATGAACTCAGATAAAATATGGTCAAACTCTTTAAATTGAACTCACAAAAACACTCATGTATAACTCAATAATAGGAAATAACTGAAAGCTTGAAGAAACTCGAGGGAGAAAAAATCAAGCACTATCAAGTAGAACCTATGTAGGTAGCTCAAGAACCAAGGTCTTATAAACACAAGTAACGGGTAAATAAATTCTTGTTTCTTGGTAAAGAAATCTTGGACAAAGTGTATTAATAGCGGGTGAAAAAATGCTTTGGTTTTGCAATAACTCTTTCTCTCTCTTAATATCATAAAATCACATCAATAGAAAAAAAACTCAATCCCTCTAATGGAGTGGTTAAGGAGCCTATATAGCCAATCCCACTCGAGTAGTGTAAAGCTCAATAAATGTGAAAGTAAGATATTCGCACCTTTATGTCATTGGCATTTAATGTGGAGATGTGCAAGCATGCCCTTACGTCATGGGCATTAAATTCCAATAAATAGTTTTTTATTGGCCAACTATATGCCAAGTAGCTGTCATAACAATGGTTATCCACCAAACTGACTGAGAGCCCCCAAATTACTCCAGTTTACTCAAGTTTGTATTGGACACTAGGTAAGTCACACATAAAGTCACTCAAGACAGATGTTACTTTTGGAAAAGGACTATTTGGCACTAAACCCAATGGGGGATGGAACTCGTGGTTTCTCTGACTGTGCTCTCTTGGTGTCTTAGCTGGTGTATCTAGAGTGTTTAAGTCAAGCATTAACATTGACTTTCTTCTCAATCCTCCAAACCATTCTGTCTTAGGTTCCTATGGTGAGGTCGTTTAATAGAGCATGAGAGCTCTCCTAAGCCCTGCCATACTTTTTCCCTCACAGATACCAGATTATAATAAATTACATAAATTAACAATATATCCCTACAAATATATTTCTTGAATAATTATAAATGAAAATATAAAGCTCCCCCGAATTACTCCTTTAAGAAGTTTCCTCGCTTCCTTCTTCCTTCGTTCGAGCTAGCCCATATGCCTGCTCACTTGGCTCTGTACCCTCCTCTGATTATGAGTTGGGATTATCTCTAATTATGTGTTTACTTTTAGTTTCCCCCTACAGAAAGACATACCAGTAGATTAAGTTCATGTTGACGACATTATTTTTGTATCCATTAGTAAAATCCTTGCTCATAGTTTTGGTTTGCTTATGCAAAAGGTGTTTGAGATGAGAATGGTTAGGTAACTCACACTATGAATATGTAAAAGACCTTGTGAAAGCTTTGATATTGACTCATCTATGCATAAGCACACTCCCATGAGTATATCCGAAAAACTTGGAAGGAACGTCAATGGAAAGGATGTGGATGAAGCGCTATATGAAATAAGGAAGGTAGTTTGTTATACCTCATAGATAGTCGCCTTGGTATATGCTATAATGTAAGAGCATGTGCTCTCTATAAATCATGCCCCAAGAAGTCTCAAGTAAAAGCCTTTATGAATATCATTAGGTATGTTAGATGGACAACAAGCTTTAGTATCTGGTACCCGTAGTATTAATACTTGTTTATAGACTTATTCCAATATTGATTGGGTGGGAGATGTAGATGGTAAGAAGAGTAACTTTGGAAGTTGCTTCAACTTAGGAAGTTGCTTGGTTTTTGGCACACCAAGAAGAAAAATTGCGTGTCTTTGTCCACCACTAATGCGATATACATTACATAGGGTACTTGTACTCAATTACTTTAGATGAAACGAATATTATAGTATTATAATATTTATCAAGATTGCAGTATCATATATTATGATAATACTAGTGCATTAATATATCTAAAAAATTCAACATTCATGAATGAAACACATTGACATTAATCATCATTTTATTCTAGATCTTTTTGAAGATAATGTGTTGTCATTAAATTATGTTCCAACTAAGAATCAATTGGTCAATATTCTAACTAAACCAATCGGTCGAAATAGATTGATAATCATTAGTTATTTCAATTATTTATAGGTAACATGCCTAGGATTTATGTTCATCTTTATATTTGTTATATATTCCATGACATGCTTCTTTATATGATATACTCCTTTCCATATCAAGTATATCAAATGGCTACTTTTATCGCTTTTCCTTTTGTTCGGGAATATGATCAGTGCTTCTTGAGATGTGTTCTATTTTCTTTTAAGTATCATAAACTTTGAGATAATTTGTATTTATGAAACCCTATTTTACACTAGGTGTTTAGAAGATTTTCCAACTCCCCAATTGCCTCCGATATAGGGCAGAGTTCCCAAGATTATCCCCAATTCTCAAATAGACCACCATTTGTCTTATAAAGCCTCCGCTACTCTCAAATAGTGGGATAGGGTACTGTATTAGACCTCATTACCACATCCTTCCTCCTAGGAATGTTAGTCATTCTAGAATAACTACTCAAGCAACCTCGAAGACTACAACATCAAGGTTACATTATGATCTGTTCTTAAAGCCAACCTTAGATTGAAGTCTAATGGCCTCATGAGGTAACCCAAGCCTCAGTCCTAGGAAATGGTATTACGAGATACTTTAGGATTATTTTCAATCAACTCCTCAATTTTTTCAGACCCTCAAGACCTCTGGTAAAGCTCCTACAAATAGTCTTACAGACTAGGTTAAAAGAAAAACTCTATTCCACCAACCGCCACTGCATGCATCCACTTGCATTTAATTCTCATATCATCATTAAATGTACTCAACAACCAAATTACACCACCCGTAAATACATTACCCAATACTCCACCACTTTTCTGACCTCGACAGACTATGAGGATACCCCATACATGTGTAATACCCCGTGATTTTAATGACTTTTAAAATGGGTTATATTTTAAATTAATGGATTAATTGGATTTTATTATTAATTAATTCATTTGGGTTTTATCCGAATTGAGGATATTAAAATGTATGATTCTGAATATTACTTAAAGATATTTAGGTAATATATGAATGTGATGATTATTAATAATTGCTGTGAGATATGAATTCGGTAATTCGAATTTTTAGTCAGACGCGGTATGGGACATGTCGGGACTAATTTGTTAAATTAAAAAGGAAATTTATTTTCAATCGACCTTATAGTCATTTTGACTTTATCGTTGCGTCCGGAAGGTTCGAAATAGTCAGAAAAGTCTATTTGGATGTTGAATTTGGGTCTCGGGTCATTTGGAAATGAAAAGACAACCCAAAAGGGCATTTTGGTCATTTTTACAAGGGGGATGAATAGTGATTTCGGATTTTGTCCTATTATAAGTATTTGGAGATTAAGTGTACGTGGGTTATTCATCTCTTCTACACAAAATAGATAAGTCATCTTCCTAGAGAAAGTGAAAGGTTGCTTGGGAAGAGAAGAGTTTACTTGGGAAGGAGAAGAACTAAGAACCAAGGGTCACCACCACCAACCACCACCAGAGGTTGACAGGAGAAGGGAGAACCACCTGTGATATACTACACTAAAGGATCAGATCTTCATTAGAGGAAAGTGTTTGATATTTTAAATTTAAGTTTGTATATTGTCCATGTTAGAATAGTTATAAAAAGAGATGATTTTTCATGTTTGGAAGATAAAGATGGAGTAGTAATGGATTTCTGGAAATATGAACATATGTAGGGATCAAACTCATGTTGTAGGTAGTTAATAATCCACGAAATAATCATGAATCTGTTGAAGAAATTCTGAAAACCATTGATGTGTTCTTGAAGATAATATGTTGATAATTTTCGGGAAAAAGAGGATATAAACATGCTTTTAATTCAATCCTTTGTTGATTCTAGGATGTTTAGATCATTAGAAATCATTTATATGTGTTGATATATAATGTAGTAAGGCTTATAAGTCATTTGGGTTGTTAATATGAAGGTTTGATTGATCAAAAATGGTTAAACCCGTAGTAGAAGAAATGCAGAAAAACTAGGTTGTTACCTGTGCGATCGATCGATCGACCCCCTGCCTTCGATCGATCGACCCCCTGCCTTCGATCGATCGACCTCCCCAGGATTGTTAAAGTTATTTCTTTTTAATGTTGGTTCTTATCCCAAAACTTTGGTAGATCTTTGGTGATTGTTAACTGGATATTATGGGACTTAGAGAAGATCAGTAAGCACTAGATAAGATTTGAATTAATTTGATTGGGATTTAATTGATGAGAATAATGATAATTAAGTTAAAGGAATTTCAATTGCTAGATTCATTTGTTGGATTCTAATTGGTATGCATGAGGATTAAAGATAGGACCAGTTGGAGTGATTGAATATAACACCTGGGTATCCTTAAGTTTACAATAGGGTTTAATCCTAAGTGAAAGAAGATGTGTTTATAAGGGATTAGAAACTATCGGTTTTAACCCTAATTAAAGAGAGAGTTTAATTCGTAGTAATTTGGGAGAGATGATGATATGGACCAGTAGGGTATTAGTGACTTCTTACTAAATATATGTTGAGAAAAAACCTATTTGAACCTTGAGTAATGAGTGAGACTCGGGGATAATTAAATTAAGAAGTAAAGGTATGATATTTTAATACGTGGGATTTAAAGAGATATAATGCTACATATGGGAATAATCTAAGGGTAATGTGAGTACCTCGTTAATATTATATTATAGGTATGATAATGCCTATTTTATTGATTAATAAATTATATGTATGACATACCTATCTTACTTGCTATCGATGGGGAGGGTAGTCATATCCTGATGAATCCATGGGATCTTTGATTTGTCGCTCAAGAACATAGGTCTACGAAAGACTTATCGGGGAGTTGATAAGTCCGTTGACTGTGGGAACGTAGGTATGTGCGTGACCCATGGATACGAGAACTATGTTCGCCTCCAAATTTGTTTGTTGATGTTTGTGGTTCGAGGAATCCTTATCGAACCTTTAGTCCCCTATTCGGCGACCAGCGATGATGGGACATGATAGCAGAGTAATGTATTGCACCGCAGCTGTGACTCGAGGTGCCGTATTATATATGAATATATATATAACGAATTAAATGAATGAATAGTTATATTGTGGTTAAATCATCTACTGCGTGATAATTGTAGATAACGGTGAATTGAGAAAATAATTGAATTAATATAATGAATATTTATTGAAGAGCTTAATTCATATTAATGAGAAATGATTCATGTTAATGAGAAACGATTCATATAAATGAGAAATGTATAAGAATGATTATATAACGTATGGTATGGGACATACGGGGTTATGTTATGGGAATGGAATCCTATTATGGAATTGGTGAAGAGGAACCATTAACTAGGAGGTTAATAAGAAACGTTAAGTGTGCACTCTAGATGAGAGGTGAGAATAGCAAGCGAGAGTTGGATACTAACATGTACATAATAAATGCTTTATTGCACTTATTAAATACTTGCTGTATTCAAAATCATTTTCACATCGGGCTCTGACCCGTTTCCTTGCATATTTTATTTTCTATTGTATCTTCTATATCAGGTGTCCATCAACAGGGACGCCAACCTTAGCGGATTATGACGAGCTATGGAGCTATGGAGTTTTTCTTAGACGCCTATCTTCATTTGATTCACAGTATTCTCTTAGTTAGGGCATGTCGCCCAAAGGAACTCAAATATCTCTTTTCTATCTATTCATATATTGTTGTACTCGTGTCGTTTTAATACATTTATTATTGTTGGGATTACTGTATTGGATTATTATGTGGGAATGTGTATTCCAAATGCGTTTAAATTCTTTTGTGTTATCTGTCCAGTTATTATTGTGGTATAATAATTTGTGTTGTGTTATTCGTAATCTAAAAATGGATTTTGTTGAATTAAAATTTGGAAAGTTTTTAACACCTGCTTAATTGGGTATTGGGTGAGTTGTAAATGTTTTCGACAGTGATGCTAAGAATGAGCCAACTGTATATTCTGTTTTAATTTGGTATGGGACTGGCCACCCGGTATTTAATTAGGAGGGGTGTTACTGGTGGTATCAGAGCATCAGGTTCTAGTGTCCTTTAGGGTCTATACGGCTTATTGTGTTTTCAGCTTAGGGTTATTTGATGTAGAGCCCTATGAGTAGGATTATTGCTTTTGTATTTACGCTTACGCTCTTCAGCTATTGTGTTATATCAAATACTGATAGTATACTCTCGTTTCAGATGCCTCCTCGATGTGCACCTCAACCCGCCCCAGCTCAGGGTACGATGACTGCGGCTGAAGTTGCTGCAATCGTCGCTCAGGCAGTCAATGCAGCTCTAGCTGCTGTTCAGCAGGCTCCAGCACCGGCACCAGTTGTGCCACCCGCGCAAGGGCAAGTGTTTCCTACTGTATGGAAACGAGCGAGGGATGCCTTTCAGAAGGCGCACCCACCTGAGTTTCAGGGAGGATCAGATGTTGTGACTACTAGCCAATGGAAGAAAGATATCCAACAGCACTTGAGAATGCTCGAATGCACTGAGGTTCAACGTCAAATACTAGCCACATTCAAGCTAGTAGGGGCAGCTTTGCAATGGTGGGAAGCTACGACCACTATGGAGGAGAGAGACACAATGACTGTCCAAGACTTTTGGATACGGTTTGATGGGAAGTACTTTCCTTCCGCCATCTAGACAGAGATGAGGTGAAAACTACTTGATTTGAAGCAGGGAGAGAAGACGGTGGAAGAATACGAGGAAGAATTCATGCGACTAACTAATTTGGTACCAGCAGAAGTACCCACTGAGGAGAGGAGAATTATAATGTTCACTGATGGGTTGAACCATAAGATTCGCCATCATTTATTGGGAAATCTTTCATTATCTACGTATGCAGATGTTCTTAATGCTGCAATGCTTCACTGTCAGGATAATCGCTTTCATGCTCAGGGTGTCAAGTGGGGGTTTGGGTCAAGCCTGCAAGGCAATACTACGGGGGCAGTTCTAGTAGGACTTATCCAGGACAGAGTCATCAGCGTTAGGGTGAGCAGGGTTCCCAGACAGGGGACTATGCTAAGCGTTTGCGATCAGGGGATTCTCGATTTGAGGATAGAGGTAATGGTCAAGGACAACAGGGCCATCAGGGCCAGAGAGAGGCTCATCAGGGCCAAGGGAAAGGAGGTAATGGCCAGCAGGGTCGGGGTCAACAGGGGCAAAGTGGTGGAAAGTTTGTGGGAAAATATTTCGTGTGTGGTAAGTATGGCCATAAACGACAAGATTTTCATGAGAAAGACAAATTCCCTCAGCAACAAAATGCTGGACAGGAGCCACAGGTACCAGTGTTTCCACCAACTGCTCTTCCAGCTCCGGTGCTAGCACTACCCCCCATTCCAGCAGTACCCGCGTAACAGGGTCAGTACGGGCGTGTATATAACGTCCATCAGGCAACGAATCAACAACCACCACCCGCGAATGAGGGTATGTTTTCTATCTAAGGAATTATGAGGCCTATATTGATTTTTGTAGCGATTAATATTGTGTGGGCAAAAGGGTTGCTAAACTTAGCCTATAGCATTGTTATTTACGTAGACTCACCGAGAGGTGTGGGATACCTATATTTTTCATGATATCACGTGGGTTGATTTTATCATGGGATCATTTACTTTGGGCATGACCGAGCATGATGTGATTATCGGCGTGCATTGACTTGTGGTATACGAGAGCGTATGTACTACTACTAGCTTGCATATTATCTTTTATAAGAGGGTATATGATTAGACTTTATTTTTAATCGATAAAAAACTTGTAGAGGGGTTATATACTATTGACTAAGGACCTGAGGAGTTTCGATGACCGACTACTTTATGTAGTAGTGTATCGGGGGGGTTCATTGTTTGGATTTCACTTGCGAGACACCCCACGCATGAAACTAATAACCGTTGGGAGTCGAAATAAGTTAGGTCTTTAGGATATGAGTTTATAATTTTTGCGATAAATATTATAATGAAAGTGGTACAATAGGGTGTATGGGCGCCCTGGATGGTTGAATTGTAGTAGTTTTCAAAATTGTGAAACAGTAAGTAGTTGTGACTTCAGGATCTATTTGTTTAATATGTGAGGATCATTTTTTCTGAACTTGGTTATGAGGATGGTATAGGGAAGATTGGGTAAAGTTTATATTCTATTCAGTTGGAACTATATGGTGAGACTTGGTGTAACGTCAAAGGGGATTTTCGATAACGTACTGTATGGGCAGTACGACATAGATGTGAGATTTATACTCAGAGTTGACCTTACCGGTATGATTGTCTTTCCGAATTTCGGGACAAAATTTTGTTGTAAGGGGGGAAGTATGTAATACCCCATGATTTTAATGAATTTTAAAATGGGTTGTATTTTAAATTAATGGATTAATTGGATTTTATTATTAATTCATTCATTTGGGTTTTATTCGAATTAAGGATATTAAAATGTATGATTCTGAATATTACTTAAAGATATTTAGGTAATATATGAATGTGATGATTATTAATAATTGCTATGAAATATAAATTCGGTAATTTGAATTTTTAGTCAGACGCAGTATGGGACGTGTCGGGACTAATTTGTTAAATTAAAAAGGAAATTTATTTTCAATCAACCTTATAGTCATTTTGACTGCGTCGTTGCGTCCGGAATGTTTGAAATAGATAGAAAAGTCTATTTGGATGTTGAATTTGGGTCTCGGGTCATTTGGAAATGAAAAGACAACCCAAAAGGGCATTTTGGTCATTTTTACAAGGGGGATGAATAGTGATTTCGGATTTTGTCCTATTATAAGTATTTGGAGATTAAGTGTACATGGGTTATTCATCTCTTCTACACAAAATAGAGAAGTCATCTTCCTAGAGAAAGTGAAAGGTTGCTTGGGAAGAGAAGAGTTTACTTGGGAAGGAGAAGAACTAAGAACCAAGGGTCACCACCACCAACCACCACCAGAGGTTGACAGGAGAAGGGAGAACCACCTGTGATATACTACACTAAAGGATCAGATCTTCATTAGAGGAAAGTGTTTGATATTTTAAATTTAAGTTTGTATATTGTCCATGTTAGAATAGTTATAAAAAGAGATGATTTTTCATGTTTGGAAGATAAAGATGGAGTAGTAATGGATTTCTGGAAATATGAACATATGTAGGGATCAAACTCATGTTGTAGGTAGTTAATAATCCACGAAATAATCATGAATCTGTTGAAGAAATTCTGAAAACCATTGATGTGTTCTTGAAGATAATATGTTGATAATTTTTTGGAAAAGAGGATATAAACATGCTTTGAATTCAATCCCTTGATAATTCTAGGATGTTTAGATCATTAGAAATCATTTATATGTGTTGATATATCATGTAGTAAGGTTTATAAGTCATTTGGGTTGTTAATATGAAGGTTTGATTGATTAAAAATGGTTAAACCCGTAGTAGAAGAAATGCAGAAAAACTTGGCAGTTACCTGGGCGATCGATCGATCGACCCCTTGCCTTCGATCGATCGACCTCCCCAGGATTGTTAAAGTTGTTTATTTTTAATGTTGGTTCTTATCCCAAAAATTTGGTAGATATTTGGTGATTGTTAACTGGATATTATGGGACTTAGAGAAGATCAGTAAGCCCTAGAGAATATTTGAATTAATTTGATTGGGATTTAATTGATGAGAATAATGATAATTAATTTAAAGGAATTTAGGTTTCTAGATTCATTTTTTGGATTATAATTTGTATGCATGAGTATTAAAGATATGACCATTAAGGGTGATTGAATATAACACCTGGGTATCCTTAAGTTTACAAGAGGGTTTAATCCTAAGTGAAAGAAGATGTGTTTATAAGAGATTAGAAACTATCGGTTTTAACCCTAATTAAAGAGAGAGTTTAATTCGTAGTAATTCAGGAGAGATGACGATATGGACCAGTAGGGTATTAGTGACTTCTTACTTAATATATGTTGAGGAAAACCCTATTTGAACCTTTAGTAATGAGCGAGGCTCGGGGATAATTAAATTAAGAAGTAAAGTTATGATATTTTAATACGTGGGATTTAAAGAGATATAATGCTACGTATGGGAATAATCTAAGGGTAATGTGAGTACCTCGTTAATAGTATATTATAGGTATGATAATGCCTATTTTATTGATTAATAAATTATGTGTATGACATACCTAGATTACTTGCTATCGATGGGGAGGTTTGAGCGTGAGGGCAGTCATATCCTGATGAATCCATGGGATCTTTGATTTGTCGCTCAAGAACATAGGTCTATGAAAGACTTATCGGGGAGTTGCTAAGTCCGCTGACTTTGGGAACGTAGTTATGTGCGTGACCCATGGATACGAGAACTATGTTCGCCTCCAAATTTGTTTGTTGATGTTTGTGGTTCGAGGAATCCTTATCGAACCTTTAGTCCCCTATTCGGCGACCAGCGATGATGGGACGTGATAGCAGAGTAATGTATTGCACCGTAGCTATGACTCGGGGTGCCGTATTATATATGAATATATATATATAATGAATTAAATGAATGAATGGTTATATTGTGGTTAAATCATCTACTGCGTGATAAATGTAGATAACGGTGAATTGAGAAATGAATTGAAGTAAGATAATGAATATTTATTGAAGAGCTTAATTCATATTAATTAGAAATGATTCATGTTAATGAGAAACGATTCATATGAATGAGAAATGTATAAGAATGATTATATAACGTATGGTATGGTACATACGGGGTTATGTTATGGGAATGGAATCCTATTATGGAATTGGTGAAGAGGAACCACTAACTAGGAGGTTAATAGGAAACGTTAAGTGTGCACTCTAGATGAGAGGTGAGAATAGCAAGCGAGAGTTGGATACTAACATGTACATAATAAATGCTTTATTGCACTTGTTAAATACTTGTTGTTTTCAAAATCATTTTCACATCGGGCTTTGACCCGTTTCCTTGCATATTTTCTTTTCTATTGTATCTTCTATATCAGGTGTCCAGCAACAGGGACGCCAACCTTAGTGGATTATGATGAGCTATGGAGCTATGGAGTTTTCCTTAGATGCCTATCTTCATTTGATTCACATTATTCTCTTAGTTAGGGCATGTCGCCCAAAGGAACTCAAATATCTCTTTTCTATCTAGTCATATACTCTTGTACTCGTGTCGTTTTAATACATTTATTATTGTTGGGATTACTGTATTGTATTATTATGTGGGAATGTACATTCCAAATGCATTTAAATTCTTTTGTGTTATCTGTCTAGTTATTATTGTGGTATAATAATTTGTGTTGTGTTATTCATAAACTAAAAATGGATTTTGTTGAATTAAAATTTGAAAAGTTTTTAACACCAGCTTAATTGGGTATTCGGTGAGTTATAAATGTTTTCGACAGTGATGCTAAGAATGAGCCAACTGTATATTCTGTTTTAATTTGGTATGGGACTGGCCACCCGGTATTTAATTAGGCGGGGTGTTACAACATGTAGTGACAGTCCACCCATTCTCTATCCAAGAGCTATCCTATAAATATGATGATTATAGAATTAGAAAGGGGACCAATATCGATCATTCAAAGAGCTTAAGGCTTTCCAACAATCATATTTATAAGAGTTTTATCATTTCACAAGTGTTTACACTCCATTCCATACTTACGACCCACTTTTGTGAGCTTATATTTGTAACTTTTACCAGTTCCATTTCTTACACCATTTGAATCTTGTACATCCCTAAATCAGTACATTATAACCCGTAGAGCAGTTATTTAGTTTCTTCCTAAGGTCCTAAGTGATATTTACAAAGGTCGTAAAACCTCATACTCTCATGAATAAAGCTCAATAGGTCTTTTATATTGTAATACCTCATTTTCAATATAATAAATTAGTGGAACACGTTTGATATTGGATGCAGGACCTTCATATGAGGTCCAAACCACTTTAAACCTTTGTCGTTTACTTCGACACTTCTCTCCTCTTAACCGTTTGAGGTCCAAAGGGAGCATATGTGGGTTTAAAAGTCACTAAGGATTTCAACACTCATTGTGTACTATGGAACAATTTTTCGTGTCTTTTTTCATTTTACACTCCACTAAACATTGATTAGATGTCACTTTATGAGGTATGACAAATATATATAGTCTTATACAAAATGTTTAAAATTTCTTCAAAATTCTGAAAGAGTGTCCAAACTCCTAAAAATGTGTATGTGCGAATTTTTTTTTATTTCATGACGTAGAGAAAGTAGAAAAGGCTTATGCTATATAAAAACACCATGATAGAAGAAGTTGTTAAGGATGTTACCTTTGAAAATTGGAAAGTGTATCATGACTTTGTTTTAAGTGAAAGTCGTCACCTGCAAAACAATTTGAACTACAGGCAATATCTTAAAGACCAATATCTATACAAAAATTGGGTTACACCAAGGATATGGAACTAAAGGTTTTAACCAACAAATTTATTATTGAGGGGAAAAATTAGTAGTTGAAAATTATCCTTAAGAAAGTCCCATAACAGTGTGTGCTTAGGAAAAGACGGCCCGAATAAACAAAAGTGCAATTTTTATATTTTTCAAATTTTTAAAGATTGGAACTTTAAACTAAATAAACCAATTAAATTTATACACCAATTTTAATCCTTTATTGTGAGAAAATGATTTACCCAATTTTATCTTTTTACCATAAAGCATTCATCTAAGTGATAGAATATAAAATAAAGAAATCATCCACAAAACAGCAATGTACAAGGAAAGTCACAAAGGGAAAAACCTCAGGTCGTCCAGCCAAACAGATCACTAAGATGCAGAATTACTAAAGTTAATAGAAGACTTACTCAACGACTCAATCCTGACAATACTTAACGCACTTCAATATTTGACCAATCCTCCATAATGCAACGCAGGAGCCCACCCATGAAATTTGCCATAACACACGAGTCCATGCACGTCTCGGTATCCACCGTTGAGGCTCAATAACTGTCTACACTGCAAACAGCATGCATGGAGTCCACCGCACTAAACAAGTTCTATCAAGATGAAGAAAAACAAACTTTGGTGCCCAAACTCAAGATCCTAAAGAATATAAATTACGAAGTTCGGATCTTTAAACATGAAGGGTTAAACAAGGGTTTTGGAACTTTGGTGAATAGGTAGGAAAATGTTTTTCGCCAAAAGTTCTGAAAACTTTTGAGTCCAACATGCCTTAAATACTAAAATCACAAATTTTGAGGTGGCAAACTCATTCGAACGAAAAAAAGGGTCGCTCGAACAAGATTGGCTTTTTGTTCTCACAAAATTATGTTTCATTCAAACGAAACGTCTTTCTTATTCGATCGACCTTCTAACGAACTTCTTACTAGATCTGAAATCCTTGACAAATATTTCTCATTCGAAGGTCGTTAGATAATCGTTCTAATGAGATCTTAATTTCGTTCTAATGATATTAAAATCGTTCTAATGAAAATTTTATTTTCGTTTTAACGAGGTTAACTCTCTTCCGAACGAAATTAAAACAAAAAAATATATTTTCTTAAAAAAAACACCTAAAATAGTTCCAAATGATTTTAAGTTCAAAAACAAACACCCTTAAAATATTCAAGGACCCATATTCAATATGCATTCATACCTACGAGATCCTCAGTAAACGTGAAGACAAAATTGGAATGATAAACTCGACACGATGTATCCAATCATTAAAGGCCGATATGTCTTCATCAAACATGCCATAGGCTTATATGATCAACAACACAAAGTCTAATCTATGACCTCAAATGTTTTATCCGGAATAATGTCAATTATATACCAAATTATTCAATTGGAAATTTGTCCTTAGAAATCTCCTCCTTTAGACATTCCGGGAAAAAACCAAAACAAAAATCCTATAGGCCATCAAACTCTCTAAAAAGACTCATTCCCCAACCCCAAAAAAAGGAAAAGGAGTATAAATGCTTGACAGATGCATAGACTTGAGTAGATTTGTTTTGATTGAAAACTTTGTTGCATTGTTATAAACATGTAATCCTGAACACTTAAACACACCTTTCAAATGCAAAGAGAATATAACAAAAATAAATTTGGAAATGAATAAACGTCGAACAATGTCTAAAACAATCTCAAGTTAGGTAAGACTTCTCCCCCTAGGATGAAGATATCCTAATCCTGCAAAGGAAAGATACCATTTCCCCCTTTTTTGTTTAGGAATATACAAAGCATGAGCATAAGCAACTACTCCCCCAAAACCAATTATCCCCTTAATATGTGTTCATAAGATACAAATTTTAAATATAAGGATAAGGGAATAAAGTATCTGAAGGTTTGAAGCGTAGAAAATACACATCATGGAAACTCAAACACAAATAGTCCAAACTATGATTAAACAATATCAATATCCATGTAAAAAGACACCAATATAAGCACAATGCACACAAGACTAAAAGATTGATGATTCTACAACTCATTTGCGTCATAACAAAATAAGCATAACTAGGATTCATTGTGCAAACCCAATGATCTTCAACTAAACACCCTCAAAAGATAAACATATAACGTATTTTTTTCTTTTCTTTTCTCAATTCTTTTGAAGCTGTTGCTTTTGAAAGACCAAACAAACTAAGAATGTTGGCCTCTGGAATTTTTTTTATTTTTATTGCCTTTAATTTTTTATTATGCTCTTGCCAACGATGGATTTCCCGCAAAGGACATTCACTCCTTTTGTATCCCTTTTCCTATTCACCCTCAGATTTTTTAATATAAATCGAATAAGCTCAAGGGCAAAGGTTCTTACACGCACAAATCTCATATAGTCACAAAACATGTAGATGAAATATTAAGGGAATAACATCTCACAAATCTCAAATATACATGTGATGTTAGCATTCAAAAAACTCATGCATGTGTGTGCGGAGGCCTTTACAAAGTTGAATCGATAAAGCAAAATCAAGTTCGAAACAACTCCTCATAAGCATGATTAAGAATAGTCTAAGTATCAATTAACGATAACCAAATGTCCTAGAGACATGAAAAGTATGGAATGAATAGGATATAAACACACCAATATCCCACACCAAATGTGTAAAAGAAAAATCATTTTGAGTTTTTCTTAAATTTTTCAAAATAAAAAACCAATTTTTCAATACCAACTAACTCAAAAGACAAATAAAATATTTATATATTTTTTCAATATGACTCAATAAAAGAAAATTCAAAATACAAAATATACACATGTCATAACATTAGCAAACATATATTATGAAGCACAACCTAGAGTATGACAAATAAGATAACACAATCAACCACTAGATATAGAATGGAAAGTCTCATGTGAAGCAAACGAGAACCAACATGTTTAATATGTAAAGCCTCCAAGTCGGATTTCCTAACACAAGTAGATGTAACATGATGCTTAAGGGCTTTGGGAACCACGATGACTCTATTATTATACTTTCTAAGACCATTCTTATCAAAACAAAACCTCCTAAAGTTACATTTCCTACCGCAATAAGTGTAAGTGAAAACACAGTGAGGGGTGTTACCTAAGGGTTGATCTTTCCTATTGTTCCTAGTCGACTGTCTCAAACGTATGGTCTTGGATTTAGAAGTGGAAGCATTATGATCATCGAAGCCAATTTCACACTTGTCATCTTTGATTTGGACGGTGCCTAACACTTTATCTAACTTTTTCGACCCAGACTTCGAATCAAATTTGACATGACTCGAATCTCTCAATCTCTCCTCAAGCTCAACTATCCTCGACTCGAGTAAACTCCTGGACTACTCAAACTCTAGAAGATCTTTATTCATAGTCTCCATCAAACCATGCAAATTATCTTTCTCACCCTCAGCGTACTCTAGCTTCTCTCAAAGACTCCTTTCACATTATCATCATTCACTACGGCACGTTCTTTTAACTTAGCTTCCAACTCCAAGTTATCCTCATCCTCCTCTTCTTCATTCACTATGCATAAAATTTATAGAAGACAAATTGGAGTTCACTCTCATCCTCCTCTTCTTCATTCTCACTCTCATCTCCACTCATTCGACCACCACTCACTTGGAATCCACAAACTATGGCCTCGAAAGTGTCATGCAAAGAAATACCTTTAGGGGAAGATTTATCACCAAAGCTCACATGACTAGCTATGAACGTGGTAAAGTTATGCTTAATGGGGGGATCATTTCCTTCTTTTGGATCATTATCACTGCGGGTGGGATTAAAAGCTATTGGTTTCTTTCCCTCCTTCCTTAGTTTAGTGGGGAACTCAATTACCCTATAACCATAACCCTAATAACCATAACATCTTTCCGACTCCTCCCTCTTAAAATTATCATTCCGATTTTTAGGGAAGCGACTAGACTTGTTGTGCTTATTTTTCTCGAACCTTTTTATATCTTTCAATTGCCTTTGGAATTTGAGAAATTTCTTTGTCAACATGGACACATCCTCCAACTCGATGTCAGACTCATCATCCAAAATAGGTGTTTCTCCTTTCAGGATTTCAAAGTAATGCCCTTTTCTTTCCTCATCACATTCTTAGTGGTAAACATGCCAAGATCATAAGTTTGTAAGTCACCTACAAGCTCTTCAAGTTTTTTAGAGTTAAGAATACTGAAATAATTCAAAATTGTCACATTTGGATTAAATATTTCAGGCAACGACCTTAACATTTTCTTGATTACTCGATTGTCGGGTATCTCCTCTCCCAAGTTAAAAGATGAGTTAACAATATCAGGAAATCTAGCATAAAACTCATCAAAGGTCTCACTCTCCAACATTTTAATCGTTTCAAATTGAGTGGTGAGGTTTGGGAGTTTAGAAGCCTTAATTTCATGGGTGAGTTGGAGTATGTCCCAAGCCTTTTTATATGTCTCACAAGTCATAATATTGTGAAGCTCATCTGGGGTGACAAAACAAAACAGAGCATCTAAACCTCGGGAATTAAAATTTGTTAACCTATGCTCTGGCCTCAGTCCATTATTCAATGAGTTTTAAATGAATTTCCTCACCTTCTCCATCTCCCTCTCTTGTAGAAGTGGAGACCACCCTTTAATGACTACTAACCACTCACGCTCATCTATAGCCTTAAGTGCTGATTTCATAGGCATTTTTCATTATGCGTAGTTCGACCCATCAAACATCGTGGTTATAATACCATAAAATCCTTTAAAAATCATGCCTAACAACACGGGATCAAAACACAATAATAAATTGTTCTAGATATGATACCAATTTGATAAACTCTCATAATAGTATATGATTAAACAAAGATGGTCCAAATAAACAAAATTCCAATTTTCATATTTTCAAAGATTGAAAATTTAAACAAAATTAAGGCAATTTTAAAGTTATGCACCAAGTTTAATCCTTTGTTATGGAAAACCGATTTACCTAATTTTATTTTTTACCCTAAAGCATGTATCTAAGTGATAACATATAAAATAAATAAACCATCCTAAGACGTTGATGTAGGAGGAAAAACAGAAAGGGAAAAAGCTCAAACGGTCCAGCCAAACAGATCAATATGATGCGGGATTACAAAAGTTGACAGAAGATTTACTGAACGGCTTGATCCTCAAAATACTTGATGCTCTTTAATCATTGACCGATCCTCCATAATGAAACGCAGCAGTCCACCAATGCAAACTGCCATAAAGCACGAATCCACGCACGTCTAGATATTTACCGATGAGGCTCAACAATTATCTACACTGCAAATAGCAGGCACGAATTCCACCATACGAAACAAATTCTCTCAAGATAAAGAGAAAAAAAACATGGGTTCCCAAACTCAAGATCTTAAAGCATATGAATTATGAATCTTGGATCTTTAAACGTAAAGGGAGAAACAAGGGTTTTGGAACTTTGATAAATAGGTAAGAAACTTTTTTTGCCAAAAATTCTCAAAAAATTTGAGTCCAATGAACCTTAAATACTGAAAGCATAAATTTTACTGCAAAAAACTCGTTCCAACAAAAATAAAGGGTCGTTTGAATGATATTAGATTTTTGTTCGAACGAAATTATTTTCGTTCAAACGAAATGGCTTTCTCGTTCAATCGACCTTCTAATGAACTTCTAACGAGACGTGAAATCTTTGACACAGATTCCTCGTTTGAAGCTCGTTAGATAGTCGTTCTAACAAAATCAAAGTCGTTCTAATGATAATGTTATTTTCGTTCTAACGAGGTCAACTCTCGTTCTAAAGAGACTAAAACTAAAAAATATTTTTCTTAAAAAACATTTAATTTTAAGTTCAAAAACAAACACCCTTAAAAATATCCATGGACCCATATTCAATATGCATTCATAGTTGCGAGATCCTCAATAAACGTGAAGAAACACTTGGCAGATAAACTCGGCACGATATATCCAATCATTGAAGCATGTCCTCTATGCCTTCATCAAAAACGCCATACACTTATGGGATCAACAACACAAATTATATCCTATGACTCAAATGTTTTCGTCCAGAACAATGCCAATCACATACAAATTTACTCGATTGGGAATTTGTCCCTACAAATCTAAAAGAGTGTTGGAAATTTCACTAGAGTGGAAGTTGGCATCCTTTATTTTATGATTCATTACTCTTAATTGAACTTGATCTTGGATTTTTCTCTCAACGGTGTTCATTTTTTTGTTTTGCACAAAATAGATATGCTATATTCTTATGAATTGATAAATCCCATCATGTTATTAGCCTTTTATATAATATTTTCTCCATTATAAACATTGTCACAAACTCATTTTTGGTAAGGTATATTGTGCTCGTATTCTTCCTTATACAACATAGTCAAGGAGTTTGTATCTCTAATTTCATATCCTTGAGGTTATCTCCTTGTAAACCCATTTTTTATTTCCTTAGGTATTAGTTGTGTGAAAATATATTTATCTTGCTATCTCAAACACATGCTCTAATTTATTCATATTTAATCTTGTTTACTCTATAGTATGCTAACCTAATTTTATGCATTAATATTTATTCCTTATATTATGTACTTTGTCTATTTATTGAAAAACAAATGGGTAAAAGTTTATAGTAAAGGGGTATTATATGGGGGTGTTACCGAAATTAGGAGGAGTATTTGTAACACCTCGTATTTCAGAGTAATTTGAAATTAATTCATTAGATAAATTTTAAATTAGACGTGCGCCATGATTTGATGGGATTAAATATTTTTGGGTGATACTGTTTTGGTGATAAAATAATAAAGTGACTATTAAATAGTAATCAAGAGAGAATAAGATTACTATTATGACATCAATTTACTTAGGATGTAGTAAAAAAATGTGGAAATTAATATACGTCCTAGCGAGTGATATTGATGTAATTAGATTACACCTCAACCGAGAGTCGTCTGTGAACTAATTTGAGATCAATATAGGATATTTGTATAGCATGACTCGGATGATGATTTAGAGGTCACGGTTGTTTTAGAATGGGTTCGAAATAGTCAGAATAGTATACCCGTGTGTATTGTTTGGGTCCCAGTGCAATTTTAAACCAACCCGGTACCATTTAAGGGTGTTTCAACCATTTCAGAGATTAGGGTAAGAAGAATGTAATAACCCTTACTTTTGAGAAATTTATTTTATATTAATTTACTGTGTGAAGTAATTATATAAAATAATGGATGATGGAGTAAATATCAATTAAGTGAGTTAATAAAGAATATTTACTAGATTGTTGCATATTTATTGTTATGTGTATGTAAATATCATCATGTTACGTTTTATAGTATCGTGTGCTCTAAACGATATTTATGGTATAAATGAAGCCGGAACTTGAAATGATTTAAATATTTCTGGATGCTTATTTAGAGGACGTAGTTAGTCCCGAAATAGTCGAGATAGTCAAAATAAATGTCATATTGTATTTTTGTGTTTCGGGCACTTTTGACTGGTTATGACTTAAATGTGTAGTTACGAGTCATTTTTAAGGTATATTTACATTTAGAGATGGGAATTAAGGATAGAGTCACGTTTAAGTCTTTCACCTCATTTTATTTTCTTAAATGTATTTCTAAACCTAGAGATAAAGAGAGAAGAAGAGAATTGAAGAGAAAAAGGAAGAGATTGAAGATTGAGGCTTGGGATTATTGCTACAATAAAGAAATCTGAGATTTAAACCTCAAGGCAAGTTTCTTACTTGCTAATATATGATTAAGGATGAATAAATATGTGTGATGGTTGTGTATTGGAATTGATTTAACAATTTTGGGGTTTTAAGGGATTTGTAGAGTTTGAACCCCTAGAATTTGATTTAGATGGTTATTGTGTGGACTAGAGTAGTTAGGATGCATTTCTGATTGTTTTGGGATGAATTAATGATGTTGGTTGGAGGATATATGGGTTTTGATGAAAAATTATGGTTCATAACCCGTAGCCCCATTCTTGGCAAATTCTCCAGGGCGAATCGATTCGCCATTTTTGTGAATCGATTCGCTAAGGGGTGAGGCTACAGGTCTGGGAACTTGAATCGATTTGGGTTAAGGCCGAATCGATTCGACCTGAGGCATAATGTTGGTTTCCCCATCCGAATCGATTCTCTTTTGGGCGAATCGATTCGGCCCTAGGGGGAATCGATTCGAAATCTTGCTATTTTGAGTTATTTTTCTAACTCAATTTCAACCCTTTTATTTTAGGCTTACGACTTAGGAACCTTCTTTTATGAAGTAATCTTAGTGTCCTAGAGTCTTGTATTAGTTAGGCAACTACCTTGTATTAGTAAGGGAATAGTTGGGGCTTATTCTGGGGATTAGTAAATAGATGATTAGGTAATTCTTTTCCTTAATGAGTTAGCTTGATATTAAGAGATGTAGACTTAAATAATTGAAGGACTTTCGACACGTGATTGGGGGTATGTTAGACTTGGTGGTTTATAGGAACACCATAAATTCTTGGAGAGTGAATTAGAGGTTTATCATTCATTGAGGTTATAATGATGGTATAAATTACTTATGGCTCCGAATAAAATGTGATGTATATTTTAAAATGAGATTTAAAATTGTAAATGACAATTTACATAAACACACCTCTCTAAATGCTATCATAAGGGAAGTACGCGCATGAGGTGAAGTCCCCTGGCTAGTGAATGCAGGGTGAATATAGTCCTCGGCCATAGGACCGGTTATTATGTATTGTGTATTTATTGTTCGAAGTGAGGTAATTTCGAGTGTGGTTATGACTCATTGTCGAAGGTATATGGCCACTTCCCAACGTTGCATTGTAGGATGCCCAGGTTGTCTTGTTTGATAGGCCCTGGAAGATGATAGACATTTAGGGGCACATCCAGTGGGGAAACTCGGAAGGGCGGTCTTAGAATCGTTATATATAGTTGAATGTAACTATTCTTATTCAAGTGGGACTTGATTTATGATAAAGTGCTCTAAGAATTAAAGGGCTTTGAATAAGTTTCCTAATGAGATACAGAACGATGAAATGAAACAGTGTAAAGGATGGAAATTCTTAGTTAATGATATTCAATCATGTCCTCTTGCATAACTGAATTAAATTTATGATCATTTAATTGCCTTAGTTTATGCTCTAAGAATGAGTAGGTAGATTCTTATCATTATCAATCATGATTAACTGTTCATAATTGTCATACTCTTTATTCATCGGGTGATCATATAAAACCGGGACCTGACCCGTTCATATTTCTTATTGTGCATGTATTTTATATTCGCTCATGTGCTCCGCCACAAGGACGCCCGTATTGATTTCCCCATTCCTGTATCTTGGAGCTGCAACACCTTGAGGATGTTGCGGGTTATTTTGTTATAGACGCCTTCATTTTTGTACTCTAGTTATGATCGGGTTATTTATTCGGGCGTGTGGCCCAAGCTTTTGTACTTGCCTACTGTAATGTATTATGTAACTTAATTAACTTGTTGAATATAGTTGTAAGAGACTGTTAACCGACAGCTTATTCGGTTATTGTGCTATGTATGTACTTTTCATTTTAATTATATCCACCTTCCTTTCAAATTGGGTTGTTTAAATGCTTTTATTTCAATTTACAAATAATATTTTGACAATCCGTTTTCCAAAATTTAGGGTGGTTATCCCGTATACTTATTATGTATTGTGATGCTGAGAATGGTCCATCTTTTATTCCTGTTATTATTGGAGTATCGGGTTGGCCACCTATTATTTTGATAAGCGGGTTGTCACATATGGTATCAGAGCATCAGGTTCTATAGTCTTTAGGATCTATGCGAACTTGTCAGGATCTACCGTAGCGTTCTTTGATATAGGGCTTAATGTTAGGACTGTTTTGTTGCCTATGTTTGCGATCGTCTGCAAAATATATTATTCTAAATAGTATTCTCATTCTATTGTTTTTTTATCTCAGATGCCTCCTAAGAGAGGTCGCCCCGCTAGAAGAAATAGAATTGTAGAAGTGGAGGTAGGTCCTCCACTGCCACAACAAGGAATTATAAATTCTGCTGAAGTAGCAAATATTGTGGCCCAAACGGTCAACGTTGCGATGACTGTTGTAGTTCAGCAATTGCTACATGCCCAACAACCACGAGATCAGGAGGTACAAGCCCCTGCGGGACCTTCTCCGTGGGAGAGAGTTTGAGAGTCCTTTTTAAAGGGCCATCCCCCAAAATTTCAAGGAGGTTCTGACGCCATAGTAGCTAATCAATGGAAAAAGGATATGCAGCTCCATCTTCGCATGGTGGAGTGCAGTGAGGAAAGGAAACAAATCCTTGCTACTTTTAAAATCGTTGGAGTTGCGTTACATTGGTGGGAATCGATGACTACGCCAGACAGAGAGACACTATGACTATCAATGATTTTTGGGCTTTGTTTGATCCGAAGTATTTTCCTCACGCAATTCAAAGGGAGATGAGGAGAAGACTTCAAGATGTAGTGCAAGGTGAGCGTTCAATTGCGGAGTATGAAGAGGAATTCACTCGGTTAGCTAGTTTTGTACCGGATGAGGTGACTCCGGAGGAGAGGAGGATATCCAAATTTATTGGAGGTTTACACTGGAGGATACGGCAACATCTTTTGGGCAATCCAGCTTTACAGACTTTTGGGGATGTGATGAACGCGGTGTTACTCGATTGTCAAGAACATCGGTTGTATGTCCAAGGTAGTAAGAAGGCTTCAGTTTTGGGGCAAGCGGGTAAACCGGAAGGCAATGGGGCAGGAGGAGGAGCACTACCCTCATCCCAATCTTCGGGAAATAAACAAAAAGAAAGGGACACCCAGCAAGGGGACTTGTCTAAACGGCAGCGTTTTGGTGGATTCAATGTTGGTGGCAGTAATAATAAGCACGGTCAGGGTTCCCAATAACAAGCAGATCGGGGTGGTAATGGGGGTAGAGGCCATCCAGGCTAAGGCTTTGGGAAGTTTAGAAATAATCGGGGATAAAATCAGGAGAACATGACGGGTCGATGCTTTCAATGTGGAGAGTCGAGTCATTACAAGAGGGCGTATCCTCAGTTGATTAGGGGACAGCTTCCTAGGGTTCCACAGCATCCACAGGCCTAGTTACCACCACAAGTGCCTAATCCAGTTGTCCTTCCACAACAGGGACAGCTATAATATGGTCATGTTTACCACATTCAGGATGCTATGCTTCCTTCGGCCCCGCCAGCGCCGCCAGCTATTGAGGATAAGTTTCTCATTCAGGGGCATATGAGTCGTGTATTATTTGATACGGGTGCGACATGCTCGTTTATTTCTAGAAGCTTTGCCTAGTCTATAGAGTTGGTTAAATCTGCAGAAAGTACCTTCAGTAGTGTTGAATCTTCTATGGGTGATGGTTCACTCATTTTCTTTGTTTGAAAACAAGTAGGAATAAATCTTGGTAACTTGTGTTTTAAAGCCAATTTTCTCATCCTTGATATGGTCGGGTATGATGTAATCCTGGGTATGAATTGGATAGTGAAGTATCATGCGATAGTTAATAGCTATGGGAAGAGTATAGTTTTTTCCATTCCGGGGCAAGAAATGTTTTTAGTGGCTATGCCTCATTCGGAAGGAGGTTCTAGCACTTACTTGTATTGTATCGTGAAGGAGGCTTCTCGGGACGTAGTCGTTTCCTTAGATTTGATTCCGGTTGTTAGATACTTCCAAGATGTTTTTTGGGAAATACCGTGTTTGCCTCCAAGTAGGGAAATTGATTTCATAATTAATTTAGCACCAGGAATGCGATCGATTGCTAGATCCCCGTACCGTATGGCTCCTGTTGAGATGAAAGAGTTCAGGGATCAGATTCAAAACTTGCTAGAACAAGGGTTTATTAGGCGAAGCACGTCGTCGTGGGGCGCTCTGGTGTTATTGGTGAAGAAAAGAGACGGTTCTCTCCGATTGTGTGTTGACTACAGAGAGTTGAATAAAGTCACCATCCGAAATAAATACCCATTACCTAGAATTAATGATTTGTTTGATCAACTTAGGGGAGTGTCGTACTTCTCTAAAATAGATTTGAGGATGGGATATCATCAGTTGAGGATATGCGAGCAAGATGTGTCCAAAACTTCTTCTCTAACTAGATATGGGTCCTACGAATTTTTGGTTATGCCCTTCGGACTAACCAATGCTCCCGTCGTGTTTATGGACCTTATGAATATGGTGTTTTGGGACTTCATGGACCAGTTTGTTATTGTGTTCATTGATGACATCCTAGTGTATTCTCAAATAGAAGACGATCATGCTACTCATTTACGGTTGGTCCTGCAGACATTGAGGGATGATCAATTGTATGCCAAGTTTGAGAAGTGCAGTTTTTGGTTGTAGGAAGTACAGTTTCTGGGTCACATTGTAACAGCCCATGATATTTCAATAGACCCGAGTAAAGTTGTTGCGGTGAGGGAATGGGGTCAGCCCACGACACCTACCGAGATTCGTAGTTTTCTGGGTTTGAAAGGCTATTACCGCCGATTTATCAAGGGTTTTTCTAAAATTTCTAGCCCTTTGATAAATTTAACTCGGAAAGGGGTGAGGTTTGTTTGGGATGATTCTTATCAGTTAGCTTTTGATGAGCTGAAGGATAAATTCACCTCTGCTCCAGTCCTTGCGTTACCAAGGCCATGATTGGAATATTTGGTCTTTACCAATGCATCTCTGCAAGGGTTGGGAGGTGTATTACAACAAGATCAGTGGGTTATTGATTATGATTCTCTCAAGCTGAAGCCCCATGAAAATAATTATCCGGTGCATGATTTGGAACTTGCCGCAGTAGTTTTTGCCTTGAAGGTTTGGAGGCATTATCTCCTGGGGGAGAAATTTAGTCTTTTCACGGACCACAAATCGTTGCAATATTTGTTTTCCCAGAGAGATTTAAATATGCGACAACGTCGGTGGTTAGAGTTTGTGAAAGACTACCAATTTGACATCCACTATCACCCGGGTAAGGCGAATGTGGTGGCGGATGCGTTAAGTCAGAAACCCGAGGGGGAATTAGCCTCGGTATGGAAGGCCAAATGGAAGGAGCTTATCCAGGAGGACGCGGTTACTAGGGCATTTATGTCGGTGTTGACCGTTATGCCTACTATTGTGGCAAAGGTGGTAAAAGCTCAAGGAAGGGACAAAGGCTGTCAGGACCGTATACGCCAATTGTTAACCGAGGGAGCGGAATCCTACTCTATAAGTTCGGAGGGTGGGTTACATTTCCACTGGAGATTTGTTGTCCCGGACGAAGGGGATTTAGGGTGGGCCATAATGACAGAATCTGATGGGTCCAAATTTGCAGTACATCCTAGTAATGACAAAATGTACCAAGACATGCGCCGTCAGTATTGGTGGCCAGGCATGAAACGGGACATTTCTGAATTTGTTTCCCAATGTACCACTTGTCAATTGGTGAAAGTATATCATCAAAGACCAATGGGTTTTTTACAACCATTGGAAATACCGGTATGGAAGTGGGAAAGTATCTCGATGGACTTTATCACAGGATTACCAACGTCGCAGAGCGGTCATGATTCCATTTGGGTTATTATTGATCGTTTAACTAAGTCGGCACATTTCCTACCCGTACGCACAGATTACAATACCGCTCGTTATGCCCGGCTATTTATTGCGGAAATTGTTAGACTCCACGGGGTGCCCATAAATATAGTCTCCGACAGAGATAAGATTTTTGTTTTCGATTTCTGGCGAAGTTTCCAAGAAGTTGTGGGAACCGAATTAAAGTTGAGCACCTCTTATCACCCTCAAACAGATGGGCAGACAGAAAGAGTCAACCAAATGTTGGAGGACATGCTCCGAATGTGTGTGCTTGATTTCAAAGGTGGTTGGGAACAATATCTTCCTTTGGTCGAATTTGCTTATAATAATTCGTACCAATTCTCTTTTGGGATGTCACCCTATGAAGCACTTTATGGTAGGCTGTGTAGATCACCCACTTATTGGTTGGAGGTGGGGGATAATAAATTTCTTGGACCTGGAATGATCCAAGATACTTCTTCCAAGATTGAACTTATTCGTAGTCGCATCCGAATATCTCAAGATCGACAAAAGAGTTATGCTAATGCTAATAGGAGGCATGTGGAGATGGAGGTTGGAGATTAAGTCTTGTGCGAGTATCGCCAATGAAAGGTATAAAGCGATTTGGGAAGAAAGGAAAGCTTGTGCCGCGCTATGTTGGACCTTTTCCCATTATTGCCAAGGTAGGCCCAGTGGCGTATCAAGTTGCCTTAGCGAAACCCTTACAACAAATCCATGATGTGTTTCATGTTTCCTCTTTGAAAAAGTATAAGAGGTGTGATGGAGCTCATTGGCACATTTCTTTGGATGATATCGAATTACAACCCGATATTTCATATAAAGAACAACCAACTGCAATCTTAGAGCACGGGGAGCGTAGGCTAATATCTCGGGTGGTGCCCTTGGTTCGGGTTCAATGGGATCATCACAACGCCGAGGAATCCACGTGGGAGCGTGAGGACGATATGCGAGAAAAGTATCCACATCTCTTCTTGCAAGGTAGGCCTGAATTTTGAGGGCAAAATTCCCTTATAAGGGGGGGAGTATGTAATAACCCTTACTTTTGAGAAATTTATTTTATATTAATTTACTGCGTGAAGTAATTATATAAAATAATGGATGATGGAGTAAATATCAATTAAGTGAGTTAATAAAGAATATTTACTAGATTGTTGCATATTTACTGTTACGTGTATGTAAAAATCATCATGTTACGTTTTATAGTGTCGTGTGCTTTAAACGATATTTATGGTATAAATGAAGCCAGAACTTGAAATGATTTAAATATTTTCGAATGCTTATTTAGAGGGCGTAGTTAGTTCCGAAATAGTCGAGATAGTTAAAATAAGTGACATATTGTATTTTTGTGTTTCGGACACTTTTGACTGGTTATGACTTAAATGTGTAGTTATGAGTCATTTTTATGGTATATTTACATTTAGAGATGGGAATTAAGGATATAGGCACGTTTAAGTCTTGCACCTCATTTTATTTTCTTAAATGTATTTCTAAACCTAGAGAGAAAGAGAGAAGATGAGAATTGAAGAGAAAAGGGAAGAGATTGAAGATTAAGGCTTGGGATTGTTGCTACCATAAAGAAATCTGAGATTTAAACCTCAAGGCAAGTTTCTTACTTGCTAATATATGATTTAGGATGAATAAATATGTGTGATGGTTGTGTATTGGAATTGATTTAACAATTTTGGGGTTTTAAGGGATTTGTAGAGTTTGAACCCCTAGAATTTGATTTAGATGGTTATTGTGTGGATTAGAGTAGTTAGAATCCATTTATGATTGTTTTGGGATGAATTAATGATGTTGGTTGGAGGAGATATGGGTTTTGGGGAAAAACTAGGGTTCATAACCCGTAGCCCCATTCTTGGCAAATTCGCCAAGGCGAATCGATTCACCCTTTTTGCGAATCGATTCACTAAGGGGTGAGGCTACAGGTCTGGGAACTCGAATCGATTCGGGTTAACGCCGAATCGATTAGGCCTGAGGAAGAATGTAGGCTTCTCCATCTGAATCAATTCGCTTTTGGGAGAATCGATTCGCTGCATGGGAAGAATCGATTCGGCCCTAGGGCGAATCAATTCGAAATCTTGTTGTTTTGAGTTATTTTTCTAACTCAATTTCAACCCTTTTCTTTTAGGCTTAGGACTTAGGAACCTTATTTTATGAAGTAAACTTAGTGTCCTAGAGTCTTGTATTAGTTAGGCAATTACCTTGTATTAGTAAGGGAATAGTTGGGGCTTATTCTGGGGATTAGTAAATAGATGATTAGGTAATTCTTTTCCTTAACGAGTTAGTTTGGTATTAAGAGATGTAGACTTAAATAATTGAAGGACTTTCGGCACTTGATTGGGGGTATGTTAGACTTGGTGGTTTATAGGAACACCATAAATTTTTGGAGAGTGAATTAGGGGTTTATGATTCATTGAGGTTATAATGATGGTATAAATTACTTATGGCTCCGGATAAAATGTGATGTATATTTTAAAATGAGATTTAAAATTGTAAATGATAATTTACATAAACACACCTCTCTAAATGCTATCATAAGGGAAGTACGCGCATGAGGTGAAGTCCCCTGGTTAGTGAATGTAGGGTGAATATAGTCCTCGGTCATAGGACCGGTTATTATGTATTGTGTATTTATTGTTCAAAGTAAGGTAATTATGGGTGTGGTTATGACTCACTGTCGAAGGTATATATCCACTTCCCGACGTTGCATTGTAGGATGCCCAGGTTGTCTTGTTTGATAGGCCCTGGAAGATGATATCCATTTAGGGGCGCGTCCAGTGGAGAAACTCAGAAGGACGGTCTTAGAATCGTTATATATAGTTGAATATAACTATTCTTATTCAAGTGGGACTTGATTTATGATAAAGTGCTCTAAGAATTAAAGGACTTTGAATACGTTTCCTAATGAGATACGGAACGATGAAATGAAACAGTGTAAAGGATGGAAATTCTTAGTTAATGATATTCATTCATGTCCTCTTGCATAACTGAATTAAATTTATGATCATTTAATTGCCTTAGTTTATGCTCTAAGAATGAGTAGGTAGATTCTTATCATTATCAATCATGATTAACTGTTCATAATTGTCATACTCCTTATTCATCTGGTGATCATATAAAATTGGGCCCTGACCCATTCATATTTCTTGTTGTGCATGAATTTTAAGGTGATCCTCCGCAAGGACGCCCGTATTGACTTCCCCATTCCTGTGTCTTGTAGCTGCAACACCTTGCAGATGTTGCGGGTTATTTTGTTATAGACACCTTCATTTTTGTACTCTAGTTATGATCGGGTTATTTATTCGGGCATGTGGCCCAAGCTTTTGTACTTGCCTACGGTAATGTATTATGTAACTTAATTAACTTGTTGAATATAGTTGTAAGAGACTGTTAACCGACGGCTTATTCGGTTATTGTGCTATGTATGTACTGTTTAGTTTAGTTCTTGAAGATTATATCCACCTTCCTTTCAAATTGGGTTGTTTAAATGCTTTTATTTCAATTTATTTGACAATCCGTTTTCCAAAATTTAGGGTGGTTATCCCGTATACTTATTATGTATTGTGATGCTGAGAATGGTCCATCTATGATTCCTATTATTATTGGAGTATCGGGTTGGCCTCCTCTTATTTTGATAAGCGGGTTGTCACAAAGAACTCCTAAAATTAAAAGGCAATATCTTCCCGTTTGAGCTAGAGGCTAGGGTTAACATAAATTTGAGAGGGGACACGACATCGGAGAGGGAGAAGAGAATAAAACTTAGGCTTTCCACAAAAATTCTCACCACCATTGTGCCGGAATCGAACTGAATAAGGAGAGAGCAACCTCATCATACTAAAACGAATTCAAACCTATAAATACAAGGCAAGTGTTTATCTTATATATTTTTGAAGAAGTTATAATACCCATGTAGTGTAGGTTTTTGAATTTCATGATTTCAATTATGTTCTTGGGATTTAGATGAATAAAACTCGTGATTCGGTGTAGGATTTCATGTAGAATGAATCCCTATGTTAAGATAAAATGAAATTAGAATATATTTGATGATTAAGATGGAATATTTTTGGGTTTTTGGTTGAATATAATGAATCTTGAATGACTTGGAGATTAATTAATGAATATAAAATGTCAATCTGCTAGAATTTTTAACGTTATTTAAACGTGTGCCATTTTAATTGTACTTAATATTAGAGTGAGAGACAAGATGTCTAGAAATATCTATGTCTTATATTTCCAATGAGATTTGAATCAGGTAATTTGGAGTCCTGTAGAGGGATAAATCGCAATTTTACTACAGGGTGTTTAATCTTCCAGCATAGTAATCTGCCAGAATTTTTGACGTTACTTTAAATGTGTGTTGTTTTAATTGTGCTTAGAATTAGAGTGCGAGACATAGATGTATGGAAAGGTCTATGTATTATATATCCAATGAGATTTGAATGAGGTCGTTTGGAATTCTGTAGAGGGAGAAATCAAAATTTTACAACGGGTGTTTGATTTGCCAGAAAATTTACGACTCGATACGATTACCCATAATTGCCCAATTTTCCTTGTTTATGCCCTGAATTTGTGAATAATTAATGGGTGAACTTTTGGACATATCTAAACTATAATTAGGTATATATTTAATTAATGTGGAGTTGAGGCTTAGCCATAACGAGAGAATAAAGGCGAATGCCTATTGGACATGAATTGTAAAATAATAAATTTGAGGGAATTAGAACGGATCACGGAGAGTATGAGTGAACCTATGATATAGACCAGTAGTGTATGAGTGAATTAACTACTAATATAACTTAAGGGGTAACTAGGGCCCTTCGGGTAGAGATTAGTCCTCGAGAAAATTCGATAGAGAGTTATAATCATATACCGATAGTATGTTCAGTATTCGAGAGAGATATTACGTACGGATTGTATTTATAAGTTGTGTGTATACTTATACGGACTATATTATAGGTTGAGTGTATACCTATATGGATTATTTTTATAGGTTGTGTGTGTGCCTATACGCAACAAATGGATAGGTTGTGTGTATGCCTATTATGTGCTTTCTTATTTGTGAACATACCTACGCTGCCTGCTATCATAGAGGTTCCGCGCAGAAGGCGAACCCACCTTGATGATTTTAGTGAGGTCTGGACTTGTTCCCCTGAACATAGAACCTAGGTACGATTACTATATGAGTGTACAATAGTATTGACAGTCAATTGGGTACATTAGGTATGTGCGTATCCCATAGGCTTGGAACTATGTTCTCCTCTAATATGTGTTGATTTTATTTTGGGTTTAAGGAGACATGCCGAACCATTAGTCCATGATTTGTTATGAGAGATACATGAATTTGATAGCGGAGTATGCAAGTGTGCATCGCGATGGCCAGTCCCGGAGATGCAGTATATATATATATATATATATATATATATATATCAGTGTTCTAAAAAACCCGCCTAGGCTTAAGGCTTGGGAGAAACGCCCCGCCTGGAGATTTTTATGTCTTGTTCTTGGTAAAACCCTTAAGGCGCACTTTTTTCTAAAAACAACAATGCTTTAGTGAAACGATACCGCTTTTAAAGGATTTTTTTACTAATCGCACCATTATCTCGTCCAAAATAATCAAACAGTATTTTAATTTGCAAATATTCAAACATTTTTTTATGATAAGTACAATTTTAGTATTTTAATAGACTTGTTATGGTTAAAAAATATTAAAATATATTAAAAAGGCCTAAACACCTTTTCACGCCTTTCAACGCCTAAGGCCCGCCTAGGCTTAAGGCTTGGCCTCCACGCCTCGATCACGCCCCGCATTTTTTAGAACCATATATATATATATATATATAGTGCGACATATATATATATATATATACTTGGGTGATGTATCCTACTTATGTGTAATGTAGGAAGGATAGATAGTGTATATCTAAAAGTAATTTAATTATGACGTAATCTACTTAGTGTGTGATGATAGTAAAGTTAGATAGCGTACATCTAAAAGATGATTTAAGTAGAGCAACTTAATGAAATGGTTTAATGATAACATAAGTGAGATGTTAATTATATTTAATAATAACACACAAGACATGTTAATTATTAGTGTTACGATAGCGTACTGTATGGGCTTTACGAGAGAAGTTAAAGTGATAATCTAACTAAGGACTTCAGAGTATCGGGTTGGAATCCTATGACATACTGTATGGGCAGTACAGGGGAGATAAACCTATTAGTGGTTAGTTAGTTATTGATGGGACCTAGTTGGGTTGGATAGCATAGCTAGGTTAGAGACGTTAGGCGTGCACATTAGTTGAGAAGTGAGGAACTCATGGGAGTGTACGTTGAACTAATATGTGTAGTCCATAATTGCTTTCAATGTGATAAATACTTACTAAATATTTTCAAATTTTTTGCGCTTTGATCCATTTGCAAAATATTTTTAAAACCTTTTATACGTCCATCCACAGGGACGCCAAGTTTGATGATTTATTCTAAGGATGAGTAGTTGCAGCACTTCTGGATGCTTGCAAGATTTGGATTAGACGCTTAAGTCACTTTATTTCATTTGGTCATATCCCCCCCTCAACTATTTCATTTACTCAGTTGTATCAGATTGTGTATTAGTGGGTTCAATTTTATTTCATGGACTCATAATTGGATTTTTGTATTTGTGGACCGATGGTTTATTCGGTATTATTTATTTATTTATTTATCTTGTGATGGATTCATAATGTTATTACTGTTTAGATGGTTTGGTTATTGTATTCAATTTCCAAATGTTGTTGTTTAATGAAAGATAAAATTTGACACACTTAATTTAACATAGGCGGTTAGTAAATTAAAAAGGTTTTGACAGTGATGCTAAGGATGATCTAGATAAAATTTCTATTTGTTTTAATGAAGAAATGGTCACCCATGGTTAAAATAGGCGGGGTGTCACACGACTCAGAATGTGTCTCTAAAGTGTGTGCTCTCTAGGCTCAAGTGCAAGCCTGTCGCTCAAGTAATAATCCGACAAGTCGGGTATCGATCCTCAGGGAAAAAGGACAACGGAGTTGTGACGATGGGATAAGATGGAGGAATCCTAACGATGACTCTAAAAAGAAAGAAAAGATTTGGTTTTGGGAATGATTAGACTAAATGCAATTATGAAATTATGATGAAATATGCAACTAACTAAATTACCTGAATTATGAGTGAAAAATTGAATCAAAACTTTTTTAAACTTAAATGATGAGAAAACAGGACGGGAATGCAATCCCCCAACCCTAGTGTAATGCAGTGACAACGTCAATCATAAATTTATCCGATAAATCAGACCCGGAATTTAGGACTCCCAAGCATTATGTATACGAGGTTCAAGCCCGCGTCATACCTAATCTGAGGATGAGTAAATCGGTATCGCGGTAATTGCACTCAAATTTTACTCTAAATCATCACGAGTACCCAAAGGTAAACGAGATATAAAGATCCACAACTTTTATGTAATTACGCAATACGATCAAAATTTATCGTTAAATTCATCGGATTAACGTTATACACATGCACTAACACATCAGGTTGGGTTCATGCATCCCAACCTTTTAAACCTAGCCGGACATGTTAAATGGACTAATGCATGAAATAATAACGTTGCATGTGTAAGAATTCATGATGAAACTAGATTAAAGCATGTAAATATGTGTTATGAACGCAATAATAAGTTGAATCGAATACGGAAACTAAGCATGCAAGAACAATGACAAGAATCTTGAATCTTGAATTAAAACTTGAAAAACAAACCCGTAACAATTGAATCTTGAAGAAATTAATTCCCTTGATGTTCCTAGATGGTCCTCTCTATTTCTCTCTATCAAAAACTGACTAAAACTATCCCTAATGGCTGCTCCTAAGTTCCTGCCCACGTTCCCCACTATTTTGGAGAGTTTTAACCTAAAAGGAATCTTGGGAACCAATCAGAATAAAGGAGCAAATTCGCGCATCAGGGACCCCGAACCGGTTCGGCATGTACCCCGAACCGGTTTGCCCCCTAAACCGGTTCGGCCTGGGGTTCGCGAATGTATGCTGGCTTGGAGTGCTACACTTAGAATTTTTCTGGCTTTTCTTTTCTTCCTTTCTTGGATTTTTCTTCAACTTCAACTGGGCATAAATCATCAACCGTAGCTCGGATTTGGGTGCCGCTTCTTCCAGTGTTCTCGTTGTTCCGAGCTCTTCAACTTCCCAGTTGACTTCTCCTTCCGAATCGGGCTAAAAAATTACCGAATTGCCCTTGAACTAGCCTTCTTAGCTTTTCTTGCATCGTCTTGCTTCCTCTTTTGCACTGTTTGCATAATTAACCTGTAAAACCAATAAGAGAAGCACGAAACACGAAATACTCGCCAACGAAGGTTAGTAGCATAAATGTGAATCAAATCCATATATGTTACATCACTCGGGTTCACAAATGTACTGAAAATAGGGGAATAAATATACAATATTTATGCCCAATCAAACCCCCCTAACTTAGAACTTTGCGCGTCCCGAGCAATGTAAAAGAATGAGAGTATGAGTTAAGGATCCATCAAAGACTTTATTGGGATAGATCACCTCTTTCGCGGGCAAGCGATTGCATTTAGCGCATGCAACAAGCCTCTAAACCTCTAGGTTACCCTAGTAGGACGAGTTGTGTCTCGTGAGGGTTTGCAGTGAATATACCAACAAAATTCGACTCAAAGAAAATTCAAAATACGTAAAAATTGAGCAATTCAAACTTTTCCAGAAAATAGTCATCATCAAGTCATATTTACGAGTCTCAAATCGTAGTGTGTGTGTGTGCGAAGCCAGAATTATAACCGCCAATTTTCACCGATTGATCATTACGTTACTTATCCGAAAATTCGTTTTGATTTCAATTTCTCACGAGACGCTCTCACAAACGAATCTCTCGGATTATGGCATTTCTCTCGGCATGCGTGATATAAAGAGTAAATGTAATGGAAGCAAATTCACGCATACAAGTAGAAAGACGAAAACTTTATGGCGAAAGGATCTCATCAACGGATTACGATTTTAAAAATGGGAACATTTCCTTTATTTCGCGCACTTAGCCTCTGATATTATCTTTTGGTGTCTTAGCTCTCCACGCGGTAATCAATTTTCGCAATTTGGACTCGGTTAGGACTTTTTCGGGTGGAAGGTTGCATTGGGTAAAATGAAGGAGGTATGGAAGGTTGGAATTGGAAACGTCATTAATGATGTTCAATTGTGCTTTTTCCGGGCTATTGCTCATTTTTTTTCTTCTTTTTCTATTTTTTTCCTTGTTGTTTTTGTTGAGCATGTTATTTTGTCTCTTGCCCCTTTATATGCACTTTTTGGATTTGAAATCTGAATTTTTCATTTTTCACAATTCCGACTATTTTGGGTTTTTCGGGTTGTCAAACGAAAGGGAAAATTATTCGGCTCAATTTGGGTTGCAAAGGGTGATTTTTCGCTACTTTTTTTGGCCAATATTTTTGGGGTGACAAACGAGGACCTACTTCATTGTCCAAAATGCCAATTGCGTTACCATATGCGTTTCGAGGTGAATTTAGGTTTAGAGACTAATTTGGTACGTTTTTCAAGGCAATATTGCACACATTTTTCAAAATCGATCAAAATGAAAGGATTGAGATCCTTGACAACTTAGTAAGCGTTAAAAAGAACCTTGAGTTAACAATTAACTCGGAATGATTTAAAAACTCGCAAAACGTGATAGGCTCGAATCTCACCGGGTTTGTTAATCTCCACATTTATTCGTTAAGTCGTCAATTTTCGCTCAATTTCCATCTTTGGTCAATTTCGGCTTTGTGTATGTTGGATGTTTACAATTTGAGACTCCAATTCGACTTTTAATGATATTTTTGAAAATTTTGAATTCCAATTTTTATTTATTTTGAACAAAAATATTTTTGGGTTTTTCAAAATTTTATGTTTTTTTTGGAAATTTTTGGGCATTTTTGAAAATTTTTGAAGTTTTAGAAATACGCACTTGTGACCCCCCCCCCCCCTAACTTAGACTTTTGCATTGTCCTCAAGCAAAAAGGACTCAAATCTAACTCAAAGCGAATAATAAGTGCGGAAAAATAAAACAAACAAATACGAAAAAAAAATGCAAGATTGTATAATCACAATGAGAAGCATGTGTTACATAAGAAATGAGAAAGCAACTGTGAGCAATGTGAAATTACTACAACAACTGACATCCACACCAAAATATAAAAACAATCATAGGTCATGGTGGAGGTGGGTGGGAGGTGCCGGGTGCATTTGGATCATACGGGTCATAAAAGAAGGGGGAGGAGGACCGCCGAAGTTGAGTTGGTGAAGGTGGACTTGTAGTTGGTACATCATCCGGGTGTCCCTTCGGTAAGCCGCTTGATCTTGATTGTATTGGTTGATGAACCCGTCGAGACGGGATTCAACCGCCGAAAGGCGACTCTCGAAGTTTGCCCCCGGGGGCTCGAAATCGGAATCCTCCTCATCATCCTCAAACTCGTCCTCGTCGACGTCCATCATCAGGGCATCATGAGCTTCCGCGTCCACATCCTCGTCGAGAATGGGACGGTCGGTGTGAGCTACGCTCATTTGGCGTTCTCTTCGAGTGGTAGACGTGCCGCCAATGGGGTGAGGAAGGCGAATTTGTTGCCCGGGGTCATCTACTCCGGCTTCCATCAATAGCTCCGTAATGAAACGGGCGTACAAGAGTGCAATTTTACCATATTCGTCGTAGGCGGCATTGAGGATATCCGCGTAGAAGAGCTGGGGAAGGTTGATGGTGCTCTCAGGATCCAAAAAGTAATAGAGGAAATTAGCGTGTCGTAGCCGGACCACCGAGTCATTAGTGGTTTGGTGGATGGCCCCACAAGCAATGAGGTGCGTGAAGCGCACCGTAGCGGCCAAACCACCAATAAGAAAGGATTCGCGCGCCCATTCCACCCCAGGTGCCATGCGTGCAATGCATTCTTCTTTGGTATGGGGGGTACCATTGTTGGGGTATTGGAAGGGCACGGGGAGGATCACCCCTTTGGCACGCATTTTGCGTGCGATGATGGCCGCCGAGAAGGGAATAGTGATACCGTCAAGGTATGCCTCGTGAAGCGTGGCGGATTTGCGAACCAAGGTCGCATAAAACTGGCGAATGGCGGCGTCAAACACGTTAGTGCTCGTTGGGGCGAGGAAAGAGCACCACCCGCGGCGATCAAATAGGGCGGTGACATCGCCCGGAAGTTGGCCCCAATCAACGAAGCATTCTATGTGGATGGGGCACGTGGCCGAGAAGTATTGCTCGGCCCAATGACGTTCTTGAACGCTACGAAAGACCCCCTTACCCGCGTCATCAAGGACGGTGGTAGCATCATATTTCTTGGGGCGGAGATCGGTGCGGCGAGGGCGCGGCATTTTGAAGGAAAGAGAGAGGGAGAGGAAAAAAAATATGGGAGAGAAGAGAGTGAGGGAGATTGTTTTGGTGTGAGAAATGGAGGAGGGTGGTGGGGTATTTATAGATGGGAAGGGGTGGGGTTTTGGTGGGAAATGTGAAAGGGTGGGAAGGAGAGGAGGGAGGGAGTGAATTGGGATGAATTTGGGAAGGAGGGAAGTATTTGGAGGGAAGAAAAACGAAGGGGGAAGAAGGGGGAAAGAATGGAGGGAAAGAGATGAATGTGGAATTGAGGGGGGAAGAACCTGCCAGGTACCCCGAACCGGTTCGGGTGTACCGCGAACCGGTTCGCCCTCCGAACCAGTTCTGGATGGGGTTCGGGGTGACATGCTGGTCCGAATGCTAGAATTCACTCTTCTTTCCGCTTCAAGGTGCTCTCTCATCCTCTAACTTGTGCATAAGGCCCCTAAAAACTTCCTAGACCCTCGGGCTCTCTAAAACTTCCTCGAATTCGACCTCGTATTGCGTACTAACTCCCTCGAAGTGCGTGCTAACCGATCTCTTTCGTAACTCAGGCTCCAGACTCCTAACTAACCTATTCACACCCGACTACTATACACACAAGCTCACCCCATACGCGTCGGGGGTGCGACGACCTCACTTTCTCAGCTCAATTGACCCCGTAAACGGGATCCGACAACCAAATTGTGTCGACCTCTTCTGCATACTCCTCTAGATATGGCTTTAGGCATTGTCCATTTACTTTGAACGTGTTTTCCCCTTTTAAATCGTCTAGTTCAACAGCTCCATGGGGAAAACCGTTCTTCACGACGAACGGGCCAGACCATCGTGACCGCAACTTGCCTGGAAAGAGGTAAAGCCTAAAGTTATAGAGAAGAACTTTTTGCCCGGGATGGAACTCTTTTCGTCGAATGATGCTATCATGAGCAAGTTTCATCCTTTCTTTTGAAATTTTGGCATTCTCATACGCATCATTGCGTAGTTCTTCTAGCTCATTCAATTGAAGCTTACGGGCTTCACCGGCTTTGTCCAAGGCATAGTTCAATTTCTTAATTACCCAATACGCTTTGTGTTAGAGCTCAAAAGGAAGATGGCAAGGTTTGCCATACACAAAACGGAAAGGAGACATGCCAAGTTGATTCTTAAAAGCGGTACGATAGGCCCATAGTGCATCGGTCAATCTAAGGGACCAATCTTTTCGGGTAGGATTGACGGTCTTTTCAAGAATGTTCTTGATCTCCCGATTCGCTAGCTCGGCCTGCCCATTCCTCTGTGGGTAATATGTCGTCCCAACCTTGTGGACGACGCCATACTTTCTCATGAGCTTCTCGAATGGCCTATTGCAAAAGTGCGTGCCATTATCGCTAATTATCGCTTTCAGTGCACCGAAGCGAGAAAGTTTGTGTTCCTGTAGGAACTTTATCACCACTTTGTTGTCATTAGTCTTAGTAGCTATAGATTCCACCCATTTAGAAACGTAATATACCGCGACTAGGATGTATAGGAAACCAAAGGACGGGGGGAAGGGACCCATGAAGTCAATACCCCAACAATCAAATATCTCAATGATGAGTATGGGGGTATGGGGCATCATGTCGCGTCGAGAAATGGCTCCCATTCGTTGGCACCTATTGCATGACTTGCAAGCGTCATTCGCATCCCGGAAGATTGTGGGCCAATAGAGGCCGCATTGCAGAATTTTAGCGGCCGTCTTTTTCGTCGAGAAATGGCCTCCACATGCTTCCGAATGACAAAACCGGATGACCTTCGGGATCTAGTCATCCGGTACACATCGTCGGATGATTTGGTCGGTGCAATATTTAAAGAGGAAGGGATCATCGTAAAAGAACATGCGCGACCAATTGGGGAACCTCTTCTTATCTTGCGAAGTCCAATCGGGAGGGACGGCTCCCGTGACAAGATAGTTCACTATGTCCGCAAACCAAGGATACGAAGAAGTAGCAAATAGTTGCTCATCCAGAAATTGCTCGTCTATGGGTATGGGATCACTAGGTATGTCGGACGAAAGCCGAGATAAACGGTCGGCAACGACGTTTTCTACTCCTTTCTTGTCTTTGATGGAGAGATTGAACTCTTGTAGGAGTAGGATCCACCTTATGAGGCGGGGCTTGGCGTCTTTCTTCGCAAGTAGATACTTTAAAGCCGCGTGGTCGGTGAAAACAGTAATGGGAGAACCAACGAGATAGGAACGGAACTTATCGAGGGCAAAGACTACCGCTAGCAACTCCTTTTCCGTGGTAGAGTAGTTGAGTTGAGGTCCGGTAAGAGTCCGACTAGCGTAGTAGATGACATGAGCTTGCTTATCTTTACGTTGGCCCAAAACAGCCCCGATCGCGTAATCGCTTGCGTCACACATAAGTTCGAATGGTAAGGACCAATTCGGAACTTGCATGATGGGAGCGGACACTAGCATGTTTTTCAACTAATCAAAGGAGCCTTGGCATGCCTCTGTCCACTCAAATGGGTTGTCCTTCATGAGTAGGTTGCTTAAGGGCCTAACGATGGCGCTAAAGTCCTTAATGAACCTTCGATAAAACCCCGTGTGGCCCAAGAAAGAGCGCACGTCTTTCAGCGATTTCGGTGGGGGAAGATCAGCTATGACATCTATCTTAGCCCTATCAACCTCTATTCCGTTGGATGAAACAATGTGGCCAAGAACTATTCCCTCGGTGACCATGAAATGGCACTTCTCCCAATTCAGCACTAAGTTTTTGTCCACACATCGAGTAAGTACTTTCTCCAACTTGTCCAAACAATGATCGAAAGAGGTGCCAAAAATGCTGAAATCGAGTCCTCTCTCGACCATGTCGCTAAATAAGCTCAACATGCACCTTTGAAAAGTCGCGGGTGCATTACACAAGCCAAATGGCATACGTTTGTAGGCAAACGTACTAAAAGGGCAAGTGAAGGTCGTCTTCTCTTGGTCAAGTACATCCACCTCAATTTGGTTATATCCGGAATAACCATCAAGGAAGCAATAATAAGGGTGGCCCGCAACTCTCTCAAGCATTTGATCAATGAATGGCAAGGGGAAATGGTTTTTCCTAGTTCCCGCATTGAGTTTCCGGTAGTCAATGCAAACGCGCCAACCAGTGGTGGTGCGTTGGGGAACAAGCTCTCCCTTAGCATTCTTAATCACAGTCACACCCGACTTCTTCGGGACGACTTGAATAGGGCTCACCCATTTGCTATCCGAAATTGGGTAGATAATCCTGGCATCCAATAATTTGATGATCTCGGTTCTCACAACTTCTTTCATGTTGGGGTTCAGTCTTCTTTGCATTTCTCTAGAGGGCTTGACATCCTCTTCGAGATGGATCTTGTGAGTGCAAATCAAAGGACTTATCCCCTTCAAATCAGTGATGCACCAACCAAAAGCACTTTGGTGCTTCCTCAGAATTATCAACAATTTACCCTCCTGCCCTTCATCTATGCTAGAGGAGATAACAACAGGAAATGTCTCATCCTCTCCTAGGTATGCATATTTAATATGGGAGGGGAGTTTCTTTAATTCGAGGGTTGGAAATTTTTCACTGGAGGGAGCCATGTGTGTATCCCTCGGAGGTAATTCCTCGAATCTAGAAACCCAATTAACCTCTCTCACGTCCTCGTTCGACGTATTCTCATCGAGTAATTCTCTCAACCTTCCAACCTCCCTCTCGAAGTGGGTATGCGTCCCCTCACACTCATAGCTCGTCGCTAAACAGGACTCTAAAGCGTCGCCACAGAAATTTTCCTCAAAGTACTCTTCTACTACCTCATCGATGAGGCTCACCGCGTGAAGATCATCTTCCTCCCCTGCATTTTGGGCTATGTGGAAGATGTTAGTATCCAAGGTCATGTTCCCAAAGGTGAGTTGCATTCGCCCATTCCTTGTGTTGATGATTGCATTAGCTGTAGCCAAGAAAGGCCGCCCAAGGATGATGGGAACATGATTGCTCGAGTTGAAGGAGGGCTCCGTGTCCCAAATGACAAAATCTACTGGGAAGTAGAAAGTGTCAACTTGGACGATCACGTCCTCGACTATGCCTCGTGGGATCTTCACTGATCGATCCGCTAATTGGAGAGTGACCTTTGTGGGCTTGAGGTCGCCCAAATCAAGTTGCCTATAGATGGAGTAAGGGAGTATGTTTACACTTTCTCCCAAGTCAAGTAAGGCTTTCTCAATCTTATTATCTCAAATGATGCAGGATATAGTGGGTGCACCGGGATCTTTGAATTTAGGCGGGAGATCATTTAGTAGAATGGAGCTCACGTTCTGGGCTAGAAAGACATTCTTTTTGACCTTCATCTTCCTTTTTACCGTCAACAAATCTTTGATAACTTTGCCATAAGATGGAATTTGTTTGATGGCATCAAGAAAGGGTAAATTCAGCTTTACTTGCTTAAGTACTTCTAGCACTTCATCACGTGGATTCCCTTTTTGAGCGGGAATCAACCTTCGAGGAAATGGTGCTGCGGAGGGTGGTTTCACTACCACCTCAGGCTCACTAGTGTCTTCCTTGTCACTCTCGTTCAAGGGGACATCTTCGGCTTCTTTCGTGCCGGGCGAAATCTCCTTGTCTTTTGTTGTGTCGTGTGGAGGAGGTGATAAATCAACGACTCTTCCACTACGAAGAGTGGTCACTGCTTGACATTGCTCCTGATGTTCAGTGGATGTGGAGCTAACACTAGTTTGACCCTGGGGAGGTCGTTGGCCTTGGGCAGGGAACTTGCCCTTCTCTTGAACACTCAACGAGGATTGTATCTTTGACAGATTTGCATTTATGTCGCCGATCAGACGATCATATTTGGCGTTGGTTGCAGTCTGGCTTGCAATGAATTGATTCATGGTATCCTCGAGAGTTCTCCGCTGTGGCGGGATATAATTTCCATGAGGTGGTGGTGCTTGCACATGTCCTTGCATGTGTGGAGCTTATTGAAATTGCTGTGGTGGAGGAGGGGCAACATTTGAAGGAGGGTTCATTGCGGCTTGTTATTGCCCGGAGCTAAAACCGGGATGATTTTTCCACGAAGGGTTGTATGAATTCCCGTGCGGGGCACCGAAATTACCCTTAAAACTTCCTATACCACTAACTTGCTCCTGCAACATTACTTTGTAGGCGGGTATCGTCGGGCATTCCTCAGTTGAATGTCCCGCCTCACAAATCGCACACACCTTCACGACAGGGTTCGGAATGGGTCCAGCTGGTCCTTTTCCATATAACTCGCATAGGTCTCGCAACCCTTTCTCAATGGTGTCCAACCGACAATCCGTCATAGAATTCTTATCTACGTGGAATAGGCCGGATGCCGATGGAGAAGTGGTGGATTGTCGATTTCAATTTTGAGCGTTCGGGTCAGAGGTATCCCAGGATTGGGTAGTCTCGGCGACATACCTCATGTGAAGATCAGCATCGTGGGCATCTAGATCGACAAACGGACCGCTTCCCATAGTTTCAACAAGTTGTTTGGAGTTAAGATTTAACCCATTATAGATAAAGGAGATGATTTGCGATGGATCAAATCCATGATGGGGGAATGAAGCCACTAACTCGTTGAAACGTTCATAACATCGATGGAATGGCTCATTTTCATGTTGCCTGAATGCTTGAATTTGAGCCTTTATAGAAATTGTTCGATGTGGTGGGAAGAATTTATTGAGAAATTTAGACTGTAGCTCATTCCAGGATGGATTCGAGCTTGGAGGTAAAGACCATAGCCAGGCTTTAGCTTTATCTTTAAGCGAGAAAGGGAAGAGTTTGAGGCGGATTACCTCTTGTGTGCAGGTTTGATCATTGAGAGTATCACACACGTCCTCAAATTCCCTTATATGGAGGTATGGTTTTTCAGAATCCATACCGTGGTAATGTGGTAGCATCTGGATCATTCCATTTTTGAAACGGAACTGCCCGGCATTATACGGGAGTATAATGCATCCCGGAGTGACAGTGCGCTCAGGATATAAGAATTCTCTCAACGGGCGGTACGGAAGCTCGTCCTCACCGGTAGGTGCATTACTATGTTGCGACATCTCTCTCTCACTTGACGACTCGGCGCTCTCACTGGGTGTGCTCGAAGTGTGTCCTACGAATGAGAATGGAGTGTTACTAGAGACTGAGTGCGACGGTGTGGGCGGTGGGATCCAAAACTGTGGGGCGTTTGGAGTGTGGGGACTATCAGGATTATACTCAACAAGTGGATTTTCGTGAATGCTGGTTGGAGTATTATGGGGTGTGGGAGTGGCTTCAGAATTTTGCATTAAAGCTTAGGAGAGGTGATGGTGAATTTATATATATATATATATATATATTTTTCGAAATTTTTGGTCAAAGCTTTGGATTGACTCAATCTAATCCTAAGTCTACCTAATTCCCCGACAACGGCGCCAAAAACTTGACACGACTCAGAATGTGTCTCTAAAGTGTGTGCTCTCTAGGCTCAAGTGCAAGCCTGTCGCTCAAGTAATAATCCGACAAGTCGGGTATCGATCCTCAGGGAAAAAGGACAACGGAGTTGTGACGATGGGATAAGACGGAGGAATCCTAACGATGACTCTAAAAAGAAAGAAAAGATTTGGTTTTGGGAATGATTAGACTAAATGCAATTATGAAATTATGATGAAATATGCAACTAACTAAATTACCTGAATTAGGAGTGAAAAATTGAATCAAAACTTTTTTAAACTTAAATGATGAGAAAACAGGACGGGAATACAATCCCCCAACCCTAGTGTAATGCAGTGACAACGTCAATCATAAATTTATCCGATAAATCAGACCCGGAATTTAGGACTCCCAAGCATTATGTATACGAGGTTCAAGCCCGCGTCATACCTAATCTGAGGATGAGTAAATCGGTATCGCGGTAATTGCACTCAAATTGTACTCTAAATCATCACGAGTACCCAAAGGTAAACGAGATATAAAGATCCACAACTTTTATGTAATTACGTAATACGATCAAAATTTATCGTTAAATTCATCGGATTAACGTTATACACATGCACTAACACATCATGTTGGGTTCATGCATCCCAACCTTTTAAACCTAGCCGGACATGTTAAATGGACTAATGCATGAAATAACAACGTTGCATGTGTAAGAATTCATGATGAAACTAGATTAAAGCATGTAAATATGTGTTATGAACGCAACAATAAGTTGAATCGAATACGGAAACTAAGCATGCAAGAACAATGACAAGAATCTTGAATCTTGAATTAAAACTTGAAAAACAAACCCGTAACAATTGAATCTTGAAGCAATTAATTCCCTTGATGTTCCTAGATGTTCCTCTCTATTTCTCTCTATCAAAAACTGACTAAAACTATCCCTAATGGCTGCTCCTAAGTTCCTGCCCACGTTCCCCACTATTTTGGAGAGTTTTAACCTAAACGGAATCTTGGGAACCAATCAGAATAAAGGAGCAAATTCGCGCATCAGGGACCCCGAACCGGTTCGGCATGTACCCCGAACCGGTTTGCCCCCCAAACCGGTTCGGCCTGGGGTTTGCGAATGAATGCTGGCTTGGAGTGCTACACTTAGAATTTTTCTGGCTTTTCTTTTCTTCCTTTCTTGGATTTTTCTTCAACTTCAACTGGGCATAAATCATCAACCGTAGCTCGGATTTGGGTGCCGTTTCTTCCAGTGTTCTCATTCTTCCGAGCTCTTCAACTTTCCAGTTGACTTCTCCTTCCGGATCGGGCTGAAAAATTACCGAATTGCCCTTGAACTTGCCTTCTTAGCTTTTCTTGCATCGTCTTGCTTCCTCTTTTGCACTGTTTGCATAATTAACCTGTAAAACCAATAAGAGAAGCACGAAACACGAAATACTCGCCAACGAAGGTTAGTAGCATAAATGTGCATCAAATCCATATATGTTACATCACTCGGGTTCACAAATGTACTGAAAATAGGGGAATAAATGTACAATATTTATGCCCAATCAACCTTCTATGTCAGAAGACAGCAATATGGGAGTACATGTTATGGACTGAGGGCCTAACGGATCTCGATGATCGACAATATTGGGTAGTAGTGAATCGGGGGGTTCCTTGTTTGTATTTCACTTTGCGAGACATACCACGCATGAAACTTTGCGAATGTCGAAAGTTGGGAGAGGTTTGTTCATTAGGACATGGGTTTAGTACCTTAGTTATTGTACGTATAATTAGTTATAACTGGGAGTTAATAGTTATATTATTATTTAAGGCTAGTGTAGTCGGGTAGTATCTGTGCGGATATGCACGGGTATATGGTGTATGGGTGCCCTGGGTAGTTGAATCCTTTTTTAATTATCCGTGATCGAGAGAGGAAGAAATGTATGTAGTGATCTTAAGAGTAAGGGTATAAGAAAGTATATGGAGCTGTTAATTAATTCAGTAAATTTTAGATTACACGTGTGATGTGATTTGATGGAATTAAATATTTTGGGGAGATAATGATTATTGTTGATGGAATAATTATGTGACTATTAAATATTAATCGGGAGAGAATAAGATCAATATTATGAGATTAATTTACTTAGGATGTAGTAAATAAAACGTGGAAATTAATATATGTCGAAGCAAGTGATATTGATGTAATTAGATTACACCTCAACCGAGAGTCGCGTGTGGACTAATTTGAGGTCAAGATAGGATATTCATATAAAGTGACTTGAATGATGATTTAGAGGTCACAGTTACCTCCGAAATAGTCGGAATAGTATACCCGGGTGTATTGTTTGGGTCCCACAGCAATTTTAGACCAACCTGTTATCGTTTAAGGGCATTTCGATCATTTGGGAGATTAGGGTAGGAAGAACTCCGAAAATTAAAAGGTTATATCTGCCCCCTTTGAGTTAGAGGATAGAATTAACATAAATTTGCGAGGGGAGAGGCCATAGGAGAGGAAAAAAAGAAGAAAAACTAGGCATTCCACATAAATTCTCACCACCGATATGTCGGAATGAAAATCGGAACTAGGAGAGAGCAACCTCATCATCCTAAAACGAATTCTGACCTGCAAATACAAGGCAAGTTTTTATCTTACATGTTTTTGAAGAATTTATTATACCCATGTAGTGAAGGTTTTTCAATTTGATGATTTTAATTATGTTCTTGGGATTTAGAAGAATAAAACTCATGATTCAATGTAGGACTGCATGAAGAATGAATAGTTGTGTGAATATAAAATGAAATTAGAATAAATTTGATGATTAAGTTGGAATCTTGACGGTTTCTTAGTTAAAGATAATGAATCTTGAATGATTTAGGGTTTAATTGATGAATATAAGATGTCATTCAGCAAGAATTTTTAACGTTACTTTAAACTTGCTCCGTTTTAATTGTACTTAGAATTAAAGTGCGAGCCATAGATGTATAGAAATCTCTATGTCTTACCTTTCCAATAATCTTCGAACCAGTTCATTTTGGAGTTCTGTAAAGAGAGAAATTGCAATTTTACTACACGGTGTTTAATCTGCTCGCATAGTAATCTGCCAAAACTTTTTACGTTGTTTTAAATGTGTGCCATTATAATTGTACTTAGAATTAGAGTGAGAGCCATAGATGTTTGGAAAGTCCTATGTATTATATTTCCAATGATCTTTGAATAAGGTCATTTGGAGTTCTGTAGAGGGAGAAATCAAAATTTTACTACATGGTGTTTGATCTGCCAGAAAATTTACGACTCGATTCGGTTACCTATAATTGCCCAATTTTCCTTGTTTATGCCCTGAACTTGTGAATAATTAACGGGAAAACTTTTGGGACATCTCTAAACTATAAAGAGGGATATATTGAATTACACTAGGCCTAATGTGGGGTTGAGGATTAGTCATAACGAGATAATAAAGGCGAATACCTATTGGACATGAATTGTAAAAATAATGAATTTAAGGGAATCAGAACGGATCACGGAGAGTATGATTGAACCTATGATGTAGACTAGTAGTTTATGAGTAAATTAACTACTAAAATAACTTAAGGGGTAACTAGGGCCCTTCGGGTAGAGATTAATACTGGAGAAAATACGATAGAGAGTTATAATCATATATCGATAGTACGTTGAGTATTCGAGAGATATATTACATAGGGATTGTATTTATAAGTTGTGAGTATACTTATATGGACTATATTATAGGTTGAGTGTTTACCTATACGGGTTATATTTATAGGTTGCGTGTATGCATATATGCGACATATGGATAGGTTGTGCGTATTCCTATTATGTGTCTTCTTATGTGTGAACATACCTACGCTACCTGCTATCACAGAGGTTCCGCGCAGGGGGCGATTTCACCTTGACAAATACAATGAGGTCTGAATTTGTGCCCGAGAATATTGAACCTAGGTACGATGACTATCTGAGTGTACGATAGTATTGACGGTCAACTAGGTACGTTAGGTATGTGCGTGGCCCATAAGCTTAGAACTATGTTCTCCTCCAATATGTGTTGATTGTAATTTGGGTTCGAGAAGACATGACGAACCATTAGTCCTTGATTTGGTACAAGAGGTACATTAATTTGATAGTAGAGTATGCAAATGTGCATTGCGGTGGCCAGTCCGAAGATGCTGTATTTATATGTATATAGTGTGATGCACACACACACACACACACACACACATATATATATATATATACACACTTGGGTGATGTATCCTACTTGTGTTTAATGTAGGAAGGATAGATAGTGTATATCTAAAAGTGATTTAATTTTGAGGAAATCTACTTAATGTGTAATGGTAGCATATATTTGAAAGATGATTTAAGTAGAGAAACTTAATGAAATGGTTCAATGGTAGCATAAGTGAGATGATAATTATATTTAATACTAACATACGAGACATGTTAATTATTAGTGTTACGATAGTGTACTGTAGAAATTAAAAAGATAATTTAACTAAGGACTTAAGAGTAAAGATTGGGATACTATGGATTACTGTATGGGTAGGGGGAAATAAACTTGTTAGGGGTTAATTAGTTATTGATGAGACCTATATGGGCTGGGTAGCACAGCTAGGTACGAAGCATTGGGCGTGCACATTAGTTGAGAGGTGAGGAACTCAAGAGAGTGTATGTTGAATTGTAATCAATAGTTGCTTTTGATGTGATAAATACTTGCTAAATGTTTTCATATGTTTTGGGCTCTGACCCGTTTGCAAAATATTTTCAAAACCTTTTAGGTGTCCAACAACATGGACACCAAGTTTGATGATCTGTTCTAGGGATGCGTAACTGCAGTACTTGTGGATGCTTGCAATATTTGGATTAGACGATTCAGTCTCTTTATTCCTATAGTGGGACTCAGTTTCAGTTACTTCATTTGGGCATGTCCCTTCAACTATTTCATTTACTTAGTTGTATCGGACTATGTATTAGTGGATTCAATTTTATTTCATGGACTCATTATTGGATTTTTGTATTTGTGGACCGGTGGTTTATACGATATTATTTAGTTAGTTAGTTATCCTGTGATGGATTCATATTGTTATCACTGTCTGAAGGGTTTGGTTATCGTATTCAATTTCTAAATATTGTTGTTTAATGAAAGATAAAATTTGACACATGCTTAATTTAACGTAGGTGGTTACTAAATTAAAAAAAAATCGACAGTGATGCTAAGGATGATCCAGATGACATTCCTATATGTTTTAATGAAGGACTGATTAGCCATGGTTAAAATAGGCGTCGTGTCACATTATTCATCAATGTATGCTAGGTATAATAAAATATATGACCCTGCATTATTGCAAATATCTTTTTTTACTCGAACTAACTTTTTAGCATAATGCTTTTCTTTACACATTGGTATGATGATGAGTTTTCTATTGTGTGTAGGAAAAAATAACTCAAGCGATTGTTAGAAAGTTGAAGACTGTCGGGTTATTTCATTTGTTATCTTTCCTTATGTGCCTTTAGTCAGGCTTGTAATGGGTGATAGGTTTCTTTATTTTCTCGTAATCTTGTGTTGTGTGTTTTGTCACGGAATAAATAAAGTGGAAGATTGGAAGAGTAGGGTATACTCGTGTTTCCTCTCTTATCGAATTGTCTTCTAATTTCCAAAACACATTTTATAAGTCTGTCATTAGGATCCATATTCTACTGGAAAGCTTCTTCAAAGTTCAAGACCTTGAAGTCATTCATTTTTCATCCCTGGAAACACATGATGTGTAATATCCCGCCCCGGTAAATTAATTAAATTATATATTGGGTATAATTGAGAAGGAGTTAATTATAAATATGGAGGAATTATGGGTGAAAAGTTAGAGAAAATTGAAAAAAAATAGGGTCGTAAAAATGACAAGGGATCTCGTTTGAAAGGCAGTGTACAGGTCGTTAGAAGGGTCGTTAGAACGTGCTCTTAGTTTACTGTAGCAAGTCACGCGAAGGGTCGCGCTAACCATATTTCAAACGACATATGTTAAGTAAATTTAATGACATAGGTTAAGTCGTTCGAACGACATTGGTCGAGTTTTTAAATCAGATTACCCTTGTGCGCTATCATAATTTGGAGCGTTGATTTTGTGTGTGGTTGAGCCCAGATCAATTCAGCAAGGGTAAAATGGGATTTTTGAGCTTACGGGGTGTTTTATAAGGGTTTGTTTGGGGTTATTGGGATTATTGTTATTGGCAGAAAATGGAAGAAGGGGAGAGGGAGAAGGAGAGAAAGGGTGAGCTAGGTGGTCTTCCACCTCCACCCACCACCATTCCTCCATTAAACCACCACTCTCCCACCATTTCCATGGTGTATTCAACCCAAAAACACCCATTTCCACTATGGACAAAGTAGAGATATCAATTTTGAGGGTATTGTTGGGGGATTTTGGAGATGAAGATGGATCTTTCATGGAGTGTGGAGAGGGTTTTGAAGGAGTTCTTAACTTGGAACTTAGGAGGATGCAATTAATAATCCCGTGAGGCCACCTTTGGAGGTGGAGGTTGCTCCTCCTACACCAACACCACCATTGAAGCCATTAGAGGTGGGTAAACCTTACTCTTAGTGTAAGATTGTTATTTTTGCATTATAGTCTTGTAGTTAGACTATTCGAGTAGGGTGTATTTAGTTTAGTGATATAATTGTTGTATAGAAGACAAAAAAAATATCTTTATGGAATAAAAATGTTGGAAGATGTTATTTTTGTTAAAAATAAGAAAAGAATAATTTTTTAAAGGTTTTGAAACAGTAGAAGTGGGTGTTTTGTGAAAATAGTGTATTTTCTAAAATGTTAATGAAAAACATTTTATGAATTAAAATATTTGCAATTTATGTAAATTTTTGGAAAATGATATCTTGTTAAAATTAGAGAATAAGTAAATATTTTAAGGTTTTGGAATATTGAAAATGGAAATTTCTAGAAATATTGGTGTTAAATGTTTTATGAATTAAAATGTTGGTAAATGAAGTGATTCTGCTGGAAAAATTAGTTGAATGAAAATATTTCAAAGTTCTTGCAAACATGAAGGTTTTATGAAAAATAGACATTTGTTGAGGATTAAAGAAATAATAATATCTTTGTGCCTTAAAATGTCTTTTTGCAAGTATAATGATTTACCACAATGATAAATATGTTTAAACCATGTAGTAGGAGTTTTAGGTTTAAAATCTATCTTCTCATGCATATAAACTGATAGTATTTTGACATAGAATGTATAACAAGTTAAAAGAAGATTTTGTTGGGTTTAAACATAAAATAATAAAGGTTGGAATTTTAGTCTTCAGATTGTATGAAATTGGGACTAAAAGACATGATGTGTATGCAATTAAAAGACTATATGTTCAATAAAAAGGAATGGCAACTTTCTTATAAAATTAGTCTTAAGTGAAGAAAGTAAAGAAAGGTGTGGTTTGAGAAAATATTGATAAAAGTATTCATCAAGTATTAATGGATAAACATGGAATGGTTACTGAGTCTAATTTACTAATGTTGTGGAATATTAACACTTATGGAATTAAAAAGGGATTAAAAGTGTAAAAGTGTTTCCAATCAAGTAAAATATATAACTCCAAGTGGAAAGGGTGTTAACGAATTAAAACACTCAAGAAGTTGGTATGAATAACTTAATAGTGTTTTTCGTAAAATTAACACTTAAATATGGAGTAAAAGGTGATTTTGGGAACAAATAGATAAAATGATAATTTTACTTAAAGTGGAAAATTTTTATGTAATAAAAATGTTGGAAAGGGTGTTACACAAGGTCGTCCTAAAAGAATATGATTTTTGGAATAAAAATCAAGGTTAAAGTATAAAGGACATGAAATGGTAAATTTTCGAGTGTAACTGGGCAGTAAAGTCCTGGATTTTGTCTTTAGTCGGGTAAAAAGGATAAGTTGGATAATGTGAACATTTTTAAAATGTTAAAACACATTAAAAAGAACTCGGATGACACTGGGATAAAGCAAGAAGGGCCCAAAGCCCTTGGGTGAAAATTCCTAAATCACTAGCCAGAGCATATGGTGCGCATAGCCGACAGTATGGAGCTCATGGAAGTATGCGGTATAGGAAGATTTCAAGAAAAGATAAAAAAAAATATGGAACATTTCAAGAAATGGGTTGTGCGGTAAAATGTGTTAATACAACCAAACTTGAATTAATGTAATAAATATTCCAGTAAAGGTGAAATGGACAAGTAAATGCGTAAATATATTAATATCCATAAGATAAGTTAAAAAGGATAAAGTAAATGGGTGATTAAGAAACCAAGTTGTTAAAACCATAATTCACATAAGTATGTATGGAAAAATGTTTTCAAATGGCAAATAAGTATTTTTTAACACAGTGAGTGCTTGTGTTGAAATGGTGCTTTTCAATGAAAATACTAAAGTACATGAAATGAATAAAAGGGTTAAATTCTGGTAAAGGAATGAGTTTGGATAAACCAAGTGAAATGATTTCAAATGTCGAGATGTATGTGTTAAATAAAGTGGGAATGTTAAGTATGAATAAAGAAAGCCTTTAATAAGATTGAGGTCAATTAATCTGGATAAGTAAGATTTTTGAAAGTAAAATTGGTAATGCATTGGAATATGTATGTTTCAAAGGTATACGTATGTAGATATATGGATATTTTTGCTTTCATGTGGTTGTAGCGTGCAAGTATTCCTTTATATTGTTCGTTTCTATACTTCTTGTATAAATTCCACTAGGCATAAGCTCACACCCCCACTTTGTTACGGCAGGTTGGGAGCAGTTCCGTGTTTTGAGGGCATTATACAAGTAAGAATATTTTATTTATGCTTACATTAGTAGCTCTATTTACTTGGACTTCGGGGTGCTCTCCATGGATCCATCACGTTGTTTATCTTAAAACTGGAATCGTATGTTAACAGTTGAAATGGAAACTAAAATAAAACTAGATTATCAACATTATATAGGTTGTTCCATTGCACTTCACACCTAATGCTTGGTTCGGACCGAGTTGACTCACTAGTAGCCTATAAATCCGGATCGGGCGTTACATGATGTCATTTTAGGATGAAGGTAAATTGACCTAGAGGACTTGTAGTTTTAAATGGCTAAAAAAACAAATTGATAATATCGTTTTCACAATCAATTTGTATTTTTTCCCTGAAAATTATTTTAATAATTTTTCAACAAAAATCTATCTTGAAGAGACATTTTAGTAAAAATTCGTGGAAAAGTCGCGGCTACGAAGTCTTCTCCTCATGAGTCTCAAATTATTGATTGACTTGGTTGAAAAACTCTAGTGATATGTGTAACTTATTTCACTGAGATATCACCATTGTGAAGCATATGTTCGCGTCCGTGAACTCCTAGTTGTGACTTATCATCTAATCTCTGAGGAATTATTTGGCTCGATATGTGACCGTATTTCACATTCCCGAAGACTTTGGTTACAGCCGCGATGTTCTGGCTACGGCCAAATAGATCTAATTTTTGAAAATTCAAATATCTTTTAGTATATTTTCTCTTAAATCACCTTTTTGGGCTAATGGTACTTATTTTCATAAACTCTTACATCCTAAGCATGGTGTGTGCGTGCGTCTTAGCTTGGTTTAGGATTTCGTCATCATTTCTTTTGTTTTTTTAAACTCTGAATAAACCGATTTATGTTACTTGTTTTAATCAATGATCCAAATATTTCAAGAGATGAAATATCCAAGAGAGAAGCCAATTTTTTTGTTCGTCCTTCTTAAAATTTTAAAAACTTTAAAGGAAAATAACTCTAGGTTAATCCTATTTCATATTTTTCTTTCTCTCTCTTATTTGAACTTGATTATCTTTCATTAATTGATAACAATAAAGAGGATGAAGAAACTTTGTGAGTCATATAACACTCATATCATCAATAATATTTTTAAACTTAAGTACTTTGTTCCTTGGTAAATTGTTGTGATAGTGTGGTTCGTCAATAAATAAACAAAGTTTGAGTTTGTTCAAGGGTAACATTATTCATCAGTGGATCAAGACATCAAATATATTCAGATTCTTATTAACGTTAATTAGTGGAAAGGGGTGAGCTTTGAGTTAGCGGGTTGTGTGATCATAGGATTTGTATCCCTAATGTAAGTCTCCTACATCTGGTGTATGTTAATTTACTTTTTCGTGAGATTTATAACATAAATGCTTAATTAATATTAAAATTTTACTTCTTGTTATATCATTGATAAATCTTGTCGCATAAACCTTTAGGGTATGCTCTTTTACTAAGCAAAAAATAAACTTTATAACGAAAAATTTTAATCGGAATATTCACCATTTCGGTGCATAATATGCACTCTCAAGATGAATTTTGGATGTGTGGCCCTAGAAACACACAAGGTAATGTCCTAGCTAAATTATCAAGGAATGGGGCAACAGGTCCCAGTGAAAAAAGAGGACCAAAAAGCATACTAAGGCTCGAAAGAATGGCGATAAAATGGATCCCAATAATGCCTTTAAATGTATAAATATCGTGTTGAAGTAACTGATTTACAAGATTGAGTTTAAATAACTAATTTGCAAGATTGTCCTCAAGGTCAATGATAAAAACAAATTCAAATGTCGAGAAAAAGGTCAGAGATCCGACCAAGAGAATTTCATCTCTGCGGTAGTCATGTCACAATAAATATGAATGAAATATTGAATATTATAAAGACTTCAAGGACCACTTATAGAAGTTGGTGCAATTAGAGATCCTCGAAGACTACATTAATGTAATACCCTGTATTTTTATGGCTTTTAATTTGGGGATTTATTGAATATAATTAACAAAAATTAATTATATAATAATCTGAATTTTATAATAAATAATTACTAGCGTGACGAGAGTTAGTAATTACATGTTAAATATTACTAGATGAGTAAAGTAATATATGAGATTGAATTTCTTAATATTGTCGCGAGTGAATAACACGACAATCATAGAATTTAAGTCGGGACGCGCTTGTATCGTATCGGGACTAAATTAATTGAATATAAAGTAATTAAATTATAAGTCGCCCATATGGTCATTTCAAGTGCGCCACGTGTCCGGAAGGGTCGAAATAGTCAGAAAAATATACCCCGGGATTTAGTTTGGATCTCGAGACGTTTTTAGGCCTAACCGATAACTCGGGAGGGCATTTTAGTAATTTTCCTTTTTAAGGCTTAATTATAAACGAAAATTAAACGGGTATATCTGATGGGAGTGAGAGTCTTCGAGGATTAGAATTGGTAGAGTTGCAGAGAGGCTAAGGAAGGGAGAAGAGAGAATACTCCAAAGGAGAGAACCACCTTACCTACACCACCTTTGCCATCTTTCACCACCAACGCGTAGATCGGGAAACAAGGGACGCAACTATACCCGTCAACACCTGAGAATCAGGCCTTTATATCTGAGGCAAGTATCTATCTTGCTCTAATAATGGTTGATATTACACCCATGCTAGTGTAGAAGGACAATATTTATGTTTCAATAAAAGATAACTTATGTAACCGTGGGATAACGGGGGCATAAAATTTATTAGAAATCATGCGTACATTAAGTGAGGTATTGGGAGACTCAAGAAAGACTTAAACCAGTATGTCAGTGAGGGTACACCTACTAAATTTACACCTGGTAAAGGAAAATACTTCTAGGGACGAGAAGTACTTATGAAAGGACGACAATTGAGAATAAAAAGAAATGGGTTAATTATACGTAGGACTTAGGTGATTTGTACAACGTATGGTTTAAATGTTATTATGGGTCGTGGGCGTACCTAAAAGAATAATGGGAAATATATATATATATATATAATCGAGTGCATGTGTATATATATAATGATATTGATCTGTGTATAATCATACCTGCGCTACTTGCTATCACAGAGGTTTTCGCGCCGGGACAGCCTTATCTCGATGGGACCTTTATGGGGGATATTGACTCGTGCCCTAGAATATGTGATTCCTTGGTATAGGCTATCTCAGAATGATAGTCAGACGATCCTAAGAGACGTGAGGGTATCTGCTGACCTATTAGTGACTTAGAACTATTCTTCGCCTCCATTTTGTGTGTATTATGTTAATACAGTTCGAGAGTGATTCCGAACTAGTATTTCCCTTTTTGTACGAGATACGGGAACTTGATAGCCGAGTATGCCAGCACCATAGATTTATGTGGGGTGCCGATTAGTGTATATATATTGTATGAGAAATTTATATATATACTTATACCTGGAATTATTATACTGTACGTATAAGTAGATAAATATTGAATAAATGCTTTTCATTATGGTAAGAACTTGTCACTTCCCAGCAGTATTGAGAATTACATAATTGGCTTAATTGATCCTTAAGAGGATGGTATTTTAAATAAATCATAGACATATGACTTCGTGAATCAGAATTTATGGGAGGAGAATTGGGTTAGACTTATGAGTCATTTTAGTAGTACGATAGGCGTGCACACTAGATGAGAGGTGAGAATTCTCAAGAGAGTGGCGCGTACTAACATGTGTGTCATATCAACTAGTAAGCATTTTAAATACTTGTTAAACAAATTTTAAAGCTATTTTACACTCGGGCTCTAACTCGTTTCCTGTCATTTGCTTGTCTTTTATATATATATTACAGGTGCCCAGCCACATGGGCGTCAGGCATAGGTTCCTTGGATTAGACGTGATGCAGCTTGTGTGGGAGTTGCAGGTCCCTGCAGTAGACGATTCTTCCTCAGCTTCGAATTCAGTTTTTCTTTAGTTAGGGCATGTGTCGCCCATTTTCATATTTCTGTTTAGACTTGAGAGAGCTTTCTTAATTTTCTATTATTCCAGTATTCTGTTTTGTTTGGGATTTGTTTTATATATTACGTTGACGGTAGTTGTGAGCATTTATTTGGATTCAGTAATCAAGTGGACATAACTCATTTGAATGGTTTCTTTTATTTATCATTAGTACCATTCATAAACTGGTTTATATACATAAGGCCTTTACAATGGAATTTAAATTAAACAAAATTAAATGTTTTTACGACAGTGATGCTAAGAATGAACCAACCGGACACTTTGAATTAATTTAATAAAGGACTGATCACCCGGTATTTAATTAGGCAGTGTATCATAGGTGGTATCAGAGTATTAGGTTCCAGTGTCCTTTAGGATTTGTACGACTCATTATGCTTTCAGCTTAGCGTCTTTGATGTAGAGCCCTATTTTTAGGACTGTTGAATTCTCGCATTTACGATTACATCTTCAGCTATTTGAGATTGATAATAAACTGTAGACTAATAAAATCCCATCTCATTTCAGATGCCTCCGAGACGAGAACCCCGAGACGAGAATGCCCAGCCCGAGCAGCCAGCAGCTCCGTCTCAAGGTATGTTGAACGCAACTAAGGTCGCCGCTATAGTTGCTCAGGCGGTGAATGCAGTGTTAGCGGTGGTGCAGCAAGCCCCACCCCGGGTTCAGGCTGTAGCGCCAGTGCCAGCACAGCTTCCTGCGACATGGGAAAGGGTTAGGGATGCCTTTCAAAAGGCACATCCCCCAAAGTTCTCAGGTAGTTTTGATATTGTCATTGGCATCTGCGCATGTATGAGTGCACTGACGTTCAGAGACAGCTATTGGCATCCTTTAAGCTAGTTGGGGCTGCTTTGCAGTGGTGGGAGTCCACTACCACCTCAGAGGAGATGGATAGCATGTCGATTCAGAATTTTTGGGTGCGTTTTGACCGCAAATATTTCCCATCCTCCGTGCAGACTAAGATGAGGCGAAGATTACTGAATCTAAAGTAGGAGAGTATGAAGGTTGCAGAGTATGAGGAGTTCATGAGACTTCTCACTATAGTGCCGGATGAAGCACCCACCGAAGAGAAGAAAATCTCGTTGTTCTTGGATGGATTGGCCTATAAAATTCGTCAGTGTCTCATAAGTAATCTGTCGTTGAGTACTCACACTGATGTGCTCAATGCCACTTTGTTGCATTGCTAGGATCACCGCTTCCATCAGCAGGGAAGTAAGCGAGGAGGGGAGTCTATCCAGCAGGGTCGGACTAGAGGTAGTGGTGCCGATGGGGCACCAGCAGCTCAGGGGCAGATCTATCATAGTGAGCAGAGTTCCCATCAGGGGGACCCTGCTAAGAGATTTCGATCCGGTGATTCCAGTTAGGGATATGGGGGCTTTAGACAGGGCCAGTCCAGTCAGCATGGCTAGCAAGGCCAACATCATCAGCAGCAGGGCCAACAGAGTTTTCATCAGGGCCAGTGGCAGGGTGGTAGCGTCCAGCAGGGTCGGGGTCAGCAGGGACAGAGGGGAGGAAATTTCAGGGGCAAATTCTTTGGATGTGGCACGAATGTCCATAAGCGCCAGGATTTCCCAGAGGGAGATAGGGCCCCACAGCAGCAGGGTGTCCGTCATGAGCCATAGAGGCCGCTCTTCCCAGCCATCCTCCCAGCGCCAGCTCTCAGATGCCAGCCCTACCAGCCATTGCAGCAGCCCCCGTTCAGTAGGGTAAATTGTAATATAGACGTGTCTATAACGTCCACCAGCCAGCAGCACCACAGGCCCCACCCGCGATTGAGGGTACGTTTCCTATCCATAACACTATGGGGCGTATTTTATTTAATACTGTGGCGTCACACTATTTTACAACCACTAGATTTGCACAACCCACGGGCTTATTAGGCATAGCATAGAGTACAGTGACATGTGTAGGGTCACCACTGGGGAATGGGTCTTTGATTTTCTTTCTATGCCGAGGAGTAGGTATAGAGATTGGTAGCTTGATTCTACCTGCGGATATGCTAGTTTTAGATATGCATGAGCATGACGCCATTATTGGCATGGATTGGCTAGAGACTTATAGGTCCATTATAGATTTCTTTGGTAGGAGTATTATCTTTGCCATTCCTAGTTAGGAGATGTTTTTGGTGGCGATGCCTCGCCCTGAGGGAGAAACGTCCGCCCATTTATACTACATAGAGGAGGAGACCTCTACGGAGATTGTGATTCCCCTGGATTTGACTCCGATTGTTCGTGAGTTTTTTAATGTGTTCCGGGAGATACTGGGCCTACCCCCAGTAGAGAGATAGACTTCATTATAGACTTGATGTCGAGCACTCGACCGATAGCCCGTGCACCATACTATATGGCTCCACCCGAGATGAGGGAGTTACGAGATCAGATTGAGCAACTGTTAAACCAGGGCTTTATTCATAGCAGCACATCACCTTAGGGCGCTCCGGTGTTGTTTGTGAAAAAGAGAGATGGTTCATTGAGATTGTGCGTGGACTACCAAGAGTTGAACAAGGTCACAATACGGAATAAGTATCCGTTGGCCCAAATCGATGACTTGTTCAACTAGCTGAGGGGAGCTGCCTTTTTTTCGAAGATAGACTTAAGATAGGGATACCATTAGTTATGGATTAGAAGCAGGATGTGTTGAAGACTATTTTCTTGACGAGATATGGGTCCTATGAGTTCAGAGTCATGCCGTTTGGGATGACAAATGCTCCAACCGTATTCATGGACTTGATGAACCGAGTGTTCAGAGAGTAATAAGATCAGTTTGTCATAGTCTTCATAGATGACATACTGATTTATTCACAGACTAAGGAGGAGCAAGCCGAGCACTTGAGACGGGTTCTTCAGAATCTACGAGAGCATCAATTGTATGCCAAGTATGAGAAGTGCAGATTTTAGTTACACGAGGTACAGTTTGGGGGGCATGTTGTGTCAGAATTGGGGATATTCGTGGACTCGAGCAAAGTGTTGGCAGTGAGGGAGTGGGGACAGCCCATGACACCGACAGAGGTACGTAGTTTCTTGGCGTTAGCCGGATACTACAGGCGGTTCATTCGAGGCTTTTCAAAAATATCGGGTCCGTTGATGAATCTGACTTGCAAGGGGGTACCGTACATATGGGATGATGCTTGTGAATTGGCTTTTGACGAGCTGAAGGATAAGTTGACTTCGGCGCCAGTTCTTGCTTTACTCAGGACATGGGTGGAGTACCTGGTGTATACTGATGCCTCTCTACAGGGACTCGGGGGAGTACTTCAGCAGGAGGAGTAGGCTATAGCTTATGCCTCTCACAAGCTTAAGCCTCATGAAAGAAATTACCCCACCCACGACCTGGAGCTAGCAGCAATCGTGTTTACATTGCGAATTTGGAGGCATTATTTGCTAGGGGAGAAGTTTTTCTTGTTCACAGACCACAAGTCACTGCAATACTTGTTCACTCAACGGGAGTTGAACATGCGATAGCGCAGGTGGAGGGAGTTTGTAAAAGACTACTAGTTCGAGATACAGTACCATTCGGGGAAGGCTAACGTGGTTGCTGATGCATTAAGCCGTAGGCCGGTAGGTGAGGTAGTAAAAGTATGGAAGGCAAAGTGGAAAGAGTTGGTACACCAAGACGTAGTGGCCCGATCCTTTGTATCTATGATGATGGTCACGCAAGAGATTATTACGAGGGTGATCCAGGCCCAATCAGCTGATACGTTTTGTCGGGATCAGATTATACAGCTCCTAGCTGAGGGTTATGAGTCCTATTCAGTGATTTCGTATGGAGGTTTACAGTTTAATGGGAGATTGGTGGTCCCGAAGGGAGAAGACTTACGTCATGCAGTGATGACATAGTCGCACGGGTCCAGATTTGCAGTACATCCCGAAGGGGATAAAATGTACCGGGACAAGAGGCGGAAATACTTGTGGAGTGAAATGAATAAGGACAGTGCATAGTTCATTTCCAAATGACCCACCTATCAAATGGTAAAAGTGGACGACCAGAGACCGCCGAGATTACTTCAACCGTTGGAGATACCTACGTGGAAATAGAAGAGCATCTTCACAGATTTCATCACTGGGTTGCCTACATCACAGCGGGGTCACGATTCCATATGGGTAATAGTGGATCGGTTGACCAAGGTAGCTCACTTTCTGCCAGTACGGACAGACTACAATACAGGCCAGTATGCACAGTTGTTTATTGCCGAGATAGTGAGATTGCATGGGGTGCCCCTAGATATTGTGTCTGATAAAGACAAGATTTTTGTGTCACGCTTCTGGGAGATCTTTCAGGATGCTATGGATACAGAGTTGAGATTGAGTTCAGCTTATCACCCGCAGATAGATGGACAGACTGAGCGTACCAATCACATGTTGGAGTATATGCTATGCATGTGTGTCCTTGATTTTGGAGGGTGTTGGGAGTCGTATCTTCCACTGGTGGAGTTCGCTTATAATAACTCCTATCAGTTTATGATCGGCATGGCCCCATTTGAAGCTTTGTATAACATACCTTGTCGTTCTCCCGCTTGTTGGCTAGAGGTGGGGGACAACAAGTTGCTCGGGCGGGACAGGGGTGATTCAGGACACGTCATCCAGAATCGAGTTAATCAGGATTCGCATTCGGGTAGCCCAGGACAGGCAAAACAGTTATGCCGATGCAAAAAGGTATTTCAGGGAGATTGGAGTGGGAGACCAAGTATTACTGCGAGTGTCTCCTATGAAGGGAGTAATGAGGTTCATAAAGAAAGGTAAATTGGCTCTGAGGCATGTAGGACAATTTCCCATTATCGAGAGGGTAGGACCGGTGGAATACATATTGGGATTGTCGGAGCACTTGCACCGTATTCATGACGTGTTCCACATTTCTTCGTTGAGACAATATCTTCGGGATGATATTGCCCACACTCACATCACGATAGAGGAAACTGAGTTACATCCCGACAGTTCTTATGGGAAGAGACCAGTGGCTATACTAGACCATAGCGAGAGAAGATTAAGGTCAAAGGTAGTTCCACTTGTACGGGTCCAGTGGGAGCATCATAACGTGGAGGAATCCACTTGGGAGCGCGAGGCAGATATGCGCGAAAAATACCTAGATTTGTTTTTACCAAGTATGCCTTATTTTTTGAATTTAGGGATGAAATTTCATTATTAGGGGGGGGGGGGGGAAGTATGTAATACCCCGTATTTTATGGCTTTTAATTTGGGGATTTATTAAATTTAATTAAAATAAATTAATTTAATATTAATCCGAATTTTATAATAAATAATTACTAGCGTGACGAGAGATCGGAAGGGTCGAGATAGTCAGAAAAATGTATCTGATGGTTTAATTTCAATCTCGGGACGTTTTTAGGCCTAACCCGTAACCCAGGAGGGCATTTTAGTAATTTTCCTTTTTAAGGCTTAATTATGGACGACAATTAAAGGGGTATATCTGATGGGAGTGAGATTCTTCGAGGATTAGAATTGGTAGAGTTGCAGAGAGGCTAAGGAAGGGAGAAGAGAGAAGACTCCATAGGAGAGAACCACCCTACCTACACCACCTTTGCCATCTTTCACCACCAACGCGTAGATCGGGAAATAAGGGACGCAACCATACCCATCAACACCTGAGAATAATACCTTCATATCTGAGGCAAGTATCTATCTTGCTCTAATCTTGGTTGATATTACACCCATGCTAGTGTCGGAGGACAATATTTATGTTTCAATAAAAGATAATTGATGTTTGGGACAAATTGTGAAAATTGCATAACAGAAATCATGTAAGGATGAGTCCTTGTTGAATTTAGATCGGTGAAAACGAAATTGGTATCTAGTAGAGATAGGAATCTATTATTCAATGAATTTCTTGAGAAAATAAATAAACTAGGGTTAAAGATATATTTTGAATTTAATCCAGTTAATGATGATTATTGATGATTCAAGAGGAAATTTACGTTAGAAATCATCTATTATTGTTTATATAATGTTTCTTATGGTTGGTTGGGAGTTTGGGACTCACTAATGAAGATTTGGTGAACTTTTATGGAGGAAACCCGTAGGTTGGAATAGCAGAAACTGGTCAAGAAATGCTCGATCGATCGATCGACTCAAGAATGTCGATCGATCAAAGGTTCGATCGATCGACCCCTTTCCATCGATCTATCGACCCTTCCTGAAAATTGAATATCTTTTCCCTTTTTGATTAATTCGATTAAAATACGTAGGGACCCTTGGGAATAATTTAAATATCATGATGGGACATGGAAAGGACCAGTAGGGTCTAAGTAGGATTCGGTAAATGAAATTTAGTACGAGATGTAACCGTGGGATAACGGGGGCATAAAATTTATTAGAAATCGTGCGTACATTAAGTGAGGTATTAGGAGACTCAAGAAAGACTTAGACCAGTATGTTAGTGAGGGTACACTTACTGAATTTACACCTAGTAAAAGAAAATACTTCGAGGGACGAGAAATACTTATGAAATGATGACAATTGAGAATAAAAAGAAATGGGCTAATTATATGTAGGACTTGGGTGATTTGTACCACTTATGGTTTAAATATTAGTATGGGTCGTGGGTGTACATAAAATAATAATGGAAATATGTATATAACCGAGTGCATGTGTATATATATAATGATATTGATCTGTGTATAATCATACCCATGTTACTTGCCATCACGGAGGTTTTCGCACCGGGACAATCTTGTCTCGATGGGAACTTTATGGGGAATATTGACTCGTGCCCTAGAACATAGGATTCCTTGGTACACGCTATCTGAGAATGATAGTCAGACGGTCCTAAGAGACGTGAGGATATGTGCTGACCTCTTAGTGACTTGGAACTATGTTTCGCCTCCATTTTGTGTGTATTGTGTTAATACAGTTCGAGAGTGATTCCGAACTACTATTTCCCTTTTTGTACGAGATACGGGGACTTTATAATAGAGTATGTCAGGACTATAGATTTTATGTGGGGTGTCGATTAGTATATGTATATTGTATGAGAAATTTATATATATACTTATACTTGGAATTATTCTATTATGCGCATAAGTAGATAAATATTGAATAAATGCTTTTCATTATAGTATGAACTTGTCACTTCCCAGCAGTATTGAGAATTACATAATTGACTTAATTGATCCTTAAGAGGATGGTATTTTAAATATATAATAGACATACAACTTCGTGAATCAGAATTTATGGGAGGAGAATTGGGTTAGACTTATGATTCATTTTAGTAGTATGATAGGAGAGCACACTAGATGAGAGGTGAGAATTCTCAAGAGAGTGGCGCGTACTAACATGTGTGTCATATCAACTAGTAAGCATTTTAAATACTTGCTAAACTAATTTTAAAGCTATTATACACTCGGGCTCTGACTCGTTTCCTGTCATTTTTCCTTCTCTTATGTGTGTGTGTGTGTGTGTGTGTGTGTGTATATATATATATATATATATATATTACAGGTGCCCAACCACAGGGGCGTCAGGCGTTGGTTTCTTGGATTAGACGTGCTGCAACTTGTGTGGGAGTTGCAGGTCCCTGCAATAGATGATTCTTCCTTTGACTCCTCAGCTTCGAATTTAGTTCTCTTTAGTTAGGGCATGTGTCGCCCATTTCCATATTTCTGTTTAGACTTGAGAGAGCTTTCTTAATTTTCTATTATTCCAGTATTCTGTTTTATTTGGGATTAGTTTTATCTATTACGTTGACGGTAGTTGTGGGCATTTATTTGGATTGAGTAATCAAGTGGACATACTCATTTGAATGGTTTGTTTTATTTATCATTAGTACTATTTATAAACTGGTTTATATACACATGGCCTTTACAATGGAATTTAAATTAAACAAAATTAAATGTTTTTACACTTAGCTTAATTATTTATTAGGGTGTTAATAAGGAAAAGTTATTTTACGACGGTGATGCTAAGAATGAACCAACCGGGCACTTTGAATTAATTTAATAAAGGACTGATCACCCGGTATTTAATTAGGCAATGTGTCACAATTTATAGAAAAAAATTTATACAGAAGGTTTCTGCTAACCAGCGACCATACAGCATACTCTACATGCCAAGGAAGGTAATATTTTCACTGTCTTCCACATAACTTCTATTCCTTGACAAATTAAAGTAAATGAGGTCTAAAAGGAGATGAAGTAAGAGGGGACGTTATAAAGGCATGTTAGATCAACCCCTACAAGATGACCACGGGGAATCTGCATTGTCCAAAAGAGAAAGGCCACACAGTTATGAATATTGGACATCACCTGAGAAGGCCAAGGATAAAAAAGAAAGAGGGAAATTTTTGGAGGCAAGCTTCGTCAATGGGGTTCAGTTACTGAAATAGTTGTCAAATCTAGTAAGTATTGATGAAGGAAGTGGCAAATAGATAGCTTATATATATTTTACATACATGAATAAGTTCGTCTCCATGATCGACCCATTGGTAGATGCTAATTAAAGCCACGAACATACGAGATTTTGAGACGCATATTTGGGATACCATCAAATCCCTTTGTTCGGACCAAATCAGAAAATAAGTCTTTCATCACAACTTGGAATTTATTGTTACAATTTCATGGCTTTTGGATTGATGAACACGGGAGGAAACTACCAAAGGTTGATAATGAAGATGTTCAAGGAACATATTGGGAACACTAGATAATGTTACACAAACTTGGATAAAATCACTAAATGTATAATGAACAGTAAATCAGTTCATATGTTGAAGTTTAACCTATTTAGGCGTTCATAAATAATGAATACAAAGACAAATGGAAGAAAAAAGAATCAAACACAAGGATTTAAGTGGTTGAGCAGAATTTCCTACATCCATTATGAAGAGAACTCAATTTTCACTATAAATAGTGTTTGAACCATTATGTTTACAATGTCATTTTAATCTTTATCTATCTTCTTACCCTTTTTATAGAGTTACAATAGCATGTGAAGCTTAGTTGGCCCCAAATAATTGGAAAAAATCTTTGTTAAGTTGAGTAGAATAGTGGCATGTGAAGTTACTTAGTCTACAAGTGAAGATAATGATCCATTTTATACTTAGCTGGAGGTGGGTGCACACTTAAAGTTACATGACATGAGTCTTAAAGTTGTGATCCTTTGAGAAGATGAAACATATCCCTTGAGGATATTAATAACTGAGTGTAGATTATTCTTCATATGGCTCTTATGGTCCCCAAAATTTATTAGTCAAGCTGAAAAAGGTCCAAAATACCCTTTTAATGTTATTCCACAAATTTGAAGCTGTAAAAAGGGGTTGTGTCCGACCCTAGTAGCCCAAGGACAAATCTGATTGGACAAGGGTACTGGATGTCTTTCCCTTGGAGTTTAGATTCTATGAGATCGAATCTGGGAGGCCAGGGTCGATCCAAGTTTAGCAATTGTGGGATGTGGTCATAAATAGGTATATCAATTACCCCTCAATCTTTTGATAGGTATGTTGACGTAGAATGTTGGATTCTACATCTGAATCCAATTAGTGATAGACCAAAATAGTGAAGCCTAAACATGATAGTAGTTGAGATGAAAAAGCAAAACATGGCTTGCTAGTGGAGCTAAAAAGTCTCGGTATTAGAAGAATAAAAATCATTACCTATATGAATCGTTACTCTTTTGATTATCAAATCAATCATACACCAATCTTTCATCTTTAATGATATCATCAAAATTGCATAACTAAAAGTTATCAAATTAAATTTTAGTTATTCAATTAGTGAATTGTCAAAACGAACTCAAGTTTCGAAATAATTACATTCACATTATTTTTTCAGTAGGAACACAAAAATCTTCATTAAATGGAAATGATAAATGTTCAAAAAAGTGAAGGAAAATAGTTCAACTTTGAGTAATCTCTTTTAGCTAAAAAAGAGTGGGGTCCACTAATTTGACTTTTAATTATTACATTGGAGATAGTTTATTAAATCAATGTTGTTAACTCCAAAATATTCGTAGCTTTAACTACACCATTGTAGGTATCCTTATGTATGCCTTTAAGAATACCTACTTTAATGGTTGTTAACATCCCGAATTTTAGCTTGAATCTGATTTGAAATTAAATTTCAAGTTTTAATATTTCAATAACCTAATAATATATTTATCTCTTTATTAAATATACCAGATGCGGATTGATGTCAATCTAGAATGATTATGATACTATCTGATCTATTTATTATTGCCTAAAACTAATAGCTACTTGTAATACCTCGTATTTTTATGACTTGTAATTATGAGATTAATTAAATAATATTGCTTTTAATCATTGTTCTAAAAAACTCGCCCAGGCTCCGCCTGGGCACGCCTAGGCTTAAGGCTTGGGAGAAACGCCTCGCCTTACGCTTTTCACGCCTTATTCTTGGTAAAACCCTTAAGGCGCACTTTTTTCTAAAAACAACAATTCCTTAGTGAAACGATGTCGCCTTTTAAAGAATTTGTTTACAAATCGGACCATTACTTATCCAAAATAATCAAATAGTATTTTAATTTGCATATATTCAGACATATTTTTATGATATGTGCAATTTTTGTATTTTAATAGCCTTGTTATGGTTAAAAAATATTAAAATATATTAAGAAGGCCTAAACGCCTTTTCACGCCTTTTTACGCCTAGGCCCGCCTAGGCTTCTAAGGCTTGGCTTGGCCTCCACGTCTCAATCACGCTCCGCATTTTTTAGAACCTTGCTTTTAATTATGGGATTAATTAAATTAATTTGGGATAATTATTGAAAATTAATTCGAATTTAAATAACTAGCGAGATGAGAGTTAGTATTTAAATATGATGATAATGTTGAGTATTACTCAGTGATTATGGTAATATGTGATTATTGAATTTATTAAAATTGTCGTGAGTTGAAAATACGGCAGTTTCGGTAATTTAATGGATTTAAAAGTACTTTATTTTTATGCCATCCGTATGATCATTTTGAGTGTGCCAACGTATCCGAAAGGGTCGAGATAGTCAGAAAACACTAGCTGGGGGTTTAGTTTGGGTCCCGGAACATTTTTAGGCCTAACCGGCAACCCAGAAGGGTATTTTAGTCATTCATATTTTTGGTGAATAAGGACCTATGAATTTTAGACTGATTTTATCATCCAACACTTGAGTCCCTTAGGGTTTTCACAACCAAAAATCATCATGGCAGTTAGAGAAGAAGAGAGGAGAAGTTCTAAGGGTTTTCCATGGCCGTAACCACCACTTAGAGGCTTTTGCACCACCGTCACCACCACCGGATAGATCGGAAAGCAAGGATCACCCCCATACCGTCTACTTCATTGGATCAGAATCTTTATTTCAAGCAAGTGATTTAACTTGCAATAATTTAGTGCATATATCATCCATGTTAGGTTAGAATTGGAGAATAACCTTGAATAATGATAATTGAATGGATTTGAAAATTGAAATCGAAATCTGGGTCGGATCGCATGTAGTTAAAACTTCTTGCCATAAATTAGATACGAAATCATGCTTCATGTGTAAGGAATTACGAAATTTAATCAGGATTTATGATGTTCTTGAAGAAATTTGGAAGAACTAGGTTTAGAGGAATAATTATGACTTTTGATCCAAGAAACTGTTGATTGAGGATGATTTAATGACTCTAATAATGTTAGAAATTATGTAAACACGTTGGTATGATGATTAGTATACTTGGTTGAGAGTTTTGGACGTTGAAATGAAGAATTAGAGGTGTAAAAAAAGGAAACCCGTAACTGTTTAAGAGAATCTGGGCAAATACATGTTTGATCGATCGATCGACCCAAGAATGTCGGTCGATGATCGATCGATCGATCCTTTTCGTCGATCGATCGACCCCTCCTGATTTTTGGTTATTGTTTTCCCTTAAAGTTAAAGAAAATCCCAATGATGATTCTTAGGGTGATTAATTTGATATTGTGGGACTTAGTTAAGGTCAATAGAGTCTTAGTTATTGCCCGAAAAATGTTATAACTTATGGGATCGAGCGTTATAATTACGAGCGGTTACCGAGTGAGGACGGTTGAAATCTTTCGATTTGGGACTGAAAGTGGAATGAAAGATAATGTAAGGGTATGAGCAGTAGCATAGGGATTTTATATTTGCTGACATAACATTTGAAACTAATAGGAGACCTAGTAACCTTTTGAGATAGGTTTAGGTACTTAAATTGATACGACGAGAGAAAGTTATCAAGTTAAATATAAAATTACATATGATGTTCGGGAAAATCTCATTACGTACGAGACTTACTAAATAGAATGTGAATATCCATATTGAAATATGATTACTTAGGTTGTGTGAATGCCTAGTGTATGGATTTCTTGTGTGTATGACATACCTACCATACTTTCTATCACGGGAGGATAGTTTTTTTTTTGAAAAAGGACCCTCTTATCCTTGTGTGCCTTCGAGGGGATTTAGACTGGTACCTTAAGAACATAGGACTTTGAATGACTTATTTGTGAGTTGATAAGTCCTCTGACCATGGGATCGTAGGTATATGCGTGACCCATGGATATATGAACTATGTTCGCCTCCAATATGTGTGATTTGTATTCTGACGGTTCCTGAGTGATTCGAAACACGTGATCCTTACGTACGTGATGTACATAGATTTGATAGCAGAGTATGCATGCACCGCAGCTTAGCCTAGGGGTGACATATATATATATATGTACTGTGAGTGATTTGCATATATACTTTTGACTGGTTCACTTTTGCTTAGTAGATGTGCATAACTAAGATATTTGAATGGGCTAAGAATGTGAGAATTTAATTAACACTTGAGATAAGTAATATAATGAATGTGAATATGGGTCATGAATATAACTTGTTTGGGTATTACGAGTAGATACCCTATGATAAAGTGCGAAAGTAGGAATGGTACAGACTAGTTAGTTAGCGGCATAACTAGGATGGGTTAAGGGAATACGTTAGGCGTGCACATTAGTTAAGAAGTGAAAAACTCATGTGATAGTACGCAACTAACATGTTTATAATATGTGTTGTTTAATTGTAAGTTAAACACTTGCTAAAGTTTTAAAATGTTTTCACCTCGGGCTTTGACCCGTTTTCCTCCAAATATATTTTGTTTTGTAAAAACATTTTTAGGTGCCCAACCACAGGGACGCCAACCATAGGAGTTTCATTACATTGACGTGTTTTAGCTGCTGTGAAAGTTATAGGATCTCGGTATTAGACGCCTCCACATTCTGTATTTGATTCTACTTAGGATTACTCATCTGGTAGGGCATGTCGCCCATTTCCATTTAGAGATAGCATTCTCAGACTTTTAGTTTTATTTCAGATGTTGGTTTATTAATTCAGACTCTTGTATCGGGACTTTATTTTACTCTGGTATTATTATTGGAGTGTTTACTCCAGACTCAGTTTATTTCTTTTCGTTGATTATTCATTTGAGATTGTTTATGCGATTAATAGTTGTTGACTTAATTACTTGGTTTATGTTAACTTAATTAATAAAATTTGGCATCTCTCTTTTTAAATATTAGATGGCTAGTAATAAATTAAATGTTTTCGACAGTGATGCTACAACTGAACCAACTTGATATTCTGTATTAATTTCATAAAGGAGTAGCTACCCGGTATTTAATTAGTCGGGGTGTCACACTACTTAGATAAAGCATATAAGTATAAATGATAATATATAAAAGGATGAAAATAAATGAATTACTTATCTAGGAATCGCTATAGGGAGAGATGAGAGAAAAAAAATGAATCCTGATTTATGTGGTTCGGCCTAAGGTGGAGCCTATGTCCACAGATGCAAGTGTAGACAATATTAATTTAATGGAATGAGAGTGTATAATCTACGTTAGTTGTCTATTTCTTATTTCCTCCCCTCTCCTTAAATATGGGCATTGGTGTATTTGTTTATGGATTATTCCAGCTAGCCCCCTAGAGCCTGTTAAGTGTCTTGTCTTTATGGATTAAACAAGTACCCACTTTATACTATATCAAAGGAATAATTATAAAGTTATTATGGGTAAACATGGAAGGAAGTAATGTTTGTTTGTTTCCAGCATGTGGTGCATTGTTGTCAACATCCCACTATCTGAGTCATGCTTTCTATGACGAATCCATTTGACAAAGTTAGCATGAATGTCAATCGACGAAGTTTAGTGCATTGTCTTAAATAGTAAGGCCGACCATCCTAGATCGATAATGTTAGTATCTAAGTCGATGTCGTTGTTACATCAGCCGACCCCATCGATGGTAAGTAATGAGTCCAGGTGTCCTCTTCAGACTGGTTTATGAATCATATCATATTAATGGTATAACAAAATCCTCCAAGACTTTGCTCATTATAGAAGGTTACAACAGATTTTTAGATGTACTTCGTCTTTTGGGTTTGTTGAGCTTATTGAGTGAGTGAAGTGTAATATGACATGTCACCGAATCGTGTTCTTGTCGGACTACGAGGTTCTTCTTGGCTAAGGAGGCAATCATGCCATTGAAAGACCAAATTTGCATTGATGCTATGAAGCGGCAAAGTCTTGAGGAGGCTCTTAAAAAGGCAATAATGTTCTTTCCAAAGCCAGTGAGGCTCTTGCCCAAGTAAAGGAGAATGTTGTCAAGAGATTCAATTCTTATGCAGAGTACAACCTCGAAACCGTGAACTTCTTTCTTAAAGGTTATGATGAGATAAAAAGAGGATAGTGAAGCTCTATCCTAACATAGCAGAGGTGGTTGGCAAGTGGGAGGCTAACGAAGAGAAGGCTACAGCCATGGTCTCTGAAATCCTGATGGCGGTGGACAAGACCATTGTTGAGGGTCAGTAAACTAGTCCACCTGATAAGCATGTTCGCAACACTAATATGATTGTTGCCGCTATCGTCACCATTCCTCGAGTCACCCCCGGGGTCGGAGATGCTCATGTTGCTTGATTTGTGTTTCCATGATGTTTTTTTAGCAATATTTGTTTATTTCAAACACTTATTTATAATGATTGTTAGACTATTTTTCTTCTGAACACTTTCAATTAGAAATTGAATTATTTAAACTTCTTGATTGTTTTATTTTGCTCCGCTATACTATTAGCCCCCACTTGTAATGAAGTGGTTGTGCGAAAATATTTTTGACAAGTAGATATGTTCAAATTTTGTTGACCTCCTAGTTAGTTCTATTCCTATGGTCTCGAGGTGGGATCTCACTAAGGGTGGCAATTCGGGTCAACGGGGCATGTTTTGGGCCGACACGACACAATAATTTTTTTTCGAACACGAATACGAACCCGACATGAATTTGTGTTTTTTTTTAGTTCACATGAACACGACCCAAATAAAAAATAACACGACACGAATACCAGAATTTCTTAAATTTCACGCACGATAACACAATAACACGAAATGACACTACTGATATTTCAGACACGAACACGACATATCGTATCAATTTCGTGTCGTTTTTTCTAGTCGTTTCTAAAATTTCCACCCCTAGATCTCACCCACCGGCCATGTCGACTTACTAGATGTTTAATGTTAAGATAAGCCGCTAATAGTTTATTCTTATGATCATGTGGTCGGATCTTTTCGACTTGATCTGCCTTACTATATACCGTTTTGAACCAACTTAAGTTGTCCAGACTTATTATATACCATTACTTATGCCAGCTTACTGGTCGTATGGACGAATCTTGTCGTCCTGACCATGTGTCGGCATTGGTTTCCAGAGTCGACCAAATGTACTAGTATTTATATGTGTGTTAGTCAGTTATGGTCGGATATTTTCGATCATATGATCCAGATTTGGGTAAATGTACTAGGATATATCTTTGCGTTAGTCGTCTATGTGAGTGCACTGGACTTATCAGTTTGAGCTACACTTCTTGATCATGACCTGTCTAAAACGAGGTCATTCATGAAGTGTTGCTTGATTAGTTATTTTTATGCTCAATTTTGATATCTCTTCGGCTTGATCTTCTTGCGCGTCTCTTTTGCCGACAAGCTGGGCAGTGAATAGTGAAGAAAATTTGAAATGACATAGTATGTAAAGGAAGAGTCTCAAATTCTCATTGGTCATTGGAAATTGATTACAAAAATGGTTGAAAATTTGTTTACATGATTGATTATCTTGGCTTGTAATCAGTACTAATAGTACTTACTTAGATGTTCTGCATTCCACGGGTTCTTAAACTGTTCACCTTTTAATGCCTTAATTCTGTAAGTTCCAGGTCGCTCGATTGCATATATTATGTATGGGTCATGCCAATTCGGATCCAGCCTTTTCCCTTCTTAGATGACCTTTTAAGCACATAATATCCTTCATTTAAAGTGCTCAGTGCTACCCTTTTATTATAGAAAATAGATTTGGGATCTGAAGTGTTGTGTATTCCATGACTTCCTCTATCATGTCCAGATCGATTCTTCTCGTTAGGTCTCTCGTAGGAGAGTCAAAGTTTAGTATCTTGTGGCTGGTAAGCCGACCTCACTAGGTATAACCACCTCCATGCCAGATGATAACATGAAGTTTGCGCTAGTAAGACTAAGCATATAATCTCACGGGGTCACAATCAATAGGGTGGACGTGTAAAAGTGATATATACAGGAGAAGAGAGCATAGTAGAGATAAACATGAGATAAATATACAAGATGTAAGTATAGGAGTAAGGAGAAGATGGAAGTGGAGGTACATGTAGAAAAGTAGGAGAGTAAGAAGTAACATCCATACGAAAATAGAGTCTAGTCCTCTAAAAAAAATCCCCAGCGAAGTCGACATTATGGCCATCCGGGTCGAATTCCTCTAGCGGGAGTCGATCTAAAAAATCGGGATGGGAGAGGAAAAGTCCCCCTCTCTCTTCCCCTGCCATGCACGTGCGGGTGATTCGAGGATATGGAGACCCTCTTTCCTCCACTCGCGCAGGCATCTTCGTGGTCTACCTTGGATATAAAATTAGCGATCGTAAAAAGGGGATAACACTAAGAAATGGAGTCGTTGGCCTATTTTTCTCAAAACAAGCAAAACAATGTGACCGCCTTGAGAGAACGGCAGCAAGGTCATACTGATGCATACAAAACCAAGTGATTCGAAGGTTCGGGGCTAAGTTGCGGAGTGGGAAGGTGTTTGGCACTCATTCCGCCCTTTCAGTCTCTCATAGGTTATGTTGATTTTCTCTTCTTTCTCCAAAGCATGATGTGTGTGTACATGTGTGTAATATAAGTAATAGGATAAGGTAATCCCCCGACTCATGTCATGAAAACAACAGAGCAGAATCATCCAAAGGAGTGTACCCAAAAATAATCATAAACATGTGATGTGGATGTTTGCCAAATCACGCGTCGCTATAGAAAAGTGACTATACATATCAGGTGAGACACAAATATATAGGAGTTTAATACTCACAAAAATAGATATAATAGAATATAAAAGGCATAAAAATGGAAAGGGAGGACTCGAATCTCAGGATTAACCCAGGACGCCTACGTAGACCAAGGGGCATCAAAATCCACGTAGTTCAAATATAGTGTAAGGGTAGGGTTCAACTCATAAACCTAAATTTAAGACTCCTCTTTGAATACTTATGATAAAAATGTATTGAAGTGTGAAAGTGTGAGAAAATGAGGAAGTGTTACTTTTGGAATTTACAAGTAAACCATTTTTGGGGTTTTTTTGGTTTTTTGTTAAAATAAGTGTCGTGAAATACTAATAATAACAATGGATATTATTTTATGTGAGATAATGAAACAAAATTAAAAGATATCACAAAACGAGAATAAAGTGAATAATAACACTAAATGAGTAAGATTGAAAAGAGATAAGGGTGGACCTCCTAGAAGACTTTTGTTGCTGAATTTGGGAGATATAAAGCTTGATTTTGTAGTGGTATAAGAGCGGTACAGTAGGATGAGGTAAGTGACCAAATGTGGTAGGAAATTGAGGTGCAAAAATGTAGAAAAATAGGGCATTTTGGTAATAATGGTGCTCTGATTTCGAGAGAATGTTTATTGACTGCTGAAAGGGACCTCCTTCAGGATTGAGGTCATGGGATCTTTATATAGTGAACTTTAGGGTTATGGGGTGCCGTTCGATGTGGCTCATGTCCTGCCTATTTTCATAGTGCCTGCCTTGCTAGACAAGAAAAGTGTAACAGCCCGAATTTTTTTAAATGGGTATTTTTAAACTAATTTTGAAAAATTCGAGAAAAATAATATTCTGGATTTAATTATTTTTAATAATTAAATATGTTGGTTTTTATATTCAAAATTCGGAAAGTTATCTTAAAAGACTCGTAATATGAGTATATACAAGTCTTGGGCCATTTATAAGAGTCCTTAAAACATAAAACTCTCTAAGAGTCCTCTAAACATAAAACTCTCTAGAAAATATTTTTTATAAAAATATTTGACCGTCCGATCGAGCTGAAATTTTTTGTGCAGCTTCCGCTCGTCTTCAGCTACTACACCCTTAAATTTCAGCCAATTCCAACGGTCCGATCGTCTGGAATGTTTTTTTTTAGTGTTTGCATATGATTAGAACTATTTTCTTAATCAAACTCGTAATCATTTATATATCAACAAATTCGTGGCTTGGTTTTTCAAATCACGTTTTCATCAACTTTTCAACCAGAAGACCTCTCAAAAATTATTCACTTTCATCTACAAACTTTAGCCGCAAACTTAATCAAGTGTTTGACTCAATATTTGAAGGCTTATTTGATGTTTTCTCGAGTTTGGGCTAGAACGAGTTTTGATTATTTTCGCAAAAGGGACGTGATGGTGCGATCAGATTTTGAGTCAGAAATTTATGTGACGGGACTTACACAATATGATCATAAATTCTCTCGAGAGTATTTCATTTGTTTTCTGTATCAATTGCACTCATGTTGAATTGTTATATTCATTGGAATCCTGGAAAAATTGTTGGAATCTATTATTTGATTCATTGAGATATATTATATTGTTGATTTGAGCATAGTGTCATGAGATTTTAATATGACATGGAGAATAGACACCCGCCAATAGTCCAAAAATCATTATATGGCTTTGAGATACCAAGGGAAGGTGAGGTGAGGCCTGATAACCCATTAATGTGTTGTTGAGAAATTAATATTCATATAATGCTTGAGTATTGCAATTGATTTGTACATGCGCATTCGTATTGCTGCGATTTATTCATCGTACCAATTATTTTTGAGCATCTATTCATGTCATATTGTGTACTTCCTTGTATTTTCTTTTAGTGGCAGGCTAGCCTGAATTAGGACGCTATGGACTATTTTGGAGAATTATTTTAGAGCTTGAAATGGAAGATTTATTTTTATATATAAATTAGTGGTGTAATTTTTGGTGGAGAATTGTGTATTTTGGGAGAATCGTTATTGTAACTCATTATTGTGAAAATAGAAGAATTGTAGTTTTTTAATATTTAAATCGTGGAAATTATATGCTCTATACTTATTGTGGATATATTTATATTAGTTTTATCGCAGTAGCACGCCGCGTGTCTCTTTTCGAGCGCGCGGGGTGTTACAGATGGTATCAGAGCTTAGGTATACGACAACCCTCGGGTCTTGGATTTTGGGTCTAGCATGCGCGTTTCCCGAGTTTTCTTTAGAAATAGAAATTTTTTGAAGATATCTTAGGTATCGTGGTGAGGATGTTTAGAATTGATTTGACGATTTTAGTGTTGTGATTTTTGGGAAATAGAATCGAGTAGTATTTCATTTCGAGCGTTAGGTTTCGAGGGCAAAATTCCTAATTAGTGGGAAAGTATGTAACAGCTCGGATTTTTTTAAATGGTTATTTTTAAACTAATTTTGGAAAATTCGAGAAAATAAAATTTTGGATTTAATTATTTTTCATAATTAAATATGTTGGTTTTTATATTTGGAAAGCGGAAAGTTGTCTTAAAAGACTCGTAATATGAGTATATACAAATCTTAGGTCGTTTATAAGAGTCCTTCAAACATAAAACTCTCTAAGAGTCCTCGAAACATAAAACTCTCTAGAAAATATTTTTTATAAAAATATTTTCCCGTCCAATCGCGCTGAAATTTTTTGTGCAGCTTCCCCTCGTCTTCAGCTACTACACCCTTAAATTTCAATCAATTCCAACGGTCTGATCGTCCGGAATATTTTTTTTTTAGTGTTTGTATCTGATTATAAATCTTTTCTTAATCAAACTCTTAATCCTTTATGTATTAACAAATTCGTGACTTGGCTTTTCAAATCACTTTTTCATCAACTTTTTAACCAGAAGACCTCTCCAAAATTATTCCCTTTCACCTACAAACTTTAGCCCCAAACTTAATCAAGTATTTGACTCAATATTTGAAGGATTATTTGATGTTTTCTCGAGTTTTGGCTAGAACGAGTTTTGATTATTTTTGCTAGAGGGACGTGATGGTACGATCAGATTTTGAGTCTGAAATTTATGTGACGATTCATGTGATGATTTTGGGGTACAGGACTTACACAATATGCTCCGAAATTCTCTCGAGAGTATTCCGTTTGTTTTCTGTGTCAATTGCACTTATATTGAATTGTCATATTCATTGGGATCCTGAAAAATTGTTGGAATCTATTATTTGTTTCATTAAGATATATTATATTGTTGATTTGAGCATAGTGTCATGAGATTTTAACATGACATGGAGAATGGGCACCCGTCAATAGTCCAAAAACCATTGTATGGCTTTGAGATGCCAAGGGTATGTGAGATGAGGCCTAGTAACCCATTGATGTGTTGTTGAGAAATTAATATTGATATAATGCTTGAGTATTGCATTTGATTTGTATATGCGCATTCGTATTGCTGTGATTTATTCATCGTGCTAATTATTTTTGAGCATTTATTCCTGTCAAATTGTGTACTTCCCCATATTTTCTTTTAGTGGCAGGCTAGCGTAGATTAGGACGCTATGGACTATTTTGGAGAATTATTTTAGAGCTTGGAATGGAAGATTTATTTTTTATGCAAAAATTAGTGGTGTAATTTTTGTTGGAGAATTGTGTATTTTGGGAGAATCATTATTGTAACTCATTATTGTGGAAATAGAAGAATTGTTGTTTTGTATAGTGGAAATTAGATGCTCTATAGACTTATTATGGAGGGATTTATATTAGTTTTATCGCAGTAGCACACAGCGTGTCTCTTTTCGAGCGCGCGGGGTGTTACAGATGGTATCAGAGATCAGGTATACGACAATCCTCGGGTCTTGAATTTTGGGTCTAGCATGCGCGTTAGACGAGTTTTCTTTAGAAATAGAAAATTTTTGAAGACGTGTTAGGTATCGTGGTGAGGATGTTTAGAATTGATTTGACAATTTTAGTGTTGTGATTTTTGGGAAATGGAATCTAGTAGTATTTTATTTTGAGCGTTAGGTTTCGTCGAATTTCGAGGGCGAAATTCCTTGTGAGTGGGAAAGTATGTAACAGCTGGATTTTTTTAAATGGGTATTTTTAAACTAATTTTGGAAAATTTGAGAAAAATAAAATTTTGCATTTAATTATTTTTAATAATTAAATATGTTGATTTTTATATTTGGAATTCGAAAAGCTATCTTAAAAGACTCGTGATATGAGTATATACAAGTCTTGGGCCGTCCATAAGAGTCCTTAAAACATAAAACTCTCTAAGAGTCCTCGAAACATAAAACTCTCTAGAAAATATTTTTTATAAACATATTTGACCGTCCGATCAAGCTAAAATTTTTTGTACATCTTTCCCTCATCTTCAACTACTACATCCTTAAATTTTAGCCAATTCCAACGGTCCGATCGTTCGGAATGTTTTTTTTAGTGTTTGTATCTGATTAGAACTCTTTTCTTAATCAAATTCTTAATCATTTATATATCAACAAATTCGTGGCTTGGATTTTCAAATCCCTTTTTCATCAACTTTTCAACCAGAAGACCTCTCCAAAATTATTCCCTTTCATCTACAAACTTTAGCCCCAAACTGTGTTTGACTCAATATTTAAAGGCTTATTTGATGTTTTCTCGAGTTTGGGTTAGAACGAGTTTTGATTATTTTCGCGAGAGGGACGTGATGGTGCGATCAGATTTTGAGTCTAAAATTTATGTGATGATTCATGTGATGATTTTGAGGTACGGAACTTGCACAATATGCTCATAAATTCTCTATAGAGTATTCTGTTTGTTTTCTGTGTCAATTACACTCATGTTGAATTGTGATATTCATTGGGATCCGAAAAAATTGTTGAAATCTATTATTTGATTCATTGAGATATATTATATTGTTGATTTGAGCATAGTGTCATGAGATTTTAATATGGCATGGAGAATGGATGCTCGCCAATAGTCCAAAAACCATTATATGGCTTTGAGTTGCCAAGGGGAGGTGAAGTGAGGCCTAGTGACCCATTGATGTGTTGTTGGGAAATTAATATTGATATAATGCTCGAGTATTGCATTTGATTTGTATATGCGCATTCGTATTGCTACGATTTATTCATCGTGCTAATTATTTTTTAGCATCTATTCCTGTCATATTGTGTACTTCCCCGTGTTTTCTACTAGTGGCAGGTTAGCTTAGATTGGGACGCTGTGGACTATTTTAGAGAATTATTTTAGAGCTTGGAATGGAAGACTTATTTTTTATGTATAAATTAGTGGTGTAATTTTTGTTGGAGAATTGTGTATTTTGGGAGAATCATTATTGTAACTCATTATTGTGAAAATAAAAGAACAGTGATTTTGTTATATTTAAATCGTGAAAATTAGATGCTCTATACTTATTGTGGATGGATTTAGATTAGTTTTATCGCAGTAGCACGCTGCGTGTTACAAAAGTGCACCCTACAAATTAGCAGGGAGTCTAGGGTGCGTACAAGCAGTCCGGAATTGACTTTTTTGAAAAAAAATGAACATAAAATGCAAACCGTAAGTCCGAATCGTGCACAATCGGAACCATTGAAAAGGGAATTCAGAGCGCTTAAAGAATCTATTGAGCCACTCTCGATTCCGAGAGTTTACTGAAGTCAAACGAGGCTTGAAAGCACCTACTGGTCTCCAAACATGTAATTTTTTTAGTAAAATGGGTCGTTCATGCGAACCGTTGGGCCGATTCGCGCATGGCTTGGGCCGTTGGAAAGGGAATTCAAAGTCTTTCGATATTTCATTGAGCTTTTCTTGGTTTGGAGAGCTGATCAAGGTTGACGGGGCCCGGAAGCACCCAGTAACCTTTTGGAGTGAAACGGGTCATTCATGCGAACCGTGAGGCTGATTCGCACACTGCATGGATCGTTGGAAAGGGAATTCAGAGCCCTTCGAGATTTCATTGAGCTTCGCTCAAGTCGGAGAGCTGACCTTTGTCAAATGGGGCCCGGGGGCCTCCAGAACAGTACTTGGAATAGAAACAATCATTCTTGCGAACTTTGAGACCAATCCGTGCGCGGCAAAAACCGTTGGAAAGGAGATTCAAAGCCCTTCAAGGTTTCATTGAGCTTCGCTCAGGTTAGAGAGTTAGTCGGAGTCAAACAGATTCCGGAAGCGCCCGGTGGCCTCCAGATCAGTACTCGGAGTACGGAGGGAGGAGTGTTATGGACTAAAGAAGGTAGTTTATGGGGTTTTAGGATGGGGTGTCTACAATACCCAAAAGGTAAAAGGACTAAAGTGGGCATACTAAGAATAGTACAAGGAATAATACCAAAATAACAATAATAGGGAGGTACCAAGTTAGATACAAGTTAAATTTGGGGTCCCAAAAATTATTTTTCAAAAATTAAAGAGGGCCTAAAATTTTAACCCTCAAAAATGTCAACAAAAAATGGCCATACTAATTTTTTTTAGAATAAACATAAGACATTACTGGTCACCGGCCCATTGAGTGAACTTTCTTGTTTCATCCACTCTCTTGCCCGATATCTTTTGATTCATGTCTCTCTCTTTGTTGCATGTGACGAAAAGCTAGGGTGAGATTGCACCCATCTCGTCTTCTCCTACTTTGGCAACACTCTCGAGGAAGATTTGAGCCTTGACCTAGCCTCACTTTTCTCAACTATGCATGTGTTGCCCTAGGGATGGGACAAGGAGGTTTCGTTGGAGGTGGGGCATGGGCCACGACAATAGTTACCGACGAGATGAGAGCATAGTTATTTAAGACGTAACTAGTGACGTCAATGTCTCCCCAGAACCTAGATGCAAGGCGAGCACCCAATCGTGAGGTGCACAATCTTGAAAACATGCAAAATTGTATCTTGGTAAAAATATGATTATTTTATAATCGAAATTTTAATATACTTACATAAATTACCAGTGTACATAATTATAAAGAGACATAGGAGAATATATGGAAACCCATGAAAAAATATATATTAACTATAAAAATTTAATCAACATGGTAATCCTCAAATAATCAATAAAAGAAAAAATATTCATCTTTTTAACACAAATGTACTCCAACGTGTGAAAGAAATAATAATTATCAACACATAAATTATTCCAGAATGCAGCATTGTTTGAGTTTCTCGATTTCTTTCGCATAAGTAGTGACTTTTGAGAAAGAGGTACAGAGTTTCACCACCACTTTAGACTTCTTATGCTTTAAAGAATTTGTATGCTTCACTTTGGTAAGTTTTGGGGTGGGGAGTGGTCCAATTCTCCATATTTCATAAAAAAAAATACGTAAAGTCAACATATCTATTGATCAATTTTTGTATTATAGGCATGTTTTAACTGGGCATGCCTAAGCCGCGTCTTGAGCCTAAATGCACAAAGCGTTCACCTTGCGAAAAGGGCCCTCTGAGCCAAGGTGAGGTAAGGCGCCAATGTTGAGCCTTGGTGCTAGAGCCTAGCCTCATTTCTTTAACAACAATTGGTTAGAGCAGTAAAGGGCTTTAGAACTTTAAAATTAAGGTGGCTACGTCGTCTCCGAGATGGAGACATTATTCGAGCCTAACTTATTAGCTTGATCTCCTGTGCGCATTTCACCATTTGTGTAGTACAACAACTACTACTTGGGAGACCAGTTTGATATAACAAAACAAATAATGCACACGAGCAAGCTCAAATTGGAAGCACGAAGTAAAAGAAACTCTTGCTCTCGCTAAAATATTGAGTGAATACAAGGTTGGCCAAATGCCTTATTTATAGTCAAGTTATCTTTGTATCCAAGATAATATAAAAAATTAAAAAGACCAAAAGTGGTCACACTAGGAATATGCGAAGGAATATTATCCACTAACCTAAAATTTTACAATAAAAGGTAAACAGATAGAAGAGCACAGATATCAATCTTACAATTAAGCCTCTAACGCTCTCAAATTCCCAGAACAAAGTGAAGACACTATCAATGCCTATTCCAATGGAGAATGAGCCAACAATATATGTAGAGAGAGCTACGCTTCCCAACCTACCTTATTCAAAAACCTTACACACACAACCTACCACATTCACCATACCCTAATGCCATACATTCATTTTATAGGGGTAATTGGAGGGAAATGGACGAGTTTTTTTATGAAATTTGGTGGATCATTTCATCAAAAATTTCGACAAGTTAGTGAGTGATATGCCAAATGGATGTATATGTTCATTCTAATCCGTTAAAACTTGTGATTAGCATCTCCCCCCATTGAATGGTTAAAATCTTTTTATTTAATTCGATGCAGAAGATCTTGTTCTGAAGATCATCTCCATCGAGTTTCATTAAAAATTCATTCATTTACGCCGTAACGCTCTCATATTCTCAACACAAAGTCAAGACATGATCGATGCCATCTATTCTAATGGAGAATGATCCAAAAATATATGTAGACAAAGCTAGGCTCCCCATCCCAACCTCATTCAACACACCTTAAAGAGAGACTACATCATTCAACACACCTAAAGACCCAAGTCCATGGGGATAAATGGATGAATTTTTTTTATGAAATTTGGTGGACCATTTCATCAAAAAAATCAATAAGCTAGCGGGCTTTATACCATATGGATGTATATGTGCATTCTCATCCGCTAAAACTTGTGATGACAAGCATCTCACCCATTGAGTGGTTAAATTTTTTTATGTAATTTGGTGCGGAAGATCTCCTTGAAGAGATCATCTCCACCAAATTTCATCCAAAAATTAATTAATTTACCCCCATAAAAATATAGGTATGTTCTTGATTCATGTTAGAGAGCCTAACTATATATACACATATATCAATCTCTTTAAAATATATTATTGACCTGTGAGAGAATAATGTGAACACCACTGCTGCTGGATCGACTAAGCACCAAATGTGAAGTAGATTGGAGCTCCAAAGATGCATCTCCACCAAATCTTAATATAATGTCATTGCCACTTGGTTATGAGTAAATATAGATTGTGAACTGTAGTTTTTTTTTAAGGGGACGGGGGGATGTGTGCGTGTTTGTTTTCTGGACGGGTTGCATTCGGAAGAATTTTGGAAAAATCTTGATAGGGTTTTACATTTTAGCAAAGGAATTAATTATGTCCACTGATATAAAACAAACAAGGGAGTGTCAAAAAAAAATACCAAAGCTTTTCCGCATGTTCTTAGACATCCCAACTTCGCATATTGCCTCAAATTGAAAGTTGTCAACCTTCACCTCAGAGCATATGGCAAGATAATTTATCTTCAAGCTGTAGGGAGTAAAAGACCCAACAGCGTAAGACCCAGTACAACACAATTAATAAGAGTGGAACATCCAAGAACATGCTGAAAAGATAAATTTATAACAGAAGATGATAGAAAATATGAAAAGAAGAACAAACCTAATCCCTCAGTCTAAAATTAAGAGTAACTATCTCAATGTACTAACTTTTCAAGAAAACATAGTTTTAATATAATCAACATAGTTTTAATATAATCAATGTCCAAGATCAAAGCTTTTATAACCATCATGAAATTTGGTAAGTTGACCCAGACAGAAAGTATGACCCCAATTTGAGATTAAAAGAGAAGTTATTCAACCAGAAAACTCACATCTAAACACTAGGAGATGAAACATAAGTCGACAGACCCTTCAGCATATTCCAAAAAAAAAATTGAATAGTAAAAATTCCAAGGCAAGAGCCTATATAAGCCAAAACACGAAAGTAGATTGGGCTCTCTATATGTAGATAATAAGATCACCTTTGCAAATCAATGTATTAATGATGAGGATGGATTGAGATATTGAGTTTGGGTGTCCACATCTCCCAGTGTGGTGCGTTTACATCAAAAACAATAAAAACACCCTTCCAAAAATGCAATAATACATTGATAAACTCTTCAAGCATGAAGCCAGCACCAATAACATCTCTAACCAGACAGGATCTCAATCCAAGGTGTGCACTCAACCATATAATAACCACGCTATTGTAAAAAGATTATACAAGCGATTTTTATCAAGATGAAAAAAAATAACATAAAAATAGAAAACTTTCAATAAAAATCCTTTATTTAAATCGAGAAGAGATAGAGGGTGATGAAATTGCCATGCTGAAGTACCTGGAAAATTCATCAAAAATTTCAGGATTGATGATATACTATATACATATCATACCAAGCCTAGTGAGTCTCACAGGTAGTTTATATTCACCTGATGTTCTTGGCGGTTCTCAATCCGAGTGGGATGTTTTTGGTGCCTCTCAATCTGAGTTGGTACCCTTCTGGAAGATGTCACACTTTTTAATTAAACAAACAGGAGGTTGAAAAAGATCTATACCCAACAGAGATTAAATTCACATTGAAAAACACTACAAGTTCACCTAATTATATAAACCTCTGGGCACAGGCCTTCAGAAACATTCTACGGGCCTTCATTTTAAAAATTAAGAGGAAAAAAAAGGAATATTGTAAATATATGAACAAGATGCCCTTGAAAGGAAGTCTTCACTATATGAAACATGTAGTGTGTCAGAAAAATAGATAAAATTTTAGAATTTACCACGCACCTGAAGTATCTAGCTTCACAGGTGAAGTATTCAAATTTAAAGAGGATGAAATGATTTCAAAACCCAAAACCCATGTTAACCCCCTTTCAAACAAATTATTTCACAAATTACTATTCATAGGTTAAATTATAGAAGTCAGAAATGACATTAATACAAATTTGCAATTAAATCTACAATTGTAATCATCCGCATACATGAGCTATTATATATAATGCAACTATTATATACTTTCTGCGTCACGACTACCTTTGTTTATTGATCAGCTACCAAAAAGAAGGTTTTACTATTTACGAGGCATACATAGATTAGTTGAGTTTGCCCCCTGCCTTACCTGCATATGGGGAAACAGCCTCTCTGCATATGCAGAGATAAGGCTGCATACATCTAACCGCCCCAGTACTCCATAGTGGAGCCTCATGCACTGGGTTTGCCTTTTTTTTTACATAGATTAGCTGAGTTACCCATAACAATCTGAGGTGCTCTTGACCTTTTTTTTTATAATTAAGTCGTGATCATTAGCAGTATTTTCTAAACCAACATACAGTTTTCTTTTATCAAAACAATATATATTTCTGGTTTTCTATTATTACAGCTCATCACCAAAGCAACTAGTTTGTGGTAAAAAAACAGCTACCTACTGTGAGCGGGTAGTTAATCTCAGAACGGATTGGAGGAGAGCCGAGATGTAACCCGTCATTCAGAAACTACGCCTTGATACAAATAAGAGCAACGAGAATAATGTCAGAGGATGACAGAATAAGCACCTCGTCAAGGACACAGAAGGCAGCCTAAGCACCACAGGACCTAGGTTATATAAGTCAGGACTGACCAAGGTGTTCAATGGATGTAAATGACGTCCAGAGAATGTTCAGGCTAGTTAATGGAGGTTTTAGAAGGTTCTAGGCAGGTGAGATATTCATCCGTAGTTAATGAGGCTATTATGTAGTGGAGCTGGGAATGATCTGGGCCATTCTCAAAAGTGAACAGTAGCATGGGTAGGATTATGTTTGTGTTCTGATAGGACAGAAAGGGCTGGTGTCAAATCGATTTAAGATTAGTCATGATGGTGTTTTGGGGAGTGAAGGGGGATCACAAGATTCTAAAGGGGTGGCTTGAGACCTGACATTTTCTAGAAAAACATAAGATTGGTCATGATAGTGGCGTGGGTCTTTTTTAGAACTTGGCTCTTTTTTCATTTAAATATATGGTGTGGGAAATTTATGGTGTGGGGACCGATAGGGGTCTACGATGTACTACTCCCTATATTTGCCCCCTCGGACACTCATGGAAGTGACTACATATTTGAAATTATATAACCCCAATCCTTGATATTGCATTTAAAGCCCCCCACGCATGCGCCATTCCTCTTTGATTCTGCAGATTGGCTGCCATGTGGTCCTATCAATTGTTGGACTGATGGTGTGCATGCCTGACATACGAGTGGCTTAGCCCTTCAATAGGTTTTAATTGGAATGATTGCAAAGTTAGGGGGTTTGTGCACAGGTTTCAATAGAGTTTTATGCGCTGTGTCTCGAACTTTTCCTGTTTATGATCCCCCTCTAGTTCTTCTTTGCTGGAAAACTCCATCATCGCCGCTTGAGTTCTTCTAACTCCTTCCTTCTCTTATTTTTCTTCCTTTGTGCGTTTTAGCCTCATTGTTGTCGCTGTTTGATATTTCTCACTACAATGGTGGTGTTTTTCAGACCATCTGCAGCATTTGTGTACGTTTTTGGTGGTGTTTGGTTCTAAAGAAAATGACTGAGAAAGTCCAAAAGAAAACTGTGAAGGTTGAGAAAGTAACATGACGGGAATTCAAGGTGAGATTTCCTCAAAGGCTCCCAATGCAACCTGAATGGTTCCGGGGGATATGTTTTAATATGCCCCATTTTTCATTTAACAAATAAACTCTTTAAAAACCTTCTGAGGATGGCATCAACAAATACACCCAGCAAAGTCTGTACCAATCCTGCCATTTCTTTGTTGAACATTAACTCTTGCAGGAAAGCTACCTGATGTCCCCAGGACACATTCTTAGGCTGAGGATTGACAAAAGTTACTTTCTATGGCCTCCAATAGCATTTGTTGTTACAGGTGAGAACTCCCAGGATTGGACTTTCTATGGTAACACGCCTTTTCAAGATGGGTATGGAGAGATCTTGAGGAAGGTTGGTCTATAGAGTTGTTGACCTTCGAAAGTCCAAACTACCCCAAAAGAAAGATGCCTTGTAAAGCCTAGGCTTCAGATGGACTATTGACATTTGTGGCTGGGAAATTTACTGCGACTTTGGAAGATATTTGTGAGCTTTTTGGGCAGCATTCGTTTGGGGAGCATACCTTTGGCACCACTCTTTTGAGGGACGAGAAGAAACATAATGAAAACTCTACAGACTTCATATACTAAGTGTATCACCTATAAGAGAGCCTTGTTGAAGGGTGATACAAGGAAGGGCTCGAAGTATGCCTATTGGAACAAGCAAAATAATGCTTTATGGATCGAGAGAGAGGGATGTTGTCGAGGGTAAGACCAATCCTGCCGAGGTATATGCTGAAGGTATGGAGGGTCTCATTGATCCTGCTCAACCTGCTGTTTTCTTGAAGCTTACCAGAAAGCCCTGTGACTGCACAGTGCCCGAACAGGAATGTTTTCTCACTGGTACTTATAAATCTGTATGCTCGGTTGGATTTCCAAGTATGCTTGGTTGGATAGGCGCTACCTTAAATTGCAGAACATCTTGGTGGGAGGTTTCATATTATTAATTCCCACAATGATACTTGAGGCTTTTTTGTCTTAAGGTTCTCCCTCTGTTTGCCCCAAATACAAGAAACTACCCTGTTCACACACAAGAGACTGCCCCTGTTAATATAGGTTGATGGAATAAAAATTAACCAAAAGGAATCCTCGTAGTCTTGCCTGCAAAATCAACAAGTTAAATATGTTCTGCTGGCAGCCGTACATTGCAGTGTTGGCGTGTGTCGATGTCCCTTTTTTATGCTAACATCAAGTTGGACTTCTTGCATGTGATTGCTGACAATATTGACAACTTAGCTGGTTCAAAGGTAAATACTACTGCTTTGCTTGCTCCTCGTAGATTGCTTTTTGAGTTTGGTAAAGGGATATTTGAATATAATACTCACCGAGCCATGAGGAAATTTGAATATGACCAAAATACCCCTTTTCTTAATATTCTTCTTAATTGTGAGTGGTGACCAAGAACCTTTGGGATGCTTGGTTCTCCTATATGTATGTATCTGCCTTGAAGCCATGGCGATCCAAAGATTGCGAAGAAGGGTCACTTCAGGCTGGTGCCCAAAATTTAATATATGGTGGGCGGCTGAACAAGTGTTATTTCTCGAGAGATTTCCCTGGTGATGTGAGAGTGACTCTTCTGATGGTGCCTGGTAATGATGAAACCCTTTGAAATCCCAAGAGGGATAATTGGAAGATATGAATATAGGGAAGAAGTCTGCTCTGACTAAGGAGATTGGCATTGATGGTGAGCCTGAAGTTCCGATCGTACCTTTGGGTTCCATTATAGAGTGATGCGGCCCCCTTCAAAAAGAGAGGAAGGTGTAAACCTGCACAGAAGAGCATCGTTATTCAAGGGAATGTCTCTCATGAGACGAGTGTCGCTTCAAAGAGTTAAGGTACATACGTGGTTTGGAGTGTGTCAAAGGAGGTTGGGAAAGTTGATAGTGTTAAATGTTAAGGAGTTGGGTGATATAATTTCAATGTTGTGAATGAAGTAGATGTTATTGCAGATGAGGCTGGTCAAGAAAATGCTGCTGCCAAAAATGAGGGAGTGGTGCCCAAAAATACCAATAATGTAGGTTTTTATTTTATTTTTCCCTAGTACTTTAAAGATAAGTAGTGTTTTGTCGCCACTTTTGTTCGTACTTGGGTTATTTACAATGAGTTAGCTGATGTTAAAGATGACTGAATGTCTCGAGCAACCTAGGAAATGAGGAAGATGGGCTCGGAGAGGCATTAAATGATGCTCGGAAGGTCTTGGGATAGAAGGTAATACTCGATCAGCAATCATGTTAGTGCTATATTTACCAAAATTGGTTTGTTGAATCAAAGGATCTAAAAAAAAATCTACCGCTCTCCATCAGCTTTTCCATTACCAGGTAACAAAGAATGTAAAAAAAATCTTAATCCTTTTTTCACACTTGTTTAAGGTGAGAAAACCAGCCTCCTTCATTTGCACTTGTTTGTCTCTATCACTGTGAAGAAAGTTCGGAACTGTCAAACATTAGTTCACAGGTTCAACGGTATCAAATAGATCCCAAAGTACATTTGCATGTATTCTATTCAATTCCGAGTTCGACACAAAGCTTTTTGATTGTTAAGTTATAGCACCACTGAGCAACATCCGACAGCTCCAGCCCTTCTAGTTTGCACTAAATTGGCTTAAGTAGCCCTCGAGGACTCTGTTAGGAGTCAATAATGTATATTTGGGAAATTCGGCTCAGATCTAGGGAAAATGTTCATTTTGGTGGGGAGGTATCAAGCTATGGGAGCAGGGTCAGTAGCAAGACTGTTCCCGTCCCTATTCAGGAGTGCAAGTACTCTTCAATTACTATTAACAAGATTATTATTAACAAATATGCAGCAACTAGACATAATCCCATTCCATTCCAACCCAATCCAAGGTGGTGCGACACCAGAGAAGGCTTGAATAATACATACAAAGTTGGGAACGGGTAGAGTTGAGAAATTCTTCCAAGATTTGAGGAAGATGTTCCCTCTGAGGGACAGGGTCAAGATATTGGAGCTGTGTTCATACCATACCTGTTTCCATACAAATTCATGATAAATAAAAAATAAAAGTAAAAACGCAGTGAAAATAAAATCCCTCTTTAATTTAGAATCATAAATATCAGGCAACAAACAGTGCAATCCCTATTCTTTGTTATCAGTCACACGCACTAAGTACATATATTATCCATTTATAACTGAAAGCTATCACCAGTAGAATGTACATGAATTTAAGAATTTAACTAATCCACGACAATCTCCATGTAAAACCATATTCACATGATATTTAGTATGTATGTTAATATGTATGCATTGATACATACATATTTATTAGATGAACAAAATATATTCAAAAAGCTTGATTCAAGGGCAGGAAAAATGATTTACCTCCCATCGGCTAGAAAGCATGAACACTATGGGAGCTCCTGCCTCTCCCAGACCCTGCAGTTAAGCGGGGGAGCCTTGTGCACTGGGTACGACCTTCTATGAGAATGCATAAATTCCAAAAGGGATTGAAAAAGAAGCATATACAACAGGAAACTTGGAAACCTTCTCAAAGAAAGAAAAAAAATATTATGCATCTCACAATCCAATATAAATGGTAGAAAACCATAATCGTGTACACTGTTACTATAAGAATTTCAATGGGCAAAAACAAAATAATTGCTAACGCGTATACAAATTAAATTAACAAAATACCCTCCAAGATATTTAATCCTAGGCAATGTTTTAAATCGCGGTCGGGCAAGGTGTCGCATTTCGGCTTCAAAGTCGAGTCACGCATCACGCAAGCAATTTGTGCATCCCAATTTTTAATTAAAAAAACATATAAAAAATATAAATAAATAATATTTTAAAATGAAATTTTAAAATGAAATTTGTAAGAAACTAACATTTTAAACTGAACTTGGTAAAAAATGTTACATTTGACACTGATTTTTTTATTTTATTTTTTAAAGTTACATTTTAAATTGAAAATTAAAAAATAATAATAATAATAACATTTTAAACAGAAATCTGAAAAGTAAGTAACATTCAAAGCTGAAAATAATAAAATACATAACATTTTCCTCTGAAATTTGTAAAATATGACATAAAAATGACGTCAAATAAGAGCAAGAAGAAGATAACTCTCTATAAAACTCTCTCAAATCACTATATCTCAAAATGGAAGAATGCTTCAAATCAGGCTACAAAAGAATATTTATAGGTAGGAGGTTGCTTGGACTCTAAGCTATCAATCTAAATACAATTATGTCCCTAGATGCCCTTAACCTCATTTTATTCTGAAATTTGTAAAATATGACATAAAAATGACGTCAAATGAGAGCAAGAAGAAAATAACTCTCTATAAAACTCTCTCAAATCACTATATTTCAAAGTGGAAGAATGCCTCAAACGAGGCTACAAAAGAATATTTATAGGTAGGAGGTTGCTTGGATTCTGAGCTATCAATCTAAATACAATTATGTCCCTAGATGCCCTAAACCTTCCTCTAATTACTAACAAAAAAAAATTCAAGAAAAATACAATATACTCCTAGAAAGAATAAAAGACTAAAAAAATGACGAAAAGGCCCATATTCACATCACTCTCCCCTTTTGAAAGAATTCGTCCTCAAACTCAAAGGGGATGGCCTTCAGTGTCACGATCAAGAACAGTAATGAGAACATGCTGGGTTGGAGCCTCCTCCGTCTCCTCAAGATACTCAGGGTTGCCAGAAGTTAGAAGAGCGCGATGTCGTGGAAGGACACAATCCGAAGCTCTATGGCCAATCACTCCACAATTGTGACATTTGAACATTACAGGGTGAGAGGGTGCAGTAGGTGGAACAGTGGATGCCGGAGCAGCTGAGGTAGGTGGGGCCACAGGAGCACTAGAAATCACATGTACTGGAGGAGTTGAAGTGGAGAGGCCACGAGGTGGAGGGGCAGAATGATAGAAGGACTCTACTTTAATGGCGTACTCGATCGCCTTCGCAAAGAAGGTAACGTCATATAAAGCAAGATCCCGCGGATATAGCTCTGCAGCCCGTGGATATAACGACTAATCCGCTACTCCTCACTCTCGCCGAGACGGGTACGAGTACATAGAAGTTAAAAACACTCCGTGTAGTCTAAGATTGAAGTGTCTTGCCGGAGAGACTGTACCCGAAGGCAAAGGTCTCGCTCGTAGATTGCGAGAACAAAGATGGCCATTATCTGTGTCCGGGGCTCGACCCAAGACTGGATAAGAGATAGGCCCTCAAGGGCACGGCGCTACTCATATCATTCCAGCATACACTGGTGTAGCCCTGGAACTTGGTCGCAGCTAGGAGAACACATCGACGACCCTTCAATCGCTTGTACTCAAAAATCCGCTCCATGGCGGTGAGCCAATCAATAACGGCGTCGGGCTTAAGGTGGCCATCGAACATAGGAACATCCACCCCGAATATCACCCTGCATACTCCTCGACAATAACTGGTAGGCAAAGTGTGATAGCATTGCCACCGTGTAAGGACTCATCGCCCTCATCTAGGTCATCGTCGCCTAGCGGAGGCTCATCTGGGCTCTCTGACGCTGTCTACGAGGCGGTGGATGAGGAGGATCAAGAGCTAGCGGTGGTGTCTCTAGAGGGACTGGTGGAGGGGGAGGAATATAGGATGGAACAACCTCCATAGGTGGGGGGAGGAGGTGGAGCGAGAGTCAAAAGCTAGCGGTAGGGACAGTGATCCATCCGGTGGCCTCTTTGATAACACAAAAAGCAACGTCTCTCTGTCATGGGAACATATGGAGTAACCTTCAAACTTAACGGGTCAAAAGGGGGCATATAGATGCGCCACTCAGTAGATGTGGGAGGATCAATGTTAGGAAGAGAATGGGGTCGGGGTGAGGGTGGATCCTCAGGTGGAGGGAGACCAATCCACTTTCGTACCCGCTCAAAGGAATCGACAGGAGCAGAATGGGCGGAGCGTGCATCCCACACAGAATGGGGGTGAGGAACATGTCTCAGGTGTCTCGTGGGTGGGGAGCTTAGGTGGGGGCGGAAGCGTAGGGAAAACAATATAGGATGGATGAGGATCAATTGTGGTGGGTGGGGCCGGTGGCATGAAAGGAAGATGGTGGGGCTTAAGGTGTCTTTGTGGGTGGTGACGAGGATAAGTGAAAATGTATTGGAGGATGGGGTCATGATGGGGTGCGATGGTAGAGGCTTGGTGAGTTTGTGGGGGTATACGGGATGATATAAAAACACGAGGTGGGGGACGATGAGGGGATGGGAGATGGTGGTGTAAAGGCAACTTGGGGAGTGGTGGAGGGTTCTTGGGTGATTCTTGATATTTTGGAGGGTGGGGGCATGTTGGTTGAGTGTTTCGAGTGTAGGGACATGTGTTTGAGTGGGTTTTGAACACAAGAGGGTAGGTGGGGAGACTAGGGTTTGCATTTATGATTTCTTGGGCATGTGGGGAATGAAACCCTAGGGTTTCTTGATCAAACTCTCTATCAATGACCATTATGTAGCACCGGATTAAGGTCGGAACACGGTTGAACACTGTCGGTTGATTGCAATGGGTCGGATCTGACCTCTTTGGACGCCGAAGATTACTGATGATTTTTGCAATCGTTGGAGAGTGTTCCGATCACCGGAGGAGTGGATTGAACCCAGACCAGAGTGGTGTATTTTGTACTAGAGAAGAGTGGATCTGCTTTAGTTGACCTGAACAACCCTCGGCAGTGGTGGTTGGTTGGTCGAAGCTCCGGATCGGAGCGTGGATCATCGACGAAATGTCAGGAAAGCCAACCATCCTTGTATTTCCTCTGTTCGAACCAGTGAGAGTAGTTACTGAAATTTGTTGTGCCGGCGGGAGGAGCAGGGGTGCATCCGAGTGTAGGCAAGCCATTATCGGTGCCAAAAAAACTACAGAAGGCCGACCGATCTATTGGCTGGGGCTCCGCCTCATGGTCGAGGGCTCTGGAGCATCAGCAGGAGGGTTTTGCCCTTGTCGGTGGGGGGCGGAGATCGCCAAGGGGCTCTGCACCGTTTGCCCTAGGTCGTCGGTGGCTATGGAGGCCCAAGAAGTGGTCGTTAGTGGTGGTGGAGCCCTTCCACTGGTGATGACTGCATTTTGAGGGTATGTGAGATTAGGGTTTTGAAATTTTTGGGGTATAGGTGTAGAATGGTTGAATTTGGAGAACTAAGGTTAGGGTTTTGAGATGGTGTCGGACCGGTGTGAGGGCGGTCGGTGGTGGCTTGTGGTGGTGGAAGACGGGCGTCGAAATCCTCCATCCAATTTATTAACCGGTTGATAACCACCTCGAGACGCTCGTGAGAAAAATCCACGAGAGGGTATTTTCTTCTTGAACCCATTTGTCACTTTTTTTACGATTTTTGTGTTTTTGCACAACAACAATTACAACAGGTGAAACCAACCTGGCTCTGATACCAATTGACGTAAAAATAGGGGTAGCAATTTTGGGAATGAAACGATATTACGACACGAAACGAAACGAAATTGACACAGCCTTTCGCGTTCGGGTCGTGTTTGGTTCTGAATTTTTTGACCCGCCATCGTGTCGTGTCGTGTCGTATCGTGTTCGTGTCCAACTTCTGCCACGAAATTGACCCGATAGTGACCCAATTAAGGACACGATATATACCCTATGTAGACCCACTATTGACCCCATTTAGACCCATTATCAACCCACTATTTAGACCCACTATTTTTTTAATTCCTCACTAACTGGTCTAATCGTGTCCAATCGTGTCGTGTTGGGTCGAGTCTAATCGTGTCCAATCGAATCATATTTACTTATCGTGTTATCGTGTCGTGTCGTGTTTTTAACGTGTCGTGTTCGTGTTAAAGAAAAAAAACACGCTATCGTGTCATGTCATATTCGGGTCCACTGGTTTCTTATCATGTCGTGTCGGGTCGGGTGAAAACACGACCCGTTGACCCGTTTTGCCACCCCTACGTAAAAATGACGTCATATGGGAGCAAGAAGAAGATAACTCTCTATAAAACTCACTCAAATCACTATATCTCAAATGAAAGAATGCCTCAAATGAGACTACAAAAGAGTATTTATAGGTAGGAGGTTGCTTGGGCTCTAAGCTATCAATCTAATTACAATTATGTCCCCTAGATGCCCTTAACCTTCCTTCCTCTAAATACTAACAAAAGAAAATACAAGAAAAATACAATGGACTACTAGAAAGAATAAAATACTAAAAAATGACGAAAAGGCACATATTCACATCAAAATACGTAGAAGTTTAAACTGAAAATTATGATATAATAACATTTTAAACAGAAATTTATAAAACAAGTAACATTCTAAAATGCCAATAATAAAATAATAATAATAATAATAGCATTTAAAGCTGAAAATTATAAAATAAATAATATTTTAAACAGGTATTTATAACACAAGTAGCATTTTAAACTGACAATTGTTAAAAAAAATCATTGTGAACTGAGATTTGAAACATAAGTAACGTTCTATAACTGGAAATTATAAAATAACATAAAAAATTACTGAAAAATGTAAAATAAGTAAACCGAGAGTTTGGAACAAAAAATTTTAAATAAGTGTAACCTTTTCAACTAAACTTTGTAAAATAAGCAAATAGCATCATTGAGACCTTCGTAAATAAACTCCGCCTGGGTCCCAAGCCCGGATAAAGGAGGGGGGTTGCGTTAGGTAGCTGACAGCCAGCGTAAAACTTTGTCAGATCCTTATGAACATGAATCCTATGAATATACGTGCTAATGCTAGGGCATTCCCCTTAAGCGATGCGTTGCGCCTACCACTGGGTGCCTCGAAAAATAGGCAAGGGACGTCGCATCAGCGCCCGGATGCGACGATAAATACGCAAGGGTTCCTGCAACAAGCTGGACGTGTGCGGGTAAAGAAGAAAAGTTAACATAGCTTGTTTACAAGAAACTATGACAGGAAAAGGGATGGAGTTGGTAGATACTATGATAAGAAGAAAAGTTAACATAGCTAGTTTACAAGAAACTAAATGGGTCAGTGAGAAAGAGAAATAGAAAATACAGGATGTAAATTTTATTATACAAGAAAATATAGAAATAAGAACGGAGTTGGAATAATAGTAGATAAAAACTTTAAGGACGATATCGTAACCGTTATTAGGAAAGATGATAGACTTATACTTGTAAAATTGGTATTAGGTGAAAACATAATTAATATTGTTAGTGCTTATGCACCTCAAGTAAGATTAGATGAGCACACTAAAGTATAATTTTGGGAACAAATGGATGAACTAATTCAAGAAATACCCGTAGGTGAGAAAATCTATATAGGGGGAGATTTTAATGGCCATGTAGGAGAAGATCGTGTAGGATATGAGATAGTGCATGGAGGATATGGTTTTGGAGATAGGAACGACGGGGGAGAGTCTATCTTAGATTTTACGATGGCTTATGATTTTGTATTAGTAAATACATGTTTTAAAAGAGGCTTGAACACTTAATAACTTATAAAAATGGAACGCATAAGAGCCAAATAGATTTTTTCATTACTAGAAAAGGAGACCGATTAACGTGTAAAGATTGTAAGGTTATACCGGGAGAGAGCTTAACATCACAACATAGGATAATGGTGTTGGATATAAATATTAAAAATCAATCACGAGTGCGAAAAGTGAAGATTAACCCACGAACTAGGTGGTGGAACTAAAAAGGAGAGAAATTATAACTATTTAAAGATAAATTATTAAATGAAGCAACATGGAATACTGAAGAAGAGACTAACATAATGTGAAATAAGATGGCCACATGCATTAGGAGAATATCAAAAGACATTCTTGGAGAATCAAAAGGCAAGGGGCCACAGTCTAAAGAAACTTGGTGGTGGAATGAAGAAGTACAAAATATAGTAAAAATCAAAAGGGAGTGCTTTAAAACATGGCAAACAAATAGAAATGAAGAAAATTTTGAGAAATATAAATGGGCTAAAAAGGAAGTTAAGAAAGTGGTAAGAGATGCTAAGTTAAAAGCGTATGATGATCTTTATACAAAATTAGATACACAAGAAGGGGAAAAAAGTATTTACAAGCTTGCTAAACTTAGGGATAGGAAAACAAAAGATTTTAATAACGTTTTGTGTATTAAAAGTGATGATTCGAGAGTCCTAGTCAAAGATGATGAAATTATGGAAAGATTGAAAAACTACTTTGAGAGGTTATTAAATGGAGATAATGGGAATAGATTAGATATAGAGGAACTTAGGGAGACTCGAGAAAATATATTTTTTCGCAGAATTAGGACAAAAGGGGTCAGGATTGCTCTAAAAAAGATGACAACAGGGAAGGCTTTAGGACCAGATGGTATCCCTATTGAGATTTGGAAGTGCTTAGGGGAGGATGGATATCATGGCTTACAAAATTATTCAATCGAATTTTAATGACTACTAGGATGCCCGATGAATGGAGAAAAAGTGTTTTAGTACATATTTATAAAAATAAAGGGGACATACAAAGTTGTTCAAATTATCGTGGTATTAAGTTAATGAGTCATACAATGAAACTTTTGGAGAGAGATTGAATATAGATTGAGATTAAAGACAACAGTATCTGAGAATCAATTTGGGTTTATGCCTGGGAGGTCAACAATGGAAGCAATCTATTTATTGAGGATCTTCATATGATTTTTATAGGGAGAAAAAGAAGGATCTTCATATGATTTTTATAGATTTGGAGAAGGCGTATGATAGGATACCCAGAGATACAATATGGTGGGTTCTACATAAAAGAGCAGTGACTCGCAGATATATTGATGTGATAAAGGATATGTATGATGGTGCGATGACTACAGTAAGAAAATCAGTCGGAGAAAGCAGTGAATTTTCAATTACGGTAGGTCTACACCAAGGTTAAGCATTAAGTCCTTATCTCTTTGCTCTTGTTATGGATGAGTTGACTGGACAAATACAAAATGAGGTGCCATGGTGTATGCTATTTGCAGATGATATTGTTTTAGTGGATGAGACTAAGACGGGGATTAATGCTATGTTGGAATTGTGGAGAGAAACTTTAGAAACAAGAGGATTTAAAATAAGCAAAACTAAAACAGAATATGTGGAGTGCAATTTTAGTAGTAATAGGAGGGCAAATGGAGATGTGGTGAAATGGTAGGGTCAAGAGATACCTAGAAATGATCATTTTCGTTATTTCGGATTGATTATTCAAAAAGATGGAGATATTAGTGATGATGTTGCTCATAGGATTAGAGCATGGTAGGTTAAGTGGAGAAGTGCTACCGGCATTTTGTGTGATAGGGGTATACCTTTGAAGTTAAAAGGTAAATTTTACAGGACGGACATTAGACCCGCCATGTTATATGGGACAGAGTGTTGGTCAACCAAGAAACAAAATATGCAGAAAATGAGTGTGGCGGAGATGCGAATGCTAAGATGAATTTGTGGTCAAACTCGAAAGGATAAAATAAAAAACGGTAAAAGTAGTTCCAATAGAAGATAAATTGAGAGAAAATCGACTTAGATGGTTTGAACACATCAAGCGTAGACCAATGGATGCTCCTGTAAGGAAGAGTGATTTAGTTAGTATTGATGGTAACACAAAGGGTAGAGGTAGGCCTAAATTGACTTGGTGGGATATTATAAAAAAGGACATGATGACATGTGGTTTAACCGAAGATATTACACTGGACAGAATGGAATGGAAAAATAGGATTCATGTAGCCGACCCCAAATAATTGGGAAAAGGCTTTGTTGAGTTGAGTTGAGACCTTCGTAAATAAGTAAATTGAGGGTTTGGAGATGAAATAAGGTAACTTTTTTTTGTCTCCTCTTAACTAAACTGAGGGTTCTAAAAAAATAAGGATCGCGTTGTTGTTGCGCAAAATAGCGCACGCTTTTTTAGTATCCCGTAAGACATTGACCGCTACGTTGCGTTTTTGACCCGCAAAAAGCAATAGCACGCTATTGCTCTTTTTAAAACATTGATCCTAGGGCAGAAAGAAAGATTTAGCTACATAATAAATAGCAAATCTGTGGGGCTTAAATAACATGTAATATTAACAATTTTAAGAAGTTTCTCGAAAGAGAGGAAAAAATATGCATTTAAGATCAGGAAGTGAAAAGGCAACCTTACACAGAGAGTTTTATATATCGGGATGTAGTAAAAATGGTAGAAAACCATAACTGCATGCATAGTAACTATAAAAACCTTCAATGCAACTATTAATAGATGATGTATGCAGGAGCAATTATTGTAAGCACGATGACATGGATGCACAAAAAGAAGAAATAATTGACAAAAGAGATTTTCAATTTGATAGTTCATAACATGTTTAACACTTGGTCATCAAGAAATATGTTCAGAGAAGCCCAACGGCTATACTTTACAGAACCACAGGCAGCAATGATACCTAAAAGCACATGAGAGGCTCCAATCTTCTGTGTACATAAATATACAACTGACTGCAACAATGAGAAAGCAATGGATAGCACCTAATAAAAACTGCATCGCCTAAGAGTGGGTTAACCCATCTTTATAAAACTCTACACAATCTCCCCATGTCGGAATCCGCCATCGCTGCAGTCGGTGCCGGAGTCCAACCCACAAGGAGAATCATACCATTTAGTATTCTCAGGATAGAAGCTGTCAACTTGTATACCAGCAAGACCTACATCTGTCTCTATAGTCTCATCATGCCTTATGGGCTTTATTAGTTTACAATCCCCGCAATCAAGTATACTCTTCTCATCAAACTCGCTACATTTCAACCATTTTTCAGGTTTACAAGTCTCACCCAACAGATCCCTCTCGCTCCTACACTCTGTCCTTATTTGATCCCATGAAGCAACATCTCCAAGCGTCCTCCCAAAACTATCTTCGTCTTCTTCGATCAATTCCGTATCTTTATCATTCCCGTATATTCTTTGATGATGATGACCACCCCAATCAGCCAAATCATTCTCTCCCACCAAGACATCATCCGCCGAGGGTTTATCACCGAGCAACCCAACCGACTTTGAACCATATTCTCCAACACTCCTAAGCTTATTTACAATATCAAACAAATCTTGTGACACCGAACCCAATAACTCGCGCGGAATTTTCCCAATTCTCCCCTCAAGCAACCCCACCTCGTTTCTCAACTCCTTCACTTGCTGCAAAATGGAATGCTGCAAATTTCCCTCACCACTCCCCATGAACCCAAAGCTCTCATTCTCTGCTTCCTCATTCATACCTTCGTCATTCATACCGTACACCGTTTCTTGATCCATCAAAAGCCCACCTTTATGCCCAACAACCCTATGCATAATCCTCGCATTCCCATCCGATGGCCCTGGCTCATGGCCCGAATGCACCGCGTACAGCTTAAACACGGCCATCCCCTCCTCCTGATACACAAACGTCTTCTCCTTCTCATTATAATTCGAAATCGGCACAATCGCCCGGATCCTAAACCCACACCCGCACCTCTTCGACGCGTACGGCTCCCGCTTCAAAATCCTCGACTTCTTCGACGACGACGAAGCCGGCTCCCCCGCGCGATGACACGCGTAATCCTTAACCTCCGCCATAAACGGCTTATACCGAATATACTTCTGCCGTATACACAACACAACCTTATGCTTCGCCGCCAACTGCTGCAGCCTACGCGGCACCTCCTTAGCCGGCACATCAAACGACTCCGTATACTCAAACCTCCTCCTCTTGGTGCGCGTGGCCGACCCCGACCCGGACGCATCACAACACGCGGGACACTCCGCCACACAAACGCGAATAAAGGACTCGGGAATCCCATAAAACTTGGCCCCCACAGTCCAAACCTGCTTAATCCTCTCAATAGTCTCCTTCAACCCCAAATGCTTCAAATCAGCATCACAATGAAAACTCATAACAATCTCTTGCCACTGATTAAAATGGGAAACAAATTGGTTAGAGTTGTTCTTGAAACACAAAAACTGATTCCCATTGGTGTCTACGTGAGCATTGAGTTTATCCTGGATCCTTTTCCAAGCCGTTAAGTAAGCCGTGTCTTCATTTCTATCTTTCCAAACGGCTCGCCAGCTGGCCAAGACGGCTTGAGGGGTCGCTGCTTTGATCTCATCCGGAGCCGCAAGCCGAGCTTCTAAAATACAACGGATCATTAGGGAGTGAGAGTCTTTGTTAAAGGTGTAGAATTGGGAGGAAATATGGGGGTCGGGGCTGACGTAGGGGGGTGTAGGGTTTGGGAGTAAAACGGCGGCGTTTGCGGGTGGGTTATTATTAGGGGTTTTGTCATTATCGTCAGAGGAGGTGTGGGAAAGGGAATCGTTATCGTCGTCGTCGTCGCGGAACAAAACGATGTCGGAGAGGGGGAGAGAAAAGGGGGAGTCTTGGTGGTGATCTAGAAGCAAGGGGTGGGATTGGTCCATCAGTTGGAGATGGTGGTGTAAGAGATCTTGTTGTTCCACTTTGGTTGGTTTCATACCACAAAGACAAACTAGATCGGAGAATTCAAATACAATTAAATCGGACTCGTATCTATCTAACAACGTTGCCAGAGTTTGTCTGACATTTTAAATCTCTCCCGTTTTTCAACTTTTTTAAAACTCGGGTGATGTGGTGTTGGTTAACATGTCTTCCAATTAGGGCTTTTTTTACTCGTGTCATGTGGTGTATTTTGAGATTTGGCTCTATTTAGTGCGTCTTTCACTATTGAAAATATAGACTTATCTAACTAATTAGGGCTTCATTGGAAGAAGGACGAATGTACTTCGTGATGGTATGAATAGGATTTGATCAGCGGAAGTCACGAATTACGGATGAAAATTAATTGAAATGAACGCAAACTCGCAAGACACCTCATGATGTGTTACTAAAAAAAAATACTATATTTTCAAAGTTTTTTTTGTTAAATATGAATTAAAATTTTGAATTGTGTTGTGTTTTCTTTTTTATCAATATTTAATTAAGAGTTGTAACGATTATAACAAATTAGGTTTAAATCTCGTGCGATTGTGCAAGGCAGAAGAAGTACATGCAACACTCATGTGTTTATTTTCGACTAAATCTTATGAAATTATAAAGGTAAAAATTGTCGTACAAATGTACTAAGAATATTTGTAATGCATTAGTTCTTTCTAAACAATATTTTATGAAAGTCGTAAAACTATGAATAGTTATTGGCAAATACATGAACAATTATATACGTATGTATAATCTTTATAGCAGGAATCAAGATTCGTTCAGCGCATAAATATCAAATGTGCTCTTTCACGTTCATCAAAAAGCAATATGTAGTCCGCATGACCATATTCATCACGAAATAACTAAGTTTTGTAACAAATTTGCCTGCACAAAAATATAAATGGTGTGTTGTTCTCTTAAGTTCCAATAATCTATGTTAACTAACTACTCCATTGGAAAATAATAAATAATCAGTACCATAGTGGGAAATCAATAAAGATGTTAAAGATAAAATCTCATCAAAAAATGTTTCATTCAAAAATGGATGAAAGGTGATTATATGGATAATGCTCAAACCCGTCACTACTTACCCTAATTTGTATAAGAACTTAAATGAAAACAAAACCCTAAAACCAATACCGTTTATTTCTCACATTAATCAAACTACAAAAAGAAAAGAGTAATCATTCGTGCTTTCTGGTGGAAGTAGTTGTCACTACACCAAATCTGCTCATTTGTCAAGGTCATTGACCTTGACAAATCCACCTTGTCAAGGTCAATGACCGTGACATTTCGAGGCGAGACAACTTTTTTTGTCACGGTCATTGACCTTGACACAAAACTCGCGTTTTGTGTCACGGTCGTGTCAAGGCCAATGACCGTGACACGTTTGTCACGGTCAATGACCGTGACAAAGTCGTGACTCTTAGTAAAAAAAAAAATGTCACGGTCATTGGTCGTGACACATCCGTGACAATTTTGTCACGGACGTGTCACGGTCAATGACCGTGACAATTCTCGGCAGAATTTAAAAAAAATCTGCTGGGCAGTATGGCCACTGCCACTGCCACTGCCCAGCAGTATATTTATACCTGTTATAGCAACGTTGTACTTGTTCTAAACATCATATATCCGAACAAACTAAAGATAATGCAAATATATATTCAAATAAGAAACTGTTTAAAAAGAAACAACATCACCATCATTTTATCTCAAATCTACAAACTATTTGCATGGAAAAGAGATTTTGTACCGCGACGCTCGGGAACACCTCCTTATCCTTCCCTTCTCGTCCGAATAGCCACATAAGTATAGAGCATATGTGGCCTACCCTTAGGGACACTCCCTGTCCCCCTGAATTGAAATAAAGTAAAATTAGTATCCGCCCCTCAAATATAGATAAATATAAATCGTAATTGAAATCTAAATCGACATATAAATATAAATACATTACGTGTAGTGTCACTCAAACAGCTAACTTGAGCTCATATGGCACCTCCTTCCAACTAATGTACCCCGGGCAATCGTGTCAATTATAATTCTCTTCTTATCTAAACACTAAGAAATACCATAATCCTATGGAGTTATGCGTTGCAAATTCCTTCCAACCGTTGTGTAGCCAAAAATCAGCAGTTGAAGTTGTCAATTCCATCTTTCAATGGTCTCCCATGTTTTGCTAGAAGTTCCAAGTGGTGGGGTATGGAAAGTGGAATTGACAACTTCAACTGGTGATGTTTGGCTACATAACGGTTGGGAGGAATTTGCAGAGCATCGCTCCATAGGATTATGGCATTTCTTAGTGTTCGGATAGACGAAGAGATTCAGTCTCCTCTCCACAAATAGGACACCCCAAATAACTATGTACTAATCACCTATTAAAGGTAAGAAGCGTATATTCATGGATTAGTATAAACAAAACTTAGATGTAGTTGTAATATTTATGTATTAATCTCCTCTCCACACACGCACACTACACAAAAGTGAAAATGATAAAGTGCAGATCAAGTAAAAGCATTAAAAATGGATGTTTCGGTACAAATTGAAATATTTATTACAAATTGAAAAATTGTTTCAAATTCGGGATATCATCAAAAATGGATTGATATTCGGTAGGAGCAGCCAAGTCATCCACACTACTATTTAGACGCCTTGGCGCGTGTTGGACAATTGACCACGGCTCGTTGTTGATATACTCCAAGTAAAACACTTGCTTAACCTTTTGAAATGCACAAACAAATGGCTCATCGCTCACGTGGTCGTTGCTCTTTGACTTGGACAAGTCAACCATGATCAAATTGGTGAGAGGATCAACTTTACAAGCATTTTTATCCTCAACTCTTACCCATTCACAGTAAAATACAACCTCTTTGAAGCTTATATAATCCAATTCAAATATATTTTGGATTACACCATAGTAAGTCATTTCAGCTTCAACGAGGTTTTTATCTTTTGCGCTCGCTCGAAAGAAAGTAAGAGCCTTGTATGAAATTCCCGAGTTCTGTACATTTGTACTTTCCTCGTACACTTTAGCGCCGAAAATGTAACCGTTCAATCGATACTTTTTGTACTCTTGTGCCACGAACAAGGGTCCAGTGGCTAGACGAGCAAGCCTTGATGTCGCATCACCCATCTTTAGGAGCTGAGAATATAGATAAATTAATTATATTAGTGGTAAAATTTGAGTGTAATGTAACGTTATATAACGACTGTTTTCATTATAATTACCTCTTGTGTCAACCATAGCCTAAATTCGTTGTCTGATTGTACCACTGTTTTTCGTCTTTTATTGTTCTCACAGGCTTCATATTTACTGCATATTACAAAATTAATCATGTATAAAATAATCTAAAATAATGTTAAACATTATAATATTCGAAACTTACTTTTTCCATTCTTCGACATCTTCATGTGTGTCAAATAGATAACGAGCTACTTGTTCATGTTGCAAACTCGTTAATTTCACTCGTTTTCCCATCACATTACCACCAACATCGAGGAATTCATCAGTGTCATCAACGCTGGTCGAGTCAGTCATATATGCCCGAGTATATATTGATGACTCCACGGTGATGTATTCCTCTGCAATTGATCCTGCAATATATCGAAATGAACGCAAACTCGCAAGACACCTCATGGTATGTTACTAAAAAAAAATACTATATTTTTAAAGTTTTTTTTGTTAAATATGAATTAAGATTTTGAATTGTGTTGTGTTTTCTTTTTTATCAATATTTAATTAAGAGTTGTAACGATTATTACCAAATTAGGTTTAAATCTCGTGCGATTGTGCAAGGCAGAAGAAGTACATGCAACACTCATGTGTTTATTTTCGACTAAATCGTATGAAATTATAAAGGTAAAAATTGTCGTACAAATGTACTAAGAATATTTGTAATGCATTAGTTCTTTCTAAACAATATTTTATGAAAGTCGTAAAACTATGAATAGTTATTGGCAAATACATGAACAATTATATGCGTATGTATAATCTTTATAGCAGGAATCAAGATTCGTTCAGCGCATAAATATCAAATGTGCTCTTTCACATTCATCAAAAAGCAATATGTAGTCCGCATGACCATATTCATCACGAAATAACTAAGTTTTGTAACAAATTTGTCTGCACAAAAATATAAATGGTGTGTTGTTCTCTTAAGTTCCAATAATCTATGTTAACTAACTATTCCATTGGAAAATAATAAATAATCAGTACCATAGTGGGAAACAAATCAATAAAGATGCTAAAGATAAAATCTCATCAAAAAATGTTTCATTAAAAAATGGATGAAAGGTGATTATATGGATAATGCTCAAACCCATCACTACTTACCCTAATTTGTATAAGAACTTAAATGAAAACAAAACCCTAAAACCACTACCGTTTATTTCTCACATTAATCAAACTACAAAAAGAAAAGAGTAATCATTCATGCTTTCTGGTGGAAGTAGTTGTGGTGCAATGATCAGAGATCCTACCAAATGATTATTTGAGGGTATAGGAATTCGATTTTTGCGTATTGAAAAAAGTTTATAATGGGCTTAAAGGGCTTCAAAAAACAGTCGTCGATTGATGTTGTCAATGTAAGTAGTGAGAGGACGTGTTTGAGGCATGATCATTACATTTCAGGATTGAAAATCTATAAAGAAATAAAGCATAGGGTGGGGAAGATAAAGGGACGGGGAACAAAAGATTTTTTTTTATCTAAGGTATCCATCTCCGTTTAATTCCCTTTGATATATTATATTCACTTTTCCCTTCATATCTGACATTTCCTTTTAGTTCTCACTTTCATCTTCTCTTAGCATCAAATAAAAAATATGCAAGTTATAAATAAGGAATCCATCTATGTTGTATATATAGTGACCATTGTTATGCACGTAAAAAGCAATTAAGAAATTGGTATGTTGATAAAAAAATTATAAGCAATTATAACTCCATAAAGTACATAGGATGAACCAAATAAGACTCTTATACTTCCTTTCGTATATCTTTAAATCCTATTTTGTTTTGTTAGAAAAATCTTATTAATAAAGTTAGATGGCTGGCGAAGTCCGTTTGAGTTGGGTAAGTTTGTTGAAAAATTTAACAAACATGTATGCAAATTAGTTGTCATGACTTGTTCAAATTTAAACAAAAGATACACTAAGTTTCATAATTTTTTTCTTTGAAACAGTTTCCTCCAAAGCTTTCTTTTCTTTTCAGTTAGATAGTCGTATTCAGATTATGCCAAAAAATGCGTGATTTTTTTTTTTCAAATTTGCATCTGCATTCCTATCTTCATCCAAAATGCCAATAGTGATCATTTTCAAGTAAGAATTTAATAAATAATATTTTATTTCAATCTCATATGTAACAAACCTTCAATTGCATTATTAATTCCATGTTCAAAAATTAAAATAGAGAAGGATTCAGATTATATATGAAATCAATTTACTTACTTGATAACTTACATATACACGACATGTCATCGAGATTGGGTATGTACTTTCCTTTCCATCTTCTTTGGCATTTGATCAAACAACATGTATGTAAAATGAAATGATGGAAAAAGGTGATTAGTATCAGATAAACAAAAGTAAGTTTAACATATTATAAGGTAAAACAAATAAACAAAATATAAATATACATTATTAAAATTCCTATGGAGATAGAAATATAACACTTTATCACATATTTGTGTGAGACTTTGAGCCCTATGCTTTAAAAAAAGTTATGAGAATATAATGATTGAACCCATGATGTGGATAATAAAATCTTTAATTAAAAGAGAACTCGATAAAACAGGAGAAGAAAATTTGGGCATAAATGAGGGACTTGGAGGGTGAAAGGGAACGTTAACAGTTGTAGTGTCAGTGAAAGAAGCTCGCAATAATATTAGGTAACTATACATTTTAGAGAGAGATATGGAATACAAAGAGAGACATTAGGGAGAAAATGAAAGGCTTTGTTATAAAAGAGAAGAAGATAGACATTTTTACAAAGAAAGAATGGAGACGCTTGCATTTAGACATGAAAAGAAGAGAGAGTAACAATATGGTGGTTTAAGAGTGTTCACAACGTTTGGAGAAGCGTTTGGAGAAGAATGTATTAATTAGGGACACATGGTGAAGAATGGAAGGGGAGACTCCTTTTTTAATTTTGTGTGTGAGTATTAGATAAGATTAGTATTTACCCCCCATGCGATGCCTGGGCTCTTTGTAGCTCTTGCACTATATATATTGTTTCCATTTATTCTTTATTTCTTGAACACAGGGTGCCAGTAAAAAAAATCTTATAAATGTTGGGCATGTGGTTTTTCTCAGAGTATGTAATACCCCGTATTTTTATGCTATATTAATTTGGGGATTTATTAAATTTAATCTGAGTTATTAATTTAATATAAATCCGAAAATTAATCACTTTATAATTATTAACGTGATGAGAGTTAGTAATTATGGGAAACTTGTTGAATATTACTAATGAGCAAAGTAATATATAATATTGGTTCTATTAAATGTCACGAGTGAATAGAATGACAATTTTGAAAATTTGAGTCGGGACGCGCCCGTGTCGCGTCGGGACTAAATATTGATTGATAAAATTGAATATATTATAAGTTGCTCGTATGGTCGTTTTGAGTGCGCCAAATTATGGAGGAGGTTGGGAGCCACATCTTCCACTTGTAGAGTTTGCTTATAATAACTCTTATCAGTTCACGATTGGCATGGCTCCATTCGAGGCTTTGTGTGGCAGGCCTTGTCGTTCCCCAACTTGTTGGCTCGAGGTGGGGGATAACAAGTTCCTAGGACCAGAGGTGATTCAGGAAACCTCCGCGAGGATTGAGATGATCAGGAGTCGCATTCGAGTAGCCTAGGACAGGCAGAAAAGCTAAGCCGATGCGAAACGGTTCTTCCGAGAGTTTAATATGGGGGACCAAGTATTACTGCGAGTATCTCCTATGAAAGGAGTGATGAGGTTCGGGAAGAAAGGAAAATTGTCCCCGAGGTACGTGGGACCATTCCCCATTATCGAGAGGATTGGGCCGGTAGCATACAGATTGGGACTGCCAGAGCATTTACATCGCATTCACGATGTATTCCACATCTTGTCGTTGAGATGATATCTTTGGGATGATATGGCCCATACTCACATCGCGATAGATGATATAGACTTACAGCCTGACAGCTCTTACGAGGAGAGACTAGTGGCTATCCTAGACCATAGCGAGAGGAGATTGAGGTCGAAGGTAGTTCCACTTGTACGGGTCCAGTGGGAGCATCATAATGTGGAGGAATCCACTTAGAAGCGTGAGGCAGATTTGCGCGAGAGATACCCAGATTTATTCTTACCAGGTATGCCTTATTTTTTGAATTTCGGGACGAAATTTTGTTATTAGGGGGAAAGTATGTAATACCCCATATTTTTAAGCTATATTAATTTGGGGATTTATTAAATTTAATGTGAGTTATTAATTTAATATAAATCCAGAAATTAATCACTTTATAATTATTGACGTGATGTGAGTTAGTAATTATGGGAAACTTGTTGAATATACTAATGAGCAAAGTAATACATAATATTGGTTCTATTAAATGTCACGAGTGAATAGAATGACAATTTTGGAAATTTGAGTCGGGACGCACCCGTGTCGCGTCGGGACTAAATATTGATTAATAAAGGTGAATATATTATAAGTTGCTCGTATAGTCGTTTTGAGTGCGCCAAAGTTTCCGGAAGGGTCGAGATAGTCAGAAAAGTGTACCCGGGGGTTTAGTTTGGGTCTCGGGGCGTTTTTAGGCTTAATTAGTACCCCGGGAGGGCATTTTGGACATTTTGTAATTTTGGGTAATTAAACCCAAGAAAATCATTAGGCTATATCAGCCATTTGGAATAGTACTTTAGGGTTAGCAGACTCAAAACTTTAGAATGGCCATAGGAGAGGGATGGAGAAAGCTTTCCAAGCAATCCAAGGCCAAAAAGTCATCCGATTGCACCGCCACCACCACCAACGCGTAGATCGCGCGACGGGAAACGCAACCAAACCAAATTCATCCATAAATCAGAACTCTAAAATTTTCAGGCAAGTATTTATCTTGCTTATTTTCCTTAATGCATCGTTCATGTTAGTCTAGGGTGATTATGATGAGTTTGGTAGAAGAAAATCCATGTTGGAGATAGGAAAATCGCATGTAGTAATGATTTGAATGATAATCTGGAAACCCCTTCACATGTAGAGGCTTAACCATGAATTTATGATGAATTAGGAGTAGAAATTTCCGGGAAAAGACTGATTAGAACCATGTTAAAGAAATTCTAGGGTTCTTGAGATTTATATGAGTTTTGGCCTATTAATCTAGGGTTATTGATGAAAAATTGCATGCTTTATGTTGAAGATGTATAATATGGGTTTATACCATTTGTAGTACAAATTTTAGGGAGTTTGGGTGTGAAAAATCTGGATTTGATTGAGGTTAGATTATGAAACCCGTAACTATTAATCTGCAAAATTCGTATACCTGTTTGATCGATCGATCGAACCAGGAGTGTCGATCGATTGACGCATCGATCGATCGAGCCCCTGCCCTCGATCGATCGACCCCTTCTGGAAGACTCAAATTTCCCTTTGAAAGTAGTTAAATTCAAATTAAATGAGTAAAAGTATTTGGACATCCTTATTAAAATAATTTGGAAGGTAAAGGAGACCAGTAGGACTTATTAATAATCATGAGACCTTTAAGGTAAGACGAGATGTACATTTTTGGGATATTTACATATAAGGGAAGATGAAATTATGCATTAAAGGGAGAGACGCGTAAAATAGTTACGTTGAAAATTAGATGAGTACCTACTGAAATTCTACACTTGGGAGGATAGAGTCCATGAGTGTTACATAGTGAGTTGGATTAATCCCTCAAATTAAAGTAAGAGACGAACAATTATAAGTGATGACTAAATAATGAGAAATAAGGATAAATGTTATAATTATGGGCTATGAGATGAACCTAAAGAGATATGGTAAAATCAGTATATTTATATGACTGTGTTTATGCATATATTATATACGTGTGAAAATCATGCCCGCGCTACTTGCTATCCCTAAGGTTACCGCGCTGGGACAGTCTTATCTCGATGTGACCTTTACGGGGGATATTGACTTGTACCCAAGAAGATAGGAATCCTAGGTACAAGCTATCGTATCGATAGTCACGGTCCTAAGAGACGCGAGGGTATGTGCAGACCTCTTGGACTTGAAAACTATGCTTCGCCTCAATATTGTTTGTGTTTTGTTTAATACAGTTCGAGAGTGATTCCGAACTTGTATTTCCCTTAGTACGAGTGATACGGGGATTGGATAGCAGAGTATGCCCGCACTATAATTTTTATGTGGGGTGCTAATAGAATATATATATTATACGAATATTTAATATATATATATATATATATATATATATATATATACATATATATGAATTTCTGAAATTTAGAATTTCCTACTGTGTTTATGGTAAGTAAGAGATGAGTAATGATTTCAATTGAGAAATACCTGTTTCGAAAGTATAGTATATTTCTGGAAAACTTTATTAATAAATAAAGTAAAAAATGAGAGCTTTGTCACTAAATGAAATTTACTTCTTAAACAGTTGAATTATTTAGTTTAAACCTTACGAGTAACCTAAGATAAGATGAGTTAAACCTATGGGAAGGTTAGTGCGATAGGTGTGCACATAAGAAGCGAGGTGAGAATTTCTCAAGAGAGTGTCGCACTAATATGTTGTTGCATTGGCATGTAAACATTTTAAATACTTGCTAAACAAATTTTAAATCATTTAGACTATCGGTCTCTGACCCGTCTCTATTTCTCCTCTCTCTCTTGTATATATATGTATATATTACAGGTGCCCAGCCACAGGGGCGTCTTGCATAGGATCCTTTGGAAGGAACGTGCTGCAGCTTAGGTGGGAGTTGCAGGCCTCTTGCTTAGACGACCTCATTCATTTGATTCCACTCTTAGCACTATTTATTTCAGTTGGGCTCGTGTCGCCCTTTCCATTTTTCAGTTGTTTTATTGGATATTGTAATCCATTTATTTCCAGTACTTGCACTTTGGGATTTATTATTGCCAGGATGTTTTCATTTAAAGTATTAAATGTTGGATTCAACTAGTTGAATGTTTGATTATTTGGATTGTATGTTCCAGGATAGTTGTGGTGTGACTATTAAATTGTGAATTATGAAAAGTTTTAAATGTTGGTTTATATAAAATAAAATTTGGAAATCAAAGTTTGAAATGGTTTTGACACTTTGCTTAATTATTTAGGGTGTTTAAATTGGAAAAGTAGTTTTCGACAGTGATGCTAAGAATGAACCAACTGTTCACCTTGATTTTAATTTAATAAAGGAGTGATCGCCCAGTATTTAATTAGGCGGGGTGTCACAGGTGGTATCAGAGCATCAGGTTCTAGTGTCCTTAGGATCTGTACGGCTTATATCGCTTTCAACTTTGCATTTTTTTGCTATAGAGCCCTATTTTAGGATTGTTGTATTCTTGCTTTTACGATTATGTCTTCAGCTATTTAAGATTTATAATAACAGTAGACTAATAAATTTCTTCACGTTTCAGATGCCTCTGAGATGTGCACCAAAGGATAGGCGTGCCAAAGTCGAGCAGCCAGCAGCTCCGGCTCAGGGAACGATGAATGCTAATGAGGTAGCCGCTATTGTTGCTCAGGCGGTGAATGCCGCGTTAGCGGTAGTACAGCAGGCTCCACCCTAGATTCAGGCAGTGGCGCCAGTACCTACACAGCTTCCATCAGCATGGGAGCGGGTAAGGGATGCCTTTCAGAAGGCACATCCCCCCTAAGTTCTCTGGTAGTTCAGATATCATCATCGTCAGCCAATGGAAGAAAGATATCCAGCGGCATCTGCGTATGTATGAGTGCACAGACGTGCACAAGAAGTTATTGGCTTCCTTTAAGTTAGTGGGGGCCGCTTTGCAGTGGTGGTAATCCACCACCACATTGGAGAAGAGGGATACGATCCCGATTCAGTCGTTCTGGGAACTGTTTGACCGCAAGTATTTTCCACCCGCCGTGTAAACTGAGATGAGGCGGAAATTACTGAGCTTGAAGCAAGAAAATTCTACCATGGCTGAGTATGAGGAGGAGTTAACGATACTTCTCACCATAGTGCCAGATGAGTCACCTACCGAGGGTAAGAAGATAATGTTGTTTATGGACGGGTTAGCTTGGAGGATCCGTCAGCATCTTATAGGGAATTTGTCTCTGAGTACCTTCATAGATGTACTCAATGCTGCCTTACTACACTGTCAGGATCACCGCTTCCATCTACAGGGAAGCAAGCGAGCAGGAAAGTCCGGCCAGTAGGGCAGGACAGGGGGTAGTGGCGCTGGTGGAGCACCGACATCCCAGGGACAGACTCATCAGCATGAGCAGAGTTTCCATCAGGGGGACCCTGCTAAGCGCTTCCGATCAGGTGATTCCAGGCAGGGATTTGGGGGTTATAGGCAGGGTCAGCAGGGACAGCCTAATCAGCAGGGCCAGCAAGGCCAACACCGACAGTAGCAGGGTCAGCAGCAGGGCCAACAGGGCCAACAGCATTTTCACCAGGGCCAACAGGGCCAGTGGCGGGGTGGTAACAGCCAGCAGGGCCGTGGTCAGCAGGGTCAGAGGGGAGGTAACTTCAGAGGCCGATGTTTTGTGTACGGCAAGCATGGCCATAAGCGCCAGGATTGCCCAGAGGGTGATAGGGCCCCACAGCAGAAGGGTGCCCGTAATGAGCCACAGAGGCCACTCTTTCCAGCCGCCCTCCCAGCACCAGCCCAAGTACTAGCCCTACCAGCCATTCCAGCAGCTCCAGTGCAGCAGGGGCAGTTACAGTATGGACGTGTCTATAACGTCCACCAGGCAGCAGCTCCGCAGGCACCACCCGCGATTGAGGGTATGTTTCCTATCCATGGTACTATAGGTGGAGTTTTATTTGATACTGGGGCGACGCACTGTTTTATAGCTACCCATTTTGCAAAGGCCTTAGGGTTATTAGCCACAACAGAGAGCACTGTGACGTGTGTAGACTCACCACTGGGAAATGGTTCGCTTATTTTCTTTATATGCCGGGGTGTAGGGGTAGAGATTGGTAGCTTGGTGTTACCTGCAGACATGTTAGTCTTAGATATACATGAGCATGACGTTATTATTGGTATGGATTGGCTCGTTGCTTATAGGGCCATGATAGATTGTTTTGGTGGGAGTATTATTTTTTCCATTCCGGGGCAAGAGATGTTTGACGTGGCGATGCCTCACCCAGAGGGAGGCTCGACCGCTCATTTGTATTACATAGAGGAGGATACCTCTAAGGAGGTTGTGATTCCCTTAGACTCGATCCCAGTTGTTCGTGAGTATTCCGATGTATTTCAGGAGATACCAGGCCTACCCCCCAGTCGAGAGATAGACTTTATTATAGATTTATTACCAGATACTAGACCTATAGCACGCGCTCCATACCGTATGGCTCCGGCGGAGATGCAAGAGTTATGAGATCAGATAGAGCAGATGTTAGGTCAGGGCTTCATTCGCAGGAGTACCTCACCTTGGGGCGCTCCAGTCTTGTTTGTAAAGAAGAGAGATGGTTCACTGAGGCTATGTGTGGACTACCAGGAGTTGAACAAGGTCACGATACGGAACAAGTATCCGTTGCCTCGAATCGATGATCTGTTCGACCAGCTGAGGGGAGCAACTTTCTTTTCGAAGATAGATCTGAGGTCGGGGTACCATCAGCTACGATTTAGGGAGCAGGATGTTTCAAAGACTGCTTTCTTGACGAGATACGGGTCCTATGAGTTCAGAGTGATGCCATTTGGCCTCACAAATGCTCCAGCCGTGTTCATGGACTTAATGAACCGAGTGTTCAGAGAGTTATTGGATCAGTTTTTCATCATCTTCATAGATGACATTTTGATATATTCACACTCCGAGGAGGAGCATGCCGAGCACTTGAGGCAGGTTCTTCAGACTCTACGAGAGCATCAGTTGTATGCTAAGTACGAGAAGTGCAGATTCTGGTTACTAGAAGTACAGTTCTTGGGGCATGTTGTTTCTGAGCAGGGGATAGTAGTTGACCCGAGTAAAGTGTCAGCGGTGAGGGAGTGGGGACAACCCACGACATCGACAAAAGTGCGTAGTTTCTTGGGGTTAGCCGGATACTACTGGAGATTCATTCGGGGATTCTCCAAAATAACGGGTCCATTGACGAACCTGACTCGCAAAGGGGTACCATATGTTTGGGATGATGCTTGTCAATTGGCTTTCGATGAGCTGAAAGACAAGCTTAATTCAGCACCAATCCTTGCTTTACCGAAGTCGGGTGTGGAATACCTGGTTTACACCGATGTCTCTTTACGGGGACTTGGGGGAGTACTTCAGCAGGAGGAGAAGGCTATAGCTTTTGCCTCCCGCAAGCTTAAGCCACATGAGAAGAATTACCCCACCCACGACCTGGAGTTAGCAACGGTCGTTTTTACATTGAGGATTTGGAGACACTATTTATTGGGAAAGAAATTCCGCTTGTTCACAGACCACAAGTCACTGCAGTACCTGTTCACTCAGCGAGAACTGAATATGCATCATCGTAGGTGGTTAAAGTTTATGAAAGACTATCAGTTCGACATACAGTATCACCCGAGGAAGGCCAAAGTAGTTGCTGATGCGTTGAGCCATAGGCCGGTAGACGATGTAGCGGACATTTGGAAAGCAAAGTGGAAAGAGTTGGGTCACCAGGACGCAGTAGCCCGCTCCTTTATATATGTCATGACAGTGACACCCGAGATTGTTCCGAGGGTGATACAGGCACAAACCGCAGACCCGTTTTGCCAGGAATAGATTGTACGACTTTTAGCCGAAGGTGCTGAGTCCTATTCTATTAGTTCTGATGGGGGTTTGAGGTTTAATGGGAGATTAGTGGTCCCAGATGGATCAGAATTACGTCATGAAGTGATGACCCAGTCTCACGGGTCCCGATTTGCAGTACATCCTGGAGGAGATAAGATGTACCAGAATATGAGGCGGCAATACTATTGGAGTGGGATGAAAAAGGACATTGCTGAGTTTGTATCCAAGTGTTTTACCTGCCAGCTGGTAAAGGTGGACCATCAGAAACCGTCAGGGTTGCTTCAGCCATTGGAAATACTCGCGTGGAAGTGGGAGAGTATTTCCATGGATTTTATTGCAGGGTTGCCTACATCACAGCGGGGCCACGACTCTATCTGGGTGATTGTAGACCGTTTGACCAAGGTGGCTCATTTTCTGCCGGTGCAGACAGACTATACCACGGGTCAGTATGCTCAGTTGTTCATTACTGAGATTGTCAGATTACATGGGGTGCCCCTAAATATTGTGTCAGATACAGACAAGATTTTCGTGTCGTGTTTCTGGGAGAGCTTTCAGGAGGCTATAGGTACTGAGTTGAGGCTGACTTCAGCTTATCACCCACAGAAAGATGGACAGACAGAGCCTACTAATCAGATGTTGGAGGATATGCTACGCATGTGTGTTCTTAATTTTGGAGGAGGTTGGGAGCCACATCTTCCACTTGTAGAGTTTTCTTATAATAACTCTTATCAGTTCACGATTGGCATGGCTCCATTCGAGGCTTTGTATGGCAGGCCTTGTCGTTCCCCAACTTATTGGCTCGAGGTGGGGGATAACAAGTTGCTAGGACCAGAGGTGATTCAGGAAACCTCCGCGAGGATTGAGATGATCAGGAGTCGCATTCGAGTAGCCTAGGGCAGGCAGAAAAGCTACGCCGATGCGAAACGGTTCTTCCGAGAGTTTAATGTGGGAGACCAAGTATTACTGCGAGTATCTCCTATGAAAGGAGTGATGAGGTTCGGGAAGAAGGGGAAATTGTCCCCTAGGTACGTGGGACCATTCCCCATTATCGAGAGGATTGGGCCGGTAGCATACAGATTGGGACTGCTAGAGCATTTACATCGCATTCACGATGTGTTCCACATCTTGTCGTTGAGATGATATCTTCGGGATGATATGGCCCATACTCACATCGCGATAGATGATATAGACTTAAAGCCTGACAGCTCTTACGAGGAGAGACCAGTGGCTATCCTAGACCATAGCGAGAGGAGATTGAGGTCGAAGGTAGTTCCACTTGTACGGGTCCAGTGGGAGCATCATAATGTGGAGGAATCCACTTGGGAGCGTGAGGCAGATTTGCGCGAGAGATACCCGGATTTATTCTTACCAGGTATGCCTTATTTTTTGAATTTCGGGATGAAATTCCGTTATTAGGGGGAAAGTATGTAATACCCCCTATTTTTAAGCTATATTAATTTGGGGATTTATTAAATTTAATGTGAGTTATTAATTTAATATAAATTCAGAAATTAATCACTGTATAATTATTGACGTGATGTGAGTTAATAATTATGGGAAACTTGTTGAATATACTAATGAGCAAAGTAATAAATAATATTGGTTCTATTAAATGTCACGAGTGAAAAGAATGACAATTTTGGAAATTTGAGTCGGGACGCGCCCGTGTCGCGTCGGGACTAAATATTGATTAATAAAAGTGAATATATTATAAGTTGCTCGTATAGTCGTTTTGAGTGCGCCAAAGTGTCCGGAAGGGTCGAGATAGTCAAAAAAGTGTACTGGGGGTTTAGTTTGGGTCTCGGGGCATTTTTAGGCTTAATTAGTACCCCGGGAGGACATTTTGGACATTTTGTAATTTTGGGTAATTAAACCCACGAAAATTATTAGGCTATATCAGCCATTTGGAATAGTCCTTTAGGGTTAGCAGACTAAAAACTTTAGAACGGCCATAGGAGAGGGATAGAGAAAGGTTTCCAAGCAATCCAAGGCCAAAAAGTCATCCGATTGCACCGCCGCCACCACCAACGCGTAGATCGCGCGACGGGAAACGCAACCACACCAAATTCATCCACAAATCAGAACTCTAAAATTTCCAGGCAAGTATTTATCTTGCTTATTTTCCATAATGAATCGTTCATGTTAGTCTAGGGTGATTAGGATGAGTTTGGTAGAAGAAAATCCATGTTGTAGTAATGATTTGAATGATAATCTGGAAACCCCTTCACATGTAGAGGCTTAACAACGAATTTATGATGAATTAGGAGTAAAAATTTCTGGAAAAAGACTGATTAGAACCATGTTAAAGAAATTCTAGGGTTCTTGAGATTTATATGAGTTTTGGCCTATTAATCTAGGGTTATTGATGAAAAATTGCATGCTTTACATTGAAGATGTATAATATGGGTTTATACCATTTGTAGTACAAATTTTAGGGAGTTTGGGTGTGAAAAATCTGGATTTGATTGAGGTTAGATTATGAAACCCGTAACTGTTAATCTGCGGAATTCGTATACCTGTTTGATCGATCGATCGAACCGGGAGTGTCGATCGATTGACGCATCGATCGATCGAGCCCCTGCCCTCGATCGATCGACCCCTTCTGGCAGACTCACATTTCCCTTTGAAAGTAGTTAAATTCAAATTAAATGAGTAAAAGTATTTGGACATCCTTATTAAAATAATTTGGAAGGTAAAGGAGACCAGTAGGACTTATTAATAATCATGAGACCTTTAAGGTAAGACGAGATGTACATTTTTGGGATATTTACATATAAGGGACGATGAAATTATGCATTAAAGGGAGAGACGCGTAAAATAGTTACGTTGGAAATTAGATGAGTACCTACTGAAATTCTACACTTGGAAGGATAGAGTCCATGAGTGTTACACAGTGAGTTAGATTAATCCCTCAAATTAAAGTAAGAGACGAACCATTATAAGTGATGACTAAATAATGAGAAATAAGGATAAATGTTATAATTATGGGTTATGAGATGAACCTAAAGAGATATCGTAAAAGTAGTATATTTATATGACTGTGTTTATGCATATATTATATACGTGTAAAAATCATGCCCGCGCTACTTGCTATCCCTGAGGTTACCGCGCTGGGACAGTCTTATCTCGATGTGACCTTTATGGGGGATATTGACTTGTACCCAAGAAGATAGGAATCCTAGGTACCGGCTATCGTATCGATAGTCACGGTCCTAAGAGACGCGAGGGTATGTCCTGACCTCTTGGACTTGCAAACTATGCTTCGCCTCAATATTGTTTGTGTTTTGTTTAATACAGTTCGAGAGTGATTCCGAACTTGTATTTCCCTTAGTACGAGTGATACGGGGATTGGATAGCAGAGCATGCCCGCACCATAGTTTTTATGTGGGGTGCGCTGATAGAATATATATATTATACGAATATTTAATATATATATATGAATTTCTGAAATTTAGAATTTCCTACTGTGTTTATGGTAAGTAAGAGATGAGTAATGATTTCAATTGAGAAATACCTGTTTCGAAAGTATAGTATATTTCTGGAAAACTTTATTAATAAATAAAGTAAAAAATGAGAGCTTTGTCACTAAATGAAATTTACTTCTTAAACAGTTGAATTATTTAGTTTAAACCTTACAAGTAACCTAAGATAAGATGAGTTAAACCGATGGGAATGTTAGTGCGATAGGTGTGTACATTAGAAGAGAGGTGAGAATTTCTCAAGAGAGTGTCGCACTAATATATTGTTGCATTGGCCTGTAAACATTTTAAATACTTGCTAAACAAATTTTAAATCATTTACACTATCGGTCTCTGACCCGTCTCTATTTCTCCTCTCTCTCTTGTATATATATGTATATATTACAGGTGCCCGGCCACAGGGGCGTCTTGCATAGGATCCTTTGGAAGGAACGTGCTGCAGCTTAGGTGGGAGTTGCAGGCCTCTTGCTTAGACGACCTCATTCATTTGATTCCACTCTTAGCACTATTTATTTCAGTTGGGCTCGTGTCGCCCTTTTCATTTTTCAGTTGTTTTATTGGATATTGTAATCCATTTATTTCCAGTACTTGCACTTTGGGATTTATTATTGCCAGGATGTTTTCATTTAAAGAATTAAATGTTGGATTCAACTAGTTGAATGTTTGATTATTTGGATTGTATGTTCCAGGATAGTTGTGGTGTGACTATTAAATTGTGAATTGCGAAAAGTTTTAAATGTTGGTTTATATAAAGTAAAATTTGGAAATCAAAGTCTAAAATGGTTTTGACACTTAGTTTAATTATTTAGGGTGTTTAAATTGGAAAAGTATTTTTCGACAGTGATGCTAAGAATGAACCAACTGTTCACCTTGATCTTAATTTAATAAAGGAGTGATCGCCCAGTATTTAATTAGGCGGGGTGTCACAGTATAAATTTAGGATCCATTATTTTCATTACAAAATTCAGTCTTTCACAAAGATATTACAAATATAGATAAAAGTGTAAGTTATTGAGAAATGGAATACAAACATGATATAATAATGTAAACTTATATAAAAAATAAATCACCCACCAAAATGAAAAACCATTATGAAAACCTCAATAAAATGGGGAAACTCAAATACTACCAGTCAACCGACCTGTGACAAAGGCAGAAATTTAACAAGTTTTGTAGTATAGTGAACATTAACGTCATAATATGATGGTCCTAAAGCTTACAGGATGTGAGGGAAATAATTATTGTTATTATAAATAGAGGTGGTTTATTAAAATACAAATAGAGGAGAATTTTAAGAATGGAAGTATTTAAAATTTTCACATGGATTGAATGTTGCAATCTACTAATAGACATAGCTATTGTAAAAAATTTAATAAGCCACTTAATTTTTGTAAAAAAATTATTTTTATATCCAGTTCAATTAAAAATATTCGTAGTGACAATTGTTGTTTGATGGGTTATTTGAATGACTTGATCTTATCGTTCGAACGACGTGGAGTTGTCGTTTGAACGACTTTAGCATAAAACAAATATTTTAAAAACTCCGCCTATGGAAACTGAAAAAACATTTTTTTCAAAAATTAAAAACCTTGTTCGTATTTTGAAAAAAAATAAACATCCCAAATGTAATTTTATGAATTAATTCAAACTCTAAATCGTTTTATACCTTTCAGGATGTCGGGAAGTCTTCAAACTTGAAGATGCTTGATTTTTGTTCGTCTTGATGATGCGTAACGATTTGTAACGCGTGACGATTTGTAACGGGATACTCCAAACTAGCATAAAGCTATGCTATGAACAGTGACAGAAAAATTGTTCTTACAACTCTCCCCCTTTGGCTATTACGGTACAAAATAAACAAAATGATCGAACACCAAATTAAAATCAAAATCTCCTATTAGAATACAAAGATACTAACACCCTTCCCAACCATAGAACAACGGAATGATATAAGTTTCTTTGTCTTCAAACTTCATCTTCTTCCCTTTTAAACTTTGTCCTCATCCGTGTGTCTTGAAATCCGCAAATAGTTACTTACACACATGAGACAACAAACATATACCCTCGTGACGTATCGGGTTTTAAACAAAATAAATCTCATAAGTAAATACTCCCCCAAAATTAAAACTCATCAAAAAATTCATTTTAATTTGCTCTCCCCCTCGGTTTTTATCGAAATAGACAAATATACAAAGAAGTAGAAACAATAATTATTAAGCCCAACACATCACGACGAAGAAAAGATATCATCACATAAAGATATAAAACAAGCATGTGTAATGATTATCTCAAAGGCAAATACACTAACTATTTTTGACAATTTTTAATTTTTTCAATAAAAGCATATTTCACAAATACAACATGCAATACCTTATATAATAAATGCAAAATATATCAAAGAAAGTTCGGAACATATATATAGGTATAAACGACCACAAATCATGACAAAAACATATAAGTTATACACACTAGCATAGTATCTATGTGTCCAAACGGTGGAATGGAATGAATGTGCGTGAACTACTAACAAAATAATTATAACTTAAACACTCAAATAAGTTCAAGAAGTTTTAATTGATAGTAAAACTTTATCAAACTAAGCTTTATCCTTAAGTGACAAATAAAGTAGAAGTTAACGAACAAAACAAGCACAATGCACACAAGCCTAGAATTTTCATGATTCTACAAATTAATAGCGTCATGACAATAAGCATAATTAGGATACATTCTCATTGTGCAAATCCGTTGATATTTCCATCCAAACTCCCTCGAAAAATTCTTTTCTTTTCTTTTGAATGAACATATCAAACTAAACTAATTGGCCCCTTTTGGCATATGATTCTTTTTATTGCCTTAATTTTTTTTTCGAACTCTTTTTAAACGGTGGCTTTTATTATTCACTCGCAACCCTTTTCCTTGAACACTCATTATTTTATCAATTTATGCAATATAAATCCTCACAATAAACAGTTCTTATATGTAAAAATCCTCCATGGTCAAATAAATATGTAGATGACAAAATTGATAAGAGAACATGTCACCAAGCTTAAATATGCATCATGAAGTCAAAATCCAATAAGCTCGTGCATTTGTGTGTGAAGGCATAAACAAAGTCAAATCCATAAAGCAAATAAATGTCGAAACAACTCCATAAAACATGGTTAAGAACAATCTAAGCATCTAAAGTCATAACCAAATGTCCTAGCCACATGGAAAGAATGGAATGAATTCGATTTAAGCACATTGGTATGCCACACTTAATGTGTAAAACTAAAATACACAAAGAATCAAAAATCTTTTTTAATTTTACAAATATGACTCAATAAAAGAAAAATATAATACAAAAGATATACACATCATAACACTAGCAAAAATATATCATGAAAAATAACTAGCGTATTACAAATAAATCATGCAAGCAATCATCCATAAGAAGTAGCATGTGACGCATCATGTGCAAGCATGCGAGAATCAACTAATCTAACATTTAGCGTTACCAAAACGTATTTCCTAACCCACACATGTCTATATATAACTGGAGGGGTTATGGGAACCGACGGGACACTATACTTAAATTTTCTAGGACCTCTTATAAGATCATAATAAAATTACCTAAGGTGACCTTTCCTACCACAATGTGAACATGTGTAAACGGGTGGAACATTACCTATAGGTTGACCTTTTCTAACATCCTTATAATTAGTTGAACCTTTAAAACAAACAATGGTCTTGGCTTTGACAAAAGAAATATTAGAACATGAAGAGCCATTACCATCACTACACAAACTACTCAAGTCTTTTAAATCAACTTTCAACTTCAAAATTTTTTACTCAAGTAAATAATAAGACTCTTCTAATTTTAGGGACTCTGTCTTCATATGTTCAATAATTCCTAGAAGGTTATCACGCTCCCCCTCATTAAAAGAAAACTTTTCCCTAAGAGCCTTCTCACGTGCCTTAAAATCATCGATTAAAATATTTTTATCCTCTTTGGCACAAATACAAACCCTAGAATTTTTAAAGTCCTCCAATTCTCTTTCTAAAAATAGGACACCATCATCACTCTCTTGTTTGGACAATTTTAAAGTAACAAAGTCATGGTCCAATGTGTAACACCCCGCCTAATTAAATACCGGGTGGCCAGTCCCATACCAGATTAAAATAGAATATACAGTTGGCTCATTCTCAGCAACAGTGTCGAAAATATTTACTAATCACCCAATACCCAATTAAGTTGGTGTTAAAAACTTTCCAAATTTCAATTCAACAAAATCCATTTTTAGTTTACAAATAACACTACACATATTATTCTACAACACTAATAACCGAACAGATAACACAAAAGAATTTAAATGCAATTGGAATAAACATTGCCAAACAATTTCTCAATACAGTACCCAACAATAATAAATGTATTAACATGACACGAATACAAGAGTATTTTGACTCGGATAGAAAAGAGATGACTGAATTCCTTTTGGACGACAGGCCCTAAATAAAATAATATTGTGAATCAAACGAAGATAGGCGTCTAAGCAATACTCCATAGCTCCATAGCGCGTCATAATTCTCTAAGGTTGGCGTCCCTGCTGCTGGACACCTGATACAAAAGATACAATAGAAAAGAGAATATGCAAGGAAACGGGTCAGAGCCTGATGTAAAAATAATTTTTAAAACAACAAGTATTTAACAAGTGCAATAAAGCATTTATTATATACATGTTAGTATCCAACTCTCACTTGTTATTATCACCTCTCATCTAGAGTGCACACTTAACGTTTCCTATTAACCTCCTAGTTAATGGTCCCTCTTCACAAATTTCCATAATATGATTCCATCCCATATCATAACCCCGTATGTCCCATACCATAAGTCGTATAATCATTCATATACGTTTCCCATTAACATGAATCATTTCTCATTAATATGAATTAAGCTTTTCAAATCTATAAGAATAGACATTCAATAACTTAGTTTAATTCTTTTTCTCAATTCACCGATATCTACAATTAGCACACAGTAGATTAATCAAACCACACATTTATTTCATTAAATATATATATGTACATATATAATACGACACCCCGAGTCACAGTTGCGGTGCAATGCATTACTCTACTATCATGTCCCAATATCGCTGGTCGCCGAATACGGGACTAAAGGTTCGGTAAGAATTCCTCGAACCACAAACAACAACATACAAATTGAAGGCGAACATAGTTCTCATACCCACGGGCCACGCACATACCTACGTTCCTATAGTCATCGGACTTATCAACTCACCGATAAGTCTTTTATAGACCTATGTTCTCGAGCGACAAATAAAAAATCCCATGGATTCATCAGGATATGTCTGCCCTCACGTGCAAACCTCCCGTCGATAGCAAGTAATCTAGGTATGTCATACACATAAATTATCAATCAATCAAATAGGCATTGTCATATACCTATAGATATAATATTAACAAGGTAATCATGCTACCATAAGATAATTCCCATACGTAGCATTATATCTCTTAAATCCTACGTATTAAAATATTATGACTTTACTTCTTTAATTTAATTATTCCCGAGCCTCACTCATTACTCAAGGTTCAGATAGGTTTTTCCTCAATATATTTATTCAGTAAGAAAATCACTAATATCCTACTGGTCCATCTCATCTTATCTCCCGAATTACTACAAATTAAACTCTCCTTTAATTAGGGTTATAACCGATTGTTTCTAATCTCTTATAAACACATCTTCTATCAACTAGGATTGAATACCATCATCACATGGCTTATAGTCTATAGTGTTTCATTCACACTATATGACTTATCAACAAAATCAACATCCTCGCATCCTATAACATCTCTCCACTCCCGACGTTGTTAAGGTTCATGCGCGGAGTGTCTCGCAAAGCGAAATACAAATAAGGAACCCCTCCAATACACTACTACTTAACTTTATGAGTCATGGAGGTCCGTCAACTTAAAATAAACAATCGAGATAAGCTCATACCCCTCTTTCAACCAAATGTGGTATGAACTCCCATCTCTATCCAGGAGCCATACCACTAAGCGCTTGTACTACACTCAGTCCTTGCGCAATCAATAATGAGCTTAAACTCAGTCCTTGATGTTCAAATTGTACCCTAAGGCTACCCAGGTGTTATATTCAATCTCTCCTACTGGGCCTATCCTTAATCCTCATGCATACCAATTAGAATCCAACACATGAATCTAGCAACCGAAATTTCTTTCAATTTAATTATCACAATTCTAATCAATTAAATCTTAATCACATTTATTCGATTCTCATATAGGACTTACTGAACCTTCCTAAGTCCCATTATATCCAATTAATAATCACCAAAGATTTACAAAAGGTTTGGGATACGAACAACCATTAAAAAGAAACAACTTCATGGATTCTGGGGAGGTCGTTCGATCGAAGGCAGGGGTCGATCGATTGATTGCCCAAATACCAGCCCAGTTTTCTGCATTTCTTCTATTACGGGTTTCATCACTTTTGATCATTCAAACCTTCATATTAAAAACCCAAATTCCATATAATCCTTACTACATGATATAGCAACATATGTGAATAATTTCTAATGCTTTAAACATCCTAGAATCATCAAGAGTTTGAATTAAAAGCATATATTCATCCTATTTTTCCAGAAAATTATAAATATGATATCTTCAAGAACACAACAATGATTTTCAGAATTTCTTCCACAGATTGATGAATATTTCGTGGATTACTAACTACCTACAACATGAGTTTGATTCCTATATATTTTCAGATTTCAAAAATCCATTAACAACTCTATCTTTTCATCTTCCAAACATGTAAAAATCTCATATTTTTATAACTATCCTAACATGGACAATATACAAACTTAGATTGCAATTATCAAACACTTTCCTCTAATGAAGGTATGATCCTTTGGGGTTGTATAACACAGGTGGTTCTCCCCTTCTCCGATCACTTTCGGTGGTGGTTAGTGGTGGTGACCTTTGGTCTTTAGTTCTCCTCCTTTTCAAGCAAGCTTCTCTCTTCCCAAGCAACCTTTCACTCTCTCTAAGAAGATGACTTCTCAACTTTTGTGTAGAAAAGATGAATAACCCACGTACAACTAATCTCCAAATATTTATAATAGGACAAAAATCCGAAATCACTATTCATCCCTCCTGTAAATATAACCAAAATGCCCTTTTTGGGTGTCTTTTCATTTTCAAATGATCCGAGACCCAAAACCAACATCCAAATAGACTTTTATGACTATTTCAACCCTTCCGGATGCAACGACGCAGTCGAAACGACTATAAGGTTGATGTAAAAATAAGTTTCCTTTTTAATTTTACAAATTAGTCCCGACATGTCCCATACCGCGTCTGACTAAAAATTCGAATTATCGAATTAATATCACACAACCATATCAATAACATCACATTCATATATTACCTAAATATCTTTAAGTAATATTCATAATCATTCATTTTAATATCCTCAATTCGGATAAAACCCAAATCAATTAATTTATAGTACAATCCACTTAATCCATTAATTTAAAATATCAACCATTTTAAAAGTCATTAAAATCACGGGGGTATTACACAATGCAACAAATTTCTCACGATAAAAATCTCTTTAATTTTGAGCCATTTGCAAAAGATCCATAGCGAATTTAAAACGACAATTTTATTTTTCCGAAACTTTTATTTTTCCCAAACGTCAAATTTCAACTATTTATATCGTCAAAACAATGAGAATCCATCAAGAGTAAAAAGAAGCACAGGAGCGATGGCAACTCAATCACCCAAAAAGTAGGTAAACAAGATCAAACATAATAAATTAGTGCAACCCGCTAGGATACCACTTGTAAGTGCGAAAACACTGGCAAAGGGTGATTTTAACAAAAAAATTGCAACACCAATTATAAATATGCGAAAAAGACTTTTAAATCGATTTTATCTTGTTTATCCTAAGCATGCAACTATGTGATAAAGCAAATAAATATCACGCAATAACTCAGGCCAAGATTCAGAAGAAAAACCCCCAAAGGAAAAATCTTGATTCACTTAGAAATTTACAAGAGAGTCGACTTACAGACTACTTGATCCCCCAAAAACGTAACACAATATTCTTCAAAAATATCTAAGGAACAACTATGACGCTCGCAAGAGTCACATGACCGCAGTCCTCTGAATTAGCCTCAACCTTTGTCTTCAACAGTGAATCCCCACATGTATCATAAGTCAGCAATGGAGTGCCTCTCCACCAAGGTGTATGCAAGAGATACAAAACTTTCTAGGCTTCTAAACTAATTCACAAGAATAATATTCAAGGATGCCTTTTTGTGAATTAAAAAAGTGTTTTTCAACACAAAACTTGAAGAAATTTTGCACCACATATGCAGAAACGTATTTGCAAAATTCTTAAACAAATTCAATAATGAAACAGGTATTTATAAAAAAACTTTACTCGACGGAGTCGTTTGAATGACATATTGATCTCGTTCGAACGACATCTCATGTCATTAGATCCCAGACATCAAACGACCTTAAAAAAATCAAACAGTGTGATGTCGTTAGATGAACTGCATCAATCGACCTTTAAACGAGCTTCAAGTGACATCTATTGTCTTTAGATGAACTGCTTTAAACGACCTTCAAGCAACATCCAATGTCGTTAGATGGGTCATTTGAACGACTTGATCTTGTATTGTTTCAACGACTATAGCGTCAAAAAAAATTATTTTAAAAACTCCGCATATAGAAACTGAAAATATATTTTTCAAAAATTATGAACCTTGTTCGTATTTTGAAAAAAAATAAACATCCCAAATATAATTCTATAAATTAATTTAAACTCTAAATCATTTTATACCTTTTAGGATGTCGAGAAGTCTTCAAACTTGGAGATGATTTTGTTCGGTTCGTCTTGACGATGCATGACAATTTGTAACACGTAACAATTTATAACAAGATACGCCAAACTAGCCTAAAACTATGTTATGAACAATGACAAAAAAATTATTCTTACACATATCTTACCATTGAGGGTATCATAGGTCTTATCAAATAATTAGCAATTCGTTTAAGGTCCGTGGCTAGCCTTGGGACCTCTACCATACCTCGGGGTAGTTGGGGATTTGGAAAAACTTTTAAACACCAAGTGTGAAAAAAGGGATCATCATATTGTATGAAATCTTAGTCAACTTAATGGGTACTTTCCCCCCTTTCACATGTATTTATATTATTCTCCTCAAAATTGTCCCCAAAGCTTTGTAGTTGTTTAAGGTCACAGAGGTTTGTTCACATCTTTAAATAAATCTGAGTTATGGTCATTGCTAGTGCTAGTCGTCCAACCATACTATGGTCCAAGGGCATAGTGGTAATAGTTGATGAGTGTTAAAATCATAAATGACTTTAAACCCACATGTGCTCCCATTTGGACCTCAAATAGGTAGGAAGAGAGTAGCGTCAACGTGAGAAATAGGGCTGTGTTTTTTTTTCGAACTTTCCGATTTTTCCGATTTCCGATCCGATTTTTTTTGAATTTGGAATGAAATTTTAGTTTGTCGATTTCTGATTTTCCGATTTCCGATTTTTTCGAAAAAAATCGGATCGGAAATCGGAAATAATTCTGAATTTCCGATTTTCCGATTTTTCCGAAACTATGCCGATCCAATTTTTTCGATTTTTTTCCGAATTATTTCCGATTTTTTTGGAATTATTTTTCGATTTCCGATTTTTTCGATTTCTTTTCCGATTTTTTGAAAGTTTCCCATATCCCACATCGGTTGGGAGAGGGAGAGGGCTCCAAAATATGCTCTATAAAAGGAGAGTATCCTCCTAACTTCTACACAAATATGAAAAATGAGCCAAATCCTCATGTGTTTACATGTTAGGTTAAGCCATTTTCATTGTTTCTTTAAAATGAGAATTTCGAATAATCGAAAATCCATAATTTATTTTTTTGAAATTTTGGAATTTTCGAAATTTATGGATTTTTAATATATTTTGTGAATTTTTGATTTTTTCCGATTTTTGCCGATTTTCCGATTTTTCCGAATTCGGATTTTTTTTAATTTTCCGAAAAAATCGGATCGGAAATCGGAATAGTTATTTTATTTTCGAAAAAATCGGATTTTTTTCCGAATAGGCATTTTCCGATCCGATCCGGCCGAAACACAGCCCTAGTGAGAAACAAAGGTTTTAAATGGTTAAACCCTCAGGAGATGGTCCTACATCCACTGTACAAAGGTGTTATACATGTTTATTATAATGCAATTGAGTATTACAGTCTAAGAGACCCCTTGAGCTTTGGTCAAGGGAGTCTGAGGTTTTACGACATTTGTTAAAGGTATAGAGGACTTTAGTAAATAACTGAATTACTTCTCTAAGAGTGCCTAGGTAATATTTTAGGGCTCTTACAAGATATACAAGGTTTATGATAAATGGAAGTGGTCAAAATACCATTATGGAGTTCATATGAGTTGGTTACGAGTATAATACAAGGTGGGAACACTTGTGCAACACTATAAATCTTATGATTCTGATTATTTAAATCCTCTTATCTCTTTTAATTCATGAGATTGATCCCATTTCAGCTTCTAACAACCTTCTATTTATAGGAGAACTATTGGAAAGATAGTGAATGATCTGTCACATCATGGCTTTGGAAACTCTGAGTTCTGCTGGTGTAATTGGAAAGTGGAGTGTTGGGAAAAGTATGCATGTGGTGTAAGATGGTTGTTGAGTGCATTAAATGCTGATGGGAATATTTATGCACGTGGAATTAGGGAGTGGTGGTAGGTGGAATAGTTTTATACTTTCTGCCTGCTCTGCCAGATTCGTTGAGGAAGCTCTCTAAATGTCTTTTGAGCTCTGAACCTGCCCTAGGATGGTCTTATATTATTCTTCGAATGATTTGGGGTGATATACCTCATTGATAAAGACTAAATAGCTTGAGGAGTCCATTATTCTCCAAAATGAGGTCCGACTTCGAACGACTGATTCTTCTATGAGCAAGCAATCCTAACTGAGGTCCACTATAGTAGCGTGGCCTTCCCTTAGGAGCAACAAAGGTTTCTGGTGCCAAATAGCATTTTGACTGAGGTTCGAAGTCAGCCACGGAGCCTATTTCCTTGTCCAAGGGGTTTGGACCTCTGGAAGGTCAAATCTTTGATAGGGTATTATTAATAGCCCCTTTATTATTGTTTGCAATAATTACAAAAGGCAACACTTATCCTCTTAGTTTAGACGAGGATAAGGCTTTAATTTGCCACTAAAATATCCATTGTGGCATCGAGAATGAGCATTTAAGCGATCGTGAGCATTGGTGGGCTTGGAGAGATTAAAGAGCTATCCTTTGGAAGCTATAAAGGAGGTTTCTGGGCAATTATGAAATATAAACTTTTCTCTAGACTTTATGAACCAAAAGTTATTGCCTTTACTCACCCTTTATCGAAGATATTTATTTTCGCTTCTGAAATCCTTGACATAATGCCCATATCTTTTATGTGCCCCATGTTTCCCTTCCCTTACCCGAAAAGGAAAGCGCTGGAACTTCTGAGGAGGCCTATCTGGGATGTGAGTGATCCCAACTTCACTGTTGGGGCCTATTCTTCCTCTCAAATTACTGACCAAAACCTAGTGAATATCAGAAGGATTTACTAAATGCCTGACTCCGTGACTTTGAGGGCTGCCAAGCTTGATGAAAAGGCCTGCTCCTTGATCCCTGGGTATGTATACTTCAATGAATGTTTCTTGCAATATAGGGACAGATTCCCCTTACCGCTACTGGTGCTAAGGATCTTAAGAGCTATTGGAATTGCTCTTTCTTAACTGGTGGATAATCTTAGAGTTTACTGATGGTCATAATCCTGGCCTTTAAGGAGGCTAGCGATGGTCAGCATGATATGACACTGGCCGAATTCTTCAGTTTTTACCTGAAAATGCAATGACTATATAGATTTACTTGTACATTAGGCCAAACACACAAATTCACTTTTTACCAAATTTTATCTAATTTAAAATAAAGTGAACGTGCAATGATGATGAGAAGTCAAATTCCAAACCAAAACATAAGAAGACGGAATAGAAGAAAAATCTCTTTCGGGCAAAATATTTAATTTAACACCGTTAAAGATTTTTATAGACTCGGTGATTTATAGACTACTTAGAGCTCCACTATGTATAATGCAAATGGTCTTCAAATCTTTGACAGAAAGTGATGCAGTCCAGCACCACCCACATGAAGCAGCTCTTCCCTCGATATCCAACGATTAACCTCAGGATGTGGAATCCTTTCTTCTTTAGTAGAGTCTCAACTCCACAATTACCTGTATAGTAAACTCTACTAGGGTTTGATGTACTCTATGGAAATTGGGTTTGATAAACTCAACAAATCATTCTATGGATGAAGTTGATTTGGAAAATAAAAGTGTTTCTATGAAACTAACATTGGGGACAAGTATAAAGTTTCATTATCGCCAAAAGTTTATTAAAAATGATTCCACAAAAGTCCAATTTATAGAGAGAAAATTCAAGGCAACGAGTTTAGTTCGAACGAAAATGGCTTCTCGTTCAAATGAAAAACACGTGTTTCGTTCTAACGAGTACCAGTCTTGTTTGAAAAAACACTCCAGTTCATTTCAACGAGCTTCTAACGACCTTCCAACGTGTGGCCATCTGCTAAACAGAGAGACCACATTCGAAGTTCGTTCTAACGAACTCAAACTGTTTATTGCAATGAGATGCAAACCTCGTTCGAACGAGAACGGAGTCTCGCTCTAACGAGATGTTATTCTCATTCCAACGAACCCAAAACAAAAAAAAATTATTTTGAAAATTATTTTTACAAAAATGCCTCGAGTAAAAATCAATATCCTAAAATAAATATATCTGACTAAAATCAAAACCACAAATTCGTATAGCTCCATAAAGTGTTCCCGACGATTCCAATGGCTTGAACTTTGGAAATGATGCTCGATCATAAACATGTATTCAAAGATCGTGGAAGAATATGCGGATGTAGTGTTCGATTTGTAATGGAATATGCCAAAATTATCAAAACTATGAGAAAATATAAAATATTTCTTTTAGAAATCTCTCCCTTTGGCTATTCTGGTACAAAAACAAAAAACTGAAACCAAATTAAACCCTTAAGACAATGTTCTACTAATGTCCGCCCAAACCAAAAATGAAATGACATTTAAGACTTTGTCTTCAACTAAAATTCTTCATCTTGTGTAGTCCATGATATCATTATAAAAACGAAAGATACCTACACACATGAAACAAAAAAATATCGTGACACATACGAGAGTTTAAAATAAAATAAAAACTCCCCCTTAATTTGTTCTCCCCCTTTTTGTCCATAATATACAAACGTTAAGAAACTAAGCATGAATAATAGCATCATCTGAATACGAAAGATAAATCAGTACAAAGGTAATCAATTAAGCACATGTGATGAGATTTCTAAAAGGTTTTCAAACAACTATTTTTGCAATTTAAAAAAAAAATCAAGAATAAAAAGTATGCGTATAAAAGGTACATGTAGGTATAAAATATATAACACCATGGAATAACATGAAAATATTCGGATCATGAAAATAAAATGTAATTGTGAGAACATTGTCCACAAGCAAATCAACATGGGCATTCATAACAAAGGCGCACAAAGTCAATGAGATACTTCTAAAGAAAGAACTCAATTTGATGTAAGAATATTGAATAAAATAAAATTGACTCGACTTATGCAACATTCCATGAATGTAAATGTTAATGTAAAAAACTAGACCAGGTCTAATTATTTAATCACAGATAATAAATGTAAATAAAATAGAGATAAAAAGGTTATTAAAGTGGTTCGGATATAAGGAAAAAGCCTACATCCGCTGTATATCTTATTTCCACGTATTTTGTCTTGCCTTTCGTACTTTTGACTGGCTTGAACCTGCCCTTGATGAAGGGATTACAATGTATTTATAGTCTCATAAGGAGATAGAGAGGTTGAATGTAAAAGAATGGAATGCCTCTATGAATTAGGCATTTACATCAGTACATGGTGTTCATAATGTACATGACTATTGACGCTTTGCTGGCCATGTTGGTCGGTCTTCTTATTGTTGGTCGACATTATGCATGCTAGTTGGCATTCTGCATGTTGGTCTGCCTCCCATGTGTTGGTCGGCGAGTCTAATAACTAAGATTCTTGCCATGCTGGACGACACATGTTCGTTTATGATTGGTCCACGTAGGTGGATAATTTTTGGTATCAACAGAAGCCCCTAATGTTATATGCTTGATGCTTGCTTAAAAGTATGGAGTATATAATCTTGGTAGTATCTTGGGCTATATTCCTTATGCTTGGTCAGTTGCCGACTTCCCACACTTGTAAAATTTTATTGGTATGGCTGGTAGCGTGTATTGTTGATGGCATTTTTGTAAATATTCCGATCTTTAGCGAACAGTCTTAGAGCAAATACGTCTTTTTTTACCTCGTCACCAAAATTTCAATCGTCATTTCTCTTTAATCATTGCGCTCATCGGTTTTCGAGGCAATTTATAAAAGGCGGTACATGTTCGATTGTCTCTTACCTCAAACCTTCTAAGTTTTTATTGCAAATTCTTAAGCTTTCGTGCAATCGTTCTTCCTGTCTTCTAGTACTTGTTGAATCCTTAAATTTTTATAAGAATTATTTCTCTTTCTTTTTTTCTTCATATCGAATCATGGTTTACGTTATTGTCTCTCTAGATGAGTTTAGAAAGGAATGGAATATACCAGACTGGGTAGACTTAGAGTTCCCTAATCCCCCTATAGATGTTTTCTCTTTGTTTGAAGATCATTGGATTCCTTCCTTATTCATAGCTGAATGTGGCTTCAATTTTCCCCCAAATCATTTTTGCTTAGAGTTTTGCCAATACTTTAACATTGTACCTATTAGAGTAGCCCCTAACACATGGAGAATAATTAATGGTGTACATAGGATTAATAAAATCCATGGGATCCATATCGGTATCCCTGAGATCTTGTTCTGTTACAAATGGGTCACTAGTGATAATACATATTATTTAAAAATTAGATTTGTTAATAAAGCTTTAGTCATCAATTTGCCTGATTCCAACAGGGATTACTTCGATCATGAAGTTATTGCCAAAATTGGCAATATGTACATCTTGAAGGTGAAGAAGTATATACTGGACCAAGATGCTCTCAAGAGGGTCATCGCATAGGTTGTACTAAACATATTTAATATGCTTATGCTGTTGAATTACCTGCTGAAATGTTAATTAACATTGGTTGTTTATTTACTTGCAGTTGATAGGAAGATAAAGTGTCCTAAGGAGGGTGACATTAAGCTTGATGAAATCAAGTTTCTCTAGGGCCTTCATCAAAAAATTAGTGAGGAGCATACTAGTTCGACCTTATACTTACTGATATACAAGAACTATATCATCTCCTTTGTTATCCGACCTTCTACTATTGATCCTACTATTGTGCTTGACTTGGATCAGGACGCAGTGTCCACTTCATCAGGCAATGGTGAACTTGTTGTTGGCCCTTCTTCTTCCCTTGAGTCAGACGTTACTCTCTCTGTATCCATGGGTAAAAGAATATTTCCCAACCTTCGTAGAGATGATGATGTTGCTGAAACCCATAAGCCCGTGGTGGGTCCAAAAAGAAGGATGATGCGAGGAAGAAGCCCCCAACTACCAAAAGAGATGATTCTCTCTTAAAAAGATTGAGGAGAGGTCCTGCTGCTAAGCAGGTTAAAAAAACTGTGAATGTCGACCAAAAGAGCTTGGTTAGTGTTACTCCATTTGTTGTTGGCTCCTCTGTAGCCATAGGTCCTAGCTAGGCCAGGAAATTAATTAAGTTTGGTACTCTTTCAGACCATAGGGGTGCTGCTGCTTTAATTCCCCGACTTAAAATTTCTAAAAGTGCTACTCAAACCCCTGCTATAGTGAGAATTCTTTTTTTGCTCTTACGTACATTGTACTTTAACTTTGACTTCTTGTACTGATTTTTCCTTTCTTTTTTACAGTTCTTAGCTGATTTTAACTAGATATTGGAGAAGGATGATGCTCTTCGTTATTTTTCAAGCGATGTTGATGAGGCCTTTGCTGGTCACAAGAAGTCCTTGCTTGACTCCCAACAAGCATTGGAGACTGAAAAAAATCTTAGGAGAATAAAATAAAAGATGCTAGGGAAGCTCGACATAAGGCTGAAGATAAGTCTGTTGAGGCTCAGAAGTAAGTGGCTGAGCTGGCCAAAGGCCTAATTGCTGAGAAGGCCAAAAGGAAGAAGGCTAGGGAAAATTCCTTCAATAAAGGCTGGGATAAAGCTATCACTACTGCCTCTGCTTAGATTGATTATGCGAAGAAGAAAATTTTCAAGAAGGATTAGTCGACTGCACTGAAGGAGGTTGGCATATCAGAAGACTCTGGGCTCTTCTAAAGGCATGAGCCTGTCTCTCTCCCCAACATGAACGATGAAGTTAAGGATATTATTAGTTTTGGGAAGTCATCTCTTGTGGTTGAGTCTTCAGCTGACCAACCTAATAATATTATTGAGTCAGTCCTCCCATCCACCGAGCAAGTCACTCCAGATATCCCCTCTGCCAACTAAGATGGAGCTTAAACTGACATAGAGAAGGTGTAAATTTGCTCAGCAGTTGGCCTCTGTATTTTTGCCTTTCTTTCGTTTCTTTTTTTATGTACTTGTAATTTCCCTTTATATCAGTAAAATGACTTTTTTCTTCATACTGTTTATCGTCTTGGTTGTTCATCATTTCTTGATTGTTGTCACAAATTCCTTTTCTTATTATTGATTAGATATCTCTTTATCTTTATAGTTCATGTCCAAGATGGAACAAATCTCTTCCAATGATTCAGATCTATTTAAGCACTGCAACAGTTTGTTCAAGTCTGGTCATATGACTGTGTTTGAGGAAGATTTATCAAATTTTCTCACGATAAATACCACTGATCAAGCCAAAGATACGTATATTTATCTCAAGTTACTTCTTGATCTGGTTGTGGCCAATAACGTGGCTTAATTTGAAATGATTGAAGAACTTCAAGAGGAGCATAATGAATCTAAGGCTCTCATTCGCACTGATTATGAGGCCAAGTACAAGGCCTTAAGTGGAGCTCGAGGCTTTGAGGATAAATTAGAGAAGCACATTTTTTCTTTCAGGAATAAGGAATTTTTGCTCAAGTGTGAGGTTGATGAAGCTAGAGCCATTGCCAAGTTATTGGAGGAAGAAAATAACAAGTTAATGAGTGAAATGGACCCCTTCTACAACTTTTGCTGCCGATGAAGGGGTATCATTCTTAGAGACTGAGAATGCTAGGCTAAGGGATGAATTGGAAACCCTAAAAAATCCAAAACTGCTTCTACTTCTCGACCAAGATCTAAATCTAGTCGACCTATAACTCATGAGGCTAGAACTCAACAAATGCTTGCAAATCAGGCTGCACAGATAAAGGTCAAGAACTTAACCATTGCTGATATGTCTCAAAAGATCCAAACTCAAGACGAGTAACTTTCCACCCACTTTTCTCTGTTATAAATTAAATATGGAGTGTTAAAGAAGCTGTAACACCATGTTGAAAGATTAACCTTCCAGTTTCACAAGTAACCCCGAGAAGTTTGGATGGAAGGGTACAATGAAGCCCTTGGTCGATTTGATGATCATTTTTGTCAGGCTCAGTGCGAAGGCTATAAATGGGCCTGGACTAATTGCCTAACAATTATGAAGGCTGAACAAGGCAACAAACTATAGTACTGGGTTGATCATGGGTTCTTGGACAGTGACAAATGTCTCTTCAAGCTTGACGTTAGCTAGATCCCTGTAAAAACCATTCCCCAGTGCTTGATCTCCAAATATTTAGAGGATTATGGCCTGCACGATGAGCTGGAAATAGTTCGACCCCCTCATTTGTTAAATACTCTGAGCAGCAGTAATAGGAAAATACTTAATGATTTTAACTTTATCAACTCTCCATATACATTGGATGATCCTCCAGCAGGGCATGGAACCATCATCGAGCTCCTCTAAAGCTGAAGGAAAGTGTCTAGTAGAATAGTTGTCATGTATATAATTTATACACAATATTTACATGTAATCATCATTAATTTAAATGAAATGCAATTTATTAACTTATCTTGTTAATTTATGGATGCATGAATGACTTTGTTGTTTCATTAGTTTTATTGATACACTTAGGCATTTGCGTAAATTTAGTATGAGTTACCAAAGTTACCAATGAGATTATCATAAGTTCTACTGATATACTTAGATTTCTAAGTTTAATACCAACTACCATTGATGTGGCCATAGGTTCTACTAGTGCACCTAGATTAAAATCTAAGTTTAGTACTAGTCACCCGTGGTATGGCCATAGGTTCTACTAAGGCACCTAAAATTTTAAATTTAGCATTAGTTACCAGTGGTGACCAAGCGTATGTGGAATATGTGTCTACATTCCTATTTAGAAATTTTCACAATGTTCTTCCTCCATTTTGCTCAGTTTGGATAAAACTTGTTGATTTTTATACAGAGTTTTATCCTTGATTTTTCTTGACTAAGCACCGAGGACTTAAAATCCTGACTTGGGTTTGTGTTTTATCGATCAAGTATCTCCTTTTCTGACCAAGTCCGACCAATTACTGAATTCCTGCCGACCAAGTATTGGGGGATGCATAGCACCAATATTCCCCCAAAAAATAAAAAAAATGGAAAAAACCAACTTTTATTGATATCAAAGCAAATTGATTACGAAAGATGTTGCTTGCTACATTACTGGTATTACTTCCTAAGATGCTCGACATTCCAAGGATTTTTGAACTCTTCCCCCTCTAAAGTTTCAATTCGATAAGTTCCTAGTCTAACAACTGCTGAGACGCGATAAGTCCCATGCCAATTGGTTTCAAGCTTGTTGGTCTTCTGAATTACCTTTTTAAGTACATAATCCCCCTCTTTTAAATTGGTCGGCTTCACCTTCTTATTATAAAAGCGTGATGTTTGTTGTTGATAGGCAATATTCCTCAAGGATGCATCTTCTCGCATCTCTTCCAACATACAAAGGTCTACCATCGCATCAAATCATTGACGGGAGAATCAAAATTTAATACTCTATGATTTGGCAAACCTATCTCAGCTGGTACCACTACTTCAGTCCCAAATGCTAGCATATATGGTGTTTCCTTTTTTGCATCCCTAAGAGTTATTCGGTAGGCCCATAATACTGAGTGCAATTCATTTATCTAGTTCCCCTTTGCATCATCAAATCGTATCTTTAAACCAATTAACAAAGTCCTGTTAGTCACCTCGATCTGCCCATTACTTTGAGGATGACCTGGAGCAGAATATAACTTATGAATCTTGGACTCGGTTCAATACGCTGCAAAATCATTATTGTTGAACTGTGTTCCATGATTGGTGATGAAGGCATATGGCAAAGCATATCTATAAATGATATTTTTCTAGATGAATTGGTACACCTTCTTATAGGGCATATCCATTAATGGCTCTGCTTCAACCCATTTGGTGAAGTAATCAACAGCTACGACCAAGTATTTGAATGTTTCTCTGGTGGTAGGCAATGGCCTGACCAAGTCTATTCCCCAAATAACAAATGACCAAGGTGAATTAATGGGAGTTAAAGCAACATGTGGAGTTTTGCAAATGTTAGAGAACTTTTGGCACTCGTCACATTACTTTTCAAAAGCTATACAATCTTCCCTCATTGTCGGCGAGTAGTATCCTTGTGTGTGCATTCATTGTAGTAATGATCTGCCTACCACATGAGCTCCATAAGATCCTTCATGAACTTCTGCTATCATATCTTGAACCTCCATTGGGTGGACACATCATTGCAAAGTAGATGTTAACCCTCTTCTGTATAGCAATCCTTTATCTAACACATACCTCACCACTTTATACTTAAGCTTTTTGGGCTAATTTGGATCTGTTGGCAGAGTTTCTTCCTCAATTTAAATTCTAGTGGGATCTATCCAAGAAGGTCCCGTATCTACTGTAATGAAATTGACCATCATGTCTTCATCAATGATCCTATTCGCCAGAATCTCAATGGGGATTATTCTCTTGAGTTCAATCCTGGTTGCTGATGCAAACCGAGCAAGTGCGGCTGCTCGGGTATTCCGTAGTCTTGGAATTCTGATCATCCGAAATACTGGTAATTTTTCTATGATCTACAGTGCTTTGGCAAGGTACCTTGTCATCAATTATCCTTTGAATCCGTATAAACATAAGATCTGATTGACCACCAGCTGAGAATCACTGTGCGCCATAACTTGCTTGGCGTTTAGTGTTTGAGCCAACTTAATCTCATAATTAATGTTTCATACTTCGCTTCAATATTTGAGGCCTGGAACTGGAATTTAAGCGCATACTCAATATCAATCCTGTTAGGGGTATTGAGTATAATACCTGCTCCACTTCCTGTAGCACACGAAGATCCATCTACATATAAATTCCATACTAGGATGCTGCTTTCAAAGCCTTGGTCTGACAATGTCCCATAGTGGAATACTTTCTTTCTTACCTCATCGTCTCTTTGAGCCATAACCTGCATCTTGATTGATTATTTCGGTAGGTCGACAACAACTTCTTCTGATCTCTCCCTTGTTGGAGTCTACCCGGACTGTTAATCGATGATGACTCCGATTGAGATTTCTCCTGTTAGAGTTTGCTCTGCCTGAACTCTTTGTTGCTAGGGGACCTCCGAATAAGTGAATTCTTTAATGAAGTCTACACATCTTGGACCTTTAATAAGGACCTTGGCTCATAAATAATGTCATACTCCCCCAGTTCTACTGCCCAATACATTAATCTCCCAGACTTCTCAGGTTTATGAAGAGCTTGCCGAAGAGGCATGTCAATGTACACCACTATAGTATGCGCTTGTAAATAAGGCTTCATATGTCGGGATACCTCTATACGCACCAAAGAAAGTTTCTCCAGTCATAGATATCTAATTTCTGCTCCTCGAAAAGCTTTGCTGGTGTAGTAGACTGGCTTTTGAAACCTATTATCTTCTCGTATCAAAGAAGAACTTATAGTCAACTCAGAAACAACTAAGTACAAATACAATTCCCCCCCCCCCCAAACTGGTCGGGGGAGCAATGGGGGTGATCTTAGATACCTTTTCAACTCCTGAAAATCTTTTTCGCATTCGTTATTCCATTCAAAGGTCTTCCCCAGTACCTTAAAGCATGACAAACACCTGTATGTGTCTCGGGACACGAATATATTCAAAGCAGCTACTCGCCCAATGAGCCTTTGAACATCCTTATTGTAAGTTGGAGACTGCATTTCAATCATTGCCTTTATTTTATCAGGATTAGCCTCAATTCCCCTCTGATTCACTATGTACCCGAGGAATATTCCTTCATGCGCATCGAACACAAATTTGGCCGGATTCAGCTTCATCTGGTGCTTTTCCAACTGATCAAAGGTTCAGTTGAGGTCGGCAATATGATTAAAATCTTTTTACTCTTCGTCAGCATATCATTCACATATACTTCCATATTCTTGCTTATTTGATCTTCAAAGACCTTGCTTACCAACCTCTGGTACGTGGCACCTGCATTTTTCAAACCAAAGGGCATCACATTATAATAGTAAGTTCCTCGGGGAGTAATAAAAGAGGTACTTTTCGTATCTTCAGGCCTCATTTTAATCTGGTTGTAACTAAAATAGGCATCCATAAAACTCAATAGCTCGTGTCCCGACGTAGCATCCACAAGTTGGTCAATCCCAAGCAAAGGAAAATGATCCTTTGGATATGCTTTATTCAAATCAGTGAAGTCTACACACATTCTCCACTTATTATTTTTCTTCTTGACCATAACAACGTTGGCCAACCAATCTGGATATTTTACATCTTTAATTAATGAAGCTTTTTGAAGCTTCTCTACCTCGTCCTAAATAACTTCATTCTTCTCGGGGATGAACACCCTGTGCCTTTGTTTCACTGGCTTAACGTCCTTATTGACATTAAGTTCACGGTAGAGGAAATTGGAATCAATCCTAAGCATATCCTCATGACTCCAGGCGAACACATGCTTTCTCTGTCTCAGGAACGTCACTAGCTCCTGTTTAATAACAGGGTCTAGCGTTGAATCCACCTTTGTAGTTCGCTTTGGCTTGTCGTCATCTAAGATGATATTCTCCGTTGCTTCCATAATTTGGACTTTCACCAGCTCTGTCTCCTCTATTGGATCTAAGGTTTCAACCTCATATTCGTTATTGGGCTCAGTAATGTCCACTTGGTAAGTGGTGGTCTTCGTCTTTATTTCCTCAAGATCTTCTTGCTTGGCAGAGGAGTAATAGCATTCCCGAGCTACTTTTTGATCATCCTTCACCACACCTACTCCGAATTTGGTCGAGAACTTCAAACACTGGTGGATTGTAGAGGAAACTGCTTCAAAATTATTCAACCCCACTCTACCCATGATGACGTTGTTGGCTAACTGCACGTTCTTGTCCATCATAGAGAGATATAATATCTCGACCCGACTTGTTGGACAGGTGCCGAGAAACACCTGTGCACAAAGGATAAACTTTTTCAGTAGAAAAATCGATTAAGGGCCTGTGATATGGATCTAGCTGGCTGAGCTTCAAATCCAGCTTTTGAAAGCAGTAATAAAATATGATATCTGTCGAGCTACCGTTGTCAATCAACACCCTAGAAATTATTGTATCCTGATATCTGAATTTAACCACTAAAGGGTCGTCATAGGGGGTACATAATTCTTGAGAGATCGTTTTTGGAAAGCCCAATCACCAATTTTTCCTTATTCACCTTCCTCGACTTATCTTCCTCTGCTAACTTTATCCTCTGGATGTAAGAACAAGATAAAGCCTCATTAAGGTAAGCTTTTCTCTTTACAGTGTGATCTCCACCTATCGCATCTCCACTTGTAATTACCTGACAATTAAAGGAACCAAAACTAAATGTAAATACCTCACGTTCTGGTTGTTTGGGTTTTTTAGAGAAATCGAGATCATCTTAATGAATTCTTTTCTTTTCTTCCCCGGGCCTGCATAGAGATTTTGACCTTCATCGAGTTCCTCTGTCATCCTTCCGATCAATAAACTTGTCCAGTTTTCCTCTTCGAATGAGGGTTTTTAGCTCATTTTACGGAGCGATACAACTATCTGGAGTATGCCCACGGTCCTCATGAGATTCATAGTATTTGGATCTGTCCCTCTTCCCAGCAGGTGCTCTTAGCTTCTCGGGCCAATGTACCTCCTTGTTGTGCTTAATTTCCTGTAAAATATGGTGAATTCCCATCGCTAATGGAGTGTAATTATTGTATTTCCCGAGCCTATCATCAATCTTGTTTTGCCTTAAAACGTTCTGCTCCTTGTGTTCCTTCTACTCTTTCTTTTCAATTTTACCTTTAGACTTTATGCCCGAGCCTTATTTTACTGCCATGGCTTCCTTCATGTTCATTATCTTAGCTGCTTTGGCCATTAATTAAATCATAGTCTTGCAAGGATCTTTGACAAGAGTGTAATAAAGCTTCTCGAGAAGTAGTCCACTCATGAGAGCTATAATAGTTATTTTCTCCTTAAAATTAACCACCTCCAACTTCTCATTGTTAAAGCGAGTGATGTAATCCCATGTGCTTTCTCCTACCTGTTGCCTCACACTTAGCAGGTGAGCTACTCCTTTTACCGGTTTAACTCCAAAGCAGAAGTTACAAATAAATAGTTTGGCAAGCTGGTTGAAATTATAAATTTATCCCCAAGGAAGGCTGTTGTACCAAATCTGAGCAGGACCTGTGATTGTACCTGAGAACGCTCTGCATCTCATTTCGTTAGGAATAATATAAATATTAGTTGTTGTTTAGTACTGTTCTATATGAAGAACAAGATTTTTCTTTCCATCATAGTTGGGAGTAACCACATGAGCTTTGAACTTTAAAGGAGTAGGAAAATCCACAATATCTTGCACAAAAGGAGACCCTTTCACAAAGCTTCATTGCAAGGGGTTCTTCGCATTTACCATCTCTCCCAACCTATCTTCCAATCTTTGAATAGAGCCATTCTATGCATTATTTCCAAAATCAGATTTATGCATTGCAACTTGGTTGTTATGACAAACTGTTTGTGCTGAGCTCTCCTCCTGTGAGGTCTGCTCAGCATGGATAAATCGTCAGGCATCTGACATGGATTGGGTTGAGCCCTCACAGTGATCGGCTGGTTGTCGAGTATTTCTCTACAATACCCTGGGAACATGTCTATTCCCTTTAGGTCTCAGATGATCAAAGGTAGATGCCCTGCTTAACCTTTCTAAAACACTTATTCTTTTAGGAGTAAAGGATTTCTCATCATAAGGTTCTGAAATCCTCAGAGAATAACTTTTTCCTGGGTGGTAGGACGTGTCTCTGGTAGTCCTGGATTGGATGTGCCTGTTGGTTCTTGGAGGCGGTGGTGGCATATTCCTATTCCTGTGACTAGACAAGGCAGGAGATCCAGTTTGTAGTGTTTGGGTCAATTGCCTAATAGTATCCTGTATAGCCTCCTGTCCACTGGCAATACTAGCCAAGATCCCAGTCAGATCATTATTTGTTAGAGGAACAGATGAAATAGGCGTATTGCCATCGTTTCTGACACTAGATTCAGGAATGTCAGTCATTTTTTGAATGCTGATAAATGGATGAGTGAAAATGTTTAGAAATACGTTCTCGTAGACAATGCCAATCTATTAATGTAAAAAACTAGACCAGGTCTATTTATTTAATCACGGATAATATATGTAAATAAAATAAAGACAAAAAGGTCTTTAAAGTGGTTCGACTATAAGGGAAAAGCCTACATCCACTGTATTTCTTATGGCCCTGTATTTTGTCTTGCCTTTCGTACTTTTGAATGGCTTGACCCTGCCCTTGTTGAAGGGATTACAATGTATTTATAGTCTTATAAGGAGATAGGGAGGTGGAATGTAAAATGATGGAATGCCTTTATGAATTAGGCATTTACATCAGTACATGACGTTCACAATGTACATGACTGTTGACGCTTTGCTGACCCTATTGGTCAGTCTTCTTATTATTGGTCGGCATTCTGCATGTTGTGCGACCTCCCATGTGTTGGTCGTCGAGTCTAATGACCAAGATTCTTGTCATGTTGGACAACACGTGTCCATTTCTAATTGGTCCACGTAGGTGGATACTTTTTGGTATCAACAGTAAATGCTTCTCAAATAAATAATGACAAACTATTTAATACTTTTTAACAGAGTTCGTTATGCAAACCCATTAATCTTTTACTTTATAACACCCTCAAAATCTCCCATATTTAAGAATTCACTCTCAAATTTTGTAAGATATCATAATGCTTATATGTAGCGAAGCATCAACGTAAAATAAAATGGCCTTGACACTTTCGTTTTTGTGTGTCGTTAATCTTTTAGCTCTTTTAGTAAGTGGTGGCTTTTAATGCAAAGATAATTTTGTCTTTCGTATCCCCTTTGCATTTCATAACATATAACAAATTGTTCGAGAAACGAAATCTGAGCAATGCTTCTTACAAGTGCAACTTATCTCTAGTATATTTGGTTCATTATTAAATACTATTGAGATGAAAACACTGTATTCTACATATGATAAGAAGTAGTAGAGTGTTCAAAAAGTCCATGCATGGGTTAAATAAAGATCATAAAAAGTCTAGCATGAACAAAGTAATCATCAATGAACAATGAAATTCTAGCCACGCATTATTAAGAAAACTAAAGAAACGAAGTCGCGTATCAAAACACCATGAAAAAGTCACAAGAATGGATGGAATGAAGTTGTGATCCGAATATCTTAAATGTACATCCATATATGGTGAAAAATAAAATACAAAAATCTATTTGTCTTTTTTTTTAAAAATTATCAAAAATAAAATCTTTTTGAAATTTTAAAACTTTTTCTTAAAAGTCAAAAATCTTTTTTGATTTTTCAAGATTTTTCAAATTAAACAAACATGTAAAAACATAGAAACATAATAGAAATACAATCTAGCAATAGGGATAAATGATAAAAACTTGATAATGATCCTACACTAGTTAAAATACCAGAACTCAATCAACAGAACAAATACCCAAAGACTTCCTAAGATTCTTGAATCTAAGTACATCTAAAGGTTTCGTGAAGATATCGTCTAATTCATGTTCGGTGGTCACAAAACTCAAGGACACTACCTTCTCCTCAACGAGATCATAAAAAAATGCTCACGTATCCTAGTGTGATTCCTGTAGGAATGTTGGACTGGATTACGAGACATATAAATTTCACTCGTATTAGCACACAAAGTCGTCATTGTGCCTTAGAAAATCTCACAATCTTCCAGCATTTGCTTCATCCATAAGAGTTGTGTTCAACAACTTTCGACGACTATATACTTGACCTCCACCGTGGATAAAGAAATGGACATCCAAATATGCGAATAAACCATCATCTATATCAAAGGAATACCAAATACCATAGGAAAGAATGGTACTCACGTATTTGATGATACGTTTAAGTGTGAGAAAGTGAGACTCTTTTGAGAATGCTTAGTGATGTGTATAAACTCTAATGCTAAAGGAAATGTCGGGACGACTAGCGGTGAAGTAGAGAAGACTACATATAATGCTCATATAAAGAATTTGTTCTACGTCCTTTCCTAAAGTGTCTTTGCTAAGCTTAGTCGAAGTACTCATAGGTGTGCATGAGTGCTTAGCAGAGTCTAACCCAGACTTCTTTACTAGGTCCCTAACATATTTGGTTTGAGATATAAATATTCCATCCTCAAGTTGACGTACTTGAAGACCTAAGAAATACATAAGCTCAACAACCATTCTCATCTCAAGCTCACTCTTCATCTCCTCCTCAATTATGTGAGCATGTTGGGAACACATGGATCGAAATACTATGTCCTCCGCATAGACTTGGGCAATTAAAATAACACCACTTTTTCTCCTCACAAATAACGTCTTATCTACTCCCCATTTCTTGAAGCCACGAGCTAATAGATAGAAGTGCGCCTTTTATACCAAGAATGGGGTTCTTGCTTCAAACCATACAAGGCCTTCTTAAGATAAAAGACGTGTGCCAGGTGCTTTGGGTAGTCGAATCCCTTCGGCTGTTCAACGTACACTTCCTCCTATAGAATGCCATTAAGGAAGGCACTCTTAACATCCATTTGGTATAATTTGAACTGTAGTTGACATGTTATGTCAAGTGGTAAGCGGACGGACTCAAACCTAGCAATAAGAGCAAATGTCTGGTCAAAGTCTTCACCCCCAATGTGTGTGTTGCCTTAAGTGACCAACCTAACATTATTGCAAATTATGGTACCATTCACATCCTTCTTATTATTGTAAATCCACTAGGTACTAATAACATTAGTCTCTCTAGGTCAGGAGACTAACTACCAGACATCGTTCTTGCGACACTGAAGAAACTCATCTTACAAAGGGGATATTCAATGCTCGTCCTTGAGTTTTTCTTTCAAATTCTTGAGCCAAACTAAGGAGGTGTAGCAAAATTAGTTAACCATATTCTCAAGTTAAGTACGAGTGTTAATTCCTAGTGTGGGATCACCAAGTATATAAGGAGGGTCACGACTCTTTCAAACACAAGAGGATGTATCCTCTAAATCAAGCTTAGGGTCCACCGATGTAATATATGGAATGATGAGATTTTCATCTGAGGGTGCATCGTTGTCACAATAGAGGTCAGGGCAAAAAAATGTAGGTGGCTCGTCGTCTCTAATCATGACGTTTATTGACTCCATAACCTTAGATCTTGCAAGGTTAAAGACCCTATAAGCCATACTAGATGATGAATAGCCTAAAAATATCCCCTCATTGCTTCGGGAGTTAAACTTTTCTAAATACTTTTATGTCTTAAGATGTAGCAGGGACTCCTAAAAACTTGAAAATACGAAAGGTTGGATTTATTCCCTATCCACAACTCATATGGTGTGTGTAATGTGTGTGGACGAAGATATACCTGATTCACCGTATAATATGTAGTGTTAACTACCTCTACCCAAAAATTTCTAGGCACGATTATCCAAAGAAGCATGGATATAGACATCTCATGTATCGTCCGATTCTTCCTCTCAACTATCCCATTTTGTTGAGGAGTACAAACGATCGAAAACTCGTATTTGATGCCCACTCCATCCAATAGCTATCCACTTCGACTTCTTTAAATTCATTACTGTAGTCACTATGCATTCGATTAATAGTGACACCGTGTTGGTTTTGCAGGATATGACATTTAATTAGTAGGAACTCAACTCCATTGGACTTTTATCTAAGAAACCCCATTATGGAGTAAATTAAATGTCATCGACCATCACGAGAATGTATTTATTACCACCAATGCTCTCTGTACGTGTAGGAATCATAAGATTCATGTGTATCAAATCCAACACATGATAGGTGGTAATGGTATTCAGTTTCCAATGGGGACTTCGAATTTATTTTCTTTGTTGAAAAGGACCATAAATCGAGGATGTTAGTTTTTTGAAGCGATGGTAAGCCATGAACTAGGTTTTTCTTTACTAATCTCTCAAGATCTCTAAAGTTTAGATGACCTAATCATTGATGACAAAGGTCCATAGAGTATACCTTAGCATTATTACACACAAAGGAAGGCTTTGGAATGACCCCATAACAATTATCTTCAATCCTCACTCCTTGTAGCAAAATTTCACCGGATTGATCATAAACGTTGGACTTTTACCGGTCGAACTTTACTGCAAAGTTTGCATCGCAAAGTTGGCATATGCTAATCAAGTTTGCTTTTAATACTTTTATGTACAACACATTATCTAGTTAAGGAAATATGGATATCTCAACACATCCACATCCTAAAATACCCGACCTACTCCCATCTCCAAAGGCGACTTTTCCTTCCTTGTGATCCACAAGGTTGGTAAAGAATTATTTATCACCGATTATGTGCCTAGATCACCCACTATCAAAATACTATTAGAAAGTATCTTGAACCTTGAGATAAACGTGAACAACAAGGGCTTTGTCGTTGTGCTTGGGTACCCAAGTGGAGGTAACCTTTTGTTTGCCCTTATTGTTGTTGGCTCTAGTCGTAATATTAGAAGCGTTCTCTAAAGGAATAAACATCTTTCTCAAAAGCCATAGACATCCTTTGAAATTATTCCATTAATATTTGTGAAGTCGCCATTAGAAACTCAACTTGCTTTTTAAGACTAGCAAAATCACTATAGCGGCGCATGAGAGCATGTATGTTGAGTTCTTAATAACTTGTAGAAAAATTACCTAAGGTGACCTGTCCTTTTGCAATGGGTGCAAACATAGACATGTTTGGATATACCTTGGTTTAGGCTTGGTAATGGAACATATTTTATCTGAATCAGAATACGAATTCGATCCATTTAAACGGATATGGATCATGCCTGAAATTCGATTACCCGATTATTAAGTAGAGCGGATTTGGATTCATATACTCCGATCCGTTAATAATTTGATCTCATTAAATTTTTAATATATATATATACATATTATATTTTAATTAATATATATTGTATTTAATAATATTCTAAATATATATTATAATAGTTATAATATTATATAAAAAAAATCTCCCTCATATAAAAGGAAAAAGACACACACACACGGCTCCTAAGAGTTAAAAATTAAAATGTTACAAATCAAGTAGTCAAAAGTATATGTTTTGACATATCATTGTTTATTTTTTTAATAAAAGTTATTATAAAAATTAATAAAAAATAATATGTCAGATAATCGGATTGGATCTGAGTCCGTTTAACATAAACATATATGGATTTGGAACCCTATCATATAATCCGACGGATAATCAGATTGGATCCGTTTAACATAAACGGATATGGATTTGGATTTCCCTGATTTGGTCCAAATTCGATCCGTTTACAGGCCTACCGTGGTTAGTTTATTTAGGTTGAACTTTATTTTGGTTGGTTAGGTCGAGGCCCATATGGATCCTCCACAAACATAAGAACCAGTTCAAGTGAGGCATAGTAAATGGATGCACCATCATAACCTATTCCTTACCTCTCTCTAAAATCTAAAGTGGGATCAAATAACATATTTCCTACCTCATTTGATGTATCATGTATAGTAGCCTTGACCTCTCAGGCATATTTGAGATCCTTCTCGAGTCGGGATACAAAGGCTTCTAGTTTTTCATGAGTCTTTAATGAAGCTTGCAGATCTCTCGTAAGACCAGCCATTTTAGTGGTCAAGTCACCATTTCCCCTCTCCACTAAGATGCCTCTCTCTCCCAAATAAACTCTCATCGAGGACTCGTTCTCTATCGACTCTCTCAACTCCTTCTCTAAATCTAACACACTGAATTTTTATTTTTATTTTATTTTAAAGAACTCAACGTAAAGCTCGACGTAAGCGCATTAGAGGACACTTTATCCCTCACTCAAAACTTGAATGACTAGACTCACTGTCGAGGTCATCATGTTTGGAAATGCCCTCACCATAGTGAGACGTACTCGATGTACCAACATGATTAGCTATGAACACGGTAAAGTAACGTCCATGCGGTGATTTGTCCTCGAAATCCACCGCTCGACATTACTATCACTAAGAGTGTCATTGTAGGCATATTTTCCCTTGCCCTGTCTCTTTAACCTCGTAGCACACTTACGAGCTTTGTGACCCTTACCATCACATTCATAACATCTATCCTCATCTTTTGTAGGGTACTCTCCTCTCATTTGTTCAAAACTTTTGTTTTCTTTGGAAGTATTTTCGTTTCTTATCTTGAGAATTTTTTATAAAAAAGGCAAGATCATCTAGATCAAAATTATACTCGGAGTCAGAAGAAACCTCCTCTCTTCTTTTTAGATTGGTCTTTCAAATCAATCCCATTTTCTTTTGGCTAAACATTTATGGAAAACATATCGATTTCATAAGTTTGAAGTCCTCATAAAAGTCCTTCTAACCTAAGCGTATCTAAAATTCCCAACGAATTGAGGACCGTGACTTTAGGGATAAAGCGGGACGGTAGGGATCTCAAAATCTTTTTCACAACGTGCATCTTAGGAATTATCTCAACCAAATTAAAACTAGAATTGACTATATCAGATAATCTTGCATACAATTCAATAAAAGTCTCAGATTCTAACATCGTAGTGGTCTCAAACTGTGTGGTGAGATTTAGTAACTTATAAATTTTCACATCCTTGGAACCCTCGTAGTGAATTGGAGGATTGTGACACCCCACTTAAATTAATAACGGGTGGCCAATCCTATACCAAGACAAAACACGAATCTTAAGTGGATCATTTCCAGCATCCCTATCGCACAGACTAAAAATCTAACTAACCACCTAAAAATAAAATAAGCGGATGCCAAAACTTTCAAAACATACAAGAAACTTACAAACCAACATGCAACATGGCTATAAAATATGAAAATATATACACAAATACAAAAATAATAAATCCGAATATGCTGTCGGGTCACAGACAATACAACATCCAGTTGATAATCATAATAAAAGAGCTACATATATACTACCCTTAAATACACATATCCGATATACAAAATGGATCTTAATATAGATTTACAAGAATAGGAAACAACTTCAACAAAATCCTGTAACATTCTGCATCTGCTACATCTCCAAGAACCCTGGATAGAATAGGCATCATTGGAATCCTTGCGGAGGGAAACCTAAAATACATAAATATATAGCAAAAGAAAATATATAAATGGGTCAGAGCCCGAGGTTTGAAAATAATTTTAGCAAGTGAATTAAAATGCATAATAATTATGAATGCTCAATATCATACTTACAGTGGTATCGCACTCTCTTGGGTCTCAACCTCACCCCTCATCTCTAGCACGCACCTAATGTATGCATATGAACCTCAACTACGCTACCCCGACACATTCTAGGTCTAAATCGTCTTAAAAACCACGCATAAACCTCATTAACGAAACTCTCTAGCTCAAGCATAACCCTCCATCTACTTTTTCTATCATCTCCTAAGTTTACACCCAAACTTATACAATAATATAACTCAATTATATTTATCGATTATAATCTTTAACCTTCACAAGTTATTAGCATAAGACATCTCACGTCATCATTAATGGTAGTAATATACCCCCACTATTTCACCAATACCTAAGAACTAAGGACTAAATATCTCCCCACGCCCAATGTTACGCTAAGCTTCATGCGTGAGACGTCTCGCAAAGGAAAATCCAAACAAGGAACCCCCCGATACACTACCACCTAACATTGTCGATCGTGAGAATCTGTTAGGCCCTCAGTCCAAAGTACACACCCAAAATAATTCCCGTCTATAGGCATAAGAGCATACTCATCCACTCTCATGCTACAAAAGACAAAACATCACACACATCTTTATAACTTTCTCTAGTTATAATATTAAGACATCACACACTATCTATAAAGCTTGTATAATATTACACGCACGTATTATACATGACTCATAATTATCAATAAGTACACATACATTCACACATAATATGTATACTAAAAATCTCTACAATGCTATCATCTTCCAAGGGCTCGCTCATATGTCCCGGGATTACCAGTGGTCGGACTGTCACACCGACTTGGTAAAAACCTAATCACAATGAATGGGAAGCGACCATAGTTCCTAACCTGGGAGCAAGATGAATCATACTCAAGACGTGTTACCCCTACCTCACACACGATAATATAATGGACGCTATGACCTGGGGATTATACTCTCCCTGCTCCTCAAGCCAGGGGGATTCACTTACATCGTGCAACTTCCCATGATAGTACTAAAGGGGTATGAAGCACATAATGTATATAACATATACATAAGATATATACATATTCGATCACATCTTACATATAATCCATCACACAAGGTATATACATTCACACCATATATATACATACTATCTTGCGCCCGTATGTAAAAAGTAAGGAATCCGTCTATATGTATATAACTCTCATTATACTAACCGTTACTTTACTTTCGCATGCCATCCCAAATCCATATTACTATTCAATCCCTCAATTGAAACTTGCTAATCCATCACACCTAAGATATGACTAATCGTCTAAGTTAATCATCACAAGGACACACAATATTTCTTTCTCACCTAGTCCATAATTGGCATTAAATAAATTCCTACAACTCGAAGAATTTATGGAAGAATCCAGCATTTTAAACTCCCAAATATGCCTCCATAATACCCCGTAACCATTCTCAAAAGATTCCTCATTCCTGGGAGGATTATTAAAGGAAAACCACATAATTTACTCTTATATACCTCCTTTATAGCCCCCAAAGTGGCCTCTCTATTATATCCAAAAGTGAACCCTCAAAATATATCTCAAACATGTTTAATACACTTTATTGGAGGGTCCTTAAGCAATAAAACCAAATCAAAAGGGGTAAAACAAGAGCTGGCCAAAAGCAGTGACCGTACCGGACCGGTGGTCCTAAAAAATGAACCTGTCCGATTCCTAAATTTTTACAGAAATCTCTTAATGACCGGACCGATCCGGTGCCTTATAAAAACGAATCGGTCCGGTTCCGTACAATTTTACACCCGCGAGATTTGTACCCAAAACCATCCTTCAACACTTTGAAAATAAATCTACACTACAACCTTAAAACCCCAAATCCCACTTCATTGCATCCATATCCTAACATCAAATCCCAACACATGTATCATCCCCAACATTTTTCTCATCAAAACACACAAATATTACCTTAAATACGAGACTTACTCAACAAATTTTAGGGTTTAACCATAAAAGCTCAAAATAGACTAAATCACTAAAAAAAATTATGAGATAACTCACATACACAATTATTTAGCAAGTTTAATCACTTGCCTCAAAGTTATAGAGGCTGAATCTTCCTCGAATCTGTGTATTTGAGCCGAAATTCCTAAACTCCAAGCTTCTCTCTTCTCTTTTCTTCTTTTCTTCTTCTTCCTCTCTCTCTTTCTAGGATTTTCTCTTTCTCACAAATGATGGCCACTCACGAGCCTCTTAAGCCTTTAAATCAATAAATCTCATCTTTAAATGACAATACACATTTTAAATGACTCGTTTCCATTTATTCGAGTCAAACTAGGTCCAAATTACTCTGGAACCCAAATCCAACTTTCATACAGTCATTTTGACTATCTCGGCCCTTCTCGGATCAACCGTACACTCCAATTCATCATTCAAGAGTCTGAAATAAAAATCTAAATTCTCGTAATTAAATAATTATATTTCTCCCAAAATAATTAAATTCCTAAGTCCTCAAACACACGGGGTGTTACAATCTCCCCTCCTTATAAAAATTTCGTCCTCGAAATTTTGATAAATACATACGTACAAAGCTCACATCTTACACCCATGATAATTATTCTTATCTCTTGACTTCCCAATAGTGAATTCATCCAAACAATATACAGCCAGGGCACCCATACACCATATAACCATGCTCATTTGCACAATTATTACCCAACTCCACTAGCCTTAAATTGTAACATATCTTCCACTCGTCGTTTAAATGATATGCCTGAAATAACTAAGGTACCAACCCATGAACTAATCTCAGTCCCATAACACTATAGAGATACGCTAACTCTCAACAAATATTCCAATAAATCATGCTAAAAAATAATAATAATAATTTTGAAAATGTCCGAAGATCTAACCTTTCTCAATTCCTGACATTTGCTACTTTCATGGGGGGGAGGTCTCTTAAGAGAAACCTAAACAAGGAATCCTCCCAATACACTACTATGCAACTCTGTCAGGGATTGAGATCGGTTAGACCAGGACTAAAGTTTTAAAAAGATTTTTAAATTAATTTATATGGCTCCAAAAGCCTAATATATAATATAGAAAATAATTTTGTGAATTCTGATACACACAAATTAAATAATGTGCCCAAGACACAAGGCGACAATCAATAAGATGTTCCCACCCACATTACGTTCACAACGCGCACAACACAACTATGAGTTAGACTCTCCGCTCAACAATGGACCCGCTGAACCCTGATTCCCATCAGTAAAAACTCATTACATCATATCAAAATATCACCACAAGATATACCCGTTCACCAATAGGACATAACAATTTCGTACATCTTGCCAAGCAATAAAATGATACTCTCGCCGTCACCACACAACACAACTTAACAATTGCACTCCAAAAAAAACCACGACTCTACTATCACGTCTCAAAATAATCTATTCTCCCAAAAGACACCATCTAAGTGCCACACTTACCCTCCTCAAGGTAATCATATATTCACAATCGGGTTATAACAGCCAACCACTAGATAAATTTGTTCCACTCGCGAATTCTAGGGATAACGATCTTATATGCAACGCTCCAAAAATCACTTAAAGCATGACCTGTACACACAGGAAAAATATAATTCATAAATTACCACTATTATATAACTGCCTTGCCTCATCAATGGTTCCCTGATCAAAGTTTTCTTGTCCGAACCCGCCCATGAATTGCTGCAGGGGTTGTGCATCCAAAACCTCTTAAAAAAGTTGCCCTCTGCCTCTTTCGAGACAATCCCTCTTCTTATGGCCTATCTCTCCACAGATCCTTCCTGTCCACCTTGAGGAACAAAATGTTACTATGGCCCTTGATAGTCCTATCTAGAAACACTACCAATAAATCTAAAACCTCCTGAATTCTGCCTCTCTCTCGAAGCCCCTACATGCAAATCCTTCTCCTTCTGCCTATCTCTCAACTATTATAATGATTGTGCCCCACCGGCACCACCTTCTCACGACTTACTTGCCACGTCCGGGTCCTAAAATTTCTTATTCCCTTTTAAATGAAAATGGTAGTCTTGACAACGTAACAACGACGCATTCATCACATTGGTAAAAGTCAGTAATGCCGGGTTCCCCAATAAATGCTGACGAATTTACCAATCTAAACCTCCCAAGAACTTTGACATACATTTTCCCTTCGTATTTACCTCACCCGGCATAAATTTCTCCAACCGAGTAAATTCCTCTTCATACTCTGCCACCATCCTATCCCCCTGCTTCACCTCTAACAATCTTCTCCTCATCTCCATTTGAATCACCGAAGGGAAATACTTATGATCAAATCGAACCCAAAAATCGAATATAGACATTGTATCTCTGTGCTCTGATGTAGTGACCGACTCCCACCATTGGAGAATGGAACCTACTAGCTTAAAGGTGACAAGTATCTATTTTTGAACATCAGTACATTTCACCATGCGAAGGTGACATTGAATATCCTTCTTCCACTGACTTGCTATGACCACATTGGCTCCCCCTTAAAAATTTAGAGGATGACCTTTTTAAAAAGCTTATCTAGCTCTATCCCACGTAGACAGCCCCGTGTGAGCTTGAGATACCGGCACTGCAGGCTATTACCGAGTTTGAGGAAAGTGTTGAGCCATGGCATTTATGGCCGCATTAACTGCTTGATCCACAATATTGGCAACCTCCGTTGCAGTCATAATCCCCTAAGGCACTTGGGGCTCCGTATTCTCTGCCCTTCTATTTACTCTTACCAGATGACCTATTTTCGGAGGCATCTGAAATAAGAGAGAACTGTATCAGCACACAATTCAAATGATTTCCCATCACAAGAGATCGTACATGAAATAGGAACACAACAGTCCTAATAATAGGGTTCTATGTCAAGAAAGCTTACAGAAGAACATTGAAAACCCGCATAGATCTTAAGACACTAGAACCAGATGCTCTGATACCACCTGTGACACACCACTTAAATTAATAACGGGTGGACAACCCTATACCAAGATAAAATAAGAATCTTAAGTGGATCATTATCAGCATCACCGTCGCACAGACCAAAAATCTAACTAACCACCCAATAGTAAAATAAGTGGATGCCAAAAATTTCAAAACATATAAGAAACTTACAAACCAACATGCAACATAGCTACAAAATATGATAATATACACACGAATACAAAAAGAATAAACCCAAATATGCTATCGGGTCACAGACGGTACAACATCCAGTTGATAAACATAATAAAAGAGCTACATATATACTGCCCTTTAATTGGAGTTAATTAAATTCCTACAACTCGAAGAATTTATGTAAGAATCCATAATTTTAAACTTCCAAATATGCCTCCATAATAGTTCGCAACCATTCTCAAATGATTCCTCATTCCTAGGAGGATTACTAAAAGAAAACAACATAATTTACTCTTATATACCTCCTTTATAGCCCCCAAAGTGGCCTCTATATTATATCCAAATGTGAACCCTCAAAATATCTCTCAAACATGTTTACTACAGTCTATTAGTGGGTCCCTAAGCAGTAAAACCAAATGAAAAGGTGTAAAATAAGAGCTGGCCAAAAGTAGTGACCGGACTGGACCGGGGGTCCTAAAAAATGAACCGGTTCGATTTTTAAAATTTGACAGAATTCTCTTAATGACCTGACCGATCCGGTGCCTTATAAAAACGAACTGATCTGGTCCTGTACAATTTTACACCCACGAGTTTTATACCCAAAACCATCCTTCAACACCTTGAAAAAAAATCTACACTACAACCTTAAAACCCCAATCCCACTTCATTCCATCCATATCCTAACATCAAATCCAAGCACATGTATTATTCCCACCATTTTTCTCATTAAAACCCATAAATATTACCCTAAATATAAGAGTTACTATAAAAATTTTAGGGTTTAACCATAAAAGCTCAAAATAAACTAAATCACCAATAAGAATTATGAGATAACTCACACACACAATTATTTAGAAAGTTTAATCACTTTCCACAAAGTTATAGAGTTTGGATTTTCCTTGAATCTGTGTATTTGAGTTGAAATTCCTAAGCTCTAAGCTGCTCTCTTCTCGTTTCTTCTCTTCCTCTCTGCCTTTCTAGGGTTTTATCTTTCTCCCAAATGAGATTGGCCACTCACGAGCCTCTTAAGCCTGTAAATCAATAAATCCCATCTTTAAATGATAATACACAATTTAAATGACTCGTTTCCACTGATTCGAGTCAAACTAGGTCCAAATTACTTTGGAACCCAAATCCAAGTTCCATACAGTCATTTTGACTATCTCGTCCCTTCCCGGATCAACCGTACACTCCAATTCATCATTCGAGACTTCAAAAATAAAATCTAAATTCTCCCAATTAAATAATTACATTTCTCCCCAAATAATTAAATTCTTAAGTCCTCAAACACACGGGGGGTTACAAGGATATCCCATGCTTCCTTAGACGTGGCACACGTCATGATGCGACGAAACTCATGAGGGGTGACAGCTCAAGAATTTATACTTAAGCCACAGTAGTTAAAATTACTCCATTTAAAATCATCTTTAGTCCAGGCAGTGACATGCTTAAGCTTTCGACCTTGTCGTTAGTCATAGTGGGTGGTGATCGTCCTCTTTTCAGAGACAAGCCATACTATGTCTCTAATCAACTTCAGTGTCGACCTCATTCGTGCTTTATAATATGAATAATTAAACCCATAAAAAATAGGTAGTCTATTATACAAATTATCCATGTAATCCGAAAATTAAAGATCACACAATAAATTAGTGTAACCCGCTCTAATACCAATTTGAATATGCAGGGGCTATATGGAATTACTTGTATCTTAGGCCAAACACACAAATTCACTTTTTACCCAATTTTATCTTATTTAAATTAAAGTGAACATGCAATGGTGATGAGATGTAAAATTCTAAAGCAAAACAGGAAGATGGCGAAATAAAGGAAAAACTCATTTGAGCAAAACCTTTAATTCAACACTGTTAAAGAGTTTGACAGACTTGATGACTTACATAGTACTTTGAGTTCCATTAAGTCTAGTGCACAGGGTCTTCAAATCTTTGACAGAAAATGATATAGTCTAATACCACCCACAAGAAGAAGCTCTTCCCTCGTTATCCATCGATTAGCCTCAAGATGCGGAATCCTTTCGTCTTCAGTAGAGTCACAACTCCACATTTAGCCATAGAGTAAACTCTGATAGGGTTTGACGTAGTGTATGGAAATTGGGTTTGACAAACTCAACAAATCATTTTAGGGATGAAGTTGATTTGAAAAATAAAAGTGTTTCTATGAAACAAACATTGAGGAACTTTTGGGACATGTATAAAATTTTGCTTTTGCCAAAAGCTCTTTAAAAATGATTCCACAAAAGTCCAATTTATTGAAAACACAATCTTTGAAATGGTGAGTTTCGTTCAAATGAAAATGTCTTCAAATGGAAACACATATTTTGTTATAATAAGTACCATTCTCATTCGAATGAATAGTCCAATTAGAACTTCTAATGACCTTCCAACGTGTGGACCATTGCCATATAGAAAGTCCCCGTTTAAAGTTCGTTTGAAGTTTTTTTTAACGAACGTAAGCTATTTTTCCAACGTGATGCAAACCTTATTCGAGATACTTCAAATTATCTAATTTATGAGAAATTATAAAATCTTTCCCTTACATCACCGGATTCAAGAGCAGAGTAAGCCAAAGGACAAGGGGTCGACATAGATTTCTCCGAACGCTACTGTGGTCTTTTATAGGGATGGGCATATTGCCTTAAGAACTGGAGATAAATGTACTTCTTCATGGGTGATGCCTAGGCCAGCTCTGGTCCTGATGAGCTAGCGGGTTGTCCTATTTTCTGGTGTATTCCCCCAGCTTTGCATGAGTCTTTATTTCCCTTTGTGCTTCGAACTTGATCTTTAGATCTGGCCTTTTTTTGAGTCATGCTAACCCTTTTACTTTATTTGTAGTGGTTGGTGAGCCATTTGAGTAGGAGATAAATAAGACGAATAAGGTCTTAAAGCTGGACTCCATCCCTTTTAAGAGCTTTATCATAACCAAGCACCTTTTTAATAGTGGGCTAAGACCTGAGCCTAAGTTTGTGACTTTGAGAGTCGCCCTTTCTCCCCCCCAAGCTCGTGATGGGGGAATTTCTAGGGCTTGGTCCCCTTACTAAGGTCTCTTTAAGAGGAAAGTCATTACCAAGTTAGTCTCTGAGGTTCCCGAGAACTCCGGTGAAGAAGATTAACCCTGGGGTGGAACTAAGCCTCCTTAAGCTGTTGATGGGGCCAATCCATTGGTCTCTAATGAAGAAGGGGATCAACCAAGTAAGTGATTACCTTGTCCATTTTATTATTTTTTCTCTATTACATTGATTTTTCTTATAGCAAATATTTTCTTGTCTTACTCATGTAGTAAATAAGGGGGAAGAAACAAGGATGATGATGTAATTTTTCCAAAGATACCTCCACCGGAGTTACTGCTACCAAAGGGAATAGGTCCCTGATTGTTAATAAGTTTAATCTTGGTACACTAGTGGATCCTACTGCTACCGAGGTCAGACTTGCGAAGGAGGACAAGAGGGAACCTAATATCAAAACCCTACCCTTGATGAAAGCATTATTAGGGGTAGGTGTAATCCATGGGGAGACCTATAGTTATTCTTCTATTTTAGGGGACTTACAGACCCTCATCTCCAATAATAAAGGAAAGGAGAAGGTGTATTTCCATAGGTGGGGAAATACCTAAAGAGGGGTGTTGAGACCCTTAGCCATTTAGAGGGTTGATCGTTAACAAGAGGTACTCCCCTTCTTTTTCTATCAAGGAGATAAACTCTTATGCTTCTCTGGTGGAAGTTCTCCATTTAATGGACAAGATGAAGTGATTCGATGTTATGGACAAGCTGAGGACCCGAGAGACCACTATCAATGATGAGGAGCTGATCCTTATATTGGGGAAGGTACCTTTAAAGTTACTTAGTTTTCTTTCTGTTCCTTTAACTTATGCTCCCTTGTTCTTACATATCCCTATCTTTTTATAGGCTCAGGACCTGACTGAGACTCTTCTGGTTAATGCCCTTGATGGAAGCAAAGGATGGAATATAATTGTTGAGATGGCAGAGGGATGGATCCTTCCCCGAATTGAATTGTATCATACTATTCATGATCTGAGGGTAGAGGAAGATGTTTTTAGTAAGGAGAAAGAGGCTATGAGGTATCGAATCATTATTCTGGAGCAAGAGAAACATCTAAATTCAATGAATCTAACGGATAATGCTTCCCTAATTGCCACCGTAAGAGACTATTTGGCGGAGGTAAAAAATATCACGATCTTAGAAATATTGAACTTTTAAGAGGATAGATACTCTTCGAGAACAGAGGGGTGAGGTCCACGGCTTACGGGATCAACTTCTTCATACCGATGGTAAAGTGAACTTTTGAGACAGTCAGTCTAAGAGCTCACTATCATGAATGAGGAACTGACCTCCAAGGGCGAGGAGCTTCAAAAAAAGACCACATTAGGGTTTCATTGCTTTATTCTACTCTCCAGAGAAAAATCCACTCCAGTATTAAGAAGAATGTGGACGTTTTATCTTAGCTTTGATCCCTTTAAGAAGTACCTCTTCCAGAATTATATTTCCTGAGGAAGACGTTTTTTTCCATTTTACTGAGCCCTCAGATCAGGTGGGGAAAGCTCGAATGATGAGGTAAACGTTGGGAAGCATAAGGAAGACGCCTCTGCTTCTGCTATAAAGTGAAGCTTCCATGGATACCAAAGCCTTAAGCCTTAATTATTTTTTTTAGTTTTTGTTTGAACCATTTACTTGTCATGGGCCACTAGATGTAATTCCCAATCTTTAGTTTTCAATGAAAGTGCTTTTTGAATGGGAATGTGTTGCTCTTCAGTCTTTTACTTAATACTTTCTTTACTTTTTTTCTTTACAAGGAATTTTATGCACTACTGGAGATGTCTGAGGTTTGATATGTATGCCGTATACCCCTAGCCCCATAAGATTCCTTAGTAAAGCAAGATAATTAGGGGGATAATTTTTCTTATCCAGATCTAAGGGCCATAAAAGCTTTGCTTTATACTTGCATAGTTTACCGAAGTCAATACCGTGGTTATGTAGTGGGATGTTGAGCCTTAAAATCTTAACATTTTTTATTCCTGGGCTTTTGTGAGATTGGCAGCCCACAATTTTTTTCAAACACTTAGCCCCCTAAATTTTTTGGGCATAAATGTGCTGAAGTCAAACCTGTAATCAGTCCTAAAACCATAGGTCTTAAAACCTTATAAAGTCCTTATAAGGGTCCTAAGGCCTCCGGAGTGAGTTAAACTTAAATCTAAAGTCCCCCAAATGGTCATAAAACCTCCGACCTTAAGAGAATTTGAATTCTGAAATCCTTATAAGGGTCAAAAGACTTCCGGATTTAGAAAGATTGCAACTTGAAGTCTTACAAAGGGTCATAAAATAACTTAAGATACTTTAAATTCTAAAATCCTTATAAGGGTCCTAAACCTTCTAATTTTGAAAGAGTGTAACCTGAAGTCCCACAAAGATTCATAAGACTTTTGAACTTAGGAGATTTTGAATTTTGAATTCTTTATAAGGGCTGATAGACCTCGAGAGTTACGAAAATTTGAAACTTTGAAATCTTTTTATGGGTCTGAGACTTCCGTACTGGAAAAAAAATGAAACTTTGAAGTCCTTGTATGGGTCTGAGACCTCCGAACTGGAATATTTGAAAATTTTAAGTCCTTATAAGGGTCTAGGACCTTTGGACTTTGAAGAAATTTAAAACTTTAAAGTCCTTGTATGGGTCTGAGACCTCCGGACTGGAAAAAATGAAACTTTAAAGTCCTTATATGGGTTTGAGACGAGACCTTCGGATTGGAAAATTTTATAATCTGAAGTCCTTATAAGGGTTTGGGACCTCCAGACTTTAAAAAAAATTAAAACTTGGACAATAATTTTTTTTATTTGAATACTTAGCCGCTATATATTTAAAAAATATAAGTTTATTTTCTTATACGTTTTTACAAATAGGGTATAAGGTTCGTACATCTTTTTATGTAACTCTAAGGTAAAGGAAAGGTTCGGTATAAGGAATTGGGCTATTAATGGGTTCTTAGACTTTAGCCTTTTGGAATTATGAATGAAAATCTTAATAATTCCCTTAGTCTTTTATAGGTCTGAAGACCTTTTGACTATGCTTTTGGGTTGTTTAAGTCTGAGAACTGTAGTCTTTTTTGGGTCCTAAGATATTTGAGTGTTAGTCCTTAGCCAAGGCAAAAATTCTTGCAACTATAATGGTGGGTCCTAAGACCTTAGCTTAAACTCAAAGATAAGGATGAAATCATTGCAACTCATTTTTGGGTCCTTACACCTTAGTTTAAGTTTTAAGCTAGGCTGAGGTCATTCTATCTCGTAAAGAACACTCATATAGAACAAATTATGGGAAATAAAAGCTTCATTTCATTTTTCTTGAGTATTGAATACATCACTGGTAAAATTTTATGAGGTTCTCTACATTCCAGGTATGATGTAGTTCGTATCCCTCCATGTTCTTGAGGTAATAACAACTAGGTCTTTCCATTTTGGTCACCACGTATGGACCTTCCCATTTGGAGCCTAACTCCCCTTCACTAGGGTTTCTAACTACGAGAATGACCTCCCTTAGGACCGGATCTCCCACTTTGAATTCCCTGTTAAAGTAAAAGGTTGTTTTCTGCTTATAAGTTTCCATCCTGACCAACACAGCTTCTCTTCTCTCCTTTAGTTCATCTAGGGACAACTTTAGGCTTTCTTCATTAGCCCGTGGCTTAAATTGAGATACTCTCTATGTGGTTATTTCGACCTCAGTTGGGATCACAACCTCAGTGCCGAAGGTCAAAGAGAATTGGGTTTGTCTCATCAGACCTCTCACTGTGGTCCTATAATCCCACATGATACATGGCAATTCTTCGGCCTAGGGGTGTGTTTCGGTCGGATTAAATCGAAATAGGGGTGTTAAAATTTTTTCCAAAGTTTTCAGAATTTTAAAATCCTTTCCAAATCGAAAAAATAAATTTCAACAAATCATTTTTTTTCGAGTTAGCTGATCCGAAATATTCAGAATTTTCGAATATTCTATTATACAGGAAAATCTCAAACAAATTGGACTTAAATTTCTGTATTAAATGGATTAACAACCATAATATTTAGGTATTTATTTTATCACTTCGTATATAACCATTAATTGCATTTCGTGTTATATAACCATTTAATAGTTATATGATATAACTTATATCATAGGTAAGTGACAAAAATAGAGGTAAACTTGCTGATCCAAAATAAAAACAACAAGCAGAGGTAATATGTGACAAAATGCTGAAACAAAAACAGTAAGCAGGGGTTTATTTCTTTAGACAAATCGGATCGGAGTGATATCGTAATTTTCGGATCAAAAGTTAGAAATTTCGGGAAATTACATATGATTTCCAATTCCATTCCAATTTATTTCGAAAAATTCAAAAATCTTAAATTTTGGAAATCGAAAAATTAAAAATGATGCCAAATTTGGAAAATTACGGATTGAAAATCGAAAAAATTAGAAGTTAAAAAATAATTAACACCCCTACTTCGGCCCATAGGCCCTTGGCTTTCTCCAGTCTTTTTTCCAAACTATGGAAGATTATTCTATTGGTTACTTCGACTTGACCATTGGCTTGAGGATGGCTTGGAGACGAATAATGGTTATCAATGACATAGTCTAAGCATATTTCCCTAAACTCTAGATTGTCAAACTTCTTGTCATTATCCGAGATAATGACCTTAGGCAGTCCAAACCTACAGATGATGTTCTTCCAGATAAAATTGGTGGTTTTCGCCTTTATGATGGTGGCTAAGGCTTTAGCCTTAGCGCACTTGGTGAAGTAATCAATGACCACTATGCAGATCTTATTTTAGCCTTTAATGAGGAGTGGAGGTCATACCAAATTCATACCCCATTGCGCAAAGGGCTATGAACTTAACATCGGAGCCCTCCCCTCACTAGTTGATTTGGAACATAAATAAGTCTTTGGCACTTGTCATAATGCTGCAAGATGATCTTGGTCTCTTTTCCCATTGTTAGCCAGAAGTATCCCTGCCTTAGAACCCTGTAGGCTAAGGTCTTTGGGCCTTTGTGGGAACCACATGCACCTTCGTGGAGGTCTCTAGTATATAACTAGCTTTCGATAGGCTCACGAATCCCTAGGGTGATGAGTAGTATCCCTTTTTGTACAACAATCCATTTTATTATATAGTATCTCGAGGATGTGAATTTTACCCGTCTGACCTGGAGTTTGTCACTAGACAGCTCACCATCACTTAGGTAGCCTTTAGTGGGAGTGGTCCAGTCTGAGTTCTGATCTACCTCTGCAGTGTTGATATGTAGTTGTATATTACTTCACTAATCTAGATTAACAACTAAGACTTCCTGGTCTATCTCATATGATTCGATTACACGTGCAAGGTGGTCTTCCTATGAGTTCTCAACGAGAGGGACCCTTCTGATGCAAAACTTGGGTATTCTCTTGATGATGTATTCTACAATTGCTAGGTACCCTACCATCCTGTCGCCTTTGGCCTCATAGAACTCAATGACATGATTAACCACCGATTAAGAGTCATTGATGGCATCTAATTGTTAAACCTTTAGGTGGACGACCATGCCTAGGCCTACTACCAATGTTTCGTATTCGATTTCATCATTAGAGGATTAGAATTCAAATTGAAGGTAAAGAGAGACAGAGAAATCGTACCTTCCTCCGGAGTGGATAGTTGGATTCCATCCCCATTACTTGAGATATTTGACGAACCATCGACATGCAGCACCTAGGTAAGTGAGTTGAGGTCTAGTTATTAGAACAAGGGTTTTCTAGGCTCTTGAGGTATCACCTTGACCTTAGCCCTAGAACTCACGGGTTCTTCTTCCACTTCTTCTAAATTACTGAACTCCACAATAAAATCATCTAAAGCCTTCCCTTTGATGACACTTCGAGGTTAATACATGATTTTAAACTCGCCCAACTCTATAGACCACTTGACAAACCTTCCTGAAGTGTCGGGCTTGTGAAGGACCTGTCGAAGGGTTTGATTGGTCATAACTACGATGGAGTGGGGCTGAAAGTAGGGCCTTAATCATTTTACTGAGATGATAAGGCCTAAAGTGACCTTTTTTTTTATCATTGGGCACTTGCTATCTCCCCCCTAAAAGGCTCGACTGACATAGTAGACGGGGTATTACACCTCAAATTCTTCTCGAATAATAGTAGAGCTGATAGTCATTATATCAAAACACACTTTTAGTAACATAATAATTTTTGGATTACTAAGAGTATTATACCATTACTAATTATAACAAACAGTTACCATCAGCAATATACTATATCCGTTAAAAATTTTAGTTCAATATTTTAAAACTCAAATTAAAAACAAGAAAATGTAATTTTTCCCTCCCAACCAAACATAACGTGCTCTAGTTTTATACTCCAAATGAAAATTCCTAATTGTTACATATAACCCTATCAACGACACACACAACAATGACAAGAGATCAGATAAACCCAATAGCTTAGGTTTTAAATTCTTCTCTGTTTGATTGATTCTTTTGCAATGTAGATTTGGGTGTTTAGATTGAATCCAGTTTGGCTCTGATTTCCTATCGATTTTCACCACGATGAGATATTCATCTATAAATATCGTTTCACTGGTAAAACATTGACATGGTTTGGAATTTTTGTATTCGTTTGGCTGTAGGACGATGATAATGATTTGGAATAGCAATACCCTTTCTTTTGATGACTTCATCGGCAGTGAAAAGTAATTACTTTTTAATTTATGTTTTCTAAAGTTTTTTTATTTGTCAACCATTTTTTAACTTTTTTGTTTCTAGGGCTCAATTGCAGAAGGTTTTTTCAAAGGGTTACGATGACAGTTCTTAATCACTTCAGACTAAAATTGAGAGATAATAATCCAAGTTGAATTTTCTTATTTTGATCTTATTTTAAAAAATGTGTATATTTATTTTGCATATAATGAAGTATCTACTTCAATTTAATTGTTGTTTTAGTCCACCAAATTATCAATTTAACTTTATATAAGACACATCTCACTCTTCATGTAAGCTCAATTAGTTGTTAGAGCTAAAACTTATTGAGTTGAGTTTAGTTCGACACAAGGGACAATGTGATTTTAACATGAAGCACACATCCTACTTAGAATATACACATATTTTTCATCGGTGTATTTATTATATTAAATATTTACCATCTTTAACTTGCGTGATGTTCTTTAATAAATCCTCTGTTAGGGTCCGTTTGATTGGCATAATTTGCCTAGGCAAATGCCAAAAAGTTGACAAATATGAAAATTTGCCCACATTTTGGCTGTTTGGTTGCATAATTTGCCTAGGCATTATTTGCCAATGTACAACACCTCCTATGCACAATCTGTGGGCAAATTTTGCTTACCTATTTGAGTGGGAAATATTTGCCCACAAATTTGCCAATTTCTTAAACGGTTTTAATGTTTTAAAAAATAATTTAAAAACTGTTTTAAATAATTAAAAAACTGTTATGAATATTTAAAAATAGTTTTGTAATGTTTCAAAAACTGTTTTTAATATTATAAAAAATTGTTAAGAAAATGTTTACAATTTTTTAAAAAAAACGTATTAACAAAAATATTGTAAAAACTGTTTTTAACATTTTTAAAAACTGTTGTGAATATATTATAAAAACAGTTTTAAAGTTTCGAAAAATAATTTTAAAGACTGTTTTAAATATTTAAAAAAACTGTTATAAATATTTAAAAACTGTTTTGTAATGTTTTGAAAACTGCTTTTAATATTATAAAAAATTGTTAAAAGAATGTTTTACAAATTTTTTGAAAAACCGTAATATAAAAATATTGTAAAACAGTTTTTAACATTTTTAAAAACTGTTTTGGATATATTATAAAAACTGTTTTAAAGTTTTAAAAACATTTTTTAAAACTGTTTTAAATAGTTTAAAAAAACTGTTGTGAATGTTTAAAATTTGTTTTGTAATATTTTAAAAACTGTTTTTGATATTATAAAAAATTGTTAAGAGAATGTTTTACAAATTTTTAACAATTTTAAAAACAATTTTTAACATAATATAAAAACAGTTTTAAAGTTTAAAAACAAAATTAAAAAATATTTTAAATAGTTAAAAAAAACTGTTGTGAATATTTAAAAATTGTTTTGTAATATTTTGAAAATTGATTTTAATATTATAAAAAATTGTTAAGAAAACGTTTTACAATTTTTTTTAAAAACTGTAATATAAAAATATTGCAAAAACTATTTTTAACATTTTTGAATATAATATAAAAATTGTTTTTAAATAAATTAATTGGATTGACTTTAATTTCGCCTAATGTTGTTTGATAGCGTCATCTGAATTTACCTAGGTAAATTTTGCCATCCCACACTTTTACCCATTGACAACCAAACGGACCCTTAGAGAAGATAATTCCCCTATTGAAAAATTAGAGTCTTATAACTTGGCATATAAAGATTCAGGACCTCTTCTACTTTTTCTTACACGGTGGAGAATCTCTCGAACGCATTTACGAGCATTTAGGCGCGTTAGATTCATCAACTACAGAGAAGTAAGTGACTGAGATCTTGGGTCGGATATCGGTTACCTAATAAGACTAAGAACTTGGTCCATGCCGACAAAGAAAATGTCGTGCCTAATAATAATGGGTCTTGCGATGTGTCAAACCAATACCCAAATGTGAAGTCCAATCTCAAAATTGGGTGTTGAAGCCATCTTCACTTCAGCTATGTATGAAAAAGAATGAGTCTGATACAATTTTTGGGTTCAAAATTTGGGAACCAGTCGATTCAGATTACACAAATTCTTTGAATGTTTGGGACTATTCGGATTCAAAGGCATCAACTTTTTTTTTTGTGGTCTATGCTTCCCAACAGGTTTATTTTGTAAATATTAAGTTGTATATTCTATCTCTCACAAACCTACTTTAAACTTACCTAAATAAACAAGTTTTTAAGATAGTATTGAATTGATGTTTGTTTCTGTGGTTTCTCAGGTTTTGTTACGGAGGTCTTTGCCACTAGACATAGGGAGGTGTATTTATGTGTTAGTGTAAAGGAAACATCTCCCGAAGGATTACATGGGGAACTCTATATGCTCTTTACACTAGTGTAAGTGTAGTACAACTTATGATATGCTATATTGGTAATTTTTTTATTCAAAGGTTTGCTTTTCTCTATGATTGTAATATAATTTTATGAGACATTAACCGAATTGCCTAAAAGCATTGGAATGGTTGCTCCAAAGTTAACCTTTACTTAGGGGTGGGGTATTTGACCAAGTTAGATATTAATATTCAATTTTTATTTTCTTTTCACTGCAATATAGCTTTATACTGTAATTTCAACTCTCGTCTCGCATCAACATAGCCACTTTGTCAGTGAGAGAGAGAGAGAGAAAACAGTATCCAGAAAAAAATATGCACTCGACAAGTGCTGGTAGATGCCCACCTCCACATGCTGGGACGACTAGCATCCATTTTAGCCTAAGACCTTCTCAAATTCCAGAAAGTTATTGTGGTTCGTTACGAATAAATCTGTCTCTCCGGTGCTAAAAAAATGAAGTATCTTCATTTCCTATGCAATAACATGAACACTAAGCCATCTCATGGTCACATACACTTTCGTGCCCCAGTTAAGATCCTCTGGCACACCATCCGCAGGATGATTCCACACAAGACTAAGCGTGAAGCAGGTGTATGAGGTTATTCTGCCTCCCTATGATAATATCAAGAGGATGGTTATCCCTAATGCTCTAAAGGTTTTGAGGCTTGAGGTTGGACATAAGTACTATTTGTTGGGCCAACTTTCATGGGAAGTTAGGTGGAACCACTATGATGCCATCAATGAGTTGGAGACTAATGGGAAATAGAGGGCTCAGGTAGAATATGAGAGGAAGAAGCGCCTAACCAAATTAATGACCAAGGCTGAAAAGGTTGCAGAGGAAAAACTTGGTTCCCCATCTAGGCATTCTTGCTCCTTTTAAGTACTAATTTTCAGGTACAAGTTAGTTGCCTAGAATTTTGTTGAGGGTTAATCGTTTATTAAAGTTCCCTAAAGATTTGATTATATTGTGAGTAACTTTTAAGTCATAGTTTATGGAGTGCATTATTCATACAATGATATATTAAGATAGAAAACACCAGTATTTTTGGTTTATTGAGTTTCTTGTGTTGTGTAAACTCTGCTTTTGAATTTGATAGTTTATATGATGGAATGAGAAGTTTCTAAATCACACAGGTTTGGAGAAATTGTGGTTTACATGCATGTAGATAACATTCTCACAAGTTTGATTCAGAGTCCTTGTAATACTAAAGGTGTAATCTTGGTCGCAGCACCATGGTATTTATATGTAGTATTTCTCTGTGTTATAAAATCACTGTAATTTTTAAACAAACACAAACACAAACACAAACACAAACACAAAAAATTAGAAATTTGTATTATTATCTACCTTATGTAGTTATAAATTCGTATTTTATTCATTTTACGTCGCTTTGTTCACCTCTCAGGGGCCGCAATGCATAAAAGCTAGCCTCGTTAATGCTGAGTGATCAATGGTGTCTCCGGTGAGTTTTGCCACTTTCTATATTCAGGTTAATATATATAACATACAATTTTAGTGTTTCTTTAAGTGTAATGAAATGAATTTACATTCTGGGACATAAGAGTCGAACAGTGAAAAAATAATAATTTTTTTTAATTAGTTGCAGGGGTGTACACATATTGAAAGTAAAAACTGATAAATAATAATAGTCGCTATAAAAGTAAAAAAGCAATAAAAAGTGTAAAAGTGAATATCGAATTTCGAAGTACATACTTAATGTAAGAAAATGAGATGATATAAGATACACCATGATAATTTCAAGTAGAGTATTTTATGCTATGTTTTATGCTTATGGATGTGTATATGTTGCTTTGTTATAGAAACCGAGTCTAACTAAACTGAATTGATGATGGGATTGAACTCAGAAACATATAGTGGACTATTTAGCCTGATTAACTCTTATATACATGCTTGTATATAAGAGTTAATCAGGCTAAACTTTTAAAATATTTAAAATATATTGTTTATTTGATATTATTGCTATTAAAAATTAATTCATCTTTTCATTATTTGTATAATGGCAGGTATATAGAGAAGGGGCATATACCAAATAGTCCCTCGAACTTTTTTAATACACATTTAGTCCAAGCCTTTTTATTTTGCACCAAAAGTCCTTCACCATGCCAAAAAGACTTTACCATGCCGCTGACGCGAACCTTTAAAGATAAGAGAATAAGAGACTTTTTGGTACAAAATCAAAGGCTTGGACTAAATGTGTATTAAAAAATGTTTGAGAGACTTTTTGGTATTTGATCCTATAGAGAACGCTTCTATACGATCTTGCTCCTATATATTTTTTTTAGTTTTTGTCTTTTTGTATATTTGAATTTGTTTGAGGTGTCTATTTTTTTGACTGTCTAAGCACTGTTTTTTTTCCTTTTCTTAAATCCCCTGAATTTTATCATGTAGCTAATGCAACCCGTCGGTGTTGTGTTACAGTAATAGATGATGAAATGGTTGTTAAGTCTAATTATAGAGTGACGTCTTTTAATGGTTTTCCTCTAAAAGCTGAAAAAAATTGTGATATTTAGACTATATGTAGCCTGGTAAGCAACTTAGTTTCAGTTACAAATCTCCATTATCATGTTTTAGTACAAGTTTCATTAATATCATTTTTTGTATTCATTATTTTTGTCAACATATTGCAGGAGCTTGAATAACCCCACACCTAAATAAAGTTAAAGATTTATTTCATACTTTTTCGATAAGTGATGAATACTGAGTTCTATTGTCAAGCTATTTTTGTCTTGAAGTTCTGCAATTTATTATTTAATCACTTGGATCCTTGAATTTCTATTTTTCGTTGTCATTGAAGCAATGACATAAGAATATGTTCAATTCTTTTTACTTTTGAGTTTTTGCTTTGGAGTATATAAAAATTTGTCTGCATTTGTATTTTATATTAGCTTTTTTTTTTATCTTTTTGATTCTAGCTATGGATTTATAGTCTTCTTGAGTTAATGGTCGAGTTAATATGTTCATTCGATATTTTTAACGTTTGGCATAGTTTTTGTAAAGAATGTAAACATTGATACCATGTTTGATGGATTGCTTATTATAAGAAAATAAGTACACTATGTCCGATTAATGTCATATTATAATTGTTTCAATCTTGAATTGATTATAATTGGTTGTTTGATATTTTAGTTGAGTTTTAAAGGCACTAGTTGCTTCATTAATTCCCGAGTGAGACTTTGTTTGTATTAATCCTAATTTTTAACTCCATTTTTATTGTTCAAAGATAGGTAATTGTTATCTTTTTTTTTTAGTTCTGATGGCCTTACTAGACATGTCGTGATTACATTTTTTTTGTCTCATCAATAATTATAGGTATGGAAGAATTATGTATTGTATCTCATCAATGGTGGAGCGAACAAGGAATACATGTAATTTTAAGGTCACTTTTTATATTTTTTTATTTATTCATGTTGTGGGTGAACAAGTTGGGTACCACACTATGATCTCTAACAGTGGGATTCGTTCATCTTTTTCTATTGACATTGTTAGATAGTTTGGCAATCGAGTTGTACTGTGCAGAGAATATGGTAAGTGTGGAGGTCGATACTACAACAATCTAGTCCATATATATAATTATATGTACTAGTCCATACATATAATTAATGTGATTGTATTGATGAATTCACTCTCATGCTAGCTGCTAACTGCACTTTCTACGCTCGCAAGCGAGGAATTTGTGTTCGTTCAAGATGACAATGTAAAAAGAACATGAAGAGAGAAACTACCAAGAGAGGGAATGTTTGACCCTGTCCGCGAAGGTGTATGACAAAGTAAAGGCTAAATAGAATTTATATAGATTTATCGGCATGCATTGTGTTATTCAGAACGAACAATGAGGTTGCTCACCAACATCGACCTAATTATTTAGAACTTTAGGGAAATTATTGCATACTTGAGAATTTATTAAACCATGTATAAAATGTAAATATTGAATATAATGTCATTAGTTATGTATTTTTGTATATGTTCTGAGGATTTGAATAGTGTGGTAAAAATAATTTAATTTATTTAAATGTCGAACGGGATATCGGATTTTGAAATATATATATATATATAACGGACCTTTATCGTTACAAAATAAGACAAAAGCTGTACAAAAAATGTGTAATAAGGTAAAAATAGTAACAGAAAAGTTCGTCACTAAATTAGAATTGGTAATGATAAAATACCATTACTATATCAAAATTAGTAATGGTAAAATAACATTGGTAAATCCAGAATTAGTAATGGTAAAATACCGTTACTAAATCTATAATTAGCAACGGTAAATATTTATTACTAATTTTGTTCCCCCTGCCATTTTCTAATGGAAAATTATCGTTACTAATATTTTTTGTAACGATAAAATACTGTTACTAAAGACACGTTTTAGGTTAGTGAGTATTGGGTGAGGCGGTCAGGTACATGTCTTCCTCCACAATCGTTCAGGACAGTTGAGGAGGATACCCTAAATACGTTTTGAGGTTATGAAAAAACTCCTCTGCCTCAGAGGTCCACTCAAAGGCACTATTTAGAATTTTAAAGAAGGTGTTGACGCCACTAAACATAGACCATTTTAGTGGCGTCAACAGAAGGGTAAGCACTTATTTGTGGCCTTAGAGATGAATCAGTTGAGGGAAACGAATCTTCCAACCAAGCTTTAGATATCCTTTACAATTATTGAGGACTTCATATCCAATAGGGCCTGGATTTTATCTGGGTTGGATTCAATGCTCCGCACGATGACCATAAACGCAGGGAAATTTCGTCCAGCCACGCCCGAAGCGCACTTCTTTGGGTTGAGACTAACTTGATTACTTTGTAGGACAACATAGGTCTTTTTGAGGTTCTGAATGTGGCTTCGAACCTTCTAGATTTTGACCAACATATCATCAACATAAACCTCCATGGTACTATGTGTAGACACCAGTTTCTAGGACTCCCTAAGTCTCTCCTTAGGTCCCTAGCACCTCCTCATTTCATTACAAACCTTAGATCATACTCCGAGTACCGGTCTAGAGGCCTAGATGTTTTTAGGCATAGGTGGTTAACACTGCAAGTCACACGGTGAATAAGGTCTATCTTCGTCCACACACACTTCACACTCCATATGGGTTGTGGATAGGGAAAAAAATTAACCTATTATATTTGTGAGTTTTTAGGAGTCCTTGCTACGTCCTTAGAGATAGAGATCACTTAGGGATGTTCGAATCTAAAAGTGACGAGGGAATATTTTTAGGGTATTCATCATCTAATAGAGCCTATAAGGTGTTTAACCTTAAAAGATCTAAGTTCATGGCAGGATTATAGACGATGTGTGGATACATTTATTGATCTTATTGTGGCCTTGAGTGTGAGAATAATACACCCCTGGTGATGATCTTATTGTTCCCCACACCACGATGGCGGACCCCGATCTTGATATAGAGGATCACCCTTTTAGGTTCAAAAGAGTCATGACCCTTCCAACATACTTGGTGATCCCACACCAGGTGTCAATACTTTCAACTAGAGAATGTGGTTAAATACTTTTTTGCTACACTTCCACAGTTGAGCCCAAAAATGTGATGGAAGCAATTAAGGATGAACATTGGATATATTCTATGCAAGATGAGTTGCTTCAATTTTGGAAGAGAGATGTCTGGGAATTAGTTCCCTGACCTAGAGAGACTAATATGATTGTTACTAAGTGGGTATATAAGAACAAGATAGAAGAGAGTGGTACCATTATTCGTAATAAGGCTAGGTTGGTCGCTCAAGGTTACACACATATTGAGGGTGTAGACTTTGACTACACATTCGCTCATGTTGCTAGGCTTGATTCCGTCCGCTTACTACTCGCCATAACATGTCATCTACGATTTAAGCTATACAAAATGATTGTCAAGAGATCCTTCCTTAACGACATTATTCAGGAGGAGGTTTACGTGGAACAACCAAAGGTATTTGAATACCCAAAGCACTCAAGACACATAATTTACCTAAAGAAGGCCTTGTATTGTTTGAAACAAGCACCCCGTGCTTGGTACAAAAGACTAACACAATATCTCTTAGCTCGTGGTTTCAATAGAGATGAAGTTGATATGTCGATGTTTATTAGAAGAGAGGGTGGTTCCATCTTAGTTACCTAAGTCTATATGGATGACATGATCTTTAGATCCACGTGTTTCAAGATGCTCACACTTTTGAGTAGGAGATGAAGATTGAGTTTGAGATGAACGTGGTTGGTGAATTCACTTTCTTCTTAGGTCTTCAAGTGCGTCAACTCAAGAATGTGATATCATATCTAAAATTAAATATGCTAATGACCTAGTGAAGAATTTTGGTTTAGACTCCGCTAAGAACTCACGTACACCCATTAGTTCCATCACTATGATTAATAAAGATGTGACACCCCGACTAATTAAATACCGGGTAGCTACTCCTTTATTAAATTAATACAAAATGTCAAGTTGGTTCAGTTAATAGCATCACTGTCGAAAACCTTTTAAAGATTACTAACCACCTAGTATTTAAAAAGTAAGTTGCCAAATTTTAAGTTAAGTCCGATTAACATGCAATAAAAGAATAATGGAAGAACAACATAATCCATTCATCATAATGAAGTAATGAAATAACCAACAATAGTAATAAGTCCGGAGGAAAACTCCTCAAAACAATCCCACAACTGAAAATAAAATGACAAGTCTGAATTCTGAATTAATTACATGCCCGAAATCTGAATAACTGAAATAAATGAAATGTCTAAAAGAAATGGGCGACATGCCCTACAACTGATAAAAGCTGGATATAGAATCAAGGTAGATGAAGCGTCTACAAGCAAAGTCCTGTAACTTCCACAAACAGCTACAGCTCGTCACCTGAATGAGAAGCCTAAGCATGGTGTCCTTGTGGCTGGGCACCTAAAATGGTTTTCACAAAAATAGATTTGAAAGCAAATGGGTCAGATCCCGAAAGTGGAAATCATTTTTAAAAACAGCAAGTGTTTTAATAACATTAAAACATTAAATGCAAAATACATGTTAGGACCTGCACTCACATGAAATTCTCACCTCTCGATTACATGTGCACTCCTAACGTACCATACCCATCTAAGTAACATACCTATCTAACCCAAACCGTAATAAGTTCTACCTCTTACTACTCGATTTCCATTTTACATTCTAGCGTTATCAAAACAATAGAGGGCTTTACTTAAACTCAGATTTTCAATTAGTAAAACAATTCACTATCGGTTAACTCGTTATGCTTTCTTAAAACGTTTCCATATTTATACTCACAATATCACATGAAAGTTCCCATTAATTAAGTGTATATTATTCACGCCATAAATATACAATACAAGCAACCCGAGACTAGCTGCGGTGCACACATACTCTGCTATCCATCCCGGTACATCACGTACATAAGGATCACATATTCCGAATCTCTCAGGAATAGTTTTCAGATAACAACATCACAAATAATGGAGGCGAACACAGTCACATCACATGGGTCACGCACATACCTGCGCTCTCACGATCAGCAGACTTATTAACATCCCAATAAGTCCTTCTCTGACCTATGTTAATCGAGGTAACCAATCTAAATCCCCCCGTAGGCAACACAAGGATAGATGGCCCTAAGCGAACGCAAACCTCCCGTGATAGCAAGTATGGTGGGTATGTCATACACATAAAGTCATATATATACTAAGTATGCACACTTCTTAGTAATCACCATAATTCAGTTGATACATATCTCATTCTCGTATCGACATATAGTACTACACAATTTATATGTTCTCGGTTAATATAATTAATTTGGTCGTCAATAGTTCTCGCATCGTAATAGGCACTCACGTCCTAACTCACAAATTTCCTTTAAGTTCAAACTACACTTCTAGGTTTTACTCCTCATTACATCCCAATTATCCCAAATATATCACTCTATCATCAAGGGAGTATTAACTCTACATATAAACAAGGTTACGGGACACTCGGGATCAAAACAAGCTAAAAAGCCTAAACTGTCAACTCGTTCGAAGTCTCGTTCGAACGAGGCTGTTCGAACGAGAGTTCGTTCGAACGAAGTGGGCTATCTAACGAGTTCTCGTTCGAACGAACTTATCGAACGAACTTCACCCTCGTTAGAAGTCAATGGTCAACTCGTTAGAAGCTCGTTCGAACGAGCTCGTTCGAATGACCTGGGCAGGTCTTCTAACGAGTGGCCAGTTTCGAGCCCAAATTTCCTATTTTCGTTTTACCAACTTCTCTACACCTCAAATCTCATCCAAACATTAATCTAACGATTGTTTAAGGTTACTAATCGTCCCTAAACATCCTTAAGTCACATTTTAACATGTTTGGGGGTGTTAATTCATCCTATCATCATTCAAATATCAAATCTCTACATATTTTCCCCAAATTTTAAAAACATGAACCCTAGAATTTATGAATCATAAAAGAGCCTAATTAAATCCGTTTTTGGTTTCATACTAATTGTAATATCATCAGAATAATCATCAACTACAAATCTACATGCGATTTCCTCATCAAGAATGTAATTTCTACTTCCAATTTAAATGGGTTTTTCATTATCTCCCAAGAACAATTAGATTTTTATTAATTCCTACACATGGAAGAAACATTCTCTGAAATTAATTGGAATTAAACACTTGCCTTATTGGAATCTCTGATTTGATGACGAATTTCTGAAGGTTGAATTGCCTTCTCTCTCTCTCTGCAGAATCCTTCTCTTTCTCTCCCTCTCTACAAGTTCTTCTCAAGGTGTTAATGGAGGTGAGGTTGGTTTTGCCAAGTTATAACTTCTCCCGTAGCCCACTACCTAAATTGGGGTTGGAAATGGCTTAGTGGGTTAATACTAAGTCAGATTTTAATTCCCAATTTTCGTAGCTTTTAATTCCCCAAAATTCAAAATTACCAAACTACCCTTATACGTTGCCGGTATGGCCTAAAAATGCCCCGGGACCCAAACCAAACCCCCGGCTAGTGTTTTCTGACTATTTCGACCTTTCCGGACGCGTTGGAGCACTCAAAACGATCATACGGTTAATAGAACTAAAATTCACTTTTTAATTCAAATAATTATATTCCGGACGCGACTGTCACACGCGTCTCAACAAAATTTCCAAATTGCCGTATTTCAATCTCATGACAAATTTCATACTTCGATATTCATATATAATCATATATGCACATTATATTCAAATACCAACTCGCATCTCGCTAGTATTTTAATCCGGATTAATTTCCAATCAATACGCATTTAATTTAATTAATCCCATAAATAAATATCACAAAAATACGGGGTATTACAAAAGACACTTTCAGTAAGGACGTAGAGCAAACACTTTATAGGAGTATGATATGTGGTCTCCTCTACTTGACAGCTAGACATCCCTACATAACTTTAGGGTTAGAGTTTATGCACGTTAGCAAGCATCCCCAAAAGAGTTGCACTTTATTGCATTTAAACATATCATAAAATATGTGAGCACCGCTCTTTTTTATGGCATTTGATATTCCTCTGATACCGATGAAAGTTTGTCGAATTATTCATATGACGATTGGTCCAAGGATGTTTATGGTTATAAAACACCTCTGATGGATGCTTTTACTTTGGGAGTGCTCTTGTCTCTTAGTTGAGCAAAAAGAAAAACTCCATTTCTTTATCCATGATGGAGGCTGAGTACATCACCTCAGGGAGTTGTTGCACACAACTCTTATAGATGAAGCAAATGTTGGAAGATTATGGTATTACTTAAGGCACAATGACTATTGCTTGCGATAATATGAGTGCAATACACATTTCTCATAATTCGATCCAACATTCCCATATGAATCACATTAAGTTTTGTGAGCATTTTATTCGTAATCTTGTTGAGAAGAAAATAGTTTCCTTGAGCTTTATGAGTAATAAATATCAATTGAATGACATTTACTCTAAACCTTTAGATGCACTTAGATTTGATGATCTTAGAAAGTTCCGGGTATTTGTTCCATTGATTGAGTTTTGGTACTGTTTCTAGAATAGGGTGATTATCATATTGCTATCAATTGTCCCTATTACTATATTGTATTCTTATGTTTATATTTTGAAAACTCCAAAAAGATTTTCTTTTCTTTTAAAAAAAGTTTTGAAAATTTTAAAAATTCAAAAAGAGTTTTGTATTTTGTTTTCACCATATATGGATGCGCGTTTAAGATGTTCAAATCACAATTACATTCCAACCATTCATGTGCTTAACGATGCATGTTTAGCATTACGTTGACCTTTGATGACTTCCTTCATGCTAGAATCTTTGTACAACCTTTATTACAGATATACACGAGCCTTTTTAATATTGTACTTGCTTGTAATATGTTGATTAAGGTGTTCTCATCTCAATAGTGATTGATAATGAACCAAATGTTGTCACGACCCCGACCCAAAATAATAGTAGGAAACGAGTGTCTGGAGATGCCACCAAGGCAACAAATATTCTTACTTAAATTGTTTCCTTAAATAAATGTAGCGAAAACACAATCACATGGTTATGAATCGTTAAATACTGAAAATGAAGGAATTATATCATCAGAGCTCTCTATAGGAAACTTCATTTATATTAAAAGTTATAACTAGTTACAACTTAAGATACAATTTAAAACTTATTACAAGAGAGCCAAACATGCTCTATATGATAAAACATACATTTTATTTAAATAACAAAAAGAGCTCTAAAAGTTGAATCTTCAACATAACCCTTATACGTTCCCTCCGCGAACCTACTTATTTCCTGAAAAATGGTTATTTATGCAACATCGGAGTGAGATTCAATTTCCAGACATTCCAGGGTTTTCAAAAAAAATTTACCTATTCAATTTAGAACAAAAGGCGTATACATATATGGACACGAATTTACAGTAATATATATAAAGTATCCGACAGTATATATTTTCAGAAGAAACAATGCAGAACATAACAAATAAAACAATTGAGCAATATGTTAATTTTTCACTTTTATTTTAATGGCCATGTATGATTTAATAACCAGATAAACAGATAGTGTTACCAAATGTTTCCACTTGGAAATAACACAGATAGAAAATCATGATCTCTGGAATAACACCTTATTTAGGGCACACCAACGATAAACCAGCTGGGAAGGTACCACCCAAATATTTCCACCCGGTAGTCAAGGCAAACATAGTAAGAGAGTTTCCATAGTCCGAATCAATAATTTCAGAATTCAAATCATATGTATATATCGAGAGATATACACATATAACAGACGACGTAGTCATCGGTATCAAATGTATTTTCTAGAATAAAAGAAGTTTCACAAAATATATTTAGTTTTCATTATCATATAATCAAAATATGCAAGGAATGTCATAGAGTACTCACCTAAAACAGAAGTACGAAGTTACAGATATTGAATCTTGGATCACTTCGTTGAGATGAAACCTCTCCTTAAGCTTACAGAACTCCTTCTTAATATATCGCTCTTTCTTACTATAGTTATAGAGGAAATGGTATGAGTTTAAATGATCCTGAAGGCCGTATGTATAGTTTCCCAAAAATATCACGACGCTGACACGTGTCTATCTAAACAAGCTTTTAGAACAGTGAGTCAACGTTGACGTGTCGCGTAACAGAGGTGTCTTGGAGTCTTATTTCACCGAATTGTGACATCTGTTTTGGCTTTAGCTAGATTGACGACACGTTTAAGCACAATGTGTCAATTAAGGGAATAAGGGTCATTTTACACATGAAGGGCATTTTGGCAATTTCACATTATATATTTTCAATATTTCTTAAAGGTCCCTGAAAATATTTTATTTACAAAAGGGTCCTTTTTTATTTTTCATTTAGGTCCCTAAAATTTTCTTAATTAGAACCAAGTCCCTAAAGTTTCATAAATTTATATTTTCTACGCCTAAAACTTATCATTTAGCTTAGGATGTGCATTGAACTTCAATTTGACCCATTTTACAGTTGATTCTTCAAATTTAAAAAATGCGCTTCATTTTATTAAGAACCCAGAATTTCACATTTGTAATAATACAACATTTATCAGATAATAAGTGATATATATATATATATATATATATATATATATATATATATATATATATATATGAACATATAAAAGTGGGGTCATTACAAATGTACTAGGAACTAATTGTGCTTGTAAAAACCATTGCCCAAATTTCTTTTCCCAAAAATTTTGATTTTTGTTTAAGCAATGGAAAGGAGATACGAAAGAAGCTGTCTTCCTTAGATTAAAAGACTCCATTAGCAAGATCCTAAAAGATGATTTCGACATATAAAAATAGAAGTGCCAAGGTCAATTTTTTATCGCATTGATGCTTTATTATCATGAGCAATATGACTCATTCAAAATTTTTGAGAGTTTATGCTTTAAATGTGAGATTTTGAGGATGTTATAAGTTGAAGATCAATGGGTTCGCCCAATAAAATTGTTTCGAAAACACTAAATATTTTGGCTTTATTGATTTGAGAAGCATAAATTTCATGACATTTTGCATAAGTTGAGTCAATTTTACTTCGTTCAATAATTTTACACCAATGGCTAAATTGATTTTTTTCTTTAAGAGTATCTCTTTGACTTCGTGGACCTTTTGTACGTATGTCTATGTTGAATTTCTTGTGAATTATGTTCACACAATTTCATTCCATTTCGATGATTCAGATATTTTCGTTCTATTCCTCGGTGTGACTCTATTTGTACTTATATGTATATATATATATATACTAAAAAATTCAAAATATTTCAAAAATAGTTTGTTGCTTTATTGAAGTTTCATCACATATGCTTCATTTTTTATTCTTTTTGATGATATCTCATATTTGGATTCTTATGATGCTAACATTTCATGATTAGTTTCTAACCCTTTGTTTATTCCGGGCAAAAACGGGGATAAAATATTTTGAGAGGGAGTTCTTGTGTTTTCTTTAAACTCCATGTGTCACGACATTTATTTTTCTTCATGTGTGTAGTTATTTTCCCCCTTGATGATTTCATAGACTACACGATGAAGATTTTTAGTTGAAGAGAAATCCATAAGTGTCTTTTCTTTTTCGAGTTTGGAAGGGGCATTAGTTGAACTTGTCTTGGGGTTTATTTGTTTTCGGCTTGTGTTTTGTACTAGAATAGCCAAATGGGGAGATTTGTAAGAGCAAAGTTTATAATTTCTCATCATCTATTTTAGTTGTCTTATCCTGTTACATCCCACTTCACCATCATGTACATTCTCAAGACTTCAAGTGAAGAGAAGTTAGTGACCGGATGCAACAATCGAAGATTGATCATCATTAAATTTATTGGAGAAGGTTTACGAGGTTGCTTCTGTGTAATCTTTTCATTCAGGGGTATTTTAAAAGAGTTTGAAAACTTACAATATTTTTTTAATTTTTTTTAAACATTTAGAAAGCTCATTAGAACGACCTTAGATGCCATTCAAACGAGCTCCTTTACATCATTAGAACAGTTTAAACTTCGTTCGAATGAGATTGATTGTCAAAACTTTTGGTAGTCTCTAGAATCTCATTGGATCATTTGTTTGATAAATGTTCGAATGAGAAAGGGTATTTCTTTTGAACGAGATGTACCTTCGTTAAAACAAGTAGGCAAAAAGTTATTTTTTATCTGATTTCAAATGCAATCTTTCATGTGTATCTCTTAAAGATTTTTCTCCCTATAAATCGATGGGCGGACCAACATTTTAAACCAAGACTTTTAGACATCTTTTAGTGATGGAAATCTTATGTTTTTTTAATACAAATCACTTGGATTATTTGAGATCCCTTTATCAAACCACGAAGAAGGCAATCCTTTTTCATAACCTTGTGGAGTTAATCTCCACTTCTATAGATAGGAATATTGTTTCTCGTGGCTAATCCGTGGACACCAAGGCAATTGGAGCTTGCTATCGAACATTGCTGGATCTGCATCGCTTGTTGTTGTTAATTTGGATTGAAGAAACGATTATGTCTTTTAGTGGAGCTCTAAGTTTTGAAAGTATGTAGATCTTGTTCTATAATACCTAGTTGTAAACATTGCTAAAATCTAGGCTTTGCCTTAAAAGGATTTCTTCTCCTCTCTTATCTTTTATTTATGGTTTGTTTGGCTTCAATTTAGTTTCATTATCTTGCATGTTTAGGTTCGCCAAATTTAATCAAGATAAAATTATGACTAAATAGATTTTTTTATGTGTGACCCACTCTACGAATTATGCATATAACCAGATTGCTCAACGTTTTTCATTCTACTAATGATATATTTAAATATAGAGCTCAATACCCTTTGATAAATAACACTTTTATTTTTTAGTCCGAAAGGCATAACTTTATTGTAGTAAGTACCTTTATCTGGGATGAATGAGGTATTTTCTTCATCAGTAGTGGCCATCCTGATCTGTTTGTACCCGAAATATGCATTCGTGAAGGAGAGAAGATCGTGACTTGTTATAATCTACCAACGTGTCAATCCGAGATAGAGGATAAGAATCTTTTCGGTAGCATACCCTATAAAATTGGCGGGTAAATGCACTCTTCACATTGAAGCACTATTGATAATACCATCTCAAAATTTTAACCTTCTAAAGGTCAAAACCCCGCGGGCAAGGAAAGAGGCTCCCTAGATGACCTCGATCCTCGACCAAAATGTTATTTGGCACCATAGATTTTTCTACTCCCATGGGAAGGGCATGGAACTTTGGTGGACTTAAGTTAGGACTTTTTCTTCCTAGAAGAATCATTTGTTCCATTATACCTCTTCTAGGAAGTCCAAATACCCCATGACCAAGGCTCCATCAAGACTGACGACCAGATCGGAGCCAAGTCTGGAGAATAATGGACTTTCCAAGTTGTTCAACCCATATCAACGAGGTATATCACCCAAAAATAATCCTAATAATAATCTAAGACTAACCTAGGATTGGTCTTGAGCCTAAAAGACCTCAGTAGAGCTTACTCAACTAGTTTGGCAAAGAAGGTGGAAAGAAAACAACTATTACACCCACCACCACTACCCAGTTCCACGTGCATTGAGTGTTCCCATCGGTATTTAATGCACTCAACAACCATATTATACCACCTGCAAATACTTTGCCCAATATTCCACTTTTCGACTGATACCAGGATACCTCAGTGCTGCCAATGCCATGCTGTGATAGCTCATTCATCCTCTTTTCTAGAGTTTTACTATAAATAGAACGTTGGTAAAAGGTGGAAGGGGAACGATCTTAAGCATTCAAATAATAAAAAGTGTTGCATAAGTGTTCCCACCTTGTATTATGCTTGTAACCCACTGTTGTGAAGTCTATACTTGTATTTGGACTAGTTCTATTATCTTACATTTTGCATATCTTGCAAGAGCCCTAAAACTGTACCTAACTATTCTTAGAGAAGTCATTCAGTTACTTCCTAAGGTTATTTGTATCATTAAAAAAGGATACAAGATCTCAGACTCCCATAACCAAAGCTAAAGGGGTCTCTTGGACTTTAATACTTAGCTTCATTCTAATAAACATTTATAACACCTTTGTATAGTGGATGTAGGACATCTCTGGAGATCCGAACCACTTTAAACCTTTATCTCCCACTTTGACATTTTTTTCTTCTTTCCCATATGAGGTTCAAAGGGGAGAACCTGTGTGTCTAAAGACATTTACAATTTTAACACTCATCAGTTTGGCGCCGTATATGGTAACAACAAGTTCCTTTTTTCTTATAAGCACATTCTCTCTTAAAGATGTCAACCAACACAATTTTGTCTTGCCTCGCCAATTGAGCAGAAGCTCGGCAAGAAGAGATCCCCCTAGAAGGCTCAAGTATAGAATTGTTAAACGTGGACACTCTACACCCATGTGACGAAAATAAAGAGCAAAGGTATGAGCCTGCCGAAGTTCTAATTGCCATATGTATCGATTTAGAGGATTCAACCAAAGAGGTTCAGTCAGCCCCTCCCTTAAAAAAGAACTGCACCAGTTCCTAAGGGAAAATAAAGACGTCTTTACTTGGAGACACTTTGATATGATCGGGGTGGACCTCGAAGTCATGGTCCATCAACTAAGTGGGAGTCCAAATCACAAGCTAGTCCAACATAAGAAGTGGTTCTTTGGCCCAGAGAGGAACAATGCTGCAGCAGAGGAATTTGATATGCTCCTGGCCTTCAACTTCATCCGAGAGGTCAAGTAACCAGAATGGATCTCGAATGTGGTATTGGTGCTAAAAGCCAATGAAAAATAGAGAACGTGTGAAAAATACACTGACCTCAACAATCTATTTCTTATTATTTATTATGAAAATGGATTACATAGTTAATGGAATTACCATTGAGGCCTTTAAAGGCCATTATATTCCACCATAGGTGACTATTGAGTTAGATTTATTCCCTCATACTTTTACAATGTTGATGATGACCATTAGCCATTCTCTTAATTCGTAGCTGTATGCGAAATCACATTCTCCCAACCATTTATTCCTTGATATCTATTAATTTTTTTATGTGGTTCCTACCTGATGCTTTCCCAACACTTGGAGGATTTTAAATAGTGTGAACTGTATAAATGAGATCTATGGGACCAAATTATGGATCCCATAGGTTCATTTTTGCTACATGCAGGTGATGACCAACATGAATGTTTATTACCTGAAGGAAAGAAAGTTTTAAGAGGACCTCATCATTTAAGAAGGAGTATTGGTACCATGGAGTTATAGTTAAAAACTAGGAACATTTTCCCATCCTAGAAGGAGGTGACCACTATAAGGTTCCTAGGTACCCCAAGAGCGGCCATGGAATAAGTCTAACCTTCTCTGAAAATGCTTTATTGAGTTATGTTTATTGGTTTCCTTATCTTGCACATTATTTTGATACTTTGATATTTTACTTTGCAAATCCTCGCAAGAAGAAAGAGCCTAATACCAAAGACATCAACTTTATTGATTTGAAGAAAACTTGGTCGATTAAAAAAAGTTTGAGAGATCTCAATAATCCCAAATTAGTAATTTTTGTGCTCTCTTACATCTCTTCTACAACTCCATTAGTTGCTCAGCATGTGGATCGAGAACTAGAGATCCCAGAGAGGTTTTCTGAGCAAAATCCCTTAGTTTCTAGCTCATCAAGATTCTTTGAGTTTGTTGACATCTTTACTATCCCAACAATCATCCCCACTTCATCTGAGGATGAAATGACACCTAAAAGGAAGATCCTAAACTTAATGGGGGGTTCCATCTATGTCACTTCTCTAACTACTAATTGACTAAAAATAAGGATATTAGGGGTTCCTCTAACCCAGTTTCTATAGGGGATTCCCCTAAAACATTATGGGTCTAACCTATAAAGAGAAGCAAGGCCAACAACAACCTTGCCATTATATTGTGGACCTCAAAGTTATTAGATTCCCTTGAAAAAGGAACGATACCTGCTAAGTAGCCAAAATTGACTCTTAGTTTTCTGAGGGGAGATTATATCCCAAGTGATCACTCATTGGTCACCAACTTATCCTAAAATATATTAGCCCATCATAATGCCTAATCACTTTCCCTTATAAGTTCTGGACTTCTTCACATGATTTCTATTGATTTAAGTTCTCGTTCATGATACTAACTTTGTTTTTTCTTCTTTGCTTCGTATTTTATGGTAAACTTTGTTAACATGATTGATAGAATCTTCGATAAGAAGTAGGAGGTTACCAACTTGGTGCTTTCCTTGAATGAGGCACAAAATTATTTTAATTCGGCCAAGGTTAAGGCAACTGAGAGTGAGAACTTACTAAAGGCTAATGATAAGGAGATAGCTTAGTTGAAGGCTAAGACCGAGGTCTTAGAGAAGAAGAACGAGGAGTGAATCTAGACCCTTGGTATAACACTAGAGGCAAATAATGTTGCTTTTAAAAAAGGCTAGGACAAAGCCTTTTATAGTGTTTAAAGCAGTTGGGCTTTGTCCAGAGGGCTTTTTTCAAGAAGGATTATAATGAATCCTTAGCTAAGGCAAAAGTTGTTGTTGACTCTGAGTTGTTCATCCAGAATGCACCTGGTTCTCCTCTTAACTTGGAGGAGGAGGAAAAAGATAAGGACGATGATGTCGAGTAACCTAAGATAGTAGAAGATCCCAAAGAGATTCATGATATGTAGCTTACGATCTTTTTGTAATTTCATATGTCATGCTTTCTCTCTTTCTATAATCCTTGTAAAAGATTAGCCCTTTGCCTTTAAATGATATAAGAAACCCTTTTTCTTTGATCATATTATGGTCGGCTACTATTCTATACTTTTCTTGTGTATGTATTGTGTTATTTTTTCCTTAGATTTTTAATTTATCCATTTTTCCTTGTAGTCTGATGATTATCTGCCCCTTATGCCTGTAGTCCAAGAAATTGAAGAGTTGGACTTTATAATTGGGATTTATGATTCTAATCGAGTTCGTACAACCTTTGTCGTTGTTGGCCAAGCATTTCATAAGATGACAAATCATTATGTCGACTTGAAAAAAGTGGTCTCTACTCTCGAGGATGATTTGGAAGAGATAAAAACATCGCTAGCCTTCTCCAAAATGAGAACACCCCTCTAAGAGAGGTGCTTAAAAAGTTTGAGAAAGCCTTTGAATATAATGAGACGATCGAAAGGGGTTTCATTAGAAGATCATGAAAATGAGGTACTAGCTCAAAATGCAACCTCGTGCAGTGTAAGATCATGGCTATTATTGAGGTGAAACTCTGAGCTTACACAGTCGACACAATAGAGTTATAATTGCAATGTAAATCAAGTGAAGGAGATGATAGAAGGGAGAAATAACAAATATACATGGTTCGATCGGGCTTAGCCTGTGTCCATAGGGTGAAGGGGTGGGATGTTCTTTGATTACTTTGGGGGAAAGGAGAAGTACAAAGAGTTACAAAGCTCATAATCTTAAAGCTATTCAATACTGTAAGAGGCTTTATATACTCAGCCTTTACAACATCTCTCCTAATTGATAGCATGCACGTTATAGATATTTAAATTTGGGGAAAACACGTGTTCATCTCCAGAATCTGCATGTAGTTCATTTGCGTTAATAGGGAACATGTTAGTCATTTGAAGAAATAACATGCTGTCAAAGTCTTGGAGATTCAAATTATTTGGCTATCATTCGTGTGACGAAGCTGGATGCCTTACTGACCAAGGTGGGGTGTTCGTCTGATGAAGTTAGGGGTGTTTAAAAAAGGACCGGATCTACGGATCGAACCAAACTGAGCCAAACCGACCCTTTTTCGATCTTTTTTCTTAAGCGGCTAGGTCCGGGTTTATTTTTTTGTGGAGCGACTAAGTCAGTTCGATCCACATTTTACAGGTTCAAAAACCCTATTAGGACCGAACCGGACCGACTCTATGTAAAATAATATATATATATATATATATATATAAAAGATAAATAAATAGTAAAATTGTATATTTTAACATTTGGTTATTTTAAATTATAGTTCAAACCAATAGTAGGTTTGTTTTAATAACAAATTTTGAATTTTTTTAGTTTTTAATGTTCGAAATAATAGACTCGGGTATATTTTATTTTTAAAAATGATATAATTCATTAATGTAAGGATCGGCAGATTAGATGGATTGATCGTGTAACAAACCGGACCGACTAGGTTCAATTAATCGACATTATCGATTCGATATCGATTCAGTTTTTTAGAGGACCGAAGAAGTCGGTCCGGTTAAAAAAAATCCTCGAAGTTGGACCGAATCGGACCATGAACAACCCTAGAAGAATCTGATGTCATAACCCGTAAAATCTAATAATGGGTTGATCATATCTAAATTAATTAATAGAGGAATCACTAGAATTGAATATAATTCTAAGCAAATAACAAATACATCAAGTACATAAAGTATATAACTAAAATAATACTCAAGTGGAAGCCTAACAACATTCTATAATACTCTTGATGTAACCAACTTCGGGAAAAAATAATAAAGTTGTGTTAACACAACCCAAAAACCAAATATAAAATGGCTACATAGATCCAACTCAACATGAGTAAATAGTAATAAGGAGAATGGTCACACAGACCATACACTACATCCTAATATGAATAAGAAAGGATGAAATGAAAATAGGAAGATCAGGGCTGAAGCGGGAATGGCAACCTAGGTCCTGAAAAGTAAAGTCAACGACAACGTTAACAACAAGTCTAAATGGAATAATATTTTAAGTGAATTTTGCTACCATATTACTACATATCTTCGTCTCGTCTTCTAGTTGTTTTAAGTTTAATCCCATCATAAATAACCCTACATATCTAATGTGTTTACACTCAAGGCCCAGGGATCTCATGATTAAGTATTATTCCTCTCGATTGTATGTAACCAATGGATCCCAGATAATTTTACACTCAATAGAACTAGTGTATAAGGATATAAGTAAAGACATTGTATAAGTCTAATTTAACACCATCATAGTCCCAGCCATGTACATCAACATATAAGGTCTCCATTCCCTCCCGCACATAATGAACGCCTACATAATGCCTTTAGGATCTCTCGCGTCATATTAGGTAGAGTTATATGTTGTCCCACCCATATAACTCCAATATATCAACTGAAGACCATCACTATGCCTTAACACCAATCATATGGTCCCATACCCAAGGCTATATGAATGAGTTCTCTTTTATTATCACTATGGGATAATTACAGTTATACAAGTCACATAGTGTCCTAGGTAAAGTAATCATGGTAAATCCTATCTCATAGCCAGGGTACTAATTAATGTCACATGCACCCCATAACGATATCCCATCTATCATGTAATACCATGATGACTTAAGATCCAATATGTTGCCCATAAAATACAAGAATAGTAAACCCTAGTGTACAAGGTTACTAAATCTTTATCGAAATCTCCTACTTAAAAATTTTCCACAATGGTAAGTCCTCCTATTTTAACATCAATATCAAAGTTTCTAATTAATAAGATTCGTATAACCCTACATGGATAAAGAACCTATAAGTCATTTTATCATATCCTTCTATTACCAAAACGAACTCAGAACAAGATCTAAACTAAGTTTGCTCTAAATAAGGATGATCGATCGATAACTGTCATCGATCAATCGATGGTCCCAGTGTTCACCATCTTCCTAGTTACGTGATTGAAACCTTTAAACTACCATTAACGTGTATCAAGATCCTCAAACCAGAATGTAACTCAAGATCCTTCATATATATGATATAATATCATTTCAAACCTATATTTAAACATTTTCCATACTTTTAAAAGGATTTAAAATATAATTTACAATTTAAGTTAAGAATCGTGGTTTCTAGATAATCAAATCAATTTGATTCAATTGTCCATTAATTCAAAATAGTAACACGGGGATTTTGAAGCTTACACATAATATAATCAATTATTACTCTTTTTAGAACAATTTCCATTAAAAAATCATTTAGCAATCCTCCATAATCAACTATGTCATTAGTCTAATTTCTTATCTTAATTAATCAAATTAGAATTTAGCTAATTTTATCCTTTAACTCAGATTTACACATGATTTAATTCAGACTAAAACGAATAGGAATATGATAATCAAACACAATTAAAATAAAATCCTAATCAAACTTTCCTGAATCCCAAATGGTGAAGAAATGATGCCTAATTCCTCTATATTCATACTCTTCTCCTGGAGTCTCTCCTCTCTAGTCATTCGGAAGCCTTCCCAATTGAAATTTATGGAATAAGGAAACCCAAATGACCTCTCAAGAGACGAAATTAGGTTAAACTGCTATATGGGCCTCATCTAATTAGGTCTAAAAACATCTCGAATGAGTCTAAAACCTTGTCCAAGTATTATATTAGTCCAATGAGTCTAAAACCTATATTATTAGACTAAAACAAATCTCATACGTATCCCAAAACCAACCCACAATCTTTCCTAATATCACTTACTAATTTAACTCAGAAAATTTAGTAATTTAGTCTACAGAAATCCAATCGTCCAAGTTTAATTAATTTATTAATTCGGTGTAACCCGATACTATAGGAAACTACTTTACAATTGTTAGAACTCGACACTGAGGGGATAATCCAAATAAAGAAACCCCTGTACCATATCTCCGGATGTTCCATAGTCGCCTATATATATATTATTCTGTATTAAATTTGATTTCTTAAATAATTTATATGGAGTATAAGAATGTAATTTATAACTCATAAGAATATACTAATACAAACTAATATAACACATTGGTGACATCACATGTCATGTCAGGAAAGTAAGATAAGATAATTAAACTATTTATTTAATGCATAAAAATATGGGGTATTATATAAATCCCATTAAAAATAAGGAATTTCTTCCTCAAAATTCAAAAATTATACCTGACTTGAATAACTCTAGATATTTTGCCCGCATGTCGTCCTCTCTCTCTAAGTATACTGAGTCTGACCATGGTGTCCCCACTGGACCCTACTAATGGAATGACCTTTGATCACCTCGGGACCCGACTGGAGACGGTACAAATCAGCCTGCATATGCAGTACCAAACTCACGTCCCTCTCATATGATGTCATAAACCCGTCAAAACGCGTCTCAAGAGAAAGAACGCGCTCAGTCAAACCCGTACCAACCGGAATATAATCCGGATCAGCAGTTTCATCATACTCTTCCTCCTCACCTTCTTCCATCTCCACATCTTCATCAGCAATGTCCTCTTCCGCATCAGCCTCCTCATCACTTGAGTCATCATTGTCTCCTCGCCGCGCACGAATCAGTTGGATTTGCTTGTCAATTCGAGTGCGGGATTCTTATCCAAGTGGCTTGGGCAAGTTGATAAGATCCAGCGGTGGAACAATTCCGGCATCCTTAATAAAGGAGGTAATGAGACGTCCATAAGGAAGAGGGGCCCTACCCTTTTTATCGTACGCTGTAAATATGATATCATTGTAAAACGTGCGGGCCAAATTGATGACAGTTGCATGGTCAAACAGATGATACATCATAGTAGCTTGACGTGGGCGCATAGCCAAATCATTTAAAGTTTGCAAAATATTGGCACAAACGATGTGGAAGGTGATGTTTGCCTTGTCGGGTAACCGACCAACAGGAAAGGTCTCGGTATCCCAAACCGCACCCGGCGCGATGCGAGAGATGCAAACAGCTTTGGTCAGAACGGGATCAGGTCTAGGATAAGAAAATTGGGCTGGAGTGACCAAACCTTTAGACTCGAGTTTCTGGGCCATAATTTCAAGTGAGAATGGTATCGGAGTCGAGTCTACAAAGGCTTGAGATTCGAAATCAGCGATGCGTACGAGTGTACCATAAAACTGACGCACTTCATTCTCCCAAACAGCCTCATAAGGTTCATTAAAAAATCTGCACCATCCTCGTGACATGAATATGCCTGTGACAGAATTAGGCAGCTGATCCCAAAGCACTTGGCGCTCGATGTGGATTTTCCTTCTTGAACCGAAGAAACGACGGCACCAATTTGCTTCACGGCGGGAACGATATTCGCCATTGCCATCTGGCAGGACTTCAATGGAATTATATTTCTGGGCAGCAGCCATGGGTATGGAAGAATTAGACAGAAAGTGAGAAGAAAATGGTGATGAAGGTGTGAAGGAATTGGGGTGGGGGATGTGGGTATTTATAGTTGGGATGATGGAAAAGGGAGGAATGGATGGGGGGAAATAGAGGGGACGAAATTTTTGAGGAGAGAAAGGGATTGGGGGAATGAATGAGGTGTGGATTGAAGAGGTTTTAACCTCGGGAAGGGGCGCGACTGCAGATGACCGGATCGATCCGATTTTAGACCGGACCGGTTCGCTTGTACCGGATCGGTTCTTTTTATTCAGGGCCGGACCGATCCGATCTGTTGAATTTCAGAAATTCTCCTGCTTAAATTATGTGGCGACTTTTATCCTGATTTTTCCACTCCAATACTTCCTTTAATACAATTAATCCTCAACACTCTCGAAATTCTCACCGAAACCTGAAACACCCCCAAGACATGTAGTCGAATCGCTACTCCGGTTATGACACATATCGACGACTCCTAACATCCTAAGGCTATTATACACAACATTCACCCCATACACATCGGGGGTGAGACGACCTCTCCTTTCTTTTTCAGTCAATCCCCATAAATGGGGTTCGACAAGCAGATTGTGTCGGCTTCCATGACGACCGCTTCTAAATACGGCTTGAGACGATGTCCGTTGACCTTGAATGTGTTCCCCCCCTTTTGATCCTCTATTTCAACAGCTCCATGGGGAAATACTTCCTTTATAATGAATGGACCTGACCATCGTGACCGTAATTTTCTGGGAAACAGGTGAAAACTCGAGTTGTAGAGAAGTACTTTTTATCCCGAATGAAATTCCTTCCGTTGAATGACTCTGTCGTGAGCTCGTTTCATTCGTTCTTTGGAAATTTTAGCACTTTCATACGCATCATTACGTATTTCTTCCAACTCGTTCAACTGAAGTTTACGTGTTTCACCTGCTTTTTCCATGTTAAAGTTCACCCTTTTGATAGCCCAATACGCTTTGTGTTCAATTTCAACCGGAAGATGACAAGGCTTTCCATATACAAAATAAAATGGGGACATCCCCAGGGGATTCTTGTATGCAGTTCTATACGCCCGGAGCGTATCATTCAATCTGAGAGACCAGTCTTTCCTATTAGGTTCGACTGTTTTTTCCAAGATATTTTTGATTTCCCGATTGGCGAGCTCGGCCTGGCCATTCGATTGAGGGTGATAAGTTGTTCCAACTTTATGGACAACTCCATACTTTCGCATTAGATTTTCCATCTGCCTATTGCAAAAATGAGTACCATTATCACTGATTATAGCCTTAGGCACTCCGAATCGAGAAAGTATGTTTTCTTGAATGAATTTTATCACCACCTTATTGTCATTCGTCCTTGTAGTTATGGCCTCTACCCATTTTGAGACGTAGTCTACAGCGACGAGGATGTATAGAAAACCAAAAGAAGGGGGAAAGGGCCCCATGAAGTAAATACCCCAGCAATCAAACAATTCTAAGACAAGTATTGGGGTCAATGGCATCATGTCCCGGCGAGTAATAGCTCCCATTCTTTGGCATCTATCGCATGATTTGCAAAAAGTATTCACATCCCGGAAGATTATGGGCCAGTAGAGACCGCTTTGTAGGATTTTCACAGCAGTTTTATTTTTGGAAAAATGACCTCCACATGCTTTCGTATGACAAAATCGAATTACCCCTTGGATTTCTTCATCAGGTACATATTTTTGGATGATTTGATCAGCACAATACTTAAACAAATATGGATCATCGTAAAAGAACATGCGTGACCATGTAATGAACTTCCTTCTCTCTTGCGGAGTCCAATTGGAGGGAATAACTCCAGTGATAAGATAATTGACTATATCCGCAAACCAGGGGAGAGAAGAAGTAGCGAATATATTTTCATCCGAAAAATACTCGTCTATGGGATAGGATCAATAGGTATGTCGGACGAGAGGCATGACAAATGGTCAGCAACGACGTTTTCTACTCCTTTCTTATCTTGAATCGAGAGATTAAACTCCTGTAAGAGTAGGATCCACCTTAGTAGATGTGGTTTGGCATCTTTCTTGGTCAAAAGATATTTGAGGACTGAGTGATCAGTGAAGCAAATAATGGGTGACCCAACAATGTAAGAGCGGAATTTGTCGAGAGCAAAAACGACTGCTAGTAATTCTTTCTCCGTGGTAGAGTAGTTAAGCTGGGGGCCAGATAATGTCCTACTAGCATAGTAAATCACATGATCTTTCTTGTCCTTTCTTTGTCCAAGAACATCCCCAATCGCGTAATCACTTGCATCACACATGATCTCGAATGGAAGTGACCAGTCAGGAGCTTGCATGAAAGGAGCGAAAATTAGCATGCTTTTAAGTTTATCAAAAGCTTCTTGGCATGCTTTATTCCATTCAAATGGAGTGTCCTTCATAAGAAGATTACTCAAAGGTCTAGCGATGGTGCTAAAGTCTTTGATAAATCCCCTATAAAATCCAGCATGGCCTAGGAAGCACCTCACATCTTTAAGCAATTTTGGCGGGGGTAACTCAGCTATTACTTCAATTTTTGCTCGATCAACTTTAATTCCCCTTGATGAGATTATGTGGCCTAAAACTACGCCCTCGGTGACCATAAAATGGCATTTTTCCCAATTGAGGACTAAATCTTTTTCCACACACCTGAATAGAACTCTTTCAAGATTAGCTAAACATTGGTCGAAAGATGGACCGAAAATGCTGAAATCGTCCATGAACACCTCAAGACCTTTTTTTTTATCATGTCGCTAAAGAGACTTAGCATGCACCGTTGAAAAGTTACTGGTGTATTACATAGCCCAAAAGGCATACGTTTGTAGGCAAACGTACCAAACGGACATGTAAAAGTTGTCTTTTCTTGATCAAGTACATCCACTTCAATCTGATTATAGCCAGAATACCCATCTAGGAAACAGTAGTAAGGATGGCCCGCCACTCGTTCAATCACTTGATCGATGAATGACAAGGGAAAATGGTCTTTTCTGGTTTCGACATTGAGCTTTCGATAGTCAATGCAAACACGCCACCCGGTGGTGGTGCTTTGAGGTATTAATTCTCCCTTAGCGTTTTCAACCACGGTCATACCCGACTTTTTGAACGACCTGAATTGGGCTCACCCATTTACTATCAGAAATGGGATAGATAATCCCAGCATCTAGAAATTTGATGATTTTCGATCGAACTACATCTTTCATGATTGGGTTTAGTCATCTTTGCATCTCACGCGAGGGATTCACCTCTTCCTCGAGATGGATTTTATGGGTACAAATCAATGGACTTATACCTTTCAAATCTGCTATAGTCCAACCAAACGCACTTCTATGCTTTCGCAACACATTCAACAACATGCCCTCTTGCTATTTTTTTAAACTGGAAGAAACCACAACAGGGAATGTATCATTATCTCCCAGAAAAGCATATTTGACATGAGAGGGTAGTTTCTTTAACTCAAAACTAGGAAATCTATTTTCAAAGGGGATCGTGGGTGACTCCCTCGGGGGTAATTCTTCAAATCTAGAAATCCAGTCAACATCTCTTAAATTCTCAGAACTCGCTTCTTCTTGTAATGAAGTTTCCAACTCTTCCACCTCACACTCAAATTCTGTATAAGGAATCTTATTCTCACCAATTCGCACTAAGTAAACTTCCAGCGCATCTCCTCCTATGATCTTCTCGATGTGCTCATCCACCACTTCTTCAATAAGATCAACTTCAAGAATTTCATCTTCATCACCCATTTGGTTCGTGACATTGAAAATATTGGTCTCGAGAGTCATGTTTCCAAAAGTGAGTTGCATTTGGCCATTCCGTGTATTGATCAAAGCATTAGTAGTAACTAAAAATGGACGGCCCAATATTATTGGAACATGATTTCTTGCATGGGGAGAAGGCTCAGTGTCCCAAATAACAAAATCAATATGGAAGTAGAACGTGTCCACTTGAACTATCACATCCTCCACAACCCCACGAGGCACTTTCACTGTTCGATTAATTAACTGTAGAGTGATTCGGGTAGGTTTTAGATCACCTAAATCAAGTTGCTTATAGATAGAGTATGGAAGGATGTTCACACTCGCACCTAAGTCAAGCAATGCTTTTTCCACTCTACTCTCTCCTATAACACACGAAATTGTGGGTGCACCGGGATCCTTGAATTTTGGTGGAAGATCATTAAGAAGGACCGAGCTCACATTTTGTGCCAAGAAAACGTTCTTCTTCACCTTGAGCCGTCGTTTGACAGCCAAAAGATCTTTGATGACTTTGGCATATGCTGGAATTTGTTGGATAGCATCCAGAAACGGCAAGTTCAACTTTACTTGCTTCAAAACATCTAACACTTCCGTACGCGAAGCCCCTTTTTTGGGTGGTGCTAAGCGTTGAGGGAAGGGAGCAGCAGTGGGCATCTTTACTTCAATTTCAGGTTCAACTTCCTCATCTTTATCTTCCATGTGCAATGGAGTCTCTTCAGATTCTGACGCTTCTTTAGCTTTAGATGCCTTGGAAAGTGTTGGCGCTAGATCAATTACGCGGCCACTATGGAGGGTAGTGACAACTTGACATTGTTCTGGCAAATCCGATGATGTGGAGCTAACCGTGGTTTGTCCTTGGAGGGGGGGTCTTTGGCCTTGAGCTGGTAATTTACCCTTTTCCTGAGTATTCACTGTAGATTGCAACCTAGAGATGCTAGTATGAATTTCCGTGAACATTCGACCATACTTATCATTGTTCTCCTTTTGAGATTGGATGAATTGATTCAGATTATCCTCAAGAGATCGCCTAGGTGGAGCGACATACGGATCAGGAGGTGGTACCTGCATAGGAGCTTGCATCGGAGGAGCCAATTGCTGAAATTGAGGGGTGGGGGGTGGGGTCACATGTGGGTTAGGAGCCATCCCCCCTTGTGGTTGCCCATAGTTGAAACCAGGATGAGTCCTCCAAGATTGATTGTATGCATTCCCTTGCGGTGCATTAAAATTTCTGCGAAACCCCCCTATCGCCTCAACTTGTTCAGTGTACATTGCCTTGTATGCAGGGATGGTAGGACATCCTTTAGTAGAATGACCAGCAGCACATATGGCACACACTTTCTCCTTTTCGTCTTGCACGGGTCCAACTACTTCTTTTAATCGCACTTCAAGCATGTCTCTGAAATTCTTTTCTAATTGGTTAAATTTCCGATCTAACAACGTGTCCTTGTCCAAGTGATAAATACCGGACGCAGCAGAGAAGTTGGACACTTGTCGATTTTTATTTTGACTATTGGGGTCAGAAACATCCCATGCTTGTGTAGTCTCCGCTACATATTTCAGATGAGCCTCAGTATCGCTCGAATCTAACTCCCAAAAAGGTCTTTCGCACATGGTTTGAACAAGTTGTTTAGATGCTAAAGTAAGGCCTTGATGGAAAAATGAAATACGATGATGTTTTTCAAATCCATGATGTGGGAAAGCACTAACTAACTCCTGAAATCTCTCCCAACACTTGTCGAAAGCCTCATTCTCATTTTGTCGAAAAGCTTGTATTTGAGCTTTGACAGAATTGGTTTTGTGCTATGGAAAGAACTTGGAGAGAAACTTGGTTTGCATATCTCGCCAGGATAACACAGAATTCGAGGGTAGTGACCATAACCAAGTCTTGTCTTTATCATTTAAGGAAAAAGGGAAATACTTTAACCGGATAACATCTTGTGGGCAAGCTTGGTCTCCAAACGTCTCACATGCTTCATCAAACTCTCTAATATGGAGATATGGTTTTTCTGAATCCATCTCGTGAAATGTGGGAAGAATTTGAATCATACCATTTTGAAAGTGGAACTGACCGGCATTATACGAGAGTAAAATGCAACCAGGGGTAACAGTTCGTTCTGGAAATAAAAGATGTTTCATGGGAAGATATGGTATTTCTTCCTCTCCAGCACCAACACCAACACTACCGTGCACCGACATATTGCTACCAAAAGATTCAGAATTCACACTTAGTGTTTGACTCAAGGAGCGACTTGTGATTGAATTATTAGGCGAAGGAGGTGGAACCCAAAAATGAGGAGAATTAGTGGTGTGAGAATTTTCAGAATTTTCTTCAGCAATAGGATTTTCTTGAACTTGGGTGGGAGTTGAATTCTGCATGTACTCGCATAAGAGATTAGAAGATTTTTTTTATGGAAATCACTTTAGGATTAAAATCACTTTCCTAAATTATACCAATTGACAATCCCCGGCAACGGCGCCAAAAACTTGACGCGGCAGAGAATTTGCCTCAAAAATGCGTTCTATCTAGGCTCAAGTGCAAGTCTGTCGCGTTAGTAATAATCCGACAAGTCGGGATCGTATCCACAGGGATAAAAAATTGGCACTTTTATAGGAATAGTTATTTAACCTTGAAATGATTCCTCTAAAAGAAATGAAAAGATGATTGATGGTTGTAAATTTCCAATTAGTGATGAAATAGAATGTGCACAAAAATAATAAGAATTGTAGAGAAATTAGATTTGAAAATGAGAGAAAATAGGGTGGGGTACAATCCCTAAAACCTTATAAAATTACCGTATAGAATACTAGAACTGTAAATTGAAATTTTTGACTAAATCCAATCTTTATAGATCCTAGGCATTACATATATGAGGGATCTAGCCCTCATCATATGAAATCAAAGGTACATATAAAGCGGTGAATGGACAATTTCACTTGCATAGCGTTCTCAAACATCCCAAGTACCTAGGGCAAGAGAGATTAAAAAGATTGGCTAGGTTCGTATAATTTCCATACACGATTCGATCAAGATTTAATTTACCATCTATTTTCTACATGGGTATTTCACCTCGGAATGAATTCATGTACCCCAGCCCTTGAGAGTTTAGCTGGACATGATTTTTCTAGAAAACAAATTCATACCAATACATGGAATTATGGATCTAGCAAACATTGGTAACAAATTACAAAACAATCAAGAGTTGAATTGAAAAGAAAGAATAACTAAGAGAATGGAAATTTTATACTTGTATTCAGCAACAGGAAAATCAAATGACTTGAATCCAGAAAACTTCTTTTTAATCAACCTTACAAACTAGGGTTTATGAAAACTTCTAAAAAGATTTCCTAACTTCTGAATTTCTCTCTCTAATTCGACTCCCCCTGGAATGAGGTAGGGCTTGGTCTTTTATAGCACCAACTAGCACGAATTTTGACAGCTAGAATCGTTGGCTGTGCAAGATTCTGCCAGATATGCACCTCTTGATCTTCATAATTAATGCCAGGATTTCGTACATCCGGACCGGTCCGGATCCCCTCGGATCGGTTCGATTTTCAGCCATCGGATCGGTTCTTTTTTATTTTCACCGGATCGGTCCGGATCCTATCGGATCGGTTCGGCTATCATTGGTTCGGCATCAATTCGGGGTCTACTGGAATTTTGACATTTCGGATCGGTCCGAAATCTACCGAATCGGTCCGATTTTCTTCAATGTTGACTTTTTCTTTCCATCTTTGACTGGGCATAACTTTTGATTTCGAGCTCCGATTTGAGTGTCGTTTCTTCCGATGCTCTTGTGAAATCAAGATCTTCAACTTTCCTTTAGGCGTCGAATCCGAACTTCGGGTATAAATTTATGCTTTTGCCCTTTGACTTTTCTTCCTTTGTTCTTTTCCTTTCTTCCGGTTTCTTTCTCTCTTTTCTTGCACTAAATTCATGTAAAATCCATAAAAAATACACGAAACTCGAGGTACTTGTTAGAAATAGTCAATGGCAATGATATGGAATAAAAATGATTCAATTACCTTGTTCGAGATATCAAAATCACTAACTTAAGGGGCTAAATTCAGAAGAATTTATGCTTGGTCAATCACATAGTCTTCTCTCTCTGAAAAAGAATGCTCTATGGCTTTTCTTCATTGTCGGCATCATGTTGTAACTCAATACCGTCGAGGTCGATGTACTGATATTTTTCTTCATCTCTCATAAACTTCCTCAACATGGGCACATGAAAGATGTCATGTACCCGCTAAATATGATCAGGTAAGGCCAAATGAAAAGCCATCGATCGTATCATTTCCTATATTAAGAAGGTAACATCATATTAGGGAACCAACTTTCCCTTCGATCCGAATCTAACCATAACCTTCATTGGATAAAATCTCAGTGTAATACCCCGTATTTTTATGAGATTTATTTATGGGATTAATTGAATTAAATGTGTATTAATTGGAAATTAATCCGGATAAAAATACTAGTGAGATGCGAGTTGGTATTTGATTTTAATGAGTATATATGGCTATATATGAATATTGAATCATGAAATTTTTCGTGAGTTGCAATACGGCAATTTGGAAATTTTGTTGGGATGCGTGTGACAGTCGCGTCAGGAATATAATTATTTTAATTAAAAAGTAAATTTTATTTCTATTAACCGTATGGTCATTTTGAGTGCTCCAACGCGTCCGGAAGGGTCGAAATAGTCAGAAAACACTAGTCGGGAGTTTAGTTTGGGTCCCGGGGCATTTTTAGGCCATACCGGCAACTTAGAAGGGTATTTTGGTAATTTTGGAATTTTGGGAATTAAAACCCACGAAAATTAGAGTTAAAAATCTGACTTAGTCTTAACCCACTAAGCCATTTCCAACCCCAATTTAGGTAGTGGGCTACGGGAGAAGTTTAGAAACCTTAAACTTGCCAAAAACCAACCTCCACCTCCATTGTCATCCTTAGAGAAGAAATTTGTAGAGAGAGAAAGAGAAGAGAATCCTGCAGAGAGAGAGAGAGGACAATTCAACCTTCAAGATTCAACCTCAAATTCAGAGAAAGATTAGAGGCAAGTGGTTTAATTATGTTATTTACTTCGAATGCTTCTTCCATGCGTAGGAATTTGTAAAAATTGCATTGTTTTGGGATAATGACAAAAACCCATGAAATTGGAGATAGAAATTCAAGTTATGATGTAGGGATTGCATATAGAATGTTATTGGGTGATTGGGATAAAAGAAATACAACTTTTCATGATGTAAAAACGGAATTTATTTATGGAAAATTGATGACTTTGAATTCTAGGGTTCATACACATAAGGTTTGGGGGAAACTTTGGGAGATTTAATAATTGGGTGTTGTATATGAAGATTTGATCCCATGAATGTGCTAGATTATGACCTAGGAATGTTTAGGAATGTTGAGAAACCTTAAAATATTGTTGGAATAATTTTTAGAGGAGTTTTGAGGAGAGGAAATTGGTGAAAAACGAAGTAGGAAATTCTGGGCTCGAAACTGGCATCTCGTTAGAAGACCTGCCCAGGTCGTTCGAACGAGCTCGTTCGAACGAGCTTCTAACGAGGTTACAGTTTACCTTCTAACGAGGGGGAAATTCGTTTGATGCCTTTCGTTCGAACGAACCCTCTTTCGATGCCCACTTCGTTCGAGCGAACTCTCGTTCGAACCAGCCTCGTTCGAACGAGACTTCTAACGAGCTGACAGTTTGCCTTTTTGGCCTGATTTGATTTCGAGTGTTCCGTAACCTTATTAAATTATAGAGTTGACATTTCCTTGACGACTAATTTACATAGTTGGGACATTTGGGATATATTGGGGAGTAAAATATAGAAGTGCGGTTTGAACCAAATGATATTTATGGGTTAGAACATGAGTACTAATTACGACGTGAGGATAATGGGTGACGTATAAACCGGGGACAAGCGTGTGGGTATAAGAATGAGAAGTATACCACTAAAATAAATATGGTAATAGCTATGATGTGTGCATGCTTAGTATATATGATTTGATGTGTATGACATACCTACCATACTTGTTATCACGGGAGGTTTGCGTTCGTTTAGGGCCATCTAAACTTTGTGTGCCTACGGGGGGGATATAGATTGGTACCTCGAGAACATAGGTCAGAGAAGGACTTATTGGAAAGTTAATAAGTCTGCTGATCGTGGGAGCGTAGGTATGTGCGTGACCCATGTGATGTGACTGTGTTCACCTCCATTGTTTCTGATTGTTGTTATCTGAGAACGATTCCTGAGAGATTCGGAATGCGTGATCCTTATGTACGTGATGTACCGGGATGGATAGCAGAGTATGTGTGCACCGTAGCTTAGTCTCGGGGTGCTTGTATTGTATATTCATGACGTGAATAATATACACTTAAATTAATGATAACTTTCATGTTGGTATTGTGAGTATAAATACGGAAACGCTTTGAGTAACTATAAAGGGATAACCTGTAATGAATTGTATTACTAATAATTGAGAATCCGAGTTTAAGTAAAGCCCTCTATTTAGTTGATATCGTTAGAATGCATAATGAGAATCGAGTATTAAGGGGTAGAACTTATTATGGGTTCGTTAGATATGTATGTCACTTAGATGGGTACGGTACGTTAGGAGTGAACAATTAGTCGAGAGGTGAGCATTTCATGTGAGTGCACGTCCTAACATGTATTTTGCATTCATTGTTTTAATGTTATTAAAACACTTGCTATTTTAAAATACTCTCCACTTTCGGGCTCTGACCCGTTTGCTTTCAAATCTATTTTTTTGTAAAAACCTTTTAGGTGCCCAGCCATAAGGACACCATGCATAGGATTTTCATTCAGGTGACGAGCTGTAGCTGTTTGTGGAAGTTACAAGACTTTGCTAGTAGACGCTTCATCTATCTTGACTCTATATTCAGCTTTCATCAGTTGTAGGGCATGTCGCCCATTTCTATTAGAAACATTTCCTATTTCAGATTTTCAGACTTTTGGCATGTAATTAATTCAGGATGCAGACTTGTTTTATTATTTCCATATTGGGATTGTTGTGAGGAGTTTTCCTCCAGACTTGTTATTTATTTGTTGGTTATTTTATTGGGACTTTATGGTATATGGTGATGTTATTCTTTTATATTTCATTTATCGCATGTTAATCGGTTTTAATTTAAAATTTGACAACTTACTTTTTAAATACTAGGTGGTTAGTAATCATTAAAATATTTTCGACAGTGATGCTATTAACTGAACCAACTTGGCATTTTGTATTGATTTAATAAAGGAGTAGCTAACCGGTATTATATTAGTCGGGGTGTCACAGGTGGTATCAGAGCCAGGTTCTAGTGTCCTTTAGGATCTGTACGGCTTATTATGTTTCCGCTGAGCTTTCTTTGATGTAGAGCCCTATATTTTAGGACTGTTTTATTCTTTTGTATATGCTACGTTCTTCAGCTATTTTAAGTTTATAACTACGAACTTTTAGACTTTATTCTTGTTTCCGATGCCTCCACGACGTGCACAACGGGTTCCCAGGGATGCAACGCCAGAACCACAGCCCGCACCAGTTCAGGGCATGATGAACGCCGCCGAGGTTGCAGCCATTGTATCCCAGGCGATAAATGCCGCACTAGCCATAGTTTAGTAGGCACCACCTCAGGCTCCAGTAGCCGCGCCAGTTCAGGAACATGCATTACCGTCCGCTTGGGAACGTGTACGTGATGCTTTTCAGAAAGCACACCCACCGGAGTTCGCAGGTAGCTCCGATGTTGTGGTTTCGAGTTAGTGGAGGAAGGACATTCAGCGGCACCTGAGGATGTATGAGTGCACCAATGTACAGAAGCAGATACTAGCTACCTTTAAGCTAGTGGGGTCTGCACTGCAGTGGTGGGAGTCTATTACCACCGTGGAGGAGAGAGATACTCTCACTATACAGGAGTTTTGGGTGCGGTTTGACCGCAAGTATTTTTCGTCAGCTGTTCACACGGAAATGAGGAGGAAGTTAATGAATCTCAGACAGGAAGGTAAGACTGTGGCCGAGTATGAGACCGAATTTAAAAATCTGTTGAATATTATCCCGGATGAGATACCGACAGAAGAGAAGAAGATACAAAAATTTACAGACGGGTTGACTTGGAGGATCTGTCAGCATTTGTTGGGGAATCTATCGTTGTCCACTTACTCTGATGTGGTTAATGCTGCACTGTTACACTGCCAGGATCATCGCTTTCACATGGCTGAAGGCAAGAGATCGAAAGAGTCCAGCCATCAGGGCAGGACTGGGGGAAATACTGCCAGTGGGGCACATTCTGTTCAGGGGCAGAGGCAGGGTGATCAGGGTTCCCAGCAGGGGGATCACAAGCGGTTCAAATCGGGGAATTTCAGTCACGGACAAGGAGGTTTCCGGCAGGGCCATCAGGGTCCGAATGGCCACCAAAACCAGCAGGGTCAGAATGGTCAACAGCAGTTTCAGCAGGGCCACCAGGGCCAGGGGAGGAATGGTAACGGCCACCAGGGTCGGGGGCAGCAGGGACAGAGAAGGGGGAACTTCCCGGGGAAGTGTTACATTTGTGGCAAGATTGGCCATAAACGCCAGGACTGTCCGGATAGGGGCAGGGCCCCGCAGCAGCAGCAGGGTGCTCGACAGGAGCCTCAGAGACTTATGTTTCTCTCCGCCCTCCAGGCACCACCACAGATGGCAGCATTACCCCCCATTCCAGAGGTCCCAGTTCAGTAGGGACAGCTGCAGTATGGGAGAGTATATCAGCTTCAGCAGGCCGCAGCCCCACGGTATGTTCTCTATTCAGGGGACTATGGGGCGTATGTTATTTGACACGGGGGCTACACACAGTTTTATTGCTGTGAGATTTGCACGCACCATTGGGTTGTTAGACACCGCCGAGAGCACGGTTACATGTGTAGATTCGCCGTTGAGTAGGGGTTCCGTGATTTCACGTGTATGTAGAGGCGTGGGTATAGAGATCGGGAGGTTTACTTTACCCGCGGATATGTTAGTATTAGAGATGACGGATTATAATGCCATTATTGGTATGGATTGGCTTGTTGCGTACCGAGCGATGATTGACTATTTCAGTAGGAGTATTATCTTTGCCATTCCCGGGCAGGAGATGTTTTTGGTGGCGATGCCTCGTCCTGAGGGAGGATCGTCCACTCACTTGTATTACATAGAGGAAGAGACCTCTAAGTAAGTGGTGATACCACTTGATTAGATTCCGATTGTTCGAGAGTTTGCCGATGTATTTCAGGATATACCTGGATTACCTCCGAGTAGAGAGATAGATTTTTTGATCGACTTGACGCCGGGCACTCGGCCTATTGCCCGCGCACCTTACCGTATGGCTCCAGCTGAAATGAGAGAGTTATGGGATCAGATTGAGCAGTTGTTTGGACAGGGGTTTATCCGGAGGAGTACTTCGCCGTGGGGTGCCCCTGTGTTGTTCGTGAAGAAGAGGGATGGATCATTGAGGTTGTGTGTGGATTACCGGGAGTTGAATAAAGTCACGATACGGAATAAGTATCCGTTGCCCCGAATCGATGACTTATTCGACCAGTTGAGGGGAGCTTCTTTCTTCTCAAAGATTGATTTGCGATCGGGATACCATCAGTTGCGTATCAGGGAGGAGGACGTCTCGAAGACTGCGTTCTTAACGAGATATGGTTCCTACGAGTTTCGGGTTATGCCTTTTGGCTTGACCAATGCTCCAGCCGTGTTTATGGACTTGATGAATAAGGTGTTCAGAGAGTTCCTTGATCAGTTCGTCATTGTCTTCATTGATGATATTCTGGTTTACTCCCAGACAGAGGAGGAGCACGCAGAGCATTTGAGGCAGGTTTTGCAGACGCTACGTCAGAACGAGCTGTATGCAAAATATGAGAAGTGCGAGTTTTAGCTGAAGGAGGTTCAGTTTTTGGGGCATATTATTTCCGACCGGGGGATATCTGTCCGGGAAGGTATCCGCGGTGAGGGAGTGGGGACAGCCCACGACACCGACTGAGATCCGTAGTTACTTGGGACTAGCAGGATACTACAGGAGGTTCATTCGGGGATTTTCAAAGATAGCGGGTCCTTTGACACATCTGACTCGTAAGGGTGTGCCATTCATCTGGAGTGATGCCTGTCAGTTGGCTTTTGATGAGTTGAAGGATAAATTGACCTCAGCACCTGTGTTAGCATTATCGAGACCGGGAGTTGAGTATTTATTTTACACTGATGCGTCTTTGCAAGGACTTGGAGGTGTATTACAGCAGGAGAGTCAGGCCATAGCTTATGCTTCCCGTAAGCTCAAGCCTCACGAGAAGAATTACCCCACTCATGACTTGGAGTTAGCGGCAGTGGTATTTGCCCTTCGGATTTGGAGACATTATCTTTTGGGGGAGAAGTTTCGATTGTTTCGCGGATCACAAGTCCCTACAGTACCTATTCACGCAGAAGGAGTTGAATATGCGGCAGCGAAGGTGGCTTGAGTTTGTGAAGGACTATCAGTTTTATATCCAATATCACCCGGGGAAGGCTAACGTGGTAGCAGACGCGTTGAGCCGTAGGCCAGTAGATGAGGTGGCAGGGGTGTGGAAGGCCAAGTGGAAGGAGTTGGGATACCAGGATGCAGTGGCCCGATCATTCATGTCTGTGATGAATGTTACGCCACAGATTATCACGAAGGTGGTAAAGGCCCAGGCAAATGACTCGTTCTGTCAGGAGCAAATAGTTCGATTACTAGCAGAGGGAGCTGAGTCCTATACCGTTAGCTCAGAAGGGGGATTACGCTTCAATGGGAGATTGGTAGTTCCGGAAGGGGAGGAATTGCGACACGAGGTGATGGCAGAGTCGCACGGCTCACGGTTCGCGGTACATCCCGGTGGGGAAAAAATGTACCAAGACATGAGACGACAGTATTGGTGGAGCGGGATGAAGAGAGATATTGCCGTGTTTGTTTCTAAATGCACCACTTGTCAGCTAGTAAAAGTGGATCATCAGAGACCGGCAGGACTTCTACAGCCATTGGAGGTCCCGATGTGGATGTGGGAGAGCATATCCATGGACTTTATCACAGGGTTGCCTACGTCACAGAGAGGTCACGACTCCATTTGGGTAATTGTAGACAGGTTGACCAAAGTCGCTCATTTTCTACCCGTAAGGACAAACTACGCTACGGGACAGTATGCCCAGCTCTTTATTGCAGAGATAGTGAGACTTCACGATGTGCCCTTAAATATCGTGTCTGACCGAGACAAGATATTTGTTTCACGGTTTTGGGAAAGTTTTCAGGAGGCCATGGGCACGGAATTGTGGTTGAGTACGACGTATCACCCGCAGACCGATGGGCAAACCGAGCGTACAAACCAGATGTTGGAGGACATGTTGCATATGTGCATCATTGATTTCGGGGGTGGATGGGAGCAGTATCTTCCACTGGTGGAGTTTGCTTACAACAACTCCTACCAGTTCACCATTGGCATGGCTCCATTTGAGGCGTTGTACGGTAGACCTTGTCGTTCCCCAGCATGTTGGTTGGAGGTGGGGGACAACAAACTACTTGGACCGGAAGTAATTCAGGATACTTCGGCGAGGATAGAATTGATACGGAGTCGCATTCGGGTAGCTCAGGATCGGCAGAAGAGCTATGCTGATGCGAAGAGGTTCTTCAGGGAGTTCCAAGTGGGGGACCAAGTTTTACTCAGAGTATCTCCTATGAAGGGGATTATGCAATTTGGGAAGAATGGGAAGTTGGCACCGAGATATGTGGGGCCATTCCCTATCATCGAGCAGATTGGGTCTGTTGCATATAGACTTGAGTTACCGGAGCATTTGCATCGGATTCATGATGTGTTTCATATTTCCTCGCTAAGGAAATATCTTAGAGACGATTTGGCTCATTCTCTCATTGCTTTGGAGGACATCGATCTCCAGCCTGATAGCTCCTACGAGGAGGGGCCGATTGCTATATTGGACCGAAGTGAACGGAAAGTGCGGTCAAAGATAGTCCCGTTAGTGCGTGTTCAGTGGCGACATCATAATGTCGAGGAGTCCACGTGGGAGCGCGAGGATGAGATGCGCGAACGTTATCCAGAGTTGTTCTTACCAGGTACTTTCTAGTTCCAAATTTCGGGACGAAATTCTGTTATTAGGGGGGAAGTATGTAATACCCCGTATTTTTATGATATTTATTTATGGGATTAATTGAATTAAATGTGTATTAATTGGAAATTAATCCGGATAAAAATACTAGTGAGATGCGAGTTGGTATTTGATTTTAATGAGTATATATGGCTATATATGAATATTGAATCATGAAATTTTTCGTGAGTTGAAATACGGCAATTTGGAAATTTTGTTGGGACGCGTGTGACAGTCGCGTCAGGAATATAATTATTTTAATTAAAAAGTAAATTTTATTTCTATTAACCGTATGGTCGTTTTGAGTGTGCCAACGCATCCGGAAGGGTCGAAATAGTCAGAAAACACTAGCCGGGAGTTTAGTTTGGGTCCCGGGGCATTTTTAGGCCATACCGACAACTTAAAAGGGTATTTTGGTAATTTTGGAATTTTGGGAATTAAAACCCACGAAAATTAGAGTTAAAAATCTGACTTAGTCTTAACCCACTAAGCCATTTCCAACCCCAATCTATGTAGTGGGCTACGGGAGAAGTTTAGAAACCTTAAACTTGCCAAAAACCAACATCCACCTCCATTGTCATCCTTAGAGAAGAAATTTGTAGAGAGAGAAAGAGAAGAGAATCCTGCAGAGAGAGAGAGAGGACAATTCAACCTTCAAGATTCAATCTCAAATTCAGAGAAAGATTAGAGGCAAGTGGTTTAATTATGTTATTTACTTCGAATGCTTCTTCCATGCGTAGGAATTTGTAAAAATTGCATTGTTTTGGAATAATGACAAAAACCCATGAAATTAGAGATAGAAATTCAATTTATGATGTAGGGATTGCATGTAGAATGTTATTGGGTGATTGGGCTAAAAGAAATACAACTTTTCATGATGTAAAAACGGAATTTATTTATGGAAAATTGATGACTTTGAGTTCTAGGGTTCATACACATAAGGTTTGGGGGAAACTTTGGGAGATTTAATAATTGGGTGTTGTATATGAAGATTTGATCCCATGAATGTGCTAGATTATGACCTAGGAATGTTTAGGAATGTTGAGAAACCTTAAAATATTGTTGGAATAATTTTTAGAGGAGTTTTGTGGAGAGGAAATTGGTGAAAAACGAGATAGGAAATTCTTGGCTCGAAACTGGCATCTCGTTAGAAGACCTGCCCAGGTCGTTCGAACGAGCTCATTCGAACGAGCTTCTAACGAGGTGACAGTTTACCTTCTAACTAGGGGGAAATTCGTTCGATGCCTTTCGTTCGAACGAACCCTCTTTCGATGTCCACTTCATTCGAACGAACTCTCGTTCGAACCAGCCTCGTTCGAACGAGACTTCTAACGAGCTGACAGTTTGCCTTTTTGGCCTGATTTGATTTCGAGTTTTCTTTAACCTTATTAAATTGTAGAGTTGACATTTCCTTGACGACTAATTGACATAGTTGGGACATTTGGGATATATTGGGGAGTAAAATATAGAAGTGCAGTTTGAACCAAATGATATTTATGGGTTAGAAGATGAGTACTAATTACGACGTGAGGATAATGGGTGACATATAAACCGGGGACAAGCGTGTGGGTATAAGAACGAGAAGTATACCACTAAAATAAATATGGTAATAGCTATGATATGTGCATGCTTAGTATATATGATTTGATGTGTATGACATACCTACCATACTTGCTATCACGGGAGGTTTGCGTTCGTTTAGGGCCATCTAATCTTTGTGTGCCTACGGGGGGATATAGATTGGTACCTCGAGAACATAGGTCAGAGAAGGACTTATTGGGAAGTTAATAAGTCTGCTGATCATGGGAGCGTAGGTATGTGCGTGACCCATGTGATGTGACTGTGTTCGCCTCCATTGTTTGTGATTGTTGTTATCTGAGAACGATTCCTGGGAGATTCGAAATGCGTGATCCTTATGTACGTGATGTACCGGGATGGATAACAAAGTATGTGTGCACCGCAGCTTAGTCTCGGGGTGCTTGTATTGTATATTCATGACGTGAATAATATACACTTAAATTAATGAGAACTTTCATGTTGGTATTGTGAGTATAAATACGCAAACGCTTTGAGTAACTATAAAGGGATAACCTGTAATGAATTGTATTACTAATAATTGAGAATCCGAGTTTAAGTAAAGCCCTCTATTTAGTTGATATCGTTAGAATGCATAATGAGAATCGAGTATTAAGGGGTAGAACTTATTATGGGTTCGTTAGATATGTATGTCACTTAGATGGGTACGGTACGTTAGGAGTGAACAATTAGTCGAGAGGTGAGCATTTCATGTGAGTGCACGTCCTAACATGTATTTTGCATTCATTGTTTTAATGTTATTAAAACACTTGCTATTTTAAAATACTCTCCACTTTCGGGCTCTGACCCGTTTGCTTTCAAATCTATTTTTTTTGTAAAAACCTTTTAGGTGCCCAGCCACAAGGACACCATGCATAGGATTTTCATTCAGGTGACGAGCTGTAGCTGTTTGTGGAAGTTAAAAGACTTTGCTAGTAGACGCTTCATCTATCTTGACTCTATATTCAGCTTTTATCAGTTGTAGGGCATGTCGCCCATTTCTATTAGAGACATTTCCTATTTCAGATTTTCAGACTTTTGGCATGTAATTAATTCAGGATGCAGACTTGTTTTATTATTTCCATATTGGGATTGTTGTGAGGAGTTTTCCTCCAGACTTGTTATTTATTTGTTGGTTATTTTATTGGGACTTTATGGTATATGGTGATGTTATTTTTTTATATTTCATTTATCGCATGTTAATCGGTTTTAATTTAAAATTTGACAACTTACTTTTTAAATACTAGGTGGTTAGTAATCATTAAAATATTTTCGACAGTGATGCTATTAACTGAACCAACTTGGCATTTTGTATTGATTTAATAAAGGAGTAGCTAACCGGTATTATATTAGTCGGGGTGTCACACTCAGTAACACCTAATCTCCCACCCGAAAATCCAGTTTATGCTTTTGCTTATAAACGTAACTCTTCTGTCGGTCCTGTGCTATTTTTATTCCAGCTCGAATGAGTGTGATCTTCTTTGAGGTGTCCCGAATAATGTCCGGTCCTAACATCTCGTGACACCCAGACTCCAACTAATAGTTAGGATAATGGCATGATTGCTCGTACAACGCCTTGTAAGGTACCATCCCAATAGTCCGCTGGTGGCTACTGTTATGCGCAAACTCCACAAGAGACAAGTGTGTTTCCTAGATCCCGTTTAAATATAACACTTAATCTTGAAGCATGTCTACCAAAATTTGGTTCACCCACCCAGTCTGATCGTCTTACTGAGGGTGAAATGTCGTACTCATACTCAATTTCACCTCGGTCGCGTCTTGAAAACCCCTCAAAAATTAAGAAATGAAAGTGTTATCCCTATCGAACACTATATCCAACAGTACTTCATGAAGTTTTACTATTTCTGCCACAAATAGTCTTGCGTACTAATTCGTTATGAAATTTGTCCGAACCAGAAGGAAATGAGCCACTTTGGTCAGTCTATCAATGTCACACCCCGCAAAATCCGACAGACGGGGTGACTATCCACTGCTGCCGAACTATGCCGGACGTGAACTAAATATATACCATTCTTAGCATGATACATATATGAGACATAAATAAATCAATCCATAAGATAAATAATTGAATCAATATCAAATGATAATAAACAACTAAGCGACAAAAGATCCATCACATGCTAACTCTGAATAAATCCAATCTCCAATAATGATTAGACAAAATCTGAATAAAGATCCAATTCTGAATAACTGAAATAAAATCCATAGACAACTTTCTCTTAACTGAGTCTCATAATGAAATACGTCTGAAAGGAAAGTCTAAACTAAAACAAAGTGATAAAGTAAATCAGCTCCAGCTGCACCTCCAAAAGATAACTCCGATAAACTTAAGCAGCTTCACCAATTCTAATCCTGAAAAAGATTAGTCAACGCATGGGTTAGAGCCAAAGACCCGAGCAAGAATACACACTACTCCCCTCAAATAGGATCCTTGAATCCAGACAGTAGCATTATACGCAATAAATATCACACTAGAATATTTTAAATTAGACAAGATAATTAAATGCAATAAATATAAAACCATCTACCCGCAGGAATCTCCATTTAAAAAGAACACATCAATATGATTTTAAATTCTTAAGTCCCGCGGAGTTAATCTCTTATTAATTAACCCAAATTATCAAATTTCTCAAATATTTATGTTCTTACTTCAATAATTATTAGGTATGGCGGTCCTCCCGTTTCGGGTGATAATTCACCAAAATTCATTATAGCGGTCCTCCCGCCACGGGTGATTTCTCCACCAAAATACGCATCCCCTCGTCAAAACGCCATCTGGACCGTTTAAACTGTCAGCCCTCGCTGGTTGACAAGATTCCACACACGACACGACATAAAACGCTGGCTGACCCATTTAAATTGTCGGCCCTCGCTGATTATGTCGCCAAAATATTTTAATACCCGTCTTATTATCTTAGGTATTAATTCTCAATTTTTTCAATTCACAATATTAAATTATCCCACCCTTTTATCTATGTGAGATCCACAAAATACCCCTTAGTCCCATACCTAAGGGTCTCCAAGTTATCAATACGTCCTACCCTATGTATAGGAGAATTTTCTAACATAAATCTCAACCTAGTCTCATACCTAGACTAGCGTAACGACGATAAAGTAATAAAAATCAGCCCACCCCCAACATGATAAAACCGTGATAATTTTACCCTCACTAGCCCCATTCCTAGAAGGCATTTTAAAATATAAGAAGAGCAATAATACCCAACAACCTGTAGTCATAATGATATTTAATAATACCAACAAGTCACACCAAATATGCATAATAAATCAATGTTCCAAACTACGCGTGATAATCCAATCCATTTAATCTCAATTTAATAATCATAAAGACAAAATACTCGATTAATCCCATTTAATTATTTAACTTAAATATACCGCTATTTCATCGTTAATACAACAAAATTTTAATTTCATTATCTCTACATAAATTACGCGAGTTATACGCACCCAAAAATCATTTATTTTAAAACTAGGGTTTTTCTACATGCAACCTACACCAATAAAATCCAAAATCACTCATGAATCCTACGTACCCAAAGGGTTATGAATATTATTCAGATTAAAAGATTTGATAAAAATAGCCCCTTAGTTAGTGTCCACTTTTTCTAATGAAGTTACTAATTATTTTTAAGAAAACATGTAATTAAGTGTTTAGGCGACACTTAAAACACATAATACTAAAGGAAAAGAATAGAGTATTCATGCCTGTGAAGATCGTGTTGAAAATCTGATTAGAAATCTGAGTTCCTCTCGAAAAATTAGCAAAGAAGTATTCTTGAATAAATCTTGATTAAATCCGTGACAAAAACTTGATTGTGTTGGAGGTTGAGGATTATGGTTGAGAGGAAAATTATTTGGAAGTGTTCTCTAAAGAAAAACTTGAGAAAAAGTGATTATAAAAAGTCCCCCCACGATTAATGAAGCTTGTATTCTAATTAGGAGTCCTAATCCCACTCCAATACTTCAAATAAAATCACTGAACCGCCTCAAATCTGGCATAGTCGATCGATCGACTCCCTAGGTTGATCGATCGATCGAATAGGTACGCGACCAGTGGCATTCTCCTTCGTTTAATACCATTTAACTAAAAATCAAATTTTTGTTAGTCACAGACTAAATCCGTGACAAATGTTTTTCCTTTTTTTTTATAATTTTTTTTAAGGGCTAAACCTATAACTCTCATAAAAACTTCATTTTAAATCCGATTTTGATTCCGCTTGAAGTTTTATTCTTCTAAAATTATAACCAACATATTTAACCAACAAAAATTATTAAATTCAAAAATATATTTTTCTCGAATATTCTAATTAATTAATTAAACTAAATAATAAAAACACGGGGTGTTACATACTTCCCCACTAGCAAAGAATTTCGTTCTTGAAATTAAACGAAGCATAAACATTAAATGTAAATCGCGAAACATAAAATAAGGCTCACATATGCCCACCTATAGGATGCCATAATTGGGCACCCATACATCCAATTCTACGTGCACCTACCCCCACGAGCAACAACATAATATATATTGCCTATATACATATGCATAACTATGAAAATAATGGCGTACCACACGCTCCCAAAAATATCCACTCGGTCCTATATCCGAAAGTCATCAAAATGCTAACATTCTCAAATTAAATCTCAACATCAAAAATCGATACATACGATACCTAACATCTGCACTAAAATCTCTAAAATAATTATCATCTCCAAAATCCATTTCAAGGATCCTCACATTAAGCTTACCAATTCTAAACTCAATGTCTACGACGTCCTTAGCACAAAGCTTCACCTCTCCAAGAAACACATCTAACACGTATGCTAGACCCTCTACCTTAAGAAGTACGAATCAACAAAGGGAATCAATGATCAGCAATGCAAAAGCTAAACGGACTCATAACCTACGAGACCTAAGACCATGCTCTGATACCATCTGTCACACCCCGCAAAATTCGACAGATGGGGTGGCCAGCCATCGCCGCCGAACTATGCCGGGCGTGAACTAAATAAATACCATTCTTAGCATGAGACATATATGAGACATAAATAAATCAATCCATGAGATAAATAATTAAATCAATCTCAAATGATCATAAATAACTAAGCGACAAAAGATCCATCACATGCTAACTCCGAATAAATCCAATCTCCAATAATGATTAGATAAAATCTGAAAAAAGATTCAATTCTGAATAACTGAAATAAAACCCATAGACAACTTTTGAACCGAATGGCCCAATAGCTCTCTTAACTGAGTCTCATAATGAAATACGACTGAAAGGAAAGTCTAAACTAAAATAAAGTGATAAAGTAAATCAGCTCCAGCTGCACCTCCAAATGATAACTCCGATAAACTTATGCAGCTTCTCCAATTCTAATCCTGAAAAAGATTAGTCAACGCATGGGTCAGAGCCAAAGGCCCGAGCAAGAATACACACTACTCCCCTCAAATAGGATCTTTGAATCTAGACAGTAGCATTATACGCAATAAATATCACAATAGAATATTTTAAATTAGACGAGATAATTAAACGCGATAAATATAAAACCATCTACCCGCAGGAATCCCCATTTAAAAAGAACACACCAATATGATTTTAAATTCTTAAGTCCCGCGGAGTTAATCTTTTATTAATTAACCCAAATTATCAAATTTCTCAATTATTTATGTTCTTACTTCAATAATTATTAGGTATGGTGGTCCTCCCGCCTCGGGTGATAATTCACCAAAATTCATTATAGCGGTCCTCCCGCCACGGGTGATTTCTCCACCAAAATATGCATCCCCTCGTCAAAATTCCAGCTGTCTCGTTTAAATTGTCCGCCCTCACTGATTGATAAGGTTCCACACACGACACAACATAAAATGCCGACTGGCCCGTTTAAACTGTCGGCCCTCGCTGATTATGTCGCCAATATATTTTAGTACTCGTCTTATTATCTTTGGTATTAATTCTCAATTTTCTCAATTCACAATATCAAATTATCCCACCCTTTCATCGATGTGAGATCCTCAAAATACCCCTTAGTCCCATACCTAAGGGTCCCCAAGTTATCAATACGTCCTACCCTATGTATAGGAGGATTTTCTAACATAAATCTCAACCTAGTCTCATACCTAGATTAGCGTAACGACGATAGAGTAATAAAAATTAGCCCACCCCCAACGTGATAAAATTGTGATAATTTTACCCTCACTAGCCCCATTCCCAGAAGACATTTTAAAATATAGGGAGAGCAATAATACCCAACAACCCATCGTCATAATGATATTTAATAATACCAACAAGTCACACCAAATATGCATAATAAATCAATGTTCCAAACTACGCATGATAGTCCAATCCATTTAATCTTAATTTAATAATCATAAAGATAAAATCTTTTATTAATCCCATTTAATTATTTAACTTAAATATATCGCTATTTCATCGTTAATACAACAAAATTTCAATTTTATTATCTCTACATAAATTACGCGAGTTATACGCACCCAAAAATCATGTATTTTAAAACTAGGCTTTTTCTACATGCAACCTACACCAATAAAATCCAAAATTACTCATGAATCCTACATACCCAAAGGGTTATGAATATTATTCAGACTAAAAGATTTTATAAAAAAAAACCCTTAGTTAGTGTCCACTTTTTCTAATGAAGTTACTAATTATTTTTAAGAAAATATGTAATTAAGTGTTTAGGCGACACTTAAAACGCATAGTACTAAAGGAAAAGAATAGAGTATTAATGTCTGTGAATATCGTGTTGAAAATCTGATTAGAAATTTGGATTCCTCTTGAAAAATTAGCAAAGAAGTATTCTTGAATCAATCTTGATTAAACTTCAATTAAGCCTCCCAAAACTTGTGACAAAAACTTGATTGTGTTGGAGGTTGATGATTATGGTTGAGAGGAAAATTATTTGGAAGTGTTATCTAGAGAAAAACTTGAGAAAAAGTGATTATAAGAAGTCCCCCACGATTAATGAAGCTTATATACTAATTAGGAGTCCTAATACCACTCTAATACTTCAAATAAAATCACCGAACCGCCTCAAATCTGGCATAGTCGATCGATCGACTCCCTAGGTCGATCGATCGATCGAACAGGTACACGACCAGTGGCATTCTCCTTCGTTTAATACCATTTAACTAAAAATTATGTTTTTATTAGTCACGGACTAAATCCGTGACAAATGTTTTTCCTTTTTTTTTTAAAGGCTAAACTTATAACTCTCATAAAAACTTCATTTTAAATCCGATTTCGGTTCCACTTGAAGTTTTATTCTTCTAAAATTATAACCAACATATTTAACCAAGAAAAATTATTAAATTAAAAAATTTATTTTTCTTGAATTTTCCAATTAATTAATCAAATTAAATAATAAAAACAGAGGGTGTTACAATCAACAATGACCCATATGGAATCGTGACGTGGCTAAGATCTCGACAACTGTACGAAAAAATCCATCAAGATGCTCTCCCATTTCCACTAAGGAATCTCGAGTGGCTCCAACTACTCTTCCACTCTCTAGTGCTCCACCTTTACTAGCTGATAGGTAATGCATCTAGACACGAACTCAACAACTTTCCTCTTCATCATGGACCACCAATATAATCTCTGCATATCTTGGTACGTCTTATCTCCTTTGAGATGTATTTCAAATCATGAGCCGTAGGCCTCAGCTAAAACTTCATTCTCCACTTTTAAATACTCTGGGACTACTAGCTGTCTGTGGAATCGTAATTATCGCATCCACTAATTATATGTTTTTAATGGTAAGTAAAGAGTAAAATAAACATAACAAATAAATTAAAAGCAATGAAAATAAAAAAGGTTTTTATTAGGGAGATGCCGAGAATCTTTAGCTGAGTCTTACAATAAAAGAAAATACATAATTATTCATAAATGCCATATATAATGTAAAACTTATAGGAAACATTCGAGAATCATAAGAGCTCATAAGTTGTGGTGTATATATTTCAGCGGGGACTACCGTCATTGTCTGCTACAACCCATGCGTACATAATCGAAAAGTTTTTCTATGTAATATAGAATAAAAGTCCATATATGCGGGAGGTATCTCATCTTCCTTCGGTTCATCGTCCATCTATAAAGAAAATAATTACGCAAACATGCCAAGTAGATAATTTTTATTTCTATACAAGGTACGGGAGATAATGTATTGTTAGAGAGTAATTGGATTTAATATTGATAACATAAAATCTGGAGACAAACTGAAATATCATAGAACTGTCAGGGGTATAATGGCATCTTATTATATATAAATGAATAATATGGTGGCATGTAACTAGATAAATTGTGTATCAAGTCAGCAAGATTAGGGTTCAGTATATAAAAAGATAACCCATAAATTATCGATTATAGGCTTTCAATTGCGGAGACATACCCTTTTAATATCATCCAAAGCATATCATACACATGGATAGACAATACCAAAATTATTAGGGAATAATAATCAAAATTAAGGTTTAGAACACTTAGATAGAGTGGCAATCATACGTATGTTTCAAGTAAAAATAAGGCACTCAACATATGAGTCCTACTGGACAATTAGAAAAGTCGTGGTATACCGAAGTCTAATCCCTGAATCGTAAGGTATACTACTTGGGTTTTCATTAGTAAAGGTCATAAATTGTAGGGTAATATGCAATTATTATAGTAGGTTGTAGGGTTATACCACAATTAAGGGTAAAAAAAAGTTCTGTGACTTTTACTCAAGTTGTAAGCTGTAATGGTTTATCGAGTTTATGGATAGCTGAATTATCGAGAGAATCAATATACGAGATAAATATGAACTACACAAATGAGTTCAAAATTGAAACATGAGTTCAAAATTATCACAGAGTGATATAACAATAAAAAATGTTGAAAGACATATGTTCACTTTGTTTAATACAAAAATTAAAATCACTTACTTTGAATTTTTGAATTCCAGGCTTGTACGACTAATTCACTGGGGTTGAATGGATAGTCTGAAATCATGGAGGGTATAAGTAGGTCATATAGGCCTAAAATAATGCTTATATGATGCAGTAGGATACTAAATTGTAAGAAGTTTCAGTGTAAGAATAACTAAAAGGGTATAATATATAATTTTTAAAAGGTTTTAGAATAATGTTTTCCCTTATTTCTAGTTGGATTTGGATTTAGTAACAAGAGACAAAATAGATTTATTTGAACTAAAGAATTTGTAGAAAATTTTTTGGGGGTGTTTTGAAATACTTAGAAAATTGGTTTAGGGGTTATGTGTAAAATTAAAACTTAATTTTTAACTTTAAAACAAGTTTCCTCGAGAAAATGTGTTCCTAGAATCCAAACAGAGTGATGTAATATATCATTTTGTTCAGAATTAAAAAATATTTTTATTGGAAAAAAATCAGACTTTTCTAATTGGAAATGCGCCTTGACGCGCTAAGTCAAACAATTCACGCCTCTGGTTTGACTCTCACTCGTGGCCGTGTAACACACTCATCTTCAACCTTCGCCCGTTTAACTTTAGGGTTTGGAAACTTTGACCTTAAGTTTGATAAGTTTTAGGAATCCATTTGAGTTGGTCCCTGAATAAAAATTAAAATAATTTTTGAAGAGGAATCCAACCATATTGGTATAAAGAATTTTAGTGCGCTAAATTCAGTTATTGAATTCAAAATGGAATAAAATTGACTAAACATAAGTGATTGAAATCTATGGTTCTCATTTTGACATTATAATGGTTTTGTTATATGTTGAAATTGTAGCAAAACAGGCCTGGTTTGAGTGATTTTGGTCGAGTAAAACTTGTGAATTTATTTTCTAAAAATTCTTGGCGCAAAAACTTCAAGCTTCGATTTGAGGTGTTAAAACCCGTTCTTGGTTCAATTAAACCTTGCACCTAGGTTTTTGAGAACCTAAGCTCAACTTACCTCACTTTGAAAATGTTTCAAAGTCAAGGAAGCAGAATCCACCATTGAAGCTCAAGCTTTAATGGAGTTTTCTAGTTATTTTAGTTCATACACACATTAACTAACACATGTGTATGCATAGTTCTATTCTATATACACACATAAACATAATTAAATTGAATAAATATACATTCATACGTGAAATCATTGAAATGAGAAAACTCTCAAAATTTTACATTGGAAAAGCTCTCAGTTGGGATGAGTTTTTACTGAGGTGAAGGAAGGTATTTGTAGGGCTAGTGGAGAGGATTTGATTGGTGGTTTTGGAGGTTAAGATAGGGATGAATTTTTCCCCAAGGCTTATGTGCAGGGTAAATGGGTACACATGGTTCTCCACATGGCACATGCCACGTTGGTAGTTCAGTTGAGCCCATGTCAGCAGGGGAGTAAGTTTAAATAACTTTAGGTTTTGGTTTTGGTCCTTGGATAGTTTTTGTCTAGAATTAAGGTCTTTTAGGTTTGTTTATAAAGTTTAGGGCTTTATGTGAAATTATTCACACATAATGGAGTTGGTTACGATATTCCTACCAAATAGAAGTCATTTGTTCAAACTTTGAGTGAAAGTTGGGTTTTAATTGGTATGTACAAGTGTAAATTAACTTATTTCTTTCTTTTGGGGCATTTTGGTATTTTGGTAAAAACTTAGGGTTTATTTGGAATTATTACCTTCCAGAGGAACTAAGGGCATGTTTAGAGTATATTTAGAGTGGGTTGTTGCATTCTTCCCACCTAAAAAATTTTGTCCTCAAAATTACCTAGAAAAAGCGTGGTTTAATATTGTCTCATAGTGTCTTCTGTTTCCCATGTTACTTCTTCATCTCCGTGGTGTCACCAAAGAACTTTGACTAATGGCATAATTGTATGACAAAAAACCTTTTCTTGTCGATCAAGAATCTAAATAGGAATTCCCTCCGACTCATGGTTAGATTTAACTGTCATATCCTTCCAAGTATTGATATGACTCAGGTCAAAAATATATTTTCACAATTGCGAAACATGAAACACGTCATGGAAATTGTTTAGTTTGGGAGGTAATTCCAGATGATATGCTATTGGTCCAATACTTCGATGATTCTAAAGTGATCAAAGTAGCGAGGTACTAATTTTCCTCTTTTTCCATATCGAATTATCCTTTCTTGGAGATACTCCTAAGAACACTTGGTTATTTACTTTGAATTCTAGGGGCTTTCGGTGAGTATCGATATAACTCTTTTATCGAATCTGGGCTGAATGTAATCTTTCCCGAATAAGGCGCATCTTTTCTGTGGTTTCAATAATGATCCTGGGTCCGAGCGTGTTATTTTTTCCTGATTAATTCCAGCATAAGGACGAATGACAGGGTTATCCATAAAGAGCTTGATAGAGAGTGGTCTGAATGCTGGTATGATAATTGTTATTATAAAAATATTCGATCAAGGCAAGATGATTATTCCATGAGCTGAGAAAGTCTAACGTGAAGGCTCGTAACATATCTTTCATAGTTTGAGTTACTCTTTCAGATTATCCGACGATTTGAGGATGAAAAGCAATGCTTAGGTAGAGTTTGGTACCTTAGGAGATTTATAAGGCTTGAAAAAATATTTTGATAAATCTAGGGTCTCGATCGGACACAGTGGAAATAGTTACTCCATGAATTCTAATAATTTCCTTGAGGTAAATTTCACTTATTCCTTGGAAGGAATCGGTAAATCTGGTGGGTAAAAAATGGGCGGATTTTTCAAAACGATTGATGATAACCCATATCGTGTTGTATCATTGAGATGTTCAGGGAAATCTGCTAATAAAGACCATGGTTATATGATCCCATTTTCATTTCGGGATGGGGAGTGGTTAGATTAAACCGCTGGGGTCTTGATGTTCAATCTTTACTTGTTGGCAAGTTAGACACTTTGCTATGAAGTGTACAATACCTTTTTTCATACTAGGCCACCAATAATGTTTCTTGAGTACATCTTCGTGCTTCCAGGGTGAATCATGAATTTAGAATGGTAATATTTTTGGAGGATTTCTTCCCGTAATGAGGTGATGAGAAGAACACATACTTGTTTTTTAAATTTTAACTCACTCTCGGGGTCCAAAGTTCGATCTATTTCGAGGAGGTTAATTCGGAGTTTTTTCTTTTGGAACGCAAAAATTCATCCCGGTCTTGAAGATAATGATTTTCTTATGCAGAATGGGGCGATACATAGTGTTTTGTAGAATAATTTGCGTCTTCGAGGGGTCTCGTTATAAATTGTAATCTCCAATGTTTTTTAGGAATACAAACATACTATTGAGGCTTCCCTTGGCTTTTCGGTTTAAGGCATCAACGACTACATTACCTTTTTAGGGATGGTAGAATAAGTTAAACTTATAATCCTCTAAGAATTCTATCCATAGTCTTTGCCGAAGGTTGAGATCCTTTTGCGTGAAGATGTCCTTAAGACTCTTTTGACCAGAAAATACTTGAAATTCTTGTCCATACAGATAACATCTCCAAATTTTCAGGGCAAAGACTACTTGTATGGACATTATCCGTCATAATTAATTATGTCATATACCACTAAAAATTGCTTCAAGTCGTCGAAGTATTGAGAAGATTACATATACACATGGCGAATCTGAATTACAAGAAGATTTCAACATTCAAGCCCAACAAGGATGAATTTGGTAAAATGTGTTTAAGTTTCATTTACATTTCACATTAAAAGTGTTGGGATATTTTTATAAAAGTTAAAATGATTTTTGAAATGTTTTGAAATGGTTTTAATTTTTTAAAATTATTTGTGTTTGGATAAATGGTTCTCACATCATAAACAGTTTTAAGTTTTGTGGTTTCCAAAATATTTAAAAAACTGAAGCTTTTTGGAACTCGTGTATGCTGTTGTTCGAACGACATTGTACCTGGTCAAATGAGATCGTATCTCGCTCAAACGGCAGTGTATGTCGTTCGAACAAAATGTGTTTTGTTCTGACACATCACCATCTTAAATTTATTATAAATAGGGTGTCAGACTTTTGATTTTCGTGCGGAGAAAAACTATTTTTCACAGAATACGTTTTTATACTATTCTCCAACCATTTGAGGGTTCATAACTTTTGCTTTACAATTCATAATCCGAATTGCTTTTGTGCGAGTTGTTTTGTGGAACCCAAAAGCATAGTTTGCTATTTTTCATACTTTGTGGGGATATTTCTACAACGGAGGGATACATGCTATTGTGGAGTGAGTCTCGATGAAGTTTTGTGACTGCATGTCATTAGGGATTACTTTGGTGTTCCTGGGTTGAAGACTGTACTACGATTCATGTAGGTTCGCTGAGTGTGAACTTATTGCTGACAACATTGACCGACGCCTGTGGGTATTCGAGTGTCAAAATGTATTTTATTGTAACCGTGTAAGTTGTAATTTACAATTATAGTGAAATAAAAAGGTTCTTCCTTGAGGGGATTTTTCCTGAACTTTGTGTCATATATTTTATTTATGTTGGTTTGACACTACACACACAATGCTATTTGAGTTTAAGGGTTGAATTGATTTGATTCATAAATTGACTCTAATTAAATAAGTTTGTGATTGGAATTTTCGCAACTATTTAAATCTTTATCACGCATAAGGTTTTCTCAAATTGGTATCAAAGCAGGTTACGCTAATTTATCGCGTATTCCCATTTTTCGCAAAAAATCATGTGACGTTGATTTTTTGAAAAAAAATATGATTTTTGAAAGTTTGTCATAATGTTTCCAAATGAAAACTTATATAGTCGGTTGCCAATTTTTAATGGGTCTAATTATGATTACTGGAAGGCCCGAATGAAATCCCATTTAAAAGCAATCGATGAGAGAGTTTGGTTAGTTTATGAAAGAGTTTGGATTCCTCCCACTATCACTGCGAATAATGTCACGAATTAAAACATGTGTCAGACTGGACTGAGGATAAGTGTAGGTGGAGAACTAATAATTCACGTGGGCTTAGTGCAATTTTCAGACATGCCACCCCTGATGAGTTCCGACGTATTATGACGTGCACCACGTTTATAGAAGCATGGGATGTTTTGCAACTCACCCACGAAGGCACTACCGAGGTCAAAGAGTCTAAAATTAAAAAATTGACCACTCAATTTGAAACCATCACCATGCTAGAGACTAGGTATTTTGATGACTTTTATGCACGTTTGTCCGACATTGTCAACACTAGTTTTAATCTTGGTGAGCCAATTCCTGATGCACGAGTGGTTAAAAAGATTTTAAGATCGCTGCCTAAACGTTTTATCCCTAAAGTGACTATTTTGAATACCTTAGGAAATTTGAATCGTCTGAAATTAGAAAAGTTGGTAGGAGACCTACAGACATATGAAATTGACATGTTTTCCGACACTGTCAAGCCTAAGGATAGAGGGATAACGCTTAAAGCCCAATCTAAGAGAAAGAAAGTTAGTTTTTGTGAGTCCGAGTCTGAGTTTGACATGGCCATGCTTGCAAAGAATTTTAAAAAGTTCTCCAGTTTTCAAAACAAAATTCTTCCAATATAAGATGTCCGGATAAAAACAAAAAGAAAGACAAGGCTAAAGAAAGCAGTAAGAAAGAGAAAAAGGGTGAAGAAAAGTTTGAAAATTTAAAATGTTTTGAGTGTGAGGGTATATGGCATAAGCCATTTGAGTGTCCCATTAGACTTAGGAGAGAGGGGAAGAAAGTTGCCATGCCATCTACCCTTAGTGATAGTGACGGAGAAGAGGGAGATTGGGACAATGACCTCGGTAAAGGTTTAGGACATTGTATGTGTGTTGCCTTTTTAGCAAGTCATGCGAGCACACCCACTTTGTCCCACTACGATGAGGACACTTGTGCATGTGATACCCCCAAGGAGGTTTTGAGTGTTTCTATCAATTATGAGAGTGAGTGCGCTAGTGATGATGAGAGTGAGCTTTAGATTGCGTTTCGAGAGTTGTACGCCGAGACCTTAAAGACTAAAAAATTGAATAACAAGTTGGGTCTTAATGTGAAAGATTTGGGGAGAGAAATTAAGAGTTTGAAGAAGTTTGATGCAAAATCAAGTCAACTCGAGAAAGTGAAGGTTTCTTTGAGTGAGCAATTGATTGCTTTGAATATGGAAAAGAGTGAGGTTATTGTCCCCGTGTCACAATTAGAGACAGATCTTAAGCATGACCTGTAGGCTAGAGTCACTTTGGAGAATGCATATAAGAAGGTGGGAAAGATGGTTGTTAATCCTGTTTTGGGGGGTGGTGAGAGTTTAGGAAGAAGTTATGATGGTGTGTCTACTATTTTTGTTGCACCCGAGCCGGTTCCTACTTTAGAGTTAGATTCACATAAATCTCGACCCAGCTCACCTAGGCGTCCGGTACCTGTTAGGAGAGCACATTCTAGAGTTTTTGAAAAAGTTGTACGTAGGCCGGTTTATGTTTGCTCCCATTGCAAAAAGAGAGGACTCTTCAGGGAGTTTTTCTTTAAATTGGGTAATGTGTCACGCTTTGCCCCTACACATGTTCGCAGACATGCACCCACCCATGATTCTTTGCTTGCACATAATGATAGAGAGTTTACACATATTGGAGGTCTAGGAAAGTTTTGGGTCAAGACTTCATGTGACTTGATGGAGTTATTTTAAAAGATGTCACCGTCTTTGGGAAACTCCACCGCACTTACTAGATGAGGTATAGACATGTTTGCTAGCATAGGGTGCTTTACATAATGACACTTTTTGCCTATTGCTACTATGTATCATTTTGTAGTTTGCATTGTTTTCTTATTTTTACTACTGTTATTAGCACTGTTTTAGATTTGTTTTCCCTTTCTAGGAACTGTTTTTACGAAATTTTCTCACTGGACAAAACTGCATGACATTCTGAATAATCTTGGAAATTTTGAGTTTCTCTTTCTAAGAAGTCTTCTCGCGAGAGCACCCATTGTTCAAATGACAAGGAGTCTCGATCGAACGACCCCTGGAATTACTCCCATTTGTAGTCCTATGTTTCATACTAATATAATATTTGGTTCTGCTGGGTTGTTTCAAAACAGTGTTCGAAAAATATAAATTTTTTTTTCTATTTTTTGAGAAAAATTTTGAAAAATCCGAAACGAGTATTGTATTTTGTTTACACCTATGTGAATGCACACTTAGGATGACTAAGTCATAATTTTATTCCATTTATCCATGAGACTGTTTGATAGTGTTTTGAGACAACATATTGTGTCATTCATGTGCTTTACAAAGTTTGGAGTCTTTGAGATGATATAGTGTTGCTATCTGCATGATTGACTCTATTTGTCCTTTATTGCACACATGCACGGATTTGTTTGACTTTTGTTCTTGTTTATCACATATTGGTTGAGTGTTTTAATCTCAATTCTATCTATACAATGAATCAAATGTGATAAAACTTGACAAAAAGTAGTGCATGTTATAAACCGTTTGTGAGTTTGTATGATTTATTTTGAATATGAGGGAAGGTCTACAAAAGGTACACATTTATACTTTGAGATTAAGCTACCATTTAAATGGACCTAAAAAAGTGAGGCATTGAAAATTATCCAGGGTCCAATGAGGTTTAAAAGAGCCCAAAAAAATTGTAAGGCAATAAAAAGAAATATATGCGAAAAATGGGCCAATAGTTTTTTTTAGTTTCATCGCCTCATAAGAAAAATAAAAAGCATTATCTTTTACTGAGGGAGTTTGGATGGAATTTTTAACGGTTTTCACGTCCTTGAAAGTCATGAAAAAGCATTACATAGTTTTGGACGTTATTGGTGTGGAAATCATTAATACTTTGATTTGTTGATATCATTAAGACGATGCCATCTAAATTAAATAATTATACACCTAAGGACTATTTTGATGTTCATTCGTTAGGAGTACACTTATGCATCGTGCACATATGATATGATTGAGTCGATTTTCCCATCGAATCTGTTCACACCCATTCATTCCGTATCCATGATTTGGTTTTCTTAGTATAAATTCATGGTGTGTGATTTTTAAAACATCATTTTTTACATTTTTCGTATGAAAAATCTGAAAAAATAAAAAATAGTTTGTTAGCTTTGGTTTACCGTGACACCCCAATTTGTTTTATGTGATTTATTCTTTTCCTTATCTATTTCGGCCAAATAAAAAGGGGAAGAACGAATTATGATTTTATTGTAATACCCCGTATTTTCATGGCTTTTAAATTTAAGGATTTATTAAATTTAATTGAGATAAATTAATTTAATTTTAATCCGAAATGTTGTTTTAAATATTTACTAGCGTGACAAGAGTTAGTAATTATTGGGAATATATTATTTGTTGCATATTACTGTATGAGTATAGTAATATATGAGATTTATTTTTATAATATTGTCACATGTGAATAAAATGACAATTGTGGAAATTTAAGTCGGGACGCGCCTGTGTCGTGTCGGGACTAAATGTGGATTAATAAAAGTGAATATTTTATAGGTTGTTCGTATGGTTGTTTTGAGTGCTCCAACGCGTCCGGAAGGGTCGAGATAGTCTGAAAAGTATACCAGGGGGTTTGTTTTGGGTCTCGGGGCGTTTTTAGGCCTAATTAGTACCCCGGGAGGGCATTTTAGTCATTTTGTATTTTTGGGTAATTAAACCCACGAAAATTAAAGGGGTTATATCAGATGTTTAGGTTATCTCCTAGGGTTAGATAACTCAAAACACTAGAACGGCCATTGGAGAGGAGAGGAGAGAGCTCTCAAGGCATTCCAAGGCTCAAAACTCATCCGTTTACACCGTCGCCACCGCCAACGCGTAGATCGCGAGACGGAGAATGCAACCACACCAAATTCAACACCAAACCAGATTTCTAAAAATTTCAGGCAAGTGTTTATCTTGCTTATTTCGTTGATGCATCATCCATATTAGTTTAGGAGTTATTAGGATGAGATTTATGGAAGAAAAACCCAATTTGAGATGGGAAATTTTCATGTAGTGATGATTAATATGATATTCTGGAAACCCTTTGTCATGTAAAGGATTAAGAGTTTGATTAAGAAAAGAGTTCTAATCAGATACAAACACTAAAACATTTATTCCGGACGATCGGACCGTTGGAATTGGATGAAATTTTACAAAGAAATAGCTGAAGACGAGAGGAAGCTACAGAAAAAAATTCAGCTCGATCGGACAGTTTAATATTTTTTAATATTTTTTTTCTAGACAGTTTTATGTTTTTAGGACTCTTAGAGATAATAAAAATTCAATTAAAACTCCATTTTAATTCCGATTTCGAAATCGTTTGAAATTCTCATATTTAAAATAAAATTCAAAATCCTTTAATGTAAGGCGAAATCTATATTTTTGGGATATTTTGCATAAGGGATAATGTAAGTATATATTAAAGGGGAGAGACACGTAAGAGAGAGTTACGTTGGAACATAAATGGATATCTACTGAATTGTACATTTGGAAGAATAGAGTCCATGAGGGTTACGTAGTAAGTTGGAAGAACCCTTCGAATTAAAGTTAGAAACGAACCATTATACTTGATAAATAATAATGGGAAAATAAGGATAAATGTTGTGAATGTGGGTTATGGGATAAACCTAAATTGATATAATAAAAGTGGTATATTTATATGATTGTGTATGCATATATTATATACTTGTGAAAATCATGCCCGAGCTACTTGCTATCTCTGAGGTTACCGCGCTGGGACGATCTTATCTCGTGTGCCTTATGGGGGATATTGACTCGTACCCTAGAAGATAGGAATCCTAGGTACTGGCTATCGAATCGGTAGTCACGGTCCTAAGAGACGTGAGGGTATGTACTGACCTCTTGGACTTGGAAACTATGCTTCGCCTCAATATTGTTTGTGTATGTATTTATACAATTCGAGAGTGATTCCGAACTTGTATTCCCTTTAGTACGATTGATACGGGGATTGGATAGCAGAGTATGCCCGCACCATAGTTTTTATGTGGGGTGCTGTTATGATATATATATTATACGAGTAGTTAATATATATATATATGAAATTCTGAAATCTGGAACTACCTACTGTGATTTGATATGTAGGACTCAAATTATAAATAATTGTTTTGAGAAAGTATAATATGACACTGGAAAACTTTATTGATTAATAAAGTTAAAAGGAGAACCTTGGTTATAAATTGAAATCTTACGTTTTAAATACTTGTGTTGTTCAGTTGTAAATCCTACGAATAACCTAAGATAAGTTAAATCATTGGGGAAAGATAGTGTGGTATATGACGAGATAGACCATTGGGAAGGTTAGTGCGATAGGTGTGCACATTAGAAGAGAGGTGAGAATTTCTTAAGAGAGTGTCGCACTAATATGTTGTTGCATTAGCCTGTAATCAATTTAAATACTTTCTAAATGAATTTTTAAATCATATACACTATCGGGCTCTGACCCGTTTCTATTTCCTTTTCTCTCTTGTATATATATGTATGTATTACAGGTGCCCAGCCACAGGGGCGTCTTACTTAGGATCCTTTGGAAGGAACGTGCTGCAGCTTAGGTGGGAGTTGAAGGCATGATGTTTAGACGACTTCATCCATTTGATTCTACTCCTAGTTCAGTTTTATCCAGTAGGGGCATGTGTCGTCCTCTTTCTATTATTTAGTTGGTATTGTCAGAGATTGAAATTTTTACTTTCAGTACCTTTATTTCGGGATTTGTTACTGTCAGGATGTTTTCCTTTAGTGTTGTAAATGTTGGGATTTATTAGTGATGATTAAATTCGTGTATGTTCAATTCTATTTTTATTCTTAATGTGTGACTCTTTAGATGTTAATGGTTTAAGGTTTTATAATCGGATTTAATAAAAATGAGAATAAGGTTTTAAATGGTTTTGACACTTAGCTTAATTATTTAGGGTGTTTAAATTGGAAAAGTATTTTTACGACAGGGATGCTAAGAATGAACCAACTGTTCACCTTGATTTTAATTTAACAAAGGAGTGATCGCCCGGTATTTAATTAGGCAGGGTGTCACATTTATGAGGGAGTTTTAGTATGGGGGAGATTTGATTATGATTTCATGTTTATGTTTATATCATTCCAAACTCGATACGTCACGAGGTTTTTGCTTTGTATCATGTGTGTAGGTACAATTAAAGATTTTTGGATTGCACACCTTGATGAGAAAAGCTTGGAGTTTTGAAAAGTTGATTGTTGAAGCATCGTTTGAAAATTTTGAAGACTTGTCATTTTATCTTTCCACATTTGAGTTTATGGATTTGTATAGGTCATTTGAGATTGAAAATTTGTATATTTTTATTTTGTACCGGCATAGACATAGAGGGAGATTTGTAAGGACATTTTCCGTCCCAATTATTTATGTCATATACCGCTACAAGTTGCTACAAGTCATCGAAGGGTTGAGAAGATTACATCTAGACAAGAAGAATCTGAATTATAAGAAGACTTCAACATTCAATCCCAACAAGGATGGATTTGGTAAAATGTGTTTAAGTTTCATTTACATTTCACATTAAAAGTGTTGGGATATTTTTATAAAAGTTAAAATGATTTTTGAAATGGTTTTAATTTTTTTAAAATTATTTTTGTTTGAATAAATGTTTTTGATCTCGTAAACAATTTTAAATTTTGAGGTTTCCAAAATATTTAAAAAATTGAAGCCTTTTGGGACTCGTGTATGCTTTCGTTCGAACGACATCGTACCTAGTTCAAACGAGATCGTACCTCGCTCAAACGACAGTGTATGTCGTTCGAACGAAATGTGTTTTGTTCTGACACATCACTGCCTTAAATTTTATTATAAATAGGGTGTCAAACTTCTGATTTTCGTGTGGAGAAAAACTATTTTTTACAGAATATATTTTTATACTATTCTCCAACCATTTGAGGGTTCATAACTTTTGTTTTATAATTCACAATCCCAATTGCTTTTGGTTGAGTTATTTTGTGGAACCCAAAAACATAGTTTGCTATTGTTCATACTTTGTGGGGAGATCTGCGTGCTATTGTGAAGTGAGTCTCGACGGAGTTTTGTGATTGCATGTTATTAGGGAGTGCTGCGGTGTTCCTGGGTTGAATACTGGACTGCGATTCATGTAGGTTCGCTGAGTGTGGACTTATTACTGACGACATCAACCGATGCCTGTGAGTATTCGAGTGTCAAACTGTATTTCATTGTAACCGTGTAAGTTGCGATTTACAATTATAGTTAAATAAAAAGGTTTTGCCCTGAGGGGATTTTTCTTGAACTTTGTGTCGAATATTTTATTTATGTTGGTTTGACACTGAACGGACATTGCTATTTGAGTTTGAATTGATTTGATTCATAAATTGACTCTAATTAAATAAGTTTGTGATTGGAATTTGCGCTACTATTTAAATCTTTATCGCACATAAGGTTTTCTCACTACTGCTAATTCAAAGTTGTGTATCGAATAATTACGCTCATGAATTTCCAATTGTCGTGATCCTAGCTCGATCACCTTTCCTTGTTGCATCAATACACAACCAAGTCCTTATAAATAAGCGTTGGTATAAACATCATAGCTGCTGTTACTGGAAGGAATTGTTAAGACAGGGGCAGTTGTTAATTTTTACATTAAAGTACAAAAGTGTTTGCATTCGGAGGCCCATACAAATCGAACATCCTTATGGGTTAGCCTCATTAATGGTTGGGCAATTTGGGAAAATCCTTCCACAAAGTGTCGATAATATTCGATAAGTCATAGAAAGCTATGTTATTCTATGATGGTGGTAAGTTGAGGCCATTCAAGTACTATGGTGGTTTTAGCTGGGTCAACTTGTATACCTACTTCAGTGAATACATGACCAAGGAATTTTGCCTCTTTTATGAGGAAAGCACATTTTCTCTATTTTGCGTAAAGCTGATGTTTACGAAGGGTTTCCAACACTATACTTATGTATTCTTCGTGTTCTGTCCTGGTCTTAGAATAAATTAATATGTCATCTATAAAGACAATCACAAACTGATATAGAAATGGAAAAATATTCTATGCATTAGGTCCATGAAAGCAGCGGGGGAAATAGTTAATTGGAAAGACATGACTAAGAATTCAAAATGGCCATATCATGTCCGAAAAGCAGTTTTGGGTACGTCTTCTTCCTTAACACGAAGTTGGTGATATTCCGATCTTAAATCTATCTTTGAAAATATTTGTGACCCTTGTAATTGGTCAAACAAATCATATATCCCGGGGAATGGATATTTATTCTTGATGGTTACTTGATTCAATTTTTCGATAATTAATACATAACCGAAAAGGCCCATATTTCTTTTGTAAGAATAAAACTGGATCTCCCTAAGGATTTATACTGGGGCATATAAATCCTTACTGAATAGGTCCTCCAGTTCTGTTCGAAGTTCTCACAATTCTAAAAGAGCCATACAATAAGGGGTTATTGAAATAGGTGAGTTATTTGTCAACAGATTGATAAAGAATTCAATTTCTCGAGGTGGGGGAGTTCCAGATAAATCTTCGAGAAACATATCTTTGTAACTCATTAAAATGTTAGAAAGGGAGGAGGGTTCTTTTTCACTTATCCAAAAAAGTATAGGTTGGTGGGGATTTTGTCTTTGGAAATGAATTGAAGTTTGATGGGGTGGTTTGAATATCACTGTCTTTGCATAACAGTCAATGTGAATAAAATTCAGGGATAAAACATCAATTCCTATTATTAAATCGAACTCCGTTAAATCGAAGATTATTAAATCTATAGCTACTGTCCTGGTTCCAAAATGTAAAGTGTGATGTTTACAAATCCTATCGGCAATGGCCATCTTTCCCGTTCACATTCCTATAGTAAAAGGGTGAGCTAATGGACTAGAGGACATTTATAGACGAGTCATACATGAACGGATAATGAAAGAATGGGTAGATCCAGAATCAAATGATATATGTGAAAAAATATTATAAAAAGGAAGATTACCTTCGACCATACCGTGGTAATTTGGATTTTTCATTGGGAGAAAGGAAGGAATTCTGACCTTGGTTCCTATTGAGTGGTTCTTGCTTTCTTTAACGGGTATTTTGCTGTGGTAAATAATTAGAGTTATTAGTTGTATTCTTGACAGAAGATTTGATAAAGTTGGGACAGGTATAAGAAGGAGACATGTGCAAAGTAGGGCATTAGGGTCTAAGATGTCCTAACTAGTTACATTCATGACAAAGCATTAGAGGTCTATAGTGACTATGATGAATCTGACTGAATACTCAACCATCTTTGGGCTTGTTATATGGATGATCTCATTGATTTTTCTGGTTCCTAATAACATAAGGATTTTGAGAAGAAGTAGAGGTTCGGGTTATGTTGGTAGAGGCAGGGTGTTTTTTTTTTACAAGGGAGGCAATTTTTATCATTCAGTTAAAATCTCGAGCTTGTAAATGAACAATGGAGGATTTTTTATTCTGTCATAAACCTCGTTCAAAATGCTTGTAATATTTGGGTTCGTTGTTCACGTATTCTTAAACATATCGGGATAATACAGTGAACTTAGCCTCATACTAGGCTACAGTCATTTGTTGCCCTTGTAGGCTTAGGAAATCTCAGGTCATTTAATCTGTTACGGATTCGAAAAAGTACTTGTTGAAGAAGATTTCTTCAAACTGCTCCCAGGTTTGTTCATTCAAGTTTTGGGAATGTAGAATAGATTGCCACAAGAAATATTCTTTTCCTTCGGATAGGTATGAAGTCAATCTTACCCTAAGTTCAGTTATGAAGCCTACCCCATTAAGTACTTTAAGTATTTGATGGATCCATCTTTTTGCTTCAACCACATTAAATTTCCCAAAGATTGCTGGGCTTTTTGTCTAAAACATTCCTTAAGGGCGTTCATTCTTTGAGTCTCTTCTAATAGATAATTATTAATGAGGGGTGGAGGCATATTTTGTTATCTCTGGGTTAATATGGTTAATTCTTGTAAACAACGTAAAATTCCTTCATTGGTGGTAGTTAGATTAGGCATTTGTGGAATAAATTGTTCCTCCTGAGTTCCACTAGTAGTTGCTCGAGAATTAACCATCCTATATAAATAATGTATCAAGAGATAAATTATAAGTAGAGATGTAGACACATACTTTTTACATTATATTACATTGGGTTACATAGTATTACATTGGAAAAAACATAAAGAATATTCCCTAACCGTTAAACTTATTTTACAATAAAAGAACGCTTAGTAATACAAAAGAACTACTAGTTTAAACTACTGCAGTCATTCAGGAATATGGGTTTCGTCTACTTGCACTTGCACATCTATAGATTTTTATTTATCTAGGATCATATTCTAATGATCATTTTTTAGCCATCCGAGGAACCGTACGATCAAACTCGAGATTAGAGTCATCTTCGAAGGGATCTGAATCATCTGGGGAAGTACTGGTATTCATGGGGGTAAAGATACTAGTAGTGGGATAATGAGAACCATAGTCGATTGGAGAGTCAAGGGGAGTAGTTGTAATTGCATTATGTGGCGAGACATCCCATGCAAGGTGAATTACTTGTTAAAGAGTGTTAGGGTCTTCGGAGAATATCTTAGCCTGTCGGGTTACTTGAGCCTCTCCCATAAGGCGATAAATAAGAAGACTATGTTTGATCTCTGGAGAAACAATTGACCAGTCACGATCAACGCTCCTTCTATGTTGACAAAACTTTGTGTAGCCGACTTTTTTAATTGCTCATTCAGATCTTTCGTGAGTTGAATCACGAATATCAAGGTGAAAATCATCCCAAATATTCATTACTACAAAACAATATGAGTAATTAAATGTGATAAAGGAAATATTCGTAGTAATAATCATATAAGTCGTAGGCGAATTGTTCTTGTATTTGGTCTCGTATAGGAATAAAACCCGATGATGCTCTGATACGATGATGTTGCATCCTCTATTTTTTTTTTGTTTTTAATGGTATGTAAAGAGTAAAATAAATATAAATAAAATAAATCAAAGGCAATGGAAATAAAAAGGTTTTTATTATGGAGATGCCTAGCATCTTATTACATAACCGAGTCTTGTAATAAAAAAAATACATAATTATTCGTACATGCCATATATAAGGTAAAACTTTTAGAAAACATTGGGTAATTATAAGAGCTGATAAGTCGCGGTGTAGATATTCCAGCAGGGACTACCATCCTTGTCGGCTACCACCCATACATTCGTAACCGAAAAGATTTTTCGTGGTAATATAGAACAAAAGTCCAAATGTGCGAGAGGTATCTCATCTTCCTCAGGTTCGCCATCCATCTGGAAGGAAAACAATTAGGTAGACATGCCTATTAGATAATTTTTGTTTCTACACAAAGTACAGGAGAAAATATATTGTAAGAGAGTAATTGGATTTAATATTGATGATATGCCCCAAGTGTAACCTCGGCCTAGAGACACCAACCTCGGCCGATATTATGGCCGACGTTGGGTATGTCTTGGACACGCGATATCACCCCTCGTCCATATCAAGGTCGGCCCAGGCCGACACTACCATGAGCTTCTCCAAGGGACGTCATAAGGATCGAAAGCATTCTCGTATACCTTGGAATGGCAACCTCGGCCAAACGTAGGCCGAACTCGCAGGAAGCCACCAACAACATCATCAAGCCACCAGTTCAACCTCGTCTCAGGCCGACCTTGCCCATTGTCGCGGCTACGATTAGGCCGAGACCTCCATGGAATACTCGGACTGAACAGGTATCAAGACTCACCAACCTCGGCATCACCAAGGCCGAGGTCATACACCAGACGCGATAGCCGAGCACCTGCTGACATTTAGATAGGGTCACCTGGACACAAATCAGTTATAATTAGATTATTCCCCACACGTGGGGAGAGTATTGCATCATCATTCTCTACATGTGACAGTGACAGATGGCACTCCCATATTGATGAGGTAAACACACACATGCTCATTGCATGCATGGAGGGTACATTACACCCCCTAGGTACTATATATAGAGGTCATCCTCTACCTCGCGAAGGGATCCCCAAATATTCAACCCTAGCTGAAACCTTATCTAGATACACAGTAGAGAGATAAACCTTGAGAGATTGTATCCATGGCCGTTAGTGCCTTATTGCAGTGAGGTTATTCACACACACAGTAGAAGTAGGCCAATCTAGGCTGAACCACTTATATCCTGGTGCTCACTCCTCTTCCCCTCATCTCATTATCTTACCTTTTACATAACTATGCTGCCATTATCGTTCTTAGATTGAGCTTGAAAACACCTTATCTGGTGGTGCTGATTCCGGCATCATCAGTTTGGCGCCGTCTGTGGGAACGAGAAGCTATCTCTTCCTCTTTTTATGCTTAACCTTACCGGAGACTCTGGTGGTGAACCAGGCCTCCCCCTAGCGCGGAGCTGTTTCACCATTGAAAGAGTTCCTGTGAAGTACTAAGCTCATCTGCTACTCAAGCTCTATAGTGTTAACATATGGCACCAGACTTACCACCGCCTCTTCCGCCGCCTGGGGGTGGAGGGCCTAGTTCCAGTCAGGCGCCCCCCGGTTCGAAATGGCGGAGGTAGCTGCAGCCTTGAGATCTTTAGCTGCAACACAAGAAGCCATGCAGGAGCAATTTGCACAGCTCAGCCAAACTATGATGAGGCCACCTGGAGTCTCACCGGACATGATCACTCCGGCAGCAATTCAGCCTCATCCTGACGCCAGGGGACCACCCCAGGCACCAATGAAGGACCGGCCTGCACCCTCGCGGAGAAGGGACGTTGCTGACCCTAGGCGCTTGCGCCTGGGGAGGCAGGGAAACCCTTGCCCAGAGGACAGGTATGATGATCTAGAGGAGGAAGAAGCCCCGGAAGATTGCTGGGAGCCATATGAGGTGTCGAATAACACTGTACGGCCTCTTAGGCAGAGTCAAGGTTGTGTCGACCGAAGAGGTGAAGAGGCCCAACAAAGAGGGTCAACCTTTGATAGGTTGAGCAGAGGGTCGGCCTTCTAGAGACTGAGCCCGATAAATGACCTAGGACAGAGACTGTCGAGATCAAGGAGCGTAGCAGGCTCTCAGAGAGGGAACAGGCAGGGTCGGCCAGACCAAGGCCGACACTTTGAAAGAAGAGGCAGGGAACAGGAAGAGGTCAACAGCCAACGTGTCGTGGCAGGGGAACCCTCGATCAATCCCAGGGAGGTGCCAGGGGATAACCTCGGCCAAGTCGATGGCCGAAGACCATGGAATGAATCTATCCAACGCCTTGAGGAGAAGATAGGAGACCTCATTAAAAGAAGGGACCCATTACAAAGGGGTTACTCAGAGGGCTCCCCATTTGTGGCTAGGATAGTGGGGTTCCCAACCCCAGCTAAGTTCAAGCCTCCTACGGTGTCTCCCAAGTATGATGGAAGCACTAACCCTGTGCATCATATCGAGATGTATCAATCGGCAGCAGACATCTACTCGATACCCGATGATATGAAGTGTAGAGCCTTCTCTGGGACCTTAACAGGGGCTGCACATAGTTGGTTCACCTCCCTTCCGAAGAACTCAATTGATAACTTCAAATGCTTGGCTGAGCGATTCATCCACAACTTCTGCTTTGGGGTGAGGCCTCAAAAGAAGACTACCCACATGCTGTATGTCAAGCAGGCCAAGGGTGAGAGCCTAAGAGACTACATAGCAAGATTCAACAAAGAAAAGTTGGAGGTCGAAGATTATGAAGAGAACATAGCCATGAACGCCCTTATAGGAGGTCTCCAGAAGGGGAAGCTATTGTGGAAACTGGCGGAAGAGCCCCCTAGGTCTATGGCGGAGCTGCTGGTAACCGCAGGGAAAGTAATGAATGCGGAAGAGGCATTGGCCGCTAAGTATGAGGATGAGAACCGCGGTGGCTGTGGAAAGTACCAAAGAAAGAAAGATGGGAAGAAGAGATCGGGTGATGACAAGTTCGCTCACTATAATCCTCTGACTATGAGCTGTGAGCACATCCTCAATGAGATTAAGAATGACAGGGCTCTGAGATGGCCAGAGAAGCTGAAAGCCCCACCACATAAGAGGAACAAAAACCTATGGTGTGAGTTCCACCAAGATCATGGTCACGTCACAGATAGATGCTTCGCTTTGAAGGATGAGATTGAGAAGAAGTTAAAATCTGGGAAATTGAGAAAATATGTGGACGGTAAGGCTCCTAAGAGTGGAAGAGATGACCATAAGAAAAGAGGAATGATAGATGCCGTGATAACATCCCGGCCCGAAGAGACGATGATTCAGAAGGTGATGATGAAGATGATCCGGATCTTCCACCAAAGGATGACAATACCCCGGTGAAGAGGGTTGGTATGATCTCTTTCGGTGTTGGCACAATATGCGGAGGATTTGCAGGTGGTGGATCTGAAGTAGCTGATAGGAAAGCACATGCAGCCGAGGCCAAATCAGTGGCCAAGCTTGAAGTTGTGAATCTAACGTCTTCCGATACAGTACAGAAGAGGAAGAAAGTAGACATGAACACCCTCGTAGTTGGGTTCTCCAGATTCGCCTTCAGAGGTATCTTATCCCCCCATGATGACCCTTTGGTCATAACGACAAGGGTGCATGTATATGAGGTGCAGAGGATCCTCGTGGATGGGGGAAGCTCGGCAGATGTGATGTTTTGGCCTTTCTTCAAGAGCTTAGGCCTTAGTAGAGCAAGACTGGTTCCCTATCACCACCCCCTGATAGGCTTCAGTGGTGAAAAGGTTCACCCCTTGGGCATGTATGAGATGGACGTACGGATGGGTGACGAATGGCCTAAGAGGTTGACTAGGAGGATTAATTTCTTTGTGATGGACGAGAGTGTCTTCTCGTCCTATAACCTCATCATAGGAAGGGTGGCCCTTAGGGAGTTCGAGGCTGTGCCGTCAACGGTCCATCAGATGCTAAAATTCTCGACTCCTTATGGAGTAGGGGAAGTGCAAGGTGACCCGACCACAACGCGAGAATGTTACTTCATCTCGGTCGAAGAGAGAGAAGCCCATAAGAGGGCCACCACCACTTATAGCATTGATACTCTTGATCCAAGAGATGAAACAAATTTGAAGAAGGGAGAGGCTGCGGAAGAGGTAGAATCCATCATCCTCGATGAGGACGAGCCAAAAAAAACCATCCAGGTCGGCAAAGCCCTTAATCCTGAAATCAAGGAAGAGCTGATAAACTTCCTCAGGAAGAGGCAGAGTGTCTTGGCATGGAGTCACGCAGACATGCCTAGCATCAATCCTGAAGTGATGAGTCACAAGCTCAACGTAGCCAAAGATGCCAGGCCTATCAAACAGAGACGAAGAGTCTACTCCAGGGAAAAATACAACGTCATCCGTAAAGAGGTGAAAAAGTTAAAAGAGGCTGAGTTTATAAGAGAAGTTACCTATCCGGAGTGGCTATCAAATGCGGTCATCATGCCCAAGGCCAATGGGAAACGGAGAATGTGTGTCGATTTCACTGACCTAAACAGATCTTGCCCAAAAGACAGCTACCCCTTACCTCGGATAGATCAGATGGTGGATGCTACAGCAGGACATGAGCTCATGAGCTTCATGGATGCGTATTCAGGCTATAACCAAATCTTCATGGATGCCGAAGACTCAGAGAAGACAGCCTTCATTACCGACAAAGGGACGTACTGCTACAAAGTGATGCCCCTCGGTCTGAAAAATGCAGGGGCAACATACCAACGTCTTGTCAATAAGATGTTCGAAGAACAAATAGGGAAGACCATGGAAGTGTATGTAGATGGTATGCTGACAAAAAGCTTGAAAGCTTGCACTCATGTAGCATACCTTGAGAAGACCTTCGATGTGATAGATTCATACAAGATGAAACTCAACCCAGCGAAATGTGTCTTCGGAGTAGGAGCCGGGAAGTTCCTGGGATTCCTCATCAACCAGAGAGGAATCGAAGCGAACCCTGAAAAAATCAAGGCGTTGCTTGACATGAAGACTCCTAGGAGTATCAAGGATGTCCAAAGACTCACGGGGAGAGTGGCTGCGCTTAACAGGTTCGTCTCTAGGGCGACGAACAAGTGTCTCCCATTCTTTAAAGTTTTAAGAAAGGCCTTCCAATGGGGCGAAGAGTGTGAAAAAGCCTTCAACCAACTCAAGTCCTACTTAGGGTCTCCCTTATTGCTGTCTCGGCCCATCGCAGGAGAAAGGTTATTTGTGTATCTGACAGTCTCTGAATCATCCATCAGCGCGGCCATCATACGGGAAGAGGATGAGATCCAAAGGCCTGTATACTTCAACAGTAAGGCCCTTTAAGGGTCTGAACAAAATTATCCCCGTATGGAAAAGTTGGCTTATGCCCTAATACATGCCTCAAGAAAAATGAAGCCTTACTTCCAAGCTTACTCCATGGTAGTCTCACTGACTCCCCACTAAGGCAGGTCCTGCATAAACCTGAGAAGTCCGAGAGATTGATGACCCGGGCCATCGAATTAGGAGAATATGATCTTACCTACCAGCCTAGGACAGTCATCAAAGGGCAGGCCCTCGCGGACTTTGTTACAGAATTCACCTGGGAAGAGGCCGAGACAAAGAAAGGCCTAGAGGACGCCGAAGAGACAAACCGTAGTGTCTTTCAAAATTTGGAAGAGATGGCACCAAGCGTCTTTCGAGATCGGGAAGAGGTCATCTCAGGCAAAACTCGGAGCAGAATAGAAGAGAACGAAGAGGATCGATACCTCTTCAAGTAAGGAGTTATGACTGAAGGGGTCTTCTCATCAGATACAAACATCTGGAGCCTCTTCGTTGATGGCTCTTCCTGTGATAGCGGAAGCTGTGCGGGGCTAATACTCTCGGCTCCAGATGGCGCCAACATTGAATATGCCTTGAGATTCAACTTCCAGGCCTCAAACAACGAGTCCGAGTATGAGGCCATGATAGCAGGTCTCTTATTGGAAAAAATTCTTCGCTTAAGACGACTCCTACTCCATAACGACTCAAGGTTAGTTTTCAATCAAGTACTGGGAGTCTATGAGGCCAAGAATGAAAGGATGGCGAAGTACCTAGAGAGAGTAAGAAAGATGTTGGAATATTTTGAAGAGGAAAAACTGAAGAGAGTGCCTCGATAAAGTAACATCCATGCAGATGCATTGGCAAAGTTGGCCTCGGCAACGAAGACAGATGTTAGAAGGACCGTTCCAATTGAGGTCTTAGGAAAGGCAACCATCGAGGAAGAAGAAGTATGTAACCCTTGTCATAATTTAAACCTAAGAGACTCATGGATCGACCCGCTCGTCAGATACCTAAGAGAGGGAGAGCTGCCTGAGTCCAAATTAGAGAGGAGAAAACTGAGATATAGAGCTGCCAAGTTCTCGATGATAGGAGACGTCTTGTACAAAAAGGGATTTCTATTGCCTCTCCTTAGGTGCGTGCATCCCACGGAAGTCTCCAGGATCTTACAGGAAGTCCATAAGGGTTCTTGCTCTAGCCACATAGGGGGAAGGCCCTTGGCCAAGAGGATCATCACTCAGGGATACTGGTGGCCTACCTTGTCCAAGGACGCTGCAGAATACGTGAAGAGGTGCGACAAATGTCAAAGGTTCGCCACTATCCCTCATCAACCCCATCAGCCTATGACGTCAATCTCATCTCCGTGGCCATTTGCGGTATGGGGAATTGACTTAGTAGGACCCTTGCCAAGAGCTGTCAACAACTATAGATTCTTGATAGTTGCCATTGACTACTTCTCAAAGTGGGTGGAGGCATAACAATCACAGAGCAGAAGACCTTCCAGTTCATTTGGAGGAATATCGTATGCAGATATGGCCTCCCAAACACTCTCATCTCGGACAATGGGACCCAGTTCAAGAACTCCTCTTTAGAAAAGTATTGCCTAAGAGTAGGAATAAATAAATTCTTCTCATCTCCTGGCCGACCTCAGGCAAATGGCCAGACCGAGGTCACAAACAGAACTATCCTGGATGGGATCAAGAAGAGATTAGAGGATGCGAAGGGAAGATGGGCTGAAGAGGTTTACACTGTGTTATGGGCCTACAGAACCACTACAAGGACACCAACAGGTGAAACCCCGTTCATATTGGCACATGGCTCAGAGGCCTTCATACCAACGGAGGTAGGACTCCCAACTCATCGGATTCAGACCTACGACCCTGACAATAATGGGGAAGAGAGGAGGCTAGACCTAAATCTTATCGAAGAAAGAAGAGAGGATGCAGAGGTCAGACAAGCAGCCTACCAGCAGAGGGCGGCGAAATTCTACAACCAGAGGGTAAAGTTAAGACCCATTGCAATAGGAGAACTAGTGCTAAAGAAGACCCTACAGAAAGCAAATAAGCTTTACCCAAACTGGCATGGCCCCTACAAAGTGACAGAAGAGGTTGTACCCGACACTTACAGGCTAGAAAACCTAGAAGGAGAACCTTTCACTAACCAATGGAATGCTGATCACCTAAAGAGATATTACATATGATGTTGCATAGAGTTTTATGTAAATGTACCATCTTATTATGAAGAGGTTATTAATAAAGATCAGTTCCCATGACAGTTCTTGCTACATTCTTAGATCAGAGATTAATTATGAGCATAACATCCTAGGTGATGATCTCAAACCCTTCATAACACCATTCAGTGGTGACGAGGTCTGAGCTCAGACACCATAATGAGATGACCTTAGACCTTTAACATCATTAATTTGGTGAGTAATTATGAGGATAGCACCTTAGGTGATGACCTCAACCCTTCATAACACCATTCAGTGGTGACGAGGTCTGATCTCAGACACTATGAATTAGATGACCTCAGACCCTTAACATCATTAATTTGGTGAGATTAATTATGAGGATAACATCCTAGGTGATGATCTCAGACCCTTCATAACACCATTCAGTGGTAATGAGGTCTCAGCTCAGACACCATAATGAGGTGACCTCAGACACATAACATCATTAAATTGGTGAGATTAATTATGAGGATAACATCCTAGGTGATGATCTCAGACCCTCCATAACACCATTCAGTGGTGACGAGGTCTGAGCTTAGACACCATAATGAGATGACCTCAGAACTTTAACATCATTAATTTGGTGAGTAATTATGAGGATAGCACCTTAGGTGATGACCTCAGCCCTTCATAACACCATTCAGTGGTGACGAGGTCTGAGCTCAGACACCATAATGAGATGACCTCAGACCTTTAACATCATTAATTTGGTGAGTAATTATGAGGATAACACCTTAGGTGATGACCTCAGCCCTTCATAACACCATTCAGTTGTGACGAGGTCTGAGCTCAGACACTATAAATTAGGTGACCTCAGACACATAACGTCATTAATTTGGTGAGATTAATTATGAGGATAACATCCTAGGTGATGATGTCAGACCCTTCATAACACCATTCAGTGGTGATGAGGTCTGAGCTCAGGACCATTGGTCGAGTTTAAACAAGACCATTGCAAAAGACAAGCTTAGAAAGAGGACTTCAGAGGTTAAAGCTCAGATTACAAATTTATTTTTAGCAGACACCATAACAATGGAACTAAGAATGAAAAGCATCACATGACATTCAATGAAAAGAAAGTGAAGATGGTCCTCATCAGAGGTTGATATATATTCAGAAATAATATGTTCAACGATTACAGACACTCCATAATACAATGAGTTACAAAATATGATAAAAAAAAATCCTCTAAGGGTTTGAAGGGGGAACGTTGACATCCTCGGCTTGATTGGTCACCTCGACCGTATCATCACGATGGTATGCCCCTCCAACCTCGGTGCACTCCAACGTAGCAGTCTCGGCAGGAGCGGCAACCTCTTCCTCAACCTCCTAAAGAGCTTGGAAAAATTGAGGATCAGCAAAACCGAGACCAACAAAATCAGAGGACTTCAAAGTGCCGGCCTCTCTCTCCCTGACGTCTGCCCATTTAATAGTGGCTTTGATACCTCTTTCAAGGTATTCAAAGCCGAAGCCCATGAACTCATCAGAGGCCTTATAGTCAGCAATTATCTTCTCAGAGGCGTCATCAAGGGCGGACCTGATAGCCGAGTTGACTTTCTACTGCAGAACGTCGTCCTTAGCCTTCAGTGCAGCAGCATGAACCTTGCCGAGATGGGAGATGTACTTCTCCAACCCCTTCACCTTCTCCTCAGAGTCCTTCAGCTCAGACTTGAGGCGCTCGATCTCTGCGTTCAGAGTACTCTGGACTTTCTCGGCCTCTTGCCCCTTTTGGATGAGGGGCAACTTCCTCAGAGTCCAGTTGGATAAATGGTGCATAGCTGTCCAGCCCTGCATATTTATAGATCATAAATAAGCTGAAGAAGAATCAGATATTACATTTAGAAGAATTTCTGAAGAAGGATCAAATCATACATGAACGGCTCTGTGAATGCCGAACTCAACCAACAATGGGGTGTCCAGAGACCTGAAGAAGGGTTTGTCAGCCTCGGTCATTACAGAGCCGACGGTATCCAGGGCCTGAATACTGTGGCCGACCACACTATCAGTTATCTTCAACTGATCCAGACGAGCCGACAGGGCGTCAGCTGAAGAGATGGGGATGGCAGCGTCAGCAGTCATCTTCTTCGGCCTCTGATCCTCAAGGGCATGACCTTCGGGAGCCCTCTTCTTTTTGGCTGGGGGCTTAGAGGCAGAGGGAGCTGGGGGAGGAGCGTTAAGACCTGCTTTCTTGGCAAGTCTCGTCAAGCTTGGTGCAGCCATCTCCCAAAGTGCGTCCGGAATATCCTTTGGTCGCTCTGCAAAAAATTAGTAGACCTGAGTTAGATAATCAGATATGAATAAACTCAGAGGTTAAACTTCAAAAACAAAAATGCTTACCAAGCTCGGCAGGGGAACTTCCACCTACACCTGTTCCAGAGAGGAAGTGGGGAGTCATCAAGTGTTTGAACCTGACAAATAGACCATGTACCCCCTGATCTTGAAGGGCTTTCACCTTCTGGAGGTTTTGTAGACTTAGGCTAGGGTCGGCCCTGGCAGACATGGTAGCCTTACCCCACCTCAAGGGCATCCTCTGCTCCAGGTTAGACGAGGGAACACATGGGCCAAACTCCCATGGACCTGAAGCAAAGAATTACCGAGGCTTCCAGTTATGGTTGGAAATCTGAGTCACCTGAAACATTTTCTTCTCAGGCCTCCGAGCTACAAAATGGTAGTAGCTCGGATGATTTTTGGCTGAAGAAGGGACGTAGCAACCTATGAAGACCTGAACTGGAAGGTCTGAGTGGTGGACAGCCTTCCATAACACTATGGCCCCTATTAGGACTCTCCAGGCATTAGGAGAGAGTTGAGAGGGGGAAAAATTAATATAAGAAAGGATGGACTTGATAATGGGGTGAATGGACAGACGGAACCCCAACTTGAATATCTGCTCGTACAGGCAGATCTCGCCGTCTCGGCCATGATAAGCCCTCTCTTCCCTCAGAGGTCTCCTAAGTTTTATTGAGGGGCTGATAGAATACAGATATCTGAAGCAGATAAGGTCTACCTCAGTAATAGTACTCTCAATCTCGGCCGCCTCAGAGACGTCGACATCGCTCTCAACCTCATCATCATCCAACTCAACGTCGATCGGAGCAGATGTTGATGGGTTACTCGGGAACCTCTGAGCGAACTCTGCCCCGATGACAGTCGACAGAGGGATGGCGTCAAGTGGTGGTGGAATGGCCACACTCGACTCAAGAATCTCAACCTCTGAGGAAGACCCTGAGGTGCTTGAGCGATTATGGGACGAGGCTTGGCTGGAGACCTCGGCCTGATCAGGAGCCTGATCAGGCCGAGGTATGAAGTCCATGGCCTCCTGAAAGGAATCCATAGACATGGGGTCTGAGGTAGAAGATTCAGACTCATACAACGGTATGGGATCGGCAGGAACCTCTGTCTGATAGAAAAACTCCGGGGGGTCAGGATATATCACCTTCAGAGGTGGTGGAAATATGGGTCTAATGGGAAACTCTTGTGATCTACGAGCCTCCTCCTGTGCTCTTTCTATTTGCCTAATCTTTTCTAAAGTCTTCTTTCTAAGAGAGGGGAACTCATCAAGAAGATGATATAAGGGTCTGAGCATCAGAGGACGACACTACACTTGGGGATTTTCCTAAATTCCCAAAATTACAAACAAGATTGGTTGATAAAACAAAGGAATCTAAAGATCAAACCAAGAAATTCAAAGCAAACACAATTCGCCGAAAAATTCAGAAACTCGTCAAAAAATTCAGAAACTCGCCGGAAAACTCAGAAACTCGCTGGAAAATGCAAACCAGAAGGAAAAAGCAAAGAAAATAAAGGGGAGAAGATAACTGGAAATGAAACAATAAGGGGAAGTGATGAAAATTCAGAAAAAACCACCAACAAAGACCTCTGCAGTAGAATCTTGTTCAAAATGCCTTTTAGAGGGAGAAAACATTCGCAGGAGAGGGAATTAAAGAAGAAAGAAGAAATGAGGGTTCAAAACCCTTAAATAAGTAGGCACGATTCCCAAGGCCTATCATTGCCTTGGGAGGCCCAAAGGGCGGCTGACAGCACACGCCTACCAAGAAAGCATGTTCCAGCGTTGGACAAGTGTCAATCAAGTATTGGCTTGTAACAGACAGGCCTCGGAGGTGTGGTAATCCCCTAGTCACTTGCTCTCACATATGACTAAGGGCTGGGGGTGATTGATATGCCCAAAGTGTAACCTCGGCTTAGAGACACCAACCTCGGCCGATATTATGGCCGACGTTGGGTATGTCTTGGACACGCGATATCACCCCTCATCCATATCAAGGTCGGCCCAAGCCGACACTACCATGAGCCTCTCCAAGGGACGTCACAAGGATCGGCAACATTCTCGTATACCTTGGAATGCCAGCCTCGGCCAGACGTAGGCTGAGCTCACAGGAATCCACCAGCAACCTCATCAAGCCACCAGCAACCTCATCAAGCCACCAGTTCAACCTCATCTCAGGTCGACCTTATCCATTGTCTCGGCTACGATTAGGCCGAGACCTCCATGGAATACTCGAACTGAATAGGTATCAGGACTCACCAACCTCGGCATCACCAAGGCCGAGGTCATACACCAGACGCGATAGCCGAGCACCTGCTGACATTTAGATAAGGACACGTGGACACAAATCAGTTATAATTAGATTATTCCCCACACGTGGGGAGAGTATTGCATCATCATTCTCTACATGTAACAGTGACAGATGGCACTCCCATATTGATGAGGTAAACACACACATGCTCATTGCATGCATGGAGGGTACATTACACCCCCTAGGTACTAGATATAGAGGTCATCCTCTACCTCGCGAAGGGATCCCCAAATATTAAACCCTAGCTGAAACCTTATCTAGATACACAGTAGAGAGATAAAGCTTGAGAGATTGTATCCATGGCCGTTAGTGCCTTATTGCAGTGAGGTTATTCACACACACAGTAGAAGTAGGCCAATCTAGGCTGAACCACTTATATCCTGGTGCTCACTCCTCTTCCCCTCATCTCATTCTCTTACCTTTTACATAACTATGCTGCCATTATCGTTCTTAGATTGAGCTTGAAAACACCTTATCTGGTGGTGCTGATTCCGGCATCATCAGTTTGGCGCCGTCTGTGGGAACGAGAAGCTATCTCTTCCTCTTTTTCTGCTTAAACTCACCGGAGACTCTGGTGGTGAACCAGGCCTCCCCCTAGCGCGGAGCTGTTTCACCATTGAAAGAGGTCCTGTGAAGTACTAAGCTCATCTGCTACTCAAGCTCTATAGTGTTAAAATATGGCACCAGACTTACCACCGCCTCTTCCGCCGCCTGGGGGTGGAGGGCCTAGTTCCAGTCAGGCGCCCCCCGGTTCGAAATGGCGGAGGTAGCTGCAGCCTTGAGATCTTTAGCTGCAACACAAGAAGCCATGCAGGAGCAATTTGCACAGCTCAGCCAAACTATGATGAGGCCACCTGGAGTCTCACCGGACATGATCACTCCGGCGGCAATTCAGCCTCATCCTGACGCCAGGGGACCACCCCAGGCACCAATGAAGGACCGGCCTGCACCCTCGCGGAGAAGGGACGTTGCTGACCCTAGGCGCTTGCGCCTGGGGAGGCAGGGAAACCCTTGCCCAGAGGACAGGTATGATGATCTAGAGGAGGAAGAAGCCCCGAAAGATTGCTGGGAGCCATATGAGGTGTCGAATAACACTGTACGGCCTCTTAGGCAGAGTCAAGGTTGTGTCGACCGAAGAGGTGAAGAGGCCCAACAAAGAGGGTCAACCTTTGATAGGTTGAGCAGAGGGTCGGCCTTCTAGAGACTGAGCCCGATAAATGACCGAGGACAGAGACTATCGAGATCAAGGAGCGTAGCAGGCTCTCAAAGAGGGAACAGACAGGGTCGGCCAGACCAAGGCCGACACTGTGAAAGAAGAGGCAGGGAACTGGAAGAGGTCAACAGCCAACGTGTCGTGGCAGGGGAACCCTCGATCAATCCCAGGGAGGTGTCAGGGGATAACCTCGGCCAAGTCGATGGCCGAAGACCATGGAATGAATCTATCCAACGCCTTGAGGAGAAGATAGGAGACCTCATTAAAAGAAGGGACCCATTACAAAGGGGTTACTCAGAGGGCTCCCCATTTGTGGCTAGGATAGTGGGGTTCCCAACCCCAGCTAAGTTCAAGCCTCCTACGGTGTCTCCCAAGTATGATGGAAGCACTAACCCTGTGCATCATATCGAAATGTATCAATCGGCAGCAGACATCTACTCGATACCCGATGAGATGAAGTGTAGAGCCTTCTCTGGGACCTTAATAGGGGCTGCACATAGTTGGTTCACCTCCCTTCCGAAGAACTCAATTGATAACTTCAAATGCTTGGCTGAGCGATTCATCCACAACTTCTGCTTTGGGGTGAGGCCTCAAAAGAAGACTACCCACATGCTGTATGTCAAGCAGGCCAAGGGTGAGAGCCTAAGAGACTACATAGCAAGATTCAACAAAGAAAAGTTGGAGGTCGAAGATTATGAAGAGAACATAGCCATGAACGCCCTTATAGGAGGTCTCCAGAAGGGGAAGCTATTGTGGAAACTGGCGGAAGAGCCCCCTAGGTCTATGGCGGAGCTGCTGGTAACCGCAGGGAAAGTAATGAATGCAGAAGAGGCATTGGCCGCCAAGTATGAGGATGAGAACCGCGGTGGCTGTGGAAAGTACCAAAGCAAGAAAGATGGGAAGAAGAGATCGGGTGATGACAAGTTCGCTCACTATAATCCTCTGACTGTGAGCTGTGAGCACATCCTCAATGAGATTAAGAATGACAGGGCTCTGAGATGGCCAGAGAAGCTGAAAGCCCCACCACATAAGAGGAACAAAAACCTATGGTGTGAGTTCCACCAAGATCATGGTCACGTCACATATCGATGCTTCGCTTTGAAGGATGAGATTGAGAAGAAGTTAAAATCTGGGAAATTGAGAAAATATGTGGACGGTAAGGCTCCTAAGAGTGGAAGAGATGACCATAAGAAAAGAGGAATGATAGATGCCGTGATAACATCCCGGCCCGAAGAGACGATGATTCAGAAGGTGATGATGAAGATGATCCGGATCTTCCACCAAAGGATGACAATACCCCGGTGAAGAGGGTTGGTATGATCTCTTTCGGTGTTGGCACAATATGCGGAGGATTTGCAGGTGGTGGATCTGAAGTAGCTGATAGGAAAGCACATGCAGCCGAGGCCAAATCAGTGGCCAAGCTTGAAGTTGTGAATCTAACGTCTTCCGATACAGTACAGAAGAGGAAGAAAGTAGACATGAACACCCTCGTAGTTGGGTTCTCCAGATTCGCCTTCAGAGGTATCTTAGCCCCCCATGATGACCCTTTGGTCATAACGACAAGGGTGCATGTATATGAGGTGCAGAGGATCCTCGTGGATGGGGGAAGCTCGGCAGATGTGATGTTTTGGCCTTTCTTCAAGAGCTTAGGCCTTAGTAGAGCAAGACTGGTTCCCTATCACCACCCCCTGATAGGCTTCAGTGGTGAAAAGGTTCACCCCTTGGGCATGTATGAGATGGACGTACGGATGGGTGACGAATGGCCTAAGAGGTTGACTAGGAGGATTAATTTCTTTGTGATGGACGAGAGTGTCTTCTCGTCCTATAACCTCATCATAGGAAGGGTGGCCCTTAGGGAGTTCGAGGCTGTGCCATCAACGGTCCATCAGATGCTAAAATTCCCGACTCCTTATGGAGTAGGGGAAGTGCAAGGTGACCCGACCACAACGCGAGAATGTTACTTCATCTCGGTCGAAGAGAGAGAAGCCCATAAGAGGGCCACCACCACTTATAGCATTGGTACTCTTGATCCAAGAGATGAAACAAAATTGAAGAAGGGAGAGGCCGCGGAAGAGGTAGAATCCATCATCCTCGATGAGGACGAGCCAAAAAAAACCATCCAGGTCGGCAAAGCCCTTAATCCTGAAATCAAGGAAGAGCTGATAAACTTCCTCAGGAAGAGGCAGAGTGTCTTGGCATGGAGTCACGCAGACATGCCTAGCATCAATCCTGAAGTGATGAGTCACAAGCTCAACGTAGCCAAAGATGCCAGGCCTATCAAACAGAGACGAAGAGTCTACTCCAGGGTAGATCAGATGGTGGATGCTACAGCAGGACATGAGCTCATGAGCTTCATGGATGCGTATTCAGGCTATAACCAAATCTTCATGGATGCCGAAGACTCAGAGAAGACAGCCTTCATTACCGACAAAGGGACGTACTGCTACAAAGTGATGCCCCTCGGTCTGAAAAATGCAGGGGCAACATACCAACGTCTTGTCAATAAGATGTTCGAAGAACAAATAGGGAAGACCATGGAAGTGTATGTAGATGGTATGCTGACAAAAAGCTTGAAAGCTTGCACTCATGTAGCATACCTTGAGAAGACCTTCGATGTGATGGATTCATACAAGATGAAACTCAACCCAGCGAAATGTGTCTTCGGAGTAGGAGCCGGGAAGTTCCTGGGATTCCTCATCAACCAGAGAGGAATCGAAGCGAACCCTAAAAAAATCAAGGCGTTGCTTGACATGAAGACTCCTAGGAGTATCAAGGATGTCCAAAGACTCACGGGGAGAGTGGCTGCGCTTAACAGGTTCGTCACTAGGGCGACGAACAAGTGTCTCCCATTCTTTAAAGTTTTAAGAAAGGCCTTCCAATGGGGCGAAGAGTGTGAAAAAGCCTTCAACCAAATCAAGTCCTACTTAGGGTCTCCCTTATTGCTGTCTCGGCCCATCGCAGGAGAAAGGTTGTTTGTGTATCTGACAGTCTCTGAATCATCCATCAGCGCGGCCATCATATGGGAAGAGGATGAGATCCAAAGGCCTGTATACTTCAACAGTAAGGCCCTTCAAGGGTCTGAACAAAATTATCCCCGTATGGAAAAGTTGGCTTATGCCCTAATACATGCCTCAAGAAAAATGAAGCCTTACTTCCAAGCTTACTCCATGGTAGTCTCACTGACTCCCCACTAAGGCAGGTCCTGCATAAACCTGAGAAGTCCGAGAGATTGATGACCCGGGCCATCGAATTAGGAGAATATGATCTTACCTACCAGCCTAGGACAGTCATCAAAGGGCAGGCCCTCGCGGACTTTGTTACAGAATTCACCTGGGAAGAGGCCGAGACAAAGAAAGGCCTAGAGGACGCCGAAGAGACAAACCGTAGTGTCTTTCGAAATTCGGAAGAGATGGCACCAAGCGTCTTTCGAGATCGGGAAGAGGTCATCTCAGGCAAAACTCGGAGCAGAATAGAAGAGAACGAAGAGGATCGATACCTCTTCAAGTAAGGAGTTATGACTGAAGGGGTCTTCTCATCAGATACAGACATCTGGAGCCTCTTCGTTGATGGCTCTTCCCGTGATAGCGGAAGCTGTGCGGGGCTAATACTCTCGGTTCCAGATGGCGCCAACATTGAATATGCCTTGAGATTCAACTTCCAGGCCTCAAACAACGAGTCCGAGTATGAGGCCATGATAACAGGTCTCTTATTGGCAAAGATTCTTCGCTTAAGACGACTCCTACTCCATAACGACTCAAGGTTAGTTTTCAATCAAGTACTGGGAGTCTATGAGGCCAAGAATGAAAGGATGGCGAAGTACCTAGAGAGAGTAAGAAAGATGTTGGAATATTTTGAAGAGGAAAAACTGAAGAGAGTGCCTCGATAAAGTAACATCCACGCAGATGCATTGGCAAAGTTGGCCTCGGCAACGAAGACAGATGTTAGAAGGACCGTTCCAATTGAGGTCTTAGGAAAGGCAACCATCGAGGAAGAAGAAGTATGTAACCCTTGTCATAATTTAAACCTAAGAGACTCATGGATCGACCCGCTCGTCAGATACCTAAGAGAGGGAGAGCTGCCTGAGTCCAAATTAGAGAGGAGAAAACTGAGATATAGAGCTGCCAAGTTCTCGATGATAGGAGACGTCTTGTACAAAAAGGGATTTCTATTGCCTCTCCTTAGGTGCGTGCATCCCACGGAAGTCTCCAGGATCTTACAGGAAGTCCATAAGGGTTCTTGCTCTAGCCACATAGGGGGAAGGCCCTTGGCCAAGAGGATCATCACTCAGGGATACTGGTGGCCTACCTTGCCCAAGGACGCTGCAGAATACGTGAAGAGGTGCGACAAATGTCAAAGGTTCGCCACTATCCCTCATCAACCCCATCAGCCTATGACGTCAATCTCATCTCCGTGGCCATTTGCGGTATGGGGAATTGACTTAGTAGGACCCTTGCCAAGAGCTGTCAACAACTATAGATTCTTGATAGTTGCCATTGACTACTTCTCAAAGTGGGTGGAGGCATAACAATCACAGAGCAGAAGACCTTCCAGTTCATTTGGAGGAATATCGTATGCAGATATGGCCTCCCAAACACTCTCATCTCGGACAATGGGACCCAGTTCAAGAACTCCTCTTTAGAAAAGTATTGCCTAAGAGTAGGAATAAAGAAATTCTTCTTATCTCCTGGCCGACCTCAGGCAAATGGCCAGACCGAGGTCACAAACAGAACAACCTATAAAATATTCACTTTTATTAATCCACATTTAGTCCCGACACGACACAGGCGCGTCCCGACTTAAATTTCCACAATTGTCATTTTATTCACATGTGACAATATTATAAAATTAAATCTCATATATTACTATAATCATACATATGTAGTAAATAAAAACTAGGGACTTAACATCCGAGTCCTATAGACCAATTAGAACAGTCGTGGCATACTGGGGTCTAATACTTGAATCGTAAGATATGATACAAGGGCTTTCACTTATAAAGGTCATAAATTTCATGTTAATATGCAATTATATTAGTAGGTTGCAAGGTTATACCATAATTTAGGGTAAAAAAAAGCGTCGAGTGGATTTTACTGAAGTCGTAAACTGTAACGGTTTATCGAATTTAAGGATAATAAAAATATCAAGAGAAACCATATATAGGATAAATAGGAATTACACAAATGAGTTTGAAATTGAAACATGATTTCAAAATTATCACAGTCTGATATAACAATAAGAAATTTTGAAAGGCATACATTCAATTTGTTTAATACTGAAATTAAATCCACCTATTTTGAATTTTCAAATTAGAAATTTTTGTAATTCACTGGGGTTGACTGGATAGTCTGAAATCATGGAGAGTGTAAGTAGGTCATAGAGGCATAAAAGAATGCTTATATGTTGCAGTAGGATACTAAATTGTAAGAAGTTTGAGTGTAAGAATAACTAAAAAGGTATACTATATAATTTTTAAAAGTTTTTAGAATAATGTTTTTCCTCATTTCTATGTGGATTTGGATTTAGTGACAAGAGACAAAATATCTTTTGAATTTGTAGAAAAATTTGGGAGTGTTTTGAAGTATTTGAATTTTTTTAGGTGGTTATGTGTAAAATTAAAGCTTAATTTTTAACTTTAAAACTAGTTTTCTCGAGAAAATGTTTTCCTGGAATCCAAACATGGCATTGTAATATACCATTTTGTTCAGAATTAAAAAATACATTTTTTGAAATAAAAATCAGATTTTCTGACTGGAGACGCGCCCTCATGCGCTAAGTCAAAAAATTCACGTGCCCGACTTGATTCTCACTCGCGTGCCTATAACCCACTCATCTTTAACCGTTTAACTTAAGGATTTAGAAACTTTGACCTAAAATTTGTGAGATTTTAGGAATCCATTAAGTTGGTTCCTGAATGAAAATTGCATAATTTTTGAAGAGGAATCCAACCATATTGGTTTCAAGAATTTTGGTGGGCTAAATTGAACTATTGAGTTTCGATAAAAATGGCAAAACTTTAATTAAACATAAGTGACTGAAAGCTAGGATTCTCATTCCAATATTATAATGGTTTTGTTCTACGCTGAAAACAAGCCTGGTTTGAGGGATTTTGGTCGAGTAAAACTCGTGAATTTGTTTTCTAAAAATTCCAGGACCAGATACTTCAAGTTTCGATTAGAGGTATTAAAACATATTCTTGGTTCAATTCAACCTTGCACCTAGGTTATTGAGAACCTAAGCTCAACTTACCTCACTTTGAAATTGGTTTAAAGTAAAGGAAGCAAAATCCACCATTGACGTTTAAACTTTAATGGAGTTTTATGGGTTTTGACCTATTTCAGTGCATACACAATTAACTAATACATGTAAAAGCATAATTCTATTCTATATACATGCGGAAACCTAATCAAATTAAAGAACAAAAATGCAGCAACTCTCAAAATTTTACATTGGAAAAGATCTCAGTTGGTTTGAGTTTTTACTGAGGTGAAAGGGGTATTTATAGGGTTCATGGAGAGGATTTGATTAGTGGTTTTGGAGGTGAAGATGGGGATGAATTTGCACATGTTTCATAAAGGCTTATGTGGAGGGTAAATGGGTAGACATGGTTCTCCACATGGAAAATGCCATATTGTCAGTCCAACTGGGCCCATGTCAGCAGATGAGTAAGTTTAAGTAACTTTGGGTTTTAGTTTAGTTCATTGGATAGTTTTTGTATAGAATTATGGGCTTTTAGGTTAGTTAGGGACTTATGTGCAATTTATTCAAACTTAATGGAGTTGGTTTTGATATTTCTAAAAAATATAAGTCATTTGGTCAAACTCTGAGTGAAAGTTGGGTTTTAATTGGTATGTAAAAGTGTAAATTAACTTAATTAATTTTTAAGGCCATTTTGGTAATTTGGTAAAAACTTAGGGTTGGAATTATTACCTTCTAGAGAAACTAAAGGCATGTTGAGAGTATATTTTGAGTGTGTTGTTATAGTAATCCTCCATCCGACCCAATCAAAAATAAAGGAACTCAACCCATAATCAGTTCGTTCTTCTTTTCCACACAAAAAGAATTTAAACTCTTTGCCTGAAGCACTTGTGATATCATAGCTGAGGTAACGGTCACAACAGCGAAGAAACCATCCACTAGATCCATTTCACCCGTGACTTTACACTACGCTGCAAAAATATCAGGTAAATTTTCTTTATAGTTTTTCCATAATGCCACTAAAGTAACAGTCGGTCTCTAACTCAACACATCCGCTACCTCATTCACCTTTTCCAGACGTGACTGAATGGAAAAGTTATAGTCCTTTACAAACTCAAGCCATCTCCATTGCCTCATGTTCATATCCCTGTGTGTGAACAGATACTAAAGACTCTTGTGATCAGAAAATAAAGTAAACCTCTCACCCATTAAATAATGTCTCCTAACCTGAAGAGAGAAGACTACTATCGCAAAATACAAGTCATGAGTCGAATAATTTCCCTCATACATCTTAAGATTACAACAAGCATAAGCCATGGGTCTCTCGGGTAGTATCAGAACTCCTCCCAAATCATGAAGAGATGCATCAGTGCAAACCATACACTCGACACTGACCTAAGTTAAAGCAAGAACAAGTGTGGTGGTAAGTTTATCCTTAAATTACTCAAATGCTCGCTGATAGTTTGTAATCCCTTTCGGGTAAGGTAAGCCATTGGTTCGACAATCTTTAAAAACCCCCGAAAAAACCTCCTCTAGCAACCTTCCAAGTCTAAGAAACTCCTAACCTCATTAGGAGTCATTGGTTGTCTCCACGCTATAACAACCGATACCTTTTTAGGATCCATTGAAATTCTGACCTTAAATAAGACATGTCCCAAAAATCGTATCTCTCAGATCCAATATTCACATTTAGAAAACTTGACTCACAGTTTGTTCTCTCTAAGCGATTTCAAAACCACCCTCAAGTGACGCACATGCTCCTCTTCTGAATGTGAATATACAAGAATATCATTAATAAATATAATGACACACTGGTGCAAGTATGGATGAAAAACTTAATTAATCATATCCATGAAAACTGTTGGGGCGTTGATCAGACCAAATGGAATGGCTTAGAAATCATATGATTCATAGCATGTAAGAAAAGGCATTTTTAGAATGTCCTCCTCCTAAATTCGTAGCTGGTGATAACCCGAGCGCAAGACAATCCTGGAAAAGAATGACGTACCTCTTGACTGGTTAAACATGTCATTGATATGAGACAATGGATGCTCGTTCTGTATCGTGACCTTGTTCAACTCTCTATAATCCATGCACAAGCTGAGTGACCCATCTTTCGTCTTTACAAACAACACAGGAGCTCCCTACGGATATGTGACCCTTTGTATGAACCCCAGATTCAACAACTGCTTAATTTGTTCCTGCGACTCTTACATCTCTAAGGGAGCCATACGGTATAGTGACTTGACTACGGGCCTGGTTCCTGGAGCCAAGTCAATAAAAAAAATATATTTCTGGTATGCGTTAATCTCGGTAATTCCTCATACACATTCGTAAATTCTTAGACAATCGAAATCGGATCTAACGATACAATGACCTCCTCAGATGTACTCAGATCAATATAATATAAACGCGTGCTATAATCTACCTCAATCCTATGAATAGCAATAAGAAACATCTTCTGTAATAACAAATGACGTTCTTGCTGCTACCGATTTGAGTGTGATATGTCGCTAACCAGTCCATACCCAAAATAACATCATACATAGAGATATTCAATAACCACAAGTCAGAGGAAAAACACAGTCGATCGATCTTCACTGCTATGCCTCTACATCCTTGATGTAGATTAACACCCCTACCTATTGGGCTAACCATATGAATATACACATCCATCGATATACCTTCCATAACTGATGGAGAAGTAAATATATAGATAAAAATAGAATGCGATGCTCTCGTATTAAAAAGTACACAAGCATAACTATTGTAAACATAAAACATGCCCTCAATTACCTAGGGTTGTGGTGGCTAATCCTGCTGGAAGATGTTGAATACACATCCATAATGCATCTTTGGATGTCCCTGCACCTGAGCCATCGGGGGAAGAAAGGCTGGACATTATGGTGCCGATGGTAATACTGAAACTAGGGTGAGGTTGGAAGAGCTTACTAATTCCCCTGCTGCTAATGACCTTGTCCAACTTACCTCTAGGGTAATTTCAGAAGGAATGACCAGTCTCGCCCCACGTGAAATAATCACATTTAATAGGGCATGTTGGATAATGACCCTGCTATCCCTGATCTTGGACCGGGGGTCTGTGCTGTGGTTTCTGCCATTGACTTGGATGGACCTATCCTTTATGGCCCTGGTGGCCGTACGATCCCTGACGACTATGGCCATCCCCATAAAACCTCTTAGGGGGATGATCCCTCTATGCTAGATCTATTTGATCATGACCAGAACCCTATTTCCCTCGGGGTGACTCTTTGACTTCGATAGTCTTCGACCTTATCCAGCTCCTCGTTTATCCTTCTTCGTCTATTGCTCTCGTGAAAACTCTTGATTGTTATCATTATAGACTAGTGTGACATCAACTAGTTTTATATATGTAGCGTACGTTGGATTTCCAATAAGTATTCCATTAATTTTCCATGTCAGTTATCTAATAAAATGGTCTATCTTCTTCTTGTCAGAACTGTCAATATCTAATGTAGAGTGAAAAAGTGAGTGAACTCTCGCTACTCAACAATTGTCTGATTTTCCTATTTCAGTCGGTCAAACTGGGCCCTCAACTTCTTCTGCTGTTAGGAAGGGACATACTTTCCCTCAAACCTTTTCCTAAATTGCATTAAGGTCAGCAGTGACCTATCCACTAAGGTGGTAACGGGCTCCGACCAATATAATGTATCCCCGACCAATATGAAACTAAAAAGCATCTACTGCTGCACATCCATGCACTCTACCAATCGTAATGTCGCTTAATATTGTGCCTCCACTGTAGTGCTAGTCTGTAAGTCCTGAGAACTTTGGTGGGTTCCCTTTCCCGAAAGCAGTCTGGGTACTCTCCCATTAAGAAGTAGTAGGTGGTGTAGGTACAGGGGCAACCATGAGTGGTGACTAATGCTACGACTTTATGGATGATAGAGTCGCTGCCACTGCCTGGGTGATAATAGCTGCTAAGTTTATCGACGTTGTAGATGGAACCTGTCCCTATGATGATGGTGGCTTCTGTTGTGGCTGAGGTGCAGCTGCCTATGACTCATCACTCGCGATCGATCATGGTCATACCTGGTGTTTATATGTGTTCACCATCTAAAAGTTTTCAGTAAATGTACGACTTGTAAAGTAAAAATCTAAATACTAAATCTCAATAATATCTAAGAATGCAACACAAAAAGGAGATGAACTCACTCAAGACACTAGGACATTAGAGCCTGAAATGCTCTGATACCAACTTTGATATTGTAGACACCCCATTCTGTTTCCCCCTAACTCTCCTTAGGTCCCTAGTACCTCCCTCCATCACTACAAACCCAAGTCATGTCCCGAGTACTGACCTAGAAGCCACCGAGCACTCCCCGGCTCCGTTTGACCAAAAAGTCAAACTCCTCATCTCGGTCGAGACTCAATGAATCTTCGAAGGGCACTGAATACCATTTCTAACGGTCTGTCCCGTGTGCGATTCTGACTTACCACGCGGATGAACGATCCGTTTCCGTCCGAAACTTGACCCAGAGGCTACCGGGTGCTCCCGGGCTCTTTTTGACCTATGTCAACTCTTCAGCTCGACCGAGGCTGAATGAATCTTCGAAGGTCACTGAATCCCCTTTCCAACGGTCTATCCCATGTGCGATTTTGACTTCCCATGCGGATGAACGATCCGTTTGACTCTGAGAGGTCACCGGATGCTTCTTGGGACCGATTGACCAAAGTTAACTCCCCAAACCGGGTCAAACTCTTTGGAATGTTGAATTACATCTCCTAAACTTTCCGAAGGTCCACCCCACGCGCAATTCGTACTTACTATGCGAATGAAGGATCCGTTTGCGTCTGAGCGATTCCCCGTCCAATGGACCGACAAATGCTTCCGAGCCATATTTGACCCAAAGTCAATTCCCGAACCCGGGAGCTGTCCAAAGGACTTTCAAAGGTCTCTGAATTACCTTTCCAACGGTATACCCCGTGCGCGATTCTAACCAACAGTTTGTCCTCGAAAGCTGATTTTCTAAAAAATCCTGAAGTGCACTGCCAAACGGCAGGTCCCAGACCCTGCCTATCGGCAGGTGCCGATAGGCAGGAACAGGTCTATGCTGATCGGCAGTGACCTGAGCCTATAAAAGGAGTTCTTCACCTCATTTGCAAGGGGAGCCCAGATCTGATGAAATTCACTCTCAACGAATCCCAGAAACTTCTCTCGAAGGCAGCGTGATTTCAACTTCCAAATCCCTTTTTTACTTCCACTTTTCACCATCCTTTTCCTCAAACTTGGTGAATTAGCCACTCTCCATCATCATCCAAGTGCAAGGGCTACTCTCCAACATTCAAGATCAAGCTCAAGATCTTCAAGAAGGTCCAACTTTCTCAAACTCTCTCTTAAAATCTCTTAAATTGTCAATAACTTATTTTCTTACTAAACATTTTTATTATCTCATCTCACACATCCTAATATACTTTTTTATTTAGTATTATTGCACATCTCTTATTTTCATATAAATAAAACCCAAAAAATAAGAAAAAGAGGGTTTGCTGATAAATTCCAAATAGGGATTCTCATACGTTTCTCACAACTAAAACACTTTTCCTACATACACACACACATTCACAAATAAGAGATCTCCCATTTGGATTTATGGGATAAACCCCACCCTCATTTTATATGCGAACTACGTGGACTTTGATGCCTTTATAGGCTACGTAGGCATCTCGGGGTAAAACCCGAGACTCGAGTCCTTTTTCCCACCTTTTCTCTCATTTTCTATCTTCTCTAAATCTAGTCTTCCTATATTCTATATACTTGTTCTTAGTGACGTATTACTCCATATACGTCGTCGTTCCATTATAACGATCAACGTAAGGGTAATCGCGTAAACCTTACTTTCTAATATTATTCTTATATCTTCCTACGGATGACTCACTTTATCTTTTCCATGATACAAGTCGAGGATTCCTACCTTCATTATATATATACACATGCGCACATATCACGGGGGAAAATATAAAGGAAAATAGCAAATATCCATGAGAGACCGAAAGGGCGGAATGGGTGCCTAACAGCTTCCCATTTCGTAACTAAGCCTCCGAACCCTTCTCGAATCATTTTGGTTTCACATGCACCAGTATGTCTTTGGATGCCATCCTTCGAGGTGGCTTCCCCTTTTTCTTTTGTCTGTTTTGAGTAAAATAGACTGGCGACTCTAAATCTCTCTAAATTTTTACACCACATCTCAAAAGGACGCCGGTCGAAGCGCTCCCGAGAGGGATGCGAGGGACCCGAAGGATCCTTTCCCTTCGCGCGCCGAACCTCCACTGGGGATACCCCTTAGTCCTTGGTCTACGGCATGGAAGCAGTCCTACCTGTGGAGCTAGAAATACCCTCGCTACGCGTCGTGCTCAAAAGCAAGGTTACCGAAGAAGACTGGTGCCAAAGACGTCTTGATGAGCTAGCCCTCCTAGATGAAAGAAGATTAAAATCTCTTTACCACATACAGGGGTACCATCACCGAATAACGCAATCATTCAATAAGAGAGTCAAGGATCGCGGTGTCCGGGAGGGGGATTTAGCCCTCAAAGAGATAGTAGAACCCATCTGGGACCCCAGAGGGAAATTCAAGCCCAATTGGAGCGGCCCATACATTGTGAAGAAAATCTTATCCAGCGGTGTCGCCATGCTCACTGACCTAGATGGGGAAGAGATGGCTCGTCCAGTCAATCTGGACCGTCTCAAGAAATTCTACCCCTAGTCCGAAATCTCGGCGCGCTACGACTCTTCTCATACCCCTTCTATTCTAAGAAAAAAAAACTCTTCATTTCCCTCTACCTAGAACTACGTGGGCCCGATCCTCTGCAAAAACTATTTTCAAACAGAAAAAAAAACATTTTCAAAAACCCCAGAGGTACGTAGGCAACTCATACACATCACATGAGTGCGACCCTTTCTTTCTCACAAAATACTATTATTTTCTTACCTCCGAGAACAACGGTTCATTCTAAGAATACTTGAACAAAAGGATTATGTATGCCTTAGCGATCAGTATAGATAGTTCAAAATACAAAATTCATCGAAAGGCACAGATGGATGATCAAAAACTTGTTTATTTCATTAATAAGAAATTACAGCACGAATTAAATAAGAAAAAGGAATGGATAACTCCCTTCCTGAACCGTCTTTGAAAAGACCACAACACCCCCTTCCATGGTGTCGGATAAAATAAACCATCTTTGTCCAATCTCCACTGCCAACATCTTGCTGACTACTTTCCTCCACAACAACTTCATATAATCTTTGGGAACATGCCAAACTTTCTCGACAGATTGGGAGGGACGGGTTGACGGACGTCGATTTTCCCACAGAGACCCAAGCAACAGACGCAGGCGCTCAGTCAAATCTTCTACCAGAAAGAAATTTGAGGTCTGAGGGGGAACGACCTGTGCCCAGCCAAATTGGCACAGAAGCCGCCAAGGGAAATAAAAAGAGGTCTGTCTAAGACCAACCAACCGCACATATGAATACTCTCCTAGCTCCAGAACAGGTTGCAACAGTCCCCACCAAGGCACTGATCAATACAGCCCACGAGCCCCATGGTCCACAAGCCAATTCTCCCAGTTCTCAACATACAGGCCAACACTAATGAAGTTGCGTGAAAAGAAGTTGGGTACGTCCGACAAGGGATACTCTGGTGGAGTCTCTAAACGGAATCTTTCAGACAACCACACGAAAAGCATCACAGGGCTACCCCTCAAAAAGTTAGAACGGCCTTCTCTCCAGGCATCCAGGCCATTCAGGGTCTCCTCCAGTATCACCGTCGTAGGATTGCGACGATATGACATTCATGAAGTAATGACTGCAAGTTGTGGGTCCACTTGCACCTCCCCAGTCACCAACAGCAATTTGGATACCAGACCCAGAACAACAGCTCCAGCACCTACTTCCCGTAAATGCACGGACTGCAGCACCGCCGGGAGGGAGATCATTCCTCCAATAACCAATGATCTAGAAGCCAAAGCTAAAATATGAAGAAGCCCAGCCAATAAATCCCTACGAGAACGGGACAATTTGGGCAAAGCCGCAACAACACTTGGATTTACACCCAGTATGGTAGAAAATTCCTTGTTGGTAGGACAAACTTCTTACAACCCAAAGCGAAATACATGGTCTTCAGGGTACCAGAATTGTACCGCTGCCATCAGCACGTTCCACTCAAAAGGTCGATTGCGCCACAGGGAGACTCGACGCATGTTGAAAGCATCATAGTCGACATTATATGAGCACAGTGCTCCCAAGGCTTCGAGGTAGTTGACAAACTCAATACTACCAGGGAGAGCCATCTTACAAGGCCAAGTGATAATGGGCAAGTAAGTAAGAATGCAAAGGTGTGATGAAAACACTCCACCCTTACCCCTTTGTATACTTAAGAACCCCCACAAGAGACACAATCCCTGCAGAAATCGGAGGGAATCCTACACCACAAGGTACCAAGGCTGAAGAGAGTACCAATCAAAACTTTGAATTGATGGGACTGGACTGAACTGTCAATAGGCATGTCAGGGTGCTTGCCGATCGACAACCCCCCATTTTTAGAAATTTTCCTTTTTCCTCTTTTGTCAAATAAAAAAAATTCAAATAAATTGATATTCTCAACAGAATTTCAAAATCCCTTTTCCTCCTTATATAATTTCCCCTTTTAATTAAAAGACTTTCCTTAAAAAAAAATCCCAAAAATTTTCCTTTTTACGATCTCAGCAACAAAGTAAAAAGTGCATGTGCATGCATTCATTCATCATTAAATAAAAGATAATCAAAAAAAAAAATCCATTGCATTGCATATATCTGTTTTCTGTGTTACATCATCTTTGCAGGAAATAAAAAGAAAAAAACAAAAACAACGGGACTCAGCCCGAACCCACATTCTCTCTCTCTTTCTCGCTAAGAGCTTCCACCCCTGCGACGTGCTCTCTTCCCCCTCCGGCGAGACGACGCACCATCACTACCCGAGCCTGAGTCCTCTTCGGACGAGGCATACGTCACCAAGCAACAAGGAGCAGGAATCGTATCCCGAATATGGGCAGTCGCCGAAGATATCTAGTCTCTGATGTCCCTTAGCCAAGTGGTCGACATCCTAAGTTACTGCAAGGAAAGGCCAAATCAGTATCAAAACAGAAATGACCAAAATAGAAAAGCAAGAAAGAGAGGAACATAAAGGTATACCGCAGGTCGGAGGACCTCCTCTGTCAAACCCAACTCCTCCGGATTCATCGTATGAGGATGGTGCAACATAGGCACCATCCCTCCATCAGCCCGCCGAATGTTATACGAAGGGATATGCAATCGCACAAAAGGGACCTCTAAGGCCGTCGCCGCCACAGATGTCGCCGGACCACCACCTCTATGGGAAGATCCCACCGCCCGACTCGAACACGCAAGAAGGAAAGGCAGGGCATCATATATGCCGAGTGCCATCAACCATCTCGTCATAAAATCCATATAATCATACGACGTAGCCGTATCGGTGTACAATAAGTAGGACTCGCCGATCATCGCCGCGACCCTCTCATCCTCCGACAGCAGTCGCTCCTGCCTCATAGACGTAAGAAGCTGTACAGGTGGCACCACCACGTCCTCCTCGGCAATCTAATGAACCACCCTCTCCCCGAGATACCAGTAATAGCCGAACTCATGCGCCAGCAAACACCTCATTCGCGTATTCACCCCAGTCGCCCCCGCATCCTGAATGGCTGTCCCCCAGGGATAAAAGGTCACCTGAAAATCTCCAATCGAGCATAAATCAATACAAGATCAGAAGGAGAAAAAACCAAGATTGAAATGGAAAGAGCCTTACCCTACCACTGGTCAGGTCATTCAAGACCTAACGCACCGCCTCTTAAGAGAGAGATCCCTTCGACTACTGATTGGCCTTACGCCATCGATACAATCGACAGAAGTCCCCGATAGTGTCATCCTTCAAAGCAATCAACGGGTATTGCATCCAATTACCTCGTAGAACCACGTCTGAATTCCCAAATAAAAAGAGACGCATAAGGAAAATGCGAATGCGTGAAAGGAAAATGCGAATGCATGAAAAGAAATGCACAAACTGAAGAATACCTCAAGAAGGTACGTGGCCCTAGTAAAAGTCTGACGATAGCACCGGCTGAATGCATCCAGAGAAGAGTAAAGGGTCGCCAAAGTCAGACTCCCCCAATCATAGAAAGGGATGTTCGAAAACATCCTCAAGTACGGCAGAAACCATAAATGGACGACGTCGTCGCTCGACGCCACCATGAAACCTCCCAATATCAGCAAAATAAATAATCGGGCCATCTGCCTCACTTGTAGCCCATTCTCCACATCAATCAGCCTGCTCAGCAGAACATCCTTTAGTAGGGACAACCAGATAATATCCCGAGAAACTATCCTCCCTACATCACCAAGTGTCGCACGCACTGCCTCCGGTCTCACCCGTAAAGAGCGATCCACCTCTATCTGCTCTCCATCACAATCCAGCCCCAGCAGTTGCTGCACGTCTATGGGAGTCACCGTCATCTCCCCGAATTCGAAATGAAAGGTGTGGGTACCACCTCTCTCCCAAAGCGCACAAGACCGTTGTCGAACGAGGCATCTCATCCAGCGCCGATGCCAACCGCCGAAAACCCGCTGATGAGACCACCCAGTGCACCACAGGTGGGAGATGCTCCCAGACATCCTTGAGCCCCGTTGTCCTGCGGGCACGCATGTTCTTCAAGGAAATATCAGACTGGCAAAAAGAAAAGTCTCATCAAAAGTCAAGAAGGAAAAATCACCAAAAAGAGAAGAATGCCAAAGGTCGGGTTACTTACATAACTGTCGGGGATCACTCTCGAAGAGCGATGTCGCGATGGCTCCCACAACAAGGTCTGCTCATCCGCAACAGGCTCAAATGCATCAAAGGAGTTCTCACTCCCCAAAGCAAGAGGATCCCTATCTCTTCACTCCACATTCGCCCAATAATCAACGGTCAACCACTCCCGGTGGACTGCAGTGCTCACGAAAGCGGTCATTTCTTGAAGAACGGAATGATAGAACGATTTGCAAAAGAATCGCAGAGAGAGAGAGAAAGAAAAGAAGATGTGAAAAAAATGAGGGGATTCGCCCCCTTTATATAGGATGCCAAGCGCCATGCCGATCGGCACCTCCCCCTACAATACCGATCGGCACTAATCCCTTGCCTTCCCGAGGTAGCCCAAAAGTCCGTGCCACTGCCGAATGGTACCCTTCATACTGTGCCGACTGGTAACCCCTTTTATTTCGTACAAAAAATTCCCAAAAAAATACTAGAAAGCCTAAAAAAATCCCTCAAAAATTCTTAAAAATCCCAGGAAGGATTTAAAGACTTTTCACCAAGAAAACTCCGCGTTCTCTTGAGTGGAACCCCTCTTTCCCAACAAAATCCTCAAAAACCAAGTGAAAACTCCTCCCGACAAAGCTCCGGAGGATCTCTAAGGATCACCTGATCACTTCCCCAGCGGAATTCTCTTACATCATCCAAAATAGGTTGTTCCCCTTGCAAGGTATCCTAATAAAACAAAAGCTTCCCCAGCTCAAATCAAAATCACAAAAGAACTTTCCCCAGATCAAATCAAAATCACAAAAGCACTTTCCCCAGTAAAATCAAAATCCAATCTTCATCTACTCTTTAGGTCAGAATTGACCTCGGTCTTGGATCATCACCTGAGTTGGGTCAGAATTGACCCCGGTCCTCGATCGTCACCACTCTTTAGGTCAGAATTGATCTCGAACTTGGATCGTCACCTGAGTTGGGTCAGAATTGACCCCGGCCCTCGATCATCACCACTCTTAGGTTAAAATTAACCTCGGTTATTAGATCTTCACTCTAAGCCCACAGATTTGGCTTTGACCCGCAGAATTGGTCAACCCCCGAACACCACTTCAGGTCCTCAGAATCGGCCTCGACCCTCTGAATCGGTCATACTCCCTCAAAAGCATCATGTGGTGTCTATTCGATGGTCATAATTTATTCCAAACTTTCCTGTTGAGGGGCTCTGTACACACCCCATTCTGTTACTCCCTAACTCTCCTTAGGTCCCTAGTACCTCCCTCCATCACTACAAACCCATGTCATGTCCCGAGTACTGACCTAGAAGCCATCGAGCACTCCCTGACTCCGTTTGACCAAAAATTCAAACTCTTCATCTCGATCGAGACTCAATGAATATTTGAAGGGCACTAAATGCCCATTCTAATGGTCCATCCCGTGCGCGATTTCGACTTACCATGCGGACGAACGATCCGTTTGCGTTCGAAACTTGACCCAGAGGCCATCGGCGCTCCCGGGCTCTTTTTGACCTATGTCAACTCTTCAGCTCAACCGATGATTAATGAATCTTTGAAGGGAACTGAATCCCATTTCCAATGGTCCATCCCGTGTGCGATTCCGACTTCCCATGCGAACGAACGATCCGTTTGACTCCGAGAGGTCACCGGATACTTCTCGAGCCCGATTGACCAAAGTCAACTCCCCAAACCGGGTCAAACTCTTTGAAATGTCTAAGTACATCTCCTAACCTTTCCAAGGGTCCGCCCCGTGCATGATTCAGACTTACTATACGGACGGACGATCCGTTTGTGTCCGAACGATTCCCCGTCCAATGGACCGACAAATGCTTCCGAGCCATATTTGACCCAAAGTCAACTCCCAAACCTGGGAGCAGTCTAAAGGACTTTCAAAGGTCTCTGAATTACTTTTCCAAAGGTATGCCCCGTGCGCAATTCTGACCAACGGTTTGCCCTCGGCGGCCGATTTTTCAAAAAAGCCTGAAGCGCACTGCCAAACGGCAGGTCCCAGACCCTGCCTATCGATAGGTGCCGATAGGCAGGAACATGTCTATGCCGATCGAAAGTGACCTGAGCCTATAAAAGGAGTCCTTCACCTCATTTGCAAGGAGAGCCCAGATCTGATGAAATTCACTCTCAACGAATCCCAGAAACCTCTCTCGAAGGCAGCGTGATTTCAACTTCCAAATCCCTTTTTTACTTCCACTTTTCACCATCCTTTTCATTAAAATTGGTTAATTAGCCACTCTCCATCATAATCCAAGTGCAAGGGCTACTCTCCAACATTCAAGATCAAGCTCAAGATCTTCAAGAAGGTCCAACTTTCTCAAACTCTCTCTTAAATTCTCATAAATTGTCAATAACTTATTTTCTTACTTAACATTTTTATTATCTCATCTCACACATCCCAATATACTTTTTTATTTAGTATTATTGCACATATCTTATTTTCATATAAATAAAACCCAAAAAACATGAAAAAGAGGGTTTTCTCACAAATTCCAAATAGGGATTCTTATACGTTTCTCACAACTAAAACACTTTTTCTACACACAGACACACACACTCACAAATAAGAGATCTCCCATTTGGATTTATGGGATAAACCCCACCCTCGTTTTGTATGCGAACTACATGGACTTTGATGCCTTTATAGGCTTGTAGGCGTCTCGGGGTAAAACCCGAGACTCGAGTCCTTTTTCCCTCTCTCATTTTCTATCTTCTCTAAATCTAGTCTTCCTATATTCTATATACTTGTTCTTAGTGACGTATTACTCCATATGCGTTGTCGTTCCATTATAACGATCAATGTAAGGGTAATCGCATAAACCTTAGTTTCTAATATTATTCTTATATCTTCCTACGGATGACTCGCTTTATCTTTTCCATGATACAAGTCGAGGATTCCTACCTCCATTATATATATACACATGCACACATATCACGGGGGGAAATATAAAGGAAAATAGCAAATATTCATGAGAGATCGAAAGGGAGGAATGGGTGCCTAACACCTTCCCATTTCGTAACTTAGCCTCCGAACCCTTCTCGAATCATTTTGGTTTCGCATGCACCAGTATGTCTTTGGATTCCATCCTTCGAGGTGGCTTCCCCTTTTTCTTTTGTCTGTTTTGAGTAAAATAGACTGGCGACTCTAAATCTCTTTACATTTTTACACCACATCTCAAAAGGACGCTGGCCGAAGCGCTCCCGAGAGGGACGCGCGGGACCCAAAGGATCCTCTCCCTTGCGCGCCCGCCCCAGCTCGGCGAGGATCGGGGATGGCCACAGATATCTCGTAAAATCCAATGATAGGTTGATCAAATATAAACTAAATAATAGAGGAGTCAATACAATTAAAAACCATTCTAAGAAACTGAAAATAAAATAATGTACATAAAGTAAATAACTTAAATAATACTTAAGTGGAAGCCCAACATCATTTAATATCATTCTTGACATAACCAATGTTTGATAGAATTAATAAAGTTTTCTCAACAAAACCCAACAACCAATAATAAAACTGCAATATAGATCTAACTCAACAATAATTAAATACTAATAAAGAGAATGGGTATGCAGACCCTACACCTATATCCTAATATCAACAGCAAAGGATGAAATGCAAGTAGGAAGAACAGAGTGTGACACCCCACCTAATTAAATACCGGGTGATCAGTCTTTTATTAAATTAAAAATCAAGGTGAACGGTTGCTTCATTCTTAGCAGCACTTTCGCAAAATATATATTTCCAATTTAAACACCCTAAATAATTAAGCTAAGTGATAAAACAATTTAAAGTCTTATTTTCATTTTATTAAAATCCAATATGAAAACCTTTTTAAATAATCATTAGTTTGAGAATCACATAACTGCTAAGGATGGCAATCAACACAAGATAATTAAGCCGTCTAAATTAACCAAACCAAGATAAAGAACCATACATGAAATCATCCTCACAAGAGTTAACTCCCAATGAGTACTGAATACTGGAAATATAAATAAACATAAATCTATGACAAATCCAAACGGAATAGGAAATGGGGCAACACATGCCCTAACTAAGCAGAACTAAAACAAGAACAAAATCATTGAAAAGGTCGTCTAAAACAAGGGCCTACAACTCCCACATAAGCTGTAGCACGTCCAGTCCAAAGAACCTATGCATGACGCCCCTATGGCTAGGCACCTATAATACATACATATATATACAATGAAAGAAAAATGATAGTAAACGGGTCAGAGCCCGAGTGTAAAACAGTTTTGAAGTAGTTTAGCAAGTAGTTAAAATGCTTACCGGCTAATGTGACAACCATGTTAGTATGCGACACTCCCTTGAGAATTCTCTCCTATCATCTAGTGTGCACGCCTACCGTACTACTAAACTCATAAGTCTATCTAACTTATTTTCCATAAAGTTTTATCCCGAGAAGTAATAAGGCTATGATATTTAGTTTGGAAAATCAATCTCTTCAAGATTTCTTACATTACTTAGAACAACTCAATACCATTACAAAGTTCCCGAATACTTATTACGAAGTTGGAGCCTTTATTCATTTCTTAACTACTTATACGCACATCAGAAAGTTTCCATATATACGTATATATATTAGTCACTCATATAATATATATACTATCGTCACCCCACATAAAATCTATGGTGTTGGTATACTCTGCTATCAAGTCCTCGTATCACTCGCACTAAGGGAAATACTAGTTCGGAATCACTATCGAACTGTATTAACACAATACACACAAAATGGAGGCGAAGCATAATTCCAAGTCACTAAGAGGTCAGCACATACCCCTCATGTCTCTTAGGACCGTCTGACTATCAGTCTCAGATAGCTTGTACCAAGGAATCATATGTTCTAGGCTATAAGTCAATATCTCCCGTAAAGTTCCCATCGAGATAATACTGTCCCAGCACGGCAACCTCCGTAATAGAAAGTAGCGCGGGTATGATTATACACAAGCATAATATAAATATATACACATGCACTCGGTCATATATATAAATATTCTCATTTTTTCGATTAGGTACGCCCACGACCCAACAATAATAATTATTAACCTTACTTAGTACAAGTTTACCCAATTATCTCTCATAAAGGATTCATCTCTTTTATTCTTAATTATAATCATTTCATACTTACTTCCTTTCTCTCGAAGTATTCTCTCTTACTAAATATAATTTCAGTAGGTACACCCTCCCTAACCTTCTGGTCTAAGTCTTTCATGAGTCTCACAATTCATTAGGGAACGTACGCACAATTTCCAGTGTGTGACGAAACCCCCCAGTTAACCCACAATTTCATCCCATATAAAATTTTACTCAACGGAGTTCACTTAGACCCTACTGGTCCTCTTCATAACCCATTATAATCTTTAAATTATATTCAAGGGTTCCTATGTATTTTAATCGGATTAAACAAAAAATGGAAAAAAATATGTAATTTTCCATGAGGGGTCGTTCGATCGAGGAAAGGGGTAGATCGATCGATTGACACTCTTGGGTCGATCGATCGATCAAGCAGGTATTTCGAATTCTGCCATTGTTAACTATGGGTTTTCTTCTCCAACCTCAACCAAAACTCTATTAACAATCCCCAAACTCCCAAACAAATTTACTACTGGTCTCATATACCTATATACATGATTTTCTATATGAAGCATGTACACATTCATCAAAAGTATTGAATTAAAGGGGTAATTCATCATAATTATCAAGAACCCCAATTTTACATTAATCTTCCATTCTTCTAGTTCTTTTTTCAGATTTCTCACTTCTAAACCAATATAATTTCGTGGGCAATCCTCTACATATGTTGAGATTTCCAGAATATATCTAATTCCTATAAAATATGAGATTTAAATTCCCTAAATCATCAAATTCTTCCATGAACATATATGTAACAATCCTATTCTAACATGGGTGAAACATTAAGTCAAAAGAATAGTAAGATAGATACTTGCCTGAGATTCAAATGTCTGATTTGTTGATGATACGGGTATGGCTGCGTTCCTCGTCTTACGATCTATGTTTTGATGGTGGTGGTGGTGCAATCGAATTTGTTCTTGGCCTTGGATTTCTTAGAAAACTTTCCCTTCCTTCCTCTCATTGCCGTCCTATCTTTTTGAGAGTATTAACTCTAGAAGGATCTTTTAATATCTGATAATAACGTCCCAATTTTCGTCGTTTAATTAAGGACAAATTTGGAAATGACTAAATTGCCCCTCTGGGGTGCCAATCAGGCCTAAAAATGCCCCGAGACCCAAACTAAACCCTCGGGTACACTTTTCTGACTATTTCGACTCTTCTGGACACGTTGGCACACTCGAAACGACCATACAGCCGACTTATAATTTATTCACTTTATAATAATAATTTTGTCCCCACACGACACAGGCGCGTCCCAACATAAATTTCCATAATTGTCATGTTATTCACTCGTGACCTTTTAATAAATTCAATTTCATATATTACTTTACTCATCTATTAATATTCAACAAATTCCCAATAATTACTAACTCTCGTCACGCTAGTAAATATTTTTAAATAAAATTCTGGATTAATATTAAATTAATAACTCAATTAAATTTAATAAATCCCCAATTTTAAAAGGCTTAAAAATACGGGGTATTACACAGGGATGAGGTAGGAATGACGACTTAGGTCCTGAAATGTAAAGTCAATGACAACATTAACATCAAGTCTAAGTAGAATAAGATTTTAAGTGACTCTATCTACCATATTACTATGCATCTTAATCTCACCATTATTTTTTTCAAAGTTTAATCCTATCACAAATAACCCTAGATGTATCATGCATCTATACTCAAGCCAAGTGAACCCGTGGTTAAGTATTATTCCTCTCGATTGAATATAACCAATGGATCCCATATAATTCTTCACTTTATTACACTAGTGTATGAGGATATAAGTAAAGACAATCTATAAGTCCACTTTTAACATCACTACGGTCCCAGACACATACATCAACATATAAGGGCTCTCTCGTCATACTAGGTAGAGTTATAGGTTATCCCACCCCTATAACTCCAAAATATCAACCTAGGGTCATCACTATGCCTTAACACCAATCATATGACCCCATACCCAAGGCCCAAAGAAATATTTCTCTCGTATAATTACCATGATATAATGCATGTATAAATCAACGTACCACAAGGATATCCGCTCTCGCACGTAATACCACGAGGACTCTAGACCAAGTATGTTGGAAATAAAATACAAGAATAATAAACCCTACTGTACAAGGTTACTTAATCTTTATCGAAATCTCTTACTTTAAAATTTTTCATAACATCAAGTCCTTTGGCAGCAACATCAGTTTCAAAGTTTCTAATGAATAAGATTTGTATAATCCTACATGGATAAAGAATATACAAGTCATTCTAACCTATCCCTCTATAACCAAAAAATATCTAAACCAATTTTTATCCAAACATGGATGGCAATCGATTGACTGCGATCGATCGATCGATGGTCCTAGTGTTCATCATCTTCCTAGTTACGGGATTAAAACCTCCAAACCTACATTTACGTGTATCAAGCTCCTCAAACTAGAATGTAATTCAATCTATTTCATATATATATGATATATATTTTCAAACCTATATCTAAACAATTTACACAATTCTAAAATATTTATAGGGTAATTCCAATTTTAGTTAATTTCTAAATAATCCTATCAATTTTGTTCAATTATCCATCAATTAAAAATGGTAACATGGGGCTTTTGAATCTTTGAACATAATATAATCAATTACTACCATTCCTAGAATAATTTCCATTAAAAATCATGTAGCAATCGTCCATTATCAACTATATCATTAGTCTAATTTCTTATCTTAATTAATCAAACTACAATCTAAGTAACTCTAACATTCAATTCAGATTTACACGTGATATAATTCAAATTCAAATGAATAGGAATATAATAATCAAGCATAATTAGAATCAAATCCTAATTAAACTTGCCTCAATTCCAAACGGTGAAGACATGATGCCCAATTCGTCTCTATTCCCCTTCTTCTTTTGGAGTCTTTACTCCCTAGTCCTTAGGAAGCCTTCCCAATTGAAATTTGTGAAATAAGGAAACCCTAATGACCTCTCAAGACTTATAACACATGAAACTAGGTTAAACCCCTGCACAAGCCTCATCTAATTTGGTCCAAAAACATCTCTAAAAAGTCTTAAAACCTTGTCCAACTCTTAAACTAGCCCAATGGGTCTAAAATCTATATTTTTAGACTAAGACGGACCTTATACCTATCCTAAAACCAACACACAATCTATGCTAATATCACTTACTAATCTAAGTCAGAAAATTTATTAATTTAGTCTACATAAATCCAATTGCCCAGGATTTAATTAACTTATTAATTCGGTGTAACCTGGCATTATAGGAAATTACTTTACATTAGTTGGAACTCGAAACTAAGGGTATAATTCAAATGCGGAAATCATTGGTACCAAATTGCCGACCGTTCAATAGTCGCCCACAATACACAATCGAGTTAAAATATTTATTTACTATTTTATCGTGTATTAAATTTTATTTCTTAAAGAATTTATATCATATGTAATAATATAATTTATACAAGCAATAAAAAATTATTAATACAAAATAATATAACACATTGGTGACATCACATGTGGTGCTAGACAAGTAAGATAACATTATTTCATAAATTATTTAATGTATAAAAATATAGGGTATTATAACTGAGTTTTCAGCTAACCGTGATAGTTGTTCGTCTTCACAACGTTATTATATTTCCCACTCTGATCCAATGCTTTCAGTTATTCATCCTATTATCTATTCAACCATCCCACTATTCGTATAATGATCTTTACTCTCTCCACCTAATCATGATGCCCTTTGTTCGACTTTGATTTATCTAAAAATTCACTCCCAGACTCTTTATGTTCTCGAAGACGAGCCAAAGAGTCTTTCTTATAGCCGAATGAAGTCTATTCCATGTTTTATGTTTTATGTGGTGCTTAACGATGAGTGTGTTAGCTATCTTTCTCTTTATTCATCATGATCCATTTAGGATCTTGTACTAAGGTCAATGTTCAGGGGAAGATCTAGAATTGGCGTGAACTATTTCCAATGAAATATGTCAATCCAGTGAAGAGCCATAATCATTACACATCTAACAACAAGCAAATTCTCTAGGTACATGTGGGCATATGAACCCACTCCATGTCCTTCGACCACGCGTGTCTTCCACCAAACCATTATTGACCATTTGATTCATTTAGACCGAGCTGTTAAATTTGAATGGATTTCTTTATTTATTTCAAAAGACTCCCCAAATCCTCCTTTCCAATTTTCGCATCTTATATTCACACAAGCATAATTTTTATTTTAATCTTATTCTAAAAAAAATTTGTTTCAATTACCTTCCAGTTCTTTAACCCTTTGCTGTATTCTACTTGTGATCTCTTCCATTTTTTTCTAACCTTCGTAAAGTTTGCTCTTCTTAGGAGTGACTGTGTTTCAATCATCGTGCTTTTGTCATTACTCGTACAGGTCTTCCCCTAATTTTTTCTCTCTTCAACTCCTTTTCCTAGAAAGTCTGGTATATCACAGCCTGGGCCTTGTCTTTTATTTGACTAGTATTAGTAAGTTTGTGTCTCAATTCACTAAGAGAAATACCCAAATTTTAGACTTCATTACCCCCACTCTCCTATTTTCCAATACCTTGAGGGGCTTCAGCTATTTGGTCCATCCCTTAATCTGGCTCAGGAATAAAGGCTTCAGTGCCAGTATGCCCATTTAGTTATGGTTGAAATAGTTGATACCCTTGGTCCTGAACACAACCGAGGTGCTTCCTCATTGAATTCCAATAGGCTAAGTAAACCAACCAGGGCGTAAAATATGTCCCAATATAATGCCCATTCGGTGGGACCATCTGACCCCTCTTGGGCTAGTTGTCCTTGAGGAAACCCCTTAAGCTCGTATCAGTATATGAGGTATATAACTGAAGGGATTGCTAATGGGTGGTGTGAACATCTTACCTTTCCTAGGGCTTTATCAGTTCCTCTCTCCAATGAGAGCGATCGCACCCCGAACCTTTACGATAGGAAAATCTATTTTTATAAGCACTGCTTACAGGTAGGGCTTGGAATTTCTCTCCCGAGACTTGTTCGTGATGTGCTAGCCTTCTTTAATCTTGCCCCTCCAAATTATAGAGCACTCTTGGAGAATTATGATAGTATCCATAAAATTTTTTTATCATTTATTTGGTATTGATAATCCTTTTACTTACAATCCCATGGATTCTTAAGGGGTTGGTATAACTTATCCTGTATAGGCAAGGATGAATATTTTGTCACCTCACTTCCTTCCTACAACCATGACTGGAGGCATCACGTTCTCTATATCAAAGGGGAAGGGTGGGATTGTGATGACTAGAATGATCTTACTAGTCATCTATTCGCTCTTCTCCTCATCTGGAACAAACCTAACCTCGCGGAGTCATACTTCAATATTTTTGTGTTCAGATTTAGTAGTTTCTCTTTGGTTTTACTGATTACTCTTCTTTTGGTGCATTTAAGGGATCTTCAAAGAACTTCTTGACATTATAGAGAATCGATAGGAGAGTGTCCCAGAAGCTGTAAGCAAAACTCATATATTCAAGGAGTTTGTGATCTCAATAGGTTAAAGGAACTTGGATTCATTGAAAAGTAGAGGAGGTATGAGACCACTATGCCCACTAGCTTAGGGATAATACTAAATAGGTCCTCACTTACTCATCCGTTTCCAACGTGTATTCTTCCCACAATCCTCAGGTTTACCTTTTACATACCAAACAGTCTTATTAACTTGCTTTTTTGTACTGATCATTTTTTCACCATTCTGCTTATCTTTGTAGTCTTTGGAGAAATGGCCCACTGAGGGTTACCGTACAATATTATGAAGGTTTAAGCAAATGCCTACTGCCCCACAACCCGCTACTACTCATCTGACCCGCCTATAGATAATGTGATCCCCCAGTCCCACAAACTGGGTTTGCTGAAGTGGTTCATCCCCTCAACGTCATTAAGGAGACATCATCTATCTCGCTAGTGGATGGTGAGGCTCTCTAGAGGAGGAGGCGGGAAAAAATGCCCTTAGAGGATGAATCCAAGACTAAGACCACTCCTACTTTCATTCATTGAAGGTTAATTTTTTATGAAGAGGAGGTAGATAATAAAGGTGAAAGGTTACTCGAGGATGGGGAAAGGTTTGGGATTCCCCGCCTCCACTATAATGATTCAAATAATAACTATTTATTTTTTCAAAATGCTTATCTTCTGAAAAACATTGATTGGATGAATGGGGGTCTGATCGGCAGCATTAAAGAAATAATCCAACTAGGGTGAAGGGTATCTACCTGTTCTTTCTCCCTAGTTATCATTACACATGATTTAATTTCTTTATCTTGACTATGTGATTCCACTTTAGGTGAGCTTAGTGGAAGATTACATGGCCAAGAAATGGCTGTAGAGGAAGTATGAGGCTAGGAAACTTCGATGGTTGTAAGAAAAATTGGTGACCTTGAAGAAGACCAAGTTAGATGATGATGAAACTGTCGTGATGGATCGAGGAGAGAGAGAGACATTGGGAAGATGACTAACGATCACGCTGTAACAGAGAAAAACAATCTTTCTAGGGAGAGAGATAAAATGCTTAGCGAAGTCTTTGAGTAGAAGTGATAACTTACCGAGAAGGAGAAGGAGGAGGAGAAATACTAGGCGGTTAAGGCTGAGCGGGCGATCAGGATTAGGTATTTGAATTCTTTCTTGAGTTCAGAGTACTGTGGAGTATTAAAATATTTACCCTTCATAAATGGCTATATTAAACTGGTCAATCGGGTCAAAGAGGCTTATCCCGACTAGGATCTTTCTTGCTTTGACCTCGGTGTCTATGAGGCTAAACATGAATCGATACCTTCCCCCTTGTGCTTGGATCAAATGGGTATGACCATGATCAAGGTTTTCTTACATCTCCTTGGCTCCCAACAAATTCTATTGGTGAAGATCTCCCCATCTCCATATGCGAGAAGATGATTCGGATTCTTAATTATGTGTCTCCCTCTTCTCCACCCCTGCTCCATAGTTTTCTTTATTTGTCAAACACTTCAATCATTTTGTAATCATTTGAATATACATGGGCCTGTAATATTTATTTTTTGACCTATAAATATTTATTTTATCGACTTCAACCTAGATATTGATATTGTATACAATCTGAATGGCATAGTCCTACTAGAAATTTTATTTAAATTGTAAAGATTTTTTTTTGTGAATGCGTGCTCCGACTACATATTCATTTATTATACTTGTAGATTTATTTATCCTATACTTGTTTAAAAACTACGTTAATTTTATATGCCATTATTCAATTATTTTCGATGTTTGTACTGTGGTCAGTAACTACCAAGCAATTTTTTATACCCAGTTTATGAAATTGAGTTGACTGCAAAAGTTATTTATACTTGGTTGACGAACCAAGTTATTCATATATGTTGTTTTTACCCAATTGAAGAATCAAGTTGTTCATAGATGTCGTTTATACTCAGTTAACAAATCGAGTTGTCCAAACATGCTGTTTATACATACTTGACAAACCTAGTTAGTTATAATCCGAAGGTCAATTGGCAATGGGTGGTGCAGATGACCATTCATGTTCCAATCAATAGTTTTATTAAAATAATTTATTTTTTTCAAATTTCATCACCCTTACCTTATTACCACCATACACCCTCTCTTTTATTTGAGAATAACTAAGTGGTCATAGACAACCCTTCTTAACTCAGTGTTAACCCAATTTATACTTGCGACAACCACGCTACGCAGAACGGATGAGATCTGAGGGAGAGGGAGTTAAATTGGTTATCAACCAATTTATTTTTTTGAAGACTTTTGAGTCCAGAAAAGGCATTCCAAGATGTTCTCTGATGTGATCCTTCTTCTGAGCTAGTGGTTGGATAATAATCAGTATGACCTGAACGCTTGGGTGGGCCTTCGACCTATGTACTGGTGCATAATCGGTATGCTTCAAGTAGGGTAAATATGAGAATGGAAGAATTAATGGAGATAATCCAATCAATGGAGAAAAACATATCACTTAGAGAATAACAGAACATGGAATGTCTTTTTATTAACTGCAGTACTGCACGGGCTTACATCTTGAAGAAAATAAAAAAAGGAAATGCATGAATTAAATAACCATAATGAAATCGGCCTCCCATTTTCGTTTGGAAATCTTCCTCACTGGTAGTAAAGCTTCAGATTCTCAACGTTATATAGGCGAGGAAGAGCATGACCCTTATGGTCTCAAAGGTCGTACGCCCTCAGTCGTATGATGTGCACCATTATGTAAGGTTCCTCCCAATTATTGGTTAATTTTCCATGGCTAGGATGCTTGGTTGACTGCATTATCTTCCTGAGGAGAGGGTCATCGACCTGGAAGGATTGGTTCTTCACTATTTGGTTGTAGTACCGAGCCGCCTTATGTAGTGTCACAACCACCCTTAGTGTTTCTTCCTACCTACGTTTATCTAGGATGCCTAGGTTGGTCCCAAGCCATTTGCCATTTTGTTATTTATTGAAACCGTTCACCCTCAAACTCAAAATTTGTAATTCAACTGCTATCAAGGCTTCGATGTTATAAGTAAAAAAAAGTTATGGACCCTATTGATCACCTTGCTATCATTCGGTAAGACCATATGACCGAGACTAGCTTTTGGAGTCGGGCGAGTTTCGTTTTAATAAGAGCGTTTAGTTTGTTACCTCAACCTGACCTTTGCACCTGGGATGCCTTGGGGCTGAGTAGTAGTGTTTAATTTTGAACTGATCGCACATATTGTCATTTCGGATATTGTCAAACTTCCTCCCACTATTTGAAATGATAACGTGTGGAATACAAAATCAACTGATGATGAATATCCAAATAAAGGAACGCACCTTTCAATCAGTGATACTAGCTTATGGCTCTACCTCCGCCCACTTTGTAAAGTTGTTAATTTCTAATAACCAAAAATAACAATAGCCCTTTTAGTTGGAAACGGGCCAAGGATGTCCATTCCCTATAAGGCAAAAGACCAAGGGGAAATGATCAATAATAACTCCTCATCCAACCAATGGATGTTGTTCGCAGTCGTCTGGCTTTAATAATTTTTTTTGATGTAGTGCTTAACATCCTTGATCATTGTTGGCCAATAGTAACCATGTGTTAGGGATCTCTGGGCCAAACTTCTCCTACTGGGGTGTCCTTCATAGGCACTTTCATGGAGTCTTGATAGGATTATCTTTACCTCAATGCGATAAACACAATAGAGGCTAGGTCTTGAATAACCCCTTTTTACAAAACCCCTTCATACATTAGGTATTTTGTCACCTTGATTAACACCTTCCTTGCCTTTAACTGGTCCTTTGGAAGGATCTCTTCTTTTATTAATTGGACGTATTTATCCATCCATCTAGGTCCTTATTCTGAAATATTAAGTTTCTTTGCTGCCTAGATATGAAAACTAAATCCGTCCAAGATTTTCACGAGGGTATTCCCTTGGTGCGTGGATGCTAACCTGACTAGGTAGTTTACTTTGGTGTTATCCTCCCTTATAATGTGTTGTATAATGAACCTCTCAAACTGTCTTGCTACTTCCTGGAACTATTTTAAGTAGGCTGTTATATTCTTCCCCTTGGCCTTATACTTACCCTTCACCTACTGAATGACCACGTTAGAGTCGCTAAAGAACTTTACCAATTTAAATTTGAGGGATAACACGAGTTTTGCTCTAGCAATCAACACTTTGTATTTAGCTTTGTTGTTGGACTCTTTGAAGTTGAACCTTAATGCATACTCCATGAAAGTCCCTTTCGGTATCTACACTATCATCCCTACTCCATAACCCTCTTTATTGGATCATACATCCATGTAAACTACTTATATCTGTTTTCCTTTACTAATTTACTGGGGTCACTCTCCCCCTCAGTGTTGGTAAATTATACGATGAAATCGGTGACGTCTTGCCCATTGACTGTAACTTTCTCTTTGTAGAGTATTTTGAACTCCTCGATCTCGACTGATCACTTCATCAATCGTTCAGAGACCTCTAAATTATAAAGGACTTACCTGATCGGGTAATCGGCTAGGACAACAATGGTATGGGCTAGGAAGTATATCCTTAACTTTCGGGCTGATATGAACAATGCAAACGCTATCTTCTCTAATATTAAGTATCTTAATTATGCTCCCCAAAACACTCTTCTCATATAGTAGACCTGTCATTGAACCCCTATTGTGGCCATCCACCGATCCCTGGACATGAGGGTGCATGAGGGAGGATCATAGGTACCGCGCGTCCCTCTCGGGAGCGCTTCGGCCGGCGTCATTTGGGTGAGGTGAAAAATGTAGAGAGATAGAGTCGCAAGTCTATTTTACTCAAAATAGATAAAAGAAAGGGAGCCACCCCGAAGTACAGCATCCAAAGACATACTGATGCATATGAAACCAAAATGATTCGAAAAGGGTCCGGAGGCTAAGTTACGAAATGAGAAGGTGTTAGGCACCCATTCCGCCCTTTCGGTCTCTCATGGGTTTTTGTTATTTTCCTTTATTTTCCCCGTGATGTGTGCATGTGTGTATATAGTGGATACATGAATCATCGACTTGCACCATGGAAGACGTAAAGCGAGTCATCCGTAGGAAGGTAAATAAATATTAGAAAATAGGATTTACGCGATTATCCTTACGTTGATCGTTATGAGGGAACGATAACGCATATGGGATAATACGCTACTAAGAACAAGTATACAGAATATAAGAGAATTGAGTTTAGAGAAAAATAGAAAATGAGAGAAAAAGTAAAAATAAGACTCGAGTCTCGAGTTTTACCCCGAGACGCCTATGTAACCTATAGAGGCATCAAAGTCCACGTAGTTTGCATAAAAAATGAGGGGTGGGGTTTATCCCATAAATCCAATCGGGGGATTCTCTTATTTGTGTGTGTGTGTGTAGAAAAAGTGTTTGAGTTATGAGAAAAGTGTAAGAAAAGTATGAGAATTCCCATTTGGAATTTATAAGCAAACTCACTTTTTCTTATTTTTTGGGTTTTTATTTATATGAAAATAAGAGATGTGCAATAATACTAAATAAAAAGTATATTAGGAAGTGTGAGATGAGATAAAGAAAGTGCTAAGTAATAAAACAAGTTATTGCGAATTTATGAGAATTTAAGGAGAGAGTTGAGAAAATTGGACCTTCTTGAAGATCTTGAGCTTGATCTGAATGTTGGAGATCAGCCCTTAGAATTGGATGATGATGGAGAGTGGTTAATTCACCAAGTTTGATGAAAAGGATGATGGAAGGTGAAGGTTGAAAAGGGATTTGGATGTGGAAATCGCGCTGACATCGAGAGAGATTTTCTGGACTTGCTGAGAGTGATATCTATCAGATCTGGGCTCTTCTTGCAAGTGAGGCCAGGCTTCCTTTTTATAGGCCCAGGGCATTTCCAATCGACATAGCCCCGTTCCTGCCAATCGGTAGGTGCGTTTAGGCACACTGCCAATAGGCAGGGTTTGGGACCTGCCGTTTGGTAGTGTCTTTCAAGACTTTTTAAAAAATTGGACACAGAACGCAAATCGTTGATCAGAATCGTGCATGGGGTGGACCATTAGAAAGGTAATTCAGAGACCTTTGAAAGTACTTGTACCGCTCCCGGGTTTGGGAGTTCACTTTGGGTCAAATATGGCTCAGAAGCATTCGTCGGTCCATTAGTCGGGGAATCGTCGGACATAAATGGATCGTTCGTCCGCATGGTAAGTCCGAATCGCATAGAGAGCGGATCGTTGGAAAGGTTAGGAGATGTACTTTGACATTCCAAAGAGTTTGATCCGTTTTGGGGGAGTTGACTTTGGTCAATCGGGCTCGAGAAACATTCACTGACCTTTCAGAGTAAAACGGATCGTTCGTCCGTACCGTAAGTCAAAATCACGCACGGAGTGGACCGTTGGAAAGGAGTTTCAGTGCCCTTTGAAGATTCATTCAGTCTCGGTAAAGATGGAGAGTGGACTTAGTTCAAATGGAGCTCGGGAGCGCCCGATGGCTTCTAGATCAGGTTTCGAGAGAAAATGGGTTGTTCGTCCGCTTGGTAAATCAGAATCATGCACGGGAAGAACCATTGGAAAGGGGATTCAGGGCCCTTTGAAGATTCATTTAGTTTCGGTCGAGCTGAAGATTTTGAATTTTGGTCAAACGGAGCTTGGGGGTGCCCGATGGATTCTAGGTCAGTACTCGGGGTATGACCTGGCTTTGTAGTGAGGAAGGGAGGTGCTAGGGACCTAAGGAGAGTTTAGGGGGTAATATAATGGGGTGTCTACAGAGCCCCTCGATGGGTGAGTTTGTAACAAATGATAGCCGTCGAATAGACACCGCATGATGCTTTTTGAAAGAGGATGACCAATTCAGAGGGATGAGGCCGATTCTGAGGACCTAAGGGAGCGAGGATGACCTATTCTGAGGGTCGAGACCAATTCTGAGGACCTATAGATTGTGCTCAGGATAACTAATTTGGTGGGTAGAAGCCGATTCTGTGGGCTTAAGTTGAGATGACCAATTATGCGGGTCGAAATCAATTCTGCAAGGTTAAGTAGAGATGACCAATTCTATGGGTCGAAGCTAATTCTGCGAGCTTAAGTTGAGATGACTAATTTTGCGGGTCGAAGCCAATTCTATGGGCTTAAGGTGGAGTTGACCAATTCTGCGGGTCGAAGCCAATTCCGCGGGCTTAAGTTGAGATGACCATTTCCGCGGGTCGAAGCCAATTCTGCGGGCTTAAGGTGGAGGCGACCAATTCTGCGGGTCGAAGCCAATTATTTGGGATTAAGGTGGGATGACCAATTCTACGGGTCGAAGCCAATTCTGCGGGCTTAATTAGAGATGACCAATTCTGTGGGCTTATGTAGAGATGACCAATTCTGCGGGTCGAAGCTAATTATGGGGGCTTAAGTAGAGATGACCAATTCTGCGGGTCGAAGCAAATTCTGCGAGCTTAAGGTAGAGGTGACCAATTCTGCGGGCTTAAGTAGAGATGACCAATTCTGCGGGTCGAAGCCAATTCTGTGGGCTTATGTAGAGATGACCAATTCTGCAGGCTTAAGTAGAGATGACCAATTCTACGGACTTATGTAGTGATGACCAATTCTGTGGGTCGAAGCCAATTATGTGGTCTTAAGTTTGAGATGACCAATTTTGCGGGTCGAAGCCAATTCTGCGGGCTTTAAGTAGAGATGACAAATTCTGCGGGTCGAATCCAATTCTGCGGGTCAAGGACAATTCTGTGGGCTTAAGTTGAGATGACCAATTCTGCGGGTCGAAGCCAATTCTACGAGCTTAAGGTGGAGGTGACGAATTATGCGGGTCGAAGCCAATTCTATGGGCTTAAGGCGGGATAACCAATTCTGCAGGTTGAAGCCAATTCTGCAGGCTTAAGTAGGGATGACCAATTCTGTGGGTCGAAGCCAATTCTACGGGCTTATGTAGAGATGACCAATTCTGTGGGCTTAAGTAGAGATGACCAATTCTGCAGGCTTATGTAGTGATGACCAATTCTGCGGGTCGAAGCCAATTCCGCGGGCTTAAGTATGAGATGAGCAATTCTGCGGGCTTAAGTATGAGATGACCAATTCTGCAGGTCGAATCCAATTCTGCGGGCTTAAGTAGAGATGACCAATTCTGCGGGTTGAAGCCAATTCTGTGGGCTTATGTAGTTATGACCAATTCTACGGGCTTAAGTATGAGATGACTAATTCTGCGGGTTGAAACCAATTCTGTGGCCTTATGGTGGGATGACCAATTCTTCGGGTCGAAGCCAATTCTACGGGCTTAAGTTGAGATGACCAATTCTACGGGTCGAAGCTAATTCTGTGGGCTTATGCAGAGATGAACAATTATGTGGGTCCAAGACAATTCTGCGGGCTTAAGTAGAGATGTTCTTGGGGAACTCTACCTGGGAGATTTATCTTGTGGTTTTGTTTTGGTCCGGGGAACCTACTACTGGAGGAATCTTTTGCATCCTCTGAAGGAAAAGCCAAAATTCCATTAGGGAGATTTAGGTGGACAAGGCTTTGGATGTATTGCTTGGGGAAAATTGAGGCCTTTTGGGCATGGGGTTGATTTTTAGAGATCCTCCGGGGATGTTGTCGGGAGGAGTTTTACTTGGGTTTTAAGAGTTCCTCTAGGGAAAAAGGGGTTGCTCTTGAGGGAGTGCGAAATTTTCTTGGTGAAAATGATCTAAATCCTTCCTGGTTTTTTAGGAATTTTTTGAGAAATTTTCAGGGCTTTCTGGTATTTTCTAGGAATTTTTGTATGAAATTTTAGGTGGGTGCCGGTCGGCATGGTATGGAGGGTGCCATTCAGCACTAGCACGGACTTTGGGATGGCCTCGGGAAGGTAAGGAGACAGTGCCAATCGGTGGGTGGGGGATTAATGCCGATCGGCATGACCCTTTGCATCCTATATAAAGGGGAGAGTTCCTTTCATTTTTCACAGCTTCTTGCTTTCTCTCTTTTTGCGATTTTCGTATGGAAATCATTCTAGCATTCCGATCTTTAAGAAATGGCCGCCTTTGTGAGCACTGCAGCGCATAGGGAATGGTTGACTGTTGATGACTGAGCGAACATGGAGTGGAGGGCCAGGGCGCCTCTTGCTTTGGGGAGCGAGAACTCCTTTGACGCATTTGAGCTGGTTGCGGATGAGCGGACTTTGTTACAATAGCCATCGCGTCATCTCTCTTCGAGGGTGGTGAAGCCTGTCAGTTATGTAAGTAACCTGACTTTTGGCATTCTTTTCTTTTTTCTCGGTGATTTTTCCTTCCTTCTTGAATTTTTGATAAGGTTTTTTTTTTTGATAGTCTGATATCTCTCTGAAGAACATGCGTGCCAGTGGGACGACGGGGCTTAAGGATGTCTTGGAGCATCTTCCACCTTTGGTGCATTGGGTGGTATCATCAGCGGGTTTTGAAAGGTTGGCATCTGCGTTGGATGAGATGCTTCGGTCGATAACGGTCTTATGAGCTTTGGGGGAGAGATGGTGGGATACTACCCCCACCTTCCATTTAGGTTTTGGGGAGATAACCGTGACTCCCATAGACGTGCAACAACTGTTGGGGTTGGATTATGATGGGGAGCAGATAGAGGTGGATCGCTCTCTGAGGGTGAGGCCGGAGGCGATGCATCTGGCTGTCTTTGTTGAAGGATGTCTTACTGAGTAGGGTGGTTGATGTGGAGGATGGGCTGTAGGTGAGGCAAATGGACCTATTGTTCATTTTACTGGTGCTAGGAGGTTTCATGGTGTCATCGAGTGGCGACGTCGTCCATTTGTGGTTCTTGCCATATTTGAGGATGTTTTCTAACATCCCTCTCTATGATTGGGGAAGTCTGACTTTGGCGACCCTTTATTTTTTTTGGACGCATTCAGCCGGTGCTGTCGATAAACTTTTACTGGAGCCACATATCTCCTTGAGGTATCCTTTAATTTTGTGCATTTTCCTTTCATGCATTCACATTTTCCTTATGCGTCTTTTTTTTAATTGTGAGTCTTTGGCAGACGTGGTTCTATGAGGTAATTGGGTGCAATACCCAGCTGATTGCCTTGAAGGACGAGATTGTTGGGGACTTCTGTCGATTATATCCATGGCGTAAGGCCAATCGGCAGTCGAAGGGATCTCTCTCTCTAGAGGCGGTATTTCAAGTCTTAAATGGCCTGACCAGTGGTAGAGTAAGACTCTTTTCTTTTCAGTCTTGATTTTTACACATTCTGATTCTGTATTGACTTATGCCTGCTGGGGATTTTCAGGTGACTTTTTACCTTTGGGGGACAACCATTCAGGATACGGGGGCGATCGGGGTGAATGCGTAGATGAGGCATTTGCTAGCGTTGATACGGCTGCGCCGTATGACTATATGGACTTTGTGACAAGCTGGTTGATGGCGCCCAACATATATGATGCCTCGCCTTTCCCTTCTGCGGGTTCGAGTCGGGCGGTGGGGTCTTCCCACAATGGCGGTGGTCCGTCGACGTCTACGACGGCGACGACTTCTGAGGTTCCTTTTTTTCGATTGCATACCCCTTCATACAACATCCGACATGCTGATGGAGGGATGGTTCCTATGTTGCACCATCCTCATGCGATGGATCCAGAGGAGTTGGGTTTGAGAAAGGAGGTTCTTCGTCCTACGGTATACCTTCTTCCTCTTTTTAGTTCCTTTTCTATTTTTATCCCTCTTTGATACTGATTTTGCCTTTTTCTTGCAGCAAGTTCGGGTGTCGACCACTTGGTTGAGGGACATCAGAGACTGGATATCTTCGATGACTGCCCATATTCGGGATGGGATCCCAGTTCCTTCTTGATAGGTGCCCATCTGCTTCATCCAGGGAGGACTCTGGCTCGGGTAGCGGTGGTGCGTCATCTCGCCATTGGGGAAAGAGAGCGCGTCGCAGGGGTGGAAGCTCTTAGAGAGAGGGGTGAAGGGTAGGTGAGAGAGAGAGAAATTGTGGGTTTGGGCTGAGTCCCATTTTTTTTTTCTTTTCTTTTATTTCCTGCAAAATTTGATGTAACACAAAAGAATATATATATGAAATGCAATGGGATTTTTTATTATCTTTTGTTAATGGTGAGTGAATGCATGCACATGAGCTTTTTACTTTGCTGCTGAGACCATAAAAAAAGATATTTTTGGGATTTTTTTGAAAAAAAGTTTTAAAAATAGGAAATTATATAGGGGTGGAAGGGGATTTTTTTGAAACTCTATTGAGAATATGAATTTTATTTTTATTGGGTTTTTGATTTTGACAAAAGAGGAAAAAGGAAAATTTCCAAAAATAGGGGGTTGTCGATCGGCAAGACCCTTGTCCTGCCTATCGGCAGTCAAGTCCAGTACCATCAATTCAAAGATTTGATTAATGCCCTCTTCAGCCTCTTGTACTTTGTGGGGTAGAATTTCCTCCGATTTCTGCAGGGGTTATGTCTTTTGTGAGGGTTCTCCAGTATAAAAAAGGGTAAGGGTGGAGTGTTTTTATCACACCTTCACATTCTTACTTACTTACCACTATCTCTTAGTCCTGTAAGATGGCTCTCCCTAGTAGTATTGAGTTTGCTAACTACCTCGAAGCCTTGGAAGCGATGTGCTCTTATAATGTTGACTATGATGCTTTCAACATGCGTCGAGTCTCTTTGTGGCACAATCGGTCCATTGAGTGGAACATGATGATGGCGACGGTACAATTTTGGTACCTCTAAGACCATGTATTCCGCTTTGGCTTGGATGAAGTTTGTCCTAACTACGAGGAATTTTCTGCCATGCTGGGGATAAATCTTAGTGTTGCCATGGCTCTGCCTGAGTTTTCCCATTCTCTCAGGGATTTGCTGGCCGTGCAACTTCATATTTTCCCTTCTGCGACTAGATCACTGGTTGCTGGAGGAATAATATCCCTCCCGGCGATGTTGTAGTCCGTACATTTGTGGGAAGTAGGTGATGCTGGCTATGCTAAAGCCGTTGGTCTGGGTCTAGTTTCAAAATTGCAGATGGTGACTGGGGAACTGTTGGTGGATCCACAACTTGCAACCATTACTTCATGGATGTCATACCATTGTAATCCTGCGGTGGTGATACTGGCAGAGACCCTGAACGGTCAGGATGCCTGGCGAGAAGGTCATTCTGACTTCCTACGGGGTAGCCCCGTGATGCTGTTCATGTGGTTATCTGAAAGACTCCGCCTGGTGACTCTGCCAGAATATCCTTTGTCAGCTGTACCCAACTTCTTTTCGTGTCACTTCTTTAGCATTGGCCTGGATATTGAGAGCTGGGAGAATTGTCTTGTGGAGCATGGGGCTCGAAATCTCTACTGGTCAGTGCCTTGGTGGGGACAGTTGTTGCATGTTCTGGATCTAGGAGAATACCCTTATGTCCGGCTGGTTGGTCTCATCTGAACCATTTTTTATTTCCCTTGGCGATTTCTGTTCCAATTTGGCTGGGCACAGGTCGTGCCACCTCGGACACTTAATTTATTTGTGGTAAAGTATTTGACCGAGCGTCTGCACCTGTAGCTTGGCTCTTTATGGGAGAGTCGGCGTTCGTCGGCCCGTTCCTCTCAGTCTATTGGGAGAGTTTGGCATATCCCTGGGGGTTATATGAAGTGGTTGTGGAGAAGAGTAATTAGCCAGAAGTTGGTAGTGGAGACTGGACAAAAGTGGCTTGTCTCTTTTAACACCATGGAAGGAGGTGTTGTGGTTTTTTCGAAGCTGGTTCGAGTTTATCGGTCCATGGAGTGTCTGTGAAACTCTGTTCAAGCAGGGGAAACTTGGGGACCCCAGGATGCAGATGATGATGATAGAGAGGGCTCATCTGGTAGCTGTGGGTAGGATGGTTTATTTTGTAATGGGGAATAAATGTGCGGATTTTATTTGTCTTTTTTAGGAGGGTAGGGGGAAGGGAGTTATCCGTTCCTTTTCTTATGTAATCTATATCGTAATTTCTTATTAGTGAAATAAACAAGTTTCTGATCATCCAGCAGTGCCTTTCGATGAATTTTGCATTGTTTGAATTATCTATACCGATCGCTAAGGCATACATAATCCTTTTGTTCAAATATATATTAGAATGAACTGTCGTTCTTGGAGGTAAGAAAAGAATAGTATTTTGTGAAAAAGAAAGGGAGTGCTCATATAAGGTGTATGAGCTGCCTACGTACCTCTGGGGTATTGACATTTTATACTTTGTTTAAAAATGGTTATTTGCAAAATGGTTATTTGCAGAGGATCAGGCCCACGTAGTTCTGGACAAGGGGAAATGAAGAGATTTTTTTTTAGAATAGAAAGGAGACGAGAAGAATCATAGCGCACCAAGATTTTGAACTAGGGGTAGAACTTCTTAAGACGGTCTAGGTTGACTGGACGAGCCATCTCTTCCCCATCTAAGTCGATAAGCATGGCGGAACCGCCGGACAAGATCTTCTTGAAAATGTAGGAGCCTCTCCAATTGGGCTTGAATTTCCCTCTGGGGTCCTAGATGGGTTTTATGATTTCTTTGAGGGCTAGGTCCCCTTCTCAGACACCTCGGTACTTGAATCTCTTGTTGAATGAAAGAGATATTTGGTAATGGTACCCTTGTATGTGGTATAGCTCTTTTAGTCTCCGTTCGTCTAGGAGGGTCAGTTCGTCAAGACGACTTTGACACTAGTCTTCTTCACTGACCTTGCTTTCAAGCGTGATGCGTAGCGAGGATATTTCCAGCTTTACGGGTAGGCCTTCTTCCATGCCGTAGACAAGAGAGTAAGGGGTATCCCCAATAGAGGTTCGAATTGAGGTTCAACAGCCCCAGAGGGCATACGGGATTCGGTCGGCCCAATGTCAATAGCTTTTGGTCATCTTGCTGATGATGGCTTTGAGGCTCTTGTTGGCGACTTCAATTGCACCGTTGGTTTGAGTTCGGTAGGGAGAAGATTTGTGTCTCTGAATCCCATACTCGCTGATAACCTCGATAGTTTCTGCCTCGAAATTAAAGCCGTTATCTGATACTAGTTCGTACGGGGCCCCATATCGGCAGATGATATTTTTCTTGATGAATTTGGTCACTTTCTTGGCGTTTAGTACTGTGTATGACTTAGCTTCAACCCATTTGGTGAAGTAATCAATGGCAACTAGGATGAACTCATGCCCGTTTGAAGCCTTCGGTGTAACCTTCCCTATGATGTCGATACCCTAGGTGGAGAACGACCAGGGAGAGGTCATGTTGTATAATTTGCATGAAGGCAGATGCTGAAGGTTGGAGAACTATTGGCATCTGAGGCATCTTCGGACATAAGCGGTGCAATCTTGGGTTATGGTGGTCCAGTAGTAGCCCTGTCGGATGATTTTCTTGGCAAGCATCTGACCGTTCATATGGGGTCTGCATTCCCCGCTGTGGATCTTCTGCATTATCTTTTCAATGTCAGCCCCTGCGATGTAGTGCGGATGGGTTCCATCAAAGTTTCTTTTGAGCAGTGCTTTGTGACAGATGATGTATTGGGCATCCAGTCTTCGAAAGGTTGCTCTATCTTTCTTATTGGAACCCTCGGGATACCTACCATACTTGAGGAGGCGCTAGATATCATAGTACCAACAATTGGCTAGATCGGGATCTTTTGTGGTGACGAGCTCGATGTGGTAGCAGTGGGTTGGCTTGTCTTGCTTTTGAATCTGGAAGGGGTTCATTGTGATTCCTTCGGGCATGTCAACCGTGGAGGTGAAGGTAGCAAGGGCATCAACTAGATTATTTTTTGCTCTCGATAAGTAATGGAAAGTGATGTCTTTGAATTAGGAGGCTAGTTCTTCCAAATGGGCATAGAAGGGTTGGAGTTTCTCATCCTTGACTCTCCATTTTCTAAGCACTTGACTGATGATGAGGGCGGAATCCCCGTATACATCTAGGCATTGAATACCTTTCTTAAGAGCAACTTTGAGGCCTACTGTGCATTCCTCGTATTCAGTCATGTTGTTGGTGCAAGGGAAATCCAGCTTGATGGCGATTGGAGTGTGGGAGTCATCTGGGGTGATCAGAAGTATCCCAATTCCATATCCCTTCTTGTTAGCAGCGCCGTCATAGAACATTTGCTATCAAAGGTTATCTTGAGCAGTGCAAAGGATGTTTTCATTTGGGAATTCGAAGATCCAGACATCAGTTTATTCTACGGGGTAATCATCGAGATAGTTAGAGATGGCTCTTCCTTTGTGGGAATCTTTAAGGTATTGGGCTAGAAAAGCCCCAGCTGCAGTGTCAGTTATGGTTAGGTATAGGAGCAGGGGGAGACCAGGCTATGGTGGCATGAGTATCAGGGGTTGGGTAAGGTATTGTTTGATTTGGTTAAAATCTTCTTGGCATGCCTCGTTCTAAACTTTAGTTGAATCTTTTCGAAGGAGTTTAAAGATAGGTTCGCAGATGGAGGTTAGCTGGCTAATAAATCGGCTGATGTATTGCAATTTCCCAAGGAAACTTCGAAGCTATTTCTCTGTTCGGGGATGTGGCAAATCAAGTATGGCTTTTAGCTTGGCAGGATCTGCTTCTATCCTATTCTCACTGACCATGAATCCTAAGAGTTTTCCCTTTGTAACGCCGAAGATGCATTTTTGCGGATTGAGTCTCATCTGATACTGTCGCAGTCATTCGAAGAACTTTCGAAGAGTAGGAACATAACCCTCTTTAGTTTTGGATTTGATAATCATATAATCCACATAGACCTCAACTTCTTTGTGAATCAAATCGTGCAAAATGGTTGTGGCAGCCCTCTGGTAGGTAGCCCCAGCATTCTTGAGACCAAATGGCATGACAGTGTAGCAAAAGGTTCCCCATGGGGTGATGAATGCATTTTTTCTTGGTGGTTTGGGTACATTTTGATTTGGTTGTATCCGATAAACCTGTTGATGAATGAATTGAGAGCATGACTGGCTGTGTTGTCCATGATCATGTTGATATTGGGTAGTAGATAATCATCCTTTAGAGAGGCTTTGTTCAAGTCCTAATAGTCTACACACATCCGAACTTTTCCTCCTAATTTCAGCATAGGCACTATGTTAGCTAGCCTCGTGGGATATTAGATCACACGAATAAAGCCTACGTTCAACTGTTTGACCACCTCTTTTTTGACCTTGAGCGACCATTCAGTACAGATCTTTCTCAACTTTTGTTTGATCGACTTTTAATATGGGAGAGTGGGAATCTCATGCTGAGCTATTTCAGGATCAATGCCGGGCATATCATCGTAGGACCATGCGAAGACATCCACGAATTCTTTTAGTAATTCTTTGAGTTGTGCACACTCATGCTTGTCGAGGGTAGTCCCTAGCCAAATCTCGCGTAGTTGGCTACTAGAACCGAGGTTAATAACAACAGTCTCTTCTTCATTAACTTGAACGCGATTATGTTGTTTATTATTAACCTTATTTAGATCAGTTAAGAATTGTTCATTTGCAAAATCATCATCATCGAAAGTTTCATTAGAATCCAAACAGTTAATGTAAGGCACAACAAGATACTGAAAATCTTCATTTATTTCATTAATAAGAAAAATAGCATTGAGAACCTCGGCCAAAAGAGGACTCGATTACATTTGAACAAGGATAGACAACAGAAGAAGAAATGGGGTAAACATTAGGATTAGGGGAGGTTTTAGTAGGTATAACTGGCACAGCATACCAGTTGAGGAGAGGTGTATCAGCAGCTTTAATCAGGTGGGATGGATCCAGTGATGTAGTGCCTGAATGAACCATGCAGAGTGTCAGCCCCAATGTCTGTAAGTTGAAGGAATCTTTGGAGTTACTTTCCTCAGTTTCTTCGTTATCTTTAATGAGCGGTTATATAAGGTGTTGGGAATTTTCAGCCCATGGGTAGCTGTCTTGGAAAAAGATCTCCATTCCGGGCTTCATCTTCTTGTCTATATGGTCATACCATGATTCCAAAAAGCCGAAAAAGGGGAAGTCCTCACCCTCTTTGATGAATCGTCCGTTCAAGGAGTCACATGGGATAGTCTGGACGCAGTCTAGTCTTCTCTTTGGTCGAGACTCGCGGATCATTCTGAGCTCTTATTCTGACGGTTGATACCCCAAACCACAGGGAGAGGGAAAGCCTTCTTTAGTTCAATGGGTTCAAGTATCCCTTGTTGCTTTTGCCCTAGCCCCAGTCCGGGCATGAAGTGCATATTTCTGAATATCTGAATCACCTTGACGTTGCCATGAGGGTCATATTCTGGACAAACCTTTTCTTTGAAGTTATCCCCTGTCAGGAGTAGAAGTGGTTCAACTCAGAATCCTGATAGGAGCATATCATTTGACCCGTGCTGTATCTCAAGTATTGGACTGCTGGTACTTGTACCATTGGCATTGACGTCGTCGCCCAAGATGGTAATGACCCGTCCATCGGTGAAGAACATTAATTTCTGATGGAGTGAGGAAGACATGCCCTTGATACCGTGAAGCCACAATCGTCCTAATAACAGGTTAAAACAAGCTGGGATGTCAATAACTTGGAATTCGACGACAGGATTTATAGGGCCAACCCCTATTACAAGCTTTATGGATCCCATCACCTCCCGACGGGTATTATCGTAGGTACGCAGAGCAGCGGAGGTTGGAGCGAGGTCGCTTTCTTTTAGTCCTAAACATTTGAAGGTTCTCAGTGGGCAGGCATTCAAGGCGGATCCATTATCGACCAGAGAGAGTGGTACGATTTTCCCCATAACTTCGACGGAGATGTTGAGTGCATGATTGTGGTTTGGCCCAATTATGGGGATTTCTTCTTTGAAAAAGGATAGCATTCGGGTAGAGGTCAAGGATCCGACTAAATTTACCGCTTCTTCTGGTGTGGTAGAAGGAGGAACTGTGGGTCCAGTGAGCAAATTGTACATGAAAAGTCCCCATAGAGTGATGCTAGCTTGAGTTTTCTTTAGTTGATCGAGGATCTTGCGCTCCTCGAGTGTCATTTCTAGCATAGGAAGATTTTCAACGCCCTATCCCTTGTCATTGGCTGGTAGTGAGTTTGGGATCTGGTAATGCCTCCCTGATCTGGTTATGTAATTTACTGAAGAAGGGAAGAACATGAATCCCATTTCCTCGTCAACCTTGGGTTGGTCTGCCACCTCGTTTATCTCTCCGAGGAGTTCTTCATATGATATCATTCCACACATGTCGGATACCGGGCCAGTTTTCTCTGAAGCTTACTCTTCATTCGAATCTTCAAATTCTCCCCCCCATTCGTTGGCAATAATTCTGTCTTTCCATGTAAAGTCGATATATTTTACAACTTCAATGGCTTCTTCATACAGGTCTTCCCAATCGGCGGGGATGTGTAAGGGTGAAGGGACCAGGTGACCTTGTAGCTTCAAAGCATCGAATAACTCGATGATACTACAAATGTTATTGGTTTGTCTGAATAATTCTGCCATAATCTGGACAATATCATCGGTCGGTACTACCCAACGGTCTAATTCTCAGGTCTATTTTCTTGCCTCCAAGAATAACGTGCTAAACCTCTAGCAATCAATGATCATCTGTGGGGGCAATATTAGCCCGAACTCCAGGAGTTGCTTTAAGACTTCTGATAATTCCATACTGCTATTTTTGGAATGGGCATGGATGACGATGCATGCTCTGGTAAGGAGTGACAGTGCCTGATCAATGAGGCTAGCAAGGTGTATGAAGAAATATGGGAAGATTTGGATAAGTTTAGGAAAGTATATGGGTGTGAATTGAGTTGAGGGATTGAATTATGGGTTCTCTTATAGAAAGATGGTATTAACATGATTTGGAAGTGGGTTATAAGTAGTGTTTGGCTTAGGATTGGCTGGTGGGGCGATGGTACCCCGATCGATTAGACCTTGGATTATGTTTCAAAGGTGAAAGCATTGGTCGGTGGTATGGCCAGCAGTTTGGTGCAAGGTGCAATGGGCATCTGGCTTGAAGTTTCTTGGGAGTGGATTTGGCAATGGATGGGGATCGAAAGGTTTGTTAAGGTTTCGTCTTAACAAGGCTTGATAAACTTTGGATAGGGGATCATGGGGCTCGGTATATTCCTTTCGGATTGGGATAAGGAGGCTTTCTAGTACCCATGAGGTGGTTGGTTGAGGGATGTTGTTGATGGTTGAGACTGTAGCACTGGCAGGTTTATCATATTTTCTGGGGGTGAACTGTCCGGACACCTTCTTTATTTCAACTTCTGTTTTTTCAAGACCTTTCTTGATTTCTACTCCTACTTCTTTTTGAGCTCGAAAGTGGGGATAGTATTGTCCTCCCATCGTTGCTCGGACATGGGGTAGAAGTTCCTCTTCACTATGATGACTTGTTCTTCCTCGGAAGGCCGATTGGTCAATGTTGCTACTTTTTCCCTCAATCGGGCGATGAAGTTATTGACTGACTCCCCAGAGTTCTATTTAAGCAACTCTAAATCATGACGGACGACCTCAAGCTCTTCATTGTATTTGTACTGTGACATGAATTCTCGGGCTACATCCTCCCAACTACGAATCCTAGACTCTTCGAGAGACAAAAACCATTGGAGGGTGCTATTCTTCAGATTTTGCTGAAACAATTGGGCCATCACTTCTTCATAATCCCCTAGTAGAGTCATGGAATGGTGATAACTTCGGAGATGAACAATCGGGGGTCCACTTCCTCCAAATTTCTCGATATTTGGCATCTTGAACTTCTTGGGTAACCTCGCTTTAGGATAAGGAGACATGTGGGTGTGGTCCATGTAATTCCCCGAGATTCTGAATTGGTCAAACTTCTTGGTGAGCATCTAGAGGTCCTCTTTGAGTTTGTTCAGCTCTTCTTCCTTCGGATTAACGATCATAGGCAAGTTAGCCCCATGCTGGGCAAGATTTGGCATCGGAAGCTAGGAAGGCGGCGACCCATTAGCAGGAGGGGCACGTGGAGCGTGATGATATTCTTCGAAAACTTAGATGGGCTCGAGTGGGACTATAGCGCGAGGAAATAGGGCCTCGGGCTCTTGAGGAACAGGAACCTGGTTTCATTGCATTTCTCGGACCTCAGTTTGGAGGTTGTCAATCTTTGACACAAGTTGAGCTAGGACTGCCATCAGATCCGGCTTCACAATGGGTACTTGATCTGTGTTCTCCATGGAAAGAGGATGGATTTCGAAATCGAAAGGAGTAATAGGGGAACGAACGGAACTCCGGGGTGACTTGACTGAAGACCGAAGGCAATAAGGAGCCAGTCCAAGGGCTTGTGATCCACCTGAGAAGGCGTAAAATGGGATTTATTTTTGAGAAAAAAAGGGATGAAAATATTTTTGATTTTTTTTTGATATTGAAAGACAAAATATTTTTGGATTTTTGATAAAGAGAGGAAATTTTTTTTTGGATTTTTGATAAGTAAAGGAAAAGATATTTTTGGATTTTGGATAAAAAAAAAGAGAATTTTCTTTTTGGAGATGGTCTCAGCATGATTATTATAATTATTATGTTTTCACTTGTAGTAATTCTCCTAAATGCAAAATGAAATACCGGATGGGATCCGAGCCTGGAAAAATTGGGTTTGTAATATATGCAAAGCTATGGCTGGACTTGTGACCAGGCTCACGGGCAGTTTCTAATTTTAAAAATGCGCAAAAATTCGAGCGGCACGACGACCAAAATTTCGGCAGAGTTTCGGGTAGAAACCGACAATCTAACATGTGTGTCCTAGGCTTGACACCTATATGCGGGTATGTAGTTGGTCGGGTGAATCGAAAAGGGTTCCCCCCTTTGGTGTGACTTCCACGATATACATCTTTCTCTTGCGGGAAATCGGTACGTGTGGACGAACCATTTGATATACCTGAGTGTACCTGAATTGCCTCACCATATACCTCATGGGGACGGTACGTGTGAGAGAGAATTCGATATACTCGGCGTATGCGAACGAGTTCCCTGCGATATACCTCCCGTCATGACTTCGATCAAGCGGTACGATGCGGGGGGAACTGTTCGATATACATCAAAGGTACTTGTCCAATGGAAGGTGAGAGTGATATCGCTTAGGCTAACTGTGCCCAGCGGGACCAACGCCCATCACGAAGTGACCCTCCAATTACTGGGTAAAAAATTGGTCAATAACAATGCTCTTTGGTGATGTCGTGTGAATCATGCATGATTCTCTTATTAGTCTCTTATGAGAATGTCTTTTCCGATTATGCCAAACAGGGAGCAAAGTACAAGTACCAATGGTACACTAAGTATGGATGGATGGTACGTGCAATATGTGGATATATGTGACCCTAGGTGCATGTGGTGCGAAGTGTACATGGAGAATTTTCTACAAGTGTGTGAATAGAAGCATAAGTGTAATACCCCGTATTTTTGGCAATATTTATTTTTGGGATTAATTAATTAAATGAGAATTAATTGGGAATTAATCCGGATAAAATACTAGCGAGATGTGAGTTGGTATTTGACTATATTGAGTATATATGATGTTATATGAATATTGAATTATGAAATTTGTCGTGAGATTGATATACGACAATTTGGACATTTTATTGGGACGCGGGTGACAGTCGCGTCAGGTTATAATTATTTTATTTATAAAAGTGAATTTAAATTCTATGAACCGTATGGTCGTTTTGAGTGCGCCAATGCGTCCGGAAGGGTCGAGATAGTCAGAAAACACTAGCCGGGGGTTTAGTTTGGGTTCCGGGGCATTTTTCGGCCATACCGGCATCTTATAGGGGTATTTTGGTAATTTTATATTTTTGGAAATTAAAAGTGACGAAAATTAGTAAATTATATCTGATGTGGATTTGACCCACTAAGCCACTAACCAACCCATGTTAACCTAATAGGTTACGTAGGTTATTAGAATTAGGTTTCTAATTACTTTCCAAAAGAAAACCCTAGCCACCATTAGAGAAAAGCTTGGAGAGAGAGAGAAGAAAGGAATTCTGCAGAAAGAGAGAGAGAACTTCATCAAATCAACACCAAAAATCAGAGATTGGAACAGGCAAGTGGTTTAATTTCAATTATTATAGAGAATGCATCTTCCATGTGTAGGAATTTACATAAATCTAATTGTTCTTGAGAGTTAATAAAAACCCATTTTAATTGGACTTAGAATTTGAATGTTGAGGAGTAATTGCATGTATAATCGTAGAGGAATGATTACCCTGATGTAAATATGTGTTGGATGTAACAAAAACAAATCTAATTTGAGTAAATTGATGATCATAAATTTTAGGGTTTATGTTCTTGAAAATTTGGGGAAAAGTGTAGAGATTTGATGGATTGATGATGATTAGGATGAATTGGTCCTTTAAAATACGTTTGTATATAACCTTGATATGTTTAGGGATGATTATAAACCATAAAACATTGTTGGGACGAATTTTGGTTGAGATTAGAAGTGTAGAAATTGGTGAAAAACGAATATAGAATTTCTGGGCTTGAATCTGGTCACTCGTTAGAAGACCTACCCAAGTCGTTCAAACGAGCTCGTTCGAACGAGCTTCTAATGAGTTGATAGTTTGGGGTTCTAACGAGAGGGATGTTCGTTCAATAATCTCGTTCGAACGAGATCTCGTTAGATAGCCCAGTTCGTTCGAACGAAATCTCGTTCGAACAGCCTCGTTCGAACGAGACTTCTAACGAGCTGGCAGTTTCGGCCTTTTTGGCCTGTTTTGATTTTGGGAGTCCCGTAAACTTGTTCGAGGATAGAGATAACATTCCTTTGATGGTGTAATAGTATACTTGTTACATTTGGGATATAATGAGGAGTAAATTATATAATTGTGGAACGATTCAAATGAACATTATGGATTGAGACGTGAGTGCTTACTACGACGTGAGAATAAATTATGGCGCGTATAAATATGGATCGGGATTATATAAGTTGTATATATATTAAGTTGGTACGAGAATGTGATAAGTACTACAATTAATTACGGTGATTACTAAGATGCGTGCTTACTTAGTATTGGTATATGATTTGTGTGTATGACATACCTACCATACTTGCTATCACGGGAGGTTTGCGTTCGCTTAGGGCCCTCTAATCCTTGTGTTGCCCGAATTTAGACTGGTTACCTCGATGAACATAGGTCAGAGAAAGACTTATTGGGATGTTAATAAGTCCGCTGATCGTGGGAGCGTAGGTATGTGCGTGACCCATGTGATGTGACTGTGTTCGCCTCCATTATTTGTGATGTTGTTTTCTGTGAACTATTCCCGAGAGATTCGGAATATGTAATCCTTATGTACGTGATGTACCGGGATGGATAGCAGAGTATGTGTGCACCGCAGCTTAGTCTCGGAGTGCTTATATTGTATATTTATGTTGTGGAAAATATACACTTAGTAAAATGAGAACTTTCATATGGTATTTGGTGTATAACTATGGAATAACATAAGGGATGATCTATAATGAGCTGTATTACTTTTACGTGAGAACCTGAATTTACGTTAAGCCCCTATTTAATTGCGAGCGTTATCATGTTAATGGGAACCGAGTAATAAGGGTAGAACCTATGACAATCTAGCTAGATATGATGTCACTTAGCTAGTGGGTTAGTGTCATTTTAGATGGGTACTTACGTTAGGAGTGCACAGTTAGACGAGAGGTGAGAATTTCATGTGAGTGCACGTCCTAACATGTACTTTGCATTTAATGTTTTAAATGTTTTTAAAGCACTTGCAGGTTTTTAAAATATCTCCACATTCGGGCTCTGACCCGTTTGCTTTCAAATCTATTTTTCTTGTAAAAACCATTTTAGGTGCCCAGCCACAAGGACACCATGCATAGGATACGCATTCAGATGACGAGCTGTAGCTGTTTGTGGAAGTTACAGGGATTTGCTTTTAGACGCTTCTATCATTTGGATTCCATGTTCAGTATTCTTCAGTTTTAGGGCATGTTGCCCAGTTCCATTAGAGATACATTTCCATTTCAGTTTTTCAGACTTTGGCATGTATTGATTCAGTATTCAGTATTTTAGTATTCATTTCAGTTTGTGGTATTGTAGTGAGGAGTTTCCTCTAGACTTTATTTACATTATGCGATGGTAATTCTATTTACTTCGTTATGGTGAATGGTGTTATTATTCTTCATTACACTTGTTGCATGTTAATCAGATTTAAATTAACATTTGACAAATTACTTTTTAAATATTAGGTGGTTAGTAATAATAAAAATGTTTTCGACAGTGATGCTATTAACTGAGTCAACTTGGCATTTTGGTTTAATTTAATAAAGGAGTAGCTACCCGGTATTTAATTAGTCGGGGTGTCACAATAAGTATGGGAGATACATGAAAAAAGGGAACATGCAAAAATGGGGAAAATATGAATAAGTATAACATCCACGTAAATAGAGTCTAGCCCTCAAAAGAAAGTCCCCAACAGAGTCTCCACCGTGGCCATCGCCCGATCCTCACGGCGGGCGGGCGCATGAGGGATGATCCTAGGTCCCGCGTGTCCCTCTCGGGAGCGCTTTGGCCGGCGTCATTTGGGTGAGGTGAAAATGTAGAGAGATAGAGTCGTCAGTCTATTTTACTCAAAGCAGACAAAAGAAAGGGAGCCATCCCGAAGGACAGGATCCAAAGACATTCTGATGCATACCAAACCAAAATGATTCGAAAAGGGTCCGGAGGCTAAGTTACGAAATGGGAAGGTGTTAGGCACCCATTCCGCCCTTTCGATCTCTCATGGGTTTTTGTTATTTTCCTTTATTTTCCCCGTGATATGTGTGCATGTGTGTATATAGTGGAGATAGGAATCATCGACTTGGACCATGGAAGAGGTAAAGCGAGTCATCCGTAGGAAGGTATATAAATATTAGAAAATAGGATTTATGCGGTTATCCTTACGTTGATGTTTATGGGGGAACGATAACGCATATGGGATAATACGCTACTAAGAACAAGTATACAAAATATAAGAGAATTCGGTTTAGAGAAAAATAGAAAATGATAGAAAAAGTAAAAATAGGACTCGAGTCTCGAGTTTTATCCCGAGACGCCTACGTAGCCTATAGAGGCATCAAATTCCACGTAGTTCGCATGCAAAACGAGGGGTGGGGTTTATCCCATAAATCCAACTGGGGGATTCTCTTATTTGTGTGTATGTGTGTGTGTAGAGAAAGTGTTTGAGTTGTGAGAAAAGTGTAAGAAAAGTATGAGAATTCCCGTTTGGAATTTATGAGCAAACCCTCTTTTTTTTATTTTTTGGGTTTTTATTTATATGAAAATAAGAGATGTGCAATAATACTAAATAAAAAGTATATTAGGAAGTGTGAGATGAGATAAAACAAGTGCTAAGTAATAAAACAAGTTATTACGAATTTTGGAGAATTTAAGGAGAGAGTTGAGAAAATTGGACCTTCTTGAAGATCTTGATCTTGATCTTGAATGTTGGAGGGAATCCCTTAGATTTGGATGATGATTGAGAGTGGTTAATTCACCATGTTTGATGAAAATGATGATGGGAGTTGAAGGTTGAAAAGGGATTTGGATGTGGAAATCGCGCTGACTTCGAGAGTGGTTTTCTGGAGTTACTGAGAGTGATATCTATCAGATCTGGGCTCTTATTGAAAGTGAGGTCAAGCCTCCTTTTTATAGGCCCAGGGCATTGACGATCGGCATAGCCCTGTTCCTTCCAATCGAATGATGCATTTAGGCACACTGCCGATAGGTAGGGTCTAGGACCTGCCGTCTGGGAGTGTCTTTCAGGCCTTTTTTTCAAAAAATCGTCCACTGAATGCAAACCCTTGATCAGAATCGCGCATGGGGTGGACCGTTGGAAAATTAATTCAGAGACCTTCGAAAGTCCTTTGGATGGAGTTGACTTTTGGTCAAATATGGCTCGGAAGCATTGGTCGGGGAATCATCGGACGCAAACGGATCGTTCGTCCGCATGGTAAGTTCGAATCGCACACGGAGTGGATCATTGGAAAGGTTAGGATATGTACTTCGACATTCCAAAGAGTTTGATCCAGTTCGGCGAGTTGACTTTGGTCAACCAGTCCTGAGAAGCATTCGGTGACCTTTCGGAGTAAAACGGATCGTTCGTCTGTTCCGTAAGTCAGAATCGCGTACGGAGTGGACCGTTGGAAAAGGGGTTTCAGTGACCTTTGAAGATTCATTCAGTCTCGGTTGAGATAAAGAGTTGACTTACATCAAATGGAGCCCGAGAGCGCCCGATGGCTTCTAGATCAGGTTTCGGGGGAAAATGGGTCGTTCGTCCGCATGGTAAGTCAGAATCGCGCACGGGATGGACCATTGGAAAGGGGATTAAGGGCCCTTTGAAGATTCATTCAGTCTCAGTCAGCTGAAGATTTTGACTTTTGGTCAAACGGAGCCTGGGGGTGCTCGATGGCTTCTAGGTCAGTACTCGGGGTATGACCTGGGTTTGTAGTGAGGAAGGGAGGTTCTAGGGACCTAAGGAGAGTTTAGGGGTAACAAAATGGGGTGTCTACAGAGCCCCTCGACAGATGAATTTGGAACAAATAATAGCCGTCAAATAGACACTGCATGATGCTTTTTGAAAGAGGATGACCAATTTCACTCTATATATTTTGCTCGACAGGAGGATCCTAGTCCACATGTTGCTCCAGTATCGGTGGAGAAAAGGTTGGTAAGCGACTTAAGATCTTTTCGAGTTGGTTTTAAAGTGATTAATGTTTCTCTCTGAGGTCATTTATGGATTGCGTCACTTGATTCTTATTAATGGCTTTAGAAATAGTCGTTCCCACAAATAGCACCAATTATATTGGGGTGAAAATTTGAGTTTACACACCAGAAACAATAGATTTATAATTGAAGTGTCAATCAAGTCAAGGATATGATAAAAGAGGGAAATAAAAAATACGTGGTTCGGCCGGGCATGGCCTACGTCCACGGGGTGAAGGGGTGGGGGTGTTCTTTGATTACTTTAGGGTAAAGTAGAATTACAAAGAGTTATAGAGCTTATACACCTAACGTTATTCTATATTAAAAGAAGCTTTATATACTCACACTTTACAATATCTCTCCTAATTCATAGCACGCACTTTGGAGATTTATGAATTTGAGGAAGACACGTGTTTGTATTTGAAATCTCTATACATACCCACATTGCTTGTTCATTGAGTCTCCCAACCATGTTAATAGGGAACATGTTTGTCATTTGAAGAAACGATATGCTGATAAAGTCTTAGAGATTCAAATTGTTTGGCTGCTATTTGTCTCACGAAGCCAGGCACCTTGTTAATCGAGGAAGGGTATTCGTCTGATGAATCCAAGATTTCGTCTGACTATGATAGGTCATTTATCTTCACAATGCTATCATATTTCCCACTCTAATTCTATCTGTTCGATCTTTTATACGATCACCTATTCAATCATCCCATCGTTCATATGCTAAACATTACTCCATCCAACTGATCATGATGCCCTTCATTCGAGTTTGGATTTGATAAAAATAACCCTTATCAGTGATGATGAGGGCTAGATGGATGACCGACAACACTTAGATGAGGCCAAGAAAGTAGCCTATAAGAATGATTAGTTAAATGCTTCGGCAGTTTAAAAGGCCTTTATGATTACAAGTTATGGTACTTGTATGAGGTGTATTATCCCTTTATTTGGTTTCCCACAATTGGGAGCGCGAATTCGTGGATACCAATTAATGCAATCCTCATACAATTAATAAGGGATAACCTTGTCGACCATGATGATGATGATGAGTTTTACCCTAACCCGGATACTGTTCGACAAGCTTTCGTATTGGAGGCATGAACCGTCGAAGATGATGAGACTTTGCTTGCAGTTTTGGACCTTTTTGTAATCGGTTGACTGTGATCAAATTTGTACGATTAATGAATATTTTGAATGAATAAGAAATTTGATTTTCTTTTAATTCTTGTTTACATTCTCCCATTTTAATTATGTATAACATAAGTTCTTTGGTTTTACCTTTTAAGATTGTGTTGTCATACTACCTTAGGCCTAGCATCAAATCATAGTGAGAATGTACCTATTGACTACGTAATCAACCCGTTTAGGATTTAAACTGACCAAACTGGGTCAAATTACTTATGCCTAGTGATTCCCCTATAGGTCTTTCGATTTCAATGGGCAATTCATAATGCTTTCATGTTGTTAATAACGAAACATGTGACATTAGGATCATCACTTAGTGTAATCACATCAATATGATATAAAAATAATGGTGTGATTGGACATAAATAAGATAAATTTTCATTAAGACACACTTTCCATATGATATAATCAATGATAATTATATTAAATAAACTTAATAAAAAGATGAAGTACATGAACACAAAAAGTTAATAACAAGCTAAGTGTTTACTGAAACCTAATGGTTTGAAAATAATGTTTTTTAAGGCTGATTGTATTCCAAGACTTAAGTATCTCCTTGCTCTCCATTGTTTCCAAATGGTCGGTACCTTGGAGTTCGTCTTTAATTACCCTAAAAGGTGCTTCCTATTTGGGTCCTATCTTGATACTTGATGGCTTCCTCGCACTGCCGATGGCCTTCCTTAAAACATAATCCCCGAACTGAAATTTCATCGGATTAACACCTTTGTTATATTGCCTTGATAACCCATGTTGGTAGGATAATAACATGATTAAGGCTTGATCCCTCCTTTCATATACCATATCGAGTTCAAATATGATGCAACTATATTTTACGTTTTGATCGGTGATGGTTGTTCTCATTTTTGTTACACCAGACTCTAGTAATATTATGAACTCTATCTCATAAGCTAAGTTAAAGGGCATTTCCTCGATTAACCTCATGAGGGTTGTTCAGTATTGTCAAAATAAGTGAGGGAAATCGTTCACCCATGCTCCTTTTGTAATTTCTAATATTTTCTTCATTCTATCAATGACTATTTTGTTGGAAGCTTCAAATTTCCCATTGCTCTGAGGGTAAGCCACTTAACTGTAATAATGCATGATTCCATGGCAATTGTAGAAGTCTTGGAAATGGTCTCTCTCAAATTGTGTTTCATTGTTGGTGATAAGATTTTTTGGCACACAAAAATAGGTTACAATGTTACTCTACATGAATATGATAATATCAACATCTCTTATGTTCTGTAAAGGTTTTAATTCAATACACTTGGTAAAATAATATATGCTGACTAAGAGATACTTTCATGTTCCATGTGTTATGGGAAGTGAACTTACAATATCTAACCCTTATTGCTCAAATGTTCATGGGTTCGTTAAAGACTTGAGGTCGTTGGCTGGATGGTGAAGCATTGGTGAGAACAACTGACACCTTTTGCACTTCTTCACGTAGGAAACAGAGTGCTTTTGCATAAAAGGCCACTAATAGCCTTACTTTATTGCTCTAAATTCCAGATATCTCCCTTCAACATAACTTGAATAAATTCCTTTATTTAGTTCATAAAGGACTTGGTTGGTGTCATTGGGCTGCACACATTGCAAATATGGTCAATAAAGATATCCTATAGAGTTTTCCCTTAAGGAATAATTAAAATCGAGAAGGTTCCACTCTTATCTGATGATCTTCTTTCTTATCTATATGCAACACATCTTCCCATAAGTACTTGACTATCAGGTCCATCCAGTCAGGAGCCTTTTGGGTGGAGAATACTTAGTTGGCTCCGATTGTTTCTACATACTCGATTGGGTTATATATTATACTTTTATCCAGGGCAACCCTGATCATGTGCCAAGTGAGCGATCACACTGGGCCCTTATAAGTCTATTTATTATTCATTATATGTTGAGGCCCATTTTTAAAATAAATATAGGTAAAAGGGACATATTTTATAATTTTGGCATAAGGCCTTGTCAATTTTTATTAATATCAGGACCGACATCATTCCTTTTAGGCCAGAGTTGATAATTAAAGCCAAAGTGGCTAAAGCATTTGCGTGGCTAATATTCCCTTTAGGGAATTAGTGGACTTGGACATACTTAAACTTGGTGACAAACTTCTGGGCTATCTTGAGGTAGGCTAACATACACACATTTCTAACATTATAGTCTTTTAATATCTAATTAAATATTATCCTTGAGTCACAACGCATGTCAAGGTGACTAGCACTAAAAGATAAAGCTTTCCTCAATCCTCCGATGAGATTCTCGTATTCCATTTCCTTATTTTATGCCTCAAAGACAATTCGTATTTTATGCTTAAGGACAATATAATCTGGGGTCATTAGTACTATGCCCACTCTGAACCTTTTGGTATTAGATGCTCCATCCACATAGAGAGTCTAATTATCATGTTGGTCGGACTCTTTACTAGTCTTTTGATTGGAAAGTTCCACTTCTTTCTTAGGTTATCACTCCCTGAAACATTTAATGATGAAATTCGCTAAAACTTGTCCTTTAAGTTAAGTTTTAGGTTTTCAATGGATATCAAACCTCCATAGTTCCAATAAACACTTGTATATCCATCTAGAGAGCTCTCCCTTAGTGAGGATTGTCTTTAGTGGAAAGGAAGTTATGACTATATCAGAGTATGCCTTTTGGGCTTCAATTTTTGTGAGGCAATTACAAGTGAACAATTTAGCTTTTGTAGTGGGAGATAACACAACTCACCATCCATCAATGTTTAACTGACGTACTATATTGTGGCATGATCCCTTTCCCTCTCGCACACAAGGGCTGAACTGACTGCATGCTCGGTCACTAGAAGATATTGATAGATTGGATCCTTGGATTTTAAAAAATGAGTAAAAGAGGTAAGATTAGGTATAATTTGATTTCATCAAGTGGATTATAACACTCATCATTCCAAACTCAATTCTTTTCATTTTTGAATAGCGAAAAGAAAGGTTAATCTCTCAAGAGATTTGGAGATGAAGCGATTAAGTGTCCCAAGCATCTCAGTCAACTTTTGGGACATTTTCGATAGTCTTGCGTGGTTAAATGGTTCTTATTGCTCTGATTTAGTTAAGATTTTCTTTGATTCTATTCTAGTTGACTAGGTAACCTAAAAATTTGTCGGACTGGACCCCAAAGGAACATTTGTCCGCATTAAGATTCATTATGTTATATGAGAGGAATTCAAACATATTCGCTAGATCTTAAATATGATCACCTTTTTGTTTACATTTAACAAGAATATCATATTTCTATACCTCCATGTTATTACCTATCCAATGCTTAAATATCTTGGCGACTAGTCTTTGGTAGGTTTCCCCTATATTTTTGAGTCCAAACAGTATGATTCTATAATAGTTTGGCCAAGGGTTATGCTCCCTTTTTCTTATGTGTGCTTTAGGTGAAAACAATTTTTCCAAAAAGCAAAAAATTTCCAATTTTAATCCGCACCAATTTTATGATCTGATTTTACTTAACAAAATTTTATCTTACTAATCCCAAACATGCATCTAAGTGATTAAATAAGTAAAATAAAGTGCAGTCCATAATGCGGATGTAAGAGGAAACCACTAAGGGAAAAAACCTCGGACGGCCCAAGCTAGATAATCACTATGATACGATTTTACAAAGTACAGAAGGTAGACTTACTCAACGACTCGAAAACCCACATGCATTGATGCCTTTCTATGATTTAACTGCTCCTCCACAGTGCAACACAAAAATCCTTCCACACCAGGTTCACAACACATGAGTCTTTGGCAACCGTCTATAATTAGGAACACAGAGTCCACTATTTCTTCACCGTAAAACTCAACGAAATGAATGTTAAAAGTATGAACAAACTCCAGATGGTGCTAAACACAAGATATTTATTTCATATGTATATGAAAGAACAAATCTTGTAACACAAAGAATGTTTTTTGTAATACCCCGTATTTCTGCGTATCTTATTCCCTTTATTTTAAATTACACGAGAGAAGTAATATAATTGAATTGGATGATGTGTTTATTAAATATTAATCCAGAGAAATAGATAATGATTAATATTATGAACTAAATTTATTAAGTGAATAGTAAATAACCTATGGAAATTATTACACGTAATAGCGAGTGATATTAGCATAATTAGATCTTATCTCAATTAAGAGTCGCGTGTAGATAAATTAGTACCGAGATAGTATAATTATGTAGGGTGACTCGGATGATTATTTCGAGGTCACGAGTGACTCCAGAAGGGTCAAAATAGTCAAAATAGTATTCCGGGGGTGTCGATTGGGTCCCATGGCATTTTTAGGCTAAATCGGTATCGTATATGGGCGTTTTGGTCATTTAGTAAATGAGGGTTATGAGAACTAAGAATTTATAACCCCTTTATCAGATATTAGATAGAAGGGGCTATGGTTAGAAACTCAAAATACAAATAGAGGCCATTAGAGAAGAAAAGGAGAGAGTTATTAGAACTTTTGAAGAAATTCTTGGAGCTATCATCTTGTTCTTGAACCACAAACAACTTGGGAGGGAGAATTTGAGGAGGCAAAAATAAAACCCAACATGTTAATCACGAAATTAGACCCTAATGATCAAAGGCAAGTGTTTATATACAAGTTATTTTGAAGTTATAATACCCATGTGACTAGGGTTTCAATTATATTGTTTAAACGAATATCCTTGGAATAAAAAATTGATTTAAGTGCATGTAATGTGTAGGGATTTGCATGAAGAATGATTTAATCTATGTAGATGATTAAAAATCGGAAGAGATGTGATTATCACCACGAATCAAATCTGAGTTTTTGGAGAAAAGTGTGTGAAGAACATAAAACAATGTTTTTTGATAATTAATGGGTTTTTGATTCGTTCTTGATTAAATTTGGGAAGAGTTAATATGTTTAGAATGTTAGAAATCATCCTAGTACATATAGAAATGTTTTGGGATAATTGGTTTTTCGATTGGTAAGGAATCATGGACAGTGGGTGAATGAAAATGGTGAAAAATGCAAACTGTCCTAATGAAGAAGACGACATGGTACAAACCGAATCGATTCAGCAAGGAGAATTAATTTGGGATTTGGGAGAATCGATTCAGCCCTGTCAGATTTGACTATTTTGCTTATTTAAGCCTCAAAACTTTGTATAAATAATTGGGCGACTGTTGGGGCCTCTTTAAATCCTTGTGAGGGATCTTTGGGATTACAGTAGGACCTTGAGAAGGGCATGATGTAGCCTTATGGAGAGAGTTAGGGCTATAACTATCTCAGGATTAAATCGCATTGTAATTAATTCGATAGAATACGAATATAATTTCGGGAAAGCATGGGTGAGATTATTATACAAACTAGTAGGGTAAGGAAGACTTAGATACTGAAATAAAATAAGGGGTAACTAGGGCCCTTAGAGTAGAGACCGACACTTCATTAAATGCGATAGTGAGAATAATCATAAATTAAAAGTACGGTGAGTATTCGAGTAATATATACTACGTACTAGGTATAATAATTAGGTTATGTGAATACCTACTAGATATATATTGGTCGTGTGTGTGCTTATTTTATGATTGATTATTGTATGTGAACATACCTACGCTGCCTACTATCACGGAAGTTCCCGCGCTGGAGGCGATCCCATCTTATCGATTCCAGGGAGGTCTGGATTTGTGCCCCATGACATAGAACTTAGGGCAGCCCACTAGGTGTCATGTATTAGTGGGACCAGTATGTCATTTGGGTACATTAGGTATGTGCGTAACCCAAAGACTTAGAACTATATTTGCCTCCATTTCTTGTTATTGATTTGGGTTCGAGGAGACATAGCAAACTAGTAGTCCTTATTTTAGTATGAGAGGTACACAGACTGATAGCAGAGTATGACTATTGGTTATGATGGTCCTTTTGAGAGACATCAAATTATATATTAGTGAGAAAAATATATATAACCATTAGACTAATTCTACTTACGTGTGATAGTAGACAAATTTATAGTATGCATATAAATAATGGATTAAGTAGTGAAACTTAATTAAATGATTAGCTGACCAAAGACAGAGAATGGTACTTATAATATTATTAACATGCGAGAGATGTTAATTCAGATAGCGTACTGTATGGGCGATACAGGGTACTTATAGGTGTCGATAGTCCAATTAGATACTTACGTCTAGTTAGATTGGGTAGTATGTCTAGGTGGGCTAAGTAGAAATGTTAAGGATGCACAACAAAAGAGAGGGGAGGAAACTCAAGGGAGTGTACATGTACATAACATGTGTAATCAATAACTGACTTTTAAATTGTGATAAATACTTGTATAATATTTTCAAAATGTTTTGGGTTTTAACCATTGCTATAAATCTTTTTCAAAACCTTTTAGGTGTCCAGCCACAGGGGCACCAGACTTGACAATCCATTCTAGGGGTGATTAACTGCAGCATTGTAGAGGCTTGCAGGACTTGTTTAGACACATCTATCATTTATTCCTAGTGTAGGCTTTCATTTCAGTATCTGAGTTGGGCACATTACCCCAATCAGACGTTATTTATTTTAGTTATTCATTTCAGACTTCTAGCGAGATTTATTTTCCTATTTGTTGGATTATTGTTTGTGTTGGATTTTAGCCGATGGTTTATTCGGCAAGACACTGTTCATTTATTTATTTCATTGTCATAGTTGAGACTATATTAATGGTGTGAATGTTTAATTTAGTTTTATCATATTATTATCAATTATTTAATGACAAATAAAACTTTGACACCGACTTAATTAACTAATAGGTGGTTAGTAATTAATACGGTTTTTGCCAGTGATGCTGAGAATGAACCAAATGAGAAACCTCTTTTAATTAATAAATGACTGATCATCTGGTATTTAATTAGGCGGGGTGTTACATTTTTAGACTTGAAAAACCTTTGTAACAAAGTGTAGAAAAATGTAACCGTTTTGTTATGTAATTTTTGTTCTGTACCTTCGAAATTCTGAGAAGAAATTTCCTTAAATGAAAAATCTTAAGTTGGCAAGTCGTTAGAACGCGACGTGTATGCTGTTCGAACGATATAGCCATCTCGTTAGAATGAGATGTCAATGTCGTTTGAACAACATTCACATGTTGTTTGAGCGATTGTTAAAGTCATTTGATCTTTCTAATCACAAGGGAAAGATCTACACGACAATAAACGAGTTTATCTCAGAATAAACGAAGTTAAAATCTTTTAAACCTTTTTAATATTTAAAAATAAAATAAAATCCTTAAAACATTTTTCGAGTCCCATAAACATCATGCGTTCATACCTGAGAGTATCTTGGAATGCAATGTGGTTTGAAGACGTGAAACGTGCCCTAATAAACACAGTGTGATCAATCTTGAAGCTTGACCGTAACGTCTTCAAATAACACGTCATAGACTATGTGGTTATTGTGACAAGTAAAAAATCAATATATGGCTCAAATTGGACTTTGTCCCGAATAATGCCAATACATAAAATTTGACACTATTCAGAAATTTGTCCTTACAAATCTCCCCCTTTGGCTATTCTATGACAAAACCAAAACTATGAAATGCATGAGCCGGGCCATCAAGCCGAATGACCTAAATCCCATCCCATAAACCTAAATAGAAAATACAGGACATGATCTAGTAAACAAATGACGGACCGGCAGCATAAACTTATCTTTATGTGATGTGGTCACAAATATATAATCATTGAATAATCACTGCACACACGAAACAACAAATACCATGTGAAGTATGGAGGTACAAATGATATAAAACTATATGAAATACCAATTTGTAAAACTAACCATTTGTTAAACATGTGAGAAAAACATATGATACCAATTGTATACATAAACAATATAGTTCAAATCAATGATATCATATGTAAACAATATGATCAAAACATGATAAACAAATTTGCTCATAAAACAAACACTCCTCTTACATCACATATCGTCTATTACCCTTTTTGTCTCGAATTGACAACGAGAGAAAAAGATAAGCAACTGAATATCTAGCTTGAGAAAAATCAGATTAAGCATATCTAGATAAACATGGATAGCCAACTAATAATGATCACAAGGTACCAAATCGTATCTAGGAAATCGTCACATAAAGTGAATCAACAAAATCAGGAGTGATGTGACTAGACAAATCAATGAAGTGTATAAATCAAGCATACATAATTACCATCGAATGCATCTAAATTGACCAGATGTACCAAAATAGTGTAATATCATTACATATACGAAGCGGGTACAAAAACAAAATGAAAACTAAAAAAGTCAACTCTGTTCAACACAGGTCCATCGAATAACAATGAACTGTCGTTTGAACGAGATAACATCTCGTTCGATCTATGCAAGAAACGACCCAAAACAGTGTGTGGTCGCGCGAAGAATATATCTAATGACCCTAAAAATGACCTAAGAAACCTGAAACTTTTAAAATCTCATTTCTAGTGTCGCACGACCAATCTTCTAATGACATGGATATGTTGTTTGAACGACATCCAGAAGTCGTTGGGCGACTTCAAAAACTGAAAATTCCACCTCTAAAAATATGCAGGATTTCCCAGTGAAAATATCTCATCAAAACAGCAACTGGAAAATCAAAACAGTAGCAAAATAAACTAAAAGTAGAAAAATAAAACAAGTATGAGTTTCATCCTAGCATAATATTAATGTGCTCAAACATGGATATGGAATGAATGGGCGTGAACTACCACAAATGAATTATAACTTGAACACATCAAATGATCAAGAAACTCTAATTGAAAGATAAATGTCATCAAACTAAGTTTTAGTCATATGTGACAATTAATATATTGAGTTTATTGAACTAAAAGAACATCATGCACACAAATATGGAATTTTGACTATTCAACAAACAATAGCGTCATGACACGATTTTTCAACATTAGGATTTATGGTGCAAACCCGTTGTTCCATCCAAACACCCTCATATATTCATATTTTATTTTTCTAGCTCTTTTGAGGATTCTATTTTTCTCACCTTAGAGAAATCTTATTGACCCCATTTTGGCATATGTTTCTTTTTATTGCCTTAATTTTTCTTGGGCTCTTTTAAATAGTGTCTTTCATGATAAGATTATTATTCTCTCGCAGTCCTTTCTCGTGAACACTCATTATTTTTTCAATATAAGAAATATCTATCCTCATGGAAAACGGTTCTTACATGCACACCTCCTCCTACGTGTTATTACGCATAGATGACAAAATTGAGAGAAAACGTCTCACCAAACTCAAATACGCATAAGAAGTTAAACATTCATATAAACTAATGCATGTATGCGTGATGGAATATATACAAAGTCGAAACCAAATGCAAATCAACTTCGAAATAACCCCATTTGTAAATGGTTAAGATCATTCTAAGCGTCTATAATTATGACCAAATGTCCTAGCCACATGGATAATGGATGGGGGTTCAGAAACAACAATATGCCACATCAAACATGTAAACTCATGACATAAAAATAAACCAAAAATCTTTTTTTGTTTAAAAGAAATATTTTTGATCCAAAAATAAAATCTTTTCGTATTTTCTCAAAAATATATGAAACCAAAAATATTTTTGTATTTTTCAATAAGACTCAAATAAAAAAAATATAATACAAAGAGATACACATGTCATAACACTAGCAAGATATATATCATGAAACAAATACTAGCGAATGACAAACATGGCTAGCACAATCATCCTTTCGATTTAGCATGAGAAGTATCATGTGAAAGAAAATGAGAGTCGTGAAGTTTAATTCTTAAAGCCACTTTTTCCGATTTCCTAACCCAAGTAGGTGTGTAGCGATGCATGGAGTTTTGGGAACCGAACCGAATTTATTTCTAAACTTCCTATAAGCATTTTAAGGTCATATCAATAACATCGGTGGTCCTTCCTACCGCAAAGTGCAAATGAAAACACGGTGACGAATGTGACCTAAATGTGGACCTCTCCCAACGTTCCCAGTTGGATCTCTCACAAAATTGGTATTGGATTTGGAAATGGGTGCAATATGATCATCGAAGCCTATACCACACTTATCATACTTGATTGGTACGTTGACTAAAATCCTATCCAACTTTTCCGACCTTGCCTCCAAATCAAACCTAACCTTACTCGAGTCTCTTAATCTCTCCTCAAGCTCACTAATTCTAGGCTCAAGAAATTGCCTAGACTCCTCAAATTCTATAATCTCTTTCTTCAAAGCCTCCATTAAACCACGAAGTCTATCTCTCACACACTCAACGTATTCTAGTTTCTCCCTAAGAGTCTTCTCCCATTCCCTAAGATCCTTAATTAATACATCATTATTTTCCAAGGCACGTTCTTTCAACTTAGCTTGAAACTTTAAGTTTGCATTTTTCACATTTACTTCTTCCTCATACAAATAATTAAAGGAAACTTGAAACTCTCCCACATCCATCTCATCCTCTTCACTAGTTTTACCCTCACTAACTTGGGATTCACACAAAACGGCCTCAGAAATGTCATTCACATGAGTATCTTCATGAAAAGATTTAGCATCGTCGCTCACATGACATGCCATAAACGTTAAAAAGTAATGCTCAATGGGGGAACTCTCTCCCTATTTCGATTCACTATCGCTTAAGGTGGCATTATATGCTATTGATTTCTTGCTCTCCTACTTAAGTCTAATGGGACAATGTGCTACCTTATAGCCATAACCCTCACAACCAAAACACCTATCCTTCTCACTTCGATTCTTAGGGACGTGATCGACTTTGTTGTTCTTGAATTTCTTAATTCTTTTAGCATCTTTCAATTTATTTTGGAACTTAAGAAACTTTTTGAACTTATTTGCCAACAAAGTTACATCTCCAAAACTTTAGTCTCATCCTTTTGGGCTTTCAAAGCAATGCCCTTTTCTTTCTTTGGCTCTTGCTTGGAGGTAAACATGTCAAGTTCATAGGTTTGTAAGTCACCTATAATCTCTTATAGTTTCGTTAACTCAAGAATACCCAAGGAGTTTAAAACGGTCACTTTTTAATCAAATATACTAGGCAACGACCTTAATATTTTCTTTATGACTTGATTGTCGGGTATTATCTCTCCCCTGTTAAACGACTAGTTGACAATATGGGACAATCTATTGTAAAACTCATCAAACATCTCACTCTCTAACATTTTAATCGTCTCAAACTGGGTAGTGATATTTTGAAGTTTAGACTCCTTAACCGTGTTAGTTCCCTCATAAGTGAGTGAAATAAGATTCCAAGCCTCTTTCAATGTCTCACACATCATTATACAAATATACTCATTCGAGGTGACAGACGAGGAAATAACATTTAAACCTTTAGAGTTATAAAGTGTAAGTCTATGTTCGACTTCGGTCCATGATTCAATAGGTTTTAAATTAGTGGCCTCTCCATCTCTCGTGACCAGTGGTGACCACCCTTTTTCTGCCGCTAACTAAATACGCTCATCAATATCTTTAAGTGTAGTTTTCATTTGCATTTTCCAATAAGCATAATTAGTGCCATAAAAAATAGGAGTTCTAAATTCATTAAAATTTATGAAATTCATACCTACAAGCACATAAGATCACACACATAAAAAATGTTTTCTAGATCTGATACAAAATTATAGGGCCCTTTTTATTATGTGTGTTTTAGGTGAAACCAATTTTTCTAAAAAACAAACTTTTTCCAATTTTAATCCTCACCGATTTTGTGAACCAATTTTACTTAACCCAATTTTTATCTTGTTAATCCAAAACATGCATATAGGAGATTAAGGAAGTAAAATAAAGTGAAGTCCACAGCGACGATGTTGGACGAAACCATTAAGGGAATAAACCTCGGACGACCCAAACCAGACAATCACTATGATACGATTTTACAAAGTACAGACAATAGACTTACTTAACTAGTCGATACCGCACAAGCCTTAACACTTCTTTATGCTTCAACTGCTCCTCCACAATGCAATGCATAAATCCTTCCACACTATCTCGACAACACGAGTCCACGTGTGCCTTAGTATCCACTGAACAGGTTTGGATACTGCCTACGACTAGGAACACAGAGTCCACCACTTTTTCACCTCAAAACTCGACGAAACAAATGTTCAAAGTATGAAAAACTCCAAATGGTGCTAAACACAAGATCTCTATTTCATTTGTATATGAAAGATCGAATCTTGAAACACAAAGGATGTGTTTAGACTTGAAAAACCTTTTTAAACAAGTGCAGAAAAATGCACATGTTCTATTCCGTAATTTTGGTTCTGCTCCTTCAAAAATCTGAGAAGAAATTGCCTTAAATATAAAATCTTAAGTCAACATGTTGTTAGAATGAGATGTATATGTCGTTCGAACTATATAGCCATATCGTTAGAACGAGATGTCCATATCATTTGAATGACAGTCCCATGTCGTTTTGAATGACTGTTAAATTCATTTGATCCTTTTAATCAAGGGAAATATCTACACGACTCTAAAATGAGTTTATCTCAGAATAAACAAAGTTAAAACCTTTTGAAAACATTTTTGAACAAAATAACATTCTTAAAACATGTTTGGACTTCCATAAACAATATGCGTTCGTACCTGAGAGTATCTTTGAATGCAATGTGGCATGTGTAACAACCCGTATTTTATAAATGGGATTTTTTAAATTAATTTTGGAAATCGGAGAAAAATGAAATTTTGGATTTTATAATTTAAAATGTTGGTTTTTATATTTGAGAAATAAATTTTCAAACGGAATTGGAATCGTAATTAAAATGGAGTTTTGATTGAATTTTAATTATATAGACATAAAACTCTTTAAGAGTCCTCGAAACATAAAACTCTATACAAAAACAATATTTAAAACTATTAGACCTTCCGATCGAGATGAAATTTTTTTGCAGCTTCCTCTCATGTTCAGCTAATTCTCCTCTAAATTTCATCCAGTTCCAACGGTCCGATCGTCCGGAACAAATTATTTAGTGTTTGTATCTAATTCGAACTCTTTTCTTAATCAAACTCTTAATCCTTTATATATCGCTACAAATTCGTGGATGGACTTCTCAAATAACTTTTTCTCAAACTTTTCAACTAGAAGACCTCTTTAAAATTATTCTCTTTCATCTACAAACCATATCCCCAAACGTATTCAAGATTTCAACCTTAGATTAGAAGGCTTATTTGTTGTTTTCTCGAGATGGCACGTGTTATGTTACATGCTAAGAAGTTACCTAAATACTTTTGGGTAGAATCTATTCGTACTACATGTCACAACATAAATAGGGTCTATCTTAGAAAGAATTCCAAGCAAACTCCTTACGAACTTTGGTACAATAAAAAGCCTAATCTTAAGTACCTTAAAGTTTTTGGCAGTACTTGTTATGTATGCAAAGATAGGGAACACTTATCCAAATTTGAGAGTAGGGGGGATAAAGCTATATTTCTAGGATACTCGCCTAACAGTAGAGCCTATCGAGTGTATAATTTTTGCACTTAAACCTGTGACACCACGCCTAATTAAATACCGGGCGATCACTCCTTTATTAAATTAAATCAAGGTAAACAGTTGGTTCATTCTCAGCATCACTGTCGATAAAAATAAATTTTTCAATTTAACACCCTAAATAATTAAGCTAAGTGTCAAAACCATTCATACATACTTTCCAAATTTTAATTAAAGGAAAAGATTTATTTATTTAAAAACAACATTTCTACAATTAAGAATCACACCACAATAAACCAGATAATATAATACATTCGTCAATCAAATGTCAACATATGAAAATTAAAGTCACCAATACAAACTGAATAAAACCCATCGTAACAATACTAGAAATAACTAAAATACAAATGTCCCAACAATAATGAAATAATGGAAAGGGCGACACATGCCCAATAAATGAGAATGCTAAAAGTGGAGTCAATAAGGGAAGCCGTCTACGCAAGTAACCTGCAACTCCCACCTAAGCTGCAGCACGTTCCTTTCAAGGGATCCTAAGCAAGACGCCCCTGTGGCTGGGCACCTGAAATATATACATATATATACAAGAGAGAGAGAGAAAAAGAAACGGGTCAGAGCCCGAAAGTGTGTTTGATTTAAAATACGTTTAGCAAGTATTTAAATTGATACAGGCCAATGCAACAGCATATTAGAGCGACACTCTCTTGAGAAATTCTCACCTCTCTTCTAATGTGCACACCTATCGTGCTACCCTTCCCAACGGGTTATCTTAACATTTTATCATACTAACCTTCCCAATAAATTAGCGTATCTTAAACTTACTAATAAGATTTCAAAACCGAACAATATTATTGTTTAGAAAGAATACTTCCAATTAGCAGCACAACTCTCGTTTTAACTTTTATTAATTTATAAAGTTTCCTAGTGACATTTTACACTTTCACAAATTAAGTATTTACTATACGAGTCATCAACCATGTCCTACTTATCAAATCACAGTAGGCAGTTTCAAATTTCCCATTTTATATATATATTAACTACTCGCATAATATATATAAAGTAACAGCACCCCACATAAAACTATGGTGCGTGCATACTTCTACTATCCAAACCCCATACCACTCATATCAAGGGGAATACAAGTTCGGAATCACTCTCGAACTGTATTAACATATACACAAACAATATCGAGGCGAAGCATAGATTCCAAGTCTTTAAGAGGATGGCACATACTCGAGTCTCTTAGGACCGTCTGAACTATCGATTCGATAGCCTGTACCAAGGATATCTATCTTCTAGGGTACAAGTCAATATCCCCCATAAAGGTCCCATCGAGATAAGACTGTCCCAGCGCGGTAACCTCAAGGATAGCAAGTAGCGCGGTATGTTTTTCACATGCATATAATATATGTACACACAATCATATAATTATACCACTTTATCATATTAATATAGGTTCTTCTCGTCACCCATAATTATACCATTTATCCTTAATTTCACATTTATAGAATTACGTATAAGGTTTCATCTCTAACCTTAACTCGAAGGGTTTTCTCACTCATTTCCTGACACTCCTGAACTATATCCTCACAAATCTGAAATTTAGTAAGTGTCTTTATTAGGTCCCAACATAACTCTCTTACGCACCTCACCCTTTAGATTTACAAATTCACCAACCTTAAAGTAAATGTCCCATAAGTACTATTCTCGTTGAAGATTAAAGGTCCCAACATTTATTCATATGCCCTAATGCTCCTCAATCTCTCCCAAATCATTTTATCAAGAACGCCCAAGAATTATATCACGAAAATTTGAATTTAACTCATTTAAAGAGGGAATTAGGAGTCTGCTAGGAGGGGTCGATCGATCGAAGCTTGGGGCTCGATCGATCAAACCTTCGATCGATTGAAGCTCTAGGCTCGATCGATCGATCAAGCAGGTCTGCGAAAAAATTCTGTAGAATGCAGTTACGGGTTTCATCACCAAAATTACACCAAATCCATTTTTTTCAAGTTCTAATCGTCCCAGAATTCTACTACTAACATTATAACAATATACTAGATGATTCTAACGTAAGGCATGTACATATTCATCATTTAAACACGGATTTTCAACCTAAAATTATATCCAATTATCAAGAACCCTAGAATTTTCTTAAACAGTTTTCTAACAAATCTTTCTCGAGAATTTCTTTCTTAAGATCATCAAAATTTTGTGGGTTATATTCCTCTACATGGTAAGGATTCCAGAATTTCATATAAATCATTTCTACATGCATCTTCCTAACACAAATTGGGTGTTTTTCCATATTTATCATCTCTAATCAATCCTGAACCAATATGAAGATTGCATTAACGAAAATACACAAGTTAAACACTTGCCTGGGATTTTTGGTATTCTGATTCACGGCTAATTTTGGTATGGCTGCGTTCCTCGTCTTGCGATCTACGCGGTGGTGGTGGCGGCGGTGCAAACCGGTGACTTTTTGGCCTTGAATTGCCTTGGAGCTCTCTCCTCTCTTCTCCAATGGCCGTCACTTGATTTCTGGATATTCTAACCCTAAAAGACTAACCTAATTGGCTGATATAGGTTGCTGAAATTCGTGGGTTTAATTACCCAATTATGTAAAATGACTAAAATGCCCTCCCGGGGTACCAATTAGGCCTAAAAACGCCCCGAGACCCAAACTAAACCCCCGGGTACACTTTTCTGACTATCTCGATCTTACCGAACGCGTTGGCGCACTCAAAACGACCATACGAACAACTTATAAAATATTCACTTTTTATTTAACAAAATTAGTCCTGACGTGACACGGGTACGTCCCGACTTAAATTTTTGAAATAGTCATTTAATTCACTCATGACATTCAATATAATCAATATAATATATTACTTTGCTCATTACTAATATTCAACCAGTTTCCCATAATTACTAACTCTCGTCACGTTAATAATTATAACATAATTAATTTCCGAATTTTTATAAAATAAATCATTCACATTAAATTTAATAAATCCCCAAATTAATATAGCATAAAAATACGGGGTATTACAAAACCTTGATGGAATCCATAAATGTAATTGTAAGTGACACTATTGTAGAGAACAAGACTGGTGAATCTACTATTGAGGAAGAATCTACAAACATTTCAGAAAATGACTCTTCTGAAATAGATAATTCATTACCAATTGAGATACCTGAAGGACCTAACTGGGTTTCTAAAGATCATCCCATAAATAATGTAGTTGGTAACCCTAGTGAGCCAGTGCGTACAAGATCCCAACTAAGAAATTATGCACATTATGCATGTTTTGTTTCCCTTGTGGAACCAAAGAATGTAAATGAGGCATTGAATGACTCTCACTGGATTTCTGCTATGCAGGAAGAACTTCTTCAATTTGTCATTCATGATGTTTGGTATCTTGTTCCTCGTCCTGATCACAAAAAGGTTATTGGCACACGCTGGATTTTCAAAAATAAGACTGATGAAAATGGGATAATAATTAGAAATAAAGCTAGATTAGTTGCTCAAGGATACTCTCAAATTGAAGGAATAGATTTTAACGAGACTTTTGCTCCTGTTACTCATTTAGAATCTATTCGTCTGCTCTTTGCTATAGCTTGCCACATGCATTTTACACTTTATCAAATGGATGTCAAATCTGCATTCCTTAATGGAATATTGACTGAAGATACCTATGTAGAACAACCTAAAGGGTTCATTGACCCTCAATATCCAAATCATGTATTTCCTCTTAAAAAGGTTTTGTATGGCCTTAAACAAGCACCTAGAGCTTGGTATGAGCGTCTTTCCAGTTTTGTCTTAGATAAAGGTTTCAAAAGAGGTGGAAATGATCAAACTCTTTTTGTCAAACATTTTGACAAACACATCATTATTGCTCAAGTTTATGTTGACGATATTATCTTTGGAATAACTTCTCCCTCAGAAGTAAAATCCTTCTCTGAAACTATGCATAGGGAATTTCAAATGTCCCTTATGGGGGAGTTACAATTCTTCTTAGGCCTTCAAGTCAAACAAAATTCAGAAGGATTATTTGTATCGCAATCTAAGTACGCTTTAGAGATAGTAAAGAAATTTGGACTCGAGAGTGCTAAAGATGCTAGAACGCCCATGAGTAATACGTTAAAACTTTCTAAAGATGAAAATGGAAAATCCGTAGATCCTACTCTATATCGTAGTATGATAGGAACCTTACTATATCTTTCTTCCTCGCGTCCTGATATTATGTATGCTGTGTGTGTATGTGCTCGTTATCAAAATAACCCTAAAGAGAGCCATTTGAATGCTGTTAAACGTATCATTAAATATGTAAAAGGCACTCTGAATCTAAGACTTTGGTACACTAATGACACACCAAGCACTATAATTGGGTACACTGATGCTGACTGGGCTGGGTGTACTGATGATAGTAAAATCACATCAGGAGCATATTATTATATAGGTAATAACTTGGTAGGATGGAGTAGTAAGAAACAAAACTGCACATCACTCTCGACAGCCGAATCTGAATACATAGCCGCTGGCAGCTGTTGTGCTCAATTACCGTGGCTTAAACAAATGCTAAGTGATTATGGTATTCAAGAAAACCAATTGCATCTCTATTGTGATAATCAAAGTGCGATTAATATTTCTAAAAATCCTGTTCAACACTCGCGAACAAAGCACATAAAAATAAGACATCATTTTATACGCAAATTGGTTGAAACTAAGGAATTAGAAATCAATTATCTTCCTACTGATTTGCATCTCGCAGATATGTTCACCAAACCTCTAGATTATAATAGATTCATTTCCTTGCGTAAATCTATTAGTATGGTTTGTGCTGAGTAATAGCTTTGCTGATTATCCAAGTTTTTCCCTTTGTCCATTTGAGATAAAATGGGGGAGAAACTTGAGTCGTTATGAATATTTTTATATATGCTAAACTGCTTGATCTTAGTGATTCATTGCAGGTTTTTGTACAGTTTTTCTCAACTGATGTAATAGGGTATTAAATTGTAAATAGTTGAGTTATGTACTTTTATTTTCTAGGATTTGGGTAGATAGATTCTTTATAGGAATACATTTTTCTTATGTTTTGTCGCCCTACGTGTCCTGGTTGACTTAAAGGAGATTTTATCTCATATTTCCAAAGGGGGAGATTGAAGCCCTTATACTCTTGACTCACTTGAGTCTATATTGTATAAGTGCTCATCTAGTTTGGAAATTGTGACAAAATTATGTCCATCCTAGAAACCAAAGAACCTCAGAGATTGGTTTGCTATTTCATTCATATATCTTGTTGTGATCTAGATCTAATTACCAACACTCAAACACAGTAGAATGCATCATGTACATGTCATATTTCATATTTATGTGTGTACATATGTTGAGTATGTTTAAATCCTTAAATTTGATTTTTAAATATTTTTTGGGATTTAATAAACATTTTTAATAAAGGTTTTATTAATTAAAACTTGATTTTAGAAGTTTGTGGGTTCAATCTCTAATTATTGATTAATGGATTTATTGGCTCAAAGTTGGTTTGGGTAGAAACCAAAAGCGGCAGAGACTTCAGGATTTGGTTGTAATTAATTTATGACGTGCGTTTTATATCGATTTACTGGTTAACACATGTTGCTTGCTGATTGGTGGGATTTGTGTTTCTTCACTGAGTATACAATCGCGTAACTTTACAACCATTGGATCAGACCTTATCAACGTCCTGCATCCTTTCTTTGGTAATCCCTGTGTATCCCTCCTGAACCAATCAGGTGACTTTTAATCACCGCTTTCTGTGAGCCCTTGGATTTAAGTCAATCCAGCTTGACTCAATCCTGACCCTTGTTTTTGAACCTGCTTCTCGACCCTTCTCTTCGTCCTATAAAAAGGATCCTCCTCTCATTCGTCCAAGAATTTTGGCAAATTCATTCCTGAGAATAAAAAAGAGAGAGTAGAGAGAAGAGAGAGAGAAGAGAGAAAATAGAGAAACTAGAAAGAAAGAGAGAGAGTTAGAAACCCTAACCCTAACCCCTGTTCGTCAATCCTCTTTCAAACCAAACACTCCACAAAAAACTCTTACATATCCAAAACACTACCCTGAGTGTTCTTGAGTTTTTGAGAGATATTTGTGTTGCTGTAACCTCTTGTTCGTCAGATTTTTTTTCCAACTTAAACTGTTTACTTAGATCTATTTTCTTCTTCATAGAAATTTCAGATCTATGTTCTGCATGTTACATCACACTTAGATTTACATAGTTTATTTCTCATCTTGAGAAATATATTGTTGATTATTTTCTGAAAATTGCTTTTAACTTTGAAATGAACAATAAATGTTTTCTGTTTCTAGTTCACTTAAAACTAAACCTTTGACCTAGTTTGGAATCACACTTGGAGGTTTTCAATCTCGAAAATCTTTTAAAAAATTTGAGATTGATTAAGATCTTGACTGTCTTCTAAGCAAGATATCCGTGGATTCTGGGATTGATTTAAAGATTAATCAGGTTCAAAGTTTTGTGAGAAGAGAGAAAAAGAAAAATCACTGCATATAGCCTTATATGTAATTCTCTAGGACTGTTTGTACTTAATAAGTGTGAGTGTGTGCATGCATGTGTTAGAGAGCACCTCCACAAACACTTTCACACTACAACACGAAAAGTGTTGGTAATAAGATCTTGTGAACAAGAGTCGACGTAAAGTGCTGGAACAAATCAGAAGTTAACAAACTGGGAGAACAACATCTACAATCAGAACTGTAGAGAAGTTATAAGGACACCAGAGGGTACATTCCTAAACTTGTAGAGGTCTGAGTTGTATGCATGTTAGTTAAATAGTTTGTAACTGATAAATTTGTTTTAGTGGATTTTTTTTTCATTTTACTCCGTAGAGGGAGTCGTGGATGTTTCCTCAATTGGTGAGGTTTTACCACGTAAAAAATTGTGAACTTAATCTTTCTACATCTCCTCATCTCATTCTTGGTTGTGCTGAGTTTAAAGTTTGTTTAAACTATTTTATAAACCTGTTAGTCAAATCTTGAATAGATCTCGTACATACTGTTTTATTAAACACATCTTGTGTTCAAATAGTTTTGTTTTTTTTTCAAGAAAAGAGTTTCCTCAAAAAACAGCTCAGAGTTACTTAAATAGTTTATTTTTAATAAACGGATTTAGTAACATATTCTCAGTGATATCCGGAATAAGTGTCTAAAAAGATCATTCGTTCGTGGATAGCTGTGCTGTCGACCAACTGGTCAATCTGAGGTAGGGGGAAGCTATCTTTGGGACATGCTTTATTTAGGTCAATGAAGTCTATACAGACTCTCCACTTTTTGTTACTCTTTTTGACCACAACTGGGGTTGAGAGCCACTTAGGGAAATAAACTTCTTTGATTAACCTTGACTTCAGAAGTTTCCCAACTTCCGATTTCACTGCCTTCGCCTTTTTATGGAGTTGTCCATCATTCTTTTTATGTAATCGGTGGGAACAACAAATCCACATGAATTCGGTGGCATATTACTTAGTGGTCAATGAAATTGCCCTCCTCTTGTTGTCTCAATTTTGTGGTCTTATTTTTTTGACAACATTTTTTTTGCCTTAACTTTAGTATTTTTATTTATCTCATATTTACTATTTTAACTTTATTTAATTTATTTAATTATCTTTCATTATTTGTTATTAATTTTATATTTATTTTTTATTTTTTCCTTTGTTTTTTTGTGTGTTTAAGTGTTTAAACATTTAGACAAATAAACAAAAATCAATTTTGTTTATGAAAAGGTTTAAACATATATTAACAACTGTGATTTCAAGGATGGCTTTAATGGCTGCGATGGAGCCCCTTTGTGTTTGTTGGCTTGATCCGTGTGATCAACCTAGGGCCAATGGGAGTTGTTAACGTCTTCCACACGAATTGATCACGTGTGGTGCCAGCTACAGTCGATCATTTGTAATACCCCGTATTTTTATGGCTTTTAAAATTGGGGATTTATTAAACTTAATTGAGTTATTAATTTAATATTAATCCAGAATTTTATTTAAAAATATTTACTAGCGTGACGAGAATTAGAAATTATTGGGAATTTTTTGATTATTACTAGATGAGTAAAGTAATATATGAAATTGAATTTATTAAGATGTCACGAGTGAATAACATGACAACTATTGAAATTAAGTCGGGACGCGCCTTTGTCGTGTCGGGACTAAATTATTATTATAAAAGTGAATAAATTATAAGTCGCCCGTATGGTCGTTTCGAGTGCGTCAACATGTCCGAAAGGGTCAAAATAGTTAGAAAAGTGTACCAGGGGGTTTAGTTTGGATCTCGAGGAGTTTTTAGGCCTCACTGGCATCCCGGGAGGGTCTTATAGTCATTTTGAATTTTTGGGTAATTAAACCCACGAATTTTCCTAAGTTATATCAGCTATTAGAGGTTAGCTTTTAGGGTTAACAATCACAGAAACTTAGAACGACCATTAGAGAAGAAAGGTAGAGAGATTTTAGAGAATTGATCACAAACCGTAGCACCTCTTTCAAGATTAAAACCATCGGGGAATAAATCGTAAAACGAGGAATGCGGTCATATCCTTATCACCAATAAATCAGACATTCGAATCCCAGGCAAGTATTTATCTTGCTATTTTTCTAGTTTATATTTCTCCCATGTTAGAATAGGGTTGATGAATTTATGATTTATGGAAGAAATTGATGATCTAGGGGATTTAAATCACATGCTTTAGAGGAAATAAGTGTATTCTGGAAAATCTCAACATATGTAGAGGCTTACCAACGAAATTTTATTGATTTAGAAGTGAGAAATATGGAAAAAGAATTAGAAGATTTGAAATTAATGTAAAACTAGGGTTCTTGATAAATATGATGAATTACTCCTTTAATTCGATACCTTTGATGAATTTGTACACGCTTCACATCGAAAATCATGTATATAGGTATACCTAACAAGTAGTAAACTTGTTTAGGAGTTTGAGGATCATTAATGGCATTTTGGAGGAAATTATTGGATGAAACCCGTAGGTCGAATTTGCAGTTTTCTGGGCAAGAAATGATTGATCGATCGACCGACCCAAGAGCGTCGATCGATCGATTGATCGATCAACCCCTTTCCTCGATCGATTGATCACTTTTGGAAAATTATGTGTTTTTCCCCTTTTCGTTTAATCCGAATAAAATGCGTAGGAACCCTTGAATATTGTTTAAAGAGCATAATGGTTCATGAAGAGAACCAGTAGGGTCTAAGTAGAATACCGTTGAATGAAATTTTATATGGGATGAAATCGAGGGTTAACAGGGGGTTTACTACCAATTGAAAATCGTTCGCATGTTAGCTACGAAATTGAGATGTTTATAAATGACTTAGACCAGTAGGTTAGAGACGGTGAACCTATTGAAATTAGTTTTAGTGAAAGATAATACTTCGAGAGATGAGAAGTAAGTATGAAATGATTATAATTGAGAATAAAAGAGACGAATCCTTTATGTGAGATAATTGGGTAAAATTGTACTAAGTACGGTTAATAATTATTATTATTGGGTCGTGACAGAGTGCATGTGTATATATTTATATTGTGCTTGTATATAATCATACCCGCACTACTTGATATCACGGAGGTTGCCATGTCGGGACAGTCTTATCTTGATGGGACCTTTAAGGGGGATATTGACTTGTACCCTAGAACATAGGATTCCTTGGTACAAGCTATTTGAGAATGATAGTCTGACGGTCCTAAGAGACGTGATGGGTATGTGATGACCTCTTAGTGACTTGGAACTACGCTTGACCTCTATTTTGTGTGTATTGTGTTAATACAGTTCGAGAGTGATTCCGAATTAGTATTTCCCTTAGTACGAAAGATACGGGGACTTGATAGCAAAGTATGCCAGCACCATAGATTTTATGTGGGGTGCCCATAGTATATATACTATATGAGTGATTAATATATATACGTATATATAGAAATCTTCTACTGTGCATATGAGTAGTTAAGTATTGAATAAATGCTCCAAATTGTATAGAAAGTATTCGGTAACTTTATAACGGTAATGAGATATATTAAGTAACATAAGTAATCATGAAGAGATTGATCTCTAAACTAAATATCATAGCCTTGTGACTTGTCGAAACAAATTCAACTGGGAGATAATTTAGGTAGATTTATGAGGCATTTAGTAGTGCGGTAGGCATGCATACTAAATGAGAGGTGAGAATTCTCAAGAGAGTGTCGCGTACTAACATGGTGGTTATATTAGCCGGTGCGCAATTTAAATACTTGCTAAACTATTTTTAAAACTGTTTTACACTCGGACTCTGACCCATTTTCTGTCATTTTCTCCCTCTCTTGTATATATATATATATGTATATATTACAGACGCTTAGCTACAGGGGCGTTAGGTGTAGAATCATTTGATTGGACGTGCTGCCGCTTGTGTGGGAGTTGTAGGTCATTGCAGTAGATGCTTCCTCCTTTGGTTCCTCATACTTCTGTTTAGCTCTTTTAGTTAGGGCATGTGTCGCCCATTTCCAGGATCCAGTTTAGACTTGATAGGGATGGCATATACTTCTATCATTTCAGTATTTGGTTTTTCCTTTGGGATTGTTTTATCTATTACATTGTCAGTGGTTGTAGTTATTTATTTGGATTTGAGTAATCTAGTTGGCATGGTTCGTTGGATGATTGGTATCTTTATCATTTGCGTTATTCAAATTTGTTTATGTTTAAAAGATTTTTATATCAAAATTAAATTAATAAGAACTTTAAACTATTTTGACACTTAACTTAATTATTTAGGGTGTTTAAATTGGAAATATTTATTTTGCGACAGTGATGCTAAAAATGAACCAACCGTTCATCTTGGTTTTAATTTAATAAAGGACTAATCACTCGATATTTAATTAGGCGGGGTGTCACAGGTGGTATCAGAGCATTCTAGTGTCCTTTAGGATCTGTGCGGCTTATTATGCTTCCAGCGTAACTTTCTTTGATATAGAGCCCTATGTTTGGGATTGTTGATTTCTTTGGTGAAATTTCATCCTCCCGCTATCACGTATATATTAATGAATCTTATTTGCGTTCAGACGTGTTCGAATAATGAAGTATGGTAGGCGAGGGCCATTGGGCGGATAGCGGGAGGCAGGGCTTAATGACGTTGTGAAGTATATTCGAGGATGATGACCATAGTCGAGGTCACCCCTATTATGGAATGAGAGGCCCGGACTGTAAAGATGGCTAGTGCACAACCTACGATTTCCAAGTGCTGCTATAGTCGAAAGTGAGTCCAAATCAGACTCACCCAACGTGGTATGACTGGGAAAAAGACGAACGAAGCATTTAGGAGAACCTTCGGTGGAAATTCTAAAAATGAGGAAATTGTGTGTGTTAATTAATGAATAAAATACATCCAAAGGCTTGGGGATATGGCGGAGCGTAGTTAACCGGAAGTAAAAATTTAGAGTAAAAATTTTCTTGGCTCATCGGAACGAAGTTATAATGGTGGGAGTCATCCACCACTTTTAGAAGTGTAATGCTATGTCTATAGAAGGATCTTAGGTAGAGTTTGACCGCAAGTTCCTTCATCAGATGTTCAGGTTAAGATGTGAATGTTGTTTTGAACTCATCACACGAGGGCCTAACATAGGTCCAATTGTGAGTATGATTCTAAACGATTAGTGAATATTGTATTGGAGGATGTAGGTACAAATGGAGGAGAGGATTTCAAGTTGGAGATCGACTCGTAAGAAAAGTTAACAACACTTTAAGGGAATTCTGCTGGACGATTGATGCAGATGGAGACAATGTCTCGTTTGGCCAATAGAGATGTTAACGCTTCTATGTGTGGGAAGATAATAGATTCAAAGAATTTAGTCAGAGAATAAGACTGGATGAAATGGTGGTAGTGAAGCACCATAAGGGGAAATCATTCAAGGGACCCATTTAAATGATGCAGATAGCTGCATTCTTACCAAGCGGTGGTGAACTCAGTAAGGGATCTGACTAGTTTTCTATTATTTTTTCTCACTCTCTTGTATATATATATATATATATATTTGTATATATATTACAGGTGCTCAGCCACAGGGGCGTCAGGTGTAGAATCATTTGACTGGACGTGATGCGGCTTGTGTGGGAGTTGCAGGTCATTGTAGTAGACGCTTCCTCCTTTGGTTCCTCAGACTTCTGTTTAGCTCTTTTAGTTAGGGCATGTGTCACCCATTTTCAGGCTCTTATTTAGACTTGATAGGGATTGCATATACTTCTATCATTTCAGTATTTGGTTTTTCGGTTGGGATTGGTTTATCTATTACATTGTCATTGGTTGTAGTTATTTATTTGGATTTGAGTAATATAGTTGGCGTGGTTCGTTGGATGATTGGTATCGTTATCATTTGCGTAATTCAAATTTTATTATGTTTAAAAGGTTTTTATATCGGAGTTAAATTAATAAGGACTTTAAATTGTTTTGACATTTAGCTTAATTATTTAGGGTATTTAAATTGGAAATATTTATTTTGTGATAGTGATGCTAAGAATGAACCAACCGTTCACCTTGATTTTAATTTAATAAAGGACTGATCACCCGGTATTTTATTAGGCGTGGTGTCACATCGTTCAACTTTGTGGTTTTATTGTCTTACCCTTACTGTTGCTTTGGTGTTGTATGCTTGGGCCCTTGGTTTTTGGGTTGGTGATTTTATCCCCAACTGCCTATGGGAATACTCGATTGTACCTTTGTGTGGTTTGTTTATTATATTACGGACCATGCCACTTTCGTTGGGGTATTTAAATCATGCGATGGGGCTTTTCATTTTTTAGGGTTTCAAGTCAAAGGAAAAACAACCAACATTTTTTTTATCTCTTTCTTCTCTGTTTATCTCTCTACTGTTTTTCATACACGATTTTGTTGAGTGTGTTAGATCATTACTCTGGTTTACACTCTCACACTCATATTACATTGACTGATCAAAGTCTATTTTTTATACTAAGTGAGGAGTTTGTGTTCGATAAAAGTTTTGGGGTTTTCGATTTTGGAACTCCGATCTTTGGTGTTCATTGCACATACGGAGGTTTGTTGGTTTGTTCTTTCGTTTGTCTTCGCTTTTCGTATGGACTGTCTTTTCTCCTTCCTCACGAGTTCTGCTAAGCCTTACGGCTTGGACATTACGTTTATATATATATATACACACACACACACACACACATATACATATACTGATATAGTTTATTTTTTGTTTTATTCTTTGTGCTGTGCAATTCTATTATATCAGTGTGTGTGTGTGTGTGTGTGTTGCTATTTTGATAGAAGTGATTGTGCGAGTTGCTATATAGGAATTTTCTCTGTGTGTTTCGCAATATAGGAATTGGTTGTGTGTGTTTTTGTTCTGAGTGTGTGTGTGTGATTTCTAGTGTAATGCTGTGTCAACTCGGACTAGACTCACTGTGTTCACTTCGAACTAGACTCACTGTGTTAACTCAGACTTGACTCACTATGTCAACTTGAACCAAAATTCACTGTGTTAAATCGGACTAAAACCCAATTTAATTTTTTTTAATATAGGAACTTTCACTTGACCTATTATTGGACTGAACTTGGCCCTCTTTGGACTGGACTTGGACCTCTTTGGACTAAACTTGGACTTAACTAAAATTGGATTTGGACTGTTTTTAAACTTGCTTGTGTAGATTATTTGTTTTGCAAGTCATCTAAAGTTATCTGCTTATTTTTCTGAACTAATTAAAACTTATTCCTTTTAAATCAGATTAATTTTTGAGTATGTTCTGGCTTGTGCAAAAATCATTTTAGAAGCGTGTGTTTAAATTTGTACATACCTTTCACTTAGTTAATTAAATCAAGACATAGCCTAGAGTGCGTTTAGTGTCTTTTTATAAACAAGATTATTTTTATGTTTTGATTAAAACAAACCTCATAATTAAAATCTCTATGTTACACAACTTCACGGGGTCTCGGGTTTGAGTGTGTTGTCGTGCATGTGTAGTGAGTGAGTGACAGTCACTATTACCTGGGTATCATTAGGTTGACTTATTTTTAGTCAAGTTGAGTTATTTTAGACTAGGTTGGTTTTACAGGTGTGTATTTTCTTAGTTGAATTCATTGTGTACTTGGGGGACTGTAGTCTATAATTTGTAATTGGTAATAGTGAACTTGGGTGTGTGTGTTGTCCTGGGACTAGAGACACAGGATTTTCCACCATGGTGGTTTCCTCGAGAACAAATACGGTTTCACTATCTAACTTTCCTCATCCCATTCTGATTAATTTTTATTTTCAGCATCATCATCATAGATCTGTATTTATTTGTGTGCGTGCCTATAACGGTTTCAATCAAGTTTTAAAATTAAATTTAAAAGAGTTGGAGTTTTATTTATTAACAAAAACATGTTCGGGTGTTTATGTTATTTCAAGTTGTATCAGAGCATCCGAACTCACTTTTTTAAAAAGTTTTATTCCACCAAGTTCGTGAACTGGTGACCATAATCGGTCTTCCATACGTCCTCTCGTGTTTGATGGTGATAACTTCTCTTACGAGAAAGTAAGAATGGTTGCGCACCTCCAACACTTGGGAGATGAGGTATGGGATATGGTTGAAACTGGTTTTTCTCCTCCTACTAGACCTAGTGATGATGATGCTAAAATTTTTGTTCAATAAACCCCTTTCTGAATGGACCAAAGAGGAAAATATATGCTCATAGGCTAATAACAAAGGAAAAAAATGCCATTTTTCAAGCGATGGGTACAACTGAATTTTAAAGAATTTCTGCCTGCACTACATCCAAAGAGGCTTGGGACATTTTAATGACTACCCATGAAGGAGACTCTGGAGCTAAAATGGGTAAGTCCCAAATGCTAGTTAGATTTATGATTCTATCTACATGAAAGATAGTGAGAAATTTGATGAGTTTTATTTGAAATTTCAAGATGTTGTAAATTATTCACATACTATGCCGACTCTGAAATATGTGATAAAATTCTTAGGTTTCTTCCTAAAAGTTTTGACTTGATTGCCCACACTATAGATGATAATTTGGATAGATATACACCTCATTTCTTATGTAGCAAACTTAAAACTTACGAATATCAAAATACTTTAAGAGATGAGCGAAGAGGCAAAGCCCCTGCACACACCAAAACTCAAAATGTGCTTTATTTTAGAACTAGTGAAAATAATTTGGCTTTCGTATCCTCCTTGTCTAATATGAATGAATCTGAAATCTATTTAGATTCTTTGGATAATGAAATTGCTCTCTTGACTAAACACTCTAAGAAATTTATGAAGTTTAGGCATAAATTTGCATCAAAACAAGGCCAACCTAGTTATTCCGATAGACCTGATGAAAAATATTTTGTGAAGAAAAGCTTTGAAAAATCTGGACCTAAAAAGGATTTGAGCCATATTCAGTGCCGCAAGTGTTGTGAATATGGACTATGCTGATAAGTGATTTTCCAAATATAAATGGGAACCTTCAAATAAAGTACATCTGTCCAAAACGTGGGATGATAGCTCCGATAGTGATAATGAAGAAACTTTTGATAGCCTTATGGCTTTTACTTCTGCATGTACTATCATATCGGATGAGACCTTAGATAATTTATCTAGTCTCACTGATATTTTTGATTTGTGTGATGATAATTGTGACTTAGACTTTGTAAATTTATCTCACATCTTTCCTGCTCAAAATCACCCCACTTCCACGACTTCTCTTTTTGACATTGAAAATATTTATGCTGATTTAGATGAATTTGATATGCCTACGGTTACTGCAAATGTTGAAGAGTGTGTGTGTGATATATCTGAAAATGACACACTTGGTAAAATCACACACTTAGGTGAGGGTAATTCTAGACTATTAGTTAAAATTGATGCTTTATATAATCGAATCAGACTTATGTCTGAAGAATTTGATTTTCACATAGAAGAATTGGAAAATGATGTAGTTTTACTTGAAAAGAGGACTACTATGCTAACTGATTTGAATCACTCTCTTGAGACTAAAAATAAGGAAATTTTGTTTAAATATGATGAATCTCAAATTGAACTTAAGGCTGTTTTGAATAAATATGATGAATGTAAAAAGTAACTATAGACCACCTTTAAAAAGTTAAATAGTTTTTGGAATGCTGGTAGTGCAGTCAAAACTATTAATAAAAATATTTTCTATGATCCAACCAATTCTTATTCTGATTTTGTTCCTACAAAAGGACTTGGATTTGAGGGTGAAGAGTTTAATGTAACCAATTTTGTTAATTCAAAGGAATAATTTCCCGAGTCTAATGAAATTAGGTTGTCATACAAACATGTTAAAAATGAGCGATGTTCTACCTCTTCTAAACCTATCTTTAAATACAATTTTTGTCACAAAGTTGAACATTTGAATTTTTTTTTTTAAGAAATTAGGACAGAATGGACCTAATTTAGGCATATTTAGGCAAACTAAAAATGGAAAGAAATTTCAAACCACTAAGCCCACTTTCCAATGTGGAATTTTCTCTAAATTGGGTCATTTAGAATCATTTTGTTTTAGAAAGGCAAACACGATTAACTCTAGACCAACCCACAAACATGCTGTTTTGACCAAACCTATTTATAGGAAATTTTTTCGTTGTGAATTTTGTCATAAAAATGGTCACTTGATTGAATTCTGCTATAAAAAACTTCAAACTCAAAGCAGGCCAGCTCGATTTTACGGTAAAACTGATTTTGTTAAGAAGCCTAACCTATCCAATAAGCACCCTTCTCAAACAAAAACTGTGTTTGAGAAAACTAAGGTTGATTGGGTTAAAAAATATGAATCAAATGACTCATTGAGATGCAATGTTGTTTTATCAGCACTAAATACTCGTAATAAAAATTCTCATTGGTATATAGATTCTGGTTGCTTTAGGCATATGACGTGGGAAAAATCCAAATTTACCACCTTAAAATCTTTTTTTGGTGGTGTTGTAACTTTTGGTAATGGAAAGATCTCCCACATCATAGGCAAAGGGTTGATTGAGACGGATGGGATCCCTAATTTAGAGGAAGTTTTACTTGTTGAAGGTTTAAAAGTAAACCTATTAAGTATTAGTCAATTTTGTGACACCGATCATGCTGTTAATTTCTCTAAATCTGATTGTAAAATTTTAAACCCAAATGGGAATGTTATTTTTTGTGGTATTAGGACTTTAGACAATTCCTATGCGGTTAAACATGAACATGAATCTGAAATTTTTTTATCTTATAGGATGAGTGATTTAGACTTGTGGCATGAAAGATTAGGACATCTAAATTATGATAGTTTGTCTAAATTAACATGTCAAAATCTTGTCCATGGTGTCCCCAAAATAACTAAAGTTAAACACTCTATTTATGGTCCGTGTCAGATTGGTAAAATTCATAAGGCACCTCATAAGAAAGTGACTGAAAATTTTACTTCTCACCTTTTGGAATTATTACATATGGATTTAATGGGTACCTTTAGGACAATTAGCTTATGAGGTAATTCCTATATTCTTATTATTGTGGACGACTTCACTAGATTTACTTGGGTTGGTTTTATGAAAGAAAAATAAGACACTTTTAATCACTTTTTGAAAGTCTTTCTAAAAATAAAAAATGAGAAAGACACTCAAGTCATTCGTGTTCATAGTGATAGAGGAATTTAAAGACACGGGTGTCAATGACTATTGTATTGGGAATGGGTATCAACATGAGTTTCGTGCTCCTAAGACACCCCAATAAAATGGTATTGTTGAAAGAAAAAATCGAACCATTCAAGAAATGCCTCGTGTTTGGATTCATGCTAAGAATTTGCCAAAACAATCAACGTATATTGACTTGAACTCCCTTCCAACGAAATACCTTGATGTTCCTAATTGGGTTAGGACAAATCATCCTAAAAAGAACATTTTGGGTGATCTTAAAGAACCAATTAAAACTAGAGGTCAAACCTTAAATGCACTGATGTATTCTTTTGTTTCTCTAGTAGAACCGAAGAATATAAAGGATTCCCTTGTAGATGAATCTTGGCTTCTTTCTATGAAGGAAGAGCTGGGTCAATTTAAAATCCATGATGTAGGGTTTTTATTCCTCGTCCTACTCATACTAATTTTATTGGAACTAAGTGGATTTTGAAAAATAAATGTGACAAAACCGGTAATGTTTTGTGTAACAAAACTGGACTAGTTGCTCAAGGGTACTACCAAATTGATGGGAGACGTTGATCAGACATTATCCACGGTTGCTAGAATAGAGTCTATTAGACTATTGCTTGCCATTTCTTGTCATTTAAAATTTAAATTATATCAAATGGACGTAAAATCTGCATTTTTGAATACGTTTTTAAATGAAGAAGTTTATGTTGAACAAGCTAAGGGCTTTGTTGATCCTTTCCTTCCGGATTATGTTTTTAGACTAAAGAAAGCTCTTTATGGGCTCAAACAAGCCCCTCATTCTTGGTATGAGCGTCTAACTTCTTTTCTTTTAACCCATGGCTTTAATCGAGGGGGAGTAGAGCTAACAATGTTTGTTAAAATAAATACAACTTGTTTGCTTATTGCTCAAATATATGTTGATGACATTATTTTTGGGTCTGCATCTCCTCAAGAGGCTGAAATTTTTGCTAACATCATGAAATCTTTATTTCTAATGTCTACGATGAGTGAGTTGAAATTTTTCTTGGGTTTACAAGTTTCTCAAAAACCGGATTGCATTTTTATATCTCAAACTAAATATGACACTAAATTGGTTAAACGTTTTGGTCTAACTAATGCAAAAACTGTTAGGACCCCTATGAGTTCCACAACTAAGCTATTTAAAGATTTATTGGGTAAAAAGGTTGAAGTCACACTTTATCGAAGTATGATTGGAAGCCTTCTTTATTTAACAACTAGTAGACCCGATATAATGCATAGTGTGTGTGTGTGTGCGCGCGCTAGATATCAATGTCAACCCAAAGAATCTCACATGCTTGCAGTTAAGTGCATACTAAAATATGTTAGTGTCACTTTAAACTTTGGTATTATGTACACATTTGACACAAATTCCAAAATAATAGGGGGTATGGATGCCGATTGGGGCGGGTGTGCTGATGATAGTAATAGAACTTCCGGTGGCTACTTTTACTTAGGACACAACCTAGTCTCTTGGTGTCTAAAACGAAGAATTGTGTGTCTTTTTCCTCCACTGAAGACGAGTATATCGCTGTCGGTAGTTGTTGTACTCAACTTTTGTGGATCAAACAAATTCTAAACGAATGTGGAATAAGTGAACCTACTTCTCTCATTTTATGTGATAATCAAAGTGCAATCAGTATTTCAAAAAATCCAGTTTTCACTCACGTACAAAACATATCAAAATGCATGAACATTTTATTAGGGAATTTGTTGAGAAAACAGAAATCTGCATAGAGTATTTAAATACTAAAGACCAGCTTGCTGATTTGTTTACTAAACCATTGGATAATCATAGATTTGAAACCCTACGAATGTCAATTGGTGTGTGTGCGTTTCCAACCTAATTTGATTTTTGTTTCCTCCCTTTGTCCCTTTGAAATAAACAGGGGGAGAATTTGAGACTCTTTAACTCTTTGTGACTTATTCGGTCTTTTAGGATAAATGTTTTTAGTTGAGTTATGTATTTTGTTAGGAATCAAAATATCGTTAGTTGAGTTATGTAATTTGTCTAAAAGTCTAGTTTGCCTCAAAATTGGCCAAAGGGGGAGTTTGAAATTTCCCTCCTATTGTTGTCTCAATTTCGTGGTCTTATTTTTTTACAACAATTTTTTGGTCCTAACTTTATTGTTTTTATTTATCTCATATTTAGTATTTTACATTTCTTTAATTTTTTTAATTATCTTTCGTTATCTGTTATGAATTATTTTTTTTTAATTTTTTAATTTGTTTTTTTGTGTGTTTAAATGTTTAAACATTTACACAAATAAACAAAAATCCATTTTGTTTAGTAAAAGGTTTAAACATATATTAATAGCTGTGATTTCAAGGATGGTTTTAGTGGTTGCGATGGAGCCCCTTTGTGTTTGTTGGCTTGATCCATGTGATCAACCTAGGGCCAATGGGAGCTGCTAGCACCTTCCACACGAGTTAATCATGAGTGGTGCCAGCTGCAGTCAACCGTTCAGCTTTGTGGGTTTGCTATCTTACCCTTACTATTTCTTTGGTGTTGTACGCTTGTGCTCTTGGTTTTTGGGTTGGCGATTTTATCCCCAGCCGCCTATGGGAATAGTCGATTATACCCTTGTGTGGTTTGTTTATTATACTATGGACCATGCCACTTTCGTTGGGGTATTTAAATCATGCGATGGGGACTTTTCATTTTTTAGGGTTTCAAATCAAAGGAAAAATAAGCAACATTTTTTTTACCTCTTTCTTCTCTCTTTGTCTCTCTACTCTTTTTCATACATGATTCTTGTTGAGTGTGTTAGATCGTTACTCTGGTTTTCACTCTCAAACTCATATTACCGTGACTGATCTAAGTTTCTTCTTTATACTAAGTGAGGAGTTTGTGTTCGATAAAATTTTAGGGTTTTCGATTTTGGAACTCCGATCTTTCGTGTTCATTGCACATATGAAGGTTTGCTGGTTTGGGCTTTCGTTTGTCTTGGATTTTTGTGTGGAGTGTCTTTTCTCCTTCCACACGAGTTCTTCTCAGCCTTACGGCTTGGAATGTAAGTTTTCTTTATATATATATAGCTTATTTTTTGTTTTATTCTTTGTGCTGTGGGATTCTATTATATCAGTGTGAGCGTTTTGCTATTTTGATAGAAGTGATTGTGCGAGTTGTTGTTTAGGAATTTGCTGTGTGTATTTTAGTTCTAAGTGTGTGTGTGTGTGAGTTTTAGTGTACTACTGTGTCAACTTGGACTAGACTCACTGTGTCAACTCGGACTTGACTCACTATGTCAACTCGAACCTAGACTCACTGTGTCAACTCGGACTAAAACTCAGTTTAATTTTTTTAATATTGGAACTTTCACTTGAACTATTATTGGATTGAATTTGGACCTCTTTGGACTGAACTTGGACTTAACTAAAATTGAATTTGGAATGTTTTTAATCTTGCCTATGTGAGTTATTTATTTCGCAAGTCATCTAAAGTCATTTGGTTATTTTTCTGAACTAATTAAAACTTATTCGTTTTAAAATTAGATGAATTTTTTATTGTGTTCTGGCTTGTGCAAAAACCATTTTAGAAGTGTGTGTTTAAATTTGTACATACCTTTCACTTAGTTAATTAAATCAAGACATAACCTAGAGTTTGTTTAGTGTCTTTTTATAAACAAGAGAAATTTTATGTTTTGATTAAAACAAACTTCATAATTAAAATCTGTGTGTTACACAACTTTACGGGGTCTCGAGTTTGAGTGTGTTGTTGTGCGTGTCGTGAGTGAGTGACAGTCACTATTACCTTGGTATTATTGGGCTGACAGATTTTCAGTCAAGTTGGGTTATTTTAGACTACGCTAGTTTTACGGGTCTGTATATGCTTAGTTTAATTCATTGTGTACTTGAAGACTGTAATCCGTAACTTGTAATTGGTAATAGTGGACTTGGGTGTGTGTGTTGTCCTGGGACTAGGGACACGGGGTTTTATTCCACGGTGGTTTCCTCGAGATCAAATATTGTGTCACTATCTACATTTCGTCATCCCATTCTGATTATTTTTTATTTTCAGCACCATCATCATCATCATCATAAATCTGTATTAATTTGTGTGCGTGCCTACAACGGTTTCAATCAGGTTTTAAAACTAAATTTAAAAGAGTTGGAGTTTCATTTATTAACTAAAACACGTTAGGTGTTTAGGTTATTTCCTATCAAGCAAACACATCCTAATTCTCTTTGAGGAAATGAACTAGACTTTATTTTTCATTATCAGTGAATGAGTAGTCGATCAAAAACTTCTTATCTAGGTGAGAGTCATCAAACTTAACTTCTTGAAGTGGTTCTATGACTCTATCTACGAGGTGACCCTTGTGTCCATCCTCGATATCCCATAATTTAGCTGTTATTTGGAGGGGATAGCTTCCTTCATATTTTCCATCATTTATTTCTTCTTCTTATAATTAGGTTTGATGGTCGTTTAAAGAATTGTCAAATAGAAGCTTGATTCGTTCATATCTCCAATACCCCTAATAGTTAATGCATTTTATCTTGTGATGGTAGTTAGATGGAACTGCCTTTATTACATGGAGCCATCACTTCCTAAGAATCGCATTGTAATATGACTCAATGTCTACTACTAGTAATTCAATCAACTTTAATATATTTCATGTTCACATAAGGAGCATGACGTTTCCTAGTGGAATTATCATTATTCTTGCTTAACCAACTAATGGGATGGCTATTTCTTTCAAATATTCCATTATAACGTTGAGCTGGTTGAACAACTGGAGATACATCACCTTTAAAGAAATTCCTTGGTCCACTAGTAGCTTATGCACATCCCAATTGGTGATCCCGAGTGTGAATACTAGTGCATCATAAAGTGGAGTTCTGACTCCAACAACATCTTCTTTGGTGAAAATAATATGCTTAGCATAATCAATCTCCTGTGATCTATATCATTTATCGATAATAGGTTTAGATAGGTCTATCTAGAAATTTTCCACTACCGTAGGGATTTTCTTCAACTCCATTCTAATGATGTTTCCTTGGATTTGGTTAGGTACTGGGGCCCCGTGGATGGCAACGAATTCACACTACATGAATATTGATTTTTCCCAGCATAAATTAAATGCCGAGAAAAGCACTAAAAATCCCGGTAATACTTTTTTGCGGCACTTTGGCGGAATTTCCACAACTAAGATAATAGTCAACGTGGTAAAAGAACAACGACATTTTAAAAAATGCCGCGAAAAGTTAGCGGCACTTTTGGCAGCATTTCCACAAGTGTGGTAAGTAATGTAGTAAAAAACCAACAGCATTTTAAAAAATACCGCAAAAATGATACATTTTTAGGCATTTATATTATTGTTGGTAATAACCTTTTAGCGGAAATAAAAAAATATTGATAATAACCTTTTGCAACGCCTATTAAATTTTCAACACACTTTTGGCGGCACTAAAAAATGCCGAGAATGATAATAGCGGCATTAAACAAAATTTTGATATTATTTTTCAATATATGAGTGGGAACAAGTGTTAAAAAAAATCATTTATTACAAGTATCAGATTTATGTGTAAATACACTACCATACCAATAAATTAAGAAAGCGGTCATCAAATTAAAACGTCATTAAATTAAAACCGATAACATTCATTGCAAATAAACATAATTGAGCTTGGAACAATTATTCATCCACAATATAAAATGTATTACATGTTCAATAAGGAAAGGCAGGGAAACATGAAGCGAAACAATTTTTTTTATTATGTACGATCCTTGTCCATTAAAGTCAAACATCCTCTTCAACCTACAAATAAAAAAATTCAATCTTTAGTCATTGATACTTATTCTTTAGTATTTTAATTAAAAAATAAAATTAAAAATTAGTACATTAGAAATATGCCACGCTACGATTGAATGATATGCATCTCCAATTGTGGACTTGTTTCCATAAGGTCTAGGCAATGGTTCATTTGTTACAAATATTTTCTCAATATATACTTTCCAAAAGTCTTCACCATGTGGCGTACCCCTACTTTTGTTGAAGGGTCCTTGCTCATAATGAATCCACATGCCACAACCACTTTTGTCGTGGTTATTTGAGACCCTTTGTCGTGGTTGATGGTGATCCGTTTTCTTCTTTGATGGTTATTTCTACAAATAAGATGAATATGTCATCAACCATATATTTTTGGAAAAAAATAGGCAAAGTTTTATTTGTTTTTAAGGCATCCCAAAAATTTTAAGACTATATACAACCAAATAAACCAACAACCCAATGTCAAGTATACATAAACTCCCCAACAAAGCGCAGATATATTGTGCCCTTTAAAATCCTTTGAATTAGTAACATACCTTAATTGAAGTAACATTCTTTTGTTTACTAACACGAGCAGCAGTCTTGGGGGCAGCCAAGTGTTGAGAATTAGCAATCTACAAAAAATGAATTATTTCAGTCATGAAAACGTAAAGCCTTAAAATATGATTTTAAAAAGTAGTTATCTACCAACCTATTGAGATGGAGATAAATGGTGATTTTGTTGTGGTACCACTACAGGTTGAAATTGGTTGGCCCCTTCTAATTGTTGCTCGGGTTGCAAAACAGACCTATATGATGGTATGTTTTGTGCGTTGGAGGATTGAGGAACCTGTTAATAGCATGATTTAATATTAGAACATACATTTATATATACACACAATAATTAAGCACAAAAGATAAAAGTGTATACTTATTAACCTGTTTGGATACAATGGAAGGGCAAGTCATCATGTGTGTGCATATAAACTCAAACTGAGCCTCTAAATGATCAAATTTATCTTAAAATTTAGATCTAATCTCAGATCGTAGTCGCTCATACTTTTTTCATTGACCTTCGGCCGCTTAGTTCCATGCACATCAGTTGGAGATGGTCCATGCCCATAAGCTCGACAACGACCGTGTTTATTAGGTCCTAGGACTTCATAATTTTTCTTGTCTTTACGACTAATGGATTCATTACAATCTGACGGAAGTTGATATACTTTTGGCCTCATTTTTGACTGAAATGAAACGATTCTTATTATATAAAACATATAATGAAAAAAGCTCTAGAAAAATAATAGCAGCAAGAACTATGCTTTAATTGGTGAAGTCTCAAATCTCACCTACTCCAACAGGCTACATCGACACATTTTCGGAAGAAAATGTCCAATAGTACTTTACCAACTGCATATCCACATCAAAGTTTTTTCAAGATGAGTAAGCAATAATCCAAAAATCAGGCCAATAGGTAAAAATTCTTTCAAAACTGTAATACGTGCTTTAATCATACATTAATAAATTTATTTTAAAATCAAGCATTGTTAATATGTGGCTTTAAGGTCTTAAGGGTGATACAAATAAAATGGTATATAACGGGTGAATTTGTGAACTTTACTCTTTAATAAAAACATAATTGTTTCATAACATTATTCAAATGAAATGCAAAACAATAGTCAACAATTGCTTCTGGTTTTATCATATACATATAATGTAATATTGGTTAACGAACGAAAAAGGAATTTTATCATAGACTGCACTTGGGGATATATGGGTTACTGCCAACAAATATTGTCATTTAACAATATACTGTTAACTACAAAGTATTGGCGAAAAACATTGGCCCGCAAATTTTAATAGCAAAGAACACAATTTCGAGAAGGGGTTGCTTTAAGATTATGCGAACCAATAAAGGAATTAATATCAAAAGGGAGCCCCCGGTGTATAAGGAGGTAACCATAAAGGTGTTCATAACACACTACTACGAGAAAGGTATTGATGGAACCTCTACAACACTATCACATTTTAAAGTAGCTTGAGTTTCTACAACACTTACTCCCATTTACCCCGTTGCAAAATATTGCTCCTCAATTCAAATAGTTTAACAAGTTAACTACGCAAAATATTGCAAGTAACCTGCATATAGTGTATAAGTCAGGATGCAAACTAAGCTAAATATTTAAGGATTGACATAATGACTTCCCACTTCGGCTATATAACAATTGCTTGATTAGAACCCAGAACACGTAATTTTTAACATAAATCTGGAATTATTTTATATTAGTATGCTATCAACTTTAGTAGCATAATCCAATGGACAATCTCTACCATTAAATCGAATTCAACTATTATAAAATCAAATACTAGTATTAACTATTCTATAGACCTATAGAAAAGTCAAGGGAATTTTTAGAGTGAACCACGAAGGGGAAGCAAATGCTGATGAGATTGTAATTGTCACGACCACTGCACTTAATCACAACAAGCATCAATAAATAAAAATACATTCCACTATCATCTCACATAGAATTTGAATAATATTAATCTCATGTATACAATGAACTTATAGTGCCTAGACCATGAAAGGTCAAAATTCACAATAGCTCCATCCCATGCGCCATTAAGATAGAAGTGAAATTAGATATATACTCATATTCTTTCATGAAACATAAGTACGTTAAAATCTTTAAATAGATATCTCAGTCTATTTAGTTAATACTAGCAGCGGGGCACACGTGATGCATGTGTTATATGATAAAAATTATAAATATGTCAACTATTCAGAGTGTGCGGAGGATTTTAAGAATTATCTGGGCATAAATGATCTGAAGACTGCTGGATTGCTTTTGCTTTCTATCAAAAGTAAGAAAAACTTGAGAAGTGAAAGAAATAACCTTCTACCTTAAACCCTCCAGAAAGTAAAACGCAAATTGTGTCAAGAGTCTAAGGAAGGGAAATATGTAACATGCAGAAGAGTTAAATTATGCATAAATATAATGAGCAACTGTATAATGCAAGGCATACTTTAAGTAAGTTGTTGAAAATGATATATTTAAAATAAATTAATCTCAATACGTATTATAATTGAAGTTGGAATACTAAAATAATAGCTATGTTACTGTGGTGACAATTATTTTCAACACAAATAGATAAGAGAAGCGTAATCACTAAGCAAAATAAATAGTGTAAATGCCAATCACATAACAAAAGATGTACGTGGTTCAGCAAGAATACCTACGTCCACGGTGGTGCAGTCGGTATTATTTCTATATACTCAGGGGAGTGATTACAGAGAATATAAAGCGTGCCCTTTTCCCCAGGCCTAAGGTTTATTATATACATGTCTATCTTCAGGGAGTGGGGGTGTTGGACTCCCCCACGTCTATATTTCTCTCCTGGAATATCTTTGTCCGAGATTCCAGGAAAAGATTAAGTCATAACTGAATTAGACTAAGGTGCGCAGGTCTTGGGCTTTGGGCCATTTTAGTTAGGCTACTCGTCCGGGCCTGTAATGCCAAATCCGGGTACCCACAATTGCCCCTAAATTTGTTGGGCTACAATTTGGGCTCAATAAATTTAAATGATTTGCCATAATGGCTCTTTTTCACATCGTGTAACTCTTCAAAAAGTTTGAGGACTGATTTAGGCGGCAGTTGCTTCGTGTCTTGTGCGCGATGATTAGTAATATTTAAAAGTTATTCTGAGCAGCGTTTCATTGTTGCCGTTTCAAGATTCATAGTGTTCTCCTATCTTCTACGAGTGTTAGCGATTTGTGCCTTCTTCTCCAGGTCTTCATTTTCTTTACTTTCGATCTCCCCCATCATTTGGGCTTGTGATTCTTCATCGTCTAAGTCAAACTTTCATCTCGTAAGTCTAGCTTAAGGTTTACAAACGGCAAAGATAGGTAATAGACCAGTGTCCGAGTTTAGGAAGTTTTACAATATCCTAGAATAGGTAGAGATTGAGTGCGTCTCTCTCCCTAAGAATTTTAGAGTGATAGAGGGCACTCATTGGATTCACGTCTTGTTTCTCTCCCAAGGGGGGATTACTTTTCCTCCAAATAATTTATTCTTGCATTTCTTTGGTTATTTCAACATTGTTCCTGCACAGTGTTCTCCCAATGTATGGAAGATAATCAATGGCATCCATAGAATAAATTAACTTTATGGCACCAATTTAGGGCTCGCCGAAGTTTATTTTTTCTACTCCTTTTCTCGAACTAGCTCTGGTGTTCTTTATCTCAAGGCCAGGAGTCCCGATAGGGTATTGGTAGTAAACTTACCTAATTCCCACAAGGACTACTGGCAGGATGGCTTTCTTGCTAGAAACTGGCAGTTCTCCCCCCCAGACTGAGGGGTCGAGGTTTGATAGATTTACTGTCCCTTTTATGGGGAAGAGTACATAGGTAGTCTTTGGTCTGCACTTTCAATTTCTTTGTTAATGCGTGATTTTTCTAGCTTTTTCCTATTTTCCTTTCAGCGACGTCAAAGAACTGGGAGCCTGCTCTCAGCGAGGTTCGACTTTCGGAGTTGGTCAAAGCTTGGAATATCAGGGAGCCCTTGGCTGACGGTGAACATCCCTGGTCTACTTCTTTCCTTCTCGAGTACAAAAATGTTGGGTCTAGTTTTATAGCGAGGCATGTGGACAACATTCCTGAATTTGATACCTATGAAGAAGCTGATGTTGATCCCATTCAAATGGATGAGGAGGAGAGCGATTCTGAGAGTGATATTATAGGAGGTGCTGAAGGTGATCTTGCCGAGGAGAGCTCTAGGGGTGACAGTTCTTCGAGCTCGGGAGAAGTTTTTGAAGCCCAAGAATCCTTAAGTATGTCCAACATCTCTAATGAGAAAATGGTTGAAAATATGTTACTAAAGCCGTTTATTAAAAATAAACTATTTAAGTAACTCCGAGCTGTTTTTTGAAGAAACTCGTTTCTTAAAAATCAAACCTATTTGAACACAAGATGTGTTTAATAAAACAGTATGTACGAGATCTATTCAAGATTTGGCTAACAGGTTTATAAAACAGTTTAAACAAACTTTAAACTCAACACAACCAAGAATGAGATGAGGAGATGTAGAAAGATTAAGTTCACGATTTTTTTACGTGGTAAAACCTCACCAACTGAGGAAACATCCACGACCTAAAAAAAAATCCACTTAAACAAATTTACCAGTTACAAACTATATAACTAACATGCATACAACTCAGACCTATATAAGTTTAGGAATGTACCCTCTGGTGTCCTTATAACTTCTCTGCAGTTCTGATTGTAGATGTTGTTCTCCCAGTTTGTTAACTTCTGATTTGTTCCATCACTTTACGTCGACTTGTGTTCACAAGATTTTATTACCAACACTTTTCGTGTTGTAGGGTGAAAGTGTTTGTGGAGGTGCTCTCTAACACATGCATGCACACACTCACACTTATTAAGTACAAACAGTCCTAGCAAATTACATATAAGGCTATATGCAGTGATTTTTCTTTTTCTCTCTTCTCACAAAACTTTTAACCTTTTTGACCTTTAAATCAACCCCAGAATCCACGGATATCTTTCTTAGAAGACAGTCAAGATCTTAATCAATCTCAGAGTTTTGAAAAGATTTTCGAGATTGAAAACCTCCAAGTGTGATTCCAAACTAGGTCAAAGGTTTAGTTTTAAGAGAACTAGAAACAAAAAATATTTATTATTGATTTAAAGATAAAAACGATTTTCAAAAAAGAATCAACAATATATTTCTCAAGATGAGAAATAAACAATGTAAATCTAAGTGTGATGTAACATGCAGAACATAGATCTGAAATTTCTATGAAGAAGAAAATAGATCTAAGTAAACAGTTTAAGTTGGGAACAAGATCTAACGAACAAGAGGTTACAGCAACACAAATATCTCTCAAAAACTCAAGGACACTCAGGGTAGTGTTTTGGATATGTAGGAGTTTTAGAGAAGTGATTGGTTTGAAAGAGGATTGACGAACAGGGGTTAGGGTTTCTAACTCTCTCTCTCTTTCTGTTTTCTCTCTTCTCTCTCTTCTCTCTCTCTCTTCTCTCTACTCTCTCTTTTTTTTCTCTCAGGAATGAATTGGCCAAAAGTCTTAGACGATTGAGATGAGGGTCCCTTTTATAGGACGAAGAGAAGGATCGAGAAGCAGGTTCAAAAACAAGGGTCAGGATTGAGTCAAGCTGGATTGACTTAAATCCAAGGGCTCACAGAAAGCGGTGATTAAAATTCACCTGATTGGTTCAATAGGTATACAAAAGGATTACCAAAGAAAGCATGAAGATCGTTGATAAGTTTTGATCTAACGGTTGTAAAGATATGCGATTATATACTCAATAAAGAAATAAAAAATGCACCAATCAGCAAGCAAGAGGTGTTGATCAGTAAGGCGATATAAAACGCGCGTCATAAATTAATTACAACCAAACCCTGAAGTCTCTGCCGCTTTTGGTTTCTAACCAAACCAACATTGAGACAATAAACCCATTAATCAATAATTAGAGATTGAACCCACAAACTTCTAAAATCAAGTTTTAATTAATAAAACCTTTATTAAAAAATGTTTTTAAAATCCCAAAAAATATTTAAAAATCAAATTTAGGGATTTAAACATACTCAACATATGTACACACATAAATATGCAATATGACATGTACATGATGCATTCTACTGTGTGTGAGTGTTGGTAATTAGATCTAGATCACAACAAGATATATGAATGAAATAGCAAACCAATCTCTGAGGTTCTTTAGTTTCTAGGATGGACATAATGTTGTCACAATTTCCAAACTTGATGAGCACTTATACAATATAGACTCAAGTGAGTCAGGAGTATAAGGGCTTCAATCTCCCCCTTTGGAAATATGAGATAAAATCTCCTTTGAGTCAACTAGGACTCGTAGGGCGACAAAACATAAGAAAAACCTATTCCTATAAAGATTCTATCTACCCAAATCCTAGAAAGCAAAAGTACATAACCCAACTATTTACAATTGAATACCCTATTACATCAGTGGAGAAAAACTGTACAAAAACCTGCAATGAATCACTAAGATCAAGCAGTTTGGCATATATTCAAATATTCATAAAGACTCAAATTTCTCCCCCATTTTGTCTCAAATGGACAAAGGGAAAAAACTTGGATAAACTGCAAAGATATTACTCAGCACAAACCATACCAATAGATTTCCGCAAAGAAATGAATCTATTATAATCTAGAGGTTTGGTAAACATATCTGCGAGTTGCAAATCAGTAGGAAGATAATTGATTTCTGATTCCTTAGATTCAACCAATTCGCGTATAAAGTGATGTCTTATTTTTATGTGCTTTGTTCGCGAGTGTTGAATAGGGTTTTTAGAAATATTAATCGCACTTTGATTATCAAAATAGAGATGCAATTGATTTTCTTGAATACCATAATCACTTAGCAATTGTTTAAGCCACAGTAATTGAGCACAATAGCTGCTAGCGACTATGTATTCAGATTCAGCTGACGAGAATGATGTGCAGTTTTGTTTCCTACTACTCCATCCTACCAAGTTATTACGTATATAATAACATGCTCCTGATGTGCTTTTACTATCATCAATACACCCAGCCCATTCAGCATCAGTGTACCCAATTATAGTGTTTGGTGTGTCATTAGTGTACCAAAGTCCTAGATTTAGAGTGCCTTTTACATATTTAATGATACGTTTTACAAAATTCAAATGGCTCTCTTTAGGATTATTTTGATAATGAGCACAGACACACACATCATACATAATATCAGAACGCGAGGCAGTAAGATATAGTATGGTTCCTATCATACTACGATATAGAGTAGGATCTACGGATTTTCCATTTTCATCTTTCGACAATTTTATCGTAGTACTAATGGGCGTTCTAGCATCTTTGGCACTCTTGATGCCAAATTTCTTTACTGTCTCTAAAGCGTACTTAGATTGTGATACAAATAATCCTTCTAAATTTTGTTTGACTTGAAGGCCTAAGAAGAATTACAACTCCCTCATAAGGGACATTTGAAATTACTTATGCATAGTTTCAGAGAAGGATTTTACTTCTGAGGGAGAAGTTGATCCAAAGATAATATCGTCAACATAAACTTGAGCAATAATGACGTGTTTGTCAAAATGTTTAACAAAAGGGTTTGATCATTTCCACCTCTTTTGAAACCTTTATCTAAGAGTAAACTGGAAAGACGCTCATACCAAGCTCTAGGTGCTTGTTTAAGGCCATACAAAGCCTTTTTAAGACGAAATACATGATTTGGATATTGAGGGTCAATGAACCCTTTAGGTTGTTCTACATAGGTCTCTTCAGTCAATATTCCATTAAGGAATGCAGATTTGACATCCATTTGGTAAAGTGTAAAATGCAAGTGGCAAGCTATAGCAAAGAGCAGACGAACAGATTCTAAACGAGTAACAGGTGCAAAAGTCTTGTTAAAATCTATTCCTTCAATTTGAGAGTATCATTGAGCAACTAATCTAGCTTTATTTCTAATTATTATCCCATTTTCATCCATCTTATTTTTAAAAATCCAACGTGTGCCAATAACCTTTTTATGATTAGGACGAGGAACAAGATACCAAACATCATGAATGACAAATTGAAGAAGTTCTTTCTGCATAGCAGAAATACAGTGAGAGTCATTCAATGTCTCATTTACATTCTTTGGTTCGACTAGGGAAACAAAACATGCATAATGTGCATAATTTCTTAGTTGGGATTTTATACGCACTGGCTCACTAGGGTTACCAACTACGTTGTTTATGGGATGATCTTTAGAAACCCAATTAGGTACTTCAGGTGTCTCAATTGGTAAAAAATTATCTATTTCAGAAGAGTCATTTTCTAAAGTGTTTGTAGGCTCTTCATCAATAGTTGATTCGCCAGTCTTGTTCTCTACAATAGTGTCACTCATAATTACATTTATGGATTCCATCAAGGTTTTAGTGCGAAGATTATACACTCGATAGGCTCTACTGTTAGGCGAGTATCCTAGAAATATAGCTTTATCTCCCCTACTCTTAAATTTGTATAAGTGTTCCCTATCTTTGCATACATGACAAGTACTGCCAAAGGTTCTAAGTTAATTAAGATTAGGCTTTTTATTGTGCCAAAGTTCGTAAGGAGTGTGTTTGGAATTCTTTCTAAGATAGACCCTATTTATGATGTGGCATACAGTACGAATAGATTCTACCCAAAAGTATTTAGGTAAATTCTTGGCATGTAACATAACTCGTGCCATCTCTTGAAGGGTACGATTCTTTCTTTTGGCAATTCCATTTTGTTGAGGAGTCTTAGGAGCAATGAATTCGTGTTTGTAACCATTATAGTCACAGTATTCAATAATTCCAGTGTCTTTGAATTCACCACCTCTATCACTACAAATTCTATTTACTTGAGTGTCCTTTTCATTTTCAATCCGAAGAAGAATTTTTAGGAAAGTTTGAAAGGTGTCAGACTTTTGTTTTAAAAAGGCTACCCAAGTAAATCTGGTGAAGTCATCAACCATAACTAGAATATAGCTGTGTCCACAGAGACTAATAGTTTGGGAGGGACCCATTAGGTCCATATGGATGAGCTCCAAGGGATTAGAGGTAAGAATATCATTAACTTTCTTATGAGGTGCCTTAATAATTTTACCTTCCTGACAAGAACCACATACAATGTTAGGTATGGATTTGATTTTAGGAACTCCTCTAACTATTTCCAGAGAGGTCAGTCTACTAAGATTATCGTAATTTATATGACCCATTCTGTTATGCCATATCTCGTTGTTATCCATTCTGGCAACATTACAGATTTCAGACTTGTTCATGACAGTATAACAATTATTAGGAGTCCTGAATCCTGTAATTATACATTCACCTTTTTCATTTAAAATTTTGCAATTGTTCTTTAAAAAGGTAACAGTATGATCTGAGTCACAAAATTGCGAGATACTAAGTAGATTGGCCTTAAGACCTTTAACTAGAAGAACATCTTCAAGAATAGGAAGTCCATCTTCTTGGAGAGTACCTTTGCCTATGATCTGAGATGATACTCCATCACCAAAAATGACTTTTCCACCAGCAAAGATGGTTTTATTTAAGAGTTTTGTATCATCACCAGTCATGTGCTTAGAACATCCAGAGTCTAAATACCAACCAGATGATGTGTGTTCAGCTTTTATAGCAGTAACAACTATGTTACACTTTATCTGAGGTAATAGATCATCTTTTCTAACCCAAATTGCTCTAGTTTTCATTTTGCGCCTATTAGCTCTCAATTGATAAAATTTACGAGCATTGGATTTTTGTTGAAAAATGTTTTGCGCATGATTTTAAATTTTATGAAAGACTTGAGCATTTGATTTAGGAAGATTTTTAGACATCCTTCTAGGAAATGTTCTTTTAGGTTTGGTCTTTCTCTTCCTATAATTAGAGTTTTTGTCTGGTTGTCTAGGAAGTACATAATTGTTGCGGCTCCTCCTAGAATAGTTAAAATTCTGATAGATATGAGGATTACAGACAGGTTTGACAAGTCTCCTAGCATAGCAACCATCAAAAGAGTGACCGTATATGTCACAGTAGGAGCAGTAAAGATTGCTCAAAATTGGGGTCTCCTTAGGAAAGTCTCTAAACAAAGGTTTTGAGGAATTTTGAGGTTGAACTCTATTCCTAGGTAGTACAGGTTTGAATGTAGATTCACTCTTTCTAACAAAGGGGCAGACGTATTTAGCCTTAGGTGAACTTTCATGTTTAGAGCAACTTGATTCCCCAATGCTAAAACTTTGATGTTTTGAATCAAACTCAGTTTTTAGGGAATGAAAATCTGGGCATGTTTCAGTAGGTATTTTACCTCCTGACACAAACTTGATAGGTTCATAAGATTTTGTTTGTCTTAAAATTGGGGCAAAACCCTATTCCAGTTCGATCATCAGAATTGGTTTTAGATTCAGCAACAAATTCATCAAAACAGTTAGAATTATTTTCAAATTTTGTAAATTTTTTGAAAATTGTTCCTGTCTTTTCTTTGGTTTGTTCCAATTCTAATAATGTCCCTTTGTATTTTTTCTCCAGAGTTTCATTTATTTCAGTCAAATTTCTGAGTTTTTCATCAAACACTTTAATTTCACTTTCATGAGTTAAACATTGGGTGGTATACTCTTCAGCATTCAGTTTGACCATCAGGCTTAGATCTTCCAACTTTTTGGTAAGATCTTTCACAATTTTTTCTAGTCTAGCGTTTTTCTTAAGAGTTTTAGCATAAAGTGTGTGAATGTCTGGGAGGTCTTCATTATTCGATTCACTAAGTGTAGTGTGTGAAGTGATCCTTTGAACTCACACACCCATTGACATCGTCATTATCACTTTTCCTTTGACTCACACACCTCGAAGAAGAGATAGCAATATTCTCAGTAATCAAAGCATCTAAACCAGTAACAACAATATTCAAAACATCAGACATAGAGTTATTCGATTCATCCTCACTAACAAGCACATGCATATCATCATTATATATAATCTTGGCAAAGAAAGACATGCAAGGATAAAAAACATCAGATGACTCAGGTTCCTCATTTTCAGAGTCACTTGAATCATCCCATGTTTTGCAAATGTTGGCTCTAGTGTGTTTGTTTTGAGCGTTCAAGTTAACTCTACAGCCTTATGAAATGTGCCCTAATTTACCACATCTATAGCATTTAGTCTTCTTAAGGTCTCTATTAGGTCTAATGTGAGAGTCCTTGTGATTTTTTTTCATGGATTTTCTTATGAGGTTTGTGATTAGAGGGAGTTGGATAATTTGACTTGCCTTGTTTATTTGCCATTTTGTTTCTAAACCTAATGATTTTCTTAAACTGTTTTGACATTAAGGCAATCTGATTGTCCAAACTCTCTATATCGCATTCCTCATCAGAGTCATCATTGTAAGTATTAAACTCAGTCTTAATCAATTTAGAAGAGAAGCTTAGATTTGAACTAGTCTATTTCCTATGGGACTGGGTCAATTATTTCTTAAATTCCAGTTCCATTTCCACAGTTCTTAATTTACTACTGAGTAGTTCAAGTGTGAGATTAATATCACACATTTACCCAATAACATATCTTTTGTTATCAAATTTCTGTGGTAATGATCTCAGAATTTTAGATACAATTTCTTGTCTATCATAAGTTATCCCATTAGCATGCGGTTTGGTCACAATATCAGTTAAGTTCATATAGAAGTCATCAAATGACTCAGTTTCAGACATAATTAGGGAATTATACTGTTGAATGAGCATTTGAGTTTTAGCAGCCTTAACTCTAGTGTCACCTTCATGAGCAGTAACCAAAGTGTCCCAAGCTTCCTTAGAAGTGTTACAAGATGAGATGTGAAGACTTTTTCTTTTAGTGTACTGAATAGCTCTATCTTTCATTGCTCTTTTATTTCTTTTAGTTGATTGGTGTTGATGATTATATACAAGCCACTTATCAGTTGGGAGGAATGCTTGGTCCAGATGTAAGTTCTGAAGTTCGTCATACCTTTGTGAGGATTTGCAAATCACTGCGATTGAGGAACAAGCGTTTCATAGAGCAAACTGAGCTCATCGTTAAACTGAAAGACATGCTCCAAGAGATGGAAGAAGTCAGTGCCTTAGTCCAATAGGAGGTTAATACTCTGAGATTAAGGCTTCTATATGCTTTTGAGATCAACCAGGTTAGAGAAATTCTTCAGCAAGAGAATGAGGCTTTGAGGAGGGAAGTCTCGCAACTCAGGGAGCATGCGCCGAGCATCGCTCCTGCAGTATTACGAGGTTCCTCCTCATCACGAGCTGGAGCTGGACCAAGCGATGTTCCTCCGATGCTACGAGGTTCTACCCTGCTGACTGTTCTGCGAGCTGGTATAAATGTAAGAAGTTCAGCTAGGGACATGGAAGAGCTCCTTGGTGATGTCCAACAAGCATATGTGATTGCTACTGGGCTTCAAAGGGACGTTACTCGGTTGAGGCATCTGTTTAAGAGATGACATCGATAAGTATGGGCCGATGGTTATGACCAAGGTTGGCTAAATGCCCCAACGAGGTTAAAAGAGTTTGAAGAGATCGCTTTTATCAGGGGATGGTTGAGTGCCCTGAAGGAGCTGCAAGTCCCAAGGAACTTAATGCTCTGGTCTCGTCATGAGATCTCTCCTTCCACTTTAATGCCCAATCCCTTACGGAGAGATGATTAGTGGATCCCTATTGATGCCATCCCTCGGCAGCTACTGGAGTCGGATGCGAATGAAGTCGAGGAGGAGCTGGTTGCCCATCCTGACGACGATCGAAGAGCCCAAGTGGATGATTATCTCATTCAGAGGTATCGACCTCATTCAGATTTTGCCAATAGTAACTCTGTATATTTTGTAGTGAAGTAATGTAATGTTGATGTTTTGGGCGAGCTCGCCGACTAAACATGGGTTGTATTTGTTGTAAACATGAAGAAGCAATATAAAGTTTATGTTCTGGGAGAATTTACCGATTCAACAAGTGTTGTATATTTTCTACATCTTTTAGACTTTGCTCAATAATATTGGGCCTCTCTTGGCTGACTAGATTTATAAGTTTGCATTGTCGAGTGAGTGTACCTCTAGTCCAGTATGCTTATGCGATACCATTCTGCCCCACTTTACCTTTTATGTCGTGTCGTCACACTCCCTTAGGCCTAAGTGTGGCAGTTGGCGAGGACACACCTGGTGTTTGATGCTCTATTCGATCAGGATTGTATTAACCAAATATTGTTTGGCAACCAATTTTGACTTGGCCATATTGCCTAAGAATTTCCTGTAGGGCTTCATATATTTCCAGGGGCAATGCTAAGAGGTTTTTTCATGCTTCATAACGAAAACCTAAGGAGGGTGATTTCCCTGCTATAGTGTAATGATTAGTGTGCCTGTCACTTGGAAAATGTGTGTGAGTTATTAAGTTGATATACTAGTTAACTAACACTTCGTAGAATGCAACTGCTAAACAACTTCTATTAATGATAAGGAAATGAGCTTCCAGTCTCATAAGTACAATGCAAAAGAGGAATCTAGAAATAAAATTTCTTAAGATTGGTTGCATTCTATGCTCGGGGTATCTCTCTGCCTTCCAGCATTTCTAAGTGATAATCTCCTCGCAGATCATCTCTTGTTATCTTGAATTGTCCTTTCCGGTTTGGCCCTAACTTGTCGTCTGATGGTTTTACTGCGCTGCCCAAGAATTTCCTTAGGACATAGTCCCCAACTCGGAATGCCCTTGGATTGACCTTCTTGTTATAGTGCTTTGCGAGCTGTTGCTGATAGCTCGCTAGTTTCACCAAGGCAAGCTCTCGGCATTCATCGGCTAGGTTAAGTTTAGCGAGCAATGATGCATCATTTTGGCCCTGGTCGACAAGAGTGGACCTCATAGTGGGCAAGCCTGCTTCCAATAGGATGACTTCTTCCATTCCATATGTTAATGAGAATGGGGTTTCCCCCATTGCTCGACGTGGGGTAGTACGGTAGGACCACAGAATATATGGTAGGTCATTCACCCATGCGCTTTTGGCTCATTCTAATCGTTTCTTTAGCCCATCAATCACCATTTTATTGGAAGGCTCGGCTTGGACATTACTCTGAGGATAGGCCACTGAGCTGAAATGGTGTCTGATTCCGTGGTCATTACAGAAATTCTGAAAGGAGCCACTCTCGAACTGCATTCCATTGTTAGTGATGATGGTCCTAGGGATCCCAAAGCGGGTGATTATATTTTTCCATATGAATCTTATCATATTCGAGTCTCGGATGTTCGCCAGTGGCTCTGCCTCGATCCATTTGGTGAAGTAGTTAGTTGCGACCAACATATACTTGCGATTACCGGCAGCGATAGGAAGAGGTCCTACGATGTCCATTCCCCATTGGGCGAATGACCATGGGCTGGAAAGTGATTTTAGGTCACTGGCAGGTTGATGGACCATTGGACCATGATGTTGGCATCTCTCGCATTTGCGAACATACATTATAGAGTCTCTTTGCATATATGGACACCAATAGCTTTCTTTCATTGCTCGGAAAGCCAATGACCTCCTTACAATATGGCCTCCACATATTCCCTCGTGGAGTTCGTGTAAAATTCGTTCGACATCCCTCGGGTGAACACACTAAAGGTAAGGACCATAGAACGATCTCTTATATAGCTTGTCCTCAGGAGATAAGTGAAAGCAAGAAACTTTGACTCTTATCTGATGAGTAGTCTTCTTATCACTTGGGAGTGCGCTATCCTTCAAATAGTCCCTTAAGGGGTCCATCCAACTAGGTGCTGACTCAATATGGAGCACATGCTCCACGCTTGGTAGCTCACTGCTACGGTTTATGCTCGGATGAGCGAGAAAATTGATGGGGATGATTCTTTTTAAGTCGTAATCAATTTCTGAACTCAAGGCTGCTAGGGCGTCAACATGGCTGTTCTATCCTCTAAAAAACTGCCGGACGTGGACCTCCTCAAAACTGGCCATTCGACTCTTTGCCAATGCGAGGTAGGCTGCCACTCTTACATCTTCGCATATAGTCTCCACTTATCTGATTGGAGAATAATTGTGAGTCGTCGAACACTTGTAACTGCTTTGTCCCCAAAGTTTGTGCCTTGTGGACGCCGACTATTAAAGCCTGATATTCTTCTTCGTTGTTGGAGGCTTCAAATCCAAGCCTGATTCCTTGTTCTAGGATTGTATCTTCTGGAGTGATGAGCACAATGCCTATTCCCACCCCCTTTGAATTGTAGGCTCCATCAAAAAACAATTTCCAGACTCCCTCTGTTGTGTGATTATCTCTTCGGATCACAGGTTGTAATTGGTCGAGAGTCTGCTCGCCTATGAATTCGGCTATAAAATCAGCAAGGACCTGCCCTTTGATTGCATTTCTTGGTTGAAATTGGATATCAAATCGTTTGAGCTCGACTGACCATTTAGACAGTCTGCCCGATAAATCCGCTTTCCTCAGGATTGCTTTAAAGGGATGCGATGTAAGGACGATGATAGTGTGAGCTTCAAAATAGTGCTTCAACTTCCTTAAAACCATTACTAATGCAGAGGCGAGCTTCTCTAGTGTTAGGTACCGCTGCTCGGCTTCCAATAAAGTCTTGCTTGCGTAATAAACGGGGTGCTGGATTCCTTCTTTTTCGCACATTAATGCATAACTGACAGTGTGGTTGGAAACGACGAGATATAAGTACAAGGAATCTGTTTCTTCGGGTATGACGAGCAGTGGTGGTGATCTAAGTTAAGCCTTGAGCTCGTCCAATGCTCGCGAGCAATCTTGATTCCATTCTACTTTTTTTTATTTCCCTTTAGGAGCTGGAAGAACGGCTTGCACATCTCAAAGGACTTTGAGATAAAACGGTTTGAGGCTACGAGCATGCTGGTGAGCTTATGTACGTCCCGGATTGTGCGAGGGGGTTATTCCCTGTTCACTGCATCGATCTGGTGTGGATTAGCCTCGATGCCTCTCTTACTTACCAAGTACCCAAGAAATTTTCCTGACTGGACACCAAAAGAACACTTACTTGCATTAAGTTTCATTCGGTACTTCCTGAGTATTTCGAAGGTTCTTGCTAGGTCAGAGAGGTGGTCTTCTTTCTTCCTGCTTTTGATGAGCATATCATCGATGTAGACTTCCATGGTGTCTCCCATTTGGTCCTTGAACATCTTGGTGACCATCCGCTGGTAGGTTACCCCTACATTTTTTAGCCCGAAAGGCATGACTTTGTAGTAGTATAATCCAATGGTGGTGATGAATGCTGTCTTGTCCTGGTCTGAAGCATATAGAGGGATTTGAAAACTCATTCTCTCGTGAGCTGCTTTGACATCCACTAATTGATCGACTTTTGGGAGAGGGAAACTGTCTTTAGGGAACGCCTGTTAAGGTCAGTGAAGTCAATGCAGACTCTCTATTTCCCATTATTCTTTGGAACTATTACTGGGTTGGATAACCATTTGGGGAATTGGACCTCTCGTATGGATCCTGCATCCAACAGTTTTTCAACTTTTTCTTCCACGGCCTTTGCCTTCTCGGGTGCAGTTCGCCGTGCCTTCTGGGCGATTGGTTTGAAGTTGGGTCGGTGTGTAGCTGATGACAAACCACACTAGGATCAATCCCAGGCAGCTCGTATGGTTCCCATGCTAAAATGTCTACATTGCTTCTCAGCAGAATCGTCAAATCCTTCTTTTCTTGATCTGTGAGAGAAACTCCAATCAAGAAGACCTTGTCATCGTCGCTATCTTCAGCTGTAACTTCTTTCAGGTTTTCGATGACCCGTTCAGAGGGGAGGAGCCTGGTCTCATCTACTTCGGGTCTTCCATACTTTAACTGCTATTTTGAAGGTACCAGACCTTCTTTTTCCTCAACTTTCTCGCTGGGCCTGTCGGCCTTCTTCTCTGGTCTTCGGTGGATGGTCGCTATGAAGCACCTTCTTACCATCGCTTGATCACCATGGATCTCCATTACTCCTCGCTCGGTCATATATTTGAGCTTCTGATGGTAGGTCGAGGAGACTGCCTTCATCCCGTGCAGCCATCCTTTGCCAACGATAGCTTGGTATGGCGAGTCAATATCAACTACCAGGAACAATCGTCTTGGAGACATTTCCTTCCCTTACTGGCGGAACGATCTTTCCCAAGGGAGTATTCATTTTTCCAGTGAAGCCAACTAAAGGGACAGTGGCTTCCTTTAGGTCGGAGATGCTTAACTTCAATCTTCTGAATAGGTCGAGAAATATTACCTCGGACGAGCTTCCTTGGTCAACGAGCATCTTGTCGACATCATAGTTAGCTATCCTGAGAGTAATGATAAAAGCATCATGATGCGGGGTTCTCACTCCCACCATATCTTCATCTGTGAATACGCTATGCTTACTATAGTCGACATCATCTGCTTGATGACGCTTTTCTGATTGTATTTTTGCTGGATCGATCTGAAAAGCTTACATCACCGTCGTAAGCTTTTTTACCTCCATTCGAGCTAAATTTCCTTGAATCTTCTTCACATCAGATGCCCCATGAATTACTGCGAATTCATGGCCAACATTGTCCTCGAGCACATTGTCAGGCCTTGCTTCTTCATTGGCAGCAACTTTCTCTGCCTTCTTTTCCACAAACTCGTTCAGATGCCCAGACTGGGCCAGTTCTTTGAGGTGAGATTTAAGATCCTTGAAATGCTCGGTCTTATGTCCTCCCTCTTTATGAAAAGCGCATCTCAGCTCGTTGTTTCTCTTTGAGGGATCCCCTCCCATCTTTCTGGGCCACTTAATAAATGGCTCGTCTTTGATTTTTGCGAGAATCTTGTAAATCGGTTCTCTGAAGACAGTATTGACTACCAGAAATGCTTTCGACACATCATTCTTGCCTCCATTTTTGGAGCCATTCTTGCCCCCATTCTTTCCTCCTTTCTTCTGGTTCTCAGTTTTTTCACTGCCTTTCACAGCGTGCTTGGTTCGGCCGTTATCACTCGTGCTGAGGTGAGTGACATCTTCCACCTTGGCGTATATCTCGATGCGGGCCATCAGGTCATCGATCGTGGTGGCCTTTTTTCGTCAGGGACTGGTACAGGAGGGAAAAATTGGGTAGCCCAATTTTGAAAGAGGCCACCGCTACCTATTCCGAGAAGTCCTCGACTTCGTTGAATAACTCCCAGTACCTCTTCGCGTAGTCTCGAAGGGTCTCTTGAGGTGCCTTTTTCATTGTTAGTAAGGCAAACATCCTTTTTGGATGGGAGCTAATAGTAATGAAACGGACTGTAAAGATCTCGGCCAGAGACTCGAAGCTCCTGATAGACCTGTGGGGGAGCCTTTCGAACCATTTCTGCGCCACGTCATGCAGGCTCGAGGGAAAAATTCGGCACATCAGTGCATCCCGATGGTTCCAGAGGGTCATGGCCTGCCTGTACTGCCTATCGTGATCAATGGGATCAGTTTTACCATCGTAAATCTTGAATCTTGGAATAACAAATTTCTTGAGGGCTTCCTCTTCTTCTATTTCCCTTGAGAAAGAGGATTTCATCTGAGTTTTGAGGGCTCGTCTAGCGAGCTCTCGGGTCGATCTAGCACCGCGATGCGTAGGGTGTTGGTCCATATCCCTTCGGATCAAAGTTCGTATGTTCTCGTTGTTATGAGCTGGGCTCCTGTAGTGGTGAGCTAGTCACAGTTGCTCGAGCAGGTCATCCTCTGACTCGTTTCCCTCAACTTTTTGGGATCCGCGTCTAGGGCTCCTTCCTCGACTGTGAGACTTATTCGCCTAAGGGATAGGAGTGAGGTATGTACGTCTCCTGGTGCCACGATGGAGCTCTCTCTCCATTATTTCTAACCTTCTTTTGAGGCGAGCATTCTCAGCCTCGTGTTTGAGAGAAGACTCCCTTCGCTCTTGGAGTCTCGCCTCATATGCATCAATCAACCTGGAGATTTGTTTGGACTTTGCTGGCCCTTGGCTTTCTTAAGAGGCTGGCCTCTCTGGGCGAGCCCTCTGAATTGAACGTCAAACTTCAGACCTGATCCTGTGAGGAGCAGGTTATTCTTGGATATCTCCTGCCTGAGGAGAATTACTACTGTGACCATACATTTTGAACTTCTTTGTTGGTGTGGGCTTTCTCAGGGAAGATAAACGCTTCCCACAGACGGCGCCAATTGTAGTGACAATTATTTTCAACACAAATAGATAAGAGAAGTGCAATCACCAAGCAAAATAAATAATGTAAATGCCAATCACACAATAAAAGATGTACGTGGTTCAGCAAGAATGCCTACGTCCACGGTGGTGCAGTCGGTATTATTTCTATATACTCAGGGGAGTGATTACAGAGAATACAGTGCGTGCCCTTTACCCCAGGCCTAGGGTTTATTATATACATGTCTATCTTTAGGGAGTGGGGGTGTTGGACTCCCCCACGTCTATATTTCTCTCCTGGAATATATCTGTCCTAGATTCCAGGAAAAACTAAGTCATAACTGAATTAGATTAAGGTGCGCAGGTCTTGGGCTTTGGGCCGTTTTAGTTAGGCTACTCGTCCGGGCCTGTAATGCCAAATCCGGGTACCCACAGTTACTAATGGTTATCACAAATCAATTATGCCTTCTTTACAACTTTGAATGCATTATGACATGAGTTATCTGTGTAAAAACACTTGCACCACAATATCTACACAAAGTAGGTTATGGTAGTTGAAAACGCTAAGAAACTTACGTCTCTTGGAAATTTCTAGCACTATTTAGAAGCCTTCGATGTTGTAAGTGCCACAATATCCACATAGAGTATGTAAGTTTTTGATACTTGTTTATATAACTTTGGATTACATGTTCAAGCATTGATCGAATTAGGCATCGTACATCAGTAAATTGCAGCCTTTCGCGACACCTGTGTTTGTAACCATTATAGAAGGTTCCATTGATAAACATTTAACATAAAGCAAGTCATAAGTATTGATATTTTATATTCTATCTAAACTAAAATAGTGATAATTTTTGTGCATTCCTGTATTGCAGATATTATGAAGGATGTAGTTTGCCATTTTATCTCAACTGTACACTAAAAAGAATTTGGAGATTTTTGGTTGACTTAGATCCACCATGGAATTCTTCCATGAAAAATGAGAAGGAAAAAAAATATTGCAGTTGTAGGTGAAGATTTTTCCCGAATCACATAGAACTACTCCTCTGTTTGTCATAATCACAAATAACTCCCATCATGTTTAAAAAATACACTCACCTCCCATGTTTTATTTTCGTAACACATGCTACCCTGTTGCAGGGGCAATGAGTGTACTATTTTCAAAACAAGAGATGTGACAATCATTATATTTAGAAGAAAAAAAGAAAAGAGGGGCGTGGAAGTTAAAACAAGAGTGGAGTTATCAATAATGATGACAAACAATAGGAGACGTCTATGCAATTTATTAACTAATGAGAACCTGAGAACTAGAACCTGAATACACCAGTAGAAGCTTGTGCACTATTTCTAAACAATTTTCCCATTTTGTTTCTTGATGTGGATAAAGGAAGATCGTTTTGACGTGTGCAAGGTAAAGTCAACCAATTGGGGTCATGGGACTCGTTGTGGTCACCATCTTTGCTTTCAAGATGCGCTCAACATCAAGAACTGTTAAATCTCCAATATAACCATATTTAAGATGACCGACAATCAATCTAACCTGGTGGTATAGAAAGGAGCGGTCCTGAGCAGTTATAACAAAGAAACGATGACTTCTCCTCGTGCATAATCCTTGATTATCCTCAATGGAGCTATCTATATTATTTTGATTTGAAATTGAAGAACTATGTGGTAGATTATCAGTCTTTGACTTGAAGCACGTGGATGTATCGTCCTACACAATATTTTATGGGCACCACTCCGTGACTGATGGGAAATAAGGAGACATAACAACCTCTAAAACACAGAGTTAATCTAAATTTCTGATAGGTAACTTCGCCTGACAACTAGATGATCTTAAGGAACTAAAATCATGATGTCTAATAAGTACTTTGCATGCTTTATGTATTGCTGAAAGATTTAGCTCCTCAGGCACATGCCAAGCCCGGTCTTTCTCAAAGGTTGACAAAGGCTCTGCCCCAGATAGCAACCGATAAAAGTACGTGCGTTCTTGAGCTTTATGTCTTGCATAAAAATAAGCTTTAACACATTGAACATCAATTACCATTATATCACCCTTATTCTTCTGTAAGAAATGGTTCACAGCTCTTTTAACCACTTTAGGTTCATGAGGCGGTAACATTGCACTAGGTTGCCTTTGGCTTATTCGTTCCACATCAACATGGCAAACATTTATTAAGGCATGTACTCGAGCATCAGTTCGACTTGAACAGAAGATTGGAACTGAATGTCCAATGAATTTATGGAAGGCTTCTTGGATATAATTGGATTGTTGCTGAGCCCCAGAAAATCGAGTGCCATTGTACTCAACCGCCACCAAGTACCTATGGATTCTAGGGTTTCGGCTCATCGTTCCATTCCCGATTATGGACTGATCAACTTCTGATTGTTCATCATCGTCGACTCTGGGGACCATCTACGGGCAGTGGGGGGATTGATCAGGGGACTCATTGGATTGATTCTCTTTGTCTTCCATCTAATTCCTTAGCTTCCCAATCTCCAAACACTGCCATGTCCTCTATCATTCAGGGTTTTTCACTTTCTCTCCTTACTGCAATTTTAGCGCTACAATTAATATTTGAGTATAAATTGTCATGTGACCTCACTTGTGCAGTACCTTCCACAAATAAATTCACTGATTTTGTGAGCAGAACTAAGTTTTCATTTGAGGAAGGAGGAACATTTTCCAGCATAGTAGTTGGAGGTTCTAATTCAAACCATGTTTTGAAGTTTAATTGTGTAGATCGACGCAATCGGTAGTTATGACGCCTTCGAGCATTGTATACTTCTCGTTATGCTGTAGTAATATCTTTTCTTTTTTGTCGTTGGCATAACCAATCTTGTTCATTCCTCAATTCCTCTTCTGTAGTGGTACTTTCCATTGCGTATGGTGATTCTTCTTTTTGAATTATGTGATTATAAAACTTGGAATATGAGGAGAAAATCAACATTTGGATTGAAGACATTCCTTCATAAATCAAGTTTTAAAATGTAACTGATATATTAATGCTATGTAATGAATACCAACAAATTAGGAACAGAGAATATAATAGAATTGTGCTTTGGAATAATAGACCTCATATTCTGCTTCTCATTTAGATTACAGACATAATGCAAAGTATATTGTGAATATCAACAAGTTAGTAACAGAGAATAGAAGATCATTATGATTTGGGACATTAGCCCTCATACTTTACTTCTCATTCAAATTACAGACACAACGCATATTAAGCAATTTGAAGTTGTGAACCAGATTAGAAATGTTTATTTTGGTTATACTTCACAATTTTCATTATAAAAAATCATATCAGATGCTCCTTGTTAAATTATGGCTTTTTAAGATTTCATACTTCCATGAAATGTGTGTATTCTGTAGAGATACTGTGATTTTTTTGGTATACCTATTTGGATTATGTGAGTATTCAGTAGTATGAAATGTGTTTTGTAAGTCGATTTTAGAACAATAAATTTGTGTTTTATTTTTTTGTCTATGTAGATTGTGCATTGATTGGGAATGGCAACAATGGTGATGGAATGTGTTATATGTATCACAATGTAGTATCAATCAATGTGGGATGTATTTTGTTTTTCTATGTGGATTGTGCAGTGAGTAGGAATCGCAACAATAGTGATGGAATGTATTATTCATGAACAGAAAAAAGGAAAAAAATAATGGTCACATACATAATTAAAACTAAAATTAAGAATTATGGATTTGAATTTACCTACAATAATGACGCTCGAAACGCTGTAGTGGCGTCAAACATAATTAAACCATGGCATATGGTGAGGTAGAGTGCAATTTGTGACGAAGAGGAAGAGAATATAAAGTCAAAAAGTAGAAGTCAAAATTGAATGAGAAGCGTAGGTGAGCTAATGGTTGATGGAAAGGCAGAGGGACGGAAATTTAATGTGCAAACTCTACAATTTGAGAAAACGGGATGGAGGAAGAGTTCCTAGAGGGGAAACGTGGGTGAAAGTTTTTTTTGGAGTTATAATTGTTTGGGGAGACGTGGTAGATATGGAGTCAACAAATAGAAATGACAAAAATGCCTACCAAAAGTACAACAGGATGATTATAAGAAAATGGTTAAATATGGAACAAGAGAAATTTGGTGTCCAAATCGCTCAAAGTGATTTTGTCCGGTTATAGAGTAATATAGATGTCATAACATTTTTCATTAATAGTTATAGTAATATATCATATCCTTACCAACAAGAAATATTGATTGTTATTGTAGTAGTTTATGGTTAACATATCAATATTATAAGAGAAAATTAGCTTCCACCTTTTTCATTTAGTGACCTCTTGGTACACTCGGGTGTTTCTATTCTTATCTAGTGGGGAGACAATCCTAGTCTATGATATAGAAATGATCCACAATTTGGAGATAATAGACATTCATATTTTGTACAGGCTCTTTAAGCTTGAGTAATATTTTTATTAAAAGTAAAATTTATGTGGTTTAGTCTTTCAAATCCTCATATAAGTAATTTATATAAGTTATACAATGAATCAAATCATCTAAGATGAACAAGCCGAGTAGGCTCGTCATTGCAAATGACTACAATGACTTAATTATTTTAATTATAATTAGGAGTTCATGATAATTTGGAAACGGGATTAGATTATAAAAAGGGGTAGAAAATTATAAGAGTCTTAGTTTATTTGTTATTGTTTTCTCTTATTTGAGATGTCAAAACAATAAACTTCTGTACTGTTCTCAATTAGTGGGCCATTGAGTCCTAACTTCCAATTATGCATACTAATGGGCATTACACATGCAACACTAGACTAATGAATATGTTTAATTCTCCTAATTGAAAAATTGTATAATATAGTTGTTTTTAATTAGGTGGTCAAACGTCGATTGGAAATTTGGGTCCACAATAAAACTAGTGCTTCAAAAAAGCACAAAATTGGTTAACAATATCCAACATATCCAAAATTCCACTACTCATACATAAGTAGTATGACCAAGTATTAAGTAATAAAGATGTTCAAAACAGTTATTCACTGTTATTGTGTTGTAATGACCACCAAGTAGTACAATTAAGTCTTTGTTGCACAAAGGGAATAAACTACATAGCGAAGAGTAATTATTTCCACATTTTCAAAAGCCCCATATTAGGTAGCTTCACACAATAGTAAAAAAACATCAGCTAATAAAGAGAGGTAAGCATTTGGATAAGCATCGCTGTCCTTCATTTCCTAAAATTGCAACAAATCGTACACATGGTCTTGAACTCTATGGGGACCTTCTATCATACAGAAGGTGAGTCCAGAATAGAGGCAAAAAGGATTATATGCCATAGATTCATAAGATAAAAGATACCATAAATTCATAAAAAAATTGAAAAAAGATCTCAATAATAATAATAATTATTATCTCATCATTAACAATTGATACTCGTAATTACAAAGAGATTAATGGAAAAAGCGTTTGAGGGTTGGAGTGGTGGGGTTGACAAATTCTATCAAAAATTTCTACTCCCAAACATTAATATTCGGTGACTTAGAACATGAACTTAAACATATGAGATAAAATAATTAAATAGAAATACCTTGGAAAAACCAAGAGGGTTCATTAGTATTTGTAAGAGGGTAGTGAGACTGGGGTCTATGAATAACTGGAAAGGGTGAGGCGTGACCCACTCCAATGGACGCTGTCTGCAAGTCTTCAAGGTCTCCCGGTGCAACTTCTGAAGAGAACTTCTCCTTCTGGTAACAATGGAACTCAAGCTTCAACTCACTCCCTGCAAGAAGACGAACTTTCACAGCAAAAATAGCAATTTTCTCAAGGGAAACACCTGAGAGTGATGGCTGTCAGTGGGGAGTGAAGGAACAAGGCACTCAACACTAAGAGAATGAGCAGGGAGAGAATACTAGGTAGGTCTGGTGATATTTTAGCAGAGTAACAGCGCAATTTTTCTTTGTCTATCCTTTGACCTTGCCCAGGGGTCTATTTATACATGGGCGTAAGGGGTGAGCTGGCGATTTTGGGCGCCAAAATTGAGAGAGTTGGTGGGGAACAATGTCTGAAGTGTACCATTTGTCCCTACCTGCAGGCAGCTGCCTGTCCCCTCTGCAGGCGCCACCTGGCGCCGACCAAAACTCAAAAAGCACATATGTCCCCTAATGGAGACAAAATAGCAGATTTGGTAGTTATCTTTTGAAACGGTAACTTGTGGTGCAATTTTGCAAATCTTTGAGAGAGGGGACCTTAAGGCCTCACTCCCTCTAAAAGTGTTATTTTTCTTGAGAGAGACCTCGAGGACCCCCTCTTCTGGAAAAGTCATTTTTCTTGTAAAGAGTTTATTTCTTGTGAGTAGCCAACTCTTTGGCCACTTACTTCATTTATGACTAAGTGTGCAGTGTGCGTAGCCTCGAGTGGCTTCTGGGTCTTCCTACTAGTATTCTCTCAATCCTATAGTGCTAAGTGGTTGAGCTTGCTCAACATACCTTGTCCCTCAGCCGCCAAGCCAAAACTCCCAGGAGGTCCCAACGCGCCTGTTCGAGCCCTGCTTGCTCGACTAGGCAACCTGTACAAGAAAGTAAAGTGTTAGTGCTGTTGTTCATTTAGAGCCTGCTGTTTCATGATGAAAACTCCTGTAGCAGCACTTCTCAAATAACATTTCTGCAGTGACCCCTGCAGTGGCGCCGACCCTTGTTGTGGCGCCGACGCTCGAAGCGGTGCCGACGCTCGGAGTGGTGCTGACGTCCGAGGTAGCGCTGATGCTTGAATCGACGCTGACATGTGAGGCAGCGCCGACCCTTGTCCCGGCGCCGACGCTCGAAGTGACGCCGACGCTCGAAGTGGCGCTGACGCGTGAGGCGGCGCCGACCCTTGTCCCGGCGCCGATGCTCGAAATGGCGCCGACGCTCGAAGTGGCGCTGACGCTTGAGGTAGCGCTGAGGCTTGAATCCGCGCTGACAGGTGAGGCGGCGCCGACCCTTGTTGCGGCGCCGACGCTCGAAGTGGCGCTGATGCCTGAGGTAGCGCTGAGGCTTGAATCCGCGCTGACAGGTGAGGCGGCGCCGACCCTTGTTGCGGCGCCGACCCTTGTTGTGGCGCCGACGCTCGAAGTGGCGCCGACCCTTGTTGCGGTGCCGACGCTCGAAGTGGCGTTGACGCCTGAGGTAGTGCTGATGCTTGAATCGGCACTGACATGTGAGGCGGCGCCGACCCTTGTTGCGGGGCGCCGACGCTCGAAGTGGCGCCGACGCTTGAAGTGGCGCTGAGGCCCGAAGTGACGTTGACGCCTGAGGTAGCGCTGACGCTTGAACCGGCACTGACATGTGAGGCGGCGCCGACCCTTGTTGTGGCGCCGACGCTCGAAGTGGCACCGACGCTCAAAATGGCGCTGACGCTTGCGGTGGCGTAGAGACTTGCTGCGGCGCGGACACTTGCAGCGGCGTAGAGACTTGCTGCGGCGCCGACACTTGGAGCGGCGCAGACACCTGAAGTGGCACCGACCCGTGTAGCGGCGTAGAGACTTGCCGCGACGCCGACACTTGCGGCGGCGCTGACACTCGAAGCGGTGCCGACCCTTGCAGCGGCGTAGAGACTTGTCGCGGTGCCGATACTTGCAGCGTCATTGACACTTGCAGCGACGCTGATACTTGCAGTGGCACTGGGGGTTCCTGATGAATATGAGTTTCTGTCGGGACCCTGGGGTGGTTCCTTCTCAATACAAGTTTCTGCCGGGACCCTGGGGAGTTCCTGCCCAATATGAGTTTCTGCCGGGACCCCGGGGGGGTTTCTGCTGAATATGAGTTTCTGTCGGGACCCTGGGGTGGTTCCTTCTCAATACAAGTTTCTGCCGGGACCCTGGGGAGTTCCTGCCCAATATGAGTTTCTGCCGGGACCCCGGGGGGGTTTCTGCTGAATATGAGTTTCTGTCGGGACCCTGGGGTGGTTCCTTCTCAATACGAGTTTCTGTCGGGACCCCGGGGGGGTTCCTGCTCAATATGAGTTTCTGTCGGGACCCTGGGTTTCTTCTCAGTATTTTTAATAAAATAATATTTTTACTTTTTTATAGGTAGACACCCTTCTACAGTATTACAAGCTACCACAAAGTTATTCCTCGTCAATTGTTCCGGTGAGGGCACCTGAGGACCGAGGGAGAAGATATTTGTCAAATACCATCATTCAAAATGTAAAAAGGAATGCAATACACTTATAAATACATCATTGCCATATTGAGCTCAATGTTAAATACTATCATTCAGAAAGTAAAAATACATAGAATATGATAGAACCCAATTAGAATTATAAATCTTAGAAAGCACAAACCAAGAGCAACAGAGTATAATCGCTCCAACCATCATCTAACTACCACCCCCACCCCCACTCTCCACACCCCCACATTATCTTGACCGTTTGTTAAAAAGAGTGAGAATTAAACCTAACAACATAAAATAATCTGATCGGGGTCCATCAATTATGTTTATGGGTCAGAATGGTTTGAGAAGTAAAATAAGTCGATTTAATAGTGGGTTAGTAGCAGGTCATTATTAGTATAACCAAACCTTACGCAAAAACCATGAATCCATATGTCAGCTACAACAAAATGGCGGCCTTTCTCTTGATAGAACCATTTGGAACCAAATACTAAAAGTTCAAAACTGATGGATGGAACCATCAAAACCATCCATGTTGTATTTATTGCCTCTCTCTTTCTATATCTCTTTCTCTATATATTGTCTTTATCTTCATTTTGGGTTTAGAGGAAATCAGTAACTAATTTCTACTAAGATCGATTCAATTTGATAAAATTAATTACCATATGATTTTGACAAATAGATTTCATAAATTATTTTTAATCTCGACTGCAGTTTTATTAGAGTGTCGTAGGTTAACGATTTGACCCAATTCGAACCTGTATTGGATTGACCCAAATCCGAGTTGGGATCTGCTTACACCCGTTTTTTACCCGCCCATATTCAACTCAATTCATTTTAAACCCGCCCATATCCGTCCATTTGTCGGTTCTAGCTAGAATAAAACTAAGAGGAAGAAAATGGAGTTTATAGAATTAAATAATGTAAATTGTAACAAGTCAGTCAAAGACAATAAGCTAAAAAAGCTTTTCCTAGAAATCTGTCTATCATATATAATTGCAATACCAAAAATCTGATCAAATTTGAGTAAAATGTGTAAAGAATAAAATAATTAGAAGAAAAAACAATAATATTAAGAGATCTTCCAAAGCTATCTCATATATTTCTAGTTTGTTTTATATTTTGAGTTTTTCAAATGTGTAAATTGTTCTATATTTATGTTTTTTCCTCCATGGTTAGAGAGCAATTTAAAGGAAAAAACAACTATAAAATCACCAATCAACTATAATAAGGAAAATGTATGGAATAAGCACTACAATAAAACATAATTCTACCAAATTGAAAAAAAAAGATCTAAAGTAGTGATAACATAATCTTTAATAGAAACCCAGTTTTAAACTCCAAATGCATACATATCAAACCCCAAAAAACAGGCGTCAAACCCATAAAATTAGAGAACGCATCAAACGCATACAAAATCCCAAAGAAAACTGCTCCGAGCTGAGAGATTATACCTTGCTAGAGAGAGAGAGAGACGAGAGATATAACAGAGTATACCTAAAAATTGAAAGAAAAATGCCCAAATTGGAACAACTTAATCTCAAACGAAGTTTGAACCCAAAATAATCATATTATAAACCCAATTTTTGGAAGTAAAATAGAAAGCAAAAAAACTATTAGAATTCAAAAAAACTGAGAGATTGTACCTTGTTAAAGTAGGAGTGTTCGGTGGTGAGAAATATGATGGTCGACGGAGGGAATCTTGATGGTTCGTGGAGGCAGCTATTGCTGGTTGGCGGCTGTCGATTTACAATATGGGGGTGTGAAAAATTTTAATAGGCCGATCGAGAGAGAGGTGGAGATCTGACCTGCTCAAAAAAAGGGAAAAAAATTCCTGCTAAAGATCCTGCCAAGTTAAAATTTCTAAGCCTAATTTTAGTGTAAAGTTTTTGGCATTTGTTATAAAATACCGCATGTTTTTTTACTTATTCTAAAAAGTGCAGTAAATTTCTGGCATTTGTAAATAAATCTCATAAATTTTCTCCATTTAAAAATAAATGCCGGGAGAAGTTTTTCTCGGCATTTCTTATAACTGTCGCAAAAAAATTACAGGAAAAAATTAGTTTTCTTGAAGTGTCATGTCCCATCTCTTCATTGTATAAGACGTTGTTTGGATTTTGGTCACGTTCAACGGGGCAATTTTTGTTCTTCTTCTCCATGTGGTCATAAAGATTTCCATTTTGGGCTACCTCTTCTAGGTGAAACTTGAGTGCCTTATAAGTCTTCGTCTTGTGACCATTGTCTTTATCATAGGAACATTTTAGGATCGTGTTTCTCTTCGATGTGTCCCCTGTCATTTTCCTCATCCACTTGAAATAATGTTGGACTTCGATTTTGTTCAAAAGATTATATCTTAGCTCTTTGAAAATAGTGTTTATGGAACTGTGGCATTGATAAGGTTCAATTTCTATCGTCCTTAGGTCCATGATTATTCTTTTTGCCCTATTTTTGGGAGCATTTTCCTTATCTCTATTTTTTCTTACCTTTTAGTAGTTTTTATCTTATTGTGTGCATGCCATTACATCGTTCACTTTGTCATACTTCTCAATTTGACACATAAGATCATCTATAGTGGTGGTTTCCTTCTTGGTGGGGACCACTATAACATGGAGATGTTCGAGAAGCCTATCATGAATAAGGCTACTTTCACCTATTCGGAACAATTTTTCACCTCGTTGTATATTTCCTAATAATAAGGAGAATATTCACACAATAGTTTTTGGGGATTCTTCTTCAATATGAGGAGGGAGTCCATCCTTTTTGGAAGGGTGCTATTAGTGATAAACCTCGCAGTGAGGACCTTTGTAAGTTATTTAAAGTTAGAGATCAACCGGTGTGGTAATTTTGAAACCACTTTTACACAATGTCCATAAAATTTGAAGGAAAGATTCGATACATATGGGACTTATTATTGATTCAGAATGTCATGCCCTGGCAATAGTGGCGAACATGATCAGTGGGATCAATTTTACCATTTTAAATCTTGAATCTCGAGGTGTTGAACTTCTTAGGAAGCTAAAAATCCTTGATTGATCTGGAAAACAGAGAATTCATTTGGAATATAAGTTCCCTTCTGTCCAGTTCCTTAGTGGTCTTGGATCCCCCAGGGCGCCATATGGTCATCCATCTCCTCCATTTGAGGTTACGATGATCCTTCTTCTTAGGACGACTTTTGTAGTGATATATTCTACCCGGTGATCCTCTCTAGAAGGAAAGAACTTGTTGATGCCACGAACTCCTTCCTTGAATGTGAGTGTTGATCGCGTAAGGGATAGAGGTACATGCAAATACATTACACTTATTTGTGTGTCCATTGAGCTCTTGCTGCATCCTCTTTAGGCGATGTTGGAGGTGATCCTTTTCCACCTACTAGAGTCGCGTGTTTAACTCCTGTCGATGAAGGTGTTTCTCATAAGCGTCCGTGAGCCATGATATCTAGTTGGATCATTACTTTCCCCCATTCTAACCTCATGTGGATGGTAGAGATAACTGCAGGAATTATGGGTCCTATTGGGTTGGATCACAGGCTTGACCTTAGTAGCTTAATGGTTGTTTTTATTGTTTTAGCGAATGCCAAGACAACGAGTGCTCACTATTCGAATAATATATTACTTTCTATTGGGTTCTTTGGTTGAGAAAGGAAAATCGTTTCCCACAGATGGAGCCAATTGTAAGTGGAATAATCCTAATGGTTATATTCAATAAAATATTAAGCTGAGTAGAAAGAGAATCATGCATAATCACACAAGAACATTATTTACACAGTTCAATAATGTTCCTACATCTATGAGAGTTTTTTTTTTCTATTAGTCTTGTTCCAATCACAATCATTAAATCCCCTTACCCTAGTGGTTAGATTTACATTTACATAAAACATAAATAGTTTAGCCGTGTAAGGCTCAATAATCGGGATAGTTATCCCATTTTGATCGATTGTATCTTGCCCGTTGATTCTCGCAGGTCGATTAACTCCAACAACCCTTAACTTCTTGGACAAAATCTTGGCTTAATCAATGGGCATGTTCCCCATCTCACATGTTTTCGGATTATTCTCCTCACAATATTTTTCTACTCATTGAAATTTAATGATAAATGCATATATACTTAAAAAATTATAAAAAACTTTAAAACTAAATTAAATTACAATTATTATTCCAAAATTATATAAAAATGTATGCTATCAAAATGATAGCATTCAACAATGATTGATATTAATAATGGATTTAACATATACTTATATTTTTCTAATTTCTGGACTCTTAGCATACATGATGTTTAAAAATACAACAAATTTGCTATTAATTTGAAAATTTAACTCATCATAAATTTTCAAACAAATTGAAAAGTTCGTCTATGGTTTCCACAAAAAGTTCATTAAACCAATTCTTGAGTTGATTGGCTTGTAATTGTTCATCCACTTTGTCTCGTAGTCTTCTATTAAACTACATTAAAAAAATTCTCTATTAATATAAATCTAATATCTTATTATCTCTGCATTGAAATTGAATTAATAAATAGGTTGTTGCGTTCCAAATAACCAAGACGTCTTTTATTGTCGCCATAATCATTATCTACGTTATTTCTTTAGCGTGGAACATACATTCATTTTTTGTGACTTGAGATTACAATCTAAGTAAAATATATATGGACATATAGGTCTTAGAGTTGGGAGATTTAATGCTGAAAACATCGTAAATATAAAGCACTTAAATATTGAGGAGACGAAGAGTGAGAAGGAACTCGTTCAAACTAAATGAATGGGTGGAATATATTATTAAGAGAGGAAACTTAATGGGAGATAATAAGTGTCACACCCCGCTAAATTCTGGCATCGGCCGCCAACAAAACTACGCCAGACGATAACTAAATAAAATATCATTCTTAGCATGTGACACCCCGCCCAATTAAATATCGTGTGATCAGTCCTTTATAAAATTTAAAACAGAATGTTCGGTTGGTTCATTCTTAGCATCACTGTCAAAAACATAATAACTCATTTAATCACCTAATATAATTAAGCTAAGTGTCAAAACATTTTGTTTCCTTTTTAATTTAAAACCATTTAATTACCAAACCAAGAAATTAAATATAAACCCTCCACGCATAATTAATTAATATAAATACTGAATCAGAATCACATGCTGAAATAGATAAGACTGGATAAAACATTCCAGTTCAAAACTCTTAAACCAAAACCATAATAACTAACAATCCAAATGAAAATGAACGAAAAGCAAACTGAACATAATCTCTGAAAACTGTCTACTGAATGGGTGACACATGCCCTAAAGAGAATGTCTATAAGGAATGTAAATGAAATGATTGATGCGTCTAATACGAAGGCCTACAGCTTCCACAACAGCTGCAGCACGCCAAGCAATCCGAGTCTCTAAGCCTGGTGTCCCTGTGGCTGAGCACTTGATATAATACATACATATAGCAAGAGAGAGAGAAGAGACACAAGAAACGGGACAGAGCCCGATGTGTAAAAATATTTATTTAAGCAAGTATTTAAAATTTGCAATAAATCAAGTATCAAGTGCATGTTAGTTCGAACTCTCACATGAGATTCTCACCTCTCTTCTATTGTGCACGCCTAACGTATATTTAATTTTCTCCTTAGCTATACCACCCAATATAACTAGTCTGAATTCATCCTAATAGTATTTATTCTCACCATTAGTAAATCTGTATCGCCCATACAATACGTTATCAAATTAGCCTATGTCGAATAGCTAATTAATATATTTTCCCGTTTTCAAAATAAATCGATTATACTCTTAAGATTTACTTTATAAATATACATGCCCATCTCTACAAGCTATACACAGAAGGTTGATTCACAAACTCACGTACATATATACATATAGTCACATCTGCCCTATATATATATATATATATATATATATATATATATTATAATACTGCACCCCCGGGATAAGACCCATTGGCGCACCTAACCACAATACTGTACCCCCGAGTTATCACCCATTAGTACACTTATTTTAATAATCTTATACTCCCGGGTTATCACCCATTATTACTCTTATAATTTATTCTTGTACCCCCGGGTTATCACCCATTAGTACACTTAATAATAAGATTCTTACACCGTCGGGTTATCACCCATTAGTGCCTTTAATAATAATAATATTACATAATAGGCATACACACATCCAATTATAATTTATAGGTATTCCTCTCACCTACATAGATACTTCTCGTACATATTTTGATTTCAACATTTCGTAGTACAATTATTGAGATTATTATTCCTCTCGTAATCTCTATGGTAGATTCTCTCCATGCCGAATTAATTAAAGTATTCAGTCGTTCATACTTTTCCCGTAATTCTGCCTTACTTAAGTTTATTATCTAGTAATTTATCTCTCTTCCATAAACCAATAAACTCAAAACTGGGTTTTAAGAAATTTCCAAAATTTCACTCTGTCGCTCGAACTAGATGGCATGCCGTTTGAACGACTGCCATGTGTCGCTCGAACGAATTTGCGCGAGATGCAATCTCGCTTGAATGACTTCGAGCGAGATGGCACTGTTCGTCTTCTACCTAGATTTTCAGCGTTTTCCCACCCCTTTTAAACCTAAAACCTCTAATTCAACATCCCAAACTCCAAACAAACAATCCTAATTCGAATCCCATCAATAATATATGAATTCTAACATCCTAGAATCATCAAATCATTACGAATCATCCATAAAACATGAAATCCCCAATTTAATTTATCAAGACCCTAGTTCTTCAAATTCATATTCTAGAACACATAATTTCCATATTTGTTCTACACATAAGTTCATCAAAATGTGATTTCTAGTGTACATACATGAAGGGTTTCAATTTAACAAATCTCGGAATCAATTTACATATCTAAATTCCTCAATTTCGTCATTTTTATGAACCAAAACATGTTCCTAACAATCATATACTAACATGAGTATGATAAACGCTAAAGTACAACAAGTTATAAACACTTGCGTTTAATTTATCATCTAATTTCTTGACGTTGTTGGTATGGGTGTGTTCCCCTTGTCCCGATCTACATGGTGGTGGTGGTGTTGTGCAAGGTGGTGTCAACTTGGCCCTCTTCTCTTGGAAATAGCTCTCCCTCACACTTTCTATGGCCGTTCTTACTTCCTGTAACTTTTTAACCCTAATGGATTTTTTTTTGTTGATAATATAACTCTTAATTTTCGTCCATTAATTAAGCCAAAAAATCCAATTTACCATAATGCCCTCTCGGGGTGCCGGTTAGGCCTAAAATTGCCCCAGGACCCAAACTAAACACCCGGGTATACTATTTCGACTATTCCGACCCTTCCGGACTCAACGGTACACTCGAAATGACCATACGAGTTACTAAAAATAATTAATATATTTATTCCACTAAATTAGTCCCGACACGACTCCCATGCGTGTCTGACTTAATTCACTAAATTGTCGTATTATTCTCTCTCGACAATTTATCAAAGTGTATAGTTATGTATTACATATCGCACAATAATATTAAATCAATAAGTATTAACCCTTGGCACGCTAGTTAATTTTTATTTTTATTAAATTCGGATTAATTAATAATTTAATTCTCACATTTAATTTCAATTAATCCCTCTGTAATAATTAGTCCCATAATTATTTTAGTCATCAAAAATATAAAAAATATGGGGTATTACAACAGATATGAGACTTATAAATCAGTCCACAAGAGATATAATAAAATCAAATCCAAATGATAATAACCAATTATGCGATAAAAGATCCATCACCATGCTAAACTCCAATAATAATAATCTATAATATAAAAATGAAATAACCGAATTCATAATGAAATCTCTAAATAAAACCCATAACAACTTTAGAACCGAATGGACGAATCAAAACCACAAGCCGAATCTCAAAGTAAACACAAAGGAATGGAAAACTAAACTACTAATTACTACATAAAGATGAACAACTCCATCTGCACTCTAAGAAAATCTCCCAAGAACGCTATGCATCTACTCAAAAACTTATATCCTAAAAAAGTTAGTCAACGCACGAGGTCAGAGCCCTGGGCATGAATACACGCTACTCCCCTCAAATAGGATCCTTGAATCTAGACACTAGCATTATATGAGATAAATATCACAGTAGAATCTTTTAATTAAATGAGATATGATTAGACGCAATAATAATAAATCACTATCTACCCACGATAATTCTTGTTCAAAATGAACACCAATATAATTTTAAATATCCAAGTCCAATGTTGTTAATTTAATTAAATCAACCCAATTTATCATTCTCTTCAATTTATTATTCTTATAATTATAGCGGTCCTCCCGCCACGGATGGTTTCCCACTAAAGTTTTACACTTCCCCTCATCAATAGCCAACTGATCCGTTTAAACTGTCGATCCTGTAATATGAGAAGGTTCCAGACACGACATGACATAAATGCAAGTTGATCCATTTAAACTGTCGGTCCTCAGAGATTATGTCGCCCAAATTTTAATGCCCATTTTTATCTTTGGCATTAATTCTCTTTTTCTCAATTTCTCATATATCAAATTACCCCACCTTTATTATCGATGTGAGATCCTCAAAATATCCCTTATTCCCATATCTAAGGGTACCCTCTTTACACATACGTCCTACCCTATGAATAGGATGAATTCCTAACAATAATAACATCCTAGCCTCATACCTAGGCTAACATAACATTGATAACACATAAAAATCAACCCCACCCCGAAATATAAAATCCGCACGAATCTAGACTAACGAGTCACATACGTATCAAGCATAAATTATAACCAAGGCCTACCCACTAATTCCATACCTAGTAAGAATCCTATAATAGAGGTGACCAATATACTACCCACAAGCTCCTCGCCCCCGGGATGAAAAAAGTGACTAAAACAAATCACACAAAACACAATTCAATATGCATAACATAACAATTTAATCATAAAGGTCCCAATTTAATTTAAAATAATTAATAACACCGCCGTTGATTTCAACACAATTAATTCTATTCAATAATATTAAATTAATTAATATGCAATAATATTCCATATGTCATAATCATCCTCTTTTATAAGTCATCTAATTTTTATAAGTGTGAACGCGTCACATTAACCATATAAATAATCCCATAAAATTCTACATGAGAACCTACACCCAAAACCATAAAAACCCAATAATATAACCTATGCACCCAAGCGTTTCAAATCTTTATTCGTATTTAAAAGTTTTATAAAAACAGTCCCAAAATTTAAGTGTCCACTTTCTCTAATTAAGTTACTAATTGGTTTTATAAAAAAACACATGATTAAGGGTTTGAGCAACACTTAAGACGCATAATACCAAAGGAAAATAATAGAGTATTCATGCATGTGATTAAGATGAAGAAAATCTAGTAACATGTTTGGTTTCCGCTCGAAAAATTAGTAAAGAGTCATTCTTGAACAATCTTGATTAAACCCCAATTAAGCTTTCAAATTTTGTGCCAAAACTTTGATTAAGTTGGAGGTTGATGTGTTTAGATGAGAGGAAAATAATTTGGAAGTGTTCTCTGGTGAAAAACTTTGTGAAAAAGTGATTTGAAACGTCCATCCATGAATTAGTGTGATATATAAAGGGTTTAAGAGTTGGACTAACAATAGGACTCTAATTAACCCTAACCTTCCCGCTGCGTTTGCCACAAGACAAATCGATTCTCCCCTGATGTAAAAGTCCAATTCGCCTAGTTTAATTCTATTTAGCTAAAAATAAAGTTTGCCCATTAGTCCCGACCCAGGACCATGACAAAAGTTTTTCACTTTGACTCCGATTTTAATATTGATTAAAACCCCACTTTTCATTATAAAAAGTCTACATTTTAAATTACTCAAAATTAATAAATTCCAAAATTTTATTTCTCCCAAATATCCAAATTAATTTAAGTAAATCCATTTAAATTTATAGGGTGTTACAATAAAGTGAGAAATAAGAGAGAGAGAGAGAGAGAGAGACAGAGAGAGAGAGAGAGAGAAGGTGAAGAGTTAAAGGGGGTCACTGAAAAAGAAAAACAAGGGAACATATTAATGACATAAGATAGATTGAGGAGAGAAATAAGATACGTAAATAATTAAGATCAGATGGGTCCAATTATTCTAAGCTTTCATTAAATGTAATATAATGTGGAAAACTCCTTTTTAAAGCCTCCTTTTTAAGTGTAAGTGTTGTATGTAAAAATTATCCTCCTACATGGACCAATGATAGATATACACATGTCCTCCTATGTGGTTGACCAGCCACATTGATTAGATTTAGAGATACTTAGTCGGTTGGAAGGCTAACCAACTCTAGAATGTCAACCATCAGGAAGACCAAAAGTTACTCAGATAGGATAACAGCTAACACTGAATTCCACGAATTTCATTTATTGTATACAAATGTAAATGCCTAGCAACATAAAGGCGTTCCATAGAGGATTTTACACCATTATAAATATGAAATACTCCCTCAGCTGGAGGAACAACTCGAAACACTCATATGCACACCATACTGAGCCAATGTAAACCTTACTGAATAATACCAACAGTGGATATAGGCTATTTTACAGCTAAACCACTCTAAAAATCTAGTCTCTTGTGTGTGTGATTTAAGTTATTTACTATATTATTATATGTGATTATAAATATGGATTTAGTCCATTTTTAAACATCAACAGATTGGCGCCATTTGTGGGAAACTTAACTATTAGTCATTGTTCTCTACCTCGTATATTTCAATCTCTAGTTTAAAGAATTGATACCACCACTAAAAGAAGCCTGGTGGCTGAAGGAAACAATCAAGAAATATTTGATTCCCTTGGTGAGACAGACCTCCAACGAATACCGTTCAATTTGACTAAGAGACAAGAGGCTAGGCAGGATTTAATCAGATAGTTGGCTCGTATAATGCATGGCAAGTATTCCAATTCCAGGAGGGTTATGCCACCTCCACTAGCTAGAAATCAAAGGAGTTTTTACTCTCATTCTTATCATAATTGGTCGTACTTTCCTGGAATAACTTCTTCATTCTAATCAATGAATTACTATGATGGTAGATCTTTTCCAAAGAAAGACCAAGTGTCTTGGAGAGGCTAAGCAATGAGTCTTCTTTTCATCATTTATGCCCTCGAGCAGCTAGAGGACATCATAGGGAGCAGGATCGTCATCGTGAATACAGAGAAGAGTCCATAAGATCTAGGGCCATTATTAGGGGATCTGTGCATGTAGAGCAGACCTATTAGGAGGAGACTTCAGTGAATAGACACAGTAAAGACGCTAAATATACCTTGGCCAAATCTAAGCCAAAAGAACAGTCTTAGAAGGGATCCATGCAACGATTGGAAGATCGGCTAGGTGAAATGGACAACACTAAAAATTCGTTGGAGGCTCACCTTTTATCCAGGCTATTATGGAATACCCCACACCTTCCAAGTTCAAGCCACTAGTGGTCACTCCCAAGTATGATGGGAAACTGATCCACTCCTGTACATTGGGCAATATCAAGATGCTGCTGACATATACTCAGTGCCCAATCAGATGAGGTGTAGAGCTTTCTCCAGTTCTATCACAAAACCAATGCAAATATAGTATAATACTATCTCATGAGGTAAAATCTCTAGTTTTCACTAGTTAGTTGAATTATTCATAGACAACGTTTGCTTTGGCGCTAAGTCGATCAAGAGTGTCACTCATCTCTTGATCGTGCGATAAAAGTCGAAAGATAGTACTAGAGAATATATTACACGTTTTAATAATGAAAAGCTAAAGGTGGTGGACTATGAGGAGAGGACAACCATTGCAACACTTATGAGTGGGTTGCTCACTAAAGATTTTAACTATGATTTAATGAATAATCCACCAAAACCATGATAGAATGAATGACTAAGGCTGGGAAGATAATGAATGCCGAGGAGGCTATGGCAGCTAAGGAAACTCCTGAGACCAAGAGTGAAAATTAGAAAAATAATTCTAATTCATTCAAGAACGATATAAAAGATAAAAATATGGATCGAATCAAGATGTATGATGAATAAACCCCGCCCAATAAGGGTGTTCACCATATTTTGGAGGAAATCAAGGGGAACCAAGAATTGAATTGTCCTGGAAAGTTGAAGACACCCCCAACAAGAGGGATACGTCCAAGTATTGTGAATTTCATCGGGACCATAGGCATAACACCAATAGCTTTATTGCACTAAAGAATGAGATTGAAAACATTATTAAACGGAGAAAACTGGGCAAGTTTATTGATCGAAATGGCAACTGAGATGATTAAAGGAGGTATAAATCTCCAGCCCGAGCAAGGTAGGATAAAAAAGAGCAAGAAATGATGATTTTAAAGAAGATCTAGATTTGCTAAAGAATCCTGATGAACTAGAGGTGGAGGTAGGCATTATATCCTTTGGATGCCACTTTTTCGCAGGAGGAGATGATGGAGGAGGAAATGCAATTGAAGAAAGGAAAGCTTACTTAAATGAAGCCAAGGACTGCCCAAATGTCAGACATATTGATATGGTCAAATCCAACGATAGTCGTACAAGGAAAGTCAACAGAGACAGGATAGTGATCGTTATCTTTAGGAACGATCTGAATATGGTACTTTATCTTCATGATGATCCATTAGTTATCACTTGCAGAGTTCATCATGGCGGAGTTGCACGAATAATGGTTGATAATCAGAGTTCAACTGATGTAATGTTTTACAACTATTTCCAAAGCTTAGGGTTAAAGGATAGTAATTTATAACCATACCATAGACCTCTCTTTAGATTTATAGGAGAGAAAGTATACTCGTAGGGAATAATCAAGCTGGAAGTTTTGGTCGGCACCTAGCCTTTGAACAGGAGAGAAAGAATCCAGTTTTTTATGTTTGATAAAAATATAGCATCATCTTACAATATCATCCTAAGAAGAGTGGGAATAAAGTAGTTAAAGGCTGTGCCATCCACGGTGCATCAATGCATGAAATTTTCAAAAAATTATGGAGTCGACATAGTAAATGGCAATCATAAAGAAGCCAGGGACTGTTATTATACTTTGGCCGACCAACAGGAGATATAAATGAAGGGCACAAACAGTTTTCACATTGACACTCTAGATCTTCAGGAAGAGGAGAAGCTGTTGAAGGGTCAAGTTATGGAAGAAACATAAGTTATTGTGCTAGACGGTGAGAGGCCATAAAGAACTACCCAGATTGGTTCAAGATTGTCTCTCTCTCGTAAATAGGAATTAATTACATTCCTTAGAGAGAGGAAAAATGTGTTCGCTTGTGCCATGAAGATATGCCAAGAATGGATCCAAATTTCATTTGCCATGATTTTAATATCTATTCAGATTCCAAGCCGATCAAGCAAAAGCAAAGAGTTTTCAGCCCTGAGAAGAATATGGCAATCCATGAGGAGGTGGAGACATTACAGTGAGAATGTTTCATTAAAGTTATCAAGTATCCAATTTGGTTGGCTAATGTGGTAATTGTCAAGAAAAAGAGTGATAAATGGTGCATGTGTATTAACTTTTTTTTAGAATATAAACATTTTATTCAAAGGAGAAAAATAGCCTTCGTCTAGTGGGAATAACAAGATTAGGTACAATGAATTTTGAAATCCCTGATAAGCTCAAAATCTATTTTAGATTTACAACATTTGAAAGGAAAAGATACAAGTAAATCTCTAATTCCATAATGGATATTAGAGATTATAAAATCAGCCTGCATAGGATGCTCATCATAAGTAGCTTAATTTCTGCCTTTCATACATGGAATACTGATAAGAAGAATAGAGATTAATCATTTGCTTTAGCTTTAATCCACCATGAAATAAGTTCTCCTTTGATTGAAGTGGAAGAAGTTTTGATTCCAATGAGACCCTTGACATAAGTCCAAATTGATGAAGCTATTTCTCCCTTGAAGAAAAGATGATCTATTAATTCCTGAAGAGGGCAAGTGAAATAGTGAAATTTTGAAACAATAGGAATATTTATGTTAGTAATGGTATCATCAACAGGAACAACTTTTATGTCTTACAATGTTCCACGATGATTTAAGAGAGAAAAGGCCATTATATTTTCCCATCTATTTGATATCATCACCATCATCAATAATCCACTCTATAACCACTGTAAGAACCTTGTGCATCCTTTTCTAAACATGATTAAAACATATTTTTCATGATGAATCAAGTGGATTACATCTCTTGCAATAATTATTTTTCAAGAACCTGCTCCAAGATGAGTCCACTGTCAAGAATCTCCACCAAAGTTTCCAAGAACTGGCTCCAATATAATAGGGAATTAGCGTAAGCCCCTTTCTTCAAAAGGAAGATAAAGAGAATTCTAGGATTTCTAATGTCTTTTAGTGGTACAGTCCGAGGATCCCCAAAAGAAATTTGAGAATAGGGATTCCAGAGTCCTGATGATGGAAATGGTAAGATTTAAAGATGCAAATAAATGATAAAACATTGATTAGGTAACCTATTATAGAAGGGTAATGTGTCCTCCATGACAAAGAAATTTACGGGACCTGCCTTCCAGTCTCCTTTTGATTTTGTCTATGAACCCATTAAAAAGAGATTTCTTCTTTCTACCTGCATAAAGAGGCACCCCCATACAGAGTAAAGGAGAATTTTTGAAAGTTCAAGTTGTTGTTCTTTCAATAATTCTTCTATTAGTTGAGGGGAAATTTAAAGGAATCATGAAGTTACATTTGGAGTTATTCAACACTTGACCAGAGATAACTTCATAATCTTTGAGAAAAAACATGAGTTGTTTCAAAGACTTTTGAGTGCCAGAGGTGAAATGAGTTAGTCATCTGCAAAAGAGAGGTTAGAAATGATGGGGCTGCCAGGGGGCATAAACAAAATTTTAATTAAACCATTATCAAATGAATTATTGCCCTATATTTAAGACTTCAGTAAATAGCATGAATAAAGAAGGTGAAAGGGGGGGTCCTTTATTTAATCCCACATGAGGACTTAAAGAAGTCATGAGCTGAGCCATTGATAATGATTGATTACCAACATTCTAAAATTAACCTTCAGACCATGTCTATAAAAGGTTCAATGAAGTCAAATTTTTTGAGCACTTAAATGAGATATATCCATGACCATGAAACTCTGTCATAATGTTTGGACATGTTAAGTTTGCAAACCAAATTAGTTCCCCTTAGTTTTTTTTATTGAAATTAGACATGATTTCCTAAGCCAGGAGGACCTGTTTTGAAATCGATCTTCCCTTAATGAGGCCGGATTGATTGGGACTGATAATACTATTTAGAATAATCCCATCCTATTATCAGGAATTTTAGAGATTATTTTGTTGGAGGTATTACAAAGACTGATTGGTATATAATCATTACAAAAATAAGGGCTTTCTATTTTGGGGATGAGAGTGATAAGAGTAGATGTCCAAATTTTAGGTAAAAGATTCCCCATAAAGAAACAAGAGATGGCTTTAAAAAGGTCTTCTTTAATAATGTCCTAACACTGATTAAAAAGAGGAGTTGAAACCATCAGGTCCTCTAGTTCTAAATGAATCCAATTGGATTATGACATCTTTAATTTCTTACATAGTAGGAGGAGTTGATAGAAGAATATTATCACTATCTGTGACAAGCTTTGGATGTAGTTTGGAAGGGACAAATCATCATGAATAATAGAAGGAGTGGATAGAATACCTTTAAAATGATAAGAGAAATTACTTTTAATAGCAACAGGATCAGAGATCCAATCACCATTAAAATCCTTTATTTTAGAAATGGTAAGCTTGTTTCTCTTCAGATTTACTATATCATGGAAATTTTTTGTATTTTCATCCCCCTCTTGCAGCCAATTAATTTTTGCCTTTTGCCTCCAAAAATCATCTTCAATGGCCAATTGGTGTTGCAGTTTAGACTTTGCAAGCTTGTATTCAATGTTGGCAAATTCTGAATAATTGGATCCTAAAGCAGTCTCTTTTTGGACCACTTCATCTTTCGCTTCAATAGTTGCTTGGAAAATATTTTTGAAAATGGCTTTATTCCACTGGGCTAAGGCCTTCTTGGTTGCCTTTAATTTTTTGGGAGAATACTCTAAATGGATCATCAGTACAATCATTCCTCAAAGCTTGATCCACCATAGATTGGAAATTTTGATGTTTAGCCCTAAAATTTTAGAATCTAAAGCATTTTTAAACTGAATCATCCTTTTGAGTAAGACTAAGCAAAGGTGAGCTATGATCAGAATTTGTTATATTTAAATGAGCTACTGTAGATGTTAAAAAGGTTTGTCTCCATTCAAAATTGCATAACACTCTATCCAGCCTGGCCCAGATATGATTAAAACCCTCCCTATGGTTACACCAAGTAAATTTGGATCCAGTGTAAGGAATTTCACATGAACGAGCTAATACCATAGAATTCTTAAACTGAGAACATGCCTCAAGATCAATTTCATTACCTCATAGTTTCTCCAAAGGTGAGGATACCACATTGAAGTCACCCCCAACAATTATAAGAAAATAACTGTTACATTGATTAGTAATTTCCTTCCACAAGTCTTTCTTTTACTCTTTATTGCATTTACCGCAGGCATAAATGAATTTAAGAGGAAAAATTAGAGAGTTATCATAAATCTCTAGAGTTAAGGCATGTAATGAGTTGAGAGCAACTGAGATATTCCACTAGTGTTTCCACAGGATCCATATAGAATTATTTATATTGGCCAGACCATTTGAGAAATTTAACCTTATCACTAAATTTTGAGGTTGAAAATCCTTAATTTTTGGTTCCATAATGTAACTACTGAAATGTTATGGAGTTTAATTAATTTCTTGAGCCTTCTAACAATAGGCTTGTTACCAATGCCTCTCACATTCCAAAAAAGGGCTCTAATCATTAAGAAGGGGAAGTTATAGAAGTTCTTAAAGAGGTTATTTTACCTCTAGATCTTATGATGATTGAGGAAGGCTCAGTTTACATATTTTTATGATCCTTACCCTTAGTGGAATTATTCTCATCAATCTTCCTCAGGCAAGGATATTTATTTGATAAGGAAATGGATTATGTCTTGAATTCCTCAGTAAGATCTTGTATGTCATGAGGATCACTATCCTTCTCACCGTTACAGAGGCTATTAGAGCTCCAAATAAAAGTATATTTATAGGGTAGGCAAGGTCTGGGGGATATGTTATTAGAGGTCAACCAAAATTTTATGGGGATTATGAGTTTGATTTTATGAAGGTTAGGGATATAAAGCTTCGATTGAGAAGGTTTATGAGGTAAAATACTGGGAAGAATTTCACCTTCTTCAAAAGGAGATGAGGGAGGGATATGAGCTAGGGAAAAATCAGGATTAATAAAAGAATTGTTTTCATCACATTGAGGAAGGGGGTCAATTTTAAGGCAAGAAGGTTCAGGGATGACAAGGCCTTTGGCAGAAAAAATAGATTTGGGTTTAGATTGAAGAATTTGGGTAGAAGAAGAAGGGTTGTTTAATTCCCTAATAATCAAATTAGCTTTGGTTTTAGCCCACAACTTAGCTGGAACTTTTAAGTTGGTAACAACCCCTTTAGAAGCATGAGCACCTCATTTAATAATCTTTTTCCCTATAGAAACACTAGTCATAGGATTGGGTTAATGCTCTTACAGTCCCTTTCATGATGACCTTGTCTCCTGCAAACCTAACAAAAAGGTGGGATTTTTTCATACTCAATGTCTTGCCAGAATCCCATGTCTCCATTACCAATCTCGACCCAATGGGAAATAGGTTTAAGAAGTTCTAGATCTACACAAATTCTAGCCACACTAGGCCTAAAGATACCTGCAATAGATTCATCAATTTTTAGAGGAGATCTAATCAATTGAGCTATGGAGAAAAGAGCAGCTTTAGAGAATAAATGGATGGGAAGAAAATGAAGGGAAATCCTAACTAAAGTCAATGAACAATATTCATATGCTTGAAAATTAGGTGTCCATTTTGAAATTTGCAAAGGATATTTATAGATATACCATTGGTTTCGAAGCCAAGTCTAAAAAAATCCTCTTCACTATTAAGATTGATAGGAATATATTTCTCATCTAATAAACCATAATTGAAATCAGTTTTAAGAGAAAATGAATGAAAGGTTTTTAGAATAACCTCCACAGGAGGTCGACCGCAAGTAAACTTATCAACGAGTGAGAACTTGAAAGGTTCAGATAAAATGCGAATGTCATCAGTAGTTTACAGAACAACAAGCTCACTTTTGTGCATGTGTGGGGATTTAATAAAAGGAAAGTAGTATGTTTACTTCCTAGAAGAGAAGAAAATGATTTTTGGATAAAAAGGAGAATAGGTTTGGAAGGATGACTATCTAAGTGAAGGGAAGGATGATAAAGTGTCTTAATGGTGGTGGAAGGGGTTCATCAATTGTCATTCCAAGGAGGTTGTAGGGTTAGAAAACAGAAAGGAGACAGAAGCTCTAAAAAAATTGGAGGAATATTTATTCAATGTTTCCAAATTGTGTATTGACTTCACTGACCTCAATAAGGCATGCCCCAAAGATTAATTTCCTTTACCAAGGGTTGATCAATTGGTCGATGCTACAGTAGGTCATGAATTACTCAGTTTCATGGATGTGTATTCTCGTTATAATTAGATTACGATGAAATATGATGATAAGGAAAACATTTCCTTTATTACCAACCGAGGAATTTACTATTATAATATCATGCCTTTTAGGTTGAAGAATGCTGGAGCAACCTACCAGAGGTTAAAGGGAAAGTTTTTTGAAGACCAGATCGACAAAAACTTGGAAGTTTATGTAAATAATATACTCTCCAAAGGAAAATTTACTGCCGACCACATTATGAACTTAGCTCAAACCTTTGGTCAACTAAAAAAACATCAGATGAAGCTTAACCCAGCCAAATGTATCTTCGGGGTATATGAAGGAATGTTCCTGGAGTACATTACCAATCAAAGGGGAATAGAAGCAAACCCTCCTAAAATTAAATCCTTTTTCAAAATAAAGTCCCCAACCAATAAAAAAGAGGTTCAAAAATTGACAAGAGGAGTAACTTCATTAATCTATTTTATCTCCCAAGCAACTGATAAATGTCTTACATTCTTTAAGATGATTAGAAAGACCTTTGGGTGGAATGACGAATGCGAGGAGGATTTCCATGAGGTACTTGAGTTCTCCCCCACTCCTCTCCCGACTAATTTTAAGAGAAAAACTATATCTATACTTGCCTGTTTCAGAATCAGCTGTCAGTTCAACTTTGATCTGACTATATGGAGGATTTCAAAGGCAAGTATATTATACTATTAAGGCATTTTGAGGAGAAAAAAATTAGATAACCATGCCTGGAGAAGTTAACATTAGCTCTCATTGAAGCTTCCAAGATGATGAGACCATACTTCCATGCCCGCACCATTGTCGTCTACTTAGATTTTCCTTTGCGACAAGCATTGCATAAAATTGAGAAATATGGAAGGTTAATGTCTTGTGCAGTTGAATTTGGAGAGTATGGAATTGTTAATGAAACCAAAGTTGAGTGTAAGACTTCATTGTCGAATTCATATATGTAGAGGAGAAACATAATCCAAGTTTGCTTGCTGAGCAGACTTCTTCGAAAGAGATCTTAGCTCAAAAGCAAATAGATATTGTAGCTGATCAATCAGACTCGTCGACTGTTTAAGAAAGAATTCAACATTGCAAGTAGATATTAAAACATGGAGTACGAGTAACAAAAGATTTCTCCAATGGTACTGTAATCTGGAAATTATTTGTAGAAGGATCCTTATGTGATACTAAAAGTGGAGAAGGCTTCATCATAAACACTCTGGGCAACTTATATGTGGAATATGCTCTAATATTCTAGTTCAGAGCTTCTAATAATCAGGATGAATATAAAATACTGATCACTGGATTGGAGTTGGCCTCTTCATTGGGTGCCTACCAGGTGTTGGTGCATAGTGACTCCCAGCTACTTATCAATAAAATGTATCAAATTTATGGCATCAAAGGGGGAACTATGATGAGATATCATAAAAAAGCTATGGAGGTTATTTCTTTGTTCACTTCAGTCAGAATGGTAAGAAGTCCCAGACTAAAAAATGCCCGAGCAGACACTATTGCTCGGCTTGCTTCAGAAACTCAAATAGAGTTCAGGCAAACAATTATAGTGGAAATTATTTCCCATAAAAGCATCGATGGAATGGAAGTTAGCGTTGTTTCTATAGAATTATGTCCCTTATGAATGGATCCCATTAAGGAGTACATTAAAAGAGGAATACTGCCATCCGATTGAAAAGAGTCCAGAAAGATAAGGTATAAAACAACTAATTACGTGTTGGATAAAGGTATTTTATATAAGCGAGGACATTATTTCCCTACTTTATTGTATTCATCCAAATAATGTAACTGATCTGATAAAAGAGGTGAAGGATCATTTGTAGTTCACATCGCCGAGAGGTCTCCAAGACAACAGATAGCAATAAAGGGTTACTACTGGTCAATAATGAAAGAAGATTGTGTTTCCTTCATCAAGAAGTGTGATAAGTTCCAAAAAGTTTCCACTATTCACAAAAGACCAGGAGTAAGCCTAACACCTATCACGTTTCCATGGAGTTTCACTATCTTGGGAATTGACTTGGTCGGGCCAGTACCGACCACCAAGGAAAGGTTTAAATATTTGGTTTTGGCTATTGATTACTTTACTATATGGGTGAAGGCTGAGCCTTTGATTGATATGCCTTATCATAGGGTTTTCCAGTTCATATGGAAATATATCATTTATAGGTATGACATGACTTATGTCTTCATCACCGACTATGGCACTCAATTTGATAATAAAGAATTTGAAGAATACTGCATCATGTCTGGCATACAGAAACTTCATTAGCACCTGGGTACCCACAATGCAATGGCCAGACAGAAGTCACCAACAAAACCTTGCTAGATGGGTTGAAGAAAAGGTTGGATGAGGCTAAAGGTAACTAAATTAATGAAATCCATAGTGTCCTTTGGGCATATTGGACTACTCCCAAGACAGCAATGGGGGAAACCCAATACATGCTACATTTCGGCACTGAGGCAGTAGTACCAGTGGAAATAGGTTTCCCGACTTTGAGGGTATTCAACTTTAATTTACCCGAAAGTGACCTCATGAGGCGCCTAAACATGAAAATGATTGAAGAAGTCAGAGAGGATTTTGCTATTCGGATGGCTTCTTAGTAATAAATAACTACAAGGTTTTGTTATCGAAGGGTCAAGCCGACCAACTTGAAATAAGGAGGTTTGGTGCTCAAGAAAGTAATATAGAAGAGAAACAAGATCAAACCCAATTGGCATGGTCCATACTGAATCTCGACTGTCACGAGATCAGGAACTTATCACTTCGAAACTCTAAAAGGAGAAGAATTCAAGAGCCCTTGGAATTCTGACCATCTTTGCAAGTATTATCAATATTCTAGCTTTCAGGAAGTCTATTTCTAATGTACTCAGTTCTTCTAATTAGTGAAATTTCCTGTTTCTCTCTATTTTCTTTTTGAGTTTTTTTTTCAGAGTATGGTGTAATACACCTAAATTATTAAATTAATGAGAGCCATTTTAATTCAAACTTTTCCAACTTTAGAAAAGTGCATGGTCCAAACTTTTTCAACTTCAGAAAAGTTTCCAAAAAAGTTCCTCCCCAAACTTTCCCAACTTCAAAAAAGTACAAGGTTCAAACTTTTCTAAACTTTAGATAAGTTAAACTTCATGTATGATTTGTCCTCGGCAAGTCACGAACAACAAGTTAGGTCACCATTGACAACTAATGCTACAACTTAGTACAATAAAGCTATTTACTGTTTTAACTAAGTGCATTAGTAAAATTGAAGGCCGTAAATGATTCAAACATGAATCAAATATTAAACATTTGAGCAGTTTATTTATCCTACAAGCCAATTAACTAATCATTATTGGGGTTTTATACCAAAATTCAGGGTTCACTAGTGAAATTTCGTATGTATGTTTAATGAGAATCTTCACAAGTAATGTTTGCATCATATTATTTTATATATTTATGCATATGTGTCTTTTATTCTACAAAGTAGATGATTTGGTGTGTAGAGTTCAGATTACACACGGAAGATCAGATCATCGGTCCTTGTAGAATATAAGTCTGGTTCACAATCTCAGATGGGGATGGACACACCATCAGTAGGATTGTAGTACACTATTTTAATAGGTCAATCTTGATTACGGGAAATGGTATAGTTTCGACTTATTGTGCTAGTACACTTTGTGTGTATTGAACGAGAAAAATTAGACATATTTGTATTTATACTGACTATATAAGATAATGAACATCTCGTTGTTGTTATGAGTGCTTAAGCTCTTAATCCAAACATTATTGATGGACATGTGCATCAATTATTCCTTACTTTGACCTATTGGGTGAGATTCATTAATGGATCAATAAGCTTGATAGATTGGGTAATGTCGATTAGTGTATGGTGAATGTTAATTATGAATGGAATCCACGTCTCAGTGAAGATATTGATGACACCCTCTTGATATATCTTATAAGTTTTGATTATGTCAAACCTGGCCGGTGGATTTAATTATCCGACATATCAAATAAGTTAAGCAAACGGTCTCAAGGAATTTATAAGAGGTTGATTAAATATAATTGTCAATGATTTAATTTAATTGACGGGTATCTGTAATCTTACCATAGCGAGATTATTAATCATTTAATAACCTGAAGCTTGAAATTATAATTTTGAGATAGTAGACTGGAGTCAAATTATTATTATTTTGTGTAATGAATAATAATTTATAGAATTATGGAATTAATTATAGAGTTTAATTAGAATTCCTAAATTCTGTAGGAAGCTAGTCTTCTATTTCTTCTGGGGGTCCCGTGCTAGCCTATATAAGTAACCCCTTGTCTCCTAATAAGCAAGGGATAAATATAGATCATAAAAAGCACCTAAAAAGGAGTAATAGGTTCGTGATCATTGGTGCCCACACACCAATGACATGTATTGACTTAAAGGAATAGCATGGAAGATCTGGAGGTCTCTTTAAAAGATCTTATATTGTAAAATATGCTACGGGCAATCGGAGAGTCCAAAAATGCGAAAGTAGAATAATGGGTTCCTGACATATAGAGGAAGAGGCAAAAGAAATTTCAAGTCATTTAGAGATCGTTTGATCCCCCTGCCTCACACATCTTTACGAAATATCAGCTATCCAAACGGATGTGCGACACGTCATGGAATCTACTTGTTAGAGCCATAACTTGAGAAGCATTGATCGGATGGGGCTGAATTTTTTTCTACGGGTTTCAGAGGTATAAAGACATAAAAACTCTCCTAAGATCATTTTTGAGACTATTATGATTTTTGAAAAAAATCATGTCGTTTTTGTGGCTTACGCACTGTTAAATTTACGACACGGGTTAGTGTAACATAAAAGAGATCAGATCTATACGGTTCAAGCCAGAAGGAACCACAAAGTATGAGATCTTGAATATCCTATGTAGATACTGAAGTCGATTTTGATTTCCTTTTCTGTATATATATTAATATGCGGAAGCGTAAAGAAGTGTGATGGTTCACAAACAAACGAATTACCAAATTTTAATTTTTTTAAACAAATTAAAAATTAAACCGAGTGAAACTAAATTAACGCATTAAAATCATTTTCACTTAAACCAAGTTAAATCATTCAAGTCCTAAAATTTGCCTAAGTCATATGCGAAATTTTATTAAATTATGCCAAACCAATTTTAACAATTAAATTGAATGACTTGAATTAATTAACTACACATTACCCAAATTAAACACGTAGAGATTAAATTAAACCAATTTTTATCCTTTTACCTAAGCATGTGTTCTAGGTGATTTTGCAAAAGATAAAATAAAAAATTAATCCACTACGCCGAGATGTACGAGGAAAAACCCACAACAGGAAACAACCACGGACGACCCTAGCCACAAATCCACTAAGTACAGAATTTACAAATACAAGACAGAAAGGCTTTCAACACACGACTCGATCCCTCTCAAGCCCCGACGCTTCTTCTTGTAGATACCTCTTCCTAGCGGATAACCTTAGAGCTCCACCGCGATCTCGAAATCCACCGATCGGACTTTATATGGTCACCGTCACCCGAGCAAGGAGTTTTTCTCCAAGTGGGTAATGCCGCAAGAAAACTCTTCTTCTTTCTTTATGGGATGTAGAAGAAAACTCAAAACTTCTCTTTGAACGGAAGAGATGAACCCGGTGCCAAACTCCAAGCAAGATATATGAATATGGGAACTTGGAAGAAACTAATTTGGGTGTAAACAAGAGTGGTGTATATTTTTCTCTTTGATAAAAACACACTCAAAACATGATCTTTTTCCCTCTTTTATTTTACTCTCAAAACACTCTCTAGGAGTTAGTAGGATATGAAAAAGATTGATATTCAAAAGTGATTCCCGTACATAGTTATGCTATGAAAAGTTGGTTAAGAAATAAGTGGGAAGTGGGTGAAAAACTGCATAAAACTGCCAAAAATAGTTCCCGCTTGGCATCTCGTTCGAACGAGCCTTCTAACGAAGTTCCAGTATGAACTCGTTAGAAACTCGTTGGAAAATCTCGTTAGAACGACAATCTCGTTCGAACGACATTTCGAACGAAGTTCCAGTATGCCTTAATGGAAAGTCGTTGGCAATCTGGTTCGAACGACAATATCGTTCGAACGACATATTGAACGAACTTCCAGAAAGTTTGGAAAATTCGATTTTACCCAGAAAACTTTATAAACTTATTTTAAAGTATTAATTAATTCTTTCTGAAAATAAAAATAGTTTTAATTAAACCTAACACCCAATTAAACTTGTTCCAAGCTCATATATATATAATATTGCATTCATACCTTGGGAGCATGGAACCATAGTTGATGACGTATAAACGAGGCACGAAACCGGCATGATGATGAAGCTATATACTCTTTGTCGTTATGTCTTCAAACAAACTTATCATAGGCTTGAGAATATTACAATTAAATACAATCCTACGTATAAATGTTTTTGTCCGGAATTGAGCCAAAACTATATATGGACTCAATTGGAAATTTGTGTCCTTACAAATCTCCCCCTTTGGCTATTCTGGGACAAAACCAAACAAAAATCCTAAAGGGCCGTCAAGCTCACTAGACTCAACACATAACCCACCCAAATTTGACTCAACCCAAGGATCAAACGCTTTTCCATTGAAAGATGCCGCTTTAGAAGAATTCCTGCACACTTAAGCAAACTCATCAAATGCATAGGGAATATCAAAGTATTTAAAGCAAATAAAATAAATACTCCCCCAAAATTAATTCTCCCCTTTATCAAAATAAATACTCCCCCCTAAACTTAGATAAGATTATAATAGGATAAGATACCATTTCTCCCCCTATCAGATACACCATGTGTAAATTTTTTTATGATTCGATCTATATGCGTTTTCAATAGGCTCTTGGACTTCCGCTTTAACAATTGGTATCAGAGCATGTTGATATCGCGTATAGGTTGAATTCAACCATGTTGTCCAAATAAAATAAAATAATCGAATATGTGCATGAATGTTGGGTATAATTTATATATGTGCTAACTTGTGTTTTGCAGCGATCTAATCCCACTATTATGGTCACATATTTATGTTTGATTTTATGTGATTGGATCCCACGATGGTTTATTTGTGGTTATTTCTTACTATTTTGATCGTGCCTCTTGGGTTCATGACTCTTGGGTTGAAGGATGACTGTTGAGTTCAAGGATGACTCTTAGGTTCATGACTCTTGGGTTCAAGGATGACTGTTGAGTTCAAGGATGACTCTTGCGTTCAAGACTCTTGGGTTCAAGGATGACTGTTGGATTTAAGGATGACTCTTGGGTTCAAGTATGATTGTTGAGTTCTCAACATAATTGCATTTTGACCATAATAGTTGGGAATCCTTATTTATCTCAATTTTTTATTCATGTTGATTTATGCCTATATTATTCATGTTTTAATTATTGGGTTATTAATATGTGTTAACGACCCATAGAATTATGGACAACATGGAATACCGACCCAACCTTAGATCATTATTTTCTTGGTAAATAAATTTTTTGGTGGTTCATTTTAAATTCATTAAATTTAATGGGTTTTATTTATTCCTCAAATTAAATTTAATTTTCAAAATTATTTTAATTTAAAATAGTCTTATTATTTTTGGATAATTAAAATAAGGAAATAAGTTATTTTAATTTGAATAAATAAATTGGAAAATCCCATTATTTTAATTGGGCAATTTAAAATTGAACAGTCTCCATGGTTATATGTTTAATTTAAATGTTTTTTAAATTATGGGTTTTTTTAGTTTGTAATTAGAAAATATAAATTAAATTTTTGGATTTATTCTGTGAATATAAGGGAATTTAGAATTCATATTTATGACACATGTTTTGGACGCACAATAATTTAGGTAACCGTAAATTTTGACATGTGTCACTTACCCTGTATTTTTTAAAACATTAAAATTAAAGTTTTCTTTCCATAACCCTCATAAAAGTTTTAAATTACTAAGTGTGAGAGGGATTTGGTCACAAAAAAATTCCACGGTCTCCACCAACGGTTTGCAGGTTTTCAATAACGAGTAGGTCCTCTAAAGAGTAATACTAATTATTGTGGTAACCAGTGCAAATTTCCTTAGGGGTAATTTTAGGCTCATATTCATATAAGAGGCCCCCAAAGGTAGAGTCTATCTGTTATGGGATTGTCTAAAATTAGTTGGTGGTATACACTTAGATACAAAATTTTAGTAGGTTCTCCAATGAGAAATGCTATTATTTTGTGAGACCGAAGTGTCAGGTATTAATTTTATTTGGAATAGTCTTTGCTTAGATAGTAAAATTAAAGAAATTATCCTGCCTAATGTGATTATGTATAGTAGGTTCTCCAAAGAGGAATGCTATTCAAACACTAATTGGGATGCTGGCAAATTCTTTTAAAATGGTAGAGGGAACCAGATTTAAATTGAATTCAAAGTCAATTGCTTGTAATAATATGTTATTTATTATGTGATTCTTTAGTTTTAAATGGTAACTCCAATATTCACGTATTTCATACTCAGTTTTATATACCTTCTGGTAAAAATTAAAAAGACTGGATTTAAATTGGACATAGTATTGACAATAAAGTAATGCATATGTGGATTTTCTTAGTGTTGTCTTGAATAGTCACATTATCAGAATTCTATAAGGAAATATGGAATAAAAGTCGAAAAGATTAATGGTATGACACAATATGACTTGTTCATTAAGTTATATATATTGTGACATTAATATTAATCAGTGTCCAGTGCCTATAATATGATGATTATCTCACATATAATGTTTGATAATTAGGGCATATAGTGAAGAAGGTTCCTATGAATGACTTTAAAGGAATATTAGTATGATTGATATAACCTTAGTTATAAGATTATGTTTTGATGGTGATTTCTCATATGAAGGATCTAGAAATATAAAGAGGTGAAATAGACAAGGAAACCCATGTCGATATCCTCCTCAACAAAAGGTTTTATCATGATATCATATACGTATTCAAGTTACTGAATAACTTCACTTATTAGCCGAAAGTTTGATAGAAGCTAAAGTTAAATTCGAAACTATTAAGTCGGAATTCAGACAGTGGCTAGGTTTTAAAGACACTTAACAAATTGAGTAATCTCAAGTGAATTCACTAAGAGCAGTCAGAATACTAGTAGGAGTTAATAAGCTTGTTTTTCTTAAAAGAACAAGGTAGATACATTTTATTTGCAAAAAAGTTGAATAATGTTTAATAGTTTTTTCTATGGTAACCTGAATTGTAGAAACATGAGCCATTAATCATTGGTTCCAGGAAACCAGTCAACTAGTGATAGGTGAATTTATCTACTATTGGGAATTTATAATTACAGTGGGAGACGTGAGTCTCAGTTTTGATAATTAGAGATTAATTGTAAATGATTGCTTATAAGTATGTAAGAATAAAGGGAGATTTAATTCAGCTTCTACTCTTTTATGAAAGGATAATTGTTTTATTTTAATAACACATGTGTGTTGTTAATGGTAATAAATAATATATTCATCTTTAGTACTAAAACGGATAATCATTATAAAGTAAATCTCATATTTTGTACACTGTAGTTTTTGAATAATATTCATGATTTATCATTAAATGGATAATATTATTCTCTACAAACCACAATATATCTATAGCTCCAAATACTCAGGTCATTTTGTCTAAATGAATTATAAACTAGTGGAAGGTTGATTCTTACATTCATCGGAAGTGGATGGACTTCTAGTTAATGAATATGGTTTAGATAAAAAATGATCAGGAGGTATTATAGCTACAGAAATATTAGAATTGGTTTATTATGATTGGTGTTATTCTAGAACTATCTATTCAGGCATTTAAGAATTACAGATCATTAGTTCGAATTATATCCATGAATATTATTCCACAAGTTACTTTCAGTAAGGGTGTGTCATAAAAAGAAGCATTTGCTTTCTTTCACACGTGATAAAATTCATGTGGTTATTTATAAGATATATATACACATATGTCAAGATTGTTTTCCAAGTCAGTTTTCTTTACTCCCATTAAAAATAATGGATCGTTTTCAACTCAATTCCAATATTTTATATAATGGGTAGTGCAATACTTATGATGAGAAAAAACCTGACAAGTTGGAACAAGGATACATGTTTAAATCTATATTCTAGATCACATTCCCCAAAGAATTGTTCGGAATAAAGAAGTTTTAATAGGCTTATGTGAATTTCTTTCATAGAACCAGTATAGGTGAAAACATCACAAAGAAATGAGTATGACTTTTTTCTACCTTATCATAGTGGGAGGATTGTCAATTCTCGTAATGGTAAAAACCATATAAACGCATCACGATTTGTACACCCCTAAAGGGATAACTTTATCATAGTGGGGGCATTTTTTATTATAGGGATTGTCACCCTTCGTGACCCCTGGAGAAGAAGATAACAAACCATGTAACTATAATAAGGTATTCCTTTACAAAGATGCATAACATTCTTAGAAAGGTTATGATATTTGGTACCATATATATTCATCAAGATGGGGTCATACCCATCAGTTGTAAGTGAATCAAGTAAGAGAGGTAATCAAATTTAGGATTTTGATAAATGGTTAGATGTGTTCAGTGTGTACAAAAGGAGTGATGGAAGCGTGGTGGTGTTTTTATCTATTAGATATATAAATATATTTATCTTCGCATGTGATGTAAGGATATGTCATACAGTTAGACTGTGGTAGTCCAATAAGTTCAATATGAAAACATTAGAAAATTTGTATTGATATGTTTATTTTGAGGCTTTGTTATGCAATATTCCAAGAAAGACATTCGGTCTTTTAGATTTGGAAATTTGTATTACTTGAGAATAGAATATTGGTTTTGGTAGAATAAATATTCAAGTACCTGAAAAGGATTAATGGATATATTTGGTTTCCAAGTAAACCGATAAGTAACTTGTAGGTTACTAACTCATGTATTCAGTCAGATTTAAGGTTTTAGAAAGGTATAAGAAATTATACATAAGGGAGTTTCTAGTGGTCGTGATTGCATTGGTGGAAAACTAGTAAGCCTTTAACTTTAGGTGTGAGGTTTGGTTGATAGATGCATGACTCCATGTCTTTGAGTATAAGTGGGAGATTGTTGGGTTTGTATACTAAAAATCATGATTCACTAGTGAATTTTAGTATATGTATTTAATGAGAATCTTCACAAGTAATGTTTGCATCATATTATTTTATATATTTATTCATATGTGTATTTTATTTAACACAATAATGATTTTGTGTGTAGAGTTCATCTTACACACGGAAGATTAGATCATCGGTCCTTGTAGAATATAAGTCTGGTTCGCAATCTTAGATGAAGATGGACACACCATCAGTAGGATTGTAGCACACTATTTTAGTAGGTCTATCTTGATTATGGGAAACACTATAGTTTCGACTTATTGTGCTAGTACACTTTGTGTGTATTAAACGGGACCAGTTAGAGATAATTGTCTTTATACTGACTATATAAGATAATGAACATCTCATTGTTGTTATGAGTGATTAAGCTATTAATCCAAACATAATTGATGGACATGTGCATCAATTGTTCCTTACTTTGACCAATTGGGTGAGATCCATTAATGTATCAATAAGCTTGATAGATTGGGTAATGTCGATTAGTGTATTTTGAAAGTTAATTATGAATGGAATCCACGTCTCAGTAAAGAGATTGATGATACGCTCTTGATGTAGATTATAAGTTTTGATTATGTCAAACCCGGTCAGTGGATTTAATTATCCGACATAACAAATAAGTTAAGAGAACGATCTCAAGGAATTTATAAGAGGTCGATTAAATATAATTATCAGTAATTTAATATAATCGACGAGTATGTGTAATCTTAACGTGGGGAGATTATTAAGCATTTAATAACATGGACCTCGAAATACAATTTTGAGATAGTAGACTAGAGTGCAATTATTATTCTTTAGTGGATGAATAATAATTTATAAAATTATGGAATTAATTATAGAGTTTGTTAGAATTCCTAAATTCTGTAGAAGCTAGTCTTATATTTCTCCTGGGGGTCCCCGTGCTAGCCTATATAAGAAACCCCTTGTCTCCTAATAAGTAAGGGATCAATATAGATCATAAAAATCACCTAAAAAGGAGTAGTAGGGTCGTGATCATTGGTTCCCACACACCAATGACATGTATTGGCTTAAAGAAATAGCATGGAAGATCTAGAGGTCTCTTTAAAAGCTCTTATATTGTAAAATTTGTTACAGGCAATCGGAGAGTCCAAAAATTTCGAAAGTATAATCATGGGTTCCTGACATATTGTGGAAGATGAAAAATAAATTTCAAGTCATTTAGAGATCATTTGATACCCCTGCCTCACACATCTTTACGCAATATCAGCTATCCAACAGATGCGTGACACGTCATGGAATCTACTTATTAGAGACATAACTTGAGAACCGTTGATCGGATGGGGATGAAATTTTTTCTATGGGTACAGAGGTCAAAAGACATAAAAAGTCGCCAAAGATCATTTTTTGAGGCTGTTATTATTTTTGACGAAAATCATTTCATTTTTGTGGCCGACACACCGTTGAATTTGCTACACGGGTCCGTGTAAGATAAAAGAGATCAGATCTATACGGTTCATGCCCGAAGGAACCGCAAAGGTATGAGATCTTGAATATACTATGTGGATACACCATGTGTAATGCTTTTTTATGATTCGATCTATACGCATTTTCAATAGACTCTTGGACTTCCGCTCCAACAATCATTACATAGATTACCTAGTCAATAAAAAGATTAAACATCAACCACAAGCTTAAATAGAGGAAATTTTCAATAAAAAATAACTTCATTGATAAAAAATGTCTTACCATCGAAAAAAGCATTACAATAGAAGGAGAAATACAAATATATTATACTAAAGCTTTCCTTGTACCTTATCCATCCCAACAGGAGGATCATCAAGGGTATATGGCGAATCTATTGTGTTGAAATCTCTCAATATTTACCTATTACTACTTCTTGACCTATCAAGCAAGTAAGGATGATGAATTACCTCACACTCATCATTGAGACCATAATCACCCAAATATTTACTTATCAGGCATTAAGGAATGGGATTAGGAGAAATCCATCTTGTGTCCAATTTGAAGGGAGATTTGTCACAATCTAAGAGACCTGGGTCATTCCAGTGCCACAACTCACTGCTTTGATCATACTTCAACAATGTCAACAAGTTAGTCCATCCCCATTTGTAGCCTTCACGATTGCTTTGAGCATGATGATCATCCAAGTGAGTTAAGGCCTCATTATAACCATCCATCCAAACTTCCCTTGGTTTCTTATGGAAGTGGAATGTCAACCTATCAACTGAATCTTAGGGATTTTTGATGACAATATCTTTGGATTTTATCAGGGCAGCTTAGTAGGCCAAAGTCTTCTTCGTTCTCTCCTTCTCAACGGTGGGTCGAATAAATATACTTTGCTTGAGGGATTGTCCACATTTGGATTTTGTCTTATGCAAAGCTTCTAGATCCTCCGGTAACTGGGCATTTTCAGTCTCTAAAAAGGAAACACCCTCATATGGACTAAGTTTGGTTAATATCTTTAGGTTGTCAAGTTCATCCCTCAGGGCGTCATTTTCTTTCTCCAACATTGCAGTAATTGATCGGGCACTCTCCAGATCTTATTTCATAGATAACTCTCTCTTGTGAAGATCAAAAGTAATGTCTTTTAATTTATGGTCAAATCCACAACATTCACTTAAAGCCTTATACTTGGCTTCGTAATCAGAATGGGACAATGCCTTAGAAACTTTGCGATCCTTCTGCATTCTCTCAATCATCTCGTAGTAAATGATATTATTTTCTACATCTCTATCTAAGAGTTAGTGGAGATGGATGTAAGGTTCTTTTACTTGATCAGACACATCTGGGACGAGAAACCCTGATAAATCTTCCTTGGACAAAGGAATATGGCCAGCTTCAAAGAGATCTTTGCAATTCCTAAGTAAGTCAAATTCAACAAAAATAATGGCCTTCTTCCTAGCATCAAACTAGAAAGTTTCAAGTATATGAGTTTATAGTGCAAATCTAGATATATAGACAATAAAGAAAAGAACAAATCACTAAGGAATCAAAGTCATTTAGAAACAATAACAATTGAGAAAAAAATATGTTTTGTCATTAATTTCTCTTGAAGTACAGAGGTGAATACATCATCAAGAAAATAAGAAAAGAAATAGAAAATACATATGAATAAAGGAAAAAAAATAAATTGGATAAGAGGAGCTAAACATTATCCTTGTCCTTGTCCTGGCCTTTGCTGGCAGCAAGTTGGTCGGCACTAGCATTTGGCACCATTTAAGACTCAATGGGTATCATAGAAGACTCTTTAGACCCCACCTCATCAACAAACCCCTCATCCAGGTTGGGAGGAGTACTGGGATCATGCCTTTAGAAAAGCTCCGAGTTTCCTCTGTGCTCATAACCCTTAGAGATTTCGATCAACCTTCCTTAAAAGAATTTTTTTTAGCGTATTCAATTTTATGGAAACAACAAAAATAGCTTTCTCCCATCCCTTATCAAAGGCAACTTTTCCCTTAGCCTTCAAGGAAGTAACTTCCATATTAAGGCCAACCACTTTGTCTTCAGTGACTTGCGCTCGAGCTGTGGCTTCTAAAAGCTTATCTTTGATAGACTTGGCCATACCTTCAGCATCCTTCAATTTGTTCTTGGCTACATGGGACCTTGCATCAACAACACTTATTTTGCCTTCAGCAGGAATTGCCTTGTCGTTGACCTTCTTTAGCTCATTTAGCTAGAATTTCTTCTTTGATTCCAAAGCTTGACGAGAAGAAGTAAGAGATTATTTTAGGCCCTCAAAAGACTCTTCCCTTTCGCTAAGAGAGGACCTCAATTAATTATCCTTCTTCATTATTTGATTGAAGTAATACAAAATTACAAGAAATGACAAATATCAGAGGTCAGAGAAAGTCAGTAACATTAAGGAAAATTAGAAAATAAGATACTTACCAGTACCAAGTTATGTCAAGATCTCTCAGCTAGCCTGGACTTGGTCATGGGGCTAATGTAGCCCGATCAATAGGAAGGGTTCGAGACTTGATCAAACCCCTGGACAATCCCGGGTTAATAGAAATAAAAGCTAACCCAATGTCAAGGTCAACTTGGATTTTTTTGACCGACTCTTGTTGGTAGGCTAAGGTCTTCTTTGCGGCCAACGCTTGATGGTTGACTGGAGTTTTTTAGGCTTGTCTCTGAGGATCAGGAAAACCTTTCTTCAGTCTCCTGAATTGAGACTCAGTAGTTTGAGTCTCTTCGACACCATTAAGCCTCTTATCACCAGCCTAGGACTTCTTCCCAACTAGGTTTTTACTAGCATCAATATTTTTCTTAGAGGGAGGATACAGTGGTCCACCCATCAAATTCGGCTCTTCCTCTTAATCATGTCTGTTGAAGGGGAAAGTGGTATCTCAAAAATGTCAAAAGATTTAGATAACTATAAAGTTCCTCCTTGGGTGAACTCAACACCTACAGATTCAGTAGTTGAAGACCTAGGTACAAGATCCTCTTCTAAGTTGATAGCAACTTGAGGCAGCACAAATATTGGTTGAGCAACAAAAGAGGTGATAGAGATCTTGTATTCCAAACACAAGGAAGTATCTCGGGGATGTTCCTCTCCAACCCTCGAATTCAGTCCCTACAAATATTTAAGCTCTTCAATATTAATTTTCCCTTTCTTTGGGCTCCTCTTCTTACTTTCCTCCATATAAAAAAGGAACAACAAATTTAGTTCACCAAATACAAAAACACATAACAAAAGAAGAACAAGTAATTGAATTGCAGCCTATGCCATGCCCTGTTTGAGGACGTCTGGGCCCATTGTATGACACCCCCTGTGGAAGAGGAGCATGTTGCCAATTATTAACAACCACACCATAATACCAATAATCCTTATTAGAATTTGGTAAATTCACTACTAAGGCCCTATTTTCTTGCCTAGTCTTCAAATAATAAGTGTTCTCTCCAATCGTACCCCATTTATAGAAAAACATCAACTCCTCAATCCCAATATAGGTCCCGTAAATATTATTTAATCTATGGAAATCGTTTACAACCCTCCAGGTTTTGGGGGGCACTCTAGCGAGAACCACATCAAAGTATTGAAGAAAAAGAAGGTTTGGTGGAAAGGTGATTCGACACTGAGTTATGAATATGGTGGGGATCCAGTGATCCTCAAGAAGAGAATACACATCTATGGGACTTTGGGCTAACTCTAAATCTTCCCAAGATGAAATTTTCCTTTTTTCTCAAAAATCATCTAATGGACCCTCATCCACAATGTGAACCATGATGGAAAAATAGAAAAAGTTGATAAAATAGAGAAAAAGGGAAATAAGGCTTATAAGGGATCTAAGGTGACTGTAAGAACTAGAAAAAAAATAATGGCAGCAAATGGTCTTACAAAGAAAGCTTGAGGGAAAAGAAAAACTCTTAAGTGAAGAAGGTTTGAGGTGATAAAAAGGATGGAAAATTTGTACCTAGTTATAGGTTGCCTCGATAAACGATAATAAAATAATTAACTGAATGAGTTGTTGAATTATCACCGACTGCACACCTCTCGAAGAGTCAAAAGACTATTGTATCCTTTAGCGGTTCAAAAAAGTTATTGTTATTTACAAAAATACCATGATCAAACAATACTAGTGATTTTTTTTTCAATTGTGGGAAGTCAACTGCCGACCAAATTCTCAAAACAGTACGCTAAGCACTCTCACTGACTAAACACTCCATACGTTTGATCTATCATCAAACATGGAGTATTTTGGGATTTTGTCATATGTAAAAATTATCCTCCTACATGGGCCAATGATAGATATACACATGTCCTCCTACGTGGCTGACCGACCACATTAATCAGCTTCAGAGATACTTAGTAGGCTGGAAGGCCGACCAACTCCAGAATGCCAACCATCAGGAAGACAAAAAGTTAATCGGATGGGATGCGAACCAACACTAAATCTTGAGAGTTTCATTTATTACATAAAGATGTATGCCTGGTAGTATAAAGGTGTTCCATCTAGGGTTTTACACCATTATAAATACGAAATACTCCCTTAGCTAGAGGGACAACTCAAAACATTCATATGCACACTATACTGAGCTATTGTAAACCCTACTGAATAATACCAACAGCAGACGTAGGCTATTTTACAATTTAACCACTCTAAAATCTCGTCTCTTGTGTGTGTGATTTAAGTTATTTACTATATTATTATCTCTAATTATAAATCTAGATTTAGTCCATATTTAGACATAAAAAATAAGTATTGGATATGATTAAGTGGAGTATTCAAGATTCTCACCAGGAGTTTCATAAATTCAAGAGTTCAGATAGTGATATTAGAAAAGGGGTAAATCAGAGGGTCGTCCCATTCTTCTAGCATGATATGGAAGTCCATCATCCTATAGTACATAAAATGAAGATTTTATCTATTTGAAGTCCCTTCATCCGGAAGGCTTATAGGCCAATACTTGCATCCATCGACCTATGTCTATGTGTAAAAAGACCTCGATTTAGGTACACCAAAATGCTAGGAGAATTTGGTCAATATATCTTAACTTAAATAGACTCCTTCATCTTAGTTTGTACAAGGTATATTACTTATCTCATCAGAAGTTCCAATAGGCCCCTTACCCCATCTTAGAGTATCTTCAGCTTATTATATATGATAACTATGAGAACTTGGTATCTTCGAGAGTATTTTAATGAGTGTAGTAATAGATAATTTATTTTAGGACTATAACCCATTTTTTATGTGGAAAATATTCTTTTATCATCACTAATCATCACTTATAAAGCATTTGTTATATGAGAGTGATTACTCATGATTATTGCATTTAGTATCATTTCTTCTTGCATATTCTAGGACTCCCATGTCCATTAATTCCTATATTTAGTGAGAACCTTTTTCTCAATTATTTTATGTTTTCAAGGTTTATTTGAGCTTTTATAAATATTGGAGATACAAAGTGTGAAGTTGGAAGAATTTTGGATTTTTTTTATAAGATGCAACTTAAAGGGAAATTTGGTCATTTAAAACTCCATATTTTTGATAGTATAAAATTATCAATATGTATATCATCACACTATCTTTACATGGTTTTATGATCATTTGTTAATTCGATCCTGAACAAAGAAGTTATGGCCGAATCTAAAAAAGTTTAGCATATGCTTCAACTTCAAGGCTATTTGGTAATTTCATACACCATAATTAGGAGGGCATAAAAATTCTAACATGTATAAAACTTAATTATCTTCGCATGGCTTCTAACTGTGCATTATTCTGAGTTCATAAGAAGATTTTATGATTGCTCCGGTTGTAATGCACATAAATAAAATTGAATTTGTTTGAGATAGAACCATTAGTAAAACTCAAGTATGGATGGATTTAGCATTGAATACGCCGAATTCAAATATTGTTCACATATGGAAATAGTGTATTTTTTTAGGTTAGTATGTATGTAATTTCCCTTCTACTTGTAGGGTGTAATTTTAGGTTAGTTTTGGGACTCAAGGTGATTTTGGGAGCCATCCATTTCTCTCTCTCTCTCTCTATCTCTATCTCTCTCCATTGTTGTTTATTTGAATCTAGTTTTAAGCTTTTTCTCTAGATTTCATTTCCATACAAGTAATTTAGAAGTGTGATTTCTCCCTTGCTTTCTCTCATTTACTAGTTGTAATTAATTTAGTACTCTTTCTAGGTAATTATATTAGGTTGATACATAAAAACACACCACGGGTTATTTGGTTTCTTTGTTATGGTATGATGTCTTGGAGGTTTTGATGCATCATATATATGTTGAAATTGCACCTTAGTAACTTCATATATCATGCCATACATTTTTTGTAGTTGAAAAATTTATCTATAATTTTAACCATATTGTTGACACCAAACTCAAATTTAACCTTTCGTGACATTTTATGGTGGGATATTATATGTGTTTGATTGTTTGCCAAAATGACTTTTAACCTTTCAAAATGTTTCTTTTTTTATATAACCATGTATGTCGAGTAATTTTATGATGGTGGAACTGATTCTCAACCTACGATTTACTTCTTGTCCATTAACTTAGTTTATATATTTACCTTATTTTAGTTGTCATATAAAATATTTTAAACCAAAAACCATATTTTAAAACTTTTTTTAAAAGGTAATGAATTAGTTAAATTCTAGATGCGTTCCACATCAATTCAATTCCCAAACTCCCTGTTATACTCCAATAGAGTGTAGTAAAATTTTAGGTTTTTGCATTGACGTGTAAACCATAGCAATATCAGTGTCCTTACCTGATCACTACATGTTTATCTCCCCCATCAAAATGGTGTTTTTTTCGAGTAACGGTATTTCTTAAATTTCATTATAATAATACTTCATATATATTATAAGAGTGAACTATACTCGTTATGCCTTTGATTAAATGGATTGTCTTATTCCATCTTCTCAAACACATGTTGAGTGTATATTTAAGAGAAGTCCGAAAAGCTTCATCAATGCCCAAGTTCTTGAAGCCGATTTCTTTCATGATGTTACCACATCATTCACTTTAGGATGAACGTAAACACGACCTTGCAGACTCAGTTTTTATGGTCATGAATTATAAATGATGAAATATTTTTCAAAATCTTGTAGCATGTTTTTTGTGTTTTACATCCCTAAATGTCATATTTTTTGTCTATGAAAATATATATTAAAAATTAATTTGGGTGAAGTTACAGAATATACATTGGAAAAATCCCTAGTTGTATCTGTAACTTCCTTCACTATTTTTTTTTTGCATCGAAGTGGGACTTAGTTTTAATAAAATATCTTGCAAATCGTACCTTGCATATCTTGGCTCATTGAAAATCCCTAGTGGATCTCAAAACCTAGCATTATTGAGATTTCACTCTAGTGAAGACATTTGTTCTCTACGGTGAACGGTCAACGATGACAGTCAACAAAATATTTTTTCTACAAAATATAATATCTTATTTTGGATATTTTCATAATACACATTTTACTAATGGGACTCTTTAGCTTACTCTTTTTTTTTTTATTTCCATGTCAAGTGGGCGCATGGGTTTTCTTGGTTATATACGCAATTTATCTTTTCCCTCTTACGAAACTTAATATTTTCAAGATAGAAAAATTATCAAAAAATGGCAAAAAGTTTTTATGCTCATCATTTTTAAGAGATTAAAAATTTTGTAGGGAAATAAGAGTAGCTCATCATTGTTCTTATTATTTCTTGTTTATCTTGTTTGCACTAAATCTACCTTGTCTTAGGCTGATCAATATCAAAGAAGAAGAAAATTTTGTGCACCTACCAAGCCCTTTTTCCATATTAATCTTTATAAACTTAGGACATATAATCCTTAGGAGATTTTTTGATCATGTGGTTATTTATGGGTTTTATCAAGAGATAAATCAAGATAACTTTCGAGTTAGTTCAAGGAAACTTGTTGGTCGTTTGATAAAGGCATCAGTTTGTTGAGATTCTTGTTGGCATTACAGAGGTCTTCGACTTGGTAGAAATTGCTGGAAAAATGGTGAAATATGAGTTAGCGGGGTGTGTGATCATAAGATTCTTATCCCCTTTATAAGTCGTTAACAATTTTTAGTGAGATTTTTCATTGGCTTAAGATTTTTCCCGGTCATGGATTTTCCTTGTACATCCAGTTTTGAGGTAAGATTTACTTTTTCGCAGGATTTAGAACTCAAATGCTTAATTAAAATTAAAATTAAAATTTGAGGTTCTGATTAAATCATTTGTAAATCTTTTCACATGGACCATTAGGTTTTCCTCATTATTTTAGCATCGATTAATTAATTGTGTTTTATTGCCTGAAATCCTAACTTTTTATCATGGGTATTGTCACGGTCACGAAACGTAACAAAATAATGTCGCACGTATTGTAACGATCACCGTGATAATTACTTTGTCATGGTTGTTGACCGTGACAATACCTGGACGAAAAATAGTGATATTTTTGCTATTTAGGTGTAGTGTAAAATTCATAAACTAATATTTTAATTTGTATTATCTTCCATTTCTATTAGATCAAAACACACTCTCAACTGAATCACAATTAGTCCTTTTTTTATTAGGTTTAATCACATAAAGGAAAGATTGCGGTTTGGGATATTATGGAAGATTATGTTATGTTTAGCAATACGGATATATTTAAAGAGGAATGTTCTCGCCTGAACCTATTTCTCTCTTTGGTTGGTGTCAATCAAATTGAAAAGAGTTGTGTCAATATTCATTATCAAGTAATGAGAGAAATTTTGAGATTGATACTTTATCTTTTTCATGTTATTCAAGTGTAGAATCCCGTGAGGAGGAGGATTGTGATTTACAAATTGCTTTCAATAAACTGGGAGTTGAAAATGCTCTGCATAAAAATGTTTGTTGAATGTTTCCTAGAATTGAGAATGTCTGAAAAAAAGATAATTTCATTAAGGAGAAAAGTTATAGTTTGAGCATTTTGGGGGCTAAAAGATAAATTTCAAATGAAAATCTCTTTTCTACATAAAGAGAGTAATGATTTCCAAGAATGAATCGGGTTAAAAGAATGTAAAAGTTCTAATTACACAACGAATCTATAAGGAAAAAATTTAAAATTGAGTCCATTTGTATGTATTTGACTTATTGCAGGAACAAAATGTGTTTGAGTCATATGTAGATTTTTATATTGTCACGATCTCCACATAGTCTATGATGTGTTTGTAATGAAGACATAGTGGCCAAGCATCAAAGATAGATCATGCCAAGTTTTATTGGGGCACATTTCATATCTTCGGTCAATTACATTCCAAGGTACTCTCAGGTATGAATGTATTATTTTTATGGTACTCGAAAAATATTTTAAAGGATGTAAATTTGTTTATAAATATTTTAAATGATTTTAAAAGGTTTTATCTTCGTTTATTCTGAGATACTTACTGTTTAGAGTCGTGTGATTTCTCACCTTGGTTTTCGAGACATCAAACGACATGTGATGTCGTTCGAATGACATCTTTCAGTCGTTAGAAAGACATACAAATCTCGTTCGAACAACTTGCGACTTAGTTTTAATATTTAAGGTAGTGTAAGGTTTGAAAAACCATATTTTAGAAAAGAAATCATACGTTTTCTGCATAAGTTATCTAAGGTTTTCAAAGTTAAAAAATATCCTTAGAGTTTAAAAGATCCAAGCTTTCATATACTATTACTATAGAGACCTTATTTTCACCCTTTGGGTCTGTTTATCCTTATTGAACAAAAGGTTTCATTGGATTTTACAATTAAGAAGCGGAGGAGTCCATGTTCCTAATCGTAGCCTGTCGGCAAAGCTACATCAGTGAACACTGAGGTATTTGTGGATGCGTGTGTTGTGGACATGTATCGTAGAATAACTTCTGCATGGACACTTTGGAGGAGAAGTTAAAAAGAAGAAGAGCTTCAAGGATTGTGGGGATCAAGTTGTTGTGTAAGTCTATCTATCGTAGTTTTGTAAAATCGTATCATAGTGATTTTCTAGCTTCTGCCGTTCGAGATTTTTTCCTTTTGTGGTTTCCTCGTACATCCGGTGTTGTGAACTTTACTTTATTATTCTTGCTTTAATCACCTAGATGAATGTTTAGGATTAAACAAGATAAAATTGGGCTTATTTGAAATTGGTTAACAAAGTTAGTGCGTGTTAAAATTGGAAAAAGGTTTTGGGAAAGAAAAATTGTTTAGAAATTCTTAAAGCACATTTGAAATAAAAAGGGTCCTACAAATTGGTATCAGAGCTAGAAACACATCTTTATTATGTAGATCCTTATTTTTTGCTTATTTGGTGCTTATTTGTTTATCTCTCTTGGTGTGTTTTTTCTCTCGATGGATTTTCAAAGTTTTGAAGAAGTAAATATTTTTAATTTGAAGTTTGCAAAACGAATTGAAATTCTTGAAGAAGTAAATTCTCATTTTAGAGCTATGATTATGTATTTTCAAACGTTTCAAACTCAAAGTGATATCATTCGTGAGAAGTTTATGTCTTTGTACGATAACTTTAAATTTGTTATTTTGGCCAAGGAAGAGAGTGATAACAGAGTGTTTGGTTTAGAAAGTGATTTGGAGGACTTGAAAAATTCTAGGGTTTATGCCATTGAAGAAAGTGTTTTGTTTGATGAATTTAAGGCACGTGAAAATAATCTTAGGGATATGTTTACTCAAATTGAGGGGTAGCGAGATAACCTTCTAGGGGTAATTGAAAATTTGAGGGAGTCCCTAAAATTTGAGGGGTCTAATACTTTGATTGAGTCCAAAATTTTTAAGTTAAAAAATGATTTAGGTGATTCAAGTAGAGATGGTAGTGGCTTATCTTGTTATAGTGCTTCAAATGTCAAAGATAAGACCATATTTTATTTTATAGAGTCAACCACATCCGAGGGTGTTAGAAAAAGTCAACCAAAGGTCCCGTTCCTCGTCGAGTTTCCACATGTTCGCATTGTGGTAGGAAAGGTCACCTTACGAGTTTTTCCTACGATATTAGACAAGACCCTAGGAAGTTTAAACGTAGTGTCTTGTCGGTTCCCAAAACCCGTTTGGTTATGTATACACCTATTTGGGTTAGGAAATCCATTTTGGAAATGCTAAATGCTTCATTGGTTGATTCTCACATGCTAGCACATGATGCTTCTCATGGTATTTCTTATGGATGATTGTGTTGCAATGTTTATCATACGCTAGTCTTTGCATCATGATATATATATATTGCTAGTGTTATGACAGAATTTATCTCTTTATATTATATTTTTCATTTCTTTGAGTCATATTTGAAAAATACAAAAAGATTTTTAGTTTTAAATATTTTTAGAAAAACACAAAAAGATTTTCGATTTATTTTTGTGTCATGATTTTTCACGTTTGATATGGAATATTGGTGTGCTTGGACCCCCATCATTTCATCCACGTGGCTAGGACATTTGGTCATAATTATATATCCTTAGAATGATCTTAACCATTGATTAATGGGGTTATTTCGAAGTTGATTTGCATTTGGATTCGACTTTGTATATTTGACATCATTGCACACATGCACGAGTTTATATGAATGTTTGACTTCTCATGCGTATTTGAGTTTGGTGAGATGTTCTTATCTAAATTTTATCATCTATGAGTAATAAAACGTAGGAGGAGGTGTGCATGTATGAACCGTTTACTGTGAGGATTTCGATTGCTTATATGAAAAAATGATGAGTGTTTACGGGAAAGTGATGCGAGAGAATAATAATCTCGTCGTGAAAGTGATCGTTTAAAAGAGATCGAGAAAAAAAATTAAGGCAATAAAAATAATTATATGCCAAAATAAGGTATATAAGATTTCTTTAAGTTGAGAGAAAATAGAAACCCCAAAAGAGCTAGAAAAGAAAATTTGTATACCCGAGGGTGTTTGGATGGAAAAATAAATGGGTTTGCACCAAGAATCCTAATGTTGAAAAATCGTGTCCTGACGCTATTGTTTGTAGAATCGTCAAATTTACAAATTTGTGTGAATGTTGATCATTTAGTTCATTAGACTCAAGATATTAATTGTCACGTATGGCTAAAATTAGTTTGAAGACATTTAGCTACTAATTAGACCTTCTTGATCGTTTCGATGTGTTCATTTTGTGATTCATTTGTTGTAGTTCATACCCATTCATTCCATATCCATGTTTGAGCACATTGATACTATATTAGCATGAAACCTGATATTGTTGTGTTTGTTTTATTTTTTATGTTTTGAGTCTGTTTTGTTGCTGTTTCATATTTACAGTATTTGTTTTGAGCTAATTTCTTCACTAGGCAAAACATTACATTTTCAACACTGGAATAAAAAATTTCTTGATGTCATCCAAACGACATCTGGACATCGTTCGAATGGCATGTCCAAGTCGTTCGAAGCTTGCTTCTTGTGACATGATTTTTGAGGCGTCAGTTGTGCTCGATATGGCAGTAAGATAGGTCGCACGAAGGTCGTTAGATGAGTTTTATGGCACTACAGGCTACTGGTTTGCATTGTTTGAGGTCGTTTGATGCATGTTTATAACGAAATTTACTATCGTTCAAATGACATGGCATTGTTGTCTGAACGACCTAAATTTTTTTTTTAGAATTCTATTTGTTCGCACCTGATTCATTTTTATGATGACGTCTTTCTATTTTGGTATGTTTGGGCTGTTTATATGTAGTTATTTGTGATTATTCATGATCTATTCATATATTGTATCAATAGTTTAGTCAAATATTTGCTTAGATTGATGATTCATTCATTGTAACTGTTTGCTTGCCAAGATTTGGCACTTTGTGATTATTATTTCCTAGAGTTACATGTTTATCTAGATATGCTTCACTGATTATTTCACTCTAGATATTTGATGATTTAGTTATCCTTCACTTATTGTCTATTCGAGACAAAAAGATGGAGAGATGCATGTGAATTAGGGGGAGTATTGAGCACATATTTTTTGTCTTCACATATTTTCATAATGTTTTTGATCATATAAATGTTTGTATTTTATTGATATCATGTTGTCTTTATCAAATTAGTTTACTCAAATTTGTATATTGATTACCAATTGGTATTGCTCATACATGTTTAATAAATGATTTGTTTTACATTTTGGTATTTTTATATCATTTGTTCCTCCATACTTCACTGGGTATTTGTCTATTTTGTGTGTGTAGGTATCTTCAGCGATGAGAGATTTCAAGACTACATCACATTCAGATAGCTCATGCTTGTCGAACCTGCATATACAAGTCCTTGTCCTGTATTTTTTATTTTAGGTTTTATGGGATAGGATTCAGGTGTCTAGCGGCTTGTCCGCATGGCTTAGGAATCTCACTATTTGGGTTTTTTCCTGGAATAATCAACTGGGGAGACTTATAAGGAAAAAATTTCCAATTGAGTCCATTTGTATGTATTTGACTTATTCCTAGAACAAAACATGTTTGAGTCATAGATATATTTTTATACTGTCACGATCTCCACATAGTCTATGACGTGTTTGAATTGAAGACGTAGCGACCAAGCTTCAAAGATATATCATGCCAAGTTTTAATGGTGTATGTTTCATGTCTCTACTCAATTGCATTCCAAGATATTCTTAGGTATGAACACATTATGTTTATGGGACTCGAAAAATATTTTAAAGGATGGAAATTTGTTAATAAATGTTTTAACTGATTTTAAGTGGTTTTATCTTCGTTTATTCTGAGATAATTACTGCTTAGAGTTGTGTGATTTCTCACCTTGGGTTTCGAGACATCAAACGACATGTGATGTCATTAGAATGACATCTCTCAGTCATTAAAATGACGTACACATGTTGTTTGAATAACTTGCCGACTTAGTTTTAATATTTAAGTCAGTTTTTGCTTATAATTTCATAAGGTGTGCCGAACCATATTACAGAAAAGAATTCATACATTTTCTGCATAAGTTTTCTATGGTTTTCAAAGTTAACCATCCTTAGAGTTTAAAAGATCAGACCTTTCATAGACTATTGTTATAGAGAGCTTGTTTCAACCATCTGTTTTTTTCATCCTTATCAAACAAAAAGTTTCATTCGATTTTACAATGAATAAGGGGAGGAGTCTATGTGCCTAATCGTAAACAGTTGCCAAAGCTACATCGGTGGACACCGAGGCATTCATGGATGCGTGTGCTATGGACATGTATCATAGAAAGACTTCTGTGTGTGCACTATGGAGGAGCAGATAAAAAGAAGAAGAGCGTTAGGCTTGTGGGGATCGAGTTGTTTTGTAAGTATGTCTGTCTTCCTTTTATAAAACTGTATCATAGTGATTGTCTGTCTTGGTCCGTTCGATGTTTTTTCCTTTTGTGGTTTCATCGTACCTTTGACATTGTGAACTTTACTTTATTTTACTTTATTTAATCACCTAGATGCATGTTTAGGATTAAACAAGATAAAATTGGGCTTAATTAAAATTGGTTCACAAACTTGGTGCGTGTTAAAATCGGAAAACGTTTTTTGAAAGAAAAATTGTTTTGACATCCTTAAAGAACATTTGAAATAAAAAGGGGCCTATAAATTTGATACCCTGACAATCCTTGCCGCATATTCGATCATGAATCTCTCCTCACAGTGACAATACATGATTACTTCCATGTAATTTCCATAATGTGTGAGTCCACACACTCCTCGGTATCCCCTGAACAACTCAGCAACCATCTATGGATCTTGAACATGGAGTTAACTTCTTCTTCACCACAATACCAAATCACAAAGTCCACCATATGTAAACATCAAATACGGAGTCCACCATATGAAACAAATTCTTAATAAGATGGAGAGAAACTAAAGGTTCCCATAAACTAGATCTCAAGGCACAATAATATGAATCTTGGATCTAAAAACCGTTTGGGAGTAAACTTGGGTTTGGGTAAATTCGAAAGGCTCTTTAGTTGAGTTGGGAAACTCAAAAGAAATAAAAAAAAAAGTCTCTCATCAAAATGCTGCTATGCACTCATATTTATAAGAGGTTTTTAAAAATTGAGATAAGGATGGAAAGCAATTTGGAAAATACTTAATTCTACAAAATTTCATAGCCTCGTTACACGTATCCAACGAGCTATCTGATGAGATTCAAATGAAGGTTGAAGGTGATTTGAAGTTTGTTAGAAATTGTTCTATTGAGGTATCGTATCTCATTCGAATGACATACCCAGTGTCATTCTAACGCCCTCTGGAGAAAATTATTTTCTACTAAAAAAAATTAAAATAGATAAAAATCATTTTAAAGCATTTTAAATACGATTTTATAAAATCCTAACACCCAATTATAAAATCTTTAAGGATCAATATACGTACGCATCCATACCTGAAAGATCCTTAAAATGTGAAGACAAAAATAAGCACAATGTTGTAGATCTTCTAACTTGGGTACTACGTCTTCAATAAACCACGTCCTAGGCTTGAAAGATCAATATAGTGAGGTCCTAAACTATGACATAAACAATTTTTTCTTAACAAAGAATAGAGCCAAAATACATAAAAATTGACTCTACCGAAATTTCGTCTTTACAAATATCCCCCTTCGGATATTATAGGACAAAATCAAAATAAAATCTCCTATGGCCATCTAGATCATCTAAGACTCAATTCCCAACCCCAAAAGGAAAATTTACAAATCGATTGACTCATAAACCTTGAGTAAGTTTACAGGCTAGTAATTTTTTCACATATTGAAAACTTGCACACTTAAACATACCTTCAAAGACAAAAAAAACATGGTAATATAAATCTGTATAAGAATAAAAAAAATCCCCCTATATCTAACAATCCCCACCTAGGTAGGACGCCTACCCCTAATATAAAGATCTCCTCCTAAAACAAAAGTGAAAAATGCCATTTTCTCCCTTTTTATTTAGGAATAGATAAAGAAAGAATGCATAATAAAATATTTCTCCCCCATAAACAATATCTCCCCCCCCCCCCCCCCTCCCCCCCCCCCCCCCCCAAAAAAAAAAAAGTGAGAACATATGATATTAATTAGAAATAGAGAGGAAAGAATAATATCGTGCAATGGTGTAAAGTTCAACAAACACAATATGACAACACAAGAAAAAATAATTCAAACAATGGTCAAACATTAATCCAATGAATGATACAAATATTAATACATAATGAAATATGAGATACCGAAGTAATCAAGTAGGAAAAGATACTAATATGATCATATAGTATGCCAATTTGATTCAAAGATAAAGAACATGGAAAAAATGGATTAAATGAAAATACAAAGGCTCAAAACAAATAATACCATATATATAAATAAGAAAAATATACTAATGACACACGTGCACATATATATAGGTATAAATGACCACAAAATGATACAAAACACATAAGAATTACACACTAGCATATTAACGAAGTGTCTAAACATTTGGAATGGAATAAAGGAGCGTGAACTACAAACAAATGATTTATGACTCAATCACTCAAAAATGTCCAAGGATTTTGATTTGAATGAATTAACTTTATCAAACAAAAATATGGCCTCATAGTGACAGATAAAGTGAACTCGTAATGGACAAACAAACACAATGCACACTAGCTTAGATAATATTGATGATTCTCAAGTCACTAGCATTAAACATGAAATAACTATGACTCGTTGTACAAATCCATTGGTATTCAAGTTATAACACCCTCAAAATTCTAGATATATCATTTTTTTTACTCTCATATTTTGAAGATACCAATTTAATATAAGAATCCATGAAACAAAATTTGGCTTTGGAATTCTTTCTTTTCTTTGCCTCTCAGATTTTAGGCTCTTGCCAACGACAACTTTTCATCAAAGGAAGATTTATCCGTTCAGAGCCCTTTCTCACGCACACTCTTATTTTCAATAAAAGAATAAAATAGCGATCAATGGTTCTTGTGGCGATTCTGGTCGGATTCCTTTGGCGCGGCCCGCTTATATTATAAAATTGGTCATCATCAAAAGGGGATAACATGAAGGAATGGAGTTGCCAGTCTATTTTGCTCAAAACAGGCTGGTGAGTGTGGCCACCTCGAGAGAACAATATCAAGATCATACATATGCATGTAAACCCAAGTGATTCGAAGGTCCGGGGACTAAGTTACGAAATGCGGAGGTGTTAGTCACTAAATGAGAAGGATTGTGATTTTTTTTTCGTATTTCCTCATGTGAAATAAGAGGTGTCACCACCACAACAAGTGTATAACCTACCTTGTGGGGTAATAAAGTATATGGTGCCTCCAAAATCATTATAAGTCCCAATGTTGGAGTTAAAATTCACTCTAGATAATATAAATAAGTTAAAATTTTGTGTTATATTTATACCCTCAAACCCAGGATTGTTAAAGAAGACTTGTCAGATGAATATTTGATCGATGCTATGAAACATGAATTAAACCAATCCGAAAAACAAGAGGTTTAGAATTTAGCTGCTTCACTGAAAGATGTTCACGCCATTGGTAACAAATGTATCTTTTATAATTAGAGTGATGAAGAAGATGTCATGTTGCGTAATAAGGTTAGGCTAATGGCTCAAGGATACACCCAAGTTGAAGGTGTTGATATTAATGAGTCTTTTGCATCGATCTCATGACTATATTCAGTTCACCTACTCTTGGCCAAAGCACATATGTTAGATTTCAAGCTCCGTCAAATGGATGTGAAGAGTACATTTGTGAATTGTACACTCTAAGAGGAAGTTTATGTTCCACAACTGAAAGTCTTTGAGGATGTTGAGTTCCCTACACACGTCTATCACCTTAAAAAGGTGTTATGTGGCCTTCAATAAGATCCGAGATCTTAGTATGAAAAACTTACCTCACATCTTGTGGGAAAGGTTCGCTAGAGGAATTGTAGACAACAATTTGTTTTACAAGTCTTGTGGAAAATATATAGTGGTTTCCCATTTTTTTTTGTCAAAACTAATTAAAACCTTACTCGTAGCCTTAGATAGATAATACACAAGGAATTGGAAACAAACATGGTTGGGGAACTCAAATTTTTACTTGGTCTACAAGTGCGTCAAATGGAAAGGGGAATATTCATTTCACAATCTAAATATGCAAAGTGAAGAAATTTGATCGCAACTCTTCTAAGCATAAATGCACTCCCATGACTAGTTCTAAAAAGCTTGGAAAAGATGTCAATGGAAAGTATGTGGACAAAATGTTATATCAAAGTATGATAGGTAGTTCGTTATACCTTATGGATAATCATATTGATATATGATTTAGTGTAGGAGTTTGTTCTCGTTACCAATCATGTCTCAAACAATCCCATATGATAGTCATTAAGCGTATCATCAAGTATGTGGGTAGTGTAACACCTTGTATTTCTGAGTATTTGAATTTAATTAATTCGGTAATTAATTAGTTTTATTTTAAATTACACGGAGAAGTAATTTAATTTAATTAATAAATAATGTACTCATTAATTATTAATCAAGAGTGAGATAATGATTAATATTATGAATTTAAAGTACTAATTGAATATTAAATAACGAATGGAAATTATTATGCGTAATAGCAAGTAATATTGGCGTAATTGAAATTATCTCAACTGGGAGACGTGCGTAGACCAATTTGGGGTCGAGAGGCAATAATTACGTAGAGTGACTGGCATGATGATTTCGAGGTCCCGAATGACTGCGTAAGGGTTTAAATTGTCAAAATAGTATACCTGGGAGTGTCGATTGGGTCCCGAGGCATTGTTAGGCTAAATCGGCATCGTATAGGGGCATTTTAGTCATTTGGGAAATGAGGGTTAGGAGACCTACGAATTTATAACTCCTTTATCAGATATTAAATTAGAGGGGATAGGGTTAGAAACTCAAAATACAACAGGAATCCACTGGAGAGCAAAAGTAGAGAATTCTTGGAGGTTTTGAAGAGTTATTGAGAGGTTCAAGGGTGTTCTTGCGCCCCAATCAAGCTTGGAATGAGGATCAGAAGAGAAGGTCATAAATCCATCATCCCAACCACAAAATCAAACCCTACTGATCAAAGGCAAATGATTTAATACAATTAAATATGAAGTTATAATACCCATGTGACTAGGGTTTCAATTATATTGATTAAATGAATGATCTCGGAAGAAAAGAATGACTTTTATACATATTATGGGTAAGGATTTCATGTAGAATGATTCAATAGCTGTATAGGATTAGAAATCTAAAGATATGAGAGTAGCACCACAGATGAAATCTGAGTTTTTGAATGAATATGTTGGAAGAACATAAAACTAGGGTTTTTGATGATTATGAGTTTGATTCATTCTTGAATTAATTTCTTGAGGATTTAATGTGTTTATAGCGTTAAAAATCATCCTAATGCATGTAGAAAAGGTTTGGAAAAGTTGGTTTCGAATTTGGTAAAGAAACAAATAAGACATATATGTGAAAATGGTAAAAAATACATGAAAACCAACGAAGAAGATGACATAGTGCAAATCAAATCGATTAGGCCCATGAACAAATTGATTCGGTAAGGCGAATCGATTCGATATTTGGGCGAATCAATTCGACCCTGCCAATTTTTCCTATTTTTCCTATTTAAGCCTTAAAACTTTATGTAAATGTTTGGGTGATCATTGGGTCCTCTTTATATCAATACGAGGGACTTATAGGATTACAGTAGGAACTTGATAAGGTCTTGTGGTAGTCTTAGGGAGAGAATTAGTTGTAATGATTCAGGCTTAAATTATAATTAATTCATGAGAATGAGAATGTAATTACGGGAAAGCGTGAGTGAGCTTAGGTCATGAACTAGGAGGGTAAGGAAGGTTAGCTACTGAAGTCGAACAAGGGGTAACTAGGTCCCTTTGAGTAGAGATTAATAATCCAATAAATACGATAGTAAGAATAATCGTAAATTGAATGTACAGGGAGTATTCGAGTGATATATACTATGTACACTGATGATATTTAGGTGGTGTGAATACCTATTGAATATATATAGGTTGTGTGCGTAACTATTATATAATTGATGATATATGTTAACATAACTATGCTTCCTGCTATCATGGAGGTTCCTATGTAGTGGGCGATCCCACCTTGACGATTCCTGGGAGGTTTGGATTTATGCCTCAGAACATTGAACTTAGGGTGGCTCATTATGTGTCATGTATTACTGTGCCTGGCATGTCGTTTGGGTACGTTAGGTATGTGCGTATCCCAAAGGCTAAGAACCATGTTCGCCTCCACTATTTTTTATTTGATTTTGGGTTCGAGGATATGTACAGAACCATTAGTCCCTGTTAAGTACCAGGATGTACTTGGAATGATAACAGAGTATGCCCATGTTTTGCGGTGGTCCTTTTGAGCGACGCCGTAGTGTTATATATATATATATATATATCGATGTGAATATTCTACTTATGTGTGACAGTAGACAGTTAGATAGAAGATATCTAAAAATTGAATATAGTAGTGAAACTTAACTAATGGAAAAATGAGAATATAAGTGAAATGATAATTTCAACTATTATAACGTATGAGAAATGTTAACTAACGGGTGAAGTATTGTATGGACGGTACGGGAATAAAGACGTGTTCGTATTCATAAATACTTAAGTCTAGTTAGCTTGGGTAGAACAGCTAGGTGGGCTAAATAGAAACGTTAGGCATGCACAATAGTTAAGGGGTGAGGAAACTCAAGTGAGTGTACGTGAACCTAACATGTATAATCATTGAATGATTTTAAATTATGATAAATACTTGCTAAATATATTCAAAATGTTTTGGGTTATAACCCTTACTATAAAATCTTTTCGAAACCTTTTAGGTGTCCAGCCATAGGGACGCCCGATTTACTGATTCTTTACAGGGACATATAGCTGCAGCGCTATGGAGGCTTGTAGAGTTTTGATTAGATGCATCTATCATTTCATTACTAACATAGGAGTTTATATTCAGCATTTCAGTTTGGGCATGTTGGCCCCATTTAAGACTTCATTCATTTAGTATTTCAGTTTCAGGCTTGCATTCAAATATTCTTATTAGTTGGATTTATTATTCTGGTTTTGGAGTTTTTAGCCGATGGTTTATTTGGCAAGACTTTATTTATTTACTTCATATGGTTTGGAATCTAGTATTATCCGAATATTGTAATCTATTTGTCTATTTAATGCAAGCTAAAAATTTGGCACCGACTTAATTAACTAATAGGTGATTAGTAATTAATTTGGTTTTCGACAGTGTTGCTAAGAATGTACCATTTTGTAAATCTTGTTTTAATTTAATAAATGCCTGATCACCTGGTATTTAATTAGGCGGGGTGTCATAGATGGTATCAAAGCATCAGGTTATCGTGTCCATAGGATCTATATGTCTTATTATGATTTTAGCATATCGCTTTTTTTATTATAGAGCCTTGTTATTAGGATTGTTGATTTTATCTTCACATGTTTGAGATATCATACTTCTGCTATAAGATGTTCGTATAAACTGTGTACTTATAAAATTCGATTTTTTTTTAGATGATGCCGAGGAGATAGTGAGCTAAGAGGGTACCTTCCAAGAATGAGACGAGGGAGGCTCAGCACGAGCCATAAGTACCACCACCACAGACACGACCATAGATGATTTCGACTGCACAAGGGGCACTGATAGTGGCCTCGGAGGTCGACACGGCCATGAGAGATATGACAACTCATTTCCCTCAGCCCCAGGCATAGCCACCAGTGGCACTAGAGATCCAGTCCCAGGAAGGGTCATCCACTTGGAAGAGAGTTAGAGACCTTCTAGAAGGGCCACCCGCCTGAGTTTTAGGGCAATTCTGATGTTATTGAGGCTTGCTAGTGGAAAAATAATATGCAGCGCCACCTATTCATGGTTGAGTGTACGAAGACACAAAAGCTGATGTTAGCGACGTTAAGGCTATTTGGATCCGCTTTGAAGTGGTGGGAGTCGGTTACCATTGCCGAGGAGAGAGACATGATCACTACTACCGAGTTTTGGGTGCCATTTAACCACAAATACTTTTCGCCTGCAGTCGAGTCAGAGATGCGAAAGAAGTTTGGGGAGGTGACACAGGGTGATCGCTCGGTAGCTAAGTACGAGGAGGAGTTAACCTGCCTGGATAATTTTGTGCCAGTTGAGGTGAACAATGAGGAGAGAAAGAATATAAAGTTTATGGATGGGTTACCTAAAAGATCAGCCATCATTTAATCGGTTAACCCGCATTGGTGACCTATACTGATATCATGAATGTCGTTCTTATACAATGTCAGTATCATTACTTCTATGAGAAGGGAAGTAAGAGAGGTGGAGGGCCTAGCCAACAGGATAAGGCAAAAGGGGGAGGTGCCAGCTCGACACCGCAGCAACAAATAGTCATTCATCAGGGGTAGGATTCCCGGTAGAGGAATAATGCCAAGAGATTCAGGCACGGAGGGTACCAACTAGAGGGGCAGGGTTACAGACATATCCAGCAGGTCCTAAATCACTAACAATTTCCTCAGGTTCATCAGGGCTAACCTGATGAGGCCATTAGGGTCAATGCTACCAGGGCTAGCAGCGTTAAGGCCAACAGGTCCAGAGATAAATAAAAATCCTGAGGTAGTGATTTATTTGTGGCTAGCAGGGTCACAAGAGGAGCTATTGCCCACAACAGGGAAGGGCACAACAGTAGGGTGCCCAACAGGCTCCTTTAGCCCCTGCAGCACTAGCACTACTAGCCCCTTAGAAACAGTAGGGACACATGCACTACGGGTGTGTGTATAACATCCGAGACATCTCGATGCCACCTGCACCTCAGGCTCCACCAATAGTAGAGGGTATGCTTCCAATTTATGGGCTTGAGGGTAGGATTCTGTTTGATACTATACATCTCATTCGTTGATTAAGACCAGATTTTCTAAAGCTGTTAGTTTATTAGAAACTGCTGGTAGTCTCCTTATGCGTGTAGAGTCACCGATGAGTAGTGGTTCACTGATACACTCCATGAGGAGTCAATATCGTGATAGGGAGGCTGAGCTTAGCGGCAGACCTTCTAGTGTTAGACATGGTTGGCAGGATTTAGGGAGAGGGTAGACTGCTATAAGAGGACCATTGTGCTTTCCATTTTGGGGCAACAGATGTTCCTTGTGACGATGCCTCTTCCTGAGGGTGGGTCGCGCACAGAAGTATACTACCTTGAGGAGGAGATAGGAAGTAGTGATTCCATTAGACTCGATTCCGATCATGATAGATTTTGAGGATGTATTCCAGGATATACCTGAGTTACCATCCATCCGAGAGATCGAGTTTGTGATTAACCCAACACCAGTTATGAAACCGATTGCCTAAGTACCATATCGCATGGCCCCTTTAGAGATGCGCGAGTTGAGAGAGCAAATTCAGCAGCTCTTGGGTCAGGGTTTCATTCGACGGAGCACGTCGCCTTGGGGTGCGCTTGTGTTGTTTGTGAGGGATGGTTTGTTTCGCTATTTTTGGATTACAGGGAGATGAACAAGGTCACTATATGGAATAAATAATCATTACTGAGGATCGATGACCTGTTCGATCAGTTAAGAGGGGCTGCCTACTTATCAAAGATTGATTTGAGATCGGGTTATCACGAGCTATGTATTCGGGAGGAGGATGTACCCAAGACCGCTTTTCTGTCACGGGAAGGGTCATGCGAGTTTAGGGTCATGCTTTTTGGGCTTACCAATGCACCAAAAAATTTCATGGACCTCATGAACAGAGTATTTCGAGAGTTCTTGGACCAGTTCACGATCGTGTTTATAGACGACATTCTGGTTTACTCTCTAACTGAAGAGGAGCATACAAAGCATCTTCTTAGGGTATTGTAAAAACTTCGAGATAATCAGTTGTATGCCAAATTCGGGAAGTTTGGATTTTATCTATGGAAGGTGCAGTGTCTCAAACACATCATATCTGATAGGGGTATTGCAGTTAATTCGAGTAAGGTATCGACGGTGAGGGAGTGGGGACAGGCCCACGACATCGATGGAGATTCACAGCTTATTGGGTTTAGTTGAGTATTATTTCTACTTCATTAAGTAATTTTCTAAGATTACGGGTCCGTTGACAAACCTAACTCTCAAGGGGGTACCGTTCATGTGGAGTGACCACTATTAACTGGCCTTCGATGAGTTAAAGGAAAAGTTGACATCATCACCAGTGTTGGCATTGCCTAAGAGTGGGGTGGAGTATTGGGTTTACATTGATGCATCCATGCAGGGACATGGGGGTGTATTACGTCAGGAGGAGAGGGCCATAGCTTATGCATTTTGAAAGCTTAAACACCATGAAAATAATTACCCCATCCATGACCTTGACTTAGCAGCGGTGGTATTTGCCCTGAGGATATGGAGGCACTATCGTTTGGGGGAGCAGTTTACATTTTTCCTGGACCATAAGTTACTTCAGTATCTCTTTACATAAAAGGATCTAGACACAAGGTATAGGCGGTGGCTAGAGTTCATTAAGGATTACTAATTTGATATACAATATCATCCTAGTAAGGCTAACGTGGTAGCATAGGCATTGAGTCGGTGACCTATTGGAGAGTTAACGGAGGTTTGGAACGAGAAGTGGAGTGAGATTTTACATAATGATGAGGTCGCCAAAGAGTGTATGGAAGTGTTGTCTATCACTCCCGATATTGTGATGTGGGTAGTGATAGCGCATGCAAAGGATCATTTCTACTAGGAGAGGGTGTGATAATTATTAGTTAAGGGTGAAAAGTCTTACTCAATCATCTTAGATGGAGGTCTACATTTTAATGGGAGATTAGTTGTGTCGAAGGATGAGGATCTGAGGCATGATGTGATGACTGAGTCCTATGGTTCAAGTTTTACGGTACATCCCAGTGGGGATAAGATGTAACATGATATGAGGAGACAGTACTGGTGGGAAGGAGTGAAGAGAGACATAGCAGAGTTTGTCTCAAAGTGTGTTACTTATCAACTTGTGAAAGTTAACCATCAAAGACCTTCAGAGATGCTATAGCCATTGGATATTCTCGTGTGGAACTGGGAGAGTATCTCGATAGACTTTATTACATGGCTGCCAACATCGTAGAGGGGTCATGGTTCCATTTGGGTGATAGTAGATCGATTGAACAAGGTGACCCACTTCTTGCCAGTCTGCACTAAATATGAGATGGGTTATTACGCGCAGTTGTTCATTATCAATATAGTTAAGCTGCACGGGGTGACAATTAACATTATATACGATAGAGACCAGATCTTCATGTCTCGCTTCTAGCAGAGCTTTCAGGAGGCCATAGGTATAGACTTTCGGTTGAGCACCGCTTATCATCCACAGATAGATGGGAAGACTAAGTGGGTTAATTAAGTGCTAGAGGACATATTGAGGATGTTCATTCTAGATTTTGGGGTAGGATGGGGGTGATACCTTCCATTGGTAGAGTTTGCATATACTAACTCTTACTAATTCATTATCGACATGGAACCGTTTGAGGCATTATATGGTAGACCTTGTCGTTATCCTGCTTGCCAAGAAGTTATTGGGGCTAGAGATGATATAGGAGATGACTGCCAAGATTGAGCTAATTCGAGGATGTATTCAAATTTCTCAGGATAGGTAGAAGAGTTATACTGATGCCGACTGTAGGCACGTGGAGTTAGAGGTTGGGGACCATATATTGATTCGCGTGTCTCCCATGAAGGGGATCATGAGATTCGACAAGAAAGGGAATCTAGCGCTGAGATATTTGGGGAATTTTCTAAATATTAAGAGAGTGGAGTTAGTGGCATATCGATTAGGATTACCAAAGCATCTTTAAAGGATACACGATGTGCTCCATATAGCATCGTTGAAGAAGTATAGGAGGAGCGAGAGAATTTTTAGCATATTCCACTTGAGGAGATTGATTTGCAGCTAGACGTCTCGTATGAGGAGAGACCCGTGACTATTCTGGATCTAAGTGAGCATAAACTACGAGCTAAGGTGGTGCCAATATTCAAAGTTCCGTGGGGACACCACAGTATTAATGAGTCTACATGGGAGCGGGAGGATGACATGCGAGAGTAGTATCCATATTTGTTTACTGTATGTATGACCTAATTTTGGGGATGAAATTTCCTGTAAGGGGGAAGTATTTAACGCATCGTATTTTTGAGTATTTGAATTTAATTAATTCGGTAATTAATTAGTTTTATTTTAAATTATGCAAGAGAAGTAATTTAATTTAATTGAGAATTAATGTACTTACTAATTATTAATAGAGAGTGAGATAATGATTAATATTATGAATTTAAAGTCCTAAGTGAATAGTAAATAACATATGGAAATTATTATGCGTAATAGCTAGTGATATTGGCGTAATTGGAATTATCTCAACCATGAGTCGCGCGTAGATTAATTTGGGGTCGAGATGGAATAATTATGTAGAGTGACTCGAATGATGATTATGAGGTCACGGATGACTTCTTAAGGGTCAAAATAGTAAAAATAGTATATTCGGGAGTGTCGATTGGGTCCTGGGGCATTCTTAGGCAAACCGGCACCTTATAGGGGCATTTAGTCATTTGGGAAATGAGGGTTAGGATATCCACGAATTTCTAACTCCTTTATCAGATTTTAGATAAGAGGGGGTAGGGTTAGAAACTCAAAATACAACGAGAATCCATCGGAGAGCATACTAAGACAATTCTTGGGGGGATTTGAAGAGTTCTTGAGAGGTTGAAGTGTGTTCTTGCACCACAATCAAGCTTGGAATGAGGATTAGAAGAGAAGATAATCAATCCATCATCCCAACCATGAAATCGAACCCTACTTATAAACGGCAAGTGGTTTATTATAATCCAATATGAAGTTATAATACCCATGTGACTAGGGTTTCAATTATTTTGATTAAATGAATGTTCTTGGAAGAAAATAATGATTTTTATATATGTTATGGTAAGGATTTCATGTAGAATGATTCAATATCTATAGAGGATTAGAAATAAGAAGATAAGAGAGTAGCAACACAAATCAAATATGAGTTTGAATGAATATGTGGGAAGAACACAAAACTAGGGTTTCTGATGATTATGAGTTTGATTCGTTCTTGAATAAATTTCTTGAGGATTTAATGTGTTTAGAACATTATAAATAATCCTAATGCATGTAGATAAGGTTTGTAAAAGTTGGTTTTGAATTTTTTGAATAAACAAATAAGACAGATATGTGAAAATAGTGAAAATGCATGAAAACTAATGAAGAATACGACCTGGTGAAAATCAAATCTATTCAGGCCAAGACTTAATCGATTTGGCAAGGAGAATCGATTCGTTATTTAGGAGAATTGATTCGTTATTTGGGAGAATCAATTCGACCCAGCCAATTTTCCCTATTTTTCCTATTTAATCCTTGAACGTTGCGTAAATCATTGGGTGACCTTTGGGGCCTCTTTAAATCAATGTGAGGAACTTATGGGATTACAGTAGGACCTTGATAAGGGCATGTGGTAGTCTTAGGGAGAGAGTTAAACTAAAATGATTTGGGGTTAAATTGTAATTAATTCTTGAAAATGAGAATGTAATTACGGGAAAGAGTAAGTGAGCTTAGGACATGAACCTGTAGGGTAAGGAAGACTTAGCTACTGAAATTGAACAAGGGGTAACTAGGGCCCCTTAGAGTAGAGATTAATACTCCATTAAATATGATAGTGAGAATAATTGTAAAGTGAATGTACGATGAGTATTTGAGTGATATATACTATGTACAACTGATGATAATTAGGTGGTGTGAATACCTATTGAATATATATAGGCTGTGTGTGTACCTATTATCTAATTGATGATATATGTTAACATACCTGCACTCCCTGCTATCACGAAGGTTCTCGCGCAGTGGGCGATCCCTCCTTGACGATCCCAAAGAGGTTTGGATTTGTGCCCCAGAACATAGAACTTAGGGAGGCTCACTATGTGTCGCGTATTAGTTTGTTCGACATGTCGTTTGGGTATGTTAGTTATGTGCGTAGTCCAAAGGCTTAGAACTATGTTCGCCTCCACTGTTTGTTATTTGATTTTGTGTTCAAGGATATGTATAGAACCATTATTCCCTATTTAGTACGAGAGGTACTTGGGTTGATAGTAGAGTATGCCCATGTTTCGCGATGGTCCTTTTGAGCGACGCTGTAGTGTTATATATATTACTGTTTGTTATTTGATTTTGGGTTCGAGGAGATGTACAGAACCATTAGTCCCTATTTAGTACGAGAGGTACTTGGGCTGATAACAGAGTATGCCCATGTTTCCCGATGGTCCTTTTGAGCTACGCCGTAGTTAAATTGCATTTTATTTCCCAAATTAAGTCCCGACATGACTAACGCACGCATCCAGACTAAATTTACCGCAACTGTTGTATTTCTCACTCACAATAATCATAATATTTTCTTATCACAATTACTACTCATTCACTAAGTAATATTCAATATAAATAAATATTAACCCTTATCTCACTAATTAATATTTATTTTTCCTGATTACCTTTTCAAATATAATTTAATTAATCCTAATTAATTTCCAATAATAAAATTAATAAAATTACCGGGTGTTACATACTCCCCCTAATGACGGAATTTGATCCTGAAATTCTGAAAAAGAAATATTTGGTATGAATAACTTTGGGTATTTATTGTGTATCTCAATTTTGCACTCTCAAATAGAATCGTCGGCACTATGGTGCCCCATATCATCAACTCTGATTCTTGCAAACAACTGGATCCAAACATATCCAAAATTTACTCGGAATATTCTTTTGGTGTTTTCACTACTCCTACACCAATGGTTCCGTTTTGATCAGAGGTCTACCTACTACAACCGACGATTTGCGACAAGTCCATTTAAACCCTAACATACCAATATATTCCCTTATGCTTAAGGTCTCACTTATATAATGGCAAACAACACTAATGAGAATTCGGTAACACTATCTCAAAACACGAGCCTATACTCCACCGGCTTTATCAACTCTCTGTTAGAAAATACGTCACTTCTATAGGTGCCAATTTCACTTGTTATCATACCAAGCCGTCTCTCCTCATGGGATATGCCCCCAGCAACCCCTGGCTACTCATGTCAGGCCGTAAAACTTTGGTTCACATCAACGTACTCTTACTACATTCTAAACTATATGAAATGATGAGGATTAATGCAATCCTTGTCGATGGACTATGAATCACTCCGGGTCCAAGAAACTTATTACTTCCCCATTCTCTACTATCCCAATGTTAGGCAAAAAATTTCTTTCTATGAAGCCTCAGAAGTCACTTTGCAATTAATTTTCTATTACGAGTCATCACATGCAGTTTTACCAGTTGGAGTTAATATTCGTAATTACTCCAAAAGTCTAAAACATGCATTCTCGCATTCTACCATATTCTATGTCATCCCTCCCGACTATCCATTGGCCTACGGTTAACACGTCTAGATCAAGATGCAACTCCATCCCCATTGCCTCCTGACACTCCCTATTAAAGGTGGGGCTCAAGGGTCTTGTCTTAATTTACTACAGTATTGGGCGGCACCTTGTGCAAATTCGTTTCTTCTCTTTAATAACCTGCTGGGCACATTTTCTGGTAATATAACACAATCCAAACTATTAAAGATTATTTCGTTCGAGGATAATTAACTTCACAACCCAAAAAAATCTTGACTACATCGCGATTTTCATAATCCAATAATGAACTTTATCAATTCACATATCCATTCCGTCCTTAGAATTATCAATCTATCACAACATTTGGGTCGGTAGTATTGGACCAACCTTTTCCTTTTATGAGTGGTGCACTTGGATACAACTTCACTATGTCTCACTTAATCCAAAATCAACACACTCAACATCTCACGTCACGTGGAACATCTTTCTCCACTTATTATGAGATATACAAAAGTTATGATCCATGTGTTTGCACTAAAACTGCGCACTTCCTAGGACCTTTTCCATCTATTAGATTTTTATCAACCTATCTACGCGTGAACCACTCTAAGCACTCAACTGGATGAGACTCCATCTGTTCCTAATGTATTTTGACTCACCCTTTAACTCACCTCGGTTGTGGAAATTTTCTCATGGCATACACACAATTAGACTGTTTCCTTTCCTCGAACGAAGTTCAGCCTCTCCTACATTTTCACTTGTTTTTCTGACTGTCCCGCATACATATTTACAACATCTTTCTAAGTGTTGGAAATATAGACCCCCAATTTTAAATTCTCAATTTAGAATTTCCTTTTAAGTGCGGAATAAAGATGGTTCAACACAACACACACAAATGACAAATTTTAATTTCTTTCAAATTAAAAAATAAACTAAACTCAAAGTGAAATTATATTAAACACACACATTCTTTTAAACACATGTGTATAAAAGGATTTTCTAAATAAATTTGACACATGAAAAAATGGACTTTTGTTTGAAAGAATTTTCTCTCAAAAGGCTCTCAAAGATGCTGCAAAATTCTTAGAAAAAATTTGTACCGAAGTTGGTTTAAAACAGTCAAAAGATAGTGGGGCAAAGTAGTGGAAAAATGGGCTAAAAACTGCAAAAAAATTTCCCGCCCAGAAATGTCGTTCGAACGACCATCTAACGATGTTCCAGTGGCCAAAAGGGAAAATCGTTAGCAAACTCATTCGAATGAAATTCTTATTCGAACGACATTCTCGTTCGAACGACAATTTCGAACGAAATGTCAGAATAAGCATTTTTCGATTTAAGCCCAAAAACGTTTTATTCAAAGTTATAAAGTAGCTTTCTGAAAATAAAATTCATTTTAAAATAAAGTTACACCCATTATAAATTTATTCCAAGTCTCCCTATATATATATATATATAAATGCATTCATACCTTTTGTATACTATGGAATCAATTGTCGTTGATGTAGAAACATGGCACTTGAAACTCGGCAATGATGAAGCTTTACAAATCTGGCCACTATGTCTTCAACAAACAGGTTATAGGATTGAAGGATATACAAGAACACTATCCTATGATTAAAATATTTTTGTCCAAAATTTATCCAACACTATATAAGACTCAATTGGAAATTTGTGTCCTTAAACTAAGCCTCCTTATCACAAACGATACCAAAAGTAAAATTAACCAGGGCACCCATACACCCTATATCCCGTGCATAACTGCATAATCATCTCTAATGTTTCACATGTAACATACTTATCTCAAGTACGATCCCTCATTCTTAGTGTGTCTATATCGTATGGCTAACCTCAGTTACACTACAAAAATAATTTGGTTCTCCTCGAGACTGCCCCAACCATCAACTAGTGGTGAATTTTTTTTTCGGTGCTTCCCACACAGCACTACCCGACTCTAGAAGTCTTATATAATAGAATAACTCTTAGCTCATGCTTTCATCCACATAAACGTGTAATAACTAAAGTGTTAAATTGTGTCCTAGTGACCAACACATATCTCAACTCTCGACATTCGCTGGGATTGATGTGTGGGATGTCTTGCAAGCGAAATGCAAATAAGGAACCCTCTTCATACACTACTACCTAGCATTGTCGATCATCTAGATCTGTAGGTCCTACACACATTATAAGAACATCAAAAATCCTATCTCCATATGTACAAGTCTAACCATCCACTACCACATCACTAAAGGATTTATATAACATGGAGCCCTCACTATCACTGGTTTTCCCATGCTAAGTTGATAACGAGATAAATTTATCCACTCAACAGTAAACTTAATATACCCTGAGTCATATTAGTATAGTCCCTACATACTGGGATTACATATAAAGAGACAACTATAACCTTTAGAGTCTCCTCCACCATGTAATGTAAATGCGAGCTCACCCGCTTCCAGGTGACACATTACTAAACAACATATCCTACCCTAGAATCGTAAACACGATAGCCTTGCTGTAACAACCCACCATCGCTGAAAAATTCACTAACCAAATGATTCGTATCGAATATTGCATATTTCTGCCCTTTATCTTTATGCATTCTAGCACTTTTACGGTCTTAAATGCCTATAATTATGCTCATTAACCAGACAACCTTGGATTTGGATATATACATGATTTTCATGGGTTATTTGTGCTTTTGTAAGTATTGGAACGCTAAAAGTGAGGTTCGATTGCATTTTAAAGAAGTTCCGTTGTCGAATGCTACTTCAAGGGCAATTTGGTCTTCTCAAACTCACTATTTTTTATGGAATGACATTACCAACATGTAGATCATCAAATTATCTTTTCGTGGCCACTGACCGTGCATCATTCTGACTCCGTATGTGGAAGTTATGCCCATTTCCGGAACGTTTTGGTATTTTCTTCTACTTCAAGGGCATTTTGGTAATTTCATACTGCATAATTTGGAGGGTTTCAAATAGAATCATGTAGATAATTGAATTATCTTCGCGTCGGTTCCGACCATGCCTCATTTTGATTCTGTATGAGGGAGATATGGTTGTTTCCGTGCAACGCATTAAAATTGGTTCGGAGGGAAAAGTGGGTTGTCTCCAGCTCAAGGAAAATTCCAAAATTGTGATCGACCGGTCCCAAAATAGAGGTCGATCGATCCAATCAGATATGGACGAAAATTGGCTTATTTTGGGTTTTTTGGGTTGGTTTTGTTGGGGGTTTATTTTGGGGTATTAATAGAATGTTTGGGGCTTTTCTTAGAGGATATGTCTTTCATTTTTAGGTTAGGGTTAGGGTTTTGAGAGATCATTTTCTCTCTCATTTGGGTTTGCCTCATTTGTGGATTGTAAGTGCAATTTTCATCCTCCTCTCCATTTATATAGTTGTATTTCTTGATTTCTTGCTTTGATAACTAGTTTCCTTGCTTTCAAATTAGTTTATTGTTGTTATTTATTGCTTTAATTAGTTTAGTTATTGTTTAAAGTAGTTTAATCCATGTATTGTTAGTAGATAATGGGTTGGGATTGCGTTTTTTTCATTGATGGGTGTTGAGCTCCGAAAATTTGGTTTTGTGTAAAATTGCATTTAATTGAAACCTCGCGTATTAAAGTCGGATTATTATGCGTTTAACTTTCTTTGTCACGCAACGTTAGTGTTTATAGCGGTAATCCGAATTTAAGCTGCGTGTGACCATTTTCTGTTAAATGTTTAATCTCGCAACTTTGGGTTAAATTCCTTATTGTGTGATGTCTATACTTAATTGAAAATGCGGTATCCTTATGTTTTCGAACCAAAATTCTAATTAATAGTTGTTTAGACCATGGTGGGGACACGATCCCGACTCTCGTTTTATTAATTATAGTTTAGACTTAACTTCTTAAATTTTCCCTTTTCTTTATTTCCAACCTATCACCTTTTACACTTTTATTTTAGGAGTATTAAATCCTATAAATTCTAGCAACTCGTCTCTGTGGATTTTCGATACCCGACTTGCCGCTATACTTGTATCACAAGTGCAGTCGTAATTTAGGTTTTTGTATTAAGGCGGTGAATAGAAAACAATGATCAGCGTTTGACACGCGCTACTTTTCGCACTTAATCAAAATGGCGTCGTTGCCGGGGATGAGTTTGTTTTAGACTTTATTTGATTTAGTATTTTATAGTATTTTCTTTCTATTTGTATTATTTGTTAATATTTTGTAGGACTTTCACATTTGAGCACTTAGAAACGCTTGAATTTCCCGCCCGCACTTACTTTGTGGAATCCGCCACTTCGAGCCACTTTTGGGGTAAGCATGTCTTATTCCAATTCTTTTGGCAATCCTTATTATAATTCTCAAAATTCTAGGCCTATGACTTTCGGTGAATACTTAGCGTCCCAAAGTAAAACAAATTCAAATATGACTTTGGGCGAGTATAACGAAAGTCAAAATTTAGGTTATTGGAATTTTGATGATGATGATGATGATTTTGGGCTTTTACCTCCTTATAATAGGAATTTTGAAACGAATTCGAATATTTTTCAAAATTCCTATAATAATGAGTTTTCGTTTAAGTCCGATGGAAATTTTCAAAGTTCCCATTTTCATGGATCCGCACCTCGACCTATCACATTCGGCGAGGGTTTGCGTATGTATGAAAACGAGAAAATTGAAAATCGCTATCGGGAAGAAAATCGTTTGTGGGAACATGAGTTGGATTTATATTTTGAGTCCGACGATGATTTTGCTTCCGAGACTTTCGAAGTCGAGGAATATTTTGAACCAAATGAGGTACTTGTGCCAACTTTGGAACAAACCATTCTAGACTTTGCCCATCGCGTAATAGATATTGAAAGCTGGGATGAAAATGACGTAATATCTATTTGCAATGAAATGATTTCTTCTTTGGCCCCCAAAGAAGAACATTTCATTCGAAACTCAAACTTCATGCGATGATGACTCATATCATGAGTTTGAATTTCATTCATCCCCATTTTCATTCTCTATTACCCCACCGGAACAAGTACCCAATGATTCGGTTTCAAACTTTAATGTTTTAAACCCTATCGCTGATGAGGAGTACTTACTCGAGTCGCCCTCCACGATCGCATTCGTGCCTTTGTGTTCTCCATCTCCCATTCCAATTTCAAAATCATTGGAAGTATTTTAAACTTTTCTCGGTCCCCACTTGTTTTTGTCACCCGTCCTATCCAAATCCCCCATCGTCCCTCCAAAACTTTTAATTGGCAATGGTTCATTTCTTCAGCCTTACACATGCCTTTCGTTGTTCAAACGGAATTCATATTTTTCGGAGGGCATGCTTTTATGTGAGGGTACACCGGTTATCCTCCAAAGTCAAATCGTTCTTATAGTGGATCCTCAGCTATTTAGACTTCTAGTGTATAGTTAGTATGAGTCCTAAACAGTAGGTTGTATATAGTTAGCTTTTTATTCTTTCTTTTTATTTTTTCTTTCCTTTTTAATTTAGTCTAGTGTAAATAGTTAACTTTTTATTATTTGTTCTTGCTATGCTCAGTACTAACTTGTTTTGTAGATTCTTTGGACTTGTTCTTATGAGGATCGCTCCACTTTTGGGTAATATCGCTATTTACCTCTCTTTAACTTGGTTCTTAATTAACATTGAGGACAATGTCAGGTTTTAAGTTAGGGGGTGTGGGATATTCTATCCATTTCTTTATTTAGTCCATGTTTTTGCTCACATGTTAGTTACTTAGTATGCTTTTCTTAGAAAAATTAAAAATTTCAAAAAGATTTTCTTTCTTTTTTCTCCTTTTTGGGAATTTTGCCTCTGTTTCCAATGATAAATTTCAAAAATTTCCCGATCCAATAGACATCCCAACAATGCATGTTCTCGATTTTAGAAGTTATTAGCCTTTAGTCTCGATTATTGATATTATGAATAACTTCATGAGTTAAACTTTAATCCCATGACCACATGCACTTTTATTGTTATATTGATTTGGTTTAAGCTTTTTATAACTCGGTAATCTTTTGTTGCATTGTATATACTTACACCGAGTAAGCTTTGTACCTTTCGTCGTTTGTGAGTGTTTACACTATTCTTTTCTCATTGAAAACGTTGAATTCGTTGTTAATCTCACTATTCTTTCATTTGACCGTTCATTAATTGAGTTCATACTTGAAATGTGTTACTTGATCATGATTTTCATATATTGTTTTGATTCGAGAATTACGTAAACTTTTGGAAATGATCATAGGCATTCTTTGTTATATCACCTCTATTAGCCTTGACCTCACCCTTATATGTTTACGCTCGTCAACCCCTTTGAGCCTAAATATTAGCCTTTCGTTTTATAACCTCATTCCCATAACCAACTATAAATTGGAGTTTTAGCCCATATATACACCTTCCACACCTTTGTTTGGAATATCACTTGGGATTGAATTATGTGGTTGTGATGTCGGTTGCGATTTAGGCATATGAGAGTTTGATAAGTAAAGAAAAGAAAGTAGTGAAAAAGTGAAGAAAAAGAGAAAGCAAAAAGGAAAAGAAAACAAAAGAGAAAAATGAGAAAAAGAAGAATAGAAAAGAAAGAGAAAGTTGTAAATGTTGTATATAGTTCAATAAGCTTTAGTTACTCTCCCCGATGATATATCTATTGCCGTTTTGGAACTTGTTTTTCCAATTTTGTTATTTCTTGCACTTTCCCATTATCCCGAGTTTTCATCCCAAACACGTTGAATCCATACATACATTCCTTCATTTCGTACCCTAGCCATACCTACATTCCCTATTAAAGTCCTATGTGATCTTAGGTTGATGTAATTCAAAAGTTTAAATAGTTTTGATAATTTGTGAAAATACATTTCGCCTTTTTTAATGTGCGGTATCCTTTCATTGAGATTATAGTTTTTTAGTTTATATATAGCGTTCTTCATCTGTGACATGTGTGCGACATAATTTCCATTTACATTTACTCCTTATGCCCGTATGTCCCGTGTGTTAGCTCCCTATTTCGAGTGAATTCATTTGATGAGTGTAATTCCTGTGAGGATTGAATATATGCTTGCTTTAATGTTTATCCGGTTTATATAAGTTTTTGCCAAATCACACTTTGCATGTGCTCACTCCCCTCCCATATTTTAAGGTTTCAATTCTATGAGGTGCATTCTATAATGTTAATGATTCGAACTTTTGTGTGAATTCACTCACTTTGCTAATAATGCATATGAAATCTTTTTCACTTTTATTGGGCTTGTCGCATGTTGGTTTGGGCATATTTTGAGGAAACCATATGATGTTTGTGGGTACCATCCCTGAAAACCCTCACGAGACAACACTCGTCCACTAGGGTAACCTAGGGGTTTAACAGCTTATTGCATATGCTAAATGCAATCATGTTCCCTACGAAAGTGGCAATTATATTTCGATGCATATAAGCATTTTGTATTTCCTTCTGTGGACTGGTTTTGTTTATTTCATCACTAGGGACTAGCAATGTTTAAGTTAGGGGTGTGATTCGTATCGAATATTGCATATTTTTGCCCTTTATCTTTATGCATTCTAGCACTTTTACGGTCCTAAATGCCTATAATTATGCTCATTAACAAGACAACCATGGATTTGGATATATACATGCTTTGCAAGGGTTATTTGTGCTTTTGTAGGTATTGGAACGCTAAAAGTGAGGTTCAGTTGCATTTCAGAGAAGTTCCGTCGTCGAATGCTACTTCAAGGGCAATTTGGTCTTTTCCATCTCACTATTTTTTATGTAATGAAGTTACCAACATGTAGATCATCAAATTATCTTTCGTGGCCACTGACCGTGCGTCATTCTGACTCAGTATGTGGAAGTTATTCCCATTTCCGAAAGGTTTTGGTATTTTCTTCTACTTCCAGGGAATTTTGGTAATTTCATACTGCATAATTTGGAGGGTTTCAAAATATAATCATGTAGAGAATTGAATTATATTCGCTTCGGTTTCGACCATGCCTCATTTCGATTCCGTATGAGGGAGTTATGGCCGTTTTTGTGCAACGCGTCAAAATTGGTTCGGAAGGAAAAGTGGGTTGTCTCCAGCACAAGGTAAATTCCAAAAGTGCGGTCGACCAGTCCCATCAGATATGGACGAAAATTGTCTTATTTTGGGTTTGTTTTATTGGGGGTTTATTTTGGGTTATTAATAGAATGTTTGGGGCTTTTCTTAGAGGATATATCTTTCATTTTTAGGTTAGGGTTAGGGTTTTGAGAGCTCATTTTCTCTCTCATTTGGTTTTGCCTCATTTGTGGATTGTAAGTGCACTTTTCATCATCCTCTCCATTTATATAGTTTTATTTCTTGATTTCTTGCTTTGATAACTAGTTTTCTTTCTTTCAAATTAGTTTATTGTTGTTATTTATTGCTTTAATTAGTTTAGTTGTTGTTTAAAGTAGTTTAATCCATGTATTGTCAGTAGATAACGGGTTGGGATTGCGTTTCCGCCATTGATGGGCATTGAGCTCCGAAAATTAGGTTTTGTGTAAAATTGCATTTAATTCAAACCTCGCGTATTAAAGTCAGATTATTATGCGTTTAACTTTCTTTGTCACGCAACGTTAGTGTTTATAGCGATAATCCGAATTTAAGATGCGTGTGACCATTTTCTGTTAAATGTTTAGTCTCCCAACTTTGGGTTAAATTCCTTTTTTTTTATGTTTATACTTAATTGAAAATGCTCGATTAAATGTTTTCGAACCAAAATTCTAATTATTAATTATTTAGCCCATGGTGGGGACACGATCCCGACTCTCGTTTTATTAATTCTAGTTTAGACTTAACTTCTTAATTTTTCCCTTTTCTTTATTTCCAACCTATCACCTTTTACACTTTTATTTTAGGAGTATTAAATCCTATAAATTCTAGCAACTCGTCTCTGTGGATTTTCGATACCCGACTTACCACTATACTTGTATCACAATGCAGTCGTAATTTTGGTTTTTGTAATAAGGCGGTGAATAGAAAACAATGATCAGCGTTTGACACGCGCTACTTTTCGCACTTAATCACTAAACTATACCGAAGATAATGTTATACTCGAATATCATCTCTTGAAATGATTCAACCCACTAAAATATATTCTCTCAGTGTTCCCACCCGGTCCCCTGCAGATGGAACCAAAAAGAGCCCCGCAACACAACGGTAAATCTATACACAAAATAGTAACACTAACGATACACCCACTAAGCCCGTCTCACATGAGAATATAGTTCTAATGAAATACCATGACTCGCTCATGTCATACTAAACATACACCATTCACCCTAGGATAAAATTCACACTTTTAATTGCCAATAGCATGTAACAACCCTCGCTTATGAGAACCTATTTTATATTTACTTACTATGTGAGGTAATTATATATAAAATGTTGGAATATGGAGTAAGTATTAATTTAATGAAGAAAAGTTAATATTTACTAACTTGTTGTATATTTACTGTATGAGTATGTAAATATCCTCATGTTGAGTTTTATAGTGTCATAAGATTTAAAATGACCCTATGGTTTAAAATTGAACCGGAACTTAAAATGAGTTATAAAATATCCAAATGATAATTTGGAGGCCGTAGTTGGTTCCGGAACATGCGAGATAGTCAAAATATTTGCCATATTGTATTTTGAGGTTTTGGGCACTTTTGATTGGTTTTAACATATATGTGTAGTTGCGAACCATTTAATGTGGTATTTACCACTTAAGTTGTAAATTGTAGACTAAAGGCACGATTTATGTCTTGATTAAGTCTTCCATTTTCCCCTAATTGTATTCCTAAACCTAGAGAGAAAGAGAGAGGAAGAGAAAGAGTAGGGAAAGGAGAAGAGATTGAAGATTGAGGTTTGATTATTGCTACTACACAAAGAAAATCTGAATTTGCAGGATTGAGGCAAGTTTTCTACTTGCTATATGTTGTTTAAGATAAATGATTAGTTGTGATAATTGTGTATTAATCATGGTTTAACTATTTTAGGGTTTTTGTGGATTTGAGGGTCTTGAATCATCAAGAACGATTTGGATGATTAATGAGGTTTATAGTAGTATTTAGTGGTATTTATGATGTATTGGTGACAATAAATGAGGTTGGTTTGAATGGATTTGAGTTGGGAGTAAATTTGGAGTTCGAGACTCCATAGCCAAAATTGGCAAGATTCGCATGGGGACATTTTCCAGGTGTAGGTGAACCGAATCGAGCCTAATCGATTCTGCATTTATGCAGAAACCCAATTTTTCCTGACCGAATCGATTCGGATGGTCCGAATCGATTTTGAAATTATATAGAATCTCATATTTTTTGGCCGAATCGATTCGGAAATCCTGCATTTTTAAATTCTTTTTCTTTTCTAATCTCAACCCTTTTTCTCTAGACTTAGGACTTAGAAACCTTCTTGTATGAAGTCAACTTAGAGTCCTAGAGTTCTAGGTGAGTTAGTTTACTACCCTAGATTAGACTTGGTATATTTGGGATTTATTTTGAGGGTGCGTGAAGTGATGTTCAGACATTACTTTCCTTTTATCAATTAGTAGGAGTCTAGGAGATTACTAAGTTGTGTTTAGAGACTTTAGAAGTTAATTTTAGGTATGATGGTCTATTATAAAGCCCAAAAAGGAGACCTGGGAAAATAACTTGGGAGTTTAAATATTCATCGAGGTTATTATGATGATGCGAAGCACGTATAGTTTTGGATAACCATAATTCATTTGATAAAATGCAAATGGATAAAGTAAATGATAATTTACTAAATCATGTCATGATAATGAATAAAATGGTTGGAAAACACCCTCTCTAAATACCATCTTAAGGGAAGTCCGTGCGTAAGGTGAAGCCCCCTGGCTAATGAATGCAGGGTGGATATAGTCATAGGCCATATGAGTGCTTGTTGTATATTTTCTGTGATGGGTAGGTAATTTCGGGTTTGGTTATGACTACCCCGCGGGCATATGGCCACTTCCCGACATTTCGATAGGATCCCAGGTTGTCTTGATGATACGCCCTGGAAGATAATGGTTATTTAGGGGCACGCACAGTCGGGAAACCCGGACGAGCGGTCCTAGAATCGTTATATATGTATACTTATAACCATTCTAACATTAAGTGGGACTTAATGGATATTAATGCCATAAAGTGCATAACGCAATGCCATAAAGAGCATAACACATGCCACAAAGAGCATACAATTGAGATACGTGCCACAAAGAGCACATGATAAAATTTTTATTCCTGATAAGGAACGGAAAGATAAAATGAAAAGGGTGAAAGATGAAAAACGCTTATGATTATTCCTATTCTCTTGTATAACTGACTTTGATTTATAATCATTTAATTGTATTAGTTTAGTTTATGATGTCATCATTTTAGAATATCATCTTTATCATCCATGATTAACTGTTCATAATTGTCATACTTGTTATTTATCTGGTGATCACGTAAAACCGGGCCCTGGCCCGTTCTTCTTTCTTGTTGTGCATAAATATATTATTCGATCAGGTGCTCCACCGCAAGGACGCCCGTAATGACCTCCCCATTCCAGTGTCTTTTGAGGGGCCGTGACATTTTGCAGATATAACGAGATATTTTGTGTAGACGCATTCATTGTTGTTTTCTTGTTATGTTTGGGTCTTATTCGGGAGTGTGGCCCAAACTTTTGTAATTGTATAATGGATGTAATATGTAACTCATGGAACGTGTTGTTCATTGAATGAAATCCTGCTGACCGACATTCCATTCGGTCCTCTTATTTATACCTGCTGTTAGTGTATATTGTTCATGAGGTTTCCACTTTCTTTTTCAATTATGGGTTGTTGATAATGCTTTCTTTACACAACAAAACAAAATTTTTGACAACCTGTTTTCTGAAATAATGAGTGGTTATCCCGTATACTCTTTATGTTGTCACGATGCTGAGGATGATTCCTGTATTATTGGAGTATCGGACTGGCCACCCCTTATTTCGGATACCGGGTTGTCACAGATGGTATCAGAGCATCAAGTTCTAGAGTCTTTAGGATCTATGCGGACTTGTCACGTTTTACCATAGCGTTCTTTGATATAGAGCCTAATGGTAGGACTGCTTTGTTGTTTTTGTTTGCGATCTTGTGCAAGATAGACTGTTTTATATAGTATCCTAACTCTATTGTTTCTCCATCTCAGATGCCGCCTAAGAGAGGTCGTCCCGCTCTACGTAATAGAGTTGTGGAAGAGGAGGTTGGTCCTCCATCGCCGCCACCGGGGAGTATAAATGTTGTCGATGTAGCAAACATAGTTGCCCAAGCAGTCAATGCAGCGATGACTACAGTGGTACAACGAATGCCACAAGCTCAACCACGGGGAAAGAGGCACAAGCTCCTACAGGACCTTCTCCGTGGGAAAGAGTTAGGGAGTCTTTTCTAAAGGGCCATCCCCCGAAATTCGATGGAGGCTCGGATGTTATAAGGGAAAATCTTTGGAAGAAAGACATGCAACGCCATCTTCGAATGGTAGAATGTAGGGAGGAGAAAAAGAAAATCCTTGTTACTTTCAAGCTTGTCGGATCGACATTACATTGGTGGGAGTCGATGACTACACCAGAACAGAGGGATACGATGACAATCACTGATTTTTGGGCCTTATTTGATCGTAAGTACTTCCCTCCCGTAATTCAAAGGGAGATGCGAAGGGAGCTTCAAGATGTAGTACAAGGAGAGAGATCTGTTGCAGAGTATGAAGAGGAGTTCACCCGGTTGGAAAGTTTTGTACCGGATGAGGTGACTCCAGAAGAGAAGAGAATCTCCAAGTTTGTGGGAGGTTTACATTGGCGGATAAAACAACATTTATTGGGAAATACGTCTTTACAAACCTTTGGGATGTGATGAATCCGTCATTACTTCATTGCCAAGAGCATAGATTCTTTGTGCAAAATAGCAAGAAGGCTACCGCGATGGGGAAAGTGGGAAAACCTGGAGGGAATGGGATTGGGGGAGGAGCATCTCCTTCATCCCAATCTTCGACGAGTAAGCAAAGAGAGAGGGACCCCCAGCAAGAGGATTTGTCTAAACGCCAACACTTTGGTGGATTTAATGCGGGTGGTAACAACAATAGGCCGGGTCAAGGTGGAGAGCCATAAAAACAAGATGGTAGAGGTGGAAATGGTGGTAGAGGCCAGCAGGGCTGAGGTTCGGGGCAGTTCCGAAACAATCAAGGACGGAACTAGGAGAATGTGGGGAACAAATTTTTTCAGTGCGGAGAGCTGGGCCATTATAAGAGTTCGTGTCCTCAGTTGATTGGATGACATCTTCCTAGGGCTCCACAGTAACCATATGTTCAATTTCCTCCATAGGCACCTAATCCGGTTGTTCCTCCACAGTAGGGGCAACTGCAGTATGGACGGGTCTATCATATTCAGGAGGCTATGCTTCCTCCAGCCCCTCCAGCACCGCCACCGATTGAGGGTAAGTTTCTTATCCAAGGGCATATGGTCCAGGTATTATTTGATACTGGTGCGACACACTCTTTCATTTCTTGGAGTTTTGCTCAGACCACAGAGTTGATAAAATCTGCTGACAGTAATTTCACTAGCGTTGAATCCTCTATGGGTGATGGTTCATTGATTTTCTTTGTTTGTAAAAACATAGTAATTAATCTGGGTAACTTATGTTTTAAGGCCAATTTGCTCGTCCTTGACATGGTCGGGTATGATGTGATTTTGGGCATGGATTGGTTAGTGAAATATCACGCGATAGTAAATTGTTATGGGAAGAGTATAGTCTTCGCCATTCTCGGACAAGAAATGTTCTTGGTAGTTATGCCTAGTTTTAAAGGAGGTACGAGTACCTATTTATATTATATTGCGGAGGAGACTTCTAGGGATATAGTTGTTCCCCTGGATTCTATTCCGGTTGTTAGATATTTTGAAGATGTTTTTCGAGAAATACTGGGATTACCTCCGAGATGGGAGATTGAATTTATGATTGATTTAATGCCGGGAACTCGACCTATTGCGAAAGCTCCATATCTCATGGCTCCTGTGGAGATGAGGGAGTTGAGAGATCAAATTCAGAAGTTATTGGAGCAGGGATTTATTAGGCACAGTACGTCGACATGGGATGCTCTGGTGTTGTTTGTAAAGAAGAGAGACGGTTGTCTCTGGTTATGTGTGGACTATAGAGAGTGGAATAAAGTCACCATATAGAATAAATACCCTTTTCCTCGTATTGATGATTTATTTGACCAACTTAGGGGAGCATCGTACTTCTCTAAGATCGATTTGAGGATGGGGTATCATCAGTTGCGAATACAGGAGCAGGATGTATCCAAGACCGCATTTCTGACCAGATATGGATCCTATGAATTCTTGGTTGTGACCTTTGGACTAACCAATGCCCCCGCTGTATTTATGGATCTCATAAATAGGGTGTTTTGGGACTTCCTTGACCAATTTGATATTGTATTCATCGATGACATCTTAGTCTATTCTCAGACCGAATCTGACCATGCTACTCACTTACGGTTGTACCTGCAAAGATTAAAGGATCACCAATTGTATGCCAAGTTCGAGAAGTGTGGCTTTTGGTTGAAGGAAGTTCAGTTTTTGGGTCATGTGGTGTCATCCCAAGGTATATCGGTGGATTCGAGCAAGGTGGTTGTGGTGAGGGAGTGGGGTCAGCCCACGACACCTACCGAAATTCGTAGTTTTCTAGGTTTGGCGGGTTATTACCGTCGGTTTATCAAGGTTTTCTCTAAAATCGCAAGCCCTTTGATAAATTTGACCCGGAAAGGGGTAAGATTTATTTGGGATAATTCTTGTCAGGTTGCTTTTGATGAGATCAAAGATAGATTGACTTCGGCTCCAGTCCTCGCTTGGCCAAAGACGGGGTTGGAATATCTAGTCTTCACTGATGCATCTCTTCAAGGATTAGGAGATGTGCTCCAACAAGAGAGACGGGCTATTGCTTATTCTTCCCGCAAGCTAAAGCCCCATGAAAGGAATTATCCGCTGCATGACTTAGAACTCATCGCGGTTGTTTTTGCCTTGAAAATTTGGAGGCATTATCTCCTAGGGAAGAAATTCAGTCTTTTCACGGACCATAAATCGCTGCAATATTTATTTTCACAGAAAGATTTGAATATGTGTCAGCGCCGATGGTTGGAGTTCATGAAAAATTATCAATTTGATATCCATTATCATCCGAGCAAGGCGAACGTAGTGGCGGATGCCTTGAGTAGGAGGCCAGAGGGAGAGTTAGCTAAAGTATGGAAGGCTAAGTGGAAAGAGCACAGTCAGGAGGATGCGGTGGTGAGAGCGTTCATGTCAGTGATGACTGTTAGTCCTACCATTGTGTCAAGGGTTGTAGAAGCCTAAGGAAAGGATAAGGGATGTCAGGGCATTATACACCGATTACTGTCCGAGGGAGCAGAATCCTACTCGATAAGTTCAGAGGGTGGATTAAGCTTCCATGGAAGACTTATTATTCCGGAAGAGGGGGATTTGAGACGGGCGGTGATGGAAGAATCTCACGGGTCAAAATTTACGTTACATCCTGGTGGGGACAAGATGTATCAAGACATGCGCCGCCAGTATTTGTGGCCAGGCATGAAGCGGGATATTTTTGAGTTTGTATACCAATGTACTACATGTCAATTGGTCAAGATCGATCATCAGCGATCGACAAGTTTGTTGCAACCGTTGGAGATTACGGTGTGGAAATGGAAAAGCATATCGATGGACTTTATTACAGGCTTACCAAAGTCACAGAGGGGTTATGATTCGATTTGGGTGATTGTCGACTGCTTGACTAAATCGTCGCACTTCTTACCTGTGCGTACTGATTATGACACTACTCACTATGCCTGATTGTTCATCGAGGAGGTCGTTAGACTCCATGGGGTACCTTTAAATATAGTTTCCGACCGAGACAAGATCTGTGTTTCCCACTTTTGGCGAAGTTTCCAAGAGGCCATGGGGACCGAATTGAGGTTAAGCACTTCTTACCATCCTCAAACAGATGGTCAGACTGAAATAGTAAACCAAATGTTGGAGGATATGCTCCGTATGTGCATGCTTGATTTCAAGGGTTGTTGGGAACAATACCTCCCATTGGTTGAGTTCGCTTACAACAACTCATACCAATTTACTATTGGAATGGCACCCTATGAAGCTCTTTATGGCCGACCATGTAGGTCGCCTACTTGTTGGTTAGAAGTGGGGGATAACAAATTCCTTTGACCTGAAATGATCCAGGATACTTCTTTTAAAATTAAACTCATTCAGAATCGCATTCGGATAGCCCAAGACCGCCAAAAGAGTTATGCCGATGCGGTTAGAAGACACATGAAGTTAGAGATTGGGGACTAAGTCTTGGTGCGAGTGTCACCAATGAAGGGCATTAAGCATTTCGGTAAGAAAGGAAAGCTTGCACCGCGTTTTGTTGGACCTTTTCTAGTTATTATGAAAGTCAATCCAGTGGCGTATCAACTTGCCTTACCGGAACCTTTGCAACAAATTCACGATGTATTCCATGTTTCCTCTCTGAAGAAGTGTAAGAGATGCGAAGGATCCCTTTGGCATATCCCTTTCAAGGATATTGACTTGCAACCCGACATTTCATATGAAGAACAACCGATTGCTATTCTTGAGCATGGGGAGCATAAGTTGAGGTCTCGTGTGGTGCCCTTGGTGAGAGTCCAATGGAGTCATCACAATGCTAAAGAATCGACGTGGGAACGTGAGGACGACATGCGAGAAAAGTATCCGCATCTCTTCTTACAAGGTACGCTTGAATTTTGCGGGCAAAATTCCCTAGTAAGGGGGGGAGTATGTAACAACCCACGCTTATGAGAACCTATTTTATATTTACTTACTATGTGAGGTAATTATATATAAAATGTTGGAATATGGAGTAACTATTAATTTAATGAAGAAAAGTTAATATTTACTAACTTGTTGTATATTTACTGTATGAGTATGTAAATATCCTCATGTTGACTTTATAGTGTCATAAGATTTAAAATGACCTTATGGTTTAAAATAGAACCGGAACTTAAAATGAGTTATAAAATATCCAAATGATAATTTGGAGGCCGTAGTTGGTTCCGGAAGGTGCGAGATAGTAAAAATATGTGCCATATTGTATTTTGAGGGTTTGGCACTTTTGACTGGTTTTAACATATATGTGTAGTTGCGAACCATTTAATGTGATATTTACCACTTAAGTTGTAAATTGTAGACTAAAGGCACGATTTATGTCTTGATTAAGTCTTCTAATTTCCCCTAATTGTATTCCTAAACTTAGAGAGAAAGAGTAGAGAAAGGAGAAGAGATTGAAGATTGAGGTTGGATTCTTGCTACTACACAAGGAAAATCTGAATTTGCAGGATTGAGGTAAGTTTTCTACTTGCTATATGTGGATTAAGAAAAATGATTAGTTGTGATAATTGTGTATTAATCATGGTTTAACTATTTTAGGGTTTTTGTGGATTTGAGGGTCTTGAATTATCAAGAATGATTTGGATGATTAATGAGGTTTATGGTAGTAGTTAGTGGTATATATGATGTATTGGTGACAACAAATGAGGTTGGTTTGAATGGATTTGAGTTGGGAGTAAATTTGGAGTCTGAGACTCCATAGCCAAAATTGGCAAAATTCGCAGGGGTGAATCGATTCGGCTAGGCCGAATCGATTCGCATAGGGACAGTTTCCAGGTCTAGGTGAACCGAATCAATTCGGCTAGTCCGAATCGATTCGGAATTTATGCAGAAACCCAATTTTTCCTGACCGAATCGATTCGGATGGTCCGAATCGATTCGGCAATTATGCAAAATCTCATATTTTCTGGCCGAATCGATTTGGCCAGGTCGAATCGATTCGAAAATCCTGGATTTTTAAATTGTTTTTCTTTTCTAATTTCAACTCTTTTTCTCTAAACTTAGGACTTAGGAACCTTCTTGTATGAAGTCAACTTAGAGTCCTAGAGTTCTAGGTGAGTTAGTTTACTACCCTAGATTAGACTTGGTATATTTGGGATTTATTTCGAGGGTGCGTGAAGTGATGATCAGGCATTACTTTCCTTTTATCAATTAGTAGGAGTCTAGGAGCTTACTAAGTTGTGTTTAGAGACTTTAGAAGTTAATTTTAGGTATGATGGTCTATTATAAAGCCCAAAAAGGAGACTTGGAAAAATAACTTGGGAGTTTAAATATTCATCGAGGTTATTATGATGATGCGAAGCACGTATAGTTTCGGATAAACATAATGCATTTGATAAAAAGTAAATGGATAAAGTAAATGATAATTTACTAAATCATGTCATGATAATTAATAAAATGGTTGGAACACACCCTCTCTAAATACCATCTTAAGGGAAGTCTGTGCGTAAGGTGAAGCCCCCTGGCTAAAGAATGCAGGGTGGATATAGTCCTAGGCAATATGAGCGTTTGTTGTTTATTTTCTGCGATGGATAGGTAATTCTGGGTGTGGTTATAACTACCCTGCAGGCATATGGATGCTTCCCGACGTTTCGATAGGATCCCAGGTTGTCTTGATGATAGGCCCTAGAAGATGGTGGTTATTTAGGGGCACGCACAGTGGGGAAACCCAGACGGGCGGTCCTAGAATCGTTATATATGTACACTTATAACTATTCTAACATTAAGTGGGACTTAATGGATATTAATGCCATAAAGTGCATAATGCAATGCCATAAAGAGCATAAAACATGCCACAAAGAGCATACAATTGAGATACGTGCCACAAAGAGCACATGATAAAATTTGTATTCCTGATAAGGAACCAAAAGATAAAATGAAAAGAGTGAAAGATGAAAAAGGCTTATGACTATTCCTATTCTCTTGTATAACTGACTTTGATTTATAATCATTTAATTGTATTAGTTTAGTTTATGATGTCATCATGTTAGAATATCATCTTTATCATCCATAATTAACTGTTCATAATTGTCATACTTGTTATTTATCTGGTGATCACATAAAATCGGGCCCTGTCCCGTTCTTCTTTCTTATTGTGCATAAATATATTATTCGCTCAGGTTCCCCACCGCAAGTACGCCCATAATGACCTCCCCATTCCAGTGTCTTTTGAGGGGCCATGACATTTTGCGGATATCACGGGATATTTTGTGTAGGCGCATTCATTGTTGTTTTCTAGTTATGTTCGAGTCTTTATTCGGGCGTGTGGCCCAAACTGTTGTAATTGTATAATGGATGTAATATGTAACTCATGGAACTTGTTGTTCATTGTATGAAATCCTACTGACCGACATTCCATTCGGTCTTCTTATTGTATACCTGTTGTTAGTGTATATAGTTCATGAGGTTTCCACTTTCTTTTTCAATTATGGGTTATTGATAATGCTTTCTTTACACAACAAAACAAAATTTTTGACAACCCGTTTTCTGAAATATTGAGTTGTTATCCCGTATAATCTTTATGTTGTCACGATGCTGAGGATGATTCCATCCATGATTCCTGTATTAATGTAGTATCGGGCTGGCCACCCCTTATTTCGGATACCGGGTTATCACATAGCACTAGCGGTCTAAATGTTTCCTGGACATAACACTATCATCCAAACCGATCCAAAAACAAAACTTTAATAACTATTGTTCCTACTGGACATCCTGCTCTCCCTACATAGGACACATTTTTGTGTCATCCCCCTACTTCTGTCCCCACTGGACATATCAGTCTTGTCCTTCTCTCGGACCTAGTATTCTTGATCCCGATTGTAACCCCTATTGTTCCTCTGACTTTGCTGGCCATCTGGAACACACTGTTGTCCCTAGCGGCCATAATTGAATCCATCAGAATTTCCATTAATATACATCATTTAAATGGGTCCCCTACTGGATATCCCTCTGCGGTGCATCATTATCACCAATTATCTTTAGTCTTGTCCTTATCTGGCTATGCTCTCCAACTCTTTTGGCTCCGTTCTCATGGAAGCGTTGAAATGGACCTTAAAAGTACGTCATTGATGACATGTGCATAAGTCGTCCAATATTGATTTACCATAAATACTGGCGACTCCTACGCATGAATCCATCATCGCACTTAAAAAACCTTCCTCTTCACTACCCACCTGCCCTGGTACAGAGTTCACTTAAATAAATAGATTCTTCCTCATAATCATCATTTATTCGTCCTTCCTGTGAAAAGTCTAGAAACTTCCTTCGCATCTCTATCTCAACAGTAGGTGAAAGCACTTATGGTTAAATCATGCCCATAATTTCTCGATTAATTTATTATCTATTTTCTTATATGTGGTGACTATCTCCCACCATGGAAACCCTTCTCCTTAGAGAAAAATTTATACTAAAATTTAAATCTTGAGTGAAACTGCACCTCACCATAAGAACCTACCTTTGGATTATCTCCTTCCATTGTCCAATCACACTTCCTGTCTTCCCTGAACCCTTATAGATGGCTCTTTGAAAGGGTCCATTTGACTTCCCCTTTTATTGACTCCACTAGGTGAGTCTGAATTTGTACCACCGTTCTCCACGATAGTGCTTACAAAAAAATACTGTACCTAGTGATTATTCTATCTTCATCTGTCTGAACAATAATCATTGTGACTTCTATCATGATCACTATTACCAAAATACTCCATGGCTTCTTCCGAGCCTCTCCTCCTGTAGCCCTTCTAACAGCGCTCACTGGTCGTCCTATATTGTTCGGTGTACGAAGCCCAACTGAACTCGTATATGTATTGTATCAACTATACTAAGTAGTAGGAGGACGTAAACGTATATACAAAGAGGAATGCAACAATCCTATCATAGGGCTCTATATCAAAGAATGCGACATTTAAATGTAATAAGCCACACAGATTCTAAGGGCACTAGAACATGATGGTCTAATACCATCTGTGACACCCTACCTATTCTAATCGTGGGTCATAATTCCATTAATAAATTAAACAGGAATCATTAATTGTGTCATTCTCAGCATTACTGTCAAAATTCAATTTATTTTACTAATACCCTAATGGCCTGATGTCACATTTTAGTCTTTATTATTAAGATTCAATTTAATATAGATTGAATACATCACATTCACCATTCCAAGCACAAAATAATTTACGTTAAGATAATGGAATAAATAATTGAGTCTGGAATAACAATCTGGATAAAATCCCAATATAGTCATCCATAAGTAAAGTCTAGATCAAATATTGGAAATAACAGGAAATACAATGTTTGTTGAAATAATAACCAACTAGAGATGGGCGGCATGACCGATCGAGATAGATAAGGATAAATAGGAACTGAATAGATGTCGAGGTGCCTAATAGCAAGGTCCTACAACTTTCACATCACCTGCAGCACGTCAAATGTAGCAACTCCTATGCCTGGCGTCCCTCTGGCTAGGCACCTAAAATTCTTTTTACAAAACGATTTAAAATGGGGAAGAGCCCAAGTAAAACAGTTTGAAAAAGTTTAGAAAGTATTTAAAATGCATCAAGATAAGATATTATATACATGTTAGTACCTCTTGCTCACTTGATATCCTCACCTCTTAAATATTGTGTACACCTAACGTACTACTCTAACCCACCAATTTATGCTACGTGCCTAACTAGTCTCACTCACATCTCTTCACGTCTAATAATATATAGTGTCCACCCGTATTTCCCACACAATACTAAACCACATTTCTAAATCTGTTTATTTATTAGGAATGACCAGTTTACGAATAAGTTCTCACACACTTAGAGTAATTTAAATATCATTATTCATCTTATCTACTAATACACCCAAAGTAGAATCAATTAGTTGAATATATATGTACATCACTATTATAATATATTCGTATAAGGCATCCCTCGGTGGAGACTTGCGATGCGGGAATAATCTGCTATCAAATCCTGGTACATCACCTACTTAATAAGGACATCGGTTGGAATATGACCCTTGAACCATAAAAGAAATCACACATATTGGAGGTTAACATAGTCCTAAGCTTTGGGCTATGCACACATCTAACACACACAAATGACCAGTCACACACTTATTCACACAAGTGGTGCTCAATCCCTAAGTTCTACGTTCTGAGGTACAAGTCAATATCCCCCCAATGAGCTCATTAGGATAAGACTGTCCACGGCACGGAACCACCAATGATAAAAAGTAACCTAGATATGTTTACATATAGTAAATCAACCAATTGGTAATCACACAACATGTGTGTGTGTGTGTGTGTGTGTATATATATATATGTGTGTGTGTGTGTGTGTGTGTGTGTGTAGGTATACACTCAACCTATAATACATGTCTCATATGTAGTATATATAACTCCCGAATATTTTATATATTATGATGTTAGGATTTTACTTCTCATCGTATGTTACCGAGTATCCCCCACAATCCGAGGGGTGCTATTTAGTCTTTTACATATTTCAGTAAGTAAATCACTCTCGAATGGTCCTGACCCCCCCCCCCCCCCATTAGGTTATTTTAGTAGTTATAATATCCTACTCATACTGGTCCAGTCTTAGGTTCACTCGCACTCCCCGTGACCCATACTAAGTTACGTGAGATCCTTTAATATCAAACTAAGGCCCATGGTTCACTCGTATTCATTATAATTTTTGTGAAATCATTTGTAAAATATACTACATACTTTGGTAACCATAATTCTATTCCAATCAAAAGAAATATAATCTATAACCTATCAAAAATTGAAGACAACTGATACCCAGAAGTACCAGGCCCCCAAATCGGTTTGGGGGAAAATGCAAAACGGTTAGAGGGTATAACCAAACGGTTTAGGGGGACAGGCGAACCGATTTGATGTACCTGGCATTTCTTCTTCTTTGTTGTTACAGATTTCCACCATTTTTAACCCTCAAAATCTCTATGATGTAAGCCCAAGCTCCCATCAATTCATACCCAACATTATATCAACACATATACATGATTTCTAACGTAAATAAGTCTCCAAATCATCAAGAAAATCGATGAAAGAGAATTTATTTAACACAAAAATTTCAAAAAACCCTAAATTATTATCCTTATTCAAGAACATCATCAATATCCAGATTTCTTCTATTATCAATCACATATATAATCTGATTTCATGTTCTAAATATATAAGGATTCTGCCAACATGCGACTCCTACCCAAATTTAACATCAAATTCTGAAATTCAAAGCCAAATTCATATTTCCATGATTAGAATTTAATCCTACATTAACATGGATAATTTATCTAATCAAAATTAAGCAAAATAAATAATTTCCTCTATATGTAGGTCTGAATGTCTCTAGAAAAAAATCATAGGGTTGGGTTCCTCTCCTCCCAATCTGCATGACGGTGGTGATGGTGGTGGTGGTGGTGGTGCAAAAATGGCAGTTCTTGGCCTTGGAGCACCTTTCCTTCTTCCTCCGGTGGCCTCTATTTGTTTGGTAACTGGTAATCCTAGACTCTGTTATGTATGTGATAATATAACTCCAATTTTCGTAGGTCTCTATTTTCAAAAAACTCAAAAGATCGAAATACCCCATCAATGTGCCGATTTGGCCGAAAATGCCTCGGGATGTAAACTAAACCCCATAGGGAGACTTTTTTGACTATTTAGACCCTTTCAAACACACAGGCACACTCGAAATGAACATTTGAAATACCAAAAGTGGAATAACATTTTATTTCCCAAATTAAGTCCCCACACGACTAACACGCGCGTCCCGACGAAATTTACCGCAACTGTCTTATTTCTTACTCATGACAATCATAGTATTTTCTTATCACTGTTATTACTCATTCACAAAGTAATATTAATTATAAATACATATTAACCCTTATCTAGGTAATTAATATTTACTTTACCATATTAATTTTCCAGATATAATTTAATTAATCCTAATTAAATCCCAATAATAAAATCAATAAAATTACGGGGTGTTACATTACATATAGTTTGAAACTCAATGGTTCAATCCATAAGACTCAGATGAAACTTTTGATCTCAGGAACTATCATATGGTTTATACACACTATCACTTTAATGCGACTTTCTTTATCATTGGATGAATCGTTAAAAAGATGCCTCTTTCTCTACTATTCATCAGACAGTTTGTTCCTGAGTTTTGAAAGTCTGTATAAGCCATATGATACGACTTGTTGGAATATATGCCCCCAATTTTAAATTTCTTCCTTTTTAAATTTTAAATTTCCAAGTGCGGAAGGATGGTTCAACACCAAATTTGAAAACAATTATCTTTTCAAAATTCACAATTAAAATATTAAATTTTAATTTCACCCAAAATTAAAATTAAACTTAGACAAATTGTTGATTTTTTCTTTAACCAGAAATTTAATTCAACCTAAGTTTTCTAATTAGCCTAACAACAATTTATTCAATTTTCAATATAGGACAAACCAAATTTCATCAAATTAAATTCTGGACTTGAATTAATTTAAAGTTAAACTTAAACTTACCCAAACTTATTTTAGAACCAAATTAAATGAGATTGTGATTAAATCAAATTTTATCTTAATTAATCCTAGCATGCATTTAAGTGATATTTTGCAAGAAAAAGTAAATCACAAACACACTACGCCGCGAAGTATGAGGAAAATCCAAATGGAAAAAACCTCGAATGGCCCTACCTACAAGTCCACTAAGTATGGTAATTACAAATACAAGACATACGAATTACTTTCTCGACTCGACTCCCTTCAAGCCTTGATGAATCTTCTTGTACCAACCTCTGCCTAGTCAACAACTTCGGAGTCCACTAAAATCTAGGAATCCACCAATGGGGCTAGGTCACCATCAGCCGACACACGGTGCCTTTCACCGTATACGAATGCCATAGCAAACAAACTTTTTCTCCTTTGTGGGTAGAGAATGAAACCAAACTCTCTTCTTGTTGGGTAGAAAAGGAACCCGGTGCCAACCACTCTCCAAGCAAGATATATATATATATATTTAAGAACATATATTAAACAAACACATGTAAAAATCTTTGTTTCGTTCTAAAGATTAAAACATTTTAAATACAAAAACCAAGGAGACTTTTTCTTGGAAGAAATTAGGTCTCAAATCCTTAGGAATAATGGAAAAAGTTTTAAGGAAAAAAGTTTTCCCTCACTTCTTAAAATATGGCAAAACAAAGTGGGGAAGTGGGTGATTGAAAAACAAAACTAGTGAAAAACTGACGAAACTGAAATATCATTCAAAGTTCAGTCGAACAAGTTTGTTCGAAAAAATCTTCTAACGAGAAAGTTTTTTGAAATCTCGTTAGAAGTTCGTTCGAACGAGGTCGTTTGAACGACCTTTATAATGAGATTTGAGGCCAAGATTCTTGATAATTTCAATACGAACGCGTGGCCGCCAATTTCATATTTTTTTGTTTTTTTTAATTTGATATGATTTTTATACGGAAAGGTGTCCGAGAACAAAATCTTTAGGTACTACGAATTAAAAAAAATAAAAAATACTAACACCCAAAAATATTTTCCAAGCTCATATATATATATATATATATATATATATATATATATATATATATATATATATATATATTAATGCATTCATACCTTTGGAGATTTTGGAAAATCAAATTTTGATGACATATACACTTGGCATGAAAATCGACAAGGATGCAATCTTTAAATTCTTGGCAATTATGTCTTCAATTCTTCAAACGGCATAGGCTTTGATGGGTACAAACTTCTATCCTATGACAAAAATAGTTTTTTTTCGAAATTGAACCAACATTACAAATTGACTGGATTGAAAATTTGGCCTTACAAATCTCCCCCTTTGGCTATTCCGGGACAAAACCAAACCAAAATATCCTAAGGTTCGTCAAGCTCATCTAGACACAACATCCTACCCAAAAAATAAAATGAAAGTATAGACACTTTGACTCGACCCAAAGAAGCTTTGCCGCTTTATCAAATTTGCTGCTAAAATGAATTCCTGTACACTTAAGAAAATCATCAATCGCATAAGGAATATAACAATATAAAGTGCGAAACATAAATACTCCCCCTTAATTAATTATCCTCCTTTATCTAACATGATCTACCTAAAGAAGATCGCGACTCCCCCTAAGTTAAATCTCCCCAAATTTAAAAGGAGTAGACACCATTCATCCCCCCTTTTTGTTCAGGAATAGACAAAGGTTAAATAATTAACAAATAACTTGTTTCTCCCATAATTTAACACAAATACCATTTCCCCCCCTTAAATCTACGCAAGGGATATGAATTAAGGAAAAATACGTTAAACATGCAATGGTGCATAAAATGACACGATCAATAAATGAAGTTGCAGGGTTATATGGTCTTAGTTTAATTCGTAGAATACACACACACACTTAATCCAATTTTATTATTTCTATGATAAATATGTATTCTTCTAACTCAATTTTAAATTTAGTTTCACAAATTTGCAAGATCAAATTCCAATTAACTTCATTTTATCCTAAGCATGCATCTAGGTGATATGATAAAATGAAAGTGCGAAAATCCCAACCACAACACGCCGATGTACGAGGAAAACCCAAATGGGAAAAACCTCGGACGGCTGGGCCTAGACAAAATCCACTACAACAAAAGGTTTTACAAGAGACTCAAAAGACTTACAGACATTGACTCACTCAAGGCATGCTTATGCCGTCCTCGACCTCCGAAGTTGTAGTCCGCGAAACTCCAACGCGTTGCTCAACACTCCTCGTGTTGCGGTATCCACCGAAGCCCAAAACCACCGTCTCCTCGAAGCTTGAATGCAGAGATCCACTGCAATCTTGCTTGATGAATATGAATTGATGAAGGGGTTTTGATTTGAAAAGTTGATAAAAATGTTGGAGAGATTTTTATCAAAAAGGTTGGAAGTTATGGAAAGTGTTCTTCTTGAAAAATGATCTTCCTTAAGTTATAAAACTAAAAATTTTCGTCCATTAGAAAATAACTGAAAAAGTAGTGGGCAAAAAACAGTTGAGGAGAAAACTGCATTAAAAAATAAGTTTAAAAAATCAATTCTGGCGAAACTCGTTCGAACGAGTTCGTTCGAACGACATGTCGTTCGAACGACTTATCTAACGGCTTGCCAGTTTAGGATGGTTAGATGTCGTTAGAAATCTCGTTCGAACGAGGTCGTTCGAACGACATTTCTAACGAACTTCTAACGAACTACTAACGAGGCACCACTTCGTTAGAACCAGGTCGTTCGAACGACCTGGGTTAAACTTCGAACGAGAATCTGATTTTTGCCCAAAATTTTTCCAATTTAATTCAAGAACTTTTTCAAAATTAATATAGCATATATATGAACATTTTCTTATTTGAAATTTCTTGATTAGTCAAAATACTCCAACTTATAAAATTGTTTTTAGGCCATATACCTTCGTAGGATAAATAGCACGGCATGAATATTGATGATGCGTGAATTTTGACTGCGATGCTTGAATCCTTGTGTTGAATGATCGTTGATGCAGAATGACCCAAAAATGTTTTGTCCAACGGAATATAGCCAATATAACAAATGACTCGATTGGAAATTTGTCCTTACAAATCTCCCCCTTTGGCTATTCCGGGACAAAACAAAATAAAAAATAAATAAATAAAAGATTGAATTTGCTAAGCCAGCCGTCAAGCCATATCTAAGTCCCGTCCCAAAAACCCAAAAAAAAATACAGACACAAAGACAAGACTGACGAGCTGCAAGAGTAGGAGATGTATCCTACACACATGAAACAACAAATTCATAAACGCATGGGGAAATAGAGAGATGTTATATATAAGACAATGCGATAGAATATTTTGAGCATGGTGCATAAATGTCACAATATTCAATACGAACAGTTTAACTCCCCCTTAATTGAGCATAAGGTCAATATTAGAATCAATTCGGAAAATTAATTATAATAACCTAATTCAATTATAATCACCTTAAATTATTATTAATTGCAATGAATATGAAATGCCAATTAAATTACTCAAATTTATCAAACTCCCCCTAAATATGAAGTCATATTAAGTAAAATTTTCTCCCCCTTTTTGCCCGGAAAAGACAAAGGGATAAGGGGGCCTGCAAAAGAAATGAGAAGAAATAACAAGGCAGGAAATATAAATAATGAAGAATAAGAGTGACATACTAAGACTGTATTAAGTAAGGGGAAATGGGAAAGAGTTAAGGTTCATACAATGAAAGAACTAAAGTAAATAAATCCAATACAAGAGGTAATAAATCACTCAGCCTCACAAACAAAAATAAATAGGAAATGAGGCAAGTAAATCAAGGGGCAGGATCAGCAGGTGGAGTGTCATCTGGAAAAGAGCTGGTGCCGGAAGAACCTGCCCCGCGGCGCATCTCCATATGGCGGAGGGCAGCAAGATGCTCTAATAAAAGAGAGTCCCGACGAGCCTGGGCTTCATCCCGACGTGCCTGAGCTTCCTCCCGGGCGGCTTCTCGACGGGCTTGGGCCTCGCGGTCCTGCTGCATAGTCATAATGAGCTCCTGCATAAGTGTGCGGTCCTGGCGGCGGTCCTCCTGAAATTGTTCCACCTGTGAACGCAAAAACATAAAATCCTCCGACGCAACGGGTGTGGGAAGTTGGGAAGGGGCCGGGTGATGGACAGAGCGGGAGGGAGCTGGACGACTGGGAGCGGGGTGAGATGAGGTGGCTGAGTGGGAGGAGGCGGAGGGGGTGAGGGGAGGAGTATCGGGTGGCAAATGACCACGAGAGCGGCTAATGGAGGACATGTCTACGGTTTGGTATTTAGTGGTGGGGATATCGGTGGACACTCGGGGGCAACCGGCGGCAAGACAAATACGGGTGATGAGGGCCGCAAATGGGAGGGCCTGGCGAGTGGGGCTGGCGGGAAGAACTCGCACAGACCGGATCACGCTATAAAGATAGGAGGGAAGGTCAATGTGGGCCCTAATGCTTATAGCAAACATGAGATCCACGTGTTGTTTGGTGATTTGGGTGGTGTTGGCACGAGGGAGAAGGCATGCACAAACGATCCAATTAAGGACCATAAAATCGGGATGTAAATTTTTATGAAAAATAGTAACCGTCCCGGAAGGAAGAATCCGAAAAACGGTCTGAAAAACGAGAGTAGGATCGGGGGTGGTCTCGGATGTCCATGGAAAAGAGGGATTATTTACCCGAGGGAGGGGAAGGGTTTGAGCAATCAATTCGGGAGTGACTAGAATCTCCCGTCCTCGCACCCGAGTGTAAAGATGAGTATCCCTATTAATGAGGCTAAAATAAAATTCCCGTACTATGTCGGGAAAAACATCATCGGTGAGGGAGAAGAGTGGGTCCCACCCTAAATCAGATATCCATGAATGCACGTTTGTGCCGTGGAGGGAGGGGAGATTAATCACTTTCTCCCGCACAACAGAACGGGTTGCGAACCCTTGGGTGTGATAGAGAGTATGTTTGGCAAGGGTGCGCCAACGTAGTTTTAGGTCGGGAATATTCTGGGATTCCTCATCCGAGGACGTGGTGCGTTCCTCGGGGGAATCGCTAAGTCGGCGTTGGCGTCGATTACGAGCCATGGAAAGATGACAAAAGCTAGAACCTACCCGAAGACAATCCAACCGAACCACCAATTACACCAAAAAAAAAAATCCAACACCAATCAGCATAAATCCCATCCTCCTTTAGAAATAAAAAATAAAAGAAAAATAAAGAAAATTGGATTAAAATAAATTCCATGAATATTGACTGAATTGGCATTTAAAAAAAAAATTCATGGGAGATATTTTAATCAGGGGCAATAGAGATAAATAACAAAATAAAAGAGCCCCATTTAAAAAAATATACACACATGCATATAGAGTAATGTGGGGAAAATGGTGGAAAATCTAGTTTAAAAAAAAATTCCAACATTACGTATATACACATATATATATAGAGAGAGATTTAGAGAGATAGAGATATAATATATAGAAGATATATATAATAGATATAATATATATAGATAATAGATAGAATATATATATATAGATATATATATATATATATATATATATGCGTATAGATATATATAAAGAAGTAGAGAGAAAGAACAGGGACGATACCTAAAATGGAAGAGGAGGTAGGAGCAGCAGAAATCGGAGAGAAGAGAAATGAAGAAATGGAGGAAGGTGGGTAGTAGGAGGGAAATAGGGGAAGAGAGAGAGTGGGGAAAAATCGTGGGGGGTAGGGTAAGGAGAAGAGGTGAAATGGAAAGAAGAGGGGAAAGAAAATCGTGGGATAGAGGGAGAAGAGGTGGGAAACGTGCTGGGAAAGAGGGAAGAGAGAATTGGGAAGCGTGCTGCAGAAAATGGGGAAGGGAAATCTGACCGTTTTAACTGCAGCTCGTTCGAACGAGTTATGTCGTTCGAACGAGGGGTTCGAACGACGAGACAGCCGCGGGTAGTGAGATGCCTCGTTAGAAGGTGGTTCGAACGAAAATTGTCGTTCGAACGATATTTCGAACGACGATACAGCCTCAGGTCGTTAGATACCTCGTTAGAAGGTGGTTCGAACGAAAATTGTCGTTCGAACGATATTTCGAACGACCAGACAGATTGGGCCTAAAAGATGTCGTTAGAGAACTCGTTCGAACGAGAATTTCTAACGAAAAATGAAAATTTTGAAAAAAATATATTCTAAAATACATTGAAAAATACCATAATATCAGGAATTGGGATGGCCAGAACATTTCCAAAAATGTGATTGAATTAATCCTAGCTCGAGCCAACATATCCAAATGGTGGGAGCGGAAATGTAGGGGTGTGAACAATACGCGTGAAAGTCTTTAGCCACAACATTTGTACAAGTGCGTAATGCCAAACAATATATACGAGCAATATTCACTCAGATTAGCCTTGTGTCAAGAAAAAAAAATATTGTTGAACACTGAACCACGAATGTAACAAGCATACAGAATAGATGATTCTCTCGCCAATAAAGTCACAAGAAGAAAGCAATTAATGAAATGTGCATGTCCGTTGATCTTCAACTTATATCTCCCAAAAATATCAAATAGATTGAGACGAATCTTTTGAAGACTCAATCAAGCCTATTATTTTGGCTTTGCATTGTATATATATCATTTTCAATGCTTCTATTTTAGTCACACATCTGAATATGCAAATGGAGGCTTTTCACGCAAGAACTTTTATGTTTTTCGCAGCTCGGTTCCATTGCTAGAAACGGAAATCAACCGGAAGAATATAGACATTTTGTTTCAATCCGGGCAACGGATGATCATGCACAATTTCGATTGCTTATAAAGGATGTGACAGGATTGAGAAGACAACACCAAATCTCACTTTGCAAGTACAATGTGAACAAGATATTCAAAATATTCCGTGTACGGTGTGTGCAAAAGGCAAATATGTGAGGAAATCACAACATTATATATCATAAAACAAAGCATTATTGTGCACAAGATAAACCATGTATGGATTAACTGTTCATTGTAGGCCACGTGAACATGGAAAAAGATAGGGATTTGAATACATCGACTACAAAGCCATATGGACAAAAGTTTTGATAGCATTATCTAACAATTCCCGTTTTCCTTGAAAAAAAATAAAATAAACAAATTTTTTTTTGATTTTTGAATAAAATATATACAAAGGAAATCTAGTTCATAGGTAAAAAGATATGCAAGAGAGGCAACCTAAACTAGATGAACGACTTCGATCTCAATCAATGGAGCAAACCCCAATTGATTTCCTAAGGTTTTCAAACCTAAGGGCATCTAGAGGTTTAGTAAAGATATCGGCCAATTGATGATCGGTAGGAACGAAGCTTAGAGAAACAATTTTCTCTTCAACCAAGTTACGAATGAAATGTTCACGGATCTTAATATGCTTGGTTCTAGAATGTTGAACGGGATTACGGGAAATATGAATTGCACTAGTATTATCACAATATATAGTCATAGTGCCTTGGGAAATGCCGTAATCTTCCAACATTTGTTTCATCCAAATGAGTTGAGTGCAACAACTCCCGGCGGCAATGTATTCGGCCTCCGCCGTGGACAACGAGATAGAATTTTGTTTCTTGCTCATCCATGAGACAAGTGCACTTCCAAAATAGAAACAACCGCCGGATGTACTTTTACATCCATCAACATCTCCTGCCCAATAGGCATCTGAATATGCCGATAGACAATCATTGGTGTCAAAGGAGTACCAAATGCCAAATGAAAGGGTCCCACTAACATATTTGATGATACGTTTAATAGCAAGTAAGTGAGACTCTTTTGGTGCGGCTTGATAACGAGCACAAACTCCTACACTAAAGGAAATATCTGGACGACTCGCAGTTAGGTAAAGTAAACTACCTATCATACTTCTAAAGAGTGTATGCTCTACATCTTTTCCATCGGTGTCTTTACTAAGTTTAATAGAGGAGCTCATAGGAGTACGAGCATGTTTAGCGGATTCCATATTAAATTTCTTAACAAGGTCTTTAGCATACTTAGTTTGGGACAAAAATATCCCATTTTTGAGTTGACGAACTTGAAGACCTAGAAAGAAGGTAAGTTCACCTACCATACTCATTTCAAATTCATTGTGCATTTCTTTGGAAAAAAATTGAGTATGTTTATCACATGTAGACCCAAACACTATGTCGTCGACATAAACTTGAGCAACAAGAATACCTTTTTCATCACGCCGAACAAAAAGTGTCATATCTACTCCCCCTCTCAAAAAACCACGAGAAAGGAGATAAGAAGTGAGTCTTTCATACCAAGCACGGGGGGCTTGTTTTAAGCCATATAAAGCTTTCTTTAAAAAGAAGACATGAGTAGGATGAGTTGGGTCCTCAAACCCTTTTGGTTGTTCAACATATACTTCCTCTTGGATAATACCATTTAAAAAAGCACTTTTGACATCCATTTGATATAATTTAAATTGAAGATGACATGCTATGGCAAGTAAAAGACGAACCGATTCTAACCTAGCAACAGGAGCAAAAGTTTCTTCAAAGTCAATACCTTCTATTTGGGTATATCCTTGAGCAACTAATCTAGCTTTATTTCGAACAATGACACCATTTTCATCCATTTTATTTTTAAAAATCCATTTAGTGCCAATGACATTGGTATTAGAAGGCCTAGGAACTAATTCCCAAACATCATTTTTCTTAAATTGAAACAGTTCTTCTTGCATAGCATTAATCCAATGTTCATCTTTTAATGCTTCTTTATAGTTTTTTGGTTCAATGGTAGAAGTATAGCATAGATAGGTAACTTCATTTTCTAATTGTGCCCTAGTCTTGACACCTACTTCGGGATCTCCTATAATTTGTGAAGTGTCATGATTTTTACGCACCCAAGGAGTAACCTCCCTGTTTTCGGTAGTTGGGACAACCAAATCATTTAGAGAGTCAATACTTTCAACATTAGACACAACATCACACTCACTTGACAAATCTTCCTCATTATTAATTTGAGTGGCCGGAGCATCATCTTTTATGACAACATTTATGGATTCCATTACTTTAGACTTGCTTACGTTGAAAACTCTAAATGCTCTACTATTTTGAGAATATCCTAGAAAAATACCCTCATCACTCCTCGAGTCAAATTTTCCTAGAAGTTCTCTATCTCTAAGAATGTAGCATGGACTTCCAAACACTCTAAAATAGGACAAATTTGGCTTCTTACCCGTCCACAATTCATAAGGAGTTTTATTAGTGTTAGGACGCAAATAAACTCTATTAATAGTGTGACAAGCAGTGTTAACCGCTTCGGCCCAAAACCTACGAGCCACATTTCTTCCAAGGAGCATGGATCTTGCCATTTCTTGGATCGTTCGATTTTTACGTTCAACTATACCATTTTGTTGAGGGGTTCGAACGGCCGAGAATTCATGTTTTATTCCTATTTCATCACAGAAGGCATTCACTCCGGATTCCTTGAATTCGGTTCCATTGTCACTCCTAAAGCGGTTTATAGTAACACCGTGAAGATTTTGAAGAGCTCTACATTTAACCGTAAGAAAGTCAACTGTTTCAGATTTCTCTCTTAAAAAGCCTACAATAGAGTATCTAGAGAAATCATCCACCATAACCAAGATGTATCTTTTTCCACCTATACTCTCGGTACGAGTAGGACCCATAAGGTCCATGTGTATCAATTCTAGGACACGAGATGTTGTTATCGAGTTTAACTTTTTATGAGGACTTTTAATTTGTTTACCAAATTGACACGGTCCGCAAATGGTGGATGTTGGCTTTCCTAGTGGCGGTAAGCCACGAACAAGCTCTTTTCTCACAAGTCTGTCAAGATCTCTAAAGTTAACATGACCTAATCTTTGATGCCAAAGATCGGTAGATGATATTTTTACATTATTGCAGACTAAAGGAGATTTAGGAATGATTCCATAGCAATTGTCACTTGTTCTAACACCATGTAAAATCGGTTCACCTGATTGATCATAAATGATGCACTCCGATTGACTAAATTTCACATCAAGATTATCATCACAAAGTTGGCTAATACTTAACAAATTAGCTTTTAGACCCTCAACATAAAGAACATTTTCAAGTTTAGGGAAACCTGAGATTTCAATAGAACCTCTACCAATAATTTGGGACTTGCTACCATCCCCAAAAGTAACTTTACCATCTTTATGGTTTTCGAGAGTGGTAAAAAGAGATTTATCGCCAGTCATATGTCTAGAACAGCCACTATCAAAATACCATTGAGAGGTATTTTGTGCCTTAAGAGCAACGTGAACGACAAAAGCTTTCTTCATTTGATTTTTCATAACCCAAGTTTGAGTAGTTTTCTTCCCTTGGTTGGCTCTAGACTTATAATTAGAGTTATTTCCTTTGGCGTTAGAGAACCTAAGAAACTCTTCCATTAGATTTTTAGAAGTATTGACAAGGTATTCAACTTGACTCTTAAGATTAGCTAAGGAGCTGTAAGGTTGTTTTGAATTTGAGAATTTAGGGTTCTTTCCAAGTTTGTAGCAAAAATCTTTAAGGTGACCCTGTTTGTGACAATATGAACATACATAAGGTTGTTTTGGGCCAGCTTTTAAATGTTTCTTAGAGGGATTAACTTTAGGAACATTAGATTTGTTATCTTTAGGAACATTAGATTTTGTAACAAACTTAGCAACAGGTTCAGTTTTGACTTTTGAAGAATTTCCTTCTTCATACCCTATACCCTTTCTCTCTTGATAGCCTTTTTCTTTATATCCTAAAACAGGACCTAGAAACAGTTTTCCCATTCTTCCTGAATTGTCCTCGAGTGTGACTTTCACTTCACGGGAGGACTTGAGATCTTTTTCGAGTTGGACTATTTTAGCTTCTAGAGATGTTCTAATTTCTTGAGACTCATAAAGTTCTTTGTTAGCACTTTCTAAGGAGATAATCAAGTTACATTTTTCTTTGCCAATCACAATAAGTTTTTCAGAAAGAGATATTTTAATAGCCTCGAGTTGACTGATTAAGGCCTCCTTCTCCTTCAGGCCTTTCAACTCTTTTTCTAAGGTTAAAACTTTCAAGGTTAATCTTTTGTTGACTTTTTGAATGCGAAGAGATTCATTGTAGAGTTCGGAATAGGCAGTTTGTAGTTCACTCTCATCTATATCACTATCACTCTCTTTTTCATCACTACTATTAGAATGAGTAGAAACCACCTCTAGATTATGTTCAGAATTGTCAACATTAATGTTTGACTCACACGAATTACTAGCAAGGCTCGCCATAAAGGCAGTGAAGTTATTTCTAGGCGAATTAGAGTCATCAGAGTCTTCAGACTCATTATCACTGTCGCTTAAAGTAGCATTGTAAACGGCTTTTTCTTTGCCTTGTCTTTTAAGTTTTGTGGGGCACTCGAAAGCTCTATGACCACGTCCCTCACATTCAAAACATCTTTCCGAATCATCCTTCTTAAAGTTGTCTTTATTGAACTTCTTTGAATCCTGATTAGTGAACTTTTTATTTCCGCCTTTGTTTTTATTCTCAAATTTAGGTTTTTCAAATTTGGAGTTTTGTTTTTTAAACTTGAGAAATTTTTTAAATTTTTTGGCAAATAAGGCTATATCATCAGAATCAAAGTCAGACTCATCAGAATCAGACACATCAACTTTCTTAACTTTTAACGCTACTCCTTTATCTTTCCCTTTGTTATCTTTAGGAAACATATCAAGTTCATACGTTTGCAGATCACCAACAAGTTCTTCAAGTTTTAAGGTATTTAGGTTTCCTAAAGAATTAAGTACAGTGACTTTGGGAATGAAACGCTTAGGAAGACATCTAAGTATTTTCTTAACCACACGATTTTCAGGTATTCTTTCACCTAAGTTAAAGCAAGAGTTGACTATGTCAGATAACCGAGCATAGAACTCATCAAAAGTTTCAGTTTCTTTCATAGTGATAGTTTCAAATTGTGTAGTTAAGTTTTGAAGTTTTGATGCTTTAACAACACTCGTTCCCTCATGAATAACTTGGAGAATGTTCCAAGCTTCCTTTGATGTTTCGCACGTCATTATACGACAAAATTCATCGAGAGACACGGCACCAAATAAGGCATTTAATCCTTTAGAGTTAAAGTTACACCATTTTAAATCTTCCTCACTCCATTGTTCAACAGGAGTCAAAATACGTTCATCATTAACAATCATAGAAGGAGGGGACCATCAATAGATTTAAGAGCGGATCTCATACGTGCTTTCCAATAGGTATAATTTGTTCCATCAAACAAAGGTAGTCTATTCGACGAAAAACTTTCCATATAACCTCCAGGATTCATCTAAATAACTTTTAGAAACAAGCTCTGATACCAATTTGAAGTTGCAGGGTTATATGGTCTTAGTTTAATTCGTAGAATACACACACACACACTTAATCCAATTTTATTATTTCTATGATAAATATGTATTCTTCTAACTCAATTTTAAATTTAGTTTCACAAATTTGCAAGATCAAATTCCAATTAACTTCATTTTATCCTAAGCATGCATCTAGGTGATATGATAAAATGAAAGTGCGAAAATCCCAACCACAACACGCCGATGTACGAGGAAAACCCAAATGGGAAAAACCTCGGACGGCTGGGCCTAGACAAAATCCACTACAACAAAAGGTTTTACAAGAGACTCAAAAGACTTACAGACATTGACTCACTCAAGGCATGCTTATGCCGTCCTCGACCTCCGAAGTTGTAGTCCGCGAAACTCCAACGCGTTGCTCAACACTCCTCGTGTTGCGGTATCCACCGAAGCCCAAAACCACCGTCTCCTCGAAGCTTGAATGCAGAGATCCACTGCAATCTTGCTTGATGAATATGAATTGATGAAGGGGTTTTGATTTGAAAAGTTGATAAAAATGTTGGAGAGATTTTTATCAAAAAGGTTGGAAGTTATGGAAAGTGTTCTTCTTGAAAAATGATCTTCCTTAAGTTATAAAACTAAAAATTTTCGTCCATTAGAAAATAACTGAAAAAGTAGTGGGCAAAAAACAGTTGAGGAGAAAACTGCATTAAAAAATAAGTTTAAAAAATCAATTCTGGCGAAACTCGTTCGAACGAGTTCGTTCGAACGACATGTCGTTCGAACGAGTTCGTTCGAACGACATGTCGTTCGAACGACTTATCTAACGGCTTGCCAGTTTAGGATGGTTAGATGTCGTTAGAAATCTCGTTCGAACGAGGTCGTTCGAACGACATTTCTAACGAACTTCTAACGAACTACTAACGAGGCATCACTTCGTTAGAACCAGGTCGTTCGAACGACCTGGGTTAAACTTCGAACGAGAATATGATTTTTGCCCAAAATTTTTCCAATTTAATTCAAGAACTTTTTCAAAATTAATATAGCATATATATGAACATTTTCTTATTTGAAATTTCTTGATTAGTCAAAATACTCCAACTTATAAAATTGTTTTTAGGCCATATACCTTCGTAGGATAAATAGCACGGCATGAATATTGATGATGCGTGAATTTTGACTGCGATGCTTGAATCCTTGTGTTGAATGATCGTTGATGCAGAATGACCCAAAAATGTTTTGTCCAACGGAATATAGCCAATATAACAAATGACTCGATTGGAAATTTGTCCTTACAATAAAGCATATGGGCAATAATGAAATACAACTAATCCACAACAATAGCTAAAAGATACCAACTATGATGCGATGACAAAAATGACACCAACTAAGGTTATTTGAACATAAGCACGAGATATCAACCAAAATTCTCAACAGGTTAGATACCAATTTGAATTAAAAGCATATATGGACTAGCAATAAAGGCAAAGACTCGAAACAAATAAAATATCATATATGTATACACAAAAGATACCAATTATGTACAAGAGCACATATATAGATATTAACACAAAAATGGCAAAAAATAACTTAAGTTTTCCACACTCTTATGACATAAATGTGTCATATGGAAATGGAAGTGAAGAGGCATGAACTAGAAACCAAAGAATTAAGACCCAGTCACTTATACATGTTCATGAAATTCTTATTTGATTGCAAAACTTATCAACTAAGATTTAGCCTTCTGTGACAAGACAAAGTGAACTCTATGAACACATAAGCATAATGTATACAAGCCTAGCATATTTATGATTCTACAAACCAATAGAGTCATGACAAGATAGAGCAACTAGGATACAAAGTCATTGTGCAAAACTGTTGATAATCCATCCAAACTCCCTCAAATATAATATTATTCTTGTCTTTTGAATTAATATATCAATCTAAACAAAATAAGCGTGGGCTGTATTTTTCTTTTATAATGTCGCATTTTTTTAGCCTTTGGACCACGTATTTCTTTTAGATCCATTGCAAACAGTGGCTTACTCGTAAAAGGTAATTTTTCCTTTCAGAGCCTTTACCCGTGCACTATCATATAAATTTTTATCACACAAAAATATCATGTGCAACGGATCTAACATGAACAAAACCTCCTAAGTCACAAAACATATAGATGACTATACTGGTAGGAGAACACCTCACAAAGCTCAAATATACATGTGAAGTTAAAAGTTCAAAAGAGCTCGTGCATGTTTGTGAGATGGCATATAAAAAGTGAATCCATTAAGCAAGTCAAATTCAAACTACTCTATGTAACCATGACAAAGAACACTTTAAGGATTGAAATTCCTAACCAAAAGTACTAGTCATATGGTAGTGGAGCGATAGGATTCAAACACAAACACATGCCACAAAAGGGGTGTAAAACAAAAATACACACACAAAAATAAAATATTTTTGGGATTTTAAAAAATTTTAACCAACATTAAAATAATTACTCTAAAGATAAACAAAAATCATTTGTATTTTTCATTAAGATTAAATAACTCATAAAAGTAAAATACCAATGGTAAATAAAGTCTTTTTGTATTTTTAATTTGATGCAAACAAAAATGAAAATAATAAAATACAAAAGATAAATAGGTCATAAATCTAGCAAAGCATATATAATGAAACATGGATTAGAAAATGACAAGCAAACATACAACTATCATGAATATATAGCATGTAGCACAAAATCTAGTGTATGTAAAACATGCAAGAAATTACTGATAATATATAGCAAGTGAAGAGTTGTGTGCAAGCATGCGAGAACCATCGAAAACTGAAAATTTTGAAAAGGGCATATTTTCCATTTTAAAAACTCAAAAGGATCTTAAACGCAATAATTTAGCGATCCTCACTCTAATACCAATTTGAATTTGTGTATAAACGATATGATACCACTTGTTGGAATATATGCCCCTAATTTTAAATTTCTTCCTTTTTAAATTTTAAATTTCCAAGTGAGGAAGGATGGTTCAACACCAAATTTAAAAATAATTTTCTTTTCAAAATTCACAATTAAAATATTAAATTTTAATTTCACCCAAATTAAAATTAAACTTAAACAAATTGTTGAATTTTTCTTTAACCACAAATTTAATTCAACCTAAGTCTTCTAATTATCCTAACAACAATTTATTCAATTTTCAGTATAGGCCAAACCAAATTTCATCAAATTAAATTATGGACATGAATTAATTTAAAGTTAAACTTAAACTTACCCAAACTTATTTTAGCACCAAATTAAATGGGATTGTGATTAAACCAAATTTTATCTTGATTAATCCTAGCATGCATCTAAGTGATATTTATGCAAGATGAAGTAAATAAAAAACACACTACGCCGCGATGTACGAGGAAAACCCAAATGGCCTTGCCTATAAGTCCACTAAGAATTGTAATTACAAATACAAGACATAGAAATTACTTCTTCGACTCAACTCCCTTTAAGCCTTAATGCATCTTCTTGTACCAACCTCTGTCTGTCGAAAACTCGGGAGTTTACCGGAATTTTGGAATTCACCAATGGGGCTAGGTCACCATCAACTGACACACGGTGCCTTTGACCATATTCGAATGCCGCAACTAACAAACTTTTTCTCCTTTGTGGGTAGAGAATGAACCCAAACTCTCTTCTTGTTGGGGAGAAAAGTAACCCGGTGCCAAACACTCTCCAAGTAAGATATATATATTTAATAACTTGGATTAACCAAACATGGGTGTTAAAATCTTGGTTTCTTTCTAAAGATTAAAACATTTTAAATACAAAATCCAAGGAGACTTTTTCTTGGAAGAATTTAACTCTCAAATCCTTAGGAGTAAAGGAAAAAGTTGTAAGGAAAAACTGGTTCCTTCACTTCTTAAAATATGGCAAAAAAAGTGGGGAAGTGGGTGGTAGAAAAACAAAACTGTAAAAAAACTGACGAAACTGAAATCTCGTTCGAACGAGTTCATTAGTAACAGTTTGTTAGAATGAATCTTCCAACGAGAAAGTTTTCAGAAATCTTGTTAGAAGTTCGTTCGAACAAGGTTGTTCGAATGACCTTTCTAATAAAATTTCAAGCCACGATTCTAGATAATTTCGATACGAACGCGTGGCCGCCAGTTTTGTATTTTTCTGATTTTTTTTTAATTTGATATGATTTTTCTACGGAAAGGTGTCCGAGAGCAAAATCTTTAGGTACTATGATTTCAAAAAAAACTTAACAAAAAATACTATCACCCAAAAATATTTCCACGCTCATATATATATATATATATATATATATATATATATATATATATATATATTAGTGCATTCATACCTTTGGCGACTTTGGAAAATCAAATCTTGATGACGTATACACTTGGAATGAAAATCGGAAAGGATTCAATCTTTAAATTCTTGGCAGTTACACCTTCAATTCTTTAAACGCAATAGGCATTGGTAGGTACAAACTTCTATCCTATGACATAAATAATTTTTTCCGGATTTTAGCTAACACTACAAATTGACTCGATTGGAAATTTGTCCTTATAATTTTCTATATTTACCATAACATAATCTGAGGCAAAACTTGACAAAGCATTTCAGTAAATGAAGAGCTATTACCTCGAATACAAGACATAATCAAAGAAGAATTAAATTACTTATCTTGCTAAATCCTAATAATAGTAGAAAAATAAAGCCAAACTCACCGAATTATATTGACGACAATAACATTTAGTTAGGAAATAGAAACATACACATACAAATCCTCATCCATTGGAAGTTTGAATTAGACTAACCTCCCGTTAAAAATTTCTACCTTTTAGGTAACGAACTTATGCCACAAATGTTTGTAGATAAATGGCCAGAATTTTTTTAAGAATTATCTCTAAGAAAAAAATGCATTTTCTTCTATTTAAATCATATTTGACACCAATTTGTTTCGCATGGGTTTGGTTCATTTTTATTGATTGGTTTAATTTTCAGCAGTATATTTGGTTCACTTGCATACTATATTATTTACATATTTGGTTTTTCTTTTGTGCAATTTCTTCTCTTGTTGTTTGTTTATAGATGGTTATTTGTGTGTAGTTTCTTATACTTATTTTAGTCTTTCGTTACGTATATCGAAGGTATATGATCCTACTATTCTGTATCCAGGTTCAAGTGTGAACTCGAGTCACCACTTTCTTAAGCGTAGGTATATTGTGTCTTTACTTATATTAGAAGTTTAAATAATTTTTTTTGGAATTGACATATGTTATATTGTGTCTTTACTTATATTGGTTTGTCATTTTCTAGCAACACTTTAACTTCGTTGGGTTAAGTCAATTTAGTTGCTACTTCTTTGACATGAGGGTGGTTATTCTTTGAATAATAATTCTTAATTATTTTTCGCTCTTCAATTTCTATTTGGCTGAATAAAATAAGTATGGTTTTGTTACTGACGTGAATGAAAATTTGTGTCTAGTGCATACTAATTACGGTTCAAGTCCAAACCAGTCGCATAAGTAATAAACTCGATAAAACAGGGTCGAATCCTCAGGTAAAGAGGACGAATGCTCATGACGACGATAGGTAAGATGACTAACCCTAAACTGACACAAGAAAAGAAAAGGAAAATGTGATGAATTTGTGGAATGTGATTTCTAATAACTAAATGCAAATAAAATTAAACTACGAATGCAGAGTTAAACTACTGTGATTAACTAAATATGAATTAGAAAAATAGGATGGAATTCAATCCCTTGAACCCTAGTAATTTACCATATATAAAACTCGCCGTGAATTAGATAATTGATTAAATCCAGTCTTTATTAATCTCAAGCACTACATGTATGAGGATACTAGTCCGCATCATACATAATCAAGAGTAAGGATAAAACAGTGTCGAAATAGCTAACATGCGCGTCACATTTTCAAACACTCCGGTTACCTAGGGCAAACGAGGTTAAAGCCCTATGATGGTTATGATTACTACACAACACGATTCAATCATTTATTTAATTAAGAGAACTAATTTTATAGTCATTCAAACCACATCAGGTTGGGTTCATGCATCCCAACCCTTAAAAATCTAGGCTAAAATGGTGCAGTTAAGTAAAGATGTGTTTTCCACTATGAATACACTCAAAACCATTATGAAATTATACCTAGATAAGCAACATAATTGAAGAACTACTGGAAATAAAAAAATCATGCAATAATTATAAACCTCAAATAATAAAGGAGAAGAAACACACTCTATTGCAGAAATCTTGAATTGTAAATCATGAAATTGTAAACTTTAGTTCCTAGGGTCCTTAGCCTTTTTCTCTCTCTAACTCCTTCATGTATAGTAACAAGTTGGAATTAAAAACTATGTTTTTACAAGATTTTGATCCATGCACAACTCTAATTTAGAAGAAAAATAATTCAAAAATTCTTTAATCTAATCGGTCCGGGCCAGGGGCATCAGTTTGGTTCACTTTATACAGAAGTTTTGGCAGTACCGAACCAATACATTTTTCCTCCTCATCGGTTCAATTCTTCTTATACAGAAGATTTACCAACACCGAACCAATTTTTTTTTCCTCCTCATCGGTTCGGTTTGTTTATTCGAAACATTTTTCTTCTTGGGATTTTCTCTCAACTTCGACGCTGCATAACTTTTGATCTGAGATTCGGACTATGATGTCGTTTCTTCCTATGTGATTGTATACTTGAGGTCTTCAACTTTTCTTAAGCTTCTTGTTCGAATTCTAAATGTAGAACTACTATTTTTCCCCTTGACTCTTCCTCTTTTCTTTTCTTTCTTGCTTCCAATTTCTTTCTTTCTTTGCGTGCACTAAATATCTTCAAAATGGATGAAGACTACACGAAAGTCGGCGTACTCGTTAAAAAATGTCAGTAGTAAGGATATGAGATAAATCAACTCAAATTAAAACGCACAGAGTGTTAAAATACTCTAAATTATGGGGATAAATATGAAGAAATCATGCTTAATCAAACCCCCCTAACTTAGAGCTTTGATTATCCCGAGCAATGTAAAAGAATCAAAACAAGGCCAAACTCTTATCAAACATTTTATATTGGGATAGAGTACCTCTTTCACAAGCAAGCGATTTCATTTAGAATATGCAACAAGCCTTTAAACCCCTAGGTTACCCTAGTATGATGAGTTGTGTCTCGTAACGGTTTACAGTGAAAATACCCACAAAATTCATTTTTTGACTCAAAGAAAATTCAAAATACTTAAAAATTGTACAATTTAAACCTTTATAAAAATAGTCACTATAAATTCATATTCAAGAATCTTAATTTGTCGTGTGTATGTGCGAAGCCAAAAATTAAACTGCTAACTTCCACTGATTGATCATTATGTTACTTTTTCAAAAATTCATTTTGATTCAATTCTCACGGGATGCTCTCACAAACAAATAACTCGGATTGTGGCTATTTCTCTAGGTATGCCTGATTTAAAGATTAAATATAAAGGAACACAAATTCACGCACACAATTATGAAAGGCGAAATTTATGTGGGTGAAAGGATCTCTTCATCGGAATACAGTCATTGGAAAAAGGGAAACATAACCTCTTATTCACACAAATTGATCTCTCTTATTATTTTTTTGTGTTTTAACTCTCCACGCGGTAATTAATTTAGAAATTCGAACTCGGTTGGGACTTTTTCAGATTTTAAGGTGTATTGGGTGAAATGAGAATGGTTGGAAAATTCGGGATTGGAAAATGTTCTTATGATGTCCTTTAGTGTTTTTTCGGGCTTTTGCTCATTTTTCTTTTATTTTTCTTTTATTTACATTTTTCTTTTCTCTTCTATTTTTGTTGAGCTTATTTTTTTCTTTCATCTTTTTCTTACCCCTTTTTATGCACTTTTTGGACTTTATTGATGCAATTTTCAATTTTCATAATTCCGGGTTATTTGGGTGATCAAATGAAAAGGAAAATTTTATTAGGATCAAGTTGGGTAGCAAAAGGATAATTTTTCCCAACTTTTTTATGGCTAATATTTTTGGGGAACAAACGACAGCCCAACTTCATTGTCCGAATTACTCAATACTTTACCATATGCGACTCAAGAATCATTTAGTTTAGAGATATTTTAGAGCGTTTTTCTAGGCAACATCACACACATTTCCCATAACCGATCAAAGCGAAGGAATAGAGATCCTCAACGACTTTTTTTAATAGCAAAATTGAACTTTGAGTTAATTTTAACTCGGATTAATTTAATAACTCACAAGAATAATAGGCTCGAAATTGAACTTTGGTCAATTTCGACTTTGGGCATTTGAATTTTGACAATTTGAGACTTTAAACAAAATTTCGTGATATTTTCAAAAAATTTAAATTCTAATTTTTATTTATTTTGAAGAAAAATATTTTTGGCTTTTTCAAAATTTTCAATTTTTGGGGGGAAAATTTTGAATTTTTTTTGTCATTTTAAAAATTTGTGATGTTTTTAAAAAGCCTCATTTGTCACCCCCCCTAACTTAGACTTTTGCATTGTTCTCAATCAATAAGACTAAAAGATAAAGAAGAAATAAGTGCGAAAATAAAACAAACAAATATTAAAATGCAATGAGACACTATATAACTCCAACACATGACTAAAAAATATAACAAAAATCACCCCAAATGCGTCTGGGGTGCGGAGACCTCTCTCTCCACTAAAAACTCATCTGAACCCCTGTACGGGGTTCGATACTCTCCTCGTCTCTCCTATCCTAGCATCGTAAACCAATAGTCGAAAAAAATTGGGACCCTTCCTATAGATAATGGTGTCACCTTGAGGTTTGTGATATTTGTCATTAATGGGGTTCTCATGGTGATCAATCGAAATGAAACTTACTTGTCCCGTATTGGAGTGAACATCTCGGTCAAAATTGGAGGGATATGCTAAACCTGGATCTTTTTTCACTTCGGGAATGCATGGGTCGGACTCTAAGTTGAACGAGACTTGAGTCCTCTCCTCTATCGCTTTCAAGGACTCAAGTGGAATGGGTGAATGGTCACAACGAAGGAATTCATCTATCTTATCTTTCCATTTGCTCTCTTCTAAGTGACTAAAGGAGTCCAATAGAGATTGGACTTCAATAGTGAGGCTCTCATCCACCGGCCCAAATTCTTTCTCAAAATTTTCTAGGCTAACATTTTCTAATTCCCTTTCTTGATGATCCTTGGAATACTCTCTCACACTCCCATCTAAAACCTATATCCCACTCATGATATGCGCTTTCTTTCGCTCTCAATAGCGGTCACTAAACACGTCTCCCCCACCTCTCGAATAATGTTAGGATTATTGCTCTCACTTTATTTAATAAGATATACCCCTACCGGATCTCTTGTGTGATTCGTCTCAGGCTCGTGTAGTATATCTTCCATAAGATCCGTCTCTCACAACTCGCTATCATCACCCTCGGGCTTGGTGATGTTGAAGATATTTGTTTCCAGGGTCATATTCCGAAACGTGAGTTGCATTCGCCCATTTTGAGTGTTGATTAGTGCGTTAGCCGTTGATAAAAATGGACAACCAAGGATGAGGGAACATGCTTGATAGGGAGAACGAATGGCTTTTCATCCTAAACGACAAAATCCACCGGTAAGTAGAAAGTGTCAATTTTAACGACCACGTCTTCAGTAATTCCCCTAGTCATCTTCACTGAGCGATCCGTGAGTTGGAGAGTCATATTTGTGGGCTTAAGGTCCCTTAAGTCTAGTTTCTTATAGATTGAATAGGGTAGAATGTTAACACTCACCCTTAAATCTATCAACACTCTTTCAATTCGGTTCTTCCCCATGATGCACGAAATGGTGGGAGCACACGGATCTTTACATTTTAATGGAAGGTCACTCAATAATACCGAGCTGATGTTCTGTGTTAAAAACACATTCTTCTTTACCTTTAGCCTACGTTTCACCGTGAGTAAGTCCTTAAGAAACTTAGCGTACATGGTAATTTGCTTGATAGTCTCGAGAAAAGGTAAATTGATCTTTACCTGCTTAAGAAGATCTAGAACATCATCACGGGAGGTACCTTTTTGAGACGTAACCAACCGTTGAGGAAATGACGAAGCAATGGGTGGTTTCACTATGACTTTGGCCCCACTAGTGTTGTCTTCATTTTCACTCTCATTTAAGGGGGCATCTTCGACCTCTTTTGTGTCGGTAGAAACCTCTTTGTCTTTTGGTTCCTCATGTGAGGGAGGTGATAAATAAATGAGTCTCCCACTACGTAGAGTGGTAATCGCACTACACTGCTCTGGATGGTCTTGGGATGTGATTGACCATGGGGAGGACTTTGGCCTTGGGTCTAAAACTTAGTCTTTTCTTGGATACTCATGGATGCTTGCAATTTAGAGATATTTGCATTTATCTCGGAGAACATGTGGTGATATTTAGCATTGGTTGCATTTTGGGATTGGACGAATTGATTCAAAGTATCCTCCCAATTTCTTCATGGTGGGGTGATATACGGTGCGAGAGGTTATACTTGCATATGTGCTTGCATAGGTGGCGCTTATTGAAAATGAGGAGGTGAAGGTGGGGTAACATGTGAATTAGAATTCATCGCAGTGTGTTATTACCCATAACTAAACCCAAGATGGTTCCTCCATGAAGGCTTCTAAGGATTCCCATGAGGGTCATTAAAGTTACCCTTAAAATCTCATTCCACATTCACTTGCTCTTGAAGCATGACCTTGTAGGCGGGTATCGTCGAGCATTCCTCTGTTGAATGTCCTGCCTCCCAAATAGCACACACCTTCTCTCTTGAATGAGTGGATTCGGAGTTTCTCTTGACCATGATTCGATTACATCTTCTAATTTTCGCTCAAGTTGACTAAATCGAGGGTTACATGTAGCATCCTTATCCATGTGGGAAAGATCGAATGCGGAAGGAGCGGTGGGAATTTGTCAAACCCAATTTTAGATGTTAGGATAGGATGTGTCCCATGATTGAGCAGTATCGATGACATACTTAAGATGGTCATCGACATCATTCACATCTAACTCCCAAAGCGGTCTTTCACAAATAGTTTGAACGAGTTGTTTAGATGTTATAATTAACCCTTGATGGAAAAAAGAGATAAGGTGATGCTTATATAATCCATGATGTGGGCAAGCGTTAACTAACTCTTGGAAGCGTTCCCAGCACCGATTAAATGACGCATTATCTTGTTGTTAAAAGGCTTGAATTTGAGCCTTGACGGAGTTAGTTTTATGTTGGGTAAAGAAATTCAAAAGAAACTTTGATTGCATATCCTTCCATGATGTAATTGAGTTCGACCATAAAGTCCAAAGCCAGGTCTTAGCTTTATCTTTTAAGTAAAAAGGATTTTTTTTAGGCGAACGACATCTTGACGGCAATCTTGATCACTAAACGTGTCGCATGCCTTTTCGAACTCACCGATGTGGTGGTATGGTTTCTCCCAATCCATGTTGTGAAACGTGGGGAGAATTTGTATGATCCCATTACGAAAGTGGAACTGTACTGCATTGTATGGAAGCAGAATGCACCCAGGGATAACAGTTCGTTCGGGATATTAGAGTTCTTTCATGGTACGATATGGTAGATCTCCCTTATCCGTACTAAAACTAGCGTTATCTGACATGTCTCTCTCTCCCAATGACTCTAAATCCTCACTCGGTGCCCTAGAAGTGTGGCTCGTAATAAAGTTTGGAGGTGGGCATTAGGAGTGATGTCTATCAGGACTGTACTCAACTATTGGATTCTCGTGAATGCGTGTCAGAGTAGATTGAGGGGTTTCTTACGGATTTTCCATGAAAGGACTCTGAGAGATGTTATATTTTTTTTGGATTTATGAATTTATGATTTTTTTTGTCTTTTTAAGATTTGGAGTAAAATTTTAGATTAAATCGACCTACCCTAACAGTCAAAATAAATACCTGGCAACGGCGCCAAAACTTTACGTGACTGAAAATGTGTCTCTAGTGCATGCTAATGTGACACCCCGCCTAATAAAATACTGGGTGATCAGTCCTATACCAAATTAAACAGGAACCTCATCTGGTTCATTCTTAGCATCACTATCAAAATCTTTTTAATTACTAACCACCTAGTCTTTAACTAAATTGATGCTAAATTTTATCTTGTGAACTAAATCGAACCCAACCAATATAATAGGAAACCAAAATAACCATCACAAGAGGAAATCTAATCATCCCACATAACAAATAAAAGTGTTAGTCAAACAACATCGACTATACAAGCAATCCACAAGTGCAAGTATAAAAGAGTACCGATACATGCCAAAACTGAATATAAAAGTACAAGCCCAATAGTATAACTGAAATGTCCCTATCTAGAGAGGGAATAAGACAGACATCTAAACAAATATCTTACAGCATCCACATATACTGCAGCTACGCACCCTGTAGGAAGAATCAGGCATGGTGCCCCTGTAGTAGGACACCTAAAAGGTTTTGAAAAGGTTTTATAGCAAGGGTTAAAACCAAAAAGATTTGAAAATATTTCGCAAGTGAATTTAAATGAAAAAATTAACATGCAAGTATGCTCATCATATTTAAGTTACTATCGTACACTCTCTTGAGTACACCTCACCCCTCTACTAATGTGCATGCCTAATATACTATACATGACCCACCTAGCTAACTGCCAATAACTTGCCTTCACATATATTCTACTATTATCCCCACCATTATATCCCGAGTGAGTTTAGCATACACGTTATAAGTTATTATTCACATTAACTTATTTAAACCAATTCTCATTTAATACTATAAAACTGTTTCACAAGTTATATTATTTATACATTTACACCATGTATATATATCCGTATATAATTATGCACTATATATATGTATCATATCTCAACATTCACGCGCATGTCGGATATAAATGCTATCACCCAACGCGTAGGAGGCGATCATAGTTCCCCTCGTAAGTTCCCGTTCCAAACCAAAATGACCCACCACTAAAAACAGAGGCTATGACCTGGGGAATATACTCGCCCTGCATTTGCTAGTCAGGGGACTCACCCACATCGCACAACCTCCTAAGATAGCATTAATATTGGTATGCTTTATTATAAATATTATTCACACAAGTATTTATGTATCGTATATATACTACACATCACCGTATATATATAGAAATCTAGGCTACTGGTGTTTAATGTCCATACATAAGCCTAAAACATGTAAGTATATGGTCCGACTTCATTTCAATTAATTATACACTAATTAATTTTCATTATTTTGGTGTCACCCTACCAAATATATCTGGACTCTCTATCTCTCGACCTGAAATTCAGCAGTTTCAATCCGTCATTCAATTTTATTCAACTAAGTCTAGCCACTTAATTAACCAGGTTACAATTCACTAAATCAAAAACCTTAAATCTTTAAATTATCAAATCTTGTAAATAATTCAAGGGTCAACATTCACCAATTTAAATCCTAGATTATATCCAAAATTGCAGAATCACCCAATGAAGAAAATGTGTATCTCAAAACACATAACAAGTCTGAATCAGGGGAAGCAAGAATTTTGATAGGCTTAACAGGTCGTTTGAACTAATAGCCCTGTCGTTTGAACGACAGTGGCTCTCGTTTGAATGAGATACCAGGTCGTTCGAACGACCCTGGTATCCTCTCTTTCTCCAATTTTCCCATAAAACCCACTCTGTCATTAACACATTTTAAACCTTCATTCTGTACAGATTCTTCATCAAAACGTCCCCACATTCAACCTATATTCGTACTTTAATCGTATTCAATATATCCCCAATAATTTCATTAATTAGGGCATCAAATTCATCAAATATTAACATCTCTAGAGATTTATAAATTCCCAATCAAAGAAATCTTCAATTTCTCAGGAACACAAACCCTAACAAATTAATTGTTTCCCACCTCCTTTAATATGAATAGGTAAATAAAAATTAACAATTGAAAATTAAACCAATTGCCTCAATTTGAAGATCAAAGCCTTTGGATGAGGATGTTGGATTGTATTCAAGTATCTCCTTTTGTTCTTGAATCTTTCTCCCAAAATCCCCAAATTGTCTTCGAATGGCTTTCCTCTTAAGCTCTCCACAATTTTAGTCTTCTAAAATGACTTTAAGTTGCCTTACCCTTACACAATTAGGGTTACAACCTCAAATCCCGTTTTTGGGCCTATGGGCCTCCTAAAAATGGCCCAAACTCTTAATTTGGAGCTCAAATGTGTCTAATTAAGTCCCGAAACCCATTATATACATATGACCACTTATTTCGAACTATTTAGACCCAACTGGACTCAACCGCGTGCTCAAAATTACCACCCGGATAATAATTGTTTTAAAATTAACTTTCACTCGTCAATTTATTTAAATATACTCACTTTTAAATATTTCGATTAATTAATTCTCATTAATTTACGACATAAGTAAATTACCAAATTAATTAAAAAGATAAAAACCCAGAAATTATGAGGTGTTACATACTTCTCCCCTTATAAGGGAATTTCATTCCTGAAATTCGAACGTACCTGCAGTAAATAACTTTGGATTCTTCTCCCCCATTTCCTCCTCACGCTCCCAAGTGGACTCGTTGGCACTACGATGACCCCACTGAACACGGACAAGCGTTACAACTTTAGATCGTAACTTGTGCTCACTGCGATCTAAGATAGTTATTGGTCTCTCCTCATAAGCAATATCGAGCTGCAAGTCTATCTCTTCAAGTGGGACCTGCAAAAATGTCATTGGCCTCCTCTTGTATTTCTTCAACGACGCCACATGGAACACATCGTGGATACGCTGAAGATGATCTAACAAATCCAAACGCTACGCTACCAGGCCAACTCTCTCAATGATGGGGAAAGGGCCCACATACCTTGGCGCTAACTTCCCTCTTTTTGCTAAATCTCGTCACCCCTTTCATAGGGGATACCGTCACTAATACTTGATCCCCGATCTCTGAGTCCATATGTCATGAATACCACCAGTGCATTGGTGAGCCAGAATGGCATCACCCAAAACTCATAAGAACCATATCGCGATGGAAAAGTGGTTTTTGGGATGTCTTCCTCTCGAATCCTCAACTGATGGTACCCCAATCGTAAATCAATTTTGGAAAAATATGCTTCCCCTCGCAACGGTAAAAAAGATCATCAATCCTAGGTAGTGGTTACTTGTTTATGATCTTAACCTTATTCAACTCCCGATAGTTGACACATAACAGGAGTGATCCGTCTCTCTTCTCTATAAGCAACACGAGAGAACCCCATGACGATGTGCTCCGTCGGATAAATACCTGACCCAAGAGTTGTTGAATCTGTTCTTTCAACTCACGCATCTCCTAAGGGGCCATGAGGTAAGGCGCTCATGCTATCAGCCTAGTACCCGATGCTAGATCAATGAACTCAATCTCTCGAATGGGTGGTAACCCCGATATGTCCGGGAATACATGCTCAAAGACCCTCATGATCGGGATTGAGTGTATTGGGATCACCACCTCCTGTGAGGTCTCCTCCTCAAGGTAATATAAATGAGTTCACGATCCTCCTTCAAGAAGGGGCATCTCCCCCAAAAATATCCCTTGCCCCCGTTAACTGAACACTATGGCCCTCTCATAAAAATCGACCATCGCCCTATATTCGGCTAACCAATATCTACCCAAAATAACATCATACCCCTTTAAGTACAAGACCAAGAAGTCTTTCGTAAAACTCAGTCCCCCAATCACAATGTCTACCCCCTACAAATCGAGTGAATAAGCGATCCACCCCCTATCGGTGACTCCACGCACATGAGTAGACTATCAGGCGTGTCTAGTAACCCAACCAGTCTAGAAAAATGGGTCCTAACAAAAGAATGCAATGCACCAGTATAAAAGAGGACTCTACCATCATGACCATGGATAGGAAACATACCCTTTACTAGGCCTGTCAATGGATCGAATTTTATCCTAATCCGAACCTGATCCATTTAAGCATATGTGGATCATGCCTAAAATCTGATTATATGATTACCCGATTGTCCGATTACCCGTTTATTAAATGCAGCGGATTTGGATTCATATGCTCCGATCTGTTAATAATCTGATCCGATATATGTATTTTTAATATATATATATATAATATATATTTTAAATTAATATATATTGTATTTAATAATATTTTAAATATTTATTATAATAGTTATTTATTTCATTATCTGTTTTTTTTTGGAACATTTGCAAAATAAATTTATGAAGAGTTTAAAATAAAAATATTGCAAATCAAGTTTAACATAAACGGATAATTGGATAAACGGATCAGATCCGAATCCATTTAACATAAATGGATATGAATTTGGATTTGCCTGATCCGATCCGATTAATAAACGGATCAAACCGGATCCGTTTAATATAAACGGATATGGATTTGGATTTGCCTGATCCAGTCCTAATTCGATCCGTTTACAGGCCTACCCTCTATTACCGGTGACGATCCCGGTGCTCGGGAAATCGAAACATCTCGGACGTTGTACACACATTCGTACTGCAACTATCCCAAATGTTGTTGAATCTGGGGAGCTGGCACTGCCAGAGGTCCCTGTACCTAATGACCCTGCGGGGCACCGTTCAGTGGACTCCTCACTCTCTATGGGAATTCTTTCCTAAAGTGGCTTGCCTGATTGCAAATGAAATAGCATTTATGACCCGTCTCCCTGATACTGACCCTGCTGGCCCTAACACTGTTGTCCCTGGGGCTGGACCTAGAGAGGCTATCATGGCTGTTGACCCTAATGGCCACCCCCACTGTTCCCCAGGCCCTTGTGGCCCTGAGGAACCTGATGCTGATTTGGGACCTGGTCGCTCTAGTGAGGCTATTCAGGCTGTTGGCCCTGATGGACACCCCCATTGTTCCCCTGGTCCTGATTGCCCTGAGGAACCTGATGCTGATTTGGGCCCTGCTAGGCCTGCCTAAAATGTTTCCCTCCATATTGAAATCTCTTTGCGGGTTTCCCCTAACGGGTATCCTGCCCCTACTGTGAACCACTAGAAGAACCTTCATTGGCCTTGCCCTACTAGTTCGGCATACCAACCCTCTTGCTCCCCTTAAGATGGAAACGATGATCCTGGCAATAGAGTAAGGTCACATTTATCATGTCAGTGTACGTCACGAAAGCCGGACTACCAATCAGATATTGCCTGATCCTCTAGTCCAACTCATCAACAAACATATCTTTTTTCCTTTCTTCGTTTCTCACCTCATCCGGCACAAGAGTGGCCAAATAAGTGAAATCCTCCTCATACTCGGCAACATATCGGTCTACCTGAGTCACATCCCTAAGCCTCCTCCTCATCTCGGTCTCGATAGTCGGAGGAAATACTTGCGGTCGAACTGCTCCCAAAACTATACAAATGTCATAGAATCCCTCTCTGTAGTGGACTCCCAACACTATAAGGTGTCTCCGATCAGCCTAAATGTCGCAAGCATTTGTCTCTGCACATCGCTACACTCCACCATCCGTAGGTCCCTCTATATATCATGCCTCCATTGGTAAGCTACAATAACATCTGCACTACCCTGGATCTCTGGGGGATGGCCCTTCTAGAAGGCCTCCAGAACCCGCTGCCACTCTGTCGGCCCTGGGTGGACCTGCCCTACTGGAGACATGTGTTGCGGTGGCTAATGCCGAGGTAAGTGGATTGCCATCGCTGTCATGGAGGCATTAACCGCCTGAGCCACTGTAGTGGCTATGGCTGCGATACATCAAGCTCTTGGGGAGTCTTACCCTCTCCTCCTTGGGCGGATGCCCTTGTAGGTCTACCTCTCTCTCTCCTGGGTGTCATCTGACATGTAGAATGAGTTTTATTATTTCATCATTGATACAATTCTAAAAATAACAGAAGAGCGCTAACTAATAAACATAAAGATGAGTTAACAATCTAAATAATAGGTCTCTATGCCAAAGAACGCAATGCTGAAATTAAAGTAGGTCACACAAAAACTAGGGACACCAGAACCTAATGCTCAGATACCATCTGTGACACCCCGCCTAATAAAATACCGGGTGATCAGCCCTATACCAAATTAAACAGGAATCTCATCGAGTTCATTCTTACCATCACTGTCGAAAATGTTTAATTACTAAGCACCTAGTCTTTAATTAAGCTGATGCCAAATTTTATCTTATGAATTAAATCGAACCCAACCAATATAATAGGAAACCAAAATAGCCATCACAAGAGGAAATATAATCATGCCACACAACAAATAAAAGTGTTAGTCGAACAACATCGACTATAGAAGAAATCCACAAGTGAAGTATAAAAGAGTACCGATACATGCCAAAACAAAATATAAAAGTACAAACCCAATAGTATAACTAAAATATCCCTATCTAGAGAAAGAATAAGACAGGCGTCTAAACAAATATCCCACAACATCTACATATACTGCAGCAACACACACTGTAGGAAGAATCAGGCATGGTGCCCCTGTGGTAGGACACCTAAAATATTTTGAAAATATTTTATACCAAGGGTTAGAACCCAAAACATTTGAAAATATTTAGTAGGTGAATTTAAATGCAAGAAATTAAAATTCAAGTATGCTCTTCATATTTAAGTTAATGTCGTACACTCTCTTCAAGACACCTCACCCCACTACTAATGTGCACGCCTAACGTACTATACATGACCTACCTAGCTAACCACTAAGTAACTTGCCTTGGCACATATATTCTACTATTATCCCCACCACTATATTCCGAGTGAGTTTAGCATACACGTTATAAGTTATTATTCACATTAACTTATTTAAACCAATTCTCATTCAATACTATATAACAGTTTCACAAGTTATATTATTTATACATTTACACCATATATATATATCCGTATATAATTCTTCACTATATATACGTATCATATATCAACATTAACGCGCATGTCGGATGTTAATGCTATCACCCAATGCGTAGGAGGTGGTCATAGTTCCCCCTGTAAGTGCCCGTTCCATACCATAATGGCCCACACTACACCAAAAATAGTAATCTGGCACGATTTAAAACTGTGCCAGATCAAATCTGGCACGGTTTTGAACTATGTTAGAATCACGTGTTCGAAAATGGCCATTATTTTCTGGCATGGTTTAAAAGTGTGTCAGATTTGACCAAACAGGAACACTTCTACCACACTTTAAAACCGTGCCAGAATTTAGTATTTCTGGCACACTTTTGGCACACTTTATAACTGTGCCAGATTGAGTAAATTCTGGTACACTTTTGGTACAGTTCAAAACCGAGCCAAAATTTGATTCACTTTTGGGACGGTTTTGAACCGTGCCAAATTTTTTTATCAAAGAAAAAAAATTATAAATAATATTACAAAAAAATTAATTAATCCTACATATCGAGTAACAAAGAATTAATGAGTAACTTTAGCTAATTAAATCTTCTAGACATATTCACAGATAAAGACTATCTTTATAGAAAACTTGAAGAGCCAAATTTATTAAAACAAAAAGAACAAGCAAACAAAAAATCCCCAAAATGAAAATAATGAAAGAACCTAAACCTCATAGAGATGGGTACAAGAAACTAAAGTCTTCGGTTGAGTATTAGACCAATGATACCCAACCTAAGGATAATCAAAAGAGGAAAAGTGGGGATTTTTTGAGATGCAAATGAAATAGATACATATAAGGAGCACAAGTAATAAAATGGAAATCCAAATGTGGATCATAAAGATCCATTGGTAAAAAGTCTGCAACTTTCCATCTTCCAAAACACCTTGAGCTCTATGAAAATAAAATGCTCTTGCATTAACTTCATGAGGCTTTGTCAACATGATTAACACATTGCAAAATAGTAGGAAATGTCAATACCACTGAAACAATGAGCGCGAGAAAAACATAACTCGCATAAAGGTTTTACTAAGTGTCCATTTAAAAAAAATGGACATAGTCTCCTTTATGTGACACCCCGCCTAATTAAATATCGGGCGATCACTCCTTTATTAAATTAAAATCAAGGTGAACAGTTGGTTCATTCTTAGCATCACTGTCGAAAAATAACTTTTCCAATTTAAACACCCTAAATAATTAAGCTAAGTGTCAAAACCATTTTTAGACATTACTTTCCAAATTTTATTTTATAAACCAAGATTTAAATATGTACAACAATTCAATATTAAAGAATCACACCACAATTATCATGAAACATATAATCCAAATAAATTTAACATTCAACAACTAAGTCCCAACATTTAAAATTTAAAGTAAAACATCCAGACAGTAATAAATCCCAAAATGACAATACTAGAAATAAATGAATCACAATGTACAATAAAACAAATGGATAATGAGAATGGGCGACACATGCCCAAGTGAATAAATAATCTTGGAGTGGAATCAAATAAATAAAGTCGTCTAAGCAAGAGCCCTGCAACTCCCACCTAAGCTGCAGCGCGTTCCTTCCAAAGGATCCTATGCAAGACGCCCCTGTGGCTGTGCACCTCTAATATATACATATAGATACAAGAGAGAAAGGAAAAAAGAAACGGGTCAGAGCCCGATAGTGTAAATGATTTAAAATTTGTTTACCAAGTATTTAAAATGTTTACAGGCCAATGCAACAACATATTAGTGCGACACTCTCTTGAGAAATTCTCACCTCTCTTCTAATGTGCACACCTATCGCACTAATCTTCCCAATGGTTCAACTTATCTTAGGTTACTCGCAAGATTTAAAACTGAACAATATAATTGTTTAAGAGGAAAATTTCATTCAGTAACAAAGCTCTCATTTTAACTTTATTTATTAATAAAGTTCCCAGTGTTCCATTATACTTTTCAAAACAAGTATTTCCAATTAGAAGTTATTATTCATTTCTTACCTACCATAGCACCATAGGTAGTTCCAAATTTCAGGAATTCATATATATATCAAATACTCGTACAATATATATATTTTAACAGCACCCAACATAAAAATTATGGTGCGTGCATACTCTGCTATCCAATCCCCGTATCACTCGTACTAAGGTAAATACAAGTTCGGAATCACTCTCGAACTGTATTTACACATACACAAATAATATTGAGGCGAAGCATAGATTCCAAGTCTCTAAGAAGATAGCACATGCCCCCACGTATCTTAGGCCCGTCTGAACTATCGATTCGATAGCATGTACCAAGGATTTCTATCTTCTAGGGTACGAGTCAATATCCCCCATAAAGGCACATCGAGATAAGATCGCCCCAGCGCGGTAACCTCGGGGATAGTAAGTAGCGCGGGCACGATTTTCACACATAGGTAGTATATGCATAAACACAGTCATATAACTAAACTACTATCACCATATCAAATTAGGTACATTTCTAATCCCCTAATTACGACATTTGTCCTTATTTATCATTATTTAGTTCTCACGTATGACCGTTCCTTTCTTACTTTAATTTGAGGGATCATTCCAACTTATTGCGTAACACTCATGGACTCTATCCTCTCAAGTGTAGAATTCAGTAGGTAATCTAATTTCCAACGTAACTATCTTATGCGTCTCTCCCCTTAATACATAATTTCATCATCCCTTATATGTAAATATCCCGAAAATACAACTCTCGTTTTACATTATAGGTCCCATAATTATTTATAAGTCCCACTGGTCTTCTTTATCTCCCAAAACATTTTAATAAGGGTGTCCAAGGGTTATTTCTCATTAAATCTAATTCAACTAAATTTAAAAATTTTGAAATATTAGTCTGCCAGAAAGGGTCGATCGATCGATAGCAGGAGCTCGATCGATCGATGCGTCGATCGATCGACACTCCTGGTTCGATCGATCGATCAAACAGGTACGCAAATTCTGCAGATTAGCAGTTACGAGTTTCACAATCCAAACTCAATCAAATCCAGATTTTACACATCCAAACTCCCTAAAATTCGTACTATAATCAGTATATACCCATATTATTCATCTTCTACGCAAAGCATGCAATTTTTCATCAATAACCATGGATTAATAGGGCAAAACTGCATAAAAATCTCAAGAACCCTAAAATTTCTTTAACATGGTTCTAATCAGTCTTTTTCCAGAAATTTCTACTCCTAATTCATCATAATTTTTTGGTTAAGCCTCTACATATGAAGGGGTTACTAGATTTACACTCATATCAATTCTACATGCGATTATCCTATCTCCAATATGGATTTTCCTCTACCAAACTCGTCCTAATCACCCTAGACTAACATGAACGATGCATTAACAAAAATAAGCAAGATAAATACTTGCCTGGAAATTTCATAATTCTGGTTTGCTGACGATTTTGGTGTGGTTGCGTTCCCCGTCGCGCGATCTACGCGTTGGTGGTGGTGGCGGTGCAATCGGATGACTTTTTGGCCTTGGATTGCTTGGAAAGCTTTCTCCTTCCCTCTCCTATGGCCGTTCTAAGGTTTTGAGTATGATAACCCTAAAGGACTCTTCTAAATGGATGATATAGCCTAATAATTTTTGTGGGTTTAATTACCCAAAAATTCAAAATGTCCAAAATGCCTCCGGGGTGTTAAATAGGCCTAAAAACTCCCCGATACCCAAACTAAACCCCCGAGTACACTTTTATGACTATCTCGACCCTTCTGGACACGTTGGCTCACTCAAAAGGACCATACGGATAACTTAAAAATATTTCACTTTTATTAATCAACATTTATTCCCGACGCGACACAGGCGCGTCCCGACTTAAATTTCCCAAATTATCATTTTATTCACTCGTGACATTTAATATAACCAATATTATATTACTTTACTCATTAGTAATATTCAACAATAAGTTTCCCATAATTACTAACTCACATCACGTTAATAATTATAAAATAATTAATTTCTAGATTTATATTAAATAATTAACTCACATTAAATTTAATAAATCCCCAAATTAACAAAGCATAAAAATACGGGATATTACATACTTCCCCCCTAATAACGAAATTTTGTCCCGAAATTCAGAAAATAAGGCATACCTGGTAAGAATAAATCTGGATATCTCTCACGCATATCTGCCTCGCGCTCCCAAGTGGATTCCTCCACATTATGATGCTCCCACTGGACCCGTACAAGTGAAACTACCTTAGACCTCAATCTCCTCTCGCTACGGTCTAGGATAGCCACCGATCTCTCCTCGTAAGAGCTGTCAGGCTGTAAGTCTATCTCGTCATCGCAATGTGGGTATGGTCCATATCATCCCGAAGATATCGTCGTTGTGGAATATATCGTGAATGCGATGTAAATGCTCTGGCAGTCCCAATCAGTATGCTACCGGCCCAATCCTCTCGATAATGGGAAATGGTCCCACGTACCTCGGGGCCAATTTCCCTTTCTTCCCGAACCTCATCACTCCTTTCATAGGAGATACACGTAGTAACACTTGGTCCCCCACATTAAATTCTCGGAAGAACCATTTCGCATCGGCGTAGCTTTTCTGCCTGTCCTGGGCTACTCGAATGCGACTCCTGATCATCTCAATCCTCGCGGAGGTTTCCTAAATTACCTCTGGTCCTAACAACTTGTTATCCCCCACCTTTAGCCAACAAGTTGGGGAACGACAAGGTCTACCATAAAAGCCTCTAATGGAGCCATGCCAATCGTGAACTGATAAGAGTTATTATAAGCGAACTCTACCAGTGGAAGATGTGGCTGCCAACCTCCTCAAAAATCAAGAACACACATGCGTAGCATATCCTCCAACATCTGATTAGTACGCTCTGTCTGTCCATCTGACTGTGGGTGATAAGCTGAACTCAATCTCAACTCTGCACCCATAGCCTCCTGAAAGCTGTCCTAGAAACGCAACACGAAAATCTTGTCTCTATCTGACACAATATTCAGGGGCACCCCATGTAATCTAACAATCTCAGCAATGAACAACTGAGCATACTGACCCGTGGTATAGTCTGTCCGCACCGGCAGAAAATGAGCCACCTTGGTCAATCGCTCTACAATCCCCCAGATAGAGTCGTGGCCTCGCTGTGATGTAGGCAACCCTATAATAAAGTCCATGGAAATACTCTCCCACTTCCACGCGGGTATTTCCAATGGCTGAAGCAACACTGACGGTTTCTGATGGTCCACCTTTACCAGTTGGCAGGTAGAACACTTTGACACAAATTCAGCAATGTCCTTCTTCATCCCATTCCACCAGTATTATCGCCTTATATCCTGGTACATTTGATCTCCTCCAGGATGTACCACAAATCGGGACCCGTGAGACTGGATCATCACTGCATGACGTAATTTTGCTCCTTCTGGAACCACCAATCTCCCATTAAACCTCAAACCCCCATCAGAACTAACAGAATAGGACTCAGCATCCTCAGCTAAAATTCGTACAATCTGCTCCGGGAAAAATGGATCTGCGGTCTGTGCCTGTATCACCCTCGTAACAATCTCGGGTGTCACTGTCATAACAGATATGAAAGAATGGGCTACTGCGTCCTGGTAACCCAACTCCTTCCACTTTTCTTTCCAGACGTTCGCTACATCGTCTACCGGTCTATGGCTCAACGCATCAGCAACTACGTTGGCCTTCCCCGGATGGTATTGTATGTCGAACTGATAATCCTTCACAAACTCTAACCATCTGTACCGACGCATATTCATCTCTAGCTGAGTGAACAGGTACTGCAGTGACTTGTGGTCTATGAACAAGCAGAATTTCTCCCACAATAAATAGTGCCTCCATATCCTCAATGCAAAAATGACCGTTGCTAACTCCAGGTCATGGGTGGAGTAATTCTTCTCATGCGGCTTAAGCTTGCGGGAGGAAAAAGCTATAGCCTTCTCTTCCTGCTGAAGTACTCCCCCAAGTCCCCGTAAAGAGGCATCGGTGTAAACCAAGTACTCCACACCCGACTTCGGTAAGGCAAGGAATGGTGCTGAAGTAAGCTTGTCTTTCAGCTCGTCGAAAGCCAATTTATAAGCATCATCCCAAATATATGGTACCCCTTTGCGAGTCAGGTTCATCAATGGACCCGCTATTTTGGAGAATCCTCGAATGAATCTCCTGTAGTATTCGGCTAACCCCAAGAAACTACGCACTTCCGTTGGTGTTGTGGGCTGTCCTCACTCCCTCACCGCTGACACTTTACTCAGGTCGACTGCTATCCCCTGCTCAGAAACAACATGGCCCAAGAACTGTACTTCTCGTAACCAGAATCCGCACTTCTCGTACATGGCATACAATTGATGCTCTCATAGATTCTGAAGAACCTATATCAAATGCTCGGCATGCTCCTCCTCGGAGTGTGAATATATCAAAATGTCATCTATGAAGACAATGACAAACTGATCTAAGAACTCTCTGAACACTTGGTTCATTAAGTCCATGAACACGACCGGAGCATTTGTGAGGCCAAATGGCACCACCCTGAACTCATAGGACCCATATCTTGTCAAGAAGGCAGTCTTTGAAACATCCTGCTCCCTAATATGTAGTTGATGGTACCCCGACCTCAGATCAATCTTCGAAAAGAAAGTTACTCCCCTCAGCTGGTCGAACAGATCATCGATTCGAGGCAACAGATACTCGTTCCGTATCGTGACCTTGTTCAGCTCCCGGTAGTCCACACACAGCCTCAGTGAACCATCTCTCTTTTTCACAAACAAGACTGGAGTGCCCCAGGGTGAGGTACTCCTGTGAATGAAGCCCTGACCTAACAGTTGCTCTATCTGATCTCGTAACTCTTGCATCTCCTCCGGAGCCATATGGTAGGGAGCACGTGCTATCGGTCTAGTATCCGGTAATAAATCTCTGACAAAGTCTATCTCTCGACTGGGGGGTAGGCCTGGTATCTCCTGAAACACATCAGGATACTCACGGACAACTGGGATCGAGTCTAAGGGAATCACAACCTCCTTAGAGGTATCCTCCTCTATGTAATACAAATGAGCGATCGAGCTTCCCTCTGGGCGAGGCATCGCCACTACAAACATCTATTACCCCGGAATGGCAAAAATAATACTCCCACCGAAACAATATATCATGGCCTTGTAATGAGCGAGTCAATCCATACCGATAATAGCGTCATGCTCATGCATATCTAAGACTAACATGTCTGCAGGTAATACCAAGCTACCAATCTCTACCCCCACACCCCGACATATAAATAAAATAAGCGAACCACTCCCCAGTGGTGATTCTACACACATCAAAGTGCTCTCTGCTGTTGCTAATAACCCTAAGGACTTCGCAAAATAAATGGCTATAAAATAGTGCGTCGCCCCAGTATCAAAAAAAATGCGACCCATAGTACCAAGGATAGGAAACATACCCTCAATTGCGGGTGGTGCCTGTGGAGCTACTGCTTGGTGGACGTTATAGACACGTCCATACTGTAACTGCCCCTGCTGCACTGGAGCTGCTGGAATGGCTGGTAGGTCTAGTACCTGGGCTAGTGCTGGGAGGGTAGCTGGAAAAAGTGGCCTCTGTGGCTCATTACAGGCACCCTGCTGCTGTGGGGCCCTCTCTCCCTCCGGATAATCCTGGCACCTATAGCCATGCTTGCCGCACCCAAAACATCGGCATTTGAAATTTCCTCCCCTCTGACCCTGCTAACCACAGCCCTGCTGGCCGTTACCACCCCGCCACTGGCCCTGTTGGCCCTGGTGAAAATGTTGTTGGCCCTGTTGGCCCTGCTGCTGACCCTGCTGCTGTCGGTGTTGGCCTTACTGGCCCTGCTGATTAGGCTGGCCCTGTTAACCCTGTCGACCCTGCCTATAACCCCCAAATCCCTGCCTGGAATCACCTGATCGGAAGCGCTTGGCAGGGTCCCCTGATGGGAACTCTGCTCATGCTGACGAATCTGTCCCTAGGATGTCGGTGCTCCACCAGCGCCACTACCCTCTGTCCTGCCCTGCTAGCCAGACTCTCCTGCTTGCTTTCTTCCCTGCAGGTGGAAGTGGTGATCCTGGCAATGTAGTAAAGCAGCATTTAGTACATCAGTGAAAGTACTCAGAGATAGATTCCCTATAAGGTGCTGACAGATCCTCCAAGCTAACCCGTCCACAAACAGCATTATCTTCTTACCCTCAGTAGGTTCCTCATCTGGCACTATGGTGAGAAGTCTCTTGAATTCTTCCTCATACTCAGTAACGGTAGAATTCTCCTGCTTCAAGTTCATTAATTTCCGCCTCATCTAAGTCTGCACGACGGGTGGAAAGTACTTGCGGTCAAACCGCTCCCAGAATGACTGAATCGGGATCGTATCCCTCTCCTCCAACGTGGTAGTGAACTCCCACCACTGCAAAGCGGCCCCCACCAGCTTAAAGGAAGCCAACAACTGTTTCTGTACGTCTGTGCACTCATACATACGAAGATGCCGCTGGATATCTTTCTTCCATTGGCTGACGATGACAATATTTGAACTACCGGAGAACTCAGGGGGATGCGCCTTCTGAAAGGCATCCCTAACCCGCTCTCATATAGATGGAAGTTGTGCATGTACTGGTGCCACTGCCTGAATCTGGGGTGGATCCTGCTGTACCACCGCTAGTGCGGCATTCGCTGCCTGAGCAACAATAGCGGCTACCTCATTAGCATTCATCGTACCCTGTGCCGGAGCTACTGGCTACTCAGCTGTGGCACGCCTATCCTTTGGTTCACGTCTCGAAGGCATCTGAAACGTGAAGAAATTTATTAGTCTACAGTTATTATCAAATCTCAAATAGCTGAAGACGTAAACGTAAAAGCAAGAATACAACAATCTTAAAATAGGGCTCTATAGCAAAAATGTTAAGCTGAAAGCGAAATAAGCCGTACAGATCCTAAGGACACTAGAACCTGATGCTCTGATACCACCTGTGACACTCCGCCTAATTAAATATCGGGCGATCACTCCTTTATTAAATTAAAATCAAGGTGAACAGTTGGTCATTCTTAGCATCACTGTCGAAAAATAACTTATCCAATTTAAACACCCTAAATAATTAAGCTAAGTGTCAAAATCATTTTTAGACATTACTTTCCAAATTTTATTTTATAAACCAAGATTAAAATATGTACAACAATTCAATATTAAAGAATCACACAAAAATTATCATGAAACATATAATCCAAATAAATTTAACATTCAACAACTAAGTACCAACATTAAAAATTTAAAGTAAAACATCCAAACAGTAATAAATCCCAAAGTGACAATACTAGAAAGAAATGAATCACAATGTCCAATAAAACAAATGGATAATGGGAATGGGCGACACATGCCCAACTGAATAAATAAGCTAGGAGTGGAATCAAATAAATGAAGTCGTCTAAGCAAGAGGCCTGCAACTCCCACCTACCCTGCAACGCGTTCCTTCCAAAGGATATTATGCAAGACGCCCCTGTGGCTGTGCACCTCTAATATATACATATAGATACAAGAGAGAAAGGAAAATTGAAACGGGTCAGAGCCCGATATTGTAAATGATTTAAAATTTGTTTACCAAGTATTTAAAATGTTTACAGGCCAATGCAACAACATATTAGTGCGACACTCTCTTGAGAAATTCTCACCTCTTTTCTAATGTGCACACCTATCGCACTAATCTTCCCAATGGTTTAACTTATCTTAGGTTACTCGCAAGATTTAAAACTGAACATTATAATTGTTTAAGAGGAAAATTTCATTCAGTAACAAAGCTCTCATTTTAAATTTATTTATTAATAAAGTTCCCAGTGTTCCATTATACTTTTCAAAACAAGTATTTCCAATTAGAAGTTATTATTCATTTCTTACCTACCATAGCGCCATAGGTAGTTCCAAATTTCAGGAATTCATATATATATCAAATACTCGTACAATATATATATTTTAACAACACCCCACATAAAAATTATGGTGCGTGCATACTCTGCTATCCAATCCCCGTATCACTCGTACTAAGGGAAATACAAGTTCGGAATCACTCTCGAACTGTATTAACACATACACAAATAATATTGAGGCAAAGCATAGATTCCAAGTCTCTAAGAGGATAGCACATGCCCTCACGTCTCTTAGGACCGTCTGAACTATCGATTCGATAGCCTGTACCAAGGATTTCTATCTTCTAGGGTACGAGTCAATATCCCCCATAAAGGCACATCGAGATAAGATCATCCCAGCGCGGTAACCTCAGGGATAGCAAGTAGCGCGGGCACGATTTTCACACATAAGTAGTATATGCATAAACACAGTCATATAACTAAACTACTATCACCATATCAAATTAGGTACATTTCTAATCCCCTAATTACGACATTTGTCCTTATTTATCATTATTTAGTTCTCACGTATGACCGTTCCTTTCTTACTTTAATTTGAGGGATCATTCCAACATATTGCGTAACACTCATGGACTCTATCCTCTCAAGTGTAGAATTCAGTACGTACTCTAATTTCCAACGTAACTATCTTACGCGTCTCTCCCCTTAATACATAATTTCATCATCCCTTATATGTAAATATCCCGAAAATACAACTCTCGTTTTACATTAAAGGTCCCATAATTATTTATAAGTCCCACGGGTCTTCTTTATCTCCCAAAAAATTTTAATAAGGGTTTCCAAGGGTTATTTCTCATTAAATCTAATTCAACTAAATTTAAAAATGGGAAATATTAGTCTGCCAGAAGGGGTCGATCGATCGATAGCAGGAGCTCAATCGATCGATGCGTCGATCGATCGACACTCCTGGTTCGATCGATCGATCAAACAGGTACGCGAATTCTGCAGATTAGCAGTTACGGGTTTCACAATCCAAAATCAATTAAATCCAGATTTTACACACCCAAACTCCCTAAAATTCGTACTATAATCAGTATATACCCATATTATTCATCTTCTACGTAAAGCATGCAATTTTTCATCAATAACCATGGATTAATAGGGCAAAACTTCATAAAAATCTCAAAAACCCTAGAATTTCTTTAACATGGTTCTAATCAGTCTTTTTTCAGAAATTTCTACTCCTAATTCATCATAATTTCGTGGTTAAACCTCTACATATGAAGGGGTTACTAGATTTACACTCATATCAATTCTACATGCGATTTTCCTATCTCCAACATGGATTTTCTTCTACCAAACTCGTCTTAATCACCCTAGACTAACATGAACGATGCATTAACAAAAATAAGCAAGATAAATACTTTCCTGGAAATTTCAGAATTCTGATTTGCTGACGATTTTGGTGTGGTTGTGTTCCCTGTCGAGCGATCTACGCGTTGGTGGTGGTGGTGGTGGCGGTGCAATCGGATGACTTTTTGGCCTTGGATTGCTTGGAAAGCTTTCTCCTTCCCTCCCCTATGGTCGTTCTAAGGTTTTGAGTCTGATAACCCTAAAGGATTCTTCTAAATGGCTGATATAACCTAATAATTTTCGTGGGTTTAATTACCCAAAAATGCAAAATGTCCAAAATGCCCTCCCGGGGTGTTAAATAGGCCTAAAAACTCCCCGAGACCCAAACTAAACCCCCGAGTACACTTTTCTGATTATCTCGACCCTTCCGGACACGTTGGCGCACTCAAAACAACCATACGGATAACTTAAAAATATTTCACTTTTATTAATCAACATTTATTCCCGACGCGACACAGGCGCGTCCCGACTTAAATTTCCCAAATTGTCATTTTATTCACTCGTGACATTTCATAGAACCAATATTTATATTACTTTACTCATTAGTAATATTCAACAACAAGTTTCCCATAATTACTAACTCACATCACGTTAATAATTATAAAATAATTAATTTCCGGATTTATATTAAATAATTAACTCACATTAAATTTAATAAATCCCCAAATTAATAAAGCATAAAAATACGGGGTATTACACTTTGTTTATTGGACTATTTACCCTCTTAAGGGATAACAACCAATCAAACAATATTCAATGATCTTAAATTCATCTAGAAAATTCTTCAACGAAACAAACTTTGTAAAAAAATCACAAATATATTTACCTAGGTTCAAAGGATTTACACGGTTCTTTAAATTTTGTAGTCTACCCTCCGCATACCAACTTTAAAAAAAAGGTACCTTTAAATTTTACAGTCTACCTTACGCATACCAACTTAAAATTTCAATGGTTTAAGATTGAATTTGCAAACAAGAGAGAAGAAAAATAAACCTTGGCCGAAATGAAATCAATTAGTGAAACAACATGAAATGAACAACACAAAAGGAGAGAGAGCTGTTCTACAAATCAATTTCTTAGAAACTCCCTCTTTTGGCTCCTTTAAAGCAATATAAAGCCTTTGATCGCCTTTATAGCAATATATGTTTATATAACAACAGTGGCTATAGATAAAAAATTGAAGAAAAAACCTTACACGAACCAAATTCGACAATGAAAAATTGAACTGCTGACTTTAAAGTCGATTTTGACCCTTTGAACATCATCAAAAATAGCTCGAAATGCAATTGGCTAGACATGGGCGATACGAATGCAATGGCGCTAGAATCGCCTAATTTCAATTTACGGATAAAAAGTTATGGCATTTCTCCCAAAACTTGTCATTTTAACTTTAAACATAATAGAATCAATGCAATTCAACTATTGCTTGATCCAACTAAGAAATAATTATTGGAATTTCATTGAGCGCATAGTGATCTTATTATTTAATTCATCATTGTCAACATTCACACTACATATTACTATATTCATAAATGGAATGACACAACACAGAAAACACGCATAAGTTGACAACTATATAGCACATTGTCAACTATATACAACATTTAGTTGAAAAAAAATTGCTTAATATGATGAAAACTCAATAAATAGGAACACGACACGATTCCATCTCCAACTACCATAATCTCACACTTATAGAAACATTAGTGAAAATCAAGTATAAAACCTATTTAAGCCCTCGACACATTTGTTAATAGGTACATTTCATCTTATATTATGCACACAACCTTTAATAGGTATGTTTCATCTTTCTCTAATGCTCGACTCCAAATGTACATGTACCTTAAAGTAACTTTAGTGAGATATATTGAAATCAATTTATTAAAGAGAGCACTGTGAGTATGCATATTTGGTCTATACATTATGAGTGTAAGATGATAAAGGCAATTTTAGAATCGAAATCAAGCACTCTAAGTATTCAAAATTGGACAGAATAGAACTGTGAGTACATGATGAGTGGCGCTGTTATGAATACCTTGATAATACCCGAGAGAGATGAGAGACGTAGATGGCCTGCTGTTGCGAATCGATGTTGCTGCTGAGATGAGGGCGCAGCTTTAGCTTGCTGCTGCAAATCGTTGTTGCTGCTGAGATCCGGGCGCTACTTCAACTAAATGTAAATCTTTTTGTTTAGTTTTTGGTTGATAATCATAAAAACTTGATATGTTTATATGATGAATTAGCTAGGAATGGGCCTTATATGGAGTCACCAACTAATAAACGTTTGGCTACAGTGTGACCGTGTAATAAATAAGAATAACATGAGAGAACGCACACAATTGTTCGTATACAGGATATCTGCTTCAGTTTCAAACTTCCAAACACCAATCGACCTACTCAAATCTAGTGTATGCCTGTTCCAATGGACCTACTGAAATTGTATCGTCAATTATACACCGACGTATGCGCATAAAATAAAACAAAGTCAGCAGAAAAATTAGAGGCGATTAGTGTCTCGAATGTGGTTTTAAAAGATGTCAATGCTGCTATGAAATAATTTATTACCAAAAATTGAATTCCTCCCCACCTTAGTTCAAATATTATAACACCCATTCCTATAGAAATTTGTACAGATAACATCTCTCAATTGAAACAGGATGGATCCTAAACATAATCCATTCACCAGCACAAGAAATATTATTGATATTATTGGGGAAATAACGAAACTTAGTTGACCAATCATGATTTAGTAAGATAAAATCAACATATAAAACCACATGGAGTGAATTACCTTATTGCACAGAGCCTGCTAACTAATGAATCATTTACTAAATTAGTATGATTAGCTTGAAAGTAGTGTCGTTCAAGAAGAATTCATCCAAAACAGTCATCAAGTCATGGCATTATTTTCCTCCTCACAGTTAGACATGTTTAAATATGTCAACCATGACATCATTTTCTTAACCCCTTACCTTTGTTTTATTCTGTCAATAGTCCACTGCCAATAGTCAGCTGTCCAACAAGTTGAAGCAAGGCATGGATAGCAGAAATTCTTTTTAAAATGCCTGTCCATATTCTTCAAGTCAACGAAGTTAATACAATCAAGATAATCCCATATGGATTAATGAAAAAATTTTGAGTGATAAATAGATGTTACCGTCAAGTGCTCAAATTTCCACTTCAATTACCTGCAGTAAAAAATGAGCATTCGTGAAAAGAAAGTAGATAGTTAAATAAAAAGATCAATAAAAATGCCAAGAATTTATCTGTTTGTAACTAACATTTGTTCTAGAGAGAATTTTTGAAGGTGTTTTCAGGACATTTAAAGTGATCTTATAAAATACAAGGTAGATATCAAGTGTCACACTAGTTTCAAATAACTCGTACTTAAAACCATTATTTACGATTTTCGACCTATGTGTCGCCAAAATAAGTCTTTAACGACGCATAAGGGTTTCTTTACAACTTTTCATATTTTAATACGTTGATCATATAAATCATTATTTGAAACTATTATTTTCAATTTTATCATTCTTGTAATAATCATTCATGGTTTTCTTCTGTAGTTCCCTAGTTCTGAATCCATTCTTGTAATAAATATAAATTAAATTAATGAAGGAAAATCATATGGACAATACAAACGAGAAGAATTGTTTTTAATGATATGTGAAGATTCTTTCTGATTTGTTTTTAAGTATTAACTAGAGCACAAACATGCCCATTTATCCAATTTAGTTTCATGTGATTACTTAATTTGCCTCTTTTGCTTCATTTTTCTCAATCAAGGTTGTTTTGCACATTTTTTTTATATTCAAATATCAATTACTTCATTAGAAGAACCCTGAATGTACCTCATTGAAAAATCAATGTTGCCAAGGCTGTTGGACCTCCTTTGAGCTGTCTAGATCCTCACTTCAAGTTTGGCAGTAAGTCTTCCTTTTGAACTCGTATCAGCTTGCCTTTGACTTGATCTAGATGGAATTACAACAGGTTGTGTTGGAGCAGTTGGGGGGGAGGAGGCAGGGAGCACTTGCAGCAGGGATTCTTCTTGGACTTGCTATAGTTGGGGTGGCACTTGCAACATCATTTCTTCTTATACTTGTAATGCTTTCTGTAGCTTATTCAACTCCACTATTTGTAGTTGTAGAACTTTCATCCCCTCCCCTTCCTCCCTTATCTCCAACATTAGCACAATACAACAAGGCAATAATCATTTTAAGACATTCCAATTTTAAGAGAGAGACTTACTCTTAATGATTTTGATTCGCTCGATACAAAGCTGAATACACAACACCACTGCCAAATCTGATTATATGACATATGTATTAGACACCAACAATAATCATATCAATAAATCACAGAGATTTAAAAAACATTGGTGTCTACAATCAGAAACAAACCACTAAGTAAATAACAGACAAAACCACCTAATTACAATCCCAAATATCCAAAACACAAATAAAAAACTATATAAAGATCTTTCAAACCTATATAACAGTTTACATAGATACTTTCTTATTAGGTCTCTTATATTAAATGGATGGAAATTTCCCATATTCGTGAATCACATACAAACAATGTAAATCGTGTTATCGAAATTAAAAAAGGTCAAGATTACTCGTTTCAATGCAGAACTGGAATATGTACCAATTTGGGGGTTTCTTGCCCTCATGCCATGTTATGTAGGGAAAATAAACTTTCGAACCAAGGCACAAAAATCAAAATGAATAACAAAATGTTCAGTTCTAGATAAAATTGGACAAGTGAAAAGAAAATATAGTCAAAATAATATGTATTGTATCATTTAAAGTTACATCAATTATAAATAGAGAAATGTATTTATACATACATTAATTAAGATAAAAAATATAAAATTAGCATTTGAAAGAGGGGTTTTCCTTTGGAAACTAAAGTGAAAACGAGTGTTTAGTGGGGGTAGTGAAAAAGTGAGCAGGGAAAGTGAAATGTAAGGGGGGGGGAAACTAATATTTGCACCACCGTTCCTAAAAAACACATACGAAATGGCCTTAAGTGACAATTCAGAAAAACCCTTTTTAAAGAGTGCGACATCATGACCCGTTAATATCATCAAACCTTAATTGGTTGATGATATCTTGAGTACATGCACATAGAGAATTACAACATGTTCTATGTAGTTAATCATAAAGTCGCAGAGTACCCAACATTTGTTGCAACATGAATTTGTGGAGGCGAAATGAAAAGAATGGCGTGTGACCTGATTCCACACACAGAGTGATACAAATAAGGTATCCCATGTATGGCCATGCGTGATTGTGATTGTTTCACTTAAGTAGGTCATTGAAGACATTAACAAAAGTCTATGTCATTTCATTTCTAAAACTCAAGCCTAAAATCCAAAAATTCTATGATGTGTCCTCTAAAGTTTATTACATTTAAGAAGGAAAATTACTTGGTGAACTAAAGACCTCATAGTTAAAGCTCAATTATATAAGAAGAACCATCTTATCTCCCTCAACTTAAGTAGGTCACTTAAAAGAGCCATCAATTTGAAAGCCAAAGAATACGTTGCCTTACATAATGGGACCAAACTTAAAGTTGAACTAGCTCAAGAAGCCATAGATCAAATCACTCGGAGCTATGACAGCCTTTTCTCAAAGAGTCTTAAGGTAATTCAATCTTCATCCTTGGATCCTAAAAAAGTGGAGGGGAGATGATTAAAGTAAATCAATAAAAAAATATAGAGGTGCACAGATTATAACACCTTGTACAGTCAAATAACATTATCTCATTTTTTCTTCAAAACTACAAAAGAAGTTAAAGTGAGATTAAAGTTTTTCATTTTCAATAGAGTTAAGTTGATACATTCTACTATGCGTTACAACTGAAATAAGAATAAATAAAACCTTACCCAAAATTTAGATGGTCGAAACATTTGTCGACAATGAGCACTTCACAGGCTACACATTCGTCTTATCTGATATAAACATATATACAAAATAAAAGTAGTTGAGATGACGTATTAAATCAATACGAAATGAAGTACATTAGTCCCGAAAAATATATAATAAACATAGAAATCAAATTAGAACCTAAAAATCATATATTGGGCAGATTAATCCACAACAAACACTTAGTATTCGAATCAATAAGAAATATTAGAAAGACAAAATGTTGAAAATTAGATTATTTACAATTTTTAAAAATAGATTTAGAGAGACACTCGCTAAGGGTTGTCTTTGCAATATCGGGATCAGGGATTAGGGAGATAGAAAGCATGTATTAAACACATACTACACGCTAAGGGGCTACTTGGTAAGATCGAGATATGGACTAGGGGTGGCAATTCCGGCTAATGGGCCATGTTAGGACCTAACCCGACACGACCAGTCATAATTTTATTCAGCATAAACACGACATGAAATGATATCATATTTTTTTGCTAACACAAACACGACCTGTTAGTAACACAACCCGAAACGAGTATCACGATTAAAAAAATCGAGCCAATTAGACACGATTGACATGACCCGACATGATAACCCGTTAATTACTTTTTTTATTTTAATAAAAAATGGAACATACAAAACAATAATATTTTCTCCGCATAAATCCAATAGAACAAAAATATGTAGAACCAGAGTATACACATACTACACATTCTTATAATGTACTAAATAGGGAACTAAAATCTAAATGGGGAATAGTCAATATACATAGTATACACATACTAAACAGAGAACAAAAGTCTAAACAAGCCTGAAATTGGAACATACAAAATTGACCCATTGGTTTCAAAATTGAACCCATCCCTTACAGTGATTTTGTAAGGTTTTGTAATGGTTTGTAAGGGTTTGTAAGTGTAAAATAAAAATGGATTCTTACCGGTGTTGGTCTGAACGACGACGGAGAGGAGAGGTCTGAATGGCGATGGAGAGAAAGAGGACGGTGTTGGACTGGCAAGAGGGAGAGGGAAAGAGAAAAAATGAAATATGATTTATCATAGGGTTGTGTAGAAGCGGGAATCAATTTTGGAGGGAAAGAGGAGAGAGTGCGGGAGATGAAAAATTTGGAAGGAGATAATTTTTTTAGGTTATTTATATTTTAGTTAGGTGTACTCAATTTTGGCACACTTTTAAACAGTGCTAAAATTTAGCACGGTTTTAAACTGTGCAAGATTGTTATTAAACCGTGCCATAATTTGGCACGATTTTAAAGTGTGCCAGATTATAATATCAAGGTGTGCCAAATTACTATTTTTGGTGTACTGCCATCCCTAAAAACAGACGCTATGAGCTGGGGAATATACTCGCCCTACATTCGCTAGCCAGGGAACTCATCCACATCGCACAACCTCCGAAGATAGCATTAATATCGGTATGCTTTATTATAAATATTATTCAACAAATATTTATATATCATATATATACTACACGTCACCGTATATATATAGAAATCAAGGCTACCGGTGTACTATGTCCATACACAAGCCTAAAACATGTAAGTCTATAGTCCGACTTCATTTCAATTAATTATACACTAATTAATTTTTATTATTTTGATGTCACCCTACCAAGTATACCTATACTCTCTATCTTTCGACCAAAAATTCAATTGTTTCAATCCGTCAGTAATTTTTATTCGATTTAGTCTACCCACTTAATTAACATGGTTACAATTCACTAAATCAAAAACCTTAAATCTTCAAATCTTCTAAATAATTCAAGGGTAAACATTCACCAATTTAAACCTTATATTATATCCAAAATTTTAGAATCACCCAACGCAGAAACTATGTATCTCAAAACACATAACAAGTCTGAATCAGGGGAAGAAAGAAATTTGACAGGCTTAACAGGTCATTCAAACAAATAGCCCTATCGTTTGAGTGACTGTGTCTCTCGTTTGAATGAGATACAAGGTCGTTCAAACGACCCTGGTATCCTCTCCTTCTCCAATCTGCCCAGAAAACCTAGTTCATAATTAACACGTTGTAAACCTTCATTCTGTACAGATTTCTTCATCAAAATATCCCCAGATTCATCCTAAATCCATACTTTTATCATAATCAATCCAAACCCGACAATTTCATCAATTAGGGAATCAAATTCATCAAATCTTAACTCCTCTAAAGATTTATAAATTCCTAATAAAAGAAATCTTCAATTTCTTATGAACACAAACACTAACATATTAATTGATTCCCACCTCCTTTAATATGAATAGGTAAATACAAATTAACAATTGAAATTTAAACCACTTGCCACAATTTGTAGATCAAAGCCTTTGGATGAGGATATTGGATTGAATTCAAGGATCTTCTCTTGTTCTTGAAGTTTTCTCCCCAAATCCCCAAATTGTCTTCTAATGGCTTTTCTCTCAAGCTATCCATAATTTTAGTCTTCTAAAATGACTTTAAGTTGCCTTACACTTACACAATTAGGGTTACAAGATCAAATCCCGTTTTGGGGCTCATGGGCCTCCTAAAAAGGGCCCAAAAATATTTCTAATTAAGTTCTGAAACCCGTTATATACATATGGCCACCCATTTCAGACTATTTCGACCCTATCGGACTCAATCGCGCGCTCAAAATTTCCTTCCGGATAATAATTTTTTTAAATTAACTTCCACTCGTCAATTTATTTAAATATTCTCACTTTTAAATATCCCAATTAATTAATTCTGATTAATTTATGACACGAGTAAATTACTAAATTACCGAATTAATTAATAAAGATAAAAATCCAGATTTTACGAGGTGTTACAGCTAATTATGGTTCAAGTGAAAACCGATCACGTAAGTAATAAACCCGGTAATATGGGGTCTAATCCGCAGGGAAATAGGACGAATGCTCGTGATGACAATATATAAGATGACTAACCCTAAACTGACTCAAGAAAAGAAAAGGAAAAGGTGATAAAATTGTGGAATGTGATTTCTACTAACTAAATGAAAATCAAATTAAACTACTAACTAAACTACGTATGCATAGTTAAACTACTCTGATTAACTAAATATGAATGAGAAAAATTGGTTGGAATTCAATCCCCTGAACCCTAGTAATTTACCGGATATAAAACTGGTCCTGAATTAGATAATTGATTAAATCCAATCTTTAGTAATCTCAATTGTTACACATATGAGGATACTAGCCCGTATCATACATAATTAAGAGTAAGAATAAAGAGGTGTCAAAATAGCTAACACGCGCGTCGCACTCTTAAACACCCCGGTTACCTAAGGAAAATGAGGTTAAAAGCCCTACGACGGTTTTGATTACTACACAACACGATTCAATCACTTATTTAATTCAGAGAACTAATTTTATAGTCATGCAAACTACATCGGGTTGGGGTCATGCATCCCAACCCTTAAAAATCTAGTCTAACATGGTGCAGTTAAGTAAAGCTATGTTTTTACTATGCATATAGTCAAAACCATTATGAAATTATACTTAGATAAGAAAGAGAATTAAAGAAATAATGGAAATAAACAAATCATGCACGAATTATAAACCTCAAATAATAAAGGAGAAGAAACAAACTTTATTGCAAAAATATTGAATTGTAAATCATGAAATTATAAACTTGAGTTCCTAGGGTTCTTATACTTTTTCTCTTTGTAAAACTATGCAAAAAAGGAGCTCCTGCATGTCTAGTAACAAGTTGGAATAAAAAAACACTACGTTTTTATGAGAGTTTGAGCCATGCACAACTCTAATTTAGAAGAAAACCAATTCAAAAAATCTTCAGCCGAACCGATCCGGGCTAAGGGCATCGGTTCGGTTCACTTTATATAGAAGTTTGGAAGCACCGGACCGATTCATTTTTCCTCCTCATCGGTTCGGTTCTTCTTATACAAAAGATTTACCAAGACCGGGCCGGTTTATTTTTCCTCCTCATCGGTTAGGTTTTGTTTATTCTGAACATTTTTCTTCTTGTGATTTTCTCTCAACTTCGATGCTTCATAACTTTTGATCGGAGACTCGGATTTGGATGTCGTTTCTTCTTATGTGCTTGTAGACTTTAGGTCTTCAACTTTTCTTCAGGCTTCTCGTCTGAATTCTAGATGTAGAATTATTGTTTTGCCCCTTGACTTTTCTTCTTTTCTCTTCTTTCTTTCTTTCGGTTTGTTTATTTCTTTGCGTGCAATAAATATTTGCAAAATCGATGAAAACTACACAACTCGACTTACTCATTAGAAAATGTCAGTAGCAAGGATATTTGATAAATCAGCTTGAATTACACCGCATGGAGTGTTAAAAGACTCTAAATTACGGGGATAAATATAAAGAATTAATTCCTATGTTGTTACCACTTGAATTGATTTATGATTGGTTAATGTTTATTATTAATAAACTATTAGAACATATTGGAAATCATGATCGTTAAAATGAATTATGAATACGAAACTATAATCTCATTTTTCAACACTCTAATTTGTTCCCTTTCAGTGTACCAGTTTGGGAAGTCGAAAAATTTATGCACTAGCATATGCAGCAAAGTCTACATATAAATACTGTGGCAGGTAAATTATAAGAATCTCGAATGAGAACTAAGATTGCTACATAAAGTTAGATTTTTCCATCTTCATTATTAGTAGGGAAAATGTGCATATCTTACAAGTATTCATTATAATCTGATATGCCCACTTTACAGTATCTCTAACTCTCATCAATCTTTTCCATGTATTAAATTCCTCTAAAATCTGATATGCTTACTTTACATGGGTGTAATCAACAACTCATTGTTATAATTAACCAGTGAATTCTTTAGAGAAAAATTGCACATCTTCATTCTTTATATCACCATGATCAGTCAACCTCATTCCATTCTCATCTATAATTGTATGAATCATTAACTTGGGCCATCATTCTTTAATATGCTTTTTTTGTTGATTAATTAGAGAAAAATTGCATGACTTCATTCTTTATAACTATTGATATGCTGTTGTATAAATCATTAACTTGGACCTTTTTTCCTTAATATGAATGAGTCGGATCTTGACTGCGAGGAAATAAAATCAGCTCATTTATGATTTAGGAGACTAAATTACATGAGTTCAAACCGAATCCAATCGAGCTTGATTTTTCAAAATGACTCTAGCATAATTCGTTTTCTTAACATATAACCCGATTTTGATATGTTCATGAATAGGCGAGTTCCTTTACCGCCTAAAGAATAAACAAGGTAAATAAATTTTGGAGTATGTTGATAATTGAAAAATCGTATAAAAGGAGGATAAACCATGTCCTAGTGGGATATTGTGGCCCTTCAACCTTATAAAAGGGAGTCTAGGCCACAAGTTTTGAACTAATTGTCCCAAGCTCAAAGATCAGGGCGGTTGTAACCAGTCGAGGAAGAGGGTGCTTTTGATGTGGAAAAATATATACCTTCTAATGATGTTGAGGGGGGGTGCTGGAAGTGAATTAGATAATGAGTTAGAGTCAATTGAAGTCCAGTGACAAGACTATAAGATATCCTCAATAGATTAGAACTCTTAGATAAACAAGTTTAGACAACGCACATATTCTTACCATTCGTAATGCTTTATCATGTTTTTTCAGTACTCTCAATAGTCAATATCTATGACAGTTTGTGACAGTGATACAAGGTACTATTTTTGTTTTTATTCCAAAGGGCTTTTGTTGTTTTATGCCTAATGCTTTGCATACTCCTTATATGGTAGTGTGTCTGTTAATACTATTATCCAGCTGATACTACTAATACTGTTAATATATAATCTTTCTTCTACAACCGATGTTCACTAAAAATGTAGATTCATTAATGGCAAGTGAGATAAGCAAATCAAATGTTAAAAAATCCGTTCTGAGGTGGATGTGGCAGTGGATCTAGAAAAATAGGTTCCTTATCTTTCAGCTAAATTTGTCAAAGTAAAAGGCTCTTTCTTTGACAAATCAGTTGAGAGATACGCAATGTATCTTTCTAGATCCACAGCTAATACGATTAAATAATTTTTCATTGCTGATAGTATTTCTGCTAATATTGCTAAGCAGTACACTCAACTATTTTTCTAGATCCACTGCTAAATAGCTTTGCTAAATATATTTAGTATGCAAAACAATATATGATAGTAAGGGTAAAGTAAAATACACTGCTAACACTGTTAAATTTGTCAAATAAAAAGTATTTGAGGATAATATGGTATTTAGATAATGAAATGTTACGGTGATCTATCCATATTGTAAAGTATTTTGAGATCATAAGGGTACCATCTACCATTTTTGTTAATGATTTTTTATTATAATTTTTTTCCTCTCATTTAATTAATTTAATTAGTTGTGACTTCAGTAAACATAATCATGTTTATGTTTAGTACTGATTGTTTAGACATTAAGTTAATTTTTGTATATTTATTATGGATTTCAACTAATAGCTTAATTTTTTGTTGTTTAATATTCAGATTATGACAAATATGAGGCCTTAGTTGGGAACTCGTACTGCTTTGAGGCCCATCCCAGCCCATTACAAATGTGAACGAGTTGTTTGACCGATTGGTGATTTATATTTTTTTATTAGATTGAAAATTTATTATTGTGTTTAAGTATTATTTTTATCATCATTTTTTAAGTTGCCAATAATGATAATTTGGTTTATATAATGACCGGGATGGACTATTTGTAAAATCTATCCAAAAACTTTAAATCGTTACAAATTTTTATGTTTTATAATAAATTTTAGGATTACAAGTCTTAATTGATGCAATTTTTGGTAAGTGTTCGTCATGCCTTTAGGCACAAGCATATCTTATAATCTCTCTCTCTCTCTCTCTCTCTCTCTCTCTCTCTCTCTCTCTCTCTCTATATATATATATATATATATATATATATATATATATATATATATGAGGAAGGATCACCTACATCATGATGTATACATCACACCTAATCCCTAAGAAACCTTTTTTCCAAACTTTTTATTTTCTCTCGAATTTAACCTTCCAATCAACCTAGATTCAAAAAATTAGATCAAAATAATTTTTGTAACTATTTTTAAAAAATTCTTAAAAAACTTTTGGTGCAGATCCTTATAAATAAGGTATTTTGAGAATTTTTTTGTGAATTTTTTAAAAATAGCTACAAAAGGTACTTTGACCTAATTTTTTGAACATGGATTTATTGGAATGTTAATTTTAAGAAAAAATAAAAGAAATTGAAAAAAATAAGTTTTTTAGGACCTACAACTAGGTGTGATGTATGGATGATGTATATAGAATGATGTAGGTGAGAATTCTCCACATATATATAGATGGATATATATATTTATATGAACTAGAAGACTTCATGTGTTATAATTGTGATGGTGAGTGTTCTCGGCAGGAGGAAAAAATCCCGTGGGACCACACTTTTTGTTATTATCTATTTCGATAGACATTATTATTTCATAATATTACTATATATGTGATAAAGGAGGAGAAGTTTAAGATGAAGAAACGACTAAGCGTTATTACCATTGTGTGTTGTCGACAAATAAACGGTCCAATCTTTTCCCACTTTTGTGTTGTCGATATCTAAAGAAATCAACAAATAAAAAAATATTTTTTATCCCTTATAAAAGAGGCACTCGACCAAACATTTCATCCACAAATAAATTAATTCTCTCTTTCTCTCCTGTTATACTCAGATAAAAAACCACCCATGATCCCTAAAACCACCACTCCAGCCTATGTTTTTAGATGATTTTTCACTACTTGACCCATATTTCAACTAGTTTTTTTTTTAGTGAAATCCAAAAACTAAATAGCCCATTTTAGTGAAAGATTTTGTAGAACCATTTTGGATATATTCCAGCTGGTATTTTATGAAATCTTGGAGTACACTTTGAGGTATATTTTAGTGGAGTTGAAGGGTATTTTGGGTGTATCAGAAGGGGGTATTTGGAGATATTTTGTGGCATTTCTTGGAGTCTATGATGGAACCATTGGAGGCATTTTTTGTAATCTTTCTTAGAGGTTTGGAGATTATTTTTCTATATATATTTTGGGTGGATATTATCATTGAGGTAGGGGTTTCTATCCATATTTTTAAAAATTAATTTAATACATGCTACTAGTATAGCTTTGTGTGATTCCACTTGCTATATGCATATGTATGTACATACTGCATGCTTTAGCAAATGAAATGCATGATTTTATGTGGAAAGAATAAAGTTTTCAATTCAAGTATTGGACAACATATTTTATAAAGAAATACATGCTCATAGTGGAAATTATTTAGCTTAATAATTTTATAATATTAAGTTTTAAAAACCATAAAATGCTCCTTTGTTGTATGTGCCTATTTAGGGTGAGTTTGGGTAAATACACATGATACCAAAGGTTTACACGACTAAAATGTTGTTTAAGTATTAAAATGTCATGACAGGGAGAGTGAAGTGGTCAAACCTGAAATATGCAAAGTTGTTTAGTTATTTACAAAAATGGTCGCACCAACGGTTGATAAATGGTAAAAGGGCACAAAAAATATGTCAAAGCTGTGTTTGAACTTGAAATGTTTAAGTTTCACAAAGTAGTAAATAAGTCATGTTTTCTAATAGGAAAATACCGAGTTTTGAGGTAAAATTATAAAATGGATATTTAAAATATGTGAGACTTGGAAACAATATTGTTTTTAGGACAAGATTCATCCAGAGTATTTGGACTCATCGATCGTCTTAAAAATTAAAGGATAAGGAATGACGAAAGTTAAAGAAATTAAGTTATAAATATGTAGCAAGTGAAAAGACACTTGGAGTAATCGGCAAATTTAAGAAGAACCCTGAGCTTTGGGGTGAATATTTATATTTAGACCCAAAACAACTGGTCAATAAATCATGGGTTATGTCATTTATGGCGGATGGCGAAAGTCATTTGGTGAAAATCTGATTAAAAGTGAAGGAATGATTTAGAGTATGGAGCTCTTCAAAGGATAAAAATGGATAAATTAAGTATTGATATGGATAGTGTTAAAAATACATTATGGTTTAATTAACGGGACTCGAGTAGGAGTCAAAGTTAAATTAAAGGTTAAGCATGTGTTGGACTCATCACCGATTAATTACATCCTAGTTGCATTGGGCAAATTAAGTAAATTAAAAGAATTTTTGCAAAGTAAAAGACATTGTATATGTATAGATATTTTGTTTCTATATTATGGTCTTTTAGTATTTCCCTTGCTGGGCATATGCTTATATCTTTAATTTGCTAACCCCCCCCCCCCCCCCCCCAGTACCTCGGGAAAGGAAAACGGTAAAGGCAAGGAGGGATAATTACATCATTAGTACTTTATTTTGTGACACTCCGCCTAATTAAATATCGGGTGATCAGTCATTTATTAAATTAAATCAGAATATCAAGTTAGTTCATACTTAGCATCACTATCGGAAAAAAAATCTTATTAATTCACCTAATAATTAATTAAGCTAAGTGTCAAAAAATTTCCAATTTTAATTTAATTAAATTCATTCCACCATAGGAATAAAATAAGTAACATCACATCACAGCTGAATTAAAAGTCAACAAGAATAAATGTAACTGGAATAAACTCTCCAATGAAATATCTTAATATCACCATCTAAAATAAAATGATAATAACAGTACAGACATAAAACCACTACAATATCCGAAATAGAAATGGAATTGTTGTAATCTTAGTGACATGCCCTAGATGAGACAAATACTACAAAGATATAAATCAATGGAATGAAAGCGTCTAATCCAAAGCTGCATCTCCAAAAACACTTCAAACTATCCATCCTCTAAGATGGGTGTCCCTAATGTTCGGCACCTGGTGTAATAGATATAATAGAGAAGGGAATATGCAAGTAAACGAGTCAGATCCCAATTGTAAAATATTTTTAAAAATATCAAGTTCTTAACAAGGGAAATTAAGTAGGTATTATGTACATTTTAGTTATCGGCTCTCACTTGAGAATCTCATCCTTCATCTAGCGTGCACGCCTAATGTACCTTATTATTTCCCTAAATAAGGTTCTCAATTATTATTATTATCCCTTCTCATTTTCCCATATTTTCCACGCAATACGTATATTAATTAAACATGTTCATCTCTCTTTAAGATGAACTAGGCCTTCAAGGATTAAGTATTCACTTATTTAATTCAATTCAGATTTTATAATTCACTTTTATCTACTAATTTAAACAGTAGATCATATCATATCATATATGTTCATCACATTATTATATATACTAATACGGAAACCCCCATACACATCTCCGGTTCATGCATACTCTTCTATCATGTTCAGTTACATATCTCGCTGTAAGAAGGACTATTGACTCGGCGTCTCTCTCGAACCATAAATGCCATAACACACATATTTGGAGGCAATCATACTCCCCAGCTGAATGGGTCATGCACATACCTACGCTCCCATTCAACCGTCTAAAATATCATTCACACTGATAGAACGTGTCCAAGGTCCTATGCTCAAGATACGTATCTAAAATTCCCCCCAAATGAGCTCGACTGGATAAGATCTACCATAATGCGAAACCTCCATCCCGATAGCATGCATCGTAGGTATGTTATACACAATACAAATTATAATATAGGTATTCACCCCACCTATATAATATCAAGAAGGTATTCGTACAACCATATGATAATTCCATACGTAGTATATTTTCTCTCTAATATCCTATATATTTATAGATTATAACTTTACCTTTTGTATATTATCGAGCTTTCTCCACACTCAATGGTTATCAATTTCTTCTCATATAAATTCAGTAGGTAGACATCCAAATCCACGAATTCTCATGAATTAATATTAACCTCTATTGGGTTTATTCTTCAATAATCTCTAATTCGAATTTTAATCCATTATTTCAGTTTTAAGGATTAATCCCACCCATTAATATTTACTAGGTCTTAATCACCACCCTACTAACCTTTCCTAAGTCCCAGTATGCTCAAATTAATTAATACTAAGCATTCTTAAAAGGTGGGCTTCAATCAAACCTTAAAGAAAAACAAATCACATTTTCTGTGATCATTGATCGATCGAGGATTTGGGTCGATCGATCGATCAATCAGATATCAACCTATGATTTCTGCATATTTTTCCTACTGGTTTTTAACACATTCAATCCTCAAAACCTTTAACAAATGACCCGACACTCCTTATAATTCATCCCAAATGATATATTAAGGTATATAAATAATTTCTAACATTTAACCAGCATAAAATCATTAAGAAATTTGAATGAAAACATATTATTTCCCTTAAAATTCAGAAACCTCATATTTTATCATTTCTCCAAGAACAACTTATAAACTCAGATTTTCTTCACCAAATGATTCCAAATTTCATGGATTAAATTATATAATCAAAAAGAGATTAATCTCAAATGTTTATCCTTTTAAGTAATCAATTAAAATCACCATAGGCTATCTTTAAATCATTCAACTTTTCAGAATCTACAAGTATCCTAACATGGACAATATACACGCTAGGTTTGCAAAGGTTAAATCACTTGCCTTTAGATTGTAGGTCTGAACCCTTGGAGATGATAGTCTATTGGTAGTCCTCCCCTTTTTCGGCCAACTTCCGGTGGCGGTGGTGTTGTAGGATGACCTTTGGCCTCTTGGCTTCCTAGAGATGTCTCTTCTTTTCCAAGAGAAATCTCTTACTCTACCTTAAGTCTTTATCTCTAAGTTTGGTGAATGAACTATGGATCTTACCACCTTTTAGACTTATAAATAATCCTCAATTTTCGTGGTTACTCTTCCCCTCCTTTGTAAAATGACCAAAATACCCCTCTGGCATGTCTATTCGGTTCCAAGATGTCCCGAGACCCAAATCAAACCCCCAAAGTACACTTTTGACTATTTAAATCCGCCCGGACACTTTGCTACAACCAAAAAGACCATTGAATGATATAAAAATAATTTACTTTTATTTCATTTAAATTTAGTTTTTACACGACTCACACGCGCGTCCCGACTTAATTCCCATAATTATCGTATTAAATACTTGCGACAATTTTATTAAATCATAATCATATGTAAAATCATAATCACATATTACTTTTAATCACTAAATAATATTCACATAAATCGCATATTACTTTATTTCCGAGTAATATTTAAATCCGGATTAATTTTAAATTATCTCACAATTAATCTTAATTAATTTCATTTTAAAAATCATTAAAACTACAAGGTATTACATGTTTATTGTTTATTTTAAGTAGGGTAACTTAATTAGACTTTAATTATGCTACTTAGAAGTGTATCATTTGACTCATTGGACTTTTATTTATAATAATACCGGGCGGTATGGACTTTATTTTATTTAACTTATTTTTCAAAAATTACAAAACTCCTTTCACAAATAAACTGCTGAGTTAAGTTTGGCTGCTTAATAAGTGGTCACCTTTTTCTTAATTAAAACGAGACATGTTATATGTTTCAAACTAGCAAGAATTGGTCAAAACAGTAAAGGATTTATTTATTAAAAATAAACCAAAGTCTTTTTTCCTAACACTGAGACTCAGGTGCGGGTGGGCTCCTTTGATTAGCTCAAATTCGGGTTGTGGCATTACAACAACTTGGTATCATAGCATAAGATCATATGTGAATGATGAAGTGTGATTTCATTTTCGGTACAATAGTATCTCTCATATGTATTTTTTTGTATTGATCTATATCTTTCTTGTAGAATGTCGACTCGTCAAGGTGGAGGTCAATAGGTGAAAGCACCAACGAATTGCGTTGCATGGAGCAGGCAGTCTGCTAGTTCGTAGATGCTCTGTCCCAACAATAGAGTAATATGGGATAAAATAGTGGCTCCATCGAGAGAACTACGTTTTTTTCCATCCTGAAGGAGTTTCGTAACTTAAACCCGCCTACGTTTAGTGGTAGCACAGGGATCGAGGAGTATGAAGAGTGGTTAGAGAGGGTGACTCGTATCTTAAATGTGCTAGATGTATCGGTTTGGTACAGGGTGAAGGTTGTGACCTTTCAGATTGCATATCAGGCCTAAAAATGGTGGGTTTTATACCAGGCAAGTGTGCATGAAGTAGTTAATTGGGATGGTTTCAAAGGGGATTTACTGGATAGGTAATTCCCCGAGGAATTCAAAGATGCCGAAAAGGACGAGTTCCTTTACCCGTTACAAGGAAAGATGTCGACAAATGAGTACTAGGTGAAGTTCGAGAGGGTGTCTAACTGTGTGTCGTATGTGAGAACTAATGAGGTAGAGAAAACTTGACTCTTTGTGAAGGACCTAAATAAATAACGAAGAAGAAAAGACGGTGGGTCCAACATATACGATGGTAAGAAATACAAGGGTGGTGCAAGGGGTTTCTTTGCAAAACTAAAAGAAACAATGTGTGTTGATTGTTGTTCTTAGTGTACCAGTAATCAAAAGGTGGTAACTCCATATGGACAGGGTTGTTACTCTTGTGGGTCCCCAGATCATTTTAAATAGGACTGCCATTAGAGACAGGAGGGCAAGAAGCAGTCCAGTGTCCATGCCTCAGATTTCATGCTTGGAAGAAACATAAGCTACATGGGACCCACTCAATAGTCGCAAAAATGGGGAGGATACCGGACATGGCGTGTTCGATGTGTTTATGCTTCGAAAGTATATCCTCGACCCACGCCACAATGTTAATTAGGTCAACATCAACCTCGAGGAGGATGTCATGTTTGTGGAGTGACTAGTTTCCATACTGGATCGCAGGCAGCAAGTCTTGCTCACCAAGGTTATTCCATTGGTCAAAGTGGAGTGGGAAACACACGGAGTTGAAGGAGCAATGTGGGAGCTAGAGTCTGAAATGAAAGAGAAGTACCCAGGTTGCTTACTTTATGTTTTTATTGTATCGGGAATTTTGGGTAAGATAGGGAGAATGTAATACCCCAAACCATCGTTTTATGTACTAGGTCATTTTCACAAATTATTAGGTCAAATATATTTGCATGGGTTTGTATAAAGTTTACAAGCATGAAATTTATGTTCCAAGGTCATGCATGGTTTTGCATTGTAGTCTGCATGAGGTTGTATGCAAGAAAATATTAAACTTTTACGTGAAATGGCACTAATTACGATCTTATGAAAATAATCGATGTTCACAAATATAACATGTGTTTTTATGAGTCACATTTAAATTTATGTTTAATAAGACGGGAGCACTTTTCGTGAAAAGAAAATGTTTGGGGAAGATGAATTATTTCGTGGAAAAATAATTTGAGTACACATTTTTAAGTGTTCATGTCAAATTAAGTGCGTTATTAATTGAGGTACAACTTTGTCAATATGATTATATATAAGTGTGTGTATATATTTGACAAGAGTATGTTATCAATGGAGACATTATATATATATTGGTGTATGTGTGGGTTATAGATATATAGGTTTTTATTTGAGAATTAAAATACCTCTTTAGGATTTTGTAACACCCCGCCCGCGCTCGGGGAGAGCGGGACGGAGCGCCACTCGCGATAAAACTAAATTAATCCACAAACAACAAGGTATAGAGCATATAGATAAATCCCACAATAAAAATAAGAGAATCCACTAATCTTAAATCTTCAAATTAAATACAACCAAAAGTCTCTCAAAAAATAACACAACTATCTATCTCAAAATAAAATGCTTTATACAACAAAAATAAATAGATATCTCCTCATTTGTATTCTCGAATATTCTTCCCAAAAACAATCCACGCTAAAATCAATCTCCATAGAGCCACAAATCCACGCTAACCTGCCACTAAAAGAAAATATGGGAAGTACACAATATGACAAGAAAGATGCTCAAGAAATATTAGCGGTGAATAAAGTGTAACAATACGAGTATGAATATTCAAATCAAATGTGAATCTCATAAGCATTTTTATCAATATAATTTCTCAACAACACATTAACTCGAGTCACCAGGCTTCACCATACCGCGCCATACTTTATCAAGTAGATGGAACAAGAATATTGGCGGGTGCTCAACATCAGTGCCATATTAAAATCTCATGAAAACATGCTCAACACAATAATAGTACCACATGAATCACAATTTAGATGGCAACAATAATTTTCAAATTCCAATTGAATTTAACAATTTAAATATGAGTCAATAATCACAAGAAAACAAAGGGAATAAACTCGCGAGATTTATGAGCATATTGTGTAAAACCCCATACCTTAAACCACCAAAAAGAAACCAACATAAATTTGCCGAGAACTCTCAGATTATACCATCAAAATCATCTCACAAAAATCATCAAATCATCTCCAAGCTTCAACTTCAAAACAGCCACAAGAATACCTCCAAAAACTAGGGTTGAATGCATAAAATAAAGGGGTTAAGTGTATATAAAAAGAGAGGAAATGAAAATATTTTTACTGCATATTTTTGTGCCAAAAGTTTGATCCAAAATGGTCACCCACGACTCCTTTAAATAAGGCAAAAGGAATAGAGTTTGAAACAAACTAAAACTCCAAAAAACTTATTGTAGCGCACGAAATCTGCTGGGGTCGATCGATCGACCCTTGGCGTCGATCGATCGATCGCCCAGTTATTTCGATTTTGCCACTTAAAATTTTTATAAGGGATACATATTTAAAAATCCGTTTTAACTGAGATTTCGAAACCGTTTGAAATTCTCGCAATTAAAAATAATTCTCAACATATTTGAGCAATAAAACTAATTCCGTCAAAAACTTTATTTTCCTCTATATTTTGAAAATACCCAAAAATTATGCGGGTTGTTATACTTCCCCACTAACAATGAAATTTCGCCCTCAAAATTCGCCAAAAGCCTAACTCTAAAAAATCTAGCCAACTATCACAAAAAATAATTTTGTCTCCAAAAATAAATTCCTGACATCTAATCTCAGAACCTATCACGAAACGATCATCTAAAATTTATATCTCCAATTACGCGCCACAAAAACGCAACAGACCCAAAACCCAAGACCCGAGGGTGGTCGTATACTCAAGTTCTGATACCATTCTGTAACACCCCGCCCACGCCTGGGGAGAGCGGGACGGAGTGCTACTCGCGATAAAATTAAACTAATCCACAAACAACAAGGTATAGAGCATATAAATAAATCCCACAATAAAAGTAAGAGAATCCACTAATCTCAAATCTTCAAATTAAATACAACCAATAGTCTCTCAAAAAATAAAACAACTATCTATCTCGAAATAAAATGCTCTATACAACAAAAATAAATACAAATCTCCTCATTTGTATTATCGAATATTCTTTCCAAAAATAATGCATGCTAAAATCAATCTCTATAGCGCCCCAAATCCGCGCTAACCTGCCACTAAAAGAAAATATGGGGAAGTACACAATACGACAAGAAAGATTCTCAACAAATATTAGTGGTGAATAAAGCGTAACAATACGTGTACAAATATTCAAATCAAATGTGAATCTCATAATCATTTTTATCAATATAATTTCTCAACAACACATTAACTCGAGTCACTAGTTGTCACCATGTCGCGCCATACTTTATCAAGTAGCCGGAATAGGAATATTGGCGTGTACCCAACATCAGTGCTATATTAAAACCTCATGACAACATGCTCAACACAATAATAGTACCATGAATCACAATTTAGATTCCAATAATAATTTTCAGATTCCAATTGAATTTATCAATTCAAATATGAGTCAATAGTCACAAGAAAACAAAAGGAATAAACTCACGATATTTAGGAGCATATTGTGTAAACCCCATACCTTAAACCACTAAAAAGAAACCAACATAAATCTGCCAAGAACTCTCAGATTATTCCATCAAGATCATCTCTCCAAAATCATCAATTCATCTCCAAGGTTCAACCTCAAAACAGCCCTAAGAACACCTCCAAAAACTAGGGTTGAATGCATAAAATAAAGGGACTAAGTGTATAAAAAGAGAGGAAATAAAAATATATTTACTTTGTGCCAAAAGTTTGATCCAAAATGGTCACCCACGACCCCTTTAAATAAGGCAAAAAGATTAGAGTTTGAAACAAACTAAAACTCCTCAAAACTGCTTGCAGCGCACGAAATCTGCTGGGGTCGAACGATTGACCCCTGCGTCGATCGATCGATCAACCAGGTATTTCGATTCTGCCACTTAAAATTTTTATAAGGGGTAAATATTTAAAAATCTCGAAACCGTTGAAATTCTCTCCATTAAAAATAATTCTCAATATATTTGAGCAATAAAAATAATTTTATCAAAAACTTTATTTTCCTCTATATTTTGAAAATACCCCAAAAATTACGCGGGTTGTCACAGATTTATTTTGTATGGTGAAAACTTAAATACACATAGGAGTTCACAATTGTTCGTGTGTTATGTTGGTGAAGGAAAATTTAATGGGTTTAATATCTTGGGTTGATGGCATTGGAAACTTTAGACTTGTAGGTTCATTTGTAAGGGAAATGGATGGGAAGTTATCAAGTGTTTAAGATTGGTTATATAATATATTATATATAATAGACATGTTAGGACCACTTGTAGACTTATAAGTTACATATATGTATGTATGTATGTATGTATGTATGTATGTATGTATAAAGTAGAAGACTTCATGTGTTATTGTGTTGGTGTGTGTTCTCGGCAGTAGGCAAAATCATGTGGGACCACCCTTTTATCATTATCTATTTATCAAAATATTTTTTATAATATATATATATATATATATAGGGAGAGGTTCTCTAGTGGACCAAAATAATGAACTTTTTAATGGACCTTAACAAAAAAAACACATAATAACACATTAATTTTAATTCTTATAGTGTAATTGGTCCGTGCCAGGGGCACCCGAGACCACACCTTCACCCCACTACCCCCACCCCCATCTCCCCCCCACCCCCCTAACCATCACCATAGCAGCCCTTATGGCAACCCTTATGACAGCAGGGCTGCCATGGGGGTGGGGGTGGGAGGGTGGAGGGGTGAGGGGAGTGGGGAGGGGGGGGGGGGGGGGGAAGGATCGATCGACACGCGTGTTTGGTGCCGCTGGCGCGGACCAATTACACTATAGGAATTAAAATTAATGTGTTATTATGTGTTTTTTGTTAAGGTCCATTAAAAAGTCCATTCTTTTGGTCCGCTAGAGAACCTCTCCCTATATATATATATATATATATATATATATATATATATAAGGAGGGTGTTTTACTATTCCAATGAATTAACGGTTGAGATCAAATTTAGGGAGGGCGATCTAAAGTTGTTAGGTTGTGCCATGTCATAACTTAAGCATTATGGCATTGCGAATGAGAGAAACCCCCCTTTTATCCCAAACCCTACCCCATCTCCCTATCACACCTGGTTCTTCCCCACAAGCATACCCCTTCTCATACTCTCTCCAACTCATGAATCAACCTCCTCCTCCTATTTGATGTTGGCCCCTCCTATTATCTACGTCAACCCATCTGCCTCTCTACCTCAACCATATAGGTAATCTCCCAATCTCTTACACACCCAAAAAATCATCCATCATTTCTTAAGATCCCATTTTTTTGTTACTTTTGTGTATCTTGGTGTGATATTTTTAGTCTAAAGGTGCACTTACTTTAATAGTGCGAAGAATGACACAAATACACGGTGAGATTTTTTTCGCACACACGGTGAAATTTTTTTTGAAATCTATCCACTTCTTTTGGTTTAATTTTGCAGATTTTTCCACTATGTATAGGTTCAATATTTTTTAGATATGATAATAATTTTTGGGTTGCATATTTATGCTCCTTTGGTTGATTTTTAGGGATTTCTAAAATTTTGATTTGGGTTCTTTCTTGGACAATATGATATCATGTTTGGTAGGTTATGTCCTATTTGGTAAGTGATTACTCTATATGGAATTTAATTTAATGTTATACTTGGTTTCATTTTGAAGATTTTCTCTTTTAATTTTTTATTGAATCAGATATCAAACTTTAAAGTTTGAAAGGGGATTCTGAAAACCTAACCAGGAGTTTACGAAATATATTTGTGGTGCTGCAATAGATGTCCTATTTGGAATCTCCATCTCATTTATTGGGAAATGGGTATGTCGAGCTGAATGATCAAAGCTCATTGTATCAATTTGGAATCTCCACCTATTTGTAATCTCCATGTATCACTTTCCTTTCCTCTTTTTTTTTGTGTCAATGAACAACAGAAAAACATTTCAAATAGAAATTAATAATCTTTGACCGTGAATTATGAGTCAAAGTTTTAAAATAACAATTCACCAGGTGAAGGATTCTTTTCAATGAATATAAAAGTACTAAAATGAATGTGCTTATTTAGATGATTGATTTTATTAGAGCTATTTTTTATTATTTTATATGAGGCGGATGTTGGTCCTCTGTTGCATTATGTAGGCTATGCTTAGGACCCTAAATTTGAATTCGAGTCTTATATACGAGTTTAAAATTAAAAATATGTTTGCATTATGTAGGTTATGTGTCGTCCTCTTTTGCATTATGTAGGTTATGTAGGCAGATGTTGTTTAAAAATTTGGAGGAAGCTAATATTGCTAAGATGACAAAAGTGAGGCCAGCGTTGCAGCTTCTCCCAAAGAATTGTTTGGTGACAGAGAAGCTCAAAAATGAGAACTGTAGCACTAAAACAATTTTATTTTTGTGATATGGGGAGTTTAAACATTGGTTTGCTCCTTTAGATTTGGTCTCAAGTGTTGTCATAATTTTGTTGTAACTTACCATAAGTGGTTTATTAATCATTTTATATAATTGAATATATGCTATATTTTCAATTTTAAAAAAAAAGGTTAAACTATAAAATACCCACGCACTTTAGCCATTGTCTAGCTACATCACAACATGATTGTGAGTCTTCTATTACTCGATGTTGCATATATAGTTAAAATAATGCTGCTTACTACGTGTATGTGGATTTTGAGTTTTTTTTATGTCAATTGCTATGTATATTTGTTATTAATGGCATATTGGTTTATTTTATACTAGAAGTTTGTTTTCTAAAAATAAAATTCCTAACATTTTTTACTCAGGTATATGCGGTGAAATGTGGTGAGATATATGTTATATAAAGGGTGGCCCCGAGATTAAGAATGATGTAAAATCCTTCAGTCACTGGCCGACATTTCCTTAGATATTCATCAAGGGGTAAGACCCCATTATTTAAGACCACATTATTTTCTTCTGGATTTCTCCTATATTTCACAAGTTCTATTTTTGGTGATTTAGTAGCACATGAATTGATGTTTTCATTTATTATATTAAAGGTCATTGTCATGACTTTTATGTGATGAACTGACTTTGTTTAGGATTTTGATTGAATAGATTATAGATGGGGCGTGTTTTTCTTTAATTTATAGATTATAGATTATTTAGAACTATTGGGTATTATTTCACTATACACATTCCTAGGTTTTTTTGTTTGTTATTTTGGATTTTTGTTTGTATTAGTTGGATTTCAAAGCATCGTTTCTTTATAACTAATTCTAATTTTTTTTTCTCTCAGACACCATTGTAGAACTATTGGGTAATTTTTTTATCTCGGGTACTTTTTCAAGTTGGAAAATTTATTTGTTTCCTTTTCATTTTGGTTTAATAATATTTTTGTGTTCCCTGTTTTGACTTTTGTGGTTTCATTTTGGATTTTGGGTTTGGTTTCCCTTCTCTAATGGATTTGTTTCTGCCTATTTTACCATATAAACCCCATATATAAATTATCTCTAGACATTTCTGTAGACTATCGACCATTTAGGTCGGAGGAATGTATGTTTTTCCATCTATATTTTATTTTTATCATGGCCTAATTATGTGGATTCATAATATTGGTTAGTGTTCTTTGTTGTTAAATATATAACCAATGCCTTCACTCGAAGTCCATACAATAGTTTTTTTCCATTTCAGGATTCTGAATTTTTATCGATGCTGATGTAATAGACACCGTGTTATTACAGTAGGGTGGCATGCATGAACAAAGGTACACGGTTAACTTACATGTTTTATTCTCTTTTGTGTATCAGACTCATTTTGTATGTTTGGAACATATTTCTTTATCACACTAAGCATATTAATTTTGATGAGTTTAACCAAATTTGGTTTATAGTTTAATTGAATGTTATTTTTTCTTTGTTTTTATGGTTGGTATGCCTTATTTATATGGGGACGTATTTGATAAGGTTTAAAGAAAATTTTGAAGGTAGATGTTAGAAAAAAAAAATCAATGGTAGAGATTCTCTTGAAAATTGCAACTTAGGCTCTAGGTTCAATTGATAACTCTTTTCAGTGAAATGTAAGAAGATTTTACCCTTTTAGACAGTGATCCAGCTGACATTTTTTTAGCAACTGATGTGTTTAACATATCTAACTCTTTCACCCTTTTAAATAGTTGGATCACTCTGATAATTATTGAAATTTTCTTACTTTTAAACAATTGGATATATTTGGCAGAATATTACCCTTTTAAACAGTGATACATCTGATCAGGTAGTATCGATATTTTTTCCAATTGATAATTTTTGTTTGGCTGGTGATCAAGTAGTATCTGTTTGGAAGCTAATCAGGTAGTATCTTGAAAACAATTTTGGTTCATTTGAAGTTTGCCCTGATTCTATATAATTGAGTATATTTGGATTACATTGCTTATACATGGTCCAAAATGGACTATTTATTTGTTTGGATTAAATTATTTATTTTTAAAATAGGGAGGGTAGTCTTATAAACAAAGGGAACTCTGTCCATTTTTTTAAAATTGTGTACACGTTTGTATTGTAAAAGAAATTTTATGACTTAAATTTAGACAATTCAATACTTTGAAAATCTACATTTATAATATTTATAATATTTACTATGTATATTATATAGTAATTTATACTTTTCAAAATTATATGAGTGCCTTTATTGGAAATTTCCGTCGTTTCGCGTTTACATACTTTCAAAATTTTCGTCGTTTTGCGATTACATACTTTCGAAATTTTCGTTGTTTCGTGATTAGGTACTTTGGAAATTTTTGTCGTGCCTTCAAGCACATGCATTTTTCTAGTGTATACATATGATAAAGGAGGAGAAACTTAAGGTGAAGAAATAGTTGAGTGCCAGTACCAATGTGCGCTCTCGACAAATAAACGATCTTATCTTTTCCTCTTTTTGTGCTCTCGATATATAAATAAACCAATGAATAAAAATATAGTTTTTATCCCCCTATAAAAGCGACACTCAGAAAAACCTTTCACCCACAAAGAAATTAACTCTCTATTTCTCTCCTGTTATACTTAGAAAAAAACTATCCGTGAGCCCTAAGACCATCCACTAAAACCACCAATTCAGCCTGTGTTTTTTAGAGGATTTTTCATTACTTGACCCAAATTTCAAAAGGTGTTTTAATGATATCCAAAAACTAAATATTCCATTTTTTTGAATGATTTGTTAGAGTCATTTTGGAGATATTCAAGTGGGTATTTAGTGAAATCTTGGAGTATACTTTGAGGTATATTTTGGTACAGTTGAAGGGCCTTTTTGGTGTATCAGAAGGGAGTATTTGGAAACATTTTATGGAATTTCTATGAGTCTATTTTGGAACCATTAAAGGAATTTTTTGGAATATTTCTTGGAGGTTTGGATCTTATTTTCTCCATATATTTTTGGTGGATTTCTTCATTGTGGTAGGGGTTTCAATCCTTATTTTCAGAAATTAATTTAATCCATGATTGGATAGATATTTATTGTATCTTTATGTGATTCCACATGATATAGTTATACATAAGTTTATACTAGATGTTTTAGAAATTGAAATGCATGGTATTAGGTAGAAATAATAAAGTTTTTCAGTCAAGTTTTGGGCAACATATTATTACGAAGAAATACATGCTTATAGTGGAAATTATTTAGCTTAATAATTTCAAAAAATCAAATTTTATGACCCATTAAATATTCATTTATTGTATGTGCATATTTAGGGTGATTTTGGGTTAATACAGTTGATACCAAAGGTTTAAAAGGCTTAAATTTGCTTAAGTTTTTAAATGTCATGAAAGGGGGACTTATTGGGTCAAACTTGAAATAAGCAAAAGTTGTTTAGTTATTTATAAATGCAACCCCAAAGTTTGCTAAATGGTAAGTAGGGCATAAGAACCTTGTAAAAACTATGTATGAATTCAAAATGTTTAAGTTTCAAAAATTAGTAAATAAGTCATGTTTTCAAGGAGGAAAATACCAAGTTTTAAGGTAAAATTAGAAAACGGATATTTTAAAGTATGTATGACTTGGAAACAATTATGTTTTCGGACTGGATTTATCCCGAGTATTTAGACTCATTGGTCGGTTTAAATGTTAATAGATAGGGGATAAGAAAGGTTAAAGAAAATGAGTTACAATGACTTAACAAATAAAAAGACATTCAGAACTACAGACAAATTTAAAAAGGTCCCAGGGCCCTAGGATACGACTTTATGCTTATAATCAAAACAACTGTCTAGTAAATCATGGCTCACGATATTTATGGTGAACGGTGAAAGCCCATAAACATAAATGAGATTTGGTGAAACTCTGATTAAAAGTGAAAGAATGATTTACAGTACGACGCTCTTCAAAAGAAAAAAAATGAATAAAATTAAGTATTGACATGGAATATGTTAAAAATATGTTATGGTTTGATTAACGGGACTCGGGTAAGAGTCAAAGTTAAATTAAAGGTTAAGCGTGTGTTTGGATTATCACCGGTCAAATTAGAAGTCAAGCATGTGTTTGAAAAGTAAAATACACTGTATATATACATATATATATATATATATATATATATAATAAAGGAGGAGGGACTTTTTATCCTCCCCAATTGACGGCTGAAATTAAAAGTTGATAAGTTTGGTCTTTATCAATTGAGGTCTGAGATTAAATGGAAAGGACTTGAATATAAGGGTTGAGAAAGAAGTTTTGAATCTAAGGGTTGGTTAAACAGCCTCTTACTCTCTCGAGCCTCTCAATCTACAGTGTACCTCGAGCCTTACAATAGCCATCTGCATTGGAACTCATAATCTAAGATATCATATCTCATATCTACTCTCTCACGTATACCAACAAAATTCTTTACCAAAAGAAGAGAGAGGAATAGATATCTAGGGAAATATGATATGCCAACCATATCATATCTCATATGTGTACGCCCATGCCTTCAATGGTTTCGGGGTTTGAAGACCCACACAGATCTCATATCTCATACCTGATGGTTTCGGGGGTTTTGAAGAACCCACACATATCTCATACCTGATGGTTTTGGTGTTTGAAGAACCCACACATATCTCATACCTTAGTTGTACTTCTACAGATATAGAGACGACGGAGATGGGGTAGCAGAAGACGGAGATGGAACAAAGAGGAGGTTGTGATGGTTGTACGGTAGAGCACGTGGGTGTTTATTTTGGTTTTCTATTTTTTTGTTTAATTTACATTTTCATTATTAATACTGGGGTTTCGTAGAGCTTTAATTCATGCTATTGGGTTTTAACAGTTGGCTATATTTTTTTGAAGGTGAGAAGCATTATAACAGTTGGGCTTTTAAATCTATAGGGTTTTTTATGCACACCTCTACTTTTACAGATATAGAGGGGTTTTTCGGTACTTGAACTCTACGGGCTTTTTTGCCCCACCCACGAATTGTAGAGGATCTTCCGATGTCGATCTAGAGTGTTTTTTCGATATAGAGTGTATACAACTTTAACGCCTCTGATTCTATGGATTCATTGTTTGGGTTAGTTATGAAGATCCACTGTGGTTGTCCCCCCATATCCTTCGTCTTCTCCACTAATGTCATTGAGGTTCAGTGGTTCTCAGACGAAACCTTTAGCAACGATGGAATGAGAAATGTATTCGGGCTCCTTCAGGGTTCAAAATCAAAATGATCTTTCACGCCTATTCATGACACACATTTTTGCAGAGTTAAAGTCTGAAGGGAAGGTTTTTACTTTTTACAACCACTCTTATTTGTAAATTGGGTATTGTCCCGTCACTTCCATCCTCAAGTACTTGCAATTTAAATAATTAAATTAGCATAGGTGGTAGGCTACAGTAGGTTTGTAAAGATGGTGTATGTGCGTTTTCTTTGGAGTTGAAGGTGGGTTAAGGTAATGTGTATTATATATCATATTATATGGATATATATGCACACAAAGTTATAAACGTACATTTATATAATAAATGAGAGGGTTTTGGTAATTTTTGACATTTGTATCTGAAAAATTCGACACCATCTAAACCTCTGATCCTACTCTCTATGCGACAATCGAACATCAACAGGGTACCTCGAGCAATGTAAAACTCTCATATCACTCAACCTTTCTCTCTCACATATACGATCCCTACATAGTTAATTTTTCAGCTACAAAACTCTGGTATTATCTTTTTCAATTATATTATCATTTTGTTGACTAGATACTAATATTTTAGGTCGGTCGGAGCAGCAATGAGATTGGGCTATGAAAGTTCAAGGCATACACATTTGTAACTCCATGTTGAAGGAGTTACCAAATGGCTATCAAACGGCTCTGCAAGTGTTAAACTCTTAATGCTTGATTTTCTTTAACTAGAGTTGTGTCCTTAAAAATGAAGAGACGTTCCGGTGTTGGAGGTCTTCAAGTTTTTAAATTCTTAAGTTTTATCACGAGTCCATGTATTTCTTCTCTAATTTGTCTTATAGTTGTAATGTTTCTGAAAATATTTTTGATGCATTTACAGAAAATTTACTGTGTATATGCATTTACTATATATATAAATATGTTTGTGTGTGTATATGTGCGTATGTGTGTGTCGATGTGTGTGTCGATGTGTGTTTTGAGTTGGTGACCATTGGTTTTTCAAATGAGGTGTGTATGGTTTTGGAGTGTTAAAATGGTTACGACAGTAGGTGCAGTTTAGGTTAATGGGTTGTCTTTTTAGCTTTAGATTTTGTATATTGGTTTATAACATTACATTATTGTTTGAATACTCGGTTATGAAAATTTGTTAAGGGAAGATTTTATATTGGTACTTTGTTATATTGGTTCTTGGCATGCTATATTGGCACCTTGTTAGGTAATATTTTGTATTTTGTTTTAATTTAATATATATTAGAATAATTAATATTTACTTGCTTAGAATAATTCATATTAGAATAAGATACAATATTTTTTTTAACATAACTCGAACTTGAACACGACACACATTCTTTTTATTTCGGCTAACAGGACCACACACCAAATGAAACATTACACAAAATTGTACTTTTTTATTTAACACAAATACGACTCAAATATATCATGTAGTTGCATTTTTTTAACACAAACACAATCGATTAAAACACGCCACGAACCAATTTTTTTTTTACTTAACGCGAGTACAACCCATAAAATGCGGCGCAACACAATTTTTTTACCAAACATTAAAATGACCAAAATAAAAATGACACAATTTTTTTTATACCTAATACGAGCACTATCTTATTGAAACACCATGACATGTTATTTTTTTTACCTAAAAAAAACTAGACACACATAAATAGTGTCGTATTCCAGTTAAGTAAAAAAATAAATCAAAAAGCGACATGACATGAAAAAATAAGAAAGTAACTTCTTTTTAAAAAAACGTCTAAAACTATTACTTCATTTTGTTGGCTCGCCTATTGTATGTGAATAACCATCAGGTGAATGTAAAATTGAGGATGTTTTCAATGCGAAGTGTGTCGTCGTGCCATTGGTACGAGCACATTTAAAATACAAAATATTATGGAAACAAATTTATCGTCGTGTTATCGATACAGGTACAGAATATCACGGGAACAAATTAATTGATGTGCCATCATCACAGGAACAAAATATCACGGGAACAAATTTATCGTTGTGCCATCGGCACGAGTACACCCCAGTATATCTATATATGCTCTTGTGCAGACTAGTCTGCATTTTAAGAATGCGGACCGGAGATGTGTCACCTAATGGTGCGCCTACAAATTATCGCATAAATTATAGGCGGTGACACATGTCCGGTCTACATTCTTAAAATGCGGACTAGTCCGCACAAGAACAGGACTATATATATATTGTTTTTATATTATAGTCTGCTAGCATTTTCCCCTACTAGGCATACGCTTATATCCTTATTTTGCTAACCCCCAGGTACCTTTACCAAGGAGGGACAACCACATCATTAGAGATTTATTTACTGATTATTTTAGGTGATGTATCTTAAGTAGACATTATTTATGCTACATGGAACTATATCATTCAAGACGCTGGACTTTTACTTGTAATAATATAGGTAGGTATATGTAACACCCCACGACTTTGGAGACTGAGAAATTTAATTTTTGGGAAAATTAAATTTAATTAAATTGGAGAATTTTAAAATTTGGGAATTTAAGTCCAAAAATAGAGAATATTTCAAAGTATTCCGGATGATATTTTTGAGGGTACCATCGATCCCGGAAGGGTCGAGATAGTCAAAATGACTGTCATTGGGTCTTATTTCGGCTCCGGAATGTTTTTAAGTTGTTTTGACTTGAATTGGAGTCAACGAGTCATTTAAAGTGTGTATTAACATTTAAAACTGGGATTTTGTTTTAAAAAGGGGTTGGAGGCTTACGGATGAAGCCATTTCTCATTTGAGAGAAAGAGAGAAAAGCCCTAGAGAGAGAAGAAGAAGAAGAAGAAGAAGAAGAAAGGAAGAGAGAGAGAGGAAGAAAAGCTTGGAGATTTCCGGCCCTACCGCGACATCGAGGACGATTCAACCTCTACAAATCTGAGGCAAGTGTTTAATCTTGCTAAATAGCTATTTGTGTATTTCATTTCATAAATTGTGGGGTAAAGAAATGGTTTTTGGGTATTAATGTCAAAACCTAGATTTTAGGTTTAAATCTTGAAATCAATGTTTAAATTGAGAATTAATGACATAGAAATGATTGGGATCAACTTTGGGTTGATTAATGGGCTTAAAATCATGATTTGATGAAGGTTTGGGGGTTGAAATGAGAAATTTAGGGTTTAGGATTCGTAGGTTTTGAAGAAACAGATGAAACCTTCAAAAATTGCAGGTCCGAATCGATTCGCCCCCTCAAGCGAATCGATTCGGTTTGGTAAAATTAGCAGGTCTGCATTGACCGAATCGATTCGGACCCCAAGCCGAATCGATTCGGCCTATTGCAGAAGCCCAGGTCTTTGGACCCGAATCGATTCGCCTTGAGGGCCGAATCGATTCGCTAGTCCGAATCGATTCGGAACAGGGCCGAATCGATTCGGAAACAGGGCATTTTGAGGTATTTTCTCCATAGTGAATTCAACCCTTTTTGGTTGGGTTTATTGATTTGGGGCCTTCTCTTATGATGTAAGAGATATGTTCTTGGAGACACATAAGGAGTTTCTCACACATTAGGGTTTTGGGGACTCCTTAGGGTAATTTGGGGAGAAATGTATCCATGTATGTATTTGGAGTTATGTATAGAGATTTTGGGGAAACCCTTTGGGATTGGGAATCCTAATTGTAGATTAAAAGTAGGTATAGATGTGATGTGAGGCTAGGAACTCTTAGAGAGATCTCAGACTAGGGTATTCACAAAAGTGATCGAACCATAATCGAAATCGAGGGAAATGAGATTATTTGATGATTGAAAGGATGAGCTTGAGGCTGATAGACTATTAGTTATATGTATACCGATAGTCAAAATGATTACTAGATTCTTTAATGTACTCGGAGATATAGATGATATGTGTAGTGAAAGATTCCTACACAAACTCTTGGATGATAACCCTAATGTTGAATATATATAGGTATAGATATATACATATGGTTTTGGGAGACTATTCATCATAGGAAAATGATCGAATATGTTTCAAGTATGGGATTATATTCACGTATCGAGGTAAAGTTAATGGGATTGTGGTGACGGCATGCATATTGAGGACTATGTATACTTATATAGGTATATATATATCTTATACATATGAACGAGAATTAGTTTATATATATAGATAAGGATATGTGAATATGTGTTGATATATATATATATATATATATATATATATATATATATATATATATATATATATATATATATATATATATATATATATCTGTATGTATATATATATATATATAGATATCTGCATGTTGTAGACATACATGGTATGTATACTTAAACCGTATATGGTGGTTTATTATTTGATCCTATAATTGGATCATATGGATGTATATATATTGTGCATATGAATAATACATATACTTGATTGGTTAAGCATACCCCGCTCATGCTATCATTGGGAAGTTGCGCGCGTAGAGGGTGAGCATCCTGGCTTATAATGCAGGGTGTGGATATTCCCCAGGTCATAGTCGTCCCTTGTGATTATTATACATATAGATATATATTTTTGGGATGAGACGTGGTGGGTATGTTTCGTCTCATTGCCGGTTGGAACTATGACCGCTTCCCGGGACGTCGTGTGCGTGTGTTTACCACGAGATGGGTGTCGTTTAGTCCCACAACGGTGGCCCCAGTATTGCTACGTGAGCCGGGCACTGGGAAGATGATAGCACTGATGCAGTTTATCGGCGATATATATAGTCGGGTATATTATGTGCATGGCCTTGTACATCATATGTAGTATGTACACTTGGCTATTGAATTGATGATGATATATATATACAGATAGAAATAAATACCTATATATATATATATATATATATATATATATATATATATATATATATATATATATATATATATATCCTATAGATGAAGGATATGGACTTTTAGGAAGTACATCTCAGATGATTATGGTGTACTAGATTGATGGGGGTTGATGTATCGCACATAAGGTATTATTCGGTTACATCATCCCAAGGATATCATTGGAGATTCTTTTATTTTCTTTTATTTGTTTTCTTTTCTTCTTTCTTTCTTTAGTAGTTATAGTTAGAAGTAATGGTAGTATTAACTGTATGTTGAGGATTATGGATCTCTAGGATCGACATTGCCCAGGAGTAGTGTAACGAGGTGGTTCCTTGTTTGGATTTCGCTTTGCGAGACACCTCACGCACGAAACGCAGTGCCATGTCGAGATTTGAGAGAAGTAATTCCATAGGTGGCATCTCGGATCTCTGATCTTGACCTTGTCAGGAGTAGTGTAACGGGGCGGTTCCTTGTTTGGATTTCGCTTTGCGAGACTCCCCACGCACGAAACGTAGTACAATTTTGGGATTAGAGAGAAGTCTTGCCAATATTCCATGTGCATATTATTAAGTATATAAATTCTTACGCTTTTAGTCTATATAGGTATGTATATATATGTGTATATGTATAAGGGGAAATGTTTTAGGAATTATGATAATTATAACTCTTGAGATTATCAATCGGAATTCATTAAGCCTTTTATGGCATAATTGTTGTAATCATAATCTAATAGGATTAGAAATGGGTGGATCCTTAGATTATGACGGGAAGGTAGCTCTCGTGGTTATAGGCTAGGCCTAATAAGTTAGGTTGTCCTAAAATCAATTGGGGTAATTTAACTAAAATTGAGGACGCGAATAGGTGCGCGCCTTTAGATGAGAGGTGAGTTGGGGTTCCACGAGAGTGTGGTCTCACTTTATTTATGAAATTATGTACACCGGTATTTATTATGCACGGTTAACACACTTGCTAAATATTTTACACATTCGGGGCTCTGACCCGTTTACTTCTCCCTCCTTCTTGTATATACATATATATATTTCCACAGGTATCCTACCGCAGGGATGCCGGATGACTTTCTATCCAGAGTCTCGAGAGCCGTGACAGGTGCGGACTGTTGCGGGATGTTTCATGTAGCCGCTTCCTACTTCTTTAAAATTTTAGGTAGGATTCATGTTGTATATCGGGTTTGTACCCAAGGGATATTTACATACATGTTTACATTTATTCCATTCAGTTATTGTATTGGCTGTGATCCGACAGCTTATTCGGGTCCACTTTTTGTAGTACATTCGGTTGTAATTAATTGGTTCATTTTATTTATTATAGTTCTTTCCTGCATCTCTCATATTCATTAGTAGTTTTATAGTGTTGGGTTGTGTATGTTGCAAGTTTTAAATCTTTATAACATCTTGCTTATATGATTTCGGGTAGTTAGTCCTATATTATATAGTACCGACAGCTGATGTTGAGACTGGACCATCTGGAATTCCTGATTTAATATAGTATAGGGCTGGCCACCCGTTATTATTTTAGGCGGGGTGTTACAGTATATACATTATTTTATTTAGCTTATTTTACAAAAATTACAAAACTCCTTTTATAAATAAACTTTTGAACGAACTTTAAGTGGCCACCTTTTTCCTAATTAAAACTAAACATGTTCAATGCTTTAAACTGGAATGAATTGGATGAAAGAGTAAGATATTTCTTTATTAAAATTAAACCAAAGGCTTGTGCCCTAACACCATGACTCGGGTGTGGGTGGCCTCCTTTGAGTATCCCTAATATGGGTTGGGGCATTACAATGTCAATAATAAAAGGATAACTGTTGTTCTATGTAAATTCCACGAATGCTAAGTATTGATCCCAACTGCCTTTCAAGTCCAAGATGCACATTTGTAACATGTTTTCCAATATCTAGTTCACTCGCTCCATCTGTCCATCCGTCCGTGCTTGATACGAGTTACTTAATCTCAACTATGTCCCCAATGCCTACTGAAAGCCTCGTCAAAAGTGGGAAACAAATGTCTTTTCCCTATCTAATATGATGGTAAGTGGTACAGTGTGCAACTTCACAATCTATGCTAGGAAGAGGTTGGAATACTAATCCGAAGTAAGATTTGTTTGTATCGGTAAAACATGAGCCACTTTAATCAAACGGTCTACGATCACCCAGGTGGAATCGTGTCCCTTCTGTGATGTAAGAAACCCTGTAATTAAATATATGGAAATCATTTTCCCTTTCCACACCAGAATCTTAAGAGGTCGTAAAACACGTGTTGGTCTCTGGTGATCTGCCATTACCATCTAACAAGTGGTACACTTAGACACAAACACTGTGATGTCCCTCTTTATGTTTTCCCTTTAATATAATCACCGCATCTCAGGGTTGTCTTATCCCCACTAGGATGTACCATAAAATGCGATTTATTCGCCTTCATCATCACTTCCTGTCATAACTCCTCATCCCCGGGAACCACTAATTTACAGTGAAAACTCAAACCCCCATCATATCTAATCGAGTATGAATCTACTCCCTCAACCAATAACTCTCTGACCTTTTACTAAAAGGAAGGATCGCTTTCCTATGCCATCATAACCCGAATAATGATCATAGGAATGATGGTAAGAAATTCCATAAAGGAATGAGATAACTCAACCTCAATGCAAAGTGAATCCCACTTCGCTTTCTGAATCACCAAAAGTGTAACTGTCGGTTTGCAACTCAAGGCATTCGCCACTACGCTTACCTTTCTTAGGAGACACTGTATATCAACTGATAGTCTTTCACGAACACAAGCCATCGACGCCACCTCACGTTCAACTCCCTCCCTCTATGTGAATAGATACTGAAAAATCCTATGGTCCATGCAAAGGCGGAATCTCTCCCCCGAGAGATAATGTCCCCAAATTCAAATAGAAAAAACCAATACTACTGTGGTATTATGGGCCCCAAATCAGAGGGAGAACATGATGCGACATCTTATGTATGATCAAGGGAGGCATAGTGCACCGGTCCATGTGCAAGTGTTACTCTGATCTATGTCGATACATGAGAGTTCTTGTCTCTCGATCCATTGTTTCCCCTAAGGTCGGGTTTAGTTGTGATGATTTCCCCTGGAAGGTTCTATACGATATCTAATTTTTTACACACCATTATTTATACCTAATCCTAGGTCTTCATATGAGGGATTGTCGGTTGTTTAGAGTCACCAGTTTATTTTATATAAAAATAAACAAAATAGGTTGTGCTATCTCTTTTGGTCTAATTTTAAGGTAGTTTGAGGCCTACGAATTATCCATAGATGCTTGGTGTGCATGGGTTATGAGTGGGGAAGGTATTAGGCACCCCACTTATTCTTTATGATTCCTTATATATATACTTATTATTGTTGTTTTCTACATTTAGGACTACTTTTTAGTTTATTTTAGAACATGTTCGAAAACCTAAATTTGAGAATCCCTAAAAACATAAATTTATGCTTAGGTATAAAAATGGTGTTTGTGAGACGTGTGATAATCTCACTTATATTGGTGTGGGCACACAAGAGAGCTCGTGTATGACTATGTATTCGTGTAATGGGTATATTTTAAATGTACATCTATACGGGTGAGAGAAGACTCGGAGCTCATTAATGTATGTGTATACGTGTTTGAATGTTTATGTTATATGGATAAGTGCGAAGAGTGTTGGCTTGAGATAATTTGATATATTATTAATGTGTGAAAATGGCATAAAAGATGGAATCATCTCTCTTAAGACAACATATCGAGAGACATGTTATCAAGGCTAGTTCTCATGAGAAGGACTCGACATTTCACCTATGTACCCGTGTAGACAAGAGAGTAAAGCCTATACAGTTCGGTTATTATGGTGAGTCACATGAAAAAGGTTCCCACATAATGTATGTGAAAGTGTGAGGACTTGTCTTAAGAGGGGGATAAGCTATCTATGAGACATAGTGTAGCTTTGGTAGAGGATCAGAATGGGAGTGGATCTGAAGTCCCTGACAAAGACATATATGTTTATCGACCAATCATTAATTTGAAGGTATTATTGAACCTTTGTGTCAATTTGCAAATATAGGGGATGGGATGTTTAGAAATCTCTACTACCTACTGCTACATGGCTAAATGGGAGTGGGTTTCTGATAAGGATGTCATGGTCCAAAGCCGAAAGGATAACTTAAACATGACACTTTAGAATTAGAGTGGATTAAAACTCACTGATAGAGATTTATGTATCTCTTATAAACATGACGAAAATCGTGGAGTTGTCGTAGGGCCCCGGGATGATTCAAAGAGATAGAGATGATCACTTTATCTAATAAAGGGAGCTTGGACTAGATATGGAGGCATCCCTAGTATATAATACATTGATAGATGTACTATAAGGCTTAGGCTCACGAGCGCATCTCAGTATTGCACTTATGTGCCCAAAAAGTCTTAGGGTAAAAGAGAATGTAGTTTCAACTAACGGGGCATATTTAAGAGTGTAGGCAATAGCATACCGGATACACAACGTACATCATTATGGTATTTATGGAGCCTAATCCTTATAAAGAATTTTCATTATGAGTTGGAGTGCATATTCGTATGTTAAAAATATATAATAAAAACTTGTATTTTGATAAGTAATCTAGGAAAATACAGATTCATGGGTGCCACTATTAAAACGGGAGTGTTTGCTAAGATAAGTGGTAAAGAATATTCCGATTTTAGACTTTGGTTTTGATAAAGTTTCAGAGTAACTTGATTCACGGATACTTTCCTAAGAACGATTTTGAAAAAGTATGATTTCATGTCATACTTTATTGTACTGATTTTATTTAGCATTATTAAACATGTGTTTATGTGTATATAGTTCAACGGACAAAGGTGTTGGTAGAAACTAGGATTTAAAATATACAAGTTGTAAAGTTCATACCTAATTCCCTAATGGGGTCGGGTTAAGAGGATTAAAAAGGTAAGCATAATTCTATATCACTTTTTGTATTTATGATATTGAATCGAATTTTTGCAGAGTTTCTTTACCCTTATAGTGTGAGTCGCTTTGTTCCTAGGGAAGTGTCCCTTATGAGGTGACACGATTTGTGTAGAGCTTAGTTTTGAAGAGTTGACTTTTGGGCGGGGCGAAAAAATGCTTGACTCTGTATTTTAGAGGAAACAACTTTTCAAAAAATTGAGACTTCTCTCGGGATTTCTGAGAGAACTCAAGATTCTTAGATACTCAGGGTTGGATATAGTTAGAAAAGAAAATAATTGTTGGTTTTTTGGATTCTTTTCAAGGTGGTGAGGATCTTTATTTATAGCTATCTTATCCGGTTGATGGGTTGATCAACCAAGCGATTGATTGTGGAGGACACGTGTATATCAAATTTTTTTGATCCAAGACACATGTAGGATGGGATTAATTTTAGGGCAACAACTGTCGTAAAAGATCAGCCCTGCAGTTGATCATTTATCGTGTAATGATTACCTAAAGATATTAAATCGGGCGATTAATGGGACCAATTGTGTGGTTGAGGGTGAGATCTCACACAATTTTGGGTTTTGGCTTAGATATTATGGAGAATTCATATTTTCACTCCTAATTATTTCTGGGTACATATGTTAGTATATTTTTTTGATCCTTTATTTGGTGATGTTTTATTCCACCCCTTTTTGATTTTCGCGATGCCTATGGATGATAAACTCAAGCCCTGATTACCAATCGAGGTGTCCATGGAAGCGTTCGACTAAGAGTGTGCGAATGCTAATAATCTTTGTCAAAATTGGGAAAAAGGGATTCGCCCATTTGTAATATTCATCTATACTAATAAAAAAAGGTAATATGGATAGATATATAGGGGAAAACCATTTTTTTTAAATCAAAAGGAATCAAGTGTGAAATTATCCTATTGATGTAGATTTTGGAATGATCAACCGTGTAGTTAATCAGGTGTCTAACCATGAGGTCGTTGAAGCAACCAATCGTGGAGTTGATCATCTTACGGGCCTTAACGTATTTAAGGCATAAGTTCAAAATTTTGAAAGAAAGTTTCTTAATACTTTCCAGCGACGTTTTCCTTTGTTCAATGTTAGATATTGACCTTTTACCACAATACACTTGATAAAAATTAATACCTAAAGTGGTGCTAGCTTTGGAATGTCGGATGATTTTTTTATTCTATCTTTGTAGGAAACACTCTTAATCGGTGGGAAAGCCTCCTCTTTTGTGCCAATAGTCCCTATGAGCGTGGGGATAAGTTACATCACTATCCATTGGGCATTCCATTCTGTCTCCAACGGTCATGCACGTCAAGCATTTTTCCTTGCATGTGCTTCCCTATGCATTCACCATGGCTCTTCATGGAGAGTATATTGTAAGAGTATAGTATACTCAATGTGAACCATGAAATAGATTGTCGAAATTCATTGTCAAAATATATTTGAAAGCACATTTTTTACACATTTTCTTTGAAATCCCCAAGCCATCGTTTCTAATAGAGTCTTATTTACTCACCTTATGTCTCTAAAAATATATTTTCATCAGTGAGTAAATATTTTCTCTTGCTTATCTTTGAAAACTCATCTTGATATTAAAAGCACCATATATTTGCAAACACCCAACACACATATCTTTAGGATACCCTAAAATACTAGGTGTAGCTTTTTAGTTGTTTGAAGGTTTCCTCTAGGAACAAGTTTCTTCAACTTTAAAGAAGAAAGTTTTGGCAAAATATTTGACGACATTGGTTACGAATCAAAATCGACGGCGGTTGTGTAGTGTACTTCAACAATCGGTGCTCTCCTCAAAGCATATGGTGTGGAAGAGTGTCTATTTTTTTATAGCATCGTAAGGTTATAAGTCTCTATCTTCTAGTTGTAAAATCTCTTCCATAGTTCACTTGTCGTTCTTATCAGCTCGATATTTTTCCCTCATACATCTTGTCTTGTGCTTATGTTACTTTTACTGCATTTTTAAAATCACTGTCTTAAATAAGAAGATAAAACTTGAGATCCTAAGGTCTAGTAAAATATTGACACAGACTTTTATATTGTGAAACCTTTTTAATAATAATAAATTAGTAAACCTTTTTTCTTGAATTAAGGAAATTAAGTTTTATTTGGGTAGCTACCATCGAGAGGCACACTCTCCACCATGTATTCCATATCCACCAACAAGGGTCAACTTTTGGAATGGTAGTGTAGGCGTTGAACCCGACTTTTTTTTTCTAATGATTTGAGTTTTGGATAATTCTTTGTTTTTCGGCACATTTTATAAATTATTTTAGTATTGTAATGTCTTTTTTTGTCTTTTTCATTTTTTTAGCATATGATCATTGACATAACCCAATTGAGGGAAGTGATGATGTGCTGGTCCTCTTCCCACTTGGATTAATGTTAGTTGTCTTCTTAGATCACTATGGATAGGACCACAAATTATGTGGGACAATTATTACGCCTAAGTACTAGACTTGGTGGTTCTTCACAACTATTATGTGCTTCTGCGTCTAGCGCGCATGCTAGTGTAATGGTCATGGGTGTTTCTAGTGGAGCTTATACTAGAGGACGTGAGGGGAAGAGTCCACATATGAGATAAATGATGGGGTGATATTTTTGGGTGGTTATTTGGGGAGAATTTAATGTAATTCCCTAACGAAGGATTTTTTGTAGTTTTCTTGGGATACTCTTGGGAAGGCCGTATTTATTTATGTAGCATGTTCCTTTGAAAGGAACACGAGAAATCCCCAGTACATTGTTTGTCTTGTAAGGGGATTCTCACATTTCATCATGTTTATAAATAAATACGCTTTTTCATCTATGATAAATCGCTTGTTGTACTTGGAGCAAGGTTTTGTTTTTATTTCGCTTTTGTCTATGTTTTTATTTTTTATGTTTTTTATGGAAGAATATAAATGAAAATGGTGAATTTAAAATAGTAGGTTTAATGTACAAGATAATTAACGTAAGATATATGCACATGAACATAGTGAACCTAAGATCTTTTATTTAGAAAAATTACAACATTCAAACACTTTTATATAGAAATAAAGGGGGCATATATACAAATGAAAATAAAAGTGCCCCACCTTTCTGAGACTTTTATTTCGGAGAGAGGCGTCTTTCATATATTTTTGGCGCATAGTTGTAGTGTTTCCATCATATTAGGGGGGAAAGGCTTTATTTTGTTTGTTTGTAAAGTAACATGAGCTTTTTTACGTTGCTTTGGAATTGGAGTGTTGTTCTTTAGCCAAGATAAGGTGACTTTTGTGGGAAACCTTTTTTGAGTCTTTATATTGATCATTTTTCTCCTAAAGTGTAGGGTTTTTTAAAAAGATTATATTTTTTCTTTATTTCTTCAGAAAGAGGTACAGGGCATGGTATCTTTCTCAGTTGGCTTGTTTTGACTAGTTTTTTCGTAGTTTCAATCTTGCATATTATTTTAGATAAGGATAACTCTATGGTGTTTAAAAATTCCATAGGTTACCGTCTTATTTCTTGAAGTTTATTTTATTTATACTATGCCGACTCTTTAGGAATGAGGGCACAATGACCATAAATAGGTTTTTCGGTAGGAGTTTTTTTTTAAATCGAGCCCAAAGTGATATATCAAGTTTCCTATGTATCTCCAATTCCTAGATAAATATGTGTCTGTATTTGAATGTATGATACAATAATATAACGAAGAATTAGGTCTACATAGTTTTGTTAAATGAAAAGGTTCGGGCCCCTATATATATAGCTGACTTTAAATGAGTGGTTGGCAGCTCAAGTAGGCATTTTGATGTAGGGTTAGGAATATTATTGGGCAAATATGGTTTTTACTTATTGTTAGAATCTATTATCTTTGTATTAAATCGATTTCTTCCTTTAACCATAGACAGGTTCAAGGAAATAATTTATTGATCGAGATTGAATGGTTTGGAAATGTGAATCCATTGAGATTAGCTAGGGTACCACCCCACTAGAGTTTATTTTAGTGATGAGGTAAGGTCCTCCTGAGTTAGGTGAAAATTTTCCTTTGGGAGTTCGGGCACGTTTGATGTTTTCCTATGGGATTAGGTGTCCTTCTTGTATGATTCTCTTCTTGATCCTCTTATTAAGTACTTAAATGATTCGTTCTTGTTAGCCACGATAATGATAAGAGACCTTTAATCTCCTCTCATCAAGTATAGCTAGTTCTTCATAAAGGGCTTGAACCCAATTGGCTTTGGCCTTTTGTCTTTCGAGCATGAACCTTAATGAGGGTATTTTGAGTTCTAAAGGTAGGATTGCCTCCATGCCGTAAACCAACGAGAAGGAGGTGGCCCCTATCAAATTTCTCTCTGTAGTGAAGGTACCCTAGAGAGCTTAGGAGAGTTTTTCGAACCAATCATTGTAAGTCTTTGTCATCTTGCTAATGATGATTTTGACATTTTTTAGCAGCTTCGACTGCTCCGTTGATTTTAGGTATGTACGGGGAAGACTTATGATGAATGGTCCCATAATCGGGTAACATGTTAGAGAATTATTTCTCAATGTGAGAACCATTATCTGATACTTACTCGTGTAGTATGTCAAAGAGGAATATTATGTTTCAGCATATGAACTTAGATACTTTCTTCGTGTTTATAATCGAAAAGGATTTGAATTCAACCCACTTAGTGAAGTAGTCAATGACAACTAAGATAAGGCCTTAGTAGTTAGTTTCCCTATGATATTTCTCTTCCAGGTGGATAAAGGGCATGGAGAGTTCATGTAGTAGAGATCCTGGGAAGGTAAATATTATCTTGGGGTGTAAACTTATCCCTTGAGGAACCTTCTGACATACTCCGTGCAATCATTCTACATAATAGTCCAGTAGTATGATTGTTGGAGTATTTTTCTATAGAGGGTGTGTTCACTTATATGTGATCCGCATTCGCCGCCATAAATATTTTCCATGATCTCAAGGATCTCGTCCTTTGTGATGCATCTTAAGTGCAGTTCGTCAAATCCTCTTTTGTAGATTTTTGCCCCATAGATAATGAAATGGTCCTCTAATTATCTTAGGGTGAATCGTTCAGTTGGAGAGGAGTCCGATAAGTAGTGGTCCCTATTTAGCAAGTTCTATAGGTGCTAGTATTAGCTTGTGGTTCCTACTATTATTTGCTCGATGGTATCTATCTGAAAGAAGTAGGAAGGGGAACTTAGGCTAGTTATGGTAAAGGTGATATATGTGGTTCCTTCTGGCATATTTATCATTGATTCTTTCATGGTGAGTTCATCTTAAAATTCATTTTTATCCCTAGGGAGAAAGTTGAACTCAAGACGCTCGAATCGTAAAGCCACCTCTTCTTGGTAGGCATGGTAAGGTTATACTTTATCATCTAATATTCTCCACGTTCCTAGTATCTGAATGATGACTAGCCTTGAGTCTACATAGGCTTTTAGCTCAGTGGTTCCTATTTCTAAGTAAATTTTAAGACTTGTGATGCAAGCCTCGTATTGATCCATGTTGTCGGTGTACTCGTAAGTGAGTCTGATAGTTGTGGGGAGTTGACATGAATTAGGGGATATTAAGAGTATTTCGATGCCAAATCTTTTATTTTTAGCAGTATCGTCAACGTAGAGTTCCCATGTTTCTCTGTCGTCTATGGTAAAGAGGTTTTCATTGAGAAATTCTCCCTCTTCCTCTTCTTCCTCACCCGTTACAGGTTGCCATGCGAGGAGGTCCGAGATGGATCGTACTATGGCGAATTTCTACATGGCATATGTGACTTCGAATTTTGATTATATCATTATCCAATTGTCTAGATATGGGAGTTTCTCAAACATGTATTTTTAGGGGTTCCATCCTAGAAGTGAGTCGTATGCTGAATGACACACTATAATGGCAGAGTTTATGAGTAATCCATATCATAGATACACAAGACTTTTATAAGGCACTATAACTGATCTTGTAGGATACTAACTTTTTTCTAACATAGAATAAGGAACATTCCTTTTGATAAATTTCTATGTATTAGGCCTAAATGGCTTCGATAGTTATGTCGATTATAGTCATGTATACTAATAAAGGTTGTACTGGTTGGGGTGGTACCAATACAAGTGTATGGGTGAGATGCTCTTGTATTTTCTTAAATGCTTACTATCACTGAGCATTGCACTCTTTGGGTGAGTCATTTTTGAATATTTATAATATAGGTTCGCGTATGGTAGTATGCCGGTATGCATCTGTTATAGGTCCAGTTATTTAATATAGCTTCTACTGTTATATTGGTGATTAGGTGTGATAGATTATTCTAGAGGACACTTGGAGTGGTCTTTGGGTGTTCTATAACCTTCACATGGACTGTAGGCTAGGGTAGGTGGTGTAAGGACATATTTCGAATCAAGTCAATTTGTATGTAAATGGTATTATTTCGGACAAAACATTTGACTCATAGGATAACCTTTGTGTTGCTAATCCCATGAGTCTATGACGTGGTTGATGAAGGTGTAATGGTCAATCTTCAAAGATTGGATGCATCTTGTCATGTTTAATGCCAAGCTACCGAGGATCTCGTAGGTATGAATGCATATTGATTATGCATCCTTGGAATTTTTAAGGGTGTTTATTTTTGTACTTAAATCATTTGGAAATGTTTTAAATATTTTTTTTAAGAAAATATATTTTGATTTTAATCTCATTAGGACAACAATTAAGATCATTAGAACGAAAATATGTTTTCGTTAAAACAACTTTAAGTCTTGTACAAAATACATTGGGATCTTATTAGAATGACTTACTAATGACCATCAAACGAGAATTCTCTGTCAAGGATTTCATGTCTCGTTTGAAGCACGTTAGATGCTTGTTTAAATGAGAAAGCCATTTCGTTCGAACGACATCCAGTTTTGTTATAATGAAAATATATTCTCATTTGAACAACCTTTATTTTCGTTCAGACGAGTTCACCACCTTGAAGTTTGTGCTTTCTTTATTTAAGGTGTGTTGGACTAAAATTTTTGAAGAACTTTTGGTGATAAACATTTTACTACCTGTTGACCAAAGCTTTAAATCCCTTGTTTCACCTTTTAAAGACCTAAGATTCATAATTCATATGCTTTGAGATCTTAAACTGAGCACCAAAGTTTGTTTCTTTCATCTTAAGAGAACTTATTATGTGTGGTGGACTCCGTGCGTACTTTTTACAGTGTTGGATTCATGAGTTATGTAACTTACATGGGTGGACTCTTGCATTGCACTATGAAAGAGTGGTCAAAGATGGAAGAGTGTTAAGGCTTGTGGGGGATCGAGTCGTTGTCTAAGTATTCTTTAATCTTTTGTAATTTCGCATCATAGTGAACAGTTTGACCAGGGCGTCCGAAGTTTTTCCCCTTGTGGTTTTCCTTCAACATTGGTGTCTTGTGTATGATTTATTCATTTCATCTTCTTATCACCTAGATGCATGCTATAGGTTATAAAGATAATATTGGGTAAGTCTATTTTCCACAACTAAGGTTTCAAATCGATGGAAAGTTTAATTGGGTTAAATTTGTTTAAAGTTTTGATATTTAAAATTTGAAAAATAAGAAAATTGGACTTGTGTTTATTTGAAGCATCTTTGCCTAGGCACACACAGTTAAAAGGGGCCTTCTCAAATTGGTATCAAAGCTATAACACCTATTTTTTATGTTTTGATCAAGAGTCTTTAGGCATGAATTTTGGAGGATCCGATGGTATTAGAACCCTGATTTTTTATGGGTCGAACTACGCATAATGGAAAATGCATATGAAATTAGCACTTTAAGCTACATTTGAGTGGGTGTGGTTAGCTATTGTTAAAGGTTGGTCTCCACCTACCACTAGAGATGGATAACCAAATCATCCAAAACCCGTGGAATCATATACTGAGCCCGAGCATTAGTTAGCGAATTTTAATTCTAGAGGTTTAAATGCCTTATTTTATTCTGTCACCCTAGAGGAGTTTTGCCATATTATGACCTGTGAGACATCTAAAGAGGATTGGGACATACTCTAACTCACCCATGAAGAAGCTAGTGTTGTTAAGACTTCCAAACCCCAAAACCTCACCACTCAGTTTGAAACGATTAAAATGCTGGTGAGTGAGACCTTTGTTGGATTTTACGACAGACTGTCTCACATAGTTAACTCATCTTTTAACTTGGGAGAGAAGATATCCGAAAATAGAGTAATAAAGAGAATCTTAAGGTCATTGACTGAAAGATTTAGTCCTAAAGTGACCGTTTTGAATTCTTTAGGTACTCTTAACTCTATGAACCTTCAAGATCTTGTAGGTGACTTACAAACATATGAGCTTGACATGTTTACCTCTAAAAATATGATGAAAAAATAAAAGGGCATTGATTTGAAAACCTAGAAGGATGAAATACATATTTTGTATGATGATTCTAGCATTGATTTTGAGGATATGGCCATGATGGAAAAGAAATACAAGAAATTTCTCGAATTCCAAAAGCAGTCGAAAGAGGCAAGAAGTTTTGGAAAAATAAGAACAGGAAGGCTGATAACTTCCCTCAAAACTGTTGTGAGAACTTTTATAGGTATGAGTTAAAGATATGTTATGGTTGTGAGGGTTATGCCCATAGGGTAGCTGAGTGTCTCACTAAACTAAGGAATGAGTGCAAGAAATCGATAGCATTTAATACCATCCTCAGTGACAGTAATCCGAAAGAGGGAAATGATTCCCCCATTGATTGCAACTTTATCGCGTTCATGGTTATCCATGTGAGCTTTGATGAGAAATATTCCCATGAAGATATTTATTTTGATGCACTTCTGAGGTCATAGTTTTGTATCCCAAGTGAGTGATAGTCAAGTGAGTGGAGACGAGAGTGAGGATGAAGAAGAGGAGTAAGAGTGTGAACTACACGTTGCCTTCTGAGAATTGTATGCAAAAATTATGAAAGTAAAGAAGGATAACTTGAAGTTAAAATTTAAGCTAGAAGAACGTGCCGTAGTTAATGATGATAGTGATTTGATCGAGGATCTTAGGTCATATGAGATGAATCTTCGAAAGAAGTTAGAGTACTTTGAGGATGAGAAAGATAGTCTTCGTGGTTTTATGGAGGCTATGAAGAAAGATTTTTCGGAGTTTGATAAGTCTAGGCATTTACTTGAGTTAAGGATAGTTGACCTTGAGGAGGGATTGAGAAATTCGAGTCGTATCAAATTTAATTTGGAGTCTAGGTCGGAAAAGTTGAATAAAATGATAAGCACCATCAAAATTAGAGATGAAAATTGTGGATATGGCTTCAATGATCATAATACTTCCACAACCAAAGCTAATACCATACGTTTGACATTGTCGACTAGGAACATTAGGAAAGGTCAACTCTTAGATAACACCCCTCACCGTATTTACACTTGCACTCATTGCGGTTGAAAAAGGCACCTTAGGCATTTTTGTTATGATTTTAAGAACGATCCTAGGAAGTCTAAGAATATAGTCTCTGTGGATCCCAAAGTCCCTAAGCATCATATTACACCTACTTGGGTTAGGAAATCGGATTTGGAGGCTTTGCATATTAGACTTTTTTATTCTAATTTATTTGCGCATGATATTTTCCATGCTATATCTAATGGTTGATTGTGTTAGCTTGTTTTTTATACTCTAGTTTGTGATTCGTGATATATGTTTGCTAATGTAATGACATGTGTATCTTTTGTATTTTTATTTTTTGTATTTGACTCATATTGAAAATTACAAAAAAAATATATTTGTCTTTTGAGTTAGAGTTTTTTTTAATTTATTTTTTTAAAAAAATTGGAATTTTATTTTGAAGTTTTTTAGCAAAACTCAAAAAAAAATTGTGTATTTTAGTTTTACACATTTGGTGTGGCATATTGGTGTGTTTGAATCCTATTCATTCCATACTTTTCATCTGGCTAGGACATTTGATTATGATTATAGATACTTAGATTGCTCTTGCTTGCATGGAGTTGTTTCGAACTTGATTTTCTTAATGGATTCGACTTTGTATATGCCTATATATACACAAGCATGGGATCTTTGAATTTTGACTTCACATGTATATTTGATCTTTGTGAGATGTTCTCTCATCAATCTTGTCATCTACATATTTTATGACTATAGGGAATTTTTGCATGTTAGAACTGTTGCTTGTGAGAATGTTTGAAAATGATTGAAAAATATATGAGGGTGCACGAAAAAGGGATATGAAAGGAACAATTTTACTTAGCAGTAAAGACACCATTGGAAAGAGCCTAATAAAAAAATTAAAGGCAATCAAAATCGTAAAATTTTCAAAGGCTAACATAGTCTAGTTTGTTTGATCTTTCAAACCCAATAACTTCAAAATAATTGAGAAAACAAAACAAAATATGATATATGTTTATCTTTTGTGGAGGTTTAGTTGAAGATCAACGGGTTTGTACACTGAATCCTATTTATGCTTATTTTTCATGATGTTATTGATTTCTAGAATCATCAATATTCTAGACTTGTGTGCATTGTTCTTGTTGGTTCATCAAGTTCATTTTATCTTGTCACTTGAGCCTAAATATTCGTTTGATAAAGTTTTACAGTCAATTAGAACTTCTTGAACATATTTGAATGTTTGGGTCATAATTTATTTGTATCTAGTTCATGCCCTTCCAATTCACATGTTTAGACACATCGATACTATGCTAGTGTCTAAAGCTTATGTGTTTTGTGTCGAGTTTTTGTGGTTGTTTATACCTATATATATGTGTTTCTTTTTCATTGGTATATTTTGCATATATTATACATAGTATTGCGCTTTGAGTCTTTGTGATTTGTATTTAGTCCATGTTTGATATATGCTTTATCATTTGGATTTTATTTGGCATGCTTTCTGATCGTATTGGTATATCTCAATATGTGCATTGAAATTTCTTTTTTGTATTATTTTCTCAAATTAGTTATTTCAAAATTGGTATCATTCATCATTACTTATTCATATTGGTATCTTTTAGCATTAATAGTGAGATTAGTCTATCAGAGTTTGGACTATTTGAGCTTGACTTGACTTGTTGTGTGTTTGTTGTACTTTACACCATCATATGATTTATTCCCTTATACCTATATTCAAAATTAGTATCTTATGATCACATATTTAGGGGGATATTTGGTTTTAGGGGGAGTAATTGTTTTATGCTATCTTGCTTTATCTATTATTGAACAAAACGGGAGAGAAATGGTATGTTTCCTTTGCATGATTAGGATATCTTTATCTTAAGGGGAGACGTCTTATCTAGGTTGAGGTTGTTTTATACATTGCAAGATGTTTATTTATTTGAAAATTTTATACTTGATATATTTTCTTTTTATTTTAAAGGTGTCTTTAAGTATGAATGCTTAATGGTTTTCAACGATGCGACAGAGTTTTCAAACGAAGCAAAGATACTCAAGTTTGCGTGTCTATCGAGTGTTTATACTCTTTTTCCTTTTTGGGGTCTGAGAATGAGTCTTTTTACTAAGCTTTATGGCCCTTAGTATTTTTGTTTTCGTTTTGTCCCTGAATAGCCAAAGGGGGAGATTTGTAAGGACATATTTCTAATCAAGTCAATTTGTATGTAATTTCCATTACAAAACATTTTAATCATATAATGGACTTTGTGTTGTTGATCCCATTAGCCTATGACGTGGTTGATGAAGATGTATCGGCCAAGCATCAAAGATTGTATACATCATGCCATGTTTAGTTCCAATTTTGTCTTCACGTTTACTGAGGATCTCGCAGGTATGGATGCATATTGATTATGCATCCTTGGATTTTTTAAGGTTGTTTATTTTTTTACTTAAAGCATTTGGAAATGTTTTAAATATTTTTTTAAGATTTTTTTTATTTCAATCTCATTAGAAGGAAAATAAGTTTTCATTAGAACGACTTTAAGTCTCGTTAGAACGACATTGAGATCTCGTTTGAACGACTTACTAACTACAATCAAACAAGAATTCTCTATCAAGGATTTCACACCTCGTTTGAAGGGCGTTAGATTCTCATTTGAACGCGAAAGACATTTTGTTCGAACGTCATTTAGATTCGTTAGAACGAGAAGCTCTTATCGTTCAAACGACCTTTGTTTTCATTTGAACGAGTTTGATGCCTAAATATTCGTGTTTTCTTTATTTAAGGCGTGTTGGACTTAGATTTTTTAAGAAATTTTGGTGAAAAACATTTTTCTATCTGTTGACCAAAGTTTCAAACCCCTTGTTTCACCTTATACATTTAGGGATCCAAGATTCATAATTCATATGCTTCGAGATCTTGAAATTGGGAACCAAAGTTTGTTTGCTTCATATTGAGAGAACTTATTTCATATGGTGGACTTCGTGTGTACCTTTTACAGTGTTGACCGTTGCTGAGCCTCATTGGTGGATACTAAGATGTGTGTGAACTCGTGCGTTGTGATAACTTGAGTGGGTGGATTCCTACGTGGCACTATGAAGGAGTGCTTAACTATTAAAGAGTGTCAAGGTTTGTTAGGGATCGAGTCATTCTGTAAAATTTTTGTCATCTTTTATAAATCTGCATCATAGTGAACTGTTTGACTGGACCGTCAGAGGTTATTCCCTTTGTGGTTTTCCCCGTACATCGACGTATTGTGGATGATATATTTATTTTATTCAGCTTCTCATCTACATGCATGATATAGTTTAAAAATATAAAATTTGGGTAAATCGATTTTCCATAACTAAAGTTTAAAATTGGTGCTAATTTTAATTAGGTTATTTTTTATTAAATTTCAATCTTTAAAATTTTAAAAATATAGGAATCGAACTTGTGTTTACTTGGACCATCTTTGCCGAAGGACACAATTAGAAGTGTTCTTCTCAAGCGGTATTCTTTGATCTGGGTTGTGTTTTCCTTGGAGGGTCCAAAAGTGTTTTCAGATGGGTCCATCACGGAGTTGGTCTTGGGAAGGACTTGTAAGAATACTTTGTCTTATCAATTTTAAGGTTTTAATCCTTTGTTCTAAATTCATAATCATCCCAATAGTTTACGTGAATGGTTTTGGAACCCAAGAACACAATTTTGTTGAAGTTTCTCATGTAGAGAGGGCAAATCTACGGCTGAATTGGTACCGCTTAAGGGAGGTGTTGGCTGACTATGACTGCGGTCATTGGGAGTGCATGCGGGTGTTTCTTGATGTCTTGTGGATTCGCTATGAGAGTCCATTACTGATTTAAGTTGTGGCCTATGAGAGTTTGCTGCGGTAAATTCTTTGTTGATTTCGCATGTAATATTATAAGTTGTGATTTGCAAAATTATTTGTGATATAAAAGGTTTTTGCCCTTAGGCAATTTTTTCCTGAAAATTGGTTTCCTTTGCATGCTCCCTGATTTAACGATTTCAAATCACTTAGATGCATGCTTTAGGGTTTAACTAAAATACGGTATTGATTGAATTTGTTTGATTTGTCATAGAATTAAATCAATTTGAAAACACTTGAAATATTCCGCTGCATTGCACAAGTTTACAAATTGATATCAAAGATTTTTAAGGAGATCATCGCATTCTCAAATTGGTATCAGAGTGGGTTGCACTATGTTATTGTGTTTTGATCTAGATTTTCTTAAATATGGCTTTTGGTGGTATTAATGATTTTAGATGTCAACTTTTTAAAAGATCTAATTGCAAAGTTCAAATGAGTTCTTGTTTTAAATCATCCGTCGATAACGACTCTGAGAGGTGTCTTTGTTGTGAGGGAATTGGTCATACGATAGACGAGTATCCCACAAATATAAGAAAGAGTTTTAATAAACTGAAATATCATGTTTCTCCCCTTAGTGATAGTAATTTTGAAAAGGAAGTCTTTTATGCTACTGAGCGAGAGCTTCCCACCCTTGTGACTAGTGATGAGAGTGAAAGTAACAAGAGTGAGGAGCAAAAGGAACAGTTAAGTGAGTTGCAAGTTGCCTACAATAACCTGAATGTGGAATCTGTAAAGTTAAAGAAGGCAAAATTAAAACTAGAAGCTAAATTGAAAAACGTGCCTTAGATAAGAATAACATGAATGCCTTAATTGAGAATCTAAGGACACGTGAGTAGATACTTAAGGAAAATCTAGTATATTTTGAGGGTGAGAGAGATAATCTTAGAGGGTTGATGGAGACTATGAAAAAGGATCTTTTTGAGTTTGAGGATTCTAGACCTGTACTTGAGTCAAGGATAGGCAAGCCTGAGAAAAGTTTAAGAGAGACAAGTAATGTGAAGTTTGATTTGGAGTCCAGGTCAGAAAAGTTAGATAATATGTTAGGCATTGTCCAAATCAAGGAGGATAGGTATGGTATAGGCTTCGATGATAGTGTTGCACCCATTCCCAAAGCCAACCCCACACGTGTGAGAGAGCCTCCTAGGATTGTGAAGAGAGAAGCACCTAGATTTATTAGAAGAGATCAACCTATGAACATTGTGAGAGAGCCACTTAGGAATTTTAGGAGAACGCCACCTAGAAAATTTAGGAGAGGGCCGCCTTTAGGTAACACTCACCGCCCGATTTACACTTACACACATTGTGGTAGGCAAGGTCATCTTAAGCGTTTCGGTTACAAACTTTAAAATACTCTTAGGAAGTTTAAAAATGGAGTAAATTCAATTCCTCAAACCCCCACATGTCGGTATAAATCTATTTGGGCTAGGAAATCGGATTTAGAGGCTTTTGGATTAATTATTCATGACTCTTGTTTCATTACACGTGATTCACCTTATATTAGATCTCTCGGTTGATTGTGTTTACTTATTTGTCATACACTAGTTGTGCTTCATGTTATATTCTTGCTAGTGCTATGACTTGTGTACTTTTTGTATCGGTTTTTTGTCTTTGAAATTTTTGGAAAAATACAAAAAGATTTTCATTTTTTTGAGAAAATTTTGAAAAAGCAAAAAATATTTTATTTTGATAAATTTTTTGAAAAAAGGCAAATGGATTTTTGTATTTTGTTTACACCATTTATGAATGGACATTTAGGATGACCGAGTCACAACTTCATCCCGTATCCATGTGACGATTTGATAGTGTTTTGATATGTGTCATCATTCCATTTATGTGCTTTACATTGTTTGGAGTCATTGAGATGTGATTATTTGTTACTACCTACATGTTTGACTCATAGTTTCCTTTAATGCACACTTGCACGGATTTGTTTGGCTATTGTTCTTGTCTATCACATGTTGGTCGATATGTTGTGATCTCAATTTTATCTTTAAAACGAACCAAATGCGATAAAACTTTACATGAAATTAGTGCATGTAATAACCGTTTATCGTGAGGAATTGAATTGTATAAAATGATAAGTGTTCATGGGAAAGGGCTGCGAGAATAAAAAATTAACTCTTCATCACCTCAAAAGAAAAAATAAAAGCTTTATTATTTATGAGGGAGTTTGGATGGAATATAAAATGGGTTTGCACATTCTTGAAAAGTCATGAAAAAGCGTTACATAGTTTTAGACGTTATTGGTGTGAAAATCGTGTCTGACTTTCATTTGTCGATTTGATTAAGACAATGTCATCTAAATTCAAAATTTTGACAGCTAAGGAAGATTTTGGGATTCATTTGTTAGGAGTACACATATTCATCGTGCACATATGTTATGTTTGATTATATTTAATTTCTTATCAAATATGTTCACGCCCATTCATTCCATTTCATGATTTGGTTATCTTAGTGTAAATTCATGGTGTGTTATTTTTAAAATTATTTTTCCATTTTTGTATGAAAAATTGAAAAATAAAAAATAGTTTGTGGAATATTTTGAGTGACTCATTTACATGAGCATAGTTTGATCCATTTTTGCTATGCATTTCTGTCATGACAACTCCATGTTTATTTTGTTTACCCGTTTCCTTATTTATTTTGAACAAATAAAAAGGGGGAGAAAGAATTATGGGGAAGTTTTATTATTATAGGGGAGATTTGATTATTGATTGATTTATTCTTAACTCATTTCAAACTAGATGTGTCATGAAGGTATTTGCTTTGTCTCATGTGTGTAGGTACAAAATTGAAGATCATAGTTTGCACATCCTATTGAAAAAAGTTTGAAGATTTGAAGTTGAAGATTTTGAAGAAAAGTTTTAGAATTACATCTTTAGTACCTTTTCAGTTTTGGGTTCATGGGAGGGTATTAGATTTGTATTTGTATTTTGATTAGATAATTCAGATGTTTTTATTTTGTACCAGCATAGACATAGGGAGAGATTTGTAAGGATGTTATTTTACATTGCCCATTCATAATTGAGTATGTCGTATACTGCTACAACCGTCGAAGAAATATTTGAGAACATTCAAACATCGAGACGGATTCAAATATCAAAATTCTTCAACATTCAAGCCTCCATGAGATTAATTTTGCTAAGGTTGTGTTTAAGTATCTTAGCATTTCACTTAGAATGTTGGGATATTTTTACAAAATATTTTCTAACTGTTGAAGCGGAGTTTTTCGTCAAAGAATTTTTTCTAAGTGCTGAGGCGGACTATTTTTTGACGAAACCAAAAATATTTATTTTTTAATTTTTCATTTGAGCGACAGAGGGTCCTTGTTCGAGAGACAGGGCAAGTTGCACAAAGTCGTTTGAATGGTGTGTGTCACCGTTCGAGCGACACTAACATCTCATTCGAGCGATCTTCCGCCTTGATTTTTTTTATATACATAGGGTAATCCAAATACGTTTTTCATAAGAAGACTTGCGTTTTTATTATCTGTGAAAACTACTTTGGCAGAATACTTTGTTTTGTCAATTTTAAGGTTTTAATCCTTTGTTTTCATTTCAAAATCATCCCAACAGTTTATGTGAATCGTTTTGGAACCCAAGAACACACTTCTGTTGAAGTTTCTCATGTTGAGAGGGTAAATCTGCGGCTGACTTGGTACCGGTTGAGGGAGGTGCTGGCTGACTACGGATGCGATCATTAGAAGTGCTTGCGAGTGTTCCTTGCTCTATTACGGATTCACTATGGGAGTCTATTACTGATTTAGGTTGCGACCTATAAGAGTTTGATGTTGTAAATTCTTTGTTGATTTCACTTGTAATATTGTAAGTTGTGATTTGCAAAATTATTAGTGAAATAAAACGTTTTTGCCCTTCGGAGATTTTTTTCTTAAATTTATTTCCTTTGCATTCTTCTTGATTTAATGATTTCAAATCATATAAATGCATGATTTAGGGTTTAACTAAAATATGGGATTAATTGAATTTGTTTGATTTGTCATACAATTAAATCAATTTGAAAACACTTGAAATATTTCGTTGCACTGCACACGTTTACAAATTGATATCAAATCTTGTTAAGAAGATCATCGCATTCTCAGACTATAAGAGTGCTTACACTAGGTGCGAACGAGTTTCCTCATTCCACTAATAGTCCTATGAAGGATGAGAGGTTATATCATGAGATTCAACCGAAGGAGGTGTCTCACTGATACGACGCAAATATTGCGTATTTCACCCGTTAACCTACGCGTTATTAGCCTTCTCGGGTATCTTAATCCATATATTTATGCTCGTTAACCAGACAACCTCGGATTTCTATGTTAACATGTTTTGCAGGGGTTAATTGAGCTTTTGTAGGTATTTGGATGCTTAGTATGAAGTTCGGACGCATTCCGGTGAAGTTCCGTACACAATCGCACGCGCAAGGGCATTTTAGTCTTTTCACAGCTTGGGTACCTAGCCCAACATCTCAAGGAAGTTGTATCACTCCTTTCTAGCTTTGCGTGGACACGAACGGTGCGCGATTCCGATTCATAACGAAGAAGTTACGGGGATTTCAGCGGTGGAAAAACAAGGAAAGCAAAAGAGGAGAAGGAGAAGAAGAAAAGAGGAATGCCGTAGGCTGCTGCATTCTGCCCTGCTTGATCGATCGATCGACCCATTTGGTCGATCGATCGACCATTCTGATTTGCCGAATTTTTGCCTAGGTCGATCGATCGATGCTCTGTTTTCTGCAGATATTTTGCCTTCTTTTCTTTCTTCTTTATTTTTATTCCAACTTACTATATAAGCCAATTTTGTTGTAATAAGACCATACATCAGTACATACACGATTTTAGGTTAGAATAGTTAGGGTTTTGAGGGTTTTGAATGGTTCTTCATCATTTCTCTTTGGATTGACAATCTAATTGGTTTGTATGTTGACTTTTCACTATCCTCTCCTTTAATATAGCTTGTTTTCCATTTATTCTTGCTTTCTAGATAATTTTCATGCTTTCATAATTAGTTTACTTGCTTTATTTCTTGCTTTCTTAATTTAATTAGTTTAATTTAGTTTAATTCATTATGTACCCTTAGATAACTAGGGTCGGGATTTCATTTCCGCCATTTTCGGGCCCCGAGCTCCGAAAACTAGGTTTCGTGCAAAATCGCGTTTAATTGAAACCGCGTGTATTAAAGTTGGATTGTTATGCGTTTAACTTTATTTGTCACGCACCTTTTGTGTTTATAGCGACAATCCGAATTTAATCCGCGTGCGACCATTTTCCATTAAATGTTTAATCTCGCAACTTTGGCTTAAATTCCTTATTGCGTGATATTTATGCTTAATTGTAAATGGTCGATTAAATTGCTTTCGAGCCGGAATTCTAATTAGTAGTTGTTTAGCCCGTGAATGTGTGTATGTGATCCCGATCCTCGCTTTACTTTTGCGTAGCGTAACTTATTCTTTTTCTTTTGTCACCATAAAATGGCGCCGTTGCCGGGGAGTGTGTTTTAGATTGTAATTGTTTTATTATTTCGTAGTATTTTTCCTTTTGTATTCGTATTCTTTGTTTTAACCTTTTTTGCAGGATAGCATATTTGAGCGCTAAGAAACATTGATTCGTGGTTGCTCACTTTCTTGCTCGGATTCTCCATCAACAAACAACGAGGTAATCATGTCCTACTATTATAGTTATTACGGTTATTCTAATGATTCATACTTTGGGGATAGTTTTCAAGTTTTCCATTTTCAAGATTTTCTGGAAAATGAAAGACTTGAAAACATTTATCGGAATGAAAATCGTTATTGGGAGCTTGAGTTGGATTCATTATTCGAATCCAATGACGATTCTTATTTCATTACTTTCGAAGACGAGTTTCAACCAAATGAGGAGTCCGAGGCTCTTGAGCTGAGGAAGCCTACTTCGGAAGAGACTTTGCTTCTTTACTCTCAAGGTTTGGAAAGCCTAAATGATGCTGGAATGAGACTTGGTGCACTTTGCGATGAGATAAATTCTTATGAACAAAACAACGAGGAGGTGGAAACTTGTGTTTCACCTAAATTTTTCGAAGAATTTCTCATCGAGTGTTCATCTTTTTCCCCCGAAATTCAATCTCCTTCCGACGATGAGTCGATTGAGATTGAATTTGTTTCATCACCATATTCATTTTCCATGATCGAACCATTAGAATTACCGGTTGATTCCTATGAGTCGGTAGAAACTTTTAAAACTTCTACACTTTTTGCCGATGAGGACTCTTTACCGGACTTATTTTCGATGGATGTTATCCTCATGTGTGCACCATCTCCCATTCCATTTGAAAAACCTTTGGGAGATGAATCGAATTTTCTTGGTCCTCTAGTGTTCCTTTCCCCCTTGTTATCCAAATCCCCCATCGTCCGCCCAAAATTTCAAATTGGCGATGGTTCACTTTTTTCACCACCCACATGCCTTCCGTTGTTCAAACGAAATTCATATCTTTCGGGAGGCATGTTCGCTTTGAAGGGTCCACCATTGATCTTTCAAAGTCAAATACCTTTTTGGTTGGACCCTCAACTATTTAGACTTCTAGTGTATAGTTAGTGTGAAGCCTAAATAGTAGGTTGTAAATAGTTAGCTTTTTAATTTTCTTTCTTTCCTATTTTTCTTTCCTTTTAATTTAGTCTAGTGTAATTAGTAAACTTTTTGTTATTTGTTTTTGCTATGCTCGGTACTAACTTGTTTTGTATATTTCATTGGACTCGTGCTTATGAAGATCGCTCCAATTTTGGGTAATATCGTTCTTTTCCTCTCTTTGTGTTGTGTTCTTAATGCGCATTGAGGACAATGCAACATTTAAGTTAGGGGGTGTAGGATATTCTATCCATTTCATGTGTAGTCCATGGATTTGCTCACATTTAGTTACTTAGTATGCCTTTTTTGTGAAAAATTTGAAAAAATTTCAAAAATATTTTCTTTCTTTTTTCTCCTTTGTTGGGCATTTTACCTTGTTTCCAGTGATAAATTTCAATAATTGCCCGATCCAATAGACAACTCAATGATGCATGTTCTCGATTTTAGAAGTTATTAAACTTTATTCCTCAAATCATTGATATTGTGAATAACTTCATGAATTAAACTTTATCCCATGAGCATATGCACTTTTCTTGTTCTATTGATTTGGTTTAAGATTTTTATAACTCGGGAATCTTTTGTTGCATTGTATATACTTACACCGAGTAAGCTTTGTACCTTTCGTCGTTTGTGAGTGTATACACTATTCTTTTCTCTTTGAAAACATTGAATTCGTTGGTAATCTCACTATTCTTTCATTTGACCGTTCATTAATTGAGTTCATACTTGAAATGTGTTACTTGATCATGATTTTCATATATTATTTTGACTTGAGAATTGCGTAAACTTTTTGAAATGATCATAGGCCCTCTTTGTTATATCACCCATATTAGCCTTGACCTCACCCTTATATGCTTACCCTAGTCAACCCCTTTGAGCCAAAATATAGCCTTTCGTTTCATAACCCCATTCCCATAACCAACTCCGTATTGGAGTTTTAGCCCATACATACACTTTCCATACCTTTGTTTGGAATGATACTTGGGATTGAATGATGTTATTGTAGTGTGGTTGCAATTTAAGCATATGAGAGTTTGAAAAGTAAAGAAAAGTGTAGTGAAAAAAGTGTTGTGAAAAAGAGAAAGCAGAAAACAAAAGAAAACAAAAAAGAAAAAGTGAGAAAAAGAAGAAAAGAAAAGAAAGAGAAGTTTGTATATGTTGTGTATAGTGTTCAATAAGCTTTGATTACTCTCTCTGATGATATATCTAATGCTTGTTTGGAAGTTACTTTCCATTTTTGATATTGCCCGCATTATCCCATTATCCCGAGTTGTCATTCCGAACACTTTGAATCCGTACATATATTCCTTCGTTTCGTACCTTAGCCATACCTACATTATAACCCTATTATAGTCCTATGTGATCTTAGGGTGCATTTAATTTAAAAGTCATAATAGTTTTGATAATCTGTGAAAATGCATTTCGCCTCTTTTAGTGTTCGGTATCCTTTCATTGAGATTACAGTTTTTCATTTTATATATAGCGTTCTTCATTTGTGACATGTGTGCGGCCTAGTTTCCATTTACATTTACTCTTTATGCCCGCATGTTCCGTGTGTTACCTCCCGTTCCGAGTGAATTCATTTGATGAGCGTAATGCCCGTGAGGATTGAATATATGCTTGCTTTATGTTTATCCGGTTTATTTAAGTTTTTCGCCAAATCACACTTTTGCATATGCTCTCCCCCTCCCACTTTTAAAGTTTCAATTCTATGAGGTGCATTCAACCTGTTAATAACAACGGACTTTAACTTGAATTCATTCAATATGCTAATAACGCGTTTGAAATCTTTTTCGTTGTTATTGAGTTTGTCGCATGTTGGGTTGGGCATATTTTGAGGAAACCATATGATGTTTGTGGGTTTCATCCCTGAAAACCCTCACAAGACGACACTCGTCCACTAGGGTAACCTGGGGGTTTAACGGCTTATTGCATATGCTAAATGCAATCGAATCGCCCGCAAAAGTGTCCTTATGATTTAATACCATACTTTTGTTCCTTCTCCTTCTTTTGGTTTGCTTGTATTTCTTGTTGTTTCCTATTTCATTGCTAGGGACTAGCAATGTGTAAGTTAGGGGGTGTGATACGACGCAAATATTACGTATTTCACCCGTTAACCTACGCGTTATTAGCCCTCTCGGGTATCTTAATCCCTATATTTATGCTCGTTAACCAGACAACCTCGGATTTCTATGTTAACATGTTTTGCAGGGGTTAATTGAGCTTTTGTAGGTATTTGGATGCTTAGTATGAAGTTCGGACGCATTCCGGTGAAGTTCCGTACACAATCGCACGCGCAAGGGCATTTTAGTCTTTTCAAAGCTTGGGTACCTAGCCCGACATCTCACGGAAGTTGTAGCACTCCTTTCTAGCTTCGCGTGGACACGAACGGTGCGCGATTCCGATTCATAACGAAGAAGTTACGGCGATTTCAGCGGTGGAAAAACAAGGAAAGCAAAAGAGGAGAAGGAGAAGAAGAAAAGAGGAATGCCGTAGGCTGCTGCATTCTGCCCTGCTTGATCGATCTTGGTCGATCGATCGACCATTCTGATTTGCCGAATTTTTGCCTAGGTCGATCGATCGACCAAAGGGGTCGATCGATCGATGCTCTGTTTTCTGCAGATATTTTGCCTTCTTTTCTTTCTTCTTTATTTTTATTCCAACTTACTATATAAGCCAATTTTGTTGTAATAAGACCATACATCAGTACATACACGATTTTAGGTTAGAATAGTTAGGGTTTTGAGGGTTTTGAATGGTTCTTCTTCATTTCTCTTTGGATTGACAATCTAATTGGTTTGTATGTTGACTTTTCACTACCCTCTCCTTTAATATAGCTTGTTTTCCATTTATTCTTGCTTTCTAGATAATTTTCATGCTTTCATAATTAGTTTACTTGCTTTATTTCTTTCTTTCTTAGTTTAATTAGTTTAATTTAGTTTATTTCCATGATTTGTCCGTAGATAAATAGGTTCGGGATTTTGTTCCGCCATTTACGGGTTTGGACCTCGAAAGCTAGGGTTTCGTGTAAAATTGCATTTAATTGAAACCTCGCGTATTAAAGTCGAATTATTATGCGTTTAACTTTCTTTATCACGCAACGTTAGTGTTTATAGCGATAATCCGAATTTAATCCGCGTGTGACCATTTTTGATTATATGTTTAATCTCGCAACTTTGGATTAAATTCCTTATTGTGTGATGTTTATGCTTAATTGAAAATGCTCGATTAAATTGCTTTCGAGCCTTAACTCTAATGAGTAGTTGTTTCGATCCGTGTGGTAGAATGCGATCCCGATCCTCGCTTTCCGTTAATTTAGCTTTAACTTCTCTTTTCTTTTGTCACCACAACCACCCATCACCTTTTCATTTATTTATTTTACACTTTTATTCCTGAAGTTTTAAAACAATTAACATCTAAAATTTAATCACTCCCTGTGGATTTCTTACGATACCCGACTTACCGCTGTGCTTGCTTGTCAAGTGTAGTAGTAGCTTAGGTTTTCTTTTGTATCGCGGCGGCGAAACACACAACGATTGTGTCCTCACACGAACACACTTTTTCCGCCCGGCCACTCACGTAGTGGACTTATTGAATTCGATATACGGATGTAAAGATTGATCTCATTGATTCTAATCAAGCATCATTTCTCTGTTATGTTTCCATGAGGAATGATGGCAGTGTACATGCGATGAATTATTCAACGGGACTTAAATATGAGGACCCCAGCATGACAACGAAGGCGTCTTCTTTGAGAAATAAGGTAGGTAGTCCCCATTCGGGCTCTGACTCGGGGGCTTTTCTATCCTCCTATGTGACCTATGAGATGTTGAGTTCATTGTATCCGACTTCATAAAACCCTCAACACCTAATCCCTGACGATTCCATAGTCGCTCATAATACTCAATCACTTCCAAATATTTAATTAATGAATTACAGTATATTAAGTTCGATTTCAAACATGAATTATATAACATGTATATAATCTAAATATTGATATCACGTGTCACACCAACCAAACATAATTATTTCTCATAATTAAATAATGCCTTGAAAATACAGAGTATTACAATAGGGATCAAAGGGGTCTTCTCTAGGATATCTCTTAAATGGTGGGATGACTCTAGGTGGATTAGGAACGACCTCAACAGATTTACAGATAGTGTCTTGTATCTCTATCGACAAATCACCCCATCCGGTAAGTCGGATGCTTGGATATATATAGACTGTAAATTCAGAGTTTCTCCCCACTGTTAAACAATCGTAGGGGTGGACTTTCGTATGAGAGACTCGGATATAAACTTTCTATAGTGTAGCCTCATTTTTCATGCGACTAATCAAGTCCTTTTATTGCTCAAGATGGTTGAGTTTCTCTACAGTGGCCTTGTATCCAAGCCCGAATTTTTAATCTCAGGTGGTGGGAGTTTCGAAAGCTATAGGTACTTTCTCGTATCATCCTAACCATTTTTTATAAGAGTGATCCCATTATGTTATCATTTCCTAGATTTGCGGGTTGAGGAAAAACTCGCGGACCCAAATTCTATAAATGTGTTCCCCTTAGTTTTCAGAGGTCAAAGCAATTCGTGATGCCCTGTTCCATGTTGTGAGCATAGTAGATATACCCAGGCTTAGGGATTGAGGATTATGATGTAGGTTCTAAATATATGGAGACAATGTTTATCCTAGTGGGGCACTGATTGGGTTTTGGACCAATCAATTGGGAAGGTTCTATGCTTCCTCTGATATTCGTTTGTATCATGTGAATCTTAAAAAGAGGAAGAACTTACAGTTTGGCTCCTTTGGGATGGGGCTGATAGGGAATTCCTCCCTACCTATCATATTTCGTATGAAGCAGTATTTAGGCGACCATAATCCATTGGTTTTCTCAAAGTTGATTCCACCTCTCTCTTAGGAAACTCGAGTGAGGAACATATGCTATTGGGCCAGGGTTGTCTCTTAATTTTTCCTCCCAAGAGACATCCCTATGAACAACGTGGGCCTTAACCCTTTCTTCTTCTCCTTCTTCTTCTTCTTCTCCTTCTTCTTCTTATTCTTATAATAGTTGGGGACGAGCTCACTATCTCGAAGTAATAAGATCATCTACCATGAGTTGTTTGTTATGTTCGCTCATCTGTACTAGTGGGATAGGGTATCGAGGTGTTCGAGCCAAGGATTTTTCCATCTGGTGACTTGTGGATGATGCACTCACACTATATTATGAAGAAATAATGGAGAACATATACGGGGTAGTGGGAGAATGAGTGTCGCTGCTTATATCAGAGTTCGTGAGGGCAAATAACTGTACCTCTGAGGTTGCCCACCCCATCCGGCATATTGAATTGGCACATAAGAGGTGATATAGTCCATGGCTTAGAGGGCATTGTTATACATTTTCTCCCATTCAGTTGAGTGATCAATAATTTTTCTATATGGTGTCAACAGTTCTGACTTTTAAAGAGCATGAACAACGTGACCAGGATCAACTATGAGATGCAGTGATTGGTTTGTAGGAAGTGTATGTCCATAATGAATAAGGTAATATAGTTAATGTTGGGTTTAGTATTAGCAATGACTTTTATGACGGGGGATGGCGTACCTAGATGGTTTTCTATTTAGAATGGGGAATGTGTCCTAAATATCGGTTTGTGATGAATGGGGACTATCCGAGTGGATGGATCGATGTTTAGGGACGCGTTATCTGATATGGCATTAGTAAGGTTGTTTGGATAGAGGGGAATGGAATTTTTTTTTCATATTAGGCTTTGGTAGTATAAGTCTCTTGACAAGTATGAGGTCTTGGAATTTGAAGGAATATGATGATACTCAAATATGCATAATTTTTCAAGTAAAGGAGAGTGAATATATGAAGTACAAATGGAGTCAAGTTTTTGATAGCGAGATGCCATCCTGACTAAACCCTTGTAATTATTTAATGTTTTATGCATTTATTAAAAAAAATGATGGTTGGAGATCAATTATATGAACACACACAAATAACAACATTTATAAACGACCAATGAGATTTTAAAATTTCTTAAATATTTAATAGTTAGTAAAAAGTAATGACTTTTCCATCCCATCCAATCCCATACTAACTGAAATCCTGACCACCATTTCTTACCCAAAGTGCACCACTGTGCCTAGCAATCCGACCTCTTATTAGAACCCAGGGGCATCCGCATTCTTGCGAGGGTGCTCCACACCACTTTTCACTATTGAAATAATAGTACATTAACAACATGACCTTAAAAAATGACACTCAATGATATCTTCATTTCTTATACAAGAGATTTCAAAACCATGTCTCCCAAGAAAACACGGTTCTTTTGCTTTGAAAACCATGAACAAAGAAAAATTGGCCTCTAATTTTGTGTATATTATCACCACCTCACTATAATTGGGTTTTAAATTTTTGAATGTCGGGTAAACTCTATAAAAATACAATAATAATTTTTTCTCTCTAACTACCAAATTCTTGTTTACCAAAGTGGGTGCTAAGTGCATCATAAAATTTATCAATATTGTAGCGTGGTGTTTAGATGTAGCTGATAATTTTAATTAAAAACCTTCATAAGAGTTAGTAACAATTAAAAAAAACATATCGATGATAAATTCAATATTACCATAAAAATACTAAACATTTGTTCTCCCAAGCCATGTGTTCTAAGTATTATCCCATGTGATATTTATTTGTAACCAACCTAGTTTGAATGGTGTATTGCAAATTTCATGTTTACCAATGTAAAAACATATATATTATACTCACTGAGCTGGCCGAGCATGCTGAGCCTACAGAGGTTCTAGTGAACCCAACACCAATGTCTGAGTTTGAGTTGTCCTCCTCAGACCCCATGTCTATAGACTCTTTTCAAGAGGATATAGATTACTCTCCTAGGCAGGGTGAGGTCCCTGAGGAAGCTGAGGTTTCGAGTCGTGACTTCAAATTATAGGGCCAAGTGTGGCCATTCCCCCCATAATTGATGACATTCCTCTGTCGGACGCCACCGGGGTTGAATTTGCTCAGAAGTTTCCTAGTAGTGTCCATGCACCTGCTCAGGCCGATGCTGCTGGGGATGACGAAGATGGTCAGGAGAGTGATATAGATACATCTGAGGTGGACGAGATTTAGAGCTCTGTCATCGAGTACGACCTTCTATCTTTTAGGCACCTATATTTGATAAACTTTTCCATCAACCTTAGGAAACCTCTGAGGGACGGCCGAGATGAAGAGATCTTCCTCTATGAGCAGATGCTCAAGTTGGGCTTCTATCTTCCTATTCACCCTTCCATCAGAGTTATTAATTCCCATATAAATCTAGCCCCTTCACAACTATCCCCCAATGCCTGGAGGGTTATGATTGGGGCCATCGTCCTTTGGAGTGTTGTCCACCACTCAGACCTTCTAGTTAGGGTTTTCAGAGGTTGTTACATCCCCTCCTCTATCGAAAAACACCCTATCTATTACCACTTCTTTTCTAGGAAATCAGAGAAGAAAATGTTATTGGTTACCCAGACTTCAAACCATAACTGGAAACTTTGGTATTTCTTTGCCTCCAGGGCATGGGAAATTGGTCCAAATGAGGCTGCTGGAACGTCGGTTCCAAGGACCCCTCTGAGATGGGGGAAGGTCTCACTTGCTGCTAAATTCGACCCTGGACTTAGCTAGGATAACTTCTAAAAAGTTGAGGATCTTCGCGATTAGGGGGAGCAGGTTCTTCTAGTAAAATATGAACATCTAATGACCCCCTACTACCTCTCTCAAATAGGCCTACGGGTGGTTCTTTGACAGAGCTTCGTAAGTCTCATTTTTCACAAGCGATATCTCGTACTTTTTTATATCTCTGACTTACTAACTCAGATACTTATCTCTTGCAGAGAACCTGGAAGGCATATCAGACGACCTGTGGGAAATTTCTGCTCCTGGTCTTATAATCAAATTCAAAGTGGATTCGACCGCGGAAACGTTCTGATGTGATCAATTTTCGTAGGGGTATTGAATAGTTACAGGTAAATGATTTGCATGTGATAAGGTAATCATCAATATTTGACCAATCTACCTTTCAGCGCGTACTATTTGTTGACCATAATTCATGAACTCAGTTATCATAGAGAACATATCGTGAATACCTATAAATAATTTAATGCTTGTTTCTTTCTCTTGTTTAAAACAAATCGTGAATATAAATATCATATTTCTTTATAGTGAAAGAAGTTGGGAAGAAGTTGTTAATAATATATTACCTATTTATGAATAAGAGGGATGGCAAAAATGTACCCTCTCCTATGACCCAAAATAATGTCGGCACATCCAAGGCCGATGTTACCAAGAAGAGAGGGACAACAACGGACTCGGAGCATCAGAAGTTGGGCAAGACTCAGAGAGCGGATCGCGCCATTCCTATCTCTACAGACGAAGTCCTGGCTGCTCGTCTTACTCAGTTGAAGATCAGTGATAGCCTCATTGGCCATAGTCTGAAGGTTGCCAAAGCTATCGTCGCGGTGATGACTAAAGAGGATAAGCGTTTCTTACGCTCCTCGGATGTCCCATTGCTGGTCAAGTTTACCCTCCACAGATTAATTCATGTATTATTTTCTCCTCAAGTGTAACCTCAACTTTTACATATTATAGCTCATGTTTTTATACATCTGACCTTCTACTGCAGGGTATCTTGTCCATGCACCATTTTGTTGACTGGACCCTGAAGAAGATGCCCCTTATAGAGAAGGGTTAAGAAGCTAAGAAGGTAGAAGCCTCTTTGAATGCAAAGGTTGAAAGGGTGAAGGAGGTTAAAAAACTGAAGGAGGTTGTCTAGCAGGGGGACAGGGACATTGCCAAGCTTAATAAGGACCACGATGTAGCTCTGAAAGCTAAAGATGATGCCCTTCAGACTAAGGTGGATGTTGTAGTTAAGGTTGTTTTAGAGGATGCTATAGAGAAGATTATTGAAGATTATAAGGTCTCTGATGAATTCATAAGTTGTGGCTTTGAATACCTTGAAAGATATTTCAAAGCAAGTAGCAAATAGGCATCCTTTAAGGAGAAAGATTCAGGGAGTCTGACTGCCTCAGACTTTGAGGGTCAAGGCTTTGGTGACCCTCGATTTGCTTAGGCCTTGCAAGAGGTTGAGGAGGCCAATGCTGCTCCTGCTGAGACTACTCCTTTGGAAGTCACTGAGACTGAAGATGTTAATCCTTAGGATGATACAATCGAGGTGACCAACGTCATCCATAAAGACACGACTACGACTGCAGAGATTTGGGCTTTTTATTGTGAAGCTTTAAAAGTTATAATTTTGAATTCCTTTCGTCTGTACCTCCTAGCTTTTGTGAACTGTGATGGTATCTTGGTATATCAGATTTGTAACTCTCTTGAATGTTGTTTAATTAATCCCATCTTCTTCATATTATATTGCTTCTTTTAATGTAATGCTTGAATGTCATGCCTCTTAAATGTTTTTTAAGGTTCGAGGTCACCATATTATGATGTTTACCTCATAAATTTCACCAAATTAATGATGTTTATGGTCTGAGGCCACTAATTTATGATGTTCACCCTCATATATTTCACCCAATTAACGATGTTTAAGGTCTGAGGTCACCACATTATGATGTTTACCGTTATAAATTATCACAAAACTAATGATGTTTAAGGTCTGAGGCCACCAATTTATGATGTTCACCCTCATATATTTCACCAAGCTAATAATGTTTAAGGTCTGAGGTCACCAAATTATGATGTTTACCCTCATAAATTATCACCAAACTAATGATGTTTAAGGTCTGAGGTCACCAATTTATGATGTTCACCCTCAATTTTCCCCAAACTAATTATGTTTAAGGTCTGAGGTCACCAATTTATGATGTTCGCCCTCATAATTTTCACCAAACTAATGATGTTTAAGGTCCGAGGTCACCAATTTATGATGTTCACCCTCATAATTTTCACCAAACTAATGGTGTTTAAGGTCTAAGGTCGCCAATTTATGATGTTCACCCTCATAATTTTCACCAAATTAATGATGTTAAGGTCTGAGGTCACCAAATTATGATGTTTACCCTCATATTTTCACCCACTTTATGATGTTTAAGGTCTGAGGTCACCAATTTATGATGTTCACCCTCATAATTTTCACCAAATTAATGATGTTTAAGCATATAACAAAAATATCATCACAACATTGCTCTTCTCATTAAAATCCTCTTCATGAAATGATTCGTGCATTATAAAAAAACAACTGTAACATCATATGTAATATTTCTTCAAGTGGTCCGCATTCTAAGGATTGGAAAAAGGTTCCCTTTTAGATTTTCTAGCCAGTAGGTACTAGGCACAACCTCATCAACTACTATGTAAGTACCACGCCAGTTTGGGTGGAGATTATTTGTCTTCTACAACGTCTTCTTTAGGACTAGGTCTCCCATAGCTATAGGCCTTTATTTCACCCTTTAATTGTAGAACCTCGCAGTTCTCTGCTGGTAGGCTTCCTGCCTAATCTCTGCATCTTATCTTCTTTCTTCAATTAAATCTACATCAAGTCTTCTCTCTTATCCATTCCTCTGAGGGTCATAGGTTTGAACTCTATGAGTGGTAAGTCCTACAACCGTTGGGATAACAGCTTATTAGCCATGGGCTAATATAAATGGGGTCTCTCACGTCGGTGTCCTTACTGTCATCCTATAGGCCCATAATAAGACATATACCTCCTATATCCATATCCCTTTGGCCTCTTACAACCTCTTTTTTATCCCATCAAGGATTATTCAGTTCATGACCTCTGTCTGACCATTTGTCTGGGGTCGGCCAGGAGAAGAGAAGAACTACTTGATTCCACTCTTTCACAGTATTTTTCTAAGGAAGCATTCTTAAACTGAGTTCCATTATCTGAAATGAGGGTGTTTGGAAGACCATACCTTCATATGATGTTCTTCCATATGAGCTAGAAGGTCTTCTATTCTGTAATCGTGATCATTGGCTCAGCCTCTACCCATTTGGAGAGTAATCAATTGCCACTACTAAGAATCGATAGTTTTTTCGCAGCTCTTGGCAAGGGTCTTACCAAGTCAATACCCTATACTGAAAATGGCTAAGGTGAGCTGATTGACGTCCTAGGTTGATGAGTTTGATGAGGGATGGTGGAAAATTTTTAGTACTTATCGCATTTTTTCACATATGCCGTTGCATCTTGGCCAAGGTCGGCCACCAGTACCCCTGAGTGATTATCCTCGTAGCTAAGGGTCTTCCTCCTATGTGACTGGAGCAAGAGCCTTCATATATAACTTACAAGACGCATGGAACCTCTAAAGGGTGGACACATCTGAGGAGAGGGAGTAGGAACCCCTTCTTATACAAAACATCTCCTACAATTGAGAACTTGGAAGCCCTGAACCTCAACTTTCTCCTTTCTAACTTTGATTCTGGTAGCTCTACCTATTTGATGTATCTGATAATAGGGTCTATCCATGAGGCTCTCATGTTCAAATTGAGGAAATTTCTGGCAACCTCTTCTTCTTCAATGGTTGGCTTGAGCAGGATTTCAAGTGGTACTGTTCTTCTTATGTCTGTCCTTCTTGCAAAGGCCAACCTCGCGAGTGCATCATCTCGACTGTTGTCTTACCGAGGTAACCTCTTCATCTTAACTTCCTTGAAGCTTTTTAGCATCATTCTCACCCTCTTCAGGTATTTGGCCATCCTTTCATCTTTGGCCTCATACACCCCTAGGATTTGGTTAACAACTAACCTTGAGTCATTGTGGGCTAGGAGTCAGCCAACACTAAGAGCTTTTGACAAAGAGAGACCTGCTATCAATGCCTCATACTATGACTCATTATTTAAAGCTTTGAAGTTGAACCTCAGTGCATATTCAATATCGGTACCATCTGGTTCTGACACTATCAGCCCCGCTCTGCTTTTGCTTTCACAAGATGACCCATTAACAAATAGGTTCCAAACATCTTCATTTGAAGAGAAGTTCCCCTCTGACAGGGTCCTTAGCTTGAAGAGGTACTTGTCTTCCTCATTTGCAACTACTTTTTTGAGCCTGTTTGACCCGACCTCATCCTAATCTTGGAAGATGTTTCTGTTTGGTTCATCAGTTGCCCTCTCAATCTTAACCTCTTCCTAGGTAAACTCTCCTACGAAGTCTACAAGTGCCTGACCCTTGATGAAAACCCTAGGTTGATAAACAATGTCATACTCTGCCAACTCGATGGCCCATGTCATCAACCTGCCTCACTTCTTAGGCTTATGGAGGACCTTTCTGAGTGGGGAATCAGTGAGGACAACTATAAAGTGGGCTTGGAAGTATGGCTTCATCTTCCTATAAGCATGTATCAGAGCATAAGCTAATTTTTCCATTCGAGGGTACTTCTATTTAGACCCTTGAATATCTTTACTATTGAAGTATACTGGCATCTGCACTCCATCATCTTCTCTTACTATGGCTGCACTAATGGCTGATTCTGAAACAGCTAGATATACATACAACTTCTCCCCAGAATCGGTCGAGATAGGAGTAAGGGAGAGCCGAGGTAGGACTTGAGCTCCTTAAAATCTTGTCGCACTCCTCATCCCACTCGAAGGTCTTTCTAAGTACTTTGAAAAAAGGAAGACACTTTTTTGTAGCTCTTGAGACGAACTTGTTGAGGGCGATAACTCTTTCTATTAACCTCTGAACGTCTTTGGTAGATCTGGGTGTCTTCATTTCTAGCAGGCCTTGATCTTTTCAGGGTTGGCTTATATTCCCCTCTGATTGACGATGAATCCCAGAAACTTTCCTGCTCCTACCCCGAAGACACACTTGGTTGGGTTGAGCTTCATCCTATATCTGTCCATGGTGTTAAAAAAAAAATTTAAGGTCGGCCATGTGAGTGTCGGCCATCAGGCTCTTCATCGTCATGTCGTCCATATACACTTCCATGGACTTGCCTATTTGATCCTCAAACATCTTATTTACAAGGTGTTGGTAGGTAGCCCTTGAATTCTTCAGCCCGAAGGGCATGACCTTGTAGCAATAGGTCCTCTTATCTGTTATGAATGTTGTCTTCTCAGAGTCTTTTGGGTTCATAAAGATCTAACTATACCCAGAATAGGCATCCATGAAGCTCATGAGCTCATGTCCAGCAGTGGCATCCACCATTTGATCAATACGAGGTAGGGGAAACTATCTTTCGAGGAAAGACTTATTCAAATCAGTGAAGTCTATGCATATCCCCCATTTCCCATTTGCCTTTGGCACTATAACTGCGTTGAACAATCACTCGGCGTATATGACCTCCCTGATGAACTTGGATTTTTCAAGTTTTCTGACCTCTTCTCTGATGATGTCATATTTTTCTCTTGAGTATACTCTTCTTCTTTTCTTGATGGGCTTAGCATCTTCCATAACATTGAGTTTGTGGAACATGACCTCATGATCAATACCTGGCATGTCTGCGTGGCTCTAGGCAAAAATGCTTTGTCTCTTCCTCATAAACTTCACCAGCTCTTCCTTAATCTCAGGGCTTAGGGCTTTGCTAATTTGGACGGGTTTTTTTGGCTCATCCTTATTGAGGATGATGGATTCTACCTCTTCTACGGCCTCTCCCTTCTTGAGCTTTATCTCATCTCTAGGATCAAGTGTGTCGATATTGTAAGTGATTGTTGCCTTCTTATGAGCCTCTCTCTCTTCAACAGAGTTGAAGTAGCATTCACGTGTTGATGTTTGGTCACCTTTCACTTCCCCTACTCCATAGAGAGTCGAGAAGTTTAGCATTTGATGGACCGTTGAGGTCACGACCTCAAATTCCTTGAGGGCTACTCTTCCTATGATGAGGTTATAAGCTGAGAATACGTTCTCATCCATCATAATGAAGTTGGTTTTTCTAGTCAACCTCTTAGGTCACTAATCTCCCATTATCACATCAATCTGATACATACCCAATGGATGAATCATTTCATCGCTGCAGCCAATCAAAGGATGATGATAAGGTACAAGCCTAGTTGTGCAATGGCCTAGGCTCTTAAAATAGGGACAAAACATAACGTCTGCTGAACTTCCATCGTCAATGAGTATCCTTTGAACTTCACACCCATGCACCCTTATGGTGATTACCATAGGGTCATCGTGAGGAGCTAAGATACCTTTAAAATCAAGTTTTAAGAAACCAACTATGAGGGTATTCATATCTACCTTCTTTTTCTTTTCGTGTTCAACCTCTATAGAGGACAAGTTAACAAACTCGACCTTAGTTACTGCCTTGGCCTCTGTCACATAGGCCTTTCAATCGACGACCTCTAAACCTCCTCCTGCTAGTCCTTCGCAGATGGTGTTCACCCTGAAAGAGATCATACCAACTCTTTTAACTGGGACATTTCATCTTTTGGTGGGAGGTCAGGGTCATCATCATCATCATCTAACTCCTTAGCTCTTCTGGTAGGAGAATCTTCCCGGCACCTATCATTTCTCTTCTTTTTAGGGTCGTATCTTCCTCCCTTAAAATCTCTTCCATCTACGTACTTTTTGAGCTTTCCAGACTTTAATATCTTCTCAATCTCATCCTTCAGGGAAAAGCACTTGTTAGTCAGATGGTCGTGGTCTTGGTGGATCTCGCACCACAGATAATTGTTCCTCTTATGCAGAGGATCCTTCAGTTTCTCTGTCCATCTTAGGGGCATGTCATTCTTTATTTCGTTGAGGATGTGCTCGCAGCTCACCGTTAGAGGAGTGTAGTTTGAAAACTTGTTATTTGTCGCCTTCTTCTTTCCATCCTTCTTCCTTTGGAATTTCCCACTACTGCTTCCATTCTTGTCCTCATACTTTGTAGCCATTGCTTCTTCAGCGTTTATGACCCTACCAGCTATTGCTAACAGCTCATCCATAGACTTTAGATGGTCTTCAGTAAGCTTCTAAAGCAATTTCCCCTTCCAAAGTCCTCTTATAAGGGTTGTCATAGCTATATTCTCTTTGTAATCTTCAACCTCCAACTTTTCCTTATTGAACCTCGCGATGTAGTCTCTGAGGCTCTCACTCCTACCCTGCTTTACATAGAGCATATGGGTTGTCTTCTTCTGAGGTCTTACCCCAAAATAGAAGTTGTGTATGAACCGCTCAGCCAAACTCTTAAAGTTTTCAACAGAATTTTTAGGAAGAGAAGTGAATCAAATATGTTCAGCTCCTGTCAAGGTGCTTGAGAAAGCCTAGCACCTCATCTCATCAGGGATTAAATAAATGTCTACTATAGCCTAATACATCTCAATATGATGTACAGGGTTGGTACTTCCATCATACTTCGGAGACACCATTGGTGGTTTGAATTTGGCAGGGGTTGGGAAGTTCAGAATTCTTGCCACGTATGGGGAGCCCTCTGAGAACCCCCTTTGGAGTGGGTCTCGATCTTTTATAAGTTCTCTATCTTCTTTTCCAGCCATTGAATGGAGTCATTCCATTATTTTTCAATGTCAGTCTGGCCGAGGTTGTCCCCAACCACCTCCAAGGGGTGAACTGAGGGTTCCCCAGCTGCTGCACAACGTCAGCTATTGACCTCCCCCTGACCACTGCCTCATCCATGTGGGAGTTGGCCATGATCAGGTCGATGTTCACCACCTTCCTTTTGTGAGCTAGCTACACTTCTTGACCTGGATAACCTCTACCTCAGATTATTAACTGAGTTGAGCCTTTCAAAGGCCGACCCTCTACACAAGCGATCAAAAGCTATCCTCTTTGCTGGTCATCACCAACCTCGGCCCTTCTTGCCCCACAACCTCGGCTCTACTATATAGGATGTACTGTGTTGTTTGAAACCTCATATGGCTCCCAGCAGTCTACTAGAGCATCCTCTACTTCAATGTCATCGTACTTATCCTTAGGGCAAGGGTTTCCTTGCCTCCCCAGATGTAAATGCCTAGGGTCAGCAACATCCCTCCTCTGTTGAGGAGTAGGCTTATCTTTTTGCGGTGTCTGGGGTGGTGCCCTGGCTTCTGGATGAGGCTGAATAGTTGCCGGAGTAATCATCTTCGGTGAGACCCCAGGTGGTCTCATTATATTTTGGCTCAGGCAAATTTATCCTGCCTCACTTGCTGTGTTACAGCCAAGGACTTCAAGGCTGCTGCCACCTCAGCCATCTCGAACTGGGGTGGTGCCTGGCTGGAACTGGGTCCTCTAACACCAGATGGTGGAGGAGGTGGAGGTAACTCCGGTGCCATATGTTAGGACTAAAGAGCTTACAATGAAAATATTAGAGAGCTTGATACCGGAATGGACCTCTTTCAATGGTGACACAGTTTCACGCGAAGGGTGAGGCCTGGTTCACCACTAGAGTCTCCGGTGAGGTTAACCAGCAAAAAGGAAGAGATGAATCTTCTCGTTCCCACTCTTTCACAATATTTTTTAAAGGAAGCATTCTTGAACTGGGTTCCATTGTCTGAGATGAGGGTGTTTGGAAGACCATACTTGCATATTATATTCTTCCAGATGAACTGGAAGGCCTTCTATTCTATAATCGTGATCATTGGCTCAGCCTCTACCCATTTGAAGAAGTAATCAATTGCCACTACTAAGAATCGATAGTTATTCGCAGCTCTTGGCAAGGGTCCTACCAAGTTAATACCCCATACTTCTAATAGCCAAGGTGAGCTGATTGACGTCATAGGTTGATGAGGGATGGTGGGAAATTTCTGGAACTTTTCGCATTTCTTAACATATGTCGCTGCATCTTTGGCCAAGGCCGGCCACCAGTGCCCCTGATTGATTATCCTCTTAGAAAATCTCGAAGACGGCGCCAAAATTATGATGCTATAAATTGCACCACCAGATGAGGTGTTAACAATCTCAAAGTAACAATAACAATGGCAGCACAAGAGTGTATGTATAGTAGAAGTAAGTGAGGAGAAGAGGAGAAACACACCAATATAAGTGGTTCGATAATTGCCTACGTCCACTGTGCAAGTGAGTGTAAGTATCATTATCAGAAGACGGTTCTAATGGCCTTAGCAATACAATCACTCCAATTTCTCTCTACAGTAAATGCGCCAGAGTTTAGCTAGTTTTTGTAATTATCGATCCCCCACAAGGTAGGAGAAGACAAGTATATATAGTGTTTGGGGGGTGTAAATTACCCGCCAAGCATGCAATGAGCATGTGTGTGATGATCTTGCCAATATAGTGAAGCCACCTGTCACTATCACATGCAGAGGATGATGATGAAATATTCCCTCACGTAAGGGGATTGATTCGGTTACAATTGATTTTGTTCACGTGGTCCCAAACTTGCACGCGCTTATAAATGCTCGGCCTTGTGTCCTTGACTGGTGTAACCTCGGCCTGGACAAGTACGAGGTTGATTGGATCAGATGTGGTTTCTTTGTGTCGATGACCTCTGCCAGGAGGGTTGCCCGAGGTTGGGTATGAGAGAGTTGTAACGTCTACTGGGGTCGATGATGATGTTAGTGGATGACAGCCTATGAGACATGCTGATTTCGATTGGTGATCGCAACGTCGATTGGGGCCAATGATGATGTTGGTAGATGACTGAGCCCATGAGACCCTACTGACCCCGGCTATTGACTAGCCGAGGTTAGTGTATGAGGTTGTTGCATCGTCAGCTAGGGGCGACCTTATGAGAGATGATATTACTCATGGTTGTCATAGGCTTCTGGTCACCTCGGCTGTGAGACTAGTCGAAGTTAGTTGCTCTGAGTAAGAGGGTGCTCTTTGGACATATCAATTAGCTGTATTAGATTTATGCGATGCATCTCGACCGTTCCGACCAACTGTTTGGGTTGATTTTTCCTCTTGAGAGGTTTTCTCGGCACAGATAGATTGTCGGGCGCATGATCTGGATTGGATCGAGGCCTCATGTTGATTGTCTGGTCGTCGAGTCTTCCTTGAGAATTCCCTTGGAACATTTCCATTCCTTATGGTTCCCAGATGATTAAAGGGCGATGCTTGGCTCAGTATTTCTAAAGCACTTATCCTTTCAGAAGAAAAAGATTTCTCATCATATTACTCTAAAGTCCTGAGGGAAGAACTTATTCCTGGACGATAGGACGTACCTATGGAAGTCTAGGACTGACTATGCCTCCTGAGGTAAGAAGTTGCTCCTGGATAATAGGACGTATCTCTGGTAGTCCTAGAGTGGCTATTCCTGTTGGTTCTTAGAGGTGGTGGTGGCATATTTCTGTGAATAGACATGGCAGGAGATCCATACTGCAGTGATTGGGACAATTTCCTGATCATATCTTGCATAAAATCCTGTCCCTAAGAGACACTAGCCAAAATTCCATTTAGATCACTATTTGTTGGAAGAGAAGATGAAATGGGAGGATTGCCTTCGTTCCCAGCACTGGATTTAGGAATGTCAATCATCTTTGGAATGATAATGAAAATGTTTAGAAATATGTTCCCACATACGGCGCCAATTTGTTGATGTAAAAAACTAGACCATGTCTAATTATTTAATCATAGATAATATATGTAAATAAGATAGAGATAAAAAGGTTTTTAAAGTGGTTCGGCTATAAGGGAAAGCCTACGTCCATTTTTTTCTTATTTCCTTGTATTCTATCTAGCCTTCTCTACTTTTGAATGGCTTGAAACCCTTGCCCTTGATGAAGGGATTGCAATGTATTTATAGTCTCATAAGGAGATAGAGAGGTGGAATGTAAAAGGATGGAATGCTATTATAAATTAGGCATTCACATCAATACATGGCGTTCACAATGTACATAACTGTTGACACTTTGCTGACCCTGTTGGTCGGCATTTGTCAGCTTTAGTAACACGCATATGGTTAATCTCTCTAGGTCTTTTGCCTCCTTTAAGTTGTAGGCTGCGTTCTTGGTATTGTAAAACTGCAGTGGTAACTGCTTGTGCCACGATACCTGCTAACTCAGCGGTAGATACTTTCTCTGGGAATACCTGAGGTATGAGTCGATCTTGCTCGTTGACTCCCTTAACCGTTTTAGCTAGTTCTTCTTGACGGTCCATCTGGAACTTTAAATAAATTTGGATGAGTTCATCATTCAAATAAAAAAATCGTAGAAGCACGAATTCCCAATGTATAGAGATGAACACAACATTCCTAGTATTTAGGTCTCTATATCAAAGAAGGCAACGCTAAAAGCATAATAGGCCGCACAGATCCTAAAGGACACTAGAACCTGATGCTCTGATACCGCCTGTGATACCCTGCCTAATTAAATACCGGGCGATCACTCCTTTATTAAATTAAATCAAGGTATACAGTTGGTTCATTCTCAGCATCACTGTCGATAAAAATAATTTTTCCAATTTAACACCCTAAATAATTAAGCTAAGTGTCAAAACCATTTTCATACATAACTTTCCAAATTTTATTTTAAGAAAAAGATTTATTTAATTATTAACAACATTAACTAAGTAAGAATCACACCATATTAAATTCTGCAACATAAACCAATTAATATAATACATTCGTCAATCGAATGTCAACATGCGAAATATAAAGTAACACAATTCAAACTGAATAAATCCCATAACGACAATACGAGAAATAACTGGAAATACAAATTTCCCAATAATAATGAAATAATGGAAAGGGCGACACATGCCCAATAAATGAGAATGCTAGAAGTTGAGTCAATAAAGGAAGCCGTCTACGCAAGTGACCTGCAACTCCCACCTAAGCTGCAGCTCGTTCCTTTCAAGGGATCCTAAGCAAGACGCCCCTTTGGCTGGGCACCTGAAATATATACATATATATACAAGAGAGAGAGAGAGAGAGAAACGGGTCAGAACCCGAAAGTGTGTTGATTTAAAATACGTTTAGCAAGTATTTAAATTGATACAGGCCAATGCAACAACATATTAGAGCGACACTCTCTTGAGAAATTCTCACCTCTCTTCTAATGTGCACGCCTATCGTACTAACCTTCCCAACGGGTTATCTTATCATTTATCGCACGAATCTTCCCAATGATTTAACTTATCTTATATTACTCGTAAGATTCAATGTTTAACGATTCCATTTCGAAAAGGGTATTTCAATTAGTAATCAAAGTTCTCCATTTTAACTTTATAAAATCAACAAAGTTTTTCAGTGTCATATTATACTTTCTCAAAACAAGTATTTACCAATTGAGTCATCAACCATGTCCTACTTATCAAATCACAGTAGGCAGTTTCAAATTCCAAATCTCATATATATATTAACTACTCGAATAATATATATAAAATAACAGCAACCCAAATAAAACTATGGTGTGTGCATACTCTACTATCCAAAACCCCATATCACTCATATTAAGGGGAATACAATCGGAATCCCTCTCGAATTGTATTAACAGAATACACAACAAAATTGAGGCGAAGAATAGATTCCAAGTCTCTAAGAGGATGGCACATGCCTGCGTCTCTTAGGACCGTCTGAACTATCACGTCGATAGCCTGTACCAAGGACATCTATCTTCTAGGGTACAAGTCAATATCCCCCATAAAGGTCCCATCGAGATAAGACTGTCCCAGCGCGGTAACCTCAGGGATAGCAAGTAGCGTGGGCATGATTTTCACATGTATATAATATTTGCACACATAATCATATAAATATACCACCTTTATCATATTAATGTAGGTTCTCTCGTCACCCATAATTACAACATTTATCCTTAATTTCACATTATTAGTATTACGTATAAGGTTTCATCTCTAACCTTAACTCGAAGGGTTTTCTCACTTATTTCGTGACACTCGTGGACTCTATTCTTCCAAGTAGAAAATTCAGTAGGTGTCACATTTACGTTTCATCGTGACTCTCTCACACGCCTCACACTTTAATATAACAAATATACTAACCCTAAAGTAAACATCCCATAAATACCATTCTCGTCGAATATTAATGATCCCAACATTTATTTATACGCCCTACTGGTCCTCTATGTCTCCCAAATCATTATACTAAGAATGCCCAAGAATTATATCACGACAATTCAATTTTTAAATCATTTACAAAGGGAAATAGTAGTCTGCCAGGAGGGGTCGATCGATCAAGGTTTGGGCTCGATCGATCGAACCTTCGATCGATCGAAGCTCTAGGCTCGATCGATCGATCAAGCAGGTCTGCGAAAATCTGCAGAATTTACAATTACGGGCTCTACCAATTTTCTTCATCCAAAATCATGTTTTTCCATTCTAAACGTCCCAAAAATCCTACTACTAACATTATCTCAATATACCAGATGTTTTCAACGTAAAGCATGTGTATATCTAACATTAAACATGGATAATTAACCCAAAATCTCATCTAATCATCAAGAACCCTAGAGTTTTTCTTAATCATGGTTCTAATCTGTTTTTACCAGAATTTCCTTCTAATATATCATCAAAATTTCGTGGTTAATTTCCTCTACATGGCAAGGGTTTCCTGAATCATCATAACAACCAATACTACATGGATTTTCCTATCACAAATTGGGTTTTCTTCTACATAATTCATCCCTAATCATTCCTAATCTAATATGAAGATTGCACCAACGAAAATTGCAAGTTAAACACTTGCCTAGAATTTTCAGAAGTCTGGATTGCGGCTGATTTTGGTGTGGTTGCGTTCCCCTTCTCGCGATCTACGCGTTGGTGGTGGCGGCGGTGCAAACCGGTGACTTTTTGGTCTTGAATTGCCTTGAGAGCTTTCCCTCTCTTCTCCAATGGTCGTACTAGGGTTTTCTGAATATTCTAACCCTAAATGACTAACCTAGATGGCTGATATAGGTTGCTGAAATTCGTGGGTTTAATTACACAAATATGTAAAATGACTAAAATGCCCTCCCGGGGTACTAATTAGGCCTAAAAACGCCCCGAGACCCAAACTACACTCCGGGTACACTTTTCTGACTATCTCGACCCTTCCGGATGCGTTGGCGCTCTCAAAACGACCATATGAACAACTTATAAAATATTCATTTCTATTTAACCAAATTTAAACCCGACGCGACACTGGCGCGTCCCGATTCAAATTTCCAAAATTGTCATTTTATTCACTCGTGACATTCAATATAATTAATAACATATATTACTTTGCTCATTAGTAATATTCAACAAATTTCCCATAATTACTAACTCTCGTCACGTTAATAATTATAACATTATTAATTTCCGGATTTTTATTAAAAAAATTCACTCACATTAAATTTAATAAATCCCCAAATTAATATAGCATAAAAATACGGGGTATTACATACTTCCCCCCTAATAACGGAATTTCGTCCCGAAATTCGAAAAATAAGGCATACCTGGTAAAAACAACTCTAGATATCACTCGCGTATATCTGCCTCGCGCTCCCAAGTGGATTCCTCCACATTATGATGCTCCCACTGGACCCGCACAAGTGGAACTATCTTCGACCTCAATCTCCTCTCACTATAGTCTAAGATAGCCACCGGTCTCTCCTCGTAAGAGCTATCAGGCTGTAAGTCGATCTCATCTATCGCAATGTGAGTATGGGCCATATCATCCCGAAGGTATCGTCTCAACGACGAGATGTGGAATACATCGTGGATGCGATGTAAGTGTTCTGGCAGTCCCAACCTATATGCAACCGGACCAATCCTCTCGATGATGGGGAATGGACCCACGTACCTCGGAGTCAACTTCCCCTTCTTCCCGAACCTCATCACTCCCTTCATAGGAGATACACGTAATAACACTTGGTCCCCCACACTAAACTCCCGGAAGAACCGTTTCGCATCGGCGTAGCTTTTCTGCCTGTCCTGGGCTACCCGAATACGACTCCTGATCATCTCAATCCTCGCGGAGGTCTCCTGAATCACTTCTGGTCCTAGCAACTTGTTATCCCCCACTTCGAGCCAATAAGCTGGGGAACAACAAGGCCTGCCACACAAAGCCTTAAATGGAGCCATGCCAATCGTGAACTGATAAGAGTTATTATAAGCAAACTCTACCAGTGGAAGATGTGGCTCCCAACCTCCTCCAAAATCGAGAACACACATGTGTAGCATATCCTCCAACATCTGATTAATACGCTCTGCCTGTCCATCTGTCTATGGGTGATAAGCTGAACTCAATCTCAACTCAGTACCCATAGCCTCCTGAAAGCTTTCCCAAAAACGTGACACGAAAATCTTGTCTCTATCTGACACAATATTCAGGGGCACCCCGTGTAATCTGACAATTTCAGTGATGAACAACTGAGCATACTGGCCCGTGGTGTAATCTGTCCGCACCGACAGAAAATGAGCCACCTTGGTCAAACGATCTACAATCACCCAGATAGAATCGTGTCCCCGCTGTGATGTAGGCAACCCTGTAATAAAGTCCATGGAAGTACTCTCCCACTCCCACGCGGGTACTTCCAATGGCTGAAACAATCCTGACGATTTCTGATGGTCTACCTTCACCAGCTGGCAGGTAGAACACTTGGACACGAACTCAACAATGTCCTTCTTTATCCCACTCCATCAGTATTGTCTCCTCATATCTTGGTACATCTTATCGCCTCCCGGATGTACTGAAAATCGGGACCCATGAGAATGAGTCATCACTGCATGACGTAATTCTGCTCCTTATGGAACCACCAATCTCCGATTAAACCGCAAACCTCCATCAAAACTAACAGAATAGGACTCGGCACCCTCGGCTAGAAGTCGTACAATCTGCTCCTGGCCAAAAGGGTCTGTGGTCTGTGTCTGTATCACCCTCGTAACAATATCGGGTGTGACTGACATCACGGATATAAAAGAACGTGCTACTGCGTCCTGGTGACCTAACTCCTTCCACTTTGCTTTCCAGACATCCGCTACCTCGTCTACCGGTCTATGACTCAACGCATCAGCAACTACGTTGGCCTTTCCCGGATGATACTGTATATCGAACTGGTAGTCCTTCACAAACTCTAGACATCTGCGCTGACGCATATTCAGCTCTCGCTGAGTGAACAGGTACTGCAATGACTTGTGGTCTGTGAACAAATGGAATTTCTCACCCAATAAGTAGTGCCTCCATATCCTCAATGCAAAGACGACCGCTGCTAACTCCAGGTCGTGGGTGGGGTAATTCTTCTCATGCGGCTTAAGCTTGTGGTAAGCAAAAGCTATAGCCTTCTGTTCCTGCTGAAGTACTCCCCCAAGTCCCCGTAAGGACGCATCGGTGTAAACCAGGTACTCCATACACGGCTGCGGTAACGCAAGGACTGGCGCTGAAGTAAGCTTGTCTTTCAGCTCGTCGAAAGCCAACTGACAAGCGTCATCCCAAACATATGGTACCCCCTTGCGAGTCAGATTGGTCAATGGACCCGCTATTTTGGAGAATTCCAGAATGAATCTCCTGTAGTAACCAGCTAACCCCAGAAAACTACGCACTTCCGTCGGTGTCGTGGGCTGTCCCCACTCCCTCACCGCTGATACTTTACTCGGGTCAACTACTATCCCCTGCTCAGAAACAACATGCCCCAAGAAATGTACCTCTCGCAACCAGAATCCGCACTTCTCGTACTTAGCATACAACTAATGCTCTCGTAGAGTCTGAAGAACCTGCCTCAAGTGCTCGGCATGCTCCTCCTCAGAGTGTGAATATATCAAAATGTCATCTATGAAAACGATGACAAACTGATCCAAGAACTCTCTGAATACTCGGTTCATCAAGTCCATGAAAACGGCTGGAGCATTTGTGAGTCCTAACGGCATCACCCTGAACTCATAGGACCCATATCTCGACAAGAAGGCAGTCTTTGAAACATCCTGCTCTCTAATACGTAACTGATGGTACCCCGACCTCAGACCTATCTTCGAAAAGAAAGTTGCTCCCCTCAACTGGTCGAACAGATCATCGATTCGAGGCAACGGATACTTATTCTGTATCGTGACCTTGTTCAGTTCCCGGTAGTCCACACACAATCTCAGTGAACCATCTCTCTTCTTCAGAAACAAAACTGGAGCGCCCCAAGGTGAGGTACTCCTACGAATGAAGCCCTGACCTAACAGCTGCTCTATCTGATCTCGTAGCTCTCGCGTCTCTGCCGGAGCCATACGGTACGGTGCGCGTGCTATAGGTCTCGTATTTTGGCAATAAATCTATTACAAAGTCTATCTCTCGACTGGGGGTAGGCCGGGTATTTCCTGAAACACATCAGAATACTCCCTGATAACTGGGATCGAGTCTAACGGGATTTCAATCTCATTAGAGGTATTCTCCTCTATTTAATATAAATGAGCGGTCAAACCTCTCTCTGGGCGAGGCATCGCCACTACAAACATCTCTTGCCCCGGAATGGCAAAAACAATGCTTCCACCGAAGCAATCAATCATGGCTCTATAAGCTGCGAGCCAATCCGTAACAATAATCACATCATGCTCCTGCATGTCTAAAACTAACATGTCTACAGGTAATACCAAGCTACCAATCTCTACCCCCACTCCCCGGCATATAAAGAAGAGTGAACCATTCCCCAATGGTGAGTCTACCTACGTTATAGTGCTCTCTACTGTGGTTAATAACCCTAAGGTCTTCACAAAATGCGTAGCTATAAAACAATGCGTTGTCCTAGTAACAAACAAAATTCGATCCAAAGTTTCATGGATAGAAAACATACCTCAAATCGCGAGTGGTGCCTGTGGGGCGGCTGCCTGGTGGACGTTATAGATATGTCTGTACTGTAACTGCCCCTGCTGCACTGGAGCTACGGGAAAGGTTGGCAGGCCTAGTACCTGAGTTGGTGCTGGGAGATCGATTGGGAAAATTGGCCCCTGTGGATCATTACGGGCACCCTGTTATTGTGGGGCCCTATCTCTCTCTGGGCAATCCCGGTGCCTATGGCCGTGCCTACCACACCCAAAACATCGGCCTCCGAAGTAACTCCCCCTCCGACCCTGCTACTGTCGGAGTCGGCCTTGCCAACTTGAAACTTTTTCCTCTTTCGAAACTGCTTCATTTTGCCACTTTGTTGACCAGAACTGACTTGATCTTGGGTAGTTTGTTGTCGCAATTTCGATGTCTTCGCACATTTGTCAGCTTTAGTCACATGCATATGGTTAACCTCTCTAGGTCTTTTGCCTCCTTTAAGTTGTAGGCTGCGTTCTTGGTATTTTAAAACTGCAGTGGTAACTGCTTGTGCCACGATACCTGCTAACTCGGCGGTAGATACTTTCTCTGGGGATACCTGAGGTATGAGTCGATCTTGCTCGTTGACTCCCTTAACCGTTTTAGCTAGTTCTTCTTGACGGTCCATCTGGAACTTTAAATAAATTTGGATGAGTTCATCATTCAAATAAACAAATCGTAGAAGCACGAATTCCCAATGTATAGAGATGAACACAACATTCCTAGTATTTAGGTCTCTATATCAAAGAAGGCAACGCTGAAAGCATAATAGGCCGCACAGATCCTAAAGGACACTAGAACCTGATGCTCTGATACCACCTGTGACACCCCGCCTAATTAAATACCGGGCAATCACTCCTTTATTAAATTAAATCAAGGTATACAGTTGGTTCATTCTCAGCATCACTTTCGATAAAAATATTTTTTCCAATTTAACACCCTAAATAATTAAGCTAAGTGTCAAAACCATTTTCATACATAACTTTCCAAATTTTATTTTAAGAAAAAGATTTATTTAATTATTAACAACATTAACTAAGTAAAAATCACACCACATTAAATTCTGCAACATAAACCAATTAATAGAATACATTCGTCAATCGAATGTCAACATGCGAAATATAAAGTAACACAATTCAAACTGAATAAATCCCATAACGACAATACGAGAAATAACAAGAAATACAAATGTCCCAATAATAATGAAATAATGGAAAGGGCGACACATGCCCAATAAATGAGAATGCTAGAAGTTGAGTCAATAAAGGAAGCCGTCTACGCAAGTGACCTGCAACTCCCACCTAAGCTGCAAATCGTTCCTTTCAAGGGATCCTAAGCAAGACGCCCCTGTGGCTGGGCACCTGAAATATATACATATATATACAAGAGAGAGAGAGAGAGAGAGAGAGAGAGAGAAAAACGGGTCAGAGCCCGAAAGTGTGTTGATTTAAAATACGTTTAGCAAGTATTTAAATTGATACAGGCCAATGCAACAACATATTAGAGTGACACTCTCTTGAGAAATTCTCACCTCTCTTCTAATGTGCACGCCTATCGTACTAACCTTCCCAATGGGTTATCTTATCATTTATCGCGCGAATCTTCCCAATGATTTAACTTATCTTAGATTACTCGTAAGATTCAATGTTTAACGATTCCATTTCGAAAAGGGTATATCAATTAGTAATCAAAGTTCTCCATTTTAACTTTATAAAATCAACAAAGTTTTTCAGTGTCATATTATACTTTCTCAAAACAAGTATTTACCAATTGAGACATCAACCATGTCCTACTTATCAAATCACAGTAGGCAGTTTCAAATTCCAAATCCCATATATATATATATATTAACTACTCGAATAATATATATAAAATAACAGCACCCCAAATAAAACTATGGTGCGTGCATACTCTACTATCCAAAACCCCATATCACTCATATTAATGGGAATACAATCGGAATCACTCTCGAATTGTATTAACAGAATACACAACAAAATTGAGGCGAAGAATAGATTCCAAGTCTCTAAGAGGATGGCACATGCCTGCGTCTCTTAGGACCATCTGAACTATCACGTCGATAGCCTGTACCAAGGACATCTATCTTCTAGGGTACAAGTCAATATCCCCCATAAAGGTCCCATCAAGATAAGACTGTCCCAGCGCGGTAACCTCAGGGATAGCAAGTAGCGTGGGCATGATTTTCACATGTATATAATATTTGCACACATAATCATATAAATATACCACCTTTATCATATTAATGTAGGTTCTCTCGTCACCCATAATTACAACATTTATCCTTAATTTCACATTATTAGTATTACGTATAAGGTTTCATCTCTAACCTTAACTCGAAGGGTTTTCTCACTTATTTCATGACACTCGTGGACTCTATTCTTCCAAGTAGAAAATTCAGTAGGTGTCACATTTACGTTTCATCGTGACTCTCTCACACGCCTCACACTTTAATATAACAAATTTACTAACCCTAAAGTAAACTTCCCATAAATACCATTCTCGTCGAATATTAATGATCCCAACATTTATTTATACGCCATACTGGTCCTCTATGTCTCCCAAATCATTATACTAAGAATGCCCAAGAATTATATCACGACAATTCAATTTTTAAATCATTTACAAAGGGAAATAGTAGTCTTCCAGGAGGGGTCGATCGATCGAGGTTTGGGCTCGATCGATCGAACCTTCGATTGATCAAAGCTCTAGGCTCGATCGATCGATCAAGCAGGTGTGCGAAAATCTGCAGAATTTGCAGTTACGGGTTCTACCAATTTTCTTCATCCAAAACCATGTTTTTCCATTCTAAACGTCCCGAAAATCCTATTACTAACATTATGTCAATATACCAGATGTTTTCAACGTAAAGCATGTGTATATCTAACATTAAACATGGATAATTAACCCAAAATCTCATCTAATCATCAAGAACTCTAGAGTTTTTCTTAATCATGGTTCTAATCTGTTTTTACCAGAATTTCCTTCTAATATATCATCAAAATTTCATGGTTAATTTCCTCTACATGGCAAGGGTTTCCAGAATCATCATAACAACCAATACTACATGGATTTTCCTATCACAAATTGGGTTTTCTTCTACATAATTCATCCCTAATCATTCCTAATCTAATATGAAGATTGCACCAACGAAAATAGCAAGTTAAACACTTACCTGGAATTTTCAGAAGTCTGGATTGCGGTTGATTTTGGTGTGGTTGCGTTCCCCTTCTCGCGATCTACGCGTTGGTGGTGGCGGCGGTGCAAACCGGTGACTTTTTGGCCTTGAATTGCCTTGAGAGCTTTCCCTCTCTTCTCCAATGGCCGTACTAGGGTTTTCTGAATATTCTAACCCTAAATGACTAACCTAGATGGCTGATATAGGTTGCTGAAATTCGTGGGTTTAATTACCCAAATATGTAAAATGACTAAAATGCCCTCCCGGGGTACTAATTAGGCCTAAAAACGCCCCGAGACCCAAACTACACCCCCGGGTACACTTTTCTGACTATCTCGGCCCTTTTGGATGCGTTGGCGCACTCAAAACGACCATACGAATAACTTATAAAATATTCACTTTTTATTTAACCAAATTTAGTCCCGACGCGACACGGACGCGTCCCGATTCAAATTTCCAAAATTGTCATTTTATTCACTCGTGACATTCAATATAATTAATAACATATATTACTTTGCTCATTAGTAATATTCAACAAATTTCCCATAATTACTAACTCTCGTCACGTTAATAATTATAACATTATTAATTTCCGGATTTTTATTAAAAAAATTCACTCACATTAAATTTAATAAATCCCCAAATTAATATAGCATAAAAATACGGGGTATTACAGTAAGTGGATGGAGGGACTCTCAAATGTGTCACACTCTGATATTATTGAGGAGAGAATGGGATAACAGTATTAATTTTTGAAAAATAAATCCCAAATTATGGGCGGAGATTGAGGTGGCGGCCGACCTAGACAAGGGTGAGAAAAATATGGGAGTGATAATTTCGACGGAAGACGAAACGAAAGAGGGGGAGAATATGTAGGGGAAGGGGAGGATAGGGGAGGGGATAGGGGAGGGTCACAGTATGGAGGAATGGGTGGAGGATATGATAGGTTTATTTAGTAAAGTGGCAGGGGTAACTTATGATCGGAATGCAAGGAAGGCGTGGATGTTAATCAAACGGCTAGGAAAACAAAGGAGGGGTACATAAAGGGAAAATCAAGGGGAGGTTCTCTCCCCATTAAGGGAGAATAGGAAGGAGAGACAAATTAAGAGACTACAACATTCCATTAATTATGACGAAGGGAGTGTAGGGGAGGTGGAGAGGGGGACAGAAAAGAGGTATTCTATGAAGCTATGTATGATTTCATGGAATGTGAAAGGTCTGAATGACCCTAATAAGAGATGAATTATTAACGAGTACAATTCGAGGTGGAGGTTAAATATTTTATGTTTATAGGAGTAAAATATGGGGCATGTTGATAGGGAGATAGTGAGGTCTGTTTGGGGAGGCCGTAGGGTCGAGTGGTGTAGTTTGGATTCATAGGGTACTTCGGGTGGGGTGATTTTAATATGAGAGGAGCTAGAAACCATTAGTGCAGTATAGGGGGTTCTTTAGTGTATGGAGTGATATTTTAATGTGATGAGATTTTTTTGGAGAGGAGCGAAAGAGGTAGAATCGACAGTTATATGAGGGAGTTTTCAGAGTTCATTGATGAGATGGAGTTTTTGGAGATTTCGTTAATTATTATTTACATGGTAAAAAAAATGTAACCCAATCTTATTAAGGGGTGGGGGGAGAAATTTTTAGGGGTTACTCAGTCTTGTTTGCCACATATGACCTTAGATCATAGATTGGTACATCTAGAGTGCGAAGGATGGAGAGAATGGATGACCCCATTTAGATTTAAAAATGCATGGCTGAAGGAGGTTGATTTTGTGGAGAAAGTGAGTGAATGGTGGAAAATATATTGGATCTAAGGTAATGTGAGTTTCACTTTGGAAAGGAAGATGGCCCTTTTAAAAGAAGACATCAAATGATGGAATAAGTAAGTGTTTGGTTATGTAAGTGACACCATCTCTAGATACATGGAGGATATTAGGACTGCTAACGAGAAATAGGGGAGGCAAGGGATCACGGAGGAGGATATGTTGGTGAGCGAGAGAAGGAAATAGATGATTTGAAGGAGTCTTAATTAGGAGGATATTAGATGTAGACAAAAATCTTGAGTATTGTGGTTGAAGGAGGGGGACAAGAACACTATGTTTTTCCATAAATTGGTTAACTCACATCGTCACTTTAACCATATCCAGAAAATGATGGTGGGAGTGGAAGAGTTTGAAGATGAGAATGAGGTGAGAGTGGAGATATCATAGTTTTATGAGGTCCTATATAGAGAGGAGGAATAATGGAGACCCACGTTGGATGGAGTCGACAAGGGTAGAATTTCCGCATAAGAGCTTGAGATGTTTGAGGGGATATATACATGGGAGGAGGTCATGCAAGTATTGAGGTCGATGAGTGGGCATAAGGAAACTGTCCAGATGACTCCTCTATGGCCTTCTTTCAATATTGTTGGTCCATAGTGAGAGGGGATGTGATGACCTTCTTTTGAGAGTTTTGTGACAGAGGATATTTCTCAAGGAGTCTAAATACAACAGTCTTAATCTTGATTCCTAAAAATGGGGGGTCAGTCAATGTGAGAGATTTCAGACCAGTAAGCCTAGTTGGAAGTATTTATAAATTCCTAGAAAATGTGTTATCAATTAGCATCACAAGAGTCATTGATCCACTCATTTTCGAATCTCAAAATGCTTTTATGGGTTAACTGCAAATCATTGACACGACATTAGTGGCCATTAAGTGTGTAGAGTCTGGATCCTAAAGTGGGGAGTCTAGCATTATCTGTAAGCTATACATTGAGTAGGCATACGATCACGTGAATAGGGGTTTGTTCTATATCTATTGAGGATGATGGGATTTGGTGAGAGGTGGTGCCGACAAATAAAAATCTTCATATCATCTGTCAGATTTTCTATCCTGATTAACGGGGTTCCAGAGGGGTTATTCTACACTTATAACGGGTTTCATCTGGGATACCCCTATCTCCTTTGCTTTTTATCTTATTGATGGAGGCCTTTAGTCAAATATTGGCCGAGTGGTTTAGGTGGGGTTGATTAGTGGATTTTAAATAGTAATTCAGTTGAGACCTTAGGGTATCCAATCTTTTATTCGCGGAGGACACGATTGTTTTTTACAAAGTAGATGAGGGAAATGTGAGAGATCTAAATTTTTTATTGATATGATTCAAGGCACTTTAGGGATTGCATATTAATGTTAGGAAGAGTGAAATGATCACGATTAGGGGAGGGGACAGAGTGGAGAGGATTACGGAGTTGATAGGGTGTAGGGTTGGAACGTTTCCTTCATTTTATCTTAGACTACCCTTAGGTGCTAAGTTCAAATATAGAGCCATATGGGATCCGATACTAGATAAGATTAGAGGGAGGTTGGCGGGTTGTAAGAAATGTTACCTATCGAAAGGAGGGAGGTTAACTTTGATCAAAAGTACATTATCGAGCCTTCCAACATACATACATGTATATTTTAACTTTACCGTGTTTGCTGCACAAATGTATGGAGAAGATGATGAGGTGGTTCCTATGGAGAGGTAACGAAGATAGTTTCAAATATTATCTAGCGAGCTAGGATTAAGTGTGTAAGCCAGTCAAGGAGGGAGGTGCGGGGGTGAAAAACACAAAGTGTTTCAATAAAGCATTTCCAGGTAAGTAGTTGTGGCAGTTCCCTCGCAAGGAGGGTAGGTTATGGATGAGAGTAGTAGTGTCTAGGGGAGGATTCTTGTATCTAGGATGGGGAACAAGTGGTGGGCATAACAGAGGGAGTTTAGTCGACACCTGGTGTTTCATCTAGGGTGCAAAAACATAATCAGATTTTGAAAGGATGGATAAGGTAAGGAAGGATATCTAGAGGATTAATTCCCAGGAATATACCGCATCATTGTGGATAGCGAAGGAATGGTAGAATATCAAAGAATGATGATGGGTGACAGGGTTGTTTGGAATAAAAAATTTAGTAGAAGGCTTTGGGATTGGGAATTGGAGGAGAAAAAGGCATTATTCGACTAGCTAGGTACGACACCAAATCTGTCAGAAGAGGAAAATGGGTTGAAATGGGGTTCAAGAAGAGGTGGGGCATTTAGTATGAAGGAGTATTACTTAGTTTCGAGGGGGGTAGGAATAAGAGGTCATATTTCACATGGAGAGAGTTGTGGAAGGTTAAGGCGTCACCGAAAGTCACTTTCTTCATTTGAATGGTAGCTAGATAGTCTATATTGATGACTTAGGGGTTGTAGAAAAGAAGATGAGCTATAGATAGTCAATCTTGGTTGTATTAGGAGGCAGAGGAGACCATCAGTCATTTTCTTTTGAATTGTTGGGTAATGATGGCGCTTTTGGATGTTTATTTCTTCCTAAGTCGGATTATGTGGGTAATGTGTGAGTCGGTGAGAGCTTTGATAGATGCATAGAAGCCCCTTATGGAGTGGAAGGGGAATATAAAGGTATGGAACATGGTCCAACACTTTGTGTTTTGGAAAGTTTGGCAGGAGACAAATTCGAGATTCTTTGAAGGAAGGGACCGATACCAGAGAGAATTCGAAACGCATTTTTAAGCACATTGTATATATAGTATAAAGAAAAGTTCAACACTTCTCTTCCTGTTCTTGTGGATATCATAGATGAGTTGTAGCAGGCCTTTTAGTTGTGTGGGTGCTGCGAAGGAAGGGCTTTAAATATGGTTATTCAGTTCCATGCTTTACATTGTATACTTCTTGTATATGGGTTCCCACACCCTTTGGCGGGATGATATATATAATTCATTTACTTATGAAAAACCATCTTCGGACTATCATTTTTAAAAATATTTTGTTTCTTGTGTTTTCCACTTCTTAGTCCTTTTCAAAAATACAAAATTGATTTACCGATTGGCTCCGTGTGTTTTTCTGGGGTATCCTTTTAATTTTCATGGTTATAGGTGCATGGACTAATGAAACAACCCTAATTTATCTTGCTCGTCATATTCGATATAATGAATTTCATTTTCCATTTTTGGGTCATCCCATTCTTATTCCTCCCTCCACTCAACATACCTCAAGCGCATTACCATGGATTAGTGCACCCATTAAACCTCATGTACACATTAAAAATTTATAAACTTTTGCTCCCACATGTGTTCCCCCACTTCACCATGATAATACATTCCAAACTAACACTAACTTACTTCGTTACCTTACTCCTTACTCATGATTATCACCCCTTAAACCAACTCCTCTTATTTTGCCTCAATCTACCCCAACTAACTCACATGTCTCATTATCATAACCTCATCTAGAACATAATTTAAATTCCAATCAAAATCACAATTCAACACAACACACTCTTATCTTTACCCAAACATTATGAGTCCCCCAACTAAATTAAATTCCCCATCCTTATCCTTATCCTCCCAATAACCTTTTTAAAAAATTTCTCGTTTAATTATGTCTAACCAATAAAAAAACCACACCACCAGGACTCTCTAATCTGCCAGCCATGACTATTTCAAATTCATGTCATCCCATTTCTCCACAACATTTTCTCATATACTCCAATCCCATAAGACTTAATCTTCTTGTTGATCTTAGCCCATGTTCTTCTGCTTTTACTTCACCCTCCTCCCATACATACATGTGTTATAATACTTTGACCATGGAGAAAAAATTTCATACGAATCTCCTTTTAACTAATTCTCAACATGAACCTACTTGTTTCATTATTGCAAGTAAATATCCGAATGGGAGAATTACTATGGCTAACAAATTTAATGTCCTTATTCGTAATGGTACATGGACTTGTGTATTTCCCACATCAAATATGAACATCATTGGTTACAATTGGGTTTACCATATAAAACGTAAAGCCTATGGATCCAATAAATATTGCAAAGCTTGCTTTGTTGCTAAAGGCTTTCAACAATAAATCGTGGTTGATTTCGCTACCAAATTTAGTCCCGTGGTCAAGACGACTATGTTTTTTACCATCATATCTATTGCGGCATCTAATGGCTAGAATATTCACCAACTTAATGTTCACGATGCATTCTTGCATGGGTCCTTAATGAAAATCTGTTCATGATGCAACCACCTGAATTTTAGGACTCTTCTCATTACAATTATGTTTGTCACCTTATTATTTCTATCCATGAATTAAAGGAAGCCCTATGTACTTGGTTTTCTCGTCTCTCCCAATTTATTCTTAGTCATGGATTTGTGGGTTCTAAAATAGATACATCTTTATTTATCTATAAAAAATCTACTGTCTTAATTTTTTTCCTTATTTATGTGGATGACATTCTCATTAGAAAAAACAAAGACTCCCATATTCAACATCTTATTCATCTTCTCCCCTCGGAGTTCGCTATCGAAGATCTTAATCTACTATCGTTTTTCCTTAGCATTGAAGTCGTATCACACCCTTGCAAATTAATTCTCTTATAATTCTTCTACATTCATGATATTCTACATCGGAGAATGGACTCATCAAATTATGTTCTCACACATATTTCCTCATCTATAACTCTTTCAAAAAATGGAAGCACCCTTTTTTGGATCTAACAAAGTATCGAAAAATCGTTGATGCTCTTCGATACGTTATATTAACTCGCATGGACATCTCTTTTATTGTCAACAAGTCAATTTATGCATTCCCCAATCGATGATCACGGTGTCATTGGTAAACAAATTCTCCCCCATTATCTTAATCATACATCTCAATAAGGCCTTTTATATGACAAACAATCCCAATGTGACATCCAAGACTTCTCGGACTCTAACTGGGCTAGTTGCGTTAATGACTTATGCTCTACCGATGGCTATGCAATTTATCTTAGAAAAAATATCAATTCATGGTCTTTTCGATAGTAGAGAGTGGTATCTCACTCGTCTAATGAATCCGAATACAAAGATCTTGCAAACACTACGATAGAAATTTCATAGCTACAGTCTCTTCTTGGTAAACTTAATGTGTCTCTTCATTAACCGCCGACTTTATGGTGTGACAATATTGGAGCTAGTTATATCTCCACTTATCCTATTTTTCATGCCTCCCCAAACATGTTGAAAAAAATTCATTTCCTTCCAAAAAATGTATCAAATAAAATGCTTTAAATTTAATTTATTTTGGCAAAGGACCAAAATTTGACATTATGACCGGGGGTTTATCATCTTCCACGTTTATGTTTCTTCGAGACAAGTTAAAAGTTCTCACTATGGCCCCGTCAACTTGAGTCGGTGTATGATCCCATTAACTATTTCTCTGTAACAAACCAACTTCGAATTGTGTATTTTGAATTCAAGGAATCTGATCAAACATGCACACAACTATAACATTTTTTGACATTATACACAACATATAGGCATTGATATTAACATTCGTATAAAAAGGATTCTAGCATTTGGAGCTCAACTATTGGAAGAATAATACCTATCACAAAATCATGTATTTGTGAATGTTTTAGGGTAGTGACAAACCACTATGATCGCAAGAAGAAGTATGATTTAAAATATTTAATTCATAACCATAGTTTTTTCATCTAGTTTACTAATATAGTTATTTGTTGAGAAAGACAGGTGGTGATAGCTGGAATGGTTGAATTCATGTATGATATGAAGTTTTTGTGCATAAAAGTACCATAATATTATTCATACACCATCAGACTTAGTCCACCCAAGTTGTGAAGCTTGTTGGAGCACTGAAACACCGTGGAAACAAGAAGGTGGTTTTCCATATGGGAAGGAAATGTTTGAATTCTCTAAAGAGTATTTTGGTAGCATATATCAATTTAAATTCAGTACTAGTGATAAAGGGTACATTTAAGAAGTATCATTACTTAAATTTGAGGTTTCTCGAATGAGTTCATACTTTTGGGAAGCAACAAAGTTTTTGAGAAAATTCTTTAGAATGAGTAAGAGAAAAAATAGGAAGCTAATTGCATACACTAATGTCAGCAGGAAGACAGTCTGGTTTAATATTGTGGTAAAAATGGATAAGTATTAGATGCACCTTCATCTGTCGAAGACCTATGCAGACAGGGGGTGGGTCTACGTGGGAGAAGTGTTATGTGGCATGGAAATGGAGGTCTCATGTGCATCTCCAATAATGACTGCAGATGGGCTGGAAAAGACAGTTGAAGGTCAGTCTTATCTTTAGGATGCCAAAGTGGAGTCGTGGCCTTTTTACACTATCAATGTCATGGAAGACTCCTCATCAAGGATCGATTAGCAGGACTTATCGTGGCCTTTTTACACTATCAATGTCATGGTTTGTAATGGAGAACTAGTTTGGCTACAAAAGTGGCATCCATTAGCAGGATTTGTCGGGCAACCACGAAAACGTGATTCGTTTGATTCAAGTTATGGGAATTCACCTTAATCTTTAGGGGGAGGAGATATTTAAAGTAATAGGGGAAAATGTGGAGTGTTCATTAAAGTGGACAATGCTACATTGGTGGGAAAAGAGTTACAACGGGCTCGGATGATTGTAAAATGGAGAGATCAATTACCTGTAACTATCAAGATTAGAGAAGAGGGTTGGTTTTTTGACTTTACAGTTTGGGATGAAAAGCAAGTGTTTTATTTTGGAAGAGATAAATCTCAGTTCGAAGATGACGATCTTACAAGAGGAGGTCAGATAATGTTTTACAACATCATGGGAAGAACGATAATAGTTCTGCTCAAACAAGGACCAAAACAACAATTTCTGAGAACACCGTAGAACCAGGGAGGTCCTGAAGTGGGTAATTGAATAGAGAGTTTACTCTTGGAAGATCAAAAGAAGGTGACGGGTTTGTTAAGGTAAATTAACCATCCAATGTAGAGGAGAATGAACCATATGACACCAGAGTTTCCTCTTCCACACCCGTACCAGAGAAGACGGTGGCAGACACTGGTCTGATCCACTACTTTGTCGCGATGCTGGTGGGTTTAATATCAGAAGGTTGTCGAAAAAGCTCTTACGAGTGGAGGAACAGGACGGCTTGAGGCGATGCACAACATCTGAGGAGTACGAGGGAAATAAGGATGCATGGCTTCCAAACAAAAATAAGAATGTTGGGCACTTTGAAGTTTGTTATCAGGTGGTCTCTTTGGAAGAGACCCACTTGTGGGTTAATTCCTTAGCCGAGACAAACAAATATGGGATTGAATAGATGGAATATTTTGGGGCGCAACATGTGGTAGACTTAACAAAGGTGCAACTTGAACAAGTGATAGTTGCCAAAATGTATCATCAAGCCTGGGAAGCCATTACTCAAATCTAAAAAAGGGGAATCCAAGTGGTGCTACAGGGGAATCTCGGGTTAAAGCACTCAAGAAAGTTTGGTTTGGAGAAAAAGATAATATGCATACGTAAGATGGATTTTTAATAAGACAAATGGAGTACCTATAGTCAGGGACATAATTAACGGACTAAAGGAGGTTTGTTTTAGGAATTCCATATTAGGTACAAAAAATATCAAGGCGCTTATTAATTCTGACGAAACAGGTAAAAAAAGGGGCAGGGGGAGGGAAGAGTAAAAGAGGGTGTAAAATAAAAGAAGCTAAACAAAGTAAAGTTAGTGTGAAATGTAGGGAGCGGTCAGAAGGTCCAAACATAGATAAATTGGCCATTGTGGTTGTAAGTGAAAATGCAAAGACTTGATTCAATGGGGGTTATCTTGTATTTGACAAAGGTAAAACAAGTGGGGTGGGAAGTAGGGGAGAGGGAAGTAATATTGCAGAATTAAACAAACTCAAATTATGGGTAGAAATAGAAATTCCAAGGGGGGTTGAGGACCCAGAGGGATAGGTGAAGAATATGATATGAGGATTTAGTAAGGTATCGAGGGTAGAATACGAGGGGAGAGAAAGCAAGGCATTGTATTTATCTGACAAAATAGGGATTTGCGGGGGGTGGGGATAAGGAGGTAGATGGTGGGATGGGAGCAGGAAGAAGTCTAAGGTTTATCAAGTATTTTAATGAAACCTAAGATGATTTTATGGAACGTGAGGGGTTTGAACGACCCCAATGAGAATGGCATTGTTAGCGGAGTGGAATTCAGACACCTTGTGCTTGCAGGACTCAAAGCTAAGTCAGGTGGATGTCGGGTAGAGATATCTATTTAGGGAGATCATAGGGTCAAATGGAATAGTTTGGATGCCATGGGTGCTTCGGGAGGATTAATTATTATGTGGAATTCCCGAATGGTGGAATTATTGGAGAGAATGGTTAGCATATGGACATTTTCCTACTTGTTTAGGAATGTGGAAGATTAATTTATTTAGAATTTATCGGGGATTTATGGGCTAATTGAGGAGGTAAGAAGATGGGAGTTGTGGAAAGAACTAGTAGGCATTAGTGGGGGCATGGGGTGTCCATTGGTGTATGGGGGGAGATTTTAATGAGTTGAGATTCACCTAAAAAAAGAAGCAGGGGAGCGAGAACCACCAGATTCATGAGGGACTTTTTGAATTTTATCGACGAGATGGAGTTGTCGGATCTTCCACTTGAAGTGGTTTGTTCATGTGGTCTAGCAATAGAGACACCCTGTCTTTGTCTCTCTTAGACCGCTTTCTTATTTCATAGGGGTGGGAAGAGCATTTTCCAGGGGTGACACATTTGTGCTTAGCTAGGGTAATGTCAGATCATTGCCAGATCTTGTTAGAGTATAGGGGATGGACAAAAGCTAGGATCCCATTAAAATTCGAGAATATATGTCTTAAGGATGTGGAATTCGTGGAAAGAGTTAATGAGTGGTGGTTGAGTTATGTGGTGGAGTTAAATGGTAGATTTATATTGGCTTTCAAGTTGGGACTTCTCAAGGATGATATTTAATGGTGAAATAGAGAGGTGTTCGGAAATGTAAGGGAGACCACAATGAGATACATGGACGAGGCTAGGCGTTTAGATAAGAATGAAGGGAGATACGATCTTTATGAGGAGGAGAATCATGTGAGGTAGGGAATAAAAGGGAAGATCTAGAGAGAAGAAATCAATTGGAGACAAAAATGGAGGGCATTATGTTTAAAAAGGGTGACAAGAACACCAAGTTCTTTCACAATGTGGCTAAATCTCATCGGCGCGACAATAATAATAGGAAAATCGCAGTGGGGGTATAGTTTGAAGAAGTAAGTGAAGTGAGGGGGGTAATCTCATAGTTTTATGAGAATATATTCAAGGAGGAGGAAGAGTTGTGCCATTCTCTTGATGGGATCGAGCTGGGTAGCATATCGAGGTTTGAGGCCAAGAGGTTAGAGGGACAATTCATTGAGGAGGAAGTTGGGAATGTGTTAAATTTTATGAGTGGAGATAAGGCGCCTAGTCAAGGCGGATTCACGATGGACATCTTTTAACAATTCTGGACTATTGTCAGGGGGAAAGTGATGGCTTTCTTTTGTGGGTTTCATGATAGATGTCACTTCTTGAGGAATCTGAGTGCGATGTTCATATCCTTAATATCTAAGAAGGCGGGATTGATTGATATTCGGGACACCCATAAGTTTGATTGGGAGTGTCTAAAGGCTTCTTGCCAAAGTCTAGTCGATTAGGCTCCCAAATTTCTTTAATAGGTGGAAGGAAAATTCTCGATGCAGTTCTAGTGGCCAATGAATGTGTGGAATCTAGGCTAAGAAGTGGGGAACATGGAATTGTGTGTAAGCTTAAAATTGAGAATGCGTATGATCATTTTAACTGAAATTTCCTTCTGTACCTTTTGAGGATGATGGGGTTCGAAGAGAGAGGGCATCAATGGATTAAGAGGTGAATCTCTACAGTCAAATTATTTGTCTTGATTAACGGGGTACGAGAGGGATTTTTCCTAGCTCTCGCGGTCTTCGACGGGGAGACCCGTTGTCCCCATTTATGTTTATATTGGTGATGGAGACATTCATCTGGATGTTAGGATGCGTGGTTGAGGCAGGGTGGATCAACGATTTTGTCACTGGGCAATCGAGTATGAATAGGATTAAGGTATCTTATCTCTAGGCCTGTCAATCGGGCTCTATGAGCCGAGCCTATAGCTGATCAAGCTCGGCCCAATTTTGATTTATTTGGCTCAAGCTCAAGCTCGGCCCGAACGATCTTGAGAGTGCTTGGCTCAAGCTCGGCTCACAAAGTAAATCGAGCTTCGGGCCCAATTTGAGCCGGCTCGAATTGAATATTTCAATACATATTTTTTTATTTTAATAATTAATATTCATATTTCAGCAATAAAAAAATATATTTTAGCAATAAAAAACAGATTTCAGCACTAAAACAAATCTAATTCAGCACTAATATATTGACATTCCAGCATTAGTAAAACACATTTCAGTACTTAAAAACTGATTTCAAAACACTAAAAAAACACATTTCAGCACTAATATTAATATTTTAGCATTAAAAAACCCCATTTAAGCACTAAAATAACAGATTTCAGCACTAAAAAAACAAATTTTAGCACTAATATTGACAAGCCCCGTAAGATTAAGTAAAGTAAATTAATAAATAACCGACCTTATTTTTGTTTCTTTAATATTAAGTCCAATAGTTTATTTTCAATAGTTTATTTGCATAAGGATAAAGTTATAAAAATTATTTTGTTTTAAAATATTTTTTTACATATCATAGAAAATAAAATAATTTTGTATATATATATATATATATATATTATTTCGGGCCAAGCCTAGTTCGGGCTTGAAAGTGCTTCGCTCGCGCTCGGCTCAAATTGAATTCGGGCTTAATATCTCGGCTCAAACTCGGCTCGGCTCAAACTCAATAAAAGCTCGGCCCAAATTTAGCGGGCCGAGCAAGCGGGCTTCGGGCCTGCTCGGCTCAATTGACAGGCCTACTTATCTCATGTTTTCTGATGACACTATTGCATTCTATAAAGCAGAAGAGGGCTAGGTGCGAGCGTTGAAATAACTTGTCATATTCTTTGAGGCAGTGTCAGGTCTTCCCATCAATAGGGGAAATGTGAGATGATTCTGATTGGAGGAAAAGTAAACGTGGATGTAGGATTAGTTCTTTTCCCTCTATATACCTTAAGCTTCTATTGGGATATAAGTTTAAGTCTAAACTGATTTAAGAAGCCATTATGAAGATAATGAAACAGAGGTGGGCAGAGTGGAAGAATGGTTATTTATTGAAAGGTGATAGGTTGACGTTGATAGAAAGTACATTGTCTAGTTTGTCAACTTACTCCATGTCTATCTTGTCATTATCGGGTGTACGCATCTTAGGTGGGGGCCAAGAGCGGGGAGGTTTGCTCAAGGGTTATTGAAGCATATTTGGAAGGAGTGGAAAGATTTATCTAGGAACACAAAGTATTATTTAAGGAGAGGTAATAGAATAAAGTTTTAGAAAGGTAGATGGGGCAAGAATGGATCTCTGCGGGATCGATTTCCCAACATCTTTAGTTTAGATTGGGATAAAGAAGGATTGGTTGTTGACAACATGTCGGTTAATGTGGATTGAGTGATGTAAAACCCTCAATTTAGAAGACGGTTATGGGATTGGGAGCTCGAGGAGGCTGAGACTTGTTTTACTAGTTGGGTTCGGCCCCTCATCGGTTGAATCAGGATGATGACTTGAGATGGACGACGGGAGGGACATGGGTATTTACGGTGATAGGCTACTATTCCTTTTTAAGAGATAATGGGAATCGAAGAGCTTATTTTCCATAAAAGAAAATTCGGAAGGCTAAGGCGCATCGAAAAGTAAGGTTCTTTGTTTGGACCGCGACAAGACATGCTATTTTGACGATCGAGGGTTTGTAGAAGAGAAGGTAGTTAATGGCTACCTTATGTTGGTTATGTAAGGAGGCAGAAAGAAAGACCAATCATCTTCTTTTGCATTACAGGTTAACGAGAGGCTTGTGGGATATGTCCCTAGCCCTAAGTCGGATTGTGTGTGTCATGCCAGAGTCGGTGGGGGTGTTAATAGAGGCCTGACACCCCCCTAAGGGGTGGAAAGGGGACATCAAAGTGTGGTGGTTGGTTCCACATTATATTTTTTGGACCATTTGATTAAAGAGGAATGCGAGATGCTTTAAAGGTACAGAGACTGCACCTTCAAGAATTCTCTATTTGTTTTTTAGAACATTCATGAGCTCGTACAAGGAGTGGCATGTCGCATCTATTCCAAACTTTCTAAAGTTTGTTGCGGAGCTACACAGAGGATTGTAGGTTCGAAAGTTTTTGGGTGGATAATTCATGCTCATTTTTCTATGGGTCTATTTTTGTAGGTTGTAATGTATACTTCTTATATATGGATTCCACTCTCTTAGTGGTTGATTTTTATAATATATTTATTTATCAAAAAAGAATATTCAAATATATATATATATATATATCTGTGTGTGTGTGTGTGTGTGTGTGAATTGTTCAATGTATACATGATTTTTTTTGGTTATGTATACACAAATTTTAAAATTATACATTAAGTTTTATAGAATATAAATTATTTTTTATTATGTAGACGTGTTAGTTTTGTATATATACCCTTGCATACAAGTTATATATGAAGACCTAATGGACTTTTAATACCAAAAAACTTATTAATAAACTAAAGAATCAAAAATATTTGTTGGACACAAACTAAATTGAGAAGGACCATAATTTTAACAACGAAGAAAGTAGTGTATTCTACTAGTAACAAGGCTATGGACCGGGCGTCATTTTTTTATATTTAGAGTTTCCTAGACTCGAGTTGTGCAATGTCATGCCTCCGGCAGAATATGGCACGAATGAGTCAAATAAGCATTTGCCAATCGAATATTGATTGACAAACCCACGTTGAATAACATGAAATTTCAAGCCCATTGCATTTAGGCTGCACATCATCTTCATTTATTTCACTCTTAATAGGTCAAGTTTTTATCCCATCCGTAGGGCAGAAATTAAACAAACGCAATTTAGTAATTTTTTTTCTGTATATCTTAGAATGGCTCGTCCTCCCCATACATAGAGAGGACTAAAGGAACATTCTCTCCAAATTAGACTATATAGTAATTCTTGTTGGAAAAATTGGACTTAAATGGGTTTTAAGAAAGCTGTCCAGAATTTTCTGGACAGAATTTTGAGCAACTTTGAGCTCAAATTTAGGTGGGACCCACACTACGAAAATTGTGGGACCATATACGAGCGCGTTCACCTCCGCAAGGAGATTAACGTAGTATATTCATATGTCCAATTTCAATAAGTTATGAATGATATTTATGTCCCCAAAGTGACTCACAAAGCAATGAAAGTTAATGAATTGGGTGTGTTTTTACTCTTGTCCCACATTGGAAGAGTAGTGGAATTTTGATGAGTTAATAACACCCCAAGTATGGACTAAGGCTTGGATGCCTTGGGGGTATCCCAACTCTTTGAAGGGGAGATGACCTAAGCTATGCACGGGTTGACTTTCGGTCAAAAGTCCACACGCGCGCGCGCGCGCGTCAGGCCGGCTCGGTTCGGGCTCGGGCTCGGGCTTATAAAAATCTCTTACTTTTGGGGGCCGAATTTTATTTAACTTTCTGGGCTTTAATTATTAATTAATTACGAAATTAATTAATTAATATACTGTTGGCAGTTATTGCCAACAGTCAACAGTTAATTTCGTTTAACTGTTTTGGCAGTTATTTGCCAACCGTCACCTACTTTGCTATAAATACAGGTGCCTCCCTCCGTTTTTAAACAATGAAATTTTCCCTCCTCCAGAATTGCTGTCATTTATGTCCCAGAATTCCTGTCATATCTGTTCCAAAATTTCTTTCTCCTGCATAACATATGTTGTAGTGTTGTTGAGTAAAGGCCACACAGAATTTGAGTTCGTTGAAATTAATTATTGTTGTGCTGCATAATTAATTGAGGAAATCCGTTCTATCTTGGGAGACAATATTCATCAACCTCGGAGCACATTGGAGGGAATAAATTGTCTTAAGGAAACTGTTCATAACAGGGCTCGGATTTATCTTTAATTCTTTTATTATTTCTGCAAATTCAAGTAAGTGTTTCATTTATGTAATTCTGTTTTAATTCTGTAATTATATTAAATTCATAATTCTGTACAATTGTTATTTATAAATAGTAGACATAACAATCTTAAGACAATTTATGTATTTCTACTGTTTTTAGTGTACAGAATTTTTTTTTTTTATTACAGAAATTTATTTGTTGGAAATAAATCTGTTTTGATAGAAAAAAAAAAGAATTAATTTACTGCTTTATTGTAGAAATTAGTAAAACAGTTTTGATATAGAAATCAATTTCTATACTGGTTTTATATTCTGTTTTAGAAAATAAAATTTTATTTGTGTATTCTTCTTAAAATCTGTTTATGATATATATTTTAATCTTAAATTATAATTCTGTTTTGTACGGAATTCTTTTTTATTATTAAAAATTAGTGTGACACAGATTTTATAATTTAATTCTGTTTTGTATGGAATTTTGTTTATATTTCACTTTTATTCTGAATTATTATTTGAATTCTTTTGGAATTCATTTATTGTGAATCATATTTGGAGGAAATTGTTGCACAGAATTTTGTATTATGTTTTGATTAATTCATTATATATGAATTTTATCATTGATAAAAATTCTGTTTTTGTAACAGAAATGGAATCACAAAGTACGAACACTACTCCTACGAAACTGATTGTCACCAACACAAATGTGAATGCACCCGTATCTATGCCACACGGGGAGAAACCTGAAAAGTTCATTGGGGCTGACTTCAAACGTTGGCAAGGACAAATGTACTTCTATCTCACTACCTGCCAACTGGGTAGGTTTGTATATGAAGATTGCCCCTCTATTCAAGAGGGAGATGATGCTGAAAAGGTTGCTGTTGTCGATGCTTGGGAGCACTCGGACTACCTATGCCGAAATTATATTTTGGTCTACTTGGACAAGACTTTGTACCATGTCTATTGCACTATTAAAACTGTGACACCCCGCCTAATTAATCCCGGGTGATCAGTCCTAAATCAAGTTAGAACAGGTTTCTCATTTGGTCCATTCTTAGCATCGCTGTCGTCTTATTATTTACTAACCACCTAAGTGAGAAAAATAGACTGGTGCCAATTTTTATCTTTCATTAATTAACAAACACCCAAGCGGAAATAAAACTATATAACAATCCCAGATAACTGAATTAATCATTCACAAGTAAAAATAATTGACCGAATAAACCAACGGTCCAAATAATAAATCCCATAAAGATAAGAATAAACTCTCAACAAGTCTAATACAAATAAATGGAAAGTGAGCAACATGCTCGAATACTAATTATGAACTTCTACATTTAAGAATGAAGAATGAGGCGTCTATCAAAATCCTGCAACATCCACATATGCTGCAGCAACGGATCCCTGGAATATAGTCAAGGCTGGCGTCCCTGTGGTTGGACACCTAAAAGGTTTTTAAAAGTTTTTATAGCAAGGGTTAGTACCCAAAACATTTGAAAAACATTTAACAAATGATTAACTTGCAGTAATAAATAAATATGCATGCTCTTCATATTTTTAGTTAATATCGCACTCTCTTGAGGACTTCCTTACCCTTCCTCTATTATACCCTACGAACGCTTTAATTTAATTACCTAGTTACTCATCTCATGGCTAGATAATTAACAAGGTTCCTTTATACCCACCCTACTCTAACTGAGCATGTAGTGATTTTGATATATAAGTTATTAGTAATATCAACTTAACTAAATCATTTCCCTTTTATTATTCATATAACTCCTACATTCGTTATACCTGTGAAATCACCCACTTTTCATTAATTTTCCGTATATAATTAATTATAAAATTATATACTTATAATCATATTCCAGCATTCACAATCATACTGTAATATATATCATAACTTGCAACCTCCCGAGTAAAAATACTCCCGGAATGTAAATTCTATAAAGTGCTATCCCACTAGGTATACTCACATAGCCTAGTTATCCCAAGTCAGAATTTTCACACCAACTTGATAAAAATAAATAATTGGAGGCGGTCATATTCCTTCCCTGAAAGTGAGTTGTCCCTCACCCATATAACGGACGCTATGACCTCGGGAATATACTCACCCTACTCCTCAAGCTAGGGGATTCATCCACTACGCGCAACCTCCCCCTATAGCACTACAGTAACAAATATCTAATCACTGATATTAATTGAGCACACCATATATATATATACTAACGCCTCCGTATATATGAATATAAAAGTCCCGGCTATACCGTTCACTAAAATCCGTAACATAAGCCTATTAAAATTATTAAGAGTCTATGGTCCAACTCTAAGTATTAATTAAATTGCACTTTAATTAATTTAGTTATTGTTGGTGTCGCCCCCACCATAAATTTGGACTTACTCCCGTAGCCCAAAATAAATTTACCCGAGTCACCATTCCCGACTCTAATTTTATTAGCCTCAAGCCCTAATTAATTTATCTATAATTAATTAGATTTAAACACATGTATTTAATTTCTCAATAATTAAGTACATAAGATTTATATATAAATTTTTCCTCTTATATACCCAACTGGCGAAACAGCCAGATTCTGGCGACCGTCGATCGATCGACCCAGACCGTCGATCGATCGATCGAACAGGTCTTCGTCTTCTTCGCGAAGACAGGGCAGTCATGGACGGATTTTCATAAACCCTAATATCTTCTAACATGAGTTTTAAGCCATCTTATCACCAGAGCATACTAGAAACCTTATTAGGATTACCCAGAAAGCTTACAACATTCATCAATTCGTCCATAAACTACTGATTTATAAATTTTGGGGAAAACCTATCTTTTTCCTTAAACCCATTTTTACTCCAAATTTCTTCATCAAATTCGTTTTAATTTATCTGAATATCATCCTAACAGATACACATCAATATTCCAATATCAGATTTTACATAACTCCTCATAATTTCGGGCCAATCAGATTCATGTTTTTTTTTGAATTATCAAAACCCCATGTTTATACCATGAACACCAAAACGAATTCTTAATTCATAACAGCACACCAATATGAATTTGAAAGACAGATTTTATGCTATTGCAAGTTATTCACTTGCCTTAGGTTTCGTAGTGTCTGAATCTTCAATGGATTCCAAGGTTGAAGATGACCTAGTTGGTTCTTTGAGATCCCCAAATTGGCTTTGGCTGCTGCTAGGGTTTCCTAACCCTTTAATTCCTTTCTCTGCTTAAGCTTAGCCAGCCCTTATTTTCTTTTTATTAAGTTAATTAATCCATTCCCGTTTTTTGACTAATGGGCCAAGCCCAAGTGACCAAAATGCCCCCGAGTGGGCCCGACTATGTCTAAAAACGTCCCGTGACCCGTTTACTACCCCTGGGTACACTTTTCCGACTATCTCTGCCCATCCGGACTCAACTGTACACTCAGAATTTGCATCCGAATTAATTTATAAAAATATTTATCCCCCACCCAATATAGTCTATACCGACTTCCGGATGTGATAAGTACATATCTCGTCATTAATACTCGAAACGACGAAATTACATTATTACTATACGCTCAGTAAATAATTTTCCCTAAATATTAACCATTAAATCCCAGATTAATATTTATATATTATTCTATCATAATTAATTCATTAAATTACAACACACTAGTAATTTAGAATTTCCGAATTAATTAAATTTTAAATGTACCAAAAATACGGGGTGTTACATACTCCCCCCCCTTATAAAGGAATTTCGTCCCCGAAATTAGATTGTACCTGCGTTGAAAAGCTCTGGATATTGTTCCTGCATATCCTCCTCTCGCTCCCAGGTAGACTCGTCAACATTGTGATGACCCCACTGTACTCTAACCAATGGAACAACCTTGGATCGTAATTTCCGCTCACTATGATCCAAAATAGCTACCGGCCTTTCCTCATACGAGATGTCTGGCTGTAAGTCGATCTCCTCGAGTGGAATGTGCCAAAAGTCTCTCTCGCTCCTTCGATATTTCTTCAGCGATGCCACATGGAATACATCGTGTATCCGCTGAAGATGTTCTGGTAACCCAAGCTTATACGCCACCGGTCCCACCCTCTCAATAATAGGGAAAGGTCCTACGTATCGCGGTGCTAACTTACCCTTCTTGCCGAACCTCATCACCCCCTTCATTGGGGATACCCGGACTAAAACCTGGTCCCCAACTTCTAGCTCCACATGTCGTCGAGAAGCGTCAGCGTAACTCTTTTGCCTGTCCTGAGCTATCCGAATTCTTCCTCGAATCAGCTCTATCTTGGAAGATGTCTCTTGAACAATATTCGGCCCCAAGATTTTGTTGTCCCCCACCTCTAACCAACAAACGGGTGAACGACAAGGTCTCCCGTACAGTGCCTCAAACGGTGCCATGCCAATCGTGAATTGGTAAGAGTTGTTATACGCAAACTCTACCAAAGGAAGATATTTCTCCCATCCTCCCCCGAAGTCCAAAATGCACATTCTGAGCATGTCTTCCAGCATCTGGTTAACTCTCTCAGTCTGTCCGTCCGTCTGTGGGTGATACGCTGTACTCAAGCGCAACTCTGTGCCCATTGCCTCCTGAAAGCTCTGCCAAAAGTGGGCGACAAAGATTTTGTCTCGGTCGGATACAATATTTATAGGCACTCCATGCAGCTTAACAATCTCTGCTATGAATAGCTGTGCATAACGCATCGTCTTGAAGTCTGTGCGTACCGATAAAAAGTGGGCCACCTTAGTCAACCGATCCACAATAACCCATATGGAGTCGTGACCCCTCTGCGATACAGGTAACCCTGTGATGAAGTCCATGGAGATGCTCTCCCACTTCCACACGGGAATTTCTAACGGCTGTAGCATCCCTGATGGTCTCTGATGGTCAACTTTCACAAGCTGACACGTGGCACATTTCGAAACAAACTCCGCTATGTCCCGTTTCATTTCTGCCCACCAATACTGCCTCCTCATATCTTGGTACATTTTATCCCCACCGGGATGTACCGCAAATTTCGAACCATGGGATTCTGTCATAACAGCGTGCTTCAAATCCTCATCCTCTGGCACCATTAACCTCCCATTAAAGCGTAGGCCTCCTTCTGAGCTAATCAAGTAACCCTCTGCTCCCTCAGCTAACAACTGGCCCACCTTATCCCAGCAAACCTGATCCTCAGCCTGAGCCTTCACAACTCGCATAATGATCTCGGGTGTGATGGATAAAGCTGACATGCAAGCCCTGGATACGTCATCCTCATATCGAAGCTCTCTCCACTTCGCTTTCCATACCTCTGCTATCTCCCCAGTCGGCCTTCGGCTCAGTGCGTCTGCTACCACATTGGCCTTACCAGGATGATACTGAATATCAAATTGGTAGTCCTTCACGAATTCTAGCCATCGCCTCTGCCTCATATTCAGATCCTTCTGTGTGAAGAGATACTGAAGAGACTTGTGATCCGTGAATAAAGTAAACTGCTCTCCTAGAAGATAATGCCTCCATATCCTCAAAGCAAAAACGACCGCTGCTAACTCTAGGTCGTGAGTGGTGTAATTCCTCTCGTGGGGCTTCATCTTCCTGGAAGCATAAGCTATAGCCCTTTCCTCCTGCTGGAGCACACCCCCAAGACCCCGTAAGGATGCGTCTGTGTAAACCCGATACTCTAGCCCTCCCTTTGGCAATGCAAGCACGGGGGCAGATGTCAACTTGTCCTTTAGCTCGTCTAACGCTAATTGACAACTATCATCCCACTTGAAAGGTACTCCTTTCCGAGTCAGATTCGTCAAAGGTCCTGCAATCTTAGAGAATCCTTTAATGAATCGCCTGTAGTAACCGGCCAAACCCAGAAAACTGCGCACCTCGGTCGGTGTCGTGGGCTGTCCCCACTCCCTCAACGCCGACACCTTATTCGGATCCACTGCAATACCCTGATCTGACACGACGTGACCAAGGAACTGTACCTCCCAAAGCCAGAATCCACACTTCCCTAATTTGGCATAGAGCTGATGATCCCTCAGTGTCTGTAAAACCATGCGCAAATGCTCTGCGTGCTTCTCCTCGGTGCGCGAGTAGATTAGGATGTCATCAATGAATACGATGACAAACTGATCTAAGTACTCTCTGAAAACCTTGTTCATGAGGTCCATGAACACGGCTGGTGCATTGGTGAGCCTGAAGGGCATCACCCTGAACTCATATGATCCATACCGCGACAAGAAAGCGGTCTTAGGAACATCCCCCTCTCGGATACGCAGTTGATGATACCCTGACCTCAAGTCGACCTTGGAGAAGTAAGACGCCCCTCTCAATTGGTCAAATAAATCATCGATCCGAGGCAACGGATATTTATTCCGTATCGTCACCTTGTTCAGCTCCCTATAATCCACGCACAAGCGGAGTGAACCATCTCGCTTCTTCACAAACAATACCGGCGCACCCCACGGCGATGTACTCCGCCGAATAAAACCCTGACCCAGTAGTTGCTGAATCTGTTCCCTCAATTCCCGCATCTCTGAAGGGGCCATTCGGTAAGGTGCCCGAGCAATCGGTCTCGTCCCCGGAGCCAAATCGATAACAAATTCGATTTCTCTGCTGGGTGGTAATCCTGGTATTTCCTGGAATACATCCTCAAAGTCCCTCACTACCGGAATAGAGTCTAAAGGAACTACCACTTCCTGTGAGGTTTCCTCCTCAATGTAATATAAATGAGTGGTCGAGCCTCCCTCTGGGCGAGGCATCGCCACAACAAACATCTCTTGTCCCGGAATGGCAAAAATAATGCTCCCTCCGAAGCAATCAATCATGGCTCTATAGTCAGCGAGTCAATCCATACCGATAATCACATCGTGGACTTGCATATCTAATACCAACATGTCCGCAGGTAATATCAAACCACCAATCTCCACCCCCACTCCCCGACATATAAAGAATATAAGCGACCCATTCCCCAATGGTGAGTCGACACACGTAACAGTGCTCTCCGCAGTGGCTAACAACCCTAAAGCCTTCGCGAAATGTGTAGCTATAAAGCAATGTGTAGCCCCCGTATCAAACAATACCCGACCCATAGTGCCATGGATAGAAAACGTACCCTCGATCGCGGGCGGCGCCTGCTGTGCTGGGGGATTAGGAACATCCCGAACGTTATACACACGTCCGTAGTGCATTTGCCCCTGCTGCTGTGGGGCGGGTGGGGCTGGTGCTGCTGGCGGCATCTGACCCTGTTGCCCCTACTGGGCACCCTGCTGCTGGCCTCTGCCCCTCTGCGGGCACTCCCTCTTGAAGTGTCCTGGTTGGCCACAGGAGAAATAGCGTTTCTGATCGTCACCCTGCCGTTGGCCCTGCTGGCCCTGACGTTGCTGGCCCGGTTGGCCTCCCCCGTTGTTCCCTTGGCCCTGACGGCCCTGAGGAACCTGCTGTTGCTGATTAGGGCCTGGTTGCCCCTGCCTGAACCCCTGTCCTCCCGGTCGGAACCCACCAGGCTTAAACTTCTTAGCCTGATTCCCTTGCTGAATGATAACCTGCTGCTGTGTGCCACTCGTCTCACTACTAGTGACCGCCTTGCCCTGCTGGCTCGGCTCACCTGCCTTCTTGTTCCCCTTAGCATGGAAACGATGATCCTGGCAATGTACAAGTGCGGCATTAACGACATCTGTATAAGTCACTAACTCCGGATTCCCAATCAAGTGTTGCCTGATTCTCCAGGCTAGGCCATCCATGAACTTTGACTTCTTCCGCTCCTCATCGCTCACCTCATTTGGCACAAAGTTTGCCAAACGGGTGAACTCCTCCTCATATTCTGCTACTGACCTGTCACCCTGTACCAACTCGGTGAATTTCTTTCTCATCTCAGACTCTACTGCTGGAGGGAAGTACTTGCGGTCAAACCGCACCCAGAATTCAGAAATCGGCATCAAATCCCGCTCCTCAGCGGTGGTTACGGACTCCCACCACTGTAAGGCTGCCCCCGACAGACGAAAGGTAGTCAGCATCTGTTTCTGAACCTCTGTACCCTCTAACATGCGCAGATGGCGCTGAATGTTCTTCTTCCAGTCACAAGCCTCGACCACATTGGTGCTACCTCGAAACTCAGGTGGGTGACCCTTCTGAAAGGTCTCCCTCACTCGCTGCCAAGATGGTGGCCCTACTGGAGCCTGAACTGCTGGAGCCAATGGAGGCGGTGCCTGAGGCTGTGGAAAATGAGCTGCCATAGCTCGCATCGCTGTCTCGACCGCTTGGGCCACTATCACTGCCACCTGAGTGGTAGAAATCAACTCGGGTGGGGGTGGGGGTGGTGGTGGCGGTACCTGTGGCTCCTGGCGAGCCTCCCTCACCTCATCTCTAGCCTCAGCCCTTTCCGCTCTCTGTCTCTTTGGCGGCATCTGAAATAGATTGAATTGTATAAGTACACAATTTATACAAAAACTAATAGCAGGAATACGATATCTCACAAGCGGAAAATATAATCAACAGTCCTAATAATAGGGCTCTATAACAACCGAACGCTACGCTGAAACGTAGAAATCCGCACAGATCCTAAGGACTCTAGAACCTGATGCTTTGATACCATCGGTGATACCCCGCCTAATTAATCCCGGATGATCAGTCCTAAATCAAGTTAGAACAGGTTTCTCATTTGGTCCATTCTTAGCATCACTGTCGCCTTATTATTTACTAACCACCTAAGTGAGAAAAATAGACTGGTGCCAATTTTTATCTTTCATTAATTAACAAACACCCAAGCGGAAATAAAACTATATAACAATCCCAGATAACTGAATTAATCATTCACAAGTAAAAATAATTGACCGAATAAACCAACGGTCCAAATAATAAATCCCATAAAGATAAGAATAAACTCTCAACAAGTCTAATACAAATAAATGGAAAGTGAGAAACATGCTCGAATACTAATTATGAACTTCTACATTTAAGAATGAAGAATGAGGCATCTATCAAAATCCCGCAACATCCACATATGCTGCAGCAACGGATCCCTGGAATATAGTCAAGGCTGGCGTCCCTGTGGTTGGACACCTAAAAGGTTTTTAAAAGTTTTTATAGCAAAGGTTAGTACCCAAAACATTTGAAAAACATTTAACAAATGATTAACTTGCAGTAATAAATAAATATGCATGCTCTTCATATTTTTAGTTAATATCGCACTCTCTTGAGGACTTCCTTACCCTTCCTCTATTATACCCTACGAACGCTTTAATTTAATTACCTAGTTACTCATCTCATGGCTAGATAATTAACAAGGTTCCTTTATACCCACCCTACTCTAACTGAGCATGTAGTGATTTTGATATATAAGTTATTAGTAATATCAACTTAACTAAATCATTGCCCTTTTATTATTCATATAACTCCTACATTCGTTATACCTGTGAAATCACCCACTTTTCATTAATTTTCCGTATATAATTAATTATAAAATTATATACTTATAATCATATTCCAGCATTCACAATCATACTGTAATATATATCATAACTTGCAACCTCCCGAGTAAAAATACTCCCGGAATGTAAATTCTATAAAGTGCTATCCGACTAGGTATACTCACATAGCCTAGTTATCCCAAGTCAGAATTTTCACACCAACTTGATAAAAATAAATAATTGGAGGCGGTCATATTCCTTCCCTGAAAGTGAGTTGTCCCTCACCCATATAACGGACGCTATGACCTCGGGAATATACTCACCCTACTCCTCAAGCTAGGGGATTCATCCACTACGCGCAACCTCCCCCTATAGCACTATAGTAACAAATATCTAATCACTGATATTAATTGAGCACACCATATATATATATACTAACGCCTCCGTATATATGAATATAAAAGTCCCGGCTATACCGTTCACTAAAATCCGTAACATAAGCCTATTAAAATTATTAAGAGTCTATGGTCCAACTCTAAGTATTAATTAAATTGCACTTTAATTAATTTAGTTATGGTTGGTGTCGCCCCCACCATAAATTTGGACTTACTCCCGTAGCCCAAAATAAATTTACCCGAGTCACCATTCCCGACTCTAATTTTATTAGCCTCAAGCCCTAATTAATTTATCTACAATTAATTAGATTTAAACCCATGTATTTAATTTCTCAATAATTAAGTACATAAGATTTATATATAAATTTTTCCTCTTATATACCCAACTGGCGAAACTGCCAGATTCTGGCGACCGTCGATCGATCGACCCAGACCGTCGATCGATCGATCGAACAGGTCTTCGTCTTCTTCGCGAAGACAGGGCAGCCATGGACGGATTTTCATAAACCCTAATATCTTCTAACATGAGTTTTAAGCCATCTTATCACCAGAGCATACTAGAAACCTTATTAGGATTACCCAGAAAGCTTACAACATTCATCAATTCGTCCATAAACTACTGATTTATAAATTTTGGAGAAAACCTATCTTTTTCCTTAAACCCATTTTTACTCCAAATTTCTTCATCAAATTCGTTTTAATTTATCTGAATATCATCCTAACAGATACACATCAATATTCCAATATCAGATTTTACATAACTCCTCATAATTTCGGGCCAATCAGATTCATGTTTTCTTTTGAATTATCAAAACCCCATGTTTATACCATGAACACCAAAACGAATTCTTAATTCATAACAGCACACCAATATGAATTTGAAAGACAGATTTTATGCTATTGCAAGTTATTCACTTGCCTTAGGTTTCGTAGTGTCTGAATCTTCAATGGATTCCAAGGTTGAAGATGACCTAGTTGGTTCTTTGAGATCCCCAAATTGGCTTTGGCTGCTGCTAGGGTTTCCTAACCCTTTAATTCCTTTCTCTGCTTAAGCTTAGCCAGCCCTTATTTTCTTTTTATTAAGTTAATTAATCCATTCCCGTTTTTTGACTAATGGGCCAAGCCCAAGTGACCAAAATGCCCCCGAGTGGGCCCGACTATGTCTAAAAACGTCCCGTGACCCGTTTACTACCCCTGGGTACACTTTTCCGACTATCTCTGCCCATCCGGACTCAACTGTACACTCAGAATTTGCATCCGAATTAATTTATAAAAATATTTATCCCCCACCCAATATAGTCTATACCGACTTCCGGATGTGATAAGTACATATCTCGTCATTAATACTCGAAACGACGAAATTACATTATTACTATACGCTCAGTAAATAATTTTCCCTAAATATTAACCATTAAATCCCAGATTAATATTTATATATTATTCTATCATAATTAATTCATTAAATTACAACACACTAGTAATTTAGAATTTCCGAATTAATTAAATTTTAAATGTACCAAAAATACGGGGTGTTACAAAAACTTCCAAGGAATTATGGAATTCTTTGGAAAAGAAGTATAAAACTGAAGATGCTGGGATGAAGAAATTTATCGTTGGCACTACACCAAAATGGGCAAATTGTCACCTTTCAGCCGGCCAGCCTTGTCAAGGTCATTGACCGTGACAAAAAAACACGCGTTTTATGTCACGGTCATTGACCTTGACACGACCGTGACAACGAATTGTCACGGTCATTGACCGTGACAAGCCCGTGACAAATTTAATTGTCACGGTCTTGTCACGGTCAATGACCTTGACACGACCGTGACAACTTTTCCAGCAAAAACCCTATCCCCCTTCTTTTTTCCCTCCCGCGCCGTTCCCTCCATTTCTCTCTCTCTCTCTCTCTCTCTCTCTCTCTCTCTCTCTCTCTCGACGCTGCTCTCTCTCTCTCTCTCTACTTTCAGGTCCATTTTCTCTCTCTCTCTCTCTTTCATTTATATATATATTTGTGTGTATATTTGTGTGTATGTGTATATATATATATATGTGTGTATGTTTGTGCGTGGAGGGGGGCAGGGGGTGGGGGGTGGGACGGGGTGGGGCAGGGTGGGGGAGGGGGTGGTGGAGGGGGGCAGGGGGTGGGGCAGGGTGGGGCAGGGTGGGGGAGGGGGTGGTGGAGGGTGGGGTGGTGTGTGTGTGTGTGTGTGTGTGGTGGTGGTGTGTGGTGGGGGAGGGGGTGGGGTGGGGTGGGGTGGGGTGTGTGTGTGTGTGTGGTGGTGTGTGGTGGGGGAGGGGGTGGTGGAGAGGTGGGGTAGGGGGTGGTTAGGGGTGGGGTGTGTGTGTGTGTGGTGGTGTGTGGTGGGGGAGGGGGTGGGGTGGGGTGGGGTGGGGTGGGGTGTGTGTGTGTGTGTGTGTGGTGGTGGTGGAGGGGGGCAAGGGGTGGGGTGGGGTGGGGTGGGGTGTGTGTGTGTGTGGTGGTGTGTGGTGGGGGAGGGGGTGGTGGAGGGGTGGGGTGGGGTGGGAATTGATATCCAAGACATGTATTTGAATTGATATCAATTTATTTGAATTGATAGAATTGTTTCTAGGATAATAATCCTACTATAAGATAATTGCTCAAAATAAATATTAAATAATAATTACTAAGATATCAATTCAAATAAAGTCTTAATAACCTAACCAAAAGAAATAAAATAAAATAAAATATCAAATAAATTATCATCCACCTCATAGACATTCCCTACCAATCATTTTAAGATAATTTTATCCTTATAAAGATAATAGATTATGTAATTTTAGGACTTAAAATAATATTGATTATGGATATAGGACAACAAACATTTTGTTTCCATTTTTAGTCCCTATTTTCAAATTAAAGGGACACGTGGCATGTTATGATTGGTTAACGTTTTATGAATATGGGTCCGCACCAGCGGTTTTATTCAAAAATAGGGACTAAAATCATAAATAAAATGTTTGTTGTCCTATTTTCAAAATACATATTACAATAAATCCTAAATTTACAAACCCCTAAAGATAAATACCTTTGATTGCAAAGCATGCACTTGTATTATTATTATACAACATCTATTATTTCGACGTGTAATTCTAAAATCTCACCTAGTTTTGTATACTATTTTTAAAATCATACTATCAATTCACGAGACACTAAACAAGAAAGAGGACATATTAATTTGGAAATGCTTGTTTTTCTTTCTAGAGACCCGTGTCGTCAAAACTTGGTAGTGTTCGAGTGTGTTTTTATCACTAAATTATTATTTCACTAACAAATACTCCTTATATCCTAGATTAAGAGTCCATATTTAATTTTTGTACTTACTAATAATACACTTAATCAATGGCTAGGATTAACCCTTATTCACTATTATGAAATTTGGTTAATTGATTATTTAAAAAAAAAAGCAGAAGTAGACTAACATATATACACAACACTAAAAGTAGACATCAATTTTATAAATAATTGATATTTTCATTCAAAATATGTGTGTGTGCGTGTGTGTGTGTGCGTGTGGCGGGGGTGGTATTGACGGAACTTACACATACGTTATAATATAGACGAAACATTTTTTTATCTGTACTAATAACATTTTTTTTTATCTGTACTAATAACATTTTTTTTACAGCAAAAATGTCTCCTTCAGATGTTAGGGCGAAGATGATGATGTTGTTTATGATGATGTCGTCGTCTGGGTTCGGTGGTAGCGGAGGCGACGAGGGCTCCTCCGCCCCTAGGCTCCCCAAATATGGAAAATTTGGGATTACCGTCGAAAACAAGTCGGAGCTTTTAGTGAGATCCCTCGAGATGCTAAAGACGGTCATCGGCCCGGGGTTTATGAGTTGGAAGGAGGTGCCGTATGAGCTCAAGTTAGCTGTTTGGGCGGCACTACAGGTAATATTTATATGAATATTTCAATTTCAATTTCAATTTATATTTATATTTATATTTATATTTATATTTATATTTATATTTATTCGCAACTAACATTGTATTTGTTGGACAGGAACAATTCAACTTGGATCCAAAGCTACACGATTCCGTCTTGGAGAAGTTGAGGGAGCAACACAAGACGTGGAAAAAAAATATGCGGACACGGTACTTTGGAAAAACACGAGAGAACATTTTACAATGGCGCGGATCCGTCCCGCCCAAGGAGCCGATCTCATTGGCACAATGGCAAAAGTTCATTGACAATGAGATCGAGGATCGACAATTGGCATCTCGCCAATCGGGGAGGGAAAATCGGGCTAAAAAGACGGACGTGCACTACTCCGGCCGGACCTCTTACGCTGAGGTGGAGCATAGGATGAAGGTAATATTTAATTTATCTATAACTACAGAAATATCTTATTGGATATTATTTTACTTTGCGGGGCCGATACTAATTTTACTTTACTTTATTTTATTTCAGGGGGTAGGGAGTGGGCCAGGGGGTAAGTCACATAGGCTCGATACTTATGTGGCTCTTCGGACGAAGAAGGGGAAGGACAAGGAGGTGTCCCCGAGCGTCGCGGCCACGATTGTAAGTAATCCGACAGTTTAATTATTGTTAATTACGTTATAATTTTTTAGTTTACTTATTTTACTAATCATGTGCTTTTTGTCGTTTCAGGCAAAGCTTAAGGAAGTGCATGAGTCGCAGTCTGATGCCGACAAGGCATCTTTGTCCACAGACGCACTCAGCCAAGTGCTTGGCTCTGATCGCAAGGGGAGGACAAGGGGAGTGAGCTCGCGGGTGGCCAAATCTAGGATCATCGGATTGGAGACGAGCGACACCGGGTTGGCTCGAACGGTGGATTCACACGACGCGAAGCTGTCCCGTTTGGAGGCAACGGTCCAAGATATGTACGCATTCATGAAGCGTGCGTTGGGTGGAGACCGTAAAGAGAAAGGTAAAGGGAAAGGGAAGGAGAAGGCGGTGGAGGAGGAGGTGCGGGAGGACGAGGAGGTGCGGGATGACGAGGATGTGGACCTCGCTGCTTCATCACCGACACGTTCGTACTTCGACGATCCACTTCCCTATTTGACGCCCTTCAACAGACCATTATCGACGATTGGTTGGCCGAGCGTGTTCATATTGTACATATTTGATGGCCAGCGGATAGGGCGGGGGTTGAGGGACCCGGATATCATCGAGGGTGGAATAGTCCATGGACGTGTGCTTCAAGGGATGGAGTCCAGGGTGCTCGTCACGCATGTCATACCCGGGAAGGAGAACTCCCTACTGTGGTTGCGCGAACAATGCGGCACGACATATATTAGTGGGTGCGTCAATTCGTATGTCGTGTGGCCTACTCACCTCCCCACATTTACCCAAGACATGTAGTAACATTATTTTTAAGTTTGTCCATTTTAATTATATTTGGATTATATCGTCATGTATATTATTTTTACTTTGAAAATTTGGATTATACTATCATGAATTTGCATTATCTTTAGTTTGTGTTGGATATATGATGTTTGGAACAGGTACAACGTTGTTATAACAGGTACAAATGTACTGCTGGGCAGTGGCGGTGGCCATACTGCCCAGCAGATTTTTTTTAAATTCTTCCCAGAATTGTCACGGTCAATGACCGTGACAAGTCCTTGACAAATCTTGTCACGGGCTTGTCACGGTCATTGACCGTGACAATTTTTTTAAAAAGGGTCACGGCTTTGTCACGGTTATAAACCGTGACAAACGTGTCACGGTCATTGACCTTGACACGACCGTGACACAAAACGCGAGTTTTGTGTCAAGGTCAATGACCGTGACACGACCGTGACAAAAAAAGTTGTCTCGCCTCGAAATGTCACGGTCATTGACCTTGACAAGGTGAATTTGTCAAGGTCAATGACCTTGACAAATGGGCAGATATGGTGTAGTGTGGGCGTTTTCTGGACTTCAAAATGGTTGATTCTAAATCTGTGATCCCGCAAGTGCAAGAATTCCAGGTGATCCTCCACGACATTCATGCTGAAGGAATGTCAATCAGTGAAACTTTCCAAGTTGCTGCAATTGTTGAAAAGTTGCCACCTTCTTGGACTTTGTTCAAAAACTATCTCAAGCACAAGCGTAAGGAGATGAATGTGGAGGAGTTGGTGGTCCAGCTAAGAATCGAAGAAGACAACCGTGAATCTCAAAAGAAAAGTGGGAAGAATCCGATGGAAACAAAGGTCCATGTCGTTGAAGGTCCTAAAAAGAACAAACGAAAGTATGATGGGGAAGGCACTTCCAAACATAACAAGAAAAAGTTCAAAGGCAAATGCTACAATTGTGGTAAACCGGGACACCGCTCAAGTGAGTGTCGTAAGCCTAAGAAGCAAAATAAAAATAACTCTCAAGCAAATGTGACTGAGGGTGAGAATATCACCAATGATTTGGCTGATATGAATCTTTCTGCCGTTGTCTCTGAATGTAACTTGGTTGGAAATACCAAGGAATGGTGGGTGGACACTGGAGCCACACGACACATTTGTGCAAACAAATGGATGTTCTCCACCTATAAGCCTTTGGAAAATGAGGAGAACCTTTTTATGGGAAATTCTTCCACTTCTAAAGTGGTGGGACAAGGAAAGATTACTTTGAAAATGACTTCTGGAAAGGAACTTACTCTCAACAATGTTCTTCACGTGCCTGATATCCGAAAGAATCTGATTTCTGGATCTCTCCTTACTAAGAATGGTTTCAAGCTTGTGTTTGTATCTGATCGCTTTGTGTTGTCTAAAAATGACATGTATGTAGGAAAGGGCTACCTAAATGAGGGGCTCTTTAAACTGAATGTTCTTACTGTAACCCCTAAAACATCTGTTTCAATGAATGAAGTTGCTAGTTCTTCTTACTTGATTGAGTCATCTAATATTTGGCATGCTAGATTGGGACATGTTAATTTTGATACATTGCGTAGATTAATTAACTTGAAATTTTTGCCAAAATTCAATATTGATAAAAATCATAAATGTGAATTTTGTGTGGAATCTAAATTAGCTAGATTACCTTTCCATTCTATTGAAAGGATAACTGAACCTTTAGATTTAATTCACACCGATATTTGTGATTTAAAATTTGTTCAAACTAGAGGTGGGAAAAAGTATTTTATTACTTTTATTGACGATTGCACAAAATATTGCTATGTATATTTGTTACATAGTAAAGATGAGGTTATTAATGCATTTAAACAATATAAGAATGAAGTTGAGAATCAATTAAGCAAAACGATAAAGGCTATTAGAAGTGATAGAGGAGGTGAATATGAATATCCATTTGAGGAATTTTGTTCTGAAAATGGGATTATTCATCAAACAACCGCTCCTTATTCTCCTCAATCGAATGGTGTTGCTGAACGCAAAAACCGTACTTTGAAAGAAATGATGAACTCAATGTTATTAAGTTCAGGAGCTCCACAAAATTTGTGGGGGGGAGCCTTACTTTCTGCTAATTACATTCTCAATAAAGTACCTCACAAAAAGACCCACAAGACACCTTATGAATTATGGAAAGGTCGAAGACCTTCCTATAAATATTTACGAGTGTGGGGGTGCTTAGCTAAAGTGATGGTTCCTAAACCTAAAAAGGTAAGAATAGGGCCAAAAACCGTGGATTGTGTATTCATCGGTTATGCTACTAATAGCAGTGCATATCGATTTCTAGTTTGTAAATCTGAGATTTCGGACATTCATGTAAATACGGTTATTGAATCGAGGGATGCTTCATTTTTTGAAAATAAATTCCCGTATAACATGACCCGAGAATCTGGTCCTTCTAAAAGGACAAATCAAGCTACTACAAGTGGTACTCATCAACCTATTGAATCAATAGAGGATGAACCAAGACGTAGTAAAAGAGCAAAAACCTCGACTTCTTTCGGTCCGGATTTTCTAACATATTTGTTAGAAAATGAACCTCAATCGTATAAAGAAGCTATATCCTTACCCGATGCTTCCAATTGGAAAGAAGCAATTAATAGTGAAATTGAATCCATATTACAAAAACATACATGGGAACTAGTGGATCTTCCACCAGGTTCAAAACCATTAGGTTATAAATGGATCTTCAAAAAGAAATTGAAGGCCGATGGATCAATTGATAAATATAAAGATAGACTTGTAGCTAAAGGCTATAGGCAAAAGGAAGGGTTGGATTACTTCGACACATATTCACCGGTAACAAGAATAACGTCCATTCGGATGTTAATAGCAATAGCTGCTATTAATGGACTTGAAATACATCAAATGGATGTAAAAACTGCATTCTTAAACGGTGAACTAGACGAGGAAATTTATATGGAGCAACCTGAAGGGTTCAAAGCTCCCGGACAAGAAGGAAAAGTATGTAAGCTTGTTAAATCACTATATCGATTAAAACAAGCACCTAAGCAATGGCATGAAAAATTTGATAATGCAATGTTATCAAATGGTTTCAAAATTAATGAATGCGATAAATGTGTTTACTTTAAATACATTCAAAATGGATATGTCATTGTATGCCTTTATGTTGATGATATGCTTATCATGGGTAGTAACTTGGAAATTGTCAAAACTACAAAACAAATGTTGAGTAGTAGATTTGACATGAAAGATATGGGAATCGCCGATGTTATATTAGGAATTAAAATTTCTAGAACATCGGATGGACTTATATTATCTCAATCTCATTACATTGAGAAAGTTCTTGAAAAATTCAAGAAGTATGATATTAGTCCTACCAAGACACCTGTAGATGTAAATTTACATCTAGCAAGAAATAATGGTGAAAGCATATCTCAACTAGAATATTCTCGTATTATCGGCAGTTTAATGTATGTCATGAACTGTACGCGACCGGACATAGCATACTCAATAAGTAAGCTAAGTCGATTTACGAGTAATCCAGGAAGAGATCACTGGAAAGCAATATTGAGAGTTTTGGGTTATTTAAAATATACTCAAAACTATGGATTGCATTACTCAAAATATCCAGCTGTTCTTGAAGGACATTGCGATGCAAATTGGATATCTGATACAAAAGACTCTAAGTCTACGAGTGGGTATGTGTTTACCCTCGGAGGTGCAGCCGTATCTTGGAAATCCTCAAAACAAACGTGCATTGCTAGATCGACAATGGAATCTGAATTCATTGCACTAGACAAAGTTGGAGAAGAAGCTGAATGGCTTCGAAATTTCTTAGAGGATGTTCCAAATTGGTCTAAACCTGTGCCCGCAATATGTATACATTGCGATAGCCAATCAGCGATTGGAAGGGCACAAAATCACATGTATAACGGAAAGTCACGACATATTCGTCGTAGACACAATACCGTTAGACAACTTCTCTCAAACGGAATTATCACAATTGACTATGTAAAGTCAAAAGATAATATATCGGATCCACTAACGAAAGGTTTAAACCGAGAGCAAGTTGAAAGATCATCGAGAGCAATGGGTCTAAAGCCTATAAATAAATAAGAATCAATATAGTGGAAACCCAACCTAGCTGACTGGAGATCCCAAGATCTAGGTTCAATGGGCAAACCGAACTACATTGTATTCAGTAAGCACTGGAGGATATTTAATCCTATCCATTCCAAAGATGAGACAGTGCATATCTGCCGCGAAATTAGGATAAGTTATGCTTTTAATGACATCTATATCTTAGTACGTCTAAGTGGGGTATTGCAGAATACTCTTTATGGAAGTCACCTACGTGAGTAAGAAGGGGGCCACTTCTATAAGAATAATGAAAGGGATATTTTCTAAAATACTTGCGGAACCAAGTGGTGTTCACGGCCAAAATGAACACAAACGTGAGAACCAACTGTGTTGAAGAATTGTTGTGTGAATATTGTTGTCTAGGTTTACAAAAACGGTTGACGGTTCAAGGACGTGAAGTCTACTGATTAACCAAGTAAATCCGATAGTATATCACTAAGGAAAGTTCAAGGCCAATAGGCTACTTCTCCTGATGCAATAATTCTTCAGTTTTACTCAACTTGTGTCTGCATCTGCATTAGCATCTGTTTTATTTTATTTATAGCGATATATCATTCATATGGGGGATTGTTGGAAAAATTGGACTTAAATGGGTTTTAAGAAAGCTGTCCAGAATTTTCTGGACAGAATTTTGAGCAACTTTGAGCTCAAATTTAGGTGGGACCCACACTACGAAAATTGTGGGACCATATACGAACGCGTTCACCTCCGCAAGGAGATTAACGTAGTATATTCATATGTCCAATTTCAATAAGTTATGAATGATATTTATGTCCCCAAAGTGACTCACAAAGCAATGAAAGTTAATGAATTGGGTGTGTTTTTACTCTTGTCCCACATTGGAAGAGTAGTGGAATTTTGATGAGTTAATAACACCCCCAAGTATGGACTAAGGCTTGGATGCCTTGGGGGTATCCCAACTCTTTGAAGGGGAGATGACCTAAGCTATGCACGGGTTGACTTTCGGTCAAAAGTCCACACGCGCGCGCGCGCGCGTCCGGCCGGCCGGCTCGGCTTATATGGATAATCAGTGACTAAAAGATTTGTGTGTGAAGACAAATCCGGATAATCAATATAGATTGATAGTTCAAAGACAAGTCTACCATACTTTCATGGTTAACCTTGACGAACCTTCACAGGGTATTGGTTCAAGTCGTGAGACACCAATGCTTATACACAGTCTTACAGACAATCAAAGATTTACAAAACTTATTTTGAAAATGGTGGAGGAATGTTGGAGATTTTTAAAATAAGAGAGTAAGAGTTTTTTGGGTGTAAAAGCCTTAAGAACTTGTCCCACATTGGAAGTGTGAGGAAGAGGTGGGAAGCTAACCCAAATATAAAAGGGGATAGTGTCCCACATTGAAAAATGTACAAAGCTAAGTGTAGGCTTAGGCTTAGGCTTATAAAAATCTCCTACTTTTTTGGGCCGAATTTTATTTAACTTTCTGGGCTTTAATTATTAATTAATTACGAAATTAATTAATTAATTAATAAACTGTTGGCAGTTATTGCCAACAGTCAACAGTTAATTTCGTTTAACTGTTTTGGCAGTTATTTTCCAACCGTCACCTACTTTGCTATAAATACAGATGCCTCCCTCCGTTTTTAAACAATGAAATTTTCCCTCCTCCAGAATTGCTGTCATTTCTGTCCCAGAATTCCTGTCATATCTGTTCCAAAATTTCTTTCTCCTGCATAACATATGTTGTAGTGTTGTTGAGTAAAGGCCACACAGAATTTGAATTCGTTGAAATTAATTATTGTTGTGCTGCATAATTAATTGAGGAAATCCGTTCTATCTTGGGAGACAATATTCATCAACCTCGGAACACATTGGAAGGAATAAATTGTCTTAAGGAAACTGTTCATAACAGGGCTCGGATTTATCTTTAATTCTTTTATTATTTCTGCAAATTCAAGTAAGTGTTTCATTTATGTAATTCTGTTTTAATTCTGTAATTATATTAAATTCATAATTCTGTACAATTGTTATTTATAAATAGTAGACATAACAATTCTTTCGGGATACAATCATCCCTTACATTGATTATAAAATGGTAAGAAAACAAATATATGACAAAAATGCATTTTATTAAAATCATGACTCAAGAAGTTAACTCATCATAAGAAAGTTACCAAATTGATTAAAGTTGTGACGCAAAAGCCAGTTAAAGATGGAATAACATTGTTGATACTACATTACATCGGTTGAAATATGACGTGAACGACGCAAAATGGTAGACTTACCGTGCACCATGTGTTAGTTAAATACGAAGTAGAATATAAACAACACAAGGTACTTCAAAAATACCTAATATATTCTTGTAAATTAGAGTTACATTTTCCAGCTTTAAATCTAAGGCCGGAATCTCATTCCCGGCAAATATTTAGACACGAGCTCACAAGCCAATGTATGTAGATCTCCATCTTCAAGTTCTTCATCGACGGGATTAAAAAAGCTTCCCATTTCCAATGATGTTTTCTCCGATTGTGAAGGAACAAAATGTGCTGATAGGTTAGAGTTAGGAGCCAACTCCAAGGAGGATTGAATGTTTGTTGGGGAAACACTTAGTGGGTGAGGAGGTGGCATAGGGAGACGCTGCAAGATTGAAAGACGTGCTTGAGAATAGGCCAACTCTGCCTGCAAATTCAGGACCTATAATATTTTCATATAAGAGATCCTTGTAAGTTTTAGTCAGTCGTCCATTCCAATACAAAAATTGAAACTTAAATGAGTATTTCACTAATCAATAAAGAGTACATGTGGAATAGGGCTCCTTTTAATAATTCAAATGGGGAGATTAAAAATGAATATTATTTTTAGAGTTTTACTTAAATTCAAATGCACATTTCAATGTAAAGATTAGATTTATGTAGAAAATTGTTGAGCCACACAACTCAATACATTTATATAGCTACATCACTTTGATGGATTTCTAGAGAATTTATTGCATCATAGTACGACCTAATAAGAGTTGCATATTCTTTTTATTATTAGTTAGGAGGATCTTGTGCCGTTAAATTACAACATTAACTTATTAATTTAAATGTAAGAGTTACACTAATAAGTCTAAAGATATTCTAGAGAGATTTTCCTATATTCTTCTTTTTTCTCCCCATGATCTTCCTACCATGGATTTATTCTTTTTTGTTTTGTTTTTGTGTGTGCGTGTGGGGGTTGGGGGGGGGGGGGGGGGGGGAGAAACATATTTATTAGCTTAGGAGGAAAAACCTTTCCTAGCATCTCTTACATGAGCTAATGAAAATATAAACTAATTACGAAAATTTGCAAAATCTAGAACGAGAAAAAGACGAGTTGGCATTATATTTAAGAACCGATTTTTCTTCTTTGGTTAAAAACAGAAACATATCGCCTTGCGAATTTTTGTTCCTCCTTAGAGTTTATTGCCTTCAAACACAAATTGATTGAAAATTATCGAATCTTCCAAGCTGTCTAAAATATCAAAGGAATTACAGATATGAGAATTGAACATTTGATATTGAATTTTTCCACATTTTTTTCCCAATCGAATCATTAATCAAATCACGAGCTCGGGCAGATTTAACCCTCATTTCTAAATCATATTTTGGGATCTCAATGTATAAATTAAGCCCATGACTGATACCATCCTCTTCAACACTCAGTGAATCCTCTTAAATGTCCTCAAGAGAGATTGTCCTCAAGAGGGATGAATTCATCTTCTGACTGTGACCAATCTATCTCAATACACCAAAAATGTCTTATTCTAAGGCAGTTTCAAATGGAGAAAATGGAATTAAAATCAAGAACTCCTATTCTACAATTTTTCCTGGCAGTGCTCATCACTTTATTAACCTCTCAGAACCATATTATCATGAAGACAACACAATCATCAAAATATCAAGAGTGTTCTACCAAATATCATTGGAAACATGCAAGTCCAAGCTTCTGAAAATATTGCTAGTATCTAATGGGCAAAAAATAACGCAGAATCCTTAAAGAAATCGCTATCAAAAATTTGAGATCCACAAAAATTATGGAAGATCATACCTAATGGTAAAGAATTTTATACCCTTTATTTTGAATCCATGGTTGACCTGTAAAAGTCTTGGATGATAGGACCAATACAATTAAGTGTAGATTTCTTTGAACCAATGACTTGGTATCCAAATTTTAACCCATCAGATTTTGTCTCATTAAATACTCGTGCTTAGGTTTGTTTTATGAATCTTCCGGATGAATTTTGGCATCCTCGACTGCTTCTTAAAATTGCTAGAGTTGTGGGTTTCCTATAAGGATTGATGAAGATACTTTAGAGCAAAAATCTCGTATGTTTGTTAGGGTTCTTATAGACATGGATTTCTCACTGTATTTCCTAGTGTGGTTATGATAGAGAATGAGGAAATGAAAATATCAATTGAGATAATTATCATAATAAGCGTATGTTCTGTGATTTTTGTGGATGCATTAGGCACCCTATTTCTTCACGTCTAAAGGTAAGAAAAAATGCATTCCAGTGCTCAAGAATTTGTTAAAAAAACCATTGATCCCGTGGTTCAGCTAATACAAAAAATTAGAGGTCAAGATGTTCCAAATAGATTACAGTTTTAAGAAAAAACGATATTAAATCTTCTAAGATTATCAATATCTCAAAAAATGCAATCGAATCAGGTGGAATAGGTAACATGGAAAAGTATGCTACATGCATTATTTTGGAAACCTGAACAACCAAGTTGATCTCCTTAAATGAGCTTTGAAAAAGACTTCAGAATCATCACATATGGCCAAGTCAACAAAGGAAGCTGCCACTTTTAGAGGGGGGGAGTAGTGTTGAAATATAAACTTGTTTTTATATTTAATCAACCAATTTCTAAGAAGCATCCTAAGTTAGTTAAGGTGTGTTTATTTATTCTTAGTGCTTCATAGTGGCTAAATAAGTGGAAGCAAATTGTGTGGCTTATGAATATGTGGATTAATTTATTTTGAACCACATTTAGTACATTTGATTTTCTTCTAGTATAAATAGCCATCATCCTTGAGTACTTAGAATCATTAAACAACAAGAAAGATAATAAGCAAAGCTTATTAGTTGTAATAGAGAGAAGTTAAGTTTAAAGAGTGTTTTCTTCTCTATAATAATATTTGAGTGCTAAATACAAGATAGTTGTGTGAGTGTCTTTGAATGCTTATTTCCAACAAAGTGGTATCAGAGCGTTCGGAAATTTGTTTCAAAGTATACGCTATAGCATATCAAATCGAAGCTCACGACGAGACGAATCCAACGGTGCCAAATTCATCCCAATCGGAGGTCTGATGCGCCGCCACATGACAACAGAACGTTGTTGCCAGAAAGTGAGTTAACTCACCGAGTTAGCCAAATCATCCGAGTTGGAGCCGAGTTGACCGAGCCGTGCCGTGAAGCCTATTGACCGACTTGACCGAGCTGTCGAGTCTTGACCAAAGGCTGACCAGTTGACCAAACGTTGACTTTGAATGTTGACTCTGACCGTTGACTTTGACCAGATTTTTATTTTTTTTGGTCCACGTTGTTCCTAAGGTTTTTGGACTTTCCAGATCCATCTGCGCAATCAAAATTTCTAAATTCTCACTAGAATTATGGAAAATGGTGGTAAGGCATCCTTTCAAGTCCCGATACTCAACAACAACAACTATGATAATTGGAGTATTAAGATGAAGGCACTTTTGGGTGCACACGATGTTTTGGAAGTCGTGGAGAGAGGTTATAGTGGGCCAGAAAATGAAGTTGTCTTAAACCAAACTCAGAAGGAGAATTTGAAGACTCAAGAAAGAGAGACAAGAAAGCTCTTTATTTCATCTATCAAGCATTAAATAATGATGGTTTCAAGAAGATTTCAAGTGCAATCTCCTCTAAGCAAGCATGGGAGAAACTGCAAACCTCTTACAAAGGAACCGAACAAGTGAAGAAAGTTCGTCTTCAAACTTTAAGAGGTGATTTCGAACCTCTACATATGAAAGTGTCCGAGTCTATCTTCGATTACTTTTCAAGAGTCTTAGATGTTTCAAATCAATTAAAAAGAAATGGCGAGAAGTTAGAAGATGTGACGATCATGGAGAAGATACTCCGCTCGTTAGATCCAAAATTCGAGTACATCGTTACGACGATTAAAGAAATCTAAAACTTGAATGAGTTGACAATCGAACAACTAATGGGGTCATTGCAAGCATACGAAGAAGAAGAAGAAGCAAGAGATTGTGGAACAACTTCTTAAGACGGATCTCCATCCGATAAAGAAAGAAGAAAGTTTCAACAATGATAGAAGCCAATGTGGAAGAGGTCGTGGCCGAGGATGAGGTTACGGACGTGGACGAGGTTGGAATTCTAACAACTACAATTCCAATAACAACTACAAGAGAGGGGAAATCTCAACACGAGATCGTGGAAGAGGTAATCCGAACTCGAGGTATGACAAATCTCAAGTTCGATGTTATAATTGTCAGAAGTTTGGGCATTATGCTTCAGAATGCAGAGAACCCAACAATAGAGTTGAGGAAAAGGCCAATTATGCAGAGGAGAAGATAAATGAGAAAGAAAATCTTCTTCTTCTAGCACGGAAGGAGACTGATGGTAGCCAAGAAAATTCCTAGTTTCTTGACAGTGGTGCAAGCAATCACATGTGTGGAAGGAAAGACATGTTCGTGGAGTTGGACGAGTCAATAAGCGGAAATGTCTCATTTGGAGATGATTCCAAAATATCAGTGAAAGGAAAAGGTAACATCCTTATTCGTGCACAAAAGATGGTAGTCACCAATTAATTTCAAGTGTCTACTATGTGCCTAATATGAAAATCAACGTCTTGAGTTTGGGTCAACTATTAGAAAAAGGCTATGATATCCATATGAAAAATTGTAGTCTTTTTATAAGAGACGACAAAGGAGATTTAATTACCAAGGTACAAATGTCAAAGAATAGAATGTTCCCTTTGAATATTCAAAACGATGTTGGAAAGTGTCTAAAGGTATGTAACAAAGATGCATCGTGGCTATGGCATCTTCGATTTGGGCATCTCAACTTTGGGGGATTGGAGTTATTATCCAAGAAGGAAATGGTGAGAGGCTTACCTTGCATTAATCACCCTGATCAACTGTGCGAAGGATGTTTACTTGGGAAGCAATTCAGAAAAAGCTTTCTAAAGGAGTCAACCTCAAGAGTGAAGAATCCACTCGAGCTAATCCATACCGATGTATGCGGTCCGATCAAGCCAAGCTCTCTTGGTAAAAGTAATTATTTCCTTATCTTCATTGATGATTTTTCAAGAAAAACCTGGGTATATTTCTTGAAGCAGAAATCAGAAGTTTTTGAAATATTCAAGAAGTTCAAAGATGCCGTGAAAAGGGAGAGTGGCCGTAAGATCAAGGCATTAAGATCTAATCGAGGAGGAGAATTTACTTCTAGTGAATTTAAACAATTTTGTGAAGCAAATGGAATTCGTCGACCAATGACAGTTCCTCGATCCCCTCAGCAAAATGGAGTAGCGGAAAGAAAGAATCGAACTATCCTCAACATAGCTCAGAGTATGCTCAAAAGCAAGAAACTGCCCAAGGAGTTTTGGGCGGAAGCAGCGGTGTGTGTCGTCTACTTGTCCAACCGTTCTCCAACAAAAAGTGTTTGGGGAAAGACATCGCAAGAAGCATGGAGTAAAAGAAAACCGGGTATCTCCCACCTGAGAGTTTTTGGGAGCATAGCCCATGTACATGTACCAGACGAGAGAAGAACCAAACTTGATGACAAAAGCGAGAAGTTCATCTTCACTGGCTATGACAACAACTCCAAAGGTTATAAATTATACAATCCCAATAATGGGAAGATTGTAATTAGCCGAGATGTGATATTTAATGAAGAAATAGAATTTGATTTCGGATCAAGTATAGATGATTTCAACTTCTTTCCCGACTTTGAAGAAGAGAATGAAGAAACCATGATAGAGCAAGAAGGAGAAGTTCAACAAGAGACCACTACTCCACCTACCTCACCAACATCAACCACTCATGGAGACTCATCACCATCGTCAAGTGAAAGTTTCAATGAAAGAGTTGTTCCCCGCACAAGAAGTCTACGGGATCTTTATGAGGTAACCGAAAGACATGATAATCTTACACTCTTCTACCTCTTTGTTGATTGTGAACCGGTGAACTTCCAAGAAGCTGCACAAGATAAGAAGTGGAGAAACGTGATGAGCGAAGAGATCAGGGCCATCGAGAAGAATAACACTTGGGAACTCGCTTCAATTCCAAAAGGTCATAAGGCTATCGGTGTCAAATGGGTGTATAAAATGAAGAGGAATGCTATGGGAGAAATATAAAGACACAAGGCGAGGCTAGTCACAAAAGGATATAGTCAAAGAGATGGCATTGACTATGATGAGGTATTTGCTCCTGTTGTCCGCTTAGAAACTGTGAGATTAATTATCTCCCTAGCATCTCAAAACAGGTGGAAGATTCATCAGCTAGATGTAAAGTCTGCATTTCTAAATGGAATACTTGAAGAAGAAGTCTACATCGAGCAACCTTTGGGATCTGTATCAAAAGGATACGAAGACAAAGTTTTGAAGCTGAAGAAAGCTCTCTACGGGTTAAAGAAAGCACCAAGGGCGTGGAATAGTCGTATTGACAAGTACTTTCAAGAGAATGGTTTCAGCAAATGTCCATACGAGCACGCTTTATATATCAAGATCAAAGATGGAGATATTTTGATCGTGTGCTTATATGTGGATGATTTGATTTTTTTTGGAAGTAACCCAAACATGTTCAATGACTTCAAGAAAGTAATGGCGAAAGAGTTCGAGATGACAGATATTGGGCTAATGGCGTACTATCTTGGCATAGAAGTTAAAGAACAAGAAGATGGAATTTTCATCTCACGTGAAGGCTACACAAAGGAGATCCTCAAGAAGTTCAAGATGAATGACTGCAAGCCAATTAACACACCAGTGGAGTGCGGAGCTAAGCTATCAAAGAATGACAAAGGCGAAAGTGTAGATCCAACTTTCTTCAAGAGTTTGGTTGGAAGTTTGCGCTATCTAACTTGTACAAGACCTGACATCCTCTATGCAGTTGGACTTGTAAGTCGATACATGGAAGCCCCAACAACCTCGCATTTTAAAGCTGCAAAAAGAATTCTTCGCTATCTCAGAGGTACAATTAACTTTGGTTTGTTATACTCTTTTTCAAATGATTACAAGCTTGTTGGTTATAGCGATAGCGATTGGGTGGAGATACAGATGATAGAAAGAGCACCACAGGGTTCGTGTTCTTCATGGGAGATACCGTTTTCACATGGATGTCAAAGAAGCAACTAATTGTCACACTCTCTACATGTGACGCTGAATATGTAGCCGCTACATCATGTGTTTGTCATGATTACTTTTGAATCTCATTGATGAAATAGACGTTGACTTTTTATTATTATTATTATCGCATTTGAAAGAAAAATATGGTGCCTTTAACACCCCTCCCCCCCCCCCCCCAACACACCCAACACCCCCCCACACACACACATATATATATATATGCCATCTCACATGCAGATCTAGGACGGTGTGGATCCAATAGAGATTTGTGTTGATAATAAGTCAGCGATAGCCCTGGCAAAGAATCCAGTTTTTCATGATCGAAGCAAGCATATCGATACTCATTTTCATTACATAAGAGAATGTATTACAAAAAAAGACGTGAAACTGAGGTACAATCTTGAGACCAAGTTGTCGATATCTTTACCAAGTCACTGAAGTATGAGGACTTTGTCAGATTAATAAATTCTCTTGGCATAACAAAACAAGTTTAAGAGGGGCTGTTGAAATATAAACTTATTTTTATATTTAATCAACCAATTTCTAAGAAGCATACTAAGTTAAGTAAGGTGTTAGGTAAGGTGTGTTTATTTATTCTTAGTGCTTCATAGTGGCTAAATAAGTGGAAGCAAATTGTGTGGCTTATGAATATGTGGACTAATTTATTTTGAACCACATTTAGTGCATTTGATTTTCTTCTAGTATAAATAGCCATCATCATTTAGTTCTTAGAATCATCAAACAACAAGAAAGATAATAAGCAAAGCTTATTAGTTGTAATAGAGAGAAGTTAAGTTGAAAGAGTGTTTTCTTCTTTGTAATAATATTTGAGTACTAAATACAAGATAGTTGTGTGAGTGTCTTTGAAAGCTTATTTCCAACAAGTAGTTGCTATAGAAGCTGACGAAGTGCAAACCGTAGCTAAGAAGGTTCCAACAATATCGGGTTAAATCCACACTGAACAAGAGTTGGTCGAAAAAGATCTGAATAAGATCTTTGACATAGGAAATCTGGAAACTAACAGAAACAAAAAAAAATCCCATTTGATAACCGAAATCAATGGTAGTGAAGGTTATGAGAATAGCGTGGAAAACAATAAGTCCAATTCAAAAATTTGCTTGGAAAAAGTGGACCAATCAATTCTGCTATTGGAAAATGAGGGACGGGATAGGAAATCAGAAATGTTGGAGAAAATCAATGATCTAGAAAATCAGAATGTACATTTAGAGGAAACAGTCAGCTCGGAGATTGATTCTTACGATAAAATGTCTCCTTTTGAGGACATTCAGAATTTAAATGAAATATATGTCAGCTAATTCTATAAATTCAATGCGGGTAGTAGAGGACGATACCAATTCTGGAATTAACTTATGTGTTGAGATCCCAAGATATGATTCAGAAATGGGTTCAAATTCCTCCCTAGCTCGTGTTTTTATTAAAGAATCGATTGAGAAAAAATGTGGAAAAGACAATATGATATGTTCAACGCTCAAGTGAGCAACTTTGAAGATTCAAGAATTCTCGAGCAAGATGGGGTGGATGGCATTAAACATAAAGGAGGATAAAAAAATTCTCAAGTGAATACCTTTGTGACCTTATCTTAACGAGGAGAAATCGTCTCTTAAGTATAATTTAAGGCATTCTTCTTCTCGCTTAAGAATTCGTAAATTTTCTTAATTTATCTTTCATTATCGCATATAAGAGCCATAGAAGAGGGTTTTTCTCCTAATTATTAATAAAAAAATTCTTTTCTTGCAAAAAAATAGATAAATAAATAAATAAATTGAAGAGTCAATTAGAAAGATATACCGAGACTCAAGACTCGCCTAAACTATTTTACATATATTTGAGTCTCTCTCTCTCTATATATATATATATAAAATATCCTTGGAGCTCGTTTAAATGAAAAGTACAAAGCAACAATTGGAAGGGAACACACAAAATTTTAAAACTAAACAATGAAATTTATTTTATAAACTTCAGAGTAACGGCAACTTCATCTTAATTGTTGGAAAGTCATTGCGTATCAAAATTATATACTCAATTAATAAAATAAACAGTTTTGATATATAAACTACAAAGCTCCAAGCACTATGCAGGTAAGGATGAACAATCTGATCCAGAGATAGTCAACTGTTCGTCATAGCTCTTATTATTAAACTAGTCAATTCTTAGAAGGTATTGGTCTTTTACCTAATTTAAGCTATAAGTGCTACTACTGATTACCCACCTAATCTTGATCAATCTGGATAGATAAAAGATTTATTTTTCAAATCTAAAATTGTTTAATATATTAATTTCAAATTAAAAGTCCCTATTCAAAATAAGTATTTATTAAGATACACTCAATCATTGAATAATATCAAAACTTGTTCCCTGTGAAATCTGATTAGTTGATTAAATATAAAAGTTAAATAAAAATTGAATCTTAATTTGAAACACCTCAAAAAGAGAAACATGTCTAGTAATTTATAACAGAGGAGTACTTACTGATAACTTAGGGAAAGCAAGCCACATAAAATTAGTTTTGTTTTTTGAAATTTTTTATTCACTTAATTTTCAATCATAATTTTTGCTTCTTAGAGCCACCCTTATGGGTATGCTAAAAGAGCAAAAATGCAATTTTTGTGTATGTTATGGGTACCGTATATATTCATATATAGCATTTGACAGTGTAAAATTTAACAAATATAGAATTGCACTAGTTGGTTTTAAATGGGGCCCACCTAAAACGGAAAATGTTGTTCCGCGGAAGGAAAAAAAAAGTCCTAAAACGGAACATCATGTTCCGCTTAGGCTTTTCCCAACTTTTGCTAAACTCCACTTTCAACCCCTAAATGTTTAGTTCCTAAAAACAGCACTGATTTTTTGCCAATAAATATATTATTTTTAATACTTGGCTAAAAAAATCATGTCTATATAATAATAAATTTACTGGCTATATTAAAATATATAGAAAAATTTCAAAGTCACTTCTCATTAACAATAATACTAACTACATACATGAAAATTGCACTGATTTTTGGCCAATAAATATATTATTTATAATACTTGGCTAAAAAACTCAAGTCTATATAATAATAATTATTCTGGCTTTTTTTTTTTTACTAAATAATGATTTTTTATAACTAATAACTAAATATAAAATTAACATTACTAAATACCTATTAAATACCTCAATAACATTAACAGAAAATAAAAGAACATAGATATTTTATAACTAATATATTAATAAAACTTTAATAGAACATAGATTTTTTATAACTAATGGATGAGGTTCTAGTGTGAAAAAAATATTTACAGTGTGGGGGAGATAAATAGGCTCAAAAACATTAAATTGGTGATTGAATAGTTGGTAAGGTAGTTGGGGTATTAAATTTTGGGGGCTAAACATAATAAGATAACAATTTTGGGGGAGGAAAAATAAATTTTGAACAACCCTTAAGCGGAACATGATGTTCCGCCCAAGGGAGTCCTTGCCAAGTCCAAACGCCGTCGTTTTATATGCATATAGGGTATATTTGGTAAAATGTTGTTTTATCCACAACAGTTTCGTGGTATACACTAGTGTATATTTGGACTAGTTTTTATCAAATATGACCTATGCATAAGGGATGCTCTTAGCTGAACACAAAAATTATTTATTCTAACTGCATGTGGTTACTTGCACGAATATGACAAAATTTGTATTTTAGCGATAAAGGTTAATAAAGAGTTTAAAAAAACTTAAAACTCCCTCAACAAGTTTATGCAAAAATAGTATGTAAAACTTAATTTGACCATCTCACATGGAAAGCTACATTTTCAATTTTTTACAAATCGAGAAGAAAGTATATGTAATGTTGATAGTTATCAAAGATGTACAACAGACCTTCTTTCTAAACATGTGATTCTCAACCTAATATGATAATAAACCTAAACCTATTTTGACAAAAAATATGAGTTATTATATCATAAAAATGGATAAAGACTCTCCTAACTGATTAAATTAAACGAGATTCGTGTACATATTCTAGCGAACATCCGCCACTAGTTGTGTTATATATTAGTAGTATATAGATTAACGTTTCTCTTACCGGAAGATGACTGCTCAAAAGAAAAAGCAAGTAAGAAAGTCAAAACTACAAGCATTTGATTATTTCTCGAGCTGCCAAGTGATTAGGTTTACTTGGGAGCCTCGGCAAGCAACAAGACCCAGAAGTCCACCCACCACTACTGGCTTGCCTATAAAAATATTTATTCATATATACATATGTATAGTTATTGTTGTCTGTATGTGTAAGAACGCAACGTAGTTTGCGTAGCAATAAACTCAGATAAACGATCTATACAACGTAAGGAAACAAAAGGGGAAAAAAAATCTATTCCAGGGTTCATACAACAATACGGTAATAGTTCGCAATAGTTGAGAACCAAGAACTCTAAAGAACTGAAATTTACCTAAGAATGATAAATCTACTCGATCTTAGTTAAATAGGTACAACTTGCGAAATGATCGACATTAGGGTCATGATATTTACAACTTAACAAGAATTTGTGCTGTAACTGTAATTAAAACCTTGTTTCTTAATGGGGCACTTATTTCAAAAACTCGGCGTCAAATCCAATACTTAGCCCTACCTGGTTTATATTTGTCAGCGAACTAATGGAGTCTCTTACTATATATTGGCTCCTGAACAAGCTATAATACAAGTACAGTGTCATATATGACATACGAAATACCTTGAATACCGCAAATGATCATATGGTAATGTTTTACACAGTTTGATATATGACTTAAGAAAATGGGGGACAAAACAGAAAATAACCAGAAATTTGCGTTATTTGATTTAAGAATAAGTTTCTTTTACTTTTTAAAGAAAAGCATTTAAAAATTATTTTTGACAGCCAAACACGGTACAGATATTCAATATTGCAGCAGCAAGCTAGAATAACTAAGATCAACATTTGACAAGAATCAACACATTGAGTTTTCTTGTCCTTATTTTTTCCTCCCTTCTTTCCGGGTTTTACTTTAGAAGCAAAACTAATGAATGTTAATAATAAAATTATTATACAAAAGAATGAAAAGGTTTAACCTATAGCATATGACAAACAACATATCCCATTCCAAAGAAATATTACACCAATACATGTTTATGTTTTTGCGTGTGTGTGTGTGAGGGAGATAGAAGTATACCTGTTGTTGGAGGGTAAAGATGTGACCAACGCAGCCATAAACGGGGTCTCTAACCCTAGAGAGAGCTTCATAGCAGAGTGAAACGACAGCGTCGAGACGCTTGTGTGCTGGTATTCTTAGAAGCAACTTGGATGCATTGCTAGCACCGAATACCCTGTGAACCGCAGCAAAATGAGCTGTACCTTGGTCCGAGTCAAAATAGGGTGCAAATATACAACCCTTCACACACTTCCTCCTTAAGAACTTGCACGCACCACAAGGCCCACCTCCATTATTACTTCCACTCATCTCCTTCTTTCTCTATCCCTTTAGAGAAGGTTATCTATCTTCTTAACTTTGTGGGGTCTTGAGAAAGAAAGGAGAGATAAGAGACCTAGATTTTGGAGAGGATATGTTATTTAGGCTTATGATGAAGTACTTGATTTTTTTATAAGCTTTGGTGGTGGGTTAGTTGACGGGAGATTTTAATGGGGTTTGTACATTATATATAAATAATGGGAAAAAAAAATACGCTCGCCTCTCTTTGGATAAAGCTTGTATACATAAGTAACCTCTATAATTTACATAATTACACCAAGGTACCTGTAGAGATATCTATGTAACTGTTGGTAAATATTAATATCAAGAAAAATAATTAAAACCTTGTAACGTAATATATTGATTTTTAGTTGTCTTCACTTATTTTTGGTTCTCAACAATTCAGTTGCACAATTTATGTTTAATATATTTCACTCACAACCCCAAGGGTTGTCCAAGTTGGTAGAGCCAGGGTGTAGCTGTAAACCCAGGCATCTCGGTTCGAAACTTGGCAGCTGCGTCTTGGGGCCACGGACCGCGAGAATTAAACGCCTGTTATAGAAAGCCTTGTTCGGGGAAGGAGGGATTAGTCCGAGGTGCGCGCAAGCTGGCCCGAGATTACCCTTCTTTACCAAAAAAATAAAATAAAATATATTTCACTCACGTATGTAGTCAGGTCCATTTCACTATAAATATATGTATTTTTTTTGTTTAATTGGAGTTCCCAAAATTAACAACAAAACAGGCATGAAATCTATAACACTTATAAGACCATGTGATGAAATTTTAAATTTACCTCTTTCAATGTATCTATTAAAAAAATCATAAACATATAACAAATAGACTAGCAAAGGAGGCTTGTGTGATCATCTAAATCACACTTGCCCAAACCTCTCTTGTTTAATAGTAACACACTCTCTTACATTAAACTTAGTTTAGTGAAATATTTTTAATGAAAAGCAATCATATAATGTGATTTTTTCGCTTTCATATAACTCTTCAAATATTAATCAATTTATTTATTGACATATGACGTGATGTCGAATTTGATGATTAATTTCGTTTTTTACATAATAATGAGGAGTTATAATAATATATTTTTTCATTATTAGTTTTCTCTGAAAACAATTAAGTAATATTGTAATCTGTTTATATCAAGAATATTTTTCCTTTAAGGGAGTAATTAAATTCGTAGATTCATATGCTCAATTTAAATGTTACTCGCAAATGTTCATTATGATAAATGATTGTAATTCACAATTATGGACCGTTGAACATATACGTGTTCGGATTTTAAGAGGGAAAATATGTGTAATTTATTTTGAGATAGAGAGAGTTTTTGGTGCAAACTTTAAAGCCACGACAAGGAGGAAGCAGTGGAGGAGCTGCTTGCGTGAAGCAAACAAATTATAGAAAGGGGGTGACAGTATCAACTTCTCCCAACCGCCGCACGGCCGCAGTGTATGCCCACGTGCAAACCCCACTTGTCACAAACATCTCATCTACTCATCCACTCTCTTGTCTTTTCAAATTTCAACTCCATCACTCACCTCTACTCAACTCTACGACACACAAGAGAACGCACAATTCAAATATTAATATTTACACAGAGAGAGAGTTAATTTATATGTACACTGCAACACTGTTGAGATCCCATTCTGATTGACTATGTGTTTGTTGTGTTTTTCACCTTTATGTGATATGCATGAAGAATAATCACCGACTTTTTAACCTTAGAACAAACTATTGCATACCAGAAATCTGTAGTCATGACGATCAGCCGCTGTATTTTTGTTCAGAAAAAGAGTGTAAAGGGAGAGTAACCCTTACCAAACATTTTGCTACCGCATGATATTAATGTATACATTATCTAACATTAAGAATTGAAGCAATGAAACGCACTGGCTTGTTGCTTTTAGGAGGAATGATTGATGAAAAGCCCAAATGATCATATAAGGTCATCTCCAATGGGTAGGCCACAAACAATGTAAAGTTAGATTTTTTAGGATACATTTTATAGTTAGTTTGCACATTGGGACAGGCCAAATTTGGTTTTGAACGGGAGAGTTTTATCCGCTCAAGGGTGGGCCCCCTTTTGTTTATATTATTTATGTAGATAACATGATTTGTTTGTTTATTTTTTCAAAACAAAAATGACTTGGGCGGACAACATTTAACCGCCCACAGTCTGGGCGGTAAACACTTATCTGCTCAGCTGTGGGTCCTACGCGGGCTCCACCACTACACATTGCGTAGCGGGTGTGTAGATTTACATTCCGGTTACATTTTCTCTTTCCAAAATGTGCATCTTTTGCTACCCATTGTGAGGTAGAAAAGATGCAAATGTATACATTTAGCCTCTCCATTGGAGATGGCCTAATGAACACCTCTTTCGGTGATGGATATGTTTGGGATTTTGATGATTCGTACAATCACTTTAAAATCCAAGATATTAGTACTCTAATTTTAATTCTAAGCTCTACTTATTTGTGCTAATCAACTTTCGCTCCCAAAATTTTCACATGATATGTTTTATTTTTTTAAAACAGAAATAATAAGGGAAAATTTCAACTAGCGCCTTCAACTTTATCGACTTTACGAGTTACCACAAAAAAAAGGGACAAACTTACCCCATTAACTAACAATTCGTTGCAATTAATTCCAGAAATCGAGTTCTTTTCATTTTTTACACGAGTTGACTAAAATATTCCCCAGCTCAATTTAACAAAACCCTCCCCCCCCCCCCAACCGACCCCTACACCCCAAAAATAAATAAAGAAAGAAAGAAAAAACCTAAACAAACACACACACAAATTCTCTCTCTTTCAGCTAACCATTTTCAAAATTTAAAACCACTCAATCCACCCCAACTCGTCTAGACCTACCACCAACTTCCTTAACCACCACCCTCCTCCCATCCACCACTAATGACAAACACCACCCCAACTCGTCTCGAGATGGATTGAGGAGAGGAAAAACTTGAGATCCCCAGTGCGCACACATAAACACAATCGATTTTGAGACCCATTTGGGAAAATCCTTTCATTATCAGATGTTGAAGTGCAAATTTTATTATGATGTGACTTTGCAAGCATGGCTGCTTGATTTTTATGCAAATGTTGGATATTTAAGGTCGGCGAGAAGGATATTTGACGAAATGATTGAGATGGATGTTGTGTAGGTGTTCATGGCTTTGTTTTTATGGGGTTGGGGTGTCGTAAAGGTGGTGGTAGGAGGTGAAAAACACAATCGGTTAGAATTAATTTTTGGGGGCTGTTTTGCGTTCCATTGCTTTTTTTTGGGGGGGGGGGGGGGGGGGGGGGATTGGGGAGCTTGTTTTTGTCGTTCCTAGTTGTTGGATTTGGTGCAACATGTGGTGGCCGATGTGTTGCGGAAGTGGTGTCGATATGTTTACGGGTTAGGGAAGTAGGTTGTGGTGGAGGCTGGAGGTTTAAGTAGTGGTGTTGAGGAGGTTGTGATGAAGGGGATGGGGTGGTGTGTGTTAGTTATTAAAGCATCCACCCAGAATCAATGGTCAATGGGTGATGGAGGGGATATGAGAGTTTTATTCTAAATTTAGGGCCAAAGCTGAATCTAAATATAGATCTGAAGCCGAGTCTCAGGTTCCTCTTACTCCCATCCCTCTAGATATAAAACCCCTAACTTTTCTTCTCACTTCCCCCATTTTAGTCAAATCCAAATTTATCATTTCCATCAGCAATGATTCAATGTTCGCTTAGTCCCCCAAAGACTCCTTATCCATCCCATCTTCTAAGAGCATCCACAATGGTGGAGGGTTTGGACAAAAAAAATGGTAAAATTACAAATTTGTAGACGTATAATGGGGATAGGCACTTGCCAAAATTGGAGAGAGGAATGGTAAGGGATTTGTAAAGTTACCGGTTGGCTACTGATTCAGTAAAAACTTCTTACGAACTTCTGATGGTCGTAGGAACTTCTTACGAGCTTCTTTTGTCCGTAAGAAATTCTTACAAACAAAAGAAGTTCGTAGGAAGTTCCTATGAACTTCAGAAGCTCGTAAGAATTCCTACGAAGAAAAGAAGTTCGCAGGAAACCCTTATTACCCACTGTAAAATCTAACACCGTTTGAGAGAATTCTTTATAAATTGGGCCAAGTTTCTTCCAATTTCTTATTGTCCCCCTTTATAAATTTTTAGAGTCTTCCAATTTCTCTTCCATTTTCTTATTTTCATTCTAAATATATTATATTTCTATAGAAAAAATATGTCTTCTTCTCAACCAATTATTTCTGGTACATCTCGACAACCTAATATGACTCCTTTTGAGGATGAAGTATTATGTACCATTTATGCAAAATATACAGCTCGAAGTATTGAAGGAAACTCAATATCATCAGGCACATTTTGGGACACTGTGAAAGATGAGTATAACGTCTCGCATGGAATTACAATTACTCGTACGAGATTCATGCTATCAACACGTTATAATCATATATCGCATCAAATAATGCTATATATTGCAAAGCTTTCTCACCAAATGAATAATCTGGGAAGCGGGACGAACGAATTCCAAACGGTTACTAATGCACGCGACGCGTACTGCGCCGAAACCAACAAACATTTTGCGTTCGATAACTGTTATCAAATTTTAAAAGATTTACCAAAATTTGACTTGGAAAATACAGCGGGGAACGACGGCAGCCCTACACCTGTACGCGAAGATGATACTCCGGGGGTAGGGGTGTGCAAAAAAATCGACCAAACCGACAAACCGACAAAATCGAACCGAACCGAAAATTTTCGGGCTGAGTTTTTTTTAGGGTCGGTTCTGTTCGGTTTAATCAGGTATAAAACCGACAGGGTCGGTTCGGTTTTCGGTTTTGGCATAAAAAACCGATTTTGAACCGAACCGAATCGAATTAATTTTTATACTTTTTAATTTTATATTTTATATTATATTTATATTAGTGTTGACATATTATATTATATTTTTTAATTTTATATTTATATTAGGTATTAAAAAAATATATTTTTTATTAAAATAACGGAAAAAACCGAACCGGCCTTGTATAAAACCGGCCCTGTCAAAAATCGACGGGTAAACCGAACCGGCCCTGTCAAAAATCGACCCGATTCGGTTCGGTTCGGTTCGGTTTTTCAGCATTTTCGGTTCGGTTCGGTTCTCCTCCTCCAAAAACCGACATGGTCGGTTCGGCCCAAAAAAACCGGTCAAAACCGAACCGACCGACCCGTGAACACCCCTATCCGGGGGTACGAGATGTACCGGATAGACCCCCAGGCAGGAAGGGTGAGAAATAATGTGCACGTCAACGAGCGCGTTCTGACAGCTTGGATTGTAACACGGCAGTACTCAAACATTGCGAAGACTTCAATGCAATGTTTAAAAGCAAGCAAGAGTGGAAGAATAATCGTGCCCTTAAATTTGACTCTCAAATGGATGTTCATTCAGATGAAGCGAGCTGATCAACTCACCAAAAGGCAGGATCAACTCGTTCGCCTAGGACGAGAGCAATCGTACATCCTGGAGCTAGATATGACCCATATGAATGAAATACAAAAGCAGTTTCATTTTAAAAGGTTCAATGACCTAACAACGATGGTTGTTGCGACCGAAGCTTCGATATCTGAGTTGCAATCGAACTCTGCTGGGTCGTCTGGTCCAAGCGGCTCAATTAATGATTAGTAGTATTTTTAAATGATGTATTGAACCCTCATAATTGTATTTCATTTTTTTTGGGTATATGGAGAGTGATTCACTATCCATCTTAATAAATGAAATGCCATCCTTAAATAGATGAAATGTGAGTATTGCTTAATAATTTTTCGCTTATATAATATTGTCGGTTAAACCATTATTTTATATAGAATAACAGGTATATGATCACTAAGACAATCCTACAAATACAAATTGAAAATGGAACAAACATAACATTTAACCACGGTTAAAATAAAAAATACAATAAATTCATCAACCGACCATTTCATCACCGTGGGTGTTCCAAATGTGCTCTACCAAATCATTCCGTAACTGTTGATGTTTAGTTACGTCTCTTATCTTCGCATCCTGTATGAGGTAGTCGTAGAAATTAGTTTGGCCCCTCATAATTACAGGTGTTTTATCATTCTGTTCGTACTCATTTTGCCATGGACAATCTCTACGTTCATCGTCAATAATCATATTATGCATTATAATGCACGATTTCATAATGGTTGATAGTGACGCCCTATTCCATAATTTACAAGGTTCCCGAACAAAAGCGAATCGAGCTTGTAATACACCAAACGCACGTTCAACATCTTTTCTGCACGCTTCTTGGTACTTGTAAAATAATTTCTGTTTTTGTGTAATACCATTTTGGTTCCTAAATGTTTTTACTATTGAAGCGTACGGAGGGTAAATGCCATCTCCAAGGTAGTAGCCCATGTCGTAAGAATTTCCGTTAACATTGTAATTAACGGGAGCTGCCGTCCCATTGCGCAATTATTAAAAGACATTAGATCGGTGCAAGACATTCAAATCATTACAAGAACCAGGCACCCTAAAGAATGATTTCCAAATCCAAAGATCGTAGGAGGCAACCGCTTCAAGGATTATAGTTGGTGACTCTTTATGACAACTATATTGAGCGTGCCATGCTGTTGGACAATTTTTCCAACGCCAATGCATGCAATCTATGCTCCCTAGCATTCCTGGGAAACCTCTATTTGCATTTTGTTTGAGTAACCTTGTAACGTCGCCTTGTGTCGAATTTCTGCCGTGCTAAGGACCGAAAATTCGTACAATTGCCTCTGTAAATCTAATAACAGTTTCTAATAGAGTGGTTTCACTCATAGCGTACTGCTTAGACCACACGTCATGGGAACCCCCATTAGCTAACAGTCAAATTGCCCCCAACACTTTCTGATGAGAGCTTAAACCTTGATGACCGCAAGCATCATTCTTCTAAACAAAGTAGTTATCATAAAGGCAAACAGATTCAAGGATGCGATTGAAAACACTATACCGTACCCTGAATCTCCTTCGGAAAAAATACTCGTTGTATACCTTATCTTCCCCAAAGTAATCTTCCCATAGTGTTGCATATCCCCTTTCTCTCCTACGATTCACTCGACGTCTCGTTTCGAGTTCTTTCCCATCGCGAATTATATTTTTTTCAGTACACCACCAGGTAATATCCATCATAATAATCATTTCCTCATTTGAATCATTGGATGATCCACCTTCATTAAATTGTGCATATTGGAGCAAAATATTCCGTCCCTCATCGCTAGAACTAGAAGAGTCCATGATATAATAGGGTTACAAATTAATTTAGATGTAGATGAAAAATTATACTCTACCTATATAGTTTTACGATACACAGGTATTTATGATTTTAGGTAAAATCTTATATAGGTAAGTGTGCTACAGATAAGTGTGCTACAGATAATATAGGTAAAATGTAAATTTTTGTGTCCTATTGGTAAGTGTGCAATACAAATTTATCTAGATCAGTGCGCTCATTCAGCGTCAATAATATATGTGTCCTTCCGTATGTAAATATACTGTATGATATTGGTAAGTGTGCTACTGATATTATCAGTGCTATTGGTAAGTGTGATTCATTTTGGGTTCAGGTTCTTCAGGCAATCAATATGTTGTATAGTTAATTTAGAAAGTTACTATGTGGTAACTGTTGATGCAAAAAACTGGACCGAATTCCCGTTTTTATGATCACAGATAAATAGATAAAATCAATCCAATCAAGCACATGAGAGACAAATATTTTTAAAGTGGTTCGGCTATAAGAAAGAAGCCTACGTCCACTGTTATTTTATTCCCAGGGGTTTACAATAGCACCATAGGGTGTAGAGAGAGAAAGGATGTGTATCTTGTGTATGGGGTTTCTAGGTTCTCTTGGATCTCTCCTCCTCCTCCTTCTTGGCTAAAGGAATACATGTATTTATAGTGATGGGAGATAAAGAGATTCATTGTATGTAGACATTTATACATTATGTCTACATTCAACGAATCTAATTGTTGAATTGCTTGGTATGTTATGTGTTGTCATCTACAGTATAAATGTACATTAATGCTCATTAAATGCATAGTTATCCTTTGATCTTCCTGGTTGGTATGCCGATCAACTCTCCTCGGGTGCCGACTAACTCTCCTCGGGGGCCGACCAAATCTCCTCGGGTGTCGACTAATTCTCCTGGGTACTGACTAACTCTCCTCGAGTGCCGAATAACACTCCTCGGGTGCCGACCAACTCTCCTCAGATGCCGACCAACTCTCCTCGGGTGTCGAATATTGCCACGTAGGATGACATGTGTCCTTTTCTGATTGGTCCTCGTAGATGGAGAATTTTTGCGTTAACAGAAGCCCCCAATGCTCCATGCTTGATGGTTTACTTGAAAGGATGGAGTATTTATTCTGGAGTGTTGCTCGGTGCTCGTGAAATTCTTGATCTACCTTGTTGATTTGTTCAACATAAAGTGCATTATCTCCTGGACGACATATGATGCAGGCTGATCGACGGTTGCTAATCTTTCTTTTGAGGAACTCCGTGTGCTATGTATCACCCCTGGGAATTTGGATGCAGCCATGCCATAGTATGCAGCTTGTAGCTTGTCATAATCTTCAAGTATGTTGATTGGTTCGCTAGCCGACCAACTGCCTCCTGTGTCGAGCCACTGATGTGCTAACTTCACGTGCTTGATTCTTCTGATTTATGATCCTCTGAATACTTTGTCGAGTAACATACTAGCTTTTGAACCCAACTCTTCAATCTGACTAGTACCAAGCTAGTGGTGGACTTCGAAACATTTTCATACAACTTCTTCTTCAATATTGGTCGGGATAGTAGTAGTAAAGATATCAGTGCTGTAGATGCTAAATTTGACTTCTGAACTTCAATAGTATGTGCATAATAACTCCTGAATATGCCTCCTGAACTTCTGAATGCACCTCCTGAACTTCTGAATACGCCTCCGTGTGAGTTTGTGAAGTTGAATTTGGTGCTCGACTGCATGATGTTATAAGAATGTGCCACCAAATGAACAAATACATCTGTAATAGAAGCCCCCAAATGAACAAATACTTTATCGAGCACCTCCTAGATCGACCATCCGTGATGAATATCAGGATGCTCAAAGATCTTAACTTCATAAACTCTCCTCTTCCTTTAAATTATCCACATGCTGGCGAGGAACCTGTTTCAAAAGCAGAGGGTAAGAAACCAATAGAATGGGAATATTGATGTAATAAATTTGTATTTCATTCCTGATGTATTTTGTTTTTTATTTTAATGAAAGACTTTCATTTTTGTTCGCAATCTTAATTGCTATTGTCTTGTAAAATACTTTACATCTGTGCATATGTATCTGTTAAAAAGATAACAATATTGTGTTGTTCGTCGATCAACTTATTGTCGACTAGTTTGAATTTGTGGTAACCGTTTGATAAAAAATGATGTTTTGTTTGTCGACCAACTTAGTAAAAAAGTTACAAGTATCAAAAATGTTGCTCGATCACTTTCTCGTTTTCATAAAATGTTTCCGACCAGCCATAGTTAGTGGATTTTTCCTCTACGAGCAACTTTGGCGCTTTCTGGAATAATCTTACCTCCCGACCAACATAAGTTGGCATTTTCGAGAATATATTTACCTCCCGACCAACATAAGTTGGCATTTCCGAGAATATATGTACTTCCAAACCAACATAAGTTGGTATTTTTAGGAATATTTTGTTTCCTAACCAAACAGGTTGGCATTTTTAGGAATATTTTGTTTCCTAGCCAAACAGGTTGGCATTTTTAGGAATATTTTGTTTCCTAACCAACCGAGGTTGGCATTTTTAGGAATATTTTGTTTCCTAACCAACCGAGGTTGGCATTTTTAGGAATATTTTTGCTGAGTAGTCTGAGCTTTGTCGAGTTTTGCCGAGTAGTGTGTAGCACTAGTATTCCCCCAAAATTTTTTAATAAAAGGAGCAGGTATAACAACTTCACTTCCAAACGCCAGCATATATGGTGATTCTCCAGTTGCTGCTCGGGGAGTAATACGATAAGCCCACAGTACTGACTGTAACTCGTTGATCCAGTTTGCTTTTGTGTCACTTAGTCTTTTCTTCAATCCATTTAGCAGTGTTCTGTTCGTTACTTCAGTCTGTCCGTTACTTTGAGGATGTCCTGGTGCCGAGTGGATCTTTAAGATATTGGACTTATGGCAATAGGCAGTGAACTCCTCGTTGTCAAATTGTGTTCCATGGTCTGTGATGAAGGCATGAGGAAGACCATATCGACAGATGATATTCTTCCAGATAAATTGGTACACCTTGTCGTACATCATATCAATGAGAGGCTCCGCTTCTACCCACTTAGTAAAATAATCCACTGCGACGACGAGGTATTTGAACCTTCCCCTGGTCGTTGGCAGTGGCCCGACCAGATCTACTCCCCACATGGCAAATGGCCAAGGGGAAGTGATGGGTGTCAACAATACTTGTGGAGTTCTTCTGATGGAGGAAAAGCGCTGTCACTTGTCACATTTCTTGGCATAGGTTATACAATCAGCTCTCATCGTTGGCCAGTAGTATCCCTGCGTTATCATCCTTTGCAAAAGCGTCCGACCTGCTACATGGGCTCCACAAGACCCTTCATGGACCTCTTTAATCAAATCTTTCACCTCGGTGGGATGCACACATCTTTGCAAACCTGTCATAATTCCTCGTCTATATAGAATACCGTTAATTAATACATACCGAGCATCTTTAAACTTCAATTTCTTGGCTGCGAGCTTGTCAATTGGTAATTCTCCCTCCTCAATATATGTCCTGATGGGATCCATCCAAGATGGTCCTAAATCAAGGGTAATAAAATTCATTGTCAGATCTTCATCTATACTCCGACCAACTAAAACTTCAATTGGGATTGTTCTTTGTAGCTCGGTACGAGTAGCTGATGTTAATCGAGCTAAGGCGTCTACTCTCGCATTCTCCATTCTTGGTATTCTGACCAGCTGAATAGCAATAAATTCTGATACCAACTCCATCACCTTTGCATGATACCTAATCATTGATTCTCCTTTGGCTGCATATATTCCCAACATTTTATTTACGATCAATTGAGAATCACTGAAGACAATAACCTACTGCGCCTCCATAATTTTTGCCAAATTAAGACCTGCAATCATGGCCTCATACTCAACCTCATTATAGGAAGCTTTAAATTGGAATCGTAGGGCGTATTCCATGTCGAACTCGTCCGGGCTGTTCAAAACGATCCCTGCCCCATAGCCTGTTGTGCAAGATGAGCCATCTACATATAGCCTCTATATAGGTAACTCGTCTTCAAATTTCTGATCTGACAGAGTTCCTCGGTGAAATATTTGTTGCTTCCTTTCATCCTCCCCTGATATTTCTTGCTCCTCGTCGATCATCTTTTCTTACCCTTTTACCAATCGGAGTTGGTCTGAGCTCGAAATTGATGATCCTGTAACATCCACTCGCCCTTTTGCCAACCGGAGTTGGTCTGAGCTTGTGTCTGTTGATTCTGTAACATCCACAGGTTGATCAGCGAGCAACTTTTTCTCCTCGGGGGTATCAGGATAGGTGAACTCTGCTATAAAATCTGCTACAGCCTTCCTTTTTAGCGATGATATGGGTTCATAAACTATATCATATTCACCGAGCTCTATTCCCCAATACATCAATCTCCCTGATTTTTCTGGTTTATGAAGGGCTTGCCTCAACGGCATACCAGTATATACTACTATGGTATGAGCCTGGAAGTATGGCCTCATTCTCCTACTTGCCTCAATCAACGCCGGTGCCAATTTTTCCAGCCTCGGATATCTGATTTTTGCTCCTCGGAAGTCCTTACTCGTGTAGTAAATTGGTTTTTGCACTCCATTCTCCACTCTGATCAACGCCGAGCTAACTGCATTCTCCGATACTTCTAGATACAAGTACAATTTTTTCCCATCACCGGCCTGGACAACAGTGGAGGTGCTCCCAGGTATTTCTTCAAGTCTTGAAAGGCCTTCTCACATTCATCATTCCACTCAAAAGTCTTTCGGAGCGTTGTGAAGAATGGGAGACATCTATCAGTTGCTCGCGATACAAATCTGTTGAGTGCTCCTACTCGTCCCGTGAGACTCTGTACTTCTTTCTTCGTCGTTGGAGATCGCAGCCCTAATAGGGCTTTGATCTTTTCAGGATTTGCTTCAATGCCTCGTTGATTGACAATGTACCCGAGAAACATGCTTTCTCGAACTCCAAATATGCACTTCGTCGGGTTCAGCTTCATTTGATATTTATCCAGTTGATCAAAGGTCTGGCCTAAGTCAACTAGATGATCTACAGCTTTCTTGCTCTTTGTCAGCATATCGTCAACATAGACTTCCATATTGCAACTGATTTGTTCAGCAAAGACCTTGTTCATCAGCCGCTGATATGTCGCACCTGCATTTTTCAAACCAAAAGGCATAACATTATAACAATAAGTTCCCCTAGGGGTAATGAAAGAAGTACTCTCCCTGTCTTCAGGTTTCATTTTAATCTGGTTGTAACCAGAATAAGCATCCATGAAGCTCAGCAGCTCATGTCCCGAGGTAGCATCGACTAGTTGATCAATTCGGGGCAGCGAAAAGTGATCATTTGGGCATGCTTTATTGAGGTCGGTGAAGTCTACACACATCCTCCACTTGTTATTCTTTTTTTTTACCATGACCACATTTGCTAACCAGTCTGGATATTTAACGTCTTCGATAAAGCAAGCTTTCTGGAGCTTCTCGACCTCCTCTTGTATAGCTTGAATCTTCTCGAAATTGAATACTCTTCTTCTCTGCTTCACTGGTTTGATCTCCTTATTCACGTTGAGCTCGTGACATAAGAAATTTGGGTCTATTCTGGGCATATATTCATGACTCCATGCGAAAGTTTTCTTTCTGCTTCTTAGGAAAGTTATCAATTCCTGTTTTAATGAGGTATCCAACGACGAACCTATTTGAGTAGTTCGTTCAGGGTGCTCGTCGTCCAGAATGATATTTTCAGTAGCTTCCACCACTTGACCCTTCACGAGTTGCGACTCATCTCTAGGATCCAATGTTTTAATTTCTGCACCTTCATCCACTTGATAAGTAGTAGTCTTTTTCCTCGACTCCTCCAGTTCCTCTTGCTCGGTAGATGAATAATAACATTTCTGAGCTACTTTTTTATCACCTTTCACAACTCCTACTCCAAAATTTGTTAGAAATTTTAAGCATTGATGTACTGTAGATGGCACTGCCTCGAACTTCTTCAATCCTACTCTTAACTCGATTAAGTCAAGTATGAAGCTCTATGCCCAGGATTGGGGCATGTATGAAATGAATCTGATGGTGCCAATTGAATTGTTGTTTGCAGTCTTGCTGCTGTGTTATGTGCAGTCTAGCTGCGTTATTTTTGTTCGGTATTGACCTTTTAAGGTCTTTATGTGCTGTTGATGATCATCCAAGAATTGTACTGGGCAGATAATTTTCCTGAGCACCTGTTGAGGCTGAATCATATAAAAATTACGATTAGAATAATTATTCAGCCGACCAATATATAGTGTGCATTGGTTTCAATATTGGACAATTTAAATTTCCAGATAATAATATGAGAGATAACAATCAAAATATCTCGTGTTCTCATAAAAATATGATGTACATAAACGTGTCTCCATAAAAATATTTAACGGACTTGTGATTATGAAATTTTCGTTTATTCATATTTGAAATAAAAACCGATCCACTAATTTAATAAAATCGTGATTTGCAATATTTTGCAGATTTGATAAATGAAAAATTGGACAACTAATTTATGTTTATAATCATGAAAAGCATGACTGAATCAAAAGATGTATGTACGTATGTACAACATATAATTGATTATTCATATATTGATAAAATTGATCGTATCAACGCAATTACATAATATGATTATTTGTGCAGAGAACATAGTTTTCTTGAAGAGAGAGAAAATGGGTCTGATTCAATTCATGTTAATATCGGAACGGAAAATACATAATCGTTCTTAATGCTTATCCATATCCTAACATATTTGTTCAGAAAATCTTCAAGTGGATCCATAGATGCAAGGAATTTTATAATATTTATGAGTTTAAAATTCACCAGATCCCCAAATTGAAATCGATCACACAGTTAGTGCATATAAAAATTATGACTAAATTAAAAGATTTCCAAATGAATCAAATTTGTATATACTCATATAAAAGAGATTTATGAATATAGAAAAATTATTTTATCTCCTTAAAGAAGAAATAATATAATATGTACACAAATTTCTCAAACTTTGTGATTATGAAATGTACATTTATCCAGATTTGTAAAATTAGATTCAACAATTTGTGAATATAAAATCATGATTGAATTAAAAGATGTATGCACAATATATAATTGATTTTATGTCTAAGTTTATGGATATAAACATATGAGAATCATGATTTGAACAAAAATATAATGGGAATTTGAATAGTCATCAAAGATCTTTCACAAATTATTTCAAAATCAACAAAGAAAATTATCAAATCTTATCATCATCGTATATATTGGTATATTTAATCATTTAAAATATTTATTCCATGATATAAAATTGAAACTTGAGAATCAAGCAAAAAGTTATGATTTATGAAATCCACTATTTTTCAGATTTCGAAATAAGAATTAATCTAACAGTTATGATTTTAAAATCATGATATGCGATATTTTGAAAATAAAAATTGGACAATTAATTTATGTATATAAACATAAAAATCATGATTGAATCAACAAATGTATGTATAATATATAATTTATTATACATATAGAAAATAAAAACTTAGCTTTTGATGGAGAACAATGCTTGTAACACGTTCCCACAGACGGCGCCAATCTGTTGATGCAAAAAACTGGACCGAATTCCCGTTTTTATGATCACAGATAAATAGATAAAAGCAATTCAATCAAGCACATGAGAGACAAAGATTTTTAAAGTGGTTCGGCTATAAGAAAGAAGCCTACGTCCACTGTTATTTTATTCCCAGGGGTTTACAATAGCACCATAGGGTGTAGAGAGAGAAAGGATGTGTATCTTATGTATGGGGTTTCTAGGTTCTCTTGGATCTCTCCTCCTCCTCCTTCTTGGCTAAGGGAATACATGTATTTATAGTGATGGGAGATAAAGAGATTCATTGTATGTAGACATTTATACATTATGTCTACATTCAACGAATCTAATTGTTGAATTGCTTGGTATGCTATGTGTTGTCATCTACAGTATAAATGTACATTAATGCTCATTAAATGCATAGTTATCCTTTGATCTTTCTGGTTGGTATGCCGATCAACTCTCCTCGGGTGCCGACTAACTCTCCTCGAGGGCCGACCAACTCTCCTCGGGTGCCGACTAATTCTCCTCGGGTACTGACTAACTCTCCTCGGGGGCCGACTAACACTCCTCGGGTGCCAACCAACTCTCCTCGGATGCCGACCAACTCTCCTCGGGTGTCGAATATTACCACGTAGGATGACATGTGTCCTTTTCTGATTGGTCCTCGTAGATGGAGAATTTTTGCATTAACAGTAACTTCAATCGTCTGCATGTTATTATTGTGCCTTTATATGTGCCTTTTTATAATTTATAAAATTATAAAATTACTACGTGATAATTTTTTAGCATTATGTGTGCCTTGGTATGTGTGCCTTTCTATTTTTTATCTTTTCCATTGGTATGTGTGCCTTTGTATTATTATAAATATTTTTTATCATTGTAAAATAAAATTATATCTTCGAAGGTTTAAAATTACCTATAAATAAATTAATTTTGATGTAGATGAAATATTATACTCTACCTGTATAGTTTTATGGTACACATGTATTTATAATTATAGGTAAAATCTTATATAGGTAAGTGTGCTACATGTAATTGTGCTACAGATAAGTGTGCTACAGATAATATAGGTAAAATGTTAATTTATGTGTCCTATTGGTAAGTGTGCAATACAAATTTATCTAGATCAGTGCGCTCGTTCAGCGTCAATAATATATGTGTCCTTCCGTATGTAAATATACTGTATGATATTGGTAAGTGTGCTACTGATATTATCAGTGCTATTGGTAAGTGTGCTTCATTTTGGGTTCAGGTTCTTCAGGCAATCAATATGTTATATAGTTAATTTAGAACTTTACTATGTGGTAACTTCAATCGTCTGCATGTTATTATTGTGCCTTTTTATAATTTATAAATTTATAAAATTACTACGTGATAATTTGATATCTTTATGTGTCCCTTGGTATGTGTGCCTTTATATAGTTTTACTTTTACATTGGTATGTGTGCCTTTATATCATTGTAAATTAAAATTATATCTTCAAGGGATTAAAATTACCTATAAATAAATTAGAAGGATAGCAACAATTTTTTATCTACCATTGTCTTATATTTCAAAAATGGCTTCATCTCCCTACTATTCATCCATTTACAATGGCTCTTACACAGATATTGTTGGTAACGATTGGTATGGGAAAAAAATAATTTTCCAAACATATCCAATTGATACTTCTTGACGTTTTCTCAATGACTTTGGTCATATATTCATAATCTCTCCCAATTCGAAACCTGAAGACGGAGTTGTGTATCCTTGGGAACACCTCACATGGTCAGATAAATATGATGAAAGGTGTGAACTGGGGGTGCTTTTCCATTACCATCACATATCCGTGCTAAAAAATCGGGCTGCCGCACTTTGGCTAATATCGTATCCCGAAGAAGCGGATATGTTTTGTCTTGATTTATTAGAAGAAGAGATATGGCAGATGGATATGCGCCTACAACGTTATCACAAAACACAACGCGCGATGCTATCAGGTTGTCACATTCAATAACAATTAATTAACATATATAACGACTCTACGTTGGCATCAGATAACGATATTTTAGACTACACCAATTCCGGTTATGATTACTTTTCGGAACGCATATATGAAAATGATGGGGAAGAGTATGAACCAAATATATCAAACTACAACGAAGAATATGTTAATTCAGATACGTAACGATCTTACTTACCTAAATGTTTAGTGCGCAATGGGAAACCATATTGTTGTACTTCTACTAGGTTCGACCTAAGCGTTTGAACACATACTCCTAATAATCATTTTGATCGTGTATTATTGTTTTTACTACTTAAGTCAATAATAAAAAATGATATCAGAGCAATCACAATAATTGTTTGTCATTATATCATATCAGAGCAATTGCAATAATTGTTTGTCATCATATCATAACATTTTTCAGAGAAATCGCAATAATTCTATGTGTAATAAATGAAAATAAATATGAGACATTATATCATAACATTTTTCATAAATATGAGACATTATACATCATAACATTTATCATCACAATTACATTAAGACAACAATAAGAAAATTTATTCTTAACATTTTTCAATTGTACATTATACATCACTGGCGCCCCGAGCCGAACTCAAAATCAGCACCTAAATCTGCATGTGAACCCGTGTAAGGGTCAGACCCAAATAAATTACCCCAACCTTGTTGGGCCTCATATGTCGGGACCGGGTCAGAGGGTGGGGCTAGGTGTGGTCTGTAAACGCTCGGATGACTAGAACTAGTACCACCCTCCTCAAACCCTCGACTAGGCATAGTAAAACGTGTTAGTCTACGCTCCAACTCATCAATGCGATCATCACATGCTTTGAGTTGATCCTCTCGCTGACGTGTCTCGTGTAATATTAAATGACGTAGACCTCGAATGTTATCTTCTTCCTCGACGTAGGACTGACGCCATTCTAACTGCGTTAAAGATTGAGCTGGAGGTGCGTTGGTTGAAAACTCAGGTCTCGGGACATCTATAGTATATGAAGCCCCCTCCGGTAGGCCTACGTCAACCGTCCAATTCTACCTCGGTGGTTGGATGTGCGTAGAACCACCCACAGAGGACCGTGTCTCATACACATGCGGATCATTTGTCGGTGCTGGTGCTTGCGGGATTCGCAACGTCGAAGGTGCCACTGAACCAACTCCAATCAAATCTACATTAACATATCTGGCAATCGGCGGTAGTATTGGCTCGAGTGCTACTGCCTTCCAATATGCATTATACTCTTCTTGTGACACATCTCTTACGTATTTATTTGCGATAGGTCAATTTTGGGCGGCAGCTGCTTGAAAATCATGTTCTGAGGCACAACACAAACTTGATGGTGGGTTGTCTGCGATACATATCCTCCCAGTCAATTGTCGAATGGCCCGATCACCCAGGTACAAAAAACCCTTAAATAGGGGATCCCAAAAAATCATCCGTAACCCCGATATCTCTCGAGCATATAAGATGGCATCAGAGTCACGGTAGGCAGAAGTCTCGTATGGCTGCCATATAATGGACTCGGGTGATCGCATCTCAAGCTGGTGTTGACTGCTTGAGATGTTAAACCATTGTGCTCCCTTTACTTTCTTTTTGTTCCCCCTCGACCAATGAAATATGTGGGGCCACGCATCGATAGACGGATTGACGAGAATAGGACATGTCGTGGCCATGTACTCGTGATGTAAATAGTGCAAAAAATTTCAATAAATTTAATTCATTAGAATAAGTTGACGTATATTGTAATGAAACATAAATTTTAATAAATAAAATGAAAAGATAATATACCTCGAGTATTTGCCACATGCATTCAACGCTAGTCAACGATCGTGGACTGGCTTTGTCCAAAGACCATAAAATACGGACATAAATAGCTGAACTCCAGTCGTATGTGCCGATGGCAGGAATATCCTCAAGATAATGTAAATAACCGAGGTCGGCAGTGGAGTGAGCAATTGGAAAAAATACACTCCCCAATACATAAAATAAAAATGCCCGAGCTATGATTGGGGACATATAATCTGGTAACGGTTCAACCTTGACAAAATTTTCTATGTATTTTTTTAGGTCAGAAACTGGAATTCCCGCACCAGTAAATCTCTGTATATGAATTTCTGGGAAAAATTCATTTATGGTATTAACAAAATTTGTATATTGTTCAATTCGTAGATTTTCAATCGGTCGTCCTTATCCAATTGGAATGCCTGCACGAAGGTTAAAATTTTGTCATATATTTAAATAACTATGAATATGAAAACCATAATATATATTTCAAACAATCATTTATGAATTTATGTACAACTATTTATTTTCACATATTGAAACATTAAGTGAATATAAATAATTATTTTCATATATTGACACAATCGGAATGCGGGTACATTTTCATAATTTTTTTGTCGTATATTGAAATAATTATGAATATAATTACCTAAAAATATATTTCAAACATTTAATTATGAATTTAAGTACAACATATTATTTTCACATTTTGAAACGATTATGATGCTGATACATATATTAAAAAATTTGTCATATATTTAAATAACTATGAATATGAAAATCATAATATATATTTCAAACAATCATTTATGAATTTAAGTACAACTATTTATTTTCACATATTGAAACATTAAGTGAATATGAATAATTATTTTCATATATTGACACAATCGGAATGCGGGTACATTTTCATAATTTTTTTGTCGTATATTGAAATAATTATGAATATAATTACCTAAAAATATATTTCAAACATTTAATTATGAATTTAAGTACAACATATTATTTTCACATTTTGAAATGATTATGATGCCGGTACACGAAGGTTAAAATAATGTCATATATTTAAATAACTATGAATATGAAAACCATAATATATATTGTAATACCCCGTATTTTTATAGCTTTTAAATTATGGGATTTATTAAATTTAATTGAGATAAATTAATTTAATTTTAATCCGGAATGTTGTTTTAAATATTTACTAGCGTAACGAGAGTTAGTAATTATTGGAAATTTGTTATTTGTTGAATGTTACTGGATGAGTATAGTAATATATGAGATTTATTGTTATAATATTGTCACGTGTGAATAAAATGACAATTCTGGAAATTTAAGTCGGGACGCGCCTGTGTCGTGTCGGGACTAAATGTTGATTAATAAAAGTGAATATTTTATAGGTTATTCGTATGGTCGTTTTGAGTGCGCCAACGCGTCCGGAAGGGTCGAGATAGTCAGTAAAGTGTACCCGGGGGTTTATTTTGGGTCTCGGGGCGTTGTTAGGCCTAATTAGTACCCCGAGAGGGCATTTAGGTCATTTTACATTTTTGGGTAATTAAACCCACGAAATTTCAAGGGCTATATCAGATGTATAAGGTTGTCTTCTAGGGTTAGAACAACCAAAGACAAGTGACGGCCATAGGAGAGGGAAGGAGAGAGCTTCCAAAGCAATCCAAGCCCCGAAATCCATCCGTTTGCACCGCCTCCACCACCAACGCGTAGATCGCGAGACGGGGAACGCAACCACACCAATTTTGGCACCAAATCAGACTTCTGAAAACCCCAGGCAAGTGTTTACATTGCTTATTTTCATTGATGCATCACTCATGTTAGTCTAGGGATGATTAGGGTGAGATTTATGGAAGAAAAACCCAATTTGAGATGGAAAATTTTCATGTAGTGATGATTTATATGATATTCTGGAAACCCTTTGTCATGTAGAGGAGTAAACCACGAAATTATGATGTTTACAAGAAGAAAATTCTGGAAAATTCTTGTTAGAACCATGTTTAAGAGATTCCTAGGGTTCTTGATAATTATAATAATTTTGGGTTGTTAATCCATGTTTAGAGATAGAAATCTACATGCTTTACGTTGGAAATATCTGGTATGATGATATAATGTTAGTAGTATAAATTTTGGGACGATTGGGATTGAAAAATATGGATTTGGTGAAGGTTAGAAGATGAAACTCGTAACTGCAAATCTGCAGATTTTCGCAGACGTGCTTGATCGATCAATCGAGCCCAGACCTTCGATCGATCGAGCTCCTAACCTCGATCGATCGACCCCTCCTGGCAGACTTAAGTTTCCCCTTTTAAAATTGTTGAATTGATTCGAAATGAAGAAAACTCCTTAGACATCCTTATTAAAATAATTTGGGAGATAATGATGACCAGTAAGATCCATTAATGAATAAGAGACCTTTAATGTAAGGCGAAATCTATATTTTGGGATATTTTGCATAAGGGACAATGTCAGTATAGATTAAAAGGGAGAGACACGTAAGAGAGAGTTACGTTGGAACATAAATGGATACCTACTGAATTGGACATTTGGGAGAATAGAGTCCATGAGGGTTACGTAGTAAGTTGGAAAAACCCTTCGAATTAAAGTGTAATACCCCGTATTTTTATACCTTTTAAATTAAGGGATGTATTAAATTTAATTGAGATAAATTAATTTAATTTTAATCCGGAATGTTGCTTTAAATATTTACTAGCGTGACGAGAGTTAGTAATTATTGGAAATTAGTTATTTTTTGCATATTACTGGATGAGTATAGTAATATATAAGATTTATTTTTATAATATTGTCACGTGTGAATAAAATGACAATTGTGGAAATTTAAGTCGGGACGCGCCTGTGTCGTGTCAGGACTAAATATGAATTAATAAAAGTGAATATTTTATAAGTCATTTGTATGGTCGTTTTGAGTGCTCCAACGCGTCCGGAAGGGTCGAGATAGTCAGAAAAGTATACCCGGGGGTTTAGTTTGGGTCTCGGGGTGTTTTTAGGCCTAATTAGTAACCCGGGAGGGCATTTTAGTCATTTTACATTTTTTGGGTAAATAAACCCACGAAAATTAGAGGAGTTATATCAGATACCTAGGTTACCTTCTAGGGTTAGAAACTCTAAACACAAGTGACGGCCATAGGAGAGGAAGGAGAGAGCTCTCAAGGCAAATTCAAGGCCCAAAACTCAACGGTTTGCACCGCCGCCACCACCAACGCGTAGATCGCGAGACGGAGAACGCAACCATACCGAATTCGGCACCAAACCAGACCTCTGAAAATCCTAGGCAAGTGTTTATCTTGCTTATTTCGTTGATGCATCTTTCATATTAGTTTAGGAGTAATTAAGATGAGTTTTAATGGAAGAAAACCCGATTTATGATAGGAAAATACATATAGTATTGGTCTAATTGATAATTCTGGAAACCCTTGCCATGTAGTGGAATTTAAACCACGAAATTATGATGTGTATAAGAAGAGAATTCTGGAAATAATTGTTAGAACCATGTTTAAGAGAATTTTTAGGGTTCTTGAGATTTTGTATGAAATTGGGGTTGTTAATCCATGATTAAAGGACAGAAATCCACATGCTTTACGTTGAAAATACCTATTATGATGATATAGGGTTAGTAGTATCAATTCTGGGACGATTGGGATTAAAAAAATGGAATTTGTTGATGTTAGTAGAGGAAACCCGTAACTGCAATTCTGCAGTTTTTGCAGACCTGTTTGATCGATCGATCGAGCCCAGAGCTTCGATCGATCGAAGGTTCGATCGATCGAGCCCCAAACCTCGATCGATCGACCCCTCCTGGCAGACTCCTATTTCCCTTTTTAAATGAGTTAAATTCAATTTATTGTGAGAAAATTCTTGGGCATCCTTAATGAAAGGTTTTGGGAGATAGGGAAGACCAGTAGGACATGTGAATAGATTTTTGGACCCTTGATGTCGGGCAAAGATTGTATTTTGGGAGAATTACATAAGGGTCGGTAAATTTATGATTTAAAGAGAGAGACACGTAAGAGAGTTACTTTGGTACAAATGTGTATACCTACTGAATTTTATACTTGGGAGGATAGAATCCATGAGCGTTATGTAGTAAGTGGAAAAGTTCCTCAAATTAAAATAAGATGTGAATGGTTATACGTGATAACTAAATAATGAGAAATAAATACAAATGTTGTAATTATGGGAATTGAGAATCTACCCATTACTGATATGGTAATATTAGTATAGTTATATGATTGTGTATGCATATACTATCTATGTGTGAAAATCATGCCCACGCTACTTGCTATCCCTGAGGTTTTCGCGCTGGGACAGTCTTATCTCGATGGGACCTTTATGGGGGATATTGACTTGTACCCTAGAAGATAGATATCCTTGGTACAGGCTATCGGAATGATAGTTCAGACGGTCCTAAGAGATGCGGGTATGTGCTTTCCTCTTAGAGACTTGGAATCTATGCTTCGCCTCATTTTGTTTGTGTCTAGGTATCCTTGGTACAGGCTATCGCAGTGATAGTTCAGACGGTCCTGAGAGACTTGGAATCTATACTTTGTCTCAATATTGTTTGAGCATGTGTTGATACAGTTCGAGAGTGATTCCGAATCTGTATTCCCTTAGTACGAGTGATACGGGGATTGGATAGTAGAGTATGCCCGCACCATGGTTGTTATTTGGGGTGCTGTTGTGATATATATATATTTTATGAGTAGTTAATATATATATGAAATTCTGAAATCTGGAACTGCCTACTGTGATGAGATATGTAGGACATGGTTGATGACTCAAATTATAAATACTTGTTTTGAGAAAGTATAATATGACACTGGAAAACTTTATTGATTTATAAAGTTAAAAATGAGAACCTTGGGTTGCTAATTGAAATATCCTTTTCAAACAATTGAATCGTTAAATTTTGAATCTTACGAGTAAGCTAAGATAAGTTAAATCATTGGGAAGATTAGTGCGATAAATGATAAGACAAACCGTTGGGAAGGTTAGTGCGATAGGTGTGCACATTAGAAGAGAGGTGAGAATTCCTCAAGAGAGTGACGCACTAATATGTTGTTGCATTGGCCTGTATCAATTTAAATACTTGCTAAAGAAATTTTAAATCATATACACTATCGGGCTCTGACCCGTTTTTTTCTCTCTCTCTCTTGTATATATATGTATGTATTACAGGTGCCCAACCACAGGGGCGTCTTGCTTAGGATCTCTTGGAAGGAACGCGTTGCAGCTTAGGTGGAAGTTGCAGGTCTCTTGATTAGACGACTTCGTTCATTCGGATCCACTCTTAGTACTTTCATCTAGTTGGGCATGTGTAGCTCTTTCCATTATTCCGTTGTTATTGGACATTTGTATTTCAGTTATTTCTAGTATCGTTACTATGGGATTTATTCAGTTTGGATGTGTGACTTTAGATTTCGTATGTTGACATTCGATTGACGAATGTATTAAATTAATTGGATTATGTTGCAGAATTTAATGTGGTGTGATTCTTACTTATTGAATGTTGTTAATAAAATAAATTATTTTTCTTTAAATAAAATTTGGAAAGTATGTATGAAAATGGTTTTGACACTTAGCTTAATTAATTAGGGTGTTAAATTGGAAAAAATTATTTTTCGACAGTGATGCTAAGAATGGACCAACTGTTCACCTTGATTTAATTTAATAAATGAGTGATCGCCCGGTATTTAATTAGGAAGGGTGTCACATAAAGCTAGAAACGAACCATTATACTTGATAAATAATAATGGGAAAATAAGGATAAATGTTGTGAATGTGGGTTATGGGATAAACCTAAATTGATATAATAAAAGTGGTATATTTATATGATTGTGTATGCATATATTATATACTTGTGAAAATCATGCCCGCGCTACTTGCTATCCCAGAGGTTACCGCGCTGGGACGATCTTATCTCGTGTGCCTTATGGGGGATATTGACTCGTACCCTATAAGATAGAAATCCTAGGTACAGGCTATCGAATCGGTAGTCACGGTCCTAAGAGACGTGAGGGTATGCACTGACCTCTTGGACTTGGAATCTATGCTTCGCCTCAATATTTTTTGTGTATGTATTTATACAGTTCGAGAGTGATTCTGAACTTGTATTCCCTTTAGTGCGATTGATACGGGGATTGGATAGCAGAGTATGCCCTCACCATAGTTTTTATGTGGGGTGCTGTTATGATATATATATTATACGAGTAGTTAATATATATATGAATTTCTGAAATCTGGAACTACCTACTGTGATTTGATATGTAGGACATGGTTGATGACTCAAATTATAAATACTTGTTTTGAGAAAGTATAATATGACACTGGAAAACTTTATTGATTAATAAAGTTAAAAGGAGAACTTTGGTTACAAATTGAAATCTTACGTTTTAAATACTTGTGTTGTTTAGTTGTAAATTCTACGAATAACCTAAGATAAGTTAAATCATTGGGGAAAGATAGTGTGGTATATGAAGAGATAGACCATTGGGAAGGTTAGTGCGATAGGTGTGCACATTAGAAGAGAGGTGAGAATTTCTCAAGAGAGTGTCGCACTAATATGTTGTTGCATTGGCCTATAATCAATTTAAATACTTGCTAAACGAATTTTTAAATCATATACACTATCGGGCTCTGACCCGTTTCTATTTCTCTTTCTCTCTTGTATATATATATATATATATATATATATATATATATATATATATATATATATATATATGTATATATTACAGGTGCCCAGCCACAGGGGCGCTTGCATATGGTCCTTTGGCAGGAACGAGCTGCAGCTTAGGTGGGAGTTGCAGGCCTGTTGTTTAGACGACTTCATCCATTTGATTCTACTCCTAGTTCAGTTTTATCCAGCAGGGGCATGTGTCGCCCTCTTCCTATTAATTAGTTGGTATTGTCAGAGATTGTAATTCTTTTAATTTTAGTATCTTTATTTCGGAATTGTTACTGTCAGGATGTTTTCCTTAGTATTTTAATGTTGGGATTTATTATTGTTGGGTAAACTCTTAAATGTTCATTTTATTCTTCTACTTTTTGTGTGACTCTTTAGATGTTAATGGTTTAAGGTTTTATAACCGGATTTAATAAAATGAGAATAAGGTTTTAAATGGTTTTGACACTTAGCTTAATTATTTAGGGCGTTTAAATTGGAAAAGTATTTTAACGACAGTGATGCTAAGAATGAACCAACTGTTCACCTTGATTTTAACTTAATAAAGGAGTGATCGCCCAATATTTAATTATGCGGGGTGTCACATATATTTCAAACAATCATTTATGAATTTAAGTACAACTATTTATTTTCACATATTGAAACATTAAGTGAATATAAATAATTATTTTCATATATTGACACAATCGGAATGCGGGTACATTTTCCAATTTTTTTGTCGTATATTGAAATAATTATGAATATAATTACCTAAAAATATATTTCAAACATTTAATTATGAATTTAAGTATAACATATTATTTTCACATTTTGAAACGATTATGATGCCGGTACATATATTTAAAATTTTGTCATATATTTAAATAACTATGAATATGAAAATCATAATATATATTTCAAACAATCAATTATGAATTTAAGTACAACTATTTATTTTCACATATTGAAACATTAAGTGAATATGAATAATTATTTTCATATATTGACACAATCGGAATGCGGGTACATTTTCATAATTTTTTTGTCGTATATTGAAATAATTATGAATATAATTACCTAAAAATATATTTCAAACATTTAATTATGAATTTAAGTACAACATATTTTTTTCACATTTTGAAACGATTATGATGCCGGTAGACGAAGGTTAAAATTTTGTCATATATTTAAATAACTATGAATATGAAAACCATAATTTATATTTCAAACAATCATTTATGAATTTAAGTACAACTATTTATTTTTACATATTGAAACATTAAGTGAATATAAATAATTATTTTCATATATTGACACAATCGGAATGCGGGTACATTTTCCAATTTTTTTGTCGTATATTGAAATAATTATGAATATAATTACCTAAAAATATATTTCAAACATTTAGTTATGAATTTAAGTACAACATATTATTTTCACATTTTGAAACGATTATGATGCCGGTACATATATTTAAAATTTTGTCATATATTTAAATAACTATGAATATGAAAATCATAATATATATTTCAAACAATCAATTATGAATTTTAGTACAACTATTTATTTTCACATATTGAAACATTAAGTGAATATGAATAATTATTTTCATATATTGACACAATCGGAATGCAGGTACATTTTCATAATTTTTTGTCGTATATTGAAATAATTATGAATATAATTACCTAAAAATATATTTCAAACATTTAATTATGAATTTAAGTACAACATATTATTTTCACATTTTGAAACGATTATGATGCCGGTACATATATTTAAAATTTTGTCATATATTTATATAACTATGAATATGAAAATCATAATATATATTTCAAACAATCAATTATGAATTTAAGTACAACTATTTATTTCACATATTGAAACATTAAGTGAATATAAATAATTATTTTCATATATTGACACAATCGGAATGCGGGTACATTTTTCAATTTTTTTGTCGTATATTGAAATAATTATGAATATAATTACCTAAAAATATATTTCAAACATTTAATTATGAATTTAAGTACAACATATTATTTTCACATTTTTAAACAATTATGAATATAAGTAGAACGAAATAAGCCATAAATTATTACCGAAAAGCATTGTGAAGTCCAGCGGAGTGAACGCAAGCTCGACATATGGTAGTTGGAAGGTATGTGTCGTGTCCCACCAACGTTCGATCATCGCCATCACAATACATTGATCGAAATTGGGCATCACCATAGAAAAGAAATTCGATATAAAACCGACACTGTCGATAATTGTTTTGATATCGGTCTTTCTCTCTTGAATCAATCTGTACAATTTCATTGGCCCCGCCCAATTCTCCCGAAATTCGAATTTGTTTCCGTTTATTATTGGAGTTTCGTCGTCCGACGCGTGTGATACTTCGTCATAAATACGGGTATAGTTGTCAATTACGGGATTCGACGATTGAATCGGGGCGGAAGAATCGGGAATTGTCGTTGAAGTCGACCCGTGTTTTTTTTATTTCCCGATATTAATATATTTCTTCCATTTTCTACATAATTCCATCGTGTTGACAAGATTTGATTTAGAGGATTTTCTATATCTAGATTGGGACTGATTTGGACTAAATTGGGACTGATTTTTTATAAAAAAATTGGACTGAATTATGAATATGAGACTGAGTATGAAAATGGAGAAGATGGAGATGCAGAAGAAGAAGAAGAAGATGAAGATGAAGAAACACTACAAAAAAAAGTTGGTTTTAAGACCCTATTTTTTGAGACAGACAAAATATAGTCTTTAAAACATACTTTTTTATACGGATATAATGAGCCGTCTCAAAAACTATTATTTTTTGGGACTGCTAATTATATCCGTCTAAAAAAGGTCATTTTTTGATACGGTTAATTATACCCGTCTCAAAAAAGGTCACTTCTTGATACGATTAATTATATCCGTCTTATAAAGTAAAGCAAATGAGACGGTAAATACTTACTGTATCAAAAGATAAACCAAATAAGACGGCTAAAAAAATTGATTCCCACCACTAATTATTTTCATCTCCCGCTCTAACACTTTAACCTAACTTCCCACCTCAAAAAAAACAAAAAATGAAAAACAAAAAACATAAACAAACCAAAGACCCAAATCTCGTCTCCAACAAATCCAAATCGCCCCCCGTCGCCCCCCCCCCCCCACCCACCCACCCGCGGCCGTTTCTTCTCCACCCCCAGCGGCGCGCTCCCCCCCCCCCCCCCCCCCAGCTGCGTTCTCTCCCTCCCCCAGCTGCGTTATCTCTCCCGTTATTTTCTTTTCATGGTAAGTTTTCATCTTTACTTTTTTTTTTTAGGAAAACAGCATAGAAATTATTGTTATTAATTTATTTATTATTTTTCTTCTTCAAAATATGCTACTGTAAATAGTCTGTTGCACAATGGTAACAATGGGTGATCAAAAATTATTCTTTAGACATAATTAATGATGCCATATACATAAAACTGTAAATAAATAACCATATGTGTAATACTTATATAAAATGTAAATAAAGAGTGGATGCTTATTTGTTGATTTTAATTTTTTTTTGTAGCTTTCAATGTGACCTAATAAGAAGATCTATAATAGGCTATTTATTTTGTTTGATGTTATATAGCATTATGGTTCTTGTTGGCTCAATGATTCTATAATAATTTTTTATTTAATTTTTAAAGAAATTCTTAAATGCATGAACCAATTATTCAAAGATCCTAAAATTATTCTTCTCCCAAACCATTAATGTATTTTTTTTTATGTATTTGAGGTTTGTAGAACGATTGATTAGGTTTTTGATGTAAAGTTATGATTGGTAGATCTTTTTTTTATGTATTTCTAAGAATGAAGTTAAATGATATTGGGTTTTATTACTACAAAGCTAAAGGCAAGGATAAAAATGATTTAGGGATCGTTTGGTTCGACGTTTAGAAAAGGGATGGGAATTCTTGATTCCAGGAATTCTAAGTTCCTGGAATCTTGAATTCCTTTCCATTGTTTGGTTCGAACGGGAATTCTTTTTTTTTCGGCATCTAAATTATTTTCCCATATTAGGAATAAATATCATTTAATTAAAATACCCTTCTACTTGATTTGAGTGTGTGCGCGCGAGTGTGTGGTGAGTGTGTGTGTGTGTGTGTGTGTGAGAGAGAGAGAGAGAGAGATAGTGTGAGAGAAAGAGAGAGAGAGTGTGTGCGTGTGAGAGAGAGAGAGAGCGTGTGTATATGTGAGAGAGCGTGTGTGTGTGATAGAGAAAGAGATTATGTGTGTGTGTAGTGAGAGAGAGAGAGTGTGTGTGTATATGTATGAGAGAGAGAGAGAGAGAGAGAGAGAGAGAGAGTGTGTGTGTGTGTGTGTGTGTGTGTGTGTGTGTGTGTGTGTGAGAGAGAGAGAGAGAGTGTATATGTGTGTGTGTGTGAAAGAGAGAGAGAGAGTGTGTGTGTGTGTGTGTAAGAGAGAGATAATGTATGTGTGAGTTTAAGTGAGGTGGTATTTTTGTCTCACCACAAAAGTAAACTAGAATGCCCAGGAATATAGGATTCCCCCATTTTAGAGGGGAAATGAGAATTCCAATTTTGTTGGAATTATAAATTCCAGTAATTCTAAGTTCCTCCCAAATTTCCAACCAAACATTGTAATTCTAGATGAGGGGAATTCTAAATTCCTTTTCCAAACCTCGAACCAAATGAGTTATTAAAGTTCTACAACTACTTTGGGAGCAAGTATAGAAATGAAATTAACATGTTAAAGAAGTAGTATGAGTCTCATTCCTTCTTTAATTACATATCTTTTCTCAGAAAAAGTTTGTGACAATGAAAGAGTACGAGAAAGAAAAGAGGAAGAGAATAGAGCAAAATTGAAGGAATTGAGAATACATGAATTGTATTCGGCACTTCAAAACCAAGATAAAAATAAAAAAAAAAGTGGTTCAAAGAGTAAAAAAAAAATCATTGGTGATGATGACGAGTTTGTGCCACGTGAAGAAGAAAATGAGCATACGGATTCAAACGAGGATGAAAATGGGTATGTGCCTTGTGAGTTTTTTAATGTGTAAATGTTTAGTGACGTAGATGTTAATTAGTTGATTGTGTGAATTTTTGTTTGATACTTTCCATTATCATGCGTGCATTAATACTTCAATATTTCAAATTTGAACTGCTCGGTTTAGTTAGCCATAATAATACTTAAATTGATGTGATGAATTATGTTCTTATTTTATAGTTTGTTCTCCTTTTATGTGCTAATCTTTTTAGGAATTCATGTTTGACATTATTAATCTTTTTGGCTTTTCATCATCTTATGAAAACATTATTAATCTCTTTATCTTTATATTATGAAATATAAATTTACTGACATTTTTTTTTAGATTCATAGATGGGAACCATGGATGAGAGTTGGATTGATTTTCGCAATCGGTGTTCAAAGGAATACATTAATGGGATTGAAGGGTTTCTTAACTATGCATATGCTAATAAAAACATTGAGACAACGAAAATCTATTGCCCCTGTAAGAGATGTGCAAATCGAGTGTACCACGTCCGACAAACTGTGAGAGATCACCTTGAGATGCATGGTTTCGACAAGACATATAAGGTTTCGATTTTTCACGGAGAAACTTTTGGTGGTGTAAGGAGCAATATAAATACTCCAGGGGATGATATGTTAGTTGATGATATACATATACCTGTTGAACTAAGTGCTCGAGATAACATGGTTACAATGGTTCAAGAGGGAATAGGTATTTCCCACGTGCATGACAATATGCGTGAGGAGGAATATAACACCGAAGATGTCTTTGAATCCGACGGAGATGTTCCAGAGTACTATAGTCTTATGAAAAAGGCTCAATGCGAATTTTATGAAAATTGTCCGCCTGGGATTACCGAATTATCATTTGTTGTTGAACTCTTGCAAATGAAGAAACTTCATGGTTGGACAAATTGTTCTCTCACGGCTTTATTGAAATTTTTGGGGAGGATGTTTCCGCATGCTAGAATTCCCAAGTCTTTCTACCAAGCCAACAAGCTAAAAAAAGACTTGGGATTCAAGTATGAGACATGGGATGCATGCCCAAATAACTATATGTTGTTTCGTAATGAAACCGAGGGTCTTGAAAAGTGTAGCATATGCGGATCTTCTCGATATAAATATGAGGACTCAAGTATTGATGGTGTCCATGGTCCGAAGGTAGCCGTAAAGAAAATGAGATACTTCCCTTTGAAACCGAGATTGCAGAAATTATTTTGGTCATCCTATTCAGCTCCTTTAATGAAATGGCATGCTGAAGAAAGGATCGACGATGGTGTAATGAGACATCCCGCTGACTCTCCTGCTTGGAAAACTTTTAATGAGAAAAACCCTTTTTTGCGAGGGAGATTCGCAATGTTAGACTTGGGTTAGCTGCTGATGGATTTAATCTGTTTGGTAATATGAGCATTAAGCACAGCACATGGCCAGTTATCCTCATTATTTACAACTTACCTCCATGGTTGTGCATGAAGCAACCTAACTTGATTTTGTCTATTCTTATAGATGGACCAAAAGGACCCGGAGATAAGATTGATGTATTTTTACAGCCATTGATTGATTAGTTGATTGAGCTATGGGTTGATGGTGTACGCACTTACGATGCGTCAAGTAAAGAGTTCTTTCAGTTGCATGCATCGTTGTTGTGGACCATTAACGATTTCCCCGCTTATGCGATGTTATCGGGATGGAGAACAAAAGGTACATTTGCTTGCCCTTGCTGTAACGAAGACCACCAGTCAATGCGATTAGATAAGGGTAAGAAGTTCTGTTATTGGGGTCATCGTCGATTCTTAGACTCGCGCCATAGGCTTCGTAGGCAGAAGGCACCATTTAACGGGAGGGTAGAATTACGTCCAGCCCCACTTAAACTTTCGGGCTTATAAGTATTGCAACAATTGAATGATCTTGACGATGAATGTGAATATAAGATGGAAGATGTCTTTAGAAGGAGGGAAAGAGAGGCGTTAGAAAAAAGTAAACAGGTAGTTCGAAAATGTAGATTTGGTTGGAAAAAAAAGAGCATATTTTTTGAATTGCCATATTAGAAGGATAATCTTATTCGCCATAATCTTGATGTCATGCATATTGAGAAAAACGTTTGCGATAATGTCCTGTTTACATTGTTGGGTACTAAAGGGAAGACAAAAGACAATTTACAGGCTCGAAAAGATCTAAAAAAATTGGGTATTAGATCAGAGCTACATCCTCAACCACGAGGGTTAAATCTAGAGTACCCCCCCCCCCCCAGCAGAGTACATGATGAGTAACAAAGAAAAGGAGATTTTTTTAAAAGTGTTGCAGAATGTTAAAGTTCCTGATGGCTACTCTTAGAACATTTCACGGTGCGTGAACATGCAAGAAAGAAATATTTCGGGATTAAAGAGCCATGATAATCATATTTTAATGCAATAATTACTTCCAATAGCCGCGAGAAGGGTATTGCCCACTCATATTGTCAAAGTCTTGATTGAATTGAGCAATTGCTTTGTTATACTGTGCTCAAAAGCAGTTACCGCAGCTAATTTGGAAAGGTTTGAAGATCGGATGGCCCTTACACTTTGTAGCCTTGAGAAGATATTCCCTCCGAGTTTCTTTGATGTGATGGAACATTTGCCTATACATTTGGCGGACGAACTCTTAATTGCTGGCTGTGTCCTTTACCATTGGATGTATCCGATTGAAAGGTACCTCCACACTTTAAAAGGCTACATTAGTAATCGGGCTCATCCCGAGGCCTCGATTGCCAACTCTGTTATTCTTCAGGAATGCATGACTTTTTGTTCCCAGTATGTGGATGTGGAAACTAAGTCTAACCTACCGGCTAGAAATGATGACTGGGGGCATATAAATGGTCGTGCAATTGGGAAAAAAGTTCAATTTGAACTTGATTCTGTAATGTATATGCAAGCTCATCGGCACATTCTTACCAACACTGAGGCAGTGGCGCCATTTGTTGAGTAAGTTTGATTATAAGTAATTGGTGTTTTTGAAAACCATTTTTATATTTTTTTGTGGAATTGACATATGGCTATTTGTTTACTTGTAGAAAGCATCTTGCGGAACTTTTATCAAGTATCCTCAAGATTCACAAAAGCATCGTGTTAATCGTCTTCACAACGATGAGTTCCACAAATGGTTTAAGGATTATGTAAGCGAAAATATCACAACTAATAGTTGAATTATGAATAAATACTATACTTTTGTATTGACATTTACTTTAATATATTGTAGGTTATTAAATTGGGACGTGACGGTGTGCAAATATCCGAAGAAATCAAATGCTTGTCTTTAGGTCCTCTTAAGGATGCGGTCAGATTCAACACTTATATTATTAGCGGTTTTAGATTTCGAACAAAGAGACTTGATAAGGGAAAGAAAACTCAAAATAGAGGAGTTTTTATAAAAGTCGAACAAATGAGTTATTCTAGCCGAAAGGATAAAAACCCCATTGTGGGTGATATTACATACTATGGGGAACTAACGGATATTATTGAAGTTCAGTATCTTAATGGCATGAAGTTTGTGTTATTCAAGTGTGATTGGGTTGAAAATCGCATGGGTACAAAAGTTGACGAGTTTAACTATACGCTGGTGAATTTCAAGCATTTGAAATATAAAGATGATCGAGAGAGTAACGAACCTTTCATACTAGCATCCCAAGCAGAACAAGTATTTTACGTGCAGGACCCTATCGATACAGATTGGCATGTTGTTGTTCCCATGACACCAAGAGACCAATTTGATAGGTACACGATAGTTCAAGAAACTGGAGAAGAATTGTTGCTTAATGGAGATGAGCCGTTTGTCATGCAAAATTTGAATGAAGATCACAACTTACGGTGGGTGAGGGATGGAGATGGATTAATAGTTGACACTAGTGTTGTTCAAGCTAATGATCACGAAGATGCAGATGCAGACGAAGATGGAGATGAAATTTAGAGGGACAATGCTTGAGGGAGATATAGTTATAAACTAGTTATTTTTGTTTTTGAACTGGAGCATTTGTAGTTTGGTTTTGTACTGATGCATAACTGAGTAGTGTTTCTTATAACAAATGCATAACTGAACAGATAGTTTGCTGCATATCTGAACATATATTTTGTTAGTTTTCTGAATTAGCTAGTTTGCTGAATTTGCTTTGTGATTACTGAATTCGCTATATCATATGCTTTATAATTAATAGTTGTTGAACGTTCACTACAAACTGATCATACTGTTATGTTACTGAATTATCGAAGGTAAAATTAGCAACAGATATCAAGTAGAGTCAGACATATATCAACCGAGTGTGTGACAGAGTGACACTAAGGGCAGGTGGAACCAGTGGAGGGAGATTCTGTGGGACATCCATGACCACGAGTATTGATTTGCGCCTGTCTAGATTAGCTTGAACCAAAAATCTTAGGCTCAATTGGAAATGGTTTCTGAAGAATCTATAGTAAAATAGGCACAATTCCAGATGTTAGCTATGGATTATTTGTTCCACGCTTTTTCAATTCGTTAGGGATAGGGTTTCTGAAGAATCTATAGGAGAAGGAATAGGGTTTTGTTTCAGCTTATTTAAATGATTATCAGCATCTGGCAGGTCAATATTTTAAGTATATTTAAATGAACCGCAATTTTTTTGATGAAAAACACCACACTTCTTTTTCTAGTTTGCATTAAATGAATACATGATCAATTGTTTCTTCATGAGATTCACAGCCTTTGCACATAGTAGCTATCCTTATGTCAATTCTTTGTATCTCAAGTTCTAATGGAATAGCATTATTCATTAATTTCTAAATAAAGTTAGAAATCTTCATAGGACAATCAGGTTGCCAATTAATTTTCCAACTCAGAGAAATAGGTCTAGCTTGTCTGCAAACATTAAAAGTTGATTTGTAAGTAAATTCTCATGTGGTACAAGGAAGCCACGGTTCCTTTTCAGCATCTATAAAGCCCTCTGCCATGTCTCTAATGGCTGCAATTTCATACAGTGCAATTTCATACTAGATGAGTTTACCATGTCTTCTAATCTCCTTATATTTAAACCCCCTTATTCATAAGGGAAATAAGCCTTAGTCCACTTGGTCCTTTAATAGGGTTGTCTCTATTATAGCCACCCCAATAGAACTTACTAAAAATGTTATTGATCCTCTTTAGAACAACCTTACGAGGATTTAACACTGATAACACGAAGACAAGCATGGAAGAAAGAACATGCTTAATTAAAGTAACTTTAACCTCCATGTGAAATGAGTTTAGAAGACCAAACATTTAGTTTGTCTCTTATTTTCTTCAGCAGCTCTGAAAACTAAATGATTTTTCTTCTTCCTTTAGTTAAATGGCACCCCCAAATATTTAAGAGGGAATGGTTTAAAATTCAGACCTGTTTGAGTGGCAATGGCTTTATTCCTTATTGGAGTTGTTTTAGCATCCACATAGAAGGAGATGTTAGAGATATTCACCAGCTAACTTGAAGCAGATTCATAGTCTTTAAGCATGTTGAAAAGAGCTTAAGACTATGTTTCCCACTATTTATGAAAATTATGACATCATGTGCAAATCCAAGGTGAGATATCAATTTGCTTCTTTGAGGATGAGAGAATGGAATTGCCTTTTTGAGAAGAATAATTTATCAATACTTCTACTTAGCACTTCAGCAACAATAATGAATAGGTTAGGAGATAAGGGGTCTCCTTGTCTGAGGCCCCTAGTATAACTAAACTTATGTCTGCCAGATTAGGCCTTATTTTATCCAAAATTCTCTCTTGCCATCAAAGTGCTTTTGTGGCTGGTAGAGAAATGGCAGATAACATCCGTTTAGTTCAAGAAAGGGTTATAAGCATTAATAAGAAAGTTCATGGTGGGAATATAATATTTAATCTATATATTTCTAAAGCACATGATATAGTTAATTGTGTTTTTCTAATCAACGTTCTTAGCCAATTTGGTTTATGTGAATTATGGATTGATTTGGTGTGGAAGGCCATTTCCAATTGTTGGTTTTCTGGTTTGGTTAATGGAGAACCTACAAGTTTCTTTTCTTCTTTTAGAGGATTATGGCAGGGAGATACTTTATCTCATACTCTTTCTATTGTGGCTGCAGAAGTCTTTAGCATAAGTTTGAATTGTAGAATGGATGAGGGAAAAATCCAACCTTATTTGACTATTACAAATGTGCCTACAGTTTCCCACATAGCTTATGGTGATGATATTCTTATATTTACTAATGGGGGAAAATCAATTAAAGAATTAATGAGGTTGATTGAAGAATATAAAGGGGCATCTGTCCAACTTATTAATAAGTAGAGTTATTATCTAACTTCCCCTTTGATGAGTAATGTCAAGACTAACATGATTGGAAACATCATTGGATTTTCCAAAAAAATAATTCTTTATCACTTACCGTGGTTATCATGTCTATATTGGAAGCAAATCTTGTTGTCTTTTATAACCTTATTGACAAGGTCTATACAAGAATCCATGGATGGAGCAATGGACTCATATTAATGAGGGCAAAAATGTTTATTATTAAGCATGTTTTACAAAGTCTTCCTATCTACTTGTTCTCAGTTCTTGATCCTCCCAAATAAGTCATCTAAAAGATAAAAAAGATTTTTGCTTATTTTTTCTGGGGAGAATCATAATTTGGTCAAAAGCTTCATTGGAGAAATTTGGATTTCATATGTAAAGATACTAATGAATGTGGCATTGGTCTAAAGATCTCTTGATGATATCATAAATTCTCTTACTGCTAAACTATGGTGGAAATTCAGAATTAGCAATTCCTTTTGGAAATCATTCATGTACACGAAATATTATAGAAATCAACATCCCATGTTGTATAACTGTAGTGTTTTTTTTTTTTTTTTGAGATCTAAGCCGCTCAAAATTGAAGATACTTGTCGATACGAAATTTGAGGTTCATTTACAATTTTTCCACTGCCAAAACACTAATATTGTGGCCTTCTGGGAGCACAAAAATCAAATCAGCATAGCGTTGAGCAATCGAGTAAGCGTGTGAGAATTTCCTCACAGCTAGGCCTTTCATCTGGTTCTGCCCAATAATCTGCAATTAGCATGCCCACAGGACCTTCCGGAATTTCCAGTCGTAGTTTATCGTTAGCAACAGAACAAACTACTTGGACTGGTGGTGTGCCTTCCCATGGTCTATTAAGAGTGTATAGCTCCCATATAATGACACCAAGGCTGAAAATATTGCATTTCTCTGTAAAGGGTTCATTGCGAATGAGTTCGGGAGCCATCCATTCTGGCGTTCCCGCAGCAGAAGAATCTCTCATGGGTGTGGTTGTTAGTACCCGCGAGAGCCCAAAATCGCAGATCTTTACAGTCCAATGCTTATTCACTAAGCAATTTGCACTTTTCAAATCACGGTGTGCTATTTTCATCCGATGTATGCACATAAGGCCCCTGCATATATCACATAGCATTTTCAGTCTCTTTCGCCAGGTGAGTTCCTTTTTCTGCCCACTCAAATGGAGAAGATAATATAGTGATCCCCTCTCCATATATTCGGTAACCATGGACAATTGAGGAGGAGTTGTGCAAGCACCAAGGAATAAGATAATGTTTGGGTGGCGAAGACGGCTTAGGATAGATATTTCATTGAAGAAGTCTTCAATATTCTCACAAGTTAAATCTTGTTCAAGCAAGACTTTGATTGCAACCTCAGTTCCATTCCAAATGCCACGAAAAACTTCCCCAAAAAATCCAATTCCAACACGGGATCCAACAGTTAATTCGGAGAAATCAATATTCCATTCTTGAAAAGGTAACAATGGCTTGTTCAGGATCTTTGATGATTCAAGAACTTTATTCCATGTCGATTTCATATCAGCATTTGATAAAAAATCTGTTGTCTCACTCCTCTCAGAAGTCTGAGACCTACAATAAAGTGGGGATGAAGGTAAAGAGATTTCCTTCTCAGAACTGATTTGCTTCCCGTGGAGAAAATAAGCAGAAGCATTTTCACCAGATATTGCATCATGATCATCCAGATAAAATTTTGGAACATTTTCTTGAGGACCTGAGCTATTGTAAGCTTCACCAATAAAAGACACTGTAAGTCCATCAACTTGTTGAAGACGATTTCCCTTCAAAGTCTCATTCATTGCTCGCACAACCCTGACAACATCATCACCAATCTCTGGAATCATGCTAATACTGCGCCGACGTCTTCTGCGAGATTCTACGGGTGATGCACCAGCAGACCTTGATGCAGTCATTTCATTTTCATACTCCCTGAAGGAATATTTATGACCACCAAGAATAGATCTTCCATGCCCTCGAAATAAAGGATGCTCTGGACTTGAACTGACCGTCCTTTGTTTAGCAATGACTTTCTTTCGGCTACGCCTCCAAAATGCATTTGCTATATAAGTTTCACTGTGTGATAAGCTTAGCTTTCCCTCTTCAATCCCTATATTTTATCGTAAGACCATGTCCCGTGGAGATTGACTAGTTATATTCGTACATGCTTCTAGTTTAGACTGATATGATGTTTGAAGACTCTCATCGTTCTCAGTACCTTCAACATCTATTTGATCTGAAAACCCACCACATACAGGACTGTTTGGTTCAAGAGGTGAATCACAAGAGTCATTCTCTATAAAGTCGCTATCACCAGTGATGGAGATATGAGACATAAAGATTGCTTTGGTCGAGCAGGGCATCAACTTGCCTGGATAACGCACAAGATCAACCAAATGTTCCACAGAATTCAATAACACTATCACAGACATGTGCTTATGCGAGTCTGTTCTCTCCATTACTCCGTCCCTAGGTAAACCAACTACAATGCTACAATCAAGGCCTACAGTATCTGCAAGAACTTTTAATAAGATTGCTCGGGAGTGGCATGAACTATGCCTTATTTGACCCAACATCTGAATACCTTGATTATCCAATGCATGAGAGACTTCCTCTAGCTCACCTTTCACATTATTTATTTCCATAACTGGACTTTTATAAAAATCAGAAACCAATCCGGCTATCTTTTTTATCACGGCAACTGGATTTGAATTCAATCCTTTCACCAAGGTCAGAGTCAGCTGCTTAAGCGTGAAAAGCTTCTTATCTTTATGAGTATCAACAAGAATTGCATCAAGTCGAGGATCTTCCGAATCAAACGTGTATAGCTCATTTAAGGAAGGAACAACATCAAAAAGCTCCTTGAGTCTTCTTTCTGGAATAACGGAATAGAATCCATTGGGAATCGGTTCAGAAAGCGTTCCAGTTGACCACAGGGTCTGAGATGCTCTCTGTGCTGTCAAACCCTATTCCTTGTGCTCACTATTTGAATCCTTATGATTTAAGGTTTGTACTGAAGAACCCAGAGATATTGACTATAATTTTTCCAAAAAGTCTGAATGCCACCATGTAACATTAGAATCCACTGGTTCCTCTGTTCCGATATCATCTCGTGTCTCCTCCATTTCCTCAACGATTCAAAATATATGATCATTTTCCCCCGCTTCTTAGGCCATGAATGTCAACTGAAACCCACTTGATCTCCTCGGCAGAAGGTTCACAGTGAACTACGTTTACAAATTCGCTAGCTAGGGTATCATATGTCCATAGATTGTACAAATCCTTCGCTAACATGGGTATCCGATTTAGCACCATAAATCCAGAGTGAAAATCCGCCAATTAAGTAATCAGAAACATAATTAATGTAGGGCAGTGACCACGTGAACATCCAGCAGATATAAGGATTTAAATCTCGTAATGATTCCTCATAGGTTCCAATATCTATATCCGACTGCACCGGATCCTCTTGTTGGGGTTATGCGTATATTTGTATACGTATGGGTGTATGTATTAACTATAGTGGTTATTCTTCTAATACTTGAAGAATAATGTATTATATTAGATTTGAAGTGGAACCTCACATTAGCTGGTTGATTGGTAGAGGACATGTTAATTTCTGGAGAGACCAATGTTTTCCAATTCGTTGTTTACCTGATGCTATAGATCCTCTGCCTCACTGGCCACAAACGGTTCATTCATTCATCTATGATAATTAATTTAATCTAACTCTTTCTGGTTAATTCATTCTTACTAGTGTCATATCATAGATTACTAAGATATATCCCAATATTCAAAGGTACGAGACTACTATTTTGGAGCTTAATTCTAATGGTCTTTTCTCTGTTAAATCTGCACGGGAGTGTATTAAAGAAGAGATGTTCATCTTTTTCATATTCCCATGTTTGACACCAGAAATTACCATTTAAAATCTATGTTTTTGTGTGGAGGCTTCTGCAGAGACTCATCCCAATGGATAATGAACTTATTAAGCATAATGTTAGATCGTATTCAAAGTGTAAATGTTGTGCAAAGTTTCTAACATAGAAACTGTCCAGCATACGTTTTCTATAGGTGATTTTGTAGCGTCTATTTAGTCACATTTTAAAAGTGACTTGGGATTCCTGTGCAGTCATTTCTTATTAAACTTAGACCGAGTAATTGGTGAATTCACGCAAATTCTTACTCAGTTTAAGGTATTATTAACTAGATCCTTCCTTTTATTACAAGTTGGGAGCTGTGGAAAGATAAAATAGGTTTTTTATGGGACTTCTCCTTATGACCCTCTGGTATTAACAATGTGATGTTTTTCAATGGTAGATGTGCTCAAGTGTAAAAACTTAAACTTCATTTCCACCAATTCAAAGAAAGATGCTTATTGTTAGATGGATTCCTCGAAAGCATATGTGTTATAAGCTTAATTGTGATAGTAGTTCTAAAGGAAAGGGTTTTGTTTCAGCTTATTTGTTCCACGCTTTAGTCTCTAGTGGGCTGTGATTGAGATATTTTCTTGAGGTTCAACATATTTGGGTTAATCTAAAACCTTAAGTGGTTGCCAACTTAGTTTTTGGACCCAAAAATGAGAGGTTTATTGTGTCTCAGATAAAAAATCCAAAATTCTCAAAAATATTTGTTTTAGTTGTATGGCCCATCCAGTTTTCCGCGAAAGCTTGAGTCGAGATCTTTTTATGGAGTAATATTTTAAAGGAGGGAAGAATGATGTATATGATAATGATGCTAATGGATGAAATCAAGATCTCTATGACTCAAATTAATAAGTATTTATCAGTAATGGGTTTAAGTTGCTCCTCTTATTCTTGGAAATGATTTTGAAATGAACATGATCATTTTAATGTAATGATCGATCATTTTATATTTTGTTTCATGTTTGATTAGTTTTATAACCGATGTTGAAATGTGATATATAACTGAAATGTAACTTCTTGCTACGATAAATGCAAATATACAGATCCATGACATTGAGGCGTCGTCGTCGTCGTCGGTTGACTATGTCCGACCTCATAGGCGAGGAAAGACTACTCGAGAAGCAACCACTCACAACTCCAGTGAGAAATGATTTAGAGAGGGCATCTCAAATTACTCCCGTGCAACACAACATAAGGGACCATGGAAATAGAGAGATGCAACCACAACTTTCACCAAATATTGAATTAACATACCATAATATACACCTCAACTCAAGAGCTCAAGTTTCTTTATTTCAAACACCTACACGTCAACTTTCCCCAAATATTGAGCAGATTGATAATTCAGTTGGGAATGCCAATCCTCCATCCGCTTTAGATGGTGAGGATCTCACAGGTATGCTGTGTTACACAGTGTTTGTATATCTCCATTTGTATTACTATCATGTTTATATTCATATTGAATAAGATGTATAAACATTATTTATCAACTTTTTTTCCAGGTACAATGGCTACCCTTACTAGTAAAAAAAGGGTTAGAAAGGTGGCAAGGCCTTGGCTCGAATGGAATGATAACAAAAAGAAGATATTGGAATGGAATGAACTTTGTCAGCCAGTTTGTAAACTTGAAAGTAAATTGATGTCACATTTAGGTTATTACGCAAGGTGTGGAAATTTATTTCCATTGACAATGTTGGATTGGAGAGAGGCGGACGAGGAAGCACTTGATAATATTTGGAAGGAAGTGAAGGTAACTTATTAGTTTGATTTATTTATTTGTTCTGTTGTACATTAGCTGTCAAGTTTTAACTAATTTATTCTTTTTGTTCTTAGAATAACACAAATGCACCGGAAGGTTTTAAACAAATCTGCTTTGCAAGGATGGGACTTGCGTGGAAGCAATGGAAGCATCGAGTGAAGGCGAATCACTATAAAAAGTTTCAAACATATGAAGAGCGGTTGAGTTATACGCCTGAACGAGTTGAAAAAGATCAGTGGCCTGAATTGGTGAAATACTAGGGTCTAAAGAAGATTAAGGTATAAATATTGTGGGTACCCTGAATTGAGCATTATAGGCCTGGACGAGTAGCCTTGCCTTAAGGGCCCAAAGCCCAGGCCCATCACCTTTTGTATGGATCCGGTTACTCCACGATCCCATGAAGAGAAGTTGTGAGGAAGCGCGATCCCATGAAAGAAAGTTACAGGGGAGATGTCTAATAAGGAGGAACCCATCACCCCCACTAACCAACGTATACATGTATAAATTAAACCCTAAGTCCGGGGCAATGGACAGGTTGTATTCTCTATACTTATTCTTCAGAATATAGAGAAATAACACTGACTGAACCACCGTGGACGTAGGCACTTCTTTGCTGAACCACGTATACCCGTTGTTGTGTGATTGGCCTTTTATTTATCTTTTCTTGGTGGTTACCTCTTTCATATTTATTTGTGTTGCATAATAATAGTCTCCACAATTGGCGCCATCTGTGGGAAGCGTTTATCTTTCCCTGAGAAGAGCCCACGCCAAGAAAAAATCTAAGATGTCTGGTCACAGCAGCAACGCTCCTCAAGCAGGAGATATTCAGGAGCCACCCGCCTCGCAGGATTAGGTCTGAAGTTCGACGTTCAGATCAAGGGGCTCGTTTAGAAAGGCCAGCCTCAGAAGAAAGTCAAGGACCAGCAAGGTCCACTCAGATATCCAGATTGATCGATGCATACGAAGCAAGGCTCCACGAGCAGAGGGAGTCTTCTCGCAGATATGAGGCTGAGAATGCTCGCTTGAAAAGAAGACTGGAAAAACTGGAAAAAGAATTACGTCCCGATACCAGGAGACTCCCCTATCGCACTCCTAGCCCTCAGGCGAGCAAATCTCACAGCCGAGGAAGGAGCCCTAGGCGGCAATATCAAGGGTTCGAAGGTGGCGACTCAGACGACGACCTCCGCGAGCAATTGAGAAAAGCTCGCCGCCATCAGAGCCCTGCTCGCAGCGACGACAACATACGAAACCTAGTCCGCAGAGAAATGGACCAACATCCAGCTCACCGCGGCACCAGGTCGACCAGAGAACTCGCCAGGAGAGCCCTCAAGACCCAGATGAAATCGCCCTTCACGAGGGAAATTGAAGAAGAAGAAGCTCCCAAAAAGTTTGCTATTCCAAGGTTCAAGATTTACGACGGGAAGACTGATCCCATTGATCATGTCAGGCAGTACCGACAGGCTATGACCCTCTAGAATCATCGAGATGCACTGATGTGCCGTATTTTTCCCTCGAGCCTTCATGGCGTGGCCCAGAAATGGTTCGAGAAACTCCCTCACCGATCCATCAGAAATTTCAAATCCCTGGCCGAGCTCTTTACGGCCCGATTCATCACCAGCAGCTCCCATACCAAAAGGATGGATGCTCTATTAACAATGAAGAAAACGCCTCAGGAGACACTCCGAGACTACGCGAAGAGGTACTGGGAGTTATTCAACGAAGTCGAGGACTGCGCGGAAGAGGTGGCAGTGGCTTCATTCAAAATTGGGCTACCTAGCTCTTCCCTCCTTTACCAGTCTTTGACAAAGAAGGAAGCAACCACTATTGATGACCTGATGGCCCGGATTGAGAAATACGCAAAGGTGGAAGATGTCACCCGCCTTAACGTAGGAGAAAACGGTCGAGCCAAGCTCGCTACCAAGGGAAGTGAGAAAGTTGATAACCAGAAAAAAGGAGGAAAGAATGGGAGCAAGAATAGCTCCAAGAACGGAGGGAACCCTGACGTTGCAAAGTCGTTCCAGGCGGTCAACACCGTCTTCAAAGAACCAATTTACAAAATTCTCGCGAAGATCAAGGATGAGCCGTTCATCAAATGGCCCCGGAAAATGGGAGGAGACCCATCGAAAAGAAATAATGCACTGAGATGCACCTTCCATAAAGAGGGAGGGCATAAGACCGAGCACTGCAAGGCTCTTAAGTCCCACCTCGAGGAGTTGGCCCAATTCGGACATTTGAATGACTTTGTGGAAAGGAAGGTAGAGAGAGTGACTGTCCACAAGGAGGCAAAACCCGATAACGTATTGGAAGACGACGCCGGACACGAATTCGCAGTAATCCATGGAGTATCCGATGTTAAGCAAATCCAGGGTAACTCAGCTCGAATGGAGGTAAAGAAGCTGACAGCGGTAATGCAAGCTTTTCAGATTGATCCAGCAAAATCACAGGCAGGAAAACGTCGGCGAGCAGAGGACATCAACTACAACAAGCATATTATTTTCACGGATGAAGATCTTGTGGGAGTGAGGACCCCACATCACGATGCCTTAGTCATTACACTCAGGATAGCCAACTTTGATATCGACAGGCTGCTCGTCGATCAAGGGAGCTCATCCGAAGTAATGTACATCGACCTGTTCAGAAAATTGAAGTTGAACATCGCCGACCTAAAGGGAACAACTGTTCCTCTGGTCGGCTTCGCTGGGAAAATGACCATGCCTCTGGGCAAGATTGTACTACCAGTGCTCGCTGGAAATGTTTCAAAAATGATTGAATTCTTGGTGGTCGACATCGATTCACCGTATCAAGCCATCCTCGGCAGGGGATGGCTTCATACAATGAAGGCAGTCTCCTCGACCTACCACCAGAAACTCAAATATGTCACCGAGCGGGGAGTGATGGAGATACATGGCGACCAGGCGATGGCGAGAAAGTGCTTTATAGCGGCCATCCGACCAAAGCCAGAGAAAAAAGTCGTTCAAACCAGCGAGAAAGTGGAGGAAGGTGCAATCCCTTCCAAATAGCAATTAAAATATGGAAGGCCCGGAGTGGAAGAGACCAGGCTCCTCCCCTCCGAGCGTGTTATAGAGGACCTGGTAGAAGTAATTGCTAAAGAAGGCGACAACAGCAGAGTCTTCCTGATCGGGACCTCACTCACTGACCAAGAGCAAAAGGATTTGTTAACCTTACTCAGAAGCAACATAGATGTTTTCGCTTGGGAACCCTATGAGCTGCCAGGAATCGATCCCAATATGGTCTGCCATCGGTTGCACGTCAATCCCACATTCAAGCCGATAGCGCAGAAGGCAAGACGAACTGCTCCCGAGAAGGCCAGAGCAATAGAAAAAGAAGTCGAAAAACTGCTGGATGCAGGGTCCATACGGGAAGTGCAATTCCCCAAATGGTTATCCAACCCAGTGGTAGTTCCAAAAAGCAATGGGAAGTGGAGAGTGTGCATAGACTTCACTGACCTCAACAAAGCCTGCCCCAAGGATAGCTTCCCTCTTCCGAAAATAGACCAACTAGTAGACGCCACTGCAGCTCACGAACGAATGAGTTTCCTGGACGCATACTCAGGCTATCACCAGATTCCCTTATATGCCCCAGATCAGGATAAAACGGCGTTTATCACGACGGTTGGTTTATACTGTTACAAGGTCATGCCTTTTGGGCTAAAAAATGCAGGGGCAACCTATCAGCGGCTGGTTACTAAAATGTTCAAGAATCAGGTGGGAGACACAATGGAGGTCTACATCGACGACATGCTCGTCAAGAGCAAGGAGAAGGAAAATCACCTCTCGGACCTGTCAAGTACCTTAGAAATCCTCAGGAAGTACCGAATGAAACTCAACGCGAGCAAGTGTTCCTTCGGTGTCCAGTCAGGAAAGTTTCTTGGGTATTTGGTCAGCAAGCGTGGCATAGAGGCTAATTCGGACCAGATTGATGCAATCAAAAGAGTGCAACCTCCTCGCACAATCCGCGATGTATAGAAGCTCACTGGAATGCTCGCTGCTCTAAATCGTTTCATTTCTAAATCTTCTGAGAGATACAAGCCCTTCTTCCAACTCTTAAAAGGCAGCAAAACAGTAGAATGGACCCCAGGTTGCTCACAAGCATTAGACGAGCTCAAGTCCTACCTAAGCTCCCCACCACTGCTTGTAATACCACAGCAAATGGACTCTTTGTACCTCTACCTCTCTGTATCCAGCCATACTGTCAGCTCAGCGCTAATGTGTGAAGTTACAGGGATCCAACATCCAGTCTATTACGCGAGCAAAACCTTACTAGACGCCGAGCAGCGCTACCTGCCATTGGAAAAGCTCGCTTTCTCCCTAGTAATGTCCTCGAGGAAACTGAAGCATTACTTCGAAGCTCATACGATCATCGTCCTTACATCACACCCCCTTAAGGCTGTCCTAAGGAAGGCGGATTTGTCGGGCAGACTGTCTAAATGGTCAGTCGAGCTCGGTCGGTTTGACATCCAATTTCAACCAAGGACAGCTATCAAGGGTCAAATCCTTGCTGACTTCATAGCTGAATTCACAGGCGAAGAACCCTTCAACCAGCCTAAGCCAAGAGAAAAAACAACCAGGCTACAGGGGGAAGCTGGAAACTATTCATTGATGGAGCCTCCAACTCAAAGGGGGCAGGAGTAGGAATTGTTCTCATCACTCCAGAAAACACAGTCCTCGAGCAAGGAATCAGGCTGGGATTTGCAGCCTCCAACAACGAAGCAGAATACGAAGCCTTAATAGCAGGTCTCCAAAGGGCGCAAACTCTGGGAGCAAAGCATTTACAGGTATTCGGAGACTCGCAACTAGTTTCCAATCAGATAAGTGGAGACTATAATGCGAAGGATGAGAGGATGGCAGCCTACCTCTCCCTGGTAAAAAACTTAATGACGAACTTTGAAGAAATCAACATCCAACTATTTCCCAGGGGGCAGAACAGCCACTCTGACGCCTTAGCAGCCCTTAGCTCGACAGTTGATTCCAGCCTTAAAAGGATCATCCCTATCGATTTCCTCAGCTGCCCGAGCATTTACCCCAACTGCGAGCTGACCAAAGCGAAACCAATACTCCAATTGGAACCAGCCCCCAGCTGGATGGATCCCTTGAGAGACTATTTGAAGAACAGAACGCTCCCAGAGGATAAGAGGACTGCCCACCAGATAAGAGTCAAAGCTGCTCGCTTTCACTTATCCACGGGAGGCGACTTGTATAAAAGATCTTTCTCCGGCCCCTACCTTAGATCCGTCCACCCAGGCGATGTCAAGACGGTGCTTCACGAGCTTCACGAAGGAATCTGCGGGAGTCACGTCGGAGGAAGGTCTCTAGCCTTCCGAGCAATGAAGGAAGGTTATTGGTGGCCATATATGCAAAAGGACTCCGCAGCATACGTCCGCAGATGCCTAAAATGCCAGCTTCACGCCCCCATGGTCCACCAGCCCGCCAGCGAGTTAAAATCCCTGACCAGCCCCTGGCCTTTCGCCCAGTGGGGAATGGACATCGTGGGACCACTGCCCACCGCTGCCGACAATCGCAAATACCTGTTGGTCGCAACTGATTACTTTACCAAGTGGATCGAGGCAGAACCACTGGCGAACATCCGAGATGCTGACATGATGAGGTTCATATGGAGAAATATAATCACTCGATTCGGGATCCCCAGAATCATCATCATCGACTATGGAACACAGTTCGAGAGTGGCCCTTTTCAGGACTTCTGCGACCAACACGGTATCAGGCACCACTTCAGCTCGGTGGCTTACCCTCAAAGCAACGGACAAGCTGAGGCTTCCAACAAGACAGTGATCGCTGGATTGAAGAAGCGGTTAGAACAAGCCAAAGGCGCGTGGACAACCGAGCTACCGCATATCCTATAGGCGTACAGAACGACTCCTAGGCGAGCCACAGGAGAAACGCCATTCTCACTAGCATATGGTATGGAGGCAGTCATCCCACTAGAAGCAGGATTTCCTACAATGAGATCCGACCTTGTCGAGCAGGGTCAGAACGATCAGGCTTTGCTCGCTGAACTCGATTTGGCCGACGAGCGCAGGGAACTTGCCAAAGTAAAACTAGCGAGCTATCAACAACAGCTCGCAAAGCACTACAGCAAAAGGGTCAATCCGAGGAAATTCGAAGTTGGGGACTATGTTCTAAGAAAGGTCTTGGGAAACACAGTGAAGCCATCAGACGGTAAACTGGGCCCGAACTGGGAAGGACCTTATGAGATAATTAGAAACGATCTGCAAGGTGCCTATCATTTAAAAACGATGGAGGGCAGAGAGATACCACGAGCATGGAACGCAGCTAATCTCAAGAAATTTTATTTTTAGGGGTTCTATTGTTAGATCTTTTATTGTACTCATTATGGGAAAAGACAGTTTATTTCTCAATTCACCAATGAAAATCTCTCAGTTGATCACTCTCTAAAAAGTAACAATTATATCTTATTGCACATCCTTTTCAAATCACAGGTATAATGGTTGGCATAGCAGGGGAATACCCCTCCTCAAGTCATCGTCATGAAGCACGACAGACCTCATAGCATTGCCCATGGCAATATACGAAGCCCTACAGAGTATTCTTAGGCATCAAACCTACTTTGGTTAAACAAAATCCTGACCGGATAAAGACATCCAATAACAGGTGTGTCCTCGCCAATTGCCCTACTTAGGCCTAAGGGAGTGTCACGACACGACCTAAAAGGTAAAGGAAGGGCACAATAGTATTCTTAATACTGGACTGGGCGGACACTCACATGACAAGATAAAAAGGATTGTGAAGCTGCAAAAATATAAAAAGATTGGATGAACACGTTTAGTCGGCAAAATCGCCCAAAACTCAAACTTTCCATTAATCTTTTATATTTACAAACAATAATAGTACATGTTTAGTCGGCGAAGCTCGCCCAAAGCATTTACAATTATTAAAAAATAAAATATCAAGAAGATGGAAGCCTCCGAGCAAGGTAGTCAGCAACTTTAGCTCTCCTCCCATCATCAGGAGCAGGATCGAACTCCTCCACGACCTCATTTGCGTCCAACTCTAATAGTCACCGGGGAATAGCATCGATGGGGATCCATCGATCATCTCGCTTGAATGGATTGGGCATCAGAGTAGAGGGGGACATCTCGTGCCGATACCACAATATCGAGTTCCTCGGGACCTGCAGCTCTTTGAGAGCACTCAACCACCCCCTGATGAAGGAAAGCTCCTCGAACTCTGATAATCTTGTGGGAGCATCCAGCCAGCCCTGATCATAGCCATCAGTCCACACTTGGCGAGGGCCCTTCTTGAATAGATGCCGCAGTCGGGTGACGTCCCTCTGGAGCCCAGCAGCAGTCACATAAGCTCGCCGAACATCGCCGCGCAGCTCCTCCATTTCCCTCTCACGCTGCTCCTCGACTTCCCTACTCCTACCCCTTGTACTCCTACCAGCACGCGGGAGGGGAGGCCGAGCAGCTCGCGAGGAGGAAGAGCCTTGTAGGACTGCCGAAGCGGTGCTCGACGAATGCTCCTTAAGCTTCGAGACCTCCTGCCTCAGGTCTTCATTCTCCCGCTGAAGAAACTCCACGACTTGGTTGATCTCGGTGGCCTCCAGTAACTTTGCTCTCAGCTCGCTAACTTCTTCTTGCACTGAAGCACCGATCTCTTCCATTTCCTGGAGCCTGTCCTTCAACTTGGCCACCAGCTCGGACTAATCCTTATATTTCTGGTTCCTTGACTTAGCAAACCTGCAAAGCCTAGCAAAGGCCTGGCGAACTGCAGGGCTTGCATTAGGACCCAGAGTCCTACCTAGTTGGGAGGTAACAGTAATATAGTCATCCACATCAACCAACTACAAGTAAAAGAAAGAGAAAAGAAAGAGATCAGCATAAACAAAAATGAAGTCTTTTCATTGATAATGAGCGAGGTTACATCAGATCAAAAAAGAAAAAAGTTACAAAGAAGCCCTATCAATTGGCAACCTCGGTGGATGGACCCTTGTCCTTATCAGCATCAGCAGGGACATTACCCTCTGCAGGGGTGTCCACTGCCCCCTCGACCAAGGGAGCATCAGCAGGAGTCGCCTGAGAAACAGGATTGGTGCCTTCAGTAGTTGGGGCTGGGTCCTCATCCACGACTGGCTTTGGCCCTGGATCATGCTCGTCAAAGAGTGGGGATGCAACGTCCACCCCAGCAGCCACGAGGGCCTTGTTCCACCCTTTCTTGAAGTTCAGACGGCTGATATAGCCTATCTGAACCTCGGCATCCTCATACGCTGTAGCCCAGCCACAGTTGTACGAATCTTCCTTGAGAGTGGCCGCCTGGGCTTTCTCCGCCTCCAGCTGCTCGGCCAGAGCCCTGTTCTTCTCTGCAAGGTCTAGCTTGCTCGAGCACACCAGGTCGTACGCCTTCCTCAGCTCGCCAAGCTCCCTGACAGCGTCATCTCTCTCGCGAGCAGAATTAGCAAGGGCAGAGGTAGATGAGGCTCGAGATGCATCAGCAGCCTTCAGATCGGCCTCCAGCTTAGAACCCCTGGCTACCAGAGTAGACTTCTGCTGCTCCAGCTCGTTGTTCCTTCTCAACATCTCGTCGCGAGAGCGATAGAGCACAACAAAGTCAGTCACAAACTGCAAAAAATGAGGGAAGGATCAGAAAGAAGAAACCATCAAAACGGATTAAAGGAAATTGAGAATTAGAAGAGGAACCTTACCAAGGCAAGCCTCTGGCTAGCTTGCAAAGCCAGTTGATCGGACCCCAACGCCCTCTCACGATCTGCAGGGAGGACTGCTCTCTCGAGCAGCGCGGGGGCAAGCTGAGGAGAGGTGGCCACCGAAGCCCCCTCGGGCAAGGCAGACACTGGAACCAGGGCCTGACCAGTCTTGGTCCTTGATTCCACCTTCCTCCTCTCCTCCTCTTTTTCCCTTTCCCTCCTCTTCCTCTCCTCCACTTTCTTTTTCTCCTCCACCTTCTTCCTCTCCTCCTCTTTTTTCCTCTCTCTCTCTCTCTCATCTGCTCCTCCCCTCTCCTCTTCTTCTCTTGCTCCTGAGAAGAAGGTTGGGAACCAGTAGCTATGGCCCCAGAGGCAGTCTTCGTCTTCTTGGACCTATGTGCAAGGAGCACATCATCATCATCGTCATCTCTGATCAAATTCTTCCTGGGAGGCATCTCTTCAGAAGAACTGCTGGTAGTGCTCGACGAGTCTTGAGCCTCAGAATCTACTTCAGAAGAGCTGCTACTGTCAGCACTTCCTGCACCCAAATTGCTCACAACACCTGCAGGTTCACTCTCTGAGCTGCTCTCCTCTTCGTCCAACTGGATGGGCTCAGCCAAAATCTCTTCGGAAGAATCAAAGTCTGGAACACTATCCACAGGACGGGCTATAAAACTGGAGCCCGTGTTCTTGTATTCAAGCAGAAACGCAGCAGACCTAGGATGCTCGTCGTCACCCAAAGTCTCTCTAATGCTCCAAGCTTTCACTAGTTCCGAGATACGAACCTCGCTGAGAGCAGGCTCCAAATTCTTTGCCTTCGCTGTGAAAGAAAAAATAGAGAGAGGTCAGAAAAATCACGAGTCAGCAAAGGTTGAAACAATAATACAACATCTACCTATATATACTTCCCCATAAAAGGGAACAGTGAACCTCTCAGACCTCGACCCTTCAAATTGGGGGGAGAATTGCCAATTCCTAACAAGAAAACCTTCTTGCCAGTAGTCCTTATGGGAATCAGGTAAATTTACTACCAATACCCTATCAGGGCTCCTAGCCTTAAGGTACAGGACACCTGAACTCGTTCGAGAAAAGGAATAACAAAATTAGACCTCGGCAAGCCCTAACCTTGTGCCGTACAATTGATTTATCCTATGCACGCCGTTCACTATTTTCCATACGTTGGGCGAACATTGTGCAGACACAATACCAAAATAGCTAAAGAAGTGCAGAAACAGATCATTAGGGGGAAAGGTAAGTCCCCCCTGGGAGAGCAACATGACGTGAATCTAATGTGCATCCTCTATATCCCTAACGTTCCTAGGCGGCAAGGCACAACACTCAATCTCTACCCACTCAGGAATACTGTAGAATTTTCTAAACTCAGTTACTGACCTATTTCCAATCTTCGCCATTGGAAAAATACAAGAAAAAACTACAAACCAAAGAGAAAATGCAAAGAGCAGGAAAGACTTACAAGACAGAAGATCAGGTCAAATGGCTAAGAAGCAACGAAAGTAGAGATAAAAAACAGAAGGTACAAAGCGCAAAGAGTTCTCAGAAAATAGAAGATTGCTGGAAAAACTGAAGCGACGAAAAGAAATGTGCCTTATTCCAACAAGCCTTCAATTGTAATCATAGTGCACGGATAGCGAAGCGGGTGCCGCCAAAGCAACGTTACAGTTTTCGAAGGAATCACCCATAATAACTGATCATTTAAATTCGTCGGACCCATAGAAATGGCCCAACAAATTTAGGGGCAATTGTGGGTACCCTGAATTGAGCATTATAGGCCTGGACGAGTAGCCTTGCCTTAAGGGTCCAAAGCCCAGGCCCATCACCTTTTGTATGGATCCGGTTACTCCACGATCCCATGAAGAGAAGTTGTGAGGAAGCGCGATCCCATGAAAGAAAGTTACAGGGGAGATGGCTAATAAGGAGGAACCCATCACCCCCACTAACCAACGTATACATGTATAAATTAAACTTTAAGTCCGGGGCAATGGACAGGTTGTATTCTCTGTACTTATTCTTCAGAATATAGAGAAATAACACTGACTGAACCACCGTGGACGTAGGCACTTCTTTGCTGAACCACGTATACCCATTGTTGTGTGATTGGCCTTTTATTTATCTTTTCTTGGTGGTTACCTCTTTCATATTTATTTGTGTTGCATAATAATAGTCTCCATAAATATCACATTTATTAAGAATTTTATACATACATTCTTCTTCACTAGTATCATAATTTTTATTTTTATTTATTCAAATATTTAGGATATTGCCGATCAAAACACTAAGAACCGTGAAGTTGAATGTGCTTACTAATGGACAGGACGAAAGCCACATGCTAAAATAGCCAAGGAGGTTGGAATTTTTATTATTATAAATATTTCTGATTTTAATATAAGAGTATTAATATACATACATTGTTTTTTTCAGAGGATAGAACTGGGGGTGCCCATCGACAATATTAGCATGTGGAAAGCCACTCGAGCTCCAAATAATAAAACTTTTAGTGTTGAAGATGGATCATTTGATAGAGTGGTATGTATAAATATTAATTCGTAAGAGATGATTGAAAGATTTATTTAATATTTGTTATAAATTGTGTTCTTGAAAATTATTTTATGTTCATTAATAATAATATTAATTCAATTGGTAGAAAATGCTTGAAAGACGACTAAATGAGCTACCAGAAGAGCAACAAAATGACCCAGAAGTGCGGAACAAGATTTTTACTGATGTAGTAGGATATGGAGGGCATGGGTATGCTTTATTAAAGGGAGCAGGTATTAGGCCAACGTCGACAAAAGCATGTTCATGTCAGTTATTATTGGAAGAAATTAACCAGTTAAAGAAAGAAGCTGAAGATCGAGAGACTCGACATCTACAGGATCTTGAAGAGTTAGAGATTCGCAACCAACAAGCTTTATTAAAGATGAAGAATGATATGTGAAGTGAAATGCGAAGTGAAATGCAAAGTTTGTTCCAAAGTTTTACCCTTCAGCAAGCTTCCACTACCTCGACGATTCAGTCCGGCTAGGTAATACAATATAATTCATACATATAATTACTTATATATATATAATGAAAAATTCTCTTGTTTAAAGTTAAATTTTCAATGGCGGTGGGGAAAATTTGTTATGGTGGTGAGAATTTATTATGGTGGTGGTTAAAATTTTCTGCTGTTGGTGTATATCATTCTTAGAATCAATAATTTTGATGTTTAAAACAGGTTGGCTACCTGTGGTTTTCAAGAATAAACAAAGGAGACTCTACCGAATTTTTTTAAAAATAATAATAGTTGGATATTTATATTGTTAATGATGAAAATATACTATATTGATTCATTTTGCACATTGTATTGTTGACGAGGGGTATTAATTCTGACATAATTGAAACTATATTTTTTTTGTGCAGGTGACAATTTTTGTAGAACATGCAAATGTTAATTAGTGATTTTGGAGGTCGTACGCTTCAGTGTTGCGGAATTAGTTTGATAAAATCATTTCATGTTTGGAGTATTAATAAATTAATGTATTTTTGTTGTCAAGTCAAATATTTGAACTTAGTGTTATAATTCTTGTTTTGATGAATATTTGGAGATGGTTGTAAGAACTCTATTTATTGTTGAATGAAAATGATTCGTTCTGTTGGTTGAAAATCACCTTATGTATTACATTTTATGATTATTCGTTGTTTGTGTTGTTTCAAATGTAATTAAATTCTATATTAAACTTTAGCGGTAGATTTTATTCTCCACAAAATATTGGTGCAAAAATTTTAAGATCCCTTCACCTGTTTTGGGATGGATAAAACTGTCCCAAAAATATATTAAAGACGGCTATGTTGCCGTCTCAAAAAGGTTTTTTAAAATAGTAATCTTTTGAGACGGATTAATTTTCGTTTCAAAAATAATCTTTTGTGACAGCTCTTGTACCGTCTCAAAAGGGTCATATAAAATGAGGACATTTTGAGACGGAGCTGTTCCTGTTTCAAAAAACTCTTTTGAGACGGTTATGGCGTCACAAAAAGTATTTATAACCCCCTATCAAAAAGACCCCCCCTAGCCGTCCCAAATAGCGTCACAAAAAGTATTTGAGACGGATAAATGATCTTTTAGGACTGTTAGGACACCGTCTCAAAAGATATTTTTTTATAGTGAAAGAAAGAAGATCAACTGATTAAATAAACGGATGCAGAAGAAAGGAGAAGAATGAAGAAGACTGAAGAAGAATGAAGATGGTTCTCAATATATAAACGGAGGAATGTTACCATTTTAATTAGACCGTTAAGTTCTTACGAACTTCTATACTTCGTAAGAACTTCTTACGGACTTTAGTTGTTCGTAAGAAGTTCCTACGAACTATAGAAGTTCGTAGGATCTCCCCCACTATTAGTTGCCCATTTGGGCGAAAGGTAAATCACACACACGCGCCTCACACCTACCTTTCGCCGATTCACACCATTACGGATGCTCTAAGGGCTATTACCCTTCTCACCTTGTGGACCCTTGTACAGGATGGGAGGGGTTAAAAGCTGACTCATTCAATGTGACTATGAGAGTCCCTGTTGGCCATGTGGACAAAGGTGAAACTACTGAGTCCAGTTACAGTGGTCATACCACTATTTTTGCTCGCAAATAAGGGAACCCTGATCCAGTGATTTATGATATCTCTGATGATGAGCCAGAAGTTGAAGTGGCCGGCAAAGTGCCTCATATATCAGTACCCATCTCTACTATGACTGTGGACAAATCTAGAACTCAAGATCCTCGTGACAAAGCTCCTATTGAAAAGGACGAGGAGGAGGACTAATACGTTTTGGACACAGTTATTGCCTCAGTTATACCCAGTGATGTTCTTGAGACTGATCTAGTAGTCTTGAGGGACCTTGTTACATCACTATTTCTCACGTGCGAGTTTTATCTTAAAATAACGCGAAATCATAAATAAGCCATGGATGCTTACACAATTGAGAAATTTATTGATGCTCAAATATTTATAATTGTAGTTTTAAAACTCATCCTTATATAAGACTTATATATGTATTTCTCCTGGTGCTCTATGTTTTATTCATTCTAATAAGACCTCTTATTATCTCTATGTATCAAGTGACTCCTGAAGCGTTCATCGTTCGCTATAGATACATGATCAAAATAACTGGAAGGAAAGGAATCAACAAAGTCGCTGAGTAGATTTTAACCAATTCTATAATAAATATATGTATATATAGATTTGAGCGTGTATAGATTTAACTATTCGCTGAATGAAGCATAAGCAATAGTTCTTATAAAAGAAAGTCAAGGTTTTCAAATGGATAATCCCATAATTATCAGTTTAGTAATTGGTATAGAAAAATCAAGCATGATCACTATAACCAAATAATAATGTCAGCCCAAAACCTTTGGGGAAAATAAACAACTAGGCATACTAAATAGAGTGGCTCTCATACATATATAGTAATAAATTTAGGCTCTCAAACATTTGAGACCGTAAGAATAATTTCGTGGGATAAACATTTAATTGATGTTTTAGAGGTTTCAGGTGACCTTCGATCACCTTCTCCGATGGGTTTTGTTGGCTTGTTCTTGGTTGTTCTTCATTAGGAACGGTTAAGATTCTAGCCTTTAATCTTTTAGTCAATGAAAGTCAACCCTTTAATCTGTTTATCCCATTTCATAATTTAGTTAAGTGTAGCCTCATCTTGTTCATGTTAAAATGTCTGTACAAATTAGCTGAGGAGTTTCCACACCTCCGGGAGAGGTATTTTCAAGAGATTAGGGAGATTGAGCTTGGGGAAGTCGAGAGAAGAAAGGTCGAGACCTTCCCCATCCGACCCATATTTCCACCCCCGTTAGCTGTCGTCCTTCCTACAACTATTGAACCAAATGACCCCATACCTAAGTCAGTTTCCTCTGAAAATGAAAGCATATCCATCTTTGAACCATCTGATAGTGCTGACCCGTCGGACGAGTCTATGCCTCATTCCTCGTATCATAATAATGGGTCTGAGGCAAATGAGGACTCTTCTCGTGACTTATCTTCTCCGAAGGCTGAGTCATCAAATCGGTTCAATGCTTCTATTGAGATTGATGATCCTAATGTTTCCATCCCTCCACCTATTGATGCCATTCCTCTGTCGATTTCTACGAGGGAGGAGTTTATGCAACACTTTCCAAGTGGTAATCTAAACTAACCCCAGGCCGAAGAGACAGACAATGATAGCGGAGAAAGCGATCTAGATCTATTCATACCTGAGTCGTAGGAGAGTTCGGTCACTGAGGTCAATTTGCTGACTTAGAGACATTTATATGGCATTGGGCGTTCCATTTCTATGAGAAAACCATCTGCAGACGAGAGAGACTTTGATAGCCGAGAGGGCGAGTTATGTGTCTATGAGCAAATGTTGAAGGTCGGTTTTCGATTACCTATTCACCCTGTTATATGCATAATTGTAACCCTGTTAGGAGTTGTCCCATCGCAGCTTTCTCCCAATGCCTGGAGATTTATTCTCGGCTTTGTTTCTTTATGGAAGATAGTTCATCAAATCGACCTTCCAGTTAACATCTTTATGGACTGTTATACCCTGTCGTCCCCAAAACTCAAGCTGGCTACTATCAGCTCATAGCCAAGAAGTCTTCCAAGTAGATCTTATTGGTCACCAAGACATCCAATCATGACGGGAAACCCCATTGCTTATTTGTTTCGGAAGCTTGGGAATTTTGTCCCAATGAAGCTTATGGTACCTGTCACACCTCGCCTAATTCTGGCGTCGGCCACCACCAAAACTAAGCCGAGCGTGAACTAAATAAATACCATTCTTAGCATGAGACAGATATGAGACATAAATAAATCAGTCCATAAGATAAACAATTGAGTCAATCTCAAATGATCACAAATAACTAAGCGATAAAAGACCCATCACATGCTAACTCCAAAAATCCAATCTCCAATAATGATTAAATAAAATCTGAATAATCCTAATAGAAATCCTCTAAACAACTTTGGAACCGAATGGCCCAATAAAACTCCAATGAAGTCTCATAATACGACTGGAAAAGAAAGTCTAACTAAACTATGCCATAAAGTAAATAACTCCAGCTGCACCTCCAATGATAACTCTGATAAACTTATGCAGCTTCTCCAAATTAAATCTTGAAAAAGATTAGTCAACGCATGGGTCAGAGCCAAAGCCCCGAGCAAGAATACACACTACTCCCCTCAAATAGGATCCTTGAATCCAGACACTAGCATTATACGTAATAAATATCACAATAGAATATTTTAAATTAAACGGGATAATTAAACGCGATAAATATAAATTACTAACTACCCGTAGGAATCCCCATTTAAAAAGGCACACCAATATGATTTTAAATTCCCAAGTCCCACGATGTTAATTTGATTAAATTAACCAGCTTTTATTATAGTTCTCACTTTTTATTAAAGTGTCACACTTTCCCTTGTCAATCGCCCTCTGACCCGTTTAAACTGTCGGCCCCGACACATAACAAGGTTACCCTTGTCAATCGCCCTTTGACCCGTTTAACTGTCGGCCCCGACACTTGACAAGGTTCCACACACGACACGACATAAATCGCCCTCTGTCCCGTTTAAATTGTCGGCCCCGACACATTATGTCGCCACAAATTTTAATACCCGTTTTTATCTTAGGCATTAATTCTCAATTTCTCAATTTATAATCACCCCATCCTTTTAATCGATGTGAGATCCTCAAAATACCCCTTAGTCCCATACCTAAGGGTCCCCAAGTTATCAATACGTCCTAACCTATGTATAGGAGGATTTTCTAACATAAATCTTAACTTAGTCTCGTGCTTAGGCTACCGTAACGACGATAAAGTACCAAAAATCATCCCACCCTCAAGATGATAAAAACGCCGTAATCTACCCTCACTAGTCCCATACCTAGAAGACGTAAATCATCAAAAGGCATACCCGCTAGTCCCATACCTAGAAGGCATCCTAAAGTATAGGGAGAGAAAAATTACCCAACAACCCGTCGTCACAAAGGCAATATAATAATATCAAAAAGTCACACAAATAAGCATAATTGATCAACTTATAAAACTACGCATGGTAGTCCAATTCAATTAAACATTTAATTAAATTATCACCTCGTAAATAATACCCAAATAATCTCATTTAATTATTTTAAATTAAATATATCAAGTTTTCATCATAAATACCTCAAAAATAAATTTTTATTATCTCTACATGTATTACATGAGTTATACGAACCCAAAAATTTATTTATTTTAAAACTAGGGTTTTTCTACATGCAACCTACACCAATAAAATTCAAAATCACTCATGAATCCTACGTACTCAAAGGGTTATGAATATTATTCATATTAAAAGATTTTATAAAAACAGACCCATAATTAGTGTCCACTTTTCTAATTAAGTTACTAATTATTTTTAAGAAAACATGTAATTAAGTGTTTAGGCGATACTTAAAATGCATAATACTAAAGGAAAAGAATAGAGTATTCATGCCTGTAAAGATCGTGTTGAAAATCTGATTAGAAATCTGGATTCCTTTCGAAAAATTAGCAAAAGAGTGTTCTTGAACGATCTTGATTAAACCCTAATTAAGCCTTCAAAAACTTGTGCCAAAACTTGTGACAAAAACTTGATTTTGTCGAAGGTTGATGATTATGAGTGAGAGAAAAAATATTTGGAAGTGTTCTCTGGTGAAAAACAGGAGAAAAAGTGATTATAAGAAGTCCCCCTACGGATTAACAAGGTTATATATTGATTAGGAGTCATAATCCTACACAAACTCTAAAAACAGCTTACAGCACACATTTTCTGGGAGGGTTGATCGATCTACCCCCAGGGGTCGATCGATCGATCACCCCGAAAAACTGACAGTTTGCCTAAAAAATGCCTATAAGGCAAAATATTATAAAATCAATATAAAATCCGTTTTAACTCCGATTTTAATTCCGCTTGAAGTTTTATTCTTCTAAAATCATAACCAACGTATTTAGCCAATAAAAATTATTAAATTCAAAATTTTATTTTTTCTCAAAAAGTCCAATTAATTAATTAAAATAATAATAAAAACACGGGGTGTTACAGTACCTTTGAGCCCAAGGTCCCTCGTAGGTGGGCCAAATTCTCTGCGTCAACCAAGCTTGATCTAGGTTTGCACCCTGATGATGCTAAAAAAGTTGAGAAGATTAGGGATCAAGGCGATCAAGGTCATCTCGTGAAATTTGAGCAGTTGATGACTCCTTACTATCGATCTCAAATAGGTCTAGGGGTTGGCCCCTTAACCGAGCTACGTGAGTGGCTTCTCTTGTTGAACTGCTGTGTCATATTTCTTTCAACTTTTTACTGCTAACCTCATTTTCTTTTTGCAGATCGTCCAAAATACATGTCAGATTACCTTTTGGAGGTGGTGGCTAAGAATTTAAGCAAACTTGCTGGCAAGAATGGCAAGGGAGCCAATCCATCTATCATTACTGCTGCTAAAACCACTGTTGGTAGCCTTGACCAAACTACTGAGGCTAAAAAGAAGAGGAAAGGCCAAGAGTAAGATATAATCTCTTCTCTTATTCCAAAACAGAGTCCATCTGATCAGACCATCCACATCTCCACGGGCGAGGCTCTTGCGGGTCGTCTATCGTAGTTTAAGATGGATGATAAGAGCGTCAGCGACAATCCTAGGAAGGCTTATGATGATATCAACTCTCTGATAGCCGAGGTTGAAAAACACTTTTTGCAAAACATGGGCATCTCCCTTCTCGCTGAGTTCTCCATTCACAGGACCGTTCAGGTACCTTTGCTAAAGTTCAGTTAAAAATTATAAGTGTAGTCTTGTACCTGCCTTCAAATGCAGATTAACTTTCCTTTGGTTGCAGGGTCTTGTTTCCCTTTGTCGGCTAGGGGATTGGATTAACAAGAATATACCTTTGATCCAAAAGGGGAGAGAGGCTGAGATAACTTAACGAAATATAAGGAAGGAGCTTGAGGATTCCAAGAAGGCTCTAAAGCAGTCTCAGGATGAAGTAACCAACCTCAAGGAAGAACATGCCAAAGCCTTGAAGAATCTATCTTATATTAAGAAAGACGATATTGACGTTGCTTTCTGGGTTGCTGTAGATGGATACAAGGAGTTAGATAAGTATAATGACCATGCCTTTGATTACCTAGAGAGGGGAATTAGAACTTCTTGCTAATGGGATGCTTTGAGGTAGGATAAAAATGGGAGTTTGACCTCTCGGGACTTCGTGGGTCTTGACTTCAGTGACCCTCTTCTTAAGACGGCTCTCGTTGATGTCGAAATGCCTGGTGGGGGTGTTGAGGTCGACCCTGATACTTTTAGGGCTCAGGAGGACACAGTTGAGTTGGATGACGATGCTGAAAAGACTGAGGTTATTAATGCGGTCAAGGTTTTTTCTACTAATGGGTCGGCCCTTGGAGATGCAAACATTACACTAAATCACTAAATTTTGGACTTTTTTTTCTTTTTGGTTAAGGTGGTCGTCTGTGACCTATTGCCCTTTTGATGTAACACGAATGCTTTAACTTCTTTTTTTTATCATCTCTTGAAATATGAATGTTTGATTGTTTTTTCTATTATATGTTATGTTGTGGTAGTAATTTCAACACCAAATTTCATAATGTTTGGAATCTCGTCTCATCTATGAGGCATGATAAGGATAGCCACCAAATTTCTTCAATTATATAAGGACACCAAATTACATAATTAGGGCTCACCAAATTATGGTGTTATGCCATACCCCCTCTCATCGTTTTGAGAGTGCATAGTTGAGTATTGTCTCGTCCATGAATTGTCGTCTTGAGCGAGAGAGATTTTTTCACCAAGTATTCACCAAATTAATGATGGTTTAATCGCATATTCACCAAATTAATGATGTTTAAGGTATGAGATCACCAAACTAATGATGTTTCATCTCATATTCACCAAATTAATGATGTTTAAGGTATGAGATCACCAAACTAATGGTGTTTCATCTCATATTCACCAAATTAATTGTGTTTAAGTAATGAACCACACCCAAGTGATTTTTAATTTGGACTCACCAAATTATGGTGTTATGCCATACCCCCTCTTGTCGTTTTGAGAGTGCATGGTTGAGCATCGTCTCTTCCATGCACTGTCGTCTCGGATGAGAGAGGTTTTTTTCACAAAGTATTCACCAAATTAATGATGTTTTAATAATTAAGTTAGCCCCTCTTGGTGTTATTGAAAGTCCATGGATGGGGTCGGCCCCCTTTCTAGGTTATCATTTCCCCAAGGTTGGGTTGTTGCTATCTAACCATGAATGATGTTTTATAGATTTTAAGGGTACTTGAAACAAACCATTCAAGACAAAGTATATAATATATGAGGGAACAATCCATTTTCATTTTTCTCATTCATAATAAGCCATTTTTACAATGGTTCACAATAAAAAGCTCTTATACAATCATCTATTGGTAGAACCTTTTTAAGTGGTCGGCGTTCCGAGTTGGAGAATGGTTCCCCCTCTAGGTTCTCCAACCAATAGGTGTCTGGGACTACCTCATCTGTAACCCTATAAGGACTATGCCAGTTGGCATGAAGCTTGTTTGGTTTCTGCCAAGTCTTCTTCAGAACTAGGTCTCCCACCACTATCGGCCTCGGTTTTATCCTATTATTGTAGAACTTGGCCGTCCTCTGCTGATAGACTGCCACTCTGACCTTAGTATCCTCTCTTCTTTCTTCAATCAGATCTAGGTCAAGTCTTCTCTCTGCCATATATCCCTTTGGGTCAAACGTCTGAACTCTGTGGATGGGGAAATCGATCTTTGTTGTCACCACATGTTTTGGTCCATATGCCAACATAAAGGGGGTCTCCCTTTTCGGCATTTTCACCGTCGTTCGGTAAGCCCATAGTACAACATGTACCTCTTCAGTCCATTTCCCCTTAGCCTCTTCTAACCTTTTCTTGATTCCATTAAGAATAGTTCTATTGGTGACCTCAGTCTCACCATTAGCTTGGGGTCGACCATGTGATGAGAAGAACTGTTTGATACCAACCCTTTTACAATACTTTTCTAGGGAGCTATTTTTGAACTGGGTATCATTTTCTGAGATGAGTGTATTAGGCAGTTCGTATTTACAAATGATGTTCTTCCACATGAACTGAAATGTCTTCTTTTCTTTGATCTTCATCATGGCCTCGACCTCTACCCACTTTGAAAAATAGTTTATCGCTATAATCAAATATTTGTAGTTTCCCATGACCCTTAGTAGAGGTCCAACCAAATAAATCCCCCATACTGTAAATGGACATAGTGAGGTGATAGTTGTCAGAGGATGATGGGACTGATGAGGGATGGTGTCAAACCGTTGGCACTTATCGTACTTCTTTACGTATTCAGTAGAGTCTTTAGCCAGGGTCGGCCGCCAATATCCTTTACTGATGATCCTCTTTGCCAATGATCTACCCCCAATATGTCTTGAGCAAGATCCATCATGAACATCCTTCCAAATGTAATCTACCTCGACTGGGTGGACACATCTGAGCAGCGGTAAAATGAATCCCTTCTTGTACAACACATCCACTAGGATAAAAAACTTAGCATATTTGTATCTCAACTTCCTTCTTTTGGCCTTACACTTCGATAAACTACCCTCTTTAATATACTGAATAAGAGGGTCCATCCAAGATGGTCTCATGCATAAATTGAAGCAAAAACTCAGCTTCGAGTCATCTTCCTCTATTGTCGACCGAGAAAGGATTTCTATTGGCACCAATCTCTCAGTCTTTGTCCGCGTGGTCGAGGTTAACCTTGCCAGAGCGTCGACTCAGCTATTATCCGGCTGAGGGATCCTTTTGACTTTAATCTCACTGAAGTTCTCCATTATCTTACTCACCTTTTCAAGGTACCTTGCCATTTTATCATCTTTGGCCTCTTAAATCCCCAATACCTGATTAACCACAAGCTAAGAGTCGCTATTCACTAAAAGATGACCGACGTCGAGAACTCTGGCGAGGGAGATTTTGGTTATGAGGGACTCATACTTTGACTAATTATTGGAAGCCTTAAAGCTGAACCTCAATGTGTACTCTATATCGATTATGTCCGAGGCTGACACGATCATGCCGGCTCCACTCCCATTTTCACAAAATGAACAATCAATAAATCAGTTCCATACTGCCCCTTCTAAAATGTCCCTTCTTTAGTAACTCCATTCCTGAGCAAAAACTTGTCAGTCTTAGCTGTTGGATGTCTCACCATGCTTGTCTCGACCTTTATCGATTTGGTACGGGTTTCGATCGACCTTTTAAGACTATATACTTATTCACTATCGGCCTCGACCTAGGTGAACTCTGTCACAAAGTTCTCTAGGGCCTGTCCCTTGATTGCCACCTTCGGCTGATAGACTATGTCGTATTCTCCTAGCTCAATGGCCCAGGTCATAAATCTTCCTGATTTCTCAAGTTTATGGATGACTTGCCTAAGGGGAGAGTCCATCAAGACAACTATTCTATGAGCTTGAAAATAAGGCTTCATCTTTCTTGAAGCGTGGATGAGGGCATAGGCCAATTTTTCCATCTTAGGATACCTCTGTTCAGCCCCTGGAGGGCCTTGATGTTGAAATACACTGGTCTTTGTACACCCTCATCATCTCGTACTATCGCCGCGCTGATAGCCATCTCATACACGACCAAGTAAAGGTAAAGTCTCTCTCCTTGGACGGGACAAGATAGTAGAAGTGGAAAGCCGAGATAAGACTTTAGCACCATGAAAGCTCTATCGCATTTCTCATCCCACCCAAAAGATTTTTTAAGAATCTTAAAAAATGGTATACCTTTATCAGTGGCTCTTGAGACAAACCTATTTAATGCGGCTACTCGTTGAGTCAACCTCTGAACCTCCTTGATGTTCCTTGGTGTCTTAATCTCTAGTAGGGTCTTTATCTTCTCTGGGTTGGCTTTTATACCCCTCTGATTTCTAATAAAATCCAAGAACTTGCCAACTCCAACCCCCAAGACACACTTGGCTGGATTGAGCTTCATCTTGTACTCGTCCATGGCGTTGAAAGTTTTTTCAAGGCCGGCCACATGGGTTTCGATTTTTAAACTATTAGTCAACATATCGTCAACATAAACTTCTATTGACTTTCCAATCCAGTCTTCAAATATCCTGTTCACCAACTGCTAATATGTAGCCCAGACGTTCTTCAAGCCGAAGGGCATAACCTTATAATAATAGGTCCCCTTGTCGGTAATGAAGGTTGTCTTCTCTTCATCGTCCGGGTCCATAAAAATTTGGTTATAGGAGTATGCATTCATGAAGCTCATTATAACACTCCGTATTTTTGTGATATTAAATAAGTATGAGATTTATTATTATTGTTGGATTAATTAAATTAAAAGGTGAGAAATTAATTTATTAATTAATTAATCCGGATTAAAATAATTATTAACTAGCGTGCCAAGGGTTAATACTTACTGATGAAAATTATTGAATATTACTGTGTGGATATGTAATATGCAATTATGAATTTTATATATATCGAGAGTGTGAAACGTGACAGTTTGGTATATTAAGTCGGGACGCGTGCGTGAGTCTTGTCAGGACTAATTTAATGGATTAAAGAAGTAAATCATTGTTAAGTAACTTGTATGACCATTTCGAGTGCGCTATTGAGTCCGAAAGGGTCGAGATAGTCAGAATAGTGTACCCGGGAGTTTGGTTTGGGTCCCAGGGCAATTTTAGGCCTAGCCAGCGTCCCGGGAGGGTGTTTTTGTAAATTGTATTTTTGGGGTTTAATTAATTACGAAAATTAGAGATGGTTAATATCAGTTACGTAAAGGAAAAGTTAGTGTATTATGCACAAACTTCAAGGGAGAGCTACAGAGGGTGAGAGAGAACAAGCCCCAAGAGATTTAGGGAAAAAATCCATCGTCTTCCACCACCGTGACCACCTTTGCGTAGATCGAAAGATGAGGAACAAGTCTATACTAATTTCATGAGTGAATTAGACCATTGTAATCGAGGCAAGTGTTTATTACTTGCTTTCCTTAGCAATAATTGTGTTCATGTTAGACTAGGTAAATTCCCTTTGTTATAGAGATTAAATTTGGTGAAAATTTTGGGAGAATTAGTCATAAATTGGGTCTGATTTGAATAAAGTTTGATTCCCTCATGTATATAGGATTATGTCCACGAATTTATGGTAATTTTATGATCAAATCTAGGTTTAACTTAGAGTTTTGCATATAAATTTGAGAACTAGGGCTTTTGATATTTTAATTTGTGGATTTTGAATTTATTGATGATTAGTGATGATTTAATGATGTTATATTGTTGGAAATCATATATAGATGTTGGGTAGTTGATTGGAATTGAATGATTGGTGTTTGGGTTAATTATTTTTATAGGTTTTAGGTTTGAAAATGGTGGAAAACGAAACCATTAAGGGTGTAAAACGTAGCAGGTCTGCTGGGAAAGGGAAGTGCTCAATCTCATTCAAACGAGATTGATCCGCATTCGAACGAGAATCATTATCGGAAGATGTCGTTCAAACTACATCAGACCTGGTTCGAACGATAGGTATAAAATCTGGAAAATTTCCATTTTTGCCCAATTAGATTTACACAGTTATTTTGAGATAGGAAACTGTCATTTGGTGTTTGTAAGATAATGCAGAGTTGTTGGGGAATGTTCATAGAGTAATCCTTTAAATATTTGGAAAGGTGAGTGAATAACGAAAATAACTATATTATAAGTAGTAATGAAAGAATACTACGTATGGACAATATATGTGTACGTTGGGTGAATACCTTGATTCTAATATGATGTGTGTATGCTTGTTATGTGAATGTTATTATTGTGTGTATATCATACCTACGCTGCTTGCTATCGGGAGGACATTTTCCCGCAGTGGACAGTCTTATCCTCGATGACCTAATGGGGGGATATTTGACTTGTACCTATAGTATATTAACTTGGTTACGCACTATCTGAGATGTAGGATAGTTTCGATGACTGAATGGGAGCGTAGGTATGTGTGTGACCCATTTGGCTGGGGAATATACTCGCCTCCAATATTTGTGTTTTTAATTTATGATTCATGAGAGATTGAACCCGTAGTCCTCTATGCAGCGATTGATGCACCGGGACATGATAGCAGAGTATGCATTGCGCCAAGTGGTCTTAACCTAAGGGTGCTAGATTATATATATATATATATATATATATATATATATATATATATATATATATATATATATATATATGTCCTTGTGAATAATCCTAATATGTGAAATTAGTAGAGATAATAATGTTGATAATTAAGGTAATCTCAGTGGGCAAAAGAATTACTAACAACAGTGAATATGCATGTGGTTATTTGGGATAAATTATTGTAATAACGTATTGTATGGGCGATACGGGATACCCCTACGAAATATACAATTGAAGTGTAAGTATATGACCTAGTTAGGGGAATTATAGATAGCTAGGTTGGGATAGATGTAGGTTAGGCGTGCACAATAGTGGAGATGTGAGAATCTCATGTGAGAGTTCAAAACTAACATGCAAATAATAATTTCATTATTACAGTTTTAAATACTTGCTAAAAATATATTTTTACAACTCGGGCTCTGACCCATTTCTTGTTATTATCCTCTCTTTTGCTATATATATGTATTATATCAGGTGCCCAGACAGAGAGTTACGAGACTTAGACACGAGGATCATTTAGCGAGCTGCAGCAATTGTGGGAGTTGTAGGTCCTTACCTTTAGACGCCTCTATCAGTTCCTTCTGTTCTATTCATACATTTCATTTAGGGATTGTTTCTCCCATTCTCAGTCATTTTATTAGAGGTTGTACTCAGTTTACTTTAGTAGTTTATTTTTGTTGCATTTGAGGATTATATGGTTTGTTGGGTTGAGACTTTAAACTAAAAATGTTTTTATCGAGCCCTATTTATTTTAGCATTTCATTCATGTCCAATATTCATTATATTTGCGTGGAATGTAAATAGGTTATATCTTAAAGTATGAAAATTTATTAATGGATTATTGGAGCATAATTAAAATGAAATGTTTTGACACTTAGCTTAATTATTTTGTAGGTGATAAATAAAGAAAAATTGTTTTTCGACAGTGATGCTAAGAATGAACCAACCGGTCACTTTGGTTTAATTTAATAAAGAAATGATCACCTGCTATTTAATTAGGCGAGGTGTCACACTCATCAATTCATTCCTTGCCTTAACATCTACCATCTGATCAATTCGAGGGAGATGGAAGCTATCTTTAGGACAAGACTTGTTCAAATCAGTGAAGTCCACGTACATTCTCCATTTACCGTTGGCTTTTGGTACTATGATAACATTTGAAAGACATTCAGGGTATATCACCTCTCTGATGAACTCAGCCTTCTCCAGGTTTTTAACCTCGTCTCTAATAACCTCGTACTTCTCCTTTGAGTAGATTTTCCTTATCTATTTTATCGTATTGGAACCCTCAATAACGTTCAACTTGCGAGACATTACTTTTGGGTCAATCCCAGGAATGTCATCGTGACTCCATGTGAAGATGCTCTGTCTTTTCCTAAAAAATTCAATAAGCTCATCCTTGATCTCCTATTTTAGGGCTTTGCCAACTTGGACAGTTTTTTCGGCTCGTCCTCATTGAGGACGATGGATTCTACATCTTCCGTAACCTACCCTTTCTTAAGTTTTATCTTATCTCTGGAATCAAGGGTGTCAATGTTTTATGTGGTGATTTCTTTCTTGTGTGCTTCTCTCTCCTCTACTAAGTTAAAGTAGCATTTTCGTGCCGATATTTGGTCACCTTGAACTTCCCTAACCCCATATGGAGTCGAGAATTTTATCATTTGGTGGACCATTGAAGGGACGACCTCAAACTCTTTGAAGGCCACTCATCCCAATATGAGGTTATAAGATGAAAAGACATTCTCATCCATCATAAAAAAGTTGATCTTCTTGGTGAGCCTCTTTGGCCACTCGTCTCCCATTATGACATCCATTTCGTACATCCCCAGAGGGTGAACCTTTTCTTCACCAAATCCAATCAGAATATGATGGTACGGGACGAGCCTGACCTAACTAATTCCTAATCCTTTGAAGCACTTCCAAAACATGACATCTGCAGAGCTTCCTATATCAACCAAGATTCTCGGCACCTTACACCCATGTACTCTTATGGTAATAACAAGCGGGTCATCATGAGGATCTAGGATACCCTTGAAATCTAGTCTTGAGAAGCGGACTATGAGGGTTTCCATATCCACTTTCTTCCTCTTCTTGGGCTTAACATCAATAGAGGCTGAGTTTACAACCTCGGCCTTGGTTATTACCTTAGCCTCAGCTACATGAGCCTTCCGATCGTCCATCTCAGAGCCTCCTCCTACTAGGCCACCACAAATCATGCCCACACCAAATGAAATCATGTTGAGCCTCTTCACTGGGATGTTATCGTCCTTTGGTGGGAGATCTAAATCATCACTATCATCATTCGAAGGGTCGTCCCGCTTGGCTGGAGCATCATCCTTGCATCTATCATTTCTCCTCTTTCTATGATCATTTTGGCCTTTGTTGTCTCGTCCTCGACCAGAACCATCCTTATCAACATATTTTCTTAACTTACCAGATTTTAACATTTTTTCTATCTCATTTTTGAGGGTGAATCATTTATCGGTGTCGTGCCCGTGATCTTGGTGAAATTTGCACCAAAGATTTCTATTTCTCTTGTGAGGAGCTGTCTTCAACTTTTTTGGCCACCTAAGAGATCGGTCATTTTTTATCTCATTCAAAATGTTCTCACAAATAACTGTTAGAGGCGTATAGTTCACAAACTTATCGTCCATTGGACTTTTATTTCTATCCTTCCCCTTGGACTTCTGACCCATTTCATCTCTGTGGGATCTTTTTTCTTCTTCTTCTTTAGCGGCCATCGCCTCCTCTGCATTCGTTACTCTCTCGGCCATAGCCATGAGTTCAGCCATGGACTTTTCTTTCCTTTCTCAAAACCTCCCATAAGGGCTATCATTACGACACTTTCTTTGTAGTCTTCGACTCCCAGCTTCTCCCTGTTAAAGCGGGCTATATATTACCTTACAGTATCGTCCTTCCCCTATTTGATGCACAACAGGTGGGTGGTCTGCTTCCTAGGTTTTACCCCAAAGTAGAAGTTTTGGACAAAACTATGAGCTAGCTGCTTAAAATTCCCTAAAGAGTTCTTAGGAAGGGAGGTGAACCATACGTGGGCTGCCCCCGTCAACTTGCTTGAGAATGCTGGCATTTCATCTCATCTAATATTGAATAGATATCGAAGGCTAACTGATACAAATCCACGTGATGCATGGGATTTGTTCCCCCATTATACTTCAGAGTAACTACTGCGGTTTGAACTTGGCCGGGGTTAGATAGTTTAGTATCTTTGCCATAAATGGATATCCTTCAGCGTATCCCCTCTGTAAGGGGTCTCAGCTTTTTATGATATCCCCTATTTTTTTCTCCGACCTTTCTATGGACTCATTCCAAGGCTTATCTGCTGTAACATTGGCTTTTGCAGGGATGGCATTTTCCCTGAGCCCTTCTCAATCGTCTGGCAGAGCTGATCATTCTCTATTAGCTGGACGGGCTAAGGGTACCCTCCCTGCACTCCTAGGTTGGATGATGACCTCTCTTTGATCCTCTCGGTCTTGGAGAGGTCTTCTGTCATCTCTCCTCCCATTTCTTCTTGCATCGGTAATGCTCCTTGATCTGGATAGATGGTTCCTCATATCTCCCTAAGGGCCAAGACTATTAAAAGTCGACCCTCTACTTAGCCTGTCTAAGGCTAATTGCCTTGGTCCACAGTCTTGGCTGGGCATACGCTCTCGACTGGGCCTCCGTCCCTGGTCCATGCTCTTCCAAACAGGATGCATAGTTCCTCTAGATATCTCATGCGGTTCCCAATATTCGAACTCTCCCTCTTCGCCATCAAGGTCGTCCCTAACTAAGTCATCACAGAGTTCTTGACCTTGCCTCCCAAGGTGTAAAATCCTAGGGTCGGAAATGTCTCTCCGTCTAACACGGTGAAAGGTCTTTTTTTGGAGCCTGGGGTGGTCCCTTGGCTTGCTAACCTGGTTCGCCTTCCCTGGCGATCGGAGTTACAAATTGGACTCCAGTGCCGCCAGTCCTGGCCACAAAATTTTAGCTAAATATAGCAAATTGGTTTTGCATTTGCTGTTGGCTAGCTATGAGGGAGTGGAGCGCAATCGCCACCTCAGCCATCTCAGACTGGGGAGCTGCTTGGATGGATCTTGCACCATCTCCATGTGGGGGTGCCAATTGATTCTCAGGTAGAAGAGGTGGATCCCTTGCCATTGGTGGAATATGTTTTTACTATGAGCTGGATAAGGAGAGCTTAAATGCTCAACAAGAGCTCCTTCAATGGTGAAATAACTCCCTCAAAGAGGGAGTACTGGTTTACAACCAGAGACTCTGATGAGTACAAGATAAAATCAGGAAGGGATGGCTATCCTCGTTCCCACAAACGGTGCCAGATTGATGATGCTATACTCAGCACCACCAGATCAAGATGAGACTATGTATAACTTAAACTCAATCACAACACAATAATGGAGATGGGTATATATATATATATATATATATATATATATATATATATATATATATATATATATATATATATAAGAAGGAGATGAACTCAGTGATTTAAAGTGATTCAGTTAATTAGTCCTACATCCACTGTGTGAGTGTGTGAGAAATCCATTAAACTAGGGCACTAATGGCCATGGATATAACACTCAAAGCTCTCTCTCTCTCTCTCTCTTCTGTATGCAAGTGAATAGAGTTCTGTTAGGGTTATGAATTAAGGATCCCTTCTCATGGAGAAGATGAAGTGTATATATGGGACTTGGGGGGGGGGGGGGGGGGGGGTGTAATGTACCCCCAATCATATAATCAACATGTTCATGAGGAAACTCCCAATAAGAGGTAGACACCTATCTTTGGTACATGGTCACAATAATGATGTAATATTCCCTCGCGTGAGGGAATGATCTTGTTGCAACGGTTTTGCCCATGTGAGATCTGCCATGCTATAACATTGTACTTCTCGTACACTATGTATCATTTGAAGGAGTCTCGGCCCGATCGAGGATGACATTGTCGTCATAGCGCCTGGCCTAACGCGAGAAACTATAAAGTGTATTCTCTTCTGAGGAGTTTCGTCCGAGGTTGATTAATCGATTATGTCCTAGTATCAGCTATAGACAAAACCGACCCTGGTTCTTGATGAGTGTTGGAAACATCCTATGAACTCCTTCTGGAAGCTCAATTGTTTGGGATCAGGAGGTCTCATATGGAGACGAGGGCATACTTGGGTATATCATTGATAAAAATAATTTTTGTGTGGTATACAAATTGTTTTGAGTAAAATACAATTTCGTTTGTATTTTTATTTTAAGTATCTCGATAGTTTAATGTTTTCTGTATCTAATATTTTATTTATTTTATCGTATTTGACCTGATGGATAACTTTTTTTATAAAATATATTCAGAATGTAATTTTGAGTTGCATAAATTTTAGGGACATATACCAAATAGTCCCTCAAACATTTTTTAATACTCATTTAGTCCAAGCCTTTTTATTTTGCCTCAAAAAGTCCTTTGCCACATATTTTGGAAAGGGAGTGCCGCTGGCGCGGACCTCTAAAAATAAGAGAATATTGAGTGCTTGAGGGACTAAATGGGTTAAACTAAAAATATGTGTCATTTTTAAAAAATATATATTTATAATAGGGACTATTAAATAATTGACCCTAAATTTTATAGTATCATTTATTTGTTCTATTTTCTTTTAGAATTTAGAAATATTTTTTTAGTTATACATATGTTTTCTAGATTTTTTTATTAGATAAAAATGTTATTAGTTTAAATATTAAGTTATTGTTTAAACTAATTTTTTAATCCTAAATTAAAACGGTAGTATTTATCTTTATGGTTGGTGGTTTTGGGTGTTGGTGGTTTTGGTTTAAAACCATTTTTTGGATTGAAGATTGGTATGCTCGAGGTCTGAATTTGTTCTTCTCAAGACCGTGTTGGTGTGTTTGTTAAGGGATTAGGTCTCCTGGCTATTTTCATGTTTTCCCTTGGGAGATTATTGTTTTAATTACTGTCCTTTCCATTGTGTTTGGGGGTACATATTCGTTTAATTAGCTGGGAAGTTTTTCAAGGGTTTTCATTTCACTTTTATCTTTCTCTCTCTAAAAACACAACTGCCAACATTTTTTATCCTCTCCCTCTCTCAGTTTTATCTTCACCCCTTTGTGAGATGATTTTTTTTTTATTTCTTCCCGATCTTGTAATCCATTTTTTTGTGAGATGATAAAGATTTACGAGTCGTGGTCTACTCATATTTGATCTATACGATCTATATACTATTGGAGGAATTTTTGGCATTATTGCTTCCAACTACTTGGGATCTTTTGAGGGTTGTTGATCTTGTGTACTGTTTCAAAATTTTTTCTTACAAACCCTGTGTAAGATTTGAGAAGTTGTTGATCTTGTGTACTGCTTCGTGGCGATTTTGGTTCCGTTTCCAGATCTTGAGCTTTTGTGAGGTAACATTTTTTAGATATATAGATCTGCTATATATATAAATACACATTTTTTTTGTTAGTATTCTGAGATTGTTGTTCGTTATCTTTTTGTTTGTTAAAGTCACTATTGCTAGTCTGTTATATGATTGGGAGCACAGGTCTAACAAGTGATGATTTTAATTTTTTACTGCTTGTGTTTGCCTAAACGATCTATTATATTTATATATATAATTTTTTTTCCTTCAAGCTATATCATTTGAATTTTTTTTAGAATCTAAAACTGTGTGTAGTTTGAAGATCTGATATCTAGAACTCGTTTCATTTTGTTTAAAACCCAAATCTGTTATTGTTGTGTTTGATTGGATTGTATCAGTGTACTTTTCAGAGTTTCTAGATTTGTGCTTTTTATTTAATAGTCCCATAGCACAAGTAAGATTCCATCTCCGGACTTTCTCAATTTTTTTTTTGTTATTATTCCATATTAAAATTAGACCTATTTCTTTTGTGTGTCTAGATCCTTAAAACATAAATGGATTTTTGTGTTTAGATCCTTAACCATGAACTGAATTTTCTTCAATATATATTGGCTGTTTGATCCATTTACTTGGACTGTTTTGATATAAGTCTAATGTGGGTGTTGAAACTTTATTTGCACCTAACTCAGTGTGTGTGTGTGTGTGTGTGTGTGCGCGCGCGCGCGCGCGCACTTGTTATATTGAACTTTCAAATTTTTTTTTACTAAAAGAACTTTCGTTTTAAATCTATTTTGATTTAACGATTGGGGATTGATGATAATTTGATTTTTACCTCTAACTAGTTATATCCTCTAAGTTGAACGCTTGTATGGTCACTTTATTTAGTTGGGTTTAATTAGTGTGTGGACTTTAAATCATATCTTTTATTTATTTGATTTTTATCCAGTCCTAATTTATATGAGCTAAGTGCTACTCGCTTTATCTTTTGCTCATTTTATTTGGACTTGATATTTGTAACATAACACCTATAAATTGATTCATATTCAAATGGGACTAAACACACACCAGATTATGTCAAATTTAGTTAACAAGAATAATAAATAGTTTGTAATAAAGGATAAATAGGGACTAATGTTTAATTCCATACAAACAGAAATAAATAGTAAGAAGAAGAAATTGAATTAATCGGCACTAAAACAATGATTAAATATTAAGTCACAAGACATACGCATGGTCTTCCTTCATAATTAATATTCCAGTAAAGATTAATCCTAAAATAATTTAGTTAGTGAAAATGACCACAAATAAAATAGAAGATAAACTTTCAACAATTGTGTCGTGCAACTAAAATAAAAACTAACTTAACACAACGAAGATATTTCTTTTGTTTTGAGTAAAACAAGCTTTTTAAATTAAATTTGTGTGTTGCACATCTTCGCGGGGTCTCGAGTTTGAGTGTGTGGTTGTGCGTGTGTAGTTACTATTACCTGGGTGTTATTAGGTTGACTGATTATCAGTAAAGTTGGGTTGTATGTAGACTAGGCTGGGTATACGGGCTCGTATTTGCTTAGTTTAAATCATTATAAACTAGTGGACTATAATCTGTAACTTATAATTGGTAATAGTGGACTTAGGTGTGTGAGTTGTCCTGGGACTAGGGACACGGGATTTTCCACCAGGGTGGTTTCCTCGAGAACAAATATTGTGTCACTTTCACTTTTTCTCATCTCATTCTTAAAGGGTATTATTCTTATATCTAGCATCACCACCATTTACTTACTAGTGTGCGTGAGCGTTTTAATTTATAAATTAATAGATTTTAGATGATAGTTAAAAGAGTTTTTAAATAACCTAATATGCATTAACGAGTACCTTTTGGTCCTTCCTAGTACCGTTAGGTTGTTTAGTTGTTGGGAGCTTGAGTTGGATTCATTATTCGAATCCAACGCCGATTTTCCATCCGATATTTTTGATATTGAAGAGGATTTTCAACCAAATGAGGAATCCGAGGATCTAGGGCCAAGGAATCCTACTTTGGAAGAATCCTTTTTTCTTTTCACCCAAACTATGTATAACATTATTGGTAATGGATTGAGACTTGAAGCACTTTGCAATGAGATTGATTCTCTTGTGGAAATCAACAAGGAGGTGGAAACTAGTGTTTCACCTCAACTTTTAGAAAAATATCTCATTGAAAGTGAGTCTTTGTCCCTCGAAATTCAATCCCTTCTGACGATGAGCTGATTGATATTTAATTTAGTTCATTACCACATATGTTTTCTGTTAGCGAACCATTAGAGGTACCGATTGATTCCTATGAGTCGGTAGAAATTATTAAAACTTCTACACCTTTTGTCGATGATGAATCTTTGTCGAACTTGTTTTCCATGATAGATTTATCCCCCAAATGTGCACCTCCTCCCATTCCAATTGAAAAATATTTGGGAGGTGAATCTACTTTTCTTGGATCCTAAGTGTACTTGTCCCCCTTATTATCCAAATCACCAATCGTGCATCCAAAATTGATTATTGGCGTTCTTTCACCTTTTTCACCACCCACATGCCTTCCATTGTTCAAACGAAATTCATATCTTTCGGGAGGCTTATTTTCTTTGGAGGGTCCACCGTTGATCTTACAAAGTCACATCCCATTTTGGGTGGATCCTAAAAAATTTAGACTTCTAGTCTATAGTTAGTTAGAAGTCCAAATTGTAGGCTGTAAATAGTTAGCTTTTTAATTTTTTTTCTATTTCTCTTTATTATTTCTTTTTAATTGTAGTCTGGTGTAATTAGTTAACTTTTTGGTTATTCTTTTTTCTAAGCTTGTTACTAACATGTTTTGTAGATTCATTGGACTCGTGCTTATCGGGGATCGCTCCAATTTTGGGTAATATCATTCTTTTCCTATCTTTGTGTTGTGTTCTTAATGCGCAGTGAGGACAATGCAACATTTAATTCAGGGTGTGTGGGATATTCAATCCATTTCATGTTTATTCCAGGGATTTAATCACATGTTAGTTACAAAGCATGCATTTTGTTAAAAATTGAAAATTTTCAAAAATATTTTCTTTCTTTTTTCTCCTTTGTTGGGAGTTTTGCCATGTTTTCGATGAGAAATTTTAATAAATGCCTGATCCAATAGACAACTCAATGACGCATGCTATCAATTTTAGAAGTTATTAGACTTTAGTCCTCAAATCATTAATATCATGAATAACTTCATGAATTAAATTTTATCCCATGAGAACATGCTTTTTTTATTGTTATATTGATTTGGTTTAAGATTTTTATAACTCGATAATCTTTTGTTGCATTGTATATACTTACACCGAGTGAGCTTAGGGCTTTTCTTCATTTTTGAGTGATATACACTACTCTTTCCTCCTTTAAAATGTTGAATTTGTCAGTAATATCACTATTCTTTCATTTGATCGTTCAATAATTGAGTTCATTTTTGAAATGTGTCAGTTGAGCATGATTTTCAATGTTTGTTTTGACTCAAGAATTGCGTAAACTTTATGAAATGATCATAAGAAATATTTGTTATATTACACATATTAGCCTTGACCTCACCTTCTATGTTTCCCCTTGTTGTAGACACCACATTCTAGGACCTCGTAAGTCTCTACTTAGACTCCTAGCACTCCCCCTTTCCACTACAAAACTAGGTCGTACTCCGAGTACCGATCAAGAGACCATCGGGCGCCCTCGAGCCCCATTTGACTCTGGTCAACTCTTTCATCGGAACGAAATCTCTTTGAATCTTTGAAGGGATCCAAATACCCTTTCCAACGGGCCATTTCACTACTAAAAACTGATTTAGAGACCATTGAGAGCTCACGGGACCCGAATTGACCCCAATTAACTCCACCGTCAGAGCTAAAGCTCATTGAATCTTCGAAGGGCACTGAAACCCCTTTCCAACAGTCAGTCGTGTGCGCGAAACAACATAGCCGTTCAGACGAATGATCAGTTTTCTCTCAAAAATCGATCTGGAGACCATCGGGCGCTCTCAGATTCCATTTGACCAAAGTCAACTCTTCATCTCGGATAAGAGTGAATGATTCTCCAAAGGGAACTAAATACCCTTTCTAACGATACGCCTCATTTGCGATTCTGACCTACGGTGCGGACGAACAATCCATTTTACTCTGAGAGGTCACCGGGAGCTTCCAGGCCTTAGTTGACCAAGGTTAACTTTTCGAACCAAGAAAAACTCTTTGGAATGTCGAAGTATATCTCCTAACATTTCTAATGATCTTCCCCATGTGGGATTTTGACTTACCATGCGGATGAACGATCTGTATGCGTCCGACGATCTCCGATCTAAAGGATCAACGTGCACTTCCGAGACACATTTGACCCAAAGTCAACTCCTGGACCCGAGAACGGTCCAAAGGACTCTCAAAGGCCTTGGAAATACCTTTCAAACAGTATGCTCCGTGTGCAATTCTGATCAACGGTTTGTTCTTTATAATCATTTTTCTAGAAAAGTCCGCACGAGACTGCCAATTAGCAAGTCCTGGACCCTGCTTATCGGCACAGTGTCAAGGGTAACCTGCCGATAGGCACCCCTTGGGTAGGTCGATAAGCACCACTTCACGAGGATAAAGGATAATATAACATTTGCCCATGAGAGACTGAAAGGGCGGGATGGGTGCCTAACACCTTCCGATTCCGTAACTTATCCCCCGAACCTTTGATCTATTGGTTTCCCATGCATAAGTTTTGTCCTTGATGCCGCTCTCTCGAAGCGGTAAAATATTTTTTTGCCTATTTTTAGAAAAATAGGCTCGTGACTCTATCTCTTTACGTTCACCCCACACCGACGATGGCTGAAGCCCCCTTTTCGAAAAGAAGGGTGCGAGACTGCGATGCAGTTTCTTACCCGGGGGATGCTCCTTATCCTTTCCCCCTGAACGAACGCCATGCCAACCGAGATGGACACACTCGTCAATCCCTTTGAGCCTTAATATAGCCTTTCGTTTCATAACCCCAAAATCCCATAACCAACTCCACATTAGATTTATAAACCATACATAATACCTTCCATACCATTGCTTGGAGTGTTACTCGGGATTGAATGATGTTATTGTCTTGCGATTGAAGTTAAGCATGAAAGAGTGAGAAAAGTAGAAAAGAAAGAAGTGAAAAAGAAAATGAAGATGTGAAAAAGCAAATAAAAGAAAAAGTTAGAAAAAGAAGGAAAGAAAAGAAAAGAGAAATTTGACGTATATAGTGTTCAATAAGCTTTGATTACTCTCATATTGTCATATTTAATGCTTGTTATGGAAACCAGTTTCCAATTTAGAAATTGCCCATAATTTTCCATAATCCTGAGTTTTCATCCCCGAACACTTTGAATCCGTACATATACCTTTCATTTCGCACCTTAACCCCAAACCTACATTTCAACCCTATATAAGTACTATGTGATCTTAGGGTGAGTTCAATTTAATAGTTTAAATAGTTTTGATAATTTGTGAAAATGCATTCGCTTATTTTAATGAGCGGTATCGTTCACTGAGATTATAAGTTTTTATTTTCTATAGTGTTCTTCATTTGTGACATGTGCGCGACCTAGTTTCCATTTATATTTACTCTTTATGCCCGAATGTCCCGTGTATTACCTCTCCTTTCATAGTGATTTCATTTATTGAGTGTAATGGCCAATGAGGATTGGATTATATGCATATGTTAATGCTTATCCGATTTATTTAAGTTTTTTCCAAATCATAAAATGCATGTGCTCGCCTCCCTCCACTTTTAGGGTTTCAATTCTATGAAGTTTGTTCTATAATGTTAATAACCACGGACTTTTGTTTGAATTAGTTCACTTGTCTAATAAAATGTTGAAATCTTGTTCGTTATTGTTGAGTTTATCGCATGTTGATTGGTCATATTTTGAGGAAACTATATGATGTTTGTGGGTTTCATCCCTGAAAACCCTAATGAGACAACACTCGTCCACTAGGGTAACCTAGGGGTTTAACGGCTTATTGCATATTCCAAACCCAATCATTCGCCTAAAAAATGGCTTGTATCTCATTTGTACATATCTCCTATGTTGTGGTTTGCTTGTAGTTCTTCTTTCCCTGTGTTTCATGTTAATGACTAGCAATATGTAAGTTAGGATGTGTGTTTCGTATTGAATATTGCATGTTTTACCCTCTTTATTTATGCATTTTAGCCCCCTCGGGCAACTTAATGCTTATAGTTATGGTTGTTAACTAGAGAACCTCCATTTTATATGTTTACATGCTATATGAGATATAATTGAGGTTTTGCAGGTATTACGGTGCTTGGAGTGAAGTTGGGTCACATTTCGAAAAAGTTTCATCATGAAGGGAACATTCAAGGGAATTTGGGTAATTTCATCATTTGGTTTTTTGGCCTAAGATCTTCTTAGAATTTGTATCCCTCCTAATTATCTTAGCGTAGATTTTAACCGTGCCCAATTCCGAGTTATAATGATGAAGTTATTACTTTTTTCGTATTATTGATCCAAGTTGAAGAATTGCAGACCTGTTTGAACCAAATCGATACGAAAATAACCAAATTGATTCGGTATTTTCCAAATCGATTCGGTTTGGACCAATGTAATCAGTTACCTTTTCCAAATTGATTCAAAAATTTCCAAATCGACTCGGATTGCTAGCCCCTATTTTCCCCCCTGTTTTCTTATTACTAGTTTTAAACTAGGTTTCTTGTATAAATAGTTTTTCTCTTCATTTTGATGAGACATCTTTTATATATTTCATTTTAATTAGTTTAGGGCTTGGTTTTTTGGAGATCATCTTCATTTCTCTTTGGGTTTGTGCCCATTTGGGTTTTGCAAGTTATACTATTCATTATCCCTACAATTAATATAGGTGTTACTTCCTTCGTTTATGCTTTATTTCTTACTTGTATTTCATTTCCATGCCTAGCTAATTGTTGTTTTAATTTATTTATTACTTTCATTAGTTTAATTGTTGTTTAAATCAGCTTAGTTCCATGTCTAGCCCATAGATAATGGGTAGGGGTTACGTTTTCGCCATTAATGGGTATTGAGGTTCGAAAGGTGGGTTTTGTGTAAAATTGCGTTTGATTGAAATCTCACGTATCAAAGTCGTATTGTTACACATTTAACTTTCTTTGTCATGCAACGTTAGTGTTTATATCGATAATACGAATTTAATCCATGTGTGATCATTTTCTGTTAAATGTTTAACCTCGCAACTTTGGATTGGATTCCTTATTGTGTACTGTTTATGCTTAATTGAAATGCTTGGTTAAATAGCTTTCGAATCGAAATTCTAATTATGCGTTGTTTATCCTAGGGAGGGAATGTGATCCCGACTCTCATTTTAATTAGTTGTAATTTAGTTTTATCTTTTCTTTTTTCCTTTTCACCCTTTCCAACATATCACCTTTTACACTTTTTCACGCTCGATCAGTCATATAATCACATTCTCATGTAATATATTCCATAACCCTTGTCTATATCTTCATACTATATAATAATTTAATTCATAGACCTTGTCCTCTACCCCGTTATAAGTTTCATTCTCTTAGATTCCCAAATTATTATCCTCATTAATAATAGGCTACTCGATTACTCGTTCTCTTTAATTGTTTTCTACTGTCTTAGACTACTAAATTATTATTATCAAATAATTTCCTACCAAATTAATCATTTAGACTCATCTTAGTCCTTAATTATCCATGTCATTATATTAACCCCACTTTATTATCATCAAGAATTGTCCACACCTTTATATTAAGAGGGCACATTACCATATAAGGTACACCACATTGTAGAAATATATATATATATATATATATATATATATACATATATACATATATATATATATATGTATATATATATGTATATGTATATATATATATGTATATATATATATATATATATGTATATATATATGTATATATGTATATATATATATATATATGTATGACACATAAAGGATCTACCATTGGTGTCTTGTTCGTGTTCTATCATCAAGTCCAGAGGAATTCCTTATCCTAAGCGGACACCATAAAACACACATAAGTTGGGGGCGATCCCTAGGCATGATACCTGTTCACGGACCAGCCCAACATGGACATAGGCTGGGTCAGCGTCAACACCAACCTCCTCATAGATAACGCCTCCACGTAGTACTTATATGACCTACACAATCGCTAAGCCAACCTATGCCGGCGTGGTGCTCGGTCCGAACGCACGAACCCCCAAGCGGATAGACAAGCCAAGAACATTGGTATGTCCACAAAAAATAATATGATACATATTATCATTCGATATGTATAATAAATTACTCTATAACTACTTTAATTCCAGTAAAATCTAAATCCATATAGAATATAGCCTTCCTGGCTTAACTATAACACTTTAGTCAATTATTCCATAACTAATTTTAAATTGTTATCCTTTGACTCCTTCCCGATTAATTTTTAAATCCCATACATTTCCATTTAGACTTAAATCACATTTTCTTCATAATTTATTTCTCTTTAAATATATAGATAAAGTTATTCCCAACTAACCTTTCCAAGACATTATAAGTATATTTATTCCCAAACAAGGCTTACCAACACGACTATAGGTATGGTTATCCCCAACTACTCTTACTAATACACCTAATGATCTTAGTATGTTATCCTCTTAACTCAGACTTAAATCATTCCAGATTATTAATAATTATTCCCTTCTTGATGCCTTTTCAATAAGGTTTATATGAACATATATAAGGAGTCAACGAACGTGAATAAGGGTTATATATATATATATATATATATATATATATATATATATATATATATATATATATATATATATATATATATATATATATCCCCTAATATGGATAAGTAGTGTCGCTCAACCTACTATCAAAACCATTGTTAACCATTTAGACTTAGCCCACTAGGCTTAGGATACATTCCTACATAATATTGTTATACGGTAATGATTTGAGGAAATTAATCATTAAATTTAACCTCATACATTCGACTTGTCTCAAGTAAGTGTTTCTTTTTGTTTGAACTATCCTCGAATTAATCATAAGATTGTCATCGTATCTTTTAGGATATTTTCCTCTAGGTGGCCCTCCCAGAATTTCCCAAATCATCTAGGTATATCCTGACCTTTGATAGATTTACTTCATATAGCTTTATTTAAGAATCCCTCATAAATCATCGTATTCATATGGTCTTGTACTCCATTTCGTAGAAAAATCATAACAAATTAAAAAATAATAAAAAAAATACGAGGTCAGCGCCTACACGATCGGAACGATTTTTTTACAAGAAAGTCCTTACGAATTGATTCAGTAGGAGGCCGAATCGATTCGGTTTGTCCAATAAGCGGAGAGCAGATCTTTTCCAAGACGGGATTTTTCCAGTGATTTTTAAATCTCTCAAACTTTGTTCTTATGATTTAAAAGTCTCAAATGGGTTATGGGAAAGGGTTATAACATGAAATAACATCATTTTAAACATGATTAAACGTCTGATTCATTCCTATATTATCACCAAATCATTAATAATTTGTCAAGAACTCATAAACATGAAATGTTTAGATTTCATCTTATATTACCCCAATGATTTCTTGATTTATTAGAGGGTTTTACAACACATTTTCTATAATTAATCTTCCATTTAAACCACATCAATACATAGTTGATACAAGGGGCTATAGATCTAAACATGAATTACACAATTATCATCAATTTCTACCCAAAAACAAAAGGTCTCTAAATATGCAATTCAACACATGATTATACCTTATTCTAAGCATGGTATCAACATTAATATAAGATTAGTACATTTTGAATAAGAATGTCAAGAGAATCCTTGCCTGAGATTGGATAGAGAAGCCTTATTTCCTCCTCCTAGGGTGTCCTCCATCCTCCTAGGGTGTCCTCCATCCTCCTCTTGGGTGGTTATGGCTAGGGTTATAGGATGCAACTATTAATGGTGGTTTAACTCTAATTAAATAGGGTTAGTCTTAACTTCCCGAGTTGGGCTCTAGGCTCCAACTTTGGATCCCCAAATAAGCCCAAATACATAATCTAATTAGTTCGATAACTACCCAGCGCATATATATATACGCCGGGATCATTTCTAAGGGTCTAATTCCATTCTTTTTGGGATTCTTTGAAAATATTTTTAAAAAGAAAGGAAAATATTTTTGGGATTTTTTTCCGAAAAAGGGGAGAAAATGGACTCTTTATATGGCCGAACTAACTAAAATCGACTACCTAAAGAATGGAATTGGACACACACGAGTCAAGAAAAAAATCCTAACGAGCACGTAGCCACTTATTATCTTCAAAATTAGTGAGAGGGGCAGTCAAATTTTAATCAAGTCCGCGGGTAACAAAAATTAAGGAATTTATCTTTGTGATCGCCTGTTGCAAAAATGTGTTCCTATGGGGTTACCTACTTGATTGATTTTAAATTTAATGACAGCTAGGGTAGCACACAATGGATAAGCGAGTGAGTCGGGTGATGAAATCCCTTCTCATTTCAATAACCGGGTCTAGGTCTTAGGTAAATTAATTCATCAAACCATTCAATTTAAGTGCGATGCAGAAATTAAAAGCACAGAGGAACAATTAATCATACAAAAAATGAACTCGCTTGCAGGAGAGTCGCGAGGGATAAAAAATTGTACCTTCCACGGCTTTTACACACATGGGGTGAAGACCGAGTTGAGTCGACCGGGGGGAGATCTCGCCTATCTCAGTCGTCCCCGACAGTCCTACCAACCCAAAGTAGAGAGGCTTCAAATTTCCTTGTCTTGGACGCCCTCTCTCTACTTTGTCCGGTTTTCCTTTTGCTTTTTTTTTTTGGAATAATTATTACAAAAATAATACGGTGTCAAAATGCACCCCAAATAAATACACAATCTGAAGAAAAAAAATTCTATACAACCAGTCTACGGAGGAGGGAGGAGGAAGAACTACACTAAAAAAGATAAATAAAATTACAAGTCTTCAATCATGTCTCCAGGCCAAGAAAGCGGCAACGACGCCATTTGATAAGAAGCTTTTTAGGTATGTATTGTTGTATTGCAAAAGCCATTCTCAAAACTCCCTTGAGTACTTACAAAACTTGTCTAAAAATAACTCGTATTGCGGTAAGTACGGGCATCAATCCAACTTTCAAGGTGAAACAATTAATGTGAAAACGTGTAATTCCAATTTTTTTTATGAAAATATTTTTTTATTTTTATTTTTTATTTTTAAAAACAATTTCAAGGGAAAAATTAACTAACAAATGCTAAAAATTATAAAATGACTAAATAATGAAAAAAATGAGCAACCGAGTGTGAAATATGTGAGAAGGTCAAGAGATGAGATTACACTGCATTTTCAATTATTTTAATTTCTCAATTTATTAATTTGAAATATTTTGAGATAATATTAAATCGATAATCTAACTCTCGTTATAATTATAAATTTAATAAAATCTTTTTCAGAAAATTAAATTAAAAATGTCACAGGATGAAAAATTAGGACTACACTATTTTCAAAAAATTATCCGCTAGGATCAATTTAACGAAAATTATATCAATCTTCAAATTTCAACACGAAATTAATATTCAAATTTAGAAAAAATCTATCTCTAGTTCGACTCCTAAATTTAAACATTAATTTGTTCAATTAATTTACTAACTCTCGTTACATAAATTAATCGGTGACACTTAAAATTAATTTACATAGAAATATAAAATTAATGAAATCAATTAATTAAAGTAACATCATATGCAGTGCATCCCGCCCCTTGAACGGGGTGCTTTGACAAGCATAATGAAATAATTAATCACAGCCACAAACATGGAACAATAAATTAAAGAGTAGAGCAAGAAATACAATACAAAAAAGTTTTCCTTTGAATTGATTCCTTGAATCGCGTTCATGCACGTGTGTCCCAATGTTTTCACAATTTCCAACACTTGATTATACCAAAAAGAATAAAAAACAAACCTAAAAATTTATTCTAAAGCTAAACTAATTTTTTTGTATTTTTCTGGAATTTTTTTATGTACATATTATACACTGGCTTTTTCTCTCTCTGTGTGTCTTTTTTTTTTTATTCTGTGCTGAGAGTCCTCTTATAAGTTGCCCTTTTCTTCTTTTGTTTTGCGATTTGATTTGGTTGGAGAGATTTTTATGGGATTTGAATGAGTTGAAGATGGTTGACACCGATTTTACTGGGATTTGAGATGGGAATTCGGTTTGGAGATTACCGAGTTGGGCTCGGGTTCGGTTGGTTGGAGGTTCGATGTTGGTAGTGGGTCTTGGTTAAGGTTTCGGGTATGGTTGTTGTGGATCGAAGCTGGGTCAGGGAGTGCGCCGGAGTGGGAGGTCTCGGCCGGAGGTGAGGACGACGCCGGAAGGAGGGGTTCGCGATCTGGATCAGATTGGTGGGTCGGGGGTTTCAGATGCGTTTTTTTTTTTTTTTTTTTTTTTTGGTAGAACCCGAGATGGGTTGGGTCAATGCTCGGCCGTACTGGGGGCGGGTTCCGGCGCATGAGGGCAGTGTTGTCGCCGACACAGGTTCACAGGTGGGATACCGGGTTGGGGTTATTGATTGGTTTGGAGGTTTGTGGTGAGGTTGTAGATGGGTGAAGGTTGGTTATGGAGGGTGGAGTTATGGATGGAGGTGAGAGAATATGGTTTGTTTGGGGAAGATGAAGAGGAAGGTGATAAGGTGGGTAGGAGGTGTAGGATAAGTTAGGTGAGGGTTAGGGGGTTGGTTGGGTGTGTTTAGGTGTATGGGTGTTTGTGTGTGTGTGTTATGTATGTTTAAGTTGGACCCTTAAAAAATGACACAATAATAAAAAAAATGTATATAAAACTAACAAAAATAAAAATCTAATAAACCTAAAAAAAAAACTAACATCTCAAAATAAAATTTCAAAGACACTTAATAAAATTGAAAAAAAAATTAGAATAAAACTCTATTAAAACTAAAAAAATATATTCTTAATAAAACTAAAATAAAAGAATTAAAAATCTAATAAAACTAGAAAATAAATTCCTAAAAACTAATCCTAAAAAAATAAAATAAAATAAAGATTAAAAATTAAAAACTAATAAAAATCAAAATCTAGATAAAGAAATAGAAAAATAGAAAATAAATCCAATAAATTTCTAAATAAATCTAAATAAATCCTAAAAAATAAAATGACTAAAAATAAAAATCTAGAAAAATAATAAAGGTACAAACTAACACACACGGGGCTCGGGGAATGGTCTGGACTCGGTTTAGGCTTAGATTTGGTTCGGGACTGGTTCGGGGTATTCAGAACACATCGGGGTAAGCTCAGATTGGACTCCAGATTTCGCGATCTCCTTGATTTCTTCGTTGCAAGCTTTTGACCACTATTGAGTCGCAATTGTATTGATTTAGCATTATTTGTACCGCAACTGCATATTGATGTGCAAAATTATAAAATAAGAACATAAGGTCAATTTTAGTTAAAATGAGCGACTAAAATGCATCTATTCGGGGTATAAAATATACACTTTTGGATGCGTATCAATCAACAACCAATGGGTGCATGACACATGTAGAGAGATGTGTGTAGATCATGATGAGAAATATTCCTTCCACGTGGTGGTTTAATTTTTATAACATTGCTAATTGGATATGTCAATAATGCCTTTATCATGTTTTCCATACGTGCATATTATGTCTAAAGCCATGGGTCTCGTCTGGCCAAAACTGAAAGAGCTCTTATCTTGAGAATGGGGCCGAGACGAGGATGGCTCCATGTTTAGCCCGAACAGTTGATGAGGAGGTCTCGACCTCCTGAATGTGTCTAAAATCGATACTTATAATTCCGAAATGGCTGACACTATATCCGATCTACAATAGATCTCATTCTATAGTCGATCATTTATAAAGTCTAGTTCCAGGGTTGTTTCCATTAAGGCTGAGACAACCTAATACAAGACGGACAGTGAGAGCTCCAATTGGATGATGACTCTGGGATCATATATGTGGGGTCATGCTACTACAATGTGTGTCATCCCAATGATACTAGACTAATGTTTATTAAGGGTTTAACATAATTGGGTAAAATTCTTTGTCCTATCACCCCAATTATTTTTTAGTTATTCTACTCTAATATGTTATTAATCTTTGATTTTTTTTTTTGACATTATGTGATAATTGATTAAATTTGCAAATATACAATTTGGCACACTTATTTAATTACAGTCTATTTTTAAATTAAATTAATTCAGTGCCTAAACATGCAACTACGTGTGTGCGTGTGTCAAACCATAAATAAGATATAGCATGCGACACAAAATTTCAGGAAAAAATCCCCTAAGGGAAAATCCATTTATTTCACTATAATATTGTAAATCATAACTTACTCGTATTACAATGAAATAATTTGACACACGAATACCCGCATGTGTCAGTCGGTGTCGTTAGCAATGGAATAACCGCAACTACTCCATAAGAACACGTAGTTCTATCTTCAGCAAAGATCCACACGCAGCGAACCTCAATGACCGATGTCTTTGATTAGCACCAAGAACGGTGCCAAAAATCACCTGCATAATATTTCAGAAAAATATGTCTTGGGTTCCACAAAACAATTCATAAAAAGTAGAAGTGATTATGAATTAAATGGATAAAAGTTTTGGAACCTTAAAAGTGAGAAGAAGACACTCTGAAAAATTATAGGACACAGAGAATTTTTTCTTCTTGAAAAGTGTTCTGTAAAAAAAATAAACTTTTCTTCTCTGTCAAAAACTGTACGTGCATGTCTTTTTTATAGAGAAGTTTTGATAAAGGAAACAAAGGCACGTTACTGATTTTTATCCATAAGTTAGCTGTGAGACTTAATATAACTAATGGCAAGATGCGTGTTTAAAAAATATCAGATTTTCTTTAAAACTATCTGTACACAACTTTGTAACAACCTTTCAAAAAGTCCTTTTTATATATATATATATATATATATATATGTGTGTGTGTGTGTGTGTGTGTGTGCGCGCGCGCGCGCGCGCGCGCGCCAATGATTGGTAAGCAAAAGCAAAGTTGTGGCTACTAGAAAAACCAACCAAGGGTTTGCCTTGAATAAAAATTCTGTACGCACCTTTCCTTAAAAAAACATTAAAGACCAATATGCCCATTCATATTATTTAAACAATCATTATGCTAATGATTGAAAAAAAAGTTAGACCCCTCTTTCTAACAAAGGGGCTATTGAAACCTACTTTTATAAATGGGTGAGATAGCCTACTCCACTGCGTGGCACCAATAAAATAAAGGGAGGCGTGAGGATTTTTTTTTTGAAAGGAAAAAGAAACTCTTTTTAAAAAAAAAACAAATTCTTTAAATGCCAACTCATTTTTTTTAAAAAAAACTTTTGGTTCTATTTAAAACCTTTTTTTTTAAATCCCAACACTTTAAATATAAAAAGCATGTGGAATTTAAACTTATTTTTACCAAAAATATCTCGTTGGCTCTTGAATGTTGAAGTTCACTTGTAATTCGGATCCGGAGATTTGTCGATGATAGCTTCCTCAATTCTTTGACGACTTGAATGTGACGGACAATGTCCTTACAATTTTCGATTTTAGACTTCTATACAATTTTATGAAAAAATTATACTTTGTCCAATTTCGTTAATTAATCCTTTAACTATCACTTCCACGTGGCATTTTAAATTAAAATAATTCAAAAATCCAAATAAATATAACAAAGTAAAAAAATCAGAAAAAAATGCAATTTAAATTTAAAAAAATCCAGAATCCAAAAAAATTTGAAAACATAAAAATAAAAAAGAAGAAAATATCATCTCTCATTTCACGACTGACAAAACCCCTCAATCCCCACCGGTGTCCCCTCCCACCAGCACCCCATCCCCTTACCGCCCTCAGTCACCACTGCATCTTCATCCCCTACTACCCTTTTATCTTTCTCCCTCTCACAATAGTAAGAACCCAAACTGGTTTTGGATCTTTAATTGGTTTTATATATGAAATTCGTTCAAATCTCAAATGTGCATACTCTGTGTTTATGAGGCATGGGAAGGAGAGTAGTTAACTATATGTATATATGCGCATTGTTGCTATATATACGTATCTTTGGTGTATTTGGTATGGGTACCTACGTGAAGAGAATGATGGTAGAGAGAGATTCTTATGGGGTTCATATCTATGGGGCATATATGTATACGAGGAGTTATAAACTAGGGTGTTGCTGCTGGTGGGGAGGGGGTGAAGGGTTGTTGGAAATGGGGTTTGTGGGTGTGCTGGGGGGTGGGCGCTTATGTCATTGTTTGCATTTTTGAATTTTATTAATTCAGTTTTTTAAATTATATTAATTCAAAATTCCACATGTCAGCGATAGTTAACGGATTTGGGGAAAAAACTAATTTTTAAACAAATTGTATTTAAATCTAAAATCGAAGATTAAAAATATATTACAGTAAAAACACAATGCTCGTTAGTTTTTAGAGCTTACCATGTACGTCACATCATGTTTCATAAAATTAAAAATACGACCAAAATACCCTTTTGAATCCAAAAACCAAAAATGATGTAACTAAACATTAGTGCACAAACTAGCAGCGCTGGCATCTTCCATCGCACCCATCGCCAACCAGTTTTGCCAAGACAACTGGTAATTGCATCCACTATCACCACTGATAATGACCACCATGACTAGAAATTACAAATTACCATTGTGAGCCACCACTTTTTCACAGTGACAACTATCCCAAAGAAGAAGAAAAATAAGAAGAAAAATGAGCCTAATGGGGTTAAAGTAGTAAATAATTTCCTAAAGTATAACTACAAAAGTATTTACTCCAAATAAAAAACCAAAATCAAAATTTAGTATAGAATAAGAACAAGAAGAGTACACATGATAAAATTTTCTTTTACAATTTGCAAATAATAGAGGGAAGTGGCAAATAAAACTAAGTCGACATATAACATTGAGGAAGAATAAAAAAATTACACATAGAGTAATATTTAATATGATAAAAATATCAACTATGAGCATGAATGTAATTTGATAGCATAGTCAATGTGTGGGTGACTAATATAATACAATAAGTATTGCTAAATAAAACCCTCGCGAATATGAATGGAAGTTGTATACGCGTGGTTAAGAAAGGTTGGACTTACTGATTCCATATGAAAAATAGGTAAGAGATATTTTTCTAAACATCGTACTTCGTTGATAAACGTAATATTTGAGAACTAACGGAGGATATGATTGTATGCTTTCCTCATAAATAGGGGGCGCTTTCATATGTACATTTTTTCACTAAATATAGAATTTACATGTCGTGATCACCTCCCCTATTTGTCATTTCGTTATAAACATGTTTATTTTCTTTGGTGAGTAGTATTGAGTTGACTGAGCTCTGTGTCAGTTATCTCCTTCATGATATTGTTTTAAACTTTTGGGCTTATCAGTAATATGTTCAAGGTTAGGCCTTTATAGCCTTACTATTTTTCATATATCATGTGGCCAATCCTTAACGACAATGATATGAGACATCAATCAATTTATATCATTCTTAACATCACTAACATACATACATACATACATACATACATACATACATACATACACAAACACACACACACGATGGAAATAAAACCATCCATGATGGAAATATAAATGATGCAAATAAAATGGAGATACAAATAAGAGTCTCCAAATGTAATACCCCCTAATTTGAGCCCAAATTATATAAATAATTAAATATTAGATCTGGGAAATTTTAAATCATGATTTTAATAGAAAATGAATTAATTTCTTTTAAATATATAACAATTGAAATGTAATTTATGGAAATTATTATGATTATAGAACTCATTTTATGAATTTTAGAATTTATTTAGTGACTTAATAAAATGTTTATTCTTAATTATAAATTAATTAATTATAGTAATGGTTAAATTGTAATTATAGATAGTAAATGAAGCGTTTGACATAAAATACATTGTTGAATAAGGCTCTGACACCCCGCTTATTAAAATAACGGGTGGCTATCCCTCTACTAAAATAAAATAGGAATCTCAAATGGTTCATTCTTAGCATCACTGTCGCACAAACCAAAATATATAACTAACCACCGATATCATATAATATGGCGGATGCCAAATGTTCCATTATATAAATATTACAGATTTCCATTAAGAGCAAATACAAACATGAACATATATACATGTAACGAAATTTGCACAACAAAAATAACCGAATAAGCTGTCGGTTAACAAACCCATACAATATATCAAATGCCTGAAATATAAAGTATATACATCAATACAAAACTGGGGCAACACACGCCCAAATCACACTATTGCTTCTTAGCTTGATTAACAAAAATGAGATGCGACTATATCCAAAAATCCTGCAATATTCCACATATGTTATGGCTCCATAGACTCTGGAACGGAAGATCATCCTTGGCATCCTTATGGTGGGACACCTAAAAGATATAACAAAGAAGAAGAAAAAAAAGACATATACGGGTCGGCGCCCAGTTTTAAAAATATTTTAGCAAGTGAATTAAAGTGCATAATAATTGTAGGAGGGTAGTGAGACTGGGGTCTATGAATAACTGGAAAGGGTAGGGCGTGACCCACTCCAATCGACGTTATCTGGAAGGTTCTCGAGGACTTCTGAAGTAGCTTCTGATGACACCTTCTCCTTTTGGTAAAAATGGAGCTCAAGCTGGAACTCCCTCCCTGCAAGAAGATGAACTTCCACAATAATAATAGTAATTGTCTCAAGAAGAACCCCTGAGAGTAATGGCTGTCAGTGGGGAGTGAAAGAACAAGGCACTTAGCACTTAGAGAGAGCAGGGAGAGAATACTAGAGAGGTTCTGGTGTGATTTTGATAGAGTGACTTTGCTATTAAGTTTTTCTATTCTATCTCATGACCTTGCCCAGGGGTCCTATTTATACTTGGGCACTAAGGCTGGGTTGGAACTTTTGGAGCCAAAACTTAGAGGGTTGGTGAGAGGCAAAGTCTGCAGTGTACTATTTATCCCTACCTGCAGGAAGCTCTGCCTGTACCCTGTGGCAGATTCCCTCTGGTGCCAACCAAAGTTCAAAAGCAAATATGTCTTCTAATGGAGACAAAATATCTTATTTGCTAAATATCTTTTGAAACGGTAACTTTTAGTACAAACTTTGTAAACTTGAGGGGGGGTCTCGAGGACCACAACCTCTAAAATCTTTGTAAGCTTGAGGGGGGGGGTCTTGAGGACCCCCTTCTAAAATTATTTTTCTTGAGAGGGGTTTAGATAAGCCTCTCCTTTAAAATCATTTTATAAACAGTTCTTTTCTTATGAGCAGCCAACCCTTTGGCTGCTCACTTCACTTGTGACTAAGTGTGAGGTGCGTGAGGATTGGGGGACCCTAGGGTCTCTTACTTGTATTATCTCAATCCTATAGTGCTAAGTGATTGAGATTGCTCAACATACCTTGTCCCTCAGCCTCCAAGACAAAACTCCCAAGAGATCCCAACTGGCCTACTTCAGCCCTGCTTGCTCAACTAGGCAACCTGTACAAGAAAATAAGTGTTAGTACTTCTGTTCTTTTTTCATGATGAGGGGTTGCTTATGGTAGACACCCCATCATCCTAATTTGGTCTTCTAGGAGTTGAGGGGGAAGGAACTTATGGGTCCCTCCTCCCATGTAAGTTTTTGCTGTTGAGGAACCCTAGTAGGGGTTCATTCTTAAACATCATTTCTTCAGGGACCCTTGCAGAGTCCCTGTCAACTTGGGCTTCTGTAGGAACCTTTACGGTGACTCTTCTCAACTTGAGTTTCTGTAGGGACCCTTGCAGTGGTCCTTATCAATTTGGACTTCTACGGGGACCCTTGTAGTGGCCCTTTTTGACTTGAGTTTCTATAGTGACCCTTGCCGTGGTCCTTCTTAAATATCATTTCTGCGATGACCCTTGCATTGGCTCTTCTCAAACAAGGACTTCTACATTGACCCTTGCAGTGGCCCTTCTGAGCTTGAGTTTCTGTAGTGACCCTTACGATGGACCTTTTCAACTTGGACTTTTGCAGTGGCCCTTACGGGGCACTTCTCAAATGTCATTTCTGCAGTGACCCTTGCGGTAGCCCTTCTCAACTTGGACTTCTACAGTGGCCCTTGCAGAGCACTTATCAATTGTCATTTCTGCAGTGACCCTTATGGTGGTCCTTCTCAACTTGGACTTCTGCAGTGGCCTTTGCGAGGAACTTCTCAAATGTCATTTCTACAGTAACCCTTGTGGTGATCCTTCTCAACTTAGACTTCTGTAGTGGCCCTTGTGGGGAACTTTTCGAATGTCATTTCTGCAGTGAGCCTTGCGGTGGCCCTTCTCAACTTAGACTTCTGTAGTGGCCCTTGTGAGGCACTTCTCAGATGTTATTTTTGTAGTGACCTTTGTAGTGGCCCTTCTTAACTTGGACTTCTGTAGTGGCCCTTACGGGGCACTTCTCAGATGTTATTTCTGTAGTGACCCTTACGGTGGACCTTCTAAACTTGGACTTCTGTAGTGGCCCTTGCGAGGCATTTCTCGAATGTCATTTCTATAGTGACCCTTGTAGTGACCCTTCTCAACTTGTACTTCTGTAGTGGCCCTTGCGGGGCACTTCTCAGATGTCATTTTTGCGGTGACCCTTGAAGTGTCCCTTATGAGCTTGAACTTCTGTAGTGTCCGTTACGGGGCACATCTCGAATGTCATTTTTGCCATGGAGGGACCATGGGGGTTCCTTCTCCAATATGGCACTTCTACGGTGGAGGAAACCTGGGGGTTCCCCCAACCTCATATTTTTAGCAAGTTGAAGGGGGGGGGGGGGGGGGGGCGTCTTTGAAGGACCCTGACCCACAAATATAGTGGTGAAGCTTGAAACACCCTTCTACATTATCCCCTCGTGCAAAGTCTTTTGTGTTGGGTAGACTAAAAGGCTTTGTACGCCATAAATTCATTTTTTTATTCTGAGAGACCGTAGGGTTCCTTCATCATTCCCTTTAGGGTCATTAAAAGTCCCGTCACTTCATCCCAAGTTTTGTAAATGAGGCCACTTATAGTGGACCTCCTTATCTGGGTATCAACATGGGTGGAGGGGTTACTCGCGGTGAGCCCCTCATTCTTGACCTTCTTCTATAGCCTTTTACTTTATTTAGAGGGGTTGCTCATGGTGAGCCCCTCATCCTTGGACCTTTTCCTGTGGCCTTCTATCTTGGGTAGAGGGTTTTCTCTCGGTGAATCCCTCACACTTGGCCTTTTTCTGTGGCCTTCTTTCTTGGGCAAAAGGATTGCTCGCGATGAGTCCCTCGCCCTTGGCCTTCTTCTGTGGCCTTCTATCTTGGGCGAAGGGGTTACTTGCGATGGGCTCCTAGCCCTTGGCCTTTTTCTGTGGCCTTCTATCTTGGGCAAATGGGTCACTTGTGGTGGGCCCCTCACCCTTAGCCTTTTTCTATGGCCTTCTATATTGGGCGGAGAGGTTACTCACGGTGAGCCCCTCACCCTTGGCCTTCTTCTGTGGCCTTTCATCTTAGGCGGAGGGGTTACTTGCGATGAGCCCTTCGCCCTTGGCCTTCTTTTGTGGCCTTTCATCTTGAGCGGAGGGGTTACTCGCGGTGGGTCCCTCGCCCTTGGCCTTCTTCTGTGGCCTTCTATCTTGGGTGGAGGGGTTACTCACGGTGGGCCCCTCGCCCTTGGACTTTTTCTATAGCCTTCTATCTTGGGCGGAGGGGTTACTTGCGGTGAGCCCCTCGCCCTTGGCCTTCTTCTGTGGCTTTTCATCTTGGGCGGAGGGGTTACTCGCGGTGAGCCCCTCTCCCTTGGCCTTCTTCTGTGGCCTTCTATCTTGGGCGGGGGGGGGGGGGGGGGGGGGGGTTACTCGCGGTGAGCCGTCACTCTTGGCCTTCTTCTGCGGCCTTCTATCTTAGGCGGAGGGGTTACTCGCGGTGAGCCCCTCGCCCTGAGTTATTTTCTGTAGCATCAAGTTTGGGAAGATGGGTCACTCAAGGTGGATCCCCTCGCCCTAGGCTATTTTCTATCAAACATGGAATCTTGGGAAAGTGGAGCCACTCTAAGTGGATCCCCACACTCCAAGCTATTTTATTATTTGTCCACTTGCTTGAGGACTTCTCAAAATTATCCCCCTCGTGCAGAAGTGTCTTGTAATGCCAAGAGACTTGTGCACGAAACTGTCATACCTTTTATTTATACTTAGCAGTTGCTCAAGACTATGAGCGCTCCGGTGCCCTTGGAGCCTTAGGTGCTAAACTGTCACACCTTACATTTATACTTGACACTTGCTCAAAATTATGAGCGCTCCGGTGACCTTGGAGCCTTTGGTTCTCAACTAGTGCACATTATATTTATATTTGACACTTTCTTAAGACAGTGAGCACTCCGGTGCCCTTGGAGTCTTAGGTGCTCAACTGGTGCACCTTATATTTATACTTGGCACTTGCTTAAGACTGTGAGTGCTCCGGTGCCCTTGGAGCCTTAGGGGCTCATCTAGATCACCTTATATGTATGCCTGGTAATTGCTCAATACTGTGAGCGCTCCTGCGCCCTTGGAGCTGATAAGCATCCAAAACCGTACATTTTATACCCCGAATAGACTTCTTTAGTTGCTAATTCTTGATAATATGGGTCTTATGCTCTTAAATATTCATTGTGCACGCTTAATTGTAGTTGTCTTGTCAAAAGCTACATTTCAAGAAAATTTGCATTAAAATGGAACTAATTCCCTCCCCCGTATCCTAGCCTACCCTAAACCTAGCCTAAACCAACCCCAAAACGTGTGTGTGTTATGTTGGTCCCTTTTTATTATTTTTTAGATTTTTAGATTGAGTCATTTTTATTTTTAGGATTTATTTTTGATTTATTTAGTATTTTCTAGGTTTTGTTTTCTATTTTATCTTTATTTTTATAATTTTAGTTTGATTTTTATTAGTTTTTAGTTTTATTCGGATTAGTTTTAGGAGTTTATTTTTAGTTTATTAGATTTTATATTTTAGGACTTTTGTTTTCATATTTTATTAGATTTTACTTTTTTTTTTTTTGTATTTCTTTTGTTTTATTATTTTAGTTTTTAATAGCTTAGGGTGTTATTTTTTAGTTTTAATATTTTTATTTGTTTTTAGTTTGTTTTATTTTTAGTTAGATTTTATTTTTTATTTTTAGTGTTGTTAATTTTAGTTGTGTTATTTTATTTAAGGGTCACAATTTAAACACACAAAACATATCCTATACCCACACCATAACCCATACACCCTCACACACACAATAATCCCCTACTCCATCTTCTACCTCCCACCTCTTTCTTTCTCCACAAACCCATCTCAACCCTACCAACCTCCATAACCAACACCTCCATCTCCATCATTAACAACCAAACACCACCACTATATAAAACCACTAACCCCATTCTGGCGACTTCCCCCTCACCTACGACGAGCTCCCTACCTTAAAACCGGTGACCTGAACCCACCGGGATCGTAACCCCCTGCCAGCGTGTGACACCCCGACTAATTAAATACCGGGTAGCTACTCCTTTATTAAATTAATTCAAAATGCCAAGTTGGTCCAGTTAATAGCATCACTGTCGAAACATTTTAATGATTACTAACCACCTAGTATTTAAAAAGTAAGTTGCCAAATTTTAATTTAAGTCTGATTAACATGCAACAAGTGTAATGAAGAAGAATAGTACCATTCACCATACTGAAGTAAAAAGAATAACCATCACATAATGTAAATAAAATCTGGAGGAAAACTTCTCACTACAATACCACAACTGAAATAACTGAACTGGATACTGAAACAATACATGCCAAAGTTTAAAAAAAACTGAAATGGAAAGATGTCTCTAATAGAAATGGGCAACATGCCCTACAACTGATAGATAACGAATCTGGAATCCAAATGATAGAAGCGTCTACAAGCAAATCCCTGTAGCTTCTACAAACAGCTACAACTCGACACCTGAATGAGTATCCTATGCATGGTGTCCGTGTGGCTGGGCACCTAAAATAGTTTTACAAGAAAAATAGATTTGAAAGCAAACGGGTCAGAGCCCGAATGTGGAGATATTTTAAAAACCTACAAGTGCTTTAAAAACATTTAAAACATTAAATGTAAAGTACATATTAGGACGTGCACTCACATGAAATTCTCACCTCTCGTCTATCGGTGCACTCCTAACGTAAGTACCCATCTAAAATGACACAACTACTAGCTAAGTGACATCATATCTAGCTAGACTGCCATAGGTTCTACCCTTATTACTCGGTTTTCATTAACATTATAACGATCTCAGTTTAAATAGGTGCTTAACGTAAATTCAGGTTCTCATACAAGAGTAATACAGCTCGTTATAAATTAACCCTCTATGTTATTCCATAGTTACACACAATACTATATGAAAGTTCCCAGTTTATTAAGCGTATATTTCCACAACATAAATATACAATATAAGCACCCCGAGACTAAGCTGCGGTGCACACATACTCTGCTATCCATCCCGGTACATCACGTACATAAGGATCACATATTCCGAATCTCTCAGGAATAGTTCAGATAACGCAAATCACAAATAGTGGAGGCGAACACAGTCACATCACATGGGTCACGCACATACCTGCGCTCCCACGATCAGCGGACTTATTAACATCCCAATAAGTCTTTCTCTGACCTATGTTCATCGAGGTAACCAGTCTAAATCCGGGCAACACAAGGATTAGAGGGCCCTAAGCGAACGCAAACCTCCCGTGATAGCAAGTATGGTAGGTATGTCATACACACAATTCATATATCAATACTAAGTAAACACACATCTTAGTAATCCCGTAGTTTAATTGAAGTACTATTCTCATTCTAGTACCAATATATAATTTATACACTTTATACGATTCTGGTTTATAATCATACGCGCCATAATTTATTCTCACGTCGTAGTAGACACTCACGTCTCAACCCAACTATCCCTTTAATTTAAATCGCTCATATATAATTTACTCCTCAAAATAACACAAACGTCCCAAACCTATCAATACATCATCAAAGGAAGGTTATCTATATCCTCGAACAAGATCACGGGACTCCCAAAATCAAAACAGGCCAAAAAGGCCTAAACTGCCAGCTCGTTAGAAGTCTCGTTCGAACGAGATTCCAGTTCGTTCGAACGAACTGTACCTTCTAACGACATCTCGTTCGAACGAATGTATCAAACGAAATGATAACCTCCGTAGCTTATTGGGTCATTAAGGGTTGGTTAGTGGGTTTAGTGGGTCTATTCCCAATCAGATTTACTTCTCTAATTTTCGTCATTTTTAATTCCTAAAAATACGAAATTACCAAAATACCCTTTATATTGCCGGTATGGCCTAAAAAATACCCCGGAACCCAAACTACACCCCCGACTAGTGTTTTCTGACTATCTCGACCCTTCCGGACGCGTTGGCGCACTCAAAATGACCATACGGTTTATAGAATTTAAATTCACTTTTATAAATAAAATAATTATATCCTGACACGACTGTCACACGCGTCCCAATAAAATGACCAAATTGCCGTATATCAATTTCACGACAAATTTCATAATTCAATATTCTTATAACATCATATATGCTCAATATAGTCAAATACCAACTCACAACTTTTTAGTATTTTACCCGGATTAATTCCCAATTAATTCACATTTAATTAATTAATCCCCAAAATAAATATAGCCAAAAGTACGGGGTATTACATACTTCCCCCCTAATAACTGAATTTCGTCCCGAAATTCGAAACTAGAAAGTACCTGCTAAAAATAACTCTGGATAACGTTCGCGCATCTCATCTTCGCGCTCCCATGTGGACTCCTCGACATTGTGATGTCGCCACTGAACACACACTAACGGAACTATCTTTGACCGCAGCTTCCTCTCACTTCGGTCCAAAATAGCAATCGGCCCCTCCTCGTAGGAGCTATCCAGCTGGAGATCGATGTCCTCCACAGCAATGTGAGAATGAGCCAAATTATCTCTAAGGTATTTCCTTAGCGAGGAAATATGGAACACATCGTGAATTCGATGCAAATGCTCCGGTAATCCAAGTCTATATGCAACCGGTCCGATCCGCTCGATAATAGGAAACGACCCCACATACCTCGGTGCCAACTTTCCCTTCTTCCCGAAACGCATAATCCCCTTCATAGGAGATACTCTGAGCAAAACCTAGTCCCCCACTTGGAACTCTCTGAAAAACCTCTTCGCATCAGCGTAACTCTTCTGTCGATCTTGAGCTACCCGAATGCGACTCCTAATTAACTCAATCCTTGACGAAGTATCCTGAATCACTTCCGGCCCAAGTAGTTTGTTGTCCCCCACCTCTAACCAACATGCTGGGGAACGACAAGGCCTACTGACAGTGCCTCAAACGGAGCCATGCCAATAGTGAACTGATAGGAGTTGTTGTAAGCAAACTCTACCAGTGGAAGGTACTGCTCCCATCCACCCCCGAAGTCAATAATGCACATGCGTAGCATGTCCTCCAACATCTGATTTGTGTGCTCTGTCTGCCCATCGGTCTGCGGATGATAAGCCGTACTCAACCGCAATTCCGTGCCCATGGCCTCCTCGAAACTCTCCCAAAACTGCGAAACAAATATCTTGTCTCTGTCAGACACGATATTTAGGGGTACACCATGAAGTTTCACAATCTCTGAAATGAAGAGCTGGGCATACTGTCCCGTAGTGTAGTCAGTCCTTACGGGTAAAAAGTGAGCAACTTTGGACAACCTATCCACAATTACCCAAACGGAGTCGTGACCCCTCTGCGACGTAGGCAACCCCGTGATAAAGTCCATGGATATGCTCTCCCACATCCACACCGGGACCTCCAACGGCTGTAGTAGTCCTGCCGGTCTCTGATGATCCACATTTACAAGCTGACAAGTGGAGCATTTCGAAACAAACTCGGCGATGTCTTTCTTCATACCGCTCCACCAATACTGGCGTCTCATGTCTTGGTACATTTTGTCCCCTCTGGGATGTACCGCGAACCGTGAGCCGTGCGACTCTGCCATCACCTCGTGTCGCAATTCCTCTCCTTCCGGAACCACCAATCTCCCATTGAAGCGTAATCCCCCGTCTGAGCTAACGGTATAGGACTCGGCTCCCTCTGCTAGTAATCGAACTATCTGCTCCTGACAGAACGAGTCATTAGCCTGTGCCCGTACTACCTTCGTGACAATCTGCGGTGTAACGGTCATCACAGACATGAAAGATCGGGCCACTGCATCCTGGTGTCCCAACTCCTTCCACTTTGCCTTCCACACCTCTGCCACCTCATCTACTGGCCTACGGCTCAACGCGTCTGCTACCACGTTAGCCTTACCCGGGTGATACTGGATATCGAACTGGTAGTCCTTCACAAACTCAAGCCACCTACGCTGCCGCATATTCAACTCCTTCTGCGTGAATAGGTACTGTAGGGACTTGTGGTCCGTGAACAATTGGAAATTCTCCCCCAAAAGATAGTGCCTCCAAATCCGTAGGGCAAATACCACTGCTGCCAACTCCAAATCATGCGTGGGGTAATTCTTCTCGTGAGTCTTAAGCTTACGGGAAGCATAAGCTATGGCCTGTCTCTCCTGCTGTAATACACCTCCAAGCCCTTGCAAAGACGAATCGGTGTAAACCAAATACTCCACTCCCGGTCTCGACAATGCTAACACAGGTGCTGAGGTCAGTTTGTCCTTTAACTCATCAAATGCCAATTGACAGGCATCACTCCAGATGAATGGCACACCCTTACGAGTCAGATGTGTCATAGGACCTGCTATTTTCGAGAAACCCCGAATAAACCTCCTGTAGTATCCTGCTAGGCCCAAGAAACTACGAATCTCAGTCGGTGTCGTGGGCTGTCCCCACTCCCTCACCGCGGATACCTTCCCCGGATCAACAGATATTCCCCGGTCGGAAATAATGTGTCCCAAAAACTGGACCTCCTTCAGCCAAAACCCGCATTTCTCATATTTTGCATACAACTCGTTCTGACGAAAAGTCTGCAAAACCTGCCTCAAATGCTCGGCGTGCTCCTCCTCTGTCTGGGAGTAAACCAGAATATCATCAATGAAGACAATGACAAACTGGTCTAGGAAATCCCTGAACACTCTGTTCATCAAGTCCATAAACACTGCTAGAGCGTTGGTCAAACCGAAAGGCATAACCCGAAACTCGTAAGAACCATATCTCGACAAGAACGCAGTCTTCGAGACATCCTCCTCCCTGATACGCAACTGATGGTATCCCGATCTCAAATCAATCTTCGAGAAGAAAGAAGCTCCTCTCAACTGGTCGAATAAGTCATCATTTCGAGGCAACGGATACTTATTCCGTATCGTGACTTTATTCAACTCCCGGTAGTCCACACACAATCTCAGTGAACCATCCCTCTTCTTCACAAACAAAACTGGAGCGCCCCAAGGTGAGGTACTCCTACGAATAAAACCCCGGCCTAACAGCTGCTCTATCTGATCTCGTAGCTCTCGCATCTCTGCCGGAGCCATACGGTACGGTGCGCGTGCTATAGGCCTCGTATCTGGCAATAGGTCTATAACAAAATCTATTTCTCGACTGGGGGGTAGGCCTGGTATCTCCTGAAACACATCCGAATACTCCCTGACTACTGGGATAGAATCTAAAGGAATCACTACCTCCTTAGAGGTATCCTCCTCAATGTAATACAGATGAGCGGTCGATCCTCCCTCTGGGCGAGGCATCGCCACTACAAACATCTCTTGCCCCGGAATGGCAAAGACAATGCTCCCGCTGAAGCAATCAATCATGGCCCTATAAGCTACGAGCCAATCCATACCGATAATCACATCGTGAACATGCATATCTAATACCAACATATCTGCAGGTAATACCAGACTACCAATCCCTACTCCCACTCTCCGGCATATAAAGAATATAAGTGACCCACTCCCCAATGGTGAGTCGACACACGTCACTGTGCTCTCTGCCGTAGCTAACAATCCTAAAGCTTTCGCGAAGTGTGTAGCTATAAAACAATGTGTAGCCCCCGTATCAAATAATACCCGACCCATAGTGCCATGGATAGGAAACGTACCCTTAATCGCGGGCGGTGCCTGTGGAACTGCAGCCTGGTGAACGTTATAGACACATCCATACTGTAGCTGCCCCTGCTGAACTGGGACTGCTGGAATGGGTGGCAATGCTGCCATCTGTGGCGGTGCGGGGAGAGCGGCGGGAAACATAGGCCTCTGTGGCTCCTGGCGAGCACCCTGTTGCTGCTGTTGTGGGGCCCTGCCCCTATCAGGACAATCCTGTCGCTTATGGCCAGTCTTGCCACAAACAAAACACTTCCCTGAAAAGTTCCCTCCTCTCTGCCCCTGCGGTCCCCGGCCCTAGTGGCCGTTACCGTTCCTCCCTTAGCCCTGCTGGCCCTGGTGAAACTGCTGCCCATTCTGCCCCTGTTGGCCCTGATGGCCCTGACGGAAACCTCCCTGTCCCTGTCTGTAGTTACCTGATCGGAACCTCTTCTGATCCCCCTGCTGGGTACCCTGCTCACCTTGTCTCTGCCCCTGAATAGATTGTGCCCCACCGGCACCATGTCCTCCAGTCCTGCCCTGATGGCTAGACTCTCCCGACCTCTTGCCCTCAGCCATATGAAAGCGGTGGTCATGGCAGTGTAACAAAGCAGCGTTAACCACATCAGAATACGTGGCCAACGAAAGGTTCCCCAACAGATGCTGACGGATCCTCCATGTCAACCCGTCCGTGAACTTCTCAATCTTCTTCTTCTCTGTTGGTATCTCATCTGGAACGATATTCAACAGATTCGTGAACTCGGCCTCATACTCGGCAACGGTCTTACCCTCTTGCCTCAGATTCATCAGTTTCCTCCTCATTTCCGTGTGAACAGCCGACGGAAAGTACTTGCGGTCAAACCGCACCCAGAAGTCCTGAATAGTGAGAGTATCCCTCTCCTCCACGGTGGTAATAGACTCCCACCACTGCAGTGCAGATCCAACTAGCTTGAAAGTAGCTAGCACCTGCTTCTGAACGTCCGTGCACTCATACATCCTCAAGTGCCTCTGCATATCCTTCCTCCACTGGCTCGAGACTACCACATCTGAGCTACCTGCAAACTCTGGCGGATGCGCTTTCTGAAAAGCGTCACGTACACGCTCCCAAGCAGACGGGAATGCATTTGCCTGTACTGGCGCGACAACCGGCGCCTGAGGTGGTGCCTGCTGAACAATGGCAATTGCAGCATTTACCGCTTGGGCTACTATAGTTGCAACCTCAGCGGCGTTCATCATGCCCTGAACTGGAGCGGGCTGGGGTTCGGGCGTTGCATCCCTGGAAACTCGTCGTGCACGTCGTGGAGGCATCTGAAATAAGAATGAAGTTTATAAGTTCGTAGTTATAAACTTAATATAGCTGAAGAACGTAGCATACACAAAAAGAGTACAACAGTCCTATAATATAGGGCTCTATATCAAAGAAACTTAGCGGAAACATAATAAGCCGTCAGATCCTAAAGGACACTAGAACCTGATGCTCTGATACCACCTGTGACACCCCGACTAATTAAATACCGGGTAGCTACTCCTTTATTAAATTAATTCAAAATGCCAAGTTGGTCCAGTTAATAGCATCACTGTCGAAACATTTTAATGATTACTAACCACCTAGTATTTAAAAAGTAAGTTGCCAAATTTTAATTTAAGTCTGATTAACATGCAACAAGTGTAATGAAGAATAATAGTACCATTCACCATACTGAAGTAAAAAGAATAACCATCACATAATGTAAATAAAGTCTGGAGGAAAACTCCTCACTACAATACCACAACTGAAATAACTAAACTGGATACTGAAACAATACATGCCAAAGTTTAAAAAAAACTGAAATGGAAAGATGTCTCTAATAGAAATGGGCAACATGCCCTACAACTGATAGATAACGAATCTGGAATCCAAATGATAGAAGCGTCTACAAGCAAATCCTTGTAGCTTCTACAAACAGCTACAGCTCGACACCTGAATGAGTATCCTATGCATGGTGTCCTTGTGGCTGGGCACCTAAAATAGTTTTACAAGAAAAATAGATTTGAAAGAAAACGGATCAGAGCCCGAATGTGGAGATATTTTAAAAACCTGCAAGTGCTTTAAAAACATTTAAAACATTAAATGTAAAGTACATGTTAGGACGTGGACTCACATGAAATTCTCACCTCTCGTCTATCTGTGCACTCCTAACGTAAGTACCCATCTAAAATGACACAACTACTAGCTAAGTGACATCATATCTAGCTAGACTGCCATAGGTTCTACCCTTATTACTCGGTTCTCATTAACATTATAACGATCTCAGTTTAAATAGGTGCTTAACGTAAATTCAGGTTCTCATACAAGAGTAATACAGCTCGTTATAAATTAACCCTCTATGTTATTCCATAGTTACACACAATACTATATGAAAGTTCCCAGTTTATTAAGCGTATATTTCCACAACATAAATATACAATATAAGCACCCCGAGACTAAGCTGCGGTGCACACATACTCTGCTATCCATCCCGGTACATCACGTACATAAGGATCACATATTCCGAATCTCTCAGGAATAGTTCAGATAACGCAAATCACAAATAGTGGAGGCGAACACAGTCACATCACATGGGTCACGCACATACCTGCGCTCCCACGATCAGCGGACTTATTAACATCCCAATAAGTCTTTCTCTGACCTATGTTCATCGAGGTAACCAGTCTAAATCCGGGCAACACAAGGATTAGAGGGCCCTAAGCGAACGCAAACCTCCCGTGATAGCAAGTATGGTAGGTATGTCATACACACAATTCATATATCAATACTAAGTAAACACACATCTTAGTAATCCCGTAGTTTAATTGAAGTACTATTCTCATTCTAGTACCAATATATAAATTATACACTTTATACGATTCTGGTTTATAATCATACGCGCCATAATTTATTCTCGTGTCGTAGTAGACACTCACGTCTCAACCCAACTATCCCTTTAATTTAAATCGCTCATATATAATTTACTCCTCAAAATAACACAAACGTCCCAAACCTATCAATACATCATCAAAGGAAGGTTATCTATATCCTCGAACAAGATCACGGGACTCCCAAAATCAAAACAGGCCAAAAACACGCGACAAGCTCAGATAACTACTTGAAAGTCTCTATAAGAATGGAAGAAGGAGGCGTCTATCAAAACCCCGCAACATCCACATGTGCTGCAGCAAAGGATACCTGGAATAGAGTCAAGCTTGGCGCCCTTGTGGTTGGACACCTAAAAGGTTTTTAAAATTTTTATAGCAAGGGTTAATACCCAAAAACATTTGAAAACATTTAACAAATGATTAACTTGCAGTAATAAATAAATATGCATGCTCTTCATATTTTAGTTAGTGCCGCACTCTCTTGAGGACTTCCTCACCCCTCCCCTAATGTGCACTACTAACGCTTCCAATTAATTTACTAGGTCCTATGCCCTGACCCATTGTTTATTTTAACCCTTGAACTTTACCAACTCTAAACGAGTATGCCTTAAATCATGATTTTTTTTAAGTTATTATAAACGTCAACTTATTTAAATCATTACTCCTTTTAATTCCATATAACATTCACACCAGTTATACACCTAATACATTTTTCACTATGTATTAATTGTTCCCTATATAATTATTTACCTAATTATATAATTCAATCATATTACAGTATTCACAAACATACTGAAATAACATTTAATGCCAACTTTCGACCGAGTAAGAATACTCACAAAATATAAATTTTTCCAAGTACTATCCCACTAGGTGTATTCACGTAACCTAGTTATCCAAGTTAGATTCGCTCACTAACTTAGTTTAACATACGAATTGGAGGCGGTCATATTCCTTGCCTGAAAGTGAGATGCCCCTCACCCATATAATGGACGCTATGACCTGGGATTATACTCGCCCTACCCCTCAAGCTATGGGATTCATCCACTATGAGCAACCCCCCCTATAGCACTAGAGTATATAATAGTAATATTCAATCTCTGATATTAATGCACACACACTATATATATATATACTATCACACACCGTATATATATATATAAATAAAATGTCCCGGCTACACCATGTACTAAATCCGTAACACCAGCCTGTTTTATTTATTAAGAGTTTATGGTCCAACTCTAACTATTAATTAATTTGCACATTAATTAATTTAGTCACCTTTGGTGTCGCTCCCACCATAAATTTGGACTTACTCTCGTAGCCCGAAATAGCCTCACTCGAGTCTAAATTCCCGACTCTCGAATTTATAATCATAACGTGTCACCCGAAACTTTCCTCAAATCCTAATTAACTTTACTCATTATTAATTAGGTTTAGACTCATGTATTAATTTCCCCATAATTAATTACATAAGGATTTATTATATAAAATTTTCTTTTATACACATAACTGGGCAGAATTGTCGAAATCTGCCGACCTTCGATCGATCGATCGAACAGGTCTTCATCTTCTTCGCGAAGACTGAATCAGCCATGGACGGAAATTCTCAAACCCTAATTCCTTCTACCAGTAACCTCAAGCCCTCTTAGCATTAATACATGCTAGAAACCTTATTAGGGACCTCCATAATGTTCACCAACATCATTAATTCGTCCATTAACTACAGTTTCTGGATTTGGGGAAAAATTCATCTTTAACCCTTAACCCATTTACATCCCAAATCCCTTCACGAAATTCGTTTCTAATTATTCAGATATCATCCTACCAGACATGTATCAGTTCATAATATTAGATTTCTACCAGAATTTTCATTAAAATTCGTAAATCAGATTATCACTTTTCAAAACCTCATGTTTATGCCATGAACACCCAAAACGAATTTTTGATCAAACACATCACATGAATATGAATTTCAAAACAGATTTAATACTATTACAAGTTATCCACTTGCCTTAGGTTTTGTAGTGTCTCATTCGGAGATGAATTCCAAGGTTGAAGATGATCCTTGTTGGCTCTCTAGTGATCCCAAAATTGCCTTTAACTGCTATTAGGGTTCCTTAATCCAATTAGCCTTTTTCTAAAACTCTATCAGCCGTTATATCATTCCCCCAAATTCCTTAATTTACCTAAATCCCGTTTTTTGCCTAATGGGCCAAGCCCAAGTGACCCAAATGCCCCCGTGTGGGCCCGGCTATGTCTAAAAATGCCCCGTGACCTGTTTACTACCCCGGGTACACTTTTTCGACTATCTCAGCCCATCCGGACTCAACCGTACACTCAAAATTGGCAGCCGAATTAATTTATAAAAATGTTTATCCCCTCACCCCTTTAGTCTATACCGACTCCCGGTTGAGATAAGTGCTCGAAATGACTTAACTAAATAATTACTATTCACTTAGTAAATAACTTCCCGTAAATATTAACCATTTATTCCTCGATTAATATTTAAATAATATTTCCCTAATTAATTCAATTAAATTACGATTCACAAGTAATTTTAAATTCCCGAATTAATTAAATATTTAATGCATGAAAATGCGGGGTGTTACATACTCCCCCTCTTACAAAGGAATTTCGTCCCTGAAATTAGGTCATACCTGTGATGAAAAGCTCTGGATACTGCTCCCGTATATCCTCCTCCTGCTCCCAGGTAGACTCGTCAATGTTGTGATAACCCCACTGTACTCTAACTAGTGGAACAACCTTGGATCGTAATTTCCGCTCACTACGGTCTAGGATAGCCACCGGCCTCTCCTCATATGAGATGTCTGGCTGTAAATCAATTTCTTCAAGTGGAATGTGCCAGAAGGCCCTCTCACTCCTGCGATATTTCTTCAGCGATGCTACATGAAACACGTCGTGTATCCGTTGAAGATGCTCCGGTAATCCTAGCCTGTAGGCTACAGGCCCCACCCTCTCGATAATAGGGAAAGGTCTCACGTACCTCGGTGCTAGTTTACCCTTCTTGCCGAACCTCATCACCCCTTTCATGGGGGACACCCTGACCAATACCTGATCCCCAACCTCTAACTCCACGTGTCTCCGTGAAGCATCAGCGTAACTTTTCTGCCTATCCTGAGCTATCCGAATCCTTCCTCGGATCAGCTCTATCTTGGAAGATGTCTCCTGAACAATCTCCGGCCCCAACAGTTTGTTGTCCCCCACCTCTAACCAACAAACGGGTGAACGACAAGGTCTCCCGTATAATGCCTCGAATGGTGCCATACCGATCGTGAATTGGTAAGAGTTATTATACGCAAACTCTACCAGAGGAAGATATTTCTCCCAACCTCCCCCAAAGTCTAGTATACACATTCTGAGCATATCTTCCAACATCTAATTGACTCTCTCGGTCTGCCCGTCAGTCTGTGGGTGATAGGCTGTACTCAATCGTAACTCCGTGCCCATGGCCTCCTGAAAACTCTGCCAAAAATGGGCTACAAAGATCTTGTCCCTATCCGACACAATATTAATCGGTACCCCGTGTAGTTTAACAATCACCGCTATGAATAGCTGTGCATAACGCATCGTCTTAAAGTCTGCGCGAACTGGTAGGAAGTGGGCCACCTTGGTCAACCGATCCACAATAACCCATATGGAATCGTGACCCTTCTATGATGTCGGTAATCCTATAATGAAGTCCATAGAGATGCTCTCCCACTTCCACACAGGAATTTCAAGTGGCTGTAGCATCCCTGATGGTCAACTTTCACAAGCTGACACGTGGCACATTTCGAAACAAATTCTGCTATGTCTCGTTTCATCCCTGCCCACCAATACTGCCTCCTCATATCTTGATACATCTTATCCCCACCGGGATGTACCGCGAATCTCGACCCATGAGACTCTGTCATAACAGCGTGCCTCAACTCCGCATCCTCTGGCACAATCAACCTCCCATTATGGCGTAAGCCTCCCTCCGAGCTGATCGAGTAACCCTCTGCTCCCTCAGCTAGAAACTGGCCCACCCTATCCCGGCAGGTCTGATCCTCTGCCTGGGCTCCCACAACCCGCATAATGATCTCGGGTGTGATGGATAATGCTGACATGCAAGCCCTGGCTACGTCATCCTCGTATCGAAGTTCTCTCCACTTCGCTTTCCAGACTTCTGATATATCCCCAGTCGGTCTACGACTCAATGCATCTGCCACCACATTAGCCTTACCAGGATGATACTGAATATCAAACTGATAGTCTTTCACGAATTCTAGCCATCGCCTCTGTCTCATATTCAAATCCTTATGAGTGAATAGATACTGAAGTGATTTGTGATCCGTGAATAGCGTGAACTTCTCCCCCAGGAGATAATGTCTCCATATCCTCAAAGCAAAAACGACTGCTGCTAACTCCAGGTCGTGAGTGGGGTAATTCTTCTCGTGGGTCTTTAGCTTCCTGGACGCATAAGCTATAGCCCTTTCCTCCTGCTAAAGCACACCCCCAAGTCCCTGTAAGGATGCGTTAGTGTAAACCCGATACTCTAATCCTCCTTTCGGCAATGCAAGCACGGGCGCAGATGTCAACCTGTCCTTTAACTCGTCGAAGGCTAATTGACAGTGATCATCCCAAGTGAAAGGTACCCCTTTCCGGGTAAGATTTGTCAAAGGTCCTGCAATCTTCGAGAATCCTTTGATGAACCGTCTGTAATAACCGTCCAACCCCATAAAATTGCGCACTTCTGTCGGTGTCGTGGGCTGTCCCCACTCCCTCACCGCCGATACTTTACTTGGATCCACTGCAATACCCCGGTCTGACACCACGTGGCCAAGGAACTGAACCTCCCGTAGCCAAAATCCACACTTACCGAATTTCGCATAGAGTTGGTGATCCCGTAATGTCTGTAACACTATACGTAGGTGCTCTGCGTGCTCCTCCTCGGTACGTGAGTAGATCAGGATGTCATCAATGAACACGATAACAAACTGATCGAGAAACTCCCTGAATACTCTGTTCATGAGGTCCATGAACACTGCTGGTGCATTGGTGAGTCCGAATGGCATCACCCTGAACTCGTAAGATCCATACCGCGACAGGAAAGCGGTCTTCGGAACATTTTCCTCTCGGATACGTAATTGATGATATCCTGACCTTAAGTCGACCTTAGAGAAATAAGACGCCCCTTTCAACTGGTCAAAAAGGTCGTCAATCCTAGGCAACGGATACTTATTCCGTATCGTGGCCTTATTCAGCTCTCTATAGTCCACGCATAACCGTAGTGAACCATCTCGCTTTTTCACAAATAACACCGGTGCACCCCACGGCGATTTACTCCGTCGTATGAAACCCTGACCTAGAAGCTGCTTAATCTGCTCCCTCAGCTCACGCATCTCTGAAGGGGCCATACGGTATGGGGCCCGAGCAATTGGCCTCGTCCCCGATGCTAAATCGATCACAAATTCGATTTCCCTGCTAGGTGGCAACCCTGGTATCTCCTTAAACACATCCTCAAAGTCTCTCACCACTGGGATTGAATCCAACGGAATAGCCACCTCCTGTGAGGTTTCCTCCTCAATGTAATACAAGTGTGTGCGTGACCCTCCCTCGGGTAGTGGCATTGCTATTAAGAACATCTCTTGCCCTGGAATGGAGAACACGATAGTCCTTTCGTAGCAATCCACCGTCGCCCGATAACCTGACAACCAATCCATACCCAGGATGACATCGTACCCCTCCATATCTAACACTAGTAGGTCCGCTGCTAAACTAAGTCTCCCAATCAAAATGTCCACACCCCGACAAATCGAGTGAATCGTGGCCCTGCTGCCAACTGGCGACTCTACACACATCCGAAGACCTCCCGCGGTCTCTAGTAGTCCGGCCCATTTAACAAAATTTAGTTTAATGAATGAATGCGATGCTCCTGTATCAAAGAGAATACTACCCTCATAACCATGAATGAGAAACATACCCTCAACTGCTGGTGGTGCTTGCTGCGCCGGGGGATTAGGAACATCCCGGACGTTATACACACGTCCGTTGTGCATCTGCCCCTGCTGAGGTGGGGCGGGTGGGGCTGGTGCTGCTGGTGGTAATTGCCCCCGTTGCCCCTGTTGGGCCTTCTGCTGTTGACCTCTGCCCCTCTGTGGGCATTCCCTCTTGAAGTGTCCTGGCTGGCCACACACAAAGCAGCGTCTCTGTCCATCCCCCTGTCGTTGGCCCTGTTGGCCTCCCCCATTGTTCCCTTGGCCCTGACGGCCTTGAGGAGCCTGCTGCTGCTGATTCGGGCTCGGCTGCCCCTGCCTGAAGCCCTGTCCCCCTGTCGGAAACCACCAGGCTTAAACTTCTTAGCCTGATTCCCTTGCTGACTACTCGCCTGCTGCTAATCACCACTAGTGTCACTACTAATAACAGCCTTGCCCTGTTGGCTCGGCTCCCCTGTTCGCTTGCTCCCCTTCGCATGGAAGCGATGGTCCTGGTAATGTACAAGTGCGGCATTAACAGCGTCTGTATACGTCAGTAACGTCGGATTCCCAATCAAGTGTTTCCTGATCCTCTAGGCTAATCCATCCATAAACCTCGATTTCTTCCGCTCCTCATCGCTCACCTCATTTGGCACAAAGTTTGCCAAATGGGTGAACTCTTCCTCGTAGTCTGCCACTGATCGGTCACCCTGAACTAAATCACTGAATTTCTTCCTCATCTCAGTCTCTACTACTGGTGGAAAGTATTTGCGGTTGAACCGCACCGAAAACTCTGCTATCGGCATTAAGTCTCGCTCCCCGGCGGTGGTAACTGACTCCCACCACTGTAAGGCAGCCCCTGATAGACGAAAGGTAGCAAGCATCTGCTTCTGTACCTCGGTACTCTCTACCATGCGCAGATGGCGCTGAATGTTCTTCTTCCAGTCACAAGCCTCTATCACATCTGTACTACCCCGGAACTCAGGTGGGTGACCCTTCTGAAAGGTCTCCCTAACTCTCTGCCAAGATGGTGGCCCCACTGGACCCTGAACTGCTGGTGCCACTGGAGGCGGTGCCTGGGGCTGTGGAAAGTGAGCTGCCATAGCTCTCATTCCTGTTTCGACCGCCTGGGCCACTATCACTGCCACCTGAGTAGTGGAAATCAATTCGGGTGGGGGTGGTGGTAGCGGTACCTGTGGCTCCTGATGAGCCTCCCTGATTTCATCCCTAGCCTCAGCCCTCTCGGCTCTCAGTCTCCTCGGTGGCATCTGAAATAGATTTAATTGTATAAGTACACAATTTACACAAAATTATACACAACAGAAATACGATATCTCACAAGAGGAAAATGAATCAACAGTCCTAATAATAGGGCTCTATAACAACGAGTGCTACACTGAAACATAGAAAGCCGCACAGATCTTAAGGACACTAGAACCCAATGCTCTGATACCATCTGTGACACCCCGCCTAATTAATCCAGGGTGATCAGTCCTAAATCAAGTTAGAAAAGGTTTCTCAGTTGGTCCATTCTTAGCATCACTGTCGTCTTTTTAAATTACTAACCACCTAAGTGAGAAAAATAGACTGGTGCCAGTTTTTATCTTTCAATTAATTAAATTAAAACTCATGCGGAACATACAACAATACACAATCACAGTTAATTAAAATAACCATCCACAAATAAAATACCTAACCGAATAAACCATCGGTCCAAATAACCAATACAAGTAAATATCAGGAAAACATCTCAACAAGTCTACTACTGATAAATGAGCTGTGAGCGACAAGCTCAAATAACTACTAGAAAGTCTCTATAAGAATGGAAGAAGGAGGCGTCTATCAAAACCCCGCAACATCCACATGTGCTGCAGCAAAGGATACCTGGAATAGAGTCAAGCTTGGCGCCCTTGTGGTTGGACACGTAAAAGGTTTTTAAATTTTTTATAGCAAGGGTTAGTACCCAAAAACATTTGAAAACATTTAACAAATGATTAACTTGCAGTAATAAATAAATATGCATGCTCTTCCTATTTTAGTTAGTGCCGCACTCTCTTGAGGACTTCCTCACCCCTCCCCTAATGTGCACTACTAACGCTTCCAATTAATTTACTAGGTCCTATGCCCTGACCCATTGTTTATTTTAACCCTTGAACTTTACCAACTCTAAACGAGTATGCCTTAAATCATGATTTTTTTTAAGTTATTATAAACGTCAACTTATTTAAATCATTACTCCTTTTAATTCCATATAACATTCACACCAGTTATACACCTAATACATTTTTCACTATGTATTAATTATTCCCTATATAATTATTTACCTAATTATATAATTCAATCATATTACAGTATTGACAAACATACTGAAATAACATTTAATGCCAACTTTCGACCGAGTAAGAATACTCACAAAATATAAATTTTTCCAAGTACTATCCCACTAGGTGTATTCACGTAACCTAGTTATCCAAGTTAGATTCGCTCACTAACTTAGTTTAACATACGAATTTGAGGCGGTCATATTCCTTGCCTGAAAGTGAGATGCCCCTCACCCATATAACGGACGCTATGACCTGGGATTATACTCGCCCTACTCCTCAAGCTAGGGGATTCATCCACTACGCGCAACCTCCCCCTATAGCACTAGAGTATATAATAGTAATATTCAATCTCTGATATTAATGCACACACACTATATATATATACTATCACACACCGTATATCTATATAAAAATAAAATGTCCCGGCTACACCATGTACTAAATCCGTAACACCAGCCTGTTTTATTTATTAAGAGTTTATGGTCCAACTCTAACTATTAATTAATTTGAACATTAATTAATTTAGTCACCTTTGGTGTCGCTCCCACCATAAATTTGGACTTACTCTCGTAGCCCGAAATAACCTCACTCGAGTCTAAATTCTCGACTCTCGAATTTATAATCATAACGTGTCACCCAAAACTTTCCTCAAATCCTAATTAACTTTACTCATTATTAATTAGGTTTAGACTCATGTATTAATTTCCCCATAATTAATTACATAAGGATTTATTATATAAATTTTTCTTTTATACACATAACTGGGCAGAATTGCCGAAATCTGCCGACCTTCGATCGATCGACCCCAGACCTTCAATCGATCGATCGAACATGTCTTCGTCTTCTTCGCGAAGACTGAATCAGCCATGGACGGAAATTCTCAAACCCTTATTCCTTCTACCAGTAACCTCAAGCCCTCTTAGCATTAATACATGTTAGAAACCTTATTAGGGACCTCCAGAATGTTCACCAACATCATTAATTCGTCCATTAACTACAGTTTCTGGATTTGGGGAAAAATTCATCTTTAACCCTTAACCCATTTACATCCCAAATCCCTTCACCAAATTCGTTTCTAATTATCCAGATATCATCCTACTAGATATGTATGAGTTCATAATATCAGATTTCTACCAGAATTTTCATTAAAATCGTAAATCAGATTATCACTTTTCAAAACCTCATGTTTATGCCATGAACACCCAAAACGAATTTTTGATCAAACACATCACATGAATATGAATTTCAAAAAAGATTTAATACTATTGCAAGTTATCCACTTGCCTTAGGTTTCGTAGTGTCTGATTCGGAGATGAATTCCAAGGTTGAAGATGATCCTTGTTGGCTCTCTAGTGATCCCAAAATTGCCTTTAACTGCTATTAGGGTTCCTTAATCCAATTAGCCTTTTTCTAAAACTCTATCAGCCATTATATCATTCCTCCAAATTCCTTAATTTACCTAAATCCCATTTTTTTGCCTAATGGGCCAAGCCCAAGTGACCCAAATGCCCCCTTGTGGGCCGGCTATGTCTAAAAACGCCCCGTGACCCGTTTACACCCCCGGGTACACTTTTTCGACTATCTCGACCCATCCGGGCTCAACCGTACACTCAGAATTGGCATCCGAATTAATTTATAAAAATGTTTATCCCCTCACCCCTTTAGTCTATACCGACTCCCGGTTGAGATAAGTGCCTACCCTGTCATTAATACTCGAAATGACTTAAATAAATAATTACTATTCACTTAGTAAATAACTTCCCGTAAATATTAACCATTTATTCCTCGATTAATATTTAAATAATATTTCCCTAATTAATTCAATTAAATTACAATTCACAAGTAATTTTAAATTCCCGAATTAATTAAATATTTAATGCATGAAAATGCGGGGTGTTACAGATTTGTTCTCTTTCTCTACTCTTTTATTGTATATAACTTTGATTATTTGTTCATCATGTTTAATATCATGTTAGGCTATATCCCCTTTCATGGTATGGGGGAAACCCTTATTTGATGCTATTTTATTTTAATTAATTTAATTACTTGAAAATTCCCTTTGAATATTAATTTTGACCCCCCACCCTTAAATTTACGTTTCGAGAGAGGGTAAATGATTTTCGGGAGAAAATCGAAATTCTAGTTATAATACCCATTTTAGATTTGAACTAGAGATAGGGGTTTCTTAAGTGGAGTATTATAACTTCAATTTCAATTCTAAATTTATTTTCTACGATTGACATAAATTTTAATTGATTGATCCTAGCGGGTGATTAATTAAAAGGAGTGTGGATCTAATTTCTAGAGTTGTGGGATATTAAACTTAATTTTCTAAAATGTTACTATTAAAATTACATTTACAACAAGAGTTGATTTGTTATTTTGATATTAATTTGGGAGAATTCAATTAATTAAATTAATTAGTTAGAATAGCCAAAATTTGTGGTGTAATCCCACTCCTTGATTGTTCTCACATTTATTTACCTCATTCTATCTCTTATTTTAGTTTAGACTTTATTTTTTATTTTAGTAACTTTCTAGTTAGTTGTTATCATCTCTCATTTAGTTTAGTTTAGTATTATTTCACCTCACCTCACCCAATTATTTTAATATTGAAAAAGCTAAAAAAATTAGAAAAAGTGAAAAAGCACAAAAAGAAAATAAAAAGTGAATTACAAAAAGAAAATAAAAAGTGAGTTTATCTCTAGCTTACCCCCTGGAAGTGGATTGATACCCTTACTTACCTCTACGCTTGGATTTGTTATATTTGTAGGTAATTGACATTTTTATTAGATGAGCTTTTCAAGCAATGACAAATATACACCGAAAAGCATTTTCTATCGAATGGCGCTGTTGCCATTCCGGGGATCGTGAAGCTCAGAGCGGATTTCAACTTGTAGTTCATTTTTTTTTTGCACTTTATTATTTTTTTTGTACCATTTTTATATCTTTAGAAGGCTTGTATTAGGATTTTATCCTTGGTTTGTATTGCGGTGCTTAGAGACACCTTTATTTTAATTTTCATTTTAAAAATTGTAATAATTGAAGAAAGGGTGTTAGGGAAATCGGACAAGGTAGGGAGAGTGTGTCCAAAGACGAGGATTTAGAAGCCTCTCTACCTTGGGTCGGTAGGACTTCCGGGATGACTGAGATAGGCGTATTCTCCCCCCGGTCGATTCAAATTTTTCGGCACCCCACGACCTAAAAATCTTGGGAGGTACATTTCTTGAACCCTCGCGCCTCTCCTGTTAGTGAGTCAATTATTTGGTGTGCTTTGCGTGCTCTTACTTGATTTTATTCTCGCATTTATTTTCGAATGGTGTGATGAATTAATTAATTAAGACCTACACCCGGTCACTGACGAGAAGGGATTTCATCACCCGACTCACTCGCTTACCATTGTGTGCTACAATAGCCATAACTAAATATAAAATCTATTAACTAGGTAGCCCACTAGTAGAATATTTTGCAAAGGCGATCACAAAGAGATTTTCGTGAATTTTTTATCGCCCACGGACTTAATTCTAATTTGACTATCCGTTTACTAAATTCAAAGATAAAAATTGGCTATGTGCTAGTTAGTAAATTTTCTTGACTTGTATGTGTCCATTTTATTTTTTTGGTAGTCAGTTTTAATTAGTTCGTCCAATCAATAGTCCATATTTTTTCCCACCTTTTCTTCCAAAAAATTCAAAAAACTTTTCTTCTATTATTTTTATAAAAAATCCAAAAATATTTTCTTTCTTTACTTTTATAGAAAAATCCAAAAATATTTTCTTTCCTTTTGAAAAAAAAAATTATAAAATCCAAAAAAAATATTTCTCTCCACATGGCCGAAGAACGTCCTTTACAGGACTACTTTGGTCATTTTTCATTGACACGTGACACGTGTAAGAGTGATCCTGAGCCGTCTTTTTATGATATTTTTCATGATTTCACCTCTCTCAAGAGTACCGTGGAAACTCTTAACCCGCCCATGCACGCACCTCATTTTTCATCACCCTCGGTGTCAAGTGTCGATGTGTCTCATCCTTTGTTGTGCACCCATTGTTATTATGCCTATCACATGTCCCATGAATGACCTTACATTCCATATCCATCCGAGCCCACCATGGAACATGTGTATCCGTATGACACTGTTCCAGAACTCACCTCGGTTTATTATCCCGATATACCCAATTCCGAGTGGTGTGAGTACCTGAGTTATTCGTGGAGGCCTGATCACCCTTCCACGCAATACGAATATCAACCTGATGTTGTGGATCCACACACGTTCCAACATTTGTCAAGGCAACCTTGTGCACCCATTCACGATCAGTTCCCTCACTACGCACCTCATGAGCATCAACCAATTGTCCATCATGAAAGCGATCCTTTTGTGTATGATTAACTTGGACCCACTCCACCCACTTCATTTGAGTTTTCTCTATATAGTCATGATCATAGCTAGTTGTGTCCACCTCAACCACCACCACCACCCGTCACTCCACCACCTCCATCCACCTCTGCTCTCGAGGCACTCTTGCAACAATTTATCATCGAGCAAGAGAAAGCCACTTAAATTCAAACATAAGCTCTACAAAGGCTTGAACAACGATTAAATGAATTGGAGTGTGCGAGAGATTCGACCATACCCATGGATCCACCCATCGTTGAAATCGAGTGTGATTATGGTGTGTCCTCTTGTGACACGTATTTTGAGTGTGACCAACCCTATCCTCCCGTGAATTTTGAGGTTGAGACCATTCCATAGTCCGGGCCTCAAGTCGACAAATGTGTTGAGTTACCTTTCATTAGTGAGCCTGGTCCAATCCCACCATGTCCACATGAACCCCCCTTTGAGGTTCCCACTCACGAGATATCCAAAAATTTGCCACAGCTTTTACCTTATGCCCCAATTGCCTATGTCTCTGACATGGCCATATCTTTTAGGTTCGCTCCGGCTACGAGTGCTCACCATTGTACCAAGATAGCGTCAGATATGGTTCCCACCTCTCTTGATATGGATCCTACCCCGTCATATTTGGCTCCCCTTGAGCCGAATATTGATGTTGATTCATCTATCTCAGATCTTAATGCCTCGTTAGACCCTTTCACCACATCGGATGGCGACATAATGCTGGATAAGTTGATCACTCCCTCGTTCATTTCCACACTTCCTCCTGCAAGTTCCCTTGTGGATCACTCCGTGCCTCATGAGGAGTGTGTGTCTCCCACTCTTGAGTTAGATCATCTTCCTCCACCATTTATCCCACCCGATCCACCATTTATCCCACCCGACCCATCATTTATCCCACCCTTTACCCCACTCATTGTTCCTTCCACCCTACCACCTGGTTTGGATCTTGATTTTAAACATTTCAAGTTTCCATATATAGTTTTAGATCCTCACCTGAAATCATCCCCCACCCATGAGAGTATTTGTGGTGCTACTCTCCACTTTCGTGACACCGAGCTTGTTCCTCCATGCACACCACTTTCTTCTGGTGTTGATTTTTCTTCTCAACAGCTAACTGTTATCATCGCCCATTCATATAACGGCCGTGTCCTTTCTATGAGGCCCACCCCATTCCTATATCCACACCCTTTTGCCTTCCCATCCAACTTGAGCACCATTATTATAGGGCCCTAGTTGCCCTCACCTTCCGGTTCAATAAGGCCCGTGATCGATGCTTCGTCACCCATGCCTTTCTCACTTTTACCCTAATACCCACCCATCCATGGTCCACCGATGCTTTGCATCATGTAATGTATTTTGCCATACAAGTTTATTGACCATTTCTAGCCGTTATCCAATAAGATTAACGCTTCAGTCTTGTTTGAGTTGATTCCCATCACCCCAATTTTTTTGTCGCCCCACGCCATCATCTTTATGGTGAGATCCCTTCGGTCTGGCTGAAGACATTAAACTTAGCGCTATCGGGAGGCAACCCACATTTCTTGTACTAGTCTCATTCTGTTTGGGGGTGGTGTTTCCATCACCCTATGTTTTGCCACGTTTATAGACTTATACATTATTTTTCTCTCTTCATTCAGGTTTCATTTTGGCTTCATCTGTCCACTTCATTAGTGGTTCATTCTGGTAATCTCTTTCCTACCTTATGCTCTCAATTTTAAAAATCATTTTACTTAACATCGAGGACGATGTTCCTTTTTGTTTGGGGGTGGGGAATTTTATCAAAATTGGACCTCTTTTGAATTTTTTTGATTTTTGAACCTGATTTTTAAAATTTCATGAAGTTTCTTTCATCTCACTCATTGATGTGAATTTTCAATCATCCATCTTTTTAAGCTTAGGAATAAATCTAGAGAATATGTTTTCTAAATAGCTTATGTAATACATAACAGGGTATGTTGCACCATGAATTTCTAGACTCAACAAAATATGCGCACTTATCACGTCACTACGGTTTAGAGTTGAACAGTACTATAATTCCCAAGAAAACCTTAAGGATCAGTAGTAGAGACTTTAGCTTGTGAGTTTTACGCCTTTCACCTTTCAGAGAGTTTTACGCAATCTCCGAGTTACAAGTTGATTCAACTTCTTTTGGGTCCTCACCTAAATTGTTGCATGATCTCATTATCCTTCATTAAAATTTGTATCTTCTCACTGAGAACGACATCACTTTCGAGTTGTAAGAAACACGTGTCTTGAAATTTGTCCCGAATACTAGATTCTCATCCATACACATAGCATTTACCATTCACCTCACCCATTACCTTCCCATTTATTTCCCTCATCATCCATACACCCCCCCACTCCATTCATATATCATCCATCATCATTTTGAGAAAAAAAGTGTGATTTCAAATGTTAAATGTCTTCATTGTTGATTTGTAAAGAGAGAAAAACATAAAAAAGAGCAAAAATAGAAGAAAAAAAGAGAAAAAGAGAAAAAGAAAAGAGAAAAAAAAGAGAAAAAATAGAGAAAAGAATAAAAAGAGAGTTTTGTAGTTAGTTCTTGTGTAATAAAGACATTGTGCCAAAAAGTGCTATACACTCTCTCACATCGCATATCTATCCATTTCGAATCCATTTTACATCCATCATTTCACACATCCATCTTATCCTACCCCACCTCATATCCCATCCTTCTCATTTCATTTTCCCCTCACCCATAATCATCCATATTTTCCCTTGGTGATCGGGCAAACAAAAGACAACGTGGTGAATAACTCGACGTTCTCACTATATTAGCATTCCTTTCATGAGATCATTTTTTTTCAAATTGTTAGTTCTTTATTATGTGTGTGTGATACGTTTGAACTTGCTTACATTTACTCACCTCTTCACACACTAGAGCGATACACTAACCCTAATCTTGAGAGTTCGTTTGAGAGAGAGATATCCAGTGAGATTTGAAGTTGAAGCGTTGATTCCGAAAAGGGAATCTAGAAATTACTCTTGTGTTACTCGACCCATTTTTACTGATTCACACTACACACGTTGAGTTCTAGGAAGGATGTGCCTTGAGTATTTACTTAGCTTAATCTTTTTACACATTCTAGCTTGTATTTCTCAAATCATTTATCTCATGATGGATTGTGCGATTATTCTACATCTAATAAGAGATCGACTGTCCTTCAATAAATCTTTGCAAATAAGAATTTTGTGGGTATATTCCCTGCAAATCTTCAGGAGACACAACTCGTCCTATAGGGAAACCTATAGGTTTGAAGGCTTGTTGCACATGTTAAGTGCAATCGTAAGTGCCCGCAAAAGTGGTACACTTTTGGCTTCTTACAGCAACGCTCTGTTTGGGGGTGGTGTGATAAGCACCCAAAACTGTACATTTTATACCCCGAATAGACGTACTTTAGTTGCTAATTCTCGACAATATGGGTCTTATGTGCTTAAATATTCATTGTACATGCTTAATTGCAGTTGCGGTGTCAAAAGCTATATTTCAAGGCAATTTGCATTAAAATGGAGCTAATTCCTTCCCCCGTATCCTAGCCTACCCTAAACCTATGCCAAACCTTGTGTGTGTTTTGTTTGTCCCTTTTTATTATTTTTTATATTCTTAGTTTGAGTCATTTTTATTTTTGATTTATTTAGTATTTTCTAGGTTTTGTTTTCTATTTTTCTATTTTATCTTTATTTTTATAATTTTATTTTAATTTTTATTAGTTTTTAGTTTTATTAGGATTAGTTTTAGGAGTTTATTTTTAGTTTATTAGATTTTATATTTGAGGACTTTTGTTTTCATATTTTATTAGATTTATCTTTTTTTTTATTTCTTTTGTTTTATTATTTTAGTTTTTAATAGCTTAGGATTTTATTTGATAGTTTTAATATTTTTATTTATTTTTAGTTTGTTTTATTTTTAGTTAGATTTTATTTTTTATTTTTAGTGTTGTTAATTTTAGTTGTATTATTTTATTTAAGGGTCACAATTTAAACACACAAAACATATCCTATACCCATACCATAACCCATACACCCTCACACACACAATAATCCCCTACTCTATCTTCTACCTCCCACCTCTTTCTCTCTCCACAAACCCATCTCAACCCTACCAACCTTCATAACCAACACCTCCCTCTCCACCATTAACAACCAAACACCACCACCATATAAACTCACTAACCCCATTCCGGCGACTTCCCCCTTACCTTCAGCGAGCTCCCTGCCTTAAAACCGGCGACCTGAACCCGCCAGGATCGTAACCAGCGCCCCTCTCGACCAACCCACGACCCCCATTGACGATCGGCGTGACAACTCCTTGCTTCAACCGTACAATCTCCCCGACCCCAATCCCATGGCAGGAAACCATCTCAACCCCTGCCACGACCTGAGCGCCACCGGCCAGCCTCAACAACCCAGGGACCTCCTTCTATCCAAACCCACCAACCCGACATACCCTTCGCCGGTGAAACCCACCTGCGCCCCCCTTGTCCGCCCTGGTTGTGACCCGACTCGATCCATTTCAGCATTTTAACCCCAATACAACCTAGCTCCATACCCACCATCCAAACCTTATACCCATCAACCCATTTCAAGCTACCTGGGAAACCCCCAAACCCATTTGAAATTCAAAAACCCATTTCTCCAAAGCTTGCCATGTTTTCTTCACCTGCATAAACATAGACAAACAAATAGCCAAATGCCCACATGCCATTAAAACCCTTTACCCATTTTACCCCCAATTAACTACTTATTCCCTTACCCTCATGTGCACACAATTCAAATTTTTATTACCTCACACCTTTGCCATGCACATGTGCTCACCCCATGCTCCTCTCACCATTTCCATACACACTCAATCCAATTCCCAAAAATACCCCATGCTCCAAGTGCCTACTATAAATGAAGATGAAGACCCCATTTGAAACAAAGCTTTTTGGATAGGAATATTTATAGAGAGAATTGTAGAGAGATAAACACCATTTTGTAAATAGTTTTTGTTTTTATTTTATTAGAGATTTGGTGAGATTTAATTGTGAGTAATTGAATTGTATGGAAGATGATAGAGTTCAAATTGCCAATTTCAAGGAGACTTAGTGAAGATTTGTTCTCTTTCTCTACTCTTTTATTGTATATGCCTTTGATTATTTGTTCATCATGTTTAATATCATGTTGGGGAAACCCTTATTTGATGTTATTTTAGCTTAATTAGTTTGATTACTTGAAAATTCCCTTTGAATAATAATTTTGATCCCTCACCCATAAATTTACGCCTCGAGAGAGGGTAAATGATTTTCGAGAGAAAATCGAAAATATAGTTATAATACCCATTTTAGATTCGAACTAGAGATAGGGGTTTCTTAAGTGGGGTATTATAACTTGAATTTCAATTCTAAATTTATTTTCTAAGATTGTAATAAATTTTAATTGATCGATCCTAGCTGGTGATTAATTAAAAGGAGTGTGGATCTAATTTCTAGAGTTGTGGGGTGTTAAACTTAATTTTCTAAAAGGTTACTATTAAAATTACATTTGCAACAAGAGTTGATTTGTAATTTTGATATTAATTTGGGAGAATTCAATTAATTAAATTAATTAGTTAGAATAGCTGAAATTTGTGGTGTAATGATTTTTCTCACATTTATTTACCTCACTCTATCTCTTATTTTAGTTTAGAGTTTATTTTTCATTTTAGTAACTTTATAGTTAGTTGTTATCATCTCTCATTTAGTTTAGTTTAGTATTATTTCACCTCACCTCAACCAATTGTTTTAATATTGAAAAAGCTAAAAAAATTAGAAAAAGTGAAAAAGCACAAAAAGAAAATAAAAAGTGAATTACAATTGAGTTTGTCTGTAGCTTACCCCCTTGGAAGTGGATTGATACCTTTACTTGCCTCTTCACTTGAGTTTGTTATATTTGTAGGTAATATAGGTTTTGATTAGAGGAGATTTTCAAGCAACGACAAATATACACCGAAAAGCATTTTCTATCACGAGCCTTAGGTACTAAACTGTTGTACCTTATGTTTATACTTGGCCTTTGCTCAAGACTGTGAGCGCTCTGACGCCCTTGTAGCCTTAGGTCCTACACTGTCGCACATATACTTATACTTGGCAGTTGCTCAATATTGTGAGCGCTCCGCTACCCTTTGAGGCTGAGGTACTAAACGGTCGTACCTTATATTTATACTTGGCAATTGCTCAATACTATGAGCACTCCGGTGCCCTTGGAGCCTTAGGTACTAAACTGTCGTACCTTATATTTATATTTGGCAGTTGCTGAATATGATTAGTGCTCCATTGCCCTTGGAGCCTTAGTAACTAAACTGTTGTACCTTATGTTTATACTTGGCCTTTGCTCAAGACTGTGAGCGTTCCGACGCCCTTGGAGCCTGAGGTACTAAATAGTCGTACCTTATATTTTTACATGGCAATTGGTCAATACTGTGAGAGCTCTAGTGCCCTTGTAACCTTAGGTACTAAAATGTCGTACCTTATATTTATATTTGACATTTTCTCAAGACTGTGAGTTTCTCTATTTTCTATGAGAACTTCCGGATCAAATTTCCCCGTAGTCTGTGGGGTACTTTGCCTATAATCTCAACAAGTTGTCATTTCTGAAGTTTCCCCTCTATTTGTAGGGCACTTTCATATAGCTGAGTAAGTTATATTTTTAGCGCAACCCCATGTGACTGTGCGGTACTTTTTAGTGCAACCCCGTGTGGCTTTGGGGTATTTTGTTATGCATATTCATTTCTTGGGAAGTAACTAAGGGATGGGGTTATCCCTTCTCCTTCCCACAAACTTTTCATAAAATTTCACATATATTATAAGTAAAGAAATAATTATTTCTTTATACTAAAAATTTCCCTTGGTCTGAAGGGTCCTTGTTGCAAACTTTTCTTAGGAACCTTTTTGTCTTGGAAAAGTAACATGTTTAGAGAGGGGGTACACCAGCTTCTCCCTATTTTCTGAAAACCGGTCAAGTAAATTTTCTTGAGAACAGAGGTTAAGACTTATTCTCTAGGCTATAAATCTGTATGGAATAATAATAAAAAGATGTACATAATTTATTATTATTATTATTACTTGGAGGATAACCTCCTGTTGGTCTGTCGTGTATGTAAGGACTTTACTCACTATACTTTTACTTTTGGGTTGGATATACCCCCAAGTATAATGAGGAAAGTTCCTTATATCATGGGCCCTCTTCTAATCTAGTAGAGGTTCTACTATACTATTAAGAAAGAGAAAACATTAGTCTGGTGTACCTTTTGTTGAGCAATTCTAGTCCATTCTGTCTATATTTCGGTCGCTTCCACTTTTTTTTGAGTTTAAATGCTTCAGGCGATTGCGTATGCTAGGTATCAGTCATGGGAAGTTCTCTGTCTAAGATTCTGGCCACCTCGGGTTCCTCGTTTGGGATATGTACTCCTTTTCTATTGCCATTTCCACGCCCATCGCCACTATTGTGGCCACCGTTCGAGACGGTCTCGTCACCCCAACGTGTGTTGAAATGCACATTGAGGCTGGAACTTTTGAGGATTCCTCATTGCTTTCTACGACTATCAGTGGCATCTCTTCCCAGTCATTGTCGATGAGGGTTCCTCACCATTTGTGGGTTCCTTGCACACCATTCTTCAAACGCAGATTTCTATTGTGGAGGGTTTGGGATCCAAGTGTTCCTCGTCGACCAAAATTTCTAACCAAGGTTCTTTGTGCGCCGCTGTTACTAGGGGATTTGGCTTTGCCAATTTCATCATCTTCTATCAGGGTTACGAGGGAGCACGAGTTCCTCGCAATTTCATCATTTGCTGTCAGTGTCACATTTAATCATGGCAGTATGGATTCCTTGCAATTTGTAAAAAAAAATTGGCGAGGGTTCCTCGACATTTGATATGGTGGTCTAGGGTTCCTCATCCAAGGACTTTTGTATGAGAGAGGATTCATCCATAAATTATCATTTGAGGTATTCCTTGACTGAGCGCGCTGTTACAGGTTCCTCGCCCAAGAGTTTGTATACCAGGGGTTCCTCGAGAGGGCTCCTCACCGAAGTTTATGCATGTGGGGAGTTCCTCATCATAACCCATTGAGACTATGGGTTCCTCGACCGCTGGCGCAGTTGTGAGGGGACCTTTACCAGTATCTATGATGAGGGAAATGGGTTCCTCGACCAATATAGGTTTCCTCTTGCTTCTCCAATCACAAAGGGCCCCTCTTCTGAAGTTTCTTACTTGACGGGTATCGTGTCTGGCAGTTTGACCCCACGGGGTTCCTCGCATGCTATCACAACCACTGGAGGTTACTTGCGGCCATAATTAGTCAAGGGTTCCTCATCGCTGTCCATTATTAGCGAGACACCACTCAGTCCCTCGCGCGTGACTTCTCTGAATGGCTTCCTCGCCGGGACCATCGTTGGTAGCTGGTAGATCTAGTAACTTGCGGTTTGCTTTGGATGCAGGTGTCTCGACCTCATATTTTTTCGAGTGTTCCTCATCTGGTGGAACTGGGTTTGGAGAGAGGGTACCTCTCAGTTCTTTTCAGAGGGGTGTCTCGAGTGTTGGAATTTTTCTTGGAGAGAGGGGGGTCTCTACCCCTAGTTCTTTATTTCAAGAGGAGGGGGTCTCGACGTCTTCGAATTCTACAGAAATGGGTGTCTCGACTGTTGGAATTTTTCTTGGAGAGAGGAAGGTATCGACCCCTACTTTTTTATTTCAAGAGGAGGGGGTCTCGACGTTTTTGGATTCTATGGAAATAGGTGTCTCGACTATTGGAATTTTTTTTGGAGAGAGGGGGTCTCGACATCTTCGCTGACTACCCATCTAACTAAGGGTCCCTCACGGGCTATCCTCGTATCCGTGGGTCCCTCGTCAACAACGACGTCATCGGATGGTGGTTCCTCGCGTGTCATCCTCATAGATGGGGGTGTCTCGACTGTGGGTATCTCGTTGATAGTTGTATTGGATCTTCTTCTTGCTTCTAGTTTCTCATCGATAACTTGAGCGCGATGGGTCCCTAGATGCTCCATAAGATGGACGGGAGTCCTCGCACAAAGGCCCCTCATCATAATCTAATTTCATCTGACACTTATTAACTACTTCCATAACCGAGGGCTTATCGACTACTTTAATCGTGACTTTGGGTTCCTCGCCCGTTCCTTCAATAGTCAGGGGTTCCTTATTGGTCAATTTATGACCGAGGGGTTCCTCGTCAAAAATTTTCATCGTGAGGTACCCTCTTCTGGACCCTTCTTAGCTCTGGGTTCCTCATCCAAAGTTTTGAACATAGGGGGATCCTCGTGCGTGGCTGGTTTAGGACTTATAGGTTACTCGCCAAATAGATCTTCAACTATGGGACCCACTGCCAAGGGTCCCTCGCCTATAGTTAACACTTCTAAGGGTCCCTCATTCAAAGGAGTTTCAACTTGAATGACTAATACTTTTGGGGTTCCGCACTGACTAAGGTTATCATGAGTAGTGTGATGACAACCAAGGGTCTCTCATGACCCACCTTGTTGGTGTGTTCCTCGATCGCTATATCCCAACTACCTCTGGGTTCCTTGACGGCTATGTCCCAACTACCTCTGGGTTCAAGTGCGACTTTGAGCCCTTACGATGCAACAAGTTCTTCGCATATTAGTTCGCTTGCCATTGAATTTTAAAATTTTTAGTGGAACATACCCCTTTGGGCATGATTTCTCATTCACATCTTGTGGGCAGGGTCCTGCAACTCTTTATACAAATGAGGAACCTCTCCCTCTGAGAAGAGGGGAGAAACTTCCTGACCTCCTTATTATTAACAACTTTGGAGGGTGATTCCTCCAAACTCCTTGCCTTGCCTGCTGATGAGCTTAGCGATGCCATAACTTGTTCCGACGTTGCCCTCCTAGGCCTAGCTGAATCTATCGGAATCACTGCAGGAGCGACTGCCCCTATAGAGGGGGCTGTCGCCGGAGCCGCTGCCGATGAATTATTCTGTCCTCATTGAGGAGCAGTTACTCTAGGTCCGATCACCACCGCACCCTCCTGAGTGGTCTGGTCTCTTTGATCTCCATTCATAGATGGAATGTCTTCAAACACTAGCTGCTTAGAAACATTAAAGCCTTTTTTGTCCATAGAAGTGAGGATACCTCCCCAGTGGAGTTGCCAAATATAGGAGGGTAGTGAGACTGGGGTCTATGAATAACTAGAAAGGGTGAGGCGTGACCCACTTCAATGGACGTTGTCTGCAAGGTTCTCAAGGACTTATGAAGTAGCTTCTGATGAGACCTTCTCCTTTTGGTAAAAATGGAGCTCAAACTGGAACTCCCTCTCTGCAAGAAGATAAACTTACACAATAATAATAGTAATTTTCTCAAGAGGAACCCTTGAGAGTGATGGCTGTCAGCGGGGAGTGAAAGAACAAAGCACTTAGCACTTAGAGAGAGCAGGGAGAGAATACTAGAGAGGTTCTGGTGTGATTTTGACAAAGTGACTTTGCTATTAAGTTTTTCTATTCTATCTCATGACCTTTCCCAGGGGTCTTATTTATACTTTCCCAAGGGACCCTCTCCTTTAAAATCATTTTATAAACAGTTCTTTTCTTATGAGCATCCACCCCTTTAGCTGCTCACTTCACTTGTGACTAAGTGTGAGGTGTGTGAGGACTGGGCGACCCTGGGGTCTCCTACTATTATTCTCTCAATCCTATAGTGCTAAGTGGTTGATCTTGCTCAACATACCTTGTCCCTCGGTCGCCAAGACAAAACTCCCAAGAGATCCCAACTGGCCTACTTGAGCCCTGCTTGCTCAACTAGGCATCCTATACAAGAAAATAAGTGTTAGTACTTCTGTTCTTTTTTTCATGATGAGGGGTTTCTTATAGTAGACACCCCATCATCCTAACTTGGTTTTCTGGGAGCTAAGGGGGAAGGACCTTACGGGTCTCTCCTCCCATGTATGTTTCTGTTATTAAGGAACCCTAGTAGGGGGTTCCTTGTTAAACATCATTACTTCGGGGACCCTTACAGAGTCCCTCTCAACTTGGGCTTCTGCAGGGACCCTTGCGGTGACACTTCTCAACTTGAGTTTCTGCAGGGACCCTTGTAGTGGTCCTTCTCAACTTGGACTTCTGTGGGGACCATTGCAGTGGCCCTTTTCAACTTGAGTTTCTTCAGTGACCCATGTGGTGGCCCTTCTTAAATATCATTTCTGCGGTGACCCTGCGGTGGCTTTTCTCAAACATGGACTTCTATAGTGACCCTTACAGTGTCCCTTCTGAGCTTGAGTTTCTGCTGTGACCCTTGCGGTGGCCCTTCTCAACTTCGACTTCTGAAGTGGCCCTTGCGGGGTACTTCTTAGATGTCATTTCTATAGTGACCCTTGCAGTTTCCCTTCTCATCTTGGACTTTTGCAATGTCCCTTGCGGAGCAATTCTCGAATGTCATTTCTGTAGTGACCCTTGCGGTGGTCCTTCTCAACTTGGACTTTTGCAATGGTCCTTGTGAGGAACTTCTCAAATGTCATTTCTGCAGTGGCCCTTCTCATCTTGGACTTCTGCAGTGGCCCTTGTGGGTCACTTCTCGAATATCATTTATGCAGTGACCCTTGCGGTGACCCTTCTCAAATTAGAGTTCTGCAGTGGCCCTTGCGGGGCATTTATCAGGTTTCATTTCTGCAGTGACCTTTGTGGTGGCCCTTCTCAACTTGGACTTCTGCAGTGGCCCTTACGGGGTACTTCTCAGATGTTATTTCTGTAGTGACCCTTGTGGTGGCCCTTCTCAACTTGGACTTCTGCAGTAACCCTTGCAGGGCACTTCTCGAATGTCATTTCTGCAGTGACCCTTGCAGTGGCCCTTCTCAACTTGGACTTCTGCAGTGGCCCTTGTGGGGCACTTCTCAGATGTCATTTTTGTGGTGCCCCTTGCGGTGACTCTTTTCAAACATGGACTTCTATAGTAACCCTTGTAGTGTCCCTTTTGAGCTTGGACTTCTGCAGTGGACCTTACGGGGCACTTCTCAGATGTCATTTTTGTAGTGACCCTTGCGATGACCCTTCTCAACTTGGACTTCTGCAGTGGCCCTTGTGGGGCACATCTCAAATTTCATTTCTACCGTGGAGGGACCCTAGGGGTTCCTTCTCGAATATGGCACTTCTGCGGTGGAGGGACCCTGGGGGTTCCCTTAACCACATATTTTTTATAAGCTTAAGGGGGGAGGGGTCTTTGAGGGACCCTCACCCACAAATATAGTGGTGAATCTTGAAACACCCTTCAATAATAATTATGAATGTGAAATTCCATAATTAAGTTGGTGCCTCCCTCTCTTGAGATTCAATAATCACCCCTTAACTAGAGTGCGCACTTAAACGTATGCATTTTAAATCTTAGTTAAGCTACCCGACTCATTTATGGATAACCCAACCTCATTCTTACGTGTTAACCCACACTTGCGTATTTAAATCATACGAACATAAGAACTTTTAATATCACTCTCAATGATCATATATCAATTCATTACTAATAACTTTCACTACTTATAAGCATATCGAAACACACATTAATCATTAAAGTCTGTATAATATTACTCTTATTATTATACATGATTTATCATTTCACATCAAGTACACATACATATCACTCAATATATGTATACAACCATCCCTCAGAGCATTAGCTCACTGGATGCAGTCTCTAAGTGCTACCATCTTCCTATGCACAACACCCTGGGTACCAACCGTCAGACTCTCACTGACTTGGTAAAACAAAGAACAAACGTATGGAAAGAGGCCATAGTTACTCACCTGAAAGTGAGACGAATCATACCCAAGACGTCTCACCCATGATAAAATCCACATTGCATAAACACTGGACGCTTTGACCTAGGGACTATACTCTCCCTGAATTCACTAGCCAGGGGATTCACCCACATCATGTAACTTCCCATGATAGCACTAGAGGGGTATGTTTCACATAATATATATATATATATATATATATATATATATATATATATATATATATATATATACACACACAATCTCATATCCAAATGTATATATCAATAAACCCGTCTATCTATGTATAACACTCATTACACTAGCCGATACTTCCCCACATATATTCCATATCCGCTTTATTACTCAATCACTCATTTGTGCTTTAATAATCAATCGCACATTTGATTAATCCATAAGTTTAATATAACTTAGGATACACGACTTCTCTCAACTAGCCTGTATCCCAATATCTTAAATGAATTCCTCCTCCCAGGAAAATTTGTGAATGAACCGGAGTATTAATCTTCCTAGTATACCTTCATAATTGTCCTGATGTCTCATTACCATCGAGTAGTATCATCATCCCACTTTTTACATCATAAACGTTAATATCACTTCATACTAGAGTGTTATCAATCACTAAGACCAATTGGAAAGTAGTGAAAGGAGAGTTAGAAATTTGTGTCATGCGAATCGAACCGATGACTTCAAAAATGAACTATTCCGCTGCATTGAATAAGGTGGACTGAACTGATTACTTTTAAAGACGAATTGGTCCGCTGCTTCATAAATGAATCGATCCGATGACCCCAAATCGAACCGATCTGGCCTGTTGAGTTTTTATTCCTTATGAGATTTATTTAAATCTCTAAAACCCATTTCAATCCTAATTCCACCAATATTTTCCCCATCCAAATCATATATTTAACATCAAATTCAACAATTTATTAACAAAATCAAGATTTAACCATATCCAAATAAAATTTCCAGGGTTTATCAACAAAATCAAGTTTTAACCCTTAATACCCAAAACACAACAACCCACCGATTAATTATACAATAATTCACACACAAGAATTATTTAACAAGTTTAATCACTTTCCTTGAAGTAGTAGAATTCGAATCCTCTTCATAGTTGTGGCTTTGGCTGAAAAATCCCAAGATTCCTCTTCTCTCTCTTTCTTCTTTCTTTGGTTTCTCTCAAATGGGTTTTCTAACAAATGAGATTAGTTAACTCTCCCTCAAGCCTAATAACCCATATATCTATTTATCCCAACTTTAAATGATAATACACATGTAAAATGACTCGTGTATCCCTATCTGAGTCCAACTAGCCAAAAATACCCTGAAACCCAAATACAACCCCTTGGCACTCATTTTGACTATCTCGACCCATCCCGGATCAACCGTGCACTGCAAATTGACATCCAAGATTTCAATAATAAAAAGTCCTATCCCAACTTCATATAACTCACACATATATGCCTCGGTTGAGAAATAATCAATACCCGTCGCTTCTACTCACATACGATGAAATATCATACCGTATGATTCTATTTACTTTCTCACACTAGTAAATATACAATTCACATAAATATGAACTCTTATACACAAATTAATATTTATCTTAGATTCCCATTTTAATTCTCATTTATATTAAATCACACCCACACACGGTAATTTAATATTGAAAATAAATGCTCAAAAGTAAGGGGTGTTACAAAGGCTAAGGGTAAAAGTGTATTTAGATGGTTGCTTGGAGAAAATTTTAGGATTATGGATAATTAAGAAAGAAAGGGAAGGGAATTTGGATCAATTAAGGATGAAATAAGAAGAAAAAATATATTTGTAGGGCTGTAACCCTAGGGGAGTATTCATATTGGTCCTAGGGGTCGCTATAGTGGTATCACCAACATCTATACAATCTGTGTAATACCTATTTTTTATGCATTAAATAAACTGTGAAATTATTTTATCATACTTGCATGACGTGACATGTGATATCACCAATCTGTTATATTCATTTGTATTAATGTATCCTTATGGGTGATATAAATTATTTCAAAAATCAAATTTAATAAACGATAAAATAGTAAATTAATATTTTGATGTGGTTGTGTAAGGACATATTTACATAGTTCTATTTACAATAGAGTATGCCATATACTGCTACAACTGTCGATGAAAATTTCAAGTTCAATCAAGCATCAAGACGGATCTGAATATCAACATTCTTCAACAGAAAATCCTATGCGAGATAGATTTTGGTAAAGTTGTGTTTAAGTCGCATAATGATTCATTGAAAGTGTTGGGAGAATTTTTCTAAAATGTTTTTAAACATATGAGGAGTCATTTTTCGTCAATTTTTTTTTTTAATTGTTGAGTGAGAGTTTTAAAAGAAAAGGATTTTTCGTTATAGTCGTTCAAATGATATGTTTATGTCGTTCAAATGACAGGGATAAGTCGCGCGATTGAAGTCTTGAAATGACATGCAATGTCACACGAAGTCTCGTTTGAAGTTCACTTTAAGAGGTTTACCATACAACATGCTACTGTTTTACTTTTCTAAGATCGTTTGATGTGTCTGTAACAACCCTCGATTTTTGGAGACTGAGAAATAAAATTTTTGGGAAAATAAAATTTAATTAACTGGAGAATTTCAAAATTTGGGAATTTAGGCCCAAAAATAGAAGACGTCTTAAAGTATTCCGGATGATGATTTTGAGGGTACCATCGATCCCGGAAGGGTCGAGATAGTCAAAATGACTGTCATTGGGTTTAATTTCGGCTCCGGAATGTTTTTAAGTTTGTTTGGCTCGAATTGGAGTAAACGAGTCATTTAAAGTGTGTATTAACATTTAAAATTGGGTTTATGTTTTAAAGGATTTGGAGGCTTACGGATGAAGCCATTTCTCAATTGTGAGAAAGAGAGAAAAAAGCCCTAGAGGGAGAAAGAAGAGAGAAAGCAAAAGAAAAGAAGAGAGGAGGGAAGAAAGCTTGGAGATTCCATCCCAAAACCGCGACATCGAGGACGATCCAACCTCTACAAATCTTAGGCAAGTGTTTAATCTTGCTAAATAGTTATTTGTATATTTGATTTCATAATTTGTGGGTTAAAGAAATGGATTTTGGGTATAAATATCAAAACGTAGATTTTTGGGTTTAAATCTTGAAATCAATGTTTATATATGGTTTGATGACATATAAATGGTTGGGATGAGATGTAGGATGGATTTTCTTGTTACAAATAGTATTGAGTTAAAGATTTGGGGGGCTTGAGGATGATATGTGAGTATTTGAGGGTTGTGGGTTTGCTGAAATTGGAAAATCGGCCAAGGCAACTGGTATGGACGGTCGACCGCGGTCTGGGGACCGGTCGACAGCGCCATAAGGGAAAAGCCTACTGCATTTCTTTGTAGGAAAAATTTGGACCCGCGGTCGACCAGAGGTCTGAGACCGATCGACCGGTCCCTTGTTTTTAGCCCTAGAATGGGAAATCCTTTTTCCCCTTTTTCTTTTGGAGTTTATTCTTAGGGGCTTCCTTAATGGGCTATTTTAGGGGGTTTTTCTAGGATGACCTCTAGCCCTTTTTGGTTGGGTTTATTAATTTGAGGCTTTCTCTTATGAAGTAAGAGATATTTTGGAGACTTATAGGGGGTCTCTCACTTAGTATATGATAGTGGGGACTTCTTGGAATAATTAGAGAAGAATATATCCATGTATGTGGTGAAATTTCTAGGCCTACATTTATGTCAAATCCTTATAAGGATAGGATAGTATTAAGATACAATTTGGGGTCAAATGGAAGAGAACGATTGCCTACCCTTAGAAATGATAAATTTTAATAAATAAATCCGAGAGATATTAGACTGGGGGATTCACAAAAGTGATTGAACCGTAGTCGGAATCGAGAGCTATTGGATCATATTTCCAACTAGAGTAGAATGTGAAAATCTAGTTGGAGTAGTTGTTGTTTATCGGTGTGTGATTTACAACGGGTATTTTCCCTAAGAAATGGGATTTATCTGATGACAATAAGACTGAGTTTGAGGTTTATAGACTATTAGTTATGTGTATACCGATAGTCAAAATTATTACTGGAGTCTTTAATGTGCTCTCGAATATAGATGGTATGTGTAGTGATGGTTTCCTACACAAAATTTTGGGTGATAACCCAAATGTTGAATATATATGTATAGATATATACATATGATTTTGGGAGACTATCCATCATAGGAAAAATGATTGAATATGTTTCAAATGAGGGATTGTATTCACATATCGAGGTAGATTAAAGGAAATTATGGTGACGGCTGGTATATTGAGGATTATGTATACTTATAGCCGAGTTTATATATCTTATACATATGAACGAGAATTAGTTTGTATATATAATGATATAGCGATGTGTGAATATATGTACGTATATCTATATATAAATATGAATATATGGATATATTTATGATGTGGACATACAAGGTATGGATATTTAAACCGTATATGATGGTTTACTATTTGATCATATGATGAGATCATATGGATGTATGTATATTGCGCATGTGAGCGATATATATACTTATGTGGTTAAGCATACCCCACTCATGCTATCATTGGGAAGTTTTCGCGTAGAGGGTGAGCATCCTGGCATATAGAGCAGGGTGTGGATATTCCCCAGGTCATAGTCGTCCCATGTGTTATTATACGATATATATATATATATATATATATATATATATATATATATTTTGGGATGAGACGTGGTGGGTATGTTTCGTCTCATTGCCGATTGGAGCTATGACAGCTTCCCGGGACGTCGTGTCTGTGAGTTATCACGAGGTGGGTGTCGTTGATCCCCACCAGGTGGTCCCCAGTTGCTACGTGAGCCGGGCACGAAGATGATAGCATTGATGCAGTTTTATCGGCGATATATATAGCCGGGTGGATTATGTGCTTGTCCATTATACATCAGATATGATATGTACACTTGGTCATGGGTATGGATGATTGGTATATGTATATATATGGTGAGAATAAAATGCCTATATATATATATATATATATATATATATATATATATATATATATATATATTTATATATTTTATAGATGAAAGGATATAGAATCTTTGTGGAGTACATCTTGGATGATTATGGTGTACTAGATTGATGGGGGTTGTTGTATCGCATTTAAGGAATATTTCGGTTAGATCATCTCAAGGATATTATTGGAGATTTAGTAGTAGTGGTAGAATTATATGGTATGTATGGAATTATGGATCCCTTTGATCGACATTGTCAAGGAGTAGTGTAACGGGGTGGTTCCTTGTTTGGATTTCGCTTTGCGAGACACCCCATGCACGAAACGTAGTACATTGTTGAGATTAGAGAGAAGTTCTGTCGATATTTATGTGTGGCATAATGGATCTCCTGGATCGACTTTGAGAAGGAGTAGTGTAACGGGGTGGTTCCTTGTTCGAATATCGCTTTGCGAGACACCCCACACACGAAACGCAGCGCAGCATTGAAATTGGAGGGAAGTTGTGTCAATAATAATTTTGCATGCTTATTAAATTATAAATTAAATCATATGTTTCAACCCAAATATAAATGTGTAACGTATTAAGAATGATAGTTGAATAAATTATAAATCGGAATCCATTAAGCCTAACATGGCATACATGTTTATAAACAAATATAAATGGGTTTAGAAAGGAGTGGATTCTTGGGTTAAGATAGGAAGGCAAATTCTCGTGGGTATATATTGGGCCTTTGTTAAGTTAGGTTATCCTTATAAATGGGGGTAATTTAACTAAAATTTAAGGACGCGAATAGGTGCGCGCCTTTAGATGAGAGGTGAGTTGGGGTTCCACGAGAGTGCGATTCCACTTTAATTATGAAATAAGTGCACCGATATTTATTATGCACGGTTAACACACTTGCTAAATATTTTTCACAACTCGGGCTCTGACCCGTTTACTTTTCTCTCCTGCCTGTATATATATATATATATATTACTACAGGTGTCCTACCGCATGGATGCCGGATGACTTTCTATTCAGAGTCTTGGGAGCCGCGAAAGGTGCGGACTGTTGCGGGATGTAGAATGTAGTCGCTTCCTCCTTTGAAAAAAAATTCTAGGTAGGATTCATGTTGTATATCGGGTTTGTACCCAAGGGATATTTATATATGTTTACATTTATTCCATTTCAGCTATTGTATTGGCTGTGACCCGACAGCTTATTCGGGTTTATCTCCTTGTGGTATATTCAGTTGTATTTATTTATTTCATTTTATTCTAGTATTTCATTTATCATAGTTCTTGTATGCGTTTTTCTTTTCTTATTAGTGGTGTTATAGTGTTGGTTTGTTGTATGTTGCATATTTTATTTAAATTTTAACATCTCGCTTATATAATATCGGGTAGTTAGTCCTATATTATATAGTACCGACAGTTGATGTTGAGACTGGACCATCTGAAACTCCTGATTTAATGTAGTATAGGGCTGGCCACCCGTTATTATTTTGAGTGGGTTGTTATAGTGTCCTGAGAAGTAATATCGAGTGATATTTAAAGTGGTTCAAGAAACATGTCTATGTAGTTCAAACGAACCCATCGACTCAACTTTTTTTATTTATAAATAGCATGTTAAATGAGTCACTTTCTTTAAGAAGAGCTGAGTTTTCCAGATACACCAAAACTACAAGCTGCAGAATTATTTTGTCTTCTTCATTTAGGGTTTAAAACTTTATTTTTTTCAATGTTAAAAATCATAATAGTTTGGTTAATTATTTTGGAACCCAAGATACAATCTTGTTGAAGTTTCTCTTATAAAGAGGGTAAATCAACAACTGATGACTACGTGTCATTAGGAGTACTTATGGGTGTTCCTAGATGATTCAGAGTTGCATGTTCTTGTGGGTTCTCTACAGTTGATCCATTGCCGACTCTAGGTTGCGTGTCTATGTGCGTTTTTGCGGATATTCATTGCAAATTTCATCTTGTATGTAAGTTGCAATTTACTTCATAGTAAAATAAAAGGGTTTTCCCTTTGGGATTTTTTGCTGAAATCTGTGTGTCAACATTTTATTTGTGATGGTTAGATTTTACTCATATAGATGTATATTTTAGGGTTCTCTAAAATTGACTCCAATTAAATAAGTCTAAAATTGGAAATTTGTGAATCCACATATAATCGATATCACATAGCATTCTCAAATTGGTATCAGAGCGTGTTGCATTAAGTATTTGTGTTTGATTTTTTTTCACAAAATTTTTTTGATATTGATTTTTTTTAAATCCATTTTTGAAAAAGTTTGCAATGTTTCCGAATGAAAACTTATATAATCGGTTGCCAGTTTTTTACGGGTCCAATTATGCCTATTAAAAAGCCCGCATGAAATCTCATTTAAAAGCAATCGATGAGCGAGTTTAGGTTGTTTGCGAAAAAGGGTGGACTCCTCCCACTATCATCATTAATAATGTCACTAATCTAAAATTGTTGAATGATTGGACCGAGGACAAATTTAAATGGAGCACTTTTAATTCTCGTAGGCTATGTGAAATTTCTGGAGCCTTCAACCCTAACGATTTCCTATATATCATCACATTCACCACATCAAAATATGCGTGGGATGTTTTTCAACTTACCCATGAAGGCACGAATGAGATCAAAGAGTCTAAATTTCAAAATTTAACTACTCAATTTGAAACGATTACCATGATTGAATCTTAGTGTTTTGATGACTTTTATGCACGTTTGTCTGATATTGTCAACATTAGTTCCAATCTTGGTGAGCACATTCCTGATGCAAGAGTGGTTAAAAATATTTTGAGATCGTTGCCTAAACGTTTTATACCAAAAGTCATTGTTTTGAATTCCTTAGGAAATTTGGGTATTTAAAGTTACAAGATCTAGTAGGAGACCTCCAAACATATGAAGTTGACATGTTTCCAAAAACCGTCAAGCCTAATGATAAAGAGATAGCACTTAAAGCCCAGTCTAGGAAAGGAGAGGAAGTGTCCAAGAGAGAGAAGAAAACAGTGAGAGTTTGTGATTCCGAGTCTGAGGGTGAGTTTGATTTTGATATGTCCATGCTTGCGAAATTTTTTAAAAAGTTTCTCAAATTTTCAAAAGAAAATTCTTCTAATAAAAGATTTTTTAAGGAAAATAAAAAAAAGAAGTGACCAAATAGAGCAGTGAGAAAGAAAAAGAGAAAGAGAAAGAGAAGGAGGAAGAACAAAGATGTTTTGAATGTGAGGGTAAGTGGAATAAGGCATTTGAGGGTCCTACTAGGCTAAAGAGAAAGGGCAAGAAGATTGCCATGCCAACCACTCTTAGCGATAGTGAGGAAAAGGTGAAGGATTCCAGGGATGAATCTTCACATGGGATGTGTGTTTCATTTTTAGCTAGTCATGTGATCACACCTAGTTTGTCCTACGATGATGAGGATACTTGTGCACGCGAGACCCCCCGAGGAGGATAATGATTTGAGTGTTTCTAGCGATTTTGAGAGTGAGTGCGCAAGTGAAGGTGAAAGTGAACTCCAAATTGTGATTAGAGATTTGTACGCCGAGACCTTAAAGATGAAGAAGTTTAATAAGGATTTAGGTGTTAGGGTGATTGATTTGGAGATATATATAGAGAGTTTGAGGGGATTTGAGGCATCTATGAGGTTACTTTGAGTGAGTTGTTGATTATCATATGTTGAGAAAAGAGTGAACTTGAATCTCGCGCGGTCCAAATAGAGAGAGATCTCGAATGAGACCGGGAGGTATAGGTCACTATAGAGGATACATCTAAGAAGGTTGGAAAGATGCTCCTCGATCCCGCTTTGGATAATGTTGAGAGAGTAGGAATAGGTCATAACGGTGCGTCTCCCGAGTTTATGATTGATCCATATGTCTCTCAACCCAACCCACCTAGGCATCCCATTCGAATAAGAGAGATAATCCTAAACATTTTAGAAGAGGTGTTCCTAGGCCCATGTATGTTTGTACCCATTGAAAAAAAAGAGGACACCTTAGGGAATTTTGTTTTAACTTGGGTAGTGTGTCGTATAGAGTTTTCCACGTATTACCATGCACACACCCACACATAATGATCCAGATGATTACATGAGAGAGTTTGAACATATTAGGGAGAAAGTAAAGTTTTTGGTCAAGACTTCACATGACTTGATGGATGTTTTCATAGGATGTCACCATCTTTGAAAAACTTTACCATACCTAACGATTGAGGTTTAAAATTGTTTCTAGCATAGGATGATTTTCATGATGATATTTTATGCCTATTTCTAGTATGTACCACTTTTGTATTCATATTTCTCATTTTTGCTATATTTTTCGAAAAAACTAAAAAGAGTTTTGTGTTTTGTTTACACCATTTACGGATGGACATTTAGGATGACCAAATGACCACATCATTCCATATCCATGTGACTATTTGATAGTGTTTTGAGACGATACATCATTTCATCCATGTGCATTATAATGTTTGGAGTCATTAAAATGTAACTTGAGATTACTTTCTAGAAGTTTGACTCATAATTTCCTTTAATGCATACTTGCATGGATTTGTTTAATAACTATACTTATCTATCACATGTTGGTCAAAGTATTTCCATCTCAATCTTCTCTTTAAAATGAACCATATCTGATAAAACTTGACAATGAAATAGTGCATATAAGAACCATTGCCCGTGATGAATTTGTGTAATATGAAAAAAATGATGAGTGAATATGGGAAATGTCTGCGAGTGAATAATAATCACATTGTGAAAGCTTCCGTTTAAAAGTTACCGATAAATAATTAAGACAATAAAAAGGATAATATGCCAAAATGGGGCCAATAAGATTTCCCGAAGTTGAGAAAATAAATAGAAATCTCAAAAGAGTTTAAAAAAGAAATATATATTTGAGTGAGTTTGGTTGGAAATAAATCAACGGGTTTGCACGTCCTAACACAGTCTTGAAAAAGAATTAAATAGTTTTAGACATTATCGGTGTCGAAATCATTTTAGACTTTGATTTGTTAATTTGATTAAGTCAATGTCATTTGAATTCAACAATTTTTTATACCTAAGGATGATTGTGAAGTTCATTCGTTAGGAGTATCCATATTCATCGTGCACATTATTTATGTATGTTTGAGTTGATTTACCAATCGAATATGTTCACACCCATTCATTCCATTTCCATGATTTGGTTATCTTAGTGTAAATTCATGGTGTGTGATTCTCTTTTTGTAAATAATTTTTGTTTTAAACATTAAAAAACAGAAAAATAAAAAATAGTTGGCGAATGCTTTCAAGTTTATCTTTGATGATCATAGTTGATTTATGGCAACCTGCCTACTAAAATAAGAGGTGGCCAACCCGATACTCCAATAATCACATGAATCATAAATGGCCCATTCTTAGCATCACTGTCGATTTAAAATAATAGTACGAGATAACCACCAATTATTTTAGAAAACGGGCTGTCAAATTAAATTTTATAAGTAAAAGAAAAACACTTAGGCCCAGTTTGGTTGTGCAAATTGTTTGATTATGTAAATTGGTTCATTGTGAATTAGTGAATTGTAAATGAGTGAATTTGAAATGAGTTAAATCCAATTTTACACAATGTTTGGTAATTTGAAATTGATGTTAAGGTTCTATGAAAAAAAGATAAAAACAAATCAAGAGAGAGAGAGAGGGGGAGGGAGAGGGGACATGCACTTTATGTGACTCCTATTTCAAATGGATTCATTTCACGTTTTTTGTGAAATGATCCAATTTCAGATTTTGCACATGAGCTAAAATGGGACAATTAATGAATCCTTTCATTAATGAAATCAAACACAATTAATGGGTCAATTTGTAAATGGATCAATTTATTAATGATCTAATTTACAAATTTGGGACAACAAACGGGGCCTTAGACAATCCCATTTGCAAAAACGGTGGATACCAAAAATCAATGAGTAATAGAGTACTGTATGCATAAAGTAATAACCGAATAAGCTGTCAGTTAACAGCAAATACTAACATGTTACACCGAGTATTACAATTTAAATATCACAGTATAATAAATGAGTACAAAACATGGGCAACACACCCGAATAATATACTGAACATAACTAGAGTACAAGGAATAGAAACGTCTATAACAATTATCCTATAATATTCGCAAACTGTATAGCTCCAAGACAACGGGAATGGAAATGTCAATACGGGCGTTCTTGCAGAGGAGCACCTGAACGAACAAAGAAGTGCATGAAAGACATAGAAATATAGATGGGTCAGGTCCCGGTTTGATATGATTACCATGTGACTAAAATGCATGACAGTTATGAACGTAATTATCTCTCGCAATTTAAATCATACAATTTCTTACCTCTCAATCTAGAATCAAAACTTAGCGCAATATCAATGCTAATGCTCAATGATCATATAATCATGGTAGAACTCATCTACATGTACTCAAGGAGACATCAAATCAATTATTCACAACTCTACATGCACAGTTCCTATTTCTCTTTAGGAAATATATAAATGACAATTCATTTTATCAAATGTTTACCAATTCGATTTTATCTCATAACTTTCTTTACAAAGTCTATTTCCCTTCTTCCTTCCAGGAAATGTATTTAAAGCAGGTTTATTATCATAAAAATGCTTTTTCATATCATAACTTCTCAATTTCCCTTCTTCCATCCAGGAAAAATATTTAAATCCATTTTATTATCATAAAATGCTTTAACATCAATAATGTCCCACATTATTGTAAATAGTTGTATTTCATATCATATAACGTATCTAAGACCGCCCGTCCAGATTTCCCCACTGTGTGAATCCCTAAATGGCTATCATCTTCCAGGCCTATCACCAAGACAACCTGGGAACCTACAACGCAAGACGTCGGGAAGCGGCCATATGCCTGCGAGTGAGTCATAAGCACACCCAGAATTACCTCACCAGCACAGAAAATATACAATAAACGCTCATATGGCCTAGGACTATATTCACCCTGCATTCATTAGCCAGGGGACTTCACCTCACGTGCGCAACTTCCCTTATGATAGCGATTTAGAGAGGCGTGTTTACATAAATTATCATTTATGAAAATCATTTCTTTTTCCATTTGAAAACATCCATATTTTTCATTCTCAGAAATCATTTATTTTCAATGATGAAATACCAATTTTTATAATTTGCATTTCTTATTCTTAAAGTCATACTATATGAATGACCAAAGACCTGAAGTGCCAATATCCTCAAACTAGTCTCCAAGAGTCCACAACGATATCCTAAGTCATCAAAGTGAGTCTCCATGAATAATTATCTCCCAAAATTCCCAACATTATCATTTTATCTTCTATTAATTTTAGGTTAACTTCCTATATCATTCAGACATTAACCTACACAATCTAACCTTTAGAATAAGCCCAAATAACCCCATACTAGCCTAGGATATTTTTCTACCCGACACAACCCTCTAGGACTCCCCACTACTTCCCAAAGGAAGGTTCTTAAACCTCGAACCTAAAAGAAAAGTGCTAAAACAAAACTAAAAAAAAAATCTCACAAAACAGGGCATCCGAATTGATTCGCCCTAGGGCCGAATCGATTCGCCCCTAGTTGAGAATCGATTCGCCCAAAAGAGAATCGATTCGGTGAGTAAAAACCACATTCTGCCTCAGCCAAATCTATTTATCCCTAACCCGAATCGATTCGATTTTTAAGACTTGTAACCTTCCCCAAATCCGAATCGATTCGCCCTAAGGCCGAATCGATTCGGCCCTGCAGATTTACCGAATTTGGGCTATGAGTTTAAGAACCCTAATGATATACCCGTATATACCCTCGGCCATACTGAGGGAGCCCTGTGCCTCACCAGGCCTAGACGACCCCTCAGGGGCCGACCCTTCATCAGGCTCCGGACGACCCCTCAGGGGGTCGACCCTTCATCAGACTCCGGATGACCCCTCAGGGGGCCGACCCTTCATCAGACTTCGGACGACCCCTCAAGGGGCCGAACCTTCATCAGGCTCCGGACGACCCATCAGGGGGCCGACCCTTCATCAGGCTCCGGAAAACCCCTCAGGGGGCCGACCCTTTATCAGGCTCCGGGCGAACCCTAAAGGGGCCGACCCTTCATCAGGCTCCGGACGACCCATCAGGGGGTGGACCCTTCATCAGGATCCGTACTACCCATCAAGGGGCCGACCCTTCATCAGGCACCGGACGATCCCCCGAGGGTACGACAGTACGAGGCCCAAATTAGGCCAGACTCATTACCGAAAGGAACTTTGCCCTCAGCCTCATATCAAAGGCCGAGGGTCACATCATCACAGCGCGTGGTTTGGGAGACGCGTGAAACAGTGCGCGTGAGGCTCACATGGCACATGGGAGACCGTTATAACAAAATCACACCCTCACGTGAGGGAATATTATGTCATCATTTAGCATCTACATGTGTGAACAGGGGATTGGCTAGATCATCATTCACATGCACCATGCATACTTGGGGGGTACACTACACCCCCCAAGACCTATATATACTTGTCACCTACAACCCTATAGGAGAGGGAGATCGATTGATAATTGCAACCCTAGCAAAAACTCTGCTTATACACACAGTAGAGAGAGAAAGTGAGCTTATGTGCATTGTATCCAAGGCCATTAGTGCCCATACTTAGTGGATCGCACACTCACAGTGGATGTAGGCCAAATTGGCTGAACCACTATACATCATTATCTTATTCCTCTTATACTCATCTCCTTCTACACACTTATACACTTACATATCTATGGCTTCCATGGCTGCTATTGTTTGAGCTCATCATCACTTATTCGATGGTGCTAAATCTCAGCATCATCAGTTTGGCGCCGTCTGTGGGAACGAGAAGACATCTCTTCCCTTGTACAACTTGACCTCGTTGGGAACTCTGGTGGTGAGCCAGCTCTCCCCCTCATAGGAGATGTTTCACCATTGAAAGAGACCCACTAAGGTTCTCCAGCTCACTAGTCTTTTCTTCAGTTCAACTTTTCATAGCTCAAACACATGGTACCTGAGATGCCACCACCACCACCACTTCCCCCGCCGGATGATGGGGGAGGACCTAGTTCCAGTCATCCACCACCTCAGTCTGAGATGGATGATGTGGAGGCAGCCTTAAAGTCTCTGGCAGCAAGCCAGCGGATGGTGCAGGAGCAGTTCACAGCTCTAAGCCAGAACATACTAAGACCACCAGGGGTTTCACCTGAGATGATTACTCCGGCAGCAGCTCTAGGACAGCATGAAGCCAGGGGACCACCCCAGGCACCACACAAAGACCTGCCACCCCCTCAGCGGCGTAGGGATGTTGCTGACCCCCGGCGTCTACGCCTGGAGAGGCAAGGAAACCCTTGCCCTAAGGACAGGTATGATGACCTGGAGGGAGAGGAGGCCCTTATAGAATGCTGGGAACCATATGAGGTCTCCAACAGTACTGTACGACCTCCCCAGGAAAGTAGAGGAAAGTGCGAAAGACCAAATCCTGATGATCGCCCGAGAGGCTCTACTTTCGATCGCTTGAGCAGGGGGTCAGCCTTTGAGAGGCTGGGCCCAGTAAATGACCTGCGGGAAAAATTATCCAGGTCAAGGAGTGCTGCGAGGTCCAGGAGGGAGGCGACAGATTGCCGACCCCAAGGACGGGATGACGGTCAAAGGGTAGTAAATAGCCGACACAGGCCTGCCGCAGCAGAACCCTCCGTCCACCTTAAAGAGGCGGCAGGGGATAACATCGGCCAAGCCGACCCTGCGAGGCCCTGGAATGACTCGATCCAGCGACTGGAGGATAAGATCGGTGATATACTGAAGAGCCAGGACCCTCTTAAGAAGGGATACACCATAGAATCACCCTTTGTGGTGAAGATAGTCAACTTCCCTACGCCATCAAGGTTCAAGCCACCTGTGGTCACCCCAAGATACGACGGGAGCACCAACCCTATCCATCATGTTGAGATGTATCAATCAGCAGCAGACATATACTCTATCTTATATGATATGAAGTGTCGTGCCTTTTCTGGTACCCTGACTGGGGCTGCACATATCTGGTACACGTCTCTTCCAAAAAATTCCATTAAAAACTTTAAGCAGTTGGCAGACCGGTTCATCCACAACTTTTGCTTTGGGGTGAGGCCACAGAAGAAGACCACCCACCTGCTCTATGTTAATCAGGGGAAGAATGAGAGTCTGAGGGACTACATAGCCAGATTCAATAAAGAGAAGCTCGAGGTGGAAGACAATGAGGAGAGCATAGCTATGACAGCCCTGATTGGAGGACTCCAAAAGGGGAAGCTGTTATGGAAGCTTGCTGAAGACCCTCCGAGGATGATGGATGAATTGCTGTCAACAGCAGGAAAGGTGATGAACACCGAAGAGGCGATGGCCGCAAAATACGAAGACGAAAAAGGAGGCGCTAGTGGGGGTAAATACCCTAAGAAGAACAAAGAGGGGAAGAAGAGGTCTACGGATGGCAAGTTCGCTGGTTACACCCCACTAACGGTCAGATGTGAACAAATTCTCAATGAGATAAAGAGTGACCGATCCCTGAAGTGGCCTGAGAAGTTGAGGGCAGCCCCCAACAAGAGGAACAAGAACCTGTGGTGCGAATTTCACCAAGACCACGGCCACATAACATGCAAATGCTTTTCTCTGAAAGATGATATTGAGAAGATGCTGAAAGAAGGGAAGCTCAGAAAGTACGTCGACAAAGGTGCCTTCAAGAGGGGCTGAGGGGACGACCCCAGAAAGAAGCGAGGTGATGCAGGTCCTCAAAAAAGAGGGGACGACCCTTCTGATGATGAGGATGACCCTGACCTCCCGCCGAGAGATGACCAAGGTCCTGTCAAGAGGCTTAATATGATCTCGCTCGGAGTGGGAATGATCTCCGAGGGTCTGGCAGGAGGAGGGTCTGAGGTCGCTGACAGGGAGGCCCATGTGGCTAAGGCCAAGGCAGTAACGAAGATGGTACACTCAACCTCTCTGGAGGTCAAGTCAGAAAAGAGGAAGAAGGTTAATATGGACACTCTGATAGTGGGGTTCTCGAGAATGGACTTTAAAGGCCTCCTAGCCCCACACGACGACCCACTCGTCATCATAACTAGGGTGCACAGGTGTGAGGTGCCGAGGATATTGGTCAACGGGGGTAGTTCTGCAGATGTAATGTTTTGGCAGTGCTTCAAAGCCTCAGGTCTCAGCCGTGCTAGACTCATCCCATACCATCATCCATTGATTGGGTTCAGTGGGGAAAAGGTTCATCCCCTTGGAGTGTATGAGGCTGATGTCAGGATGGGGGACGAGTGGCCGAGATGGCTTACCAAGAAGGTCAGTTTCTTTGTGATGGATGAGCATGTGTTTTCGTCCTACAACATCATACTGGGGCGTGTGGCCCTCAAGGGGTTTGAAGATGTGCCGTTTACGGTCCATCAGATGATTAAATTTCCTACCCCTTACGGGGTGGGGGAGGTTCAGGGAGACCAGACAATAGCGCGAGAATGTTACTACAACTCCGCTGAAGAAAGGGAGGCGCACAAGAGGGCTACAACCACTTATAATATTGATACCCTTGAACCTAGGGATGAGACGAAGCTAAAGAAAGGAGAGGCCGCGGAAGAGGTAGAATCCATCATCCTCGATGAGGATGACTCGGAAAAAACCGTCCAAGTCGGCAAGTCTCTGAAGCCCAATAACAAGGAAGACCTCATTAAACTGTTGAGGAGAAGATGAAGCGTCTTCGCTTGGAGTCATGTAGATATGCCAGGGATTGACCCTGAAATCATGTACCACAAGCTCAATGTGGTAGAAGGAGTGAAACCGATAAAGCAGAAGAGGAGAATTTACTCTAGAGAAAAGTATGAGGTCATTAGGGATGAGGTCAAGAAAATAGAAGACGCTGAGTTTATCAGAGAGGTCATCTACCCTGAATGGATGTCCAATGCAGTCATTGTCCCAAAGGCCAACGGGAAGTGGAGAATGTGTGTGGACTTCACCGACCTCAGCAAGCACTATCCCAAAGATAGCTTCCCTCTCCCCCGCATTGACCAAATGGTAGACGCTACCACAGGCCATGAGCTCATGAGCTTGATGGATGCCTATTCAGGGTACAACCAGATCTTCATGAACCCTGAAGACTCGGAGAAGACAACCTTAATTACTAACAAGGGGACATACTGTTATAGGGTCATGCCCTTTGGCCTAAAAAATGCAGGGGTAACGTACCAGCGCCTCGTAAAAAAAATGTTCGAAGACCAAATTGGTAAGTCTATGGAGGTCTATGTAGATGACATGCTGATTAAGAGTTTGAAGGCAGAGGATCATGTGGCAGTCCTGGAGAGGACCTTTAATACGATGGACAAATATCAGATGAAGCTTAATCCGGCCAAGTGTGTCTTCGGGGTTGGAGCAGGGAAGTTCTTGGGGTTCATTGTCAACCAAAGAGGCATTGAGGCCAATCCTGAAAAGATATAGGCCCTTGTTGAGATGAAGACCCCCAAGTCCATTAAAGACGTTCAGAGGTTCACAGGGAGAGTTGCTGTCGTGAACAGGTTCGTATCTAGGGCCACAGACAGGTGTCTACCATTCTTCAAAATTCTTAGAAAATCCTTCGAATGGAGTGAAGAGTGTGATGAGACCTTCAAGGAATTAAAATCATACCTGGGGTCTCCCTTGCTATTGTCACGGCCCATGCAGGGTGAATGACTTTATGTATACCTCACCGTCTCAGAGTCAGCCATCAGTGCAGCCATTGTGAGAGACGAAGACGGAGTACAGAAGCCTGTGTATTTTAGCAGCAAGGCACTCTAGGGGGCAGAGCAAAGATATCCAAGGATGGAAAAGTTGGCCTCCATGCATCGAGAAAATGAAGCCATACTTCCAGTCCCATACAATGGTCATCCTCACTGACTCTCCCCTTAGGCAGGTTTTGGACAAGCCTGAAAAATCAGGGTGGTTAATGGCCTAGGCTATAGAGCTGGGGGAGTTTGACATAGTGTTTCAAACTAGGACGTCCATTAAGGGGCAAGCGTTGGCAGAATTCATGGCCGAGTTTACTTGGGAATATGATGAAGCCATGGATGAGATCCTCGAGAAGATAGATACCCGACAAGGTGCGCTCACCGACACACCTACAGATAAGGCTGAGATGAGCAACGTTAGAAGGAAAGTGGTTGAAAATGAAGAGGGAAGATATCTCTTTAGACAGGGGTCACTCACCGAGGGAAGTCTCTCAGAAGAACACACCGTGTGGAGTCTCTTCATCGACGGGTCCTCTTGCGAAAGCGGGAGTGGAGCTGGATTAATAGTATCAGAACCCGATGGCACAGACATTGAGTACGCCCTGAGGTTCAACTTTAAGGCCTCCAACAACGAGGCGGAATATGAGGCCTTGATAGCAGGCCTGTCCTTGGCCAGATCTCTTAGTATCGGCCGGATTTTGGTTCATAGCGATTCGAGGCTAGTAGTGAATCAGATACTAAGAGCCTACGAGGCCAAGGATGAGAGGATGGATAGGTACATTGAGAAGGTGAGGTCATTACTGAAGGGCTTCAGAGAAGTGAAATTAAATAGGATACCTAGGCTCAACAATGGCTGTGCTGATGCCCTTGCTAGGTTGGCCTCGACAACTAGGACAGACATCAGGAGGACGGTCCCAGTAGAAATTTTGCTTCGGCCAACTATTGAAGACGCTGAGGGAACACTTGGCAATTGCCTAAATGTTTCTCAGGAAGCTTCGTGGATGGACCCTCTGATCAGGTACATTAAAGAGGGGGAGATGCCAGAAGCAAGGCAAGAAAGGAAGAAGTTGAGATATAGGGCTGCAAAGTTCACTGTCATTGGGGACACCTTGTACAAAAAGGGATTTTTACTCCCCTTACTTAGGTGTGTGCACCCATCTGAGGTCCCATTCCTTTTGCAAGACGTGCACGAAGGATCGTGCTCAAGCCACATTGGGGGCAGATCCTTAGCGAAGAGGGTGATCACCCAAGGGTACTGGTGGCCGACCTTGGGAAAAGACGCCGCGGCATATGTAAAAAAGTGCGATAAATGCCAGAGATTTGCCACTATCCCTCACCAACCCCATCAGCCTCTTACCTCCATTACATCCCCATGGCCATTTGCAGTGTGGGGATCGACCTCGTAGGACCCTTACCAAGAGCAGTCAATAACTATCGGTTCCTCATCGTAGCTATTGACTATTTCTCAAAATGGGTGGAGGCCGAACCTATGGTCACAATTACAGAGCAGAAGACCTTCCAGTTCATCTAGAAAAATGTTATATACAGATATGGTCTCCCCAACATCCTCATCTCGGATAACGGGACTCAGTTCAAGAATACCTCTCTACAGAAGTACTGTGAAAGGGTGAGTATCAAACAATTTTTCTCCACCCCAGGCCGACCTCAGGCCAATGGGCAAACATAAGTTATAAATATAACAATCCTAGATGGAATCAAGAAGAGGCTTGAGGAGGAAAAAGGAAGATGGGTCGAGGAGTTATATGCCGTGCTGTGGGCATACAGGAAGACAGCGAGGACATCTATCGGAGAGACCCCATTCATGCTAGCTTATGGTTCAGAAGTCGTCATCCTTACCGAGATTGGGTTTCCTACTCATAGGGTCCAAATGTATGACCCCTAGAGAAATACAAAAGAGAGGAGACTCGACTTAGACCTGATTGAGGAAAGGAGAGAAGATACCGAGATAAGGCAGGCCGCTTACCAGCAGAGGACCGCAAGATTTTACAATCAGAGGGTGAAGCAGAGGCCAATTGCAGTGGGGGACTTGGTCCTCAAAAAGACTTGGAAAAAGCCCAACAATCTCCATCTTAATTGGCATGGACCATATAAGGTCATCGATGAAGTCGTCCCTGGGACCTATAGACTAGAAAACCTAGAAGGGGAACCCTTTTCCAACCCCTGAAATGCAGATCATTTGAAAAAAATACTATCAGTAGTGTTATAAGGTCTTGATAGACCATAATTGTAATAGGAGTTGCTCCAACAGAACACTTGGAAAATTAATGAAAAATATCCGTGTTTCCCCTCATCCTGTGTTTATCAGTTCTAGTACGCATGAAAACATTTTCAGAGAACGGCCCTCGGCTATAATGAGGGTCAATGGAGGGGACGACCCCACCATTGCCCTCAAGAAAGACGAGGGAATACTTAATTAAAAACCATTATTTTGGTTATTGGAACCCTCGGCTATAATGAGGGTCAATGGAGGGGATGACCCCAATATTTCCCTAAAGAAAGACGAGGGAATACTTAATTAAAAACCATTAGTTTGGTTATTGGAACCCTCGGCTATAATGAGGGTCAATGGAGGGGACGACCCCACCATTGTCCTCAAGAAAGACGAGGGAATACTTAATTAAAAACCATTAGTTTGGTTATTGGAACCCTCGGCAATAATGAGGGTCAATGGAGGGGACGACCCCACCATTGTCCTCAAGAAAGACGAGGGAATACTTAATTAAAAACCATTAGTTTGGTTATTGGAACCCTCGGCTATAATGAGGGTCAATGGAGGGGACGACCCCACCATTGTCCTCAAGAAAGACGAGGGAAGACTTTGTTAAAAAACCATTAATTTGGTTATTATAACCCTTGGCCTATAATGAGGGTACCCTCCCTTGAACCTCATTATAGGCCGAGGGAGGGGTTAGTGGTATTGTTGGGTTAGTGATATTGTTAGTACAAAAAATCCACAATACAAATCACATAAGAGACGAGTATGGAAGACAACAAGAGGCATTATATTACAAAGTGATGTTCGTTTTACAAAAATAGAGTACAAAAATATTGATTACACTAAGAGGGTGTGGGCTACAGACAACCACCCTATTGAGCAGCATTAGAGGGCAGGGCCTCAACGTCAATGAGAGAGGTCTCCTCAACGACCATGACAGGCCGAGCCTCAGACGTGCCTGTGCCTTCTGCATGCTGAGATTCCACTTGGGCTAGGGCTTCAGCAATAAGTGGGTCATCTAGTTGAACTTCCTCAAGAGAGGGGCGAACAGACGACACTGAATCAGCAAACTTAAGGACGACCCACCGATAGGCCGTCCTAATCCCCATCTCTAAGTACTCAAGACCGAAGCCTTGGAACTCGTCTGAGAGTTTGTAGGCCTCCACAGCATCGGTCTCTGCCTTCTTCACCACCTCAGATAGATCAGTCTTGTGCTGAGCCCCCATGTTGGTCAAAGCCTCGTCGCTCTCCTTAATAAGCAAGTCCTTGTCCGCCATGTCTGCATCATGCTGCCTCGTCAGCTCGTCCAGAACCCTTGCGTGTTCAATTCTGGCACTCTCTAGCTCAGACCTTGCAGTCTCCATCTCCGTCTACAAATCAACCTCGTGTTGGATGGCTCTCTCGACTTCATGGAATTTTTGTTGGTTTTCTGCCATCCATTTAGTAGCCGAGGTGAAAGCGCATACAGACTGCACATAAATAATAAACAGTTGTCAAGAGGCCGAGAAAACAGTTAGTGAAAGAATGTAACTAAGGTAATACCTGAGATAGAGCATGCAGACCATAGTCATACACTTTTTCTGGAGGCATCTTTGACAGAAATTCATAATCAGCAGCCGAGGGGGCAGAAAACATGGACGCCTTGGCTGCCCTCAGGTTCGTGATTAGGGCTGCCCTCAGGTTCATGATCAGTGATGTCAAGTTTTGGGACCAGAAGGCCCCCATGATAGAAGAGGAACCAGTCCCCTCGGATGACTCCACCCTCGCCCTCGTCCTAGAATTCGGCCGAGGGTCAGCAGGGACTTCAGGCTCTTTTCTTTTGTGACCGTCGGCTGTCGGTTCAACAAGTGTTGTCCCCACGGCCTTTGTCTTCCTCGGAGCCTGCTGAGGCTCCTTTCCCTTCCTCTTGCCTAATCCAGATAGCAAACTTGGGGCAGTCATTTCCCAGAGTTGATCAGATATACCAGAGGAACGACCTGAAAGGGGGAAGATACGTTAGAAAAATGCAGAGGCAAAGATGAAACACTTGAAAAACGTAAAGAATGAGCAAAAAATAATGTAACTCACATAGCTCTGTCAGGGGACCGACCCTCAGACCAGATTCTTTGAGGAACTTGGGGGTCATCAAATCTTCAAATTTTGCAATCTCACCCCTTCTCCCTCGTTCCCTCAGATACTCAACTATGTCTTTTTCATCCAAACTAAGTCCAGAATCAGACCTGGCCTTCATCGAGGGGTTTGACCATCTTCTGGGAACCCTCGGACTATCGTCCAAATGTTGAGACTCGACGAAAAATTCCCACTCCCCAGAAACGAAGAAAAATCTCTTCTTCCAATCGTGGTTGGAGGTCTGTGCCACGTGGAGAAGTTTTTTGTCAGACCTCCTCGCCCCCAGGTGGTAGTACCCAGGCTGTTTGGACGAGGAGGTGATATTGTAACATGCCAAAAATACGTCAGCCGATGGCTCATCAGTGAAAGCATTCTTCCACAAGGAGATGTAGCCAAGGATCGTCCTCCAGGAATTGGGAGGAAGCTGAGAGGGGGCAACACCGAGGGCTGATAGGATATTTATGATAGCAGGATGCAGAGGGAATCTGACACCAACCTTGAACATTTGTTCGTATACTGCAACATCTCCCTCTTCACCCTCGAATACCCTCTCAGACTCAGAGGGAACCCTCATAGTTATATTTGGGGACACTCCATAGGCATGCCTCCACAGCAAGAGGTCACGATCCCTAACTGAGGAGATATAGGACGAGGCATGGGAGGTGTCAACCTGGTCATCATCTGAGTCCTCACCCTCACCCTCATCCTCTGTCCCCTCTCCCTCGGCCTCATCACCCGCCAGAGACCTCTGGGGAAAAGCCATCTGGAAGGCATGTGGAGATAGAGTAGTCACAGGGACGGCATCAGAAGCAACCATACCCACGGCCTGACGTCCTGGGCTTAGGTCAGACGCCTCGCCTCTCCCAGAAGGTCCAGCGCCAGTTGGCGACGACGCTCTCTCATCCATCTCTACTGAATAACTCTCGGCAGGATGACAGGAAAACCCACAAGACTCAGATGGCTGAAATGGTTTTATTGTGGCAAGAGGAATGGGAAAGATGGGTTGTACCCAATCAGGGTCGACCCCTCATCTTCTCTCCTCCTCTTCCTCTATTTGTCTGATCTCTATGAAAAGCTTCTCTCACAAGGATGGGAACTCCTCGGCTAAATTATAAAGCCTCCTAAGCATTAAGGAGGAGACCCTACACTTAGAAGAATTTGGGTAACCTAACCTAATGACAAACAAATCTCACAATTGACCAGGGTGGACTTTTCGATCAAAACCTAAGAATTGAAGGGTTTTCTATCAAGAACAATTCAAGAATAGCTTACCAAAGGTTACACCGGAAAAGCTATGGAATAGCCTAAGAAAATCTAGCCCTATGAGCTTAAAACAGGAAAGCAAACAGAAATAAAGATAAGTAGGGCACTAGGGTCGAGGTGTTTCTTGAGGAGGAATGGCGAAGCTGCTAAGCTTGAAGGTTCAAAAACTGCAGAAATGGTAAGAAGGCTGGAAGCGAGAGAGAGAGAGAGAGAGCTTGGGCACGAAGAAAGAAGAAAAGAATGAATGGTTTCAAAAATTTCTTATATACCTTAATAATGAGTGGGACCATTACCCAAGACAAAGCACAGCCCACGAGGAGGACATAATTAGGGCACAAAGCTCCAAGCAGCATGCAACCACCGCGCCTTGAAAACTGGAATAACATTGGATAAAAATTTGACAGCTGTCACATCAGCTTGGTAGGTGTCACTCATCCAACAGACCATACAATTCGTCTCAAAAGCAACACTATCCCTCAGCCATCTCAGCATCAGCTTTGGCTAAGGGTTGGGGGTGATTGATATACCCGTATATACCCTCGACCATGCCGAGGGCGTCCTGCGCCTCACCAGGCCCAGACGCCCCCTCAGGGGCCGACCCTTCATCAGGCTCCGGATGACCCCTCAAGGGGCCGACCCTTCATCAGGCTCCGGACGACCCATCAGGGGGCCGACGCTTTATCAGGCTCCGGACGACCCCTCAGGGGGCCGATCCTTAATCAGGCCCCGGGCGACCCATCAGGGGGTCGACCCTTCATCATGCTCCGGATGACCCATCAGGGGGCCGACCCTTCATCAGGCACCGAAAGACCCTCCGAGGGTACGACAGTACGAGGCCTAAATTAGGCCAGACTCATTACCGGAAGGAACTTTTCCCTCGGCCTCATATCAAAGGCCGAGGGTGACATCATCACAGCGCGTGGTTTGGGAGACGCGTGGAACAGTGCGCGTAAGGATCACATGGCACATGGGAGACCATTATAACAAAATCACACCCTCACGTGAGGGAATATTATGTCATCATTTGGCGTCTACAGGTGTCAACAGGGGATTGGCTAGATCATCATTCACATGCACCATGCATACTTGGGGGGTACACTACACCCCCCAAGACCTATATATACTTGTCACCTACAACCCTACAGGAGAGGGAGATCGATTGATAATTGCAACCCTAGCAAAAACTCTACTTATACACACAGTAGAGAGAGAAAGTGAGCTTATGTGCATTGTATCCAAGGCCATTAGTGCCCATACTTAGTGGATCGCACACTCACAGTGGATGTAGGCCAAATTGGCTGAACCACTATACATCATTGTCTTATTCCTCTTATAATCATCTCCTTCTACACACTTATACACTTACATCTCTATGGCTGCCATGGCTGCCATTGTTTGAGCTCATCATCACTTATCCGGTGGTGCTAAATCTCAGCATCATCACCTAATTTCCCCAAAACCTCTAATCTTCCACTTCTAACATCATCAACAACAAATAATTCAACCCAAAACAGTCTACACAACTACTAACTCATATTTTCTCCTCAAATCGAATTTAACTACAAGATTAAGGGTTAAATCACTAAAAACCTACAAATCCCAAAAATGATTTAAATCTCCAAAAATATAACTATACATGCAATTTATCACATTAAATCAATATCTAGCAATTAAGAAACTTGCCTCAAGTTTGTAGGCTCGGATTCTCTTCTCGAAGCAACGATTTGCGGCTCCAATCTGTTATTTCTCTCTCTTTTCTCCATTTTCTCCCAACTCTCTCTTCTCTCTCTCTCTCTTGTAATACCCCGTATTTTTATGATATTTATTTATGGGATTAATTGAATTAAATGTGTATTAATTGGAAATTAATCCGGATAAAAATACTAGCGAGATGCGAGTTGGTATTTGATTTTAATGAGTATATATGGCTATATATGAATAATGAATCATGAAATTTGTCGTGAGATCGAAATACGACAATTTGAAAATTTTGTTGAGACACGTGTGACAGTCGCGTCAGGAATATTATTATTTAATTAAAAAGTGAATTTTAATTCTATTAACCGTATGGTCGTTTTGAGTGCGCCAACGCGTCCGGAAGGGTCGAAATAGTCAGAAAACACTAGCCGGGGGTTTAGTTTGGGTCCTGGGGCATTTTTAAGTCATGCCGGCAATGTATAAGGGTAGTTTGGTAATTTTGGATTTTTGGGAATTAAAACCCACGAAAATTAGGAATTAATATCTGATTTGGACTTTACCCACTAAACCGGCTAACAACACTTAATGACTAAATGGGCTACGGGAGTTATTGGAATTAGTTCCAAGAGTCTCCTAAGACAAACCCTAGACTCCATTGTCACCTTGGAGAAAAAGACTTGTAGAGAGAGAGAGAGAGAGAGAGAGAGAGGAGAATTCTGCAGAGAGAGAGCGAGAAATTCATCAATTTTCCATCAAAATCAGAGAAATACATAAGGCAAGTGGTTTAATTTACATTATTTTGCAGTGAATGTTTCTTCCATGCTTAGACAATTCTAAAATTACATTTGTTTGGGAGATTGATGAAAACCCATAAAATTGTAGTTATAAATTTAATTTTGGATATAGGTTTGCATGTATAAATGTTATTGGATGATTGAACTAAAAGAATTACTACTTTTTGTGTTACAAAAACGGATTTTATTTGGCTCATTGATGGTCTAAAATTTCTAGGGTTCATGTTCTTGAGATTGGGGAAAAATGTAGAGTTTTGACATTTGGATGATGTTTAGGATGAATTAACCCCACAAAACACGTTAGTATATGACCTAAGTGTGTTTAGGAATGATTAGAAACCTTGAACAATTGTTGGATTGATGTTTAGATGAGATTAGAGGTGAAGAAAAGATGGAAAAATGAAAAAGGGAAAATCTGGGCTCGAAACTGGCCTCTCGTTAGAAGACCTGCCCAGGTCGTTCGAACGAGCTTCTAACGAGTTAACAGTTTGCCTTCTAATTAGAGGGATGTTGGTTCGATGCCTTTCATTCGAACGAGATCTCATTAGATGCCCAGTTCGTTCGAACGAACTCTCGTTCGAACCAGCCTCGTTCGAACGAGACTTCTAACGAGCTGACAGTTTAGGCTTTCTGGCCTGTTTTGATTTTGAATGCTCCGTAACCTTGTTTAATTGTAGAGATACCATTCCCTTGATGATAAATTGATATAGTTGGGACAGTTGGGATATATTGAGGAGTAAAACATAGAAGTGCGATTCGAATTGAATGGAAATTTTGGAATAGGACGTGAGTGACTATTACGATGAGAGAATTATTGACGGCTTAAATAATTGAATTAATCGGGAACATGTGAATTGTGTAACATTATAAGTCGGTACGAGAATGAGAAGTGTACCATAAATAAATTACGGTGATTACTAAGACGTGTGTATACTTAGTATATGTATATGATTTTTTGTGTATGACATACCTACCATACTTGCTATCACGGGAGGTTTACGTTCGCTTAGGGCCCTCTAATCCTTGTATTGCCCGAATTTAGATTGGTACCTCGAGAACATAGGTCAGAGAAGGACTTATTGGGATGTTAATAAGTCTGCTGATCGTGGGAGCGTAGGTATGTGCGTGACCCATGTGATGTGACTATGTTCGCCTCCATTGTTTGTGATTTGCTATTAATGAGAACGATTCCTGAGAGATTCGGAATGCGTGATCCTTATGTACGTGATGTACCGGGATGGATAGCAGAGTATGTGTGCACCGCAGCTTAGTCTCGGGTGCTTGTATCATATATTTATGGCGTGACTAATATACACTAAAATTAATGAGAACTTTCATGATTGGTATTGTGCGTATAAATACATAAACGCTTTGAGTAACTATAAAGGGATAACCTGTAATGAATTGTATTACTAATAATTGAGAATCTGAGTTAAGTAAATCCCTCTATTTATTTGATAACGCTAGAACGTATAATGGGAATTGAATAGTAAGGGGTAGAACTTATTACGATTTGGTTAGATATGTATGTCACTTAGATGGGTACGGTACGTTAAGAGTGCACAAATTAGTCTAGAGGTGAGTATTTCATGTGAGTGCACGTCCTAACATGTATTTTGCATTCATTGTTTTAATGTTATTAAAACACTTGCTATTTTTAAAATAATCCCCACTTTCGGGCTCTGACCCGTTTGCTTTCAAATCTATTTTTGTAAAAACCATTTTAGGTGCCCAGCCACAAGGACACCATGCTTAGGATTCTCATTCAGGTGACGAGCTATAGCTGTTTGTGGAAGTTACAGGACTTTGCTAGTAGACGCTTCATCAATATTGACTCTATATTCAGCTTTCATCAGTTGTAGGGCATGACGCCTATTTCTATTAGAAACATTTCCTATTTCAGATTTTCAGACTTTTGGCATGTAATTAATTCAGGATATTTTGTTTTATTTAGTTCAGTTGTGGGATTGTTGTGAGGAGTTTTTCCTCCGGACTTATTATTATGTTGTTGGTTATTCTATTGTTTCGTTATGGTGAATGTGTTATTCTATCATTATCCTCTTATTGCATGTTAATCAGAGTTAACTAAAAATTTGGCAACTCACTTTTTAAATACTAGGTGGTTAGTAACCATTAAAATACTTTCGACAGTGATGCTGTTAACTGAACTAACTTGGCGTTTTGTATTAATTTAATAAAGGAGTAGCTACCCGGTATTTAATTAGTCAGGGTGTCACAGGTGGTATCAGAGCATCAGGTTCTAGTGTCCTTTAGGATCTGTACGGCTTATTATGTTTCCGCTGAGCTTTCTTTGATGTAGAGCCCTATATTTTAGGACTGTTGTATTCTTTTGTATATGCTACGTTCTTCAGCTATTTTAAGTTTATAACTGCGAACTTATAAACTTTATTCTTATTTCAGATACCTCCACGACGTGCACAACGGGTTCCCAGGGATGCGACGCCAGAACCACAGCCCGCACCAGTTCAGGGCACGATGAATGCCGCCGAGGTTGCAGCTATTGTGGCCTAGGCGGTAAATGCCGCACTAGCCGTAGTTCAGTAGGCACCACCTCAGGCGCCAGTAGCCGCGCCAGTTTAGGCACATGCATTCCCGTCTGCTTGGGAACGTGTACGTGATGCTTTTCAGAAAGCACACCCACCGGAGTTCGCAGGTAGCTCCGATGTTGTGGTTTCGAGTCAGTGGAGGAAGGACATTCAGCGACACCTGAGGATGTATGAGTGCACCGATGTCCAGAAGTAGATACTAGCTACCTTTAAGCTAGTGGGGTCTGCACTGCAGTGGTGGGAGTCTATTACCACCGTGGAGGAGAGAGATACTCTCACTATACAGGAGTTTTGGGTGCGGTTTGACTGCAAGTATTTTCCGTCAGCTGTTCACACGGAAATGAGGAGGAAGTTGATGAATCTTAGGCAGGAAGGTAAGACTGTGGCTGAGTATGAGGCCGAATTCACAAATCTGTTGAATATTGTTCCGAATGAGATACCGACAGAAGAGAAGAAGATACAGAAATTTACAGATGGTGGACTTGGAGGATCCGTCAGCATTTGTTGGGGAATCTATCGTTGGCCACTTACTCTGATCTGGTTAACGCTGCACCGTTACATTGCCAGGATCACCGCTTTCACATGGCTGAGGGCAAGAGATCGGGAGAGTCCAGCCATCAGGGAAGAACTGGAGGACATGGTGCCAGTGGGGCACAATTTGTTCAGGGGCAGAGACAGGGTGACCAGGGTTCCCAGCAGGGGGATCACAAGAGGTTCAGATCGGGGAATTTCAGGCACGGACAAGGAGGTTTTCGACAGGGCCATTAGGATCCGAACGGCCATCAGGACCAGCAGGATCAGAATGGTCAACAGCAGTTTCATCAGGGCCAGCAGGGCCAGGGGAGGAATGGTAACGGCCACCAGGGCCGGGGGCAGCAGGGACAGAGAGGGGGGAACTTCCCGAGGAAGTGTTACATTTGTGGCAAGACTGGCCATAAATGCCAGGACTGTCCTGATAGGGGCAGGGCCCCGCAGCAGCAGCAAGGTGCTCGACAGGAGCCGCAGAGACCCGTGTTTCCCGCCGCCCTCCCGGCGCCACCACACATGGCAGCATTACCACCTATTCCAGCAGCTCCAGTGCAGCAGGGGCAGTTACAGTACGGACGTGTCTATAACGTCCACCAGGTAGCAGCTCCACAGGCACCACCCGCGATTGAGGGTATGTTTCCTATCCATGGCGCTATGGGTCGGGTTTTGTTTGATACGGGGGCAACGCATTGTTTTATAGCTACACATTTTGCGAAAGCCTTAGGGTTATTAGCCACAACAGTGAGCACAGTGACGTGTGTAGACTCACCATTAGGGAGTGGGTCACTTATTTTCTTTATATGCCAGGGAGTGGGGGTAGAGATTGGTAGTTTGGTATTACCTGCAAACATGTCTGTATTAGATATGCATGAGCACGATGTGATTATCGGTATGGATTGGTTCGCAGCTTATAGAGCCATGATTGATTGCTTCGGTGGGAGAATTATTTTTGCCATTCCGGGGCAAGAGATGTTTGTAGTGGCGATGCCTCGCCCAGAGGGAGGCTCGACCGCTCATTTGTATTACATAGAGGAGGATACCTCTAAGGAGGTTGTGATTCCTTTAGATTCGATCCCAGTTGTCAGGGATTATTCCGATGTGTTTCAGGAGATACCAGGCCTACCCCCCAATAGAGAGATAGACTTTGTCATAAACTTATTACCAGATACGAGACCTATAGCACGCGCACCGTACCGTATGCTCCGGCAGAGATGCGAGAACTACGAGATCAGATTGAGCAGTTGTTGGGTCAGGGGTTTATACGGAGGAGTACTTCGCCATGGGGTGCCCCTGTGTTGTTCGTAAAGAAGAGGGATGGATCGTTGAGGTTGTGTGTGGATTACCGAGAGTTGAATAAGGTCACAATATGAAATAAGTATCCGTTGCCCCGAATCGATGACTTATTCGACCAGTTGAGGGGAGATTCTTTCTTCTCAAAGATTGATTTGCGATCGGGATACCATCAGTTGTGTATCAGGGAGGAGGATGTCTCGAAAACTGCGTTCTTGACGAGATATGGTTCCTACGAGTTTCGGGTTATGACTTTTAGTTTGACCAATGCTCCAGCCGTGTTTATGGACTTGATGAATAGGGTGTTCAAAGAGTTCCTAGATCAGTTTTTCATTGTCTTCATTGATGATATTCTGGTTTACTCCCAGACAGAGGAGGAGCACGCCGAGCACTTGAGGCAGGTTTTGCAGACGCTACGTCAGAACGAGCTGTATGCAAAATATGAGAAGTGTGGGTTTTGACTGAAAGAGGTTCAGTTTTTGGGGCATATTATTTCCGATCGGGGGATATCTATTGATCCGGGGAAGGTATCCGCAGTGAGGGAGTGGGGACAGCCCACGACACCAACTGAGATCCGTAATTTCTTGGGCCTAGCAGGATACTACAGGAGATTCATTCGGGGATTTTCGAAGATAGCGGGTCCTTTGACACATCTGACTCGTAAAGGTGTGCCATTCATCTGGAGTGATGCCTGTCAGTTGGCATTTGATGAGTTGAAGGATAAGTTGACCTCAGCACCTTTGTTGGCATTGCCGAGACCGGGAGTTGAGTATCTAGTCTACACCGATGCGTCTTTGCAAGGACTTGGAGGTGTATTACAACAGGAGAGTCAGGCCATAGCTTATGCTTCCCGTAAGCTAAAGCCTCACGAGAAGAATTACTCCACTCATGACTTGGAGTTGGAGGCAGTTGTATTTGCCCTTCGGATTTGGAGACATTATCTTTTGGGGGAGAAATTTCGATTGTTCACAGACCACAAGTCCCAACAGTACCTATTCACGCAGAAGGAATTAAATATGCGGCAGCGGAGGTGGCTTGAGTTTGTGAAGGACTATCAGTTTGATATCCAATATCACCCGGGGAAGGCCAATGTGGTAGGAGACGCGTTGAGCCGTAGGCCAGTAGATGAGGTGGCAGGGGTATGGAAGGCTAAGTGGAAGGAGTTGGGACACCAAGATGCAGTGGCCTGATCATTCATGTATGTGATGACGGTTACACCGCAGATTGTCATGAAGGTGGTAAGGGCACAGGCAAATGACTCGTTCTGTCAGGAGAAGATAGTTCGATTACTAGCAAAGGGAGCCGAGTCCTATACCATTAGCTCAGACGGGGGATTACACTTTAATGGGAGATTGGTAGTTCCGAAAGGGGAGGAATTGCGACACAAGGTGATGGAAGAGTCGCACGGCTCACGGTTCGCGGTACATCCCGGTGGGGACAAAATGTACCAAGACATGAGACGACAGTATTGGTGGAGCGGGATGAAGAGAGTTATTGTCGTGTTTGTTTCTAAATGCGCCACTAGTCAGCTAGTAAAAGTGGATCATCAGAGATCGGCAGGACTTCTACACCCATTGGAGGTCCCGATGTGGATGTGGGAGAGCATATCCATGGATTTTATCACGGGGTTGCCTACGTCACAGAGAGGTCACGACTCTATTTGGGTAATTGTGGACAGGTTGACCAAAGTCGCTCATTTTCTACCCGTAAGGACAGACTACACTACGGGACAGTATGCCCAGCTCTTTATTGCAGACATAGTGAGACTTCACGGTGTGCCCCTAAATATCGTGTCTGATCGAGATAAGATATTTGTTTCACGGTTTTGGAAAAGTTTTCAGGAGGCCATGGGCACAGAATTGCGGTTGAGTACGGCGTATCACCCGCAGACCGATGGGAAAACCGAGCATACAAACCATATATTGGAGGAAATGTTACGTTTGTGCATCATTGATTTCGGGGGTGGATGGGAGCAGTATTTTCCACTAGTGGAGTTTGCTTACAACAACTCCTACCAGCTCACCATTGGCATGGCTCCATTTGAGGCATTCTACGGTAGACCTTGTCGTTCCCCAGCATGTTGGTTGGAGGTGGGGGACAACAAACTACTTGGGCCGGAAGTAATTCAGGATACTTCGGTAAGGATATAATTGATACGGAGTCGCATTCAGGTAGCTCAGGACAGGCAGAACAGCTATGCTGATGCGAAGAGGTCCTTCAGGGAATTTGAAGTGGGGGACCAGGTTTTGCTCAGAGTATCTCCTATGAAGGGGATTATGCGTTTCTGGAAGAAAGGGAAGTTGGCACCGAGATATGTGGGACCATTTTCTATGATGGAGCGGATTGGACCGGTTGCGTATAGACTTGGGTTACCGGAGCATTTGCATCGGATTCATGATGTGTTTCATATTTCCTCGCTAAGGAAATATCTTAGAGACGATTGGGCTCATTCTCACATTTCTTTGGAGGACACCGATCTCCAGCCCGATAGCTCCTACGAGGAGGGGCCGATTGCTATTTTGGACCGGAGTGAGTGGAAACTGCGATCAAAGATAGTTTCGTTAGTGCGTGTTCAGTGGCGACATCATAATGTCGAGGAGTCCACATGGGAACGCGAGGATGAGATGCGCGAACGTTATCCAAAGTTGTTATTACCAGGTACTTTCTAGTTCTGAATTTCGGGACGAAATTCTGTTATTAGGGGGAAGTATGTAATACCCCGTATTTTTATGATATTTATTTATACTAACGAGATGTGAGTTGTTATTTGATTTTAATGAGTATATATGGCTATATATGAATAATGAATCATGAAATTTGTCGTGAGATTGAAATACGACAATTTGGAAATTTTGTTGAGACGCGTGTGACAGTCGCGTCAGGAATATTATTATTTAATTAAAAAGTAAATTTTAATTCTATTAACCGTATGGTCTTTTTGAGTGCGCCAACGCGTCCGGAAGGGTCGAAATAGTCAGAAAACACTAGCCGGGGGTTTAGTTTGGGTCCCGGGGCATTTTTAGGTCATGCCGGCAACGTATAAGGGTAGTTTGGTAATTTTGGATTTTTGGGAATTAAAACCCACGAAAATTAGGAATTAATATCTGATTTGGACTTTACCCACTAAACCCACTAACAACACTTAATGACTAAATGGGCTACGGGAGTTATTGGAATTAGTTCCAAGAGTCTCCTAAGACAAACCCTAGCCTCCATTGTCACCTTGGAGAAAAAGACTTGTAGAGAGAGAGAGAGAGGAGAATGCTGCAGAGAGAGAGTGAGAAATTCATCAATTCGCCATCAAAATCAGAGAAATACATAAGGCAAGTGGTTTAATTTACATTATTTTGCAGTGAGTGTTTCTTCCATTCTTAGACAATTCTAAAATTACATTTGTTTGGGAGATTGATGAAAACCCATAAAATTGGAGTTATAAATTTAATTTTGGATATAGGTTTGCATGTAGAAATGTTATTGGATGATTAAACTAAAAGAATTACTACTTTTTGTGTTACAAAAACGGATTTTATTAGGCTCATTGATGATCTAAAATTTCTAGGGTTCATGTTCTTGAGATTGGGGAAAAATGTAGAGTTTTGACATTTGGATGATGTTTAGGACGAATTAACCCCACAAAACACGTTAGTATATGACCTAAGTGTGTTTAGGAATGATTAGAAACCTTGAACAATTGTTGGATTGCTGTTTAGATGAGATTAGAGGTGAAGAAAAGATGGAAAAACGAAAAAGGGAAAATTTGGGCTCGAAACTGGCCTCTCGTTAGAAGACCTGTCCAGGTCGTTCGAACGAGCTCGTTCGAACGATCTTCTAACGAGTTGACAGTTTGCCTTCTAACGAGAGGGATGTTCGTTCGATGCCTTTCGTTCCAACGAGATCTCATTAGATGCCCAGTTCGTTCGAACGAACTCTCGTTCGAACCAGTCTCGTTCGAACGAGACTTCTAACGAGCTGACAGTTTAGGATTTTTGGCCTGTTTTGATTTCGCATGTCCCATAACCTTGTTTAATTGTAGAGATACCATTCCCTTGATGATAAATTGATATAGTTGGGACATTTGGGATATATTGAGGAGTAAAACATAGAAGTGCGATTCGAATTGAATGGAAATTTTAGAATAGGACGTGAGTGACTATTACGATGAGAGAATTATTGACGGCTTAAATAATTGAATTAACCGAGGAACATGTGAATTGTGTAACATTATAAGTCGGTACAAGAATGAGAAGTGTACCACAAATAAATTACGGTGATTACTAAGACGTGTGTATACTTAGTATATGTATATGATTTTATGTGTATGACATACCTACCATACTTGCTATCACGGGAGGTTTACGTTCGCTTAGGGCCCTCTAATCCTTGTGTTTCTCGAATTTAGATTGGTACCTCGAGAACATCGGTCAGAGAAGGACTTATTGGGATGTTAATAAGTCTGCTGATCCTGGGAGCGTAGGTATGTGCGTGACCCATGTGATGTGATTGTGTTTGCCTCCATTGTTTGTGATTTGCTATTATCTGAGAACGATTCCTGAGAGATTCGGAATGCGTGATCCTTATGTACGTGATGTACCGGGATGGATAGCAGAGTATGTGTGCACCGCAGCTTAGTCTCGGGTGCTTGTATCATATATTTATGGCGTGACTAATATACACTTAAATTAATGAGAACTTTCATGATTGGTATTGTGCGTATAAATACATAAACGCTTTGAGTAACTATAAAGGGATAACCTGTAATGAATTGTATTACTAATAATTGAGAACTTGAGTTAAGTAAAGCCCTCTATTTATTTGATAACGCTAGAACGTATAATGGGAATTGAGTAGTAAGGGGTAGAACTTATTACGGTTTGGTTAGATATGTATGTCACTTAGATGGGTACGGTACGTTAGGAGTGCAAAAATTAGTCTAGAGGTGAGTACTTCATGTGAGTGCACGTCCTAACATGTATTTTGCATTCATTGTTTTAATGTTATTAAAACACTTGCTGTTTTTAAAATAATCCCCACTTTCGGGCTCTGACCCGTTTGCTTTCAAATCTATTTTTGTAAAAACCATTTTAGGTGCCCAGCCACAAGGACACCATGCTTAGGATTCTCATTCAGGTGACGAGTTGTAGCTGTTTGTGGAAGTTACAGGACTTTGCTAGTAGATGCTTCATCTATCTTGACTCTATATTCAGCTTTCATCAGTTGTAGGGCATGACGCCCATTTCTATTAGAAACATTTCCTATTTCAGATTTTCAGACTTTTGGCATGTAATTAATTCAGGATATTTTGTTTTATTTAGTTCAGTTGTGGGATTGTTGTGAGGAGTTTTTCCTCCGGATTTATTATTATGTTGTTGGTTATTCTATTGTATGCGGCTCCATGAACCTTATCCTTAATGAACCTTATCCTTAATGAAATATTCTCGGACCACCCAAGTCCAAGGAATATATTGTCCGCTGGTTCCATCCAACGAGCAGACCAATTACTTAGCTGGCTACACCAGGCCACAGATGGTGCCATCCTTAAAGAAAAACGATCCGAATTATTATACAGAATTTTGACCCATAAAAGACACTGCTCCCATCCTTCGTTTAAGTCAAACACACCCATTCAAGGTATTCCCTACGACATTTGGTTTACTTCCCCCATTCATTCATCCACTTTCGGGTGGTAGGATATACTCTATTTCCATACGGTTCCCATTACTTTCTGGATACTTTACCAAAACTTTGACACAAAAATCTAGTGTCGTCCATCACTATTTTGATAGGCACCTTATATAGTTCCATAATTTCTCCATACAGAGCTGGGCGTACTCCTCCATAACTAGTCTGCCCACATTGGCCGAGAAATAGCGATTTGGTTAAACGAAGAATACTTTTTCTCAAATAAGATCATGACCATTGCGGTGCCGATAATTCAACAAAAATGTGCATGGATACCCCCTTTCTCGTTCCCCCCACTAGTCTCTTCACACTAGTAGGTGAAATTGTCAATCACAGACATGAATGCTCTTGCTGCAAAGTCCTCCTAGTTAGGCTCGTTCTACTTCGCTTTCCATGCCTTCACTAATCTCTCCGACGGGTTTTCTACTCGGCGCATCTACTACCCCATTCGCAATTTCCTTAGCGATAGGGAATATCCAATTGACAGTCCTTTATGAACTTTAAACACCAACTCTGCCACCTCAACAATATATTGCAACGACTTGTTGCTCGTAAAAGACCAAATTTTCTTGCCCAGGAAGTAGTGCCTCTATCTCTTTAAGGCGAATACTACCGCTATGAACTCTACATCAAGCGTGGGATAATAATTCTCATGAGGTTTAAGTTTGTGAGACGCATAAATAATGGGTCTATGCTCCAGTATTAATACTTCCCATTCCTGGCAGAGACTCGTTCGTTAAATCCACTCTTGAGCTTAACAACACGAGTGTAAGAGTAAAAGTTAACTCATCCTTTTAACTCCTCGAAAGTTAGGTTACCAACGTAACGCTCTATCTAAGAGAGGCCTCAACTTGGCCTAACAACCCAAATTACTCAAAATCCCACACTTCATCTGTCGAGGGACCTAATCCCTCTTAGAGTTAACCCACAACTTACTCATGGTCAACTCCCTACCGCTTTCCTAAAACAACGTCACATTCCCTAAGGGTCTTGCGTCCTAATAATACTAAGGTCGATATATATCCCAATTGAGTAGTATAAGTATTATCCTAATTATATCCCTTGTGTCCAAGACGTTTCCCAACTTTCGACATTCTCTCAGTTTCACGCGTGGGACGTCTTGCGGAGCGAAATCTAAATAAAAAACCCTCTCGTTACACTACTACCTCGCATCGTCGGTCATAAAGATATGACAGTCTAAGACACATGATCGGGACCACTAAAGATGTAACTCGTAACCTTACTCATACGCTTCTACTTCTATGTCTTACCATTTCGAATAATCGAAAATTTAACTAATCGGACGCTTACTTTCTGTAAAGTCTTACAAATACATTATCCTCAATACGCATACATATATCTTTTTAAATGGACTTCTCATCAAGGAATAACCATAAGTCTCCATCTGACTTTCTTATCTAGATCTCCCTCACATCGATCGGAGGAGAGAACTATTCACAGTGCTTCCATTTTGCACTTTAATAGCCCTTTAATCACTCAATCACGTGATTCTCGACTAAACCTTCCAACCCAGCATTCCAACATCAAAAAGAAAGAAAGGAAAAGAAAAAAATGCAACGTCTCTCCACTCCCAACGTCGTTAAGGTTCACGCGTGGAGCGTCTCGCAAAGCGAAATCCAAACAAGGAACCCCTCTGATGCATTACTACTTAACTTTGTTGGTCGTGGAGATAAGGCAACATCATACATATAAAATAAAAGAATAAATAAGAGAAATAAAATGAAAAATTCCTATATACCTTAAACGATATCTATAAAGTCTCAATCCTATATGTAGGTGAGATATTATATAACAACTAGCTCCATTTGGAACTACAAATACGATAGCCTCGCAATTTATTCGCTTGCTATCGCTCCAACCAAACAAGAATATTTCCACCCATATAATACCTATAATACGAGTTGCACATACCACACATATACTTTTAAAGTATCATCACTCGCCTTATAACGTGTGAAGGAAAAATGTAGAACCTCCCTACCATGAAAGTCATATAAATACACTCACAATAATAATATCGATAATACCACAAGCTTGATCTACACACCCGAATCTAGGGTTAATACCATACTACTCCACCTTATCATACAAAATACACCACCCTTAGCTAAGGTGGAACTCCCGCCAACATTCTTGTCAATCACCCCAGGCCAACACTAATGATTCTTAGACATTGTACTCTAGTCTTATCCCAACCAAACTACTTACCTTAATGCCCCGACTAGGCATCCTATTCTCGCCTTGGTTTTCCCATCAACAAGGTCAAAATGCGTGGTTCTACATTCCACGACAAAACTGTTTCTCCATCACTAGCTACCCTGGCGATTAACTGCGTAGTTCCCTTAACCTCCTCAATAAAAGAGAACATGCTACCGGCCTCCCCTGCCTTAGTTTAATGAGTCTTCCCCTGATGGATGTCCACCAATGGGGTCTCATGAACACTACTTCTCCGGAAGTGTTAACAACACTTATTCGTGAGCCTATCATTCCACTGAATGGCTCTTTCTTCCTTGCACCTACCTTATTTCGATGTACGGTTTCCTTACCCGTACCCCTCTTTATTCACGGTCGACCTTTAACCAAACCTCGTGTGAATATTTGAGAATCCACCTTGTTATCATTCCTGATGTCCCAGAGAAACTCACTGTTGAAAATATCTAACGGGTTTTCCATGGGCAAAACCTCCAACTCCCCCAAAATGTGGTGACTACCATTTCTGCCATTTCAACATTTCTCCATTAGGGGAAAGATTTTCCTCAATCCTTCACATCTGGGCATTTCCCTACCCCTTTCTAGGCCAAAGCTCCTGGGCCTTATATTTCCATCGAACGAGATTACACTTCCTCCATCTGACTTAACTTCAACCTGTGGTCCTTATCAAGGACTTTTCAACTTCAACGTAACATTGCTAGGAATTACAAACTTAGTACCACTCTCTCTGGCAGTGGTACTTGGGAAAACTATACCGATTGTACGGTAGCAATATAAGATAATGCTACAAAAGGAGAGATCTCCAAAGCGGCCCTCATCCCCGACTACAACTTACAGTTCTTAGTAATCCCGTCTCATGATGCCTTCATAACGACCTTCTTGGACACCCTTCCTCAGTCGACCTACGGATCTCAAATGAGCGTGCAAAAGATTTTCTAAGTTCCTACCCTACGGCAGGAGAGTGAAACCTCAAAAGAGGAAATCAACATTCTTAATCCTAAGGCTCTATATCAAATCAAAAGAAATGCATAAGGCGTAGTACATCCGCATAGATTCCTAAGAATACTAGAACCTGATGCTCTGATACCATCTGTGACAACCCGCCTACTAAAATAAGAGGTGGCCATCCCGATACTCCAATAATCACAGGAATCATAGATGGTCCATTCTTAGCATCACTGTCGATTTAAAATAATAGTATGAGATAACCACCAATTATTTTAGAAAACGGACTGTCAAATTAAATTTTATAAGTAAAAGAAAAGCACTTAGACAATCCCATTTGCAAAAACGGTGGATACCAAAAATCAACGAGTAATAGAATACGATATGCATAAAGTAATAACCGAATAAGCTATCGGTTAACAGCAAATACAAACATGTTACACCTAGTATTACAATTTAAATATCACAGTATAATAAATGAGTACAAAACATGGGCAACACGCCCGAATAATATACTAAACATAACTAGAGTATAAGGAATATAAACGTGTACAATAATTATCCTACAACATCTGCAAACTGCTATAGCTGCAAGACAACGAGAATGGAAAGGTCAATACGAGGGTCCTTGATGAGGAGGACCTGAACGGACAAAGAAGTTCATGCAAGACAATGAAATATAGACGGGTCAGGGCCCGATTTGATATGGTTACCATGTGAATAAAATGCATGACAGTTATGGACGTAATTATCTCTCGCAATTTAAATCATACAATTTCTCACCTTTCAATCTAGAAGCAAAACTTAGCGCAATATCAATGCTAATGCTCAATGATCATATAAGCATGGGAGAACTCGTCTACATATAATCAAGGAGACATTAAGTCAATTATTCACAACTCTACATGTATAGTACCTATTTCTCTTTAGGAAATATATAAATGGCAATTCATTTTATCAAATGTTTACCAATTAGATTTTATCTCATAACTTTCTTTACAAAGTCTGTTTCCCTTCTTCCATCTAGGAAAAGTATTTAAAGCAGGTTTATTATCATAAAATGCTTTTTCATATCATAACTTCTTAATTTCCCTTTTTCCATCCAGGAAATATATTTAAAGCCATTTTATTATCATAAAATGCTTTAACACCAATAATGTCCCACATTATTATAAATAGTTATATTTCATATCATATAACTTATCTAAGACCTCCCATCCGGGTTTCGCCACTGTGTGCGCCCCTAAATGGCTATCATCTTCCAGGGCCTATCACCAAGACAACCTGGGATCCTACAATGCAAGACATCGGGAAGCGGCCATATGCCAACGAATGAGTCATAACCACACCCAGAATTACCTCACTAGCGCAGAAAACATACAATAAATGCTCATATGGCCTAGGACTATGTTCACCCTGCATTCATTAGCCAGGGGACTTCACGTCACGTGCGCAACTTCCCTTATGATAGCGATTTACAGAGGTGTGTTTACATATATTATCATTTATGAAAATCATTTCTTTTTCCATTTGAAAACATCTATATTTTTCATTTTCAGAAATCATTTATTTTCAATGATGAAATAACAACTTTTATAATGTGCATTTCTTATTCTTAAAGTCATATTGTATTAATTACCTAAGACCTGAAGTGCCAATATCCTCAAACTAGTCTCCAAGAGTCCACAACGATATCCTAAGTCATCAAAGTGAGTCTCCCTCAATAATTATCTCCCAAAAGTCCCAACATTATCATTTTATCTTCTATTAATTTTAGGTTAACTTCCTATATCATTCGGACATTAATCTACACAATCTAACCTTTAGAATAAGCCCAAATAACCCCATACTAGCCTAGGATATTTGTCTACCTAGAATAACCCTATAGGACTCCTCATTACTTCCCAACGGTAAAGAAAAGGGCTAAAACAAAACTAAAAAAAAATCTCACAAAATTGGGCATCCGAATCGATTCTCCCTAGGGCCGAATCGATTTTCCCCTGGTTGCGAATCGATTTGGCCAAAAGCGAATCTATTCGGTGTGTAAAAACCACACTCTGCTTCAGCCGAATCGATTCGTCCCCAAACCGAATCAACTTGGTTTCCCAGAGTTGTAACCTTCCCCATATCCGAATCGATTCGCCCTAAGGCCGAACCGATTCGACCCTGCAAATTTGCCCAATTTGGGCTATGAGTTTAATAACCCTAATTTCCCCAAAACCTCAAATCTTCCATTTCTAACATCATCAATAACAACTAATTCAACCCAAAACATTCTACACAACTACTAACTCATATTTTCTCCTCAAATCAAATTTAACTACTAGATTAAGGGTTAAATCACTAAAAACCTACGAACCCCAAAAATGGTTTAAATCTCCAAAAATATAGCTACACATGCAATTTATCACATTAAATCAATATCTATCAAGTAAGAAACTTGCCTCAAGTTTGTAGGCTCGGATTCTCTTCTCGAAGCAACGATTTTTGGCTCCAATCTTCAATTTCTCTCTCTTTCTCCATTTTGTCCCAACTCTCTCTTCTCTCTCTCTCTCTCTCTCTCTCTCTCTCTTGGCTTATAACACAAGAATGGGAAAATAAAAGGGTTGGGCGACTTATACTGGTGTTAAACATAAATTCTCCTCTTTTAAATGTTGATACACCATTAAAATGACTTGTAACTACATAATTGAGTCATAACCCGTCAAAAGTACTCGAAACTCAAAAATACAACTTGACACTTATTTTGACTCTCTCGACTATTCCAAAACCAACTGCACCCATTAATTTGGCATTCGGAATAACGTACAATATTTTTATGTTCCTATGTTATGTTATTTCATTAATTAAGCTCAAATTTAAATATATGTTATAACCGTTGTGTAAAATACAACGACGCAATAAAACACGATATTATGCCATTTACCTTCTCATAACGGTAAATAGGCAAAACATGGTAAATGTTATTCCTTAACTCACGGGAAATAATATTTACTCCAACTTCCTCTATTTTATAAAATTAACCCATCAGGCAAAATAATATAAAATAGTCGCTCAAAAGTCTGGGTTGTTACATGATTTTCTTTGCTTGTCGTGACACTCCACGTTTATTTTTTTTATTCTTTTCCTTATCTATTTAGGACAAATAAAAAGGCGGAAAACAAATTATGATTTAATGGATGAGTTTGAATTATGGGGAAGATTTGATATTTGATATTTGTTTTGATTTATGTTTATCTCATTTCAAACTCGATACATCACGAAGGTATTTTTTTTCTTATCTCATGTGTGTAGGTACAAAATTGAGGATCATGATTTTGCACACCCTGATGATGACAAAAAAAGTTGGAGATTTGATGATTTCAAGTTGAAGATGTTTGCAGAAAGTTTAAGACTTATATTTATAGTACCTTTTCAATTTTGGGTTCATGGGAGGGGTTTAGATTTGTATAGGACATTTGATTTCATAATTCATATGTTTTTAGTTTCTATAGGCATAGATAGAGGGGGGGATTTGTAATTACATATTCTACATAGTTCAGTTTACATTAGAGTATGTCGTATACCGCTACAACCATCGAAGAAAAGTTCAAGTTCGTTCAAGCATCAAGATGGATCCGATTATCAACATTCTTCAACCGTTAGCGAGATAGATTTTGGTGAAGTTGTGTTTATGTCTCGTAATGATTCATTTTAAGTGTTGGATAATTTTTCTAAAAAGTTTTTAAACATCTGAGGCGCCATTTTTCATCAAGATAATTTTTTTATAAGTGTTGAGGCGGAGTTTTAAAAGAAAAGGATTTTTTGTTATGGTCATTCAAACAACATGTCTAGGTCGCTCGAACGATAGGGCTACGTCGCGGGGACGAAGTCTTCAAATGACATGCAATGTCGTGCGAAGTTTCCTTTGAAATTTGCTTGAAGAGGTTTATCAAACGACATGCTATTGTTTTACTTTTCTAAGATCATATGATGTGTTGCGACAAGTAGGATCAAGCAATATTTAAAGTCATTCGAGTGACATGGCTATGTCGTTCGAATGAACCTGTTGACTCAATGTTTTTATAAAAAGTGTGTTAAATGAGTCATTCTTCCTTAAGAATACTTGAGTTTTCCAGATACACGAAAAATGTAAAGTACAAAATTATTTTGTCTTCTTCATTTAGGGTTTAAAACTTTATTTTTTTCAATTTACAAAATTCCCTATAGTTTAGTGAATTGTTTGGAAACCCAAGATACAAATTATTGAAGTTTCTCTTGTAGAGATGGTAAATCTACGTCTTACGATTATGTGTCACTAGAGTACTTATCGGTGTTCCTGGATGATTCAGAGTTGTGTATTCTTGTGGGTTCGATGCGATTGATCCATTGTTGACTCTAGGTTATGGGTCTATGTGAGTGTCTACGGATATTCATTACATATTTCATTGTGTATGCAAGTTCTGATTTACTTTTCATAGTGAAATAAAAAGGCTTTCCCTTTGAATTTTTTTCCCTAAAATCCATGTGTCAACAATCTATTTGTGATGGTTTGATTTTATCCACCTAGATGTATGCTTTTGGGTTCTCTAAAATTGACTCCAGTTAAAGAAGTTTAAAATTGAAAATTTGCAAATACACATATAATCTATATCACATAGCATTCTCAGGTTGTGTATTATAGGTGAATATGTAACAATCATGAACTGGGTCTTGAGGGTTTACTTCTTTGGATTATCCTCTTGGTGTAGAGTTCCAACGATTACGAAGTCATTTCCTATAATGTCCGGTTACACTGAATTAATAAGTTAATTATTTCCTACACAATTGGAATCCTGTAGACTAAAATACTAAATTTATTAGTTAGATTAGTAATTTATTTTTTTCAATATTGTGGGTTAGTTTTGGGATATGTATAACGTTTGGTTTAGTATAAAATATTAGTAGTAATTACTAAAACTGATGTTGGAAACATAATACTTAACATATGGAAATTCGTAATATAAGGTAATTTGGTAAAGATTTAGTAACTTGGTACATTATGGTTTACTATTCTTATATTTGATATGAAACATACCTAGCCTTGAGTCCTCGTGGTATTACGTACTAGCGGGGATATCTTTATGGGGCACGTGTGACATTGATTGGTATCCTGGTCCTGAGATGGGCTTTACCTTGAATCCTTTTAACCAAACAATATGTGAATCTTATAATTTTATTATCCCATGGTGATAATATGAGAGGACTCTTTCATATGGCATTAGGTATGGGACTATATGAATGGTTTCAATACGTAATGATGATCACTGCTTGATTTTTAGAGTCATAGGGGTGGGACAACCTATAACTCTACCTAGTATGGTGCGAGAGTTCTCAAAGTAATTATGCAGGCCTTCATTATGAGGAGGTCAGAATAGAACCCTTATATGTTGATGGATATTGCTGAGACCATACAAATGTTAAAATAATACTTATATAATTTATTTACTTATACCATTATACATTGGGGCTATTGAGTGTATAATTATTTGGGGTCCATTGGTTATATTCAATTGAGAGGAATAATACTTAACCACGGGATGGGCGTAGACGCATGAGTTATCTATGATTTTTTAGGTCGGTATTAAACTTAAACAAAACTAAAAAATGATAGTAGGATGAGTAGTAATATGCTATAAAAATTAACTTAAAATTTTACTCTACTTAGATTTGATATTAACAATGTTGTTGATTTTACTTTCAAGACCTAGGTCGCCGTTGCTTCCTCAACCCTGATCTTTCTATTTTTCCATGCTTTGTGGTTGATATTAAGATGTAGGTCTTGGGTCTTCTTACCCATTATCTTTACTACTATTTACTTTTCGTTGAGTCGTATCTATGAAGAGGTTTTATTATTGGATGTTGGGTTGCGTTGCGTTGCGAAAACTATATTATTTAATGTTAGACATTGATTATGTCAAAATGGTATAAGATGTTATTGGGTTTCTACTTGAGCATCATTTCATCTATTTACTTTATCTACTTTATTTTGTTTTCAATTTCTCAGAATGGTATTCAATTGCATCGACTCTTGTATTACGTAGTTTATATTTGATCAACATATTGTTAAATTTGCGAGGTGTTACAATTCGAGAAAAACAAAAGGGGTGCATTTGTCTTCCCTTTTATAAAGAATCCAAATAATGTTTTTTATTTACAACCAATATCTAAAACCCCTTTTATCTTTATTCCTTTCATCTACCAATCTCCCACCAAAACCCTACTGACTCATTACATAATTACACAATTCAACCCAAAAATCAAATCCAAACCACATGCACATTATATTATTTCGAACCTATATTTTATCCCTTAATTCATTAACAAAACTATATTTTTGCGAGCACTGTTTGGAGAAACTATTACTTAAGATTAAGAGACAATTATGGGTCAATTCAACACCCTTTTTAATAGGATCTTTTCTACAATTCCTATATAATTTTGTTGGATTCTTCCTTGAGGTATGTTAACACTCTACTCCCCCTCTTTTATTAATTTAAAAATTAATTTCTACCTAAACCTATTTTTAACAATTAAAATGAATTAAAGAAAATTATGTTGTCACAGCTCTTATAAAAAATTGGTAATTCTATAAAAATATTTAAATAATAATTTGACAAAGTTATGAAATTTTTACTAGAATTTTGTATTCGTACTATATAATATGTTGTGATTTTTTGAATAAAATTAGAATACTCATGTAAATATCAAATTAAAAAAATTCTTTATGTGCATTTTCATTATGTAAATCCTAAATTTTAAATTGTTGATTTGATTAATAAAATTGGACCATCTTGATATCTATTTGAATAAACTTTGCGTTGGAACTAATATATATATATATATATATATATATATGGGTGTGTGTGTGTGTGTGGGTGTGTGTGGAATTTGGGAATTTAAGTATCATGATCATGTACAAGCTAAAATGAAAATTTATAGCCTCTTTCTTGATGGATAAGTATGTAGCATTTCCCCACGTGATTATTAGTAAAAATGTACTAATTTAATCCTCATGTTAGTATATAATCCCTAACATTGACTTTGGCAAACAATTTTTGTGAGAATGTTACTTATGATATTCACATAGTTTTCCTGTGCTATAAATTTTAGGTACAAACCTTGATGTAAAATACTTTTCGAAAATATTTAAAGCCCACACCCAATTAGATTGCAATTAAATTTTTTTGGATGATTGATGACTCACACCATAACCATTTAAATAATAAAATATTAGTAAGGGATTTAATTGAATTGGAGAGTTATAAGATGAAGTATAAAAGATGTTGAAATCATTTGACGACGTGAGATGCTAATGTTTTAGATTATAACGAGAATAAATAAACATTATTCTTTTATGCATGACCCTATATTGGGTAGGGGTGTCCATGGTTGTTATATATATTAATGGAGATATTTTTTAGTGTCTATGGTGAAGGTTGGACTACATAACGTGGTGCTTGGTGACCCCAAATGGGACTTGGGGATATACACGAATATAATGATTTATTAGTGATGTTTTGAGGTGTCTATGGTGGATGTTAGACTTTATTTATGATGTAACTTTATGTTTACTGCGTTTATTTCATTGTGTATGAGTGTTTGGACTCTGGTTACCTCCAAAGGGTGTGGAGTTTTAGGTAATTTCACAATTATTAATAATATTTTATTTAAAGGTGAAAATTAAATTCGTAATTTTTGAGGTACGTCATATGATGTGATTTATAAAATTTATATACTATATATTTATTATTTATTTGCATAACTATCATTTTGTGGAGTAGCTATGTTAGCTTGCGATGACCTCACCATCACAGTTAATCGCCCTTTTAGGTGCTCATGACCATCCGATTTAGCTCCTCTAGTTCATGCTACAATGAGTCCTGTTTTCGTCTCACCACCATTTTTAGGGCGTAGGTTTTAGCTTATTAATTTTCAATCTTTGACTTTTGAAAGATATGAATGTTTTTTATTTTAGTTTAAGCGTATACTCTATTTAGTTGACTCAAGTTTTGTTACGGCCTCATATAGAGATTTTGTTTATGATGTCGGTTTTGGGATTTATATACAATGATGGTCTATGTTTTTTTTATATTTATTTTGCGATGTTTGTCATTTCCTATCAAGTTATTTATTTTGGGATATATCTTATCGTACTCCTATTTCATTATCATTATCGTTTGTTCTCACTCATGCTGAGGATGATATTTATTTATAATTGACAAAGTCTAATATTTAATAAATAAACTTGATTAACCTAATCATTAAAAATTATGGGGTGTCACACCAAAACGAAATCAATTAATACTAAATGTCTATAACACAAATGATTAAATACCCTTGGAACCCACCAAGTGCCCATAAAATAATCTCTTAATACAAAAAAAATCATTTTATTGTCTAACAAAATTAAATGCTTAAAAAAATGAAATCCTACACTACAGATAAATAGTTGAATGACTAGTAGAATACAAGCCCGACCGCTTAATCCTACAACTCTGGATTATGAACATATGAATTCTTTTAGGAAAATAACATGCATTAGACCCCCAAAATAAGTAAGAAATAGATTATTTAACTGAAGAATATAAATTGTGACTCATTTACGTGTTATTCAGCCTCTATCATCACGCATATAAAAAATACATAACCTTGCCTCTAACAAAGGTATATCATAATTATGTTCCCAAAACCAACCAAAACAACAACAATAGTCCAATCCTCAGACCAAACGTGTATTGAGCGTAGATTATACCGTGAACTACAATGTAATGTCAATCACGGCTAAATTAATACCATTCCATTACAAAACCCTAAAGTGTCCAAAGTATGATCACTCATAAACAAATACGAAAACTAACAGCAACCTTGAAGTAACCATATATTACATTATTGAACCGTATTAGATTAAGTACCTCACTATAGACCAGATACGACTATCCTATCTAGAACCTACATAATCTTTACTCGTTATTATACTAACACAACATTATAATCAAAATTCTATATGGCGACCATTATATCATACAATTCTCAAACTGACAAAATCCTCACAAGCGAAATTATCCAACTATACATTACACATGTAAATATTTAACTTTACGAAAATAACTACAATTCCTTACCTAGTGCAATGTCACGAAACCATAATCATTAGTCACACATTGGATTCTACATGAATATGTAGTACCCATATACTACATTGCACACTATAAATTGATGAGTTACATACAAAACATAATATTTGGTATATAAACCTATACAGAACCGGCATCATTAACTAGGGTGGTAGTACTCGGTCCAACAATCCATGACATTTAATCCCATAAATAAAATTCTTATGAGGTCACATACACGTCCATAATCTGTCCATAAATATCACACAAATCATATATATGTAAAAATATGCGTAAATTGATACGTTTTACTATACTAAACCTACATAATCGATTATATGTTCCCCGAATTAAGCCTTAATCCTAAAGATAAAAATCCAATGATAATAATTAATGTTAGAATTCCTAATACGCTAAAAAAAACATTCTAGAGAGTCCTTGAAAGTAATCGATTACACAAAAGCGTTAAAATAAAAAAACTTTTAACTCTTTGGTAAAACCCTTTTAAACGTCAATGGTTGAAAATACACACACAGACATAAATTAGTTCAAACAATAATATTATATGTGTAACTAATCATAATATTACAAGGACTAAATAATAAAATAATTTACATAAATATCAAAATATGAAAAGCAAGTAAACTAATAACAATGAATTGAACTTGAACCTTAAAGGATTCATAACCAAAATACTTAAAATTGTATTCAAGACATCAGTTTCTCGAGTAAAAACTAACTACACAAATATATCCTAATAAGCAATTGAATTTCATTCTAATTTAGTTCTTATTATATAAGAACCCTAAGTAAGTGGAAACTGAAAATATAGTCCTGACCACCCATGACGTTCAAAAACTAATATAATCCACATAGAGAAGCCCATCTCAAAATTTTCAAATATTTTAAGTTTCCATGTATCCAATACTCTTTATTTATGTATTGTGTAAACATGAAAAAAAACAAATGAAAAATTAAAACAAATTAACTAATTAGAGAAGTAAGTATGTTCTAAATCTATCTTTCATATCTGAGAATTTTATAAAATCAAGTTGATTACTATTGAATACCAAACCAATTAGAGAAGTAGTTAGTAATATATATTTTTGTATAATTAAAAGTATATTGGGTACCTACACCTACAACCCAAGTGTATGTACACAAACATTATAAATAATTTGTGTATATATAAAGTCAACTATTAGGTCAAATGAGGACCTCCTCTGTGAATCATTTTTTTTAAATATTAAAAAATAATTTTGAATTGATTTTTTGTAGGTACTTAAGGATTACATAAAATCTCGTAAAAATAACTCAAAATGAAGTTTTTTGTTATTTTAAAAACTCGATCAAAATGTGCGTGTGAGAGATGTGAGAGACCTACGGGTTATAGTGAGGATATTTAATGGCCATTTTACCTAAAAAATTACAAAAAATTTGAAATCCAAAGCCAAGTAAATTGAAGAATCCTTTAGAATATATCGACAGAATTTGAAATCCACATCACTACTACTAAAAAAGAGGGAACTTCTTCTTCACTTGTCAAATGACCAAAATATCCTCATTAAATATTTTATTCCTAAAATAACCTTACTAATACTTTCATCCCCTAATACCCCTATCACACCCGATCAAACATCCATCCCTACAAATGAGGAGTCGTATCTCCATCCTAACATTCATTCATCTTCTCATCTTTTATGTTACACCAAGAAGATTAATTCATCTTCTCATCTTTCAAGAGATCACGTTCACTTGTCAAATGACCAAAATAGCCTCATTAAATGTTTTATTCCGAAAATAACCTTACTAATACATTCCTAATACCCTTATCACATCCGATCAAACATCCATCCCTACAAACGAGGAGTCGTATCTCTATCCCAACATTCATTCATCTTCTCATCTTTTAAGTTACACCAAGAAGATTCATTAATCTAATCATCTTTCAAGAGAACACGAAATCTTAAACATTTCTTCATTCATCTTGTCAGATGGCACCTGGAAAAAATGAAAGGTCAATATGAGGTATGTTGGGTTTTTGTATATGTCTATTTATTTGAAATTGCATCCTTCACTTAGAAAAACCAAAGGTCAATATGAGGTATGCTGGGTTTTTGTATATGTCTATTTATTTGAAATTGCATCATTTGTTGTTATTGTTCCTTCTTGCATCTATTATTGTTATTGTTACGTCTTCAAAAATCAAGGTAAATAATCCTACTTCTGTATAGAATTTTTCCTCACTTCTGTTATGATTGTTTTTTATAGTATGCCTACTCATATAAAATTAATTCTTAGTACAGATTACCAAGTTCAATAATCTCTTAACTTTCCTAATGAATTATTTATTGAAATCTTATAGGTTATTATCATTATTGGTTGTACAAGCTCCGATTCTGAAGGAATTCCCCATTTGTTTACTAGGTATGTGAAATCATACGTTCTACAATTTTTTGTTTCGAGAGTTTTTTACTAATAATGTTCATTTTTTGGTAGTGTTAAATTGATATAGTTAGTTGTTCAATAATTTTTTCCAAGGTTATGTAAATTAAAAAAAACACAACAAGAGATTATTTCAAATTGCATCCTTTCTTCTTATTGTTTCTTATTCTAAAATCAAGTTAATTTTTTGGTTCCAATGTGATTTTAAAATCTCTTAACTTTCCTAATGAGATATTAATTGAAATATTATAGGTTATTATCGTTATTTTTTGTACAAGCTCGACTTCTGAATCAGAGACGATTGAAGGAATTCCCCATTCGTTTAGGAGGTATGTGAAATCATACATTCTACCATTTTTAGTTTTGAGAATTTTTTTAGTAATAATGTTCATTTTTTTTGTTCTGTTAATGTGAAATAATACGTTCTAAAATTTTTAGTTTGGAGAATTTTTCTAGAATTCGAGTATTGTTGCTAAAGCTTCGCTCTGTTATGTCACCGCTATCTACATTTTTAGACCTCTAAAACAATTTCTCTTGAACGACTCAAGTTATTTCGTCAAACTCATTTCATTATGTTTTTTAACCTAAACTTACGTATTGATGTCTATAATGCCATTCATTTGATATGTCATGAAACTTTTATACTTTAATATTTCAAAATAAATTATAGACCTTCCTAACGATACTATTCTACTTGAATATTTCAGAATAAAAGGTCTGCTATAATATTGTTGTTTTATGATCTAGAATGGGCATTAACCTCCGTATCCTTAGCCATTGTAAATCTATGTGCCATTTTGATTATTGGAAATGAATATACGCAAAATCAAAGGAAAAAAAATAAAAGAAGTATGTAGACAAAAGTGCAAGAAATATAAATTTAATGTACAAATTACATTAAATTAGAACTGTGATCAAGGAAATGAATTATAGAAAAATAAATGCATTAGTGGCATACAAACAGGGGAGTAAAGTAGGTGCTACTTTGATGGTTGATTGGCCTTGAAATTGCTTAGGTGAACTTGCAATATGGTTGATCCTAATTGTGGGTCTGTTATTTTCGATCCCACCATTGAAATCTTGAGCTGTAAGATGTCAAACCGCTTCTAAAATTCTTAAGGAACAAGGAGACTTTCACCATTCAGTTGTTTTAGGTATGCGTCAAGGTCTTCTATTCACCCACCACTTGGGTTAAAATCTACCCAACTGAAACATAACTGAAAAAAGAGAGCTTCATTTTCCTTTTTCAAACTTATACATAGGCACACAATGGATAATACATCCTTACACCTAAGAGGTCGGCGAATTGACATATCATCTCAATACTCTCTATATAAAACAAAAATATCAATATCAGTGGATTTAATATTTGATAAGTGATAAATATTTTATATAATGGATGTTACCCTTAATTTCGCATCCCACCGCGTCAAACCATCGAAGAGAGCATAACCGTTTATAGTAAATAATTCACATTTTACACCTGGCGCACTAGGAGTTTGTCCCTATTAAAAGACTAGAAGGTCTTCTTGAAAGTCAGAAATAATATTCCCTCACTAATGGTATAGTAAAGGGCCTTAATGTTGCTTACTCAACCGTTCATGACAAAATCGACTAGAAGGTCTTCTTGAAAGTTAGAAATAATATTCCCTGACTACTGGTATGGTAAACGGCGTTAATGATTCTTACTCAACCGTTCACAAGAAAATCGAGTTGTCCTTAAATAAATACATTGAGGTCGTTGAACGAGATCATTATTTCATATTCATCTCCTTTGAAAATCTACTCGCACAGAAAGATGAAGAGAAAACCTATGGTAATTATTAGTAAAAACGTTTTGCTCATACATTTATAAAAACTCATTATTTTATCTTATTTCTAATTCTCAAACATGCAGATGTGATAGTTTTTGTCATAAATGTGAAACCAATGAGGACCATTACAAAAGCATCCAACTCGGTAAAAGTTATTTTACGCAATATAACTCTCCGAGATACAAAGTATGAATCCTAAAATTTAACTTTTCATTATATTAAAAATATACTTTTATGTATGTAAATTTATTTCACATTGCTTAATATACTATTTCTTGTTATAATTTATTACTTATCACTGATTCCAATTAATGAATTTCACTTTATGGGGAGACTTAGCAGAGAATGAAGGATAACAATTTAGTAGCTTATCAGTCGAATATCCTTTAATAGTTGTTTCTTGAGTTAAACTTTCATCTTATGAAGGTAAAATATTCTTTTGCACTTCAAGTAACAACGAATACAGGTCCTACTAATTCCAATTTCATCAATTTATTCTTAACAGGCGAATATGACTTAAGTAGCGTATCAAAGATTACAATTCAGATCAACCCTAATATCATACAGGCTATCGAATTAAAATAATGCTTTGATTTTTCTTTTCGCAAACACTTTAGTTTCTACATTACATAAATATATTGACAAAATGTAACCTACAGGTTGAAGAGCTCATTAACATCCTCAAATTTCAAGGTTCGCCGCCATAAAAAATAATCATGAATGCAAACAAGGTTTCTATTCGTGATATTATAAATGGAGTTGCATCAATAAAGGAGGTAATACTTAATTTACTATGAATCACATTTACATGTCTAACATTTTCATTACCATAACGTAACATAAAAATATTTTCACATTCCACATACTCTTTTCTGTTCTTTCGTTGCCATGATTATAGAGGTCAGAATCAAAGAAAACCCATGGTATGACGCTTGGAATGTTTGCAACAAGAAACTCACCGTTGCTAACGGAAATGGAGCATGCTTAAATTGTGATTCCTCAAATGGAAATTACACAATAATTTAATTTTTTTTAATAATCTATGATTTTTAATTTAAATAACTCATCATACACATACCTTTGCTTACACATTGTACAAACAAACGTAAGGTACTTACTTCAACTTGTGGTCCAAGACGACGACGAAAGAGCATCAGTGACAATGTTCAACGAAACATAATCTTTCATTGGGTGCAACATTCCGACATTCATTGCTTCTAAAGATAAGGTAATATATTTTTTTTTACCAATTCAAACTCATTCATAAATTCAATACGCTCAATACTAAAAAATATACTTAATATTCATATCTATTCTTTTACTCCACAGGAAATTTTGCACTCAGAATATATTCGAAAGATACACACATGCATTGACAAATTCTACAGATTCTATATTAAAGGAAAGTCAGTTAAAGAATCAGATCTAAAGCTGACACGTTTCGTCGCTCACAAAATTGAAGAGGAAGAAGAACCTTCGCATCCAAAAAAACGTAAAAAAAACAACATATCTGACCAAGACATTTTGTTTTTCTTTTCGATTAAAGATTGGTGTTATCCAAGATTGATAAATACAATATCTTTTTCTTTTGATTAAATATAGTTATTATCCAAAGTCTTACAAAAACATATTTTGTGATGCTTTAGATTTTTAATTTTACATAATTCATATTAATTCAAAGCAAAAAAGAATATCTAGACTCACAAACATGTGCAACGCACATGGACACAAGTAGTCTAAATAAATGACACTAAGTAGCCTTCTATATTTTACCTTCTTCCCACGACTATAAGTAAGAAACACTATGGATTCCAATAATAGTAATAACCGTGAAAATCACCAATTGCAAATACAAAAGCCTTATAAGGCCTTTATATTATTGTCTATATTGTCTCAAGAAGGGTCATGAAGAAGGCATAAGTATGTTATTGAATGGTGGCAAAGATATCAATCCTAAAAAGACAAACCAAGCCTTACAAAAAACCACCCTCAAACCTAGGCCCCAAGAAATAACCCAAGAAAAAATCGAACCATTAAAAACTCTTCCTATTCCTTACAAAGTCTCTCATGAAACTATCCAAGACCATCAAGAAATAACTAAAGTTCGTATCGAAGAATAACAAAATACCATCCAAGAACCTATTCCCATCACCATATATGACTAGCCTAACATATAGCCAAAGAAATACCAATCAAATAAAAAAATTCATCAATAAAATCTAACACTGACATTACCACTGAAGAAGTCAATGTAGTAGACCACATCTTGTTCTCCTCTAGGGCAGCAGACTTACGTAATTATGAATACTACCATGCAAAGCACAAGGACTATTTGTCTGACTCAGATCACTACAAGGAGAGGCGAGTTCTAATGTAAGAGGAGATCATGATCTTTGCAAACTTAGTTGACTGAAAATGGAATTCCATACTAGCACACAAAACTATAAAAAAGGTGAAACTCAAACAAGTTTAATTCAAAGATCAGTCAACTAAGAATATAGAAGTACAGCCTAATATGAAGACCAAGAACATGCCAAATGATCCTTTTGTTAGAAGGATATCAAGAGAAAAATCCAAGGTGATCGATAACTCTAAACCCTAACTTTCTCAATGATAAATTTCGTTAGTTGGAATGCTAGGGGAAAAGCCAACTTATAGAGGAGTTAAAAAAAACTTTGCAAATCTTACTGTCTACCTGCTATTTCAATTTTAGAGCCCAAGTCTAATCCTCTAAAGATGGAGAAGTTTCTAAAATGAAATTTTGATGACGTAATCAATAATAAATGCAGTAAAATATGGTTCTTTTGGAGGTTAGGGATCACTGTCTCAGTTATCAAAGATGAGGATCAATGCATAATTAAGAGCGGTCAAATGAGCACGATAAGAAATATAAGTCCCTCCATCGGTCTAATCTCTCCTCCTTAGTGCACTTGGCATAAATAAGGTTTAACATGATATTTTGAGGAAGGTTATGGAACTTCTGCTTATCTATTTGTATTTTTGAATTTATTACGTTTTGAGTGCTGTAGTGATTTCTTCTTTCTAATTTATTTTGATGTTATTGTATGTAGGGGTGGGCGCGGTCCGGTCCGGTCCGGGTTTTGGCATTTTTAAGTGTCGGACCGAATCATTCGGTCCTATATTTGAGAAGACCGAATTTGGACCGATTTAATCGGTTTAGCTTGTTTATTCGGTCTAGGCTATTTTCGGTCCGGTTCGGTTAATAATCGGTCCACTTTTATTTAAATTTACTTTTTTTTCAAACCACAAAACAATTAACAGTTGGGTTTTATAGCAGAATAAACATATATCACAGATTTACAAACATACCCATTGTGGGTTTTATACTAGAGTAGAACCAACAAGTCACAACAAATTAACACATATCACAGTTATTTCAAAGTAAACTAGAAAAGTAACCCAAAAAAATTGAAAGCTACCAGTAAAGTAAACCAAATTAAATGGGTTTTCTGCCAAAAAATGGGTCCAAAGTTACAAGTAAAGTAAACCAGAAACATATATCAGCAAAGTTTGGTTCAAAGTTACCAACAAAGTTACCAAAAAATGGGTTCAAACCACAAAATAATCATTATACCAGAATAAACATATATCACATATTCAAAAATGGGCATTCTGTCAGAAAAATGGGTCCAAAATCGAAAGCTACCAATAAAGTAAACCAAATTAAACATATATCAAAGACCCATTGTGGGTTTTATACCAACAAATAACAACAAAAAATAAGAAATCAGAACAAATAGTTTAAGTAATATACCGTAGCATGATGAACTGTTGTCGCCGGCGCCGGCAGAGTTGCTGGAGAGTTGAGGATGGGTGGGATCTGATGTCCTGCGCCGGCCATCGGCGACCATCTCAAACCCCCTCTTTTCATCGGCGACCATCGGCGACCTGAATCGTGTACCCACCGAAACCCCCTCCAACCAGCCGCATCAACCCGATGCCGGAATCTCATAGACCTACCCAACCACCGAAACCCAGCAGCTGCCACGGTGTTTAGAGAGGAAAGACGAAAGAGACGAGAGAGAGGAAACCTCCTAATGTGTTGGTCAGCCGTGTATATGTTGATGTGAGAGACTTTTACTTAGGGTCTAGTTATTTACTAATAAACATATATCATATATTTATATAAAATTAATTTATATTATGTATTAAAATAAACGGTCCGGTCCGGTCCTAAGACCGAATTAAAAATGACTATTTTAGACCGGACCGAATATATTCGGGTCTCTTAATTAGGACCGAATTAGGACCGATTTATAAAAAAACCTATAAATGTGGGTTCGGTCCGGTTCGGTCCAATCGGGTCAATCGGGTCGGTCTTTTTTTTGTCCACCCCTAATTGTATGTAATATATAGATTTGACTTTCTTAATAGAAAATTGACTTTAATTTATTATTTGAAGTGGTTGAATTTTGATTTAATATTATCGCAGGTTGTAAATGTCAGTGGAAAATAATCACAAGTGATTGTTATATAAATGTGAAACACGGTGATAAATTTATATATTTACTGTTATTCAATTAGATCATAGTTTTTTTTAGTGCAGACAACGCTCATTTGAATCTATCAGAATTTAAGTATGGATTATTGATTGTGTATCTCAAAAAGGTGTAACAAATCATCAAACTTTTGTATTGCTTTAACTATGTATTTTTTTAGCTATATTTATATGTTATGATTCTACGAAAACTTACATAAATATTGTAAATTTTCCAATTATTATAGATTCTTGATTTTAATCATCTTCTTTCTTACTTTGTTATTTGTTTCCTTCACCTTTCAACATTTCTTCTTATTTAAAATAATATAATTTAAATAAAATCGATTACGAATCACGTGGCCTGCATGCTAATTAATAATAAAAGTCGATGAGTAAGACAAAATATACCCTTAGTTTTATAAAGTAATTATTTGGATTCATGATTAGTTTGGTCAAAACTAATCATTTGACTACTTTAAATTTTTCTATCACTTTTAATAATCTTTCCTATCTTCTTAAAGGTTTATAACTTAATAATTATAATAAACAACTCCTTTCCCATATATCAGGGTGACATCTAGGGGCGGATTTACATGGGAGGTTGGTGGGGTCAGTGCCCCATCCCAAATCTCAAATTCAAAATTTTATCCGTAGAAAATTGTAAATTTAAATTTTTTCCCCACCCCAAAAAAGAAAAAAAATTCAAAATTTTACCACTAAAATTTTTTTAACCCTAAAAAAAATTTCAGGGGCTCCCACCCACGAACCCCCGGCAATGATTTTTCCCCAACCAAAATAAATTCCTGAATTCGCCCCGGTGACATCCTCTAATTTTAAACACATATCTTTCAATTTAATGTAATTGTACGTAAACTTAGAAAAGCAAGTTGCAAAAAGTTGTCTCCAACATTATTTTCATGAAAAACAACTCGAAGTTTGAACTACACTTCACATTTTTTTTCATTTTTAAAACAGTACGATGGTTCTCAGGGACGTACAAGAGACAAGTTCCCAAATTTTTAAGTTAGGAAATATTTTGAAAACTAAGACATTTTCTGCCGCACAAATAAATCATGAAGGCTTTGACTACAACACACAACTTTTTCAATGGCTGAATTTTGGTAGCAGAAGAGTGGGAAAAAACTGTGGGTCCCAATTATATTATTAAATGGCTGAATTTTAGATATTTCTTTGGAAATCCAAAACACTAGCATGTAACTCGCGTGAAGCACATGCGTTGTATATAAAAAAAATACTTAAGATTTATTTAAAACAATCATAAGAATATAAATTTATAATAGTTGATAGAATTTATAAATATATTATGCTTTATATTTTACGGTATGAGTAGGGACAATTATTCAAAATTAGGAGTGACAATTTTGACACGATGGAGTGATACGATTCGAATTTGGTCCAAATTTTACATAATTTTATTTTGTGTCGTGTACGGACTAAGGTTTTAGGCATGAAATTGTGTCAAAATTATAACTTAGAAATCGTTAAAGAATTTCTATCATTGACAATCTCAAACTAATCCATTTTTACTATGTATTTAACATACAAAAATAGTCAAAGAGATTCAAACTAATGAAAAGTTATTAATGGTGTAAAAATATTGTATGTAAAAGGAAAATTCACATCACTTACTAAAATCCTTTTAGATTCATGTAGTCGACTCTAAATAATTACAAAAAAACTTTGTTGAGTTTACTACACAAAATTCGAAAGAAGTCTTGATAGGCATATATAAGATAAGCTACAAGAAAAATGAGTATTAGGGACGACCGTGTCATTTCGTCCCTTTTGGTATAGCAAAAGGGACGATTTTTAATTACCATCCCTTTTGATCAATCACAATAGGGACTGTTTTTAAATCCCTCTCATTTGCTGTACCAAAAGGGACGGTTATTAAAAACCGTCCCTTAAAGCGTATGAAAATTTTGAGCACTCTTTATTCCCGGTCTAATTTAAGGGACGGATTTTAAAATCCGTCCCTTTTGCTATACCAAAAGGGACGACTTTTATAATCCGTCCCTTATATTTGTTTGGAAAAAAATAAAAATTCAAGGTATACCAAAAGGGACGGATTTTAAAAACTGTCCCTATTTCTAAACCATAAGGGATGGATTTTAAGAACTGTCCCTTTTGGTATAGCAAAAATGACGGTTCTTAAAATTCGTCCCTTTTAGTATATCAATAGGGTGTAATACCCCGTATTTTCATGACTTTTAAATTTAGGGATTAATTAAATTTAATTGAGATAAATTAATTTAATTTTAATCCGGAATATTGTTTTAAATATTTACTAGCGTGACGAGAGTTAGTAATTATTGGAAATTTAGTATTTGTTGAATGTTACTGGATGGGTATAGAAATATATGAGATTTATTTTTATAATATTGTCACGTGTGAATAAAATGACAATTATGGAAATTTAAGTCGGGACGCGCCTGTGTCGTGTCGGGACAAAATTTTGATTTATAAAAGTGAATATTTCATAAGTTGTTCGTATGGTCGTTTTGAGTGCGCCAACGCGTTCGGAAGGGTCGAGATAGTCAGAAAAGTGTACCCGGGGGTTTATTTTGAGTCTCGGGGTTATTTTAGGCTTAATTAGTACCCCGGGAGGGCATTTTAGTCATTTTGCATTTTTGGGTAATTAAACCCACGAAAATTAAAAGGGTTATATAAGATATCTAGGTTGTCTTCTAGGGTTAGAACAACCAAAGACAAGTGACGGCCATACGAGAGGGAAGGAGAGAGCTTCCAAAGCAATCCAAGGCCCAAAATCCATCCGTTTGCACCGCCTCCACCACCAACGCGTAGATCGCGAGATGGGGAACGCAATCACACCAAATTCGGCACAAAACCGGAACGTCAAAAATCCCAGGCAAGTGTTTATCTTGCTTATTTTCTTTGGTGCATCACTCATATTAGTGTAGGGATGATTAGAGTGAGATTTATGGAAGAAAAACCCAATTTGAGATAAGAAATTGCATGTAGTGATGACTTAAATGATATTCTGAAAACCCTTTGTCATGTAGAGGAGTAAACCACGAAATTATGATGTTTACAAGAAGGAAATTTCGGAATATTCTTGTTAGAACCATGTTTAAGAGATTTCTAGGGTTCTTGATAATTATAACAATTCTTGGGCTGTTAATCCATGTTTAGTGGTAGAAATCTACATGCTTTACATTGGAAATATCTGGTATGATGATATAATGCTAGTGGTATGAATTTTGGGACGATTGGGATTGAAAAATATGAATTTGGATGAAGATATGTGTTAGAACCCGTAACTGCAAAACTCCAGAAATCGCAATATCTGTTTGATCGATCGCTCGAGCCCAGATCTTCGATCGATCGAAGGTTCGATCGATCGACCACTCCTGGCAGACTTAAGTTTCCCCTTTTAAGTTGTTGAATTGATTCGAAATGAAGAAAACTCCTTAGACATCTTTGTTAAGATAATTTGGGAGATAATGATGACCAGTAAGATTCATTAATGAATAAGAGACCTTCGATGTAAGGCGAAATCTATATTTTTGGGATATTTTACATAAGGGACAATGTAAGTATATGTTAAAGGGGAGAGACACGTAAGAGAGAGTTACGTTGGAACATAAATGGATACCTACTGAATTAGACATTTGGGAGAATAGAGTCCATGAGGGTTACGTAGTAAGTTGGAAAAACCCTTCGAATTATAGTGAGAAACGAACCATTATACGTGATAACTAATAATGGGAAAATAAGGATAAATGTTGTGAATATGGGTTATGAGATAAACCTAAATTGATATGATAAAAGTAGTATATTTATATGATTGTGTATGCATATATTATATACTTGTGAAAATCATGCCCGCGCTACATGCTATCCCGGAGGTTACCGCGCTGGGACGATCTTATCATGTGTTGCCTTATGGGGGATATTGACTCGTACCCAAGAAGATAGTAATCCTAGGTACGGGCTATCGGATCGATAGTCGGACGGTCCTAAGAGACGTGAGGGTATGTACTGACCTCTTGGACTTGGATACTATGCTTCACCTCAATATTGTTTGTGTATGTATTTGTATATTTCGAGAGTGATTCCGAACTTGTATTCCCTTTAGTGTGATTGATACGGGGATTGGATAGCAGAGTATGCCCGCACCATAGTTTTTATGTGGGGTGCCGTTATGATATATATATATTATACGAGTAGTTAATATATATATATATATGAAATTTTGAAATCTGGAACTGCCTACTGTGATTTGATATGTAGGACATGATTGATGACTCAAATTATAAATACTTGTTTTGAGAAAGTATAATATGACACTGGAAAACTTTATGGATTAATAAAGTCAAAAGGAGAACTTGGTTACAAATTGAAATCTTACGTTTTAAATACTTGTGTTATTCAGTTGTAAATCCTGCGAATAACCTAAGATAAGTTAAATCATTGGGGAAAGATAGTGTGGTATATGACGAGATAGACCATTGGGAAGGTTAGTGCGAAAGGTGTGCACATTAGAAGAGAGGTGAGAATTTCTCAAGAGAGTGTCGCACTAATATGTTGTTGCATTGGCCTGTAATCAATTTAAATACTTGCTAAACGAATTTTTAAATCATATATAGTATCGGGCTCTGACCCGTTTCTATTTCTCTTTCTCTCTTGTATATATATATATATATGTATATATTACAGGTGTCCAGCCACAGGGGCGTCTTGCATAGAGTCCTTTGGCAGGAACGAGCTGAAGCTTAGGTGGGAGTTGCAGGCCTGTTGTTTAGATGACTTCATCAATTTGATTCTACTCCTAGTTCAGTTTTATCCAGCAGGGGCATGTGTCGCCCTCTTCCTATTAATTAGTTGGTATTGTCAGAGATTGTAATTCTTTTAATTTCAGTATCTTTAATTCGGGATTGTTACTGTCAGGATGTTTTCCTTAGTATTTTAATGTTGGGATTTATTATTGTTGAGTAAACTCTTAAATGTCCATTTTATTCTTCTACTTATTGTGTGACTCTTTAGATGTTAATGGTTTAAGGTTTTATAACCGGATTTAATAAAATGAGAATAAGGTATTAAATGGTTTTGACACTTAGCTTAATTAATTATGGTGTTTTAATTGGAAACGTTTTATTTTTCGACAGTGATGCTGAGAATGAACCAACTGTTCACCTTGATTTTAATTTAATAAATGAGTGATCGCCCGGTATTTAATTAGGCGGGGTGTCACATAGGGATAGTTTTTACCGTCCATTATAATATACGTTAATACATTCTTTCTCATGAATTTTAAAAGAGACGGAAATAAATCGTCCATTTTCATCAAACACACCTTTATTTTTATTTTCCCACAAAAAATTCCCCCCATTCCCTCGTTTTCTCTCTCTCTCTCTGCCCGACTCTCAAAGCTCGCTCGCTCTCTCTCTCTACTCGAGTTCACTTGCTCTCTCTATGCTCTCTCTCAGAGCTCTCTCTCTCTCTCTCTCTCTCTCTCTCTCTCTCGTGCGTGTACATTCATGCTCTCTCCTTCCCCATCTCGAAACTCTCTCTCTCTCTCATTGCTCTCCCTACTCCGCCCTAGCTGCCCTCCCTGCCCTATCCCTCCCAGCCCTATCACTCTTTTTTTCATCTCTCTCTCATCGATCCTCCCCATCTCGTAATCCCTATCCCTCCTTGCCCACCCCTACTCTGCCTTAGCTGCCGCCCCAGTCCTTTTTCTCCATTAATTTATGTAGATTCCATTGATACATGTATATAGAGATTATATATGTTTTTACAATGTATATACATTATATATATACATAATTTATATGATTAGAATTTAGGATAATAGGTGTTGGTTGATTTTATGATTAGAATTCGGGATAATAGATGTTGGTTGATTTTATGATTAGAAATTCGATTTGCAATTTGGGATAATAGGTGTTGGTTGATTCAATGGATAATGGAATGAAGATAATGGCAGGTGCATTTAAGACTGTTATAAAGGTATTCTTAGTCAATTTCATGATTGAAAAATGGACAGAGAATAATAGTATTTAATAGAAAAAGAAACATAAAAGAAAAATATAAATTGTTACAAATCTTTATACTCATGCATTTTAGTCTGGGTATGTATTCCTTTTTATAGTTTTTGTTTATTTGATGATTGGACTTTGGGATATCAGGTATTTTAAAGAGAATGGTTGGCCATCTTGAACAATATTTGAGACGCCTCCTAAGGATTACACCGATATGGAAAATCTAATTGATAGTCTTTTGGTATATATTCTCATTTGTACATTTACACATGGACACACTCTTATATTTGATTGCTATTTGCATACTTAATTTCTGGAAGTTTAGATTTTGATTTGATATATTCTCAATTGATTCTGATTTTAGTTCCTCTTTCTTTAACAAATTTATCACATAAATGTCTCTTCTTTAAATTCCATGTTATTTTCCTCACTTGGTTGTCACATGAGGCAATACTATGAAGAATGCAACCTGCTATTACTAATTTTATGAATTATTTCAACATTTGAGATGTAATATACTTAGCGAAGAGAACCGTGGGAAGGATGAGGATGAAGTTTCGTTATTGAGCAAGGATTGGAGACTGAGCCAATTATGGAGGATGGAGTGTACTTCGATTTTGTATTTTGTTTTCTATTTTTGGGTTTTCTTTTCCATTTTCATTCACTTTTTTATTCGTGTCCATTTCACTAACACTAACAGGTTTTGGTTTTGTTCAGGATCTCAACCTTGAAATGACTACCATTAGGATTTCTATCACCCGAGCATTTTTGTCCATTTAATTACTCTAAGGTGAGGTTTCAATCACTTGGTTCTTACCTTTCAAACTTTGGATCCATACATTTTCTTTAGTTCGTCTGTTACTAAGTTACTCTGTAATATTTTCATCTAATTTGATTTAGGTAGAGCCTTTAGGAATTTGAAATTATCCGCCAAACTCTTGCAATTTCAAATTATATGGGTTTGTTCTAAGTTTTTTTCCTTTTGATTTGTATCAAGAATATATTTATTAGACACAAAATATTAAAATGAACTTCCATTGATGCTCGGACTAAAATAACCACAAAATAGTCTCGTAAGAGGTACCAACACCTCTCACGGGACTAATGTAACTCGTAAGAACTGACCGCATAGTCACGGGACTCCCGGTTTGAGAATACGATGAAAATTTTTAAACAGTTATATTTAGGCCAAAGAAATGTGGTCAAGGGATAAGAACGTAAATTAGCTACAAAATGGTCCCGTAAGAGGCATAAGCACCTTGCACGGGACAAATTTAACTTGTATGAATGAACCACGTATTTAAGGAACTCCCGGTTTAAGTACAAGATGAGAATTTGCAAAACGTTAGACTTGGGCTTAAAAAATGTTGTCGAAGGGTGAAAACATAAAACAACCACAAAACGTTTATGTAAGAGGCACGATCACTTTACAATGGACCCATGTAACTTCCTATGAACCGATAGCATAGTCACAGGACTCCCGATTTGAGTGTACCACAAGAATTTTCAAACAGTTAGACTTAGGCTTACAAACATGCCCTCAAAGAGTGAAAATGTAAAACAACTACAAAAAGGTCTTATAAGAGGCATGAACGCATCAAACCGGACCAATGTAACTCGTACGAATCGATCGCGTAGTCACCGAACGCCCGACTTGAGTATACGATGAGAATTTGAAAAAACTTAGACTTAGGATTTAAAACATGCTGTTAAAGGGTGAAATTTAAATCAACCACAAAACGTTCTCGTAAGATGCACGAGAACCTTGCACGGGACTAATGTAACTCGTATGAACTAAACACATAGCCAATAGACTCCCAGTTTGAATATGCAATGAGAAATTACAAACGGTAAGACTTATGCTTTAAAACATTCCGTCAAAGGCTGAAAAAGTAAAACGACCACAAAACGGTCCCGTGAGATGCACGAGCACCTCGCACAAAATGAATGCAACTCGTAGGAACCGATCGCATATTTACGAGAGTCCCGATTTGAGTATACGATGAGAATTTATAAAAAATTACACTTAGGCTTAAAATTATACCGTCGAATGGGTGAAAATGTAAAACACCCATAAAACTGTCGCATAAGAGGCACGAGCACCTCGCGCGGGACCAATGTAACACGTAGGAGTGGATGGCGTAGTCATTGGACTCTCGGTTTGAGTATACGATGAGAATTTCTAAACAGTTAGACTTCAGGTTAAAAAATGCCGTCAAAGGGTGAAAACGTAAAACAACCACAAAACGGTCCCGTAAAAGGCACGAGCACTTCACACGAGACTAATGTAACTCGTAGGAACCGACTGCGTATTCACGGGACTCTCGATTTAAGTATATGATGAGAATTTACAAACAACTAGACATGGACTTAAGAACATGCCGTCGAGGGGAAAAACATAAAACAACCACAAAATGGTCCCATAAGATACACGAGCACCTCGCACGGGACCAATGTAACTCGTAGAAATCGACCGTGTAGTCATGGGACACCCGATTTAAGCATACGACGAGAATTTGTAAAAATTCAGACTTAGGCTAAAAAACATGCCGTCAAAGGGTGTAAAAGTAAAACATCCCAAAATGGTCACATAAGAGGCACAAGCATCTCTCACGGGACCTATGTAACTTGTACCAATCGACCGCATAGTCATCGAACTCTCGATTTGAGTATACGACGAAAATTAGCAAATGATTAGACTTGCATTTAAAAACATGCCGTCGAATTGTGAAAATGTAAAACAACCATAAAACGATCTCATAAGATACACGTGACCAATGTAACTCATAGATACCGACTGCGTAGTCACGAAAGACCCGATTTGAGCATATGACGAGAATTTGTAAACAAATAGACTTAAGCAGAAAAACATGTCGTCAAAAGGTGAAAACATAAAACATCTACAAAATGGTGCCGTAAGAGGAACGAGCACCTCTCAAGGGACCAATGTAACTCATAAGAGTCGACTACGTAGTCACTAAACTCCCGGTTTGAGCATACGATGAGAATTTGCAAATGGTTAGATTTAGGCTTAAAAAATGCCGTCAAAGGGTGAAAATGTAAAACGGCCACAAAATGGCCTTGTAAGATACATAAGCACCTTACACAGGACCAATGTAACTCGTAGTTACCGACCGCATAGTCACGGGACTCTCGGTTTGAGCATACGATGAGAATTTGTAAAAAATTAGACTTAAGCTTAAAAACAAACCGTCAAAAGGTGAAAATGTAAAACAGTCACAAAACGGTACCGTGAGAGGCTAAACCACCTCTCAAGGTACCAATGTAACTTGTACGAACTGACCGCGTAGTCCCCGGCCTCCCGGTTTGAGTATACAATGAGAATTTGCAAAATTTAGACTTAGGGTTAAAAATATGGCATTAAAGGGTGAAAACCTAAAACTACCATAAGATGGTCCCGTTAGAGGCACGATCACCTCGCACGAGACCAATGTAACTCATACAAATCAACCCCATAGTCATCGGCCTCTCGATTTTAGTATACGACGATAATTTGCAAAAATTTAGACTTAGGCTTAAAAACATGTCATAAAAGTGTAAAAACGTAAAACATTCGCAAAACGGTTTCGTGAGATGCACGATCACCTCGCATGGGACCAATGTAACTCGGACGGACCGACCGCATAGTTCCAGGTGTCCTGGTTTCACTATACGACGAGAATTTTTTAAATTTAGACTTAGGCTTAAGAATATGGCGTCAAAGGGTGAAAACCTAAAACCACCACAAAATGGTCCCGGGAGAGGCAAGAGCACCTCGCATGGAACCAATGTAACTCATACGAACTGACCACGTAGTCCCCGGTCTCCCGATTTGAGTATACGATGAGAATTTGAAAAATTTAGACTTAGGCTTGAAAACATGGCGTCAACGGGTGAAAACATAAAACAACAACTAAACGGTTCCTTTAGAGGCACCATCACCTCGCACAGGACCAATGTAACTCATACAAAGCGACCGCATAGTTCCCGACCTCTCGGTTTGAGAATACGCTGATAATTTGTAACATTTACACTTTTAGGCCTAAAAACATGACATAAAAGTGAAAAAATGTAAAAGAATAACAAAACGGTCCTATAAGAGGCATGATCACCTCGCACTGGACCAACATAACTCGTAGGGACCGACCGCATAGTTCCTGACCTCTCGATTTGAGTATATGACGTGAATTTAGAAAATTTAGACTTAGGCTTGAAAACATGACATCAAAGAGTGAAAACGTAAAACAATAACAAAACAGTCCAATTAGAGGTACCATCACCTTGCATGAGACCAATATAACTCGTACGAACCAACCGCGTTGTCACGGGACTCCCGGTTTGAGTATACGATGAGAATTTGCAAAAAACATCGATTTAGGCTTAAAACATGGCGTCAATGGGTGAAAACATAAAACATCCACAAAACGGTCTAGTGAGAGGCACTATTACCTCACACGAGACCAATGTAACTCGTAGGGACCGAGCGTGTAGTTCTCGACCTCCCGATTTGAGTATACGACGAGGATATGTAAAATTTTTACGTAGGCTTAAAAATATGGTGTCAAAGGGTGAAAACCTAAAACCACCACAAAATGATTTCGTGAGAGGCATGATCACCTCTCACGGGACCAATGTAACTCATACGAACTGACCGCGTCGTCCTTGGCCTCACGATTTGAACATACAATGAGAAATTGTAAGATTTAGACTTAGGGTTATAAACACGGCGTCAATGGTTGAAAACCTAAAACCACCACAAAATGATCCCGTGAGAGGCAAGAGCACATTACATGGAACCAATGTAACTCGTACGAATTGACCACGTAGTCCCCGATCTCCCGGTTTGAGTGTATGATCAGAGTTTGCCAAAATTTAGACTTAGGCTTGAAAACATGGCGTCAACGGGTGAAAATGTAAAACAACAACTAAACGGTCCCTTTAGAGGCACCATCACCTCACACAGGACCAATGTGAATCATACAAAGCGACCGCATAGTCCCCAACATCTCGGTTTGAGAATACGATGAGAATTTGTAACATTTACACTTTTAGGACTAAAAACATGACATAAAAGCAAAAAAATGTAAAATAATAACAAAACGGTCCTGTAAGAGGCACGATCACCTCGCACTGGACCAACGTAACTCGTAGGGACCGACCACATAGTTCCCGGCCTCTCGATTTGAGTATATGATGAGAATTTAGAAAATTTAGACTTAGGCTTGAAAACATGACATCAAAGAGTGAAAACGTAAAACAACCACAAAACGGTCCAATTAGAGGTACCATCACCTCGAATGAGACTAATATAACTCGTACGAACCAACCGCGTAGTCACGGGACTCCCGGTTTGAGTATACAACGAGAATTTGCAAAAAGAAATAGATTTAGGCTTAAAACATGGCGTTAACGGGTGAAAATATAAAACAGCCACAAAACGGTCTAGTGAGAGACACGATTACCTCACATGGGACCAATGTAACTCGTAGGGACTGACCGTGTAGTTCCCAACCTCCCGATTTGAGTATACGATGAAGATTTGTAAAATTTTTACTTAGGCATAAAAATATGGTGTCAAAGGGTGAAAACCTAAAACCACCGCAAAGTGGTTTCGTGAGAGGCATGAGCACCTGTACGGGACCAATGTAACTCGTACGAACTGACCGCGTAGTCCTTGGCCTCGCGATTTGAGTATACGATGAGAAATTATAAAATTTAGACTTAGGGTTAAAAACATGGCATCAAAGGTTAAAAACCTAAAACCACCACAAAATGGTCCCATGAGAGGCAAGAGCACCTCGCATGGGACCAATGTAACTCGTACGAACTGACTGCGTAGTCCCCGGTCTCCTCGTTTGAGTATACGATGAGAATTTATAAAATTTAAACTTAGTCTTGAAAACATGGCATGAACAGGTGAAAATGTAAAACGATAACTAAACAGTCCCTTTAGAGGCACCATCACCTCGCACAGGACCAATGTAACTCATACAAAGGGACCGCATAGTCCCCGACCTCTCGGTTTGAGAATACGATGAGAATTCATAACATTTACACTTTTAGGCCTAAAAACATGGCATAAAAGTGAAAAAATGTAAAATAATAACAAAACGGTCCTGTAAGAGGCACGATCACCTCGCACTGGACCAACGTAACTCGTAGGGACCGACCACATAGTTCCCGGCCTCTCGATTTGAGTATACGACGAGAACTTAGAAAATTTATACTTAGGCTTGAAAACATGACATCAAAGGGTGAAAACATAAAACAACAACAAAATGGTCCAATTAGAGGTACCATCACCTCGAATGAGACCAATATAACTCATACGAACCAACCGCGTAGTCACGGGACTCCCGGTTTGAGTTTACAATGAGAATTTGCAAAAAAATTAGATTTAGGCTTAAAACATGGCGTCAACGGGTGAAAACATAAAACATCCACAAAACGGTCTAGTGAGAGGCACTATTACCTCACACGAGACCAATGTAACTCGTAGGGACCGACCATGTAGTTACCGACCTCCCGATTTGAGTATACGACGAGGATTTGTAAAAATTTTACTTAGAGTTAAAAATATGGTGTCAAATCGTGAAAACCTAAAACCACAACAAAATGGTTTCGTGAGAGGCACGAGCACCTCACACGGGACCAATGTAACTCGTAAAAACTGACCGCGTAGTCCTTGGCATCGCGATTTGAGTATACGATGAGAAATTATAAAATTTAGACTTAGGGTTAATAACATGGCGTTAAAGGTTGAAAACCTAAAACCACCACAAAATGGTCCCGTGAGAGGCACGAGCACCTCGCACGGGAGCAATGTAACTCGTACGAACTGACCACATACTCCCCAGTCTCTCGGTTTGAGTATACGATGAGAATTTCAAAAATTTAGACTTAGGGTTAAAAACATGGTGTAAAGGGATGAAAATGTAAAATAGCCACAAAACGGTTCAGTGAGAGGCATGATCACCTCATACTGGACCAATGGAACTCGTAGGGACCGATCGCGTAGTCCTTAGCCTCTTGGTTTGCGTATACGACGAGAATTTGGAACATTTAGTCTTAGGCTTGAAAACATGACATCAAAGGGTGAAAACGTAAAACAACAACAAAATGGTCCCGTTAGAGAAACCATCACCTCGCACGGGACCAATGTAACTCGTACCAACCAACTGCGTAGTCACGGCACTCCCGGTTTGAGTATACGATGAAAATTTGTAAAAATTTAGACTTTGACTTAAAAACATGGAGTCAACGGGTGAAAACATAAAACAACACTAAAAAGGTCCCGTTAGAGGCACGATGACCTCGCATGGGACCAATGTAACTCATACAAACCGACCCCGTAATCATCGGCCTCCCGGTTTGAGTATACGATGAGAATTTGCAAAAATTTAGAATTAGGCTTAAAAACATGTCATAAAAGTGTAAAAGCATAAGACAGTCGCAATGCGGTCTTGTGAGACACACGATCACCTTCTATGAGCCCAATGTAACTCGTAGGGACCGACAACATAGTCCCCGGTCTTCCGGTTTGAGTATACGATGAGAATTTGAAAAATTTAGAATTAGGCTTAAAGACATCGCGTCAATGGGTGAAAACCTAAAACCACCACAAAATGGTACCATGAGAGGCAAGAGCACCTCGTACGGGACCAATGTAACTCGTACGAACCAACCGCGTAGTCCCCGACCACCCGATTTGAGTATACAATGAGAATTTGCAAAAATTAGACTTGGGTTTGAAAATATGGCGTCAACGGGTCAAAACATAAAAAAATAACAAAAATGGTCCCGTTAGAGGCACCATCACCTCGCACGGGACCAATATAACTCTTACGAAGCGAGCGCGTAGTCCCTCGGCCTACCTGTTTGAGTATACGATGAGAATTTCTAACATTTAGACTTTTAGGCCTAAAAACATGACATAAAAGTGGGAAAATGTAAAACAATAACAAAACATTCCTTTAAGAGGCACGAACACCTCGAACTGGAACAATGTAACTCTTAGGGAGCCACCGTATAGTCCCCGGCCTCTCGATTTGAGTATACAATGAGAATTTGGAAAATTTAGATTTAGGCTTGAAAACATGACGTCAATGGATAAAAACATAAAACAATAATAAAACGGTCCAGTTAGAGGCACAATCACCTCGCACGGAATGAATGTAACTCGTATGAACCGACGTCAAAGTCACGGGACTCCCGATTTGAGTATACGATGAGAATTTGTAGAAATTTAGATTTAGGCTTAAAACATGGCGTCAACGGGTGAAAACGTAAAATAGCCACAAAATGGTCTAGTGAGAGGCACGACCACCTCGCACGGGATCAATGTAACTCGTAGGGACCAATCGCGTATTTCTCGAAATCCCGATTTGAGTATACGATGAGAATTTGTAAAATTTAGTCTTAGGGCTAAAGACATGGCGTCAAAGGGTGAAAACCTAAAATAACAACAAAATGGTCCCGTGAGAGTCACGAGCACCTCGTACGGGCCCAATGTAACTCGTTCAAACCGATCGCGTAATCCCCGTCTCCCAGTTTGAGTATACAATGAGAATTTGTAAAATTTAGACTTAGGGTTATAAACAAGTCGTCAATGGGTGAAAACCTAAAACCACCACAAAATGGTCTCGTGAGAGGCACGAGCACCTGACACGGGACCAATGTAACTCGTACGAACCGACAACGTAGTCTCTAGCCTCCCGATTTGAGTATACGACGAGAATTGTTAAAATTTATATTTAGGGTTAAAAATATGTCGTCAAGGGATGAAAACATAAACAACCTCAAAATGGTCTCGTGAGAGGCACAAGCACCTCGCACTGGACCAATGTAACTCATACGAACTAATAGCGTAGTCCTCGACCTCCCGATTTGAATATATGACGAGTATTTCTAAGATTTAGACTTAAGGTTAAAAACAGGGCGTCAAAGGGTGAAAACATAAAACAACAAGAAAACGATCTCGTTGGAGACACCATCACCTCGCACGGGACCAATGTAACTCGTACGAAGCAACTGCGTAGTCCCCGATCTCCTGGTTTGAGTATACGATGAGAATTTATAACATTTAGACTTTTAGGCCTAAAAACATGACGTAAAAGTTGGAAAACGTAAAACAATAACAAAACAGTCATGTAAAAAGAACGATCACCTCGCACTGGACCAATGTAACTCGTAGGGACCGTCAACATAGTCCCCGACCTCATGGTTTGAATATATGATGAGAATTTGGAAAATTTAGACTTAGGCTTGAAAACATGACGTCAAGGGTGAAAATGTAAAACAACAACAAAACAGTCCCATTAGAGGCACCATCACCTTGCACGGGACCAATGTAACTTGTACGTACCGACCGTGTAGTCACGGGACTCCCAGTTTGAGTATACAATGAGAATTTGCAAAAATTTGGACTTAGGATTAAACACACGGCGTCAATGGGTGGAAACATAAAACAGTCCCAAAACGGTCCAGTGAGCGGCTCGATCACCTCGCACGGGACCAATGTAACTCGTAGGGACCGATCGCATAGTCTCCGGCCTACCGGTTTGAGTATACGACAAGAATTTGTAAAATTTAGATTTAGAATTAAAAACATGGTGTCATAGGGTGAAAGCCCAAAAACACCACAAAATGGTCCCATGAGAGGAACAAGCACCTCGTACGATAGCAATGTAACTCGTACGAACTGACTGAGTAGTCCCCGGCCTCCCGATTTGAGTATACAATGAGTATTTATAAAATTTAGACTTAGGGTTAAAAATATGGTGCCAAATAGGTGAAAACCTAAAACCACCACAAAATGGTGTCGTGAGAGGCATAAGCACCTCGCACGGGAGTCGGGACCAATGCTACTCGTACGAACCGACCGTATAGTCCCCGAACTCCCGGCTTGAGTATATGAGGAGAATATCTCAAAATTTAGACCAAGGGTTAAAAACATCACGTCAAAGGGTGAAAATGTAAAACAATAACAAAAAGGTCCCATTAGAGGCACCATCACCTCGTATGGGACCAGTGTAATTCGTATGAAGCGACCGCATAGTCCCTGGCCTTCTGGTTTGTGTATACGATGAGAATTTGTAACATTTAGACTTTTGGGTCTAAAAACATGAAATAAAAGTGGGAAAACGTAAATCAATAACAAAACAATCCTGTAAGAGGCACGATCACCTCGCACTGGACCAATGTAACTTATAGGGATCAACTGTATAGTCCCCGACCTCTCGATTTCAGTACACGACGAGAATTTGGAAAATTTTGACTTAGGCTGGAAAATATGACATCAAATGGCGAAAATGTAAAACAACAACAAAACGGTCCCGTTAGAGGCACCATCACCTCGCACGGGACCAATGTAACTCGTACGAATCGATCGCATAGTCATGGGACTCCCACTTTTAGTATAGGACGAGAAGTTTCAAAAAAATAGATTTAGGCTTAAAACATGGCTTCAATGAGTGGAAACGTAAAACAACCACAAAACGGTCCAGTGAGAAGCATGATCACCTCGCACAGGACTAATGTAACTCGTAGGGACCGACCGCGTAGTCCCCGGCCTCCCAATTTGAGTATATGATGAGAATTTGTAAATTTAGACTTAGGCTTAAGGCCACCGCAAAATGGTCCCGTGAGAGGCACGAGCACCTCGTACGGGACCAATGTAACTCGTACAAACCGATCGCGTAGTCCCTGGCCTCTCGGTTTGAGTATGCGATGAGAATTTGTAAAATATCGACTTAGGCTCCGTTTGATAGCGTCATTTTGCCATGGCAAATGACGTTTTCCACCCCCAATTCCATATTTTGAAGCGTTTGACAGCGTGTTTTAGTGTAGGAATTGGTTTCTCATTTTCTACTCACGTGACCTCATTTGCCACAAAAACTTGGATCCCGTTTCTTTACCCCCCCAAAGAAACCAATGTCTGGTAATTGAAAACCATCCAATTGATTCAACCGATGCATATGGAAGGGACGGAAGTGACAGGAGAGGAAGCTATCTACGAAATTGGGGGATCAAAAATCATATCTCCTTCTCCGAAACCTATTTTCCTTGCTCCGGTATGTTCTTTTTCCTTTTTTTTTTGCCATTTTCATTTGGATTGGAAGATCCGTGTATATATATATATATATATATATATATATATATATATATATATACACGGAACCGGTTTCGAAACAAACGAAAATGGATTTTCGTTTGTTTCGAACCCGTTTCTGCAAGTTTATTTATCCATTTTCGTTTGTTTCGAAACCGGTTCTGTGTATATCTGTATATATATACGTAGATCTGTAGATCCATAAACCCGTTTCTGTGTATATCTGTATATATATATGTAGATCTGTAGATCTATATCTGTAGTTTTCTGTATATATATATATATATATATATATATATATATATATATATATATATCAGTTTGTAATTTCCCCAATATCTGTAGTATATAGTTTCCCCACTATTTGAATATATATTTATATTTTGTATATTTACCTGTATATTTCTGTATGTATATTTGGACATTTTTCTATTTATACGGTTATTCTTGTTGTAGTGGTTGATAATTATAGTGCTTACAAAGCATATTCTTGTTGCACTAATTATTCTTGTTATAATTATTAATTTTTTTTGTGCAAATAACAGGTTTGTTCTGAAACAAATTCTTCAGAAAGTTTCTCAATCAGTATATTACTTTCCTCTCCTATGTTTGATCTTTTAATAATGCAATGGACATAATGTTTTATAAAGTTTTGGATTTTAAGAAATTTTGTAAAGTTTTGGATCTTTAATAAAAATTTTATAAAGTTTTGGTTGGTATAGGATTTTAATATCTCAATGCCGAACAATGTCTCAAAGCGGTTACGACACCAACGAGGGTTGTTCTGGACCCTGGTGATGCGAGCAATTGCAATTTATCAATATATGAGGAGTCGTGACCATCTCATTTCTAGGGCTCCCTATAGAAACTGGGATGCTGATCGCGATATTGCATTATATCGTTTATTCAAAATGAATGATCGGGTATGTCACGCACAACTTCGAATGAACATAGCCTCATTTGAAAGACTTTGTGCTAGACTACGAACATATGGACTGAGTGACAATCGATCAGTTAAGGTCGAGGAACAAGTTTCCATGTTGCTTAACAACGTGGGTCATGACGAGCGATATGTTTCCGAGTCGTTAACTTTCTTCAGATCTGGTCAAACCATTTTTTACTACTTCCATAGAGTTTTACGAGCATGTCTTCATTTGTCCAAAGATATCGTTACTAATGCCACTTCTTTTAATTCCCCTTATGACAATGGGAAGGACCTTCCGTGGTATCATTACTTTGAGGTTAGGATAGTTTCATTAATTAATTTGATTTGTTTAGCAATGAATTTCCCCGTACTAAATTCATTTCCACCGGTTTAGGATGCCGTAGGTGCAATTGATCGTACACACATATCTTCTTTGGTTCCTACTGCTGACCAATCAAGGTATCGCAATAGGAAGGGGGCAATTTCTCAAAATGTTTTGGTCGCCTGTACAATTGGCATGTGATTCTCCTATGTCCTCGCTGGTTGGGAGGGATTAGCGCATGATGGTCGCTTACTTCGAAGTGCGATACAACGTCAAGGTCGTAAGTTGATAGTTCCATTGGGTATGTTGAAACATGAGATTGAATTTCATTGATGTTTTTAGTAAATATAAAAATAGGTATTAGTAACATTTATTTTTAAATTATGCGTAGGTAAATACTATCTCGCTGATACTGGTTTCCCGTTGGTACCTGGGTTTCTTTCCCCGTATCGAAAAACTCGATATCATCGCAAGGACGTTGATGGACAACGTCCCGAGAATTGTAAGGAGTTATTTAATTTTAGGCATTCCTCTCTGCGAAATGTAGTGGAGAGATCAATTGGGTTATTAAAAAAAGATTTGCTTATCTAAGGCATCAACCATTCCACACGATTGAAATTCAAGCAAAGATTGTTGTAGCTTGTTGTGCCCTTCATAATTTCTTAAGGATTGTCGATGTTGAGGATGAATGCTTGGGGGACGAGGAAAGTGATGATGATGACATTACTCCTCCTCCCCTAAATGTGCCAGAAACACCATTGAACGAGCATGTAACGTTCACAACTGAAAGTGCATGGACCGAGAAAAGAAATTCAGTGGCTAATTTGATGTGGGAAGGATACGATGCGAATCATGTCGAAAATTTAAACTTCGATGACTGAGTCTAGGTGGGTGGATATTTCAGGTTTCAATTTTACACTACTCTTATAATATCTATGTTTTGAAATTTTAGGTAAGTGGACATTTAAAATATGCCATCATCAAATGAAAGTGAGCTTCTCCTTCTACGGTATGTAATGAAAAAATGCTCCTGTGGCGTTGTATCTAAAGTGAAGGTTACATTGACCAACAAAAACAACAACCAGGGTCGATTGTATTACACTTGTCCCCAATGTCACAAATTTTTGGGATGGACTAAGCCGTCCATTGAAGGCATGGATAGTAACTACGCCACCTTTCATCCGCATAGCGAACAACCTGCGTCGAGTGTATCCGTTCAATCGCCACTTCTTGTTGCTGAACCCCATAGTGGCAATGAACATGAAGTTATGTGTACCTTGTTGACTGTGAAGAAACTTCAAGTTCTAATAATGTTGCTGCTCGTTGCTTCTAGTATTTTCATTACTTTTATTGTAATGTTAGGGCCTTGAAATGGATTACATAATGTTGCTTCTAGTACTTTAATTCTAAGTATTTTGCTTTCGTAGTAATGTAAGGGTGTGTACTTTTGGATATATGTTTATGTAATCGCCAGTTCTGGATATTAGAAGTTTATGTTGATGTCATAATGATTCTGAAATGTATGATTCTAGTATGATTCGGAATTATGCTAATGAAATGCATCTGGTACACTAATCTGATGCTACTGATGCACTGAATTATGAATACTAAAAATGTATAATTTGTTGCTACTCAATTATACACTACTCATTTTTACAAGCTGCATTAGTGATCATTTATCTCATTTACAGATAAAGGATATCAGTATGTAAATTAGGGTGCAGTGCTATTGATTAGTTATCTCATTTATACTCATTTAGGATGTAAATTAAGGTGCTGCACTAGTGATATGTTAGGATATAAATGATCCTGATAACATTTGATAAATTATCTGATTTGATTTAATTTGGTACTGATTTTAGAATATGGTACTGAATATGTGAATGAATATTGAATATGAAATTTGGTAATGAATTTGATTGAATATGGTACTGATAACTGAATATGGTACTGAATTTGAATGAAAATCCTACTGATCACTGAATATGGTACTGAATTTGAATGAAAATCCTACTGAATTTGAATGAATATGGTACTGAATTTCAATTGTTCTTTACTACTGATCATTGCTACTTCATTTCCATTATAATATGATATATGACAAGTAATCAGTGCTATTGATCATTAGAATATGGTACTGGATTTCAATTATGCTATTGATAGCTTGTTGTGTAGTGAATATGATACTGATCAGTCCTACTAATCAGTGAATATGGTACTGAATTTGAATGAAAGTCCTACTGAATTTGAATGAATATGGTACTGAATTTCAATTATTCTTTGCTACTGGTCATTGCTACTTCATTTCCATTACAGTATGATATATGACAAGTAATCAGTGCTACTGCATTAGAATATGGTACTGGATTTCAATTATGCTGTTGATAACTTATTGTGTAGTGAATATGATACTGATCAGTCCTACTGATCACTGAATATGGTAAATTTCAATGAAATATGGTACTGAATTTGAATGAATATGGTACTAAATTTCAATGAAATATGGTACTGAATTTGAATGAATATGGTGCTGAATTTCAATTGTTCTTTGCTACTGATCATTGCTACTTCATTTCCATTACAATATGATATATGACAAGTAATCAGTGCTACTGCATTAGAATATGGTACTGGATTTCAATTATGCTGTTGATTACTTATTATGCAGTGAATATGATACTGATCAGTCCTACTGATCACTGAATATGGTAAATTTCAATGAAATATGGTACTGAATTTGAATGAATATGGTACTAAATTTCAATGAAATATGGTACTGAATTTGAATGAATATGGTACTGAATTTCAATTGTTCTTTGCTACTGATCATTGCTACTTCATTTGCATTACAATATGATATATGACAAGTAATCAGTGCTACTGCATTAGAATATGGTACTGGATTTCAATTATGCTGTTGATTACTTATTGTGTAGTGAATATGATGTTGGATTTCAAATATTTTCTCTCATACTTATGGTGTAGTGAATATGGTACTGATCAGTGAATATGGTACTGAATTTCATTTGCATTACAATATGATCAGTGGTACTGATCAGTGCTACTGCATTTGCATTACATAATGAATATGTTAAATGAATATGGTCTTAAATTTTCAATGAACTTTGATTTGCATTTGCATTATGCTACTGATCTTTACTCTCTTTTTATTATGATTAGCAGGCATGCAGAACCAAAACTTCCCTCCGCTACGCCCACCCAAACCCCATAGGACTAATGTCGTGCGAGTAGATGTGCGATCTCATCAAGTCGAAGGAAATCAAAAGAAATCCCATCTGCGATGGAGCGAGCTAATGGATGGGTTCCTAATCCATTCTCTTTGTGCCCAGGTTCTCGGGGGACATCAGAGGGTTGACAATGGTTTCACTGCTGCCCATATTAAGGTTGTAATAGATACTATTGAAGAGGGATGTCATATTCGCGTGGAGGAAAAGAATGTCAGATCGAGACTTAAAACATTGAAAAAGGATTACGTTGAATTTCATGAGTTGTTACAAGTTAGTGGTTTCGGTTACGACATAAATAATGGAGGGGTAACAGCAGATGCAAGTATATGGGCTGACTATATTCCGGTGAGTACGAAGTTTTTCCATGTAATTTAATACTAAAAAATACTCTTCATATATCAAACAATTACTTATCAAATATAGTTATTGTAGGGCAAACCAGATGCTGGAAGGATGAGAGGAAAGAAGTGTATGTATTATGACGAGCTCCAAATAATCTTTGGCAATGACACGGCTACCGGTGATAATGCTATATCGGGCGCTGATCAGTTCTCACCCATGAATGGTACACATAATTTTATATTACTATGATAATGTTTTTCCGGTGTTTTACTAATGATCATTTTCTTTTTCAGTGACAGAAGAAGTAGAAGAAGTGGATGTAAATGACGAACCATACATGGAGACCGAAACTCAAACAATGCCTGGGCAGGAGACCGATACGCAAACGACTGCTGGGCAAGAGACTGACACCCAAACATCAGTTGGGAACATTATGAAGCGCAAGGGTCAGGCACCTAAAACAAAGTCGAGTCATCGTCGTGTAAACCACCAGGACGAATGTGCCCAAGCACTCACTGTTATTGCTGAATCATCGAAGAAAATTTCCACTGCAATGGAGCTTCAAGTTGTCGTGGACTCTCAGTCTCACGTGAATTGGCAGGGTATTCTTGAAAGACTAGTAGGTATGGATATGGATGATGAGAATATCATGCGCATGATATCGATGTTTGAGGCTGACAATGGACTGGGCCGGGTCTTCATGGGTTTCTCTGACTTTACCTTTTCACGTACATGGGCTTACAACAAGCTCCATCATCTCCCTTGATCACTTCAGTTCATTAGTTATGTAGTATTTTGCGTAAAACTTGCGGGTAATTACTATTGTATGTAATGTTGTGTAAACATCCTTAATGTTGGTGGGTCCTTTTTGTGGTTGTTGTGGCCTTTCTGTTAAATAGCTCATTAAGTATTTTGGATTAAACTTAACGGGCTAGCACATTACGTTTATTTATGTAGTCGTTATGTAAATTATGTTATTAATGGTATTTTGGCATTTTCCTTCTATATCTCAAAATACGTCATGATGGGATATGACAACACAGTCTTACCCACACACTATATTAGCCATATCTTTGTCAGTATTTGGCATTTCCTTTTATATCTCAAAATATGTCATGATATGATATGACAACACAGTCTTACCCACACACTTTATTAACCATATCTTTGTCAGTATTTGGCATTTCCTTCTATACATCAAAATATGTCATGATGGGATATGACTACACAGTCTTACCCACACTTTATTAGCCATATTTTTGTCAATTGTTACAAAAAATCAGATACGATTTGATCATACACTATCTTTCTCAGTCATTGCTTTACAGCTAGAAAAGTTGTTGATATTTGATGTCACACTATTCGATAATATTTTTAAACATTTATTCATCCATTTTTTACCCTATAAATAAATCGTCTCTTTATTAGTTAGAGCATCAGTAACGGATGAGTTAATTTTGTCATACATATATACCACAACACTAGTTATACTTCCTCATATAATCAACTTCAAAATGCATAACAATGTCTACATGCCTGATGATGATTCACCCTTCTTAACCCATGTTCCCCTGAAAACTCTGTCCGGGCAAAAACTTTAGTATTATAACTGGTCACCGCCTAAAAGAGTGGTGCTATGTGATTACCTCTCAATAGGGGGAGTAAGAAGGATGCAACAGGTCAAGAAGACAAAGTGTAAGTCTAAATCATCAACATCATTTGGTGATGAACATGTAGAGGCAACGAGCTGTAATGTTGAACAAGTGTTGACTAATCCAGGGATCTACTAAGATCCCCATGGAGGTAGTTGGTTTGGCGAGAAAAGGGTTTTTGAAAACATCCCTATATGCACACTACATTCTTTAGGCGATGTCAATCATGTGATGAAATGGTTAACGCCGAAGAAAGGAAATATTCCATGGGATGATCATTTGAAATGGCCTAGGTTATATGATAGACGTTGTGATTTGGAGTGTTTCTGTCAGTGGCATGATTTACTCATGCCACAGGCAAAATCGGCAACATATTGCAAAGATCCAAATAAAGATAATGAAAAATGTATTCGTTTATTAGAAGACGAAATTGCCCAAATGAAGAAAAGGCTAGAGCGGTGGCATGCTAAACATTTGATAAATACTGAACTTGATGATCCGATGTATGAATCGGATTCGGAACTCTCGGATTACAAAGGGCTAGATTTGGACAGGGATTTAGTACATCATTTACCTAACATGTTTATGGGGGATGGGAATGCCTTATGTTGTGTTCCGTGGTTGCCTAGGAAATATAGACAATAAAATTATGGTATTTTTTGAATGTTTTTTTGAATGTTTCAAATCACGTTTTGAATGAAGATGGGGAAGGAGAATGTGATATGTTGTAATGCATTATGTTTTTAAAGAGGTTTTCAATTATGGTACAATAAAGAAAATTTGGTGTTAATGTTATTATGGAATTTTCGTTTACGTTTTTTAATATCCATGATTGTAAAATAATATAGTTAATGGTATTAACTATTTTATTTTTCATTATTAATAAAATATCAACAAAACTACATAATAAGGAAAATATTGCATGGCAAAGTTTTCATTTACCGACCCAAAATATAGCTATCAAACAACATAACTAGGTAAATAATTGTATTCCAGTAGGTAAAATGTGTCTATCAAACACAAAAAGAAGACAAATAGCAGATTTGCCAGCATACAAAAATAGTCAATCAAACAACATAAAATTATATTTTCCAAGTCAAAACTTTTCTTGCCAAAATTTACCTAGAAAAATTTTGCCATTCCAGCACAATTCACACTTTTCTACCAAACGGAGCCTTAGGGTTAAAAATATGGTGTCAAAGGGTGAAAATGTAAAACAAAAACAAAACGGTCCCGTTAGAGGCACCATGACCTTGCATGGGACCAATGTAACTTGTACGAACAAATTGCGTAGTCATGGGACTCCCGATTTGAGTATACGACAAGAATTTAAAAAAAAAATAGACTTAGGCTTAAAAATATGGCGTCAACGGGTGAAAATGTAAAACAGTCACAAAATGGTCCAGTGAGAGGCACGATCACCTCGCACGGGACCAATGTAACTCGTAGGGATTGACCACATAGTCCCCGGCCTCCCGGTTTGAGTATACGACGAGAATTTGTAAAATTTAGACTTAGGCTTAAAAACATGGCGTCAAAGGGTAAACCACCACAAAATGGTCCCGTGAGTGGCAAGAACACCTCGCACGGGACCAATGTAACTCGTATGAACCGATCGCATAGTCCCCCGCTTCCCGGTTTGAGTATACGATGAGAATTTTCAAAATTTGGACTTAGTCTTGAAAACATGGCATCAACAGGTGAAAACGTAAAACAACAACAAAACGATTCCGTTAGAGGCACAAGCACCTTGCATGGGATCAATGTAACTCGTACGAACCAATTGCGTAGTCCCTAACCTCCAGATTTGAGTACACGATGAGAATTTGTAAAATTTAGACTTAGGGTTAAAAACATGGCGTCAAGGGATGAAAATGTAAAACACTCACAAAACGGTCCAGTGAGAGGCTCGAGCACCTCGCATGGGAGAAATGTAACTCGTACGAACCAATCGCGTAGTCAAGGGACTCTCAGTTTAAGTATACGATGAGAATTTGCAACATTTAGGCTTGAGGTTTAAACATTATTTGATTACTGATATCTTTTTTGTTTTGTTTCTTATATTTTTTTGCAGGATAACATTTTATGGTTATATTTTATTCGCGTGGAACACATGAACAAAGCAAGGATTTGCAACATGTGGATTGTTTATTTATTATTGTTGTTGATATGCGAGATTGTTGTTTTAATTTTTTATAAACAAATGAGATTCTGTCTAATGTTTTTAAAAATTGTAAAGAATTGTTAATATGGGAGATTTTTCAATTTTTTATGGTCGTGCGGGCTTTTGTGTTGATTAAACATGTATAAACAAAGGAGACTCTGTCGATTTTCTTAAAAAAATGTAAAGAATTGTTGATATGCGAGATTTTTATTTTTAATTTTTTTATAGCCCTGCAGGCTTTTGTATTGATTAAACAGGTTAGTTTTCATGTATAAACAGAGGAGACTCTGTCAATTTTTTTTAAAAATTATGAAAAGTTGTTGATACGATTAACTAATATATTTGGATATTTTATTTTACTATAATATTATTTTGATAAAATGATTATTTATTGATTGCAAGTCGTGCACAAGAAGTTGAGGATACATGTTTTTGAGCGTGTCTACTATATGTGACACTAAGAGAAGTTTTTGAAGCCTGACAACCATATTTATCATCTTAATTTAGGGATGATATTTTTTTTGACAATTGTATATCTTATTAATTAGTATGATTTTGTACTCATTTAAATATTTCGACTTGAATGTAGTTTAATGGAAAAAATTATTATTGGATATGTGCTTCGATGAATGTGGTTGATATATTGTGTTTATGATCGGATGATTTGATTTATAATGCAAATTAGACGTCAATTATTATTGCAACATAAAACATATAATAATATAACTATTTATGATAATTTTTTATTTATCAATTGGGACGGTTATAAACCGTCCCTAATAGTTATTTGCATTACTTGAGAATACCCTTTGGGACGGTTTTTACCGTTCTAATTGGGTTTCCATAATCTCAGTAGTATTAGGGACGATTTATTCGTCCCAAATACTATTGGTGGGAGCGGGAATTTTTTCGTGGGAACACCAATTGGGATGGAAAAATCTGTCCCAAATGCCAAGTGAAGAGCGTCCATGAATTAACATTTAGGACGGTAAAATTCTTCCCTAAAATATTTGCGATGCCTAGTATAAGGGACGAATTTTTGCCGTTGCAAAAATTGTCCCTAATACGCTTTTGGCAAGGTTTTTGTACTATTAGGGACATATTTTTACTCTCCTTAATACTCATTTTTCTTGTAGTGATAATTTGAATCCTATATGACTGCATACAAACTTTGTTGAGTTGACTACAAAAAATTATAACGGTGCTAAATGATGAACTATCTACAATCATTATCATTTGTTTAAAAAAATATAAGATAATTTTTTCCATCCCCCCAAAAATACAAAAGAAAAGTCCAACTTTAAAACATATCCATTATCTCAATATTTGACATGTGATCTAGGAGATTACCAAAGAATCTAATAGGATCAAATTCCATAAAAGATCAAGACCTTACAATTTGAATCCTATATGACAGCATACAAACCATATATATATATATATATATATATTTAATTTTTAGTTGTTATTTTGCCTTTTTTTTAAAACAGTTCAAAACAGACTTTATATATATCTAAAAAACATTTAAAAAACAATTGATTTTGCATATATTTATAAAAACAGTAAAAACAATTAAAAAAACTATTTTGATATATATTTATAAAAAATAACCATTTTATTGTTTTTAAAAGTTTATATATATATTTGTAAAAAAAGGTTTTTATATATATTTATAAAACATTCTAACTGTTATTTTACCTATTTTTTGTATTAAAAACTGTTTGTACATATATTTATAAAAAAGATTTTAAAAATAACTGTTTTTATATATATATTTGTAAAAACATTTAAAAAAACTATTTTTATATATATTTTTAAAAATAGTTGTTTTTGGTGTTTTTAAGAGTTTTTATATATATTCATAAAAAATAGTTATATATATATATATAACTTTTTTACTATTTTTACATGTGTCATTTTCACATTTTTTTACTTTTAAATAACTGTAAATGTAAAAAATAATATATATTTATAAATAACGTTTTTACTGTTTTTACATGTGTCATTTTTACTATTTTTTACTTTTAAATAACAGTAAATGTAAAAAATAATATATGTTTATAAATAAAGTTTTTATTGTTTGTACATGTGTCATTTTTACTGTTTTTTTACTTTTAGATAGCAGTAAGTGTAAAAAAGTGTAATTTTCAGTGAGCATAATTTTTCACTACCAACCTATGAATCCTTTTTAGATCAATATGATCTAGGCATAAGTTTCAAAGATACATTTGGTTGATTAAGGAGGGTTACTTTCTCTTTCAATTTTGTTCAATTGAATTATGCAACATATTATTTTATTATGTGAGGGATATATAATTAACAATATAAAGTTTATCAACGAATATATAAAAAAAAGATTTATTTTTTTAAATAACCGCGATTTTATTATAAGAAACTTAATATATATAAAAGTTTAAGAACAAACTTAAATCAAATTCATTATAATGGAACGTACATAAAGACAATCATCTAAAATAAAAATCCTATCACTACTAAAGCTTAAATGAATGTTTTCCACACCAACTACCGCTATTCTCGTAGCATCTACCATAGTCAGATAAATCTCTCCATCACTAAGACACCAAGTTTCCTATACTCCCTACAAATAATCACATACATTATTAGTGGATCATATATCCACACACCAAGTAACGATAGTGTTAACCATAAAACATGACTCAACGATAAGTGCATGGATATTACCCGTGTTATCCTATTTGTTATGAAAAATAGGATTATTGTTATTACCTTGTCCCGACTGCTTACAATGGAAAACTTTCCTTTTGTCTTTTTCATACCCTCACGAGGCCCATGAGCCGTCGGAGGTACCATAACCATTTTTTGAGCCTTCTCCTACTTCTTTTTGCCTATAGGCTTAGGGTTAAAGGCGTTCTTAGCATAATCATTCCTAACTTAATGATGAGACCCGAACTGCGTATAATTCTTTTAATTAGTTATACAAAAGAACAAGAAAGTTTATTCATGTTTTCATGTAGGCAAAAATACCTTAATGACTCAGGCTGCGGATGGAGAACAATATCCACTTGGGGTTACCTATCGATTTTAACTCTAACGATTTCAAGAACATTGATAAGAGACATAATATTGAAACATGTTCCCTCAGTAGGGTCCTTTCATCCACGTTTATGTTCGTGATTTCTTTCATGGAAACCTTCCTTGCAGCACGCTTATAATGCCTAAACATATCTTTGAGGTTTAGCACCATGTGATTGACATGGGTCATCGAATGATGCTGATATTATCAAACATTTGACATAGAAGCCAAAATGTAACATGATGCTATCTCATCAGCCTTGATCCATTTTCGATAAGCTTGGGTTTCTTTTTCGATCGCCATCTCACCAGGTTATTCAGGAAAAATATCCCAGAGTACAAACTTTTATTCTTCAATAGCCAACACTATATCCAAGTTTCTTTTCTAGTTAATGTAATTAGGTTAAATTAATTTTTTTTACTTGAGAATGACAATAAGCTGCTTAAAAGAGATTACTATCTTAATATTGAGAATCAAATAATAAAATGAATTATTATATAGACAAAACCCATTAGGCATCCCAATTACCATATCAATAGTATTTCTCTTTGGCAAACCTACTTTCTAAAACCCATTAGGTAGGATAATTCCTTTTAATTTATTATATAGACAAAGACTATGTCAAATAAAATTGAATAGTTGACACATTTTTCCCAGAAAATAATAGAATTTCTCTTTAGTGAACTTACCATTATTTTATGTCTAAGTGTACACAACCAATTAATTTGAGATCATCCCATATCACATTGACTCTTCCTTTAGGGGTGAGCTATGTGAATAATGAATCCAAAATTACCCTTAAGAAAACTTGTACTGACCACCATAATAATTAGCATTCCTCATTAGAGGACCTACTTATTATTGAAAGTCTGCAAATCATTGATGGAGCCCATGGGATTTGTTCTTGGAAAATTTTCCCTACCACTTTAAATAATATTGTGAGAGTTATCAAAAAATGTGTGTCCAATTTTTAATTAATTTGAAAAGGTTTGGACATTTGACATATTTTCTAAAATATCGGGACACCCCCATTTTAATAGATTAAGCAAATGTGGGGTAAGTAAAATTTTAAAATACCCTAGATAATTATTTTAAAAAAATAATAACTCAATTTTTATTTTGTAACTACACATATTTGGAAATAAATACAAGTTATTCAGATTAGTACCCACATGATCTATGTCTGATCAATTTAAATGTTGTCCATAATTATAAGAGAACCGTTAACACATATTAAGAACCCATCAATTAAAACATGAATAATAAAGATAGAAATCAACATCAATAACGTAATCAAGATAAATGAGGATTTCAGGCCATGATGGTTAAGATGCAATACTATTGTAGATAAGAGTCCTTAGCAATCCTCCTTGAATCCATACACTTAATGTTTCCTCTACGGTGGGACGAAATGGGGTTCCACCTAGTGATGTCTAGGGAGGCTTCCCTCGTGGGGGTCCAACGGCCCCCCAAAACTAGGCAATGTTTTACATTGTCGAAACTAATTTCTATGCCAAAAACAGCCTTTGGACACCTTTTTGGTTTCAAAATCCTCCATTAAAAACAACAATCACAACAACCAGAATTACACCTGTCCAATGCCTTTTTGACAGAATTCACATTCTACATTAATATTAAATTCATCCAACGTTATTTAAAAAATTAAACACGAATAAACCATCATGGGATCCAATCATATAAAATATAAACGTAAATACGTGACCATAATAGCAGGATTAGATCACTGCAAAATAGAAGTTAGTACAAATGTATATTCTACCCAACATCCATGCAAATATATGATTGTTTTAATTGGAAAACATGGCTGAGTTCAACCTATACATGGTATTAACAAGGCTCTGATACCAAATGTTGGAGCGATAGACCCTACAAGGAAGAATTACAGTTTACCTTTGAGATCTCTTTGGTTTGATCTCGTCTTAGCATGAAGACTATGTGATGATGGTTGATCTTGAATTTAGGCTCAATGTACCTCATGATCTTCTACTGCATTCTTAATATGAATAGTTAAGAGCAGAGTGTGGGCTCTTCCTTCGTGAACACCTTATCCTCTCTCCTTTCTCTCTTTATCACAAATTCGAATTAGGGTGCTTGGTTGAGGAAAAAAAAAGTCTTAGGTGCATGTATATATTCTACGGTAGGGACCCTAAGTAGAAATAAGGATGTGAATCCTAATGGGCCTCAGAAAACCTAAGCCAACCCGATTTTTAATTCCAGTCCATTAACTATAATTAATACCACTCCATAATTATAATTGCAACTCCACTCTTTCACTCAAAATTATGTTTTAAGGTCCTTACTATTAATTACTTAATTCTTCCCACTTTACGGTTACAAATAATAGTTAACAATATAAATTATTGATAATTTATTTGATTAACTTATTTAATATCTCTGGCGGTCCATATTAACTTATTTATAGTGCTGGATTAACATAATTCACATGCAGAGTTTGACACATACAAAACTTATAAGCATCTCAAGGAGGTATCACTAGTCTCTATACGGAGATGTGGATGCCATCCATAAAAGGCTTTCATTACACATTAATCACCATTACCTAATCTGTCAATATGATTGATCCAAAAATGAATCTCGCTGATAGCTCAAAGTAATAAATAACTAGTGCATGTGTCCATTAATCGTATTCAGATTAATAGCCTTAAATAAACGTAATAATCATGAGATATACATTGTCTTATAAAATTAGTATGAAGAAAATTAGGTCAAGTGGTCTCGTTGAATACACCCAAAGTGTAATTGTAAAATAAGTTCAAACTATATTGTTTCGCGTAATTAAGATATAACTACTAAAATATTATGCTACATCCCTACTAATGGTGGGTCTATCTCCATCGAAGACTATAAATGATAGAACTTCTATTCCAAAAGACTTGTTGATTTGATCCTGACTGTGTAAGTCATACTCTATACACCAGAACACTTACTACGATGAATAAAAGACACTAATAATATATAAAATAATGCAGAAATTATGTCCATACATAAAACTCATTATAATAGGAAACATGAATTTTATTTTAATAATAAATCCATAACTAAAACTATTACATAAAGCATGATTTTAGTCTACTTCTCTAATACTCTGGGCAATATTGATTCTCTTTCTCATGATCCTAACTTTAGCATTAATAACCCAAACCATCTCTAGTCATAAAACATGTGCATCCCATACCCATGTCTAATATACTAGTGACCTACAAGGCTTCCCGTATAATGCCTTGAAAGGTGCCACACCTATTATCGATTAAAATATTATTATATGCAAACTCTATCAATGGTAAATGTTCCTCCCAACTTAAATGTACTTTAGTATTTTCATTGGAAAGTACCATTTCAACGCATGCATTCACCGTGCCAGAAAATACTTGTTTGTCATTTAAAAACCTTTCAATGCATACTTATGCCAGTCCAAGTTTAAAAACTTAGGTTACTTAACCAACCATTTGCCCACTTTACTTTACCCCTTGGCCTTAACTTATGGACATTAATAGATTTAAGAATGTACTTGTCCAGTCCATCTTTACTGAAATATTTGTTATGTTCATTCAAGCTAGGTTGCATGAACACATTTTACCACACAACACATTTTTTGAACATTTTCCTTATTCATTTTATTCCTTTTCTTAGAATCTTCCTTATTACTGTATACTTACACGGGCTCCACACTGATGGACATGTGCACCATATACGTTGGCCAGTTATTTAAGGTTTCACCCAAGGGCTCCGGGCTCTTCTTTCTTATCGGTTGTATCCAACTCTTTATTAATGTTTTTAACATTTTAGCCATGTACACATTATTCCATTTCCTCACTTTTACCCAACCGAAGCCAAAACCCAGACTGAATCATCTTTTTTTCCATTAACACTTGGAAAATTGTTTGTTTTCTTCTTTAAGCCCCTTATCCACACACACGTGACTTATACTAAATTCATTCACGCTTATGACTTAATTCATTTTTCAGTAAATACTTTCTTGAACATTTTTATTCTATTGAAATATTCCACTTTAAGTAAATTACCTATTTACCCTTTTATTTATTAACTTGCAATTTATTCATTTAACCAGTTTAATTTCCCAAAAATGGTTATTAAGTTCCCAACTTGACATTTAAAACACTTTAACCATCTTAACACATAAAGTAGAACCCTTTGTATTCTAAGCTCCATATTTTCGCTTGTCTTGTTTCATTTAACTCGACAAATGCCCACTTATTCTTAAAGTCTCCATGGCAAGAAACTTAAAATATTTATTGCATAAATATTTTTGACAACATTAATAATAGTCCACATTTTTATTTCATAAACATGTCCTTCATTACTTTGACTAGAAAAATGCCAAACAATATTTCCTTACATTTTATTTCGTGAAGACGTCCATCACTTCCGTTTTAGAAGGAATATACACAAATACTATTTCTTACATTTTTATTCCAGAAAAATGTTCATTATTTCTTTTTGCTAGAAATTTACCAAAAATTATCTTCTTACATGTTTATTCCATAAAAATGTCCATTAATTCCTTTTACACAAGATACCATCTTCTCCCATTTTTATTCCGTAAAAATGTTTATTATTTCTTTCTCTAGAAATACGGTAAAATGATATCATCACACATTTCTATTTCATAAAAATGTCTATTCCATATTTATTAGGGAAACACATGATGAGAACATTTTCTAAAATTTTTATTCCATAAAAATGGCTATTTTCAGATTTAATAGAAGATACATAACAATAATATTTTGTATCATTTTCGTTCCATAAAAATTATTATTTTTAGATTTAATGGAAAATATATACCAATAATATTTTATAGCATTTTTATTCCATAAAAATGGCCTTTTATTATATTATGAAATTTATTCTATTATCAAGACTTATTTTACATCATTCTTTTATACCATTTCATACAATAGTAATATGGCTCATAATCATCATAACGATGCAAACAAATAAACTGAACATATATAGTTAATCCTAATATATGCGAATGACATGCTAAAATATACTGAATATCAAACTTAAACCAAAGTTTTTATTTCCCACCTTAATGAATCCATAGTGGTTGTGGTGATGAAGATGGGTGACTCCCCCACCTTCAAAGGTGGCCCTAAGAGGAAGTCACAAAAATCTCCACCAAACAGACCTCCATGGGAGCTCCAACACACTCCAAGAAAATCTCCATAAAAACCATATTCAGATGCTTCCAATACTATACTCATCTTCTGAAATAGTTTTTGTTTCCGGTGTGAGTGTATTTTTACATTCTTTTAACAAAAAATTGTGAAAGACCATATAATGTAAGGGGATAGGAAGCAGTAAGCCTTTGAGAAGAAGTGTGGTCTTCATTTCTTTTGGTTTCCTCTCACGCTTCTCTTACGTTCTTATACACATAAATAAACCTTAAGAACACATAATCCATCCTGTTCGTCACACTCTAAGGGTGACATGCGACTTTGATCAATGATCCTAATGGAGCTAATGTTTTCCATATCATGTCCCACATTTCTCTCTGATTTAATATCTGTCCACAATTCATGAATCAATATATAGAGATTTTTGAGTTTGTCCCAAGGGTCAGGCCCAAGGTTGAATGGGATTTTTGTGCTAGAAAATGAACAGTCGACCTCTAAGAGAGGGGAAAGATGTTTTTACACGTCACTCGAACGACGTGCGTGGTCGTTCGAGCAACCAGTCCCCATTTTCACCTTTTTCCCCTCTGTAGTGGGGAAGTCTCAGCAGTTGTCATCCAGTGTAATTGTTTGTTTCTGATCCAATGTTTTCCTTACAAAATTTATCCAAATAATAATTAACTTTTAATAAAGGTATTCCTAGTTTATTTCCCAAAGATTTTTTTATAATCCTTATGTAACAAATATATAATCCTTGCCCAATAATCCTCTATAATAATCCATTAATTCTCTTCACCTAATTCAACTATAATTTATTCCTCCTCGTATATAATCCATATATGTGATTTAAATAATTTACCAGGACGAGGTGTTACAAACATCCCTCCTTAGGGAATTTCTTCCTCGAAATTCTTAGTTCATCACAATTTGTACTCCAATTACCCATGATCGATTTTCCATTCTAAGTGTGATCTAAACTATGGCTTAAACCTAAGGATTTTACTTTAATCGATCACTATTACTAATCCGATCACGACAACCCTCGAGTCTTATTTATACTCCTCAAGCATGCCTAACATTTCTATTTGAACAAAACCTCGAGACGATTGATGCCTCCCAACCATAACAATGTCACCAATGAATTCATTAACATGGATCATTCCTACTCTAGGATTCACAACCTACATTTCCTTAAAATATTTCTCGAATCACACCTAGCCTAGGCAGATATAATTTCACACTCCTCGTTACACATCCCTAATTTTTAAGACAGTTACCTTATCACATAATTTATTACACTATCGATATCTCCTACGAGATCCCTATGCTGACCTAGGGTCCCCTGGGTATCATAACATGCAATATATAAAAGAGATCACCTTCTCAATTCCCATAATCATTATATTATCGAGTCATAACCTAGGGACGCACGACCAGGCCTGAACTAGTTATACCAGCTAACTAAAACATGTGAACCTAAAGCAACCAAGTAACATATGAAAACTATATATAAGAGCATGAGAACATGCACACACACAGACTGGTGTAGAATAAAGGTGCATCTAAAGAAAAGTGCACTCATATACAGTGATGCATCGGCCACAATGACCTGACCCGTATCACTACTGAGCTTTGTCAACACCACACCCGAAATAAAAACTAATGAACAACTTCCCATTTTTGGTATCAAAAAAGGAAAATGAAGATAATGAATCAGACGGATGTTTTGCCAAAGGCAATAATATAATTCTGACGACACTTTTGAACTGTACAAGGTATGAGCCCACAATGTATACTTAAAGCCTCTAACTCTTTTCGGTACTTGTCAAGTACCATGGCCTTTCCATGCATCCTATCTTATCCCTTTAACCCTAATGAGTAGTACTAAGTATCATCCGTCCATGTCGGACGAGCGAAACATAAAAGAAATTTCCTTCGAGAAGCTAACATGCTAGGCTTACCTCCTTAGGACTAATGTTACCTATTTATCATTGGTAAGGGAAACTATTCTATCTCAATGTGAAGTTACTTTTCTTGACACTTATGAAATCTAGGCCTTCAAAATTTTAACACGGGATAGCTAACCTCAGTTTTTGATATCACTCTCATCAAGTGCATGTATCACTCACACCGTTTCAAACATTAAAGTCATGAACCATTGCTACCAGTCTTAGCACTGCTTATGTAATACCAAACCATAATCATTCTAATGGTCTCCAAACTTTCAAGCATCACTCATGCCCAATAGAAGAAATTCATATTGTGAAGGAACCCCTAAGGTTCCGATATAAACTCATATTGAGAAGGAACCCCTAGGGTCCCTCTATGGAAGAAATTCATATTAAGAAGGAACCCCACGGTCCCTCTTTAATATAAATTCATATCGAGGAGTCACCCCCCAAGGCTGTTACCATTGAGGAGGCGAGGAAGTTTCTCTCTTACTCTCAGAGGGAGGGTCCTCATATATATGAGGAGTTTCAAGACCCCTACCCGCAAAAAGTGTGAATGAGAATCCATACCCAAAGCGATATGTTTGACCCAAATTTATCAAGTCCAATGGCAAAGGAGAAAATCCAAGGGTGGAAGAAGTCCTATGTGAGGAACCCTCACTGATATGGGTTCCCAATGAGGGACCCCCAACAATATTAGTTCCATGATAGGAACACCTTGTTGTAGGTAGCTTTCGTGAGGAATGCCTGACGAGGGAAAAAGTCATGGCTAGTGAAGAATTTCCCATTCTAAACAGATCTCACGAGTAACCCCCCTATTCTAAGCATCTCACGCGAAGGACCCATGGTCACAAAAGTGTCAGATGAGGTACCCAGAATTCAAAGTCTCCGATGAGGTACCTCCGAATTGCAAACCTCAGACGAATAACCCTTTGGGGTCGAGGAATCCCCTTCGACTAATGGTGGTCACGAGGAACTTTTTTTAGCAAGCCTAAAAAAATGAGGAACCCTCCATATCAGCAAGATATGAGGAACCCTTGATCGTTCTTATAGGGAACGAGGTACACCTAAAAATCAAAGCCTCAGATGAGGAACCCTTGGTGGCGTAAACCCCAGATATGGAAAGCAAGCGCGAGGAACCCATATCAGTGACATAAAATTACGAGCAATTCCCCATGGGTAATAACCCTTGCTAAGAACTCTCAGTTACAAATACATTAGATGATAAACTCCACATAGGCTGAAAATCAGTTGAGGAACCCATAGTGATAGTGACTCCCAATGAGTAACCTTTCACTGTCAAGACGGTGGTTGAGGAACCCATTGGCAGAGCTATAAGTGAGGACAGCTTAATTTATAAAGGAGAGGACGAGGAACCTAAAACCACAAAAAAATCATTCGAGGAACCCTCGGTTGTAGAAGCAACGGGTGAAAATTCCCAAAGTCATGAAATGACAAGACGAGGAACCATATCTAAGAAACTGCAATCTCATGGAGTCTGGTCCCGAGGAACTCGAATGAAAAGAAACTGAATATCACAAAGACCTCTGACGAGAAACCCATATGCGCGAGGAACCCCTGTCATCACCAAAAGATCGTGAAAGGTCGAGGAACTCAGTATAATGAAAGGGGAACTTTCCATTGCAAATAATTTGGGAGAGGAACCAACATTGACTGAAGGCAATCACGAGGAACTCGCTGCATGCGAGGAACCACTGTGACTTTGATAATAGTTGATGTCGTATAATAAAAGACTTAAATAAGGAATAGGGGTTTAGAAGAATAGTTGGCGAGGGACCCATACACCCAAGAATTAACGCCATACTGACAGCGTGCGAGGAATCCCTTAAAACCTTGATAAAAGATGATGAATTTTTTGAAGTCAAATCATAGAACAAGAGGACCCTTTAAAACCAATGATCGAGAAGCCTTTGGTGAGAAATATCTCTGATAAGGAACCCACGGAGAACAAGGACCCCCCTCCCAGGCAGTGGTGAGGACCGCGCTTGGATTCCTCGACATCACAGATTGTTTCTCAACATCATAAGTCGAGAATTGTTGCTCAACATCATGAATCAAGCCATGGGGCCTTATAGTACATTTTTACTTGTTAGTATACAAAGAAGTCATATCTCGTCGACCACAGTTACAAAGTCTCCCAATAAATCCCCATATTCAAAGTGTCAGATGAGGAACCCATAGGCTCACAAACTCCAAACGAGGAACCCCCCTGAAGCATTTAAACTCAAAAAAGTAGAAGCAGTCGGAATGTAGGAAGAAAGGCCTAGGGTCGCTTAACAAAAGGTACATCAGACTAATGTTTTCTCTTCCTTAATAGAATAGTAGAACCCCTACTAGATTAGAAGAGGGTCCATGATATGAAGGTCTTTCCTCATTAATACTTGGAGGAATATCCATCCTAATGGAAAAGTATATTGAGCAAAGTCCTTACTGACACAACAGATAAATTTTTTTACACCAAATCAGCAGGAGGTTATCCTCTTAGTAATAATAATAAAAAAAAAATTCACTACATTTTTTTTTATTATTATTCCATACAAATTTATAGCTTAGAGAATAAGTCCTAACCTCCGTTCTCAAGAAAAAAATTTACTTGACCAATTTTTATAAAATAGGGAGAAGCGGGTCTATCCCCCTTATCTAAACTTGTTATTTTTTTATAAGACAAAAAGGTTCATAAGAAAAGTTTGGAACAAAGACCTTGCAGACTAAGGGAAATTTTCAGTATAAAGAAATAATTATTTCTTTACTTATGATATATACGAAATTTTATTCAAAGTTCGTGGCAAGGAGAAGGGCTAACCCCATATCCTAGTTACTCCCTAAGAAATGAATGTGCATAACGAAATACCCCCAATCACACAGGGTTACACTAAAAAGTACCCCAAAGTCACAAGGGTCTACGCTAATTTTTTTTTTAACTTGCTCAGCTATATATAAGTACCCAACAACTAGAGGGGGAACTTCCAAATGTTAACTTGTTCACCCTATATGCAAGTACCCCACAGTTAGAGGGGAAGCTTAATGATTTTAACTTGCTCAGTTATATGCAAGTACCCCACAACTAAAGGGGCAACTTCCAGATTTTAAGTTCCTTACCTATATGCAAGTACCCCACAGCTATATGGGCAGCTTAAAAATTTTACCATGCTTAGTTATATCCATGTACTCCGCAGTTAGAGGGGGCATCTATAAAATTTTAACTTGCTCATCTCATATATAAGTACCCCACAGTTAGAGGGGGAAGCTCTAATATAATAACTTTCACAGATCATAGGCAAGTACCCCACTACGAGGGAGTTCAATCTTGAAGTTCTCACAGAAAATAGAGCAACTTAGAGTATTGAGTAAGTGAAAACATAAATATAAGGTACGACAGTATAGTGCCTTAGGAGCCAAGGGCACCGTCGCGCTCACAGTCTTGAGCAAGTGCCAAGTATAAGTATAAGGTATGATAGTTTAGTACATCAATCTCCAAGGGAATAGGAGAGCTCATAGTATCGAGGAGGTTCAAAGTATAAATAAAGGGTACGACAATTTAGTACCTCAGTCTCCAGGGGCATAGGAGCGCTCATAGTATTAAGCAAGTACCAAGTATAAATAAAAGGTACTACAATTTAGTACCTCAGGATCCAAGGGTACAGGAGCACTCATAGTATCCAACAACTTCCAAGTATAAATAAAAGGTACAATAGTTTAATACATCAGGCTTCAACGCCATATGAGTGCTCACAGTATTGAGCCACTGCCAAGTATGAATAAAAGGTATGACAATTTAGTACCAAGGGCTCCCAATGCTATACTATTAACCTGTATTTTGCTCGATAGGGGATAATGCTGAGAAGTCCTCAAGCCAGTGACTAAAGAGTGAAATCTTGATTATGATATGTCGTGCACAATTCTCTTAACACAACAAGATAATTCTGCACGAGGGGCTAATATTAAAAAGTCCTTAAGCAAGTGAACAAGGAATGAAATAATGATTATGATATTTCATGCAAAAGTCTCTCGACACTACAAGACACTTCTGCACGAGGGGGATAATATTGATAAGTCGTCAAATAAGTGAACAAAGAATAAAATAGCCTAGGGCGAGGGGATCCACCTTGAGTGGCCCCTCTTCCCAAACTTGATGATATAAAAAATGACTCGGGGAGAGGGATCCACCATGAGTGGTACCCTCTGCCAAGATCAATACAAGAAATAACTTATGGTGAGGGGGTCCACTTTTAGTGGCCCCTCTGCCAAGACCAACACAAATAACAGTTTGAGGATGAGGAGTCCACCACAAATGGCCCTTAAGTCAATATTATAATAAGTAATAGTTTATATCGAGTGAGTCCACCACCAGTGGCCCCTCGACCAAGAACAATGTTACAAAATAACTTATTGTCAGGGGGCCCACCACGAGTGGCCCCTCAGCTACAATCAAAGGCACAAATAGTTTATGGCGAGGGAGTTCACTTCGAGTGATCCCCCTTGACAAAGTAAACTACAAAGAAGAAAACCCAAGGTAAGGGAGTCCAAGATAAGTGACCCATCTACCAAAGATAGACATATAAACAATAAGGTCTACCCCAAGGGATCCCTCCCTCAATGCATAAACTGGAAATAAGGTAGAATGAGTTAGAGCGAATGGACTCACCTAGAGTGGCCCCTCTGCCCAAAACCTATGCAGAAAAGATAATGACGAATGATGAGGGAGTCCACTATTAGGGATGCCTTAGTAACTCCAAATTGAACAATGTAATAATGTAAAGACATGAAACTTTTGCATTCCAAGATGAAGTGACTGTTTCGTACAAAACCCTTTGGTATACCCAACACAAAGATTTTTGTATGAGGGAACCAATGTAGAGGGGAATCTAGCTGCTATTCTAGAACATCCAAGGGTGAGTGATTCCTCCTAGAGGGGATCCTACTGCCTAAGTTAGTAAGAAAATACTTAGAGCAAGGGGTTCCACCTTAAGTGGCACTATGACGAGATGTAAAAACTGGACAAGGGGAATCCCAGTGAGCAAACCCTCTACCCAAGATATAAGGCAACATACAAAGGCTAAGGATGAGGGGCTCACTATGAGCAATACCTCTAAACAAGATAGAAGGCCACAAAAAAGGCTAAGGATGAGGGGATCACTATGAGCAACCCCTCTACTCAAGATAGAATGCAACAGAAAAGGCCAAGTATGAGGGGCTCACCGCGAGAAACCCTTCTACCCAGGATAGAAGGCCAAATGCAAAGGCCAAGGATGAGGGGAGCACCGCGATCAACCCCTCTAGTCAAGATAGAAGGACACATAACAAAGGCTAAGGATGAGGGGGCTCACTTGGAGCAACCCCTCTGCCCAAGATATAAGGCCATAAAAAAGGCCAAAGATGAGGGGCTCACTATGAGTGACCCCTATAAAGAAGATATAAGGCCACACAAAAAGGCCATGGACGAGGGTCTCACCACGAGTAACCCCTCTTCCCAAGTGTATACCCATATGAGGAGGTCCACCATAAGTAGCCTCATCTACAAAACCTAGGATGAGGTGAAAGAGAATTTAATGACCCTAGGGGGAATGATGAAGGAACCCTAGGGTCCCTCAAAATTGGAAATTAAATTTATGGCGTACAAAGCCTTTTGGTCTTCCCAACACAAAAGACTTTGCACGAGGGTTTAATATACAAGCGTGTTTCAATCTTGACCACAATATTTAGGGTGAGGGTCCCTCAAAGACCCTCTTCATCTTACAGAAAATTGAGGTTAAGGAAGACCCAAAATTCATAATAGTTAAGGAACCTCAGGGTACCTGGATTACAGAAAGTCCATATAGCTGAAGGAACCCCAGGGCCCCTCAGTCACATAAAGTCATATTGGAGAATGAACCCTCATGTTCTCTAATAGAAGAAAATTAGATTGAGAAGGAACCCCCAAGGTCTCGGCAAAAACTCATATTGAGAAGGAACCCCTAGGGTCCCTCTATGGCAGAAATTCATATTTTGAAGGAACGCCCAAGGTCCCACTGCGATAGAAATTCATATTGAGAAGGAACCCCCAGGGTCCCGACATAAACTCATATTGAGAAGGAACCCCGAGTGTCTTAGCATAAATTTTTATTGAGAAAGAACCCCAGGGTCCCACAAAAAATTCATATTGAGAAGAAACCCTAGGGTCCTAGCAGAAACTCATATTGAGAAGGAACCCCAGCTCCTGGTAGAAATTTATATTTAGAAGGAACCACAAGGTCCCAGTAGAAATTCACATTGAGAAGGAACCCCAGGGTCCCGATAAAAAATACATTAAGAAGGAATCCCCAGGGTCCTGACAGAAACTCATATTGAGAAGGAACCCCTAGGGTTTCGATAGGAATTCATATTGAGAAGGAACCCTGAGGTCCCGACATAAATATTGAGAAGGAATCCCTAGGTTCCCGATAGAAACACGTATTGAGAAGAAACCCCCAGTTTTCCAATAGAAATTCATATTGATAAGGAACCCCCACGGTCCCAGTAAAAATTCACATTGAGAAGGAACCCCGAGCTTCCCGATAGAAATTCATATTGAGAAGGAGCCACAGGGTTTCAATAAAAATTCATATTGAGAAGGAACCCCAGGGTCCTGGTAGAAACTCATATGGGAGAAGGATTCCCCAGTGTTCGTTAAACCCCAGAGAAAATTTGGTCCCAGAACACTAAAGTTCCCCTCCCTTAATTTCAAGAACACATTTAGGTGAGGAACCCTCAAGGTCCTCCCCCTCAGCTTCTAAAAAATAAGCCAGGATGAGGGAGTGTCTACCATGAGCATCCCCTCACCATGAAAAGTCATTCTTTAAAAGAACAAAAGTAATAACAATTATTTTCTTGTACAAGTGGCCTGGTTGAGCAGGCAGGGCTCAAATAGGCTAGTTGGGATCTCTTAGGAGTTTTGGCTTGGCGACTGAAGAACAAGGTTTATTAAGCAGTATCAACCACTTATGACACACCCCAACCCAATTACTTATAATTAAGTTTGAAAGTTAAGGTGAGTCAAACCATAATTAATTTAACCAAACCATAAACACTCTTTTTAATTTCAAAGTCATTAACGTAACTCCATACAACTAAAAACTTTGTTCCAACATTAAGTAGTTATGCATTTACAAACTTCTTGAAGGATAAGTTAACTTAATTACATCATTTACATTTACACAAAATCATTGATTCCCCCATTCCTGGATAACCCAACCCTATCTCCTAGATTTGACAATGACATCGTGTTACTGAAAAAAAATGAGAACATAGGAACCGTGAGCAAAATATCCCCGTGAATGCATCACTACTATACTACCGCATGAATTTAAATGCAATAAATAATGTACATATAATTATGTATTAACTTATCCGACTCATTCATAATGAGTAACCTAACTTTCCAAATCATGATTTACGTATCTTGTTTGTAATAGACAATTCTCCCCCATTCCTGGTCGAGGATTAATCCCTTGTCATGAATAGACAAATATCCCCCATTCTGGGTCGGGGAGTAACCTCTCATTTCGGTAAATCGAAATGAACAATTTCATATTCATTATATTCTGATCATATCAATAACACGATACAAATATCTCTTTTCAGTGAGTACACTCACCTCTGGTTGTCAACTACGTATTCATGTTTCCTTCGGGAGGAGCTGAATTAGGTTGATTAGACATTACACCTTGGAAATACCTTAAGGATTTTGTTGGAATTTTTCCTAGATTTTAATGTAACACTTTCTTCCTTAACTTCTACTTTCTCTTTCCTCAAGCATAAAAACCCTTAAAACTGAACCTTTGCCTAAATTTGCTGAAGAAATTGGTTAGAAGAAGAGTTTTAAGTCGGAAAGGATGCCTCCCATGCCAACCAATCAAATTAAAACATTTGGTTTAGTAAAAGAGAAATTACAACTTAAAGGGAATGGACAGATTTGCCATTTGTTCGTAAATTCAGTATAACTCCTTACTCGGACATACGTTTGATTCTCCACTTGTTATGTCACAAACCTACATCATATATCTACAACTATTTACTTTTTACCTTGAGCCAGTTGTTACATTATAAGGGTTCTAACAAGAACATTTCTACCGAAAACAACAAAATTTTGTGTTTGTAAATAATTCGACATTTCATGATTTATGAAATTAGGATTAGACTAAACATAATCACTTATTATTAGATATAATAATAACACATTATTCATATCACATATGTTAAGTGTGATTTAAATATAATTTATCATAATTATATCCGGGTTATCATAGCTTCCCCCTAGAAAATTTCATCCCCGAAATTTAATATGAAGGGCACTTACCAAACAAATGGGGATAATGTTTCTTCATGATATGCTTTATTTCCTTAGTTGCTTCTTTAATTCCATGGATAATCCACATTACTTTAACTAAAGGAATAACTATATTTCTCAATACCTGCTCCTTACGATCAATAATTTCCACTGGTTCCTCGATGTATGACAAGTCTTCCTTCAGTTCAGTAGGTTATGTTTTCAATTGATGAGATGGATCTGCCAAATACTTATCAATCATCGATACGTGAAACACATCATTTAAACAGGAAAAATACAGAGGTAATGCTAATCTATATGCCGGGGTCCCAATTCTTTACATCACTTCATATGGCTTGTACTTAGTTTCCCCTTTTTTCCAAATCTCATGACACCCTTCCATGGTGAAATAAGCAGGAATACAAAATCTCCCTTCTGAAATTGCAATGGATACTTCCTTTTATTTGCATAAAATTTTCGCCTGCTTTGCGCTATCTTTATCCGTTCTCGAATCATTTTAATCTTTTCTGTTGTCATATCTATCAATTAAGGACCCAAAATATTTCTTTCACCTACTTCATCCCAACACAAAGGTGTTCTACATCTCCTCCCATATAAAGCTTCATACAAAGCCATACTAATGGTGGACTAATAACTATTATTATACGAGAATTCTATCAATGGAAAATGATCATCCCAACTACCTTTGAAGTCAAATACACAAGCTCGTAACATATCTTCTACTATTTGAATCATCCTTTCTGATTGCCCATCAGTTTGTGGATGAAATGTAGTGCTGAACTACAAACTTGTCCCCATGGTATTCTGTAGACGAGGCCAAAACTTAGAAGCGAACGTTGGATCTCTATCTGAAACAATTGACACAGGTGCCCCATGTAAACGGATAATCTCATCAACGTACATATGTGCATACTTGTTAACAGTGTAGGTGGTCTTAACTGGAAGAAAATGAGTTGACTTCGTCAATCGGTCTACAATCACCCAAATAGAATCATGCCCCTTTGGTGATTGGGGTAATCCTATAACAAAGTCCATTGTTATATGATCCCACTTCCATTCTGGAATAGGCAATTGCTACAATAATCCTATTGACTTCTGATGCTCCACTTTCATTTGCTGGCAAGCTAAACATTTAGCTACAAATTCTGCAATCTCATGTTTCATATTGTTCCGCCAGTAATTATCCTTCAAATCTCTATACATTTTGTTACTTCCAGGATGCATAGAATAAATATAACTATGTTCCTCTTCTAGGATATCCTTCTTTATGGATGAATCATTCGGTACACAAATTCGATTTTTGTAACACAGTGATCCATCATTCTAAATCTCAAAGTCACTCTCTTTACGATCCTGAATTTCTTATTTCTTCTTCTCAAGCAATGGATCATTGACCTGCAAATTTCATATCCGTTCTTCTAATAAAGGTCTCACTGTGGCCTGTTCTAACAATCCCCCCCTTTTTGAAAACATTAATTCAATCCCCGTCGATGCCAAGTCAAGTATATTTCCAACACATGCACATTGTATGCAAACCAGAATCCTTAATGATTTTCAACTCAAATCATCTGCTACTACATTGGCCTTCCCCGGATGATGATGGATAGTATACTCATAGTCTTCAATCAGCTCTATCCAATGCCTCTGTCTAAAATTCAGTTCATTTTGTGTAAACAAGTATTTTAAGCCTTGATGATCTGTATATATCTCACAAGTTTCTTCATACAAGTAATGTCTCCATAACTTTAAAGAGAAAACAATAACTGCTAACTCCAAATCATGTGTAGGGTAGTATCGTTTATGTGTCTTTAATTATCAGGAAGCATATGCTATTACATTCCCATTCTGCATTAGAACACATCCTAACCCCTGAAATGAAGCGTGTGTATAGACCACAAAAGACTCATTCCCACATGAAATAGTAAGTATAGGGGATGAAACCAATTGATTATTTCATTCTTTAAAACTCCTCTCGCATTCATCCCATACAAACTTCACTTCTTTACGAGTCCACTTTGTCAATGGTAATGGTATTGCTGAAAATCCCTTAATTAATCTGCGACAGTAACCTACCAATCCTAGGAAACTCCTAATTTTGTCACATTCTTAGGACTCTCCTATTCAACGATCGCTTCTACCTTCTTTGGATCAACATATATCCCATTTCCCGAGACAACGTTCCATAAAAATACAATTTCATTCAACCCAAACTCACACTTGCTGAATTTAGCAAATAATTTCTTGTCTCTTAAAATTAGCAGTACAAGTCTCAAACGTTTCTTGTGTTCCTCCATGCTATGCGATTAAATCAACACATTTTATATGAATACAATGCCAAATGAATCAATGAAAGTGTGGAATACTCGGTTCATCAAATCCATAAAAACTGTTGGAGCATTAGTTAATCCAAATGGTATCACCAAAAACTCATAGTACCCATATCAAGTCCGAAAAGCTATTTTGGAAATATCACTGTCTTTTACTTTCAATTGGTGGTAACCCGATCTCAAATCAATCTCCGAAAATACTGTGGCCCCTTGTAATTGATCAAATAAATCATCGATACGAGGTAGAGGGTACTTGTTTCTAATGGTCACCTTATTCAACTCCGGATAATTAATACATAATTGCATTGTCTTATCTTTCTTTTTCACAAATCACACTAGAGCTCCCCAAGGCAAAACACTAGCCGAATCAAACCTCTGCTTATCAAATCTTGTAATTTCACTTTCAATTCCTTCAACTCCATTGGTGCCATTCTATATAGAGAAAGGGAAATTGGACCAGAACCTGGAATTAATTTAATGGAAAACTCTACTTCCCTATCAGGTGGCAATCCTAGCAATTCCTCTAGGAAGACATTAGAAAATTCTCTAACTACTGGTACATCTTCAACTTTAAGTACCTCTTTACTAGTATCAACCACATAAGCTAAATACCCTATATAACCTTTACTCAACAATCTCCTACTCTTAATTGCTAATATAAGATAATTAGGAACAATCTTCCTTTCCCCTGTAAACTGGAACCCAGGTTCACTAGGCAGATGAAATGTAACTTCTTTTCAAAAGCAATCAATCGAAGCATGATATGATGATAACAAATCCATCCCCAATATAATATCAAAATCCCGAATAGCGAACGATATCAAATTAACATAAAAATATCGCTCACCCATTCGTAAGACACAATCTTTATAAACATGCTCCACCAGAATAACACTTTGCACTGAGGTAGAAATATATAAGGCACAATTGAAAAATGAACATGGTCTACACAAATATGAAACAATATGTAATACCATAAATGAATGTGTAGATCTAGGATCAATGGGTGCATATAAATCTTTGTTTTCAATAGGAAGTTTACTTGTAACCACTTCTGGTGTAGCATGGGCATCTTACAGCATCGTTGCAAACACTCTTCCTCTTGCCCTCGATCCAGTTGCTTGTTCTATACCTATTCCCCTGATTGAAATTCCTAGATAGGATCCTTTATAAGGCCCCATAATACTAACTGAAATTGCTATTGAAAAAATAGGACAATTCTTTGTCGGATGACCCTTTTAGTGATAGTTAAAAAGTTTTATATTCAGTAAATTTGGGCAATTTCTCTTTATATGACCTGATGTCCCACAAAATAAACAAGAATTTGGATCTCCTTGTGCTGAAACTCCTGAATCTCTCCCACCACTAGCTTCACCCTTTTGCGAACTACCTCCCATACCTCTACCATGCTAAAATTTTTGCCCTCCAAGTCTCAAATATTCTGTACCACTACCTTTTTGATAATTTGGATCGAATCTTCTTCTCTTTACACCTTTTTCTCGATTACCTCTCACTTCATTCACGTCCTTTTCTACCAAAATGGCTTTGTTCACCAAGGCTGAATAATTAATAGTCTATAAAGCTGAAAACCTTGATTTAATAACCAACTCACGTCCGTCAAGAAATCGACTGCACATATCTTCTTCATTCTATATAAACCTCAAAGTAAATCGAGATAAGGTTGTAATCTTAGCTTTGTATTCTCTAATTATCATACTTCCCTGATTCAACATGAAATATTCATCTTCCTTTTGTTTTCGATACACTAGGGGAAAATACTTATCATACAAAACTTTGACAAAAGCATCCCATGAGATCACATTCCCACCTCCTGGAGTAATCAACAAATGTTTTATGGCATCCCACAAATACTTAGCTTCTCCTTTCAGCATGTACATCGCCAAGGTCGCTCATTGATTTTCAGGCATTCTCATTACCCCAAAAATAATTTCAATCAATTTAACCCACGCTTCTGCCTCTCCTGGATCAATTGCTCCTTCAAATGAGTGTGGACTCATTTTTATAAATTTCTCATATGAAGTACTCCTTTTTTCTTGATGTATTACCTCCTCAGCCCTAGACAATGCTTGTGCCTCCAGTTATCTTTCTTGTTGTTCTTCCATCTGAGTCATAAATCTATCTTTTTGTTCTGCCATTAAAGTCATAGCACGTGCCATTTCTGGCATGTCCGTCAATTGTTCTGGCTCGGGTTCTACATTCCTATAAACAGGTTGCTCAACCTCCGCTTCTGCTGCCATATTTGAAGCCTCATCTTCTATTATCACGTTAGCATTCCCTCATTCTATTATTTTATATTTGAAATAAATCAAAGATATTACAACATACATATATACATATCTTTCCTAACACAATATTTAGTATCAAACAAAACATATTTCTAACATTCACTGCCAAATCTAGACTCCAAAACTTCTAAAACCTAGGCTCTGATACCAAAACCTGACACACCCCAACCCAATTACTTATAATTAAGTTTGAAAGTCAAGGTGAGTCAAACCATAATTAATTTAACCAAACCATAAACATGCGTTTTAATTTCAAAGTCATCAACGTAACTCCATACAACTAAAAACTTTGTCCCAAGATTAAGTAGTTATGCATTTACAAACTTCTTGAAGGATAATTTAACTTAATTACATCATTTACATTTACACAAAATCATTGATTCCCCCAATCCTGGATAACCTAACTCGACCTCCTAGATTTGGCAGTGACATCGCGTTACCTGAAAAAATGTGAACATATGAACCGTGAGCAAAATAGCCCAATGAATGCATCAGTACTATACTACTGCATGAATTTAAATTCAATAAATCATGTCCATATAATTATGTATTAACTTATCCGACTCATTCATAATGAATGACCTAACTTTCCAAATCATAATTCACGTATCTCGTTTGTAATAGACAATTCTCCCCCATTCTTGGTCGAGGAGTAACCCCTTGTCATTAATAGACACATATCCCCATTTCGGGTCGGGGAGTAACCTCCCATTTCGGTAATCCGAAATGAACAATTTCATATTCATTATATTCTTATCATATCAATAACACGATACAAATATCTGTTTCCATTGAGTACACTCACCTTGGGTTGTCAACTACGTATTCATGTTTCCTTCAGGTAGAGCTGAATTGGGTTGATTAGACCTTACACCTTGGAAACACCTTAGGGATTTTGTTGGAATTTTTCATAGCTTTTAATGTAACCTTTTCTTCCTTAACTTCTACTTTCTCTTTCCTCAAGCATAAAAACCCTTAAAACATAACCTAGGCCTAAATTTGCTGAAGAAATAGGTTAGAAGAAGAGTTTTAAGTTGGCCAAGGCTTCCTCCCATGCCAACCAATCAAATTAAAGTATTTGGTTTAGTAAAAGACAAATTACCACTTAAAGGGAATGGACACATTTGCCCTTTTTTCATAAATTTGGTATAACTCCTTACTCGGACATCGGTTTGATGCTCCGTTTATTGTGTCACAAACCTAACTCATATATCTACCTCTATCTAGTTTTTACTTTGAGTTAATTATTATATTATAAGGTTAAAAATTAGTCTCTAATAGGAACATTTCTATCGAAAACAATAAAATTTTGTGTTTGTAAATAATTCGACATTTCATGATTTATGAAAGTAGGATTAGACTCAACATAATCCAATAACATTATATATAATAATAACACATTATTCATATCACATAAGTTAAGCATGATTTCAATATAATTTATCACAATTATATCCTGGTTATCACAACTTTGCACTTTAGGATTGCGAGAATACTAGTAGAAAGACCCTAGGGTAGCCTAGTCCTCGCACACCTCACAGTCAAACACAACCAAGCAAAGGGTTACTCATAAGAAAAGAACTGTTGTAAAATGATTTCAAAAGAGAGGGTCCTCTATGCCCCTCTCAAGAAAAAAATGATTTTATAAGGGGGTCATCAAGACCCCCCCTCAAGCTTAAAAAGATTTTAGAGGACGTGGTCCTTGAGACCCCCTCTCAAGTTTATGATGTTTATACCAAAAGATACCGTTTCAAAAGATATTTACTAAATCAGATATTCTATCTCAACTAGGAGACATATTTGCTTTTTGACCTTTGTTTGCACCAGGTGGCACCTGTCTGAAGGGATAGGCTGCTGCACATAGGTAGGGACAAATGGTACACTGCAGACCTTATCCCTCACCAACCCTCTATGTTTTGGTGCCAAACGTGCCAACTCAACCCTAGTGCCCAGGTATAAATAGGACCCATGGGCAAGCTCAAGCGAGATGAGAGAAGAAAAACTCAATAGCACTATTACTCAGTCAAAATCACAATAGAACTTCCTAGTATTCTCTCCCTGTTCTCTCTCTAGTGTAAAGTGCCTTGTACTTTTACTCCCCACTGATAGACATCATTCTCAGGAGTTCTTCTTGAGAAAATTACTATTATTGTTGTGGAAGTTCATCTTTTTGTAGGGAGGGAGTTCCAAGTTGAGCTCCATTTTTACCAAAAGGAGAAGGTTTCATCAGAATCTTCTCTAGAAGTTCTTGAGAACCTTACAGACAACGTCCATTAGAGTGGGTCACACCTCACCCTTTTCAGTTATTCATAGACCCCAATCTCACACCCTCTTACACTAACCATAAATGTTGTATACTTAGGTGCTGGAATCCTGCCTAACACTGCGTCCCGAGTGTTATTTCTAAAAGTCATAGAGAACCTCATCGTGTTCTAAGTCTCCAAGGTGTACCACCTAGCATTGACCCACCTACTCTTGAAATTATACTCGAAGGACATATCATGATACATGGTTATAACAAAAGCCATGGCACTATCTCCAAGACATTGTCACAAGCCAACATGATCTAACCGTACCATAATCATTAATAGTTTACCATCACATGTTTAAACTTCAATACAATAATGATTCCCAATGCCTCATGGGCGACGATGTTGAACTCAATTATTTATATAAGCATCTTACATGTCTATTACAAAACCCACCAGTCACACCATGTAATGTGCTACACAACCTAGTATCAATATTACTAGGGAATGACTATTCATCTCCTCAATATCTCATCGGATAAAACTTAGAACATAACCCCAAGGAAATTTTGAATATGGTTTCACAACCTTATAGCTTTTAATCCTTATAAGCGCCACATCATTATAACTAAATTTCCTTTCTATGCAACCTCATACTACGTGTTAACTTACCGAGTTACATAACCATGTATACTTATACATTTATTAGTTGGATACGCGACGTTGGGTATTGCCTATAAATACCAAGGCCCACGCCTAATAATGCCACATGAGATCCTATCTCTCAATGCCACACTAAAATCACCAAAACATAAATTTACAACGTCTAGGTGGTTCTAGGTCATAGAACGTTGGGTATTGCCTATAGGGAGGCCCAACCCAATGACGTCGCAAACGGTCCTACTACAAAACTTCATAACTCATTCATTTAGTACTAAGTCACTAGATATATTTAGTTTTACCCCTAGGTTACCTCAATAATCAAGATTATATAAACCCACACTACAGTCAAGTCACATGAATCGAGATATACTAAATCCAAGCCCAACACCAAGGGGCCCAACATGTTCTTACCCCAAAACTAGCACTTTCAACCATATTACTCCTTGTCACTTCGTGACCCACTCAAGGCTTCTATGATATACTCATATGCTAACTATCAACAAGGCATTCCTCTACAAGGACAACCCGTTATCATTTATCCATCAATCACGAGTTTACCCAAACGATCAGATTTACGTAATCATAACATTGACATGGACTCCTCATGTGTGTCGCACCTGGGGCTAGATATGATTTGAAATAAGGGTTTCCCATTAAATGGCACTCTCACTAACAATCCCTACCACTGGTTATTAATAATTTTTATACTTGCCCCATGGGTGTTATCTCATTCTATTAATATCTCCAAAGACTCTATGTCATCGAAGGTTGAAGCAAACACCTCACACCAAAAGCCACGATGTCCCCACTTACTGGCTTACGTGGACACTCATAAATTATTGCATACTTAATTAAAAATTTGCTAAAGTGATTTAGAACGATTAGCTAGATCATATGCCACTTGGCACTAACTTACTTGCATTCAAACCTCTTTGACCTTATTGTCGAGGACACGAACTAAACCGTCATCAAACTAGCACGACTGTCCCAAACCAACACCGACGTCGAAAGATCCACTATTGATCTCGCCATTTCACTGCCGAAAGGAACCTTAAACCTAGAGCTCTGATACCATTTGTAATGACCCAACTAGGATTTATGGGTTACCCGTGAGTCAATCCAATCTTAATCGGACGTTAGGTGTGAAGTGCAATGAAACAACCTAGATGATGTTACTAGTCCAGTTTTATTTTAAATTAATGTTTCGTTTATTTAGCATGTGAGTCTAATTTCAAGATAAACTACATGTAGGACCCATGGGGAGCACCCCAAGTCCAAGTCAATAGAGCCACTATCATAAAATAAATAAGTACACTTACATGTATATGCCCTTAAAATACGAAATTGCATCCAACTTGTCATAACAATGCAAATTTTACCACACAACCTATTTTCTTGACATTTCATGTCCATCTTTACTAGAACATTTATTACTTTCATTCAAGTTAGGTTGTATTAATAAACTTTACAACACAACCTATTTTCTTGACATTTTCCTTATTCCTTTTTTTTTTCTTTTCTCGGAATCTTTCATATTATTTCATACTTGCACGGTCCCCACACTGACGGCTATGCGCACCATATGCTCTGGATAGTAATTTAGGTCTTTTCATCAAAGGGCTCCATCCCTTCTTGCTTATTCCTGGTTGCATCCGAGTCCTTATAAATACGTTTAACATTTTACCCATGTCCTTACTATTCCATTTCCTCACTTTTACACGTCTGAAGCCAAAACCCGCACTTGACCGTCCGTTTTTCCATTAATATTTGGGAAATTGTTTGTTTTCTTCTTCAAGTCCCTTATCCACACACATGTGACTTACACTAATTTCATTCGATTCATTTTCAATAAAGATAATCTTTAATATCTTTATTTTATAGAAATATTCCACTTTAAGTAAATTACAAATTTACCCTTTTTTTTACCAACTTGTAGAATATTACTTTAATAAGTATCATTTCCCAAAAATGGTTATTAAATTATCAACTTGGAATTTAAAGCACTTTAACCATCGTAACACATAAAGTAGCACATTTTCTATTCTAATCTCCAAAAATTTGTTTGTCTTATTTCATTTAACTCGACAAATGCTCATTTATTCATAAAGTCTCCATTGCAAGAATCATAAAATATTTATTTCATAAGTATTTTGACAACATTAATATTAGTCCACATTTGTATTTCACAAAAATATCCATCCTTACTTTGACTATAAAGACTCCATACAATATTTCCTTACATTTTATTTCGTGAAGATGTCCATCACTTCCTTTTTACAAGGAATATACACAAATAATATTTCTTATATTTGTATTCCATAAAAATGTTCATTATTTATTTTTTCTAGAGATTCACTAAATAATATCTTCTTACATGTTTATTCCATAAAAATGTCCATTTATTCCTTTTACACAAGATGCCATTTCCTCCCATTTTTATTCCGTAAAAATGTTTATTATTTCTTTCACTAAAAATACATTAAAATTATATCATCACACATTTTTATTTAGTAAAAATGTCTATTCCAGATTTATTCGGAAAACAAACCACAATAATATTTTCTAACATCTCTATTCCATAAAATGGCTATTTTCATATTTAATAGAAGAGACATAACAATAATATTTTCTAGAATTTTTATACCTTAAAAATGGATATTTTTAGATTTAATAGAAAATACCTAACAATTTTATTTTCTATCATTTTTATCAAGACTTATTTTACTATTATCAAGGCTTATTTTACATCATTCTTTGATACCATTTCATACAACACTGATATGGCTCATAATCAACAGAAGGATGCAAACAAATAAACTACACACATATAGTTAACCCTAATATATGTGAATGACATGCTGAAATATACGCAACATCAAACTTAAACCAACGTTAGTATTTCCCACCTTAATGACTCCAAAGTGGTGGTGGTGGTGGTGATGAAGATGTGTGACTCCCCCACCTTCAAAGGTGGCCCTAATAGGAAGTCACAAAAAGCTCCACCAAAAAGACCTACATGGGAGCTCCAACACACTCGAAGAAAAGCTCCATGAAAACCCTCTTCAGATAACTCAAATAATAAACTCATTATCTGAAAATAGTTTTTATTTGTGGTGTGAGTGTATTTACTTTCTATTAAAGAAAAATGGTAAAAGACTGTATAATGTAAGGGGATGGGAAGCAGTGAGATTTTGAGAAGATGTGTGGTGCTCATTTCTTTTTATTGCCTCTCACCCCTCTCTTACGTTCTAATACACATAAATAAACCTTATCAACACATAATCCATTCGATCCATACTGTTCGTCACACTCCATGGGTGATACGAGGCTTTGATCAATGGTCCATAAGGTGCCAAAGTTTTGGTAGACCTGTTGCCATCCATATCACATCCCATATCTCTCTATGATTTAATATCTGTCCACAAACCATGAATCAATATACATACATTTTTTATTTCATCAAAAGGGTCAGGTCCAAGGTTGAGTGGGATTTTTGTGCTAGAGAACGAATAGTCGACAACAAAGAGAGAGGAGAGATGTTTCGCACATCACTCGAACAGTGTGCATGGTCGTTCGAGCAACCAATCCTCGTTTTCCCCTTTTGCATCTCTATAGTGCCGAAGTCTCAGCAGTTGCCATCCAGTGTAATTATTTGTTTCTGATCCAATGTTTTCCTTACCAAATTTATCCAAATAACAACCAACTTTTAATAAAGGTATTCCTACTTTATTTTCGAAAGATTTTTTTACAATCCTTATGTAATACATATATAATCCTTGCCAAATAATACTCTGTAATAATCAACTAATTATATTTATCTAATTTAACTATAATGTTTTCCTCCTCATATATAATCCATATATGTGATTTAAATAATTTAATCGGGATGGGGTATTATAGTTATCATCAAGATATTTGGTTCCTTTCCCTATCATTGAGAGGATTGGGTTCATTTTGTATAGGCTCGCCCTACAAGAGAGTTTATAGAGGATTAACAATGTGTTTCATGTGTTGTCATTAAATAAGTATCAAATGGGTGACATGGCTTACTGGCATATCCTCTAGAGGAGAGGGACTTACAACCAAACATCTCATAATAAAAGAGACTTGCTGCCATCCTGGAACGTAGTGAGCATACGGTTCGATCATAGGTGGTACTTCTAGTTTGTATTTAATGGGGGAATCATAATTCCGATGAGTCAACATGGAGGCATGGGGATGACAAGCATGAAAGTATTCAACGTTGTTTGTGGCAGGCATGTACGAATTTTGAGGATGAAATTCCATTGTTAGGGGGACAATTTGTAACACCCAGTATTTTTAAAGTATTTTAAATTACACGTGTGCTCATAATTTTAAAATGATCGAAGAATAAATTCTCTCTAACAAATATTAGTTAGCAAATAATAATTATTAATATTTATGTATATTTATATTTAATTATATGATAATTAAATGAATACATGTTAAATTAGATTATGTCCTAAGTGAGTTAAAGCGATGGGTTTTTGGTATTTCATTCGGGACACACTAGTAGGGTCGTGTTGGGAATGAGATGAAAATTTTATGTTACAGGACTTGAAAGGTTGTTTTAAGTGCACCGATTGTCCGAAATGGTTCAAAATAGTCCAGATAGTTACTGGGAGTTATGATTGGGTTTGGGGGGCTTTTTAGACTAAGCGGGATCCGTAAAAGGGCATGTGGTCATTTTACCTAAGGGGACTGACTCTATTTTGGGATTAGAGAGTTTTAGGTTAATATTAAATCAAGGTCGATAGAGGAGGGCTGTTGTCAATCCACCCAAATGGGATACATTCTCTGAGAAAATGAGAAAAAAGAAGAGAAAGTGAGAAAAGAAGAGGAATAGAGGATCCCGGGACAAAAGCCATCGTCATTGGATTGAAGATCATCACCAAAAAATAAATTACAGACGAGAAAACACATAATCCAATATCTCTAATGAAAGTTTTTACTTTCTTTGATAGTTTTGACTAGTTTTATTTATTCATGCAACTTTGGTGTATAACAACACGACTTTTACGTTGGGAAAACTGAGGAAAATCTGGGTTTTTAATTATTTAAATGATGTCAGATGAATTTAATGATGTTTATGTGATGAATTTGATATAAACCTATAATAAAAGATAAGTTTTTAGATGAATTATGAAGAAGGAATCAAATCTTAAAACAAGGGTTTATTGTAGCATGAATTATTGATTCAATTCGTTCTTGTGTGAAAAAGATATTGTTTCAGGATGGTTTTTACGTAAAAAATTATCGGTTTATTTTGGGGATGGATGAGGGTTCATGTGTGGGGGTTTTGTGCATTTTTGGATCGTAATGACGAAGTTTGATAATGAGATCCCGAAAAAAGTTCGTTTTAATAGCCCAACAAATCAAATTCGTTCGTTGGGAGGAGAGAACCGGTTTGCTAACCAAATCAGTTCGGTCCATCGAGCGAACCAATTTTGTTCTGCTAGAATGCCACCTTTACATTGTTTTTGTTTTCCATACCATTTAAGGATTGGGCATGGAATCTATAGTATAGAGATAAGTGTAGGTTTTTGGGAATTCAGGTTGAGGGTTAGGAAATGTCGTAGGTTAACCGGGGATGAATTCTGTGTAAGAAAATACATAACTAAGTGGGTAAATGTTCATGGTGGTAATCGAAAAATCAATTAGGATTTCAGGATGGTTAAGCTAGTGCTTGGTCAGAATTTCATGTTGGCCAGAAGTATATAATTCTGATAGTTATTATATAAGTAAGAGGATACTTAGATGAAATTGGGAAATCGGGTTAGACTTTGGTATTTAGTAGGCTAATGCGACGAGAGACATTACGTACGTTACTCGACTTATATATATATATATATATATATATATATATATATATGTTGATACCAAATTTAATCTGCTGACATGGACCAATCATATGAAGACACGTGGCTAACAACAAGCACTTCCGAGATGATCACATGCTCCGAGGAACCATGTTACTCCGAGGAACTCATACGCTCCGAGGAATAGACCTCTCCGAGGAACTCGTTAGCACTGAGAAGCTCAAGCGGTCCGAGCAACTCAGGCAGTCCGAGCTGCACCTCGAAGTAGGATACCAATAGTTTAACTGCTCATTAAATGCTTATCATTTGGACGCACACGTAAAAAGGGCATTAAATGTATTATCCTTTCATATATATATCATTTAATGTATTACCCTTTCACATTACAGCCTCAAGGCTATAAATACATTATACAATCCTCATTGTAAAGGATCTGAATCAAAACCTTGGAATCGAGAGAGAAATTTCTTGAGAGAATTTGTAATCGAGAATTCCTGACACTCAACAATAACACAACAGTGGACGTAGGCCATTCTTATAAGGCTGAACCACTTTAAAATCTTTTGTCTCATTTATTTATCTGTGATTGAATTATTAGACTGATCTAATTTTTTACATCAACAGATTGGCGCTGTCTGTGGGAAACGACTGATAATATCGGTTTTCATCAAAAACAATCCATTACCTATGGCGGATATTCCTGAATCCAGTAATCGAAACGCTGGAACCCCTCCAAATCCATCCGCTCCACCAATTATTCCAGATCTGACTGGAATAATGGAAAATCTGGCTCAAGGCTAGACCGTCATGCAAGAAACAATGCGACAACTCATCCAAACCATCCATGGCGGTGCATCAGCCCATTCTGGACCACGAAGCATTCAAAGAAATACCCGTGCGCCTTCTTCGTGTACTAGGCGTACTAATTCATATCGCAATGAGGAGTGTGAAGATTTTTCTTATCAACTTGGATGAACTTCGTCAGTGCGGGCAACAGATACTGAACAACGTGTCACCCTCTCCCAAGAAAGGACCAGCTCATTGGAAAGATTAAGTAGGGTTTCTCCTTTCGACATATTAGGCCCTAGGAGGAACAAAAGTCCTCTTAATGCAACGTCGAGGAGCTTTCGACGACCATTAGATTTAAGGGAAGGATCTGCCCAGTCGCGACCAGCTGCTCGTCAAGATAGATCCCAGGAGGCCACTTCAACGCGATCAGTTGCTCGAACCAATAGGCCCGAGGAAGGAAATGATGCATGGAAATGATCTATTCAGAGGCTAGAGAATAGATTAGGGGAAATGGCTAAGGCGAAGAACCCTCTACAACGAACCTTTGTTCGAGGAACACCTTTTGTCCAGGACATTGTTGATTTTCCAACACCATCAAAGTTCAAAGCACTTGTTGTGACTCCCAAGTATGGTGGAAAGACTAACCCTGTCCTTCATATAGAAGAATACCAAGCTGCAGCCGACATCTATGCTGTGCCAGATGAGATGAGATGCAGAGCATTCTCGGTAACACTTACCGGATATGCTCAAATATGGTATAATAGTCTTCCTCGGGGTAAGATTTCAACTTTTCTTCAACTGGCCGAGCTATTAATTGGGAATTTCTACTTTGGAGCAAAAATAGTTAAACGAGTAGCACATTTGTTAAGTGTTAGACAAAAAGCTGGTGAGAGTACCAGAGATTATATAACTCGTTTTAATAATGAGAAACTCAAAGTGATTGATTATGAGGAGAAGACAGCGATTACCGCTTTGATGAGTGGACTACTGACAAATAAGTTGTACTACACTTTGGCCAAAGATCCACCTCAAACCATTTCGGACCTGATGGGAAAAGCGTCCAAGATTATGAATGCCGAGGAAGCTATGTCTGCGAAGAAGAATATGGACGCCAAAGAAACCAAGGTGGAAAGTGATAAAGTTAAAAAGAAAGAACATAAGAACAATGGTGGTGACAAACAATCCAAAAATAGGTCGTCATGGGAAGTCTTGAGGAAATTTGATAAGTACACACCTTTGAAGGCAAATATCAACCACGTCCTGGAAGAAATTAAGAACATCGAGGAGTTAAACTGGCCAAAGAAAATGAAGGCAGACCCTGACACGAGGAATAGGGAAAAATATTACGAGTTCCATAAGGATCATGGCCATATGACCAAAAATTGCATAGCTCTTCAGAATGAGATTGAAACACTCATCCCACGAGGAAAGCTAGCAAAGTATGTTGATCGGGGAGGGGAAAGAAGAAATAACGACCGAACTAGAGAAAGGTCTATATTTCCTCGTCGAGCAGAGGAGAACAAGAAGAGAAACCGTGAAGTTGATCTAGAGGATGACCCCGATCTTCCCAAGAAACTAAAGCAGCCAGAACGAGAGGTATTTTTAATACGCTTTGGGTCATTTGATTGTAATATTATTACAGGAGGAGATGCAGGAGGAGGAGACCTTACTGTAGAAAGAAAAGCTTACCTCGGTGAGACTCAAGCTTGCTCGTACATTCAGTGAATAAATCTAGCTGACGAAGATCGCCCAAGAAAGGTGAACAAGGAGAAATTGGTCATCGGTTTTTCAAAAAATAACCTTACAGGTGTTTTATATCCTCACGATGATCCACTGGTGATCAAAATGAGAATGAAGGAGGTAATAATTTCAAGAGTGCTGGTCGACAATGGTAGCTCGGCAGACATCATGTTTTACTCATGTTTCGATAGTTTAAATCTAAAGATATCTCAACTGGAGCCTTACCACATACCCCTCATCGGTTTTGCTGGCGAGAAAGTATTTCCACTTGGGACGATCAAGTTGGATATATTCATTAGTACGTGGCCTGCTTGTTGGACAGAAACAATACATTTCTTTGTGATGGATAAGAATGTCCAATCATCGTACAATATCATCATGGGAAGGGTAGGATTGAAGAAGTTTGAGGCTGTGCCATCTACAGTGCATCAGTGCCTAAAATTTCCAACAAACTTTGGAGTAGGAGTTGTGAAAGGTGATCAGAAAGTAGCTTGGGAATGCTATTATTCATCCGCTGATCAAGAAGAACTGGAAGAATCAAAGAAAAATACCACTACTTATCAAGTGGATAAAGGTGCAGAAATTGAAACACTGGATCCTCGAGATGAGTCGCAACTCGTGAAGGGTCAAGTGGTGGAAGCTATTGAAAACATCATTCTAGACGACGAGCACCCTGAGCGAACTACTCAAATAGGTTCATCATTGGAAGCCTCATTAAAACAGGAATTGATAACTTTCCTTAGAAGCAGAAGACAAACTTTTGCATGGAGTCATGAAGATATGCTTGAGATAGACCCAAATTTCTTATGTCACGAGCTCAATGTGAATAAGGAGATCAAGCCTGTGAAGCAGAGAAGAAGAGTATTCAGTCCCGAGAAGAAGCAAGCTATACAGGAGGAAGTCGAGAAGCTCCAGAAAGCTTGTTTCATTGAAGATGTTAAATATCCAGATTGGTTGGCTAATGTGGTGATGGTAAAGAAGAAGAACAACAAGTGGAGGATGTGTTTAGACTTCACCGAACTCAACAAAGCATGCCCAAAGGATCACTTTCCACTGCCCCGAATTGATCAACTGGTGGATGCTACCTCGGGACACAAGTTGCTGAGCTTCATGGATGGTTATTCTGGCTACAATCAAATTAAAATGAAACCTGAAGACAGGGAGAGTACTTCTTTCATTACCCCTCGGGGAACTTATTGTTATAATGTTATGCCTTTTGGTTTGAAAAATGGAGGTGCGACATATCAGCGACTAATGAACAAAGTCTTTGCTGAACAAATCAGTTGAAATGTGGAAGTCTATGTTGACGATATGCTGACAAAAAGCAAGAAAGTTGCCGATCATCTAGTTGATTTAAGTCAGACTTTTGATCAACTAGATAAATATCAAATGAAGCTGAACCCGACGAAATGCATATTTGGAGTACGAGAAGGCATGTTTCTCGGATACATTATCAATAAACGAGGCATTGAGGCAAATCTGAAAAGATCAAAGCTCTATTAGGGCTGCGATCTCCAACGACGAAGAAGGAAGTACAGAGTCTCACAGGACGAGTAGCAGCACTCAACAGATTTATGTCACGAGCAACTGATAGATGTCTCCCATTCTTCAAGACACTCAGAAAGACTTTTGAGTGGAATGATGAATGCGAGAAGGCTTTTCAAGACTTGAAGAAATACTTGGGAGCACCACCATTGTTATCCAGGCTAGTAATGGGAGAAAAATTGTATTTGTACCTTGCAGTGTCTGAGAATGCAGTTATCTTGGAGTTTATCAGGGTGGAGAATGGAGTGCAAAAACCAATTTACTACACAAGTAAAGCCTTCCGAGGAGCAAAAATCAGATATCCAAGGCTGGAAAAGTTAGCACTGGCGTTAATTGAAGCGAGTAGGAGAATGAGGCCATACTTCCAGGCTCATACTATAGTAGTATATACTGATATGCCATTAAGGCAAGCCCTGTATAAGTAAAAAAAATCAGGAAGATTGATGTACTGGGCAATAGAGCTCGGTGAATATGATATAGTCTATGAACCCAGATCATCGCTTAAAGGGCAGGCTGTAGCAGATTTTATAGCGGAGTTCACCTATCCTGATAGCTCCGAGTAACAAAAGTTGCTCGCTGATCAACCTGTGGATGTTACAGGATCAACAAACACAGGCTCAGACCAATTCCGATTGGTAAAAGGGCATGTGGATGTTACAGGATGTGACGCAGAGATAGTTATGAGGACTCCGGACGAGAAATAAGAGTTGCTCGCTGATCAACCTGTGGGTGTTACAGGATCAACAAACACTAGCTCAGACCAACTCCGGTTGGTAAAAGGGCAAGTGGATGTTACAAGATCATTGAATTCGGGCTCAGTCCAACTCCGATTGGTAAAAGGGCAAGAAGAAATGATCGACGAAGAGAAAGAAGAATCCGAGGAGGAAATGAAGTAACAAATATTTCACCGAGGAACTCTAAGTGATCAGAAATTCGAAGATAAGTTACCTATATGGAGGCTATATGTAGATGGCTCATCTTGTACTACAGGATGTGGTGCAGGGATAGTTTTGAGCACTCCGGACGAGGTCGACATGGAATACGCCTTCCGTTTACAATTCAAAGCTTCCAACAATGAGGCTGAATACGAGGCCATGATTGCAGGGCTTAATTTGGCAAAAAATATGGAGGCGTAGCAGGTGGTGATCTTCAGTGACTCTCAATTGATTGTAAACTAAATGATGGGAGTATATGCAGTTAGAGGAGAATTAATGATCAGATATCATGCAAAGGTAAAGGAGATGGTGTCAGAATTTACCGCTATTCAGCTGGTTAGAATACTAAGAATGGAGAATGCGAGAGCAGACGCCCTAGCTCGACTAGTATCAGCTACTCGCATCGAGGTACGACGAACAATCCCAATTGAAGTGTTAGCTGGTCGGAGCATAGATGAAGATCTGACGATAAACTTTATCACCCTTGATTTAGGACCATCTTGGATGGATTCCATCAGGGCGTATATCGAGGAGGGAGAATTGCCAATTGACAAGCTCGCTGCCAAAAAATTGAAGTTTAAAGCTGCTCGGTATGTATTAACTAATGGTGTTTTATATAGACGAGGAATTATGGCAGGTTTACAGATATGTGTACACCCCTCCGAGGTGAAAGAATTAATTAAAGAGAACCACGAAGGGTCTTGTGGAGCACATGTAGCAGGTCGGATGCTTTTACAAAGGGTAATGACGCAAGGATACTACTGGCCGACGATGAGGGCTGATTGTATAGCCTACGCCAAGAAGTGTGACAAGTGCCAGCGCTTTTCCTCCATCCAAAGAACTCCACAAGCATTGTTGACACCCATAACTTCCCCTTGGCTATTTGCCATGTGGGGAATTGACTTGGTTGGGCCACTGCCAACGACCCGAGGAAGGTTCAAGTACCTCATCGTCGCAGTGGATTATTTTACTAAATGGGTAGAAGCTGAGCCACTTATTAACATGACGTACGAGAAGGTGTACCAATTTGTTTCGAAGAACATCATTTGTCGATATGGTCTACCTCATGCCTTCATCATAGACCATGGAACACAATTTGATAACGAGGAGTTTGCCGCCTATTGTCATCAATTAAATATTTTGAAGGTCCACTCAGCACCAGGCCATCCTCAAAGCAATGGACAAACTGAGGTGACAAACAGAACGCTGCTAAATGGCTTGAAGAAAATATTGGATGATGCAAAAGCAAACTGGATCAACGAGTTACAATCAGTACTTTGGGCTTATCGAACTACTCCCCGAGTAGCAACTGGAGAATCACCATACATGCTGGCGTTTGGAAGTGAAGCTGTTATACCTGCTGAGTTGGGCCTCCCAACACACAGGGTACTGAATTTCAATTCCCCTGTCAGTGACTTAATGAGAAGACTGGATTTAGACATGCTCGAGGAAGTTAGAGAAGAAGCAGCCATCAGAAATGCTGTATACCAGCAGCGAACATCTTTGTTTTACAATAAGAGGGTGAAGAAATGCGACCTGAAAGAAGGAGACTATGTGCTGAAGAAAGTAATTCAAAAGCACAATAAACTGGAGGCAAATTGGCATGGACCATACCGAGTAACAGAAGTTGTTCGACCAGGAACTTATCGAATAACAACTCTAGAGGGAGAGGAGTTTAAGAATGCATGGAACGCAGAGCACCTACGCAAGTATTATCAGTGATGTATATTCCCATGTAATGCAGTTCCATAATTATGAATAAAATGAAGATATTCTGCCAAAGTTCTTCCTTTTATTGAGAATTTTTCGGGGAATACTAGTGTTACACACTACTCGGCAAAGCTCCAGGCTGCTTAGTAAAATATTCCTAAAAATGCCAACTTCGGTTGGTTAGGAAACCAAATATTCCTAAAAATGCCAACTTCTATTGGTTAGGAAACAAAATATTCATAAAAATCCCAACTTTGGTTGGTTAGGAAACAAAATATTCCTAAAAATTCCAACTTCGGTTGGTTAGGAAACCAGAAATTCCTAAAAATGCCAACTTGTTTGGCTAGGAAACAAAATATTCCTAAAAATGCCAACCTGTTTGGCTAGGAAATAAAATATTCCTAAAAATGCCAACTTCGGTTGGTTAGGAAACCAAATATTCCTAAAAATGCCAACCTGTTTGGCTAGGAAACAAAATATTCCTAAAAATGCCAACTTGTTTGGCTAGGAAACAAAATATTCCTAAAAATGCCAACCTGTTTGGCTAGGAAACAAAATATGCTCGCAAATGCCAACTTATGTTGGTCGGGAGGTAAGATTACATCCAGAAAGCGATAAAAGTCTACTAACTATGGCTGGTCGGAGATAAAAACTCACCCACTATAGTTAGTCGACAAGCAAAATTTACCGATCTTGGTTGGTCGGAAACATTTTATGGGTAAAATTATATCTGGTCGGGGATAAAAACCCACTAACTGTATTTGGTCGACATGGAGAATCTAACAACCTTGGTTGGTTGGAAACATTTTAAACAACATTTTTATACTCATTACTTTATTATTAAGTGATCGAGAAACAGTATTGATACTTGTAACTTTTTAATTGTTACTGAGTTGGTTGACAAACAACACAATATTGTTAACAAATATAAAGTGTTTGATAATTACAAGACGAAAGCAATCTAGATTTGCAAACAAAAATGAAAGTATTTCATTGAATTCAAAATAAATTACAACATGAAAAGTACATTGAAATGTCAACTAACTATTATTTAAAGACAGAGGAGAATTGATGAAGTTGAGATCCTTCAACATCCTGACATTCATCATGGATGGTCGATTTAAGAGATGCTCGGGACGAGATACCTCGGTTTAAGAATGCAAGTCGAGCAGCCCGGGATCATGGTAGTCCCACAGATAATGACCTTGTTCGAGCTTCAACACACCTAAGGCATTCAACCAGCCTTGCTTATAGCCCTCATTATTGGCATTCTGGATACGATCGTCCAAGTGGAATAGTGATTCGTTGTATCCAGCCATCCAGAACTCCCTGGGCTATTTGTGGAATTGATATGTTAGCCTCTCCATCTGCTGGTGGAGATTCTTGATGAAAAGCTCCTTATTCTCCAAGACTGACTTCTGCGCAGAGAGCTATTTTTCCAGGTCCTTAATATTCTTTGACATATTAGACAACGCCTGGTTCTTCGCCATTAATTGGAAAGCCTAGATCTCTAAGGCAGACTGAGTCCTCTGTTCCTCGATAAGAACCCGAGCTGCTCTTGCTCATCCCCGATGAGCTCTTGCTCGACCACGAGAAGATGAAGAGGTACCAGAGCTCTTCAAAGTCTCCAACTCGTCCCTCAACTTGGCATTCTCAACCTCTAAGAACGAAAATCCCTCATCGGTCACTGGGATCAAGGCACTAGAAGTAGAAGCTGCAGACTTCAATTGTGACAACTCCTTTTACAGGTTGTTGTTTTCCTTTTCCAGCAACTCAGCAATCTGTCTGCATTCTTCGACCTCACCTCTCAAGGTTCTCTCCCTTACATCTTACCCAGCAAAAAGCTTCTCGTAGCCCATGTCGGCAATGATCTGCTGGTACTTATTCTCGTACCCCTCATGCAACAAGGCAGTGGATTCTTTGTATTGAAGTTGAAGGTCTTCGAGGGTGCTTTGAAGATCCTCGATCATTTCATAATAGGAAACGTTATTGGCTATAGCCCGATCAAGCAGACACTTCAGATATTTATATGCTTCAACTGCCTGTTCTAAAGCTTCCTGACCAAGTATGTCGACAACTTGTGCAGCACTCAGGTCTGTGTGACCAGCCTTAAAGTACTCATTACATTATCGCAAAAACTTTGTATCATGGGAAGATAGCAGCTCCATCCTAGCCAGAAACTAGCAGAGAAAGAATCATCAATAAGAAGAATAAGTAGAGTATGAATGAAAGATAGACAACAATATGCAAAAAAGTTCAAGTTTTATTAGATCATAGTTCAGAGTTACATCTTCTGGGTTAAATTTGATAAAGAGAAACAAAATAAAGAGAAACCCGAACAACACTACACCTTTTCCTTATCTCCCAAAACCTTCTTGGGAGGTTGGGATGAAGAGGTAGGTTGCTCGGAGGGAAGGGATAGTTGCTCAGGGAGAATAAGCAGTTGCTCGGAGGAAGAAATGATTTGTTGATTTTCCTCAGTAGCAGGCTGGATGGCTAGGGCATGATCTCCCATCACCATCGAAGACTCTTCGGAGGTAGATTCGTCCTCTTCTAACTCTTCTGGAGTTGGAGGGGGACCAGGGATATGTCTCTGGAAGAGCTCGGAAGACTCGTCGACCTTCATCTCCTGAAGGGAAGAAACCCATCCATCTTTAAAGTATTTGAGACTGCCATAGTCCACTTGCGACACCATGGCAGCCAACCCCTTATTCCACGCCTTGTCCCAGCCAGAGCTGAAAGACTTCTTCACAGCCATCTTCCTCTTTAATTTCTCCGAGGAGAGCTTCTCAGACAGCAGGTTCTCAGCAGCCTTCAATTTATTTTCTGTTTCCTCCTTTTGCCGACCTACTTCCCAAAGTTGACCCAACTCCTCCTCGGCATCTTTGAGTTTATCTTCAAACTCTCCAGCAGTTTTGAGCCTCTCCTCAAGCTCCTTATTTGCCATATCTAGGGCATTTATTCTCTTCTCTAACTCCTTGGAGGCACCAACAGCCCGAGCTTTTTCTTGCTCGGAGGAGGCAAACTTCTTCTCCCAGACAGCTTTGTCATCAGCATATTTCTGGCAAGAATCTGCCAGAGACTTGGTAGCTTCTTCCAGAGCTCCCTCCACGCTGGACGAGGAGCATGAAGCTTTAATTGCTTCATCCTTCTTTAAAATTATATTGAAGCAGCTCGTCAACTGTGAAAGTAAAAAGAAAACAAGTTAGAGACATAAATTACAAAGGAAATATGAAAAATTCAAAGTAAAGAGACTTACAGAAGCAAGATGACGAGCAGCTAGCGAGGTGACCATATCTCGAGTAAGGTTTTCTTCAGTACCTTGGACCTCGGGAATGATCCAGGACTTTACCGAGCTCATGGCATAGCTCGGGGGAATAAAAATGGGAACTCCAGCCCCAACAGCTGGGGGCTGAGTAATGGTGTCAGCCAAATTGACCGAGGAGCTCTTCTTCAGCCTCCTCGGGGGAACAGGTACAGATTCAAACAAGGAAGAACCTTTGGTTGGTGATATCACAATCACCTCTCCAGGAGCAGCAGAGCTGCTCGGAGTCACTGCGGGCTTCTCGATAACTTTAACAGGAGCAGTTGGAGGAGCTGCATCAGTCTTCTTTGTCCCCTCCCTTGGGACATCAATCCTACTCCTTTTTGCCTCCCCAGAACCGGAGGCAGTTTTCTCAAACAGGGTAGGAGGTCTTCTCTTCTTCATCCTTTCACTTAAAGGAATATGGGATTCAGGCGATGAGCTGGTGGAAGCTGGTACTGGCTCTGATTCACTTATCACTGGACGAGCAGTGAAAAACGTGGTGTAGCTATTGTACTGCAACAGATACGAAGCTGATCTAATGTGCTCATCGGTAACACTATGATGAAGACTCCAGATAAGTTTCAAATGCCTTATATTGACATCTGCATCTTTTGGACACTTTCTCTTGCTATCAACTGCAAATAAATAAACATTGTTATCAGTGGCACATTTTATCAAACAGAAAAGAAACATGATTTCAAAATTAAAAAAATAAAATAAAATAACCTATCCCATTGCCATAAGGACGGCATTTGGGACCCTGGTAAACCTCATCTCTAGCTAATGGAGGGTTTTGCCAATTTTTTATGACAACCCCGTGTTCAAAATAATCCCTATTTGCATCAGGGAGATTGACTACTAAGGCTATATTTAAAAATCTAGTTTTTAAATAAAAAATATTATCATTAACTGCCCATCTATAGCAGTACATGATTTCTGGAATTCCTATTCGAGTTCCATGAATTTGATTTAACCTATGCACCCCATTAACTACTCTCCATGTGTTGGGGGCTATTCTTGCAGGAACGACGTCAAAGTAATGACAAAATTCCAGACACAAGGGATTTGGTGGAAAAGAAAATCCACACTCAGCAAAAATGAGACTGGGAAACCAATGTCTCTCAGCTAAATGGAAGTAATTAGAAGGCTCAGAAAGCTCTTCCAAAACAACCCATGAGGGAATGGAAAAATTAGAGCGAAACTTTTCAAGAGACTCAACAGGGTAGACCACGATGATGAATAAAAGAAATGAAGAAGAAAGATGAAGATCTTACAGAAAAAGAGTAGAGCTGTTGACAACGAACGATGGAAGAGATGAACGCACAAGAGAGTAGAAGACAATGAAAAAACTCGAAAACACAAATTTGAAAAGTAGAAGACGATGGGAGTATATGTGAAGTTTAAATACCTTGCCTTGGGAAATGGTTAAGTAATGATTACAAAAAAGGATGATTACGTTACTGGCGGCTAAAAAGATGAAAAGTGGCGCGGGAATGAGAGCGGGCAACAGCAGTTAAAAAGATGAAAAGTGATGCGGGAATCGAAGCACGCAGAAAAGTCTAAAAAAGCATGATTCTACGAATTGGGAAGGAGAAATAAATACAAGGGAAACGCTCCTAAAAATCAGGAAGACTATTTAAAGCTACCATATTCCGAGAAAGAATGTTCCATACTCCTCAAATTTCGAACTATGAAACATTGGGGGCTTCTGTTGATACCAAATTTAATCTGCTGACATGGACCAATCATATGAAGACACGTGGCTAACAACAAGCACTTCCGAGATGATCACACGCTCCGAGGAACCATGTTACTCCGAGGAACTCATACGCTCCGAGGAACAGACCTCTTCGAGGAACTCTTTAGCACCGAGAATCTCAAGCGATCCGAGCAACTCAGGTGGTCCAAGCTGCACCTTGAAGCAGGATACCAACCGTTTAACTGCTCATTAAATGCTTATAATTTGGACGCACACGCAAAAAGGGCATTAAATGTATTACCCTTTCATATGTATATCATTTAATGTATTACCCTTTCACATTACAGTCTCAGGGCTATAAATACATTATACAATCGTCATTGTAAAGGATCCGAATCAAAACCCTGGAATCGAGAGAGAAATTTCTTGACAGAATTTGTAATCGAGAATTCCTGACACTCAACAATAACACAACAGTGGACGTAGGCCATTCTTATAAGGCTGAACCACATTAAAATCGTTTGTCTCATTTATTTATCTGTGATTGAATTATTAGAGTGATCTAATTTTTTACATCAACAATATATATATATATATATATATATATATATATATATATATATGGAGAGAGAGAGAGAGAGAGGCGGGCTCCTGTGCACACTAAGTTTGCACACGTGCTGGCGCACACCAATTTTTTTAAAATATTAAAAAAATATTTTTGAGTTTATTTTTATGTGATATTTAAACATTTCAATGGACCCATATAAAAAATATTAGCTCAAAAACACTTTATTTCTATTTTTAAAAAATAAGTCAAACTTTTGCAGCTTTTAAAGTGCTTAAAAGAGTGAAAGTTTGACCAATTTTTAAAAATAGCAAAAAATGTTTTTTTGAGATGATTTTTTATATGGATCCCTTGAAATGTTCAAATATCACACAAAAAAAATCAGCTCAATTTTTTTTTACTATTCTAAAAAAATGACGCGCAAACTTAATGTGCACAGGAGCCTGTTATATATATATATATATATATATATATATATATATGTGTGTGTGTGTGTGTGTGTGTGTGTGTGTGTGTGTGATTGTATTTATGTGAACATACCTAATCTAATATGCTATTGTAGGAGGTTGCATGTAGTGGGCCGTCCACCCTAGCATTGAGATGTTTCCTCAGGTTATAGTACTGCTGTGTGGCTACTATCTGTATGTAAGGATAGGTATTGGTTTTGAGTTAAGTTGGGTGTGATGTGGGATGGTTACGACAAACAAATGTATGTTTATGACCACCCCCAGTTATGTGTTTGCGATTTGGGATCAATGGTGAGATTTCGACCCGGCAACCCAACAGTGGTACGTGATGTACCTGGTGTAGTGAGTGTATATACTTATAAAGAGTTATATATGGATATGTTTTTAAATGATTGTGAAAACATCAAAGTGTAGCGAGTTTATTGTTACATTGCTAATACAACGAGATAAATATAATTGAGAAAACCTAAGTTATAAGCTTATGTTTTAACTACATAGTGCATAGTATGGGGTATCGTATGGTTTGTAAGGATGGGATAGATGTTTAGTAGATCAAAGTAGATTAAGGATGGACAGAGTAGTTAGGCAGGGTATCATAATTGGGATGATGAAATATACTTGTTAGGTGCCCACTATAGATGAGGGGTGAGGATAATCTCATCTGAGTGCGACACCGGGTGAACATGGATATTTCTTACTAGATTGTTATTATTGCATTTAAATACTCGCATATATTTCTCAAATGTTTTAGGCATTGACCTGTATAAAAAATATATTCAAAATATTTTAGGTACCTATCCATAGGTTTATCAGGGATAGCCATTCCATTCCAGTTAGACGAAGTCGTAGTAGCTGTGGGTGCCTGTAGGTCTTGGTTAGGCATTTACATAATTTTTCTCTAGATAGGACTCCAGTTTAGTAGTTCTGTTTGGGCATGTTTCCGTAGTTGGAGATTTTTATTATTAGGCATTGTTTACATTTTTTCTGTTAGGCATTTGGATTGTTGTATTCTGGATACTGAGAGTTTATTCAGATTATTTTATTAATGCTATTAGTACTCTTTACATTCAGTCACTATGGATGTTTATAATTATATTGTTGAATGGTTTAATGTATGCATATTAATAAGATTTAAAAATTTACACTCGACTTGATAGGTTATTATTTTAATTAGTTAGTTTTCAACAGTGACACTAATAATGAAATCATATATGATTCCCATTTAATTTGATAGATGTCTGATGAACCACTATTGGACTAGTGGGGTGTCCTATGTTGTTGAGTGCCCCCACTAAACTAGAGTATAAGGTAAAGGAACTAATATCATTTAATTCCACCCTTAGTGATAGTGATCTAAAAGAGGGAAACGATTTCCCTATTGAGCTCAACTTTATCGCGTTCATGGCTAGTCATGTGAGCTTTGATGAGAAATCTTCACTTGAAGATATTTCTCTGTATGAAATTTCTGAAGCCATAGTTTGTGTACCCTAAGTGATTGTTAGTAGAGAGAGTGGATATGAAAGTGAGGATAAAGAAGAGGAGGAGGATAGTGAAGTCCAGGTTGGCTTCCGTGAGCTGTATGTAGAAACATTGAAGGTGGAGAAGGCTAGCTTGAAGTTAGGAGTTAGGTTGAAGGAATGTGATGTAATGGATGATGATAGTGATTTGATTAAAGATATTAGGGAACATGATAGGGCTCTTCAAGAGAAGATAAAGTAATTTAGGGTGAGAGAGAGAGCCTTCGTGGCTTAATGGAGGCCATGGAGAAATATCTTCTATAGTTTTAAGAGTGTAGGCATTTACTGAAGTTGAGGATAGTTAAGCTTGAGGATAGATTCAGAGATTCGAGTCGAGTCAAGTTTTATTTGAAGTTTAAGTTGAAAAAGTTAAATAAAATGTTAAACACCGTCCAAATCAAAGATGACAGGTGTGGAATTGTATTCGATGGTCATAATGCTTCCGTAACCAAAGCCAAGCCATATTTTCACTCGCACTAGGCATTTGAGAAACATTAAGAAAGGTATTTATGTTAGCCATTTGAGAGAGTCGACTAGGAACATTAAGAAAGGTCAACTCTTAGGTAATACAACTCCTCATATTTTCACTCGCACTCATTGTGGTAGGAAAGGTCACCATAGGAGGTTTTTTTAGGACCTTCGAAATGGTCCTATAAATTCTAAGAATAGATTCACCATGGTTACCAAAGCCCTTAAGCATCATGTTACGCCTACTTGGGATAGAAAATCATATTTGGAGGCTTTACATATTAGACTTTTTGATGTTTTTTTTTCTTGCACATGATACTTCCCTTACTATTTTTAATGGTTGATTGTGTTAGCATGTTTATCATACTTTAGTTTGTGCTTTATGCCATATGGTTACTAGTGTTAGGACATGTATTTCTTTTGTATTTTGATTTTATTTTATTTTATTGAGTCATGCTGAAAAATATAAAAAGATTTTATTTGTCTTTTGAGTTAGACTTTGTTTTCAAAAATTTCAAAAAATTGTATTTTATTTTGAAAATTTTAAGAAAAATATTTTCAATTTTTGTATATTTTAGTTTTACACATATCGTGTCGCATATTGCTGTGTTTGAATCCAACTCATTCCATACTTTTCACCTGGCTAGGACATTTGGTTATCATTATCGATACTTAGATTGTTCTCCGTCATACTTGCATGGAGTTGTTACGAACTTGATTTTCTAAATGGATTTAACTTTGTATATTCCTCCACACACACATGTACAAGCTTTAAGAGCGTTAACTTCACATGTATGTTTGAGCTTTGTGAGATGTTCTCCCATTAATCTTGTCATCTACATGCTTTATGACAATAGGGGATTTATGCCTGTAAGGATCGTTGCCCGTGAGAATGTTTGAATTGTACTGAAAAATATGAGGGAGCATGGGAAATGACTAATAAAGGAGAATATATCCGTTGTGAAAGTCGCCGTTGGCAAAAGCCTAATGAAAATATTAAAAGCAATAAAAATAGAAAATTTGCCAAAGGCCAATATTTTTTGGTTTGTTTGATCTTTTTATAGACACCACATTCTAAGGGCAGCCCTAAGTCTCTCCTTAGGTCCCTAGAATCTCATCATTCATTGCAAATCCCAGGTCCTACTCTGAGTACTAATCTAGAGGCCATCGGACGCTATAGGGCCCCATTTAACTTCGATCAACACCATTATCCGAAAAAACTCTAAATGAATCTTTGAAGGTATCTTAATCTCCTTTCCAACAGTCCTCTCCTTGCGCAAATCAGCATAATGGTTCCAAGAAATCAACCATTTTACTAGAAAAAATAGATTTGGGGCCACCGGGCACTCCTGGGCCTCGATATGACCCCAATCAACTTCATCATTAAAGTAAAAGCTCAATAAATATTCAAATGGATCTAAAACCTCTTTCCAACAATTCACCCCATGCATGAAATATCACAACAATTTAGACGGATGATTTATTTTCCCCAAAACATTGATTCGGAGACCACTCGGCGCTCCTAGGCTCCATTTGACCAAAGTTAACTCTTTATCTTGAACGAGACTGAATGAATCTTTGAAGGTAACTGAAACCCCTTTCCAATGGTTTGCCCCGCACATATAATGGAATAATTGTTTGGATAAATGATCTATTTCCCCTTAAAACTGATCGAGAGGCCACCGGGAACTCATAGGCTCCGTTTGTCGAAAGTTAACTCTTCATCTCGAACGAGACTGAATGAATCTTAGAAGGATATTGAATACCATTTTGAACGGTTCTCCTCGTGCGTAAATAATCCTTACTGTATGGACGAATAATCCATTTTACTTTGAAGGGTCACCAGGTGCTTTCAGACCTTATTTGACCAAATTTAACTATTTGAACCGAGCATATCTCTTTTAAACATTGAAGTACCTTGTACAACCTTTCCAATGGTCCTTCCCATTGACGAGGATGAACGATCCATCATCATTCGATGATCCTCCATTCAAAGGACCGATGGGCGCGTCTGAGCCCCATTTGACCCAAAATCAACTCCCGAACTCAGGAGCGGCATACAGATTCTCAAAATTCTTTGAATTACCTTTCTAATCATCTTTTTTTGAGTTTTGATCCTTATACTATTCATATATATCATGCTTGTGATTCGTACTTGCGACATATATAACTCATATTATCGTTTCATCATAACGATTAATATGTTGATAAGCATACACATCATATTTTCGAATTATTAATTTGGAAATATTCCTATAGATGACCTCTCTCCATCTTTTCCATTGTGCCAGTCAAGTGATTCCGATCTTCACTTATATATACACGCACACACACTTCATGGAAAAATTAAGGAAAATAGTAACATAAGACAATAAGATATCGAAAGGGTGGGATGGGTGCCTAACACCTCCCCACTCCGTAACTTATCCTCAGAACCTCAGAACAATTTTTTTGCAAGCATCAGTTATTCTTTGATGCCGCTCTCTCGAGGAGGAGACATGTTCTTTTTCCTATTTTGTGCAATATATGCAGATGAATCTATCTCTTTATATCACCCCAAAACCGACGACGATCCAATCACCCCACGATGTATCGAGGGGCGTGTAATACCCCATAATTTTGTCGATTTTATTTAATGGGATTAATTAAATTAAACAGGATTAATTAAATTAAATGGGATAATTATTTGGAAATTAATTCGGATTTAAAAACTAATGACACGAGAGTTGGTATTTGATTATGATAATAATGTTGAATATTACTGAGTGAATATGGTAATATATGATTGTGGAATTTATTAAAATTGTCGCGAGTCATAGATACGACAATTCGAAAATTAAGTTGGGATGTGCGCGTCAATTGCGTCAAGAATCATTTAAATGAATTTAAAATTAAATTATTTTTGTATTATCCATATGGTCATTTTGAGTGCTCCAATATGTCCAAAAGGGTCGAAATAGTCAGAAAACCCTAGCCGAGGGTTTAGTTTGGGTCCCAGGGCATTTTTAGGCCTAACGGGCAACCCGAGAGGGTATTTTAGTCATTTTGATTTTTAAGGAATATTGACCCACGAAATTTAGGCTTTATTTATCAGCCAATATTAGTCCCATTATCTGTCAAAATCAAGTTGTGGGCAATGTGAGAAGAGAGGAGAAGTTCCAAGGGAGTTTTCAAGGCCATAACAACTACACACCACCACTATCGCCGGATTTGTGATCGAAGAGAGAGGAGGAGAACCAACCCTTATCGTCATCAAAGGATCATAACATCAAATTTTTAGGAAAGTGATTTAATCCATTAGAATTCAGAAAATAATTTATCCATGATAGCGTAGAATTTAATGATAGCCATGAAAATATTGAAACTCATGGAACTTGGAGATGAAACTTTAATTTAGGGTAGGATTTATATGTAGTTTGATTCTGGAAGTATTCTATTGACGAAATCATAATCCATGCTTAGTTAAATACGAATTCATGAGGAGATGTATGATGATTCTTGAAGAAAATACAAAAATAGGATTTTTCATGATAATAGGATGATTTGATCCAAGAAACGTTTAATTGATGATGTTTTAAGAATTCTGGAATGTTAAGAATCATGTATTTAGATTTTAGGATTACCCAATATGGTTATTTTAGGATTTAACAACTTGTAATGGAGAATTGGAACAAAAATGGGACTAAAACTGAAGAAACCCGGGACCTGCACCTACTTGATCGATCGATCGACATTCATAGGTGGATCAATCGACCTCCCTAGAAACTGTGACCTTTTCCCTCTTTTTGGATTTAAGCAATTTCGGCCATTGAAAGTTGTAGGTGGGGATTATGTGAATACATTAGGAATTTAGGGAGACCAGTAGGGATGTAATTGAATCCCGGAACATATTAGATTTGGTTTGGAGCATAGTGTTGAACCTATGAGTGTTCGACGAGTAATTTACCATTATAAAATGCGAGAGTATGACTTAAGTTCGTATGAGTGATAAGTTAGGGTTTGAGACAGAAATATGGACCTCAAAGTACTAAATTGACATGCGGGATACATAGGAGACTTAGTAACCTTTTCGGTATAGGTTTAAGTACTCAAAACGATACGACGTGAGATTTATTGGCAAAACATATTATATATATGTTGGAATGATAATGACGTACGAGTAAGACTGATGGTATAGGGATGAAATTATACCATTAATAATATAATTACCTAAGTTGTGTGAATGCTTAGTATATGGAGTATTGTGTGTATGACATACCTACCATACTTGTTATCACGGGAGGTCGACTTTCGAAATAGGACCATCTGATCTTTGTGTGCCTACGGGGGGATTTAGATTGGTACCTAAAGGACATAGAGTTATGAATGACTTATTTGTGAGTTGATAAGTCAATTGACCATGGGATCATAGGTTTGTGCGTGACCCGTGGGTATGTGAACTATGTCCGCCTCCAATATGCATGTTTTTATTTATTAAAACGGTTCCTGAGCGATTCGGAACACGTAATCCTTATGTACGTGATCTACCGGTATTCGATAGCAGAGTATGTGGGCACCACAGCTTAGCCTATGGGTGCCATACTGTATATATAAGTTGAGAATGTTATACTTGTACTTATAACTGGCTCACTATGAAATTTGTGAATACGAATAATCGAAATATTTAAATGGGATTAAAAAGGTAAGAATTTATATCGTAATTGACGTAATAATCTGATTAATGTAAGGGTGAGTTTTACGCTGAATATATTAGATTACTATGAGGAGACCCCTATACTATATTGTAAAGACAAGTAGTGTTACAGACTAGTTAGTTAGAGATATAACTAGGATGGGTCAAGGGTACAAGTTAGGCATGCACATTAGTTGAGGGGTAAGGAATTCATGTGAAAGCATGTAACTAGCGTGTATAAAATATTTACTGTTTAATGCAATTAAATACTTGCTATATTTTTAAACTATTTTCAACTGGGGCTCTGAACTGTCTACTTTTAAATATATTTTTCTTGTAAAACCTTTTTAGGTGCCCAGCCATAGGGACGCCAAACATAGGAGTTCCATTATATTGACGTGTTGTAGCTATTGTGAAAGTTACAGGATCTCGATTGTGAACTCTCCCCACGCAGCAAAGAACGTCAATGTCAATGTAATGGAACGTCAATCAACTCTCCCCACGTAACAACTCTCCCCAAGTACTAGTTTCCATTACATTATCCTAAGATTAGGGAAAATCCCCTCATTAACAGCAGTGTTTGGGATTAAGGCAGCTCAAGCGAGGCAGTTTGGAGTGGAAACTCATACTTTAGTCTTGTTGGTTAATTTAGTCTTATTGTATCTTTTGATTGTACTTAATATGGGCTATAATGATTGTAATGATGTAACGAGGATAATGATTATGTGTGAGGTCGAACAGTACTCGCGAGAGACCCGGCTTAGCAGGGCCTAAGAGAGCTTTCATGCTCTATCGAATGACCTCATCGTGGGAACTTTGGAGGGACATGGTTTGGAGAATTTAGAAGTGAGTTACCATTGGGTATTGTCCTGACCATCTTAGATACACCAGGTAAAACATCGAAGGACCCTCACTGTGGAACCTCGGGAGGAGCAGCCGAGAGTTCCATCGGGTGTTGAGTTGTGAGCCAAATAACCCTCTACTTAATGTCACATCCACTTTATCTGATGTCACTAACCAGCTAGGAAATGTCAGACATGCACTTGAGTAAACCACCGTGGTATTTGGGGCTGTCAGACAGTTGGTGAGCCAGCTCTGTGACAATGGCCCCCTGACACACAGTACTTAAGCAAAAGGCAAGTCTTGGCATTTAATTGTTATGACGTGGAGATAACTAGGGCATCAGGTATTTAATGTTTGGGACATAGAGTATGAGGGATGTCTTTCGCATGCATTAATGGCAGAGTTGCCTCCGGGTTGGTGTGGGAGGCTATTTAAGGACCCCAACCACCTCTAAGGGGAGGATGATCTTTTTGAGAGTTCAGAAGTTATTACTAGAGATAGTATACATTAAAGAGAGAGAAAGAGGTATTACCAAAACCTAGAGAGTTTACTCACCAGTTCCGTTTATTACGAAGCTTTTAATACTTGACAGATATTCTTGAGGGTGGTAGGTGTGTTTGTTTGCCTTCTAAGCTGTATCTAGGGTGCTTACTTCTCTCTCCCTCTATCTAACTTACTTTTAAGTTCATTACTACCTTCTGAGTTATACATGAGAGATTTTTGAGTTCAAACTGAGTCTATCTTCATTGGGTAGTGTTTGTCTATCATGTGGTTAATCAATAGTGTTGCTATTTAACCTATTATTACTGTACTAAAAAAAGGGTTACGCCTCCCTCTTATCTAAACAACCCTCTTACTTTTGGCCACTCTGCTGAGGAGACATTCTTCTAATAAAGGAGTATGGCGCAAGATAACATTAATTGAAGGCTCAACTTTGATTACATTTAACACAATGAAAAACAGAGGGTCATAGAACTGGAGGCTTTAAGGGATGGGGCCCCTCGAATAGAGGTACCTCCAGTTCAGGTGACGACAGGCATTCTAGGGGTGACACAAGCTTCCACAAGTGCTACATTGGGACCAGCTCAAGTGTCACTCCTCGTGAATAAGTTTTACGAGTTCTTGCAAACTACGATAGCTTCAACGGTGTTGGGAGGATTTAAAGCCAAATCTTTTGTGATATAAGGGTAGCCCCAACGATCGCAGTAAGCGCAGGCGCAATGAGAATGGCCGCAGCAAGTATGCCCTATGTTGTGAATCCAGCAGTGGGAACATTGGGAGTATCAACGACCCCAACTATGACGATTGCTCCAACCGCAACTAGCACTCAGCCTATGGTCCCGTTGGTTGCTTCTCTAGTGGCATCACCCATGGAGGTAATGAGGAAGGAGATGCAAAAAGAGATGCTTAAGTTCATGCAAGCCTCCTCGCAATCTGCTGGCGAGGTGGCTTCGGTTTGTGAGGACTTTCGAACACCTTACCCCTGGAATACAACAATGATCCCTATCCAAAAGATTATATTCCTCCTATTTTGAAAAATACACAGGGGAAGGTGGAAACCCGAAGGAGCACGTTAAGCGCTTCGTTGAACACTTGGGTGAGCATTGTAATAATAAGAAGCTCAGGTTGAGAGAGTTTTCTAAATTCTTAACCGATAAAGTATATACCCAGTATTCTTATTTGGCTCCCGAGAGCATTTCTACATGGGAGGAGATGCACGTTTTGTTCGTCCAGAAGTTCTTTCTGGCGAAAGATGAGTTTACTTTGACCCAATTGGGGAGGGATAAGCAACGACCCGGGGAAGAAGTGGTGGCATACGTTCTAAAGTTCAGGGAAAGGTCCCTCAATGTGAGGGATGAGGCCAAAGAATCCACGTTATTACAAATCTATGTGGAGGGGCTGCTTCCTGAGTACATCTGTTATCTCACTAATGAGACGCGCTAGGGGACTTTTTCAACGTTCTTAAAAGAAGCAAGAAATATCTCATTGGTGGTGAGATAAAATTCAATGGTGGTGCCCATGATGTTTAGGCAGTCGATACAACCTGTGGGGGGAAGGTCTCAACCCCCATGGGTAGGGTACACCGAGGGAGCAGATTGGGGCAAGGTGCCGAAGAAGGAAAATAAGAGGAAGTTTGGAAGAGACAGAGAAGACCTACCAGCACTGCCTAGTACCATGAAGGAAGCTATCAGATGTTAAAATGAAATGGTCTAAGGAGGAACGATATATGAACCAAAGGGCATTCCCATTGGGGAACCCGATGCTGCAACAAGTGCAGATCCCAAATATTTCCAGATTCATCGGAAGATCCACCATCCGACGGAGAGTTATTTCACGTTAAGGAGAATCATCGATAAGTATGTGAAGGGAGGGACATTGCAAATCCCTCCACAGAATGTCAACAAAAACCCACTCCCATCACATGGGGCCAATTTAGTGGTGGCCTATAACGAGGAAGGAAAGAGAGAAGAAAGAAAGAAAACTACGAAGGAGGGAGAGTTCGAAGAATCTCTGGAAGATAGTACGAAGGGAATGGCTAACGTAGTATTTGACTACGAAGAGGCAAGCGCCACAGATGTGGAGGATATATATAGTGTTGAAGGGTAAGAAGCAAACCCAACAATAGAATACTGTGCAGTTGTAAGAACATAAATTTCCAATTGAGTCCATGTATTGTTTTGACTTAATTCCGTAAACAAAACTGTGTTTGTAATATGTCATAGGGAGATTTTATTTTGTCATGATCCCACTTGGTCTATGACGTATTGAAGAAATTAAAGACGTTACGGCAAAGATTTAAAGAATTAAATCATGCCGAAGTTTAAATGGTGCAAGTTTAATCGTCTTTAAAGTTAATTTCATTCTGAGATCACTCAGGTATGAATGCGTATAATTAATGGTGCTCGAAATTATTTTATAAAAGATAAGGATGTATTTTTTATAAAGAAAAATGTTTTAAAATGCTTTATAGTGTTTTAAAAGGTTTAAACTACGTTTTATGATGATAAGCTCGTAAAAGAGTTTGACATTTTTGGATCTCTCATTGAAAGGGACGTTTTAAATAAAAAGTCAAAAAGTCAAACTTTCGCGTTGTTGTTCAAACGACATCCAATCTCCCTCGAACGAGATAGGATGACGCTCGAACGAGTTCCTCAAGTTTTTTGAACGACATGTTTTTCATGGCGGCATTTAAATCCTATTTAAACAGTGTTTTCATCATAATTTCGTAAGTGTGCTTTTTGGAAAATAATTTTACGAACCAGAACATTGTTTGCACATGTTTTCTAAGGTTTAAAAGTATTAAACACATCATTAGAGTTTGTAAAGATATGAGTTATCATTCTTATATGTTTAAGTGATCTTGCTACACCAAAGTTTTTTTTCTACACATTAAACATCAAAGGGTTTTGCGGTGAAGAAGCGACGAACATCGTGTTTGATACCGTAGACGAATCAAAGCCATTCAGTGGGCACCGAGACATGTGAGGAGGCGTGTGTTGTGGAAATCTATCATGGAAGACAAAATTTCTGCCTGGTCACTATTGAAGAACGATTGAAGATCAGAAGGAGCGTCAAGATCCGTGGGGATCGAGTTTTAGTGTAAGGCTAATCTGTCTTTGTAAAATCATTGTTCATAGTGATTGTCTGGCTTGGGCCGTCCAAGGTTGTATTCACATTTTGGATTTTTTCATCCGGCGTTGTGAGTATTCGGCGTTGTGAGTATTCTTTACTTTACTTTACTTCACTTTCTTTAATAACTAGATGCATGTTTAGGATTAATTAAGATAAAACTGGTTTAAAGTAAGAATTAGGTTTCCACAACTTGGTTTGGTGCATAATTAAAAGTTGGAAATTTTTTTCGAGAAAATTTGGTTTGAAAGAAAACACACACATATTGGTCACTCTTCAAATTGGTATCAGAGCGGGTTACGCTAATTCATCGCGTGATCCTGATTTTTCGAGGACTTACTTTCTGATACAATTTTTCTACTCACGTTTAAAAATTGGTATCAGAGAAAGAAAACATATTTTATTTGTTTTTTGATCCCGTGTGTTTGTTTATCTCTCCTGTGTTTGTTTCTCTCGATGGATTCTCTAAGCTTTGATGATTTACATCGTTTGAATTTAAAGTTTGCAAAATGTATTGAAATTTTGGAAAAAGAAAATTTCGGTTTTAAAAATAATATTTAATATTTGCAAAAGTTTCAAATTCAAAGAGATATTTGTCGTGAGAACTTTAGTTCCTTGTTTAAAGATGATAATATATTAAAATTGGGCAAAAAGGAGAGTGATGATAGAGTCCTCATTTTAGAAAAAGAGTTAGAGGATTTGAGAAATTCTAGTGTTTGTTCCGTTGAGGAAAATATTTTGATTAATGATTTTGTGGCACAAGAAAAGGATCTTAGGGATATGTTTGCTCTCATTGAGGGGGAGCGAGATAACCTTCTAAGGGTAATTGAAAATTTCAAGAAAGAGTCCCGAAAGTTTGAGGAGTCTAATTGTTTACTTGTGTCAAAAGTTTTGAAGTAAAAAAATGATTTAAATGACTCGAGTAGTGATGGTAGCGGCTTATCTTATTCTAGTGGTTCGAATGTGAAGGCCAAAACCATAGTTTATTTTAGAGCGTCAACCATATCCGAGGGTATTATAAAAGGTTAACCTAAAGGTCCCATTCCTCGTTGTGTTTTCACATGTTCGCATTGTGGTAGGAAAGGTCACCTTAGGAGTTTCTATTTTGATTTTGGAAAATACCCTAGGAAGATTAAATGTAGTGTCCCATTGGTTCCCAAAACCCATTTTTTTAGGTATACACCTGCTTGGGTTAGGAAATCGGATTTAGTGGCTTTAAGAATTAAACTTCATGATTCTCGTTTGGGTGCACTTGATTCTTCCCATGCTAAATCTAAAGGATGATAGTGTTTCCATGTTTGTCATATGCTAGTTTGCTTCATGATATATTCATTGCTAGTATTATGACATGTGTATCATTTTGTATTATAGTTTTCATTTGTTTGAGTCTTATTTGAAAAATACAAAAAGATTTTGTTTTTTAGAAAACTTTTGAAAATCCAAAAAGATTTTGCTTTTCTTTGAGTCAAATATGTTTGAAAAGCCAAAAATATTTTCAGTTTTTGTTTTTGAGTTTACACATTTGATGTAGCATATTGGTGTGCTTGGACCCCCCTATCGTTTCATATACACGTGGCTAGGACATTTGTTCATTATTATCGATGCTTAGAATGATCTTAACCATTGTTTATATGGGGTTGTTTCAAAGTTGAGATTCATTTTGATTCGACTTTGTATATATTCCAACATTGCACAGATGCACGAGTTTATATGAATGTTTGACTTCTCTTGCATATTGGAATTTGGTGAGGCGTTCTTATCTCAATCTTGTCATTTATGCGTAAGTAAACTTAAGGAGAAGTGTGCATGTAAGAACCGTTTACCATGAGGATTTAAAATTGGTAAAAATGATGAGTGATTCATGAGAAAGGGCTGCAAGAGTTAAAAATTAACTCGTTGTGAAAGACACCGTTTAAAAGAGCTCAAAAGAAAATGCAATATGCTAATAAAAGGGCGAATAAGTTTTTCTCTAAGTAAAGAATTCTAGAAACCTCAAAAGAACTTGAAAACACACACCCACACCCACACACACACACACACACACATATATATATATATATATAAAGGAGTTTGGTTGGACAAATTTTAATCAGGTTTGCACATCTAATCCTAATGTTAAAACATTACAATTTGACGCTATTGTTTATAGAATCGTCAAAATTCTTGATTTGTGTGCGTGTAGTATGTTTAGTTCATTAAGCTCACTCTTTAATTGTCATATGGCAACGATAAAGTTTGATGATTTATCCCTATCAATTAGATCTTCTTGATCGTTTCGATGTGTTGGAATTGTGACTCATTTGTTGTAGTTTCATGCCCATTCATTACATGTCCATGTTTGAGCACATCGGTACTATGTTTTCATGTAACTCACATTTTTAGTTTTTATGAGTTTTTGCGTTTTGTGCTAAAAGCCTACCATTTTAGCACTACTTTGCATCTGTCAGGCCCTTCCTGGAATATTTTTATGGAAAATTTTTCACTGGGCAATACTTTATAATATTTCTGGGAAAGTGGGAAATTTTGGCAAGTCGCGCAAAGTCGTTCAAACGACAACTCATTTCGCGCGAACGACATATCTACTTTATTCGAGCGACTTCCTCATCTCATTTGAGCAAAGTCCCTGGCTCGTTCGAACGACAGACTGAAAAAATGGCTTCTTATTGGTTTGCAGTCCACAGGTTTAATTTGATATATTTTTGGTATTGTGGGAAGCATTTCTGGACTGTTTGGTTTATATGCAGGTTCTTTTATGTTCCATATTGGTATTTTTCATATGAGTCCATTTATCACACCTGATTAATTTGCGATATTTTTTGTGTGATTCCTTGGTTTACTAGCAACTGATTTATCATTTCTTGATCACATTTAACTGGTTATTTCATGGTTATCTAGTGGTTTTTAATTCTCAAATTGGTATCAACTTGATTCAAATTGGGTTCATATTCTCATGCTAGATATTTCATATTGGTTTATCTTTTCACCGGATTGTCTATTCGAGACAAAAAGGGGGAGAGATGTATGTGATATAGGGGGAGATTTGTTAAGGGGAGATTTGTTGAGCGCTACTAGTGATTTATGGATTTACATTTTATTTGATTATATTTGTTTAAAATTGGTATCAAATAATTGCTCACATGTTTCAAATGATTTTTTCTTATTAGAAGTATAAATTGGTATCATTTGTTCCTCCATACTTCACTGGGTATCTGTATGTCTGTTTCATGCGTGTAGGTATGCTTCAGTGATTCGAGATTTCAAGTCTACATCACATTTAGACAGTTAATGCTTGCCGGTGATACATATTCTAGTCCGTGTCCTGTATTTTGGATTTTGGGTTTATGGGATGGGGTTTAGGCGTCATACGGCTTGACGGCCCAGCTAGGCATTTCACTGGTTGAGTTTTGTCCCAGAATAGTCAAAGGGGGAGATTTGTAAGAACATAAATTTCCAATTGAGTCCACGTATTGTTTTGACTTAATTCTGTGAACAAAATTGTGTTTGTAATATGTCATAGGGAGATTTTATTTTGTCAGGATCCCACTTGGTCTATGACGTATTGAAGAAATTGAAGACGTTGCGCAAAGGTTCAAAGAATTAAATCATGCCGAAGTTTAATTGGTGCAAGTTTAATCGTCTTTAAAGTTAATTTCATTCCGAGATCACTCAGGTATGAATGCGTATAATTAATGGTGCTCGAAATTATTTTATAAAAGATAAGGATGTATTTTTTATAAAGAAAAGTGTTTGAAAATGCTTTATAGTGTTTTAAAAGGTTTAAACTACGTTTTATGATGATAAGCTCATAAAAGAGTTTGACATTTTTGGATCTCTCATTGGAAGAGACGTTTTAAACAAAAAGTCAAAAAGTTAAACATTCACGCTGTTGTTCAAACGACATCCAATCTCGCTCAAACGAGATGGGATATCGCTCGAACGAGTTCCTCAAGTCGTTCGAATGACACATTTTTTGAGGCGGCATTTAAATCCTATATCATAATTTCGTAAGTGTGCTTTCTGGAAAACAGTTTTACGAACGAGAACATTGTTTGCACATGTTTTCTAAGGTTTAAAAGGCTTAAGTACATCCTTAGAGTTTGCAAATATCTGAGTTATCATTCTTATATGTTTATGTGATCTTGCTGCATCAAAGTTGTTTGTTCAACACATTGAACATCAAAGGGCTTTGTGGTGAAGAAGCGACGGACATCGTGTTCGACACCATACACGAATCAAGGCCATTCGATGGACACTGAGAGATACGTGGAGGCATGTGTTCTGGACAGGTTTCGTGGAAGACGAAATTTCTGTGTAGGCACTATTGAAGAACTGTTGAAGATCATAAGGAGTGTCAAGACCCTTGGGTATCGATCTTTAGAGTAAGGCTAATCTGTCTTTGTAAAACCATTGTTCATAGTGTTTGTCTGGCTTAGGCCGTCCGAGGTTATTTTCCTGTTTTGGGTTTTTTCCTCGTACATCCGGCGTTGTAATTATTCTTTACTTTACTTTACTTGCATTAATCACTAGATGCATGTTTAGGATTAATCAAGATAAAACTGGTTTAAAGTAAGAATTGGGTTTTCACAACTTGGTTTGGTGCATAATTAAAAGTTGGATAATTTTTCGGAGAAAAATTAATTTGAAAGAAAACACACACATATTGGGCACTTTTCAAATTGGTATCAGAGCGGGTTACGCTAATTTAGCGTGTGATCCTAATTTTCCGAGGACTTACTTTCTGATACAATTTGTCTACTCACGTTTACAAATTGGTATCAGAGCTAGAAAACATATTTTATTTATTTTCTGATCCCGTGTGTTTATTTATCACTCCTTTGTTTATTTTCTCTTGATGGATTCTCTAAGCTTTGATGATTTAGTCCTATTTGTTAGTTTAGTCCTATTCGTTATACTTTAGTCCTATTGGTTAATTTAGATCAAACGAGGAAGCTTGGCGTGGCAAATCATACTTTAGTCCTAATGGTTAATTTAGTCTTATTGTATCTTTTGATTGTACTGACTATGGGTTATAACGATTGTAATGATGTAACGAGAATAAGGATTATGTGTGAGGTCGAACGGTACTCCGGAGAGACCAGGCTTGGTAGGGCCTGGGAGAGCTTTCATGATCTATTGAATGACCTCGTCGTAGGAACTTTGGAGGGACTTGGTTTGGAGGATTGAGAAGTGAGGCACCATTGGGGCTTGTCCTGACCATCTTAGATACACCTGGTAAAACACCGAAGGACCCTGACCGTGGAACTTCGGGGGGAGAAATTGGGAGTTCCATCGGGTGTTGAGTTGTGATCCAAACAACCCTTTTCTAGATGTGACATCCACTTTATCTGATGTCACTAACCATCTAGGCAATTTCAGACCTACACTTGAGTAAACCACCGTAGTTTTTAGGGCTATCGGACAGTTGGTGAGCCACCTCTGTGGCAACAACCCCCTAACACACAGTGGTTAGGCAAAAGGCATATCTTGGCATTTAATGTTTATGATGTGGAGACAACTAGGGCATCGGGTATTTAATGTGTATAACATAAAGTAGGAGGAATGTCTTTCACAGGAATTAATGGCGGAGTTGCCTTGAGGGTGGTGTGGGAGGCTATTTAAGGACCCCAACCACCTCTGTGGACGGGATGATCTTTTTGAGAGATCAGAATTTATTACTAGAGATAGTATGCATCAAAGAGAGAGATAGGGTTATCAATAAAAACCCGAAGAGTTTACTCACCATTGCCATTTATTACGAAGCTTTTAATACTTGACATGGATTCTTGAGGGTAGTAGGTGTGTTTGGCTACCTGCCAAGGTGTATCTAGAGTGCTTACTTCTCTCTCCCTCTAGCTAAGTTACTTCTAAGTTCATTACTACCTTATGAGTTATACATGAGAGATTTGTGAGTTGAAAATGAGTCTATCTTCATTGAGTTTTGTTTGTGTGTCCTATTGTTAATCAATAATGTTGCTATTTAACCTATCGTTACTGTACTCAAAAAGGGGTTATGCCTCCCTCTTATCTAAACAACCCTCTTACAAAGTCAAACCATGTTTTACATATTTTTCAAACCCAATTTTCCCAAGCTCGGGTCCCATCCGACATTTCTTTTGGATTTTTCTAAATCTAATACGAGTGAAAACATAAACATTATAATAATCATGCTAGGACTCTTCTCTCGTTTTTCCTCCTTCCTTACAAAAAAGTGTAAAAAAAAATTCCTCCTCTTTTATTACTATACAAAAAAAACATTTTTTACCTCTTTTATCAAAATACCAAAAACACTTTTGTCTTCCTCTTTCCAAAAATATCATAAATATTTCCTTTTTTTTTCGAATAAAAGATTCTTCCCTTTATCTTTCAAAAAATAAATTCGAATCATTTTCATTCTCAAGTCGATCGCATACCCGACCCTTTTCCTGGATCCCTATTGGCTTTGTTCTTTCCTTGAACATTCCCAAAGCTCCACCAGTTCACTCGCTACTTCCTCCAAGTTCAAAATCCACCTTCACCAACTTTCCATGGAGAACGCAGACCAAATGTACAATCTGATTTAAGGATGATCCTAGTCCAACTTACCACCAAGATTGACCACCTTCAAATCGGGGTTCATGAAATACAACGAAACCGAGTCCCTATTCCTAAAGAGCCCAGGTTCCCCTCCCCTCACGTTATAGGTCCACCCGTACTTAAACCTATTTGGGTCCCAAAAGAATATCAGTAGGGTCCACGTGCCCCTCTTGCTAATAGGCCACCATCAGTTCAATTCCCTATTCCAAATCTTACCCAGCCAGGGGCTAACCTGTCAATACCTACTAATTCGAAGAAAGAAGAGTTGAACAAGGTCAAGGAGGATTTTAAGATATTGACCAAGAAGTTTGACCAGGTTTGAATCTCTGGGAACTACATGGATTATACCCATATGTCTCCCTATCCTAAAGCAGGGCTACCGGATAATTCAAGATGCCTAACATTACGAAGTTAGGGTTAGTGGGCCCCTAATTGCGCATCTCCAAATTTACAACCAAGCCATTACTCTCCTAGGTGCCTTTGAGGAAATAATGGCCCAAATGCTCTAATCGACTTTGAAAGACAGTGCTCTTCATTAGTTCTTATCCCTCTAGGAATCTAGAATTCATAGTTACGAGGATGTTTTCCCATGAACTCATGTCAAAGTACAAATACAACGAGGAAATGGAGGTTACACACCGTGATTTAGAACTTTTCAAGAAAAATATTGAAGAAATCGTCAGTAATTTCATAGCAAGAAGGAGGGAGAAAGAGGCCACTATAATCAAATTGACCTTTCGAAGAAGAGCAAGTTAGTATTAGGAAGAAAAACTTCTTACCCCATGTCAGACTGTATTACCCCCATTTCCCACATTTCGAGTCCTCTAGGATGAAGGAGTGGACATTGAAGAAAGTCTTACCAAGATAGAAGATGAGCTAAAGAAAGTATTCAGACAGTTTACTTGAAGAAAATATGGGAATCCTGTTATAGTCTCGACCATCAATAACATCTCATAGCTTGCAACCTCTTGGTCACCATAAAGTCATGGCAACCTAATCAGAAAATAATACACCGAGCTTCTTGCTCCGTACTCTAAAGTATACTAAGCCTATTCAATCGAGATCTCATCAAGATATTAGAGCTTTATACATTACCAAACCCATTGCCCCAAAATTTCAAACCCGACACACATTGTGATTTCCATCAAAATTCTAGCCATACCATTGATCAGTTCTTCTACCTTTGGAATGTAATCCAAGGTCCTATTGACTAAGGTGTCATCGCCCCACTAGCCAATCCTAAACCAAGCACCACTCACAATCCACTCCCAAATCACGCACATGCCATATTTCTAGAAAATTATCCAAAATTTGACCCATTTACTCAGAATGTATCAATTTAAATCACCCATTATATCCATATATTTTCCTAAACCCCTTAAAGTTTGCTCATATTCTCTCCTACACCCTACATCTCTTGGTGACCAAGCTCTATTGCTTCTTACAAGAGCATGCATTGATATTTGTATGCGTTATGAATGAAAGATATGGAATCACTCGTAGTACTAAACTGACTTTTAGAGGTTGGGCTGAAATTGCCCTTAGAAATTACCATTGACTACCAAAAATTTAGTACACTATTTATGAAATCCCAAAAATGGGTTGGAGAGTCACATAATTTGGTGGTACCCATTGATGAAGTCAGTTTGGATGATATAATACAAATTAAGGAAGACATGTTCCGATAGACCTATGAGATTTGCAGTATGTTCAAGTTACTCGATGCCTTAAAGGGCGATTAGTCCCTTCACTTGTGTATGTCCTTGTTGAGTGGGAGGATCTATATGAAGAAGCCATTGCGGTTGTGGAATGCATTGATTTCTTATGCAAAGGTGACATCTTTGCCATCTAATGGGGGACAAGTTTCATATTTCAGATGAATTACCAAGCCCAGAAAATGTCAGTCCGATAATCAATATATGTGGGATGATATCGTTTGAGATCTACTTGGAGAAATCAACAAAGTGGACGTACAACCCGAGATAGATGAAGACATAGGTTTTATGTTCTTCCCCTCCTTAGTGAATAATATGACAAGACGTGGGAGGCACTACCAGAGTTCGAATCCTTAGTCAGCAGTAACAAAAAAAAGGAAAGGGAGTTATCGAGAAATCCCCCACACTGGAAATGACCATCGAGGAAAGCAAGATCCTCGACTAACTCAAGAAAACTCAGGGTAACATCACTATGTGGGGACTCTTTATGTCTTCGTAACTACCATAAAAATCTCTAATAAAATTATTTACCGAGCTCAAAGTCCCTGCATGCACAACTCTAGAAGAAGTTATGAACTTGGTGGGGTCTTTAACCTCTACTAGAAAGCTTTACTTCTCTGAAGAATAAATCCCAAAGTTTGTTCCTAATAATAACTACGCCCTTAACATCTTTGTTGAAGTAATGGGGAATATAGTCCCACACTTACTCATCGACAATAGATCAACACTCAATGTTTTCCCGTTAAAAACCTTCAACTTCTTAGGTTCGAAAGTAAGTAACCTTGCTTCAATTTCCACTCTGTGTGTGCTAATGATAATACTCGTTGAGAGGTGATAGGATCCATAAGGCTTACAATAGGGGCTGGCCCTATAAATCCCATTACCGAATTCCAAGTTATCGATAAACCTGCTTGTTTTAAACTATTTCTTGGTCAACTATGTCTTTATATCATCAAGGGGTATAGTCCTCTCTCCATCAAATATCGAAGTTCTTCGCCAAGGGGCAGGTTATAACCATCTTGGGCGACAATGATAATACCAAGAATACAAGCACCGGTAACTCGATACTAGAGATACAACATGGGGTAAATGATCTGTTTATGTATAGATTCTGAGCCGAACCACTTACACTTCTTGTAGGGGATGATTTCAACGACCTAGTATGTCCAAAGCATTGCCCTTACGACAATATCAACGTGGTACATATGTTCAAGAATATCCACTTCATGCCTAGACTGGGGCTGGGACGATGACAATAAGGGATATTAAAACCCATACTACTAAAGAAGGCTTTCCCTCCATATGGCCTAGGCTATCAACCACCATCAGAGGGACTCACAATGCTCCGCCAAACCTAGTGGAGGAGAAATTTAAAAAGTACGTAGACTGTTTTTGGGAATTCCTTTTACGAAAGATTCATCAAAGAGGGTGACGATTTTCCCTTTTGTGGATTTCCCAAACCATGGTATGATCATGTGGATTATAATATGATGCCATGGATGGATATGTTCTTCCACGATAGTTACTCCAAGACCCAGGACTCCCAGCATCATGTGCAATTCCTTATTGAGAATGCTACAACTAATATCGAGGGTTTTGAGGAAAGTGACTTTGAGAACTCATTCAATCTACAGACAATGGGGATGAAACTCTGCATGATCCACTCAGGCGCTACAATGTCAGATCCATCCATACTGATAAAGACTATTGATGAACCCCTCCAAATAGAATGATATATCAATTCCACCTGCTAAAATGCAACCCAACTGAGATGATTATCTAATTGTTTCCTTTCCTGTTGTGTCCTCCTTTTTTGATAATAATGTAATAGAGACCTCCTTTGATGAGGTTTTTAATGCTATTTTTCTCAACAATGAAATAAATGAATATTTTGAGTATCTTGTTGTGCTTTACATTAATTGTCTTAATTCTAATCAAACTCTTGATGATGATGATATTGTAAATGAATAACTCTTAACTGATCACAATACGGTTAAAAACAAACAAAATAACAACATTTAAATTACTGAAGATGAAACTTTTGTTATCAACCTCGGTTAAAGTAAACAACTTCGCGAGATTAGGATAAGGTCTACCCTTGACGACATTGAGCGCACACAACTTGAAGAACTATTAAAGGAATTTGTGGATGTCTTTGCATGGTACTATGACGACATGCATGGCACCGATCCCGAAATAGATCAACACAAGATTCTAACTCTGCCTGTAGAGGGGGCTTGGAGGTAATCCTGAGATTAGGGATAATCCACCCATTGGCAACAGTGTTTGGGATTAAGACAGCGTGGCAGCTCAAGCGTGGAAAATCATACTTGAGCTTATTGATTACATAGTCATATTGTATCTTTGTTTATATTGTCTATGAGCTATAACGATTGTAATGATGTAACGAGAATAATGAATCCGTGTGAGGTCGAACGGTACTCGTTAGAGACCAGGCTTAGCAGGGCCTGGGAGAGCTTTCATGCTCTATCGAACGACCTCACCGTGGGAACTTTAGAGGGACTTGGTTTGGAGGATTGAGAAGTGGGGCATCATTGGGGTTTTTCCTGACCGTCTTAGATACACCTGGTAAAACACCGAAGGAGCCTCACCGTGGAACCTCGAGTTCCATCGGGTGTTTAGCTGTGAACCAAACAACCCTCTACTTAATGTCACATCTACTATAGGCGATGTCACTAGCCAGTTAAATAGTGGAAGGCATGCACTTGAGTAAACCACCATGGTATTTGGGGCTATCAAGCAGTTGGTAAGCAACCTCTGTGGCAACAGCCCCTTGACACACAGTGGTTCGGCAAAAGACATATCTTGGCATTTTATGTTTATGATGTGGAGAGAACTAGGGAATCAGTCATTTAATGTTGGTGACATAAATAATGAGGGATGTTTTTCACCTGCATTAATGACTGAGTTGCCTCGGGGGTGGCGCGGGGGCTATTTAAGGACCCCAACCACCTCCAAGGAAAGGATGTTCTTTTCTGAGAGTTGTGGAGTTATTTCTAGGGAGAGTTATTAAAAACCACAGATTTTCACCCACTCACCATTATTATTTATTACAAAGCTTTTAATACTTGACAGGGATTCTTGAGGGTGTTTGGTGTTTTTTCTACCTGCCTACCAAGGTGTATCTAGGGTGCTTACTCCTCCCTCCCTTGAGCTATGTTATTTCTAAGTTTCATTACTACTTCCTGAGTTATACACGAGAGATTTGAGAGTTTTAAAATGAGTTCATCTCCATTGGGTTTTTGTTTGTATGTCCTATCATTAATCCAAGGTCTTGGTCTAATTAACTTATCGTTACAATACTCTAAAAGGGGTTACGCCTCCATCTTACTTAAACTACCCTCTTACATTTGGCGACTCCGCTGGGGAGGCATTCCTCTAAGCAAGGAGCATGGCGCAGGATAATGTTAGTCGAAGGCTCAACTTTGATGACATCCAACATAATGAAGAACAAGTTGCGAGAGAATTGGAGGCTCTAAGGGATGGTGCTCCTTGAATAGACATACCTCCGGTCTAGGAGACGACAGGCGTTATAGGGGTGACACAAGATTCCACGAGTGCAGGGTTGCGACCCACTCAGGTGGAACTCCTTATGAGCAAGTTTTATGAGTTTTTGCAAACTTCGGTAGCTTCCACGGTGCTGGGAAGATTTGAAGCCAATTCCTTCGTAACGTCGGGAGTAGCCCCAACGGCCCCACCAGGTTCAGGCACAAAGGGAACAGTCCCAGAAAGCATACCTGCTGTTGTGAATCCAGCGGTGGGAATCTCAGGAATATCAACGGCGCCAACTGTAATGATGGCTCCAGCTATAACGGGCATTCAGCCTGTGACCCCATTGGTCGTTGCCCTATGACCTATGGAGGAAATAAGAAAGGAGATGAAAAGGGAAATGCTGAAGTTCATGCAGGCTTCATCGCAATCTATGAGCGAGGTAGCCTCGATCTACGATGACTTTCGGACGCCTTACCCTCAGGAATACAATGATGAACCTTATCCAAAGGATTATATTCCTCCTATCTTTAAAAAATACAAAGGAAAGGGTGGAAACCCTAAGGAGCATATTAAACGTTTTGTGGAGCACTTGGGGGCGCATTGCAATAATAAGAAGCTCAAGTTGAGAGAGTTTTCCAAATCCCTTACCGATAAAGCATACACCTGGTATTCACACTTGGCTCCCAAGAGTGTTTCCACGTGGGAGGAGATGCATGTGTTGTTCGTCGAGAAGTTCTTTCTAGCGGAGGACAAGTTTACTCTGACCCAGTTGGGGAGAGAGAAGCAATGACCCGGGAAAGACGTGGTGGCCTACGTTCGAAGGTTCAGGGAAAGATACCTCGATGTAAGAGAGGAGGCCAAAGAGTCTAAACTATAACCAATCTGTCGAGAAGGACTACTTCCTGAGTACATATTCCATCTCATCAATGAGACGTGCAAGGGAACTTTTTCAGCATTCCTAAAGGATGCAAGGAATATCTCATTGGTTGTACAACCAAACTCGGTAGTGGTGCCCATGATATTTAGGCAATCGATGCAACCTGGGGGAGGAAGGCCTCAGCCCCCATGGGTGGGGTACACCGAAGGAGCAGATGGGGGCAAAGCACCGAAGAAGGACAACAAGAGGAAGTTTGGAAGAGACAGAGAAGACCCACCATCGTTGCCTTGCATGATAGAAGAGGCTGTGAGTTATTATAATGCAATGGTTCAGGGTGGAATGGTCTATGAACCAAAGGGCATTCCGACGGAAGAACCCGATGCTGCAACGAGGGCGGATCCTAAATATTGCCATATTCATCGGAAGATTCAGCATCCAATAGAGAGATGCTTCACACTAAAAAGAATCATTGAGAAGTACTTGAAGGCAGGAACGTTGCAAATCCCCCCATAGAACGTTAATAACAACCCACTTCCAGCGCACAGATCCAATCTAGTGATGGCCTATGACGAGGAGGCAGAAAGGGAAGGGGAGGGTTAACGATGAAGCAGAGGAAGTTCGAAGAAGCTCTAGAGAGTTGTACTACGGGAATATGTAACGTAGTTTTAGCCTACGATGAAGCAAGCACTAAAGACGTATAAAACATCGAAGACGAGGAAACAGACCCGGTCATAGAATATGGTGCAGTTTCAAAATCCCCAAAGTTCACTTGGTTTTTCGAGCAAGTAGGGATACGAAGGATAGTAGACTAGAAATAATGCAGGCGATCTTAGACATTACGAAGAGGAATGCAGTCCCCTCATTGAGATGGAGGGGAACCATGGCTAGGTTGGTAAAAAGGTTTTTGTCATAAGTAACCTTCAGCGATGCAGACATGGCTGTAAGGTTCCCTCATAATAGGCCTCTGTATGTAACTGCCATCGTCAACGGGGTTAGTTTTTCAAGGACTCTTATGGATGGGGGTGCTTCCATTAATATTATGCCGATCGACTCCTTCCACTCAGCTAATATTCCAGAAGAAAGGTTGGTCCTCATGCCTTTGGTAATTTCGAGATATAACAACCAATCTTCCAAGTCCATCGGATATGTAAATGTTGAGATCGTGATGGGAAACCTGAGTTCCCACATCAAGTTCCGTGTAATAGAAAGTGCAACTTCCTATCATCTATTAAAAGAAAGAGTGTGGATGCAAAACTAGGGGCTAGTTCACTCCACGTATCACCAATGCGCCAAGGAAAATCTCAAAAGGACGAAGGTGACTATTAGAGCTACGAGAAGGCCCTTCGCTGTTGAAGAAGATCATTTGGTAGATGTAGTGTTCTACATGGAGCTGGAGGAAGATGTTCGGGTCCTGATGAAAAGAATGAAGGGACCATGGGTCCCCTCGATTAGAGAAAGAATGGGGCCTTTAAAGAGCAAAATAAAGAAGGTTCCGGTGGAAAAAGGGAGATGGCTAAGGAGGCTCCTCGGGAGGTCCCTCGGCCCTAAAATATTTTGAAGCAGCTTAAAGACAGGATGAGACCTAGAGTGGACCCGATGCAGAACGAGGCCCAACGCCAGAGCGTGTTGAGTCAATTTTTAGGAGGAAGGATTGTTGAGGCTTCAAGTAAAAGAAAAGGAAGGCAGTCATAACCGCCGACAGACAGTGCAAAAAGGTCATGACCGAAGAAGAAAATGTGGTCTATCGATTGTGATGGTGTGAACGGGGGATCGAAGGGACCGATGATGAGGCTTACCTGATATATGAATGCTTTTTGGTAGATCAACAAGGGCAATGCATGGTAATAGACAACTCCAACATATAAGAATTCATGGAAGATATGGCCGAAGAACCTGATTACATGACGGATAGACCAAGGCCGCAAGCGCAAGACTTAGAGAATTTGAACCTGACTCAAGAAGGGGAGGATCCTCGGCCTATCTTTATCGCGAAGGACCTCAACAAAGAAAAGCGAGAAGCCTTGGTGGAATTAATTCTGTATTTTATTAACGTATGGAGGGACTAGACGAAAAAGTTAGTTTCCACAAGTTGAATGTGATGCCTTCGGCCATTCCGGTGAAGCAAACGACGAGTATGTACAAGCTGAAGATAGACTTGAAAATCAAGGAAGAGGTCTAACGATTATTAGAAATAGGGTTCATCAAGCCGATACAACATCCACTTTGGTTGTCTAGCATTGTGTCAGTGGGAAAGAAAGACAAGAACCAAATAAGGATCTGTGTATACTTCAGAGATTTGAATAGGTCTTGCCCAAAGGATGAATTCCCTCTACCCTCCATAGATAGTTTGATAGATGCCATGGCTGTTCATGAGATGTATAGTTTCATGGATCGGTATGTGGGGTACAACCAGATTAAGATGGACCCCACAGACGAAGAGAAAACAACATTTAGAACCACGCTGGGCAACTTCATGTAGAGAGTAATGCCGTTTGCACTCAAGAACGCCGGGGCTACTTATCAGAGAACAATGATATCCATTTTTCATGACTTCTTCCATAAATTTGTACAATTCCATATCAATGATTTAGTCATCAAATCGAGGAAGGAGGAGTCTCATCTGAGCGATTTGAGAAAGGTGTTCTCTCGATGCAGGAAGTATAAATTGAAGATGAATCCACTAAAGTGTGTTTTTGAAGTAACAAATGGGAAATTCCAAGGCTTCGTAGTGGACCGACAAGGGGTACAGATGGACCAAGATAAGCTGTGGGCAATCTTAGAGATGCCATGTACAAGAACGGCTAAGGAGCTGAAGAGTTTCCTCGGAAGAGTCTCCTACTTTAGGAGATTTGTGCCTGGATTGGCCGAAATAACACACCCGTTGATGCAGTTGTTGCGAAAGAACACAAAGTTCAGGTGGGAAGATGTTCACCTGAAGTCTTTCTATGGGGTGAAGAAGCTGCTAGTTTCACCACAGACCATGGTTCCCACACGGGTGGGAACACCGTTGCAGTTATATCTCACATCTACCACGAGATCCGTTGGAGCTTTGCAGTTATATCTTTACAACCGTTGGATTCAAACTTATCAACGATCTGCATGATTTCTTTGGTAATCCTTGTGTATAACTCTTGAACCAATCAGGTGAATTTTAATCACCGCTTTCTGTGAGCCCTTGGATTTAAGTCAATCCAGCTTGACTCAATCCTGACCCTTGTTTTTGAACCATCTTCACGATCCTTCTCTTCGTCCTATAAAAGGGACCCTCCTCTCAATCGTCTAAGACTTTTGGCCAGGTCATTCTTGAGAGAAAAAAAAGAGAGAGTAGAGAGAAGAGAGAGAGAAGAGAGAAAACAGAAAGAGAGAGAGAGAGTTAGAAACCCTAACCCTAACCCATGTTCGTCAATCCTTTTTCAAACCAAACACTTCTCTAAAAATCCTACATATCCAAAACACTACCCTGAGTGTTCTTGAGTTTTTGAGAGATATTTGTGTTGCTGTAACCTTTTGTTCGTTAGATCTTGTTCCCAACTTAAACTATTTACTTAGAACTATTTTCTTCTTCATAGAAATTTTAGATCTATGTTCGGCATGTTACATCACACTTAGATTTACATGGTTTCTTTCTCATCTTGAGAAATATATTGTTGATTCTTTTATGAAAATCACTTTTATCTTTAAATCAACAATAAATGTTTTCTGTTTCTAGTTCTCATAAAACTAAACCTTTGACCTAGTTTGGAATCACACTTGGAGGTTTTCAATCTCGAAAATCCTTTCAAAACTCTGAGATTGATTAAGATCTTGACTGTCTTCTAAGCAAGATATACGTGGATTCTGGGATTGATTTAAAGGTCAAAAAGGTTCAAAGTTTTGTGAGAAGAGAGAAAAAGAAAAATCACTGCATATAGCCTTATATGTAATTTTCTAGGACTGTTTGTACTTAATAAGTGTGAGTGTGTGCGTGCATGTTTTAGAGAGCACCTCCACAAACACTTTCACCCTACAACACGAAAAGTGTTGGTAATAAGATCTTGTGAACAAGGGTCGACGTAAAGTGCTGGAACAAATCAAAAGTTAACAAACTGGGAGAACAACATCTACAATCATAACTGCAGAGAAGTTATAAGGACACCAGAGGGTACATTCCTAAACTTATTTAGGTCTGAGTTGTATGCATGTTAGTTATATAGTTTGTAACTCATAAATTTGTTTTAGTGGATTTTTTTTATTTTACTCCATAGAGGGAGTCGTGGATGTTTCCTCGGTTGGTGAGGTTTTACCACGTAAAAAATTGTGAACTTAATCTTTCTACATCTCCTCATCTCATTCTTGGTTGTGCTGAGTTTAAAGTTTGTTTAAACTATTTTATAAACCTGTTAGTCAAATCTTGAATAGATCTCATACATACTGTTTTATTAAACACATCTTGTGTTCAAATAGGTTTGATTTTTAAGAAAAGAGTTTCTTCAAAAAACAACTCGGAGTTACTTAAATAGTTTATTTTTAATAAACGGCTTTAGTAACAGATTTTCAATTGGTATCAGAGCTTGGCAAACTTCTTTTAAAGAGATCCCGTGTTTCTGAAAATAAAATATGGACGAGAAAAATGAAAAATTTGGTAACTTGACCAGACCTCCTATCTTTGATGGAACCAATTTTGCTTACTGGAAAGTAAGAATGATTGCTTTCATTCAAGGAACTCTGGGAGATGATGTCTGGGATATTGTTGAAAATGGTTACACTTTTCCTACAAAACCAGCCACTGAAGGAAGTAATGAGAGTGTTAAGAAAGCATTAAGTGAGTTCACTCAAGAAGATAAACAAGTTTCTCGAAATAATAACAAAGGAAATAATGCCATATTTATGTCCATAAATGAACATGAGTTCAAAAGAATCTCATCTTGTACCACTTCTAAGGAAGCTTGGGACACTTTGGTTACTGCTCATGAAGGTGACACTAGAGTTAAGGATGCTAAAACTCAAATGCTCATTCAACAGTATAATTCCCTAATTATGTCTGAGATAGAGTCATTTGATGACTTTTATATGAACCTAACTGATATTGTGACCAAACTGCATGCTAATGGGATAACTTATGATAGACAAGAAATGGTATCTAAAATTCTGAGATCATTACCACAGAAATTTGATAACAAAAGATATGCTATTGAGGAAATGTGTGATATTAATCTCACTCATGAACTACTCAGTAGTAAATTAAGAACTGCGAAAATGAAACTGGAATTTAAGAAACAATTGACCTAGTCCCATAGGAAACAGACTAGTTCAAATCTAAGCCTCTCTTCCAAATTGATTAAGCCTGAGTTTAATACTTCCAATAATGACTCTGATGAGGAATGAGATATAGAGAGTTTGGACAATCAGATTGACTTAATGTCAAAACAGTTTAAGAAAATCATTAGGTTTAGAAACAAAATGGCAAATAAACAAGGCAAGTCAAATTTTCCAACTCCCTCTAATCACAGACCTCATGAGAAAAGCCATGAAAAAAATCACAAGGACTCTCACATTAGACCTAACAGAGACCTTAAGAAGACTGAATGTTATGTATGTGGTAAACTAGGGCACATTGCACAAGACTGTAGAGTTAACTTGAACGCTCAAAACAAACACACTAGAGCCAACATTTACAAAACATGGGATGATTCAAGTGACTCTGAAAATGAGGAACCTGAGTCATCTGATGTTTTTTATCCTTGCATGTTTTTCTTTGCCAAGATTATATATAATGATGATATGCCTGTGCTTGTTAGTGAGGATGAATCAAATAATTCTATGTCTGATGGTTCGAATATTGCTGTTACTAGTTTAGATGCTTTGATTACTGAGAATATTGCTATCTCTTCTTCGGGGTGTGTGAGTCAAAGGGAAAGCGATAATGACGATGTCAATGGGTGTGTGAGTTCAAAGAATGAAGCCTTAGGGGTAACTTCACACACTACACTTAGTGACTCGGACAATGAAGACCTCCCAGACATTCACACACTTTATGCAAAAACTCTTAAGAAAAGTGCTAGACTAGAAAAAATTGTGAAAGATCTTACCAAAAAGTTGTAAGATCTAAGCCTGATGGTCAAACTGAATGCTGAAGAGTATACCACCCAATATTTAACTCATGAAAGTGAAATTAAAGTGTTTGATGAAAAACTCAGAAATTTAACTGAAATAAATGAAACTCTGGAGAAAATATACAAAGGGACAATGTTAGAATTAGAACAAACAAAAGAAAAGACAGCAACTATTTTCAAAAAATTTACAAAATTTAAAAATAATTCTAACTATTTTGATGAATTTGTTGTTGAATCTAAAACCAAGTCTGATGATCGAACTGGAATAGGGTTTTTCCCCAATTTGAAGACACAAACTAAATCTTTTGAACCTATTAAGTTTGTGTCAGGAGATAAAAGACCTATTAAGTTTGTGTCAGGAGATAAAAGACCTATTGTTATACCGTCATGAACAAGTCTGAAATTTGTAATATTTCTAGAATGGATGACAACGAGATATGGCATAACAGAATGGGTCATATAAATTACGATAATCTTAGTAGAATGACCTCTCAGGAAATAGTTAGAGGAGTTCCTAAAATCAAACCCATACCTAACATTATCCGTGGTGCTTGTCAGGAAGGTACAATTGTTAAGGCACCTCATAAGAAAGTTAATGATATTCTTACCTCTGATCCCTTGGAGCTCATCCATATGGACCTAATGGGTCCCTCCCAAACTGTTAGTCTCTGTGGACACAGTTACATCCTGGTTATGGTTGATGACTTCACCAGATTTACTTGGGTAGCCTTTTTAAAACAAAAGTCCGACACTTTTCAACTTTCCTAAAAATTCTTCTTCGGATTGAAATGAAAAGGACACTCAAGTAAATAGAATTCATAGTGATAGAGGTGGTGAATTCAAAGACACTGGTATTATTGAATACTGTGACTATAATGGTTATAAACACGAATTCAGTGCTCCTAAGACTCCTCAACAAAATGGAATTATCAAGAGAAAGAATCGTACCCTTCAAGAGATGGCACGTGTTATGTTACATGCCAAGAATTTACCTAAATACTTTTGGGTGGAATCTATTCGTACTGCATGTCACATCATAAATATGGTCTATCTTAGAAAGAATTCTAAACAAACTCCTTACGAACTTGGGTATAATAAGAAGCCCAATCTTAAGTACCTTAGAACCTTTGGGAGTACTTGTTATGTATGCAAAGATAGGGAACACTTATCCAAATTTGAGAGTAGGGGAGATAAAGCTATATTTCTAGGATAATCGCTTAACAATAGAGCCTATCGAGTGTATAATATTCGCACTAAAACCTTGATGGAATCCATAAATGTAATTGTAAGTGGCCCTATTATAGAGAACAAGACTAGCGAATCAACTATTGATGAAGAGCCTACAATACCTTTAGAATATGACTCTTCTGAAATAGATAATTCTTTACCAATTGAGACACCTGAAGTACCTAACTGGGTTTCTAAAGATCATCCCATAAATAACGTAGTTGGTAACCCTAGGGAGCCAGTGCGTACAAGATCCCAACTAAGAAATTATGCACATTATGCATGTTTTGTTTCCCTCGTGGAACCAAAGAATGTAAATGAGGCATTGAATGACTCTCACTGGATTTCTGCTATGCAGGAAGAACTTCTTCAATTTGTCATTCATGATGTTTGGTATCTTGTTCCTCATCCTGATCACAAAAAGGTTATTGGCACACGTTGGATTTTTAAAAATAAGACTGATGAAAATGGGATAATAATTAGAAATAAAGCTAGATTAGTTGCTCAAGGATACTCTCAAATTAAAGGAATAGATTTTAATGAGACTTTTGCACCTGTTACTCTTTTAGAATATGTTCGTCTTCTCTTTGCTATAGCTTGCCACTTGCATTTTACACTTTACCAAATGGATGTCAAATCTGCATTCCTTAATGGAATATTGACTGAAGAGACCTATGTAGAGCAACCTAAAGGGTTCATTGACCCTCAATATCCAAATCATGTATTTCATCTTAAAAAGGCTTTGTATGGCCTTAAACAAGCACCTAGAGCTTGGTATGAGCGTCTTTCCAGTTTCCTCTTAGATAAAGGTTTCAAAAGAGGTGGAAATGATCAAACCCTTTTTGTCAAACATTTTGACAAACATATAATTATTTCTCAAGTTTATGTTGACGTTATTATCTTTGGATCAACTTCTCCCTCAGAAGTAAAATCCTTCTCTGAAACTATGCATAAGGAATTTTAAATGTCTCTTATGGGGGAGTTACAATTCTTCTTAGGCCTTCAAGTCAAACAAAATTCAGAAGGATTATTTGTCTCGCAATCTAAATACACTTTAGAGATGGTAAAGAAATTTGGCCTAGAGAGTGCTAAAGATGCTAGAACGCCCATGAGTACTACGCTAAAACTTTTTAAAGATGAAAATGGAAAATCCGTAGATCCTACTCTATATCGTAGAATGATAGGAACCTTACTATATCTTACTGCCGCGCGTCCTGATATTATGTATGCTGTGTGTGTATGCGCTCGTTATCAAAAAAATCCTAAAGAGATCCATTTGAATTCTGTAAAACATATCATTAAATATGTAAAAGGGACTATGAATCTAGGACTTTGGTACACTAATGACACACCAAGCACTATAATTGGGTACACTGATGCTGACTGGGCTGGGTGTACTGATGATAGTAAAAGCACATCAGGAGCATGTTGTTATATAGGTAATAACTTGGTAGGATGGATTAGTAAGAAACAAAACTGCACATCACTCTCGACAGCTAAATCTGAATACATAGCCGCTGGCAGCTGTTGTGCTCAATTACTTTGGCTTAAACAAATGCTAAGTGATTATGGTATTCAAGAAAACCAACTACATCTCTATTGTGATAATCAAACTGCGATTAATATTTCTAAAAACCCTGTTCAACACTCGTGAACAAAGCACATAAAAATAAGACATCACTTTATACGCGAATTGGTTGAATCTAAGGAATTAGAAATCAATTATCTTCCTACTGATTTGCAACTCGCAGATATGTTTACCAAACCTCTAGATTATAATAGATTCATTTCTTTGCGGAAATCTATTGGTATGGTTTGTGCTGAGTAATATCTTTGCTGTTTATCCAAGTTTTTTTCCCTTTGTCCAATTGAGACAAAATGGGGGAGAAATTTGATTCTTTATGAATATTTGTATATATGCTATACTACTTGATCTTAAGTAATTCATTGCAGGTTTTTGTATAGTTTTTTTTCTCAACTGGTGTAATAGGGTATTCAATTGTAAATAGTTGAGTTATGTACTTTTGCTTTCTAGGATTTGGGTAGATAGAATCTTTATAGGAATAGGTTTTTCTTATCTTTTTGTCGCCCTACGAGTCCTAGTTGACTCAAAGGAGATTTTGTCTCATATTTCCAAAGGGGGAGATTGAAGCTCTTATACTCTTAACTCACTTGAGTCTATATTGTATAATAGTTCATCTAGTTTGGAAATCAAGACAAAATTATGTCTATCCTAGAAACCAAAGAACCTCAGATATTGGTTTTCTATTTCATTCATTTATCTTGTAGTGATCTAGACCAAATTACCAACACTCACACACAGTAGAATGCATCCTATACATGTCATATTGCATATTTATGTGTGTAGATATATTGAGTATGTTTAAATCCCTAAATTTGATTTTAAAATATTTTTTTTGGGATTTTATAAACATTTTTTAATAGAGGTTTTATTAATTAAAACTTGGTTTTAAAAGTTTGTGGGTTCAATCTATAATTATGGTTTAATGGGTTTATTGGCTCAAAGTTGGTTTGGGTAGAAACCAAAAGCAGTAGAGAATTCAGGGTGTGGTTGTAATTACTTTTAGACGCGCGTTTTATATCGCCTTACTGATCAACACCTGTTGCTTGCTGATTGGTGCATTTTATGTTTCTTTACTGAGTATATAATCGCGTATCTTTACAACCGTTGGATCAAAACTTATCAACGATCTGCATGCTTTCTTTGGTAATCCTTGTGTATACCTCTTGAACCAATCAGGTGAATTTTGATCACCGCTTTCTGTGAGACCTTGGATTTAAGTCAATCCAGCTTGACTCAATCCTGACCCTTATTTTTGAACCATCTTCATGATCCTTCTCTTCGTCCTATAAAAGGGACCCTCCTCTCAATCGTCTAAGACTTTTGGCCAGTTCATTCCTGAGAGAAAAAAAAGAGAGAGTAGAGAGAAGAGAGAGAGAAGAGAGAGAAGAGAGAAAACAAAAAGAGAGTGAGAGTTAGAAACCCTAACCCTAACCCCTGTTCGTCAATCCTCTTTCAAACCAAACACTTCTCTAAAAATCCTACATATCCAAAACACTACCCTGAGTGTTCTTGAGTTTTTGAGAGATATTTGTGTTGTTGTAACCTCTTGTTCGTTAGATCTTGTTCTCAACTTAAACTGTTTACTTAGATCTATTTTCTTCTTCATAGAAATTTCAGATCGATGTTCTGCATGTTACATCACACTTAGATTTACATGGTTTATTTCTCATCTTGAGAAATATATTGTTGATTCTTTTCTGAAAATCGGTTTTATCTTTAAATCAACAATAAATGTTTTCTGTTTCTAGTTCTCTTAAAACTAATCCTTTGACCTAGTTTGGAATCACACTTGGAGGTTTTCAATCTCGAAAATCTTTTCAAAACTCTGAGATTGATTAATATCTTAACTGTCTTCTAAGCAAGATATCCGTGGATTCTGGGATTGATTTAAAGGTAAAAAAGGTTCAAAGTTTTGTGAGAAGAGAGAAAAAGAAAAATCACTGCATATAGCCTTATATGTAATTTTCTAGGACTGTTTGTACTTAATAAGTGTGAGTGTGTGCATGCATGTGTTAGAGAGCACCTCCACAAACACTTTCACCCTACAACACGAAAAGTGTTGGTAATAGGATCTTGTGAACAAGAGTAGACGTAAAGTGCTGGAACAAATCAGAAGTTAACAAACTAGGAGAACAACATCTACAATCAGAACTGCAGAGAAGTTATAAGGACACCAGGGGTAAATTTCTAAACTTATATAGGTCTGAGTTGTATGAATGTTAGTTATATAGTTTGTAACTCATAAATTTGTTTTAGTGGATTTTTTTTATTTTACTCCGTAGAGGGAGTCGTTGATGTTTCCTCAGTTGGTGAGGTTTTACCACGTAAAAAATCATGAACTTAATCTTTCTACATCTCCTCATTATTGGTTGTGCTGAGTTTAAAGTTTGTTTAAACTGCTTTATAAACCTGTTAGTCAAATCTTGAATAGTTCTTATACATATTATTTTATTAATCACATCTTGTGTTCAAATAGGTTTGATTTTTAAGAAAAGAGTTTCTTCAAAAAATAGCTCGGAGTTACTTAAATAGTTTATTTTTAATAAACGGCTTTAGTAACATATTTTCAATTACAATCAATTCTACCGATGGAGGAGGACACATACTGGAGGGGAGAGATTAGTAAGAAATTGGATTCTAGTGAAGGAGGAATGGGGCTAAGAGAGTTGGACCAATATTTTACAAACCAAGGAAATCTCTACTTCAAAAATTCATGGGGATGGTTGTCAAGATGTATCGGCCTACAAGAAGTAGATCGAAAGTCGAAGAAAATACATGAGGCGCACTGCAAAAAAACTGAGGTACCTCTTTATAGGAGAATTCAAAGAGAGGGATATTTCTGGACTATAATAAAGCAGGACGCAGCGGAGCTACAAAGGAGGTGCGATAAGTTTCAACTGTTCTTTGAAGCAGCTGAATGTTATTTCGTTGAAGCTCAAACGGATTGGAGGCAGCCCTATATCGAATTCATTCAAGATGGAGTTGTCCAAACAAAAAAAAAATGATGCAATGGGACTAAAGAAAAGGGCCCCAAGGTTTTATATCTAGGAGGGGAAACTCTATCGAAGGGGATACTTTAACAGGCCATTGCGTTGCATCACGAAGGAAGAAGAAGCCGAGGTCCTCAAACAGGCGTACGATCAAGCTCACATAAGAGGGGCCAAGTTGTATGATCAGCTGATAACGTTGGGGTATTATTGGCCAACGATGGAGAAAGACTCTGTTGAGTTCGTTCAAAAATGCAAAGCTTGCCAACTACATAGAAACATGATCCATGGCCCATCGGTAGATTTACACTCTCTGGAAACGCCTTACCCTTTTTAGACTTGGGCATTTGACCTGGTGGGGGAAATATATTTTTTTTCGAGGGGAAATATATGGATACTAGTAGTAACGAAGTGATTTACAAAGTGGACCGAAGCGATACCACTCAGAAGGGCAACAGCTGGGGTGGTGAGCAACTTCATCAGAGAATACATCATTTGCCGTTTTGGGATCCCGAAGGTAATTCTCTGAGATAACGGGACGCTCTTCATCAATTCAGAAGTAACAATGATCACAGACAAGTACTCCATTGTTCATCATACTTCAACGGTGGCATACTCAAAAGGAAACGATCAAGTCAAAACGACTAACAAAACGTTGGTTAATATTCTAGCTAAGGTAATGGAGGACTTCCTAGGATCGTGGGACGATAAGACACCAGCTGTGTTATGGGCCTATCGAACAACCAAGAGGAAACCCAAAGGGTACACTCCATTATCGCTTATTTATGGGGCGGAGGCAATCCTTCCAGTTGAGTTAAAAGTTCCCTTTGCTCGATACACCTTGCGAAACAACATACTCCCTCAGAATAGATACGTGCAGATGGAAGCCTTAGACGAACACAGAGATAATGCGATGCAACACTTTCAAATGTATATGAAACAACTCTCCAGGGCATATGATAACTTGGTAAGACCCCAGAAGTTTGTTGAAGGAGACCTCGTTTTGAAAGTAGCGATAAAACACATCAGAGGGATTCCTCTACCAAAGTTTGCTGCGAATTGGGTGGGACCTTCTGTTATAAAAGAAGCTCATGACTTAGGTTATTGCTTAATTTCTAGGATGGAGGAAGACAAACCATTTAAGATTAACAATAAATGTCTGGAGGTTTATCATGTGTAAACAATTAAGTTTGTACCATTATTGTAGATAACTGTTGTTATGCATATACAAGTTTTAGTTATGACTTGAATAGAATGAAAGAGTTGCAGAAATGTTGAAATTTATAACATACAAAAGTAGTCGTAACATAGAGACGAATTGGAAAACATACATTTCTCATTCATTCGTAAACGAGGAGGATTACAAAATTGGGAGATACTGCCCAACAATTACATAAAAATAAGCAAGATGATGATATATACAAAAGTTTATTAGAATAAGAGGAACCATAGATCTGGAGATGAGAAAAAATCTCCAAGAAGGCTCGAAGAAGCTGTGGTGCAAAACTATTGGGCATTGATGGAAACCTCCAACCTCATTTGCACTTATGTACGTTCGATGAGGAGTTTTTCTCTTTTCATCTTGACCAGATGCAAAGCTTCTTCGACATCCTCTACCTCCTTATCCACGGATTCCAGAAGAGGTGCTAATTTGGCTAATTTAGCTTCCTCAGCCCGTTGGTCCTCCTGATGTTTTCACAGCAGTTCCCTCTGGCTGACCAGTTGCTGGCTCTTTAAAGTGTTCAAGTGCGTTATAATCCAGTCAAATTGGAAACCATCATGACCTAGCTCCCTCAGATAGCCCAGAAATTGGTTAACGAGGGGTCTGGTAACGTTTACAGTGGGAGTAATGGCAATTTCAGCAACAACAGTAGCCATGCCTTAAAGCCTATAATTCATAATAAAGATGTTTGAATGTAGGCAATCCAGAGTGAAGGTTTCAGGATGATGGTTCATAAGTTTCTCAATCACTAAACGGTGGTTGGCAGGCATTTGGGGAGAATGTTGAATCACCATCAAACAGAAAGCATGAGGAGTCACGTCGGGTAGAGGAAACTCGCACCCAGATTCACTCTCTGCTACATCACTGGTCGTGGAACCTTGGTCATCATGGATAGAATCTTCCAAGACGGCAGGTTCCCGATCGGGTGAGCCAACAGGCAAAATAACGGGTGGAGAATTCTCCCGTGTAACCTAAGAAGTGGCAGAGGGTGTTAGAAGAAAAATCTTAACAAGTGTTTTCGTTGTTAAGTCACCATTATAAGGTGGAGTTTATGTAAAATCTTAACAAGCATTTTCGTTGTTAAGTCACCGTTATAAGGTGGAGTTTATGAAAAATCTTAACTAGCATTTTTATTGTTAAGTCACCGTTATAAGGTGGAGTTTATAGAAAATCTTAACAAGCATTTTCGTTGTTAAGTCACTGTTATAAGGTGGAGTTTATGAAAAACCTTAACAAGCATTTTCGTTGTTAAGTCACCATATAGGTGGAGTTGGCGAAAAAACCTTAACATTCTTTAACAAAAATGCAGAGGATTAGTAAAATACCTCAATCGTGGTAGGAGCTAGAATGAGAATCACTATGCCGGTCGTGGAGGAAGAAACCGTTGGAGGTGGGTTCGCTACATCAGAGGCCCCAACAGGAACCCTGGTTATAAAAGCCTCAACAGTGGGCAAAGCGTCCCCACCAACATAGGGTACCAAGGCCAACGCAGGTGGTTCACTGGGAGAAGATGATGGACTCCCAAATGAAACCCTAAAATGGGCGGGTGCAGAAAAACCACCACGAGGGGCAGAAGCACTAACCTTGGCCTTATATGCATGGAGACCATCAAGAGAAGGTGGAGCAAGGCTGGGAGAACGCTGCAATAATTATGCTAAGTGTTAGAAAGTAAGGATAAGAACAACAAGATGGAGAAATACTTCTAGGCGCTACTTATCTCAGTTAGGGCACAAAAAAGGGGATCGCGGTCAGGGGTCTCGTCAGTGCCGTCGGAAGAATAATGTTAGCTAACAACGAGGACACTTCAACCTAGAGCACCCCAACATATTAAAGTTTAATAGTATAAAGAGAAAGGACGTCAGACCAAACAAGTTATAGACAAAATCTTACCTTGGGGTCACTTCCTACAGATAGAACGATGGGAAGGTCTATGGTTGTCTCTGGGGGAGATAAGTTAAAAGAAATTGGGGGAGATAAGTGAGAAGGGACTGAGGGAGTTTTCTCTAGTTGAACAAATACCCCCGCCGAATCAAGAGCATCACCCTCCACAGCAACACCCCTTTCACGTTGAGAGGCTAAACAGAGGTAATAAGTAAGCCCGATCATGGGCGAACGAGGAAGAGTCACATAGGGTGGAGAAACACCGAAATGTCCCCCCACAAAAGGGCTCACAGGAGGGCTAGGGGGATTGGCACTTTCTTCTTCAACCTCCTGCACCAAAGTTACCAAGAAAAAAAATAAGCAAATGTAGTTTTCCTTAAGCAAATGGGAAATCATAATAGAATAAGTATACATACCTCAGATCTGATAGGAGAGGTAGAGGATATAACCACCGACGAAGTAGGAGGGGAGGTAACAGTTGAGGGGGTAGGAGACATGTGCACCTCAAGAGTTTTTTTCCTCTGGGACTTGGTACCCAGAGTTTTCTTCCTCGTTCCTGATGCACCAGTGCCAGTACCTCGAAGAACCCTTAAACTTTTTCTTCTTTTTGTCGTGGGATCGGTGGATTTAACTAGGATTGTGGGGAAGGTTACTAGTGGAGGAAAAACTGGAACACACCATTGGAACTCAGCGTTTATGCATGCTACCTCAGCTTGAACTTTCCTTCTCAACTCCTGAGCCATCTCTGCAGGCATGGGAGGAGGAACAGAGGCAATGGGGAATGCCTCCAAGGGAGCTTGGGGTTTAGTCCGGGACTTGAACTTGGAAAAAGTCCCAATCTTTGCCTTCTGGGCCAGAGGTTGAGAAGGCCCTTCATCGATAGTAGCTTTAGTCGAAGGGGCAGCTTTCTTAGAGGCTGCAACGCTTTTGGGTTTGGAAGTGGCAGTAGGGATCATGGAACAAAGGGGAGGAAACTCAGTGGGACATACCTTGGGGGTTTTACTCAGAGGGAACTTAATCCCAAGAACGGATTTGCCTTTTAACCCTAACTCCAATGCAAAAAAGGAAACAATTGGAGGATACACTGGATCCCCCTCGATCAACTCTGCAATATCAGCCAATTATTTCGGCCAGTACCGTGTAGCAAACAAAGGGGACACGTCCCCTTGCCTTTTGTTTCTAGGAATGGTGACTCGCCCAGCCATTGCAAAACTTATTCCCCACGCAGCAGTAGAAGAAAACAGGGAGCATGCCTCGCTAAAGGAAACCTTGGGGTTTAATGATTGAAAAATTGGGCGAGGAGCCCCCTGATCAAAACTAAATTAACGGATGCATCGTTTGGGATTGTAGTGCTCGCTAGTGTATCCTCATTCGGTATAAGAAGGCAGATACCCATGTGAGAACCGAACGACCACGGCCAATGAGGGATCTTCAATATCTACGCCTACCTCCACTACCCTGGCTTCATGCTGGAAAAAGTCACAATTATGAATGAAGACGTCCTCTCCGTAGGGCCTCATCACGAAGTTCTCAAAGCGGTCAATCACAGAGATGAACTCCTTTCAACTCAGTTTCCTATGATAAAGATAGGAGCGTGTGGGCATAATTATTTCCCCAGAAGGAGGGAAGATGATCTTGGTCTCTATGGTAGGGAAAAGAACATAGAGGAAGCTCGTCAGAAGGACACAGTTGGTAAAATTTGCCAAGTTATAACGACCAAGATATTGTTCCATGTCGAAGAGGGTCATATCGAGCCATGTATAGAGAGATCCCAAGGCGATTGCAGCTAGGGGAAGCTTGGTACCCTGGGCCAAACGAAGGGATATATTGATAAGGTCGCTTCGGGGCATAACATTGGGTTTTCCCAATAGAAGGAAATGGGAAAGAATGACAAGGATATAAGCAGGAAGTTCCAGCGATGTACCTTGACCAGGGGCACCTCCAGAAGAACTACCTTTACAGAATCTTTGAAGAAATAATTGATAAGTGGGGAGAAAGTGTCCTTGTTCGATGAACCGGTGCAACTTCGGCAAATTTGGTCCAACTCCAAATGGTCAGCAGTCTCCTAGGCATCCAGAACCTCATCAGTATAAGGCTCGTGGCCTATTGCTTTAAGGCCCAAGAGCTCACACACGTCATCCAATGTTACGGTGAACTCACCCATGCAGCGATGAATGTACGGGTAGTAACATTCCAACGAGACACCAGAATAGGAAGGGAAGCATTATTCTTGGAGAGAGTGAACTCACCAAACCACTTAGCCCGTTGCAGCCCAATCTTGGTAAGCGTTTCAGCATAGGAGCTCTGCATGTGGGAGTTCCACGTAGCAAACTGAGCAGGAGAACCCCCAGGTGCTTCAAAATGAATGTGGGACCACAGGAAGTCCCCTCACTCCAAACGAAATCTGAGAGTCCCCTCAGGAGGAAGAAAGCCCCACTCAGTAGAAGCTTCATCTTCATCACCCAACAATATAAGGTCAAACTTAGAAGAAAAATGGACCATCTTACATGCACCAGAAAAATCATCACCTTCTCTAAAAATAGGCGATCAACGATAAAACCTCTGTTGTTCCTGGAGGGCAGCATCCAGGGTGGTGGCAGTGGTTGAGGTAGCAGGAGGAGCACTGATGACAGATATGGTAGGGTTGTTTGTGGATGCCATAGCATATATTGATAAAGTAACAGAAAATCTTCAAGCAAGAAAAGTTTGAGAATGATAATGGAGGAGCATAACCACAGGTGGTGGTGTAGAAGATCAGAGGGGAAAAAGGTAGGTAATGACTCATCAATTATGGAGTTCTCACTGACTTTCTCTCTCTAAAGAAAATGGAAGCTTGAAGAAGACGAAGGCAAAGTAATAGAAAAGAAGGGTTTAAGTGTTTGGATATGGCCGTTTGAAATTTCTGAGTTTGGCTTTTAAAGTTTCCCACCATCGCACGTGCGCGGCCGCCTTTAATCATTTCAAATGGACACGTGGCACTTCGGGAGGTACTTTGGGAGTTGAAAAGATAGCGCCACATCATTAATGAAGTGACGCATAGGGAACATAAAGAGTTTTCTTCATAAATAAGTTTGAGTTTTGGCGCCAGAAGCTTTTGTCAGGCATATCCAATAAACTTCTAACGAAGAAGATGTCCCAACGGTTCCAAAAAGCTACAATGTCCCCTCAGCACAAGTTTAAACGTTGTTTAGATGGTGACTTGGCTATATCAAGGAGAATTTTTTCTTTTTTCGAACATGATGAAACGTTACAAGGGAGAATTTTGCAAACGTCACAGACATTCGGGCAGTCCCAACGAAAATATTGGCAGGGATTTCGGGAGAATTTTACATCCTCAAGCTACAATACGTGAAGCTCCTCATAAGGAAAAAGTGGCGCTGTTCCTCAACCCAAGCTTCAATGAACTTCAGTACTTCGGGTCAGGTACATGGGGGAGAATTTTCATTTTTTCCTAAAGGCGCTAGTGCTCCCGCACTAAATGAGGGAAAATAGGCCAGAATTTTTTCACGCAGAGAAGGTTCATTGGATTGAGAAGTTTTTGTGCAGGCATTTCTTGTTCCCATGAAAAATCCCTCCATGAAGGGGAAAATGCAGAGGGGGCTTGGAGGTAATCCTAAGATTAGGGATAATCCACCCATTGACAACAGTGTTTGGGATTAAAACAGCGTGGCAGCTCAAGCTTGGCAGCTTGGCGTGGCAACCCATACTTTAGCTTGTTGATTACTTAGTCATATTGTATCTTTGTTTATATTGGCTATGAGCTATAACGATTGTAATGATGTAACAAGAATAATGAATTTGTGTGAGGTCGAATGGTACTCGCAAGAGACTAGGCTTGGCAGGGCCTGGGAGAGCTTTCATTCTCTATCGAACGACCTCACCGTGGGAACTTTAGAGGGACTTGGTTTGGAGGATTGAGAAGTGGGGCATCGTTGGGGCTTGTCCTGACCGTCTTAGATGCACCTGGTAAAACACCCAAGAACCCTCACCGTGGAACCTCAAGCAGAGCAGCCTCAAGTTCCATCGGGTGTTTAGCTATGAACCAAACAACCCTTTACTTAATGCTACATCTACTGTAGGCGATGTCACTAGCCAGCTAAATAATGTTAGACTTGCACATGAGTAAACTACCTTAGTATTTGGGGATGTCAGGCAGCTGGTACGCAACCTCTGCGACGACAGCCCCCTGACACACAGTGGTTAGGCAAAAGGCATATCTTGGCATTTAATGTTTATGACGTGGAGACAACTAGGCATCAGGTATTTAATGTTGGTGACATAAAGTATGAGCGATGTGTTTCACATGCATTAATGACTGAGTTGACTCGGGGGTGGCGCGGGGGCTATTTAAGGACCACAACCACCTCCAAGGAAAGGATGTTCTTTTCTGAGAGTTGAGGAGTTATTGCTAGGGAGAGTTATTACAAACCACAGAGTTTCACCCACTCACCACTATTATTTATTACAAAGATTTTAATACTTGATAGAGATTCTTGAGGGTGTTTGGTGTGTTTTCTACCTGCCTACCAAGGTGTATCTAGGGTGCTTACTTCTCCCTCCCTCTAGCTATGTTGTTTCTACATTTCATTACTACTTTTTGAGTTATACACGAGAGATTTGAGAGTTTTAAACTGAGTTCATCTCCATTGGGTTTGTGCTTGTATATCCTATCATTAATCCAAGGTCTTGGGCTAATTAACTTATCATTACCATACTCTAAAAGGTGTTTTGTCCCCATCTTACTCAAACTACCCTCTTACACTGCCAAAATGTAAACCGATCAAACATGAACTATGAAAGCTCCGCACCGAATGGCCACTCAATGTTAAATAAGAAGTGGCCAAACATTTGAACATAGGCCTCATTCGGGTGATTAAATATCCTACTTGTTTAGCCAACATTATACCCGTACCAAGATCATGAGGAAAGGTTTGCATGTGCATTGATTACCGAGATTTGAATAAAGCCTCTCCCAAAGATGATTACCCTCTGCTCAAGATCGACATGATCGTGGACAACACGACTAGTTATGCTCTCAATTTATTTTTCAACGGGTTTGTCGAATACAATCAGATAAAAATTCACCCTCATCATCAAGAAAAAACCTCATTCATCACCCTTTGGGTAACCTTCTATTACACAATTATTCTATTCGATCTTAAAAACTTAGAGGCTACGTAATAAATGGATGCCACAACAACTAGCAAGATCTGATACATAAAGCGGTTGAGGTCTATGTGGACGATATGATCATCAAGTCTAAGACATGAGAAGGTTATGTTCCCGCTCTCTGAAAATTCTTCAAATGACTATGGCAATATCAGACGTGAATTAACCTAAAAATGTGTCTTCAGAGTCACCAAAGGAAAGATTTTGGATTCATAGTAAGTGAGAAGGGAATTGAAGAAGATCCTACAAAATTGATATCAATACTAGAAATGCTACCACCCCGAATAAAGAAGGAAGTCCATGGATTCTTAGGGAAATTATATTATATCAGTCAGTTCATCGGCTAGTTGACTTCTATTTACGAACCCATCTTTAAATACTCTTAAAGGGTTGAACTGAAGTCTGAAATGAGGATTGTAAATAAGCCTTTGATCGAATCAAGAAATATAACACCCGACGTTCGGTACTGTTGTCATCGCAGCCTGTTATCCCTCTACTCCTATATTCGACTGTAAGAGACATTTCTGCTAGGGATTTGCTAGCCCAAAACCTTAAAGAATCTCACAAAAAAGGGACATATACTATGAGAGTCAGAATTTGGTCAGGTACGAATTCAACCACACTGCCTTGGAACAAGCGTATGTCACCCTTGTATAGGTCACCCAAAAATTATAGAACTACATGCTCTGTTCTCCCATTAGGCATCAAATACCTACTCGAGAAACTCACCTTGTTTAGCCGAATGGACCAATAGTTGATGCTTCTAGTCGAGCTCAATATTACGCATGTCATGCCAAATGCCATGAAAGGGAGAGCCATCTCTAACTACCTTGTTGACTACCCCATGGATAAAGTCGACATTTGGATCTCCGAATTCCTGGATAAAGATATACTTTACACTAATTAGTAAGACCTTAAGTGGAAAATGTTCTTTGAAGGCACCACCACTAAAAAAGGATATGGAATTGGGATACTCCAGCACTTTCCTCCACGTGAATTATACAACATGACTTCACCCTAGTTGTTCTCTACACGAGGCATCATTATCATAGGGAAAGTCACACCCAAATCCTCCAATGGGAACGAGTTCATCCTGGTTTCCATTGATTACTTCACCAAATGGGTTGAAGCCGAGTCATACATAGTATTGAATGCCAAAAAGGTACCTTAATTCATTCAGAAGAATTATTTGATGAGTATGGGATTCAAAGACACAAGTCCTCTCCCTATCGACCATAAACCAAAGATGTAGTTAAAGCCTCTAATAATAACCTCAAAGAAGTCATCAACAAGATAACTGAAAGTTTTTGAGAGTGGGATGATTGGATCCCTTACACCCTTTGGGTCTACCATACATTAGTTAGAGTATCTATTGGGCTACCCCTTACTCTCTGGTATACGTCACGAAAGCAGTCCAACCCGTTGAACTAGAAATACCTTTATTATGAGTCATTCTGGAAAGATGAAGAACATAGGTATCAGAGCCATCTCGATGAGTTATTTCTATTTGATTAAATAAGGCTAATGTCTCTATATCATATACACGGGTACTATCGTCGGATAACATGATCATTCAACTAGAGAGTCAAGGATTATTGTGTCCGAGAAGGGGATTTATCCATCAAAGAAATCTTAAAACCCATCTAGGACCCCAGGGGGAAATCCAAACCAAACTTGAGTGGACCTTATATCATGAAGAAGATCATGTTTTGTGGAGGCGCTCTGCTCACTGACCTTGACGGAGAAGACATGGAACGCCCTGTCAACCTGAACCGTCTCATGAAATTATGCCCTTAGTCCGAAATCTTCGTGCACTACAACTCCTATTATCCAACTTCTTTTCTAAAAAACAATCTTCATTTCCCTCTACTCAGAACGATGGTTCTTGACCTTCTAAAAAACCTTTTGGTACCCAAAATGAAACTCAAAAAAATTTCAAAACCCGCAAAGGTACATACACAGCTTATACGCTTTACATGGGCAAGGTACCCTTCTTTTTCAAAAAATGCTTTTGATTTCTCACCACCGAGAATGATGGTTGATTTCATCATTTACATGAACAAACGGATTATGTATTCCTTAGTTATTGGTGTAGATAATTAAAACTTAAAACTCATCAAGAGTCACAACAATATAATTAAAATCCTTTTTTATTCCATCACGGGAAAATTTGACACAATTACAAGAAATATCAGCATAGGGAGTCAAATAACTACCCCCGACCAACTGACTGCCCTAAAAATAAAACCAAACTATTCCTAAAACAATGTAACCAAACCTTCACATATTATTTCCCAAAAAAACCAAAAAACATAATCATCACAAAAGCTTCACAAATAAACACCAACTTGATAAAAGACCCTATCCACAGCTACCGAAAGACTGGACCCTATAATTATCTTTTCCTTGAGCCCCCCAAAATTCCCCTACGTAAATGGTAAGCCAAAGGATCTCCATTGAAAGATAAGCCCGGAGAAACTTAGAGAAAACCACTACGCCCCCACCATAGTGTCAAATATGGAAAACCATCTCGACCCAATATCCTCTACCATGATTTTATCCCCCACCCTCTTCCACAAGCATTTCATATAGTCTCTAGAAACATGCCAAACCCTACCAATAGATCGGGAAGGACGGGTTGACGTACGATGACTCTCCCATCGAGAGCCCAGCTGCATGCACATGCCTTTAGTCAAATCTTCTACAGGAAAGAAATCCAGGGTATGGGATGCCACAATTTGTTCCCATCCGACTTGACGCAAGTGTCACCCCCTAAGGGTAAAAGGTCACCTACATCCCCAACAGAGATTCATTAATCCCACCCACCACCATCGGTGTCACCTTCAAAGATTGGTCCACCTCTATCTGCATACCCTTGCAGTCAATCCCCAATAACTATTGAATATCAATGAGGGTTACCATCATATCCTCAAATCCCAAGTGTATGGTGTGGTTAGTGTCCCACCACCTCTCCCCCAGTGGACACAGAACGACCATAGAGTGCAGTGTATCATCAATTACAAACGACAAATGACCAAAACCCGCAAATGAAACTACCCAGTGAACCATCGTAGGAAGGTTCTCCCACACATACCTAAATCCCGTCTTCTCATGGGAGCAGAAGCTCGGAGAAGCTTTGTCAGTCTGCTAAAACAAGAGAGAAAACTTTTGTCAAACTTCAAAGAAATAAGAAAATGCAAAAAAGAACAAGAACGCTAAAATTCATGACGTACTTACATAGCCATTAGGGTTCATCACCCTAGATGACCGGTGGTGCGGTGTCTCAAGCAGAAGATTTAAGATCATCGGCAACATGCTCGAATAAGTTAGGAACGTTCTCGTTCTGCAAAGCCAGGGGCACCCTAGCCCGCGACTCTAGGTTCGCTCAACCAGGCCATATAGGTATCGCTACTTGAGAAATCCTCCATTTTCCAATCTTAAACAAGCAAAGAATGTAGGATAAGATTACAGGAGAAAGAAGCAAAGGATAAGAAAGCTAGAAACTATGAAAAATGAAGAGAATTCACCCCTTTTATAGGCGGCTAAGAGGCATGCCGATCGACAGTTGCTTAACACCCATCGATCGACACTGTCCCTTACCCTTTACATAGTTTTAGATGTTATTGGTGTGGGAATCATTCTTGACTATTATGTGTTGATGGATTGAGTCGATGTCATTTAAATTCAATACTTTTTGACACCTAAGGACGATTTTGAGATTCATTCGTTAGGAGTACACATATTCATCATTCACATATGTTCTGTTTGATTTCTTTGATTTGCCTATTGAATTTGTTCACACCCATTCATTCCATTTCCATGATTTGGTTGTCTTAGTGTAAATTCATGGTGTGTTATTTTTGTATGATTATTTTTTTGCATTTTCGTATGGAAAAATTAAAAATTCAAAAATAGTTTGTGGAATCTTTTGAGTTACTTATTTGCATGAGCATAGTTTGATTCATTTTTGCTATTCATATTTATCGTGACAACTCCATGTTTATTTTTGTCTATTCGTTTCCTTATCTAATTTGGACAAAAAGGGGGGAGAACTAATTATGGGGGAGTTTTTGCATTTGGGGGGAGATTTGATTATTCATTGATTTATTCTTATATCATTTCAAACTTGATGCGTCAGGAAGGTATTTTCTTTGTCTTATGTGTGTAGGTAGAAAATTGAAGATCATTATTTTGCACACCCTGATGAGAAAAGCATAAAAGTTTGAAGATTTGATGTTAAAGATTTTTGAAGAAATATTTTAGACTTACATTTTTAGTACCTTTTTAGTTTTGGGTTCATGGGAGGGTATTATATTTGTATAGACATTTTAATTTGATAAATATGATGTTTATTATTTTTTACTGGCATAGACATAAGGGGAGATTTATAAGGACATTATTTTACATTTTTCGTTACCTTTAGAGTATGTTATATGCCGCTATAATCGTCGAAGAATATTCAAGAACATTCATACATCAAGACGGATCCAAATAGCAAGTTCTCCTAAAAGAAAAGCCTCCGCGAAATAAATTTTGGTAAGGTTGTGTTTAAGTCCCTTAATGTTTCATATAAATGTGTTGGCATATTTTTACAAAATATTTTCCAAGTGTAGCAGTGGAGTGTTTCATCAAATTTTTTGTTTCATACCTGTAGACGAATGTTTGGAAATAAAAAATTCTTTTTTTGTCATGTCGTTCGAGAGACCATCACTGTTGTTATCACGTGAATTCGCGTGATGTCGTTCTAATGACATCAACATCTCGTTCGAGCGAGACCCGGTTTCGTTCGAGCGACGTGCTGCCTTGACATTTTTTTTTAAATAGAGTTCTCCAACTCCATTTTTCACAAGAAGAACTGCCGTTTTAACATATACGAAACTGCTTTAGTAGTATACTTTGTCTTTTCAATTTTAGGGTTTTAATCCCTTTTGTTTTTAATTCATAAAATCCCAATTGTATATATGAATTATTTTGGAACCCAAAGATAAATATTTGTTGAAGTTTCTCTGGTAGAGAAGATGTTTACAGCTGATCTAGGTGATCTTGAGGGGAGTACTAGGTTGACGTCGACTGCGTGTCATAGGGAGTTATCGTGGGTATTCCAAGGTTAAATTAGACTTATGGTTCTTGCTGACTCAAAACTGCGTGTCTATGTGATTTTTCTGAGGAGTGATCATCGCATATTTCATTGTAATTATTGTAAGTTGCAATTTACATTTTTATAGTGAAATAATGGTTTTACCCGAACGGGTTTTTTCCTGAAATTTGTGAGTTAGAAATTTTATTTATAATGGTTTGACACACACATACACACACAAATACACACACGTAGTTTCATGTTTAGGGGCTGATTTAATTTAGTTTAAAATTGACTCCAGTTGAATAAGTTTCAATTGGAAATTTCCAAATTAGTTTGAATCTTTATCACACATAGTATTCACATGACCTCGACCCTTAAAATTAGTCGCCCCTACCTAAGGTCCTCAAAATTGACCCCAACCCTCAGAATTGGTCACCACATCTTTAGGTCCTTAGGATTGAACTCTACATAGAAAATCGAATATCCCCAACATTACTTTATGTTCTCAGAAAAAACCTCGACCCTGTGAAACGGACACCCTCATCACTTTGGTCCACATAATTAATCTCTTTCCCAAAATATCATGTGGTGTTTATTCGAGTGCTTTCACTTTTTCCATCCTCACCCATCGAGGGGCTCTATAGGCAGCACATTCTAAGAAACCTATGTCTGTCCTTAGGTTCCTAACACCTCCCCATTCACTAAAAACCCCAGGTCAAACTCGAAGTACCGATATTGAGGCCATCGGGCGCACTCGAGCCCCGTTTGACTTCGGTTCACCCCATCGTCATAGTGAAAGCTCAAAGAATCTTTGAAGGGCTTAGAATATACTTTCCAAAGATCTGCTATTTTTATGAATAGGAATAACGGTTTGGATGGATGGATCATTTCCCTAACAAATAATGATTTGGAGACCACTGGGTGCTCCCGACCCCCTATTTGATCCTAATGAACTTCACCTTCAGAGAAAAAGCTCAATGAATCTTTGAAGGGAACTAAAACCCCATTCCAACGATTTATCTCGTGCGTGAAATGACATAACGGTTAGGACGAACGATCCATATTCCCCAAAAAACTACTCGGGAGGCCATTAAGCGCTCCCAAGCTTCATTTGACCAAAGTCAACTCTTTAGCTCAAACGAGATTGAATGAATCCTTTAAGGGCACTGAAACCCCATTCCAACGGTCCGCCCCATGTATAAAATGGCATAACGGTCTGGATGAATGATCCATTTTCCCAAAAAACTGATCAAGAGGCCATTTTAGCTCGAACTAGACTAAATGAATCTTTGAAGGGAACTGAATACCATTTCCAATGGTCCACCCCTTGCATGAATTAGCCTTACAGTATGAACAATGGTCCATTTTACTCTAAAGGTTCATCGATGTTTTTGGACCTCAGTTGACCAAAGTCAACTCTTTGAAACAAGTAAGTCTATTTGGAACATCAAATTACCTCATACAACATTTCCAACGGTGCACCCTTTGCACCATTTCGACTTACAGTTTGGACAAACGACCCATAGTCGTCTGACAATACTCTGTTTAAAGGATTGAATGGCGCTTTCGAGCCCTGTTTGACCCGAAGTCAACTCGCGGACCCGGGAGAGGAATATTATTCTCACAGGTATTTAAACTACCTTTCTCATAGTATTCCATGTGCATGATTTGGAATTATGAATTGCATTTTACGATCATTTTTTGGAAAATATGCGCGAGACTACCAATTGACAGGTCCATTTCCTTGCATATTGGCAATGTGTCTAAGGTTACCAGTCGATAGGTAGGACAACAAAAATGTCGATCGGCAGTCCCCCTACCTATATAAGGAGAGCATGACCTCACTTAGAAAGGGACCTCGAATCCATCAATATCAGTGATCTCAACAACATTGTTTTGTAATCAACAAAGTTTCCTTGTGTGAAATTTTGTCCACCTTTCATTCCCATTATTCTCATAACTATTTTATCAAAATATTTCCTTCTCTCTCATCTTACATTCATCCCAACTTGCAAGGAATATCTTCAAGGATCAAGGTCAAGTTTCAAGTCTCCAAACAAGGTCTAAACATCCTTCTCTCTTTAAATTTCTTTATTTTTGCAATAGTTGTATAAATTCTCAATTTAGCTTTTACTTTAGGTCACACACATTAATATCTCATCATTTATTAGTTATATTTCACATAATTTATTTTGAATAAAAAACCCAAAACAAGAAAAATAGGGTTACACCTGTAAATTCCAATGGAATATTTTTATCACATTTTCTCAAAACTAAAAAATATCTTTTCTACCGACACACATATAATAAACTCCCATTTGAATCTATGGGATAAACCTAACCCTTGGTTGACAGGTGAACTACATGGACTTTTATGCCTTTACAGGCTACGTAGGCGCCTCGGGCTAAAACCCAGGACTCGAGTCCTATTTTTGTATTTTCATATTTCTTTTATATTTTATCGATATATTATTGATATATATCATACTTGTGATTTGCATTTGCGTCTTATCTAACACATATTATTGTTTCATCATAACGGTTAATATCTCGATAAGTGCACACATTATATTTCTAATTATTATTTTGTTTACATTCCCATGGATGACCTCGCTCCATCTTTTCTATGATGCGAGTCAAGCGATTCTGATATCCAGTTATATATATACGAACAAACACTTCACAGAGAAATTAAGGAAAATAATAAGGTAATCCCATGAGAGATCCAAAGGGTGGGATGAGTGCCTAAGACCTTCTCATTCTACAACTTAGCCCCCGAACCTCTAAACTATTGGTTTTACCAAGCATCACTTTATACTTGATACCGCTCTCTCTACTCAATGACATGTTATTTTTCCCATTTTGTATAGAGTACACTAGTGAGTTAATCTCTTTACATAACCCCAAAATTGATGACGATTGACGAATCCCACGATGTAGCGAGGGGAGCGAGACCTTCTCTCCCTCTTTATCCTCCTTCCTAAAGCACCTAGGAAGAAAAAAAGGGGAAGATCTCGGGCCACACTTTCAAAAGATGTAGCTTCAAAATAATTGGGAAAATAAAATTATATATATTCATATTTTTAAGGAGTTTAGTTGAGTATCGAAGAGTTTGCATAATGAATCCTAGTTATGTTTACTTTGTCATGATGCTATTGATTTGTATAAACATCAATATTCTAAGATTGTGTGAACCGTGCTTGTTTAATAATGTTTTCGATCAATTATAACTTCTTGAACGTATTTTAGTGGTTGGGTCATAATTCATTGGTATTTATTCCATGCCTATTCATTCTATCCCATATGTTTAGACACATCGATACTTTGCTAGCGTGTAAAGATTATATGTTATGTGCCGAGTTTTATTGTTGTTTACACCAATCTATTTGTTCTGATTTTTCGTTAATTTGCGTATATTTTATATGGTATTGCATTTTGAGTCTTTAAAATCTTGTATTTTGTCTACTTTTTTTGTGTTCCTTATCATTTGGATTTTATTTTGCATGCTCTATTATCATATTTGTATTTATCATTATGTACATTGACATTGCTTTTTGGTATCTTGTTTCAAATTGGTGATTTCAAAATTGGTTCCATACATCATTGCTTATTCATATTGGTATCTTTTTGCATTGATATTGATATTGATATTGTTTGATCAATGTGTGGATTATTTATGCTTGAGTTTCCATGTTGTGTGTTTGTTGTATGTTACACCATTGAATATATTATTGCCTTATCCCTTTTGTTTAAAACTTGCTATCTTATGATCACATATTTAAGGGGAGGGTGGTTTTAGGGGAGTATTTGTGTTATGATTTCTTGTTTTGTCTATTTCTGAACAAAAAGGGGGAGAAATGGTAAATTTCCTTAGCATGATTAGGATAGATTTATCTTAGGGGGAGACGTCTTAACTAGTTTGAGATTATGTTTGACATTATTAGATGCTTATTCATTTGCATATTTATACTTGTTATATTCTCTTTGCATTTAAAGGTGTGTTTAAGTGTTCAGGTTTAAAGGTTGCATCATGCAACAAAGTTTTTAAGAAAAACAAAACTACTCATCTTTGTGTGTTTGTCGAGCATCTATTCCTTTTTAGGTTTTGGGAATGAGTCTTTTAGAGTGATTTATGGCCCATAGGATAATTGGCATTATTCTGGACAGTATGTTTGAGTCATAAGTTAGACTTTATGTTGTTGATCCCGTAAACCTATGTTGTGTTTGATGATGACATAGTGGCCAAGCTTTAAAGATTGGATATATAGTATCATGTTTAGTGTCAAGTTTGTCTTCATGTTTACCGAGGATCTCGCCGATATGAATGCGTATTGAATATGAGTCCTTGGATAATTTTAAAGGGTTTTTGTTATGTGTACTTAAAACATTTAGAACTATTTTTAAATATTTTTAAAGAAAAAAATTGTGATTTTGTTCTCTTTAGAAAGAGATAGAAGCTTGTTAGAATGAAAATCCATTTTCATTAGAACTAAATTCATTTTCGTTTGGACAACTTTCAATCTTGTTAGAACGACAACAAAATCTCGTTAGAACAACATACTAACTACTATCAAATGAGAATTCCCTATCAAGGATTTTACACTTCTTTCGAAGCTTATTGGAAGGACGTTTTAATGAGAAAGAAACTTTATTTGAATCTCTTTCTGTTTCGTTAGAATGAAAGTGTTAATCTCACTTGAATGACCCTTATTTTTGTTCAAACGAGTTTGCTGCCTCGATTTTCATGCTTTCATTATTTAAGCCTTATTGGACTCAGATTTTTCAAGAACTTTTGGAGAATAACATTTTCCTAGCTGTTTACCAACGTTCCAAACCCTTTGTTACACCCTATATGTTTCAAGATGCAAGATTCATAATTCTTATGCTCTAAGATCTTAAAGTTTAGAGACCAAAGTTTGTTTCTTTCATTTTTAGAGAACTTGTTTTATGCCATGGAATCCGTATGTGCCATTAACATTGTTGACGGTTGTTGAGCCTCATCGGTGGATACCAAGACATGCGTGGACTCGTGAACTATGGAATCTTTCATGGGTGGACTTGTGTATTGCACTTTGGAGGGGGGGTCAAAGACTGAAGAGCGTTAAGGCTTATGGGGGATCGATTTGTTGTGTAACTCTTCTATCATCTTTTTTAATTCCACATCATAATGAACGTATAGTTGGGCTATCTGAGGTTTTCCCCGTTGTGGTTCTCCACATACATCGGCATCGTGTCAATGATTTCTTTATTTTATATTCTTTCCAGCCGGCTGCATGATTTAGGGTAAAAGGTTGAAATTGAGTAAATATGTTTCCTCAATAAGTTAGTTTAATTGGTGCTAAATTTGTTTTGAAGTTTTAATCTTTAAAATTTTGATAAATTTAAAAATTGGACTTTTGTTCGTAAGACCATCTTTGCCTAAGCATATACAATTAGAACGGACATCCTCATTAGTTATTGGCTATTTTTTGAGGACACTGAGATTCCCTTATCCATCTGTTGTCTCAAGCTTCTGTTCATCGAGACCAGACTCCAGATGATATGTCTACCACCATTAGATCTATCATCATGTAGCAATACATCAACTTCTACGATGAAAACACCCACATGAAAAGCCATTACCATCAATTAACATTGCACTTCACAATTGAATTTTATGGATAAATTGTGACCCTAGTAATAATAGAAAATGGGTCGACCACCAAAGTATAGCTCCTTTGTATCAGCACTAATAGGGGATATATTACCTCTAATATTACTCCGTCCTCTGCAATGATCAGGGCATATGATAATACTCATCGAGAGCTTATGGCATCCATAACTCTCATACTCATAGTAGATGCCTAAAATATGACATTGAGTTACAAGTAATAAACATCTTGACAAGCTCGAACCTCCTATTAGGAAGGGTATAGATACATCCCATGGGTCCATTACCATCATCATTACTAATGAAAGTTATGTTCGCATTTGACATGGTGGTCATCCTAATTGAGGGAGACGATGGTTACGAAGAAGTTGCCAATGTGAACATTATCCATATCTTAGATTCCCAACACAATTTAAGTGATATATAATTCAATGGATTCCGGGTTATCCAGCTCACATACGTAATAACGGAGGAGTCAGTTATTGACAATTTAATTGCCCAAATCATTCAGAAGATGTGGTACATGCCTAGATTGAGACTGAGAAAGAATCAATATAGGACCCTAGGAATTAATGGGGGACCCTTGAAGGTGTCACAACCATGAAACATAAGGGAAAAATAGTCTGGGATATACTCCTAATAGAAAAATTCCAAACCTCAGCCCTAAAGACCCCCATCATGGATGGAATTATCCCTTATGTCATCAAGGAAAATATTTCACTCATCATAACCTCCTAAAACCATAGTGGGATAAAGATAAGAAATACTTGCAAACTTGAATAGAGATCCTCTAAGGAGAAGATCTATATGTGGATTCCAAAAAAATTTATGAAGTCATTTAAAACAAAATCATGGTCTCATTTATCAAGGATGAGGAAATAAAAACCTCGCGTCCGATCTTGGATATCGATTATTCACCTTATTTACAAATGAACCGTCATTAACTTTCATGCTCGTACCTCCAAACATAGGCCTTGCAAAACACTTCCACAATGGGTACACCACCTTTGTTCTTCAAATTAACACCACATAGAGAGTTTGATTAGTTATCATTCCTTAACTCAGTCTTTACCTCCACATATCGGATTCAACCGGCACACTACGTGGGACACAACCTTCATCCAAACTTTAAGATGCAACTTCTTAGACTCTCTTGGAATATTATTAGAATGAAGGAAAGAACCATCACTTAATAAAACTATTATCTAATTCCCTCCCATGCACCAACCCTATGACGGACCTAACTCACAACACCATTGAAACTTCTGAGGAAAGGTTAACCCAGCTCAAGGAACATCGCCTCCCCTAATCTGTAATATGTGTTAATGTTCTAGAGAATCCAAAGGCTACCTAGAGTTAATACATCACAATCCAACCCATCTCAACACCAACATCACGAAAGGAGCTATACTGAATAAAAACACGTCCGTTACATGCATACTGATGCCCTTTATTCAAAAGTATTTTGAGTAAAAATAATTCCCCCGCCAGCCCATCTCTTGATCCATCCCTCTATAAGTAGCACAATCATGATATAAACTTTATTTTATTTTATCCCAATGCTGTGACTTATAGTATTTTCCTTTATGTTTTGCATGTGATGACTATGAATCCAATGATGTATTAAGCTCCACACCTAATAATGATGACTATGTGGACCTCAAATACTTAAAACACTTGTAAAAACATTAATAAAATAAAAATAGATGTATGTCTCCCAGCGAGGATGACATAATAACCATAAACTTAGGCACCCCATTAAACCCCAAACAAATACAAATAGGTTCTTCCCGTAGTTAAATGAGGAAAAAGAGTTCAAGGACCTCCTCACCAATTTTGTGGATGTATTCACTTAGTTTACATTGACATGTCTGAAATCAACTAAACAATCATTATGCATGAGATACCAACAATCACTGATGCCAAGACTATTAAATAGAGGGTTTATAAGCTAATACTAAAATCATCTTTAAAGGTTAAGGAATAACTATAGAAATAACTTAGGGTCAAATTCATCAAAGTGGTAGTATACGTGACATGGTTGGCCAGCATTGTACCCGTACCTAAAACTAATGGAAAACCTATCCTAAATTTAATTTTTGTCTACCATATGTAGACATATTGGTAAATGACACGGCTAATAAGAGGCTCAAATCTTGTTTATATGGAGTTATTGTCCACAACCAAATAAACAAGTATTCGAAACACCAATAAAAAATGGATTCATCACCCCATGAGGGATGTACCGTTACACTATAATGCCCTTTTGTCTAAAAAATATAAGAGTGAGTTAAAAAATAGCATCAATAGTCATGATTCATGACGCGATACACAAGGAAGTGGAAAGTTATATGGACGACTTGATCATAAAATATAAGGATTGCAAGGGGCACATTCTGATGCATTGAATTCTTTCATAGTCTTCGCCGTTTTAAAATGAGGTTGACTCCTCGTAATGTGTATTTGGGGTTAATAAGGGGAAGTTGTATGAATATATTATCAATAAAGACTAAATCTAGGTAGGCCTATTAAGGTTAAAGACATATGAGAGATGTCGCCCCAAAATGGAATAAGAAGTCAAAAGATTATTAAGTTAGATCCAATTAATATGCCGGTCTATCAACCAGTTTCCCTCTATATGTGAACCCATCTTATAGATACTCAAAAAGGACTCAACCAAAGAGTGGAATGTGCAATGCTAAGAAGCATTCGAGAAATATAAGTATCTCAATCACACACATGTATAAGTATCACCCCAACTAGGAGAACCTTTATTACTCTATATGACTATAACCGACACGACTACCAAATAGATGATGGCCCAATACGTAAAATATTCCCAAAAAAATTATTCCACCGCCTTGGATGACCCGTAAGCTATATCATTACATGATGTCGTTTAGCATATAACTCATCTCCAGGATGGATCCCCTAAAACTTGATGGACAAATGGCTATTGATTATGAATGAATTCAAAATTACATACGCCACGCAAATATCCACAAAATAATGAGCCATTTTGGAGTTTCTCATAGGATGACCCTTATCAGATGAGGAAATAAAAGCCAAGGTAGAATTCCTAGATGATGACCTCTTCACCTTAGATGACAGAAAAATATTATAACTCTAAATACATGCGACTACTAACTAAAGAAGATTTGTCATCTTAATTCTCTTAATATCCACAAATTTAAGTCCACTCTCCATGGTTGTTAATGCGCACCCCATAAAATATAAACTATAGTGATAAGATCTAAAGTAACAAAATAGGAGTCTAACAAATTAGTATCATTCCAAACATGACTGGAAATAAATAAATGGATCTACAAATAAGGAACTCAACCTAAAGAGGTGAACAATACAAAACTCTGATAACAAAGCAAACATATTGTAATAAAATTCTCACATAAAAACACTGTTTACCATTACATGGCAATAAAAAAATAAAGTATCAACTAATACAAGTATAAAAACCATCATAAAGGATAAAAGATATATATGGTATAAGTACACATTATCGACACCCGCTTCCTTTGAGAGCAACAATGAATAAAAGATCAATATTTGATAAGGGATAATGCTGCATTGGTGGACAATGACGTGAAAATGGTAATGGGAGTTAACAAGTCATACTATAATAACAGTGCAATTGATCATGGACAACAATATAACAATGCATTCTCTTCTAGTATTTTAGTTTATATTAACTTAACCCAACCCAAAACACCTCGATCGATCACATGTGTCTACACCTAAAACCATATGTTCTTGTGAATAAGTCTTATTCCTTATTTTATACTTTTATGTAATAATTCTATTTTTTAATTTATATATAAAAATTATATAATGTCTTCGAGGAAATTAGTAACTACATATACATCCACATAATACACGTACGTTGAAATATACATAGCAATAAAAGGTCGGACCATGATCCTACATAAAATAAAGGCTTAACCTACTGCCTTTGTGGATTTCTCGCGTGTACTAAGCATAGTTATAAGTTGTCACATACCTATAACCACTCAGACATATACTAGGGATAATCGTGATACTTTCACACCAATTCTATAGTCCCAAACCCAAAATAATATAAAAGGATCAACCTATGAGCTTTACATAGATATAATGGGTATTACATTACGTAATGTTCAAGGTAAATATAGCCAAGTCAAATCCGCATCATCACATCAGGATATCGGTCTCCGTCGATCGCATCCCCTTAAGGATATACCTTCTAGTGCATATACCATGAGTATACACGCTCGATATGTTGTGTATCATATACTAATGAAGTAATTATACACAATTAAAGGGTATGCTACTTATCTCAATAATATTACTTAATTTACTTCTATCAATTACAACTCTTAACCAAATCAGAATTCTCATTCTTCAATTCTAATTTACTATAAGTAAAGCCCATCCCAAAAGTAGACTCACAAGCCAAAACTTATACCTTAAAGTCTATCCCAAGTCATATACCATCCTATGGATTCTAAAACCCAACCTTTTACGGTGTAAACGAACATTGTACACATTCCAAAAGTCACTTGAATTATTCCATCAACATAATTATTTTCATTTGTTAAATAATAATAATAATTATTATATTGAGTTACGTTAATTCCAACCATATAATAAATAACACCATATTTTTAGTGACATCACTAGTCATTGTAAATAACTACACAAAATTATACAAAATTATAATTTATTTAATTTATGAGGTATTATGTTCTTACCCTCTAAAATGAGGAATTTCGTCCTCAAAATTTAAATTTCATTACTTGATTAGAATAAATTTGGATATCTCGCCCGTATGTTATCCACTCTCTCCCATTTAGACTTTGTCTCATTATGATGTTCTCACTTCACTCCTACTAACATAATAACCTTCGAATGGAATTCCTACTCTCTTCGGTCAAGTTTGACTATGGTCTCTCCTCATAACTTGCATCGGGTTGTAGTTCAATGTCGTAATTGTACTGGTAGACATCCTTTACCACTAAAAACCTCCTCACCATCGACACATTAACAAGATCATGTAACCTTTGTAGGTGGTTAGGTAATGCCTATTCATAATCCACCAAGGCTACCATGTCTAAAATTATGAAGGGGCTAATGTAACAGGGTTCCAACTTCCCCTTAGATCATAATCTAACACTCCTTTCATTGGGGAGACTAGTAAAAGGACTTGGTTCCTTGCCTAAAACTCCAATTTTAATTGTCTCTTATCGACGTAACTCTTATGCCGATCATGTAAAGTATTCATATGTGATCGTATGAGTTCTATTTTCTCTATGGTGTTCCGAATAATATTTGGCCATAACATCCCGTGCTCTTTAAATCCATCCAATAACTCTTGAATGGTATGGTCATCTATATAGTTCTTTATACTATTCCATACCAATAGTGTGTTAATAGCTGTTGTTCTAAGAAACCTCCACATTGGATATATGTTGATCCCACCCGCCTTAGAGATCCAACACAGAAGGTGAGAGCATATCCTCTAAATTATGGTTCACCCACTCAATTTTTCCATCACACGGAGGTTGAAAAGATGCACTCATACTCGGTTGTACTCTCCTAGACTCATGAAAATCCCTCAAGAATCAAGGTATGAATGTACTGTTCGGATTGGGCACAAGTTCATGTAGTATTCCATAGTCTCGTATAATATCTATTAAAAATAATTTGGCATACATCTTGACAATGAAATCTCTCCAAACTAAAATAAAATTATCAATCTTTGTATACCTATCAATGATGACCCAAATCAAATCATGTACTCTCGAGTACCATGAAAGTTTCACTATAAAGTCCATAGAGATTCTCTCCCACTTCCACTTAGGAATATCCAAAGGTTGTATGTCCCCCGTCGATCATTGATATTCCACCTTTACTAGGTGATAGGTGGCACGTATAGACATAAACTCTGTAATATACTTTTTCAACCCGATCTGCCAATACATTATATGCATGTCTTGGCTAAAACAATCGTGAGCTGTGAGTTTTGTCTAAAATAACTCTTCTTAGATCAAAATTCTATGGCACAACTATCTATCCCTAAATTATCAACTTGTCATCCGAATTGATAGAGAATGAAGGAACTTCACCTATCATTATCCATCATACCTTCTCCTAGAAAAACGAGTCTAAATGTTTTTATTGTCTTACCCGTGTTACCATTGCTACCGTAACATCCACTAATCTCAAAAGGCATTCAATAAATATAAAGACCGGGTGCTCCATTGTGCTTCCCATATATCTTGTAAGTCCTCTCCATATTCTTTTTATAATAGTGTCAATGTAACTATTGGTCATCGACATAATGATTCTATCGCCAAATTTGCCTTTCCTAGGTGCTACAGAATATAGATATAATAATCCTTCACAACCTTAACCATCTCCTCTATCTCACATTCAGTTCTCTCTGTGTAAACACTTATTAGAGACTCTTGTGGTGAGAATACGACATGAACCTCTCACCCAATAGATAATGTCTCCCAATTCAAAGGTAACTACTTTTGCTATTAACTCAAAATCATGAATGGGGTAATTACCATCATGAGACTTTATCTCTCAGGATGTATATGTCATAGGTCTTTCCTCTTGCATCGGCGCACCTCCCAACCCTTATAATGATGCAAATCTATATACCAAATACTTCACACACACCTTTGGTAATGCAAGGACACTTGCGGTGGTAAGATTCTCCTTGAGTTCCTCGAAAACGCTCTGGAAATCCTTGTTTCGCACCGATGGTACTCCATTCCTAGTGGGATGTGTTATACGTCACAAATATTGTATATTTGTACCATTTATTCTTATGCATTCTAGAACAATTATTTTTCTATATCCTAATTTTATGCTCAGATATTGGTTTACCTTGGTTATATATATATATATATATATATATATATATATATATATATATATATATATATATATATATATATATATATAATATGTGTGTGTGTGTGTGCTTTTCGAGGTTGATATGAGCTTTTGTAGGTATTTGAACTTTTAATGAAGCATTTGGTTGCGTTTTGGGATAGTTCTATAATTTGACACAATTTCAAGGGAAATTTCGTAATTGCTTAAAACATCTCCTCACTGGTGGACTTCTATGGAAGCGTAGTTCGCTGAGTTAGCTTAGCATGGCCATATATTCTGTCACATTTTTGTGTTCTGATGATGAAGTTAGAGTGATTTCCATATAGTGAAAATTCTCCATTTTTAAGAGGAAATGAGGCAGAAAAAGAAAGCCCCAAATGATCAATGAAAAAGGCTTGATCTATCGTCCCTTCCCATTTTTTCATGGAAAGAAGATAATTGGCATATTTCACTTAGACCAATCGATTGACAAAATTAGTTAATCGATCGGGTATGCAAGATATTTGGAATTTTTTCTGATTGGTTTCTTTCATCTTTTCTTCTAACCCCACTTAATATATATATGTATGTTGGATATATTAGTTGATATCATTCATTTTGTACTAGTTTAGGGTTTAGATTGGATTTTGGAGCTTTTCCTTCTCTCACCTAGGAGTTTTCAATTTAGGTATGTAAAGCCTTTATACATCTTCTACTTCCTTAATTCAAGTTCTCATAAGTGATTTAAAGCTTCTCTAATTACATTTCTTTCTTTGATAATCTGGTTTACCTAAATATTTATTGTTTTCATTTAATTCCATGTCATTTAATATGCTTCCTATCTACATTAGTTTAGGTTGTGATGTTTGTACTCACCTTAGATTAAACGGTTGCTTTGATTTGATGTTGGAATATACTAGTTTAAATCGCTTAGATTGTTCTTAATTTTATGACAAGGAGATTTAATAGTGTATATCATGTATGTGTCGCATTTACAATATTGCGTGAATCATTTCGGGATTTTTGTTCATGATAAAATCATAGTAGGTTGTAATTAGAATTAAGAGGTAACGGCTCTAGATTTGATTAATTTATGAAATGAGATTTGATCTTGATAAAGTTTTCTTCTCATATTACCATTTATACTAATTAACCCGAGGTAAGAGATTTTAAATATCTAGTTTTTTCTTCTTTAGATTAATCTTAGTTTAAATACATGCCTAAAATAATATTTTGTTAAGACTCACCTTTCACACTTTTATTTAGAAGTAATAAGTCAACTAATGTCTAGAAACATTCCCTATGTATTCAATAACCCGACTAACCACTATACTTCGGTAAAGAATGTAGTTATATTTAAGGTTTTGTATTTGTTATGGGATCTGGAAACAATAATCAATTATAACTTACACGAACACTTCATTTCAAATCCAATGCGAACTAAATGGTGCCATTTTCTAAAGAATTATTTTTAGATTGTAACTTATTAATTATTTCATAATATTTTTCTGCTATTTTTTTTCTTTGCTAACAAGTTTTGTAGGACTTCTACATTTGAGCTCCAAGAAATGATTGAATATATCGTCAATATGTCAATTTTTGGATTTTGTCATCTTGAGATTATTAGGGTAAGCATGTCTTATTGTAACGTTTTAGGTAATCGTAATTATAATTATCATAAACCCAACAAACCTATGACTTTTGGTGAAAACTAACAAAGTCAGAACCTTGAAACATCTAAAATGACTTTAGGTGGGTATTATAAAATTCAAGTAATGGATTATAGGAATTTTGAGACTGATTTTTTCGATAGTGGGCTACAAAATCCTTATAATAACAATGTTGAAACTAATTGCATCTAGTTTCAAAATTATCATAATAATTATGTGATAGTAGTGTCGAGGATATTTATCAACCTTTTCATTTTAAAGAATCATTACCTCTTCCTATGATGTTGCATGAGATCTTGAGCATTCCTGAGAATGAAACGTGTGAAAACTATTATTGGGAAGAGAATCATGAGTAGTAAAAATATTTATATGGATTATTTGAATCTGATAAATATTTTTCTCTTGAGACTTTTGAAGTTGAGTAATATTTTGAGCAAAATAAGGAATCGATGCCTAATTTGGAACAAGCCATTCTTCACTTAACCCATGACATTATAGATAACGAAAGTAAGGAAGAAATGGATGTAATAACCATTTTCTATGAAATGATTTCTTATTTTGAAAAAAAAGGAGGTTGAGACTTGTGTTTCACCTCAAACAATTATAGAACTAAATTTCACTGAAAATGATTCTTTATCCTTTGAAATTCCATCTTTGAGGGATGGTGAGTCATCTATCGGGATTGAATACTTTTTTCTCCACTTTCATTGTCCATTTCTAAACCGTTAAAATTATCCCATGATTCGGTTGAAAATAATAAAATGTTTAACCCTTTCACCAATGAGTATTACATACTTGAGTTTATTTTCATAAAGGTACTCTTGCCTCTATCTATACCAGCTCCCATTTCAATTGCAAAATCGATGGGAGGAAATTCAGTTTTTGTTAGATCCCATGTATTCTCGTCACCCATTCAATCCAAACACCCCATCATCCACCACAAACTTGTAACTGGCGAAGGTTAATTTCTTATGCCTTATACATACCTTCCATTGTTCAAACTGAATTTATATTTTCCCGAAGTATTCTTCAAATGAGGGAGCGTCGATTATCCATAAAATTAAAATTGCATTTTAAGTCGACCTCAAAAATTTCAGCTTCCGGTGTATAGTAAGTTAAAAGTTCCAATTGTAGGTTTTACATTTTAGGTTAATTTTTCTTTTTACTTATTATCTCATGTAATTAGTTAAGATTTTTTTATTCTTTTTGTTATGCTTTGTGATAACATCTTTTGTAAAATCCTCGGACTTATATTTTCTATATTTGGTTAATATCATTTATTCTCTTTTTAACATAGTTCGTGATTCCCGTTGAGCACAATCCTAGGTTTAAGTTAGGAGGTTGGTATATTCTTTCCATTTCTTTTTAGTCGATTGATTGATCATATGTTCTTTCCATGTGTGCTTTCGTTAAAAAAAAATGATTTTTTCCAAATATATATATATATTTTTCTTTTTTCTCCTTTATTGGGCATTTTACCTTTGTTTTTGATGATAAATTTTAAAACATGCCTAATCCAATAGATAATCCAGTCTTGCAATTTCTTGATTTTAGAAGTTATTAGACTTTAGTCCTTAAGTTGATGATATTACGAAAAATTTCATGAATTAAACTTTAAACCCGTGAGTACATGTTGTTTTCATATTTAAACAATTTTTATAATTCAATAATCTTTTATTGCATTTGTATATACTTACACTGAGTGAGCATTGTGCCTTTATTAATTTGTGAATGTTTATACATTACTCTTTCATCCTTAAAAATGTTAATTTGGGTGGTAATTCCCCAATTCTTTCTTTTGATTGTTCATTAATTGAGTTCATATTGTAATTTTTTACATGAGCAAGATTTTCAAAGTTATTTTGACTAGAGAATTGTGTGAATTTTAGAAAATCATGGCCTATTTTTTTTATTTACACCCATATTAACCTCGACCTAACCTTAAACTGAATAGATAAAATAATGGAAAAATGGTCATTCGAATGATAGGAGGGGGTCGTTAAAAGTGAGATTGGATGTCATGAGTAGCAAGGTTCAAACGTCCTTCGAATGAGATGTTTATGCATAATAGTGGCAGGTCGCTGGAAGATCATGTGAAACCAAGCTCCGGACGAGGTGGATATGTAATTCGAGTGACATGGGCTTATCGTTTGAACGACGTAGATCAAATTTTTTTAATCGAATTTCTCTTGTACGCTGTCACATTTTTTACCATTGGGTCTTTGTGCTGTCAAGCCCAGATCAACCCAGATTGGGCAAAACGGGAATTTAAGGTCTTGGGTGATTTATTAAGTCTTGTTTTGCCATTTTATTGAACAAAATGCAAGAATAAAGAGAGGGAAGATGGTTATTTTCAACCATGGGAGGGCTTCTCCCACCACTCCTCCACTATTATACAACCATAAAACACCATCCTCTTACTGTAATCCACCATATTTGAAGTATTTACACCCATTTTCACCGTTGTGGGAGAAGATTTGCTAATTTTTAAGGTGTTTTTGGAGAAGATGATGAGAGCTTCCATGGAGTTTCAAGTTGGTGTTTCTTGGAAGCTTGGATGGAGCACATTTTGGAGCATTTTTTAAGGATGAAATTTGTAACCCCCTTTGGAGATGGGGGTTGCTCCTCGTTCACTAACATTCCTACAACCATTTGGAGCTATTAGAGGTAGGGGTAATTTATCTTTAGTAATTAGACTCTATTTTGCATTATTTATAGTCTTGTAGTTAGATTACATGAGTAGTATACATGTGATTAGATGATAAAATTATGTGTAGTAAATAAGAAAATTTTATGGAATAAAAATATTGGAAAATGCTATTTTATTTAAAGTAGAGAATGGGTAAATATTTTAAAGTTTTGATGTATTAAAATTTAATGTATTTTTATAGAATTGGCATATTTTTTAGAATGATTGATGTTAAACATTTTACGAAATAAAATGTTTGTAAAATAATGATTTATTCTGGAAACATTGGTGAAATAATGTCTCTTGCAAAAATTAAGATTTAATGAAAAATAGGCATTTGTTGAGTTTGAAGAAATTAAATGTCCTTTATGCCTTGAAAATGTTTTTTTTACAAATATGATGAATTTTTAGAAAGATAAATATGTTTAACCCATTTAATAAGATTTTAAGGTTTAAAATCCATCTTCTCATGCATATAAACTTAAAGTATTTTTACATTAAGTGTATAAAAAAGTATAAATAAGGCTCATAATAAAAATAGAAATTCTTGTCATCAAGGTGTGTGAAAAGGGGTTAAAGGTATGATAAGTACATAGTCGCAAGAGTACATGTGTTGATAAAAAAATGGTGTTTTATATAAAAGTATTCTTTATGTGTAATTATATTTCTTGAATAGAGAAAGTAAATAAATGTGTGATTTGAAAAGTGGTTAATAAAGGTATTGAATAAGTGTTAACGGGTAAAGATTGGAAGGTTGGTGTGTATAACTCAACAATGTTGTAAAGTCTGACACTTATAAAATTGGAAAGGAAATAATGAGGTAAAGATGTTTACAGTTTAGAAGAATATTACTCGAAGGGGTAAAAAGGTGTTTGGGTGTTAAAAAAACTTAAGAAATTAGAGTGGGTAGCTTAATGGTGTTTTGGGATAATTAACAGTTATCGAAATGGAATAAAACATGAGTTTGGAATCAAATGGGTAAAATGATAATTATCCTTAATGTGGAACATTTTTATGAAATCAAAATGTTGGAAATCGTGTTACACAAATTGGTCCTAAAGGAATATGATTTTTCGAATTAAATCAAGGTTAGAGTCTAATGGATATGAATTGATAATTTCAAAGTGTAACACAAGTTGGGGTGAAACCTTGGGTTCTGGCTTTGGCCGGGTAAAAGGAATGTTGGAATAATGTGAACATTTTTAAAATGTTAAAACACATGTAAAATAACTCCGATGACACCTGTAAAATTAAGGAGGGTTAGAAACCCTAGGGTGAAACACCCAAAACAACTAGCCTAGCATATGGTGTGAATAGCCGGCGGTGTGGAGCTTGTTGAAGTATCCAGTATTTGAAATTTTTTGAGAAAAGATAATGGAATAAGGAAGCTACCAAGAAGTGGGTTGTGTGGTGAAATGTGTTAATACAACCTAACTTGAATGATATAATAAATGTTTCGGTATATGTTAAAATGGACAAGAAAATATGTAATTGATTAATGTTCATAAGGTAAGGAAACAAGTCAAGTAATTGGGTAAATGGGAAGTTAAGCATCCTAAGCGGTTAAACCCATAATTAACACAAAAATGTGTTGTAAAAGGTTTCCAAAGGTTAAATGAGAATTTTCTAACATTGTTTTCACGTGTGTTGAAGGGTGGGTTTCAACGAAAATAATAATGTGTATTGAATAAAATGAAATGGGTGATTACGGTAAAGAAGTGGTTTTCAGTGAAATCAAGTATAGTGGTTTCAAGTACTGAGTCGTGTGTATTATATAAATTAAGAAATGCTAAAATAAGGAAAAGGAATTTTTTTGTAAGATTAAGGTAAATTAATCTGTCAAAATAAGGTTTTTGGAAGTAATAATGTTTCATGCATTATGTATATGTATATATATGTTTATATATGTACACGTTAGTTGCATGTGCATGTAGGCATAATGTGTTAGAGTCTTCTTTCTAATGTTCGATTCTATGTTGCATTTGTATATTTTCCACTGAGCACTTGTCTCACACCCACACTTTGTTACGACGGGTTGGGAACGATTTTGTATTTTAAGAGCGTTATATAGGTAAGTACTTTCTTTATTTTACATTAGGAACTTAGTATGCTTGGACTTCGGGGTGCTCCCCATGGGTCCCTCACACAGTTTATTATGAAACTAGAATCACATGCTAAACAAGTGAAACATTAATTAAAATGAAACTGGACTAGTAACATTATATAGGTCGTTTCACCTCACTTCACACATAATGCTCGAGTTCGATCGGGTTGACTATGGGTAACCCATAAATCAGGGTCAAGTCTTTACAAATGGTATCAGAGCTCTAGGTTCAAGGTTCCTTTCGAGAGTGACTTGGTGAGGTGGGTACTGGATCTTTCAATGTCGGTGTCAGAGGGGGCAGTCATGCTACCTTGGTGATGGTTTAGTTCGTGTCCTGGACTTTAAAATCATAGAACTTAGCATGACAATGAAGTTAGTACCAAGTTCCACGCCACTAACTTGATAGTTATTAATCACTTCTATACTTCTGATTAGAATTATAATAGTTTATGGGTGTCCATGGAATCCAATATTGGTGACAGTATGGTTGTTAGTGTGAGGTGCTTATATTCCAGTTATTGATAGCGTCGAGTCTTTTTAGATACTCATCGGGTGAAATGAAGCCTATTGTGTAAGTGGCACTAGTTTCATATAATCAATGGTAGATGTTGATTGTTAGGGTGTCTTGATAAGGCACTGATGATCAGTGATTAAAAACGGTATATAGCCTTTAGGTGAAGCGCTTATGGGTAGTTAACGCCAATGATGTGATTCGAAAAATTTGATCCCTGGGGTGATATTGAAATTGATGGTAGTTCGATGAACATGTGGAGTTTATAGGCTAATAGTGGAAACATCATGATATTTTGGTTAAGATGTATTGTGTGATAACTTTGATGATGAGAGTAGCCTTAGTAGTGGCAACAATGAGTAACTTCTTGGCAACCTAGCTATAAAGGTTGTGTATTTTATGTATGGAGACTAGATGACTGAGTGGCGTTCATAAGTATTGATCATGTGGTGAGAGAGTATTTGGGTGCCTTAGTTGAGGACTTGGGTTTAGTGTATCGTGGTTATAATGTGGTATTAAGCAATAAGATTTCATGTGGCTTTTGTGGTGTGGGCCTTAGTGTTTACACGCAATATCCGAAGTCCCATATCCTACCAAGATCTATATAGTCATGTTAACTCGTAGGTTAGTATGTGGTATGATGTTTATATAGTGAGTTAATTTAGTTGTTATAGTAAAACATTTTTTGAGGATTAAGTGAGGTAGTCCCTGAGGCTTATAGGTTACAGGCGATGTCCTATACCCCGTCATAATCCGTAGTAGCATTTATTTTGGTTTGTGGTGACTTATTGTCAAGAACTCTTGGGACAATGATAAGATTATTATCTATGCGTAGAGGCTCATTTAATCTACCGTTGTATTGGATGGGTATGATAAAATACTAGTGTGAGTGTAGTTCAAAGGAACTTTGAGGTTCCCCTTGGACAAATTGTGTGTGGTGTCATTAAGGATAGAGATTAGATGTTGTGACGTCTTGAGGTCCTTAATAGTTAAGGGGAAACATACGTAGAATAACGTAGACCGATGTCTTTGTAAGCACCGAGTAATCGTAATGTGGGTATTAAAAGGTTTGTAGGGAGCACCTACAGTGATAAAGGTATGGATGATGAAATCTTATCGAGACTTGAGGACGATTACATGGAATGCGTTTAGTATCCTTAGGAGACTAATTAGTTTGGTATGAAGGATAATTAGCAACCGTGTAATGATTGTGATCAGGTCATTATCCCGGGTTGCTGGTCATATAATATACGTTCCAGGTGTGGCTTGCCAAATTGTCACAGATGGGTAGTATAATCCCTAAGGTAGGGCCACAGTTTGTTTCATTTTAAAAGTAGTGCTCGGAGGTCATGGTAGTATGGGTGTGATGATAATCGGTTTTTGAATGTACTAAAATATTTATTCGGGACTTGAGTGATGACACCACGTGGAGAGTTCAAAATGGCAACCATAGTGGGGTAACATCTAAAGAAGATTATAATGTCGACATGTGTTGACGGTATATGCTAGGGTAGCCTTAGCAATGTGAAGATGAGTTCTTGGGACGTCCTTCCAAGACAGTTCAAATTAGATGATGTAGCCCTATATGGATATTTACTACCCTTAGAATGTCTATGGCGGCAAGTGTAGTTGCCACATAAATTCTATGTGGGCAGAAATCAAAAGATAGTTTGGTGGCAGCCTCGTGTGGTCAAAGTACACGGTGAGGTGAGTGACTCTCTTAAACTAGGTAATGCCTATGCGAGTTTGGGATTTTTATCAAGATATGATAAGTCAAATAATAACCTAGGTTTAGTAAGTTGGTGACTTTATCATAAATAATTGGACAAGTCCAATGTATATAAGGGTGCGAGGTACCCACCAATTAGAAGAGTTCATGTATGCCAACGATGTGAAGGGTAGGGAATTTCTCCCAACGATGGAATTTGGGTGTTGAATTCCTAATGGACTACCGATTCATAAACTGCTTTCGTATTACGAGAATGAATGGTTGTGCTTCAATTCGTCATGGCTAGTAACCCAAGTCAGGGTATATGGCTAGGATTTGTACTCGATGAGAATGCCGAGGATGAGTGACGTGAACTCAAGCATATGGCGTAGGTTCACTTCCATAAATCATGGATGCTTATGGGCATTTTTTTGGGGCACATTTACTTTCTCCCTCTAACTTTCGTGTGTCCCTTTCAAATTATGTAATTGGGGATCGTTATTCTAAGTTACTTGGTGACTCGAATTGGCTCCATGTCATGGTACGGTATAATTAGGCCTGAAAAAGAATGGTGGATCGGGTATGGTTAATGAAACTCGATTACTAGGTACGCCCTAGCTATGGTATTCTTGCTGTTGCACAAAGATCTGTTTGTGGGTGGCTGTACATTCAGCCACATAGTTTACTCGTACTGTTGATCTTACTTAAGATTAGTGGACTTTTGAATGGTCGGAACGACAGTCAGTACTTTTAATTGTAAAGAGCGTAATAATGACATGAGGATAAGGTATTGTGTTTGAAATTGAGGAAAACTTATTATACTATGTTGCTTTGCCACGGTAAGTGGACTAGAGTTAGGCCATAGAGAGTACTCAAAGGTGAGACACATAGGTTAGTACTAGGTTCATCATAGTGACACAGTAGAAGGTGTAAGATGAGCGCACGATGATGGCTTTATGAGAATATCACTTCTTGGAGTGAGAAATTAGCATATTATGGTTATTGACAAGCTCATGCTAGTTGATGGGTTTGAGTAGCCTAAAATTTGTGGGACATGGGATTTATCGGCCTAAAATCGAATTTATTTTTGATAATGAATACGATCATTGGTTGTTTTTCGATACACATTAAGTGAGTGTTGATCTCTACAGGGGATTTTCTAATAGAGGCCCCAGTATGCCTTGGGTACTGCCATACGTTGTGGTAAAAAAAAATTCTACTTGATCATAAGTTGAGTGGAGACTGAGAGTTGATTATGTGAAGTTCATGGTTAGCAGGACAATGAGAATTGAGCATGTTGATTATTTATGAACCTTAGTGTTGATAACTTTAATGATTTTATCTTCGAGGATATATGTGGCTTAGAGTAGAAATTGGTGAACTCCATAAGATTGAGGATTAATGAATCGAGAATTTCGAGGATGAAATCCCCCATGGAGGTAAGTTTGTAATACCTAGTTCCACTAATTCAATTGAGTCATATATAGATTATTCTGAAGAGTAGTTAATAATGATTATGAGAGAATTGTGGGTCAAAAATCAAATTGATCAAATAATGGAAAAAAGGGTCGTTCAAACAATAGGAGGGGGTCAATATAATACATATTAGAAGTCACAAGAAATAGAGTTCAAGCGACCATGAAACGAGATGTTTATGCATAATAGTGGTTGTGGCCATCCCGAGATATTACCTATCCCCGAGGCACTTATGGGGGAAAAAGGGAGAGATAAGGGTCCTGCGCCCCTCGCTACATTATGGAGTGCTTCGGTTATCATCGATTTTGGAGTGATGTAAAAAAGATAGAGTCACCAACCTATTTTGCACAAAACAGGCAAAAGAACACATCGCGTCCTCGAGAGAGCGACTTTAATGACAAACTGATGCTTGCAAAATAGAACAGAGGTTCGGGGGTTAAGTTATGGAATAAAAAGGTGTTAGGAATAATGATATAAAAAATAGGACAGTAATCGTTCTCGTACCATCACGTCAAGTACATAATAAGAAAATAGAGCTAGTAAAGAGAGAGAAAACACAAGATAGAGAGTGGTTTAGCTATTAAAATGAACCTACATCTACTTTGCTGCCCCATTCTGATTATATGTGTTATAGTATAGGTTTATAATGACTTAATAGGAAATGTAGATGAGATAAGAGAGTATATTTCTATGACGGTTCCGGGAGTGCCGGAGAGATGACCGTGATGTCGATGAGTAGCCCCTAAGTTGTACTCAGGGATGTAGAGTGTTTGGCAATGCCTACAGAAGTGTAGTGGTCTCTGGACTAGGTATGAGTACAAGAAATGAACCCGGATCCCCTATATCAAGGTGTGGACCTCTATTTATAGGAGGTGCATATGTTGTATTGTTGTTATGAGGCTGCGACCAGCTAAGCGGGCAAGCTGGGGCCACACCCTATAGCATGTTAGTCCACGGCATATACAAGTAAGACCGCAGTCTGTATATGTAAGACTACAACAGTAAGGCTTCGGCTCATGCCTATTATAATCCTTCTGCGACAGGGGACCTATATTTTTCATATCAATAAGCCCTCAAGTCATAGTGCCAAGAGATAACGATTGGGGATGTAGCTGAGTAATTACGTCTTCTCTTTTCAAGTTACCGCGACCATTTAAATGTGACACTTTATCTTCCCATGTCTTCTTATATAAATGGAAACTGGTCTTGGCCTTCACTACATTTCCAAATCCTTGAGAGTAAATCGATGGAAATTTTTTTCCATTTCTTCCTTTGAACTTTCCGAAGATCTTTAGGCAATAGTATCCCCAGCGGCTTATGATTGAGGAATTGGTGGTTCAAGGCTGAGAAACACCCAAGTCTTCATTTCTCGTTGGTTTCCAGGTATCCTTCAAATCAAAACATCCTCTGTAGTTTTATAATTCCATATTTTTTACTGTTCTTCTTGTTTTTTATTTATAAATGAACCATTTGAATCCATATTTTGCAAAATAACCATGTTAACCAACTGATCATCACTTGCATCCACGCTATATATTCCATAATGACTTGTACTCATTTAAAATCCTCAATTTTCTCAGTGTTAATAAAGAACTTACTTCAAATAGAATACATTTTTAATCAGTAGAATGAACTATTAATTCTCCATGTTGATTCGAGTAATAAAGTTTACTAGATAAGGTTAGAGTTTTAGGGTTTTTGAATTCCCTCTACTTGTGTAGGATAAATTTTGTTGGACTTAGAATCTCATAAGTTAAAGACATACCATTAAGTTCTTGATGTTCTTTAGCGAACCTTTCAAAATCTAGGGCTTCGATCTTTAGATTAGGTGACCTTAGTTATCAAACTGTTTAAGAGTTTGGTTGCGACAGGTAGCATATTCTCGTGCTACTTGGCTGCGGCATCATATCAACACTTGTATAATAAATACCCTTTTGCCCCTAGGGTTTAGCCTTAGGCTAGTAGCCGCAGCTTTTTACCGATAAACTAAAGGACTATGGCATGTTAAGACATACCTAATGTCTCCTCCCCCAAAAACAATATGTCGTAGCAGTAACTGTTGTAATCTCTAAGATTCCAATGCCAAACACTTAGTGTAGTTAGACTTTTTTGTTGAAACATATATTTATCTTTCAAACTTGGTTATTATGTTGTTACTGTCGCGGCCTCTAAGAGAATTATCTGACCATACTGGCTGCGGCACCTAATAGCGGGCATTCTGTTTTACATGTCTTTGTGCAGCCATATGAGTTGGAATCTTGATGAATTTCTGAACGATTTCTGGAACAAACATTTTGGAGTTTCTGCTCCCGAACTACCTTCCGTGCGTCCTTTAAAGACATTTGGGACTTGGCTGCTCAAAGATTTCCCAAATTACGTCATTTTAGATTCTAACTCCATAAATTCCACTTGTAGGAAAGATACTAAGGTAATGGAAGAGGAAACCCACTCAAGTAGAAACCCTATGGACCTTGATGCCGTGGATGTTGGGCCTTTTGAGGCCAGGGACACACCTTCTGGACCATCTAACCGAGTAGAGAGACCACCTACAACATTAAACATCCGTAGCATTATGACTCGGGAATGGGTTGACCAAGTTGCTAAGGCATTTGAGTTTCCAAAAAATGTGATCCACTCAGCCCCTCCACTAAACAAATGGCATGATTCGTTATTGATGATGATGGGGTTTGATTACCCCTTCATACTTTAATCTATGGGCTACGGCTACATATTCCAGTACCAATTAGGAGAATCTTCAACACCATGAAGCTATCCCCAGCCCAAGTAGATCTGAATGGATGGAGGGAAATTCTTGCACCTATAGTTTTATGGAAGAATAAATTTATGAGGGAAATAACTCCCACAGAGTTCTTCCACTTTTACAAATCAAAGGAGAACTCTGTAAGGTTTGCGTGGTATTATTACTTTTCCCTTCGCCATAATGATGAAACCCTTCATACTGGCAGACCCACCAGTGTAAAAAATTGGAAGGGAAAGTATTTCTATGTTTTTAGAGAAGTGTGGGAGATCCACCCAGATGAGTATGATAGAGAGAAATCATTCAGGATGCCGTAGCAGTGTGGACGCCCATCCAAACTAGGTAAATAAGGTTGTAGACCTTTGATTATACATTGTGTCATGTTTCCATAGTTTTTCATATTCCTTCTATTGGTTTGTACCAACATTGAACTTTTGTGCAGCTATGGACAATTTTACCCTAAGTGAGCGGTGGAAGAGCAGAATAAGAATAGTTGCGGCCATAAGTGTTAACGACAAAAAAATTAGCACCTTGGTGTAATACCCCGTATTTTTATGCTATATTAATTTGGGGATTTATTAAATTTAATGTGATTGAATTATTTAATAAAAATCCAGAAATTAATTATGTTATAATTATTAACGTGACAAGAGTTAGTAATTATGAGAAATTTGTTGAGTATTACTAATGAGAAAAGTAATATATTATATTGGTTATATTGAATGTCATGAGTGAGTTAAATGATAATTTCGAAAATTTAAGTCGGAACGTGCTCGTTTCGCGTCGGGACTAAATTTTGATAAATAAAAAGTGAATATTTTATAAGTTGCCTGTATGGTCGTTTTGAGTGCGCCAACGCGTCCGGAAGGGTCGAGATAGTCAGAAAAGTGTACCCGGGGGTTTAGTTTGGGTCTCGGGGCTTTTTAGGCCTAATTGGTACCCCGGGAGGGCGTTTTGGACATTTCACCTTTTTGGGTAATTAAACCCACGAAAATACCAAAGGTTATATCAGATATCTGGATTGTCATCTAGGTTTAGAAACTCTAAACACAAATGACGGCCATAGGCGAGGGAAGAAGAAAGCTCCAAGGCAATCCAAGGCCCCAAAAGTCATCCGTTCGCACCACAACCACCACCACCGCGTAGATCACGCAACGGGCTACGCAACCACACCAAAAACATCTGCAAATCAGAATGTCGAAAATCCCAGGAAAGTGTTTATCTTGCTATTTTCGTTGGTGCAATTTCCATATTAGTTTAGGAAGGATTAGGGATGAAATATATGGAAGAAAACTCAATTTGTGATAGGAAAATCCATGTAGTATTGGTTTATATGATGATTCTGGAAACCTTGCCATGTAGAGGACTTTAACCAAAAAATTTTGATGATATTAAGAAGGAAATTCTGGAGAAAAATTTGTTAGAAATCTGTTTAAGAAAATTCTAGTGTTCTTGATAATTAGATATAAATTTTGGGTCGAAAATCCATGTTTAAATGATGAATATGTACATGCCTTACGTTAGAAACATCTGGTATATTGTTATAATGTTAGTAGTAGAATTCTTGGGACGTTTGGGGTTGGAAAACATGGATTTGGATGAAGAAAAATGGTAGAACCCGTAACTGCAATTCTGCAGAAATCGAAATACCTCCTTAATCGATCGATCGAAGGTTCGATCGATCGAGCCCCAAACCTCGATCGATCGACCCCTCCTGGCAGACTCCTATTTCCCTTGTTTAATTAGTTAAACTAAATTTATCATGAAATAATTCTCGGGTATTCTTAATAAAATGTTTTGGGAGATAGGAAATACCAGTAGGACATATGAATAAGTGTTGGGAACTTTATTATAAGACGAGAAGTTTACTTTTGGGATAATTATATAATGAACGATGAAACTACGTATTTCAAGTGAGAGATTACGGCGAATAGCTACGACAGTGAATAGAGGTATACCTACTGAATTTTCTACTTGGAAGGATAGAGTCCACGAGTGTCACGTAATAAGTGAGAAAACTCTTCGAGTTAAGGTTAGAGATGAAACCTTGTACGTAATACTAATAATGTGAAATTAAGGATAAATGTTGTAATTATGGGTGACGAGAGGAACCTATATTAATATGATAAAAGTGGTATATTTATATGATTGTGTGTACATATATTATATACATGTGAAAATCATGCCCACGCTACTTGTTATCCCTGAGGTTACCGCGCTGGGACAGTCTTATCTCTATGGGACCTTTATGGGGGATATTGACTTGTACCCTAGAAGATAGATGTCCTTGGTACAGGCTATCGATGTGATAGTTCAGACGGTCCTAAGAGACGCAGGCATGTGCCATCCTCTTAGAGACTTGGAATCTATTATTCGCCTCAATTTTGTTTGTGTATGAGTTAATACAATTCGAGAGTGATTCCGATTGTATTCCCCTTAATAATGAGTGATATGGGGTTTTGGATAGTAGAGTATGCCCGCACCATAGTTTATTTGGGGTGCTGTTATAATATATATATTATACGAGTAGTTAATATATATATGAAATTCTGAAATTTGGAAGTACTTACTGTGAATTGATAAGTAGGGCATGGTTGATGACTCAAATAGTAAATACTTGTTTTGTGAAAGTATAATATGACATTGGGAAACTTTATAAATTAATAAAGCTAAAACGAGAGTTGTGTTGCTAATTGGAAGTATTCTTTTTAAACAATGATATTGTTCGGTTTTGAAATTTTATGAGTAAGTAAGATAAGCTAAATTTTTGGGAAGGTTAGTATGGTAAAATGATAAGATAAACCGTTGGGAAGGTTAGTACGATAGGCGTGCACATTAGAAGAGAGGTGAGAATTTCTCAAGAGAGTGTCGCTCTAATATGTTGTTGCATTGGCCTGTATCAATTTAAATACTTGCTAAACGTATTTTAAATCAAACACACTTTCGGGCTCTGACCCGTTTTTTTCTCTCTCTCTCTCTCTCTTGTATATATATGTATGTATTACAGGTGCCCAGCCACAGGGGCATCTTGCTTAGGATCTCTTGGAAGGAACGCACTGCAGCTTAGGTGGGAGTTGCAGGTCTCTTGATTAGACGACTTCGTTCATTCGGATCCACTCTTAGTACTTTCATTTAGTTGAGCATGTGTAGCTCTTTCCATTATTCTGTTGTTATTGGACATTTGTATTTCAGTTATTTCCAGTATTGTTACTATGGGTTTTATTCAGTTTGATTGTGTTACTTTATATTTCGCATGTTGACATTCGATTGACGAATGTTTTAAATTAATTGGACTATGTTGCAGATATTTAATGTGGTGTGATTCATACTTATTGAATGTTGTTAATAAAATAAATGTTTTTCTTTAAATAAAATTTGGAAAGTATGTATGAAAATAGTTTTGACACTTAGCTTAATTATTTAGGGTGTTAAATTGGAATTTTTTTTTATCGACAGTGATGCTGAGAATGAACCAACTGTTTACCTTGATTTAATTTAATAAATGAGTGATAGCCCGATATTTAATTAGGCGGGGTGTCACACTTAGTAACTTCATCTTCAGTTTTTTAGGGAGGTTACTTCACCAACAAATATGTGCCAAAAGGTATGGCTGCGAAAGGTATTAATCCCTTTTTACGTTAACGCCGTAACAAATATTTTTAAACCTTTGATTTTTAACTTTGCCTCATTTTTTCTTTAGGTGAGGAGATAGATAGGGATCTCTTAGAATCTCAATTACCTTAAATGCATGAGGACGCATCTGCCCTCAATAATGCAGTCAGGTAAAAGAAGAGGAAAAGGACCAAGTCCAAGCATCCTACTGCACCCCCCGTGAACGACCAAACAACTCTTATCACCCCTACAGTTTAGTTTGAGGAGTTTCCTTCACAACAAAGGCCTGAGGGACAACATGATGATGACATCGGCAGTCATCTAGACAGGACAAGCTTAATGCCCTCTGAGTCATAGCCGCAACATGGTTGCACAACCTACCAAATAAACACTTTAAATTAACCCCTGCTCCAATAATAGTGTTTGTTAATGCCAACCTCGCACCCCCTGAAGCCGTGCTAGAATTATCCCAGATGGTCATCCGTGGCCTCAATTATGAAGGATATATCCTCAATCATCCTAGGACACAAATGCCAAGGCAGTCCATAGGATGCGAAAGGATCCTGAAAATAAGGGCCTGGACTGCCTGGTGGAGGAGGACCATGAGCATCTTGAGGAATATGCTATCCATAGCCTGCTAAGGGAAAGGGAAACATAACTTTCCAACATTCTTGTTATAGCTCATTTTGTTTCTAACCTTCAATTTCTTTTCAGGGCGCAGATGTTGTGGTGTCCCAAAAGCTCAAGTATGAAGTCCTTTACAAGATGAAGTAGGCTGTGGAGAGGGTGCATACAAGTGACCTAGAGAATTCTAGGAATTCTTTATGTGAGGCAGGCATAAAGTCTTCTACTATGGCACTCCAAGAAACCCTTCTATCAAGGCTGGGGATGATGCGGAGGAAAAATTGAGAACTGTCGCAGCCTCTCTGGAAATGAACAAGGAAAAGATGCAGAAGCTACTAAACTTGCCTCTAGTATCGAGGCCCATCTGACGGATCTTCAAGAGAAATGTAACCATAGGGAGACAAATCATGTCTCAACCCTTAAGAAAATAGAGGATTCTCACTCCGCAACCCTCAAGAAGGCAGCACAAGTTGCCATAACAGAATACAAAAAGTCTAGATATTTCTTCCTCACTAATAGCAAGTCATACATATGCGACTACCAAGAACTAAGATACAGGGTGGCCAAAAACATCCTAGATTCTAAGGACCAGGTTATGTCTTGAAGTGTTGGTGATGAAGAACACAGTGCCTACGTATCTTAGATGAGGGATACTACAGAGGAGAGAGTAAGGAAGATTATGAAAGATACTGTGGCAGATGATAAAGAGACTGAGATGACAGTAGAAGGTGAATACATACACGTTGAGGATGATGTTGATTCTTAAACTTAGGATCTTCTCCTTTTTCATAATGTAGACTAAGTTGTAGGCTCTCAACCTTTGAGCTTTATTTAGGCTATGACCATTTGTTTGTACTTGTGTTTAGACAAGGTTGCGACCTTTAATCTAACTTCCCTCTTAATTGCTCCTTATTCCTTTATTGTATGCTTTGATATTTGAATGAATGAAGCCTCTATATATTTAATTGCTTAAACAAACAATTTGCAAAAATACTTCTTCAATAACTGAAATTTGGATATAAGTTTGCGGCCTGCTGCATTTTGCCTTATAGACTTTTCAAATTTTCCACTCTGCATTTGTGGTTGTCATCTCCCAAGAGGTTGTGTTAAATAAAAATGGATTTGGGGCTAAGTCTTAACTTCCTTTGTCAGAGTTAATTTTTTCATCATTTTTCCAAGTCTTGGTTGCCATTCTGAGGCTGCAGTTGGTTTGAATTTTTGGCGCGGCATTTGAGCAATTCAGATGTTAATGTCATCCTTTTTTCTTTTGCATCTTCCAAATGAAGGAATGAACTCCTCAACCTGCATGTTTATATGCCTCAATTTTTCTTGCTTCAATACTTGAATGAATGCTTCATCTCTATATATTTTAACACTTTGAATGTGCAATTATTCATTGAAATAATGCTCCAACAATGAACCTGTGGGCTTGGGGTCACGACAGCACCTTCCTTTGCCTTGAAATTTTCCATTTCATACTTGTGCACTTATTATCCCCTAAGGTTAAGTGCTAAAGGAAATGACTTTTGAGGCTACGACTTAAATAATGGGGAAATTTTTCTCTTGCTGTCACATTTGGGGTAACAGTATCCTCGGGTGCGGCCAACTTTTTTTTACCTTTATTATGCTTCATGATGTCAGTGCTACAATATCCTTTAGTCTCTTCAATTGCATTCCATGGCTTCCTTTTGTCGTTTTACCATGAAACCACTCTCGTAGCTTCTCTCATTCCCGAAATAAATAGTCTTCCGAGATAACTTGTCCATCTTTCCCTTTAAATATATTCAAGACGAAGGTCATTCATAAGATTTCTATAAATAGGAAATCAAGAGATAAAACATGACTAAATTTGTTCTTATATATATATATATATACGATTTTGTTAGGACAATACAAAGTAATCCTAATTTCATATATTCATGACTTTGTTAGGACAATACAAAGTTAAAAATGAACTATACAAATAGAGTTTTTCACAAAGAAAACATAACCATAAAGTGAATCAAAAGCATAGGTAGGTATGAGGTATACGACCTGTTACATTAGGTTGCATCCCTTAAGAATCCTTTACAAATCGTTGCAGTATTCCCTGCCTCACAAGCCTTTCAATCTCATCTTTTAATGCAAAACATTTGTCAGTGCTATGTCCATGGTCCCTATGGAAGCTGCAATATATGGTGTTGTCCCTCTTATGAGGAGGGGACTTCAATTTATCAGTCCAGAAAAGAAATGTATCTCATTTGATGAGATCTAACACCTCTTCAATTTTGCAAATTAGTGGAGTGTAGGATTCAAAGACCTTTTCTAATTTTTCAACTTTCCTCGTTTAACTCTTTTTCGCGACCAATTGTGCTACGGAGGACCGTATGGCTGCGGTCGATGTGGATGACACAACATCGTTTGGTGCTTCTAGCATTATAACCCTTTGGTTTAGGAAGTTGACTTGAGTCTAGAGCGAAACATGCTTGTCATACATATGATTGAGGTGGTTTAACAGCTGAGCAATCTCATTCTCCATTTTATGCTTTGTTAGTCTTTCCAAAATATATAATCTAAGACAAAACTAGCAGAAGTGATTAATCACAGAATATAAGATGAACTAAATATTAATTTAGGATGCTGCGTTTACATTGCTGCAAGGGTTTTACTGTTGAGGCCGCGGCCAGTGAGGCGTATATGTGAACTGCCATTGCCCTTGAGTGGAATTCACCAAGGTTGAACTTGAGGCCAAATGAGTCCATTCCCCAATGATTTGAAGCTATTATAAACAAACTTCCCTAGTAGGGGTTATGGAAAAAAGGGCAGTTAAACTACTAGGATGCATCCCATCTTAAGCAGAAGGGAGCAATCCCATAATAGAACCCAAAAACTGAGTTTTCCACACGAAACACGTGGAAAACATACCTAATAGGGTCTATCCAGGGCAGAATAACCTCTTGGTGCACAAAATGACATAATTCTCCCTAGATGACAGGTAAAGAACAACAAAGATGAGTAAATATAACCCTTCCCTAATCACCCACCTTTACGAGGCTAAAGCCTAACATGCTTTTCAACATTATCTAGGTGAGGCGATATCACAGGGGTATCAAAGAAATGGATTTAGGGTCATAAAAAAAGGACCCATGAACGGATCTGAATATATGCGATACGAATTTAAGGGTGTGTATACAAAATAAGAGTTTAATAACCAAAATTCACCCTTAAGATAATGATCCAAAGGATCCCCATGAATAAAATAAGGTGTTTAAGAACCCAAAATATAGAGAAACAAGATTTAAATACCTCATTTCCCACAGATGGCGCCAGATTGATGATATGAAAAATTGAACAGTAGTCGTTCTCATACCAGCAAGTCAACTATAAAGTACATAATAAGCAAATAGATCTAGTAAAGAGAGAGAAAACACAAGATATGGAGTGGTTTAACTATTAAAATGTGCCTATATACACTTTAGTGCCTCATTTCTCATTATACGTGTTGTAGTACGGGTTTATAATGCCGTAATAGGCGTACAATGTACATGAGAGAAGAGAATACATGTATTCCTATGAGTAGCCCCCAATATGTACCGAGGGATGTAGAATGTTTGGAAATGCCTCCAGAAGTGTATTGGTCTCTGGACTAGATATCAGTATAAGAAATGAACCCGAATCCCCTATCTCGGGGTATGGACCTCTATTTATAGGAGATTTATGTGTTGTATTGTTGTTGTGAATGAGAGGGGATGCAGCCAGCTAAGTGGACAAGCTGGGGCCACACCCTTTAGCATGTAAGTCCGCGGCATATACAAGTAAGACCGCAACCTGTATATGTAAGGCTGCGGCAACAAGGCTTCGACTCATGCTTATCATAATCCTTCTGAGGCAGGGATCCTATATTTGCCATATCAAGGAACCCATCCCACCCGTTCGATCTATCATGAGTTTGTGTTACTATTTTCCTCAGTCTATCCATGATGTTTGTGTGTGTGTGTGTTTAAGTCGAGGTCGAAATCATTCAACTCGCACCATAGAAAAGATGGAGTGAGGTCATCCAAAGGAATGTTCCCAAAATATTAATTCTGCATTTATTGAGACATTAATTGTTAAGACAAAACGATAATATATGTTAGCAAGTATGAATCAAAAGTATGATATCTATGAATAATTTTTGGATAAAATAGGAAATGGATGAATGCATGAAAATAGAAAAATAGGACCCGAGCCTCGGGTTTTAGCCCGAGATGCCAATGTATCCTGTAAAGGCATCAAAGTACACATAGTTTGCATGCGGCACAAGTGTGGAATTTCGTCACACCCTTATTTTTGGTGTGAATGAACAAGAATTACACATAAATCAATTAATTAAAGTTAAGGCGGAATAACATAACCTTTTATTCATTATTAATATTGTTACATAGTGTTGAACCACCGCAGGGGTGAGTTGCATGTTTCAAGTACACATGAATATTGAAAATTGAAAAGATCCACTCCTTGTTCCTATCTGATTTAATATCTGCCCATAGAGTCACATATGAAAATAGGTGACCAGTTTATGTCTCTAGTAGGGAAGATATACTATTTTCGTGCTTCTGGCGCATCTGGAGAAGGAAGGAATTAGCACAAGTATGTTAAGTAGATCCTACCAGTTCAATAACAATGATATACATATAAATGAGAGTTGGAGTGTGTATATAATCAGTGTTTAAAACAGGTGACAATAGTAAGAAGTTATTTTATATTTATAAGATTATAACATCAAAAAGTTGGAAATTCATAGTTCTATAGTGATTAGTCCGTTTAAGAAAATACGGTACATTTCCAGTTTAGTTAGAATCATAAATTGAAGAAAGTCAAGGAATTTGAAATAATAATCCAATTCTTTCTCATTTACCAAAAGGTATAGAGGTAATTAAACCATTAGTGTAACTTTATCATAAGCCATCCCAAAGTGTTTGGGGAAACTAGCCTACTATGCTCACAATTAAAGTGGTACTCATACATATGTAGCAATAATCAAGGCTCTCAATCATCTGAGACCAATAGGCCAAGTAGAAAGTTTCGTGCGATAACCAGTCACTCTACTTCCTAGCTAGAACTGATGCTTATAATGAATCAGAACAAAAATGCAAAGGCAAACTGAATCAATAAGGTACATGATCTCATTTATTAGGTGAGAATGGTTTAAAAATTGACTCTAAAATTCAATACTAGTGATAATTCAAATACTGATGATGGTTAACAAAATACTTAGTATGAGAGTATAATAACATGAACATAGTGAGAGTCAATGTGGCTATCACATAGTGATATCAAAAGTAGTATTCAAATACGCGAAGTATAGTACTGAAAAGGTAGGAAAAACCGACTTGCTTAGTATTCAATTATATTTTTATCTCACTAGACTATTCAAAGGATTTGGTACCTGATTTTCTATTTTACAATGTGTGGTATAGGAGTATTAGGGCTTAATCAGTCAATTTTATATTCAAGGTTGTCTTTAATAAATTTTTGAGGGCTTATCTAAAATTATCTCGGGACTTTAAAATAGGAACCTTAAGCTCATTTTTTGAACTTTGGTGCAAGAGAGTTTTTGTCTTAAAATAGTTTGATGTATGTACGGGCAAAGTTTGGGGTGCAAATTCCTAAGCTGAAAAAGTTTCTAGGGGTTGATTTGTAATTTTAAGTTAATTTATTTAAAGAAAAACCTTATTTCTATATAACCAACTCTAGGAATATCCAAACATGGTCTTATTTTGTCCCATTTTGATCGAAAAAAATTAAATAAAAGTTTTGGGAAAAATCAGAATATTCTGATTGGCCACACGCCCTCACGCGCGTGGTCATGGTTTTTAACCAAAGTCATCATCTTCAATCACTCGATTTTGACTTTCTAGGGCTTAAATCTTTGAGGAAGGTTTTATCCTTCGTTGTTATACCATTTGAGATGATTTCTTAACCAACTTAACCTAATTTTTCATGAGGATTTCAAATATGTAGGTTTTATGGTTCGAATCTTAGTATAACTTGAGTTTTAATATTGTGTCTTTTTATGAAAATTTTACCCAACAATTGTGTGTTCAAATCTATGTATAACTCGAGTTTCAAAACTTTGGTTTTGATTTCAAATATTTTGATGGATTCTACGTTGAGAATTTTGGATTTACAGGTTTTGAGTCTCAAAAACACTTTCGATCGATTAGCCTTCTATATGACCATTCATGGCTTTTCACCATTACACTCAATGGTTATAATGAGTCTACCTATGGCATTAAATTATAGTTTAAGTTACTGTAAAAGATTTCACCATTAAATCTCAATATTTAATGGTGTTCCTACAATTTTTCTCTATCCTAGGCCATTGTACTCATAAAAGCTTGCACATTATGAGTGTTCAAACTATATTAACTATGCAAAAAATTACTATTATTGAAAGAATTAAAAATGAAGCATAGAATAATGAGTTACCTGAGTTGAGAGAAAATTTGAGATTTTAATTTGAACTATGGGATGAGTTTCTACTGCTTAGGAAGTGGGGTATTTATACTACTTTGGGTGGGGATTTGATTGGAGTAAAAAGGAGGTGAATTTGAACTAGTTTAGGGTGAGTTTTGATTCTGGGTAAATGGGGGCACATGGGTTCCTAATGTTTACCGTGTTTTTTTAACTCTTATGCTAATCTGGGGGAGTGTGTGGATAGTGGTAAAAATAAAATTCACCAAGGTTTTGATTTTAGTCCTTAATCATTGATATAATTGCATTGATGTCCATAAAAGTACATTTTTTATAAACTTTAGAGGCATTTGGTAATTTTAGAAAGTTTCTAGAGTTGAAACTATAATTTTATGTTATTTGAGGTCCAAAGGGTTTATTTTATATAAGGTTGAGGTTTAGGTATTTAATATATCTCAATTTATCTTATTTTAAGAGTTTTAGGGACTCGTTTGTCATTAACTGAACATCAAGGGGTTGAAGTTAATAATGTAAAGTTGTAGGGTTTTAAGCATAGTTCCTTTCTTTTAGAATACTTTTGATTTTACTCATCTCACGAGGGTTTAAATCGAGGTTGTAGGTTATTTTAGGGTTTCAAAATTTCTTGGTTCTTACAATCTACCTACCAAAAAAACAAATTTGTCCTCGAATTTTACCTTAGAATCAGTCGAGGTATTGATCCTTCATTGCTTGTTATGGTTCTCATGTAGCTTCTTGTTGATTCTTGTGTTCCCTACGTACTTGAACTGAGGGGATTTCCTTGTTTGTGAGATACTTCACTTGGCGATCAAGAATTGAAATGGGGTATACCTCAACTTCATGGATGGATGTGGTATACTGGATTAACTGGAACATGCTGCTTCAGTCAAATATGCCAGATATTCAGCTTTTGGAAGTGCTAGATGAGTCAGGTAGTCGGGACCATTCCAAAGTGAACACGATGCTTCCATTTAATTCACTGTCTATATGCTCTCAGGTGGAAGTTATGGGGAAATGTCAAAAAGATCAACTTATGTGGACTCCTAATTCAGATGGAGTATTCAGTATATCATCTGCTTGGCACATTGTGAGACAACATAAAACTTCTTCCTGGACTAATTCTTTCATCTGGCACAAAAAAATTCCTATTAAAATTTCCTTCTTTTTGTTAAGAATGTTAAAAGATTGTTTACCAGTAGATGAGGCTGTTAAGAGAATAGGTATTAGAGGTCCCTCTAAATGCGGATGCTGCACAAATCCATCTAGTGAATCAGTAGAACATCTCTTTGGTAATAGTTCCATAGCTTATGAAGTGTGGAGCCATTTTAATAGTGTGTGTGAAATTCAAATGCTTAATTCTTCTATTAGAGGGAGACTCATCTCTTGGTGGTCATCTTCTAATAAAGATCAGTTTGGCATTGAGCGAAAGGTGATTCCTGCGTTTATTCTGTGGGGGATTTGGAAGGCTAGAAATTCATGGAGATTTGATAATATCAAAATGAATTCGTCAGCCATTTTTTTTATATTTACTCAATGGTTAGGATTCATATGGATATTGACCTTATGTCCATTGATAAACACATATGTTCTACAGATACTCATTCCAAATATATTAGATTGGTTCATTGGAGACCTCCGAATGATAGTTTTCTAAAACTCAATACTGATGGGAGCTGCAGAGGTAATCCAGGCGATATGGGAGGAGGTGGAGTTTTGAGGAATTCAAAAGGTAAACTCATTAAAGCTTTTGCTTCATTCTTTGGAAATGGTACAAATATTCAAGCAGAAGCAATGGCTATTTGGACAGGTATTGACTTATGTAATTTCACTGAATTAGAAGGGCTTCAAGTGGAATCAGATTCATTAGTCATTATAAAAGTTCTTTTAAATCAATCCAAATGTCCATGGTGCATCAAGTCCATCATCTACAAGATTAAAGCCAAGATTAAAGGATACAATGTCAAGTTTTGTCATGTGCTTAGAGAAGGAAATAAATGTGCAGATCTTCTTGCCAACTATGGTGCTTCATCTCAAATTCATCTTCAGTCAAGCTCGGTGAATGATTTTCCAAGAGAGTTAAAAGGTCTTCTAAACATGGATGCTTGGGGATTTCCAAACTTTAGATTTTACAAGTAGTCTCTTTTCCTTATTTTGTAAAGGTGACTCTATTATAAAGTCATCCGATTTATTGGTTGTTTGAAAGATTTTCGTTATCAATAAATTGGGGCTAGTCCTCTTCCAAAAAAAAAAAAAAAAAAAAAAAAAAGGATTAACTGTGGTACATGAAAAACGTTATGGATATTGGATAATTCCACAGGCAATTCTAATGATAGGATACAAATCCAATTCTTTTAGAAATTATGAAAGGTCCATTATTTCGGTGGGATAATCTTCCTTTCTTTTCGAAACATAAAATTCCTTTCTAGGGAGATACTTTTAGAAATACTTTCTCATTTTCTTGACATTCCAATGGTTTTTGGTGATGATTAGCGTAACTCTTTTGTCGATCTTCGATTGTCTTAAGCTTCTCTCAAATGTGTTATATTACCTCGGTGGTTTCTTGAATTGTTTCATGAACAAAGTTTTATTATCTCCTGATCCTATCCAATATACCGGGGATCTACAATGTCTTCCATATAAATATTCAAATGTGGTAACTTTGATACTGGTTTGGTAGCTATTGTTATACAAAAATTCAATAAGGGGAAAATATACATTCCAATGGTCATGCATATCTAATATACAAGCTCGTAACATATCTTCAAGGGTTTGAATTGTATGTTCTGATTGTCCATCCATTTAGGGGTGAAATGCAATACTTACGTGAAGTTTAATACCCATTGCTACTTGCAATGCTTGCCAAAATAATCCTGAAAATGAGAATCTCTATGTAATACAATGGATAAAGGGATTCCATGTAATCAAATAATTTCTTGAATGTACAACTTGCTAATGATGTCCTTGGTACGTGCGAGGTAGTCCACTAACAAAATCCATGGTAATATGATCCCATTTCAATTAGGGAATAGATAAGGGCTGAATAAGTATACCAGGGTATTATGTTCTATCATTACTTGTTGACAAATAAGACATCTACTTACCAAGTTCTCGATATATGTTCTCATGTTTGGACACCAATATTTCTTCTTCAAAGCATGGTACATTTTGGAGCTTCCGAGGTGTATCATGAATTTTCAATGATGAGCTTCATGCAATACTTCTTCTTGTAGAGATGTATTTCAGGAACATATAATCTATTTATAAATCGGAGTCCTATCTCACTATCGTAGGAAAAATCTAGATTTTTTCTTGAAAAATGATGTATAAATGAATCTTGGGTTTGTTGCATCAATATTTTCTTTCTTAATTCTGGATGAGCGATAATGTTAAAAAAATTAGTGCCAGGGGTAAGTAATTGTATCTCATATTGATCTATGGTAGCAGAAATATTATAGGAATTTATAGTATGAAGTCTTCCTATCGGAGACTTAAAGAGTCGGCTACTACATTTATCCTTGCATGGATGGTAATTAAGTTTAAATCGGTAATCCTCCAAACATTATATGCATTGTCATCGTCTTAAATTTAAGTCCTTCTAGGTAAACATATACTTCAAACTTTTTTTATCTGAAAGGTCTTTGAAACTTACACCATAAAGGAAACAATGCTAAATCTTTAATGCAAAAACTACAGTTGCTAGTTCTAGATCATGGACTGGGTGATTATGCTCATATGTCTTCAGTTGTCGTGACTCGTACTCTATTACTATTTCATTATACCTTAGCATACATCCTTATCCTCGTAATGACGCATCAATATATACCTTATAACTGACATCACTAGAAGTAATAGTGAGTATACGAGAAGTGGTCAACTTTTCCTTCAACACTTGGAATTATTGGTTACATTCTTATGTCCATACAAATGGAAATTAATTCCTACTTAGTTCTGAAAAGGGAAGATGAGTGCATGAGAAGCCTTCAACAAATCGACGGTATTATCCAGTTAATTCGAGAAAACTCTTTATTTTGGTAATATTGGTAGGATTTTTCCATTCCAAAATGGTTAAAAGTTTAGCTGGAGCGACTGGGATTCCATTTTCAGAAATCACATGTCCTAAAAATTTAAGTTCTTTCATTAAGAAATCACATTGGCTCTTTTTGGCTTATAATCGATGATTTTTGAGAGTACTTAAGACTATCTTCAAATGTTGAATATACTCTGCCATGTTTTAAGAATATTGTCAATGAAAACAGTAACGATTTCGTCCAAAAAAGGTCTAAATATTTAGTACATAAGATCCATAAAAGTTTTTGGAGCATTGGTTAAACCAAAAGACATTATGGTAAATTCGAAATATCCATCACGAGTTTGAAAAGTAGTCTTTGGAATGTCTTCCACTCTGACACATAATTGGTGATAACCGAAGGGTAAATCTATTTTAGAAAATACCCTTGCCCCTCTAAGTTAATCAAACAGATCTCCTATTCAGGTTAAAGGATACTTACTCTTAATAGTTAAATAATTTAGTTTATGATAATCTATGCACATTCTAAAGCTTCCATCATGTTTCTTAACAAATAATACTAGAGCTCCGCAAGGTGATCAACTTAATTGAATGAAACCTTTTGATAAAAGATCATCTAATTGGCTATGAAGTTCTTGAAGTTCTAAAGGAGCCATTCGATATGGCCGTGTCGAAATAGTATGTGTTTTGGGATAAATATTGATATTAAACTCAATTTCTCTAGAAGGGGTAATCCTGGTAAATCTTCAAAAAAAAAACATCTTCAAATTGTTCCAACAAATTTGGAATTAAAAAAGAAATCTGAATTATGATTTGACGAACCTAATCCTTAGACTATAAAAGAATAATTATTTTCATTGCGAAAATGAATTTTCTTAGCTTGACAATTGATATAAGCATGACGTTCAGATAACACATCCATTTCGATAATAATATCGAATCCATGAATATTTAATATTATCAAGTTTACTAACAGAGTTCCTAGGCCAAGATGAATTTTAAAATTCCTATAACCTTGTGTTGATGTATTGATTTCACTAATTGGTAATTAAATATTCACTTGATTAATTAAAGAGGTTGGAGATAATTGTATTAATTTAGCTAGTGTAAGACTAATAAAAGAATGTGTAGCTCTTGTTTCAAACAAAATATCGGTCAGAATATGATGAATGATAATCAAACCTTTAATCTCACCATGTGCATTTTGCATAGGTCGTGTGACATAATTCCTCCTACGATTTTTAATTGGCTGAATTGTCTGAGTTGGCTTGAAGTGATTAGGAATAAATTTTTTTTTGTATTTTTTGAATGCTTGTTATATTAGTGGATGATTGTGGCTGATTTTATCATAGGACATTGGGGTTGAATATGTCCTATCTCATGACATTCATGGCCACGGATCTCAGAATGGGTTGTGTTGTGACAGATTTGGGGGGAAGCTTATCCACAAGAGTTCTAATGATATGGTTGTTACTAACAGTTAGGAATGGATATCGAATCAAGGTTGAATAATTGCCTTCCATAATGGTTGAAATGTCAATCAACTGGAAATACTCACGAATTTGTAATAGAGCGATTGAATTCTTAATTCTCGAGTGTAGTCCTCTTTAAAATTTCTTACATCTCTTCATCTCGGTATCTACATACACCATGGAATAACAAGATAGTTCAGTAAACTTATCCTCGTATTGATCTACTAAAAGGGAAGCTTGTGGCAATTTTAGGAAGTCAATTGTTCGTTGGTCTCACTCAGTATTGAGAAAATACAATTTGAAAAAAGCCTCTTCGAACTGTTACTAAGTAAAATTAGAAACATTCTAATTATGTGACATGGCTTGCCACCAGAAATTTTCTTTTCCTTTAAAGATGTATGCAACTAAAGTGATTCAGAGTTTAGTAGTTATACCTACTCCATTCAGGATTTTCACAATCTGGAACATCCATTTCTCAGCTTCATTAGCACCTGGATTTCTAAGAAAATATGGGGATCGTTCTCCTAGAAATTACTTAAGAACATTCATTTTATGAAATTCTTTGAAAAAATCTATAGGAGTAGAACGATTAGTTCGTTGCTACTGATCTAATGTAATAAGTTCCTGGAGACACCTCATGATTCATTCAGTCTAAGTTTGTTCACGTTGAGTTCCAGTAGAGGGGGTTCGAGTACTAACCATCCTAAAATAACATGATTTAAAATACAAGAATTGTAACAATAAATAAAGTAACAAGCCTCCTTACATAAGTTTTGTTGTACAATACTATTATACATAAATATTCATTATAGTGTGACTAACATTTATATTCTATAATATGTAAACAATTGTTAACGTTAGATTCCTCTCCAAGTCGGAATGATTATGCCATCACTAGTTGTAGACTTGGGTCTAACTAAATAATATCTTGGGTCTACATCATCCGTCGAGTCATCTATAGTTCTATGGGACTACCCTTCGTGTATGTCACCATTCGATGTCGCTTGTGGGTACATCGGTGGAGGGGGTAAGTCATCGGCAAATGTTAAATTTATGGCTTCTTGGAGTATGATTGGATCATTAAAAAAGTCATCCACTGTTATCATTACATGCATCTAGACCAATGATCTACTAGTTAACAATAGTCTCTTAATGTCGTTACTTGAACCTGCACAGTCTTCTTCCACTCCACAGATCATTTCTGTTAGTCTGGCCAAAGCCACTTTTCTTACTCGCATTTCCCAACGATTATTTGGCTTGAGGTCTAGATTAAACATAAATTTATCCCATGCATCCATAATGCAAAATGGATTTACTATATAATAATAGTAATTAAAGAGGCTATAAAAGTAAAATAACAAATATCTTTTCTACTTCCCACATAGAATGCTAACTTAGTGATGTGCTTTAATTTTAAAACATGCTCTGATACCAACTTGTCACACCATGCTTATTGGTATGAATGAATAAGAAGTACACATAAATCAATGAATTAAAGTTAAGGAGGAATAAAATTACCTCTTATTCATTGTTAATATTGTTATATGGGGTAAAACCACCCTAGGGGTGGGTTACACGTTTCTAGTACACACGACAATATACAAAATTGAGAAGCACCACTCCTTGCTCCCATATGATTAAATCTTTGCACTTACGGTGACATATATGAACAAGTGATGGGTTTTTATCTCTAGTATGGAAGATATGGTATTTCCTTTCTCTTGGTGCTTGTGGAGAAGGGAGGAATTAACACAAGTATTCTAAGCATGTTCTACGGGTTCTATAATAATGATATATGTATAAATGAGAGTTTGAGTCTTTATAGAATTAGTGTTTAAAATGGATGACAATAATAATTTGATAATTCTATATTTATCATATTATAACATCAAAATGTTGGAAATTCATAGTTCCATAGTGATTAGTCCGTTTAAGAAAATAAGGTACATTCTAGTTTAGTTAGAATCACAATTTGAATAAATTCAAGGAATTTGAACTAATAATCACATTCTCTATAGTTCACCAAAAGGTATAGAGGTAATTAATCCACTAGTGTAACTTTATCATAAGACATCCAAAAACTTTTGTGGAAAATAATTTTCTATGCTCACAATTAGAGTGCCACTCATACGTATGTATCAATAGTCAGGACTCTCAATCATCTGAGATGAATAGGACAAGTAGAAAGTTTCATGGAATAACACGTCAGTCTACTTCGTAGTTAATATTGATGCTTATAGTAAAGTAGCACAAAAGTGCAAGGGCAAACTGAATCAATATGGTACATGATCTCAGTTATTTAGTGAGAAGGGTTTAAAAATTGATTCTAAAATAAAATATTGGTGATAATTCAACTACAAAAGATTGTTAAAAAAATATGTAGTATGACAGTATAATAACATGCACATACTTAGATTCAATGTGGCTATCATATAGTGATATCAATAATAGAATTTCAAATACGCAAAGTATAATACTAAAAAGGTAGGAAAAAACTACTTGCTTGGTATTCGATTGAATTGTTGTCTCAGTAGAGTATTCAAAAGATTTAGGACATGATTTCCTCTTGTACATTGTGTGGTATAGGAGTATTAGAATTTAGTCTGTCAATTTTATATTTAATAGTCTTTAATAAAGTTTTGCGGGTTTACCTATAATTATCTTGAGACTTTAAAATAGGGGCCTTAAGCTCATTTTTGATGTTTGGTGCAAGAGAGTTTTTGTCTTAAAATAGTTTGATGTATGTACGGGAAAAATTTAGGGTCGAAATTTCTAAGTTAAAAAATTTGCTAGGGGTTGATACCAAAACCAAAATAAAATAATAGAATCCCCATATACAATCACTGTTTACTAATACATTCTAATACCAAAATAAATTAATAATTAATCCAAGTATAAAATTGATCACGAAGGATAAAAGGAATATAAAGTGTGGTCATGTAGGCTTGACACCTAAATCCAATGAGATTAGGAGCGGAGAGAAGATCAAGACCGGATCAAAGATGATTCTACATTAGTGGCCTATGGCCTAAAAATGTAAATGAGACACATTAACGGCAAGCCTAAGTAGTATATCAACATAATATATACTAGGCTATAATATAACAACGCATCCTCTTTTAGTCTTTCAGATGATTGTATGTTAAACCAACCCGAACTATCACATTCATATACTCCCCAACCCATATGTTCCCTGAGTCATATTCCTAATTATAGACCTTTCCATAATAATTCCACTTTTTCCATTCATACATTAGAATGGCATAATTTCATCGGTCAAGTAGTACCTATATTTACATACACATAATAAAAGTACAGTTTAATACATGCACATGAAAAAAGTCCTTATCACTAGCCTACACAAAATGAAGGCCTATCTTATTGCCTTTGGGGATTGCTGGCATGTACTAGGTATAGTTTTAGGTTTTTCCATACCTGAAAACACTCAAGCATCTATTAGAGATAATCAGTATGCCATCACACTAGTTGTATCGTCCTATATACAAAGCTATAGCAAAAGGATCAGCCCACAAACCCTACATAGATATAATGGGAATTTTTTTACATAATTTTGAGGTAAATATAGCCAAATGAGACCACTCATCATGGAACCAGGGTACCGATCTCTGTCCATCGAGTCCCCATAAGGATATCCTCTAGTACGTATTCTGTGAGTACACACGCTCAGTATGATTAACATAATAAACCAATCAAGTAATCCAATAAAGTTATGGGTTACGAGACTTGACTCTTCGATTAATTAGTAATATTAACAAAATCAGAATTATCATTATTCAATGCTAATTACCTACAAGTAAAGGCCATCCCAAACTAGGCACACAAACTAACTCATCAACCTCCTAATTATACTTGTGCAAAAGTGAATGGGTCAATTAATCGAATAAAGTCGATCAATTGATGACATAGATCAATGGAGTCAACCGTCGATCGATCGACATTGTCGGATTACTCATCTTCTTCCTTACAGGATTTTCTTCTCCAAACCTCCATTTACTAATATTTAAGCTCCCAATTGACAAACTGAGAGTACTATAATCATATCTATATAACCTAATAATATTCCCAATATAAAATAATGTTTTCCAAAAATTTTTGAAATGAAATTCAAAGGATAATTCAAAAATCACTCAAGTGCCCTAGATTAATAAATTTAAAAAATTCTACTCTAATATAAATACACACACACACACACACACACACACACACATATATATATATATATATATAGTTTTCTCAAAAATCAAAAGGATTTTAACATAATTGAAGTACTAAAATGAATTCTAATCATTTTACTCAATTTAAATAAATTTTCAAGAAGAATTTTTCCCAAATTCTTAACAATTTCATTTGATCTTAATGATATTAGGGTGAAGTTCGCTTAGCCTAATGAGTATTTAAATAAGTTTACCACAAAATTGTGTTTGAGCCTCAAATAAAACTTAACCAGATAATCCTAAAACTATATCCAAATAACTTAAAGTCTAGCCCAAGTCATATAGTATCCCATGGTCCTTAAAACCCAACCTTTTAGGTATAATTGACCTTCTACACTTTTCGAAAGTCACCCAAAGTATTCCATCAACATAATTATTTATATAAATGAAATAATTATTTATTGATTTACTTCAATTCCAGCCTACTAAGAAATAATAGCATACTTTTGGTGACGTCAGTAGTTACTGTAGAAAATTATACAAAATTATCTAACATTGCAATTTATTTAATTTATTTTAATTTACAAGATATTATAATTAAACTCACTTATGAATGAACCGATAACATTTCTGAACACGAGGATTGTATCATAGGTCTCAAGATTGTCATAGAAATTGGAGTCACTAAACTAAAAGTTTATGGAGACACAAGACTATTCATTTGTTATATAATAGAAAAGTGGAGGATCTTATACGATAAATTAAAGTCTTACTAGGCCTATCTAGAAAAGGTAGCCTCATGATTCAACCATCTAGAATTTGACTTTCTCCCTAAGACTAAATGTAACTTTATGAATGCATTGGACAGCCTAACGTCAATGATATATATGCTAGAAGGAACCACAAATATCTCCTTCATCATAACTATCCTAATCACACCTTCCGACTTCTTTAAGATGGACACTATCAAGGAGATGATGATAGGACCCACAATCTGGTACCTGACATATGAAACTTGATAAATATGGACCATTAATCGTTAGACTCCTCCCTAATCAATCAATTTTCTTAAGATGGTTGGTAGCCCGGTTCATCATACGTGGGTGTCAACTCTACAAAAGAGGGTTCGATGGCTGCATCACAGAGGATGAGAGCCTTGAGATCGTGGAAAAATCAATATCAGCAAACGTAGACCTCACATGAACAGGCTTACCCTTTATAGAAAAATATTTTGGTAGTCGTAGTATAAGACTACCATGCAATATGATTTCACGAATTATGTCACATTACGCCTCAAGTTCTAACTTCATGCCCCATGACAACACCTACCTCCCTAATATCTCTATTGAATGACCCCACGATGGCCTTTATCCTTTGGGGGGATATACATCATGGGGAAAGTAACTTCCAAGGCCTCCTCCGATCATGAATTCTTCCTGGTCACCATCCATGACTTCACCGGGTGGGTCGAAGATGAATTCTAACTAATTCTCAACATCAAGAAAATAATATAGTTCATACATCGTAACATCATCTACCACTTGAGTGTACCCACAAGTTAATATTAGACATTGGTTCTGAGTTTGAGGTCTATAATTGGTTCAGGAGTATAGGATCACTCAGCATAAGTCTTCCCTATATCGAACTTAAAATAATATAGCACTAAAATACACTAATAAAAACATCAAGAACATCTTCAAAAAGTTGATAGGGTTATACATCAAATGGTCATATAAACTTTCGTACTCCATCTAGGGTTACTGAACTACAAAGAGAAAATTCATTGGATCAACCCCTACTCATTAGTTTATGACATGGATGCAGTACTCCCTATCAAACTCCAGATAAAATAGTTACGTGTTATGCTCGAAATCTAGGGGGATGAAACCTATTGATTCTAAGCCTAATATAGTGAACGATATTTCCTCAACGAGAGGAGATTGAAGTGTGATTATCGCAATCAGGGCTACCAATAATGAATCACCCGTGAATTTAATAAGAGGATCAAAAATAGAAACATACATGAAGGAAATATCATATTAAGGGATAGTCTTAAACCTCCCCGAACTCACATTGGAAAATTTTCACCCATATAGGAAGGACTTTACCTCTTCACAAAAAACTCTATCGGTCCGACTACCTCAGCTGATCTCGATGGAGTCATGTTCTCCTAACCTTTAAGTATCGATCGATTAAAGAATTGTTTTTACTTGAGCCTACCTTTGGTGAAAGTGAACAAACCATTTAATACAAAAATAACAGGTCATAAAAGGATAGGAAAAACACATAAGCCCAAACACATTCCTAACCCTACATCAGAACTCCCATTTGAGTTCCCAATCACTCAATGTGAAGTCAGCTAAAATATTTGGTCCCATAGCATTTAGAATTTAAGATAAATACATAGACCAAATTCTCCTCTATATTACTATTACAAACATTCAAATATAAACACAATGTTATCTTTAAATTAGAGATGTGTAGGCCACCCGAGATATCACTTTGATCTCGATCAAAACAAAACCAAATACCCCTTTCACAAAAAAGTATTTAGGGTCACTGTGCCCTTGCACCTAAATAGTCGGGATGGTCTAAATAAACGAACATTAAGTAATGAAATAATTCTCTAAGGCATTTTGAAACTCCACGGAGTTATCATTATATGAAAGAGGTAGTCAAAGTAAGCCAACTGAGAAAAAAACATGATGACTCATACCTCTTCCTAAAGAAACAAACACCAAAAATGACATTCTAAAATAACCATACACCCACGAACAAACTTCATCATCATAGATTCTCACAAAAGTTCTCCACACAAATAACACCCTATACTGGCTAAAGGATTAAACGTCGTGAAAAAGTATAGTATACGGGATATAATCTGCAAAATAGATTGTCTGAATTCCTTTATCAAAACATGTTTGAGTCTTTGTTTAAGAGGTAACTGGAAAGATTCATCAATGAACCGAATTCACTTAAGGTGTAACCTCATGTAAACAATTTAGAGATAGGTATAACACTTAGCCGACATAAATTCACCTTCATTTTGTAATTTTTCAAATACATATGAAAATATACTTTTCATATTTAAAAATTATTTTTCTAAGAATTGCATTTTTTTTGTAATTTAATTATGAGTGTTCATTTGAGAAACAAATAAACTTGGACTTTGCCTCAAAACATCTCTTGAAAATTCTCCAAAAAGAAAATTGGACAAAATCTACAGATACATGCACTTCCTACCTCGCCTTAGCGTTGCTACAATGATGGCTCTGCTCATTGCAGCAAAACCTTAGACAAAGACAGGACTTGCTTCACAGCATTTATCCCACAATGCTAACTACAATAGTTTTACAGACACTACCTCACTGGTTGCTTATGTCCCTTTCTAAAAGCACTGGAATAGTGCATGATTTAGATCTCTTCAGGTTCGATGCAACTCATAGCAGCAACCTTGTAGTAACATGGGTCCGATAGAGATAAAATTGACTTTTGTGTTAGATCTTTCATCAATGTTTTCTTACTTAGTGTGTCTAGGAAAACTTTTGTGGTGACCAAGACCCTGACTATTTGACATCTTAAGAGCATGACACCTAACTTTTGAGCCTTTAAATATGTTCAAATCAAAAGTCTGTAAGATAGTTTGTTGTCTACTCTTCCAAACAAAGAGTAAGAACTTTGAAACAATTTTTTTACTGATCAAAACATTTCATATATTTGAGATGACATCTTATCACTCCTTCTCTTCGAGTTCTTTCAAGACGTTATTTTGATAGAGGTATATTATCTCACCTTGTTTCAAAATTCTAATCTCCATTGGTGAGTAAATATTTTCTCTTCCTTATCTTTGAAATGCCCATATTGATATTTAAAGACCCACTCTTGGCAAAACCCCCAACAAATATATCAATCGGATTCTATCAAAGAGCCTCGGTGTATCATTTTTGTCGCTGAAAGGTTGTAACTAGGAATAACGTAAGGTTCTTATACTTTGAAGAAGAAAGGTTTGGACAAAATGTTCAAAGGCGTTAGTTTCAGACTGAAGATAGTCATGGTTGTTCAGCTTACTCTATTTTTTAGTGCTATCTATAGAGAATATGTTGGGAAAAAGTGTCTAGTCATTTGTCGCATCCTAAGGTTGTAAGTTTATTTCTTCTAGTTTTAAAACTATACCATAGAGAATTTTTCGTTCTTTTCGGCCCGAGGTTTTCTCATTAATGGGTTTGTCCCTCATACATTCGGTCTTGTGCTTATTTTACTCTTTCCCCGTCTTTAGAATTATTGTCTTAATTAAGAAGATTAAAGTTTTGAGATTGTAAAAATTAGTAAAATGTTTTATCACGGCGACTATTGGATTGTAATATCCTTTTGTAATTATAAATTAACAACCTCTTTTTTCTTGAATTAGATGAATTATTTTTTATTTGAGTAACTACTTTTAGGAGGCACACTATCAACTGGTCTGAGAGCAAGGCTCCAAGTTTTATCTGTCAAAAAGTAGAGATGTATATTTTTTTGTGTGCAATGGATGGAAGTTCAACCCTCCAACACTCAATTGTAGCAATAATTACTATTAGAAATCCGACATGACAACATACTTAATGGCTATCGATGTCCTTTGGGGAATAATGTGCATGTGGGATGAATTTTGCCCCTAAAACATTATTCATAACGTCCAAGTAGATTAAATTAAATGTAGTTGGGACAAAAATGATTTAAAGGAGAGTGGGTGAAACACTAAAGGACTTAACAATATTTTTTGTTGAGTGTACCCAAGGGGGTTTGAACTTGTACCAACATGTGAAACGTATAAGGAGGCATGGGATGCCTTACATATGAACTATGAAGGTATCTCCATCGTGAATCATTGCAAGCCTCAATGGCTTACCACCCACTTTGAACTTCTCACCATGAAGGAGAGTGATAATTTTGAGGAGTTTTATTTATAGATGAACGATATAAATATGTCTATCTTTCTCTGAGGAAGATTGTAGAGATAATAAAATTATTGATGAAATATTATGGCCTCTTTCCCTTAGGTTTCATGGAAAATTGGACCCCATTAAAGAGGTTAAAGTCTTTCCTTCGAAGACGGTATGTGTGGAGTAATTTGTTGTCTCTCTCTCAACTTAAGAGGAAAATTTATATTATCATAAAGAAGTGCCTCCTAAAGAAATTGAGAAAAATCTTTCTTTTAAGGTTGTGAAGGCATCTCCCAGTTTTAGTTCACCTGATACTAGTGATGATGATATAGCATTTTGCCCTAAGTATTTTAAAAAGTGGAAAAATATTCAAGTCTAGACGTGCACGCAAAAACTATCTAGCTAGACTTGAGATTGGTCATGGAAGTGTAAAAATAAAGATAAATCTCTAAGTACCCTCATATGTTTCATGTGCAGGTGTCGAGGGCATATGTCGAAGGAATCTACCATAAATTTGAGCCATAATGGTGGAAAAATCGCATACTAATCCACGTTTAGGGATGATTACTCGGGGTCTAAAGATGACTCTCAAGAATGCAACTATGACACATTTATTCAAAAGAGAAATTTGAAGAGTCCGACCATTTACAGTATTTTTATGTTCCTCTTTTACGTATGGAAGAAATGACGATTCAAATCCCAGATTTATGCACTATTGAGGAAAAATAGGAATATTATCTTCAATAAGACTGTATCAGGTTATACGACGAGTCCATAATCCTCGAAATACATCACATGGAACTCTCCATCATGCTATCCAGTTCCAAGAACAAAATGTCTATAGTGAGTGAGAGTTGTGTGAGTGATTTTGTTATTCCACACGTGATGTTTAGTGAACCAAATTTTGAAGGAAGTTTCATTGACTTTCTTCATATGGATATTGAGTTCCTAAGTATGAGCCTACATGAGAGTGAAAACTAAAAAATATACCTAGAAAAAAACTATATTTTCTTAATACTAAATTACTATCGTCGACCACCTTCAAGATAAATGTGATGGGTAGGTCTTAAAAGTTGGATAGGATGGCTTTTAGAGCCAAGTTGTCCACTACGGATAAACAAGGATTCAATTTTTAAAATTATGGTTCTATAAGATGTGGGTTCTTAGAAAATACTTAGTATCAAGTGAGGCATAAGCCCTTATCAATATCATGATTACTGCCCAAGGTTGACTATGAAGGTGACAATAAATAAGAGTGAAAGCAACAACTGTATTTAATGTTCAAACTTTTATTAAATTGGACCTTTTACACCATAAATTCACTGGGAATACAATAAATGAATGCAACCCGCGGGAAACCTGGTCGAAGGGAGAAAGAGAAAGAACTCTTGTCATAATAAAGGCATGAAAGGAACCTAAGGCACAGTTAATGCTCAATGATATCAGTATCAATGGAAGAAAAAGGGAATGTTCAAGTAATAAATGTTCTGACAACAACACTTGTGTATGAGAGAAAATAAACAACAATTCTAGGTTCAAATTGTCGTCATTGTAAATTGTTTGGTTGATGTATTTATATTAGGGAAGGTCACTCAAGTAACCTTGTTGGCATTAAATGTTAATGACTAGAATTAAATGCTAAAGTACTATATCATTTATGCCAAAGATATTGCATTAAATGGATGAGATATTATGTTTTGGTGGGAAACTACCTCACCAATCCAAATCATGGTAGCATTATTGAGGGTGTGACGTGATATCTCATAGGTTTATCTTAAAATGACTAGAAGATACAAATTTATCGAATGAGCCTACCATACTAAGGATAAAGATTATCATTTAGGATTGAGGTCCCTCGAGGAGGTTCCCCTAGACATGGTAATTCGAAAAACTGTATTTCTAAACAAGATTTTGCCTAAATGTGCCAAGTCGGTTGGTTACTACATTCCCAACATTTCCTTTCTCTCAATCCTCCAAACCAAATCCCTATGAGGTTCCTAAGTGCAGTTAGATCGATAGAGCATGTAAGATCTCCCATGCCCTACCATGTATGGTCCCTCGAGGGTACCAAATGTCTTCTCAAATATTACAAGGTGAAATTTTATAGATAATCATAAATATAAGACAAGGTACATCATATTTCTTATTACAAATATTATCATTCGAATTGTGTTGATGTTTGTAAGAGGTCCCTCGAGCATCCTCTGTCTTCACTCTTTCGTTTGCTTTTCACTAAATATAAAGTCATCTCAGCTAATCAATCTTTAGTGTGGAATCCCCCTAAATTTACCTTTAGTAGATATATTAATTTACTTTGTGAAGAAATATATATACAAAATACTTTCATGACCTTCGAACCCTCTACAAGGAAGAGTTATTTTCAACAAACAAATAACACAACATAATAGGAATGAAATCTTTTTAGCCAGTGTAAAGAAGTGTGAGAGAAGGAATTTATTAATTTTCCTTTTAATCCCTTCCACTTTCTACCAGATCATGACTTCACTAGATGAGACTATTCATTGATATCACATTATGATTGCGTGTGAGATAGTTTTCTTGGGGAGTGGATAATTTTATTTTAAAATTTCCCCCCTGAAATGATTCATCGCCCCACGCTGGGGATTTTTATCTGTGACATTATAGCTTTGGCCACTCCATATTTAATATAACTCACGCTTGCTTCCCCATTTTAAAAGTGGTGTCATGGTGCTAGCACGTGATGCTTACGAAAGCCGCTTCATGTGTGACCACTTTATTTCCATCAATACCACTTTTGGATTTGTTCCCCTCCGCACGTGTGTTGGACAAGAGACGCACTTCAAACGTCATCACATTTTCTGGAAAGCCATCAATCATTCACCTTTTGCATTTTTATTGCCCCTGTAAAAGGGCATACTTATCCATCCAAATATTTATCTTTTGGTTCTTTGCAACTTGTGTTTTTTTAGAGAGAGCAAGAGAATACAACCTTTCTTCCTTATATTTTTTACAACTCAAGATTTTTTTGTTCATCTTTAATTTAACAGCACTAATGGCTCCCATTGTGAAAAGAACTTCATCCAGCTTGAGTGTGTCTCCTAGCATTCATGTCTATCATAACCAGTGGTCTTGTTACCATCGTGCTTCATATGTTGATAAGCCAAATCACTTTTGGGCTATTGCTGAACATTTTGGGGGGAACTTACCATGAAAACAAAGGTGAACTTTGTGAGGGATGAGAGAGACAATGTCGATGGCTTTTCAAACATCCCCATTGGGACAGTAACCCATTTTATAATCGAAAAGGGGGACTACCCATACTCTAAAATCGAATTTGAATCAACCGGTGGTGCTTGTGAGGTCTGTAAGCTTGGATAAACTATATTCACGGTAAGTATGTCGTGAAGTTTTCTTTGCTAGGTTTATCCTCAACTTATTAACTAGGTGACCTAACCTTTGCCAAAAATAATAGCACTCTATAGACCCTTGTCTCTATGTGGAGTCACCGAACTCACACATTTAAAGTAGGATGGTGGGAATTTACAATCACCCTTGAGGACTTTTGTGAACTATTGGGGTAGTAGGCCGCTGATTTTGACACATTCTTTGATGAGGCCATTTTTAACACTAAGAAATCCACTCCGGAGGAGTTGGAAGATATTATGAAATATTATGTGGTTAAATACAATAAATGAAGACACTCTGAGGTCATTCATTATGTTTACAATATTAAGGAAAAAGCGAGCGCTACGGTTCACGAGGCTATAAAGAAGAATCCAAAGGGGAAGAATGCAATTGAGACTCCCCACACTGGAAGTGGCTATGGTTCAAATATTTAGTTGGTAGGCTATGTTTAGGTTATTCTTTCAAATGTCTTCCTCCCTGGCAAGCCAGATAATTGCCTTAGGAAAGACATGATCAACATGGAAGTTCAAATGGCTTACAGCGTTAAAATCTTTTTTAGCTTACATGACTTTCGGATCATTGTATACTTGTCTTGATTGGGTTCGAGCAGACTCTGCTCACAGTATTGGCAGGTTTGGCATCTCTAAATAATCCAACCACATTCTTTTAACAACATTTCTATATGCCAACTTTCCCGAGTATGATCCCGCTTGTATTTACCCCAATAACATGACGTTAGGATTCCCCGTATCTGCTGTTAAATTCACAAATTTTCCAAGAAATCATTTCACTCCTTGATTGATGATGTAAAGAAGTTTATTTGTCTCGCCCCTACGTGGGAGTTAATAAGATTTTCACCAATAATTTCTTCAAGGAGGCACCACGTCCCAGTCCCCTAGTCAAGGAAGCATCCGCGAAGAACTTCCCTGCGAGCAACGTTCCTTTTATCCTTGTTAGCTCATACCAACCATCCTATACCGAGTGGTCCTCGTTTTATTTAATATACTTACCCAATCAAGTGTTGATGCAGTTTGGGTACAATCAAGGTAATGCGATGATTATCCACTTCACCCACAATAAGCAAGACTAACTTTTCTTTTACTTGGAATAATTTTCCAACCTCCATTATTGTGAATCTCTGTGCAAACTATAATTCCAATACGTCATCACATATAAAGCTACTCGAGGCAGGAGATCAACCATCTATATGTTTGTGTTTTGGATGAATTAACAGGGCAAGTTTTAAAGTAATATCCTTCAATAACCTCGTTACCCTGACATTGAGACGTTTTCTCCTATTGAATTGGGATTGAGGACCTATTCCACTTCCAACACTCAGTTCCCACTTAGTGCCACCAATAATTCTACGAAAGACTAGCTGCCTCCCTTGGCTAATTTGGAGGAGCCAGTAGTAAAAAAAGAAAGGTGATCAAACTTTGAGCCTAGGCGAGGAGGTAGTTGTTGCCCTTAGTACCTCTAAGGTGGTTGAAGAGGAGGACACACCTCATTGCTGCTTCCACCGGTGTAACTGGGAGAGGTACTAGAAAATTTTCCTCAAAGAAACTCTAGGCCACCCAGGAGGTTTCTCAAATGGTGACTCCTAACACTAAGTTGGCCAAGCAGGTTAACCAGATGATCGAACACCTGTGAAAGATTTGAGATAATTTCTCTGTGGAAGATAGGGCTGCTATGTCAGCTCACATTGTTACGCGTGGCTTTTCTTATACACCCATAACTTCTGAAGGTAGTACGAAACATAACAAGTCTTTTATAATGTTAACTAGTCCCATTAAGGTCATTTTTTAGGAGAATAATGCGGAAAGTAATTAGGATCAGTCTGAGGAAGAGGTTAATATGGAAGACGAAGAGGAAGAGGAAGAGAAAGTTGAAGAGGAGAAGGAAGAGTAGGAGGATTCCCAAATTTTTTGAACACATAGACTTCAAAGGATGGTTTCTATTTCAAATCCATATTCACCCCATCATGATTATACCGTCTTGAAAAATGTTCTTATTGAAGAAAAGGTATGTATATTCCTCTTTACTTGTAACTTATCTAATTTCCATTTTTAAATATTAATTATTTGTCTCCCTAGATGTAGGTTAGTGCCTATCGTGGTTCTCTCTGAGGTGTTGCAGCAAGTGGTGGGATTGAGTGAGACTTGGAGATGATAAAAGTTTTGTCTCCCTCTCATAATGTTCTCCCAAAGGGTGAAACTACCCCTCTAACATCAAAGGTAATCGAGAATTGACCGGGCGGAAAGAGTGTGTTCGTGTGAGGAAACAATCGTTGTGTGTTTCGCCGCCGCGATACAAAGAAAACCTAAGCTACTACTACACTTGACAAGCAAGTACAGCGGTAAGTCGGGTGTCGTAAGAAATCCACAAAGAGTGATTGAATTTTAGATTTTAATTATTTAATTACTTCAGGAATAAAAGTGGTGTAAAATAAATAAAAGAAAAGGTGATAGGGTGGTTATGGTGACAAAAGAAAAGAATAAGTTACGCTACACAAAAGTAAAGCGAGGATCGGGATCGCATTCCACCACACGGGCTAAACAACTACTAATTATAATTACGGTTCAAAAATATTTAATCGAGCATTTACAATTAAGCATAAACATCACACAAGAAGGAATTTAACCCAAAGTTGCGAGATTAAACATTTAACTGAAAATGGTCACACGCGGATTAAATTCGGATTATCGCTATAAACACTAAAGTTGCGTGACAAATAAAGTTAAACGCATAACAATCCAACTTTAATACACGCGGTTTCAATTAAATACAATTTTACACGAAACCCTAACTTTCGAGGTCCAAACCCAAAAATGGCGGAAACACAATCCCCACCCTATTTATCTAAGGGTACGTCATGAATTAAACTAAATTAAACTAAGAAAGCAAGAAATAAAGAAAATAAACCTAATTATGAAATCATGAAAATTACACTAGAAAGCAAGAATTAATGGAAAACAAACTATATTAATGGTAGGGAAGATGAATAGTTAATATACAAACCAATTGGGTTGTAAATCCAAAGAGAATGGAAGAAGAACCATCCAAAACCGTAACTAAAACTAACCTAAAAACGTTCCCCCAACTTAATACAATGTTTCTCTATATATACCCAACCAAAAACCAACTTAAAAATGAAGATTTTCGGACTTTTACTGTAGCCGAATCGATTCGGTAAAGGACGGAATCGATTTGGAAACACGGGAAGCAAATAACTGGCATTCTGGTTGTAAGGACACAAATTTCCAATTGAGTCCATATATACTTTTGGCTCAATTCTGGACAAAAACATTTATTCATAGGATAGTATTTATTTGTAATATTCACAAGCCTATGAAGTATGTATTGAAGACGTAGCGGCAAAGAACTTAAATCTTCATCAAAATGACGGTTTGTGTGCCTCGTTTCTACGTCATCAACTAAGGTTCCATGCTCCCAAGGTATGAATGTAATTATATGTATATATGAGCTTGGAACAATATGTATTGGGTGTTAGGTGAAATAAAAACTGCATTTTATTTTCAGAAAGAATCAATTAAGAACTTTAACATAAGTATATAAAAGTTTCTGGGCCAAAATCGAATTTTTCAATCTTTCTGGTCGTTCATTAGAAATGTCGTTCGAACGAGTTTTTTCGTTCGAACCAGATTTCGTTCGAACGAGTTTTGTCGTTCGAACCTGTTTTGTTCGAACGAGTTTTGTCGTTCGAACCAGGTTCGTTCGAACGAGTTTTGCCAACGACCCTAACTGGACAGTCGTTCGATATGTCGTTCGAACGAATGTTCGTTCTAACGAGGTATCTAACGAACTTCTAACGAGCCCAAGCTGGTCACTCATTAGAAGTCTCGTTCGAACGAGAATCACGTTCGTTCGAACGAACTTCCAGCGGGAACAGTTATTTGGCAGTTTTTTGCAGTTTTTCCCCACTCCTCGACTTGGTTTTCAACCAACTTTTTTCATACATTATTATGTTCGGGAAACACATTTTCCAAGACAACTTTTCCAACATTTGTTTATCTACAAAAGAGAGTTTGAGAGAAAAATTACTTTAGGAAAATGTTCAAGTTTTGAGTGTCAATTTTTAATGAAAAATTCATACACTCTAGTTTACACCCAATAATTGTTTATCCAAGTTTCTATATTTATATCAATTGCTTGGAATTTTTGGCACCGGTTTTCTCTACCGAATTCAAGAGACGTTTCGGGTTTGCTTCTACACCCCATCACAAAGAAGACTTTTGTTGAGATTCTACCCACAAGGAGAAAGGCTCCATGTTTGGGTGACGGTGACCATATAAAGTCCCATCGGTGTATTCCGAGACCACGGTGGAGCTCCGTTGGTTATCCGCTAATTGGAGGTTGATACAAGAAGGAGCATCACGGCTTGAGAGGGTTCGAGTTTAGGAAGTAAGTCTTTTGTCTTGTATTTTGTAATACCGTTTTTATTGGATTTGAGGCTAGGGCCGTCCCGAGGTTTTTTCCCGTTAGTGGGTTTTTCCTCGTACATCGCGGTGTAGTGTGACATTGTTTATTTTTATCTTGCACAAAATTTAGAATCCATGCTTAGGATAATTTCAAGATAAAATTCGGTTTAATTCTCACACTATATTAAAATTGGACTTTAATTTAATATTGGGTAAATTTGGTTTATTCAAGTCACATGCATTAATTTGGTTTCACCTAACTTTGTTTAAATGAATAATCATGACTTAGGCAAATTCTAGGACTTGAATTATGTTTTAATTTGTTTCTTAAGATATTAAAACTATGCCTTGTTTATTTGTTGAACCATCATCTCTTATATTCGCTTCCGCATTAATTTAAAAGGAAATTAACATTTTAAATTGACATTATTAAAACCCGGGGTTCCATACTTTTCAAATTGGTATCAGAGCCAAAAACGATAAATTACTTCGTTACGATCCTTTAATTTTTGGCTAAAATGGATTTTTCCCCATTTTCAAAATTTCCTATTTTTGATGGTTCAAACTACGCGTATTGGAAAGCGCGAATGAAATCGGCACTTAAATCTATCGATGAACGTGTTTGGATGTCTGTTGTTAACGGTTGGACCCCACCAACACATTTAATTGAAAATGAACATGTTCCCAAACCCGTTGATAGATGGACTGAAAATGAGTTTAAGCTAGCAAACTTTAATTCCCGAGGTTTAAATGCCTTATTTAGCGCTGTCGCACCGGATGAATTCCGATGTATTATGACGTGTGAAACCGCTAAAGAAGCTTGGGATATTTTACAATTAACTCATGAAGGAACGAGTGTCGTTAAAGCTTCTAAACTCCAAAACCTCACCACTCAATTTGAAACTATCAAAATGGATGAAAAAGAAACTTTTGATAAATTTTATGCTAGACTGTCTGATATTGTTAATTCATCCTTTAACTTGGGAGAGAAAATACCTGACGACCGTGTTGTAAAGAAAATTTTAAGGTCCCTACCCGATAGATTTATTCCAAAGGTGACCGTTTTAAATTCTTTACCCACTTTAGCCTCTACGAAATTAGAAGAGCTTGTAGGTGATTTACAAACCTATGAACTGGATATGTTTCCCTCTAAAAATGAAAAGAAAATTGAAAAGGGTGTTGCTTTAAAAGCCCGAAAAGAGGTCAAACAAGTAGTAGAGAGCGATAGTGATAGTTACTCGGAAGACATGGCTTTGTTTGCTCGTAAATTTAGAAAATTTCTTAAATTTAACAAAGATAAAGTTAAAAATGATTTTAAGAAATTTGAATCTTCTAAACATGATAAAAACGAGAAGATTTCTAAAGCCGATAAGATCCCTAAACCTAGTAATGAAAATATTGATAGGGACGAGTCTAATAAATGTTTTGGTTGTGAAGGTTATGGCCATAGGGCTTATGAGTGCCCCACTAAACTAAGGAAAGAGGGTAAACGACCCACTGCATATAATGCAACCCTTAGTGATAGTGATAAGGAAGAAAAGCCCGATTCCCCCACTAAGAAAAATTTTGTGGCTTTTATGGCTAGACATGTGAGTGATAATGAGAACTCATCGAATGATGAAATTATAGCACATGCCACTTCCAAGGTCATTGTACATGATTCTCTTATTTTTTATGATAGTGAGAGTGAAGAAGAAAGAGAGAGTGAAAATGAAGAAGAGGTTGATGTGAGTGAACTTCAAAATGCTTTTCATGAATTATATAAAGAATCTATTAATTTGAAAAGAACTAATTTGAAGTTAGAAGCTTGTTTAAGAAAGAGTGTCAAGGTCGTTGATGATAGTGCCTTAATAGAAGACCTTAGGACTCAAGAGAGGACTCTTCGAGAGAAGCTAGAATACGTAGAAGGCGAGAGAGATAGCCTTAGGGGTTTAATGGAATCCTTGAAAAATGAGCTTCTTGCTTTTGAAGAGCGTAATTTTTTTACTAGAATCTAACATTGTAGAATTGGAAAATAAATTAAAAGATTCTAGTAATGTCAAATTTGATTTGGAATGTCGTTCGGAAAAACTAGATAAAATGTTAGGAACGGTCCAAATTAAAAATGACACTTTTGGTTTAGGCTTCAATTCTTGTAATGAATTTAACCCTAAAGTCAAAACCAATGTTTTAGGAGAATCTTCTAGGAATACATTTAATGATCCCTCCTTAGATAAATCTTTTCGACATGTTCTTACTTGTACACATTGTGGTCGAAAAGGTCATCTTAGGCAATTTTGTTTAGATCTTAAACGAATTCCTAGAAAATCCCATAGTAAAGTAACCACGATAGCTAACGTTTCTACACCCCAAGATAATAATTCTTCATTAATTTGGGTTAGGAAATCTGACTTGGTTGCTTTACAAAATAGGGATTTTGATTCTCATTTACTTTCACATGCTTCCTCTCTTGGTAAATCTAAAGGATAAATGTGTTAGTGTTTGCATACTTTAGCGTTTGTACTTCATGCTATATTCATATGCTAAATGTATGCTTGTTTAGTCATTTTCTAGTCATTGCCTTTTTCATATCTCATGCTAGAAATTATGACTTGTTTATCTTTTTGTATTATATTTTGTGTTTGAATCGATTGCATAATATAAAAAGATTTTCGTTTATCATTTGTGTTTTATTTATTTCATTTAAGCTTAATGAAAAATACAAATGATTTTTGTTTGTCCTTTTGAGTAAATATTTATTTTTGATTAAAAATGTTAAAAACTCAAAAAGATTTTGTTTTGTGTGTATTTTTGTTTGACACACTTTATGTGGCATATATTTGTGTTTGAATCCTATCGTTTACGCTTCCATGTGGCTAGAACTTTTGGTTTAGATTTTCAATCCTTAAAATGTTCTTTACCATGATTTATATGGAGTAGTTGGATTTTGTATTGTTTAAATGGATTCTATTTCTATATGCCTCTATTCACACATGCACGAGCTCTTTTGAAATCTTAATGTCACATGTTATATTTGAGCTTTTTGAGGTGTTCTCCTATCAATCTAGTCATCTACATATCTATGACCTAGGAGGACTAGTGCATGTCAAAATCCGTTGCATGTGAGATTTGTGTGAAAAATGAAAACATGATAAATTAATATATGCACGGGGAAGGGCTCCGAAAGGATGAATTAAATCCTTTGCGATAGTAAGCCACCGTTGATTGGATCTAAAATAAATACGTGATCCAAAGGCCTAAAAACAGAATATTTGGCATTTAAAAGAAAGCAATTGCCAAGGCCTATGTTTGTTTGATATATTCATTCAAAAACAAAAGAATATATATGCTCATTGAGGGAGAATTGGATGGTATATCAACGGTTTGCACAATGTCCGTTTATCCTAGTTGTATTTAATGTGATGACTCTATTTGGTTTGTAGAATCATCATCATGCTAGGCTTGTATGCATTGTGTATGTTTGTTCATTGAGTTCAATCTTTATATTGTCACATGAGGTTATATTTCAATGTGATGAAGTTTGCAATCAAATGAGAACTCCGTGAACGTTTATTAAGTGTTTGGGTCTAAATTTAATTGTTACTAGTACACACCCCTACACTTCCGTTTCCATATGACACATTTTTTCCATACGAGTGTGCAAACTTATTGTATTTTGTGTCATGTGTGTGTTTATATCTATCTATATATGCACGTACTTATTGGTATATTTATAGTATATATATATATATATATATATATATATATATATATATATATATATATGATATTTGTTTGTCTTTGCCTTGCTTTAATTGCCCATATGGTTTCATGTCCTATCACTTTAAGCTTTCACATGTTGTTTATTAGTTCTTTATCCTTTGCCTATTCCCGAACAAAAAGGGGGAGAATGATGATAGGGGGAGAAATGGTATCTAATCCTATTATTATCGTATCTTCGTTTGGGGGAGATTTATCTTAGGGGGAGACGTCTTTCTAAGTAGGTCATATGTTTAAAGGGAGAATTAATTTAGGGGGAGTAATTAATTAATTGCATTTAATATTTTGATATTCCCTATGCATTTGATGAGTTTGCTTAAGTGTGCAGGAATTATTCTAAAGCGGCATCTTTCTATGGTAAAGCGTTTGATCCTTGGGTTGAGTCAAGATTGGGCGGGTTATGTTTTGAGTCTAGTAGAGCTTGACGGCCCTTTAGGATTTTTGTTTGGTTTTTGTCCCGAAATAGCCAAAGGGGGAGATTTGTAAGGACACAAATTTCCAATTGAGTCCATATATAGTTTTGGCTCAATTCCTGACAAAAACATTTATTCATAGGATAGTATTTATTTGTAATATTCACAAGTCTATGAAGTATGTATTGAAGACGTAGAGGCAAAGAACTTAAAGCTTCATCAAAATGCCGGTTTGTGTGCCTCGTTTCTACGTCATCAACTAAGGTTCCATGCTCCTAAGGTATGAATGTAATTATATGTATATAGGAGCTTGGAACAATATGTATTGGGTGTTAGGTGAAATAAAAACTGCATTTTATTTTCAGAAAGAATCAATTAAGAACTTTAACATAAGTATATAAAAGTTTCTGGGCCAAAATCGAATTTTTCAATCTTTCTGGTCGTTCGTTAGAAATGTCGTTTGAAAGAGTTTTTTCGTTCGAACCAGATTTCGTTCGAACGAGTTTTGTCGTTCGAACCTGTTTCGTTCGAACGAGTTTTGTCGTTCGAACTAGGTTCGTTCGAACGAGTTTTGCCAACGACCCTAACTGGACAGTCGTTCGATATGTCGTTCGATATGTCGTTCGAACGAATGTTCGTTCTAACGAGTTATCTAACGAACTTCTAACGAGCCCAGGCTGGTCACTCGTTAGAAGTCTCGTTCGAACGAACTTCCAGCGGGAACAGTTATTTGGCAGTTTTTTGCAGTTTTTCCCCACTCCTCCACTTGGTTTTCAACCAACTTTTTTCATACATTATTATGTGCGGGAAACACATTTTCCAAGACAACTTTTCCAACATTTGTTTATCTCCAAAAGAGAGTTTGAGAGCAAAATTACTTTAGGAAAATGTTCAAGTTTTGAGTGTCAATTTTTAATGAAAAATTCATACACACTCTAGTTTACACCCAATAATTGTTTATCCAAGTTTCTATATTTATATCAATTGCTTGGAGTTTTTGGCACCGGTTTTCTCTACCGAATTCAAGAGACGTTTCGGGTTTGCTTCTACACCCCATCACAAAGAAGACTTTTATTGAGATTCTACCCACAAGGAGAAAGGCTCCATGTTTGGGTGACGGTGACCATATAAAGTCCCATCGGTGTATTCCGAGACCACGGTGGAGCTCCGTTGGTTATCCGCTAATTGGAGGTTGATACAAGAAGGAGCATCACGGCTTGAGAGGGTTCGAGTTTAGGAAGTAAGTCTTTTGTCTTGTATTTTGTAATACCATTTTTAGTGGATTTGAGGCTAGGGCCGTCCCGAGGTTTTTTCCCGTTAGTGGGTTTTTCCTCGTACATCGCGGTGTAGTGTGACATTGTTTATTTTTATCTTGCACAAAATTTAGAATCCATGCTTAGGATAATTTCAAGATAAAATTCGGTTTAATTCTCACACTATATTAAAATTAGACTTTAATTTAATATTGGGTAAAGTTGGTTTATTCAAGTCACATGCATTTATTTGGTTTCGCCTAACTTTGTTTAAATGAATAATCATGACTTAGGCAAATTCTAGGACTTGAATTATGTTTTAATTTGTTTCTTAAGATATTAAAACTATGCCTTGTTTATTTGTTGAACCATCATCTCTTATATTTGCTTCCGCATTAATTTAAAAGGAAATTAACATTTTAAATTGACATTATTAAAACCCGGGGTTCCATACTTTTCACTGGTGCAAACCGAATCGATTCGGTTTTGGGCCGAATCGATTCGCAGGCAACAAGCCAGAATCTGCAGCTTTGTCCTGTTTTACGGAAAATGCCGCCATTTCTTCGTTATAGCTCAGAATGAGGCACGGTCGGAGGCTACGCGTAGATAACTCAGAGGAATACAACATACAAGAAGACATTAGGCTAAAAAACCAAAATATGAATTGACTAAAATGCCCTTGAATGTGACCTTGAGTGTACTTTTACAGTAAAAACCATCCTAAAATTACCATAACTCCGTCGATACAACTCGGAATCATGCACCGTCGGCGGCCACGCGAAGAGAAATCAAAGAGCTTCAACTTCCGTGAAGATCTCGGGATTCAAACCCAAATGCTGGAATTACTTAAATGCCCCCGAAGATACAAAAGTCGACAAAACATTTCTAGAAAGCGTCTGAACTTCATACTAAGCAGCCAAATACCTACAAAAGCCCAATTAACCCCTGAAAAACATGTTAACATAGAAATCTGAGGTTTTCTGGTTAATGAGCATAAGTATAAGGATTAAGATACCCAAGGGGGCTAATAAGGCGTAGGTTAACGGGTGAAATACTCAATATTTGCGTCGTATCAAGAATCTCCCCCTAGAGGCAGTTGTTAACCTGTATGGTGTTGAATGTAGTAGTGGATATTCCCCTGACTCTTTCTTCTTTCGTAATCAAGTTTCCCTAAAAGAAGGTGAAAATGGGGAAGGTTTTGTTGATTCTGACTTGGTGAAGTCCCCCGCTGGTGCACCATCTGCAATATTAACACTTCTCCTTCAAAACTTCTTCAATTATCTTCCAAATATTTCTGATCTTCTCTTTTTTGTTTTACTTTGGTTTTGTTTTTATGGTCATCGCATGCTAACTTTCCTAAGAAGGTTGTTGTTTTAGTGCCTCCCCCAACTAATGATAAGTTCATGTACTTTTTTTGGAACCTCTATCCATAATGCAGAGGGAGTGAGGTTTTTATTGTGACTGCACATGTCGAAGTAGGTCGAGAGGGGTCTACTGCTATTAAGGATGTCCTTATTGTTGTAAGAAAGCAGTAGTCTGTGGTTAGTTAGAGTGCTCCCTCTTTGGTTAAGCAAGCCCATAATTAGGAAGATGACATGGTACAAATGGATACTAGGAAATTTGTAGAAGAATTCTAGCATTCAATGATAGCACTATATCCCTCAATGCCTACACCTGTGCTAGTGTTTCCTATTATCGAAGAGGTATAATTTCCCCAACTTTTGAAAAATGAAAACTTTTGCAATACACAAATTAGAATTTCCTCGAAGTGAAGGATCTTAAATCTCCCATAAATGAGGGTCAGGCATGCCTAGTAGTATAGGACTTTACATATCCCTTAAAAGGGTTAGGCTTAATAATGTAGGACTTTAAATCTCCAAAAAATGAGGGTTAGGATTGCCTAGTAGTATTGGACATTAAATCTCCCATAAACAAGGGTCGAGCGTGCCTAATAGTATAAAACTTTAAATCTCCCTTAAAAGGGACGTGTTTGGTAATGTAGGAATTTAAATATCCCATAAACTAGGGTCAGGCATGCCTAGTAGTACAGGAATTAAACTCCAATAAATGAGGGTATCACGTGTCCAGTAGTATAGGATGTTAAATCTCCCATAAAGGAGGGTCAGGTGTGCCTGGTAATGTAGGACTTTGAATCTCCTTTAAAATGGTCATGATTAGTATGTAGGACTTTAAATCTCCTATAAAAGGTAGTATACATTTCTTTGACTTTTATCATTTTGTATTTTAGGTTGAGGTCAAGTAGTAAGTTGCTCGTGAGATAGAGAGTAAGGTTGATGCACCGAAAACTGTTCGAGTTAAAACTTTGGTCGAGTCAGTTGATCTTGGTTATGCATTGGTTTTGCAAACATTTCCTTTGGCCCCCATTATTGGCAAAGTGCCTCAAGTAGGTGTCTCTATACTTTAGGATGGAGACAGTGCCTTGAACACTAGGCAACCGTCTGCCAATGATAGTGCCTTTTAGTGTGCATCCTCTTTAGGCATCTCCCTAATTATTTGTGAGACAAATTCTGAACGATTTTCCCCACATCCTAACCGCTTCCCTTCACTAGTTGATTGTAAGGCTCTTAGATCGGTTCCCCTCTACTTTTACTCTTTGTAGTATTAAACTGTTACCAATGATGATGTCGTGTAAGTTCCTCGGCCTAACTACTATTTTGGGCGAGATTATCAACACCCCTTTCCAATCTTTTAGTTCTTCCACCATTAAAGGGTTGATGGGAAAAATTAACCTCAATGTTAGTGATGGATTCTCCCTATCTTGGCTCGTTAAACTTCTGTGATTTTAAGAAAGATGATTTACCTACCTTTTATTCTCGTCTACAAGCACTACAAGAAAAATTATTTTTAACGACATATATTTGATGACACTTTATAAAAATGTGTCGTGGAAAGTGGTTAAAGACGACATAATCAGCAAGAGTGTCATAAATGCTTCAATTATGGTAAATACCACGACATATAAAATAAATATGTCGCGCTTTTTCAAAAGGCGACAGTCTACGAAGTGTCGTAATTTTTTAAACTACTTTTTTTTCAAGAAGTGTCGTGTAATCTAAAAGAATTGAGAGGGTGGTACGGAGGTAAATTTTAGTTTGGTGCCTCATTTTGCCAAAACGTTTAGCACCGTCAACTAAAAAAAAGAAAAAATAAATTACAGCAAACCATCCCATGTAACAGCCCGCGTAAACCCTCACTTCTACAGGTCCAACCTCTGAACAAATCTCACCTCATCCCACAACTACATCTGTAAAGAAACAAGCCTCTTTTCATTATGCAATCTCAATCCTTTACGCAATCTCAATTTATTGGTTATGGTCTCATTGTGGGTGATGAGTTCTCTCTCCATTGAAGCAGAGCACCCCCATTTATGTAAGTCCTATTTTCGTTATCTTTGGAATCAAGATCGACCGTTTATATACCTTTGTACTTTTAGATGTGCTTTTTTTTGCCATTGTCAATAGCCTTGTAAATAAGTTGGCTCTGAAATAGATCAAAATCGGGTAATGAAATTGAAAAATAACCTCAGTGACGACCCTACGGTTTTCAAACAAGGTATTGTCTTGGACTTTTAGTTTTTTTTTTGTCTTGTAAGTTAAATAAGTTGGTTTGATTTGAAAAAAAAAGTGGGTTGAAACAAATTGCAAATTAACCTTTTGCCCTAATTTTATTTTCTATTTAGAATGATTTTAACCATTAAAACAATTTTAATTGCAACATTTTGTCATAATTAATAATTTTGTTTTTAAATGCTAATGCTTATCATGATGTGTTTACTATTTTTTACCTTATAAAGAATCTAATTGTAAATATATTCCCCCCCGTCTTTTTTGTAATCGGTAAAAGTACGTTTTTATTAACTTTAACATTAACATAGTTATGTAAAAGATCTTCTACTATACAAAAAATCAAACAATACTTGAGTATGTTTTCATAAACGAGATATTAAATTTGTTGATTCGTTTCGTGCTTGAGTATTTTTTATTGCCATTAATTCAACATGTTCATAATTTGTGTTGGTTGATCTTCTTTTTTTTGGTTTCATCAACCTTTGTTCACTGACTTCATGTTGAGTTTGAGTCAAGTCACCATGTTGTGTACGATTTTGACTCTCATATTCAAATTTAATATATAATGTATTGTTAATGGTGAATTTCACTAGAGTCGAAATTAACTCTAAAAAAATGTTGGTAGCCCACCAATTTGAATTACAATGGGACACTCAAGCCACCTAACATCTGTTAGGTAAACTAAATTGGTCTTGTTCGATCATGCCCCTCCAAGTTTAGTTTTTTGTTTTATCCCTGATGGGAGTTTTTTAATTTAATCAATTGTGTACCTCACTTTTTAGGTTGAGTAAGAGATTATGGCTGGTGTTGTAGGGGTGTTATTGTTAATAGTAATTTTTGCCTATGTAGTCATCCCAAATTAATAACTATGTTTCAAATAATCTAGAGTTGGATTGGCAATTTAGGAGCTTTAAAAAAATTAAAGGGTAAATTTTATAATCGTGGATAGTTAGTTTAACAAACCTTTATGGTAATCAAATTTTCTAATCGTAGATATTAAATTACCCATTGCGACCCACATTTGGGAGACGAAAATCAAATTTGGTTAGAGAACATCAATGCTTGCGATGGGTGAATGCGGATCGGGTGGGAATGGATAACTTAATTGTTGGTGTTGATTATTCGGGATGGGTAATTTGATTTATATTTGTTGCTTTGTACTAAATTGTTATTTGTTTAATTGTTGTTGTTGATTATTTGGGATCAAATAAACAAACGTAATCACACAAACTATTTTTAACGTATGCACGCACAATGTTCGGTAATATGTCGTAATAAAAATTATTGTCCACTCCAACATCCTTTCCATATGAGTTTTATTTTTTTTATCGACTTTTGGGTTAATTATTTTTTTTCGGGCAGCCTCGTTAATACTAAATATGATATTTTTTATTTACAGTAATTCATTTTTCTATTTTGTAGGTGATTTTTTTCGTCAGTATTTAGATACTACAAATCAAATTCAATATAGGTATCTTTATCTTGCATCATTTGTGTATCTCCTACTTTGAAATTACTAAGTCTATATACCCACATTGATATTTCTGAACATATGTATATTACAATAAGTCAACTTTATTTAGTTATATGAATATGCATTGTTGAGTGTGGATGTTTATATTACTTTTATGCTCAAGGAAACCATGAATAAGACAAAAATTTCTATAGCTCATTCGTGTTAATTTGTATCCCCGGTGATCTAACTACATATCTATTTCAATCTACCTTTGTAGATAGTGAATAATCTATTGTTCTTTAGTAGAATGTGACTAAATTTGAGATTATGTAGAATCAAAATATATTTGAAAAGAACATGACATTTTATCCGTTAATTGTTGACATTTTACCTCTTTTTCAATATTAATATTTGGTGGTGTAAACAGACTAGAAACTAGTAAATGTGACACCCCGACTAATTAAATACCGGGTAGCTACTCCTTTATTAAATTAATACAAAATGCCAAGTTGGTTCAGTTCATAGCATCACTGTCGAAAACATTTTAACAATTACTAGCCACCTAATATTTAAAAAGTGAGTTGTCAATTTTAATTAAATCCGATTAACATACAATAAATGAATTATGAAATGCTAACATAACCACCACAACATAGTCACAATAGAATAACCATCAAATAATAATGAGTCTGGAGGAATAATCCTCACAACCATCCGAATACTGAAATAAATAAATACCAAGTCTGCATCACTAAATTAATTACAAGCCAAAGTCTGAAATAACTGAAAAAGTAAGATGTCTCTAAAAGGAATGGGGAGACATGCCCAATAAATGAGAAAATCTGATAATGGAGTCAAGATCGAAATTGGAGGCGTCTACTGTCAAGGTCCTGTAACTTCCACAGTAGCTATAACACGTCACCTGAATAGAACTCCTATGCATGGTGTCCTTGTGGCTGGGTACCTAAAAGGTTTTACAAAAATAGATTTGAAAGCAAACGGGTCAGAGCCCGATTGTGAAAATAGTTTAAAAATATGCAAGTGTTTAATATCATTAAACAGTGAATATAAAGTACATGATAGTGTGTGCACTCACATGAGTTCCTCACCTCTCAACTAATTGTGCACTCCTATCGTACCCGTACCCATTCTCGTTATTCCCATATTTAACTAGACCGATACAAAATCTAACATTACTATACGATATCCAATTAAATTCCCAACATCTTCTATTTAACAAAGTGTTATGCCTTGCTACACAGTTTCCCATATTAGTACTACTAATTACTAGAGATCTTTCATTTTCACTTTACAAACCGTTGCTGTTATTTATACACATTTATTCTGGAAAATGGGTTTCAATTAACAGTATATTATACTCATCATAACTATACAATACTAGCACCCCGAGACTAAGCTGCGGTGTACACATACTCTGCTATCCAATCCCGGTACATCAAGTACATAAGGACCACGTATTTCGAATCTCTCAGGAATCGTTTCATTAAACAACAATCACAAACAATGGAGTTGAACATAGTTCACATCACATGGGTCACGCACATACCTACGCTCCCGTGATCAACAGACTTATTAACTTCTCAATAAGTCCTTCTCTCACCTATGTCCTCGACGTACCAATCTAAATCCCCCCGTAGGCACACAAAGATTAGATGGACTGATCGAACGCCAACCTCCCATGATAGCAAGTACGGTAGGTATGTTATACACACATAACTACATATACTAAGCATTCACACATCTTAGATATCACAATATTTCATTAGTGGTATACTTCTCATTCTTATACTAACATTTAGTGTTATACAACTCACAAGTCCCCGGTTTATAAGTATTTAAGTTATCAATTCTTCTCACGTCATGATTAGTTACTCGCTTCCCAATCCATAAATGTCATCCGGTTTATTACAAGATCCTATGTTTTACTCTTCAATGTACCCCAATATCCCAACTATACCCACTAGTTAATAAGGGAAGGTTATCTCACCATATAAATAAGTCTACGGGACACTAGAAATAAAATCAGGCCTAGAAGGCCATTCTGTCAACTCGTTAGAAATCTCGTTCGAACGAGGTCGTTCGAACGAGTGTCATTCTAATGAAAGGCTTCGAATGAACTACCAACTCGTTAGAAGGGATACTGTCATCTCGTTAGAAGGTCGTTCGAACGAGGTCGTTCGAACGACCTGGGCAGGTCTTCTAACGAGATGGCAGATTCAGCCCAGAAATTCTTAAATCCGTTTTTATATATTCCTCTCTTCTCTAAATCCACTCTTAGGTCACCTCAATAACAATGTAATGATTCTAAACCACTCTAAATCCTCTTAGGTCATTTCTTAACATCTTTATGGGTTCAATTACTCCAAATTAACATACAATTTACATAAATTCCCAATTTCTCATTCCAAACCCTATGAACATAAACCTAGAGTTTAAGTGCAATTAAAGACCCCTTATTAATCCGTTTTCAGATCATAAAAAGTTATGTTTTGTATATTAAAATCGTCCATTTATCACTCTACATGCAAATCCCTACCCAAACCACAAATTTCACCATAATTCCATTTGGGTGTTCTTTATCAAAATTTCACGATATAAAAAGTTTTCTACACTACACATGGAGGAAATATTCAATGAAAATAACGACGTCAAAACACTTGCCTTAGATTGTTCTTCAGAATTGATGTTGGTGAATGAAGGTTGATTTCTCCCCTTTCTCTACAGATTTTCTCCTAAGGTTGAAAATAGTGGTTGGAGGTTTCTTTTGGAATCTCTTCAAACTCTCATATAACTTCCATAGCCCTCTAACTCACCTAATGCTGATAATGGGCTTAGTGGGTTCATAAATAATATAAAATAAACCTCTAAAATTCGTGGGTTTTAATTCCCATATTTTTAAAATTACCAACATACCCTTCTAGGTTGCTAGTATGGCCCAAAAATGCCCCGGGACCCAAACCCGGCTAATGTTTTCTGATTATTTCGACCCTTTCGGACACGTTGGCGCACTCAAAATGACCATTCAGTTGATAAAAATAAAATTAACTTTTTAATTCAATTAATTACGTTCCTGACGCAACTGAAACGTGCGTCCCAATTAAATTTTCCAAATTGCCGTATATCTACCTCGTGACAATTTAAATATCATCAATACTCATGTATTACCATTCATACTCAGAAATAATAAATTTTAACATCATAATCAAATACCAACTCACATCTCGTTAGTATTTATACCCGGATTAATTTCCAATTAATTCTCCTTTAGTTTAATTAATCCCTTAAATAAATAACAATAAAATTACGGGGTATGACAGTAAGTGGGCAACCGAAGATGGAAAAAGATTGGTTGAGATTTCCAATGTTTTATTATTATTATTATTACACGCATGCATATACATTTACATATATTAGAAAAACCTAAAGCATTTTTCTGAATGAACACTCTACAAAAATAGGGAAGTGATTATGATTTCATGCTTTTTTTTTTATTATCTGTAGACATACCGAGGAGTACCAAAATGGCATGTACAAATTTATTGAATCTTCCAAGAAAACTTCTAGAAATCCTGATATGATAATATGTCCCTGTAGAAAATGTAAAAACCTTTGCGAACAAGATCAAGAAGAAATATTTGAACACCTAGTCATTCATGCCTTTGATCCTGCATACAAGAAGTGGGAATTTCACGGAGAACATTGAACGTCTTCATACATTAATGATATTGATATTGAATGGTCAGATTTACATAGGATGTATAGAGATGCTTATGTTCAGGATGCAGTTTTTGCTGACGATAGTTTTGAAAGGGGCGATGAAAGTTTTAAACAAAAGTTAAAAGATGTCGAGACTCCTTTATATCCCGAGTGTACAAAGTAAACAAATATGTCAGAAATTACATATTTATACAAGGATAATGCTACACACAGACTGTCTGATAAAGGATTTAATGAACTTCTTGAGTCTCTACATGAAATGTTGCCTAGGGATAACGTTATTCCTAAGTCTTTGTATGCAACGAAGAAGTTTCTAAAGGAATTTGATCTTGGCTATGAGAAGATAGATGCATGCATTAATGATTGTTGTTTATTTAGAATCTAGTATGAATATTTGGACAAATGCCCTAAATGTGGCTCTTCGCGCATGAAAGTAGACGTATAAACAAAGAAGGTTAAGAAGGGAGTATCTGTAAAATTATTGCGGGACTTTCTAATAATCCCAAGATTTAGAAGGATGTTTTTATTATCACATATAACAGAGCAATTGCAGTGGAACTCAACTCACATAAGAAAAGATGTAATGATGCAACATCTAGTTGATTCATTATAATGGGACACGATTAATAAAAAGTGGCCTCATTTTGCATTCGATCCAAGAAATCTTAGGCTTTGACTTGCAGCGGATAGATTTAATCCATTTAATAATCTTAGCTTGAGCTATAGTTGTTGGCTCGTATTTTTAACTGTGTATAATCTTCCCCCATGGTTATGCATGGTACAGTAAAATTTGATGTTGACTTTTCTTATACTGGGGCCAAAGCAATCGGGAAATGACATAGATGTATATCTGCAACCACTTATAGATGACTTAATCGAGTTGTGGAATAATGGGGTGGAGATGTACGATGCATCTAGACAATCTACTTTTAATTTGAAAGCTATTTTGATGTGGATAATAAATGACTTTCTCGCATATGGTAATTTAGTCGGATGTACCACAAAAGGGGAACTTGCATGTCCAGTTTGGGCTCCTAACCCATCCTCACTACGGTTATCAAATAGTATGAAATACGTGTATATGGGCCATAGACGTTTTCTTCCAATGAACCATCCATGGAGGGTTAACAAAAAGATTTTGTTTGACGGATATGAATAATTGAGGAGGGCACCAAATCCTTTCAATGCAGAAGAAATTTTAGATGCTCTAAAGGGTGTTGAAAATGATTTCGGTACAGGGAAGAATCGTAAGAGGAAGAAAGTGTTCTTGAAAAAGAAGTCAATATTTTTTTATTTACCATATTGGCATGTACGTATATTTTAACTCATAATTTAAGCCACTAACTTAATGAAATTCTATTAAAAATTTTAGGACGTTTATTTTTCATATTAATCCTCCCTCACTTTTTTCTCTAGGCATTAGATTTGCGTCACAATTTGGACGTGATGCATATCGAGAAGAATATAAGTGATAGCCTAATTTCTACATTGTTAGATGTAAAGGGAAAATCAAAAGATGTCCTCGAGTCTCATGAATATTTGCGAGAATTGGGCATTAGAAAGGAATTGCATCCTCAACCAAAAGGGAATACATTTTACTTGCCGACAACAACTTACACACTCTCAAATAAAGAAAATAAAGTTTTTTGTCAAAGACTGTATGATTTGAAGTTACCTGATGGTTATAGCTCCAATATTAGTCATTGTGTTTCGGTGGATGAATGTAAGTTATTGGGATTCAAATCCCATGATTATCTTGTTTTAATGCAACAATTGTTGTCAGTTACTATACGGGGACTGCTACCAAAGGGGCCAAGACAAGTGATTTTTCACTTATCTTCATTTTTAATGAGTTATGTCAAACAGTGATCGATAAAAGGATAATGGAAAAATTAGAAGAAGATATCATAGATATTATATGCATGTTGGGGCGGTACTTCCCTCCCTCTTTTTTTTACATTATGATTTACTTGCCAATTAACTTAGCTCGAGAAGCTGGATTATGTTGGCCCATACAATTTCGATGGATGTACCCATTTGAGACGTAATTTAGAATATATTTAACTTTTTTCTTATTAACAAGTTAAATATGTAGTAAATAGATGTTATATTCATATTCTTTTGCTATGGTTTATCATTAGGTTTATGAAGGTACTCAAGGGTTATGTTGGGAACCGTGCGCGACCTGAAGGATGCATAGTAGAAAATTATTTGGCTGATGAGTGTGTAAGGTTTTGTAGCATGTATCTAAAAAAAATAGCAGAAATATGTGTTCCATAACCTCTAAATGAAAAGTTTGAAGATGAGACAATACTGAGAGGTCGACATATCTATCAGAGGAAGCCAATAACATGGTCTGATGACATGTTAAAAATTTCCCATCATTATTTATTGTTTAACAATCTAAAAGTTGAGCCATGTATAAAGTGAGTAAAATGATGCTCGTCATATTTATAACTTATGTTATCATTAATATTGTTATTAAAATTCATCTACATTCATATTAGAATGCATTTGACCGAGCTAAAGCACTCCAATCGAAAGTTATCCCAATATGAGACTATGCTACAAGAAACACATATCGAGACATTCACTTATAAGTTTATGAACAAGGTAGGCCAATTTTGACATTGTGCATTGTAAGAGTCTAATGTTGTTATGTATATCAAAATTCATATAATTTCATTTATGATCTTTTAAACAGATTAAGGTTCAAGCAAACACAGCTGAAGTATAAAAAATCCTAAAGTGGCTAGAGGTTGAGCCATGATGTTATGCTATGTCATATTCACGACAATTGGCAGGTGTCGTGAAATAACTTTACGAAACAACAAAGGTGTCATAGGTATTTAAGACTAGTAACTAGGTGTCGTGGATATTTGTTTCAACGATACTTGGCAGGTGTCGTGAAATAGTTTTACGACACCACAAATGTGTTGATATAGAAGGTAACTTTCTATGACACCCCCTTTAACAACTACATAAAATGTGTCGTGAATTTAATTTCACAACACATATCAGGTGTCGTGGAAATAATGTTTTCTTTTAGTGAAACCTCCTACCATTCGTAAACAACAGTTGCCGAGGAGTTGGTGAGTCTGGAAGAAGAACTTTTTAAATCTGAAGAGGAAATTGAAGCTGCTCGTGAGGTTATGGTCAAAGTAGAGGCCAAAGTGGATGGTTTTCAACAAAGAAAAGAGCATCATGAAAAGTAATTAACTAAGTTGTCCAACGACCAGGACCAATTAGAGAAAATACTTCCCCAACACCACCATCGTTTGCTTGACTTAACTAACTTGTTGTTCATCATGAACGACTCTGTTGACGAGTTATTTTAGAAATTCCCCCTTTCTTGTTTGGAAAATATCTTTGATGTGTTTCAGTAATAACATTTATTCTAACAACTTGTTATGTATTTTGTTTCATTTTGCCTTGGCTTACAATGAATTAAATAACAAACTTATAAAATTTCTATTACATTGTGGCGGGAAAAAAAGTAGAGAAATGGGCTAAAATCTCCAAAAGATGTATTTATATTAGCATGTGACTATGCCAACATTGGACTGCGATGAGAATTCTCCCATGCAAGTCCCTTACAACTCTTGTTAGAACGTGTGTAAACAAATTCTTGACAAAACTAAATACACCATTAAGAGTAAACTAACAATTGTTGTTAACTATAGTTAATTTTGAGACATTTCTTGTTTAGTTTGAAAGTGACTTCGTCCTCCAAATTTGAGATCTCACAATAGCCTAAGTCATGTGGTACTATAATAATATTAGGGTCTATTCAATTTTCCTTAAACTTGGGTAACGAGAGTCCCCGAATATTCATCCTGTAAGATTTTACCACTAAGAGTCCCTCTTTAAATCTCCTCGTCTTCAAAAGTTGGTGGTAGGATCTGGACAACTATTTTGGTACATTTAAAAGGGCCTCGTTGCATTATCCCTATGTTCTACCAACACCTTGAGTTGTACATGGCGGTTGTGGGAAACATTGCACATTGTAAGTTATGCCCGACAGAAGGTACATCAAGCTCCACTAGAAGGATTGCTTCAGCACCAAAGACTAAGGAGTGTATTTTATAGGTTTCCTTTTATTCATCCTTTATGGCCACAAAACTCTGGTATCTTGTGAACCTAAGTTCCTGGAAAATCTTCTAACATCTTTTCCAAAATATTTACTAAGGTCATATTTGTACCTTGTGCCTGCCCGTTGCACTTGGTATATGCCATAGTCGATTTATGATGGATAATCGAATACTTGTCTATCAGTAACTTCACTTACCACTTATAAAGGGACTTCCATTATCTGAGAGAAAGACAATTGGGATTCCAAAATGATAAATAATGTACTCCTTTATAAATCGAGCAACTACCCCAGTTGTGGATTTCTTAAATGGTATGGTCTCTGGCCACTTGGTAAAACATTGAGTGAATACAAGTATCTGAATATTTCCTTTCGATAAAAGATTTATTGCTCCTACTAGGTCGAATGCCCATGTGTTGAATGGAAAGGGGTTCGAAAGAGAATGCAGGTTAATAAAAGGAGAATGAATTATATTCTCATGGAGCTGTCATGCCTTGCATTTGCGAACAAATTTCATAGAATCCTTTTCCATCATAGTATTAAAATACCCCAAAGCCATAAGATGGTTATAAAGTTTGGTTCCCCCAGTGTAACCTCGCTCGTGGTCTTGTTTCAGCACCTCTTTTGGTTCTTCCATCCTCATGAACCTCATAGGCCTATTATGGTAGCCTCTTCGATCTAATAGTCTTTCTTGGATGTAGTACTTGCACACTCATCATTTTAGCCTTACAGCATTATCATTATCCACCGGTATCACTCCATCTATCAACATGTCCATATACGGCTTCTTCTAATCATAAGGTTGATCGATAAAGTTTCACTTAGTACCTTGATAAAAAAATAGGAATTTCCCAGAGTCTCTCTGCAGCATCGCAACATCTTATCTCATCGAAGGCCAGAAGGTCCTGCTTATTAGACCCTTCGGTATTAAGGGATTTATGTGGTCTCACAGCATCTTCATAAATTTCGTTCAATCTTATTTCAGACTCCTCGGGGTCCACACATCTAGATAACAAACCCCCTTTATTCTTGTAGTACAAGTTTCTCCTAGCAAGGCAATATTGTACAAGGTCAGCCAAACCTAATGATCCTTCCCATATATCCAATTGTTTCCTTAGTTTGCCTCTTTAGTCATTGCTATTATCGATGGGTAGCATCTCAAGTATAGTTGAGGGATATGTAATCTTAGTAATTTGAACCATCATTGACTCTCTGCCAAAAGCAGTGTTCGGGGAAATTATGGCATAAGCATTTTCATGTCTATTCATCGTTCTAGGATTCCTTTTGATCTTTACTTCATCAACTTGGTCGGGCAACCTTTGTATGATTACCTGGGTAAAGTTCCAAGCTCATGTGCTTTAGAGAAAACTCACCATTCCTTATTTGATTACTAATTCGGATTCCCCTTTTATTGTGATCACCTAAATGCCTCTTCAAAGGTATTTCAGTAGCCCTAGCACGAGTGCCTCATATTTTGCTTCATCATTCGAGCAACCGAAATCAAACTTGAAAGATAATTAGACTTATTCTCTATTTCTTCTCAAAATCATGCCAGCTCCCCATTTACTTGTAGTTGAGGAACCATAAAACTCCATGCTCCATTCATCTAAGTTGGCCACCAGGAAATTGTCCAGAACATCATCGCCTGCGGGCTCTTCAACAGGTGGCTCGAATGTCCTAAAGGAAAAGATGGACAATATATTTTCATAATCTTGGCTTTTGAGGGCTCAAGGGGCCATGCATTTAAGATCATATTATGAATGTATCAATAACCATCTATCTACCCTGCTCATTAGTACAGTTCTAACAAGAAGAAACATTATAGGATCACATCTTGTTATAATGTGAACTGTGAAGGACAACATATAGTGTCTAAGTTTTGGTGCTACAAATACTGGGGACAAATAATGCCTTTCAATGCTAGTGTATCTCGACTCCGGCCCATTTATAATTCGTCTCAAATAATTCACATTTTTTTCCACACCATTCAACTCTTGAGCAAATAGTTCCCTGATTGATCGGTCCGTAGATGTGAGATATAGATGCAATGGAATACATTCCCTTAGAGGAATCATTATTTGAGGATATATGAAGAGTTTTTTCAGCTTGTCCATAGCCTCTTGATGCATTTACTCTAATGAGAACTTGGACCCTTTTTGCAGTATCTCCATTAGTGAATGGTTCACTTTAGCAAGTCGAGGCACAAACCACCTCAAGTAATAGACTTTCCCCAAAAATCTTTTTAACTCCCTCATTGACTTTGGACATGGCTTTGTAACACCCCGGCTAATTAAAAACCGGGTTGCCAGTCCCATATGACCGCGCGAAAAAAGTTTGTTTGTGCGAGGACACAACCGTTGTGTGTTTCGCCGTCGCGATACAAAGAAAACCCAAGCTACTACTACACTTGACAAGCAAGCACAGCGGTAAGTCGGGTATCGTAAGAAATCCACAGGGAGTGATTGAATTTTAGATGTTAATTGTTTAACTACTTCAGGAATAAAAATGGTGTAAAAGAAATAAGAAAAGGTGATGGGTTGTTATGGTGACAAAAGAAAAGAATAAGTTACCCTACACAAAAGGAAAGCGAGGATCGGGAACGCATACACACATTCACGGACTAAACAACTACGAATTAGAATTTCGATTCGAAAACATTTAATCGATCATTTTCAATTAAGCATAAACATCACGCAATAAGGAATTTAAGCCAAAGTTGCGAGATTAAACATTTAATAAAAAATGGTCACACGCGGATTACATTCGGATAATCGCTATAAACACTAACGTTGCGTGACAAAGAAAGTTAAATGCGTAATAATCCGACTTTAATACGCGAGGTTTCAATTAAATGCAATTTTACATGAAACCCTAACTTTCGAGGTCCAAACCCGTAAATGGCGTAACGAAATCCCGACCCTATTTATCTAAGTGCAATACATGAATTAAACTAATTAACAAAGAAATTAACTAATTAAGCAAGAAATAAATCAAGTAAACTAATTAACAAATCATGAAAATTATCTAGAAAGCAAGAATTAATGGAAAACAATCTATATTAAAGGAGAGGGTAATGAAAAGTCAACTTACAAACCAATTAGATTGTCAATCCAAAGAGAAATGAAGAAGAACCATCCAAAACCCTAAAAGCCCTAACTATTCTAACCTAAAATCGTGTATGTACTGATCTATATTCTTATTACAACAAAATTGGCTTATATAGTAAGTTGGAATAAAAATAAAGAAGAAAGAAAAGAAGGCAAAATATCTGCAGAAAATAGAGCATCGATCGATCGACCCCTTTGGTCGATCGATCGACCTAGGCAAAAATTCGGCAAATAAGAATGGTCGATCGATTGACCAAATGGGACGATTGATCGATCAAGCAGGGCAGAATGCAGCAGCCTACTGCATTCCTCTTTTCTTCTTCTCCTTCTCCTCTTTTGCTTCCCTTGTTTTTCCTCCGCTGAAATTATCGTAACTTCTTTGTTATGAATCGGAATCGCGCACCGTTTGCAGCCACACGAAGCTTGTTCAGAGGGCTACAACTTCCATGAAGACATTGGGACAATTTCCCAAATTGTGAATTAACTAAAATGCCCTTACGCGTGTGGATTTGTACGAAACTTCACCGAAATGCATCAAACTTCATACTTAGCACCTGTAATCCCTACAAAAGCCCAAATATACCTCATATAGCATTTTAACATATAAAATGGAGGTTGTATGATTATCGAGCATAAATATAGGAATTAAGGTACCCGAGATGGCTAATAACGCGTACGTTAACGGGTGAAATACACAATATTTGCGTCGTATCACACCCCCTAACTTACACATTGCTAGTCCCTAGCAATGAAATAGGAAACAACAAGAACTACAAGGAAACCAAAAGCAGGATACAAGTACAAAATGGGATGAAAAAGTAATAAAAAGATAAGGCCACTTTCGCAGGCGCACGATTGCATTTAGCATATGCAATAAGCCGTTAAACCCTTAGGTTACCCTAGTGGACGAGTGTCGTCTCGTGAGGGTTTTCAGGGATGAAACCCACAAACATCATACAGTTTCCTCAAAATATGCCCAACCCAACATGCGACAAACTCAACAACAACGAAAAAGATTTCAAACATGTTATTAGCACATTGAACGAATTCAAGCTAAAGTCTGTTGTTATTAACACGTTGAATGCACCTCATAGAATTGAAACTTTGAAAGGGGGAGGGGGGAGAGAAAATGCAAAATATGATTTGGCAAAAACTTAAACAATCCGGATAAACGTAAAGCAAGCATATTCAATCCTCAAGGGGATTACACTCATCAAGCGAATTTCACTCGAAACAGGGAGTTAACACACGGGACATGCGGGCATAAAGAGTAAATGTAAATGGAAACTAGGCCGCACACATGTCACAAATGAAGAACGCTATATATAAAATGAAAAACTGTAATCTCAATGAAAGGATACCGCACATTGAAAGAGGCTAAATGCATTTTCACAGATTATCAAAACTATTATGACTTTTAAATTAAATGCACCCTAAGATCACATAGGACTTTAGAGGGTTGTAATGTAGGTTAGGCTAGAATACGAAATGAAGGAATGTATATACGGATTCAAAGTGTTCGGGATGAAAACTCGGGATAATGGGAAGAATGCGGGAAATATCAAAAATGGAAAGTAACTTCCAAACGAGCATTAGATATATCATCAGGGAGAGTAATCAAAGCTTATTGAACACTATACACAACATAAAACTTTCTCTTTTCTTTCTTTTCTACTTTTTATCTTTTTGTTTTTGTTTTCTTTTGCTTTTGTATTTTGCTTTTGCTTTCTCTTTTTCTTCTCTTTTTTACTTCTTTCTTTCCTTTTACTTTTCAAACTCTCATATGCCTAAATTGCAACCGACATCATAACAACAACATTCAATCCCAAGTAACATTCCAAACAAAGGTATGGAAAGTGTATGTATGTGCTAAAACTCCAATTTAGAGTTGGTCATGGGAATTTGAGTTTTGAAAAGAGAGGCTGTATTTAGGCTCAAAGGGTTTGACGAGGGTAAACATATAAGGGTGAGGTCAAGGTCAATATGGGTGATATAACAAAGATGCCTATGATCATTTCACAAAGTTTACGCAATTCTCGAGTCAAAACAATATATGAAAATCATGATCAAGTAACACATTTCAAGCATGAACTCAATTAATGAACGGTCAAATGAAAGATTAGAGAGATTACCAACAAATTCAACGTTTTCAAAGAGGAAAGAATAGTGTATAACACTCACAAACGACGAAAGGTACGAAGCTTACTCGGTGTAAGTATATACAATGCAACAAAAGATTCCCGAGTTATAAAAATCTTAAACCAAATCAATAGAACAAGGAAAGTGCATATGCTCATGGGATAAAGTTTAATTCATAAAGTTATTCACAATATCAATGATTTGAGGACTAAAGTCTAATAACTTCTAAAATCGAGAACATGCATCATTAAGTTGTCTATTGGATCGGGAAATTATTGAAACTTATCATCAAAAACAAGGCAAAATGCCCAACAAAGGAGAAAAAAGAAAGAAAATATTTTTGAAAATTTTTAAATTTTTCACAAAAAGGCATACTTAGTAACTAACAAGTAAGCAAATCCATGGACAAAACAAAGAAATGGATAGAATATCCTACACCCCCTAACTTAAATGTTGCATTGTCCTCAATGCGCATTAAGAACACAACACAAAGAGAGGAAAAGAACGATATTACCCAAAATTGGAGAGATCTCCATAAGCACGAGTCCAATGAAATCTACAAAACAAGTTAGTACCGAGCATAGAAAAAACAAATAACAAAAAGTTAACTAATTACACTAGACTAAATTAAAAAGGAAAGAAAGAAAATTAAAAAGCTAACTATTTACAACCTACTATTTAGGCTTCACACTAACTATACACTAGAAGTCTAAATAGTTGAGGGTCCACCCAAAAAGGGATTTGACTTTGAAAGATCAACGGTGGACCCTCCAAAGCGAACATGCCTCCCGGAAAATAAGAATTCCGTTTGAACAACAGAAGGCATGTGGGTGGTGAAAAAAGTGAACCATCGCCAATTTGAAAATTTGTGCGGACGATGGGGGATTTGGATAATAAGGGGGAAATGTATACTTGAGGTCCAAGAAAAATTGACTCATCTCCCAAAGATTTTTCAAATGGAATGGGAGATGGTGCACACATCGGGATAACATCCATCGAAAACAAGTCCGGCAAGGAGTCCTCATCGGCAAAAAGTGTAGAAGTTTTAAAAGTTTCTACCGACTCATAGGAATCAACCGGTAATTCTAATGGTTCAATGACGGAAAACGTATATGATAATGAAATAAATTCAATCTCCGTCAACATATCGTCGGAAGGAGAATGAATTTCGGGGGAGAGAGATGCACATTCAATGAGAAATTCTTTGAAAAATTGAGGTGAAACACAAGTTTCCACCGCCTCGTTGTTTTGTGCATAAGAATTCATATCATCGCAAAGTGCTCCAAGTCTCATTCCAGCATCATTTAGGCTTTCCAAACCTTGGGAGTAAATAAGCAAAGTTTCTTCCAAAGTAGGCTTCCTCGGCTCAAGAGCTTCAGACTCCTCATTTGGTAAAATCTCATCTTCTAAATCATCGGAATAAAAATCGTCATTGGTTTCAAAATATGAATCCAACTCAAACTCCCAATAACGATTTTCATTGCGATAAATGTTTTCAAGTCTTTCATTTTCAAGAAAATCTTGAAAATGAAAAAATTGAAAACTATCCCCATAGTATGAATCATTAGAATAACCGTAATAACTATAATAGTAGGACATGATTACCTCGTTGTTTGTAGATGGAGAATCCGAGCAAGAAAGTGAGCAACCACGAATCAAAGTTTCTTAGCGCTCAAATATGCTATCCTACAAAAAAGGTTAAAACAAAGAATACAAATACAAAAGAAAAAATACTACGAAATAATAAAATAATTACAATCTAAAACACACTCCCCGGCAACGGCGCCATTTTGTGACCGCGCGGAAAAAGTGTGTTAGTGTGAGGACACAATCGTTGTGTGTTTCGCCGCCGCGATACAAAGAAAACCTAAGCTACTACTACACTTGACAAGCAAGCACAGCGGTAAGTCGGGTATCGTAAGAAATCCACAGGGAGTGATTTAATTTTAGATGTTAATTGTTTAACTACTTCAGGAATAAAAAAGGTGTAAAAGAAATAAGAAAAGGTGATGGGTGGTTATGGTGACAAAAGAAAAGAATAAGTTACGCTACACAAAAGGAAAGCGAGGATCGGGATCGCATACACACATTCACGGACTAAACAACTACTAATTAGAATTTCGATTCGAAAACATTTAATCGATCATTTTCAATTAAGCATAAACATCACGCAATAAGGAATTTAAGCCAAAGTTGCGAGATTAAACATTTAATCAAAAATGGTCACACGCGGATTAAATTCGGATAATTTCTATAAACACTAACGTTGCGTGACAAAGAAAGTTAAATGCATAATAATCCGACTTTAATACGCGAGGTTTCAATTAAATTCAATTTTACACGAAACCCTAACTTTCGAGGTCCAAATCCGTAAATGGCGTAACGAAATCCCGACCCTATTTATCTAAGTGCAATACATGAATTAAACTAATTAACAAAGAAATGAAGTAATTAAGCAAGAAATAAATCAAGTAAACTAATTAACAAAGAATGAAAATTATCTAGAAAGCAAGAATTAATGGAAAACCAGCTATATTAAAGGAGAGGGTAATGAAAAGTCAACTTACAAACCAATTAGATTGTCAATCCAAAGAGAAATGAAGAAGAACCATCCAAAACCCTCAAAACCCTAACTATTCTAACCTAAAATCGTGTATGTACTGATCTATATTCTTATTACAACAAAATTGGCTTATATAGTAAGTTGGAATAAAAATAAAGAAGAAAGAAAATAAGGCAAAATATCTGCAGAAAACAGAGCATCGATCGATCGACCCCTTTGGTCGATCGATCGACCTAGGCAAAAATTCGGCAAATAAGAATGGTCGATCGATCGACCAAATGGGTCGATCGATCGATCAAGCAGGGCAGAATGCAGCAGCCTACTGCATTCCTCTTTTCTTCTTCTCATTCTCCTCTTTTCTTCTTCTCCTTCTCCTCTGTTGCTTCCCTTGTTTTTCCTCCGCTGAAATTGCCATAACTTGTTCGTTATGAATCGGAATCGCGCACCGTTTACGGACACACGAAGCTTGTTCAGAGGGCTACAACTTCCATGAAGACATTGGGACAATTTTCCAAATTGTGAATTGACTAAAATGCCCTTACGCGTACGGATTTGTATGAAACTTCACCGAAATGCGTCCAACTTCATACTTAGCACCTGTAATCCCTACAAAAGCCCAAATATACCTCATATAGCATGTTAACATATAAAATGGAGGTTGTATGATTATCGAGCATAAATATAGGAATTAAGGTACCCGAGGGGGCTAATAACGCGTACGTTAACGGGTAAAATACGCAATATTTGAGTCGTATCACCATACCAAATTAAAACAGAATATACAGTTGGCTCATTCTTAGCATCAGTATCGAAAATATTTATAACTCACCCAATACCCAATTAAGCAGGTGTTAAAAACTTTCCAAATTTTAATTCAACAAAATCCCTTATTAGTTTACGAATAACACTAGACATATTATTCTACATAACAAATAACCGAATAGATAACACAAAAGAATTTAAATGCAATTGGAACAAACATTCCCAAATAATTAACCAATACATTAATTCCAACAATAGTAAATGTATTAAATTGACACGAGTACAAGAGTATTTTACTCCGATAGAAAAGATAGCTGAATTCCTTTGGGCGACATGACCTAACTAGAAGAATATTGTGAATCAAATGAAGATAGACGTCTAAGAAAAACTCCATAGATCCATGGCTCGTCATAATCCACTAAGTTTAGCATCCCTGCTGCTGGACACCTGATATAGAAGATACAATAGAAAAGAGAATATGCAAGGAAACGGGTCATTGCCCGATGTGAAAATGATTTTTGAAAACAGCAAGTATTTAACAAGTGCATTAAAGAATTTATTATGTACATGTTAGTATCCAACTCTCACTTTCTATTCTCACCTCTCAACTAGAGTGCACACTTAACGCTTCCGATTAACCTCCTAGTTAATGGTTCATCTTTAACAATTCCATAATATGCTTCCATTCCCATATCATAACCCCATAAGTCCCATACCATACATTATCATTCTTATACATTTCTCAATTTTATGAATCGTTTCTCATTAACATGATTTAAGCTCTTCAATAAATATTCATTAACTTATTTTCATTCTTTCTTAATTTACCGTTATCTACAATTATCACGCAATAGATAATTTAACCACAATATCACCATTGATTCCTTTAATTCATTATATATATATATTCATATATAATACGGCACCCCGAGTCACAGCTGCGGTGCAATGCATTACTCGGCTATCATGTCCCATCAACGCTGGTCGCCGAATAGGAGACAAAAGGTTCGTTAAGAATTTCTCGAACAACAAACAACAACACACAAATTAGAGGCGAATATAGGTCTCATACCCACGGGCCACGCACATACCTATGTTCCCATAGTCAGCGGACTTATCAACTCCCCGATAAGTCTTTCATAGACCTATGTTCTTGAGCGACAGATCAATGATCCCATGGATTCATCAGGATATGACTGCCCTCGTGCGCAAATCTCCCGTCGATAGCAAGTAAGCTAGGTATGTCATACACATAAATTATCAGTCAATCAAATAGGCATTATCATACCTATAATATCATATCAACAAGGTACTCACATTACCCTAAGATAATTTCCATACGTAGCAATATATCTCTTCCATCCTATGTAATAAAATATTAAAATATTATGACATTTAATTATCCTCGAGCCTCACTCATTACTCAAGGTTCAAATAGGTTTTTACTCAATATATTTATTCAATAAGAAAATCACTAATATCCTACTGGTCCATATCAACATATCTCCCGATTTACTACGAATTAAACTCTCCCTTTAATTATGATTAAAACCGATAGTTTCAAATCTCTTATAAACACATCCTCTATCAACTAGGATTGAATACCATCATCACATGGCTCATAGTCTATAGTGTTTCATTCACACGATATGACTTATCAACAAAACCAACATCCTCGCATCCTTTAACATCTCTCCACTCCCGACGTCGTTAAGGTTCATGCGCGGAACGTCTTGCAAAGAGAAATACAAACAAGGAACCCCTCCAATACACTACTACTTAACTTTGTCGGACGTGGAGGTCCATCAACTTCAAAGACGCAACCGAGATAACTTCATCCCCTCTTTCAACCAAATGTGGTCTGAACTCCCATCTCTATCCAGGAGCCATACCACTAAGCGCTTGTACTACACTCAGTCCTTGCGCAATCAATAATGAGCTTAAACTCAGTCCTTGATGCTCAAATTGTAACCCTAAGGCTACCCAGGTGTTATATTAAATCTCCCCTACTGGACCTATCCTTAATCCTCATGAATACTAATTAGAATCCAACAAATTCATTTAGCAATCGAACTTTATTTCAATTTAATTAACATCATTCTAATCAATTAAATCCCAATAAAATCAATTCGACTCTTAACTAGGGCTTAATGAACCTTCCTAAGTCCCATAATATCCAACCAATAATCACCAAAGATTTAGAAAAGATTTGGGATAAGAACCAACATTAAAAAGAAACAACTTTAACAATCTTGGGGAGGTCGATCGATCGAAGGCAGGGGGTCGATCGATCGATCACTCAGGTAACAGCCTAGTTTTTCTGCATTTCTGAAACTATGGGTTTCACCATTTTTGTTCATTCAAACCTTCATATTAACATATGTGAATGATTTCTAATTCTCTAAACATCCTAGAATCATCAAGAGTTTGAATTAAAATCATATGTTTATCCTTTTTTTTCCAGAAAATTATATATATGATATCTTCAAGAACACACCATTGATTCTTAGAATTTCTTCAACAGATTTATGATTATTTAGTGGATTACTATCTACCTACAACATGAGTTTGATTCCTATATCATTTCAGTTTCAAAAAATCCATTTAACAACTCCATTATTTCTTCAAAACATGAAAAATCATCTCTTTTAATAACTATTCTAACATGGAAAATATACAAACTTAGATTGCCATTATCAAACACTTGCCTATAATGAAGGTCTGATCCTTTGGTGTAGTATATCTCAGGTGGTTCTCCCTTCTCCGGTGGTGGTTGGTGGTGGTGAACCTTGGTTCTTGTTCTTCTCCTTCCCAAGTAAACTCTTCTCTTCCCAAGCAACCTTTGACTCTCTCTAGGAAGATGATTTCTCTATTTTATGTAGATGAGATGAATAACCCACGTACACTAAACCTTCAAATACTTATAATAGGACAAAATCCAAAATCACTATTCATCCCCTTGTAAAAATAACCAAAATGCCCTTTTGGGTTGTCTTTTCATTTCCAAATGACCCGAGACCCAAATTCAACATCCAAATAGACTTTTCTGACTATTTCAAACTTCCGGATGCAACGAACCAGTTGAAACGACTATAAGGTTGAGGTAAAATAAGTTTCCTTTTTAATTTAACAAATTAGTCCCGACACGTCCCATACCGCGTCCGACTAAAAATCCAAATTACTGAACAATAATTTTCAATAATCATCACATTCATATATTACCTCAATATCTTTAAGTAATATTCAGAATCATACATTTTAATATCCTCAATTCGGATAAAACCCAAATGAATTAATTTATAGTAAAATCCAATTAATCCATTAATTTAAAATATAACCCATTTTAAAAGTCATTAAAATCACGGGGTATTAGAAGCTTACTGAGAATAGCCCTCTTCTTATGAAGGTCCATCAGAACGCCTTGCTTTAACACCACAAACCTTATGAACTTCCCACAGGTATCCCGAATGCACATCTAAGAGTCAATTTGTACTTCTTGCATTCCATGAACACCTCCTAGATAATGAACACCTCCTAGAGTCAAGTGTTATTCGATCATGCAACTGCCTAGATAAATTGGGAGGTCTCATTGCCTCCTACTCACGTTCTCCTTCCTTATAACCTACTACTAGTCGAGCTGGTGCGCGCACTCTTTCTCTAATGCTAGGAATCATGGTGCCTCTAGTATACCTTGTAACGACCAACTCAGTGTAACAAGAAGCATCAACCAATTGAGATTGATCTTTTTCTAATGGCTTCGTGGATGCTTGAATTATCACCTCTTTGCCCTTCACATTTGCTTTAGCACACTGCTGATAAGTAAAAGTCACCGACCTATGATTGTGCATCCACACCCTTCCTACTAATAGCTGATACGATTCAATGGTTCACACTCTATAACATGGAATTTGATGTGGGAAGTAATATTCCCCATTTTAATCCACATGTTGATGCATCCGATGGATTTAGAGGATAGGTTGCCATACCCTGAAACAATAAAAGATGCTATATTATCATTGTCTTAGACAGACCAGTACCATAGAAAGACCCAATAGGCATTATGTTAATAGATGCCCCACCATCCAACAAAACACGATTTAAATCATAGTCATTCACAATGGTCATGATGTAAAGAGGTCTATTATGGGGTCACCTGATCATCCTGCCAGCTTTCAAAAATGTAACTTCAGAGATGTACCTTCTTACAATCTTGGCCATGTGCCCCTTCCACTCTAGGTGAGGAGACATATTCTTCTCAGTAATCTCTAAGATGGATCACGTACCTTTAATCGGGAGTTCCCGTGAAGCCTAACTTAATTTAAGAACCAACTACAATTTTTCCACCACACAACCTCCTCAAGCTCATACACTTCCTCTATGTCTATGTAGGCAGCTTCATCGATCCTTATCACAGCATTCATTATCCCTAAAGTGCAATCTTCCTTTTTCCTACTTAAGGTATGGATGGGGATTTCTTCATCTTCTTCAGCTTTTGTCTCATCTTCTAATTTCAGTTTAGCCATATCTAAGGTACGCTCATCCACACAGTCCTCAAAGTCTTCCTCGAGGGGACACTGCTCCCTCAATAGTTACTTGACCTCTTCATCAAAGGCACTAGACATGTTTTATCCATGAATTGGAAAATGATTATCGTTCACATTGCCTTGGGGAAATTGGATGTCTCCCTTCTTGACGTGATGGCCAATCAACCTTCTTAGCGAGAAACATAACCTAGTTGGGTGATTCACCTTGTTGTGCAATATATAAAAGTTTGCCTTCTCGCTATGTTCTCAAGATGCTTGCACCGTACTGCCATTAATTGGAATACAAATTTTATCGTGAACCATGAGGTCATAGATATCTAATGATTTCTTAAACGTGCATGGTAGCTCGAGAGGTTCAGATTTCCCATCAAACCTCCTTTTATTGCCTCTGTATCTTCTTCCCAGGCCTCCACCTCCCTTCACTGCTCCATCATTTGTATAGCTTCCCTAAGGGTTACTCCCCTTTGGAAATTACTAAAGGTCTTAGAAACAAACTTACCAAGATAGGTGGAGGTGGTGAAGGTTTTACCAGTAAGGAGATATTCCCCGCTGCCTTTAGAAACATAAAAAATGTTCCCTCACTTGTCTCATTATTCAGATGGAAAATATACTCGAGTAGTATCCTTTCTACACAATATTGTAAAAGTTTATCTTCTTGCATCTCCTCCCTCACGTTTAGAGAGCATTCGTGAAGCCTTCTAATTTAGGAAAAAATGTCTTCCTTTCTCCTTTTCTTCTTACCAGCCAGTTGCAGGAGTATATACTCGTCTTCAGCCAAAAAGAGCTTTTGCATAAACAACACTTTCAATTATTACCAAGAGGCCATACTTCCTGGTGCCAGGTGAGAGTAACAAGTATAAGCCTTGTAGGTTAGGGATTTTTAAAGCTCCCTCAGACTTATCATTTTATCATTACAGTTGGCCTTAAGGTTCTTAATGAACCTTTTCACATGTTCCTTAGGGTTTCCACCTTTTCCCCATGTATTTATCAAAGACTAGTGGAATATACCCCATTGAATAGGGATTATTATTGTACTCCTATGGATACAGAGTACAAAAATTGTTATAGACTGAGGAGACATCTCGTTCAGCTTTGGACACAACTATGAAATTCCAAAGCTCCATCTTCATTTTTTCCATGCTAGATGGTGGAGAAATGGTCAGTAGTGGTACCACCATGGTAGGCATTGCCAGCGTAGCCAATGTACTCCCACCTACGTTAATAGGTGTTATCGGCATTATATGAGTCACACCTATATCATCAGAAGTTTTTCCAACAACAAATGGGTGGGAAAATGGTTGGTGGAGCAGTGAGGGTAACATTATTAACAGTAGGTGGATCAACTCCTCGTATAATGGAGGGAGTTAGTATTCCCAGTGGTGGTGTCATGAAGAAGTTTTATCCCCCTATGACCCCTAAACGCCTGTGCCGCTGGGGTTTTGATGAAATTTGCAAACAAACTCACGAGTCCCATCATTTGTGTTGGGCCTATTCTAGCTTTTATTCTAGCCATTCATGTCATGCCTATGGTCGCTGAGCTAGGATCCGTTTGTGCCACTCTTTCCCCTTTAAGAAGAATAGTGAGATCCACCTACTCTTCATGTTGCATGGTAACAGAGTCAATAACCATAGCAATATTATCCTCTGGCATCTTCTAAAAGAGAATATCCTCCCCAGCAGAGTTTCCAAATGTATGATGTGGGTTCTTGGAATACAATTAGTATCAAGCGAGGCAAGACACCTTATCATGATTGTGATTAATGCCTAAGATTGTATATGACGATGACAATAAACGAGAGTGAAAGTGATAACAATATTCAATGTTTAAACTTGTATTAAACATGATCTTTTACATGATAAATGAACTGGGGATACAATAAATAAGTGGAACACATAGGTAACCTGGTCGGAGGGAGAAAGAGTAAGCACTCTTGTAACAATAAAGGTAAGCAGGAACTTAAGGCATAGTTAATGCTCAGTGATATTAGTATTATTGGAAGTAAAAGTTAATGTTTGAGCAATAAATTGTAATACCCCGTATTTTTACACATATTTACTTTATTATGAAATTATGGAAATTTCGATTAACGAATTTAAAGGAGAAAAAAATTTAATTTATAATTAATCAAACTTAATGGTAATAATTACTAGCGTGGCGAGAGTTGGTATTTATAAAAAATAACTATGTTGAAATCATGTTCAGTAATAAAGATGTTGAACATTACGTAGTGCGTAACATAATAGATGATTTCAGAAATAATATTATGGTCAGGGACGAGATACATAGAAGTTATGATGTAATTATTTGGGATGCGCGTATGAGTCGCGTTAGTATAATGTATTTGGGGGTTAAAACGGTAAATTATTTTTTATATAACTCAAATGACCATTTTGCATGCGCCAATATGTTCGGAAGGGTTGAAATAGTAAAAAAACATTGCTCGGGTGTTTTAGTTGGAGTACGGGGTATTTTACCTCAAAATGACACCCCGGAGGGGTATTTTGGTTTTTTTGGGTAATTAAATGGATGAAAATAGGACTAAAATAGGAACATAGAGGGTTAGTGGTCTGTCAGTTGTAACCTACGTGAGAAAGATATAAAAACAGAGGAAGAACCAAGGAGGAAGGAGACCCATTGGAGAACAAAGCCAAAAGTTCGAAATTTCTCACAAGTAGTTACACAAAAGTGTAGGTCGCGATGAGAGGATCAATCACCTACCAAATTCAATTAGAGAATCAGAAATCTATTCCAAGGCAAGTGTTTATCTTGATCCTCCTTTAGTATTTATTGTTCCTAATAATTTAGGTTTTATGATATAAACTTGGTGCAATGAAAACTTAGGTTTAATTAGACTGAATTGTTAAGAAACCTTATGAATTGGAGATGGGTATGCATGTAGAGGTTTTGCCCTTTGTTAAACTATTAAAATCTAGGAATTTTATGTATTAATCATGAATTATTATAAGAGTTTTTGACAATTAAAATTATGGGTTCATATTTAAGAGATCTATTTAAAATTGAAGAGTTTGTCGAATTCCATTTGAATATATAAGGATTTGACGATTAATTTGTATTAAAAAGTATCTTAGGGTGATTTGAAATAGTTTAGGAACATTAAATTAAAGTTGGGTTGGGTTGAGTTTTAGTTTGGTACTGAAGATTTAAAGTTGGAGAAAATCTAATTTGGGAAGAACTGGGTCTGTTCGGAATTTTCGTTCGAAGACCTGCCAAGGTCGTTCGAACGACCTTGTCCAAATGAGAGTTCTAACGAGAAATCCATTGACTCTTCTAACTACATTTTGAAGGTCATTTGATGTGAGAACTTCGTTCGAACGAACACTTCGAATGAACTCATTCAAATAACCTCGTTCGAACGAGATTCCTGTGACTTCTAACGAGATTCTATAAAGGCTTCTGAGGGGTCGTTCAAGTTGAAAATCATCCTAGGGTTATCCAAGTGAGAGAAATAACCTACGTTAATGACGAGTGACCTAAATTCTGAGTTAATATTGAATTGGGTGTGTGATTATTCTCCGGATGAAGAAAGTTCATAGAACCGGAGAGAATTAGGTTCAAGAGAGTATGTACACATATATATATGATCTACAGAGAGGGTAGAAATAAAAATTCTACTTACATATGGTGGGAATTGGGTTGCGTGAATGCCAATTAAGTTGTATAAGTTGTGTGCATGCTTATTACATGGAATATTATGTGTATGACATACCTAGCTACTAGTTATTGAACGAGGGTTAGCGCATTGTGGATGACCATATCTTGTGTGCCTTCGGGGGATTTGGAGTCCTGCCACTATAGCGTGGAACCTAGGTACGAGATATTTGTGAGAACGATAGTGTTGGAGATCGTATGGGTTCGTAGGTATGTGCACACCCCATCGTCTTGGGACTATGTGCGCCTCTAATATGTGTATATGTTTAATTGGTTCTTGATAGATTGAACCTGTTGTCCTTTATGAGTGAGCATTGCAGTGGGACTAGATAGCCGAGTATGCCGAGCATCAAGGGTTTCATAACCATGGGTGAAGTACTGATATATTTGTATGTACACATAGTAGGATTATATATATGTATACTGAGTTCCTATTATGTGTTTCATGTTGGCCACATTATTAATGTATAAACTTATTGGGTCACCAGTTGAGAATAAAGAATGTTACGAGAATGACTTATAACATCTTCAGACCTATTACTAAATAATAGAAATATATTGGCTTCAGGTTATTTAGATACTGTATCTGGCATAGTGGTAATCCTACATATAGTCATGTAGAGTATCGAGACTTGTATGGGTTGTTAGACTCTCTAGGTGTGCTTATTAGATGAGAGGTCAGCATCTCAAGTTAGTACACTACGCTAACATAGATAATACACGTGCTAATTAAATCAATTTAATCACTTGCTATATTTAAAATGTTTTTTACTTGGGCTCTGACCCGTTTTTCTGCAAATCTCCTTTATTGTTCTATTATTTTAGGTGCTCAGCCACAGGGACACCAGACTTAGGAGATTCCATTCATTTGCTGAGTTGTAGCTGCAGTGGAAGCTAGAGGATATCGCTAGTGGATGATTATGAGTCCATTTCTCCTTATTTATCAGTCATTTATTTCAATTGGACATGTCGTCCCTCCTATCTTACATTCAGGGATTTAGAGTTGTTTTATTCTATAATTAGACTTTGATTTCATGTTATTGGATTATTGTATGGGATTTTGACTGGAAGTGTTTACTCTAGTTCTTTATTTAAATTGAGTTAGTTCTTTCCTATGCTATTGTGATGTATGGCGATGGTTAGATATTTCCCTTTATCGAAGATGGTTAATAACAAGATAAAATTTTGACAACAACCTTTTTAAATATTAGCTAGTTAGTTTTTATTAAATTAAAATTTGAGCTCTCGAAAGTGATGCATTATCTAAAACAACTTGATATTCTGAAATTAATTAATAAGGGATGATCACCAGGTAATTAATTAGGCAGGGTGTCACAAGTTGTGTCAGAGCATCGGGTTCTAGTCTTCATATGATCTATACGGCTTGTTATGTTTCCAGGTAGCATCTTTTGATATAGAGACCTATATTTTAGGATTCTTGTACTCTTTATTCTTTTTACATTCTTCGTTACTTTGAGATAATAACTATAAACTTATGAAACTTTTCTCTCTTTCCAGATGCCTCCTCGATGTGCACAGAGAGTTCCCAGGGATGCACAACCTGAGCCTTAGCCTTCACGAGCTTAGGGTGTGATGAATGCCACTAAAGTTGCAGCAATTGTAGCTCAGGAGTTAAATACGGCAATGACATTTCTGCAACAGGCACCACCTCAGGCACCGGTGGTGGCTCCAATTCAGGCCCATGCCTTCCTGTCTGCTTGGGAACGTGTTAGGGATGCCTTCCAAAAGGCGCATCCTCTGGAGTTTACAGGGAGCTATGATGTGGTGGTAGCGATCCAATGGAAGAAATATATCCAGTGGAATTTTAGGATGCATGTTTGCTCGAAGGTGCAGAGTCAAATACTACCCACGTTCAAGTTAGTGGAAGCAGCACTGCAGTGGTGGGAGTCTATTACCATCATTGAGGAGAGAGACACACTCATGATTCTAAACTTTTGGGTGCGGTTCGATCGTAAGTATTTCTCTTTGGCCGTCTAGACATAGATGTTACAAAAATTAGTGAATTTGAAGTAGAAGGGAAAGACCATTACTGAATATGAAGCATATTTTATCTGTCCTCTGAACATTGTACTAGCTGAGATCCCGACTAAGGAGAAAAAGATCATCATTTTATGGATGGGATGACATGGAGGATCCGTCAGCATTTGATAGGCAATTTTTCTTTGGCCACATACTCGAACGTGGTTAATCAAGTACTACTCCACTTCCAGGACCACTATTTTCATTTGACAGAAGTTAAGCGAGTAGGAGAGTCCATCCAGCAGGGCGGGACAGGAGGAAGTGGTGCCAGTGCGACATAGGCAGTTCAGCGTCAACATAGATACAATGATCAGGGTTCCCAATAGGGGCATCCTAAGAGGTTCAGCTCCAGAGGTTTTAGACATGGGCTTGGAGGATTTAGACATAGCCAGTAGGATCAGCACAACCATCAGGGCCATTAAGGCCAGCAACAGGTTCAGCAGGACCAAAATGGCCAAGGGAGGGGTGGTAATGGACATCAGGGCCGGGGATAGTAAGGACAAAGTGGAGGAACCTTCCCAGGGAGATGTTTCACTTGTGCCAACACTGGCCACAAGCATCAATACTGCCCTCATAAGGGTAGAGGACAGTAGCAGCAGCAGCATGGTGCTCGTCAGGAGCCCCAGAGACCGTCATTTCTCGCAGCTCTCCCAGCACCCCCAGAGATGCCAGCACTGTCACCCATTCTGGCTATCCCAGTTCAGTAGGGGCAACTTCAGTACGAACACTTCTATAAATTTCATAGGTCGCAGTCTAGCAGGATCCACCCGTGATTGAGAGTATGTTTTCTATCCAAGGGACTTTTGGACGCATTTTATTTGACACGGGGCCACACACTGTTTTATTGCCAGGGAGTTCGCACGTACTACGAGTATATTTGATACAGCAGAGAGTACGGTTACTTGTGTGGATTCACCGTTGAGTAGAGGTTTAATTATTTCTTTGATTTGTCGGGGAATGAGTATAAAGATTGGTAGGTTTATCTTACCCACAAACATGCTCATATTTGATAAGTCCGAGTATGACACGATTGTAGGTATGGATTTAGTTATCAAGTATAGGGACATGATTTATTATTTTAGTAGGAGTATATTTTTTGCCATACCTGGTCAGGAGATGTTCCTAGTGGCGATGCCTCACCCGGAGGGAGGATCGTCCACACATTTATACTATATAGAGGAGTAGACCTCTAAGTAGGTGGTGGTACCACTAGACTCGATTCCCATTGTTCGAGAGTTTGTCGATGTGTTTCAGGAGATTTTGGGGTTACCACCGAGTAAAGAGATAGACTTCATCATTGATTTAGCACCGGGCACTCAGCCGATAGCCCGCGCACCTTACCGTATGGCTCCAGCGGAGAGGAGGGAGTTACGTGATAAGATTGAGAAGTTATTGGGGGAGGAGTTTATCCATAGGAGTACTTCACCGCGGGGTTCTCCCTTACTGTTCGTTAATAAGTGGGATGGATCAATTAGGTTATGTGTTGATTGCCAAAGGTTGAATAAAGTCCCGATATGGAAAAATATCCGTTACCTAGAATCACTGAGTTATGCGTCTAGTTGAGAGGAGTTGCCTTTTTCTTAAAGATTGTCTTAAGATCGGGATACCATCAGTTGCGTATCAGGGAGAAGGATGTGTCAAAGACTACGTTCTTTATGAGATATGGTCCCTATGAGTTCAGGGTTATGCCTTTCGGTCTAACCAACGCCCCATCTGTGTTTGTGGACTTGATGAACAGTTTGTTGAGAGAGTTATGGGACCAGTTCGTCATCGTCTTCATAGATAACATTATGGTTTATTCGCAGACCGAGGAGGAGCATGCCGAACACTTGAGGTAAGTTTTACAGACAGTTCGCCAGCATGAGTTTCACACAAAATATGAGAACTGTGGGTTTCGGCTGAAGGAGGTCCAGTTTTTGGGACATATTATCTCTGACAGAGGAATATCCATGGATCCGGGGAAGGTGTCAGCGGTTAGGGAGTGGGGACATCCCATGACACCTATCGAGATACGCAGTTTCTTGGGCCTAGATGGATACTACAGGAGGTTCATTCGAAGGTTTTCGAAGATAGAAGGTCCGTTGATGCACCTGACTCACAAAGGGGTGTACTTTTATCTGGAGTGAGGCTTGTCAGTTAGCCTTTAATGAGTTGAAAGACAAGTTAACCCCAGTAAAATTGTTAGCATTGCCCAGGGTGGGACTAGAGTATCTAGTCTACACTTATGCATCCTTATTAGGACTTCAGGATTTACTTCAGTAGGAGAATCATGCAATGGCTTATGCCTCCGTAAGCTTAAGCCTCACGATAGGAATTATCCCACCCACGACTTGGAGCTAGCAGCGGTCATGTTTGCACTTTGAATTTGGTGGCATTACCTCCTCGTGGAGAGATTTTTCTTGTTCACGGAACACAAGTCATTAAAGTATCTCTTCACACAGAAGTAGTTAAATATGCATCAACATCGGTGGCTTGAGTTTGTGAAGGATTATCTATTTGATATCCAATATCACCCGTGGAAGGATAACGTGGTAGAATACACATTGAGCCGTAGACCAGTAGGTGAGGTGGCATAGGTGAAGAAACTAAAATGGAAGGAGTTAGTACACTAGGATGCAGCAGCTCGATCGTTCATGTCTGTGATGACAATTACACTCCAGATTATTACGAGGGTAGTACAAGCTCAGGCAGTTGATCCTTTCTTCCATAGTTAGATAGTACAGCTTCTAGCGGAGGTGCCAAGTCTTATATAATGGGTTTAGATGGGGGTCTATGTTTCATTGAAAGGTTGGTTGTTCCTGGGGGAGAAGACTTGCGACACGAGGTGATGACAGAGTCACACAGTTTATGATTTACGATACATACCGGTGGGGATAAAATGTACTAGGATATGCGGAGATAGTACTGGTGGAGTGGGATGAGGAAGTATATTGATGAGTTCATCTCAAAATGTGCCACTTGTCAGCTAGTAAAGGTGGACAATAAGATACTGACGAGACTTTTACAACCATTAGAGGTTCCTATGTGGAAGTGGGAAAGCAATTCCATGGACTTCATCATGGGATTACCTACATCGCAGAGGGGTCACGATTCAATATGGGTGATAGTGGATCGACTGACCAAGGTAGCCCACTTTCTACCAGTCCAGACGGGTTATACCTCGAGACACTATGCCCAGTTCTTCATAACAGAGATTGTGAAACTTCATGGGGTACCTCTAAACATTGTTTCTCATAGATATAAGGTATTTATGTCTCAGTTTTGGGAGAGTTTCCGGGAGGTGATGGGTACGTAGTTGCGACTAAGGCCCGCGGATGGATGGACAGACCGAGCGAACAAATCAGATGTTAGAGGACATGTTGCGTATGTGCATCATTGATTTTGATGGAGGCTGAGAGCAATACCTTCCGCTGGTGGAGTTTTCCTATAATAAATTCTAGTTGTTTACTATCGGTATGGATCTATTTGAGCCACTATACGGTAGAACTTTTCATTCCCCAACATATTGGTTAGAGCTGCGGGACAACAAGTAATTTGGCTCGGAGGTGATTCAGGATACTTTGGCGAGGATAGAGTTGATATGGAGCCGTATTGGGGTTGTTACGGATTGATAGAATATCTACAACGATGCCAACCAGAATTTCTGAGAGATTAATATTGGGGACCAGGTGTTACTTCGGGTGTCTACTATGAAGGGAGTTATGCATTTTGGGAACAAGGGGATGTTGGCGCCTTGGTATGTAGGGTCATTCCCTATTATCGAGAGGATTGGTCCAGTTTCTTCTAGACTTGGGTTACCGGAGCACTTGCATAGGGTCCATGACGTGTTCCATATCTCTTCGCTCAGGAGCTATCTTCGAGATGATTTGGCCCACACTCACATTGCGTTAGAAGAGATTGACTTACATCTTGATAGCTCCTACGAGGAGGGGTCGATTGTTATCCTAGACCGTAGCGAGATGAAGTGGAGGTTGAAGATAGCACCACTACTCCGTGTTTAGTGGCGACACCATAATGTTAAGGAATATACCTGGGAGCGCGAGGATGACATGCATGAACCTTATCCACAGTTATTCTTAACACGTATACTTTCATTTACGAATTTCGGGACAAAATTTTGTTATTAGGGTGGGAGTAAGTAATACCCCGTATTTTTACACATATTTATTTTATTATGAAATTATGTAAATTTGGATTAGTTGGATTAATTAATTTAAGGCAAAAAAATTAATTTATAATTAATCCGACTTAATGGTAATAATTACTAGCGTGATGGGAGTTAGAAGTTATCAAAAATAATTATGTTGAAATCATGTAGAGTAATAACAGCGTTGAACATTACGTAGTGAGTAACATAATAGATGGTTTGGGAAATAATATTATTGTCGGGGATGAGATACACGACAGTTACGATATAATTATTTTGAACGCGTGTATGAGTCGCGTTACTATTATGTATTCAGGAGTTAAAAAGGTAAATTATTTTTTAAATAACTCGAATGACTATTTTGAGTGCGCCAATGTATCCGGAAGGGTTGAAATAATCAGAAAATAATACTAGGGTGTTTTAATTGGAGTCCGGGGACTTTTATCCCAACACGACACCACAGAGGGGTATTTTAGTCTTTTGGGATTTTTGGGTAATTAAATTGATGAAAATAGGATTGAAATAGGAACATAGAGAGTTAGTTGTCTGTCAGTTGCAACCTACATGAGAAAGAGAGAGAGAGGGAGAACCAAGGAGGAAGGAAACCCATTGGAGAACAAAGCCAAAACTTGGAAATTTCTCACAAATAGTTACACCAAAGTGTAGGTCGCGATGAGAGGATCAACCACGTATCAAATTCAATTAGAGAATAAGAAATCCATTCCAATATTGTTCATCTTTCTCCTCTTTTAGCATTTATTATTTCGGTTAATTTAGGTTTGATGATATAAACTTGGTGCAATAAAAACTTAGGTTTAATTAGACTGAAATTTGAAGAAACCTTATGAGTTAGATATGGGTATGCAAGTAGAGTTTTTGCCCTCTGTTAAACTATTTAAATCGGGGAATTTTATGTCTTAATCCCGAATTATTATAAGAGTTTTGGACAATTAAAATTCTGGGTTCATATTTAGGAGATTATTTGGAAATTGAAGAGTTTATCGAATTCCATTAAAATATATAAGGATTTGACAGGTAATTTGTCTTAGAAAGTATCTAAGGGCGATTTGGAATAGTTTAGGAACATTAAATTAAAGTTGGATTGAGTTTTGGTTTGGTATTGAATATTGAAAATTGGAGAAAAATTGAATTTGGGAAGAACTGGGTTTGTTCGGAATTTTTGTTCGAAGACCTGCCCAGGTCATTTGAACGGCCTCGTTCGAACATGACTTCTAACTAGAATTCCAACGAATCTTCTAATGAGACTTTGAATTTCATTTAAAGTGAGAACCTCATCTGAAGGACCTCATTTGAATGATATTCCGGTGACTTCTAATAAGATTCTAGAAAGGCTTCTTAGGGTCCGTTTGAGTTAAAAATCATCCTAGGGTTATCTAAGTGAGATAAATAACCTACGTGAATGACGAGTGACCTAAATTTTGAGTTAATATTCAATTGGGAGTGTGATTATTCTCGGGATGTAGAAAGTTCATAGAACCGAGGAGAGTTAGATTCAAGAGAGTATGTATATATACATATGATCTACGGAGAGGGTAGAAATAAAAATTCTACTTACATATGGTGGGAATTGGGTTGCGTGAATGCCAATTAAGTTGTATAAGTTGTATGCATGCTTATTACTTGGAATATTATGACATACCTAGCTAATGGATATTGAACGAGGGTTAGCGCATTGTGGACGACCATATCTTGTGTGCCTTCAGGGGATTTAGAGTCATTACACTATAGCTTGGAACCTAGGTACGAGCTATTTGTAAGAACGATAGTGCTGGCGGTCGTATGGGTTCGTAGGTATGTGCATACCCCATCGTCTTGGGACTATGTTGGCCTCTAATATGCATATATTTTTAATTGGTTCTTGATAGATTAAACCTGTTGTCCTTTATGAGTGAGTATTGTAATGGGACTAGATAGCCGAGTATGCCTAGCACTAGGGGTTTCTTAACCATGGGTGCAGTATTGATATATTTGTATGTATACATAGTGAGATTATATATATGTATACTGAGTTTCTATTCTGTGTTTCATGTTGGCCACTTTATTAAAGTAAATACTTATTAGGTCACTAGTTGAGAATAAAGAATGCTATGAGAATGAGTTATAATATCTTTAGAACTATTCCTAAATAATATAAATATATTGCCTTCAGGTTATTTAGATATTGTATCTGGCATAGTGGTTGTCCTACATATAGTCAGCCAGAGTATCGAGACTAGTATGAGTAGTTAGACTCGCTTGGTGTGCACATTAGATGAGAGGTGAGCATCTCAAGTGAGTATGCTACGCTAACATGAATAATATATGTGACAATTAAATAAATTTAAGCACTTGTTATATGTAAACTATTTTTTACTCGGGCTCTGACTCATTGTTCTATTATTTTAGGTGTTCAGCCACAGGGACACCAGACTTAGGATATTCCATTCATTTACCGAGTTGTAGCTGTTGTGGAAGCTAAAAGATATCGCTTGTAGACACTTCTGAGTCTATTTATCCTTATTTATCAGTCATTTATTTCAGTTGAATATGTCATCCCTCCTATCTTACATTTAGATATTTAGAGTGGTTTTATTCTTTTATTTGACTTTGATTTCATGTTATTGGGATTTTGACTAGAAATGTGTACTCTAGTTCTTTATTTAAATTCAATTAGTTCTTTCCTTATGCTATTGTCACGTATGGTGATGACTAGATATTTCCCTTTATTGATGATGGTTAGTAACAAGATAAAATTTTGACACCAATCCTTTTAAATATTGGGTGGTTATTTTTTATTAAATTAAAATTTGAGCTCCCGAAAGTGACGCATTATCTGAACCAACTTGATATTCTGAAATTAATTAATTAAGGACAGATCACCCGGTAATTAATTAGGAGGGGTGTCATAGGTGTTATCAGAGCTAATGTCCTTACGATTTATACGGCTTGTTATGTTTTCGCATAGCGTCCTTTGATATAGAGCCCTATATTTTAGGATTGTTGTACTCTTTATGATTTTTATGTTTTTTAGCTACTTTGAGATAATAGTTGTAAACTTATGAAACTTTTCTCTCCTTTCAGATACCTCCTCGACGTGCACAGAGAGTTCCAAGGGATGCCCAGCCTGAGCCTCAGCCTGCACCAGCTCAGGGTGTGATGAATGGCACTGAAGTTACCGCCAATGTAGCTCAGGCAATAAATGCGGCATTGGCAGTTGTGCAAGAGGCACCACCTCAAGCACCGATGGTGGCTCCAGTTCAGGACCAGTCCTTCCCGTCTTCTTGGGAATGTGTTAAGGATTCCTTAAAAAAGGCGTATCCTCTGGAGTTTATAGGGAGCTCCAATGTTGTGGTAGTGAGCCAATGGAAGATATATATCCAGAGGCATTTTAGGATGCATGAGTGCACAGAGGTGCAGAGTCAGATATTGTCCATGTCCAAGTTAGTGGGAGTATCACTGAAGTGGTGGGAGTCTATTACCACCGCTGAGGAGAGAGACAAACTGACGATTCGAGACTTTTGGGTGTCGTTCGGTCGCAAGTATTTCCCCTCGGTTATGAGATGGAAGTTGGTTAATTTGAAGTAGGAGGGAAAGATCATGGTTGAATATGAGGCAGAGTTTATCAGTCCTCTAAACATTGTACTAGATGAGATCCCACCTAAGTAGAAGAATATGTAATACCCCGTATTTTTATGCTATATTTATTTTGGGGATTTATTAAATTTAATGAGAATATTTATTTAATAAAAATCCGGAAATTAATTATGTTATAATTATTAACGTGTCGAGAGTTAGTAATTATGGGAAACTTGTTGAATATTACTAATGAGCATAGAGATATACTATATTGGTTATATTGAATGTCATACGTGAATTAAATGACTATTTCGGAAATTTAAGTTGGGACGTGCCTGTGTCACGTCGGGACTAATTTTGTTAAATAAAAAGTAAATATTTTATAAGTTGTTCGTATGGTCGTTTTGAGTGCGCCAACGCGTCCGGAAGGGTCGAGATAGTAAGAAAAGTGTACCCGGGAGTTTAGTTTGGGTCTCGGGGCGTTTTTAGGCCTAATTAGTACCCCGGGAGGGCATTTTAGTCATTTTACATAATTGGGTAATTAAACCCACGAATTTCAGCCATCTTTATCAGCCATTAGGTCAGCCTTTTAGGGTTAGAACTTTCAGAAATCAAGTGACGGCTATTGGCGAAGAGAGGAGAGAGCTCCAAGGCAAACCAAGGCCAAAAAGCCACCGGATTTCACCGCCACCACCACCACCGCGTAGATCACGAGACAAGGAACGCAGCCATACCAAAATCATCCGGGAATCTGCATACCAAAATCCCAGGCAAGTGTTTAACTTGCGTATTTTGTTAGTGCAATGTTCATATTAGTTTAGGATTAATTAGGAATGTAATCCATGTAAGGAACCCCCAAATTTTGATAGGAAATTGCATGTAGAGAAGATTAAAACCTTATGCTGGAAACTTTTGATGATTTAGATGTATTACCCACGAATTTTTATGTTATATTAGGAAGAAATTCTGGAGAAAAACTGAATTGAATCATAGTTATGAAAACTTTAGGGTTCTTGATGATTAGATGAGATTTTGAGTTGTTTAACCATGTTTAATGATGAATACACGCATGCTGAACGTTAAAAACATCTGGAATTATGTTATTATGTTAGTAGTAGAATTTGTGGGTCGATTAGTGTTGAAAAATATGGAATTTGATGAAGAATAGGGGTAGAACCCGTAACTGCAATTCTGCAGAATTTTACCCAGACCTGCTTGATCGATCGATCGAACATAGAGCATCGATCGATTGAAGGTTCGATCGATCGAGCTCCAAGCTTCGATCGATCGACCCCTCCTGGCAGACTACTAATTCCCTCTTTAAATGCGTTAAATTCAAATTGTCGGGATATAATTCTTGGGCACTCTTGATAAGTTGATTTGGGAGACATTGAGGACCAGTAGGGTATATGAATAAATGTTGGAACCTTAATCTTTAACGAAAATGGTATTTATGAGACATTCACTTTAGGTTAGTGGACTTATGAATTTAAAGGGTGAGGTACGTAAGAGAGTTACGTTGGAACCTAATAAAGACACTTACTGAAATTCAGATTTGTGAGGATGTAGCCCATGAGTGTTAGGTAATAAGTGAGAAAACCCTTTGAGTTAAGGTTAGGAATAAAACCTTATACGAAATTCTATAACTGTGAAATTAAGGATATATGGTATAATTACGGGTGATGAGAAGAACCTATATTAATATGATAAAGTGGTATATTTATATGATTGTGTGTACATAAATTATATGCATGTGAAAATCATACCCACGCTACTTACTATCCCTGAGGTTTTTGCGTTGGGACAAGTCTTATCTCGATGGGACCTTTATGGGGGATATTGACTTGTGCCCTAGGAGATAGATATCCTTGGTACAGGCTATCGATGTGATAGTTCAGACGGTCCTAAGAGACGCCAGTATGTGCCATCCTCTTAGAGACTTGGAATCTATGCTTCGACTCAATATTGTTTGTGTTTTTCTGTTAATACAATTCGAGAGTGATTCCGAATGTATTCCCCTTAATGTGAGTGATATGGGGCTTTGGATAGTAGAGTATGCACGCACCATAGTTTTATTCGGGGTGCTGTTATATATATATATATATATATTATACGAGTAGTTAATATATATATGAGATTATGATATTCAACTGTCTACTGAGATTTGATAAGTAGAACCTAATTGTTGACTCAAATTATTAAATACTTGTTTTGAAAAAGTATAAGATGTCACTGTAAAACTTTATTGGTTTTATAAAGTTAAAATGGAGGACTTTGATTACTGTTTGGAACATTCTTTTAAAATGGAGTCGTGAATTATAAATCTTGCGGGTAATCTAAGTTAAGTTTAATCTTTTAGAAAGACTAGTGCGTTAAATGATAAGAAATCGTGGGGAAGGTTAGTGCGATAGGTGTGCACATTAGTAGAGAGGTGAGTATTTTCTCAAGAGAGTGACGTACTAATATGTATTGCATTGGTCGGTATCAATTTAAATACTTGCGAAACGGATTTTAAAATCAAACACACTTTCGAGCTCTGACCCGTTTCTTTTTCTCTCTCTCTCTTGTATATATATGTATATTTTCAGGTGCCCAGCCACAGGGGCGTCTTGCTTAGGATCCCTTGAGAGGAACGTGCTGCAGCCTAAGTGGGAGTTGCAGGTCACTTGAGTAGACGGCTTCTTTTATTGACTCCACTTCTAGCATTCTCATTTATTGGGCATGTGTCGCCCTTTCCATTATTTCATTTATTGTGGGGACATTTATATTTCAGTTATTTCCAGTATTGTTCTATGGGATTTATTCAGGATGGATTTGTGATTTTTAGTTCCATATGTTGACATTCGATTGATGAATGGTTTATGTTATTTAGTTTATTGTGGTGTGATTCTTAATTGTAGAAATGTTGCTTTAATTAAATAAATCTTTTTCGTCAATTAAAATTTGGAAAGTTTTTATAAAATGTTTTTGACACTTAGCTTAATTATTTAGGGTGTTAAATTGGAAAATTTATTTTTATCGACAGTGATGCTGAGAATGAACCAACTGTTTACCTTGATTTAATTTAATAAAGGAGTGATCGCCCGGTATTTAATTAGGAGGGGTGTCACAGGTGGTATCAGAGCATCAGGTTCTAGAGTCCTTTAGGATCTGTGCGGCCTATTATGTTTCAGCGTTGCTTTCTTTGATATAGAGCCCTACTACTAGGAATGTTGTGTCTATCTCTATACTTTGGAATTTCGTACTTCTGCGATTTGGTTATTTGAATGATGAACTCATCCAAATTTACTTAAATTTTCAGATGGATCGTCAAGAAGAACTAGCTAAGACGGTTAAGGGAGTCATCGAGCAAGATCGACTCACACCTCAGGAATCCCCAGGGAGAGTATCAACCGTCGAGTTAGCAGGTATCGTGGCACAAGCAGTTACCACTGTAGTTCTACAATACCAAGAACGCAACCTACAACTTAAAGGAGGCAAAAGACCTAGAGAGGTTAACCTAGTGCATGTGACTGACGTTGAGAACTGTGCGAAGGCACCGAATTTCGACAACAAAACAATCAAGATAGAGTCAGTTCCAGTAGTAACGAGATTTATTTACAGAGACAAAAGTGTCAGGGACAACGAAGCCAGGTTCAGAATGAAATCACCAAGAGGTGTTTCGGTTGTGGAATGGAGGACCACAAACGTAAATCTTATCTGAATCAGACTGGGGATAAACTACAACCTGACCGACAAAGAATTTCGAAACTCTGCTATAAATGTTTACAACCGGGTCACAAGTGGATGGATTGTCCTCGCCCTGACATAGTTTTTCCGCATATTTCCCTTCAAGGCCAGTAAGACCAGGGAAAAAGAGAGACTAGTCAATACCATAAGGAAGGGAAGCAGTTTCGGGGGAGGTGTTTCCAATGTGGCAGGAATGGCCATAGGCGTCAAAATTGTCCAGAGAAGAATAAGGCCCCACGGCAGGAATGTGCTGACAATGTACCTCAGAAGCCAACTCCGCCACCCTTTCCAACAGCCTCAGTTTAGCAGAGAAAGCTACAGGGCGGACGTGTCTATAATTTCCCACAGGTAGCAACCCCGCAGGCACCACCCGCGATTGAGGGTATGTTTTTCTATCCATGTTACTATGAGTCGAGATTTGTTTGTTACGAGTGCAACGCACTATTTTATAAGCTAAATTTTTGCGAAAGCCTTAGGGTTGTTAGCCACAGCAGTGAGCTCAATGACGTGTGTAGACTCACCATCTTGGGAGTGGGTCTTTTATTTTATTTTTATGCCCGGAAGTGGGGGGTAGAGATTGGTAGCTTGGTATTACCTGTATTTATGTTAGTCTTAAGATATGCATTAGCATGATGTTATATTCAGTATGGATTGGCTCTCCGCTTATAGAGCCATGATTATCTACTTCGGTGGAGCATTGTTTGTGCCATTTCGGGGCAAGAGATGTTTGTAGTGGCGATGCCTCGCCCAGAGGGAGGTTCGACTGCTCTTTTGTATTACATAGAGGAGGATACCTCTAAGGAGGTTGTGATTCCCTTAGATTCGATCCCTGTTGTCAGGGAGTATTCCGATGTATTTCAGGAGATACCTGGCTTACCGCCCAGTCGTGAGATAGACTTTGTTATAAATTTACTGCCAGATACGAGACCTATAGCATGCGCACCGTACTGTATGGCTCCAGCAGAGATGTGAGAGCTACGAGATCAGATAGAGCAGCTGTTAGGTCAGGGCTTCATCCGTAGGAGTACCTCACCTTGGGGCGCTCCAGTCTTGTTTGTGAAGAAAAGAGATGGTTCACTGAGATTGTGTGTGGACTACCGTGAATTGAACAAGGTCACAATACGGAATAAGTATCAGTTGCCTCGAATCGATGATCTGTTCGGCCAGTTGAGGGGAGAAACTTTCTTTTCGAAGATAGATCTGAGGTCGGGGTACCATCAGTTACGTATTAGAGAGCAGGATGTTTCAAAGACTGCCTTCTTGTCGAGATATGGGTCCTATAAGTTCAGGGTGATGCCGTTCGGACTCACAAATGCCCCAGCCGTTTTCATGAACTTGATGAACCGAGTATTCAGAGAGTTCTTGGATCAGTTCGTCATCATCTTCATAGATGATATCTTGATATATTCACACTCCGAGCAAAGTGTCAACGGTGAGGGAGTGGGGACAGCCACGACACCGACGGAAGTGCGTAGTTTCTTGGGATTTGCCGGATACTACAGGAGATTCATTCGGGGATTCTCCAAAATTGCGGGTCCATTGACGAATCTGACTCGCAAAAGGGGTACCATATGTTTGGGATGACGCTTGTCAGTTAGCTTTCGACGAGTTGAAGGACAAGCTTACTTCAGCACCAGTCCTTGCCTTGCCGAAACCGGGTGTGGAGTACCTGGTTTATACCGATGCGTCTTTACGGGGACTTGGAGGTGTACTCCAGCAGGAGGAGAAGGCTATAGCTTTTGCTTCCCGCAAACTTAAGCCGCATGAGAAGAATTACTCCACCCACGACCTGGAGTTAGCAGCGGTCGTCTTTGCATTGAGGATTTGGAGGCACTACTTATTGGGTGAGAAATTCCGTTTGTTCACAGACCATAAGTCACTGCAGTACCTATTCACTCAGCGAGAGCTGAATATGCATCAGCGCAGATGGTTGGAGTTTGTGAAGGACTACCAGTTCGATATACAGTATCATCCGGGGAAGGCCAACGTAGTTGCTGATGCGTTGAGCCGTAGACCGGTAGACGATGTAGCGGACATCTGGAAAGCAAAGTGGAAGGAGTTGGAGCACCAGGACGCAGTAGCCCTTTCCTTCATATCCGTGATGTCAGTCACACCCGAGATTGTTACGAGGGTGATACAGGCACAGACCACAAACCCTCTTTGCCAGGAGCAGATTGTGTGACTTCTAGCCGAGGGTGCTGAGTCCTATTCTGTTAGTTCTGATGGAGGTTTGCGGTTTAATGGGAGATTAGTGGTTCCAGAAGGAGCGGAGTTACGTCATGAAGTGATAACTCATTATCACGGGTCTCGATTTGCAGTACATCCGGGAGGTGATAAAATGTACCAGGACATGAGGCGTCAATATTGGTGGAGTGGGATGAAGAAGGACATCGTTGAGTTTGTGTCCAAGTGTTCTACCTGCCAGCTAGTGAAGGTGGACCACCAGAAACCGTCAGGATTGCTTCAGCCGTTGGAAGTACCCGCGTGGAAGTGGGAGAGTATTTCCATGGATTTCATTACAGGGTTGCCTACATCGCAGCGGGGCCACGATTCTATCTGGGTAATTGTAGACCGTTTGACCAAAGTGGCTCATTTTCTGCCAGTGCGGACAGATTATACTACGGGTCAGTATGCTCAATTGTTTATTGCTTAGATTGTCAGATTACACGGGTTGCCTCTGAATATTGTGTCAGATAGAGACAAGATTTTTGTGTCACGTTTCTGGGAAAGTTTTCAGGAGGCTATGGGTACCGAGTTGAGGTTGAGTTCAGCTTACCACCCACAGACAGATGGATAGACAGAGCGTACTAATCAGATGTTAGAGGATATGCTACGCATGTGTGTTCTCAATTTTGGAGGAGGTTGGGAGCCACATCATCCACTGGTAGAGTTCGCTTATAATAACTCTTATCAGTTTACGATTGGTATGGCCCCATTTGAGGCTTTATATGGCAGGCCTTGTCGTTCTCCAACTTGTTGGCTCGAGGTGGGGGACAACAAGTTGCTAAGACCAGAAGTGATTTAGGAGACCTCCGCAAGGATTGAGATAATCAGGAGTCGTATTCGGGTAGCCCAGGACAGGCAGCAGAGCTACGCCGATGCGAAACGGTTCTTCCGGGAGTTTAATGTGGGAGATCAAGTGTTATTGCGTGTATCTCCTACGAAGGGAGTGATGAGGTTCGGGAAGAAAGGGAAATTGGCCCCGAGGTATGTGGGACCATTTCCCATCATCGAGAGGATCGGGCCGATTGCATACAGGTTGGGATTGCCAGAACATTTACATCGCATCCACGGTGTATTCCACATCTCGTCGTTAAGACGATATCTTCGGGATGATATGGCCTATACTCACATTGCGATAGATAAGATAGATTTACAGTCTGATAACTCTTACAAGGAGAGATCAGTGGCTATTCTAGACTATAGTGAGAGGAGATTGAGGTCGTATATATTTCCACTTGTACGAGTCCAGTGGAAGCATCATAATGTGGAGGAATCCACTTGGGAGCGTGAGGCAGATATACGCGAGAGATATCCAGAGTTGTTTTTACCAGGTATGCCTTATTTTTTGAATTTCGGGACGAAATTTCGATATTAGGGGGGAAGTATGTAATACCCCGTATTTTTATGCTATATTTAATTTGGGGATTTATTAAATTTAATGAGAATGTTTATTTAATAAAAATCCGGAAATTAATTATGTTATAATTATTAATGTGTCGAGAGTTAGTAATTATGGGAAACTTGTTGAATATTACTAATGAGCAAAGAGATATACTATATTGGTTATATTGAATGTCATACATGAATTAAATGACTATTTCGGAAATTTAAGTTGGGACGTGCCTGTGTCACGTCGGGACTTATTTTGTTAAATAAAAAGTAAATATTTTATAAGTTGTTCGTATGGTCGTTTTGAGTGAACCAACGCGTCCGGAAGGGTCCAGATAGTCAGAAAAGTGTACCCGGGGGTTTAGTTTTGGTCTCGGGGCGTTTTTAGGCCTAATTAGTACCCGGGAGGGCATTTTAGTCATTTTACATAATTGGGTAATTAAACCCACGAATTTCAGCCATCTTTATCAGCCATTAGGTCAGCCTTTTAGGGTTAGAACTTTCAGAAATCAAGTGACGACTATTGGAGAAGAGAGGAGAGAGCTCCAAGGCAAACCAAGGCCAAAAAGCCACCGGATTTCACCGCCGCCACCACCACCGCGTAGATCACGAGACAAGGAACGCAGCCATACCAAAATCATCCGGGAATCTGCATACCAAAATCCCAGGCAAGTGTTTAACTTGCGTATTTTGTTAGTGAAATGTTCATATTAGTTTAGGATTAATTAGGAATGTAATCCATGTAAGGAAACCCCAAATTTTGATAGGAAATTGCATGTAGAGAAGATTAAAACCTTTTGCTGGAAACTTTTGATGATATAGATGTATTACCCACGAATTTTTTTGTTATATTAGGAAGAAATTCTGGAGAAAAACTGAATTGAATCATAGTTATGAAAACTTTAGGGTTCTTGATGATTAGATGAGATTTTGAGTTGTTTAACCACGTTTAATGATGAATACACGCATGCTGAACGTTAAAAACATCTGGAATTATGTTATTATGTTAGTAGTAGAATTTGTGGGTCGATTAGTGTTGAAAAATATGGAATTTGATGAAGAATAGGGGTAGAACCCGTAACTGCAATTCTGCAGAATTTTACCCAGACCTGCTTGATCGATCGATCGAACATAGAGCATCGATCGATCGAAGGTTCGATCGATCGAGCTCCAAGCTTCGATCGATCGACCCCTCCTGGCAGACTACTGATTCCCTCTTTAAATGCGTTAAATTCAAATTGTCGGGATATAATTCTTGGGCACTCTTGATAAGTTGATTTGGGAGACATTGAGGACCAGTAGGGTATATGAATAAATGTTGGAACCTTAATCTTTAACGAAAATGGTATTTATGAGACATTCACTTTAGGTTAGTGGACTTATGAATTTAAAGGGTGAGGTACGTAAGAGAGTTACGTTGGAACCTAATAAAGACACTTACTGAAATTCAGATTTGTGAGGATGTAACCCATGAGTGTTAGGTAATAAGTGAGAAAACCCTTCGAGTTAAGGTTAGGAATAAAACCTTATACGAAATTCTATAACTGTGAAATTAAGGATATATGGTATAATTACAGGTGATGAGAAGAACCTATATTAATATGATAAAGTGGTATATTTATATGATTGTGTGTACATATATTATATGCATGTGAAAATCATACCCATGCTACTTACTATCCCTGAGGTTTCCGCGCTGGGACAAGTCTTATCTCGATGGGACCTTTATGGGGGATATTGACTTGTGCCCTAGGAGATAGATCTCCTTGGTACAGGCTATCGATGTGATAGTTCAGACGGTCCTAAGAGACGCCAGTATGTGCCATCCTCTTAGAGACTTGGAATCTATGCTTCGACTCAATATTGTTTGTGTTTTTCTGTTAATACAATTCGAGAGTGATTCCGAATGTATTCCCCTTAATGTGAGTGATATGGGGCTTTGGATAGTAGAGTATGCACGCACCATAGTTTTATTCGGGGTGCTGTTATATATATATATATTATACGAGTAGTTAATATATATATGAGATTTGATAAGTAGAACATAATTGTTGACTCAAATTATTAAATACTTGTTTTGAAAAAGTATAAGATGTCACTGTAAAACTTTATTGGTTTTATAAAGTTAAAACGGAGGACTTTGATTACTGTTTGGAACATTCTTTTAAAATGGAGTTGTGAATTATAAATCTTGCGGGTAATCTAAGTTAAGTTTAATCTTTTAGAAAGACTAGTGCATTAAATGATAAGAAACCGTGGGGAAGGTTAGTGCGATAGGTGTGCACATTAGAAGAGAGGTGAGTATTTTCTCAAGAGAGTGACGTACTAATATGTATTGCATTGGCCGCTATCAATTTAAATACTTGCTAAACGTATTTTAAAATCAAACACACTTTCGGGCTCTGACCCGTTTGTTTTTCTCTCTCTCTCTTGTATATATATGTATATTTTCAGGTGCCCAGCCACAGGGGCATCTTGCTTAGGATCCCTTGAGAGGAACGTGCTGCAGCCTAGGTGGGAGTTGCAGGTCACTTGAGTAGACGGCTTCTTTTATTGACTCCACTTCTAGCATTATCATTTATTGGGCATGTGTCGCCCTTTCCATTATTTCATTTATTGTCGGGACATTTATATTTCAGTTATTTCCAGTATTGTTCTATGGGATTTATTCAGGATGGATTTGTGATTTTTAGTTCCATATGTTGACATTCGATTGATGAATGGTTTATGTTATTTAGTTTATTGTGGTGTGATTCTTAATTGTAGAAATGTTGCTTTAATTAAATAAATCTTTTTCTTCAATTAAAATTTGGAAAGTTTGTATAAAAATGTTTTTGACACTTAGCTTAATTATTTAGGGTGTTAAATTGGAAAATTTATTTTTATCGACAGTGATGCTGAGAATGAACCAACTGTTTACCTTGATTTAATTTAATAAAGGAGTGATCGCCCGATATTTAATTAGGCGGGGTGTCACAGAATATTCAACATTTTATGGATGGGTTGACATGGACGATGCGCTAGCATTTGATAGGAAATCTTTGTTTTACCACCTACTTGGACATGGTTAATGGAGTAATACTCCACTCCCAGGACCACCATTTTCATTTAACAGAAGTTAGGCGAGTAGAAGAGTTTATCGAGTAGGGCAGGATAAGAGGAAACGGTGAGTGGGGCACAGGCAGTTCAGGGTCATTATAGACACACTGATCAGGGTTCCCAGTAGGGGGATCTAAAGAGGTTCAGGTCAGGAGGTTTTAGGCATGGGCAGGAAGGCTTTAGACATGGCCATCAGGGTCATCATGGCCATCAGGGCCAATAGCAGGTTCAGTAGGGCCAAAATGGGCACGGGAGGAGTGGTAACAACCATCAGGGTTGGGGATAGCAGAGACAGAGGGGAGTACCCTTCCTAGGGAGATGTTTCACCTGTGGAAACACTGTCCATAAGCGTCAGGACTTCGCTCAGAAAGGTAGAAGCCAGCAGCAGCAGCAAGAGGGTGCTCATCAGGAGCCCCATAGATCGTTATTTCCCGCAGCTCTCCCAACACCCCCACAGATGCTAGCACTACCACCCATTCTAGCCATCCTAGTTTAGCAGCAGTAGCTACAGTGCTGGTGAGTCTATAATCTTCATTGGGCCCCAAGCCAGCAGGACCCACCCGCGATTGAGGGTATGTTTTTTAACCAGGGGACTTTGGGCGCATATTATATGACACGGGTCCATATAATGTTTTATTGCCATAAGGTTCGCACATACTACGTGTTTATTTGATACAACAGAGAGTACAGTTACTTATATTGGTTCTCCATTGAGTAGAGGTTTCGTTATTTCTTTTATTTTTCAGGGAATGAGTATAGAGATTGGGAGGTTTATCTTACCTGCTGACATGCTTGTATTGGATATGTCCAGGTATGACGCGATTGCAGGTATGGATTGGCTTGTTAGGTATAGGACTATGATTGGTTGTTTTAGTAGGAGTATAGTTTTTTCTGTACCCAATCAGGAGATGTTCCTGGTGGATATGCCTCGCCCTGAGGGAGGATCGTCCACACATTTATATTATATAGAGGAGGAAACCTCTAGGGAGGTGGTGGTACCACTTGACTCGATTCCCGTTCTTCGATAGTTTCCCAATGTATTTTAGGATGTTCCAGCATTACCACCGAGAAGATAGATAGACTTCATCATTGATTTAGCATTGGGAACTCGATCAATAGCCCGCACACCGTACTGTATGGATCCAGTAGAGATAAGGGAGTTACGTGACCAGATTGAGCAGTTATTGGGTCAGGGGTTTATCCGTAGGAGTACTTCACTATGGGTTGCTCCCATGCTGTTCGTTAAGAAGAGGGATAGATCATTGAGGTTATGTGTCCATTATCGAGAGTTGAATAAATTCATGATACGAAATAAATATCGGTTACCTCGAATCGATGACTTATTCGACCAGTTGAGAGGAGCTTCCTTCTTCTCAAAGATTGACTTGAGATCGGGATACCATTAGGTGCGTATCAGGGAGCAGGATGTGTCAAAGACTGCCTTATTGACGTGATATGGTTCCTATGAGTTCAGGGTTATGCCTTTCGGGCTAACCAACGCCCCATCCGTGTTTATGGACTTGATGAACATGGTGTTCAGAGAGTTCCTGGACCAGTTCATCATCATCTTAATAGATGACATTTTAGTTTACTCGCAGACCGAGGAGGAGCATGTCGAACACTTGAGGCAAGTTTTGCGGACCCTGCACCAACATGAGTTGTATGCAAAATACGAGAAATATGGGTTTTAGCGAGTTTTTAGGACATATCATCTCTGACAGAGGGATACCCCTGGATCCGTGAAAGTTGTCAACAGTGAGGGAGTGGGAACATCCCATGACACCGACCGAGATACAAAGTTTCTGAAGCCTAGTCGGATACTACAGGAGGTTCATTCGCGAGTTTTCGAAGATAGCGGGTCCGTTGACACACCTGACTCACAAATGGGTGCCATTTATCTGGAGTGACGCCTGTTGATTAGACTTTGATGATTTTGAATACAAGTTAAACTTAGTACCAATGTTAGCATTACCTAGGCGGAGAGTGGAGTATCTAGTCTACACTGATGCGTCCTTATTAGGAATTGGGGGTGTACTTTAGTAGGAGAATATGGCTATAGCTTATGCCCCCCGTAACCTTAAGCCTCATGAGAGGAATTACCCCACCCACGACTTGGAGCTAGCAGCGATTCTGTTTGCAGTTAAGATTTGGAGGCATTACCTCCTAGGGGAGAGATTTCGCTTGTTCATGGACCACAAGTCATTATAGTATCTCTTCAGGCAGAAGGAGTTAAATATACGTCAGCGTTGGTGGATTGAGTTTGTTAAGGATTATCAATTTGATATCCAATATCACCTAGGGAATGCTAACATGGTAGCAGATACGTTGAGCCATAGACCAATAGGTGAGGTGGCAGATGTGTGGAAAGCGAAATGGAAGGAGTTAGACACTAGGATGCGGTGGCTCGATGGTTCATGTATGTGATGATAGTTACGCCACAGATTATTACGAGGGTAGTATAGGCTCAGGCAGCTGATCATTTTTGTCAGAGTCAGATAGTACAACTTCTAGCAGAGGGGGTGATTCTTATACCGTCGGCGTCTATGTTTCAATGGAAGTTTTGTTGATTCTGAGGGAGAAGACTCACGACACAAGGTGATGACAGAGTTGCACGGTTCAAAATTTATGGTACATCCCGATGGGAATAAAATGTACCAGAATATGCGGAGACACTACTAGTGGAGTGGGATGAAGAAGGATATTATCAAGTTCGTCTCGAAATGTTCCACTTGTCATCTAGTAAAAGTGTACCATCAAAGACCGACGGGACTTCTTCAGCCATTAGAGGTTCCTAGGTGGAAATAGGAAAGATTTTCCATGAACTTCATCACGGGATTACCTACATCACAGAGGGGTCACGATTCAATATGGGTGATAGTGGATAGGCTAACTAAGGTATCCCACTTTCTACCTGCCCGGATGGATTACTCCTCGGGATAGTACGCCCAGTTAATCATAGCACAGATAGTGAAAATTCATGGGGTACCTCTAAACATCGTGTTTGACAGAGATAAGGTGTTTGTGTCTCTATTTTGGGAGAGTTTCCAGGAGGCGATGGGTACGGTGTTGCGACTGGGTATAACCGATCACCCGCAGACGTATGGACATACCGATCAAACAAATTCGATGTTAGAGGACACATTGCGTATATGCATCATTGATTTTGGCGGAGGCTAGAAGCAGTACCTCCCGCTGGTGGAGTTTACCTACAATAACTCCTACTAGTTTCCTATCAGTATGGCTCCATTAGAGGCACTATATGGCAGACCTTGTCGTTCCCCAATATCTTGGTTAGAGGTGGGGGACAAAAAATTACTTGCCCGAAGGTGATTTAGGATACTTCGGTAAGGATAAGGTTGATATGGAGCTGTATTCAGGTTCCTAAGGATCTGCATAAGAGCTACATCGACGCCAAGCAAAATTTTCAAGAGTTCAATATTGAGGACTAGGTGTTACTTCGGGTGTCTCCTATGAAGGGATTTAGGCATTGTGGGAAGAAGGGGAAGTTGGCGCCTAGGTATGTAGGGCCATTACCTATTATCGAGATGATTGGGATAGTTGCTTATATACTTTGGTTACCGGAGCACTTGCATAGGGTCCATGATGTGTTCCATATCTCTTCACTCAGGAGATATCTTCGAGATGATTTGGCCCATACTCACATTGCGTTAGAGGATATCTACTTACACCCTAATATCTCATACGAGGAGAGGTCGGTTGATATCCTAGACTGTAGCTAGAGGAAGTTGAGGTCGAAGATAGTACCACTAATTCGTTTTTAGTGGTGGCACCATTATGTTGAGGAATCTACTTGGGATATCCAGAGTTATTCTTGCCAGGTATACATTCATTTCCGAAATTTGGGACAAATTCTGTTATTAGGGGGGAGTATGTAATACCCCGTATTTGTACACATATTTATTTTATTATGAAATCATGGAAATTTGGATTAATTAATTTAAGGGAGAAAAAAATTTAATTTATAATAAATTCGACTTAATGTTAATAATTACTAACGTGATGAGAGTTAGTAGTTATAAAAAATAATTATGTTGAAATCATGTTTAGTAATAACGACATTGAACATTACGTAGTGATGAACGTAATAGATGGTTTCATAAATAATATTATGGTCGGGGACGGGATACACGGAAGTTATGATATAATTATTAGGTACGCGCGTATCAGTCGCGTCACTATTATGTATTTGGGGGTTAAAAAGGTAAATAATTTTTTATGTAACTTGTTGACTATTTTGAATGCGCCAGTGTGTCCGAAAGGGTCTAAATAGTTAGAAAACACTACTCGATTGTTTTAGTTGGAGTTTGGGGAATTTTAGCCCAAAACGGCACCCCAAAGGGGTATTTTGTGATTTTTTTAGTAATTAAATGGATGAAAATAGGATTAAAATAGGAACATAGAGGGTTAGTGGTCTGTCAGTTGCAACCTACGTGAGAAAGAGAGAGAAAGAGAGGCATAACCAAGGAGGAAGGAGAACCATTGGAGAACAAAGCCAAAAGTTAAAGATTTCTCACAAATAGTTACACCAAAGTGTAGGTCGCGACGAGAGGATCAACCACATACCAAATTCAATCAGAGAATCAGAAATCCATTCCATGGCAATTGTTTATCTTTCTCCTCTTTTAGCATTTATTGTTCCTATTAATTTCGGTTTGATGATATAAACTTTGGTGCAATGAAAACTTAGGTTTAATTAGACTGAATTGTGAAGAAATCTTATGAATTGGAGATGGGTATGCATGTAGAGGTTTTTCCCTTCGTTAAACTATTAAAATTTGGGAATTTTATGTCTTAATCACGAAGTATTATAAGTGTTTTGAACAATTAAAATTATGTGTTCATCTTTAGGAGATTTATTGGAAATTGAAGAGTTTGTCGAATTCCATTCGAATATATAAGGATTTGACCGTTAATTTGTATTAGAAAGTATCTTAGGATGATTTGTAATAGTTTGGGAACATTAAATTAAAGTTAGGTTGAGTTTTGGCTTGGTATTGAAGACTGAAAGTTGGAGAAAAATCGAATTTGGGAAGAACTGTGTCTGTTCAGAATATTCGTTTGAAGACCTACCCAGGTCATTCGAACAACCTCGCTCGAATGAGACTTCTAACGAGAATTCCAGTGACTCTTCTAATGATATTTTGAAGTTCGTTCGAAGTGAGAACTTCATTTGAATGAACTCGTTTGAACGACTTCGTTCGAACGAGATTCCTGTGACTTCTAACGAGATTCTAGAAAGGCTTATTAGGGTTTGTTCAAGTTAAAAATCATCCTATGGTTATCCATGTTAGATAAATAACCTACGTGAATCACAAGTGGCCTAAATTCTGAGTTAATATTGAATTGGGAGTGTGATTATTCTTGGGATGTAAAAAGTCTGTAGAACCCAGGAGAATTAGGTTCAAGAGAGTATGTACATATATATATGATCTACGGAGAGGGTATAAATAATAATAATACTTGTGTATGGTGGGAATTGGGTTGTGTGAATGCCTATTAAGTTGTATAAGTTTTGTGCATGCTTATTACTTGGAATATTATGTGTACGACATACCTAGCTACTGGTTATCGAACGGAGCGTAGCGCGTTGTGGATGACCATATTTTTTTACCTTTAGGGGATTTTGAGTCGTGCCACGAGTGCATGGAACCTAGGTACGGTGTATCTGTGAAAACAATAGTGCTGACGGTCATATAAGTGCGTAGGTAGGTGCGTAGCCCATCGGCTTGGGACTATGTTTCCCTCCAATATTTTTATATGTTTGATTGGTTCTTGAGAGATTGAACCTATTGTCCTTTATGCATGAGTGTTGCAGTGGGACTAGACAACCGAGTATGCATAGCACTAGGGGTTTCTTAACCATGGGTGCAATATTGATATATTTGTATGTATACATAGTGAGATTATATATATATGTATACTGAGTTCCTATTCTGTGTTTCATGTTGGCCACTTTATTAAAGTATATACTTATTGGGTCACCAGATGAGAATAAAGAATGCTATGAGAATGAGTTATAACATCTTTAGACCTATTCCTAAATAATAAAAATATATTGGCTTCGGGTTATTTAGATATTGTATCCGGCATAGTTATTATCCTACATTTAGTCAGGCAGAGTATCGAGACTAGTATGGGTAGTTAGACTCGCTAGGTGTGCACATTAGATGAGAGGTGATCATCTCATGTGAGTACGCTATGCTAACATGGATAATATATGTGCTGATTAAATCAATTTAAAAAGTTACTATATTTAAACTATTTTCAACTCGGGCTTTGACTTATTTTTCTGCAAATCTCTTTTCTTGTCATATTATTTCAGGTACTCAGCCACAAGGACACCAGACTTAGGAGATTCCATTCATTTTTCGAGCTGTAGTTGCTGTGGAAGCTACATGATATCGCTAGTAGACGCTTTTGAGCCTATTTCTCCTTATTTATCAGTCATTTATTTTAGTTCGACATGTCTCCCCTCCTATCTTACATTTAGAGATTTAGAGTTATTTTATTCTATTATTAGACTTTGATTTCATGTTATTGGATTATTGTATGGGGTTTTGACTGGAAGTGTTTACTCCAGTTCTTTATTTAAATTGAGTTAGTTCTTTCCTTATGCTATTGTGATGTATGGTGATGGTCAGATATTTCCCTTTATTAATGATGGTTAATAACAAGATAAAATTTTGACACTAACCTTTTTAAATATTAGGTGGTTAGTTTTTATTAAATTAAAATTTCAGCTCTCGACTGTGATGCATTATTTGAACTAACTTCATTATCTGAAAATAATTAATTAAGGACACATCACCCGGTAATTAATTAGGCATGTTAGGAAAATTTTCCAATCGAGTCATTTGTAGTATTGGCTATATTCCGTTGGACAAAACTCTTTCGGGTCATTTCTAATCAAGCTTCATACAACCTTATAGAATCGGGCATTCAAAGTTCACGCTACATCAATATGCATTTCAATTCCATTCTCCTAAAAAGGTATATGAACAAAACCATTTTTATGTGTTGGAGTAATTTTAATTTTCCTAAAAATTTTATGAAAGTTTTTGAAATTAATTTTAAAACTTTTTGAAAGATAAAGTATTTTCGTTTGAAGTTTTTCCAGGTCGTTCGAACGACCTGGATCTAACAACCCAACCCGACCTGCACGGGTATCTCGTTAGAAGTTCATTAGAAATGTCATTTGAACGAAATCGTTCGAACGAGGTATCTAACGACTTATCTAACATTTGTACGGGACTATCATTAAATATCTCGTTCGAACCTAAGGTCGTTCGAACGACCTCATTCGAATGATAATTTTTAGTTTTGAATTTTTTTTAACTTCTTTTCTGTAATTATTGTAAATAACTGACGTTGTCCACTACTTTTCCAGTTTTGATAATATGGACGGAAATCAGTTTTTTACAAAAGAGTTACACATCCTTGAGAGCAAAAATTTCATATATTCTTTTTGATGAAAAATCCTTCTCTAACACAATTTAAACTTTGAACCAAAACCCCATGCCATCAACGTGAAATTCAACAAGTACACTTACAGTGGATTTCTGTGTTCAAGCTTATTGGAGACGGTTCTTTGGCCTTCGGTGGATACTGAGACATGAGCAGTGTTGTGCAGCGCGTTAGAAATTTGTGTACTACAAACGAGGTATTGGAGATGGCATCAACGAGTCTTTGTGAGGCAAGTTTGTAAGTCTTTTGAGTCTCTTTGCAAAACCATATTTGTAGTGGATTTGTTTAGGCCTAGCCGTCCGAGGTTTTTCCAATTTGGGTTTTCCTCGTACATCGGCGCATTGTCATTGTGATTTTTGCAATTTACTTTATTAAATTACCTAGATGTATGTGTAGGATAAAGAGGATAAAATTGGGTAATTTTCTATCTCTTAATCAAGTTAAATATCCCATCACTTTAATTGATAATTGGTCATGCTAACTTACTAAATTGCAAAGGATATTTAAATTGGAATATTTCTCTATTTGGAAATTTTTTATAAGTGTAGTGTGTGTATTCTACGAAATAACCTCACTTGATATAACCTTATAACTTAAAATTAGTATTAGAGCTAGTTTCTAAAAGTTATTTAGACCTCCTATGTTTGATGGAACTAATTACACCTATTGAAAAGCCCGTATGAAATCTGACCTTAAATCAATTGATGAACGTGTATGGGTTGTTGTTGAAAGAGGATGGTCCCCTCCTACTATTATTATTGATGATGAAACTATTTTAACACCTGTAGAAAATTCGAGTGAGGATGAATTGAAATCGTGTAACTTTAAATCTAAAGGTTTAAATGTTAGTTCTATGACTCCCAATGAATTTCGTCGTATAATGACGTGTGAGACGTCAAAGGAAGATTGGAATATTCTCCAAGTTACTCATGAAGGAACTAGTACAATTAAAGCTTTAAAACTTCAAAACATAACAACTCAATTTGAAAACATTACCATGAAAGAAACTGGAACGTTTGATGATTTTATGCTCGTCTATCTGATATTGTTAATTCCTACTTTAACTTAGGTGATAAAATTCCTGAAGATCGTGTTGTTAAGAAAATTCTTAAATGCCTTCCTAAGCAGTTCATTCCAAAAGTCACTGTTCTTAATTCCTTAGAAAATCTAAATACTTTAAAACTTGAAGAGCTTGTTAGTGATCTTCAAACATATGAATTAAGGTGTTACCTTAAAAGTAAAGAAATAAGAAGTGTCTGAGTCTGATGAGCCTGATATAGATCCTGATGATATAGCTTTATTTGCCAAAAAAATTAAAAACATTCTCATGTTCAAAAAGCAAACCTCAAATTTTGAAAAACTAAAATTTGAGAACAACAAAGACAAAGGTAATAGAAAATTCAATAATCAGGATTCTAAGAAGTTTGATAGCGACAACATTGAAAAGGATGATTCAGAGAGCTACTTTGAGTGTGAGGGACGTGGTCATAGAGCGTTCGAGTGCTCTACTAAACTTAAGAAACAAGGTAAAGAAAAGGCAGTTTACAATGCTACTCTAAGCGAAAGTGATAATGAGTCTGAAGACTCTAATGACTCTACCCCGTCTAGAAATAATTTCACTACCTTTATAGCAGGTCATGCCAATGATTCTAGTGAGTCACACCCTAATGTTAAAAATTCAGAGCATGATCTTGAGGTTTCTTCCACTCAATTAGCAAGTAGTGATGAAAAATGAAGTGAGAATGAAGTAGTTGAGGGTGAATTACAATCTGCCTATTCTGAACTATACACTGAGTCTCTTCCTATTCAAAATGTAAATAAAAGATTAACCTTTAAAATTTTAACTTTAAAAAAGGAGTTGAAAAGCCTAAAAAAGAAGGACGTTTTAGTTAGTCAACTCGAGACAATTAAGATATCTATTTCTGAGAAACTTATCTTGGTAGGTAAAGAAAAATGTGACTTAATTACATCCTTGGAAGGTGTCAACAAAGGTCTTCATGAGTCTTTTGAGATTAGAAAATATCTCAAAACTAAAATTGTCCAACTCGAAAAAGATCTCGAGTCCTCTCGTGAAGTCGAAGTCACACTCAAAGATAATTCAAGAAGAATGGGAAAATTATTTCTAGGTCCTATTTTAGGATATAAGGAAAAAAGTTATCAAGAAAGAAAGGGTATAGGATATGACGAAGGAGAGTCATCCAAAGTCAAACCCAAACCCGTATCTAAGTTTGTTACCAAATCAAATCCTCCTAAACCTTATCTACCTAATATAAGTCTACCTGAGCAATCTCTAAAAGTGACTCCAAAAAAACCCTATGTGTGCACTTATTGTCATTAACGGGATCATCTTAGAGATTTTTGTTACAAGCTTGGGAAGAAATCTTATTTCTCAACTTGTAAGCAACACTATAGCTCCTTAGCTAATATTAAGAGCCAAGTTGAGTATCTAGTTAATACTTATAAAGGTCGTATGGAATAATTTCTAAGGTTATCTAAAGTCCACGAAAATAATTCCAACCAACATACTAGAGTCAACAAAGGGAAGAATACAACTCAAGCTTGGGTTAAGAAAGATAATACCAATAAAGCTTGTGTTGCTCATATTGCTCGTAAGGCTCAAAATGCCACTTAATTGTACTTTGATTCTTGTTGTTCGAGACATATGACCAGTGATAAATCTTTGTTTACCACTCTTGAAAACTATAAAGATGGTAAGGTCACCTTTGGGGATGGAAGCAAATATCGAATTATGGGTAGAGGGTCTATTGAAATTTTTGGGTTTCCTAAACATGAAAATGTCCTTTATGTTGATGGTATCATGGAAACTTTGATAAGTATTAGCCAATTATGTGATGAAAATCTTGATGTTAAGTTTGGTCAATCGAAGTGCACCGTATATGACAAATCGGGTGAGTCTATTTTACAAGGTATGAGAACTAGTGACAATTGCTACGAAATAGTGCCTAAATCCTCTTTAGTTTGCAATAGTTCAAAAGCCTCGTCTGTCGATCTTTGGCACCAAAGGCTAGGTAATGCTAACTTTAGAGATCTTGATCGATTAGTGATAAAAGAGCTAGTTCGGGGTCTACCATCTCTAGGAAAACCAACCGCCACTATTTGTGGGCCTTGTCAATTAGGAAAGAAAATTAAGAATCCACATAAAAAGTTAAACTCAATAGCTACCTCTCGTGTCGTAGAATTGATACACGTGGACCTTATGGGTCCCACTCGTACCGAGAGCATAGGAGGAAAGAGAAATATTTTAGTCATGGTGGATGATTTTTTTAGATACTCCATAGTAGGTTTTCTACGAGAAAAATCTGAGACTGTTGATTTTCTCACTGTTAAATGTAGAATTCTTATAAATCAACACGGTATTACCGTAAACCGCTCTAGGAGTGATAATGGAACCAAATTCAAGGAATCCGGTGTAAATTCCTTTTGTGATGAAATAAGAATTAAGCATGAATTCTCGATCGTTCGAACACCACAACATAACGGTATAGTTGAAAGAAAAAATCGAATGATCCATGAAATGGAAAGATCTATAGTCCTAGGAAGAAATGTGTCTCATAGGTTTTAGGCCGAAGTGATTAACACTCCATGTCACACCGTAAATAGCATTTATTTGCGTCCTAATACTAACAAAATGCCATATGAATTATGGACTGGCAAGAAACCTAATTTGGCCTATTTTAGAGTTTTTAGCAGTCCTTGTTATATTCTTCGGGATAGAGAAATCCTAGGTAAATTTGACTCAAGAAGTGATGAAGGTATTTTCCTACGATATTCTCAAAATAGTAGACCTTTTAGAGTCTTCAAATTAAGTAGTTCAAAAGTCATGGAATCAATAAATGTTGTAATAAAAGATGATGCTCCATCCACATCTATTGAAAATGAGGAAGATTTGTCATGTGAGTGTGATGTTATTTTCGCTGCAAAAAATATTGAGTCTCACACTGACTTGGTTGTTCCTACTACTGAGAGAATGGATCCTTCTCCTTGGGTTCGTAAAAGTTATGACTCCTCAAAAATTATAAGAGATCCCGAGGTAGGTGTCAAGACTAGGGCTCAATTAGAAAATGAAGTTACCTATTTGTGCTATACTTCTAAAATTGAACCTAAAAACTTTAAAGAATCGTTAAAAGATGAACATTGGATTAATGTCATTCAAGAATAATTGTTTCAATTTAAGAAAAGCGATGTTTGGGAATTAATCCCAATGCCTTCTAATACTAACGTCATTGATACCAAATGGATTTTTAAGAATAAAATAGATGAAAATGGTGTCATTGTTCGTAACAAAGCTAGGTTGGTTACCTAAGGATACACCCAAATAGAAGGGATTGACTTCGAAGAGACCTTTTCTCCAGTTTCTAGGTTATAATTGGTTCGCCTCTTATTATCCATAGCATGTCACCTTAAATTTAAATTGCATCGAATGGATGTCAAAAGTGCATTTTTAAATGCTAATCTTTAAGAAGAAGTCTATGTTAAACAACCTAAAGAGTTTGAGGACCCAAAGAATCCTAATCATGTCTTCTTTCTAAAGAAAGCGCTATATGGCTTGAAACAAGCACTGAAAGTCTCACTTCTTATCTCCTTTTTCATGGCTTTTTGAGAGGTGGGTCGATATGACACTATTTGTCCGTCATGATGAGAAAGCTATTTTAGTTGCATAAGTGTATGTCGATGACATAGTGTTTGGTTCTACATGTGATAAACATACTCAAATATTTTCAAAGGAAATGCAAGATGAATTTGAGATGAGTTTGGTCAGTGAACTTACCCTTTTCCTAGGTCTTAAAGTTCATCAACTCGATAGTGGGATATTTTTGTCCCAAACTAAGTATGCTTAAGATCTTATGAAGAAATTTAAACATGAATCCGCTAAGCATGCACGTACTCCAATGATTTCATAGGTTAAAATTAGGAAGGACACCGAAGGAAAGGATGTAGAGCACACTCTCTTTAGGAGTATGATAGGTAGTCTACTTTGCCTAACCGCTAGTCGTTCGGATATTTCCGTTAGTGTAGGAATTTGTTCCCTCTATCAAGACGCTCATTTACTTTCCATTAAATATATTATTAAATATGTTAGTGGGACCCTGTCTTTTGGGACACGGTATTACTTCAACACAAATGATTATCTATCAGCATATTCGGATGTCGATTGGGTAGGAGATGTTGATGGATGCAAAAGTACATCTAGTCGTTGTTTCTACTTTGTAAGTGCACTTGTATCATGGATGAGAAAGAAACAAAATTATATTTCTTTGTCCACGGCAGAGGCCGAATCCATAGCCGCCGGGAGTGGTTGCACTCAACTCATTTGGGTGAAACAAATGTTGGAAGATTACGGTATTTCTCAATGCAATATAACTATCTATTGTGATAGTACAAGTACAATCCATATTTCCCATAGTCCCGCTCGACATTCTAGAACCAAGCATATTAGGATCCGTGAACACTTTATTCTTGAATTGGTTGAAGAGAAAATCATTTCCTTAACCTTCGTAGGCACTAATCAACAATTGGCCAGTATCTTTACCAAACTCTAGATGCCCTTAGGTTTTAAAACCTTAGGAAGTCGATTGGGGTTTGCTCCATTGATTGAGATCGGAGCCGTCTATCTAGTTTAGGTTATGTTTATTGTCTATCTTTTTACCTATGAACTAGATTAATTTTGTAAATACTTTATTCAAAATTTCAAAAATATTTTTATTTTCTTTTGAAGGAAAATGAGAAAGGTTAGAAAATCTTTCACAATTTTTTGTCCATATGGTTTTGTGTTCGATGTGTTGGGATCACTATTCTATTTCATGTCCATGTGGCTTTCGATAAGTAGTTAATCTGGACTTCGTTTCACTTGTGCACAATAATGCTCTTTTATGATATGTATTTCTATGATCGCCTCATATATTTGCCTTCTTGCACACACTTTTCACGAAATATTGCGGATATCTTTTTTTCATTGCACTGATGGGGTGAGATTTGATGTTGTCTTTTCAATCTTAGTCACCTCTCTTATAAGCAATCGAAATTGTGCATGATCATCCATTACCCAGATTTAAAAAATGTAATTATATTGATCCGGTTATTCTTTGTTTCTACTAATGGACTTGGGCTGCGAAAAATAAAAAGTTTTTGCCTGAATAGCCTCCATTTGCATTATAGAATTAGTGCCTAAAATTGAAGCAGTGAAAAATGATATATAAAATGCCAAGGCCTAAATTATTTAATTTGATTGATTCTTCAAAAGAAAAATCTCAATCTAAAGTTTCTAATGGGAGATATAAGTTGAAGATCAATGGGCCTGCACATTTTTTCTTTTGATACATTGCTTTCTAATTGTGACAATATTGGCGAGAGACTCATCAATCTTGTATGCATGGTGCTTTAGTGATTGAGTGTCCTATGGTATTTCCTTATTGACACAAGGCTGATGTGAGTGCATATTGCGTCTATATTTTGTTTGGCATTCCGCACTTGTGCGTTGTCTTAGGTAAAATCTCGCAATCGTATTTCTCACATCCCTACATCTCCCCTCCCACAATTTGAAACATGTCATCACAACCTAGGACAGTTAAAACTTTCATTTTGGCAATTTTCTGGCCTTCCCAACTCCTTCATATATGTCATTTTCATTTTATTTTATTTTTATTATGTTTTAACCTATTTGAAGTTTGTCAGAAAAACTCGTTCAAACGAGTTTTTGAACGTAATTTCCCAATTATAGACTGTCATATCGTTCAAATTGTGGTTTGAACGAACTATGTCGTTCAAACGAACTATGTCATTCGAAAAAACATCTAACGAAGCTTCAAACGAGGTTCCTTCTTTCCCTCTGGCATATCGTTTGAAAGCTAGTCGAACGAAGTCGTTCGAATGATATTTCTCGTTCGAATGAGATGGGTTTATTTTGGGCGGTTTCCTCTTTTTCATTTCTGCCGCTTCATTTTTTTCTTAGTTTCTCTCTCTCTTACCCACGTTTTCCCCAATTCTCTTCATCCCTCTTCCCACTACTCCCATTAACCCTCTTCCCCACTACTCCCATTAACCCCTTTACCTACGATTCTTCCCCTCATCTCCATTCCAACTATTTCTTCCTCCCACAACCTTCATTTTTCCTCCTCTCATCATTCACAGTTAGGGTTCCGAGTTCGGTTCTTCCTCTTCTCTCTTTTAGGTATCTTATTTCTCTCTTCTTTATATATATATATAGACACACACACACACACACACACACACATACATACACACACAATAGGGTATGCCCGTGCCTGAAGGCACAATTTTTTTTTCCAAAATATGTAAATGAGAAACGGAGAAAATTTTAAAAGTACATAATCGAAAAATGAAAAAAATATCATTCCCCAACAAAACATCTATATATCATTCCCCAATACATATAAATGCATAACTGTCACACATAACTTGACTATTTTACACCATACATCTAATTGCGTGGTACTTAATATAACTGTTAACATATATTATTAAATGTTACATGATTACATCGTATAGTAGATAGTATTTTCTCCAAGTCTCGTGCCGATGGAACGGTTGCACGTTCGTTAAGGTTCCTTTGTTTCTTATGCATAATAAATTGACAACAACACATACGTCGACCAAAGTTATACTTTTTGATTTGTTTGTTTGTGCGACATCAAATTTAAAATTTTAATTAATGATTATAGATTAATTAAATGGACCAAGAAATCAAATAACTACTCTGAATTGAATCCTATGAATGTTTTAATGCTGTCAAAAAAATTATATTGGTCCACGTTGCTCGTTAGTGTGTTATGTTAGATTTTTAGGTATGATTTAAGAGTTTTACATTTTTTACTATAGAAGTCTTATCATATCCACAGTAGGAATCATTACATTTGAGATGACCCAAATTTTTAATGATTTTTTTAAGTTTACACACTAGTTGTACATCTTGTAATGAATTTGAAAAAAATAAGATGTAGTATGGTCACTCACCAAAAAAAAGACTATCTTCTAGTTAAGTTGAAAATCACTTGAGAATAAAATATTTTCAAAATACTTTTATACTTTAATGTCAAGACATTTAATTTAATACCTAACTTTTACAATTTATTTTATACCTTTGGTTTGGGTAAAGTCGGTGAAGCTATCATTCATATTATCTTTAGAAGGATTTGATTTGATTAAGACTCATTATCCTCATTTACAACTTGAGATAAACCAAAATCCACGCTTAAAATATTTTGAGATACATAATGTTAAACATCACAACAAAACTTATCATCACAAAGTTGACAGGAACTTCACATGTCAATATTTAAGATAAAAGGTATGGATTTCACCATTGTAGGGTTTTAAGCACATACGGGATCCATATTATATTATAATAATTGAAATGATAACTTCCACCAAACCTTGTTACGTGGCTCGAGGTTGAGCAAAAGAAAACTACAACATGCGTTAAAAATGAGATAATGTGGGAATAGTGCAGCTTAGATTTGTCAGTTTCGGCTAGTGGTTCAACAGGTGATGAGGTCATTTTTTTTTAAAAATAACAGCTTCAAAAGAGACCAACTAATTAACCAGCGAAAATATATAAAAAAATATATCTAACACTGTTAAAAAATATTCATATCTATCTATACTAACTTTTTTAATGCATTTTATCTATCTAAAAATCATACATGAAAACAATGTCAATTTAGCATTATTTATTGCACCAATAATCTATTGACTCATCACATTTATACATCATCCAAAAAAAAAGCACGTAAGATCTCATCCTTTACCAAAAATAAATTAAAAATGTCTGTAACAAAATAATTTGTAAATGGACAAAATAGAAAGGTATCAATTACACCGTCAGAGGTTAAATATATTTCATATGGACCTTTGAAAGAAACTAAAAATTGTATAAGAAAATCCTTTATTAATATTTTTAACTATTAATTGAAAATGTCATTAAAAATTTTATAGACACTGAAATTGTGTTAATAATGACTAATTCATACAACCAATATATTAAAAACATGTTAAATATTTTTTTTCATTTAGAGAACTTATATTTATTTTTTAACAAGTTCGTGTCTCTCTCTATATATATACAAATATTAACGTCTTTAATTATTTTGTTAAAAAGGATAAAACACCAAATAATTATGCTATAATTAGGAATTAAAGAAATAATTCTCATATTAAGAAACGTTAAAGCATTAAGGTCTGCAACTTTGACAAAAATTCCTTCAACAGGTGTTAAATAAAGAAAAATCCTTCTAGCAGGTGTTAACCAAATATTGCTATCAATGCCTATAACTAAAATTTAATAAAAAAACATAAAAACGTAAAAATAGGAACCCATCTGCTTAAGATGGAAAAAATTCAAAACCTAAAAAATAAAAAAAAAGTGAGCCTGAATCGTTGCTTCTGTTGGCTCAGACCAGCAACCCCATTGCACCATCACACTCTCACGTGCTTCCTCCATCAAAATCAGAAGGTAACACGGTGAATACTACCTATAAGATATGTTTTTTTCGTCACCGTAAAATCAAAATCAAAACACCATAAAACTAAAATGATTTAAACAAACATATTTTTTATTTGAGATGGGTACCTTTCAAATCTCTCTTCATCCGCAACCACCCCATCGGAGCCTAAGACAACTAAGATCTGAAAAGAAAAAAACATCAAATCATCTAGAGGCGAAAATATTATTTCAATAAAAACATAGATCTAGAACCAAATTCATTATAATACCCCACAATAGGCACAGATCTGCTACGCAACTTAAGAGGGCCCAATCGGAGAAGATCCGTTACCCTAACCACTGGATGTTCATGGTGGTAGAAGGATTTATAGATATTAAAACTTTATAAAGTAGATCTGGTAATAAAGAAATCAAGGGAAAGATTGAGAACCGTAGATGTAGTTCTTTGTACGCTGGAATAACCCAATGAAAAATAGCAAAACTTATATATTAGATAAACACAAATCTGCGCTTGTTGGGTCTTGCGAATGTAAATAACTAAAATGGACAGACATATATGGAGGCTTACCGTAAGTCCATCATACATGAATAGAAAATAGATCTGCACTTGACAGTTCTTGCGAATGTGATGTCTAAAACTATTCACCACCACATGTCTTTAACAAATCTTAAAATCTTTTGGAGCTCGCGTTGTCGAAGAAGCTGGAAGGGAGGAATAGGAGGAGGCGTCACAGAGAGGAGGAGGAGGGGGAGGAAACAGCGATGGATTGGAGGTAAGTGGAGACTGATTTGAGACGGAACTAATGAGGAAAGGGCTAATGAGTGAGAGGCGTGTAGGTTTAGATGATTTGTCCCATTTTTCCGGTCAAAAAGTCTCCCCATATTATATGGATTACTATTATACCCTTTGTATTTGAATCAAAGTAAAATTTTATTAGAAGGAAAATGAGGGGGGAAATAAATTTTGAGGGGCAAAAGAGGTAATCAATGAAAAATTTAATCTCATGACATCATCAGCCAAACTTGTGACATACATAAATTTTATACTTTATTTTATATATATATATATGTGTGTGTGTGTGTGTGTGTGTGTGTGGCTTGTACTTTGGGGCTATATAATATATCATAATTTTTGTTTCCCCTAATTAAGTTGAGCTCCCAGAACATTATCATTTTTTTTTAAATTTAATTTTTTTTAAGGTAATTTCATGGAACTTCACTCAATTGCTTCATTTGTTTTTATCCCATTTTTTTTGTTTAATCTCTAATGGAGGATGGGAATTGTTGTTGTTTTGATTTTTTGGTGTTGTTTGGCGGTTTGAATGGATTTTGGTTGGGTAGGTCCTAGTTTAGCCCTCCAGAATGGCTCCTCGTAGTCGTCGCACTCGTCGCATAAGCGACTTTCCCGAGGAACGCTCTTCAAACTCATCTGATGAGGATACCAGTGTTAATGCATCCATTCCAAATCTTACACTGCGTTGAGGACTCTCACCAGTCATACCCAATAACATACCTATGGATTTTCCACTATGTCCATTGTTAGAGAAAAACATGTCCATATCTCATCTCTAGCAGGCACCATAGTCCACTATTGGATATCTGACTTAGGATGGGACCCCTTGTTCAACCTCACTGACACAATTCATCCCGAACTTATTCATAAATTTTATTTTTGGACGTCTACTCATGAGGATCATATTTTCTATCGAGTGCGAGGTAGGGACGTCATTGTCAGTCCTAACTCCATAGCTCGTATCATCACTTTACCCCGAGTCATAAATCCATCCTACCCTTGGGCTCCCGATTCTCATCCTGACTTCAATCTGATTACGATCACTGTGTGTAGGATTCTCCAACCTGGTACTATTACCATTTTCCATAAAAATTTACATCCGAATTTTATGGTCCTAAATTGGATTGTGTGTGCTTGCCTCATTCCTCATGCAAACTCCACTCAAATTACAAAGATGCACGTGGACCTCAAGTTTTCCATTAGCATTAGGATTTTCATTGACCTACCCACTTTTATTTATCTAATAATTAAGTCTGTTAGAATCAACCCATCTGGTCCCGCTAGGCAAGCCCTCCCTTTTATCGTTATTATTACCCGTCATTGTCTTGTTGTCGGTTGCCATCATCTTCCCACCGATGTCCCTATGACCCGATAATAAACCATTGATATGTCCTTTGTTGGTAGGTCTCATGGTCACATACTCCCCCGATACTCCACATCTCTCTACCTCTCAATCCGCATCCTCCCAATCCACCACTACCTCCACTCCTTCTCCTACTAGATCACCACCCTCTAATGCTACCCCTAGACCGTCATCTTTTCATGATCTCGCACCCATTGACTCGGAGGATCTTAGGTTTGATCGTCCACAGGTGGATAAAATTCAAGAAGATAAGCGCTAGGACCCGGCTATTCTGTAGGAGCTACTAATTACTATGCAACAAGATAGGGAGGCATAGTCTCGTCGCAAGGTGGCTCAAGCATGTTGGGATGAAGCTCAAGTGCGTCGTGATTATATGCTTCTTGAACACCTTAAGGTTATTTGTCACATGGTGATGCGTCGTGGAGCTGGCTCATCCAGTATCGGGTCATATCCAGATGATTCACCACATGATGCCCCAGCTCCTTGATTTTATTTCTGTTTAAGTTTATTTCATCTTTTGTACTTGTGAGGGTGAGTGGAACACCTTTATTTACATTTTCTCACTTGTACCAGTTTATATAGTTTGTATATATTTTCTTTATTGATGTATGGATATTTGGCTTTCCCTCTATGGTTAATGATATATCTCTCTTATTTATTCAATTGTTGCTTATATGGATCTTGGATTGTGTTGCATATTTGGCTATTGCTTTTATTCCTCGTATCCTTTTCTCTATCCATGCAGGATATGTCTATCCGTTTGTCTTTTCCAGACAAAAAGGGGGAGAAACATTGATTGGGGGAGTTCTTATTTAGGGGGAGTTAATTTTAATTTAGCACATGTCATACTCTTCCTATTGTCGTACTCTTCTTATTTAGGGGGAGTTAATTTTAGTTTAACGTATGTCACACTCATGATTAATTAAGTTGCTTTCTAGCTTTCTCTTCTCATGATTAATTAACTCTTGATTTATATTCTCTATTTCCCCATATGTTTTATGCATTTGTTGTTTCATGTGTGTAGGATATATCGCCTACTTTTCTGCAGCACACCGTCAGTCGAGTTTTTAGTTCGTCTTTTCATTTGGGTTCTTGGGACGAGATTTAGAATTGGCTTAGCAAATTCAGTCTTTTTGTTAATTTTTTTAATTTTTTTTTTCTGGAATAGCCAAAGGGGGAGATTTGTAAGGACAAATTTCCAATTGAGTCATTTGTAGTATTGGCTACATTCTATTGAAAAAACTCTTTCGCGTCATTTCTAATCAAGCTTCATACAACCATAGAGAATTGGGCATTCAAAGTTCGTGCTACATCAATATGCATTTCGATTCCATTATCCTAAAAAGGAATATGACCAAAACCATTTTTATGCGTTAGAGGAATTTTAATTTTTCTAAAATTTTTATGAAATTTTTTGAAATTAATTTTAAAACTTTTTAAAAGAAAAAGTATTGGTATCTCGTTAAAAGTTTTTAAAACATTTTAAAAGAAAAAGTATTAATTTTAAAACTTTTCAAAAGAAAAAGTATTAATTTCAAAAAATTTCTAGGTCGTTCGAACGACCTGGATCTAACAGCCCAGCCCAGCCCAACCTGTACTGGTATGTCGTTAGAAGTTCATAAGAAATGTCGTTCGAATGAACTCTTTCGAATGAGGATTCTAACGACTTGTCTAACATTTGTACTCGACTATCGTTAGATATCTAGTTCGAACCAAAGGTCGTTCGAACGACCTCGTTCAAATGAGAATTATCAGCTTTGAAATTTTTTTAACTTCTTTCCTATAGTTATTTTAAATAACTGCCCTTGTCCACTACTTTTCCAGATTTGATAGTATGGATGAAAATTAGTTTTTTACAAAAGTGTTACACATCCTTGAGAGCAAAAATTTCATATCTTATTTTTAATGAAAAATCCTTCTCCAACAGAATTTAACTTTTGAACCAAAACCCCATGCCAGCAACCTGAAATTCAACAAGTACACTTGAAGTGGATTTTTGTGTTCAAGCTTATTGGAGATGTCTCTTTTGCCTTTAGTGGATATCGATACACGAGTAGTGTTGTGTAATGCATTGGAGCTTTGCAAGGTACAAACATAAGTATTAGAGATGGCATCGGCGAGTCTTTTTTATTCAAGTCTCTAAGTCTTTTGAGTCTCTTTGTAAAACCATATTTGTAGTGGATTTGTCTAGGCCTAGCCGCCCGAGGTTTTTCCCATTTGGGTTTTCCTCGTACATTTGTGATTATGATTTTCACACTTTACTTTATTAAATTACCTAGTTGCATGTGTGGGATAAAGATTATATAATTGGCTAATTTTATATCTCTTAATCAAGTTAAATATCCCATCACTTTAATTGATAATTGGCCATGCTTACTTACTAAATTGCAAAGGATATTTAAATTTTAGTATTTCTCTATTTGGAAAATTTTTACAAGTGTAGTGTGTGTATTCTATGAAATAACCTCAGTTGATATAACCTTACAACTTCAATGAGGGGTTTAACATAAATGTTTTCACAATAACACTTGTGTATGTGGAAAAATAAATATCAATTCTAGGCTCAAATTGACATCCTTATAAACTGTTTGGTTGATGTATTTATATGAGGACAAGGTCACTCAAGTAACCTTGTTAGCATTAAATGTTCTTGACTAGCATTAAATGTTAAAGTACTATATCATTAATGCAAAAAATATTGCATTAAATACATGAGATATTGTGTTTTTGAAGGAAACTGCCACAGTAATTAAAATCATGGTGGCATTAATGAGGGTGTGACATGACAACTCACGAGTTTATCTTAAAACTGCTAAAAGATACGAATGTATTGAGTAAGCATGTCCTCTTAAGGATAAAAACACTTGAGTGCTATTCTTTTGAGCTCTTAAATGTTAGATGCCAATGTTGATGTAAAAAATTAGATTATCTCTAATTAATCAATCACAGATAAAAATAAACAGGACAAAATATTTTTAAAGTGGTTCAGCCTTAAGGGAATTGGCCTACGTCCATTGTTTTGTTATTGCTGAATGTTTGGGAATTCTCGATTATAGGTTTTACCAAGAAATTTCGAGTCCCCTGCTAATGAGGAGGTTACAATGTATTTATAGCCACAGGCTGTACATGCGAGAGAATATTACATAGCTGTCCAATAGGCGTGTACATCTGTATGATAATGGTCAGCATTTAATGCGCATTCAATCCTTTTAATTATTCAGTTATAAATGCTCCGAACGAGGTGAATCTCGGATCGCCTGTGCTTCTCGGACCGCCTTGGTAGCTCGATATATATGAGTTCCTCAAAGAGCACCTGTTGCTCGAAGTGTATAAGTTGGTCGGAGAGGTTGAGTTTCTCGAAGTCAAGGGGTTGTTCAGAAATGTTTATATGTTCCATGTAGATTGACACGTGTCTCCACTTAACTGATCCATGTCAGCAGACTAAATTTGGTATCAATAGAAGCTCCCAATGTTTCACAATTCGAGGTTGAGGAGTGTGGAACATTCCTCTCGAAACTTTGAGGGATTAAATAGTCATCCTAAATTTTAGGAGTGTTTTCCTTGTATTTATTTTTCCTTTCAAATTCATAGAATCAGTCTTTTTGAATTTTTCCCACTACTTTGCTCTCCGTGCCTTTTTTGTCCTTTTAGCCGCCGGTAGCGCAAACGTCTTTCTTTGTAATCATTATTTTTATCCCTTCCCAAGGCAAGGTATTTAAGCGTTGAAGAAAATCCAATCGTCTCTTACTTTTTCAAATCTGTATCTTTGATCTCTCCATTTCTTCTCTATCTTGTGCGTTCATTCCTTCCATCGTTCGTTATCAACAGATCTACCCTTCTTCTGTAGGATCTTCTTACTTCTCTTTTATTTTCTTTGCTCATCATGGTTTACCTTATTAAGTCACTTGATAAATTTCGCTCTGATTTTTCTATTCCTTGTTGGGTTATTTTGGAAGAGCTTTCAGAGCCTTATGGCTATTTTCGTTTGGCTGAGGGACATTGGTTCTCCAGTCTCTTTGTAGCTGAGTGTGGCTTTTCTTTTCCTCCAAACCCCTTGTGTTTGGAATTCTGCCAATATTTTGACGTAGTACCTGCAAAAATAGCCCCCAATACATAGAGAATAGTTAATGGAGTCCAATGGTTAAATCAGATTCATGGAATTAGTTTAGGAATTCTAGAGATTATGTTTTGCTATAGATGGGCTTTTAGTGATAGTACTTTTTATTTTAAAACTAGGTTTTTAAATAGGGATCTAGTTGTCAATCTCCCAGATGCCAACATGGATTACTTCGAGCATGGGGTTGTTATGAAAAATTGGCAATATGCTCCATTAATTGAAAATGACGTATATCAGGGGCCCAGATGCCCTCTTTATGGCAATGGGATAGGTTGTTTTTATTTTATTTAGTTTTTGAAATCATGTTTTCTTTATATTCAATAAAATGTGTCACTGATGTTTTGATTTATATTTATTTGCAGTTGACAACAAAAGAAGGTCTCCAAAAGAGACAGAAGTTAAATTAAAGCATCTAAAAGTTATCTAGGGTTTGCATCAAGCTGTTGCTGATGAACATATCAGATTAGCCTCATACTTGTTGCAGTACAAGAGTTACACCTCGTCTTTCACTGCTCGTCCAGTGATAAGTAACATAGAACCAGCACCAGTTTCTGAAGGTTCTTCTCCTGAATTACATATTCCTCTCAGTGACATAATGAAGAGAAGAAGAGCTCCTGCCCTCTTTGATAAGTCTGCCTCTACTGCTGGAGAGGCAAAGAAAAGTAAGCTGGATGTCCCAGAAGAAGGGACAAGATAAATTGAGGCACCTCCTCCAGCTTCTACCAAGAAGGTTGTCGAGAAGCCTCTTGTGGCTCCAAGCAAGATTGTAGCCATTTCCCCTCAAAGCGGGGTTATAATTATATCACCGACCAAGACGACATCCTTGGTCGAGAATGTTCCTGCTCCAATGAGGAAGTTGAAGAAAAGATCCTCGGATAATTTGGCTGAATCCATCTCTCAACCTCTGACTACTGGAAGTGGTGTTTCCACTTTTGTTGCTTCGAGCTCTGCCATGAGCTCGATGAAGTCTTGGATCATCCCCGAGATCCAAGTTATTGAAGATAGTCTTTCTCCGTATAGGGTTACCAGCTTGGCAGCTCAACACATTGCCTCAGTAAGTATTACTAATCTAAACTTTCATTTTTCAGTGTTATGTCCCTGTACTGACATACATTTATTTTATTTTTCCAGTTGGTAACATGCTTTAATACTATTCTGAAGAAGGACGAAGCCATTAAATCGTCAATCTCCTGGGGAGGTGTAGAGGAGGCTTTTACTGTATTATCCCAATCTCTAAAGGATTCTCGTCAGAAGTATGATGATGACAAAGTTGCTTGGGGGAAACAACTAAAAGCCACCGAGCAAGAGAGAGATAATTTTGTTGAGGTCTCCAAAGGTTTGGAGAAGAAGATAAAAGACATGGAAAGTAAGAATTAAGAGCTCGAGGGGAAGCTCCAAAATATTGGAGAGCTTGAGACCAAATTCAAGGCAGCTGAAGAGGAGTTAGGCAAACTCCGTGAAGTGGATCGTCAGAGGGAAGAGGCAGAAAATAAATTAAAAGCTACCGAGGAACTCATGAATGAGAGGGTTTCCTCAGAGAAGGCGAAGAGGAAACTTGTTGGTAAGAAGTCCTTCAGTACCGACTGGGACAAGGGTTGGAATAAGGGTTTGGCTGCCATGGTCTCACAAATGGAGTATAAAAACCTTAAATATTTTAGGGATGGTTGGGTGGCTGCTCTGAAAGAGATGAATGTCTATGAGAACTACGACCTATTTCTACGACACATTCCTGGCCCCCCTTCTACTCCTGGGGAAGAACAAGAAGACGAAGCTGCTTCTGAGGAATCCTCCATAGTGATTGGAGATCAGATTTCGCATGCCCCAGTTATCCAGACTTCCCATGAGAAACTTAACCAACCAACATTTAAGTCGATCAGCTTCCAACACCCTCCGAGAAACCTTCTATTCCTTTCGAGCAACCTACCATGCCTTCCGAGCAACCTACCTCTTCGTCCCAGCCTCCCGAGAAAGTTTTAGGAGACAAGGAGAAGGTGTAGCATTGTTCAGACTTTTTCTCTATGCTTATTTTTGTCAAATGTAACTCTGAACTATGTACTTATCTTTTATGATGCAATAAAATTTGAAATTTTGACTGTTCATACTGTTGATTCTCTTTTTCTTGCTCTGTTTTCACTCTTATTGATTCTTGCTATCTCTTCCTTCTACTAGTTTATGGCCAGTATGGAATTGTTATTAGCACATGATACAAAATTGCTGAAATAATGCAATGAATACTTCAAAGCTGGTCATACAGATATAACTGAAGCTCAAATCGTTGATATCCTCGATCCAGATGCTTCAGAGTGAGGAGTTGAAGCCTACCAGTATTTAAAGTGTCTGCTCGACCGGGCAGTGGCTAATAATGTAGAATATTATGAGATGATTGAAGACCTTCAGGCCACTCTCAAGGAACTTCAACAACAATACAAGGAATCTACAACCCTTTTGCACCAGGGATATGAGAAGAAGTATCAGCAACTAAGTGCTGATAAAGGATATGATAGATTGGTTATTGCCTATGACATGAAGGAGAGAACTCTGAAGACCGAGGTTGAAGAGCATAGGCAGATCGCAAAGTTACTGGAGCAGGCAAACAATAACCTGCGAGGAGAGATATCTCAGTTGAAATCTACAGCGTCTTCCTCGAACGCTTTGGTCCCTGTCAACAACGAGGGTTTCTCTTTCTTGGAGGTCAAAAATGCCAATCTGAGAGATGAATTGGAAACCTTTAAGAGAACTGGTCCTTCTACTGCTGGTCACGGATGAGAAAGGGATGCTCGGGTTACTATTAAAGAAGCTAGAATGCAGGCAGCCTTGGATAATCAAGCATTCCAGTTGGTGGCGAAGAATCAAGCACTAACTGAGATGTCCAAGAAGATTCTGAATCTGAACGAGTAGCTCTCTGCACAAAAGTCTGCTTTGGAGAGTAAAGAACTTTTTTAACAAAGAACCTCTACGAGCAACTGGAAAGGTTAACCTATCAATTCCACAAATAGCCCAGAGAGTTCTGGATGGCTGGTTATAATGAAGCCCTCTACCATCTAGATGATAGGATCCAAAATGCAAATAATGTGGATTACAAGCAAGGATGGATGAATGCCTTGGGTGTGTCGCAGTTGGAATAGGGTCACTATTTATGGATTACTATGACCTTGGGCTGCTCGAGTTGCCGGTGCCACCTTTCAAACTGGATATGAGTTGGATTCCTGCTCGGGCGATTCCTCAATGTCTGATTTCAAAGTATCTCGGTGACTACAGTCTTCATTCTAATTTCGAGATATCTCACTCTAAACACTTACTTGATCGTCCCTCAGTAATGAATGTCAGGATGCTTAAAGATTTAAATTTCATCAATCCCCCCTATGACTTAGACGATCCTCCCACTGGTGAAGAACCTATTTCAAAGGCAGAGGTGAAGAAACCAATAGAATAAGATTCTTGATGTAATAATTTCTCATATAATATGTATTTCGTTTCTCAATGTATTTTGTTCTGGATTTAATGAAAAGCTTCTAGTTTTCTTTGCAATCTTAATTGTCATTATCTTTGGAAATATTTTTTAAGACATTTCTAATGAATGTGCATGTATATCTCTTGAAAAGATAAAGATATTTTGTGCTATTTTAAATTGTCGACCAACTAGAGTTGGTGAAAATTTATTGTTGATTATTCTGAATTGATCTGACGACCAACCAGAGTTAGTGATAATTTATTTCTCGACCAACTATGGTGGTAGTTTAAAATGCCATAAGTATCAAGAAATTTATCACTTTTTAATTTTAAGCCCTGAAATGACTTTCATTTGTTTAACCAATTGTTTTCGGCCAACCTTAGTTGGAAGATTTTTATTCCCGACCAACCTTAGCTGGTGGATTTTTATTCCAGACCAACCTTAGCTGGTACATTTTCTTTCCGACCAACCTTAGCTGGTAGAATTTCTTTCCGACCAACCTTAGCTGGTAGATTTTCTTCCCAACCAACCGTAGTTGGTATTTATGGGAAATTTTTTATTCTCGACCGACTTATAGTTGGTGGATTTTCTTCCCAACCAATCGTAGTTGGAATTTCTGGGAAATTTTTTCTTCCCGACCAACTTATAGTTGCTGTATTTTCTTCCCAACCAACCGTAGTTGGTATTTTTGGGAAATTTTTTATTCCCGACCAACTTATAGTTGGTGGATTTTCTTCCCAACCAATCGTAGTTAGTATTTCTGTGAAATTTTTCTTCCCGACCAACTTATAGTTGGTTGATTTTCTTCCCAACCAATCGTAGTTGGTATTTCAGAGAAATGTTTTCTTCCCGATCAACTTATAGTTGGTGGATTTTCTTCCTAACCAACCGTAGTTGGTATTTCTGGGTTTGATGCGTAGTGTGTAGCACTAATACTCTGAAAAATTTTCAACAAAAGGAGAGAATTGGGAAAAATATCCAAAACTTTATTAATATCGAAGAAAACTGCATTACATAGAGATTAAATTATTGATAATATTTGCACAGATGCTCTGCGTTCCATGCATTCTTAAACTCCTCTCCTTCTAAGGTTTCGATTCTATACGTTCCTGGTCGAACAACCTCTGTTACTCTGTAGGGACCATGCTAGTTAGCTTCCAGTTTGTTGTGCTTTCGAATTACTTTCTTTAGCACATAGTCTCCTTCTTTTAGGTCGCATTTCTTTACTCTTATGTTGTAGAACTGAGTTATCCGCTGCTGGTATGCAGCGTTTCTGATTGCTGCCTCTTCTCTAACTTCCTTGAGCATATCCAAATCTAATCTTCTCATCAAATCACTGATATGAGAGTTAAAATTCGTCACTCTATGTGTGGGGAGACCCAGCTCGACAGTTATAACAACTTCACTTCTAAATGCCAGCATATATGGAGATTCTCTTGTGGCTGCTCGTGGAGTAGTACGATAAGCCCATAGTTCCAAATGCAGCTCGTTGATCCAATTTTGCCTTTGCATCATTTAATCTTTTCTTTAATACATTCAGCAGCGTTATGTTTGTCACTTCAGTTTTCCCATTATTCTGGGGATGGCCTGGTACATAATGGGTTTTTAATATGTTCGACTAATGACAATATGCAGCGAACTCCTCGTTGTCAAATTGTGTTCCATGGTCGGTGATGAATTCATGGGGAAGACCATATCTACAGATAATATTCTTCCAAATAAATTGGTACACCTTTTTGTACGTCATGTCGACAAGAGGCTCGGCTTCCACCCACTTAGTAAAGTAATCCACTACAACGCCGAGATATTTAAACCTTCCTCTGGTCGTTGCAAGTGGCCCGACCAAATCAATTCCCCACATGGTAAATGGCCAAGGGGAAGTAATGGGTGTAAAAAATTCTTGGGGAGTTCTTCGGATAGTGGAGAAGCGTTGACATTTGTCACATTTTTTAGCATAGGCTATGCAATCAGCCCTCATTGTAGGCCAATAGTATCCCTGCATCATTATCCTTTGTAGAAGTGTCCGACCTGCTACATGGGCTCCACAAGACCCTTTATGAACTTCTTCGATCAAGTCTTTCCCCTCGGTGGGATGTACACATCTCTGCAAGCCAGCTATAATTCCTCATCTATATAGAATACCATTGGTCAACACATAACGAGCAACTTTAAACTTTAGTTTCTTGGCTGCGAGTTTATCAGTTGGCAAATACCCTTCTTCAATATATGCCCTGATAGGATCCATCCAAGATGGTCCTAAATCAAGGTTAATAAAGTTCATCATCAGATATTCATCTATGCTCCGACTAGCCAAGACTTCTATTGGGATTTTTCTTCGTAGCTCGGTGCGTGTGGCTGAAGCTAACCAAGCTAAGGCATCTACTCTGGCATTCTCTAATCTTGTTATTCTAATTATCTGCACTGTCATCAGACATGATAAAATCTCCATTGCTTTTTTATGATACTTGATCGTTAATTATCCTTTGGCTGCGTATACCCCCAATATTTAATTCACGATTAGCTGTGAATCACTGAATACGATGACATGCTTTCCCCCATGGTTTTTGCCAAATTAAGACCTGCAATCATAGCGTTATATTCAGCCTCATTATTAGAAGCCCTGAATTAGAAGCGCAGAGCATACTCCACTTCGACCTCATCTGGGTTGTTTAAAACAATCCCTGCTCCACAACCTACGGTACACGAAGATCCATCTACATATAGATTCCATATAGGTACCTCGTCTTCAAATTTTTGATCGGACAGAGTTCCTCGGTGGAATATTTGTTGCTTTCTTGTATCCTCCTATAGCACTTCTTGCTTCTCGTCGACCATCTTCTCTTGCTCGTCGATCACCTTAAGTTGATCGGGGTTTAAATTTTATGATCCTGTAACATCAATAGGTTGGTCGGTGTGCAATTTTTGCTCCTCGGAGGTATCAGGATAGGTGAACTCTGCTATAAAATCTTCTACTGCTTGCCCTTTTAGCGATGATCTAGGCTCATAAACTATGTCATATTCACCAAATTCTACTGCCCAGTACATTAATCTCCCTGATTTTTCTGGTTTATGAAGAGCTTGCCTTAATGGCATATCAGTATACACGACTATGGTATGAGATTGGAAATACGGCCTCATTCTCCTACTCGCCTCGATCAATGCTAGTTCCAACTTTTCCAGTCTTGGATATCTGATCTCTACTCCTCGGAAGGCCTTGCTAGTGTAATAGATCAGTTTTTCCACTCCATCCTCCATTCTTATCAATGCCGAGCTAACTGCATTCTCCGACACTGCCAAATATATATACAATCTTTCTCCCATCACTGGTCTGGACAATAGTGGAGGTGCTCCCAGATATTTCTTTAATTCTTGAAAGGATTTCTCGCATTCTTCATTCCATTCAAACGTTTTTCGGAGTGTTTTGAAGAATGGGAGGCATCTATCAGTTGCTCGTGATAAAAATCTGTTAAGTGCTGCAACTCGCCCTGTGAGACTTTGGACCTCCTTCTTCGTCGTTGGAGATCCCAGCCCCAATAGAGCCTTGATCTTTTTAGGATTTGCTTCAATACCTCATTGGTTGACAATATACCCGAGGAACATGCCTTCTCATACTCCGAATATGCACTTGGTGGGATTCAACTTCATTTGATATTTATCTAGTTGATCAAAGGTCTGGCCTAAGTCAATTAGATGGTCAACAACTTTCTTGCTCTTCGTCAGCATATTATCAACATAGACATCCATATATCAAGTGATTTATTCTGTAAATACTTTGTTCATCATCCGTTGATATGTTGCACCTACATTTTTCAAACCAAAAGGCATAACATTATAACAATAAGTTCCCCTAGGGGTAATGAAAGAGGTACTCTCCCTGTCTTCAGGTTTCATTTTAATCTGGTTTTAACCATAATAAGCATCCATGAAGCTCAATAACTCATGTCCTGAGGTAGCATCCACTAATTGATCAATTCGAGGCAAAGGAAAATGATCCTTTGGGCATGCCTTGTTAAGGTCGGTAAAGTCTACACACATCCTCCACTTGTTGCTTTTCTTCTTCACCATAACCACATTAGCCAACCAGCCTGGATATTTGACATCCTCAATAAAGCAATCTTTCTGGAGCTTCTCGACCTCCTCTTGTATAGCTTGGTTCTTCTCGGGGTTGAACACTCTTCTTCTCTGCTTCACTGGCTTGATCTCCTTATTCACATTGAGTTCGTGACATAAAAAAATTGGGTTTATTCCTAGCATATCCTCATTACTCCAAGAAAAAGTTTATTTTCTATTTTTTAGGAAAACTATCAATTCCTATTTTAGTGAGGCATCTAACGACGAACCTATTTGAGTTGTTCGTTTCGAGTTCTCGTCGTCCAAAATGATATTTTCAGTAACTTCCACCACCTGTCCTTTCACGAGCTGCGATTCGTCTCTAGGATCCAATGTTTCAATCTCTGTACCTTCATCCACTTGGTAGGTCGTAGTCTTTTTCCTAGATTACTCCAGTTCTTCTTGCTCGGCAGATGAGTAATAACATTCCCGAGCAACTTTTTGGTCACCCTTCACAATTCCCACTCCAAAATTGGTTGGAAATTTCAGGCATTGATTTACAGTAGATGGTATTCCTTCGAACTTCTTCAAACCTACCCTTCCCATGATTATATTGTAAGCTGACTGGACATTCTTATCCATCACAAAGAAATGTACTCTTTCTATTCGACAACCAGGCCATGTACCGATGAACATAACCAACTTTATCGTTCCAAGTGGAAAGACTTTCTCGCCAGAAAACCCGAGGAGGGGCCTGTGATAAGGTTCCAGCTGAGACAACTTTAGATTTAAACTATAGAAGCATGAGTATAACATGATATCCGAAGAGCTACCATTATCCACCAGTACTCTTGATATTATTTCTTCCTTCATCCTCATTTTGATCACTAGTGGATCATCATGAGGATATAGTAGACCTGCGAGGTCGTTCTTAGAGAAACCAATGACCAGTTTTTCTTTGTTCACCTTCCTCGGGCGATCATCATCATCTAGATTTATTCACTGAATGTATAAACAAGCTTGAGCCTCATTGAGGTAAGCTTTCCTTTCCGCAGTAAGGTCCCCACCTCCTGCATCTCCACCTGTAATAACGTTACAATCAAATGATCCAAAACGTATTAAAAATACCTCACGTTCTGGTTGTCTTGGTCTCTTGGGGAGATCGGGGTCGTCTTCTGGATCGTCTTCATGATCTCTTTTCTTATTTTCTTCTGCTCGACGAGGAGATCTAGACCTCTGTCTTGCTCGATCATTGCTTTTTCTTTCATTTCTTCGATCAACATACTTGGCCATCTTTCCTCGTCTGATGAGTGCTTCGATTTAATTCTGGAGAGCTATGCAATTTTTGGTTTTGTGACCATGGTCTTTATAGAACTCGCAATATTTGGCCTTATTCATCTTGTCAGGATCTGACTTCATTTTCTCAGGCCAGTTTAGTTCCTCGATGTTCTTCATTTCCTCCAGGACATGGTTTATGTCTACTTTCAAAGGAGTATAATTTTCAAATTTCTTCAATACTTCCCATGATGTCTTTGTTTTTGACTGCTTGTCACCACCATTGTTCCTATGTTCTTTATTTTTAGCCTTATCAACCTCCACCTTGGTCTCTTTGGTGTCCATGTTCTTCTTCGCAACCATAGCCTCCTCGGCATTCATGATCTTGGCCTCTTTTTCCATTAGTTCTGACATTGTTCTGGGTGGATCATTGGCCAAAGTATAGTAAAATTTATTGGGCAACAGTCCACTCATCAAAGCAGTAATTGCTGTCGTTTCCTCTTAATCAATAACTTCGAGCTTCTCGTTATTGAAACGAGTTATGTAATCCCTGGTGCTCTCACCTATTTTTTGTCTAACACTTAATAAATATGCCACTCGTTTAACTGGTTTTGCTCCAAAATAGAAATTTCCAATGAAGAGCTCGTCCCGTTGAAAGAAAGTTAAAATCTTCCCCCGAGGAAGATTATTGTACCATATTTGTGCAGATCCGGTAAGAGTTCCTGAAAATGGCCTGCATCTCATCTCGTCTGGACCGGTATAGATGTCAGCAGCATCTTGTTATTGTTCTATATGAAGGATAGGGTCAGTTTTTCCATCATATTTAGGGGTCACCACAGGTGCTTTGAACTTCGATGGTGTGGGGAAATCCATAATTGCTTGTATAAAAGGCGTCCCTTGGACAAAAGTTCTTTGTAAAAGATTCTTGGCCTTAACCATTTCCCCGAGTTTATCCTCCAACCTTTGAATAGAGCCTTTCCGTGCATCCTTTCCCTCCTCGGGCCTATTGGTTCGAGAAATTGATCGTGTTGAAGTCGCTTCCTGGGATATATCTTGTCGAGCAGCTGGTTGTGATTGGGCAGAATCCTCCCTTAGATCAGATGGTTTTCGAAAGTTTCTCGACACAGCCTTAGGAGGACTTTTATTCTTCCTAAGGACCAATTGATCAAAAGGAGAGACCTTACTTAATCATTCCAATTCACTAGTCCTTTCAGGAGAGAGAGTGATGTGATGTTCAGTATCTGTGGCTCGTACTGACGAAGTTTGACCCGGTTGATAAGAAAAATCATCAGATTCCTCAGTGAGATATGAATCGCTTTGCCTAATACGCAAAGAAACTAAACGAATATTTCTTTGAACACTTCGTTGTCCTGAATGGGTCGGCGCTCCATCCTGGATAGTTTGCATGAGTTATCGCATAGTCTCTTGCATGGCGGTCTGGCCCTGAGCTAAATTAGCCATTATTCCAGCCAGATCTTGGACACTTGGAGGAGTGGATGGATTTGGGGGGTCTCTAGCATTTCGATTACTGGATTCAGGATTACCAGCCATTGAGGATGAATTGTTTTGGTGAAAAACGATAGTTTCAGTTGATTCCCACAGATGGCGCCAATCTGTTGATGTAAAAAATTAGATTATCTCTAATTAATCAATCAAAGATAAAAATAAACAAGATAAACGATTTTTAAAGTGGTTCAGTCTTAAGGGAATTGTTGAATGTTATTGTTGTTTTGTTATTGCTGAATGTTTGGGAATTCTCGATTACAGGTTTTACCAAGAAATTCCGATTCCCCTGCTAATGAGGAGGTTACAATGTATTTATAGCCTTCAAGCTGTACATGCGAGTGAATATTACATAGTTGTCCAATAGGCGTGTACATCTGTATGATAATAGTAAGCATTTAATGCGCATTCAATCCTCTTAATTATTCAGTTATAAATGCTCCGAACGAGGTGCAGCTCGGACCGCCTGCGCTTCTCGGACCGCCTTAGTAGCTCGGTATATATGAGTTCCTCGGATAGCACTTGTTGCTCCGAGTGTATAAGTTGGTCGGGGAGGTTGAGTTCCTCGAAGTCAAGGTGTTGTTCATAAATTTTTATAAGTGCTATGTAGATTGACACGTGTCTCCACTTAACTGATCCATGTCAGCAGACTAAATTTGGTATCAACAGCCACGACATTATAGAGTAGGTGAATAGTGACCTACACCGGATGCGTTGTTACATCAATAAAAGAGGTAGTTCATCAAGTTGAGGTTTCTTGAGAAATTCTTGGACTATTTGTGGGATAGAGATTATTTTTGCCCAGTCATCTAGGATTGAGGTCCCTCTAAGAGGTTCCCCTAGATATGGTAACTCGACCAACTATATTTTCTAAATATTTTTTTTCTAAAGCATGCCAAGAGGGTTGGTTATTACATTACCAATGTTGCTTTGCTATCAATCCTCCAAACAAAATTCGTACGAGGTTCCTAAGAGGAGATCATTTGATATAACAAGTAATCTCTCCCATGCCCTGACATGCATGGTCCCTCAAGGGTACTGAGTGTCCTTGCACATATTACAAAGATAACTTTTATCGATTTTCATAAATATAAGATGAGGTACATCATATTTCTTATTACAAATATTATCATTCAAATAGCCTTGATCTCTATAGGAGATCCCTCGAGCATTATTTATCTTCACCCTTTCATGATCATTTCATTAAGTACAAAGTCATAATCATCTAATCAATCTTGAGTGTGGACTCCCCCTACAAGTTCTATGTGAAACTATGATTTCGTAAAATCCCACTCCATTTTTTCATTTCCCATTGGTGAATCTTTAACTCATTCTATACCCTAAAAATGCCAAAGGAAGGTTATTTTCATGTGTTTTAATTACAACAATGAAGGACACTCTGAGGAGTTTTGCTTTATACTTACAAAGCAACAACTCAAGTGCTCTATTGACCCACAATGCTATAGGAGCACAAATTATCATAAATTAGGACAGATTCAGGAGTTTTGTATTTTTCTTCAACCCACGTCACATTTAGGTGATTTTTATAAGGGTAGTGAAGTAGGTAGGAAAGAGAAGAGAAGGGTGGGATACTTTAAAAAGGTTTCTTCCAAAGGAAAGGGTAAATTAAAAATGATTGATTGTCCCACGCTTACCATTTCAGTTCGTAGATCCAACTCTTTAAGAATTGATCTGGATAGGGCACCAAAGCAAACTATTAAGAGAGAGGATCTAAAATCCCTATATACATGTTATAGGACTTGGTCCTCATTAAAAAAAGAAATAGGATTACTTTCGTTTACATGTATTGGAGTGTTTATTTTACTCATTTTTATAGGAATCTTGATTTCTATCTATCACTACTTGTACTCTTTAGATATGATACTTTTTTCCCATACTTTTAGATTTTCGACCTTATACAATATTAGTCCTCTATGCTTGATAGGTACTATTTGGTCCTATAATCTTAAAGGGAAACCTACATGTCTACTTATTGTATTGATGGTTCTATATATGATATCTAATACTCCATACTTAAGCTTTAGCTCTTGAATTTCATTGGTAAATGGATCTTTCTATTTTAGAGTATTTATCATAACTCAGACATTTTTACACCTCACAATAAATATGAGCATTTCAACGCTAACTATAATGTAGGGATTTATCTTTAACTTCTACCCAAAATTAAAAGTTTTATGTGATGTTTTAATCAAATTGTATTATCGTGAATCCTTTTGTGGATGAGAGTTTTTATTACCATAGTTGAAGTTAAGAATATATTTGTTCAAAATCATGAGTGATAATGTGGTAAGGGATGCAACTTTGGGTCATAAGATCTACCTTTCAAAATTGGAAATAGTTACACATCCATTGTAGTGAATGTGCAAACGTCTCCACATGTAAATTTTATCAAAACTTATGTCTGAAATAATTTTATACATCCAAAATTTAGTAACGTCAACGATGTGATCCTTTAAAGGTTTCCAACATATATCACTATTTGAGGGAGATTTAAGATAATTTAAAATTTTATTTATTTTTTAGCGAAAAATAAGGCCTTATCTTTATAGCATAAAATTGTTTTTTATCAAAAGTGAGTTTGAACATAGATCTGCATTCCTCTATGTTACTGGTTAATGTTCATTTTATTCATTTCCTATCACAATTTATGTCTTTGAATTACATTATCATTTATATGGATTTAATTTGACATTAGGATATTGAATATTAAATCTTTTCTTTTTGTTGAGTATTTGGCATAACCAAGAACCATTGTATGATCTTTTTATAACTTGTTCGGTCATTCAAAATAGTATTTTCGGGATTAAAATGTAATTTCCTTATAGCTAATAATATATATATGTAATACTCTGCATTTATGTGTATTTATAATTTAATTAATTCGTGAATTTATTGACAAAGTACATTTTATTTAAATTATGCGAGTCAAGTAATTTAATGTGATTAAATGATAAATGTGATTACTAAATTTTCATCGTGAGATAGATACTGATTAATATTATGATTTAATATTTACTACGTGTGAATAGTAAATAATTGATTATTAGTGTTATACATCATAGCGAGTGATATGTGTGTATTTTATTTTATCTCAACCGAGAGTCGCGTGTAGACTAATTTGAGGTTAAGATACAAAATACATTCTAAGTGACTCATATGATAATCTCGAGGTCACAGATGACTCTGAATGGGTCAAAATAGTCGAAAAAGTGTACTAGTGGGTATTTTTTGGGTCCCGGGTCATTTTTAGACCGAACCGACACCTATTGAGGACATTTTCAAGTTAATATCAGATGTTAAGGTCTTAATTTAGGTTTAAGAAGCTACACAACACAGAGAGACCATTAGTGATAAGGGAGAAAACATTATAAAGGCTTATGAGGTGTTCTTGAAGAAATTAGACCTTAATCTTACATCCTAAGCATTTAAGGAGTGAGGATTTGAAGAGAGAACCATCAATCCATCATCAACACCACAAAATCAAACCTCTTCTGTTAAGGAAAGTTGTTTATTTCAAATTAATACGAAGTTATAATACCCATGAGTAGGGTTTCATGATAAACTTGATTTAATCATGATTCTTGGATGAAAAAAAATGGATTTTGATGCATGATTGGGTATGTTTGCATGTAGAATGATTTAATATCTGTAGAGAATTCAAAATCATATGATAAAGACCCATCATCACCAACTACATCTGAGATTTTGGATGAATAATTAGAAAGAGCAAAAAACTAGGTTTTTGGAAGAGTTTTGGGTTTTAATTCATTCTTGATTGAATTCTGTGAACATTTGATATGTTTAGAATGTTAGAAATCACCCTAATACATGTAGAAATGGTTTAGTACTATTGGTTGTGATTTGTGTGAAGTAACATGGTAGTTGGAAATTGATAATGGAGGAAAAATGCATGAACTGGACAAAGAATACGAAGTATAGATTAGCGAACCGGTTCGGTTCAGAGCGCGAACCGGTTCGGTCCTTGGAAAAATTTAAAAACTTCGTGTTTGGGCCTAGTTCTTCTAAATCGTTGTCATGGGAACTTTTGGGACTTTGTTAGGACGTAATAAGATATTTATTACATTACCGTAGTCCTATATTGGGTTTGTCGTTTAGTCTTATTAAGAGGGCTAAGACGAGAATAAGTTGGGATGAATTATATCGTAATTTATTAAATACAAGATAACGAATTACGGGAACTTCGCATGAATTAATAATTAGACCAGTAGGGTAAATATTGATTTAACAACTGAAATTAATAAAGGGGTAACTAGGGCACTTAGAGTGGTGTGAATACTCAAATAAATATGATAGTGAGATAAATCGTAAAGGGATAGGTACGATAAGTATTCGAGAGAAATATACTGCGTATGAACATTTGTGATCGGGCTATATGAATACCTATCTACCGATATTAATACATAGGTTGTGTGAATACCTAAAGTATAATAAATAAATATTGGAGATCGAGGTAGGATTTCGAGCCAATATAGATCACATGCATTGGTGATGGGTGTATGATTCTGAGCCAATCTAGATATGATTAATATTGGTGATCCGAGCCAATATAATTAATAACTACAGGTGATCGAGCTGAGATTCCGAGTTAGGATATATAAATTACCATTAGTGATTGAGGTAGGATTCCTATCCAAATATCCCTTACGTGTGATACGGGGATGTAATTATAAAGTATGAAATTGAAGTATATATTGTGGGTGAAATATATACTTTATGATTATTCTACTTATGAGTGATAGTAGACTGACAGATATTATATATAGATATATATGTGAAAGGAAAATTAAGTAGAGAGACTTAATTAACGGAGTAAAGATAGATCGTGAAAATCTGAGAAACTAAATTAAGTAGTGAGACTTAATTATAAAGATTGAAATATAACATATGTGAAATGTTACATGAAAAAAGTAATTAGCACACGAGTGATGTTAATTATGTACTGTATGGGAGGTACGAGAACTTAGACGTGTAGATAAGTTTAGTTGGATACTTTAGTATAGTTAGCTTGGGTAGTATATCTAGGTGGTCTAAGTATAGAACATTAGGCGTGCACTATAGATGAGAGGTCAGGAAACTCAAGAGAGTGTAACTGAACCTAAGATGTGTAATCAATAATCGACTTTTATTGTGATAAACACTTTCTAAATATTTTCAAAATGTTTTGAGTGCTAACTCTTTCTATAAAAATATTTTCAAAACCTTTTAGGTGTCTAGCCACAGGGACGTCGGGCTTGAAGACTCCGTTCCAGGGACTCAGAGATATAGCACTGTGGATGCTGATAGGATTTGAGTAAACGATTATTCCTTTCAAATCTTGTGTAGGATCTCAGTTTATATTATAGGTATAGACATGTTGTCCGTGACAATTTTCAGTCATTCAGTTCTTTTGTTATTATGGAGTATTTGGGTTTGGATTTTAGCCGATTATTTATTCGGAAAAACTTTAATCATTTATCTATTGTGATAGTTGGACTCTAGTATATTGTGAATGTTAAATTTTAGTTTTTCGCTTCGTTATTTTATCTGTGTTAAAGAAAGATAAAATTTGGCACTGATTTTATTTTACTTAGGTGATTAGTAATTTAAAAAAACATCGACATTGATGCTGAGAATGAACCATATGAGAAACCTGTTGTAATTTAATAAATGCCTCATCAACCGATGTTAAATTAGTTGGGGTGCAACAATATGTACATTTACGTTTTGTTTGGGTTTTTTGCATAACTTTTAAATCGTTGGAAGCTGGTACAACCTATGTTGTTAGATCTCCGTTACAACGATGTTGGCGCAACCTCCGCGAACATTCTCGTCGCAGCGATAATGGTTGAGAGTAATAAAACTCCCAAATAGGTAACGTTTTAGGACTTTTTCCAATTTTTCTCTCAAGACCTCTTTCACCTGGAAAAACCACCTGCATTCCTCCCATTTTTTAGCATCTATGAAGTTTTTTAAATTATCCTTAACTCAATAATTGTTATCTTGGAAAGTTTTTATTCCATATAGTGTCTGATTTATTTTCTTTTAGAGTTAGGGTTTAGTGATAGTTTCTTTGATAATTTTGATGAAATATATTCTTATAATGATGATTTTATACTTATTTTGAGTTTAGATTAAATCTCTTAAGTTGATTTTTGTGTATATCTTTTTCTTCTCATTTTCGGCGCTTGCATACTCATAGTGCTTGTATAGGATCCTTGGTTTTCGTTTCATATTTTGTACTATTTATGTTCTTGTGTCTTTGTGTGTGATTTGATACTATATTATGTCTCGAAATTTTTTCTCAAGTGCCTCGACTTCTACTAAACACTTTAGATTTAATGAACTCTTTGCCACAGGCTCCATGCATTGGGAGAGGTCAACAGATTTCAAATCTTTTTTCGAACACGTTTAGGATAGTTTTTGGATAAAATAGATTGGTTTGGTATTTCATTTCAACCATGGGCATGTTATCCCAACCTAGTGAGATAATTATATTCTACTCTTGTGTATGGTAAGGATCACAAAGGAAATACGACTCTTTCTACCAAAATGAGAGAAATTAAGGTGAAACTTTCTTCAAACTCAATAAGCAACCACTTTGGTGTTTTAGAAGAAAAGTATTCCAAATATCCTTACGAGAAGTATCTAAGTGTAGCAAGCTATCGGTATGATATCTCTCTTTTGACCGAAAAATGTTTCCAAGAATGGAACAATTGGATTTTTCGCATGTTCATCTTTTTAAAAACATACACATCATATATATGATTGTATTTTTTTATTCTTCCCACATGCCAGCCTCGCCATATAACTCCCAAATGTGCCCAATGATTTTATGCCATTAGTTCGGGTATTGGTATGTGTTTGTGTGACTTGATCTTGGACAAAGTTTTTATCACACTAAGGATAATTTTAAACCTCACGCTTTGACTTATGATTGTTTGATAGTGCCTTTGCTTTTGGAGTGTGGATTTCCTTTGATTCTAAGGGAAGTTGAGGAAAACTGGAAAGTTACATTGACTATTCATTCGTATATTAATTCAATTGCTCAGCGCAGTGACCTTGATGACCACAGTATACCAACAAATGCCGTTCCTCACCCACCTTCTTGGCCTACCCCTACATCACTAGCGTCTAGTTCATTCCATTTGAATAAAAATAATTTGAATTCTACGGAGTCTATAATATCTACTCAATTGGGGTGTAGTTTGTTATCATCAATTGGTAAGATGAACTATTCCTTCCATGATGACCTTTAACACTATTTTTATTGACATCCACAAAATATTAGGGATGCCTTTCCTGATAACAATAATGAGATGTTGATTTATGCATATTTGGATGTTGAAGAGGAATAAGAAGTTATCTAAATTTTATTTATTTTGGACTTTGTTTACAGTTATTCCAATTTCGGTTTATATTGGTCATACTCGTTATAAACCTTGAAAAATACTAACTTTTATTGTCTTATCATTTTTTTAGAATTTGGTATATCCTCATTTGATATATTTTTTCTTCCCGTTATAGTTTAAGTTATATATCTTAGGCTTCTTGCTTTCATGACTATATCTTTCCTAGACTAACATTCTAATTATTCATCTCTTTATTTCTTGGTTTGATTAGACCGTTCTTTTAAAATGATTACAAAACTAAATCCTACTATGTGCTTAGTTATATCCTTTGTCTCTTTTGCTGACAAAAAGGGGGAAGTTTGTATATGGTAGGAGTATAGTTATCCACGTATAGTCTATTGATTACAGTTATATCTTTATATATCATATTTACTGAGATTAATTGTGAATTTATTTTTAGGGGGTGGGTGGGGGGAGGTATCTTAGATAGATATGATGTCCATGTTCACAATTTTATATTCACATTTATCATATTTCCTTTTCATGTTTCTTTACATTGCTACATTAGTGAGTTTACTAGTATGGATAGGAAAGTCCTAACAATAGACCTTTTTTATCCATGAAGATTGTTGATTCTCTTGTAGTGATTAGTTACTTGAGACAAACGTAATGTTTTAATTTTTTTTATTTTCCATCGATCAGGGGAATCTTAAAATGGTAGATTTCCTTCATTTGATCGCAATATTTCTTCTATGTTTTGTCTCAAAATTCGATACAAGTGGGATTGTAAGGGTATAGTATACTTGATGTTCACCATGGAATAGATTTTCTGAATTCTTCACGAAAACATGTTTGAGTCTTTGTACAAGAGGTCATCAATGAACCAGATTCACTCAATACCAAACCTCAAATATTTTTAATTAACCTTGTTTTTTGTATTTTTTTTTCAATTACACATAAAAACTGTATTTTTTCATTTAGAAAAATATATTTTAAAAAGAATTTCGTGTTTTTTTCTATTTTAATCATGAGTGTTCATGGAGAAACAAACATACTTAAAGTTTGCTTTAGAATATATCTTGAAAAATCTTCTAAAGGAAAACTAGTCAAAATATTTGTAAACATGTGCGACCTGCCTCTCCTCGACTTCATTGTAGTGATTACTTGCCTCACCGTTGATAAACCTATCATTGGCATTTTTCTTGTTCATATATAAAAAAAAATCATGGACAAAGGAGTGACATGCGTTATAAAAGTTTTGTCGAAGCTAGGTCCTCCTCGCTGCAACAACATTGTCTCTCTTGTTGCTTATGTCCCTGTGAAAAAAGGCTTAATTAGTGCATGACCTAGATCTCTTCATGTTCTCCGCGATGGGAAAAGATCTCAAAATAGAAACCTCGCATTGACCCAATTCTAAGAGTGCCAAAAGTCACTTCTTCACAATATTATTCTTTTTGGTTACTGTGTGAAGTATAACGTTTTGGGTGACAAAGACCCTGATGTGACTATTTGAATTCTTAAGAGTTTTAAACCTAGAATTTAAGATTTTAAACATTTTAAAACCAAAATAGGTCGTGACCAAGCCTCCAGGTCATGAATCCAATTCATGACCAAAAGAGGCTTCACCAAAATCTTGCTCACAAATTTAATCCCTAACGAAAAGGCATAGTCACGAACCAAATCACATGCCAATATATGACATGCTAGTCTCGAAGAAAGTCCATGACTATATTTAAAGTTGTAGTCATGGACCCAATCCGTAACCAGGGTCAACACCTTAGTCACAGGCCTAAGTTGTAACCCATCTTCTACAAGTGGTTCAATATGTTCACGAACCTAAGTTGTGAGCCATCTTCTACACATGGCTCATTGCAATTATGGGCCAAAGTCGTGACCAATCTTCTACGCATGGTTCAATGTGGTCATGGTCTCAATCCATGACAACATATTTATTACAAAGAAATTTTAAATACGCTCACAGTTTATGTTCGTGACCATATTTATTCAAAAAAAATATGTGTTGTGTTTGTTCTCAAATCGGGAGTCCCGTGACTATGCGGTTAGTTTCTATGAGTTACGTTGGTGACGTGTGAGGTGCTCATTCTCCTTATGGGTCCATTAGGAGTTGTACGAGGTTTTTGCCTGCTATAAGTACACTTAGGCTTGAATTGTAAATTAAGACTAAGTGTGAGTATTTGCATAATTTGGTCATATTCTCAATCCGGGATTCTGTGACTACATAGTCAATTAATACAAGTTACGTTGGTCACGTGCTAGGAGTTCATGTCCATTGCATATCCATTTAGAGGACGTCCGGGGTTTAAAGTTCCATTTCATATTGATCATCCGAAATAGGTAATGGAAATTCTCAATTTAATATTAATAATATAATGAAATGAGCCAATTTTTTAGTCAAATAGATTCAGATTATTCCAATGTTTTATGACTTATTTGTTTGTCACACAAAAAAAGTTTTTGAATTCCCAGTAGAAAGAGATTTCCCTAATGAAAATTTGGGAGTCCCGCAACTACACGATCAATTTCTACAAGTTACGGTGGTTATGCATGAGGTGTTGGTGCCACTTGCGGGGCTGTTTGGGGCATGCTCGGGACTTTCCCCTTCTAGTAGCAAGTTTTCAAGCATAAGTTTGCCTATTTGAAAATTTCGATCATATTGTCAAATAGGAAGTTCCACGATTACACGATCAGTTGGTACGAGTTATTTTGGTCACATGAAAGGTGTTCGCATCCATTTTGGGCCATTTGGGTGATGTTAGAGCTTTTCACCCACTACTAGCACATTTTCAAACCTAAGTGCACCAATTTGTAAATTTTGGTCGTATTCTCAAATCGAGAGTCCTGCGACTATGCACTCAGTTGCTACGAGTTATGTGTGACAACCTGTGATCCGAGATAAGGGGTGGCCATCCCGATACCCAAACATAACAGGAATCATGGATGAATATCATTCTCAGCATCACAAAATATAAACTGAGTATACGGGAAAACCGCCCAATATATCAGAAAACGGGTTGCCAAAAGTTTAAAAATTATAATGCAGTTAAGAAATTTAAATTTAAAACAACCCCATCTGATAAGCAAGTGGAATTCCAAAAGAGTATATATAATACAACTAAGACGAATGTATACAAAAGGACCGAATAAGCTGTCGATCCACAGCAACAAACAATGAGATACAACAATTTAAATATCTTACATAATACATCCATTAATCAAATACAAAAGTTTGAGCCACATGCCCGAATAAAAAGACCCGATCATATCTAGACACAAAGATGGAAGCCTCTAATTCAAGATCCTGTAATAACCCATAAAATCTTACAGCTCGTCGAAAACAAAGGAATGGGAACATCAAGACTGGCGTCCTTGCGGGGGAGCACCTGAGCGGATACAATCATATACACGATAAGAAAAGTAAACCGGTCAGGGCCGGGTTCTACATAATCACCAGAAGAAATAAAAAGCATGATAGATATGAACAGTTATGTATAAATGATAGGGATGATCATATGACGATGGCATGATATCTACATTAAAATTTAAGAAATAATGAAATGAAATGTCATATACATAAGTGAAAGAAAAGTAAATAACTTAAATTTAAAACCTTTTTTCATTAATCCAATTACCATATCCTTCTTACATTCCTTAATATGAATAAAACCCTTTATTTGGTTTAAATGAAGAAGATATAAATTTCCTTTCATTTATTAACTTTCATAGTTAATTATATTACCGTTCCTTAGTAGGAACATCATTAATATCAGGTGCTGTTTATGGCACATATCTCATTAATCTCATTTCCCGTGCTCTTTATGGCACATATCCATGCTCTTTGTGGAATTTATCATACGCTCTTTTTGGCGTTTATCAACCATAAAGTCCCACTTGATGAAAAATATAGTTATATTCATACACATATAACGATATCTAAGACCGCCCGTCCGGGTTTCCCCACTGTGCGCACCCCTAAATGACCATCATCTTCTAGGGCCTACCATAAGACAACCTAGGATCCTACAACGCAAGACGTCGGGAAGCGGCAATGTGCCTGCAGGATAGTCAAGACCACACCCGGAATCTCCTACCCATCGCAGAAAAATATACAACAATAAACGCTCACATGGACTAGGACTATATCCTCCCTGCATTTATTAGCCAGGGGGCTTCACCTATGCCCGCGAACTTCCCTTATGATGGTATTTAGAGAGGTGTGTAACAGTAAATTAACATTTACATTTTTAATCTCATCATCATATTCAATATTCATTACCAACTTTCCATTTCCATTACCCATGTGATTAGTTCTTTTTATTTGAACTTATCATCATTAAACAACTGGCTTCCGTCTATTTGAACCAATCATCATTAACACAATTTGGGTCCATTTTACTTGAACCTAACATCTTTACACATTTGAGTTCATTATACGAACCTAGTTCCCCTCGAATATCATCATTAATATTCCTCAATTTACAAGTCTCGACTAAATCTCCCAATGATCATTATGATCCCATAAATCCTCAAAGTTCATAAAATCTTTATAAGCCCTTAAGTCTCCAAACATGGGCCTACAACCCCTATCCTCCTAATAAGAGGTAACAAAAGGAGTGATGCCTAAACATCACTTAGGAACACCCCCTTCCCTTTGGACTTAACCCCAAGTGAAATCCGTTCCACTCTAGGGTGACAACCGGACTCAACTAGGACTCTAAAAGCCAAAGTTTACTTCATTCAAGAAGGTTCCTAAAATCCTATGAAAAGAAAAGGTTTAAAAGCAAAGTAAAATTTTGGGAAGAAAATAGGGGACCGGTCGACCCCGCCTCACATTTGTGCCTTACAAGAAAAGCAGAAAGCTCACTTCGACAGGGCCGGTCGACCGATAAGGGGGACGCGGTCGACCGCACCACAATTTTATGCTTATGAAAGAAAGCAGTGTGCCTTCTCCCGAAGGCCCGGTCAACCGGTCTGGTAACCGCGATCGACCGGTCATTGCAGACCTAGACCCAAAACTCTCCATCCTTCTTCCAACAACCAAATCCCATATCATTTGATGGAACTAATTCATCAAAAACATGTCTAATTACCATCATTTACAATATTAATCATCCAAATCAATTTCCAAAGGGTTAATACCCACCAATCCAACAAAACCCTAAAATGGTTAAACACAACAATTTATAACTATCACAACTAATTATTTTCCTTAAATCATATAATAGCAAGTAGATAACTTGCCTTGATGTAGAAAATCTGATTTGAGGAAGATGCAAGAAAAATCCAAGCTCAAATCTCTCTTTTCTCCAAACCTTTCTTCTTTCTCCTTCTCTCCCTCTCTCTCTCTCTAGGGCTCAATTTTGAAAGAAAAGGAAGAGTAGAAATGGGGTTGGGAAAAATAAAACGTGGCTTAAGTCTAAAGAGCCCACTTGAATGTGTAATACGCGATATAATAAATCGCACTGCACTTAAGCTATAACCAATTAAAAGTGTCCGAAATGCCAAAATACAATATGGTACTTATTTTGACTGTCTCGCACCTACCGGGACTAACTACACCCTCCAATTTATCATTTGAAAATTTATAAGTCATTTTAAGTTCCGGTTTCTCATTAAACCAAAATGTCGTTTTATATCTTATGACACCATAAATCACCACATGGATATTTTTACCTACTCATCAGGTAATCATACAACATTTCAGTAAATATTAACCTTTTCCATATTAAATTAATATTTACTCAACATCCATCATTTTATAATTAATTACTACACATAGTAAATAAGTATAAAATATGCTATCAAACGTGAGGGTTGTTACATTATGTTGGTCACGTGCGAGGTGTTTTTTTCCCATTATGGGGACGTTTGGGGGATATTCTGGGTTTTTATCGACTAACGACACATTTTCAAGCCTATAGGTGCCTATTTGTGAATTTCGATCCTATTCTCAAATCGAGAGTCCCACAACTAGCCGCATCGGCTTCCAACCGTATGTATACCTAATTTCCTCGTAATTCAACATCAAATTATTAATTTACTTGGTCATAATGTGCATTATATATATATATATATATATATATATATATATATATATATATATATATATAAGTTAGTGGGTTTGATGGTTGTGGACTCCCTAAGCATTATCAATTAGGTCGGTCAATGGACGATGTGCTTCCGAATTATCTACCACTTACACTTGTTAGGATTCTCTTACAAAGTCGGGTGCCAGTAATTCTTTTGGAACACAAGGTATATTTTTCTTCACTATCGTATGTCCATATCTTTTGTCTTGACGAATTCATCACTTTAGGAGATGAAAGTCAACGTCTTTAAAAGACTTATAATTTATGTTCATACAACAGGTGCACGAACACGAAATCTGATCACTTTTAAGATTCTTATAAGCGTATTTAACAAATTCTTGAACGCCATTTACATGGTTATATGTTATTCAATTAGTATGCCTAACAACTCCTTGTATTATGAGAAATCCATTTAATAATCTTCAAGTTTCAGTCATGTGTAACAAATGTCATCTTGCATACAAGAAATTAAACAAATTATGAAAACTTCACGACTTAAACTCATATTTTTAAAAAAATCCAAGTGATATTACACAAATGAAAAAAAAATATTATTACGACCTTGCCAATAGAAAAAGTGGTCAAGTGATAAAAGACTTTGCATAATACTTTGATTCTTTCCATTCTTTGTTGCCCACATGCACACGTATATCTTCGCAACTGATCTATTTTTCATCAACTATCACCAGAGCCTAAACCTTCTATAAAGGTCGGTTATGTACTTTAGTTTCAACAACTACAAACATGAGTGTCCACACACCAATAATCCTACAATTGGTTAGGTCCTTAACATAAAACTTTTCACCATAATCACTATGAGTGGTTAACAATGATCCAAGACCTATGACAGGCGGAGGCACTAGGAAGGGGAATGTTTAAGGATGCAGGATTTGTGATGGTAATCCTAAAGGAGGCAGCATTTATAAGGGGAAACTTACAAAAGGAGGGTAAGGGAAACCTTGAGGAGGAATTAAAGGCCAAAAACCTTGAGTGAAAAAGGGAATAAGTTTCCCAAATTCACTCGTCAAGGATACTAGGTTACTTTTAATCTCTTGGTCATCTCCATCGATTTTTTACTGATGTTCCTATTAGGTTGAGATACAATTCTTGATGGAAGAAAGCTCGTCCATGAGAGATGTAGTGTGTTGTAATTTTATTTTTAGCATATGTGATCCAACACATCTTGTCCTCCCTTTTTTGTCCTTTTCAAAGGTTTAGGTTGGGGCTTCATTTTCTATGTCATCCTAAGGGCTCGAACCTGATTGACTGGTAAATCCTCAATTGATTCTATAGTTTTAGCCTATTATAGCGGGAATTTATTATCCTTGTACTATCATTCATGCACGTACAAGTTTTCCCGATTTGGTTGTTTATCGACATATAGATATTCCATTGTCCTATCCATCCATTCATTCTTCAAATCTTCATATGATTTAGATCCCATCTTGTAGACATCAATTTTATTCCATATTTTATTTAATTTTTGTCCCCCTGGACCAGCTTCCTATCCTTGGCTTCATTTTCCAAAAACTCATTCCACTGATCAACTTTGATTTGAACATTCTAAGGCAATCTAATCGATAAGCATTTCAACATTCGGAGTCAATATGTCTCTCACAGCCAAAATGTTGTGGCTCTATGCCCCCTTTCTGGAAATGTCTCTACTGAAGGTTTCTCTGGTATTTTCTCGGTTGTTCAAAAACTCAAGAAAGAACCTTTTTTGTTTGAACGGACATGAAATGAAAACTGATTGTTGAGTTGGTCATAGATGTCATTTTCTATGGCATTATCAACTAGGTTCTAGTAGTCTGCTCCCCCGACTCCCGCGTTCATTTTCCCAAGGACAAATACTGGGATTTAAATATCTTAAGGTCATTTTTATCACCAATGGTGTTATTCCCGATAAGGGAGAACCAAATGGGATTCTTCTCATTTGATCGGGAGATGTTAGGAGCATTATGTGGGGGCATGGGAGCAACGAGGTTTTTTTTATTGTGCGTACTTGGAGAGTGGACTGAACCGATGGCGTAGTTGATAATTTCTTAGCAATTCGTGATGAGAATTTTCATTGGCATGCATAAGATGAGAATCCTAGTTGTGGTGTCACCTTGTCACTTCGTACATTTTCTCAATTGTCGCGTGACATTATCTACAAAAATAAAATTTAATAATTAAATAAATAATTATAATAATATGAAATCATAACTAACTAATCAAGTTTATGACTATATATATATATATATATTATAGTAAGAGTTTAAAATATGTTCAATTTGTTTGATCTCCATCCATTCGATATTAATTTTTAAACACCTATGGATTTTTTCACGTGGACAACTAGGAGGAAGTCCATATATGATTAATGTATAGATGTTCGTGAGATGAACTCAGAATCCTGTCTTTTTTAATTTATTGGCACGATTCAATTTAACTTAAATATGTCGCGAGACATCACAGTCTAGGTAAATGCTCTTTGGACGTAGTTGTATCCATAACGGCTGAATTTTTTAAGCCTTCTATAACAGCGTAACTAAGGTGAGTGCAACATCGGGATTATGTATTCGAAATATGTTCTCTATAGCGTCATCTCAGCTTTTTGGTAGGGAAAATAGAATACGATCGAACGGGTACACTTACTGGAGATAAACTCAACGATTTTTAAGGTTGTTAAATTGTTCAATCGTCTTATTCATATACCTCTAAATAGGATTACCCTCTAAATGTTGTTCACTAATAAATGAGGTATACGTTCACTCTAATTGAAACCTCTCATACTCTTGTTGCAAGTGATTATCATCGTGCGCCATTTTTCCAGAGAAAAATATATGAGGGCATAAATATGAGTCCTTTAAATAATGGCTCTAATTAACCATTAACTACTTATTCTTTTTCAAGGGATCAAATTTAAGTTTATCTTGTTTAACATTACATGTATAAGGGTATATTAGTTTTATTAAGGTTTTGTTTCATCACTACCCTTTAATTAACCTCATGCGTATTGGATCTAGGCGAGGTGAAATCGAAACAAGAATTCATCGTAAGTGTTAAGATTCATTTTGTTAGGATTTATTATGAGAGATTCTGAAATTCAATGTGTATTATCAATCCAAGCAATCCAGCATCACTATCAAACAACCAAACCAACAACCAATAATTATCCCATAGTCCTTTTATCATCTACATGATAAAACATATAACAATAATAACAATATGTCATAGTAAAGATTATCAAGTTAGTTCATAAATTAAGGCTTATTAATAGGGTTTAGGGTAGTTTCTCACTAAATTAGGGTTTACTAAATAGGGTTTAGGGTATTTTTCAACTAAATTAGTTTTAAATTAGGATTTAGTAAATAGGGTTTAGAGTATTTTTCCACTAAATTTGTTTAATAAAAAGGGGAAAATTTCCACTAATTAGGGTTTAAGAATAAAAAAAATCAAATTAGTTTAAATACACGTATACACATACATTCCCACACATAAACACACACACGTACACATACACACACATACACTGCCTATATACAAACACATCTATTCACTCTATATATACACACATATATACGTGTAAGTGTATATATACACACATATGCACACACATATATAAAGAGTAAGACATATATATACACACAATAATACACACATATACACATACTAATACAAACAATATATATGTATATATATAGAGAGAGATAGAGAGAGAGAGATAGAGATGTAGGCTCATGTGCACACTAAATTTACACATGTGCTATCGCACACCAATTTTTTTAAAATATTAAAAAAAAATTGAGTTAATTTTTTTATGTGATATTTAAACATTTAAATGGACCCATATAAAAAATCAACTCAAAAAAATGTTTTTTGCTATTTTTAAAAAATTGGTCAAACTTTTGCAACTTTTAAAGTGTTTAATAACAGTGATAGTTTGACTGATTTTTTAAAAAATATGGAAAAAAGTTTTTTCTAGCTGATTTTTTCATATGGGTCCCTTGAAATGTTCAAATATCACACAAAAATCATCTCAAAAATATTTTTTTTACTATTTAAAAAAATGGTGTACAAACTTAGTGTGAATAGGAGCCTGTTATATATATATATATATATATATATATATATATATATATATAGAGAGAGAGAGAGAGAGAGAGAGAGAGAAGGGGAGAGGGAGAAAAACCGTAGAGGAGGAAGGCCGGAGAATGAGAGAGGAATACTGAATGAGAGAGGGAGAAAGAGAAAGAGATACATAGAGGAAGGTTCTCGGTGAAATCAATAAAGGGTTTCGGAGGTTTGTAAATAAAGAGGATGATCACAACTCAGGGTCGTGACCTTTTTTCACATTATCATCCGTGACCATGTAATCATAATTGAATTGGTCACGAACGAAGACCATAGCCCATGTCGTGACCAATTTAAAATGGTCATGACCTAAAGCCTTGACCACGGTTGGAGAGAATTTTGTCCATGGTCATGGACATTGTCATGACCAAAGATCGTGACAACAGTTGGAAGTAATTTTGGTACAATTCTACCACCATAATTTTCACACACTGGTCATGGACCGTAGCCGTGACCCAACCTGGTAACGTAATTCTATGGTCATGGAACTAGTCGCGTGTGTTGTTATGCTGGTCGCGGATCAAAACCGTAACCAAGATGTTGTGACCATTTTCTTATTTTGGTGTAGTGAGTAGATGCTTTGAAAAAATATTTTGAATGATCAAAACATTTTATATAGTTGAGAGAACATTTTTTCTCTCCTTTTCTTTATGTTTTTCTAAGACATTGTTTTTAACAGAGGTATATTTTTTTACCTTGATCCAAAAATCTAATCTATATTTGTGTGTAAATATTTTCTCTTTCCTGAATTGGAAAAACTCATTTTAAGATTTAAACCATCACACATGTAATGCCCCGACCCTAAATTATGGGTTACTTATAGTCACCCCGGTCCGAAATGAGCGTTAGGTGTGAAGAGCAATGAAACAACCTATGCAATGTTACTAGACTAGTTTTATTTTAATTAACATTTCACTTTATTTAGCATGCAATTCCAATTTTATCGGATTAAACTACGTGAGTGACCTATGGGGATCACCCTCAAGTCCAAGCATACAGAACTACTAATGTAATAATAAAAGAAATACTAACATGTATAACACTCTCAAAATAAGAAACCGCTCCCAACATGACGTAACAAAGCGAGGGTGTGAGCCAAATGCTCAGTGGGAAATATACTAATACAGTATAGAATTGGGCAGCAGAAAGAAGACTCTAACACTTTAAACCTACATGTATATGCAACTACAATGTGTATATATATATATATATATATATATATATATATATATATATATATATATAAACATAAATATTCATATACTTAATGCATGAAACAGTTTAATTCCTAAAACATTATTTATCCATATTAATTTACCTTAATCTTATAAAAGACTTCTTTTTCTCATTTTGACATTTATCACCTTATTTAACATACAGCTAAATACTTGAAACAACTTTACTTGGTTCGACCGAAAATCATTTATTTATCGAAATTACCACTTTCGTTTTAGCCAATCCGCATTAGTATTTTCATTGAAAAATACAATTTCAACACCGACGTTCACCGTTGTAGAAAATGCTCAATATGACTTTGAAAACATTTTATAACACACTTTCATATTAAATATGGGTTTAACCACTTAGGTTGCGTAACAACCCACTTATGTTGCCTTTTTGCTTACCTTATGGACATTAATCAATTTACACATTTACTTGTCCATTTCACATTTACCATAACATTTATTAATTCATTCAAGTTAGGTTGTAGTAACCCATTTCACCACATAACCCATTTCTTGACATGTTTCTTATTCCTTATCTTTTCTTAAAAACTTCCACTAATCTCATATTTCAACGGGCACCAGACCGTTGCCTATGCGCACCATGTGCTCTGGCCAATTGTTTTAGGTTTTTTCAACCCAGGGCTTCGTGCCCTCCTTAATTTTTCATGTGTTATCTGAGTTCATTTTAATGTGTTTTAAGATTTTACATACGTCTTCCAGTTATCATTTTACCAGGCCAAAGACAAATCCTCGGGTTTCACCCCAACTTGTGTTATACTTTGAAATTTACCACGTCATCTCGTTTAAAATTTAACCTTGATTTTATTCCAAAAATAATATTCATTTAGGACCAATTTGTATAGAATATTTTCTAATATTTTTATTTCATAAAAATGTTCCCATTTAAGTAAAATTACCATTTTACCCATTGTAACAACCCGTATTTTTGACAATTTAAATAATTATGTGATTAATTACTTTTGGTAGGAATAATTATGTGATTAATTATTGTTGTTGGATTAATTAAATTAAAAATGCAAGAAATTAATTTTATTAATCCGGTTTGAAATTATTATTAACTAGCGTGACAAAGGTTAATACTTATTGTGGATAATTATTGAATATAACTGTGTGATATGAAATATGGAATTATGAAATTTGATAAATTGTCGAAAGTGAGAAATACGACAGTTTGGTAATTTAAGTCTCACACGTGTGTGGGTCGTGTCGGGACTAATTGAATAGAATAAAAAGAGGATTTATTTTTATTAACTCGTATGGTCATTTCGAGTCCGCCGTTGAGTCCGAAAGGGTCGAGATAGTCAAAATAGTATACCGAGGTGTTTATTTTGGGTCCCGTGGCGATTTTAGGCCTAACCGACACCCCGAGAGGGCATTATGGTAAATGGTATTTTTGGGCTAAATTAATGGACGAAAATTAAGAGTAATTATATCAGCCAAGGAAAGTCCATTAGGGAGAAGAAGTTATAGGAAGTTAAGAATGGATATAGGAGGTGTGAGGGAGAGCTAATTCTAAGAGAGAAGGGCTAAGATAACACCACCTTGCACAATCACCACCACCATCATGTAGATCAGGACAAGGGGAACACACCCATACCAATATCACCAACGGATCAGACCGTCATATTCGAGGCAAGTGTTTATTACTTGCTTTATTTTAGCAATAATCATGCTCATGTTAGTGTAGGTGAAATTAATCATGACTTATATATGAATTGGGTGAAAATTGGAGATTTAAATTATGATTAATGATTGGTTTAATTAGTGGTTGAAATTCCTTCATGTGTGTAGAGAATTAATCATGGAATTGGATTATATATTGATGAATGAATCTGGGTTGATTAGGTTATTTAAATGAAAATTTGGAAACTAGGCTTCGTATGAATTAATTTGGGGATTTAAAATAATTATGATGTTTAATGACGAATTATTGATCCTAGGATGTTGGGAATGATTTATAATCCATTAGGTGTTGATGGGTATTGATGATGAGGCATTGGGTGTTGAATCTTAGAGGTTTTTAGGTCCAAAAATTGTAGAAAACGCTGAAATTTGGTGAAGAATACGGAACAATGGGTCTCGCGCGAAGTCGTGCAAAGTGGTTCAAAAGAGATGGGGATCTTGCACAAAGTGATTTGAACGACATGTGGAAGTGGTTCAAATGAGATGGGGATCTCGCACGAAGTGGATCGAACGACATGTGGGAGTGGTTCGAACGACATGTCATTCTGGTTCGAACGACATGTCATCTGGTTCGAGCGACAGATGGAATTTTTGTGAATTTTCTTAGAGTCCATTTTTGAGTTTAGCGGTTTATTGGAGTGAGAGAAACTTCCAAAGAGTAAATTTAAATAAGACACAATTTCGGGAAAGTATGTGAGAGTAAATACTTTAATTATTTCGGTATAGAGAGAATATACCTTGAAGATTACGAGAGAGATAGTAGTCTAAATATTTATACTATACGTAGAGATGAGATTAAAATACGTATGAGGAGTATATATGTAGGTTGGAGAAATACCTATAAATTATAATAGGATGTGTGTATGCCTATTATGGGAAATAATTGTTAAGAGCACTAATGGGTGATAACCCGGGGGTGCAAGAATCTTATAGTTAAGCGCACTAATGAGTGATAACTTGGGGGTGAAAAAATTATATTGTTAAGTGTACTAATGTGTGATAACCCAGGGGTACATGGATGATTATTGTTAGGAGAACTAATGGGTGATAACCCGGGGGTGCTGGATTATTATTGATAGGTTCATTATTGGGTGCTAACCCCGGGATGAAGGATTTTCTTAATAGGTGCACTAATGGGTCTTAGCCCGGGGATGCTGGATTAATATATATATGTATAGGGATGATGTGACTATATATATATATATATGAACTTGTGAATATTTCTACTGTGTGAAATTAGTAGACTTGGTAATAATAATAATCATTACTTTGCACCGAGTGGTCTTAACCTAAGGGTGCAGGATTAGTTTATATATATAGGGATGATGAGACTATATAGGTGTATAAGTGTACTTGGGTAATTTTCTACTTTGTGAAACTAGTAGATAAAATGTAAATGACAAATAAAATAATCTTAGTGGATAAAATATTAACAATTCAAATGGTGAATAGTAAAACTTAGTATGTGAGATAAACTATCTGAATAACGTATTGTATGGGCGATACGGGGATACTACTAGTGAGCATAGTTAGTGTTAGTATGGTTTCTGACTAGTTAGATTGGGAGGTATAACTAGGGGGAGATTAGATGTACGTTAGGTGTGCACAATAGACGAGAGGTGGGAAACTGATGTGAGAGTTCGATAACTAACATGCGCATAAGACTTGTTTTAAGAACCAGTTTTAAATACTTGCTAAATCATTTTTACACCTCGAGCTCTTAACCATTTCTTGCATTTCTCCTCTCTTTTACTATATATATATATATATATATATAGGGAGAGGTTCACAAGTGGACCAAAAGAATGGACTTTTTAATGGACCTTAACAAAAAACACATAATAACACATTAATTTTAATTTCTATAGTGTAATTGGTCCCCGCCAGAGGCACCCGAGACCACACCTTCACCCCACTACCTCCCCCCCCCCCCCCCCCCCCACCGACCCCCACTGCCCCCCCCCCCCCCCAACCACCACCATCACCAAAGCAACCCTTGTGGAAGCCCTTTTGACAGCAGGGCTACCATGGGTGTGGGTGGGGGGCGTGTGGGGGGTGGGGGATCGATCGACACGCGACTATAGGAACTAAAATTAATGTGTTATTATGTGTTTTTTGTTAAGGTCCATTAAAGAGTCCATTCTTTTGGTCCACTCGTGAACCTCTCCCTATATATATATATATATATATATATGTATTAGTACAGGTGCCTAGCCAGAGGGACACCGGTTCTAGATACTTGGATGGTTTGCCGAGCTGCAGCTGTTGTGCAAGTTGCGCGTCATTGAGATTATATGCTTCTCTCAATTTATTCAGTTCCTAGTTCAGATACTTCAGTTCGAGCATGTGTCACCCATCCTCATTTGTGGGATTGTACTCAGTTCCTTTGTTGTTCTTTTCTATTGGATTGAGTATTTATTTTGGTTTTGTTTGTGACTTTGAACTAAAAGGTTTTATCCAGTCTTAATTATTCAGTATTTAATTCAATCAGTATTCATTTCTTATGTGTGGTTTATAATTCAATGTTCAGAAATTAATTGAATTAATTGGTTTCAAATTAAATTGGGGAATTTTTTGGCACTAGCTTAATTAAATGTTAGGTAATTAATTGGATTTAAGTTTTCGACCGTGATGCTAAAAATGAACCAATCGAACATTCTGTTATAAATTTTATAAAGGACTGATCGCTCGATATTTAATTGGGCGGGGTGTCACAGGTGGTATCAGAGCATCAGGTTCTAGTGTCCTTAGGATCTGTGCAGCTTATTACGTTTCAACACACCGTTCTTTGATGTAGAGCCTTATGATAGGATTGTTGTGTTCCCTTACGTATGCGACTTACGTTATCCTGCTACAAATTATAATGGATGTGACTCATTATATGAAATTCGGTGTGATTCGAACACCAAACATTTTCGGACGACCAACGAGGGTCGTAAGAAGAACTACGGGAGAAGAAGCTCGACAGAAGACATAGAGTAATCGGGACAAAAAACACCATGAGGATTACTTAAGAAAGATATAGTAAAATCGTCAATCGAGAACTATGGCTTCCCAGGACACAGTCATAGATAACGGTGGAGTGATTTCAGGACCATCTAGCATAGTCGATAAAGGGGAAATCAAAGGGACTCTTTTGAAAACCCATCGGTGAAGATGCGGAAAAGAAAATGAGAAAATGTAATAGACTAGCGAAAGTAGAAAATCCAAAGGCAATGGTGTAGAGTGGGGTCTGACGACACTCAGAATTAAATTTGGAGTTAAAATCTATAGCTCTTAAGAGCATCATGTAGTGATTATAGGAAATCACCATATATGAAGGAGTGTGTTTGAAATTTATAGAGAAATTGGGTACGATTTGACCGTGAGGTCTTCCATTCGATGTGGTAACTAAATGCGAGTGAAATTTTGATGTTTAGCACAATGGGTAAAATAGAAACAGATCGTGAGAGAAAGATTGAATTGCATAATGAACTTCGTACCTGGCAGAGGGGCATAAATTATCCAAAGGTTCTATAGTTGATAAAGGACCCGTGAGTTGAATACAAGCGTAAATGAGAAACCCAGCTCGGATGACTAATATTAATGTCGTCAAGGTTATATGGTGACTAGTTCTTGCGTTGTTTCCAGAAGAAGCAAGCCAAAAAGGTTAGAGAATCTGGCTGAAAAGAAAAACTGAACTTAACGGTGTTAGTGAAACACCACATGAGAGTATAACCCAATGGGGAACTCAGTTAGATGATTTTAAGTTGATTAAATTACTGTAAAGTGACGATGAACTAAATCAGGGCCGTGGAGGCCAACCATAGTTCCGAAAGGCCAGCATAGCCAGTAAGTTAAGATTACTCGGTTTGAGAGAAGGACATTCCCAAAATGGCCAGTGGAACCAGTGATAAGGAAATGGTTCGTGAAGTTTTCCTTATGTGAACGAAGTAGAAGTACAAGTATTAAAGGTGTCCACAATTGAGAAGTGAGACAGGAGAGATTAGAAATGGTAAACCATGCCAGTTAGGCATAACAACTGGAGTAGCGAGACTTCCAGCGAAAGAATTTGGGGTCAAGGGAATTAGGCCCAACAAATTTATAACCCGAGAGTGATCAGTTCAGGCTGGACTAGTAGAGTCCTCGTCAATAGTAGCATACAGTATGTCAGGGTCTACGGGGCCCGGGATGTAAATGGGAGTTCAATAAAGCTATAATTGAGTCCTGGAGAGTTTGGGCCAACGTTTCAATAATGGGCGTGAAATCAACATGATGGAATAAATTGTCCATGATGAAAGAGGAAAACTATAGGATGAAATCCTAGGATGTATGATGATTGCAAATGTTCATGGGTGGTGATGGCAGTCACGTGCTGAGACCCTGTGATTTAGCGAGACTGGTGAGGTTTTACATCTTCCTTGTAAGTAAAGGATAGATTCTAGTGACATGGGTGTGCCACAACTTTTATGTAAATTGGAAACCCTAAAATTCGCGTGCGGGTCGAGTTTAGTGGGAACATTAGTTTTAACAGTCTTGTTACAAACTTATTTCTCGTTATTAGTAGGGCATTTTGATAATTTCCCGTGAGTGAATGGGGTGGATCCTAAGAATATGCTTTCTTGTTATAATTTACTACTGCATTGAGTCAGCTTTAGTAGAGTTTATTATGGTAATGTGTAGTGATTAATTACCATATGGTCAAGCGATAGTAAAAATATAATAATATGACTGTCGTAAGGATACTCCGGGAGGAAGAATCTTTATTTTGAGCGGCTCCACCTGAAATAGGGTTGGTCCCAGATATATGAATATATGGAAAAAAATCATGGTATTATAGACCTTAACAAGTATGTATCAGGATACAAATAACAGTGGTAATAGTTTAATATAGAGTAATTTTCAAAGTTAGTCTTGCAGTGGGTCAGCTGACTATTAGAAAAAGGGTGGACAATTCGAAACCAGTAGGGTCTCCTTACACTAAAGAATGGAAGAGTATTACCAAGGATTTTCTCATGTAGCTTAGATGGTAAGATTATAGGTACTAAAATGCGATTGAGTACGGCCTAATACCCACAAAGGGATGGGCAAGACAAGCGGTCTAATCGGATGAGGGAGAGAAAATTTTATGTGGACCCTGAGATCTTAGGGGAGGACGAGAGTAGTACCTTCCACTAGTGGAGTTTGTGTTTAAATAACTCCTATAAGTTCACGTTCGGGCAGAGTGCCAGCAGAAGTATGGCACGGTAAACTTTGTTGTTGTCCTACTTGATAGTTAAAGGTGGGGGGAACAATTATGATTACAAATGTCGGAGAAGAATTGATATTATCGTATATATTGTGTGTGAAATATATATTGCATAGCCAATTTACTTGTATGAATGACACGAAACGAAGTCATATGTATCTGAAAGGAGCATAAATCTACTAAGGTGAAAATAGTAGAGGGCTAGATAGTGAATATCTAAAATATAGTAAGTAGTGAAACTTAAACGGTAAGGCTAAGGGAGGAGCCTACATGATAGGGTAACCTAGAGCTTAAAACAAACACATGTGAAGTGTTCACTATTAAGGGTATTCGATAGCATACTATATGGGTGGTACAGAGTAGCTTACTTATGAGCGTCGGGATGCGATGCGCAATATTTTTATAGTGTTGTCTGTACCTGGTATACTTTTTCTGAATTTTGGGACAAAATTCCGCTGTAAGGGGGGAATTATGTAACACCCCGTATTTTTGAAGATTTAAATAATTATGTGATTAATTACTTTTGGTAGAAATAATTATGTGATTAATTATTGTTGTTGGATTAATTATATTAAAAATGCGAGAAATTAATTTTATTAATCCGGATTGAAATAATTGTTAACTAGCGTGACAAGGGTTAATATTTATTGTGGAGAATTATTGAATATTACTGTGTGATACGAAATATGGAATTATGAAATTTGATAAATTGTCGAAAGTGAGAAATACGACAGTTTGGTAATTTAAGTCTGACACGCGTGTGAGTCGTGTCGGGACTAATTGAATAAAATAAATGGAGAATTAATTTTTATTAACTCGTATGGTCATTTCGAGTGCGCCTTTGAGTTCGTAAGAATCGAGATAGTCAAAATAGTATACCCAGGTGTTTAGTTTGGGTCCCGGGGCAATTTTAGGCCTAACCGGCACCCCGAGAGGGCATTATGGTAAATGGTATTTTTGGGCTAAATTAATGGACGAAAATTAAGAGTAATTATATCATCCAAGGAAAGTCCATTAGGGTGAAGAAGTTACAGGAAGTTAAGAACGGCTATAGGAGGTGTGTGGGAGAGCTAATTCCAAGAGAAAAGGGCCAAGATAACACCACCTTACACAATCACCACCACCACCACCGTGTAGATAGGGACAAGGGGAACACACCCATACCAATATCACCAACTGATTAGACCGTTATATTCGAGGCAAGTGTTTATTACTTCCTTTCTTTTAGCAATAATCATGCTCATGTTAGTGTACGCGCAATTAATCATGATTTATATATGAATTGGGTGAAAATTGGAGATTTAAATTATGATTAAGGATTGGTTTAATTAGTGGTTGAAATTCCTTCATGTATGTAGAGGATTAACCAAGGAATTGGATTATATATTGATGAACGAATCTTGGTTGATTAGGTTCTTTAAATGAAAATTTGGAAACTAGGGATTCATATCAATTAATTTGGGGATTTTAAATAATTATGATGTTTAATGACGAATTAATGATCCTAGGATGTTGGGAATGATTTATAATCCATTAGGTGTTGATGGTTATTGATGATGAGGCGTTGGGTGTTGAATCTTAGAGTTTTTTAGGTCCAAAAATGGTAGAAAACGCTGAAATTTAGTGAAGAATACGAAACAGTGGGTCTTGCGCGAAGTTGCGCGAAGTGGTTCAAACGAGATGGGGATCTCGCGAACATGTGAATATTTCTACTGTGTGAAATTAGTAGACATGATAATAATAATAATCATTACTTTGCACCGAGTGGTCTTAACCTAAGGGTGCAGGATTAGTATATATATATAGGGATGATGAAACTATATATATGTATAAGTGTACTTGGGTAATTTTCTTCTTTGTGAAACTAGTAGATAAAATTGAAATGAGAAATAAAATAATCTTAGTGGATAAAAGATTAAGAATTCAAACGGTGAATAATGAAACTTAGTATGTGAGATAAACTATCTGAAGAACCTATTGTATGGGCGATACGGGGATACTACTAGTGATCATAGTTAGTATTAGTATGGTTTCTGACTAGTTAGACTGGGAGGTATAACTAGGGGAGATTAGATATACGTTAGGCGTGCACAATAGATGAGAAGTGAGAAACTCATGTGAGAGTTCGATAACTAACATGCGTATAAGACTTGATTTAAGAACCAGTTTTAAATACTTGCTAAATCATTTTTACACCTCGGGCTCTGACCCGTTTCTTGTATTTCTCATCTCTTTTGCTATATATATATATATGTATTAGTACAGGTGCCTAGCCATAGGGACACCGGTTCTAGATACTTGGATGGTTTGCCAAGCTGCTGCTGTTGTGGAAGTCGCGGGTCATTGAGATTAGACGCTTCTCTCATTTTATTTAGTTCCTAATCCAGATACTTTAGTTCGGGCATGTGTCGTCCATCCTCATTAGCGGGATTGTACTCAGTTCCTTTGTAGTTCTTTTCTGTTGGATTGAGTATTTATTTTGGTTTTGTTTGTGACTTTGAACTAAAAGGTTTTATCTAGTCTTAATTATTGAGTATTTAATTCAATCAGTATTCATTTCTTGTGTGTGGTTTATAATTCAATGTTCAGAAATTAATTGAATTAATTGGTTTCAAATTAATTAAATGTTAGGTAATTAATTAGATTTAAGTTTTCGACAGTGATGCTAACAATGAACCAACCGAACATTCTGTTATAAATATTATAAAGGACTGATCTCCCAATATTTAATTGGGCGGGGTGTCACACCCATTTATTTCCAAACTCACCTTTTACTGCATTAATGCAAGTGTTAATTTCTACAAAATACTATTAAGTTACCCACACTAACCTCTTATGTGTTTTAACACCTTAACGCCCTTTTAAACTTGAAGTACCATTCTTCTTAATTGGAAACATCTTTATTCGATTATTTCCTTTCAAATTTCATAGGTGTTAATCTTTTGCAACATTATTAAGTTATACACGCCAACTTTCCAATGTTTAACCATTAACACTTATTCAACCTCTTGTTAATCATTTTCGTAATTAGCCATTTCTTCACGTTCTTTATTCAAGAAATTTAATTACACATGAAGACTACTTTTATAAGAAAATGCCATTTTTTTTAATAAACACATGTAGCCTTACAACCTTATGTTCATTATAACTTTAATCCTATTTTCACACACTTGAAGAGTAGAGTTTCGACTTTTTCTTTATCCTATGTTTAAACCCCAACTAAATCTTCTTTAAACATGTTTATACATTCATCATCCAAATACTCCAAGTTTATATGCATGAGAAGATGAATTTTAAACCATAAAATCTTATTAAATGGGCTAAACATAATTTTCATTTTAAAAATTCATCATACTTGCAAAAATACACTTTCAAATTATAAAAGACATTTAATTTCTTCAAACTCAGAAAATGTTCATTTTTCATAAGATTTTAATTTTTGTAAGAAAATTTATCACCAATCTTTAACAACATAAATCCGTATCTTCAAACATTTTATTTCATAAAATGTTCAACATCAATCTCTCCAAAAAAATATACCATTTTCACAAAATACAAACTTTTAATATTTCAAAACTTTGAAATATTTATTCACTCTTTATTTTCAACAAAATAATATTTTACAAACATTTTTATTCCATTAAAATATTTATTATTTACTACACATGATTTTCATCATATAATCAAATGCACCCTATTTATGTAATCTAACAACATGACTATAAATAATACAAATAGAGTCTTAACTACTAACGATAGATTTGTCCACCTCTAATAGCTCCAAATTGTGGTAACAATGTTATTGTAGGCAGAGAAACCCTTACCTTCAAAGGTGGCCTCAAGGGGTTACCAAATGTATCCTCCAAAATTCTCCATTCAACCTTCTAAGCAACACCCCACTAAAAACCCACTTCATACTCCATGAAAGTTCCATCTTCATCCACAAAAATCCCCCAACACTTATCCAAAATTTGTAACTCTCCTCATATGTGGTGGAAATGGGTGTATAATGTTCAAATATGGTATGTAGAAAATATGGGGTTATGGTGTGGATAAGTGGTGGTATATCGTGTTTTATGGTGGTGGAAGAGTGTTTGAAGACAAAAACGGTGGAGGAGAACCACTTCTTCCATTCTCCCACTCTTCTTTCAATTTCCCAACAGAAAATAACCCAACACAACCTTATAAAACCTCCAAAAACCTTAAATTCCCATTTTGCCCAATCTGGGCTAATCTAAGCTCGACAATTCAGAGATCCAAGGGCTATGAATGTGACCATGCATAAGGGAAAATTAGAATAAAACATTTTGAGGCATGTCATTCGAACAACATGTCTATCTCGTTCAAACTTTGGCTTCACGTGACCTGAAACTGTAAGCAAAAACATCTCGTTTGAAGGTCGTTTGAACCTTTCTTCGAGCAACATTGAACTTTGCTTCTAACGACCACCCTAGATCATTTGAATGACCTTCCTTTTCTTTTTATTTTATTTTCTTCAATTTCAAACCACAATTTTCTACTAATTCTCTTCAACCCTCACTCCATCAAAATTTATATAAAATTTAATTGAATTATTGGGATACCGCATTACAAACTTCCCTCCTTGGGGAATTTCATCAATAAAATTCTCGATTCGTTAATCCTTAAGCTTACGGGGTTTGTCTCTAAATAATCATTATGCGACATACTCTAATACTCATCATCCCGCTAACCATGAACTTTGCGTCATCAATTTTGAGTCTCCATTCCCTCGATGATCACGTTCAAACAATTTCTAGGACTACCTATGATAGTAACCCAAGGCATACTGGTGCCTCCACGAGAAAATCCTTTCTATATTTCAACATTCACTCAATGTGAATCATAATACAATCAATTGTCGTATTCATCACCAAAATCAATCCTATTTTATGACCGTACATCCTGCATCCCACAAATTTTCTAGCCATCCTTACTGCATAACTCGCATGAGATTGTCGATAACCTTACCAAGTTATTCTCTCACTTTAAGGATTAATATCCTTATCAAGTCATCACCGTGCGCCGAACTTACATCTTCTGTTTCATCACTCTGATAAATCTAGTACTACCCTAGGTGTCTCACCTTTTAGTACTCGCTAGAGCCTTACTCCAATCCACTCGCCATGGTAAAGCATAACTATGCTAAATCTTCCTTGATTTCTAACAGTACACAATATATTTAAGTCATTATCCCGCTCTTTACAACCTGAGCCACTGATTGTTGTGCCTGGAAGTTGAAAGTCCACTAATCCCAAGAAAGATCAATACTATGTGCAAACCGTGTAGCCAAAAGCGTAACCATCCATACACAGAGCTTTCATACAATAGCAAGAACACCTCAAATGGGGTGTACCCAGTTATCGAGCAATATTGTCCATATCCAATCCACTACTCTCTAATAGGCCCAACCGCATCGTGCCATAGCATGGCATCAGTTTGTCACACATGTGAGAATACCGATCCAGGATAATCGAAACCAAAAGGAATGCATGACAGTCAAAAGGAACAAGCAATCGTCTCGAGAACTTTTGACCACAATCCTCCAACTATGATATACGAAAGTGAACCTATGCCATATGCTTGAAGTAAAATCACTAATTCTCGATGTTCTCAGCCAGCACAATCCCTAGACACATACCCTAGCTTGGTTCATAAGTCGTTATGAATAGAAACACGATAATTCATTCTTATAAAATGAAGCAATATATGAATCGGTAGTCCACTAAGAATTCAATGCCCAATTTCTCTCCTTGGGATCAAGGCCCTACCCTTAACATCCTTGGTATACAAGAACCATTTTGATTGGTGGATACCTCATACCCTTATTTACATAAACATTTTCCAATTACTAGTGATGACGTCACCAACCTACGATACGTAGGTTATCATCTACCTTATCATATCGTGATCTAAATCCTAAAGTTCTATAGGAATTACTTAGTTCAAGCGAGGAACTCACCTTACTGTGTCCTTTAACCACAAAAGGTTTCCACCAAACATAATTTCGATTTCTACCCACTCAGAATTTTATGTGGCGACCACACCCACCGTCATTGACATAAGGCTAGTAAATACCACACAGGGATACATCTTCTAATCTGAACCATCTTAACAAGACATGCCAAGAACTAGTCCTTACATCACTAAGTTTATCCTAACATATATCGTTGACACATGCCGACATTATAATCATGTTTCGATGTGACCCCACCTTAGTTGCCATTTCAGGTCTCCATATGGCATCATCACCCTAAGTATCGAATAAGTTTCCTAGTATATCCCAAAACTAAGTATCATCACACCCATACTAGTTATTCCATGACACCCGAGAATCACTCCTATAATGACACAAGCTATGACCCTACCTTAGTGACTACATTACGCATCTGTACTGATTTAGGGAGCCACAACCGACACATAAGCTATGTGACCATCAATCTAGGATCATCACCAGGCCCTAAACACAATCATTACTAGGATGCTAAAGCTCATACATACCGAACCAACTAGTTTCCTAAGGACACTAAACACATTTCATGTAAACGACCTCATGACCTGACAAGATTTTATCCTCCATACCTTTGTCGTTGTAGGTGTGCTCTATAAACCCTTTTATACTAATATCACAAATAATTAGTGCTCATAAAGACTCTAGTCCACGAGCTTCTACCTAGCGAATCATAACCATCAAACACCTCAATTCCTCATGACATTTGATCTTTATCCTCAATGACGTTAAACCTTATTTGTCCTATGGGCTCCTCAAAATACCTATGAACTACTCTCACATTAGGATATCCTAGCACCTAGACATTACATCGGTGGCTAAAATGAGTCTCTATGCTTAGATAATAACCTTATCTTTCTTCCAAACGGGGTGAAAACAAGTCATATACAAACCACAACCAACGCCACTACGGATTATAGCAGGGTAAAGGACGTCGGTTGTAACCTATAAAGTTGAAGGCTTACCTCACCTAATCCTCAATAAATCTTCAACTATAATAACTAAATTTCCTCATTATGCAAACATCATACCATGTCCTAACCTACAAGTTGACACGCGATAATATAGATCTTGGTAGGATATGGGATGTTGGGTATTGTCCATAAATACGAAGGTCTACACCATGGACACCACGTGGGACCTTATTCCTCAATGCTACATTATAATGAAGATACATGAAATCCAAGTCCTTATCCAAGGAGCCCAATAAATTTTTACCACAGAATCAATACTTGTGAATGCCACTCTGTCATCTAACCTCCATATATGAAATATAAAAATTTAATATCTTTGTCACAATGAACACTACTCACTGTTGCCACTACCAAGGCTACTCTCATCATCAAAGTTACCATACAATGCCTCTCACACAAAGGATCACTGTGTTGCCACTATTAGACTATAAAATTTCATATGTTCACTGGACTACCATCAAGTACAATATAACCCCAATAATTGAATTTTCCTAATCACATTACCAGTGTTAACTACCCGTAAGCTCCACACATAAAGTTATAGTCCCTTTTAATTAAGAATCACCAGTCCTTAATCACGACACCTTAACCACCAACCTCTACCATTGGATATATGCATTTTGTGCCACCTATCCAATGGGTGTCATCTTACTCTATTGACATATCAAATGATTCTATACCATCAAGAATTTAACACAATCACCTCACACTACTAACAACAATAAGATCACTGCTATTGGCTTGTAAGGACACACATAAATTACTAGAAATTCTAATAAGAAAGACGAAAGCGATTAATAACTATCAACTTGATCACGTGGCACTTGGCACTACCTTACTTGTGTGCTAACCTCTTTGACTTTACTGTCGAGGGCACCAACTAAATAAATATCAAACTATCATGATCGGACCAAACCAACACCGATGTCGAAAGATCCAATATCGACCTTACCATGCCACTCTCGAAAGAAACCTTGAATCTAGAGCTCTGATACCATTTCTAATGCCCCGAATCGAATTTATGGGTTACCTGTAGTCAACCCGGTCGACCCAAACATTAAGTGTGAAGTGAAATGAAACAACCTATATAATTTTGCTACTCCAGTTTTATTTTAATTACCATTTCACTTATTTAACATGTGATTCCAATTTATCGGATTAAACTACGTAAAGGACCAATGGAGAACACCTCGAAGTCTAAGCATACAGAGATACTAATGTAATAATAAACAAGTACTTACCTGTATAATGCTCTCAAAATATAAAATGGCTCCCAACCTATTATAACAAAGAGAGGCTGTGAGCCAAATGCTCAATGGAAAATATACTAATGCAGTATAGAATTGATCGGCAGAAAGAAGACTCTCACACATCATACCTACGTGTACATGCAACTACCATGTGTGTGTGTGTGTGTATAAACATATATACTTAATGCATGAAACAATTTAATTTTGAAAACCTTATTTATCCGATTAATTTATTTTACTCTTATAAAAGATTTACTTATCTCATTTTTGCATTTATCAAATTATTTAACACACATGATTAAATACTTGAAACAACTACACTTGGTTCTATCGAAAATCATTTCTTTACCAAAATTCCCCCTTTCATTTTAACCTATCCGCATTTGTAATTTAAGTGAAAATCACACTTTCTACACACACACTCACCGTGTTAGAAAATACTCATTTAGCCTTTGAAAACCTTCTACAAGACATTCTTGTATTAATTATGAGTTTAACGACTTAGGTTTCTTAACCACCCATTTACCCAATTCCTTTGACTTTTTCCTGACCTTTTGGACATTAATGAATTTACACATTTACTTGTCCATTTTACCATTACCGAAATATTTATTAATTCATTCAAGTTAGGTTGCATTAACCCATTTCGTCACACAACTCATTTCTTGGCAGGTTCCTTATTCACTATCTTTTCTCTGAATCTTCCAATAACCTCATACTTCAATGGCCTCTACATCGCCGGCTATGCACACCATATGCTTAGGCCAGTTGTTTTGGGTCTCACTCTAGGGATCCGAGCCCTCCTTAATTTTTTCAGTGTCATCCGAGTTCCTTTTAATGTGCTTCAACATTTTACAAATGTCTACATTATTCAACTTTTTCTTTTACCCGACCAAAATAAAAACTCAGGGAATCACCCCAACTTGTGTTACAGTTTGAAATTTATCATTTCATGTCCTTTGCACGTTAGCATTGATTTTATTCCGAAAATAATATTCATTTAGGACCCATTTTTGTGACATATTTTTAAACATTTTGATTTCATAAAAATGTTCCACTTTAAGTAAACTTACCATTTTAACAATTTGTTTCCAAACTCGCCTTTTACTCCGTTTACACAAGTGCTAATGATCAAAAAACACTATTAAGTTGCCCATACTAACTTCTTAAGTGTTTTAACACCTTAACGCCCTTTTAACCTTGGAGTACCATTCTTCTTAATTGTAAACATATTTATTCCATTATTTCCTTCTCAATTTCATATGTGTTCATCTTTTGCAACACTATTAAGTTATACATGCCAACTTTTCCAATTCTTAATCGTTAACACTTATTCAACCTTTTATTAATCATTTTTCAAATTAGTCATTTCATTAATTTCTTCATTCAAGAAATCTAATAATTACACATGAAGACTAATTTTATATGAAAATGCCATTTCTATTTATCAACACATGTAATCTTACTACCTAATTTTCATTATACCTTTAATCCTATTTTCACACACTTGAAGACTAGAGTTTCTACTTTTTCTTTATCCCATATTTATATTTAACTAAATCTCCTTTAAACTTGTTTATACATTCATCATCCAAATGTTACAAGTTTGTATGCATGAGAATATGGATTTTATACCTTGAAATCCTATTAAATGGGTTAAACATATTTTTCATTCTATAAATTTATCATACTTGGAAAAATACACTTTCAAAGTATAAAAGACATTTCATTTCTTCAAACTCAACAAATGTCAATTTTTTATAAAATTTTCATTTTTGAAGAAACTTTAAAATATCATGTCATCAATGTTTAACAACCTAAATCATTATCTTCAAACATTTTATTTCAAAAAATGTTTAACATCAATCTTTCTAGAAAAATACACCATTTTCACAAAAACCAACTTTTAATATTTCAAAACTTTAAAATCTTTATTGATTATTAATTTTCAAAAAAATAACATTTTACCAACATTTTTATCCCATAAAAATGTTTATTATTTATAACACGTGATTTTCATCATATAATCGAATGCACCCTATTTATGTAATCTAATAAAAAGACTACAAATGATAACAGAGTTTTAAACACTAAGAACAAATTTTACCACCATTAATAGCTCCAAATGGTGGTAAAAAGATTAGTATAGGTGGATAAACCCCCACCTCCAAAAGTGGCCTAAAAGATTACCAAATGCATCCTCCAAAATGCCTCATTCAAGCATCCAAGAAACACCCATTCAAAACCCACTTCATACGCCATGAAAGTTTCATATTTATCCCTAAAAATACCCAACACTTTTTCAAAATTCATATCTCTCCTCATCCATGGTGGAAATGGGTGTATAATGTCCAATTGTGTAACAAATATGGGGTTATGGTGTGGAGATGTGGTGGTATCATGGTGGTTTTGGGGGGGTGGGGGGGAGTGTTGGAAGTTAAAAATGGTGGAGGAGAACCACTTCTTCCACTCTCCCTGTCTTCTTGTAATTTTTCAACACAAAATAACATAAACACACCCTTACAAAACCTCTAAAAACCTTAAATTCCTGTTTTTCCCAAATGGGGGTTATTCGGGATCGACAACTCAAATATCCAAGGTCCGGTAATGTGACAACGCACAAGGGAAAATAAAAATAAAACATCTTTAAGGCACGTAGTTTGAACGACATGAACCTCGTTCGAATGACATGTTTATACCGTTCGAACTTTGGCTTCGCACGTCCTGTAACTTTAATGAAGAAACATCTCATTTGAAGTTCGTTTGAACCTTTCTTCGCGGGATATTAAAATTCGCTTCTAACAACTAACCTAGATCGTTCGAACGACCTTACTTTTTCTTTTTCTTTTATTTTCTTTAATTTTTAACTCATAATTTCTTACTAGTTCTCTTAAACCATCACTCCATCACAATTTATATAAAATTTGTAAAAAGTGATGCATCGTGTGTGATATTGATTTAAAATAAAATTTTAAATTCCAACTATAAACTTATTAAATTAGATTCAAATTTTAAAACAAGTTAATTCATCCCTTAAACAAACATCTACGTGTGCGCGTGTGTCAAACCATCATAAACACACATATACTAACTCATAGATTTCAGAAAAAATCCCCTCAGGGTAAAATCGTTTATTTCACTATAATTTGTAAATCACAATTTACATGGATTACCGTGAAAAGTTTACCTTAAAAAACCTACATAGACACGCAGTCCAGAGTCCATAATGGATTCCACTCAGCGAACCCACGTGAACCGTAGTCCATTCTTCAGTAAAGATCCACACGTAGTGAACCTCAATGACCTCAGTCTTCAGGTGTACAGATTCACTCCAGAAAGGTTGGACAATAGCAAAGTATGTTCTTGGATTCCAAAATATTTCACATAAACATTGGGATCTTGTGAATTGAAAATAAAAATGTTTAAAACACTAAAAGTGAGAAGACATGTGTTTCTGCAGTAGCAGTTTCGTATGAACAGAAAATCGCAATACTTCTTCTAAAAAAACTGAGTTGTTGAACATGCTTAAAGAGAAAAATTAAGGCGGGAGATCACTTGAACGAAATCGAATCTAGCTTGAACGGTTACGGATGTCGCTCGAACGAACTTCGCGCGAGACCTGGTGTTATTTGAACGACAGGGCTGTCGTTTGAATGAGCCATTAAATAAATATTTTTTCTTTTTTCTTTTCCTAGAAAATGTAGCGCCTCAAAACATCGAAAATAAATTTTGATGAAAAACTTAAAAACTCTGCTCCAACACTTAGAAAATTTTTGATGAAAAATATCCCAATATTTTAAGTGAAATGCTAAGGAATAAAATCATAAACTTTACCAAATTCATCGCGCGGAGGCTTGATTGTTGAAGAAACTTGATATTCAGGGTCATCTTGTTGCATATGTGATCTTAAACATTCTTCGACGGTTGTAGCAGTATACGATATTATAATTGATAATGGACATTTATAAACTTATGTTCTTACAAATGACCCCCTATGTCTATGCCACTACACAATAATAACATCCAAATTATCAACACATAAATTCCTATACAAATCTAATACCCTCCCATGAACCGAAAACTGAAAAGGTACTAAACATGTAGGTCTCAAAACTTTTCTTCAAAGTCTTTAACATGAAATCTTCAAATCTTCAAGCTTTTTTCATCAGGGAGTCTACCATAAGATCTTCCATTGTTGTACCTAAACACATGAGATAAAGAAAATACCTCGTGACACATCACGTTTGAAATTATAGAAAAATACATCAATCATCATAATCAAATGTCCCCTATAATGCAAAGCCTCCCATAATTCACTCTCCCCCATTTTATTTGACCAAAACAGATATGATAATGAATAAACAAATCAAGCATGGAGTTGTCATGATTAAAAATATGCTCAAACATACTTCACAAGACATTTTTGATTTTTCAAATTTTTCAAAAACAATTTACACTAAGATAACCAAATCAAGGAAACGTAATGAATAGGAGTGAACATATTCAATAGTCAAATCAACGCAATCAAACACAACATATGTGCATGATGTATATGTGTGCTCTGATCAAATGAATCTTAAAATTCTCCTTATGTATTGAAGAGTGTTGAATTTAAATGCCATCGACTCAATCCATTAACACATCAAGGTCTAGAATGATTCTCACATGAATAACGTCTAAAACTATGCATGCTTTTTCAAGACGTTGTCAGGACATGCAAACCCGTTTTTCATTTCTTTCCATCCAAACTCCCTCATTAATAATAATCATTATATTTTCCTTTTTGAGGTGGCCCCTTTTTGGCATATTTATCTTTTTATTGCCTTTAAATTTTTCGGGCTCTGTCAAATGGTGGCTTTCACGACGAGTTAATTTTGTACTCTCGCAGCCCTTTCCCGTGATTCACTCATCATATTTTTTTCAATTAACTTCCTCATGGTAAACATTTTTTACAGGCACTACTTCTAGTGTCATGTTTTATCGCATACGGTTTGTTCTAAACACAGGATTGAGATGACAACACTCTAACCAATATGTGATAAACAAGTAAAATAATCAAACAAATTCGTGCAAGTGTTCATTAAAGTAACCTATGAGTCAGACATGTAAGTAGTAACAACTAATCATATCTCAATGACTCCAAACATTGCAAAGCACAAAATGAAATGATGACGGATATCGAAACACTATCAAACAGTCACGTGATATGGAATGAAATTGTAACTCGGTTATCCTAAATGTCCATTCATATACGGTGTCAAATCAAAATACAAAACTCTTTTTGACATTTTCTAAAAAAATTATCAAAATAAAATCTTTTTGTATTTTAAAAAAAAATTCAAAAAAAAAAAATCTAATTCAAAAAATACATATTAGCAATATGCATAAAATATCAACATGCAAATCAACCTATGCCAGAAAACACGTCTAAACCTCAACCGTTATGTGTGGTGGAGTTTTTCAAAGGTGTTTAAATCCTATGCAAAAACCTCCATCAAATCATGTTAATTGTTGACTAAAAACTTTACCTAATCCCTAATATTTGCAAACTCTCTTGTGTAATCATCCGGAGCGTTAGGTGTAGGTGCGTGTGCGGATACGTGTAGTAGAAAAATGTGACACATGAACCAACTTAAAACAAAATTCCCTAAGGTGTCCTCTGTTCTTGTAGTGTGTGCAAACTTAAACAGACCTAGGTACACCTTTCTCAAAATGTCTCCTACGCGCTCTCCTAACAGGTAGGGGACGCCTAGGTGTATTGGGTCGAGAGCCATGTGAATTAAATAATAAAATGGGAATAATCTCGGCTGTAACTTGAGAATTAGATGCACCGTCATTACTTATTCCTAAATTCTCACCAATACCCAAAATATGATTGAGAACCATCTTTCCTTACTTCTTTGATGTGTTCTCTAAAGTGACTTTAATCTCTAGAGTGTGCTCAAGATCTCTGTCTAATTGTGACAGGCGAGATATAAGTTCATTCTTTTCCCGTACTAAAGCTATCAACTATTCATTCAAGGAAACCTTCACCTTCTCGACTTGACTCGCTTTCACCTCAAACTCCCTCTAAACCTATGATTCTCTCTCCAAATCTCTCACCCTAAGACTCAATTCATTATTCAATTTTTTAGTCTTTAAGGTCTCAGCGTACTAATCTCCAAATGCGATCTGGAGCTCACTATCACCCTCAGCAGCGCACTCACTCTCAGACTCTCTAGAAACACTTAAATCATCCTCGGGGGTCTCATGTTCACAAGTATCCTCATCATCGTGGGACGAACTAGGTGTGCTCACATGACTAGGAGAAAAGGAAACAAACTTTTCTTGTGAAGACTCATCCCCGAAATCTTTCACATCATCATTAATATCACTAAGGGTGACAGACATAGCAACTTTCTTTCCCTCTCTCCTCAGTCTAGTGGGACACTCAAATGAAATATTCCCTCTGCCCTCACACTCAAAACATGTTATTTTTTTCTAAATCCCCCCCACCCTCTTTCTCTTTCTCTTTCTCACCACTTTCTTTGGCCTTGTCTTTATTTTTCTCAAAAAAAAAATTTATTGGAAGAATTTTGTTTTGAAAACATGAGAAACTTTTTAAAATTCTTTGCAAGCATTTCTATCTCAAAATCAGACTTGTCCTCAGACTCAGACTCACAAAAACTCACTTTCTTTATCTTCTTACACTGGGCTTTAAGTGCTATCCCTTTATCCTTAGGATTGACAGTGTTAGGGAATAAGTCAATCTCATATGTCTGGAGGTCTCCAACCAACTCTTATAATTTCAGACGATTCAAGGTACCTAAGGTATTTAAAACAGTCACTTTAGGGATAAAATGTTTTGGCAGTGATCTTAAAATCTTTTTAACCACTCGTGCATCAGGTATATGCTCACCAAGATTAAAACTCGTGTTGACAATGTCAGATAGATGTGCATAAAATTCATCAAAACACTCAGTCTCAAGCATGATAATCATTTCAAATTGAGTATATAAACTTTGAATTTTAAACTCTTTGACCATGTTAGTGCCTTCATGGGTGAGTTGTAAAACATCGCATGCTTCTTTAGGCCTGGTTCATGTCATAATACGTTAAAACTCATCTGGGGTGACTTGTCCAAAAGTTACACTAAGTCCGTGTGAGTTAAAGGTGCTCCACTTAAACTCATCCTCAGTCCAGTCGAACACATATTTTAAATTCGTGACATTATTTTCGATGATAGTGGGAGAAGTCCAAATTCTTTCACAAATTAACCAAACTCTCTCATCAATTGCTATTAAATGTGATCTCATGCGGGCTTTCCAGTAAGCATAATTAGACCCATAAAAAATTAGCAACCGATTACATAAGTTTTCACTTAGAAACATTGCGATAATTTTTAAAAATATAATTTTTCAAAAAAAAATCAATATCACACAAATTTTGCGAAAAAATGGGAATACTCGATAAATTTGAGTAACCTGCTCTGATACCAATTTGTAAAAATTGATGCACCATGTGTGATACTGATTTAAAATAAATTCTCAAATTCCAACTACAAACTTATTTTATTAGAGTCTATTTTTAAACCAAGTTAATTCATTCCTTAAACAAAAATCTACGTGTGTGCGTGTGTCAAACCATCATAAACACAAATATGCTAACTCACAGATTTCAGGAAAAATCTCCTCAGGGCAAAACCGTTTATTTCACTATAATTTGTAAATCACAATTTACACGGATTATAATGAAATCTACAATAAGTTTACCTCTGCAAACCTACATAGACGCACAATCTAGAGTCAGTAATGCATTCCACTCAGTGAACCCACATGAAATACAGTCCAGTCTTCAGCAAAGATCCACATGCAGCGAACCTTAATGACCTCAGTCTTCAGGTGTAGAAACGCACTCGACAGAGGTTGAACAATAGCAAAGTACGTTCTTGGGTTCCAAAACAATTCACATAAACATTGAGATCTTGTGAATTGAAAACAAAAAGGTATAAAAACCTAAAAGTGAGAAGACATATGTTTATGCAGTAGCAGTTTCATATGAACAGAAAATGGAAGGTCTTCTTCTAAAAAATGGACTTGAATAGCACGCTTAAATAGAAAAATTAAGGCCACAGGTCGCTCAAACAAAATCGAATCTCGCTTAAACGGCTACACGTGTCACTCCAAAGAAATCGAATCTCGCTTGAATGGTTAGAGGTGTCGCTCGAACGAACTTCGCACGAGACCTGATGTCGTTTGAACGACAGGGACTGTTGTTCGAATGAGCCATTAAATAAATATTTTTATTTTTTCTTTTCCCATAAAATGCAGTGCCTTAAAACTTCGAAAATTAATTTTGACGAAAAAAGTAAAAACTCCGCTCCAACACTTAGAAAATTTTTGACTAAAAATATTCCAATACTCTAAGTGAAATGGTAAGGAATAAAAACACAACATTTACCAAATTTATCTCGCGGAGGCTTAATTATTGAAGAAACTTGATATTAAGATACGTCTTGTAACATATGTTATCTTAAACATTCTTCGACGGTTGTAGCGTTATATGACATACTAATTGATAAAGGAAATTTATAAACTTCTTCCCTTACAAAAATTTAATTGAATTTTTAGGACAGGGTATTACAACACACTTGCAAATACCCCAATACACATATTTATAGGATTCCCTTAAAGATTACAGGTGTACATTTTTTGTTGCTTGAAGGTTCCATGCCGAAAAACATAAGTTTCTTCTACTTTGAAGAAGAAATTTTTTGCCAAAGGATTCAAAGGCATTCGTTTCATACCAAAAACGGTAATTTTGTACTGCGTACTCTAGCTGTTGACACTCTCTACATATAATATAGTAGGGAAAGAATGTCTAGGCATTTTAAGTGTCGTGAGTTTGTATATCTAATTCTTCTAGTTATAAAACTCTATCATAGTACATTTATCGTTCTTATCAGCCTGAGGTTTTTTCATTAGTGAGCTTTCCCCTTGTATATTTGATCATGTTCTTATTTTACTTTTTCTGCATCTTTTAGAACCAATGTCTTAATTAAGAAAATAAACATAAGAGATTCTAAAACTTCGCAAAATATTTTATCACATAGACTTTTGGATTGTTAAAATCATTTTGTAATAATAAAGTAACAAACATTTTTTTAATTAGGTGAATTAAATTTTATATGGGCAACTACCATTAAGAGGAATACTCTAACTTCGATTCCAAATCAACATCAAAAAGCTCCATGGTTCACAAAGAAAGAAAGAAAGCCTTCTTCCCCTATTTTGATATCCACACTACTAATTATGCACCAACAAAGGATGAACGACGCCTCTCTCCAAATCAAAAGTCTAATAAATATGGAGCACTTTTTATTGTTTTGTTTATATACACCTCTTTGATTTTTTGTATAAGCTTATGTCGCTACAATTTTTAATGCAAGAGCTTACACTCATTATGTTTGTGTGTGTATTTTGTGGTGTTTGAATAAACATCAAAATTGATTCTTCAATTCATGATCAATAATAATCTTTCCCCATGGAAAGTATAAGCTTATAGCCAGGACTAAAGACAAAATAACAACATAGCAACCAAAAAATATGACCAATCATTAAATATCAAAATCCCTATTGTCAAATCCCAAAAAGGGCAAAAAATTGTAGTTGTGCACCCATAAAAAGATAAAGAATAAGAGGCAAATGTATTAATTGGTTGGGACATGCTCCACCTAAATGAGAATCAAACCAACTATTCATCATGTTGGGACTTCTTGTCCTGCTATGTAACACCCCATATTTTTGGTATCTAATTTAAAATAGGGTCATTTAAGTTTTGGCCACCATTTAATTCCCTATAATGAGTCAAACCTCCGAAAATTGACTTTTTTAAAGTTTGACCCCCAGTTTTAACTTTTCGTCCATTCAATCGTTAGCTCTTATGTTTATTATCGGTCATACCCTTACTTTAATATGGGGTCCAAACCTTAATTTAAAAAAGTACCCATAAATTTATTAAAAAGTCAAAAATTTATTTATCAAGAAAATATTTAATAGAAAATTAAAAAAATGATCAGGAAATAAAAACAGAAAAAACAGAAAAAAAATAAAAACCAAAAAGAATGAAAAAAATATAAATAATGAAGAAAAAACAAAAAATAAATATTAACCCCAGAATTAATTTTAAAAAACAACCAAAAAATTATTAAAAAGTCAAAATTTATCAATTAAGAAAATAAATAATAGAGAATTAGAAAAATGCTCAAAAAATTAAGAAACGCTCAAAATGTCACATTTTACAAAATATTTTAAGGATCAATTCTATAAAATAAACATGCATGGGATTGTTTTGACATTAACTCAATTTTTAATTTGATATAATATAATTCGTTAACCCTATGCGCATTAAGGGGGAATTTTTTTCTCTAAATCAAAGTTCAAACATGTCTTACTTTTTACCAATTTAAACATTTCCTACTTTTTTCTAAACGAAACGAAATTAAATTCTCCAAAAATTTTAAACCCCAAAACATTTTTCTCTGAATCTCTAAATGCCCCTACCATACATTCCCTGAAAAAAGCACAAACGATGAAGAAATAAAAAACAAAGCACACAATGAATGAAAAAAGAACAACTTATTATGAGAAAAATAAAGATTTCAATTAAAAAAAAAATAGCTTAAGGCTAATTTAAAAAGAAAAAAAAATTAGCAATTATAAAAATTTGCTAACAATAAATTTTTTTAAATGTAAAAGACTATTTTTTTAATTCTTAAAGAACTATTTAAATGTAAAAAAACTATTTAATGTAAAAATAGCTTAAAACTATTTTTTAATAATAAATTGTTTTAATTATTTTAAAAAAACTGCATTATTTTTTTATTTTAAAAATCCCCTATATTATAAACTATTTTTTAATTATAAACAAAAAATTCTTTATTATATTAAAAATAGTTTTTATCATTAGCAAGTTGTTGAATAATTAAAAGTCTAGGGTCGTGAACCCTTGCAATTTTTTAGTTTTCTTCAATTTATTTTCTTAATTAATAAACTTTTGGCTTTTTAATAAATTTTTGGGTTTTTTTATATTAATTCTGGGTTAATATTTTTTTTCCATTTTTCTATTCACTTCTGTATTTTTTTCATTATTTTTTAGTTTGTCATTATTTTTTTTTCTTTTCTCGGATTTTTTTTAATTTTCTATTATTGATTTTCTTAGTTAATAAATTTTTGACTTTTTAATAAATTTATGGGTGTTTTTTTAAATTAAGGTTTGGCACTCATATTAAGGTCAGGATATAACTGATAATAAATATAGGAGTCAATGAATGAATGGACGGAAAGTTAAAAATGGGGGTCAAACCTTGAGAAAGTCAAATTTTGAGAGGTTTGACTTATTTTAAGGAATTAAATGGGGACTAAACCTTAAATGATCCTTTAAAATATTATTAGATAGATTGTGATAATTATTTGAAAATTTTATTTGTTAATTAGAAACAAATTATGTGGGATTTAGAAAATTTTCGTACAATTATTTAATTAATACATGGATTAAATAAATAAAGTGTGAAATATATTTATATGAACTTATTTTATTTAAAGAAAATTTATGTGAAATTTATCAAATTTTTATTTGATTAATTTATGTAAACTAGTTAATACACGACATGTTAAAACAGGAGAACATCGTTATTTATATTAATTTTTTGGTATTAGTAATACTGCACCATATAATATGTATATATTATATTTTATTTCTAATAACAAAATAAAAAAATTTATATCGATATTAGTTGTTTTGTCATTAGTAAGGGTTAATGTGGCAATTTAATGGCCTATATTGTAAAAGTAAGAGAAATTAAGTGAGGCAAATGATGTGAATAATATTGTTCTGAATTTATTATGAATTTTCTAAGTTAATGTTTATTAAAAAAAATATGGTGAAAATAATATTAGTTGGTTGATGAGTTGTTAGCCCACCTAATAGGGAATTTGTGTGGGGATTTGAAAGGTTAAATGAAAAATTTAAGGGAGGAAGAGAGGGGAGAAGTCTTATTGTGTTTTTTAATAGTCTTAGGATTATTTTAAACCAATATAGTGATATATACAAGTTTGTTAGGGTTTGTGAACTTTAGACACCTTTTAGTGGGAGAATTATAGAGAATTAAGAGAAAATAAAAAGAACTTGAAAAATATTTATAGATGATAAATAAAATAACTTATTTTCTAAATAAGTGCAATAATATGATGATAAATATTTATAAGCAAGAATTTGGAAGCTTTTTGGCACCTTTCTTTGTCATTTTCAATATTTACGATTTAAGATAGTTTCTTTCTCCCGTGATTTTAATTATTTGCTACTCATATTCACCCATGATTGCATATGTTATACTTGCTACTTGTGCATATTATATGTCTACTTTGTATATATTATTCGTTTGATTTCACTTATGCTATATTATTTGTTTTTTCACTTCGTGTATTGGGTTAACTTATATAAAATTGATTTATGAGCATGTGTGGGATTAGAATTTGGGTAGGCAACTTCTACTTGTAGAAATTGATTTATATGTTTATTAAATTAAAAAAATAATTACTTTTTATTGTTAAAATTATTGAAGGATACATGGGCATACCTTATCCAATCAACCCATGATACGGTGTGTGCTTTCGAGCTACAGTTTTATATCTTATCAGATCAACTAAGCCATGGGTCTGGCTTGGTGATTATGCTAAGTTTGGCGGTTATGTCATGATTGTTATGTTATAGTGATGAGGAGGATTTTACTATCATTCCTTTGTAAGTATGTTTCTTAGTTTTGGGCCATGGATTGTTCCGTTAATAATTAACAGGAACCTATAATAGAGAGTCCACATCGTATCACGAGAAGTGATGTGTGATTGTTATATATGGGCTCAAATTTTTTGTAGAGAAGTAGTGATAAATAATATTGACTATAATTATGTTGGGGTCTTAGAATGAGTGTCATATTACATAAACTTGACATATGTTCACGTACAATTATATTTAGTTCACTTGGAGCAGTTATACGAGCTAATGAGTTTCTTGCACACCCAAAATTTTATATCTGTATTTCAAGTTTATACATATAGTTAGATTATTTATGACATAGGATGTTGTAGAATATATGTATACTTTATTTTTATTAAAAAAAGTAAAAGTATTATTTGTTTAATTTATTATAAAACAATTGGTCATTGTATATTTTATTTTCGCTCTAAGTTTGTAAAAAGGGAAATTTGGTTATTAGTGAGAAATGAATTTTTGTATTTTATGACAATTGCGAAATGGTTATTAATTGTAATATGTATTTTGGAAATAGGACAACAAACATTTTATTTATAGTTTTAGTCCCTATTTCTGAATAAAGTCGCTGGCGCGGACCCATATTCATAAAACGCCAACCAATCACAGCATGTCATCTTTCCCTTTAATTTAAAAATAGAGATTAAAAATGAAAATAAAATGTTTGTTGTCCTATATCTATAAACATTATTACTTTAAGTCCTAAAGTATATAATCTATTATTCTTTCCCATGTTAAACTTCTTTATTGTAAATGGTACATCTTTTGAAAGGTTTAAATTTTACACGCAATTTATGTATTTTAACTCTTTAAAATTCATGAGTTACATTCTCTACATAATCACCTCCACGATCATCACATGTCTTCATATCCTGCTGAGGCCTGGAATGGGACTGAGTCAGGGGAGGAGGCATAAAACTGCATGGTGGTGGTTCACTGACACCAAAGATGTCTCCTAATAGCCACAACATCAAGCTTAGTATCCCCCACCATCTCCAAATAACTTCTCTATAAACTGGCACCAATAAAGTTACCTCGAACTAGAACGGTCTGTATCCCTAGGGGTGCACGGAAGACATCATCAGTAATAGTCAGAGTTTAATCCACCATGAGAGGCACCCCTACAAACGGAATCCCTTTGAAGGATAAGAAATCAAACAGATTCGTGGTTATCTCCCCTAATGGATGGTGGAATATATTGTTGGTATCCCACCAATGCCCCCTAATGCAGTCGCGATCGCCCAGCACCTCCGGATATTCAATGTAGGAAGGCAATATAACAACATACTGAATCCCACAATATATACCAAAGCACGCACAAATGGTGGTTCCCTCGTCCAGGATCATCCCACCAAACTAATAGAACCCCTAACCCGAATATCCTCAACTGCCTAAATTGAAACAACATACACACACACGCCCGTGCCTGAAGGCACACTGTTAATTTTGAAAAGTCTAAAGTTGTGTATAATATAAAATATAAATAATTTTTATATTATAAGTGTAAATTTTCAAATTATTTTATCATGTAAATTTAAGTAGTGTCAAATCTTGTATAATTAAGTCAAAAAGTTATTTTATAACACATAAGCGTAAACAATTTAAACTATGTTTATAGGACTATACACCATTTAAGAAAAAAAATAGTCCAATAACAATACTAATCGTCTATCTCGGACCTCGTAATAAATGTAAGCTATTATATACCACGAAAAAAAATTCCGATATATTAAATCATGAATAGTTTATGTCAAAAAGTATTTTTACAACGCAAATAAGTATAAACAATTTAGAAATATTGGACAAAGCTTCCTTTATTTATGTGACTATCCACCGAGTTTAGAAAATAAAAACTACTTCGACACCAATATTCTAACAAAAATACTCCAAAAACATGTCTTGAGTCACCATTACCTCACGGTAACAACACGTCTCAAACTGAATATTCCCGAATTTTATACGACAATGTGGGGGAGGAACGACAATAAAAGATATATTGAATCTGATTATAGTATGAGAGGTGCGTAGCTTGCCATTTCAACAACATCACTGTTATACTCAACCCCAATGAGGAATCCAGCTTCAGTTAGGGCTGCCAACAGACTTCCGGTGCCCGCATCTTTTGCAGTCACAGTATACATGCTTACAAAAGCCTTTAGACCATTACGTATCTTCGATCAAAAGTATTAGCCATTGAAAATACATCACTTGCGCCTTTATAAATATGATAATCATACATATCAGCGGGGTGGTCTAATTTTCTAGAAGAACTGTCACAGTTGGAGATAATTTTGATATCTGGATAGGCACGTTTTATAGCATTGTAGAACTTGAGGTAATTCCCACGATAATATTTTTACCAGCAATCCTCATTCCCAATTGCAACATATTTCAAATCGAAAGGTTCTGGGTGTCCCATTGCAGCTCGAACAGACCCCCATTTCGAATCAGAGGCACCTCTTGCAAACTCAATACCATCGAGAGCTTCTTGCACAAAAGGTAACACATTGGAAGTAACCACTTAATCATTATGACTGATTCCATTGTTGAATACCCATATCAACAATGCACCCAAATCTTCTGCCAGCATGAGAAACTCGAAATGGCCAAGTCCATCATTAGTCCAGTAACCCCAAACATCACCGAAATGTCCAGATCTCTCTTCCCATGGCCCGATAGTTTCTTTCCATCGAAACGCATTTCTTAGCCATTCACCTTCAACAAAACAACCACATGGGAATCTGATGAATCCTGGTTTCAAATCTATAAGCATTTTAAACAGATCATTTTTGGAAACCATGTCCCTTATATGTATCTTCGGGCATTACTAACACTTGATCAAACCATATAACTCCTTTTCGGGTTATTGTCAACTGCAGTCTCGCATTATGTTTGGCTTATTTTGCTTCTAACGACAAATCCACCTTTGTCCAATTTGACACATCATCAGCTACGATGCTTTGAGTATCCAGCATTTGTAATCCAGATGAATCAGTTAATGATACTTAGAAGTAAGAAGTACAAAAAATGTTTAATGCTTCAACAGGCCACTAACATTTCCACATTGCTATTGTTCAAGAAACACCAAATATTAGAGTAATTAAAGACACCTTGAAAGTAAGTTAAAGGAACGATTCGATAAACATGAAAGTGTTTAATGAACATCGTAAAATTATACAAAATTTTTTCGATTTTCAAAGGTTGTAAAATTCTATACAATTATTCAGATTTTCTAATATAGGAATTTCTCCCGGTTTGAAAAGTCATAACAGAGGCTGCCCTCGCATTCCTTTCTCATATCTCAGTAGTTTATATTGCCAGCAAGCGCAATGATAGAGCTAAAACTAGTATTGCAAACAAAATATGAAGCCAAGCAAGAGATTGTCCTGTCTATACCATAAAATTACCGTTTCACACAATGGAATCACCTGGATAATACGCTGATAATTAAACTTCTTGATCATCCCCATGTCCAACGAATAATTAGTGTAAGATCTATATGATAAAGAATATGACGTTATTTGCAACTAGTTAGGTAATTCAAGATAGTTTAATTCCATGGAATGGAATGGTCAGAAATAATTTGTAGCATCACCTGAAGTTTATTTTGAAGTTGATGGTTCCAAAGTAGGACTGTTATAAACCTATGGATCTCTTAGTTCCTTAAGTTCTGAGAAACTGAACACCATCAAAATTGGGGTGGGCAATATCTACCTAGTGGGAGTGGGTGGGAGCATCATCACCACCCCCACTTGAGACAAATAGAGAAGAGGATGTTCTAAATAGTTGCGCTGCCACCTGAAATATGCAATAACAGTCCCCAAAAAACCATCAACTTAAGTTTAACTCACATATACTATTACTGATCATGAAACATATGTATTGAAATGAATAAACATCCTAATGTATGAGATAAAAAAAACAAGTTGAAATTATTATGTGTGGACAACGATAATCTTCAATTAACCAAGTCAAATCAACATACCAAGTCAAAAGAAACCTTTATCAAATCAACATACCAAGTCATGCCGTCGAACAGATAACTCATTAATCAGCCGAACCAAGAAAGTATCCATTCTCAAATCAACATACCAAGTAAAAAAAATGATATTTATGTTCCAAACCACATGATTCATCTCTTGTAGACATTCAATTGGCGTAAAAGTATATTTCTCTATCTGTTCAGTGCACTTAAAATGAACAGTGTTTAATGAACAAAAAAATTGCTTCAATTTCCCCTATTTCAATGAGTAGATTAAAAATGAATAACCGAGGTCAACTTTCAAATAATAATTTATTGGTGCTTGGTCATAGAGAAATAAAAACAAAAAAATGTAGCTCGTAGTTGCATGAGTCAAACAAAATAACTAAAAGAATAATGAGATTAAAGAAAAGAAATAACACGATTAAATGATATCAATACCTTATATAATGTCAAATGTAAGGTATGATGCCAGTCTCAGGTATTAAGTTCAAATGTAGAATAAGTTCCACAGACTGGAGAAACCCAAATTTTAATAAGGTCAAACATTTCTAATAAAGAGAAATATTTACGTTGCCACCATGAAAAATACCGAAATTTCTTTCTTTAGTTTATGTTCGTATTGATAATCATTAACATAATCATCTTACTCCAAACCATAAACAAAATGATACATTAGAGGATTAGTTCTAGAGGTATCAGAACGAGGATTAGTTCTAGAGGAATCAGAACATGAAAGATCGACTAACCATTCTCAAATCAACATACCAAGTCAATGACCTTGACAACTGCTTTGTCATATTTTGCCTTGATCTCTTATGCTGATGCCTGTCATAAGAGGATAGGAACAATGAAGTCAAATAGGTCAATAGTAAACTTAGTTACTCCTCGAAAATTGTACAATGAATTTATTTAGTGTTATTATTCACTTCCTTATAATATATGCTTAACTAAAGGAGCTTCGACTAAATACAGATTACGTAATTTCTGCCATACCGAAGTGAGAAACGTTATAATATGATTGTAGATACAACTTACGTAATTGCTTAGAATATGATTGTATATGCTTTTCTCCATTAAAAGATTGGAGAAATGATTCTTGCGATACAAAATGCGCTTGAGAGATGCATAATTCGAGTATCCAAAAGCACCGATAACCGTGTCTGTATTTTAGGAAATGAAGCGACTATGTCTATGTGTGTATCTACTGCACGTAGGTGTTCACGTAGTTATTCGCGTAGGTGTTCAGGAAGGAAATGAAGCAACTATTAGAGTATCCACGTAGGTGTTCAACAACAGACGTTGTCGCTGAAGCTTCCTTCCCCAATATTACCACATAAGTTTCAATGGACATCAAACACCAACCAATGTCCACATAAAATAAAAGGTTCCTATCATAAAAGAAAACATGGGATTTTAGTTAAACCTTTCAACATGTAAAATGTTTATGCATTTGAATGCAGATAAATCACATAAGCATATTATGGGATTTTAGTTGATCATTTAAAAATTCTGTATAGAGATGAACAAAAAAATGTTAGTTCGCGTGGAATAGATTAAATAACACTTGCAACACGTAAAACCATTTATAGACTTATAGTTTGTATACGTCGATGAGGTAAACAAAGCATAATAAACTTTAATAACCAAACTCGAACTAAAAGTCCATGCATGCGACATTATGATACATTGTGTTGAGGAAAAGGTTATGCATAGTGCCTAAGGCATGCCAGGAAGGTGTATTTGATGTATCCAATGAGTTATCTGATATCAAGGTTGGATATGGATGTCCCCAAGGTCCAGTAGGGGGAAAAGAAGGGATAGTTTTCCCGAGAGGTGGATGTTGTAACTTATTTCAACTAATCTAATCCAACAACTCTGAACACATTTTAGAGTTTCCACTAAGGCCCATAATCACAGAATCTCACATAATCTAAAAAAATCATATATATTTAGAATAAATGCAAAAGAAATAAAAGAAAATACACATAACAAAACATTGAGAGGGAAAACAAAGTAGAGAGTATACTCCACATATGGACAACTAAAGATCTAGCATCAAGTAAGCATTCACAGAAAATGCACATCTCCGAACACATTTATAAATTAAAAACCAAAGTCAACACAAATGACATTAAAAAACCCAAATAAATACTTATAAAAATAGAACCTCAAAACAGAGGGGGGATTTTTTCTTTGATCTCCATACACAGATAAAAAAAATATAATATAAATATAAAAAAAATATTGAAAAAAAACTAAATCAAAGTAAAGGGATAAAACATCACCGGGAGATAGTTCGTGAAAAAGTAAAATCCATAAACATACACCTGTACAAAGAATGTTGGGTTAATGAGTCAGCCCAATCAATTCACATCTTAAAAAAGTACAACTTTCACCATTATGTATTAAAAGAAAGACTCAACAAAAGGTAAAGATAGCTAGATGGAGGCATAATCATACATGAACCTCAATATGTTCCAAGAATAAGGGTAGCAAGTGTGACACCCCGCTTAAAATAATAACGGGTGGCCAGCCCTATACTAAAATAATCAGGAATCTCAAGTGGATCATTCTCAGCATCTACAAACGATCCTAACAATGAACACGGCTAACTACCCATTACTACAAAAAGAGGGTATTAAATTTTTTTAAAACATTTTATTAACACTTACTAAAACCCACCATGCAACAACTAACCAACAACATAACATCTAAGTATGAGATATACGCACAACACAAATGATATATAAGAGATTAATAAAGGAGTATAACACAATGTACAAAATAAAATACCCGAATATGCTGTCGGGTCACAGACAATACAATAATTTGAGAAAGAAAATATAAAAGTGCTACTCTACAATACTTGGGTATAAACCCGATATACAAACTGCATCCAAATCTAGATACATAAAAGATAGGAATCGACTATAACAAAATTTCGCAACAGTCCGCTGTGACACCCCGACTAATTAAATACCGGGTAGCTACTCCTTTATTAAATTAATTCAAAATGCCAAGTTGGCTCAGTTAATAGCATCACTGTCGAAAACATTTTAATTATTACTAACCACCTAGTATTTAAAAAGTAAGTTGCCAAATTTTAATATAAGTCTGATTAACATGAAACAAGTATAAAGAAGAAATAAGTAACACCATTCACCATACTAAAGTAAAACGAATAACCATCACATAGTGTAAATAAAGTCTGGAGGAAAACTCCTCACTACAATCCCATACTGAAATAAATAACCGAATGCTAAAACAATACAAATCAAAGTCTGAAAACTGTAATGTAAAAGATGTCTCTAATAGAAAGGGGCAACATGCCCTACAACTGATAGATAGTGACTCTGGAATCCAAAAGATACAAGCGTCTACAAGAAAATCCCTAAAGCTTCCACAAACAGCTACAGCTCGTAACCTGAATGAGAATCCTATGCTTGGTGTCCCTGTGGCTGGGCACCTAAAATGGTTTTACAAGAAAAAGATTTGAAAAGCAAACGGGTCAGAGCCCGAATGTGGAGTTATATTTTAAAAACCTGCAAGTGATTTAACAACATTTAAATCATTAAATGGAAGGTACATGTTAGGACGTGCACTCACATGATATTCTCACCTCTCGTCTAACTGTGCACCCATCTAGAGTGATACAAACTACTAGCTAAGTGACAACATATCTAGCTAGACTATCATAGGTCTTACCCTTATTACTCGGTTCTATTAACATAATAACGCTCGTAATTAAGTAGGGGTTTAACGTAACTCAGATGTTCAATATGCAATATATATAACTATCAGTTAACTCGTTATATTTCTCGAAGCAATACCGTAATTATATTCACATCATTAACATGAAGGTTCTCATTAATTAAGCGTATATTATTCACATCACAAATATACAGTATAAGCACCCCGAGAACTAAGCTGCGGTGCACACATACTCTGCTATCCATCCCGGTACATCACGTACATAAGGATTACATATTCCGAATCTCTCAGGAATAGTTCATAGATAACAACATCACAAATAATGGAGGCGAACACAGTCACATCACATGGGTCACGCACATACCTACGCTCCCACGATCAGCGGACTTATTAATATCCCAATAAGTCGTTCTATGACCTATGTTCATCGAGGTAACCAGTCTAAATCCAGGCAACACAAGGATTAGAGGGCCCTAAGCGAACGCGAACCTCCCGTGATAGCAAGTATGGTAGGTATGTCATACACACAATTCATATACCAATACTAAGTAGACACACGTCTTAGTAATACCGTAGTTTAATCGTAGTACATATCGCTTTCTCGTACTAACTTATAATATCTACACTTATATTATTCCGGTTTATCATCATACGCGCCATAATCGATTCTCACATCGTAGTAGACACTCACGTCTCAACCCAAACGGTTCATTTAATATAACTCGCGTATATAGTTTACTCCTCTCAATAACCCAAAAGTCCCAAATCTATCCCCACATCATCAAAGGAAGGTCATCTATATCATCGGACAAGTTTACGGGACTCCAAAAATCAAAACAGTCCAAAAAGGACCAAACTGTCAACTCGTTACAAGTCTCGTTCGAACGAGACTGTTCGAACGAGATTCCTCTGCCAACTCGTTAGAAGTCTCGTTCGAACGAGGCTGTTCGAACGAGGTTCCAGTTCATTCGAACGAACTGTACCTTCTAACGATATCTCGTTCGAACGAGATATCGAACGAAATCCCTTTTCGTTAGCAGCGACTGGTCAACTTGTTAGAAGCTCGTTCGAACGAGTTCGTTCGAACGACCTGTGTAGGGGCTTCTAACGAGCTACCAGATTCGTCCCAGAATTTCTAAGTTACGTTTCTCACCATTTTTAACACCTCAAGTCTTCTCCAAAGTTCGTTCTAACAATGATTTTAGTCCTCTAATCATACTCAAACATGCTTAGGTCAAAAACTAACATCTTTTAATACATTAATGCATCCTAAACATCATTAATTCACAAGATTTTATACTTTTCCCCAATTTTATCAAGAACATGAACCCTAGATTGATAACATCATCAAATCCTAGAATTTAATCCATTTTAATTTCTTCTAATCACAATTAACATGAGAGAAATCATCTACCTATCATTCTACATGCAATTCTCTTCAAAATTTTCAAGTTCTAAACTCCAAACTACATGGGTTTACATTCATCTTTCAAGAACAATTAAAATTCCTCAATTTCTAACATGGAAGAGACATTCTCTGAAATTAAATGGAATAAAGTCACTTGCCTTGATTGTCTCTGAGTTTGGTGTAGGTTTGGTAGAACTTTTCTGCAGAATCTCTTCTCTCCAAGCTTCCTCTCCAATGGTGGCTTAAGGTGGCTAGGGTTTTGATTTGGGGACTTAGAAAACTCTTCTAATAACCTACGTAGCCTTCTAGGTTAATATGGTTTGGTTAATGGGCTTAGTGGGTTTAATCCACATCAGATTTACATCTCTAATTTTCGTCACTTTTAATTCCTCAAAATGTAAAATTACCAAAATACCCTTTATGATGCCGGTATGGCCTAAAAATACCCCGGGACCCAAACTACACCCCCGACTAGTGTTTTCTGACTATCTCGACCCTTCCGGACGCGTTGGCGCACTCAAAATGACCATACGGTTTATAGATTTTAAATTCACTTTTATCATCAAAATATTACACCGTGACGCGGCGGTCCCACGCGTCTCAACAAAATTTCTAAAATGCCGTCTATCAATCTCACGACAAATTTTATAATATTAAATACATATATCAAAACATGTATGCACATAATCAAATACCAACTCGCATCTCGTTAGTATTTATAACCCGGATTAATTTCCAATTAATACGCATTTAATTAATTAATCCCTAAAATAAATATAGTCAAAAGTACGGGGTATTACATACTTCCCCCCTAATAACTGAATTTCGTCCCGAAATTCAAAACTAGAAAGTACCTGCTAAAAAAAACTCTGGATAACGATCGCGCATCTCATCCTCGCGCTCCCATGTGGACTCCTCGACATTGTGATGTCGCCACTGAACACACAGTAACGGGACTATCTTTGACCGCAGTTTCCTCTCACTTCGGTCCAAAATAGCAATCGGCCCCTCCTCGTAGGAGCTATCAGGCTGGAGATCGATGTCCTCCACAACAATGTGAGAATGAGCCAAATCATCTCTGAGATATTTCCTTAGCGAGGAAATACGAAACACATCGTGAATCCGATGCAAATGCTCTAGTAGCCCGAGTCTATACGCAACCGGTCCGATCTGCTCAATAATAGGAAACGACCCCACATACCTCGGTGCCAACTTCCCCTTCTTCCCGAATCGCATAATCCCCTTCATTGGGGATACCCTGAGCAAAACCTGGTCCCCCACTTGGAACTCCCTGAAAAATCTCTTCGCATCAGCATAACTCTTCTGCCTGTCTTGAGCTACCCGAATGCGACTCCGAATCAACTCAATCCTTGTCGAAGTATCCTGAATTACTTCCGGCCCAAGTAGTTTGTTGTCCCCCACTTCTAACCAACATGCTGGGGAACGACAAGGCCTACCGTACAACGCCTCAAATGGAGCCATGCCAATAGTGAACTGATAGGAGTTATTGTAAGCAAACTCCACCAGTGGAAGGTACTACTCCCATCCACCCCCAAAGTCAATAATGCACATGCGTAGCATGTCCTCCAACATCTGATTTGTGCGCTCAGTCTGCCCATCAGTCTGCGGATGATACGCCGTACTCAACCGCAATTCCGTGCCCATGGCCTCCTGGAAACTCTCCCAAAACCTCGAAACAAATATCTTGTCTCTGTCAGACACGATATTTAGGGGCACACCGTGAAGTCTCACAATCTCTGAAATGAAGATCTGGGCATACTGTCCCGTAGTGTAGTCAGTCCTTACGGGTAAAAAGTGAGCGACCTTGGACAACCTATCCACAATTACCCAAACGGAGTCGTGGCCCCTCTACGACGTCGGCAACCCCGTAATAAAGTCCATGGATATGCTCTCCCACATCCACACCGGGACCTCCAATGGCTGTAGCAATCCTGCCGGTTTCTGATGGTCCACTTTTACAAGCTGACAAGTGGCGCATTTCGAAACAAACTCAGCGATATCTTTCTTCATACCGCTCCACCAATACTGTCGTCTCATGTCTTGGTACATTTTGTCCCCTCCGGGATGTACCGCGAACCCTGAGCCGTGCGATTATGCCATCACCTCGTGTCGCAATTCCTCCCCTTCCGGAACTACCAATCTCCCATTGAAGTGTAATCCCCCGTCTGAGCTAACGGTATAGGATTCGGCTCCTTCTACTAGTAATCAAACTATCTGCTCTTGACAGAACGAGTCATTGGCCTGTGCCCGTACTACCTTCGTGACAATCTGCGGTGTAACGGTCATCAAAGACATGAAAGATCGGGCCACTGCATCCTGGTGTCCCAATTCCTTCCACTTAGCCTTCCACACCTCTGCCACCTCATCTGCTGGCCTACGACTCAACGCATCTGCTACCACGTTAGCCTTTCCCAGGTGGTACTGGATGTCGAACTGGTAGTCCTTCATAAACTCAAGCCACCTATGCTGCCGCATATTCAACTCTTTCTGCGTGAACAGGTACTGTAGGGACTTGTGGTCCGTGAACAGTTGGAACTTCTCCCCCAAAAGATAGTGTCTCCAAATCCGTAGGGCAAATACCACTTCCTCCAACTCCAAGTCATGCGTGGGGTAATTCTTCTCATGAGGCTTAAGCTTACGGGAAGTATAAGCTATGGCCTGTCTCTCCTGCTGTAATACACCTCCCAGTCCTTGCAAAGACGCATCGGTGTAAACCAAATACTCAACTCCCTGTCTCGGCAATGCTAACACAGGTGCTGAGGTCAATTTGTCCTTCAATTCATCGAATGCCAACTGACAGGCATCACTCCAGATGTAGGGCACACCCTTACGAGTCAGATGTGTCAAAGGACCTGCTATCTCCGAGAAACCCCGAATAAACCTCCTGTAGTATCCTGCTAGACCCAAGAAACTACGAATCTCAGTTGGTGTCGTGGGCTGTCCCCACTCCCTCACCGCTGGCACCTTCCCCGGATCAACCGATATTCCCTGGTCGAAAATGATATGCCCCAAAAACTGGACTTCCTTCAGCCAAAACCTGCACTTCTCATATTTTGCATACAACTCGTTCTGACGAAGTGTCTGCAAAACCTGCCTCAAATGCTCGGCGTGCTCCTCCTCTGTCTGGGAGTAAACCAGAATATCATCAATGAAGACAATGACAAACTGGTCTAGGAAATCCCTGAACACCCTGTTCATCAAGTCCATAAACACTGCTGGAGCGTTGGTCAAACCGAAAGGCATAACCCGAAACTCGTAAGAACCATATCTCGATAAGAACGCGGTCTTCGAGACATCCTCCTCCCTGATACGCAACTGATGGTATCCTGATCTCAAATCAATCTTCGAGAAGAACGAAGCTCCTCTCAACTGGTCGAATAAGTCATCGATTCGAGGCAACGGATACTTATTCCATATCGTGACCTTATTCAACTCTCGGTAGTCCACACACAATCTTAGTGAACCGTCCCTCTTCTTCACAAACAAAACTGGAGCGCCCCAAGGTGAGGTACTCCTGCGAATAAAGCCCTGGCCTAACAGCTGCTCTATCTGATCCCGTAACTCCCTCATCTCAGTTGGAGCCATACGGTACGGTGCACGTGCTATAGGTCTCGTACCCGGTAGCAAATCTATAACAAACTCTATCTCTCGACTGGGTGGTAAGCCTGGTATCTCCTGAAACACATCCGAGTACTCCCTGACGACTGGGATAGAGTCTAAAGGAATCACTACCTCCTTATAGGTATCCTCCTCAATGTAATACAGATGAGCGGCCGATCCTCCCTCTGGGCGAGGCATCGCTACTACAAACATCTCTTGCCCCGGAATGGCAAAAATAATGCTCCCTCTGAAGCAATCAATCATGGCCCTATATGCTACGAGCCAATCCATACCGATGATCACATCGTGAACATGCATGTCTAACACTAACATGTCTGCAAGTAATACCAAACCACCAATCTCTACCCCCACTCCCCGGCATATAAAGAAAATAAGTGACCCACTCCCCAATGGTTAGTCGACACACGTCACTGTGCTCTCTGCCGTAGCTAACAATCCTAAAGCTTTCGCGAAGTGTGTAGCTATAAAACAGTGTGTAGCACCCGTATCAAATAATACCCGACCCATAGTTCCATGGATAGGAAACGTACCCTCGATCGCGGGCGGTGCCTGTGGAACTGCAGCCTGGTGGATGTTGTAGACACGTCCATACTGTAGCTGCCCCCTGCTGAACTGGGACTGCTGGAATGGGTGGCAATGCTGCCATCTGTGGCGGTGCGGGAAGAGCGGCGAGAAACATAAGCCTCTGTGGCTCCTGGCGAGCACCCTGCTGCTGCTGCTGTGGGGCCCTGCCCCTATCAGGACAATCCTGTCATTTATGGCCAGTCTTTCCACAAACAAAGCACTTCCCTGGGAAGTTCCCCCCTCTCTGCCCCTTCTGTCCCCGGCCCTGGTGGCCGTTACCCTTCCTTCCTTGGCCCTGCTGGCCCTGGTGAAACTGCTGCCCATTCTGCCCCTGCTGGCCCTGATGGCCGTTTGGACCCTGATGGCCCTGACGGAAACCTCCCTGTCCCTGTCTGTAGTTCCCTGACCGGAACCTCTTATTATCCCCCTGCTGGGAGCCCTGCTCATTCTGTCTCTGCCCCTGACCAGATTGTGCCCCGCTGGCACCATGTCCTCCAGTCCTGCCCTGATGGCTAGACTCCCCTGACCGCTTGCCCTCGGCCATATGAAAACGGTGGTCCTGGCAGTGCAACAATGCAGCGTTAACCACATCAGAATAAGTGGCCAATGATAGGTTCCCTAGCAGATGCTGACGGATCCTCCAAGTCAACCCGTCGGTGAACTTCTCAATTTTCTTCTTCTCTGTTGGTATCTCGTCTGGAACGATGTTCAACAGATTAGTGAACTCGGCCTCATACTCGGCCACTGTCTTGCCCTCCTGCTTCAGACTCATCAATCTCCTCCTCATTTCCGTATGAACAGCTGACGGAAAGTACTTGCGGTCGAACCGCACCCAGAATTCCTGAATCGTGAGAGTATCCCTCTCCTCCATGGTGGTAATAGACTCCCACCACTGTAGTGCAGATCCGACTAGCTTGAAAGTAGCTAGTACCTGCTTCTGAACATCCATGCACTCATACATCCGTAAGTGCCTCTGCATATCCTTCCTCCATTGGCTCGAGACTACCACATCTGAGCTACCTGCAAACTCTGGCGGATGCGCTTTCTGAAAAGCGTCACGTACACGCTCCCAAGCAGACGGGAATGCATTAACCTGTACTGGCGCGGCAACCGGCGCCTGAGGTGGTGCCTGCTGAACAACGTCAATGGCGGCATTTACCGCTTGGGCTACTATAGCTACAACCTCAGTGGCGTTCATCATGCCCTGAACTGGAGCGGGCTGGGGTTCGGGCGTTGCATCCCTGGGAACTCGTCGTGCACATCGTGGAGGCATCTGAAATAAGAACAAAGTTTATAAGTTTGATGTTATAAACTTAATAAATCTGAAGAACGAAGCATACACAAAAAGAGTACAACAGTCCTAAAATATAGGGCTCTATATCAAAGAAACGTAGCGGAAACATAATAAGCCGTCAGATCCTAAAGGACACTAGAACCTGATGCTCTGATACCACCTGTGACACCCCGACTAATTAAATACCGGGTACCTACTCCTTTATTAAATTAATTCAAAATGCCAAGTTGGCTTAGTTAATAGCATCACTGTCGAAAACATTTTAATTATTACTAACCACCTAGTATTTAAAAAGTAAGTTGCCAAATTTTAATATAAGTCTGATTAACATGCAACAAGTATAAAGAAGAAATAAGTAACACCATTCACCATACTGAAGTAAAACGAATAACCATCACATAGTGTAAATAAAGTCTGGAGGAAAACTCCTCACTACAATCCCATACTGAAATAAATAACCGAATGCTAAAACAATACAAATCAAAGTCTGAAAACTGTAATGTAAAAGATTTATCTAATAGAAAGGGGCAACATGCCCTACAACTGATAGATAGTGACTCTGGAATCCAAAAGATAGAAGCGTCTACAAGCAAATCCCTGTAGCTTCCCCAAACAGCTACAGCTCGTCACCTGAATGAGAATCCTATGCTTGGTGTCCCTGTGGCTGGGCACCTAAAATGGTTTTACAAGAAAAAGATTTGAAAAGCAAACGGGTCAGAGCCCGAATGTGGAGTTATATTTTAAAAACCTGCAAGTGCTTTAACAACATTTAAATCATTAAATGGAAAGTACATGTTAGGACGTGCACTCACATGATATTCTCACCTCTCGTCTAACTGTGCACCCATCTAGAGTGATACAAACTACTAGCTAAGTGACAACATATCTAGCTAGACTATCATAGGTCTTACCCTTATTACTCGGTTCTATTAACATAATAACGCTCGTAATTAAGTAGGGGTTTAACGTAACTCAGATGTTCAATATGCAATATATATAACTATCAGTTAACTCGTTATATTTCTCGAAGCAATACCGTAATTATATTCACATCAATAACATGAAGGTTCTCATTAATTAAGCGTATATTATTCACATCACAAATATACAGTATAAGCACCCCGAGAACTAAGCTGCGGTGCACACATACTCTGCTATCCATCCCGGTACATCACGTACATAAGGATTACATATTCCGAATCTCTCAGGAATAGTTCACAGATAACAACATCACAAATAATGGAGGCGAACACAGTCACATCACATGCGTCACGCACATACCTACGCTCCCACGATCAGCGGACTTATTAATATCCCAATAAGTTGTTCTATGACCTATGTTCATCGAGGTAACCAGTCTAAATCCGGGCAACACAAGGATTAGAGGGCCCTAAGCGAACGCGAACCTCCCGTGATAGCAAGTATGGTAGGTATGTCATACACACAATTCATATACCAATACTAAGTAGACACACGTCTTAGTAATACTGTAGTTTAATCGTAGTACATATCGCTTTCTCGTACTAAATTATAATATCTATACTTATATTATTCCGGTTTATCATCATACGCGCCATAATCGATTCTCACATCGTAGTAGACACTCACGTCTCAACCCAAACGGTTCATTTAATATAACTCGCGTATATAGTTTACTCCTCTCAATAACCCAAAAGTCCCAAATCTATCCTCACATCATCAAAGGAAGGTCATCTATATCCTCGAACAAGTTTACGGGACTCCAAAAATCAAAACAGTCCAAAAAGGACCAAACTGTCAACTCGTTACAAGTCTCGTTCGAACGAGACTGTTCGAACGAGATTCCTCTGCCAACTCGTTAGAAGTCTCGTTCGAACGAGGCTGTTCGAACGAGGTTCCAGTTCGTTCGAACGAACTGTACCTTCTAACGATATCTCGTTCGAACGAGATATCGAACGAAATCCCTTTTCGTTAGCAATGACTGGTCAACTCGTTAGAAGCTCGTTCGAACGAGTTCGTTCGAACGACCTGGGTAGGGGCTTCTAACGAGCTACCAGATTCGTCCCAAATTTTCTAAGTTACGTTTCTCACCATTTTTAACACCTCAAGTCTTCTCCAAAGTTCGTTCTAACAATTATTTAAGTCCTCTAATCATACTCAAACATGCTTAGGTCAAAAACTAACATCTTTTAATACATTAATGCATCCTAAACATCATTAATTCACAAGATTTTATACTTTCCCCCAATTTTATCAAGAACATGAACCCTATATTTATAACATCATCAAATCCCATAATTTAATCCGTTTTAATTTCTTCTAATCACAATTAACATGAGAGAAATCATCTACCTATCATTCTACATGCAATTCTCTTCAAAATTTTCAAGTTCTAAACTCCAAACTACATGGGTTTACATTCATCTTTCAAGAACAATTAAAATTCCTCAATTTCTAACATGGAAGAGACATTCTCTGAAATTAAATGGAATAAAGTCACTTGCCTTGATTGTCTCTGAGTTTGGTGTAGGTTTGGTAGAACTTTTCTGCAGATTCTCTTCTCTCCAAGCTTCCTCTCCAATGGTGGCTTAAGGTGGCTAGGGTTTTGATTTGGGGACTTAGAAAACTCTTCTAATAACCTACATAGCCTTCTAGGTTAATATGGTTTGGTTAATGGGCTTAGTGGGTTTAATCCACATCAGATTTACATCTCTAATTTTCGTCACTTTTAATTCCTCAAAATGTAAAATTACCAAAATACCCTTTATGATGCCGGTATGGCCTAAAAATACCCCGGGACCCAAACTACACCCCCGGCTAGTGTTTTCTGACTATCTCGACCCTTCCGAATGCGTTGGCGCACTCAAAACGACCATACGGTTTATAGATTTTAAATTCACTTTTATCATCAAAATATTACACCGTGACGCGGCGGTCCCACGCGTCTCAACAAAATTTCTAAAATGCTGTCTATCAATCTCACGACAAATTTTATAATACTAAATACATATATCAAAACATGTATGCACATAATCAAATACCAACTCGCATCTCGTTAGTATTTATAACCCGGATTAATTTCCAATTAATACGCATTTAATTAATTAATCCCAAAAATAAATATAGTCAAAAGTACGGGGTATTACATCCGCTACTGCCACAGCTCCACGAATACTCTGGATAGAGAACATCAATGGCGTCCTTGTGGAGGAACACCTAGAATAATACAATATATATATGCATAGAAATAGAAAATATAAACGGGTCAGAGCTTGAGGTGTGAATTTTTTTTATAGCAAGTGCATTAAAATGCATAATAATTATAAATGCATTATGGCATGATTAAGGTGGAGTCGCACTCTCCATAAAAATCGAACTCACCTCTCAACTAAAGTGTGCAATTAAACGTATGCACATGATCTCCAAATAAATGCCCGAATCTATTTAGTCAATGTAATCTAACTTAAACCCAATTTACACTCATCTAAAATTCCATCTAAGTCATATCCTTCAATATCTAATATTATCCATCTCAAATATTCGTTCTCTTACTAACATACAAAATATACATAAACATTCTCTTTTCCTAGAATTTCTCATATTCTAGTCATTGACACAATCATATATAATTATATATATGAGTTATTAGCATCTAAGTGATGAGGACTAAGCTTCTGCTAATTCTCAACACTGCATTGCGTTTCATGCGTGGGACATCTTGCAAGCGAAATCCAAACAAGGAACCCCCCCGATACACTACTCCTGGCAGTATTGATTATCAAGATTCATTATGCCCTCAATGCATGACGCGTATAACCCAAAATTCTTATTAACCAATTAATTAATTTATTATTCCTAATTCTCAACAGTGCGCGGCATTTCGTGCGTGGGACGTCTCATAAGCGAAATCCAAACAGGGAACCCCCCCCCCCATACACTACTCCTTGGCACTGTCGATCGTCGAGATATACAAATATATAAATATGAGCATTAAGGACTAACTTCTCCCTCCCAACATTGCACTATGTTTCATGCATGGGACGTCTCGCAAGCGAAATCCAAACAAGGAACCCCCCCGATACACTACTCCTTGGCAATGTTGGTCGTTGAGGTCCATTATGCCATAGATACCCGAAGTACTAAGCACACCAGTATAATAATAACCATCCCAACGAGCTATAACTCGAGGACACAGGTTCTCAATGCTATGATCTTCCAGGAATTACTTATTTTATCCCAGGTTACCATATATCGTACTATTATCACACCGCCATGTTAAAACAACCAATCAAATGTGTACGGGAAACGACCATAGTTCCTCCCCGAAAATGAGACAAAACATACCCACCACGTCTCAACCCTAATAAAAATCATACAATAATAAATGAACGCTATGGCCTGGGGAATATCCACACTCTGCTCCTTGAGACAGGGTGCTCCCCCTCATCGTGCAACTTCCCAATGATAGAAAGGAGGGGGTATGCTTCACTTATATATATATCATTCACATAAGATATACATACATCATCACATCATAAAAATATATACCATCACAAAAGGTATATATATCACACTGTTTACATACTCGTATTACGCTCTTATGCGTAAATGAAATACTATCATTATTTAGTATATTTTACTCTCGATATACTACTCGTCAATAACTCACATAATTTCCCCACTTAGCATACACTATACTATTTCTCACTTGAAGTTCACACCTCACTTCTATTTATTTGAATCGTCTCTCAATTTAATTTCCTTTGAGGATATTCCCTATATCCTAATGCACCTCGATTAGCATTTCTCATTTATGTGAAATATATCCCAAGTTAATTATCGTTATGGATATTTTCTATATCCGTATGCACATCAGTCAACATTTGTTATTATCAATCCACAATATGGTTTAATTGATCATATGAACCTTTAACATTATCCCCTTTTGGGATTTGATTCAAAAATCCAATATCACTAAGCGCATTCTCACTCTTTCATATAATTCCATAATTATCTCCAAATCGAAAACTCGATGGTAGTGGGCTTCCCCACTAGTCAGTACAATACTCTTTAATCGGTATTCTCTCGAACTAAATCAATATGACTCCAATAATTTCTTATAAGGGAAAATCCCTAATAGTCTCAAAAACACACTTCTCATAACCCATATAGAGCTTCCCAATCGATAAGCTGAAATGAAATGGGATTAAACTCACCCTAGAAAAACATCCCCAAAACTTCCCTGTTTTTGAATCGATTCGGGCCCAATCCGAATCGATTCGGCCCAGCGAATCGATTCGGCCTCCAAGGAGAATTGATTCAGGTCATAAGACTTGGGTTTCTATCTCAGACCGAATCGATTCGGTTTGGGATCAAATTGATTCGGTCACTCAGACCTGGGCACCTGCAACTATCTCAATCGATTCGGTGAAGGGCCAAATCGATTCGGCCAATCAGAAGTCACGAAAATGGCTATTTTTTCTTCAAAAACCAAAATCCCAAAAATCATATTTATCAACTTCTAACCATATATCTTCAATACAAACATATATATATATCATTAATATTCATCAAATATCACACCTCAACTAATATCTAACCTCAAATCCATTATATACACAACAAATCTAGGATTTTACCCAAAAGTTAGGTTTTAACAATTTATCCCAAAACTCAGAAATTATATCCACAAATCATGAAATAAATGTTACACAACAATTATTTTGTAAGTATAATCACTTTCCTTAAGTTCGTAGGGTTTGATTCGCCCTCGAGATCGCGTAATGGACGAAAATCCCACTTTTCTCCTCTTATTCCTCTTCTTTTCTTCTTCTCTCTTTCTCTCTCTTTCTTTCTCTTTCTTTCTAAGGAGATTTGATATCCCGTAGGCTTAATAAGCCTTGTCTCCCAAGATACACATCTTTAAATGATAATACACACTTTAAATAACTCGGTAACTTTAATTCGAGCCAAACGAACCCAAAATATTTTGAAACCTAAATATACCCTAAGTACAGTCATTTCAACTTTCTCGACCCTTCCAGAAACAACTACACCCTCAGAATTGCCATTCGAAACACTTTCTAACATATTTAAATTTTAACCTCGATACCAATTTAATTATTCTCCAATAAAAATAATATTTATTTCTCCCCAAAATGAATAAATTATTGTCCCAAAAATCTTGGGTTGTACAGACTTCCCCACTTACAAGAACTTTGCCCTCGAAATTAAGATAATCCTAATACTCGAAAGCTCTGCTAGTCTCTACTACACTTTTCCTCACTAACACTATACCCAAACCTCCCACTTCTCACGACGAATTTATTTTAATTTATATAAAACCAATTTTAACAATTAGGGCGCCCATACACCCTTTATATTCGAGCTCTACTCGTAACAACATAATTAGGCTTCTGTTGCCTCAAATAGTACCATAACTAGAAATATATTAAATTATACTAGCATACTAATAGTCTAAAAATTTGAAAGGTCCAAGGATATAACTCCGCTCAATTCCTGAAATTCGCCACTTTCATGCAGGGGAGGTCTCGCAAGCGAAATCCAAACAAGGAACCCTCCCAATACACTAATATGTAGCGACATCTGGGATTGAGAGTTTGTTAGATCCGGACTAGAGTTTACAATATTTTTGTATGAATCATTTTGTTATGGCCCAAAGGCCTATAAAAAGTTTTATTTTGAAAATAATTTAGTTTAAAACAGTTTACGTCTTTCGGCATTTTAATAAAATACCTTATGCCCATGACACAAGGTTTTAACAATCATCACACACATAATAACATATAGCTTTCAAAATTAGCATAATTATGAGCTAAAATTCTCTCGCTCAACAATAATCTATTAAATTCTGAATTTTCTTTCAGAAGTTATCTCACACATCATATTAATATATATTGCCATTCACTAGGCTCTTCCATAACTGGAATACAACAATTATATAAGTCTAACATGACTATAATAAAAAAGTAGCTTTATCATTACTACCCAATACACAATAACAATTCTTACATTCACAATAAAGTTATAACTCTCTTTCTAGCACATCACAACATAATTTATTCTCTCAAAAGATAAAAACATAAGAGCCTCACTTTCTCAAAATTCCCTTTTAGGGTCATTCCATACATAATAGGGTTATAGCACTACCCTTTTAATAACTATCTCTCACATAATACTCCCAAAACTTCATATAGTATAATCCTAGTTCAAAGAAAATAACTTACATCATCCATATCTAGTCCGATTTCACATCCTCATCATTGGGTTCCCACACAAAATCCCCTGGCCTAAAATGACCTCGAATCTGCTGTAAGGGTTGCACCTCCAAAACTTTTTCAAAACGTGGTCCTTTACCTCTTTTAGGACAATCTCTCTTCATATGACCAGATTCTTTACAAAAGAAACATCTACCTGCAAATCCTCTCTACCCATCTTGAGGAAAATAACGTTGTTGCAATCCTATATATTACGGATTATACTCTCTAGAATTACCGGTACTCTTATTACCAAACCTACTCGATGAACCCGAATCTCTAATGTTCTTACCACCCTAAAAACGAAGGCGATATTCATGACACTGTAACAACGTCGTATTCACTACCTCGACGAAAGTCACTAACGTTGGGTTCCCTAACAAATGCTGCCGAATTTGTACATTTAAACCTTGCATAAACTTTAATATTCACTTCTCTTTCGTATTTACCTCTTCAGGTACTAAATTCGCCAATCGAGTAAATTCTTCTTCATACTCGGCCATCGTTTTATTACCTAGAAACACATCCATCAGTTTCCTCCTCACTTCTTTCTGAATCGCGGAAGAGAAGTACCTTCGATATAAAAGTTCCCAAAAATCTGGTATGGTCAATGTATCTCTCTGTTCAGATGTGGTGACAGACTCGTACCATTGGAGAGCTGCACCCTTTAACTTAAAGGTGGCTAAAAATTGCTTTTGCACCTCGCTGCACTCAATCAAACGAAGGTGCCTCTGCATACTATTCTTCCATCGATTTGCAGCCATCGCATCAACTCCCTCGGAGAACTCTTGAGGATGCCCCTTACTAAAATCTTCCCACACTCTTTCCCACAAAGACGGTCCTGAATGGGTTTGGGCTGCTTGAACTGCAGGTTATTGCGCCATCGTAGAAATGGCAGCAGTTACTGCTTGTGTCACAATATTGGCAACTTCATCTGTAGTCATGGTCCTTTAAGGCATTTGGGGTTCCACACTCTTAGCCCCTTTATTTGCCCTGCTTGACCGACTTCTCTTAGGTGGAATCTGAAAAGGAAATAAATGTATCAGAATGCCTTTCAAATCTTTTCTCATCATAGAAGAAATATGGACGTCTGAACACAACAGTCTTAATAATAAGGCTCTACATAAAGAATGCTTACAGAAGATCGCAGTAATCCACACAGATCCTAAAGACACTAGAACCTGATGCTCTGATACCACCTGAGACACCCCACTTAAAATAATAACGGGTGGCCAGCCCTATACTAAAATAATCAGGAATCTCAAGTGGATCATTCTCAACATCTACTGACGATCCTATCAATAAAGACGGCTAACTACCCATTACTACAAAAAGAGGGTATCAAAATTTTTTAAAACATTTTATTAACACTTACTAAAACCCACCATGGAACAACTAACCAACAACATAACATCTAAGTATGAGATATATGCACAACACAAATGATATATAAGCGACTAATAAAGGAGTACAACACAATGTACAAAATAAAATACCCGAATATGCTGTTGGGTCATTGACAATACAATAATCTGAGAAAGAAAATATAAAAGTGCTACTCTACAACACTTGGGTATAAACCCGATATACAAACTGAATCCTAATCTAGATACACAAAAGATAGGAATCGACTATAACAAAATTCCTCAACAGTCCTCCACTGCCACAGCTCCACAAATACTCTGGATGGAGAACATCAATGGCGTACTTGCGGAGGAACACCTAAAATAATACAATATATATGGACAGCAGGAGAAAATATAAACGGGTTAGAGCCCGAGGTGTGAATTTTTTTTTATAGCAAGTGAATTAAAATGCATAATAATTATAAATGCATTATGACATGGTTAAGGTGGAGTCGCACTCTCCATAAAAATCCAACTCACCTCTCAACTAAAGCGCTCAACTAAACGTATGCACATGATCTCCAAATAAATGCCTGAATCTATCTAGGCATGGTAATCTAACTTAAACCCAATTTACACTCATCTAAAATTCCATCTAAGTCATATCCTTCAATATCTAATATTATCCATCTCAATTATTCGTTCTCTTACTAACATACACAATATACATAAGCATTATCTTTTACTAGAATTTCTCATATTCTAGTCATTGACATAATCATATATAATTATATATATGAGTTATTAGCAACTAAGTGCTAAGGACTAAACTTCTACCAATTCTCAATACTTTACTGCGTTTCATGCGTGGGACGTCTCGCAAGAGAAATCCAAACAAGAAACCCCCCCCGATACACTACTCCTGGCAGTATTGATTATCAAGATTCATTATGCCCTCAATGTATGACGCGTATTACCCAAAATTCTTATTACCCAATTAATAAATTTATTATTCCCAATCCTCAACAGTGCGCGGCGTTTCATGTGTGGGACATCTCGCAAGCAAAATCCAAATAAGAAACCCCCTCGATACACTACTCCTTGGCACTATTGACGTCGAGATATACTAATATATAAATATGATCATTAGGGACTAACTTGTCCTCACTCCCAACATTACACTGCATTTCATGCGTGAGACGTCTCGCAAGCAAAATCCAAACAAGGAACCCCCCGATACACTACTCCTTGGCAATGTTGGTCGTTGAGGTCCATTAAGCCCTTGATACCCACAGTACTAAGCACACCAGTATAATAATAACCATCCCAACGAGCTATAACTTGAGGACGCATGTTCTCAATGCTATCATCTTCCAGGAATTACTCATTTTATCCCAGGTTACCATATATCGGACTATTATCACACCGCCATGGTAAAACAACCAATCAAAACGTATGGGAAGAGGACATAGTTCCTCCCCGACAATGAGACGAAACATACCCACAATGTCTCACCCCTAATAAAAATAATAAAATAATAAATGGACGCTATGGCCTAGGGAATATCCACACTCTACTCCTCGAGCCAGGGTGCTCTCTCTCATCGCGCAACTTCCCAATGATAGCAAGGAGGGGTATGCTTCACTTATATATATATATATATATATATATATATATATATATATATATATATATATATATATCATTCACATAAGATATACATACATCATCACATCATATAAATATATACCATCACATAAGGTATATATATAACACTGTTTACATACTCGTATTTCGCTCTTAGGCGTAAATGAAATTATATCATTATTTAGTACATTTTACTCTCGATATACTACTCGTCAATAACTCACTTAACTTCCCCACTTAGCATACACTATACTATTTCTCACTTGAAGTTCACACCTCACTTCTATTTATTTGAATCGTCTCTAAATTCAATTTTCTTTGAGGATATTCCCTATATCCTAATGCACCTCGATTAGCATTTCTCATTTATGTGAAACATCTCCCAAGTAATTATCGTTAAGGATATTTTCTATATCCGTATGCACATTAATCAACATTTGTTATTCTCAATCCATAATATGGTTTAATTGATCATATGAACCTTTAACGTTATCCCCTTTTGGGATTTGATTCAAAAATCCAATATCACTAAGGGCATTCTCACTCTTTCCTATAATTCCATAATTATCTCCAAATAGAAAACTCAATGGTAGTGGTCTTCCCCACTAGTCGGTACAATACTCTCTAATCGGTATTCTCTCAAACTAAATCAATATGACTCCAATAATTTCTTATAGGGGAAACTCCCTAATAGTCTTCGAAACACACTTCTCATAACCCACATAGACCATCCCAATTGATAACCTGAAATTAAATGGGATGAAACTCACCCTAGAAAAACATCCCCAAAACTGCCGTGTTTCTGAATCGATTCAGGCCCAATCCGAATCGATTCGACCCAGCGAATCGATTCGACCTCCAAGGCGAATCGATTCAGGTCATAAGACCTGGGTTTCTGTCTCAGGCCAAATCGATTCGGGTTGGGGCCAAATCGATTCGGTCACTCAGACGTGGGCACCTGCAACTATTCGAATTGATTCGGTAAGCAGCAGAATTGATTCGACCTACCAGAAGTCACAAAAATGGCTACTTTTTCTTCAAAAACCAAAATCTCAAAAATCATTTTTATCAACTTCTAACCATATCTCTTCAATCCAAACATATATATATCATTAATATTCATCAAATATCACACCTAAACTAATATCTAACCTCAAATCCATTATCTACACAACAATTATAGGATTTTACCCAAAAGTTTGGTTTTAACAATTTATCCCAAAACTCAGAAATTATATCCACAAATCATGAAATAAATGGTACACAACAATTATTTAGCAAGTTTAATCACTTGCCTCAAGTTCGTAGGGTCTGATTCGTCCTCGAGATCGCATAATGGCCGGGAATCCCACTTTTCTCCTCTTTCTCCTCTTCTTTTCTTCTTCTATCTTTTTCTCTCTTTCTTTCTCTTTCTTTCTAAGGAGATTTGATCTCCCGTAGGCTTAATAAGCCTTCTCTCCCAAGATACACATCTTTAAATGATAATACACACTTTAAATGACTCGGTAACTTTAATTCGAGCCAAACGAACCCAAAATATTTTGGAACCTAAATAGGCCCCAAGTACTGTCATTTCGACTTTCTCGACCCTTCCGAAAACAACTACACCCTCAGAATTTCCATTTGAAACACTTTCTAATATCTTTAAATTTTGACCTCGATACCAATTTAATTATTCTCCAATAAAAATAATATTTATTTCTCCCAAAAATGAATAAATTATTGTCCCAAAAATCTTGGGTTGTTACATCAAGCAGTTTGATTTTTCATTCGAGAATAGTGGCCAAGAGAAAAGAAATGCTAAATATAATGTTTTCCATGTCTTCCATTTCTTGGCTAAATATTCGGGCAAAGAAAAATATTAGCATAAAGAACGAAGTATTGAACAAAATTGTACTATTATCTTAGCGCTTTGGGAAATGGTATCCATGTTAAATAAATTAAAATGCTTATAATTTGTTAATAAGTTGTATCAAAACCAATAATATCCAACAATCATAGTAAACAATAAACACAGTCGAGAAAACGATAGTCCTTAACAACACAGAAAATCATGACCTAATTTGAACACCAAAAACAGTTTAAAAAATACCAAATTTGATTCAGAAACTAAATCACACCATAATGTCCAATCCGGAAAATTGTAGAGAGGACAAATATAAATCAAACCATAATATCCAGCTACAATGTAGCGTGCTTGACTCAACTGCAAATGCACACTAAACACCCATTCAACACTAATAAAAAAATAAAGCAAGAGAGAGAGAGGGATCAAAGATGATTAAAAAACACAAACTAAACCTCATATCTGCTACAACTTTCCCGAAATCTGTACGACTCTCCTTGCTACAGTAACAAAAATATAAAGCAAGACAAAGAGAGGGAGCAAAGATGATTAAACATCACAAACTAAACCTCATATCTGCTATAACTTTCCCCAAATTTGTACAACTCTCCTTGCTACAGGGTGGTTGGTAATTCCTTGCTACAAATTTCCCAAATCTGAAAAACATAAACAAAAAAATACATCTAACAAAAGGATCCAAATAAAACCATAAAAGAAGTAATCATGCATAAAAACTGAATAAACTAAGTGAATTAGTGTGTGCATGTGCATGTGTAAGAGAGTGAGGGTATATATCAAGGTTACTTGAGCGAGGCAGCGATAGCGGGATGAGGGAGGCAACGGGTTGAGGGAGGCCATAATAGAGGGGTGAGTGTGGGATAGTGGGGAGGGAGGGTTTTTTGGGGCTTGGTGATGAGAGAAAGGGAGAATGAGAGGTTGTGTGAGAAATGAGAGAGGGTGGGAACAAATTGAATAAGTGATCTTGACCAAAGTACCCCTAATTTTGAATTCAAGAGTAAATTTGGTATGAAAAAAGGTGGGGAAACCAAAAATTTGAGGGGTAAAATAGGGAGTGCAAAATAAATTCTTAATGATGACATTATAGTTCCATCTTATGGCATACATAAGTTTCCTACTTTATATATATATATTTCTCCCTCCTGGTGTTTTAATTATCGTACATTCACACTCAAACTACATATCTTTGGTTCTCCCCAACTAAAAAGGTTAATCACTTGTGAGGTAATCCTACCCCCCCCCCCCCCCCCGAGTTTCTCCCTCGTGGTGTTTAAATTACCGCACTTTAAAACTTAAAATTTTTGGTTGCCTCCAACAATAAAAGTTAATCAGTCCTGAGTTAAATCCAAAACCCTCTGGATCTCTCTTTTGTGTTTTGATTATTGTACTTTTTCACTTAAACTATCTATCTTTGGTTCCCTCTCAATAAATAGGTTAAATATCGTGATGTAATCCTAACCCCTATCCACCAGAGCTCTCTCTCTCTCTCTCTCTCTCTCTCTATCTCTCTCAGTATTCTAATTACCATAACTTCACCATTAAACTACCTATACTTTGATCCCATGGACTAAAAAGGTCAATCGATCTTAAGGTAATCCAAAACCCCTTGGATCTCTCTCCCTCTTGGTGTTTTAATTACCACATGTTCACACTTAAACTACTTATATTTTGTTTTCACAAATTTAAATGGTTATTCAGTCGTGAGTTAATCCTAACCCCCAGATCTTTATCCTTCTGAATATGTGAATTAATGTATAGTCATATTTAACTACCTTCTTTGGTTACCACTAACTAAAAAGGTTAAACAATCGTGAGGTTATCCTAAACACCCACCCATCCCCCGAGTTCTCTCCCTTTCAGTGTTTTAATTATCCTGCATTCACACTTAAACTACCTATTTTTGGTTACAACTACCTAAAAAGGTTAATCTGACGTGGATAATTATATCCTCCCCTCTGTGACTTTACCGCATTTCAAAATTGGTATTTAGACCTAATTCACTTGTGTATATCAATGACTATTTAATTATTCTTTTAAGAATGGGGAATAATTAAAATCATGAAAATTTATGCTTAAGAAAAACGTCTAAGGAATCTTTTGTCACCTCGATAAGTATCATTATTTACTATTCATACATCTGAAATCTATGGGTATGGATATGGCATACAATCTCCTCAACTAATTCATCATCATTATAATGTTATTGTGATTTTTGTTTTATTTATTTTTTATTTCTATTTTATTCTATTGTATCGTACTTTATTATTATTATTATAATTATTAATATTATATTTTATTCTTATTCTTATCAATTCGTCACATTTAGCCCACTCTTATTGTGTTGCTATTTTCTCATAAAATGCTAATAGCAATTTGACATAAGAATCATACTAAACAAAAAATCCAACATCCCAACACTAGCACGCGATAACCATAAAACATACAAATGTAGAAAATGAAATACCAACACGTACTAGTGGGATACGCATCGGGCATCCCCGTAGAGCGTTAGATGGTCACACTCCTGTAGGAGAACCTTATTGTCAACCTCATCTTAAGAGTGCGCTTTTGTTCAAATTAAGAAATTATTTAATTAAACTCGATTTTTCAATTAAATCCTAAAACATGCATCTAGGTGTGATTGAAATCAATATGAACATGCAGGAACAATCAATCACAAACGAAACGCACAAATGAGAAAAAATCCCCCAAAGGGGCAAAACCTTTTTATTGTCACCATAATTTGTAAAAACGGTTACACGGATTACAATGAAAATAAGTGTGACATACTAAATACCCTCGGGTGTCGGTTTCGATGTCGTCGGCTGGAATCTCCCGCAAGAACTCCAGGTGGGCAGCAATGCATAAGAGAACGACTTCTCCACAAATTACTCCAGATGAGTAAAAACGATCCTCATGAAGGTTTAACGATTCACATATATAGATGGGAGTGTTTATGTGAATAAACAAGGCATACAATCTTAAAAATTGAAGTATATTTTCTAGGTTGTTTTTCGCAGAAATCGTGTTTTAAAAAGACTTGGAAAACGTGTAGAAAGTGACCAGATATTTGTACAAAAATTGAGATGGCGGCGTCGCTCGAACGAGATAGGCATCTTGCTTGAACGAAGGACACGTGTCATTCGAACGACATCACACGAGATGCTTATCTTGCTCGAACGACAGTGTGAACTCATTTAAATGAGCTCGTCAATCGAGGCACTTCACTTCTACATTTAGAAAATTTTCTTCTTTTGATAAAATTAAATCAGACTTCGAAAAAAATATTTTCTAAAAAATACCAAATATTTATGCAAATATAATCAACTCCAATAAATCATTTTACCAATAATGAAAAGTGGAGTAGTTAAAACGATTGAGCAACACGTCGCATGTAGCATGATGCACGTGTGAAGATGATGGATGCATGGATTTAGATCAAGGCCGTTGTGGATGATCGTGATAACGTGCTGAATGTAGCAGTATCAAACATACAAACTGTGATGTAGGGAAAATAAAAAATTCCTAGATTCTACCCCGGACATTTATAAAATTATATCCTCACAAATCTCCCCTATGTCTATGCCGGTACATAGATAAAAAATCTAAATTATGCAATCTAAATAAAAAAATGACATATAAGATAATATCCCCATCAAACCGTCAAACTGAGAATACTAAATAACATGTCACCAATCAAACTTCAACATCTTGAAATCTTCAGCTCTTCAGAATCTCCCAAAGCTTTTCTCATCAGGGTGTGCAATCCAATAAATATCAATTTTGTACCTACACACATGAGATAAAGCAGATACCCGTGACACGCAACAGTTTGAAATATAATGATATGTGAAAATTAAAGATCAATTAAGCTTTAAGAAAATCATTGATAAATAAAAAAAAATTCTCCCCCATAATTCATTCTCCCCCTTTTTATGATGTCCCCAAATAGACAGATATGATAAGCATAAATATGGAAAACGTCACAAGGGTAAAAAAAAACCTTATATTTTTGAATTTTTCAAAAAATTTTCACACAAAATATACAACAAAGATTCACACCATGAAAGAAACACAAAAACAACCAAGTCGATGATATCATAAATCTAGGGGTATGATCAAATTCGATAGGAATATCAATGCATACAAACATGACTTATGTGCACGATGAATATTGAATACTCTTAACGTATGAACTCAACATCTTCCTTGGGTGTAAAAAGATGGAAATATGATACATTGACTCAATCAAATCAACAAATCAAAGCTCAAAGTGATTTCTACACCAATAACGCCCAAAACGATTTAATGCTTTTTTAGGACTTTCAAGGAAGTGCAAACCCGTTTAAATTCTCCAACCAAACTCCCCCACATATATATTTTGAATAAAGGTGATCTAAATTATCAAACTTTGGAGAATTGATGGAGAAACCTAATGGCCCATATGTGGCATGCATTGCTTTTTATTGCCTTTAATTTTTTTGGGGCTCTTTTAACCTCTTTGGACACTGGATAATAAAATTCTTAAATTTTTTAGGTCTGATTTAACGTTGGCTTAATCGCAAAGGATAGATAATTACCTTTCTTATCCCTTCACCATTTAAAAAAAAAACGGTTTTTTACATGCATTCCTATCTTATCAAGTTTTATCGCATATGGTTCGTTGTATAGACATAATTGAGATGGAAACACTCGCGCCAATATGTGATAGACAAGTACAATAGTCAAATAAAACCATTCATGTGTGAAATAAAGGAGATAAGGAGCCAAAAATGTTTAAAGATATCACTAATCACATCTCAAAGACTCCAAATAATGTAAACCACATGGATGCAATGATGTAGCGTCTCAAATCACTATAAAACAGTCACACGGATAAATGGAATGAAATTTGTGACATGACTATCTTAAATGCTCATCTATAAAAGGTGCAAATAAAATACAAAAATCATTTTGTGCTTTTCTGAAAAGTTTATAAATATAAAATCTTTTTGGATTTTTCAAAAAATATAAAAAAGCAAAAATAATAATACATATGATACAAACTAGCAATAGGAATCATATGATATGAAAATGAAAATGCATCCTATCCTAGATATGGACTAACCCCTCAGTTAACTGTGTAAATCCTTAAAGACTTCCTAAGTCTCTCGAATCTAAGGGCATCTAAAGGTTTCATGAAAATATCGACCAACTCACGGTTGGTGGGTACGAAACTCAGTGATACGACTTTCTCCTCAACTAACTATCATATAAAGTGCTCGCGTATCTTGATTTTCTTTGTGAATGAATACTGGACTGGATTACGGGATATGTGTATCGCACTCGTGTTATCACAATAAATGGTCATGGTTTCATGTGAAATCCCATAATACTCCAACATTTTCTTCATCCACAAGAGTTGCGTGCAACAACTCCCGACGATGATGTAATCAGCCTCTGCAGTGGACAAAGAGATGGAGTTTTCCTTCTTTCTCAACCAGAAGACAAGAGAAGAACCAAAATAGAAACATCCACCAGAAGTGCTCCTATAACCATCTGCATCCCCAGCCCAATCGACATTCGAATAGGTGAACAAACGATCATCGGTATCAAAGGAATACCAAATACCATATGAGAGAGTCACACTCATGTATTTTATAGTAAATTTTAGAGAGAGTAAGTGTGAATCTTTCGGGGACGCCTAATATCGTCCACAGACTCCAATACTAAAGGCTATGTCAGTACGACTAACAATTAAGTATAGAAGACTACCTATCATACTCCGATACAAGGTTTGGTCTACGTTCTTGCCTGAAGTGTCCTTACTAAGTGTGGGTACCTAGAATTAATACCATAGGCCTAGACGAGTAGCCCAGTTCTGGAGGCCCAAAGTCTAGGCCCCCCGCCTCTTATTTTGATTCGGTCTCTTCCCACGTTCCCCTTAAGGGAAGTTATAGGAAAGATGAAAGACGTGGGGGAACCCATCACCCCCACTCACCTAAATGTACATGTATATATTAAACCCTAGGTCTGGGGCAAAAGGATAGGTTGTATTATCCGTAATCACTCTTCGGAGTATATAGAAATAAAACCAACTTCACCACTGTGGACGTAGGAACTTCTTTGCTGAACCACGTACATCCTTTGTTGTGTGATTGCCATTTTATATTCCTTTTTCTTACTTGGTAATTGCCTTTCTCTTATCTATTTTGTATTGCATAATAATTGTCACCACAATTGGCGCCGTCTGTGGGAAAGCGTTCATCTTTCCCTGAGAAGATCCCACACCAAGAAAGGAGTTTAAGATGGCTGGTCATAGCAGCAATGCCCCTTAGGCAGGGGATATTCAAGAACCACCTGCTCCTCGTAGGATTAGGTCTGAAGTTCGACGTTCAGATCAGAAGGCTCGCTTAGAAAAGCCAGCCTAAAAAAAAGGCAGGGACCAGCGAGGTCCACACAGATATCCAGATTGATTGATGTGTACGAGGCAAGGCTCCACGAATAAAGGGATTCTTCTCGTAGGTACGAGGCTGAGAATGATCACCTGAAAAGAAGACTGGAGAGGGAGCTTCGTCCTGATAACAGGAGACATCCATACCGCACTCCTAGCCCTCAGGCGAGCAAGTCTCGCAGTCGAGGAAGGAGCCCTAGGCGAGGATCTAAAAAGGTCAAGGGAGACGAATTAGACGATGACCTCCATGAGTAATTGCGAAGAGCTCGTCGTTACCAGAGCCCTGCTTGCAGCGATGAGAGCATACAAAATCTGGTTCGCAGGGAAATGGACCAACATCCTGCCCACCACGGAACAAGATCAACCAGAGAACTCGCAAGGTGAGCTCTTAAAACCCAGATGAAGTCACCATTCACGAGGGAAATCGAAAAAGAAGAAGCCCCCAAGAAATTTTTCATTCCAAGGTTCAAGATTTATGACGGTAAGACTGATCCCATCGATCACGTCAGGCAATAGCGACAGGCCATGACCCTATGGAATCATCGAGATGCACTGATGTGCCGCATTTTTCCCTCAAGCCTGCATGATGTGGCGCATAAATGGTTCAAAAGACTCCCCCACCGATCCATCAGAAGTTTCAAATCCCTGGCCGAGCTCTTCATGACCCGGTTCATCACTAGCAGCTCCCATCCCAAAATGATGGATGCTTTACTAACAATGAAGAAAACGAGTCAAGAGACACTCTGAGACTATGCAAAGAGGTACTGGGAGTTATTCAACGAGGTCAAATATTGCTCAGAACAAGTGGCAGTGTCCTCTTTCAAAATCGGGCTACCCAGTCCTCCCTTCTATACCAGTCCCTGACAAAAAAGGAAGCTATAACTATTGCCGACCTAATGGCTCGCATCGAGAAGTACGCTAAGGTGGAGGATGTCACCCACCCCAGCACAAGAGAAAGTGGTCGAGCTAAACTCACTACCAAAGGAAGTGAGAAAACTGAGAACCAAAAGAAAGGAGGAAAGAATGGGGGAAAAAATGACCCCAAGAACGGAGGGAACTATGACGCTTCGAAAGCATTCCAGGCGATCAACACCGTCTTCAAAGAATCAGTTTAAAAATTTCTCGCAAAGATCAAAGACGAGCCATTCATCAAATGGCCCAGGAAGATGGGAGGAGATCCCTCGAAAAGGAACAATGCGTTAAGATGCGCTTTTTACAAAGAGGGAGGACATAAGACCGAGCACTGCAAAGCTCTTAAGTCTCACCTCGAGGAGTTGGACCAGTCTAGGCATTTGAACGAGTTTATGGAAAAGAAGGCAGAGAAAGTGGCTGCCAATAGGGAGACGAGACCTGATAACATGCTGGAAGATGTAGCTGGACATGAGTTTGCGGTAATTCATGGGGTATTTGATTCGAGGAAAATACAAGGAAATTCAGCCCGAATGGAGATGAAAAAACTTACAGCAGTAATGCAAGCTTTTCAAATCGATCCAGCAAAGTCACAGTCAGGAAAGCGTCGACGAGCAGAGGACGTTAACTATAACAAGCATATTGTCTTCACGGATGAAGATCTGGTGGGAGTAAGGACCCCATATCATGATGCCCTGATCATTACACTCAGGATAGCTAACTTTGATGTCGACAAGCTTCTCGTCGATCAAGAAAGCTCGTTCGAAGTAATGTACCTTGATCTATTCAGGAAATTGAAGTTATGCGTCGCCGACCTAAAGGAAGCTACTGTACCTTTGGTTGGCTTCGCTAGAAAAATAATTATGCCCCTAGGAAAAATTGTACTACCAGTGCATGCTGGAAACGTCTCCAAGATGATCGAATTTTTGGTAGTTGACATCGACTCACCATACCAAGCCATCCTCGGCAACAGATGGCTTCATACGATAAAGGCAGTCTTTTCAACCTACCATCAGAAACTCAAGTACGTGACCGAACGCGGAGTAATGGAAATCCACGGTGATCAGGCAATGGCTAGAAGGTGCTTCATAGTAGCCATCCGTCTGTAGCCAGAGAAGAAGTCCGAGAAGCCCAGTGAGAAAATTGAAGAAGGTCTGGCGCCTTCTAAATAACAATTAAAGTATGGGAGACCTGGAGTAGAGGAGACTAGGCTCCTCCCCTCCGAGCGGGTCATCGAGGACCTGGTAGAAGTTACGGATGGAGATGGTGACAGTAAGAGAGTCTTCTTGATTGGGGCATCTCTTACCAACAAGGAACAGAAGGAGCTGATGACCTTGCTAAGGCGCAACGTAGATGTTTTCGCGTGGGAGCCATACGAGCTACCTGGAATTGATCCTAGTATGGTCTGTCACCAGTTGCACATCGACCCCACCTTCAAGCTAATCACGCAGAAGGCACGACGAACTGCACTCAAGAAGGCTAAGGCGGCCGAAAAAGAAGTTGAAAAACTGTTGGATGCAGGATCCATACGGAAAGTACAATTCCCCAAGTGGCTATCCAACCTAGTAGTAGTTTCGAAGAGCAATGGGAAATGGAGAGTTTGCATCGACTTCACTGACCTCAACAAAGCATGCCCTAAAGATAGTTTCCCTCTCTCGAAGATAGACCAACTAGTAGACGCCACCGTAGCTCACGAGCGAATGAGTTTCCTGGACGCATACTCAGGGTATCACCAAATCCCCTTATATGCCCCAGACCAGGATAAAACAGCATTCATTACTACAGTTGGGTTATACTTTTACACAGTTATGCCCTTTGGGCTCAAGAATGTAGGGGCAACATACCAGCGGCTGGTTACTAAGATGTTTAAGGATCAGATGGGAGACAACATGGAGGTCTACATCGATGGCATGCTCGTTAAAAGAAAGAAGAGGGATAATCACCTCTCAGACCTGTCAAAAACCTTCGAAATTCTCAGGAAATACCGAATGAAACTTAATGCAAGCAAGTGTTCTTTCAGTGTCCAGTCAAGAAAATTTCTTGGGTACTTGGTCAGTAAGAGAGGCATAGAGGCTAATCCATACCAGATCGATGCAATCAACAGGGTACAACCCCCTCGCACAATCCGGGACGTACATAAGCTCACTAGTATGCTCGCTGCCTTAAATCGATTCATCTCAAAATCCTCCGAGAAGTGCAAGCCTTTTTTCCAACTTCTAAAGGGGAGCAAAACGATAGAGTGGAGCCCAGATTGCTCGCGAGCATTGGTCGAGCTCAAGTCCTACTTAATCTCTCCACCACTACTTGACATACCACAACAAATAGATTATTTGTACCTATACCTCTCTGTATCTAGCACACTGTCAGCTCTGCGCTAATATGCGAGGTTGCAGGAATCCAGCACCGCATTTATTATGCGAGCAAGACCTTACTAGACGCCGAGCAAAGGTACCTACCATTGGAAAAACTCGCCTTTGCGCTAGTAATAGCCTCAAGGAAGCTGAAGCATTATTTCGAAGATCATACTATCATCGTACTTACATCGCATCCCCTTAAGGCAGTCCTAAGGAAAGCAGATTTGTCAGGCAGACTGTCCAAGTGGTCAGTCGAGCTCGGTCGATTTGACATCCAATTTCAACAAAGGACAGCTATCAAGGGTCATATCCTTGCTGGTTTCATAACCGAATTCACGGGCGAAGGACCCTCCGACGAACCCCAACCAACAAGGCAAACGGAGAACCCAAAAAAAAGGGAAACCTGGAAACTGTTTATTGATAGATCCTCCAATTCAAAGGGGGCAGGGGTAAGCATTATCCTCATAACTCCAGAGAACACAATCCTTGAACAAGGAATCAGGCTTGGATTTGTAGCCTCCAACAACGAAGCAGAGTATGAAGCCCTAATAGCCGGCCTCCAAAAGGCGCATACTTTTGGAGTAAAACATTTACAGGTGTTCGGTAACTCCCAACTTATCTCCAATCAGATAAGAGGAGATTACAATGCAAAGAATGAAAGAATGGCAGCCTAAATTGCCTTAGTGAAAAAGCTGATGTCAAACTTTGAGATCAACGTCCAACAGTTTTCCAGGGGGCAAAATAGTCATGCTGATGCCTTAGCATCCCTTAGTTCGTCAGTTGACTCCGACCTAAAAAGAATCATCCCCATCGATTTCCTCACTTGTCCAAGCATCGACAGCAATCCACCAAGCATGGAGCAGGTACTCCAGGTGGGGTCAGCACCCAACCAGATGGACCCCTTTAGAGAATTTTTAAAGAATGGCACGCTCCTGGATGATAAGAGAACCTCCCACCAGATAAGAGTCAAAGCTGCTCGCTTTCACTTATCCCTAGAAGGCAACTTGTATAAGAAATCCTTCTTCAGTCCCTACCTCCTATGCGTCCACCCAGGGGATGTCGAGAAAGTCCTACGAGAGCTTCACGAAGGAATTTGTGGAAGCCACACTGGAGGAAGATCTCTAGCCTTTTGAGCAATGAAGGAAGGCTATTAGTGGCCATATATGCAAAAGGACTCCGTAGTATATGTCCGCAAATGCCTGAAATGCCAACTCCACGCTCCCATGGCCCACCAACCCACCATCGACCTAAAGTCCCTGTCCATCCCACGGCCCTTCACCCAATGGGGAATGGACATCGTGGGACCACTGCTTATTGTTGCCGGCAATCGCAAATATCTGTTGGTTGTGACTGACTACTTCACCAAATGGATCGAGGCAGAACCCCTGGCGAACATCCGAGATGCTGATATGATAAGGTTCATATGGAGGAATATAATCACTCGGTTTGGAATCCCTAGAACCATCATCACCGATAATGGAACACAGTTCGAAAGTGGCTGCTTTCAGAACTTCTGTAATGAATACGGGATCAGATGCCACTTCAGTTCGGTGGCCTACCCTCAGAGCAATGGCCAAGATGAGGCTTCCAATAAGACCGTTATCGATGGATTGAATAAGCGATTGGAGTGAGCTAAAGGCGCATGGGTAAATGAACTACCTCACGTCCTATGGGCATATCGGACCACTCCTCGGCGAGCAACAGGAGAAACCCCATTTTCGTTGACATATGGCATGGAGGCAGTCATCTCACTCGAAGCAGGTTTGTTGACAATGAGGTCTAACCTTATCGACCAAGGCCATAATGATGTAACATTACTCGCTGAGCTCGACCTAGCCGACGAGCGCCGGGAGCTAGCCCTAGTGAAACTAGCGAGCTACCAGTAACATCTCGCAAGGCATTACAACAAAAGGGTTAACCCGAGGGCATTCCAAATTGGGGACTACATTCTAAGGAAAGTCCTGGGCAGCGTAGTGAAACCATTAGACGGAAAGTTAGGTCCGAACTGGGAAGGACCCTTTAAAGTAACCAGAGACGACCTGCAGGGCGCCTATCACTTGGAAATGGTGGAGGGTAGAGAAATACCACGACCATGGAACGCATCTAATCTCAAGAGATTATATTTTTAGATCTTTCTATTGTATTCTTTTATTATACAAGTGCATTTCCCCTATTATTAATGAAAGTTATTTAATTGGTTTCACTCTGATTAGTAACAGATGCATTTATCGCACATTTTTTCCATGTAATAGGCACATTGATCACTATGCTATAGCAGGGGAATACCCCTCCTCAGGTCATCGTCATGAAACATGAACAACCTCTTAGCATTGCCCCTGGCAATACATGAAGCCCTACAGGGGATCCTTAGGCAATATGATCAAATTCTATACTGGTCATCAAACCTACTTCGGTTGAGTAAAATCCTAATCGGATGAAAACATCCAACACTAGGTGTGTCCTCGCCAATTGCCCCACTTAGGCCTAAGGAATTGTGATGACACAACCTAAAAGATAAAGTGGAGCACAATGGTACCTTGGTATTATACTGGATTGAGGGGACACTTGCATGACAAAACAAAAGAGATAATAAAGCAGCAAGAATATGAAAAGTATGACGCACACGTTTAGTCGGCAAAATTGCCGAAAACACAAACTTTTCATTAATTCATCATACTTACAACCATAGTAATACATGTTTAGTCGATGAGCTCGCCCAAAGCATTTACATTATCAAAAATACAAAAAAAAAATAACAACTGGCAAAATCTCAATGGGGGGGAAGCCTCTGAGTGAGATAATCAGCCACTCGAGCTCTTCGTCCGTCAGTGGCAGCAGGAGCTAACTCTTCCACAACCTCATTTGCATCCGACTCCAATAATTTCCGAGGAATAGTATCGATGGGGATTCATCAATCATCCCTTCGGAAGGGGTTAGGCATCAGAGTAGAGGAAGACATCTCATGGAGATACCATAGCATCGAGTTCCTCGGGACTTGCAGCTCCTTCAAGGCACTTAGCCACCCCCTGATAAAAGAAAGCTCCTCGAACTCAGACACTCTTGTTGGAGCATCCGACCAACCCTGATCATAACCGTCAGCCCACGCTTGTCGAGGACCTTTCTTGAACAAGTGCCGCAATCGAGTAACGTCCCTTTGAAGCCCAGCAGCAATTACATATGCTCGCTGAAAATCACCGCGGAGTTCTTCCATTTCCCTATCCCGAAGTTCTTCTGCTTCCCTCTTTCTGCTCCTCGTGCTCCTACCAGCTCGCGGAACGGGTGGGTGAGTGGAACCTCGCGACACAGGAGGAGAAACATTATGACTAGCTCTAGTTCGTGATGATGAGGAGCCTTGTAATACTGCTGGAACAGTACTCAGCGCATGCACCCTAAGTCGTAAGACTTCTCTCCTCAGGTTCTCATTCTCCTACTGAAGAACCTCCCCAACTTAGTTGATCTGGGAGGCCTCTAATAGTTTTGTTCTCAGTGCATTCACCTCCTCTTGTACTGAAGCACCAATATCCTCCATCTCATGGAGCCTGTCTTTCAGCTTGGCCACAAGTTTAGATTTCTCCTTATACTTCTAATTTCTAGATCTAAGGGACTTACAAAGCTTAACGAAGGCCTGGCGAACTTCGGGACTCGTATTAGGACCAAGGGTCCTTCCCAATTGGGAAGTATCAGGAATGTAATCATCCACATCAACTAACTACAAGAGAGAGAAAGATAAAGGAGAGAGAGACAAATCAGTGCGAGTAGAAAACGAAGCCTTTTCATTAATAGAGGATTGGAGTTACATCGAACAAAAAAGAGAAAATTTACAAACAGAAAAAACAAAAATACAGAGCAATCCTAGTAGATAAATAATTAACAACCTCAGGTGGCCCACACGTCGATGGCCACTTCCCATTGTCAACATCAGCGGAAGCACCGCCCTCAGCGGGGGTAGTCTCTGTCCCCATAACTAGAGAAGTGTTAACAGGGGTCGCTTGAGGAACATGATCAGTGCCTTCAACAACTGGGGCAGGAACTTCATCCACGGTTGGGTTCGGACCTGGGTCATGCTCGTCAAATAAGGGAGAATCGATGTCGACACTAGCAGCTAAAAGAGCCTTGTTCCAGCCCTTCTTGAAGTTCAGATGGCTAATATAGCCTATCTGAACTTCAGAATCCTCGTACGCTGCAGCCTAACCAGAATTGTAGGAGTCCTCCTTGGCAGTAACATCCTCAGACTCCTTCTTCTTCAGTTATTTAGAAAGCACCCTGTTCTCCTCAATAACTATAAGTTTGCTCGAGCAAACCAAGTCGTAGGCCTGCCTCAGCTCCTTCAGATCCCGGACTTCAGCGTCTTTCTCCTTATTGGCAGTGGCAAGAGCCAATTCGGATGAAATCCGAGCAACATCAACGGCTTTAAAGTTGGTCTCGAGCTCTTTACCCTTCAACTTCAGGACAGAGTTCTCTTTCTCCAGCTCGCTATTTCTCTTCACCAGCTCATCGTGTGAACGATACAGCACGGCGAAGTCAGTAACAAACTGCAGAAAAAAGAAGGCATTAGAAGAGGGAAATGAAAGAATTCAGAAAAATGTAGGAGAAAAGGGAAAAAACCTTACCAAAGCAAGCCTTTTACTAGCTTGAAGGGCCAATTTCTCCGACTCTACTGCCCTTTGGCGATCAGCCGGGAGGACAGCTCTCTCGAGCAGAGCCGAGGCCAACTAGGGGGAAATTACCACAGAGGCCCCCTTGGGCAGCGCGAACACCGGGATAAAGGCCTGCTCGACCTTCATCCTCGTCTTTACCCTCCTTTTCTCCTCCTCCTTCTCACTCTCTCTCTTCTTCTTCTCCTCTACCCTCCTCTTCTCTTCCATCTTCTTCCTCTCTTCTTCCCTTTTCTTCTCTCTCTATCTCTCTCACCTGCTCCTCTTCCTTCTTTTTCCTCTCTTTCTCCTGAGTAGAGGGCCAGGAACCAGTAGCCACAGCCCCTGAGACAAATTTTTGCTTCTTTGACCTCTGTGCGGGAAGCATATGGTCTTCATCATCATCATCCCGAATCAGGTTCTTCTGGGGTGGAGCCATCTCCTCACTCTAACTTCTGGATGTGCTCGACGAATTTCTAGCCTCACAGACCTCCCTGCGATCAAAGGAACTTCTACTATCAGAGCTTCTCTCCTCCTCATCCAACCGAATGGGATCTGCAGCAGTCTCTTTGGAAGAATCAAACTCTGGTATACTATCCACAGGACTTTCTATGAAGATGGAGCCAAAGTTCTAGTACTCGAGCAGGAAGGTAGCCGACCTAGGATGCTCGCCGTCACCCAAAGGCTCCCTGATATTCCAAGCCTTTATCAATTCCGAAAGATGAACCTCGCTAAGAGAAGGTTCCAAGTTCTTTGACCTCACTGCAAAAGAATAACAGAGAAGAATTAGAAGGATCACAAATCAACAAAAATTAAAGCAACAAGAGCAATGTCTACCTATGTATTCTTCCCCATAAAAGGGAACAGTGAACCCCTCAGATCTCAACCCCTCAAATTGGGGAGAAAACTGCCAGTTTTTGGCAAGGAAGCCTTCTTTCTAATAGTCCTTATGGGAATCAGGTAGGTTTACTACCAATACCCTGTCAGGACTCCTAGCTTTGAGATAGAGGACCCCAGAGCTAGTTCGAGAGAAGGAATAGCAAAAATAGACCTCGGCGAGTCCTAGCCTAGTGCCATACAACTGATTGATTCTATTTACGCCATTAACTATTTTCCACACATTGGGTGAACATTGTGCAGGAACAATATTGAAATAGACAAAGAAATGCAAGAACAAATCGTTAGGAGGAAAGGTGAGCCCTTCCTGAGAAAGCAACAAAACATGGATCCGGTGGGCGTCATCTATCTCTCTAACATTTCTAGGTGGGGAAATGCGACACTCAATATCAACCCAATCAGGGACATTATCAAACTTCCTAAATTCAGAGATTGATCTATTTCCAATCTTCGCCATTGGAAAACCCTAAAAAAGCTACAAACTCAAAGAGAAAGCACAGAAAAAAGTACAAGAAACTTACAAGATAGAAGACCAATTCGAACGATGAAGAAGCACGAGCCCAAACGACAAGAAAAACAATGAAAATGGAGATTGAGAGAAGATGGTACGAAGTGATAGAACTCACAAGGAATGAGAAAGTGCTGGAAAAATTAAAATGATGATGGAAAAGTGCCTAATCCAAGAAACCTTCAAATTTTGCTAATCATAGTGCACAAGATACGAAGCGGGTGCCGCCAAAATCAGCTTCACAGTTTCCGAAGAATTGCAAAAAAGTAATTATGGCTAATCATTTAAATTTATTGAGCCCATGAACATGGCCCAACAAACTTAGGGGCAATTGTGGGTACCCAGAATTAATACCATGGGCCTAGACGAGTAGCCCAGTTCTGGCGGCCCAAAGTCTAGGCCCCCCACCTTTTATTTTGATTCAGTCTCTTCCCACGTTCCCCTGAAGGGAAGTTATAGGAAGGATGGAAGACGTGGGGGAACCCATCACCCCCACTCACCTAAATGTACATGTATATATTAAACCCTAGGTCCGGGGCAAAAGGATAGGTTGTATTCTTCGTAATCACTCCTCGGAGTATATAGAATTAAAACCAACTGCACCACCATGGATGTAGGCACTTCTTTGCTAAACCACGTACATCCTTTGTTGTGTGGTTGTCATTTTTCATTCCTTTTTCTTACTTGGTAATTGCATTTCTCTTATCTATTTTGTGTTGCATAATAATTGTCACCACACTAAGCTTGATGGAAGTACTCATAGGTGTACGTGCATGCTTAGCGGAGTCTAAATCAAATTTATTCACTAGGTCTCTAGCATACTTGGAATGGGAGATGAACATCCCATCCTCTAGCTAACGAACCTAGAGACCAAGGAAGAAAGTAAGCTCACCTACCATTCTTATCTCAAACTCAATTTTCATCTCCTCTTCAAAGTGGTGAGCATGCTGGGAGTGCATGGATCCAAAGACTATGTCATCCACATAGACTTGGGTAACAAAAATATAACCGTCATCTCTCCTGACGAATAACTTCATATAAACTCCCCCTCTCTTGAAGCCACGGGCTAAGAGAAAGGAAGTAATCCTCTCGTACCAAGTATGGGGTGCTTGCCTCAAACCATATAAGGATTTCCTCAGATAGTAGACGTGCTTCGGGTTCTTAGAGTCTTCCAACCCTTTTGGTTGTTCCACGTAAACCTCCTCCTATTTAATGCTATTTAGAAAGGCACCCTTAACATCCATCTGATATAACTTGAAATGCAGATGACATTCGATGGAGAGTAGTAAGTGGATGGACTCAAGCCTCGCAACAGGAGCAAATGTCTCCCCAAAGTCTACACCCTCTATCTATGTGTAGCCTTGAGCGACCAACCTATACTTATTTCTGATTATGGTGCCATTTTAATCCACTTTATTCTAGAAAATCCACCTGGTACCTATCACATTAGTCTCACTAGGTCGGGGGACAAGTTCCCAAAAATTGTTCTTTTTAAACTGAAGAAACTCATCCTACATGGCAGATATCCAGTGTTCATCCTTGAGTGCTTCTTTATGATTCTTGGGCTCGTTTGTGGACGTGTAGCAAAAATGACTAACAACGTTCTCTAGTTGAGCACGAGTCTTAAGCCCTAAAGTGGGATCGCCAACAATCGAGGCAGGGTCATAACTCTCGCGAATCCAAGAAGGTGTGTCCCCTAACACAGGAGTAGGGTCCATAAGGTGTGGGTGAGGGACAAGTAAATCGATGCCAGAAAAGTCCTCATCCTCACACTGAAGGCTAGGATCAATAAATGTCAGAGGTTCGTCATCTTGCACGGTGACATTTATTGACTCCATAACCTTAGACCTATTCAAGTTAAAAAATCGATACGCTCTACTATTTAATGAATATCCTAGCAATATTCCCTCGTCACTCCGGGAGTAAAACTTTCCTAATTACTCTCTATCCAATAGGAAGTATCATTTACTCCCAAAGACACAAAAATATGCAAGGTTGGGTTTCTTGCCAATCCATAACTCATAAGGCGTCTTAAGTGTGTGGATGCATGTAAACCCTATTCATCGTGTGGTATGCAGTAGACACTGCCTCTTCCTAAAATATTCTGGCAACTTTAAGACCTAGAAGCATAGTTCTAGCCATTTGTTGAATCGTCTTGTTCTTTCTCTCAACAATCCCATTTTGCGGAGGAGTCTTCACAGCCAAAAACTCATGTTTGATCCCAAGGCTATCACAGTAAATATCTACCTTTGCTTCCTTAAATTACATGCCATTGTCACTACATATCCTGTTAATAGTGACTCCGTATTGATTTTGCACGACACGCCACTTGGTCCATAAAAACTTTACATCATCGAATTTCTCTCTCAGAAAACCTATAATCGAATATCTGGAGAAATCATCCACCATCATGAGGATATACCTCTTACCACCCAGACTCTCAGTATGAGTAGTACCCATAATATCCATATGTATCAACTCAAGTACACGGGAGGTGGTAATGGAATTCAACTTCCTATGGGGGCTACGGATTTGCTTTCCCAACTAACAGGGTACACAAACCATGGAAGTCGGCTTTCCAAGTGATGGTAAGCCACATACTAGGTCCCTTTTAGCTAAACATGCCAAATATCTAACGTTCACATGACCTAGACGTTGGTGCCACATATCCATAGGAGTGATCATGGCACTATTGTAGAAAAGTGAGGATGTGGGCACAGTCCCATAGAAATGATCCTCTGTCCTCACCCCTTTCACTAAATGTTTATCGGCTTGATTATAGACATTACACGCATCCCGATCAAACTTTACGGTAAAGTCAGTGTCGCACAACTAGCTAATGTTGAGAAGGTTTGCTTTCAAACCTTTGATATACAAAACATTCTCTAACTTAGAAAATCTTGGTAACTATACTCTACCTCATCCTATGATGATAGACTTTCTCTCATCTCCAAAGGTAACTCTACCTTCCTTATAATCCTCTAGGTAGGTAAAAAATGAGACATGACCTATCATATGTCTGGAGCACCCACTATCAAAATACCACTGTGAGGTATTATGTGTTTTGAGAGCGACATGAACAACAAGGGACTTTTTGTCTTTCTTAGGTACCCAAGAAGTGGTAACCTTTTGTTTATCCTTGTTGTTGTTAGTTTTAGCCGGGATGCGAGAAGCATTCACTGACGGTAAAGACATCCGTCGGAATTCCTCCATCAAACTCTGTGATGTGGCAGCTAAAAACTCAACACGCTCTCTCAAACTGGAAAAATCATCAGTATGATGTGGTGGAGCAGTAGTATGTCATGTCTGAACCAAACTATAGAAAAACTCCCTCAGGTGTCATTTTCTTTTGCAGTATGTACAAAATAACATAGTCTTAGGCGGACCTTGGTTTGCTTTTCTAAGTCGAACTCTCTTTCGTGGATTTTAAGGATGGCCTTATGGAGTCATAGTAAACTCAAGCACTGGTCTAGGTGTAATTTAGGACATGGAGGCACCATCAAAACCTATTCCCTGCCTATCACTAAAACCTAAAGCGAGATCGAGGATCATCTTTCCCATCTTTCCAGATCTATCCTCGATTTGAACCTTGACTTGCCGTGATCTCTCAAGATCATGAGTAAGCTGGGCTACAAGGGCTTCAAGTTTCTTCCAAGTCTTCAGGGAGAAATGGAGCTCACTCATAAGACTAGAAACTTGTTTAGTCAAGTCCCCTTTATCTTTCTCAAAAGAGCTCTCTCTCTCTCGAAACAGTGTCTCTCTCTCTCTCTCTCTAAGAAAACTTTCTTTCTCAACACAGGTAGACTCTCTCTCTCTCTCTTAAGGTAGTGAAGGTGGATAACTCTCTCTCTCTCATATCTTCTAAATCCTCCTCTAAAGCGGTGATCCTAAGAACTAACTCTTTGTTATGATTTTTGGTTTTAAATGACTCATTATATAACTCAGCGTAGGCACGTGGAACGTTACTCTTGCTCTCACTTGCATAATCCTCCCCCTTACTCACATCGTTCTCACTGTCGAGGTGTCCCTGTGAAGCAGCATCCTCATCGTCATGAGGAGCACTAGAAGTACTCACATGACTAGCCATTAATGCGATGAAGTTAATTCATGAGGTGACTCATCTCCAGAGTCCACCGAATCGACCTCACTATCGTCACTAAGGGTAGCATTAAGGACAACTTTTCCTTTTTCTTTGGAAAGTCTGTTCAACCCGGTAGCACACTCAAAATCTCTATGACCCTCACCGTCGCACTCATAGCATCTCTCACTATCTTACTTAGGAGGGTCTTTAAAATATTTTTCATTTTTCTTATTTTTTTCAAAATTCTTTTTATCTTTGAAATTTCCATTTTTCTTGAATTTTAGAATTATCTTGAAATTTTTAGCAAACAGGGCCAAATCATCTAAATCAAAGTCACATTCAGAATATGACGTTTCTATCTCCTTTTTTCTAGATGACTCAACTCTCTTTCTTGCCGGCCCCACACTCTTTCTATCATGGGCATTAAGTGCAATTCCTTTATCTTTAGACTTGACAACTTTAGGAAACATATCAATTTCATACGTTTGTAAGTCTCTTACAAGTTCCTCCAATTTAAGCGTATTTAAATTACCCATAGAATTTAGCACTGTGACTTTAGGGATAAAATGCTTAAGCAGTGATCTTAGAATATTTTTAATAACTCTAGCATTAGGAATGTGTTCACTAAGATTAAAGCCAATGTTTACAATATCAGATAACCTAGCATAAAATTCATCAAAACATTTAGTCTCAAACATGGTGACTGTTTCAAATTGTGTTATTAAATTTGTAGTTTAGACTCTTCCACAGCATTAGTTCCTTCATCGGTAAGTTGTAAAAAATCCCATGCCTCTTTTGACGTGGTGCATGTCATTATGCGTCAGAACTCGTCAGGTGTGACGGATCTAGAAATAGTACTTAAACCCTTAGAATTAAAAGATGACCATTTAAATTCTTCCTTAGTCCATGTAGTGACACATTTTAAATTAGTCACGTTATCAACAGTGATGGAAGGAGGTGTCCAGCCTCTTTCCACCAAAATCCAAACACATTCATCAATGGCTTTTAAAGAAGATTTCATGCGGGCTTTCCAGTAAGCATAGTTTGTCCCGTCAAAAACTGGCATTTTATTATATAATTTCTCCATTGAACATGCACTTTTTAAAAAAAAAATCAATTTTTCAAAAAATTAATATCTTAGAAAAATTTTGCGGAACATTTCACTGTATAATTGTGTAATTGGCTCTGATACCAATTTGAAGAGTGCGCTTTTGTTCAAATTAAGAAATTATTTAATTAAACTCAATTTTTCAATTACATCCTAAAACATGCATTTAGGTGTGATTGAAATCAATATGAACATGTAAGAACAGTCAATCACAAATGAAATGCACAAATGAGGAAAAATCCCTTAAAGGGGAAAAATCTTTTCATTTTCACTATAATTTGTAAAAACGGTTACACGGATTACAATGAAAATCAGTGTGACAGACGAAATACCCTCGGGTGTCGGTTTCGATGTCATCGAGTGGAATCTCCCGCAAGAACTCCTGGTGGGCAACAATGAAGAAGATAAAGGCTTCTTCACAAATTACTCTGGATGAGTAAAAACGATCCTCGTGAAGGTTTAAGGATTCACATACATAGATGGGAGTATTTATGTGAATAAACAATGCATAAAACCATAAAAATGAAGTCTATTTTTTGGGCTATTTTTTATCGAAATCGTGTTTTAAAAAGATTTGGAAAACCTGTAGAAAGTGACCAAATATTTATACAAAAATCGAGGCGGTGGCGTTGCTCGAACGAGATAGGCATCTCGCTCGAACGAAGGACACGTTTCATTCGAACGACATCATGAGAGATGCTTATCTTGCTCGAACGACAGTGTGAACTCGTTTTAATGAGATCGTCGACTGAGGCACTCCACTTATACACTTAGAAAAATTTCTACTTTTGATAAAAATAAATCAGACTTCGAAAAAAACATTTTCTAAAAAATTCCCAAATATTTATGCAAATATAAACAACTCCAATAAATCATTTTACCAATAATGCAAAGTGTAGTAGTGGGAACGGTTGAGCAGAAAGCATGATGCACGTGTGGAGATGATGGATGCATGGATTCGAATCAAGGTCGTCGTGGATGATCGTGATGACGTGCCGAATGTAGCGTTATCAGACATACAAACTGTGATATAGGGAAAATAGAAAATTCTGAGATTATACCCTGGACATTTATAAAATTATGTCCTTACATCATCCACTTGTATATGAGCAACATATGCCACATATGCATCCTATGTAGGAGGCTCTCACATCCAAGTCATACCCTCCCAATCATTGGCATGAGAAAACACACCATGCTATCTTGAAGGCCCCACGACAAAAATCACGAGCCACTGGGTTGTCATAGCCTATGCCACTTGTTGTTTTCCATCATATACACCCACCCTTACATCCTAGTTCAAGTCTATATCATGAAACACCTCATCTTCGCTAAACATTTTATTCGAAAACTCCGTATTACAAATGGGAAGAAAAAAATTCAAAGAAATAGTCAAGAAAAAATAAATAAACGAGGAAATGAGAGAAGTAAATGGGAAAGAAGAAGATAATAAAGAGGGTAATGAAGAAATTACACAAGAAGAGTTTATTATCTTTTATAACAACATTTATATTTTAGAACCTAGTTTTCACCCAAAAGTTATATTTGATGAGATAGATAATCATATATACATTTTAAAACAAATGATAGTAACAGAAGTACAACATAAATATATACTTTTGAAAATTGATATCAAGAAAGTGTTTGTGAACCGAATTACTCTGAAACTTTGCTAAAATCAAAAGTATTTTTGCATCTATGGGGACAACTGGGAAGTCAACCCAGATGAGTTCGAGATGGAGAAAACCCATAAGATGCCACGGACTTGGGGTCTTCCTCCAAAAGAACTTAATTTTATGGGTTGCAGTCTTAGCTTTTTGAATTCTTCACTTAGTATTTCTCTTCCCCCAGCCTATAATTTTTTTTTTTGACATAATTTTGTTACATCATTACTTATTACATGCCATAGACTTTATTATTTTTCCATACCATAGAGTTTTCGTACTTCCATATACATTTTGTAGGCTTATCTCTCTTAGAGAGGTAGAGGAGGAGAATTGAGATCACGATTATAATATCTGATAAGAAAAAGAAAATTTCTTGAAATACCAACTTAATGATAACTATTTGATCTTGGATACTACACTTACCACTAATAACCAATGGGGGATGCGAAAGGTACTAAACTTTTCTTTGATTCTACAGCTTCTTTATTGTTTGAAATACTTTATACTTTGTAATTGATGATGATGTTGCTGCCACCATAATTAAGACAAGTTTTTCTTCTTTCATTAGGGGGATGATCCTCGACTTGTGATCCCAATCAATAATTTCAACTTTGGGCACCCTCCACTGACGGCTGTGGAAGTTAATGCTAATGTACCGACCCTCCGAAATTGGGTAGAAAGGGCTGTAAATGGGCGTTCGCATCCACGTTTGAGGCAACTTGACCCCAAGCCTCCATGGGACATTATTTACATCTCAATACATTTAAATAAGAAGGTTAAGAATGTTGTAAACTTGATGTGCCTCATTTATGAGGACATGAAAGATCTTTAAGAATACAGTCTTCCTTTCATCGTAAAGGTATGTTTTCTAACTTTTATTTTTACTTGTCGAGGAGTTTTTTGTATTTATCTTTTTCAACACTTGTATTTTCTTTCTCCGGGCCGTAGAGACCACAATGGCACAAAGGGACAAGTATTAAGGCCTTTACAAACTGTATTGGGATACGAAGGGGGATCACCAATACTAGTTGGAGAGTGTCAGGTATCCCTCTTTTGATGTAAGGAAGAAGTCTATGGAGGATGGTTTGCAAGAAAAAAAAATATGACACTTAAGCAAAAGTTGAGGCTGAGGAGCATGCAAAAACTAAAGTTGAGCAGAATTTTAAAGATGCCACATAAGCCCTCAAGGTTGCTGATAGAAAGTGAATAATCGTTGCGTAAAATGATGCGGCAATTAAGGAAAAGTTTAACCAAATTAACCAAAAAACCTAATGTTTGGTCAAAAGACATGTTGCGGAGTTAAAGAGGTTGTCTAATGAGCATGATGCTACTGTTTAGAAATTGAATTATGATCATGCTATAACATTTCAGAAAGAAACATAATGATGATGTTGGAAATCATGTCAATAAGAATGAACTTTGCCATCAAAGCTATACCCAACCATCATAAAGTATAATAAGGTAAATATAGATAGATAGAATGTACGATATAGGGTGGTACGGCTATAAGATGAGCCTACTTCCACTTTGGTGCCTTATTCTCATTATATATATGTAATAGAATAAGATTCAGTGGCCTTTAGAGGCATACAAGAGAGAAGTAAGGCTTAATGTATGAACATAGGGTTTTGTGCTTAGAGGGATGCAACTTGATAGCCTAGGCTATAAAAGGGTTATGGATGTGTGTAGCTCATGTGACCTGAGTAGACCTGAGTAAGCCCTCAGGTGTAGATAGAGAGTGAGTGGAGAGTTTGGTAGAGCTTCGCAGCCAAAGATGCCATGCTAAAACAGAAGGTGAACATTTCTATTTATTGAAGTTTGGTGAAAGGTCAGGTGCATAGTTCACATGATATATGGATAAGTCTTGTTGAGTTGAAATATTTCTAGAAGGTGGATAACTAGAAAGTACTATACTGATATGGCAATGTCTGAGGAAGGGCTACACTGATGATGAGGTAGGAGATCACGACCTATTAGTGGCATGGTTATCGCCTCTTAAAATGTTGAAGCGGTAGGAAGCGTGGCCTATCTCACACGATCTTTTGCTGTCGTTCATCATATTCTTCTATGGTATGACATTGCAATACCCCTTATTTATGAGTAATTATTTTATATTAAATTTCCTTGTGAGTTAATTATATAAAATAAAGGAAGTTGAAGTAAATATAACTTGAAGTGATTTAAGAGATAATATTTACTGAGTTTTTCATATTTATTGTTAATTGAATGTAAATAATGTAATATCATGTTTTGGTTGCGTCATTGTGCTTTAAGAGACGGTTATGACTTATATTCCAATCGATTTATCATTTAAGAGTTAATATGACGTTGGAACATGAAATATTAAATGATCCAATGGATACCAGTTTAGAAGGCACGATGAGTCTCGAAATGGTTAAGCTAGTCAAAATGAGTACCAAGTTGTATGTTTGGGTTCCGGGGCTCTTTTGACTGATTATAACTTAAATATGATGTTACGAGTCATTTTAATTGTGTAGTAGCATTTAAAGTTTGACTTAATGTATTTAGGTATTTAGTCTTGCAAGAGAATTTATTTCTCATTTATGTTTCTAAATCTAGAGAGAGTTAGAGAGAAGTGAGAGCTTGAGAGAAAGAAGAGAGAATAAGAGATTTGGTGATTTGGCCTTGGAAATCATTTCAATGAGCAAGAATCTAAGACTAGAATCTTGAGGCAAGTTTCTAACTTGAAAATATGTATGATTGAGCGTGAATAATTTATATATACAGTTGAATTCTTGAGATTGAACCATTTATGGATTTTGATGATTTTGTTGTTTAAATCCTTACACTTTGACTTAGACATGATGTGAGTGGAACATATTAGTTAGTTGTTGTGTAGAAATGATTTGGTGAAGCTATATATGAATTATGTTAGGATTTAATAGAAGAAATAGGATTTCGATATTTATGGTTCATAATAACCCATAGCCCCAACTGGGCATCTCGACCAAGGCGAATCGATTCGCCTTCCCTAGTGAATCGATTCGCTGAAATGGTGGCTACGGGTCTGGGAAATCGAATCGATTTGGGATGAGATAGGAGATTAGTTTTCTCAGCCGAATCAATTCTCTTTTAGAGCAAATCGATTCGCTATCAAGGGAGAATCGATTCGGCCCTAGACAAATCGATTCGGAAATCCTGCTGTTTAAGGTAGTTTTCCAACTTGGTTTTTAGTCCTTTTATTTTAGGTTTAAGGCTTAGGAACCTTCTATGATGAAGTAATATAGAGTATTAAGGTCTTATACTTGGGGGATTAATACCCTAGGTTAGTATGGGATTATTCGGGCTTGTTTCGGGGATTGATTAATATAACTTAATGTCTCATTTTGTCTAGGGAGCGAGTTTGGAACTAGGGTAGAGTTGGATAGTGTTGTTGTGAACTTTTGGAGGCTATTATGGAAAAATTATACTTGTATCTTATATTGTTAGGCCCATATGGTTTTGTGAATAAGAAATGTACATTTTTATATTGGCATATCTTGTGATTTTGGCATGCATTTAGATACCTCTCTAAATGCTATCATAAGGGAAGTTATGAGAATGAGGTAAATCCCCTGAATAGTGAATGAAGGGAGAATATAGTCCTCACCCATAGGACCGGTGGTTACATTTTGTGGTTTCTTATTCGAAGTGAGGTAATTCCGAGTGTGGTTATGACTCACTATCAAAGTTATATGGCTTCTTCCCACGTGACGCGATTTAGGGTGCCCAGGGGGTCTTGATTGTAGGCCCTGGAAGATGTTAGCATATAGGGGCGCATCCAGTGGGGTGACTCCCGGAAGGATGGTCATAGAATCGTTACAATATGATTGAAACTATTCTTACGAATATGGCATTTCATAAAAATTAGTAATGCATTTATAAATCAACAATATGGCATAAGATTTCCCAATGTTAAATGGACTTGTGAAGTTATACTTTATGAATTGGCAATTTAGCATGTTTAAAATGGAATTTAGCTATTTCTATTAAATTGATGAGTAGTTTAACTTAATGAGATGGTATGGTGCTAAGATGTGTACTTGGACGAGAGGTGAGGATAATTTTTATATTAAAGAGTGACCTTATCCTACTTATGATGTTAGCATTCATAACTGTTATGCATTTTATTCACACGTATATCATTTCAAGCCGGGCCCTGGCCCATTTATATTTGTCTTTCTTGTGTGGTTCTTATATATATTTTGGTGCTTCGCTGCAAGGGCGCCCGTTTTGATCTTTCTTTCCCAGTGTCAAGGAGATAAACCATTTTTGTGGATGTTATAGGACTTTTGTAATAGACGTATCAATCTTTTATATCATCTAGTTATGATCAGTCTGTACATTCGGGGATGTTGCCCCAATTATTCTTCACACTTGCTGTAATACTTGGTGTAACCGTTTGTATTAGTCTGTTAACTGACAGCTCATTTGGTTATGTTTTGTTGAATGGTTATTAAACTATTACATGTCTTCATATATATATCCAACTTCTATTATAAATTGGATTGTCGAGACTATTTTTATTAAACTTTTAAAATTATTTGACATCCTCTTTATAATATACTTGGTGGTTATCTCTTACTATTATTTATGCGACACTAATGTTAAGAATGGACCATTTATGATCCCCGTAATTATTGGATTATCGGGCTGGCCACCTCTTATTTTAATAAGCGGGGTGTCACAGGTGGTATCAGAGCCTCAGGTTCTATAGTCCTTCAGATCTATGCGGACTTATAACATTCTACCGTAGCGTTCTTCGATGTAGGGCCATATTATTAGGACTATTTTGTTTATCTGCGTTTTCAATTTTCCCATAAGGATAAATTGTTTTAACTGTACATTGATTCAGTTGATTTTTATTTCAGATGCCGCTTAGACGAGGTCTCCCGACAAGGGTAAATCGAGTTGTAGAGGATGTAGAGCCCCCACCACCGCAGGGAATGATGTAAATCGAGGCGTAGGTGGCTAACATTGTTGCCCAGCAGTTAACACTGCAATGACCGCTATGGCATAAAAACTTCCACAAGCCCAACAAGCGAATGCACCGGAGGTTCAAGCCCATACGGGACCCTCTGCATGGGAAAGAGTTAGGGAATCCTTCCTGAAAGGTCACCCTCCGTAATTTCAAGGTGGTGTTGATGTGATTGTGGCAAATAAATGGAAGAAGGATATTCAACACCATCTTTGAATGGTGGAGTGTAGCAGGGAGCAAAAACATATTATCGCCACTTTTAAACTCGTAGGAGTATCCCTACAATGGTGGGAGTCGGTGATAACTCCAGAATAAAGAGATATCATGACTATCTCGGAATTCTGGTTTTAGTTTGATAAAAAGTATTTTCCTCTAGCAATCCAGAAGGAAATGATGAGCAAACTTTAGGATGTTGTTCAAGGGGAGCGATCAGTGGCGGAATATGATAAGGAATTTACACGTCTAGCGAACTTTGTGTAAGATGAAGTAATTCCAGAAGAAAGGAAGATTTCTAAATTCATTGGGGGTTTGAATTGGAGGATAATGCAACACTTGTTGGTGAATCTAGCTTTGCAAACATTTGGTGATGTGATAAATGCAGCTTTACTCCATTGCCAGGATCACCACCTTCATTTGAAAGGGAGTAAGAAGATCGGAGACTATAGCCAATCTAGTAAGTAAGGAGGAAATGGCACAAGTATAGCCCTACCACCGCCACAACAGTCTGGGAATAAGCAGAAAGAGTTGAACCTCCATCAAGAGGACTCGACTAACAAATAACGTTTTAGAAGTTTTAACTTTGGCGGAGGTGGTTTTAGGCACGATCAGGGTGCTTAGTAGCAGCAGTTAGGCCAACCAGGCCAAGAAGGCAGAGGGAATAATGTAGGTTGAGTCCATTAGGGCTAAGGTGATGGGCATTTTTGGAAAAACAATTGGGGATGACATCTAGAAAATTTCACGGGTCATTATTTTTAGTGCAGTGAACATGGTCACATGAGGAGGGTTTGCCAATAGTTGAATGGGGGACAGTTTCCTAGAGGTGCTCAGAATTCGCAGGTATATCCACATCCTCCAGCACCTATTCCATCCGTCCCTCTATAATGGGGACAATTTTAGTATGGGGGTGTGTATAATATTTCAGGATGCTTTGTTTCCTCCAGCACCGCATGTATCGCCAGATATTGAGGGTAAGTTTCCCATTCACGGGTATGTGGGTCAAGTGTTATTTGACATAGTATCAACACATTCATTTATGGCTATGCATTTTGTTCATTTGATGGGTTTGATTAAGTATTTCGAGAGTACCTTTACTAGTGTGGAGTCTTCCATATGTGATGGTTCACTTATACTCTTTTTTGTAAAAAGGTAGGAATAGACCTTAGTAGTTTGCATTTTGAGGCCAATTTGCTTGTCCTAGACATGGTCGGGTATGATGTTATTTTAGGCATGGACAGGTTAGTAAAATACTGTGCTATGATAAATTTTTATGGGAGGAGTATAGTCTTTGCCATTTCGGGGGAAAAAGGTTTTTGGTGGCTATGCCTCTTTCGAAGGGAGGTTTGAGGATGCACTTGTATTGTATTGAGGAAGTGACTTTACGAGAAATATTTATTTCCCTTGATTTGATTCCTGTTGTTAAAGAATTTAGAGATATCTTTTAGGAAATTATGGGCTTACCTCCAAGTCGTGAGATTGAATTTGTAATTTATTTAGCGCCGGGAACTAGGTATTTTGTGCGAACTCCATACCATATGGCTCCTTTGAAAATGAGGGAGTTAAGGGATCAAATTCAACAACTGTTAGGGCAGGGGTTTATTCGGCATAGTACGTCGCCATAGGGTACTCCTGTGTTATTTTTGAGGAAGAGGGATGGTTCCCTTCGGTTGCGCATTGATTATCATGAATTGAATACGGTAACCATTGGGAATAAATACCCGTTACCCCGAATCATTGATTTTTTTGATCAGTTATCATCAACTATGAATTCGAGAGCACTACGTGTCGAAAACTACATTCTTGACCAGGTACGGGTCTTATGAGTTTTTGGTTATGCCTTTTGGGCTAACTAATGGTCCTACTGTATTTATGGACCTTATGAATCGAGTATTTCAGGACTTCCTAGAAAAAAATTTCATAGTGTTTATTGACGACATTCTAGTATATTCTAGGACTGAACTTGGTCATGTCGAACACTTGCGACTGGTCCTATCGACACTATAAGATCATCAACTTTATGCTGTGTTCAAGAAATGTGGCTTTTGGTTAAAGGAAGTACAATTTTAGGGGCACATTGTGATGGCTGAGGGTATTTTTGTAGACCCATACAAAGTTACAGCAGTGAGGGAATGGGGTCATCCCATGACTCTAACTGAGATCCGTAGTTTTTTGGGTTTAGCGGGTTACTATCACCGTTTCATTTTTCCAAAATTATGGTCCCTTTAACGAACATAACCCGGAAGGGAGTACAATTTGTTTGGGATGATTCCTGTCAGCTAGATTTCGATGAGCTGAAGGACAAGTTGACAACTACTCATGTACTCGCGTTGCCAAGACTGGGAGTGGACTATTTAGTCTTCACAGATGCGTCTCTATAAGGATTGGGAGGTGTGTTGCAATAGGAGCATAGGTCCACTGCATATGCATCTCGTAATCATAAGCCCCATGAGAAGAATTATCCTGTGCATGATTTGGAGCTTGCCACGGTAGTGTTCGGCTTGAAAATATGAAGGCATTACCTCCTAGGTGAGAAGTTTAGTCTTTTCATGGACCACAAGTCGTTATAATATTTGTTCTCTCAGAAGGGTCTAAATATGAGGCAATGTCAGTGGTTAGAATTCATGAAGGACTATTAATTTGATACCCATTATCATCCGGGAAAGGAAAATATAGTAGCTGACGCGCTGAGTCGTAAACCAGTGGGGAAACTAGCGGAGGTGTATGTGGAAAGAACTTAGCCAGGAGGATGATGTAGCAAGAGAATTTCTTCCAGTGTTGATCGTTACGCCTGCTATTGTGATGGGAGTCGTAAAAGCGCTAGGAGGGGACAAGGACTGTCAAGATCGGGTACACAAATTATTGATCGAGGGAGCAGAGTCCTACTCTATTAATTCTGAGGGTGGATTACGTTTCCACGAAATACTTATAGTCCCGAAGGAGGGAGACTTGAGACGTGCTGTCATGACGGAATCTCGTGGTTCAAGATTTTCACTACACCTGGGTGGAGATAAAATGTACCAAGATATGCGCCGCCAGTCTTGGTGGGCGAGAATGAAAAATGATATTTTTGAATTTGTTTCCCAATACGCCACTTGTCAATTGGTGAAAGTGGACCACCAGAAACCGACTGGATTATTGCAACCGTTGGAAATACCGGTGTGGAAATGGGAGAGTATCTCCATGGATTTTGTCATGGGATTGCCGACATCATAAATAGGTCATGATTCTTTTTGGGTTATCGTTGATCATTTGACCAAATTGGCAAACTTCCCATCAGTACGGATGAATCATAATACGACACATTATGCCCAACTCTTTATTGCGAAAATTATGAAACTCCACGGGGTGCCTATAAATATAGTCTCAAACCGAGATCATATTGTTGTATCCCATTTTTTGCGAAGTTTCCAAGAAGCGATAGGGACTGAATTGCGGTTGAGTACATCATACCATCCGTAAAATGATGGGTACATGGAGAGAGTTAATTAAATGTTGGAGGATATCCTTCGAATGCGCTTAGTTAAGTTTAGAGTAGGATGGTAACAAGATCTTCCATTGGTCGAATTTGCATACAATAATTCATACCAATTCATGATCTGTATGGCACCGTATGAAGAATTGTATGGACGATCATGTCGATCACCTGTTTTTTGGTTAGAAGTAGGAGACAATAAGATCCTTGAACCTGAAATGATCTAAGATACCTCTTCAAATATTGAGCTCATTCAAAACCTCATACGAATTGCGTAAGATCGTCAGAAAAGCTATGATAATGCGAATCACAGGCATGTGGAGTTGGAAGTGGGAGACCAAGTTTTAGTGCGGGTATCCCCGATGAAGGATGTAATGCGATTCGGGAAGAAGGGAAAACTTGCACCATGCTATGTAGGCCCTTTTCCCGTTTTTGTAAAGTTAGGCCCCATAGCATGTCAACTTTCTTTGCTAGAATGCCTATGAAAAATTCATGACGTGTTCCATATTTCATATTTGAAGAAGTATAAAAGATGTGAGGGAGCTCATTAGCACATTCCGTTGGATGAAATCGAGTTACAACTCAATATTTCATACGAGGAACAACCGGTTACTATTTTAGAATATGGAGAGCGTAGACTAAGATAAAAAGTGGTACCATTGGTTCGAGTCCAGTGGGGATACCATAATGCCGAGGAATCAACTTGGGAACGAGAGGATAGTATTAGAGACAAGTACCCACACCTCTTTTTACAAGGTATGCCTAAATTTTGAGGACAAAATTCCCTTGTAGGGGGGGGTATCTAATACCCATTATTTATGAGTAATTATTTTATATTGAATTGCGTTGTGTGTTAATTATATAAAATAAAGGAAGTTGAAGTAAATATTACTTTAAGTGATTTAAGAGATAATATTTACTGAGTTTTTCATATTTACTGTTAATTGAATGTAAATAGTGTAATATTATATTTTTGTTGCGTCGATGTGCTTTAAGCGGCGGTTATGACTTATATTGCAATCGAGTTATCATTTAAAAGTTAATATGATGTTGGCAAATGAAATACTGAACAGTACTCTGAATGTCAGTTTAGAGGGCACGGTGAGTCCGGAAAAGGTTAAGATAGTCAAAACGAGTACTAAGTTGTATTTTTGGGTTCCCGGGCACTTTTGATCGATTATAACTTAATTATGATGTTACGAGTCATTTTAATTGTGTAGTAGCATTTAAGGTTGGACTTAATGTATTTAGGTATTTTCATCTTGCAAGAGCATTTATTTCTCATTTATGTTTCTAAACCTAGAGAGAGTTATACAGAAGTGAGAGATTGAGAGAAAGAAGAGAGAAGAAGAGATTTGGTGATTTGGGCTTGGAAATCGTTTCAACGAGCAAGAATCTGAGACTACAATCTTGAGGCAAGTTTGTAACTTGCAAATATGTATGATTGATGTGAATAATTTGTATATATAGTTGAATTATTAAGATTGAACCATTTATGGATTTCTATGATTTTGGTGTTTAAACCCTTATATTTTGATTTAGACATGATTTGAGTGGGATTTATTAGTTAGTTGTTGTGTAGAAATGATTTGGTGAAGTTATATATGAATTATGTTGGGATTTAATAGAAGAAATAGTCTTTGGGTATATAGGGTTCATAACAACCCGTATCCCCAACTAGGCATCTCGACCAGGGTGAATTGATTGACCCTCCCTAGCGAATCGATTCGCTGAAATGGTTGCTACAGGTCTGGGAAACCGAATCGATTCGGGTTAAGTCCGAATCGATTCGGACCGAGGCATAAGGTTGGTTTTCTCAGCCGAATCGATTCGCTTTTTGAGCGAATCGATTCGCTAGCAGGGGTGAATCGATTTGGCCTTAGGGGAATCGATTCGGAAATCCTACTGTTTTAGGATAGTTTTCCAACTTGGTTTCTAGTCCTTTTCTTTTATTTTTAAGGATTAGGAACCTTCTCGTATGAAGTAATGTATAGTATTATATTCTTATATTTGGGGGATTAATACCCAAGGTTAGTATAGGAGCTTTCAGGCTTGTTTCGGGGATTGATCAATAGAACTTAATGTCTCATTTTGTTTAGGGAGCGAGTTTGGAACTACGGCAGAGTTGGATAGTGTTGTTGTGAACTTTCGGAGGCTATTATGGGGTAATTATACATGTAGCTTATATCATTAGGACCATATGGTTTTGCGAATAAGAAATGTACATTTTTTATATTGACATATCTTGTGATTTTGGCATGCATATACATACCTCTCTAAATGCTATCATAAGGGACGTTACGCGAATGAAGTGAATTCACTGGCTAGTGAATGCAGGGAGAATATAATCCTTGGCCATAGGACTGATGGCTATGTTGTTAGGTCGTTTATTCGAAGAGAGGTAATTTCGGGTATGGTTATGACTCCCTATCGAATGTATATGGCCGCTTCCCACGTGACGCGATTTAGGGTGCCTAGGTGGTCTTACTTATAGGCCCTGAAAGATGGTAGCATTTAGGGCGCATCCAGTGGGGTGACTCCCAGAAGGATGGTCTTAGAATCGTTACAATATGTTTGAAGATTTTATTATGAATGTGGCATTTAATAAATGAGTAATGCATTTATAAATCACATGTATGGCATAATATTTCCCAATGTTATATGGACTTGTGAAATTATACTTTATGAATTGGCAATTTAGCATGTTGAAAATGGAATTTAGCTATTTCCCTTAAATTGACGATTAGTTTAGCTTAATGAGATGGTATGGTGCTAGGATGTGTACTTAGATGAGAGGTGAGGATGATTCTTATATTTAAGAGCGAACTTATCCTGCTTATAATGTTAGCATTCATAACTGTTATGCATTTTATTCCCACGTATATCATTTTAAACTCGGACATGACCCATTTATACTTGTCCCTCTTGTGTGGTTCTTATATATATTTAGGTGCTCCTCTGCAAGGGTACCCATTTTGATATTTCTTTCCCAGTGTCAAGGAGCTACAACATTTTTGTGGATGTTGTAGGACTTTTGTAACAGGTGCATCAAACTTTTGTATAATCTAGTTATGATCAGTCTGTACATTCGGATGTGTTGCACCAGTTATCCTTCACACTTGCTGTAATACTTGGTGTAACCATTTGTATTAGTCTATTAATCGACAACTTACTCGGTTATGTTTTGTAGAATGGTTATTAAACTATTACATGTCATTATATATATATATATATATATATATATATATATATATATATATATATATATATATATATATATATATATATATCCACCTTCTGTTATAAATTGGATTGTCGAGACTGTTTTTATTAAACTTGTAAAATTATTTGACATTCGCTTTCTAATGTACTTGGTGGTTATCTAGTACTATTATTTATGCGCCAATAATGCTAAGAATGGACCCTTTATGATCCCCGTAATTATTGGAGTAGCGGGTTGGACACCTCTTATTTTAATAAGTAGGGTGTCACAGACATCTAGTCCATGCGTCATATCTTCATAGAATTTCCTACATTTGGCATATCATTAAGACCCTAAGCCTCAATTCTAGGAGTTTTAGAGAATTGGTGTTAGGGCTTTATTTATGTCATGAAGCCATGATTATGCATAAGTTGGAAAATAACTCTTCTCTTTGGGACATAGCCAGCTGTCGTGGCCTTTTTGTGTGATGTTTAGACTTTAAGTTCCCTCTTATATAAATGGGGAGGAGGTCGTGGACTCATTACGTTACCCAAGTATTGAGAGCAGTTGATCAAGGTGATTTAGGCGATTTCAGGTTTTGTTTCTTCTCCGACAAATTCATCCATTCTCAGGAAAAGTATCAATTATTTTAGGTTGGTTTTCCTCCACTTCTTCTTTGATTCTTGCATAGATTCAAACCATAAGTATGTTATCATGCCTTTTCATGTTTGTTAGATTACCTATTTCTCAATTTTTCCTTTTCTATAGAAAAGTTTGGTTAGGATTTTGTTTAACCCTTAGTGAGTTTGAATGCACAATTTGGTCTCATTGAACTACTAAATTTGTTTATCTTTCCACCTACCTTTGATTTTGTAATAATTGAGTTGTGTATAGGGTAAGAACGATCTTTCAACATGGATTAATTTTGACATTTTAATAAATGGCTTTATGGTTCCTGTTAAAGTTTGGCCTGGCCATGTTTGGATTTGACACTTGTTTTTTGTTTCTAGAAATTGAAAGTGGGTATTTTTTTGTATTAAGGAGTTTTTAGGGTCAAGTTTTGGTTAGGTTTTTTCTTAGGACCCACTTATTCTTGTAAATGCCCAAGAACATAAAATGAATACTCATTGGAGTTCTTGGCCAAAAACCCATTGGTTGGGGGGGGGGGGGGGATCATATCTTCGATGTTCAATTTATTAAACCACTACTATTTATTCCCTAAGTCACGACTAGTTGTGTACCTTAAACATACGGCTACGACATGTTACCGTCTCTTATTTTTTCCTATGGATACATCCTATAACCCTGCATTATGTTTACCATGGTAGCGACCTTCATTATTCCCTGATGAACTTTTATTTTTCCAATTTTATTTTTCTTTGTTAACTATTTTTTATAATATCAGGGTCTCTATTTATGAGGAAATTTCTTATAAGATTTTATTTCATGTAATTCGATCATAATAGTTGTGTCCCTCTAACTGTGGAGCCCACTCTAATTTTAGAAGTACTCTTTGCATCCTTGTGTATTGGATACTTAGGAGTACTTGTAAGACTTATGGAATAGGTAATTTGGTGTTCCCCCTTCCACGGTGTTGCATATTAAAACATTTAAAACAAGTGGGCACTTGTAAGCTAAAGAACTGCCAAAACTATGCACAAACATATTCCAACTCCACAACATCTTTTCACTGTAGGGATCCAATGGAGGATGAAAAAAGAGTTCAAATAATGAAGGAACATAAATGTTCAACCAACAACCAATCCCAATATAGAGAGATGTCATGACAACGACAAAAGTTCATGCTGTAGAAACTAAGAATGTTGAGGTTGGTTCATCTGGACGCAACAATGAGTCAATGAGGGAGCCCATGTCCCTCCACCATACTTGTATAATGAGAAAGGAATGGTTGTGTAGACCCTATCCTAGGACAATCCAAGCACCGCCTTAGGTCTCCAACACTCACTCGTTCACTGTAAACTCCAGGTCATATTCTGAGTACCGATTTAGAGGCCCTCTTATGATCCCGAACCCCATTTGACTCTGGTCAACTCTTCGACTTGATCTAAACTCAATAAATATTCTAAGAGCTCCGAATTATGATTCTAAAAGCCTATCCCATGAGCGAATCAACCTTGTAGTTCGAACAAATGTTCCATTTGACTCCAGAAGGTCATTGGGTGCTTCTGGGTCTCATTTCACCTTGGTCAACACTCCAAAGCGAGATAATCTCAATGAAATATCAAAGGCCACTGAATTACCTTTCCAACGGTCTCATTTCATAGGAATGATATGTTTTCCTCTAAAAAAAAATCTCCTATTTAGAGACCATCTAGTGCTTTCGAGCCCCGGTTGACTTCGATCAACTACCCAACCCAAAAGTGTCTCAATGGATTATTAAAGGTCTCTTAATTCATTTTAAATGGTCCACCCCATGTGCGATTCGAGCTTAAAGTTTGCTTTTTATGCCAATTGTTCTAAAAAATGTTCAAAACTGCCTATCGGCACCCTTAACACCCTGCCTATCAACAAAGTGTACTTTTCCTAGCCCAAAAAGGTAGGCCCATGACCAATAGGCCGGTCAAGACCTATGACGATTGACACCCCCTTAACCCTATAAATAAGGGCCATGTCCTCACCTTAATAAGGGACAGAAGGGAACCCTCTCAGAAAGTCCAAAAACGTTACCCTTGAATTCAGAGTCTCTTATTTCCTAAAAAGCCCATTTTCACACATTTTCTTCCATCACTTCCTTACCTTACTTAGAAAAACTACCCCACCGCTTCGTACCATTTCAAGATCAGTGTATTAGCATTTCAAGATCTGCAATAGGCATTCAAAATGAGGTCTACTTCTCCATCCCTTTTCTCTAGCCTTTTCTTTTTCTTTTTATTTATCTTATTTTTATTTTTATACTTTTGTTCCATTATGTCACATCCATTAATCTATACTCTTTATTAGTAGTATTTCACATAACCTATTTTAATAAAAGCTACAAGACGAAAAAAAGAGGGTTCATCCATCAAATCCATAAGTGGGATTACTTTCCACACTCTCACTCTAAAAACACTTTCTCTGCACATACATAAGAGAAATCTCACATTTGGATTTATGGGTTGAACCCCACCCCTTTGCTAATTCAATTCCTACCTTTTTCATGTTAATATACTCCTTTTATGCCTTATATATATATATATATATATATATAGATATATATATATATATATAGAGAGAGATCTACACTCCTACATACTTGTGGCTCGTCTGACGTGTATATTCGCACTTTCATAGTGATTTTTGATTCGACGAACACTTACATCATACATTTTTATCAATTATTTTTCGAAATACTCCTACGAATTAATCCAATCCGTCCCTCCCATAATGTTAGTTGGGTGATTCCATTCTACCACCATTTATATTATACACATGTACATACACGTCACGAAGTCAAAGGAGAAGATTGACATTAACCCATGAGAGACCGAAAGGGTGGAATGCGTCTCTAACACATTCCTATTCTGTAACTTACTCCTCAGACCCTAGATGCCGTTCTCTTGAGGCGACAATTTTATTTTGACCATTTTGTGAAACATAGGCGGGCGAATCTATCTCTTTACATTTCCCCCCATATGAAAGCGATCGACACCCACGTATCCACGTGCGTCGGAGGAAATATGACCTCGCATAGGCACAGTGGCGACTCCGCAGGAGATATGATTTTAAGAGGACTAAAATCTATTTCCACATGGGTTTTATTCTTTGTTCTCCTGATTTTCTACATGTGTATATATGATCCTACATGTATATTCCTTTTACTCCTTTTCTTATTTTATTTTTATTCCTACCTCATACTTATCTCCACCATGATCTCTCCTCATGTATATATCACCTTGCGCTCACTTGCACATCCTCACTTCACACACTTATATATATTCTCCATGCTCACTTCACAAACTTACACTTGCATATAGTTTCCCCTCCACTCGCATGCCACACACACCACTTGTAAATTGTCCATGCTTTGCTTCACCATCACACACCCACAATTTTCTCACTTATATATATGTCCATGCTCACATACACATCTCATACACCACTTGTAGTTGATCCATGATTAGGATCACTAGAACACACATTCACTTGTATATGTTCACATGATTACTCACACTAATCCCATGTCACTCTCTCACCTTACACACATCACCCACTTGTATATTCAGATGTTTCCTTATCATTATGCTTAGTATAGTCTTCAAGATCATTGATAGACTTACTTTTCATAATTCTTGTATATTCTCCCTCATTAGTGTAGTACTCCATTCACTTAGCATGAAAATGAAAGATCTCTCTCCATTATATACTAATTATGACACATGCATTTTTTAACACTACCTTAGCAGAGCATGGCAATATGGACCAAAATTTTGTCCCGTACCGGGGGGTCACTTTGTGATGGGTGATGACTTCACTAGGGTGCGACTAACCTAAATGATATGACTCTCATCTTCTATTGTCCTCGTGTAACACCCCGACCGAAATTATAGGTTACCAATGGTCAATCCGGTCCGACCCGAGCATTAGGTGTGAAGTGCAATGAAACATCCTACATAAGGTTTCTAGTCGGTTTTTTTTAATTAACATTTCACTTGTTTAGCATTCAATATACATTTAAGTGAATATATGTGAGGGACATGTGGTAAGTGTCCCCGAATCCATGCATACAAAGCTACTAACGTAAAATAAAAGATAACACTAACCTGTATAATGCTTGTAAAATACGGAATCACACCTAATTTGCCGTAATAAAGACAGGAGAATGATAAAAATTCCCAACAATGCAATATAAAATTGAACGGTAGAAATAAGACTCTAACAAGTTATATCTATGTGCACATGCAACTAATATATATATATATATATATAAATATATATATATAGACACACACACACACACACACACTCACACACACACACACACTCACAGATAGACATACCTAGGTTTATGAAACAACTTTTATTCCAAAAATATTACTTATCCCGATTAATTAACCTTAATCTTGTAAAAGAATTTTCCCTTTATTTGACTTGAGATTTATTTTTTGATTTAACACAACCAATCAAATAATTTTAAACAATATCCTTTGTTGAAGGAAAGCCATTACTTTTACCGAAATTTCCTTATTACTCATGCCAAACTTATCTAGTATTTTCATAGAAAATCACCTTTCAACGCATGCGAATAGTGTGTTAGAGAATACTTATTTTTCTTTGTAAGTTTTTCATTAACACATTTGTGTGTATATGTTAAACCTCTCTAGGTTTCTTCAATACCCATTTAATCCTTTCACTTTACCATTCCTTTATGTTTTATGTACGTTAATCAATTATTACATTACTCGTCCACCTTATCCTTTACCAGAACATTTATGAATTCATTCAAATTATGTTGTCTTTTTAACATATTCACAACACAACCCATTTCTTGATACGTTCCATTTTCATTATCTTTTCCTAGGAATCCTCCAATAAAAACATACTTTGTAATCTCCACACCGCCGACTATGATACCATGTGCGATAGCGAGTGATTTTGGGTCTTTTGCCCCGGGATCTGGACCCTCCCTAATTATCCTAGTGTCATCATTGATGTTTTTTAACATTTTTCAAATGTCCACATTATTTCACCTTTTTCTTTTTTCAAACCGAAGCCTAAACTTGGGGTTTCACCCGAACTTGTGCTACACTTTAAAATCAACATTTCTTGTTCTTTTTACTCTAGCATTGATTTTATCCCTCAAATCATATTCATTTAGGAAAATTTTTTGTAATGCCTTTTCAAACATTTTATTTTAAAAAATGCTCCATTTTACCCTTTTATTTCCAAACTTGTCCCTTTTCTCCATTTTCTAGAGTGTTATACCCCAAAATACCGTTAAGTTATCCACACTAAATTCTTAAGTGTTTTTAGCTCATTAAAATTTATTTAACACTTTTGGAGTAACACATAACTCAAGATGGAAATCTCTTTATTTCATTACTTTTTTTAAGAAATCATTGAACATCTAAGACTACTTTATAATAAAAATACCCTTTTCTTTATTAATATATGTAGTCTTGAGACCTTACCTTTTTCACATTTTCAACACCCTTTTGACACACCTTAAGGGATGAAATTTCTATTTCCTTATTCCAAGTTACGACTCCTAAAAAACCCCATTAAACTTGTTAATGTGCTTATTATCAAATTATTACAAGTTTACATGCTTGGCAAGAATGATTTTAAATCTAAATATCCAAAAAAATGATCTTAGCACGTGATTTATTCAAGAAATCCCATAATACTTGCAAAAATAAACTTTTTAAGAGTAAATGACATTTTTATTATTCAAAACTTAAACAAATGTTCAAATTTATAAAATCTCCATTTTTTCAATAAACTTTAAAACATAGTCCACCCAAAAAATCTTTAGTAAGACAAATACCATTTTCAAAATATTTTATTCCATAAAATGTTAATACCAATCTTCTCAAAATACAACATTTATTCAACATTCTTGAATCATAGTATTTTTCTCAAAAGCTTTTAAATCATTTATAAACCATTTACACAAAACCTTAATAAGTCATATTCTTACTCATGTATGCATTATACTCTAACAATTCTAGCTATAACAATATTATTGTGCAAACTAGAGTCTTAATGTAAGGGTAGAGTTTTCCCACCTCAAATTTGTAATACCCCGTATTTTTATGCTATATTAATTTGGGGATTTATTAAAGTTAATGTGAATGAATTATTTAATAAAAATTCGAAAATTAATTATGTTATAATTATTAACGTGATGAGAGTTAGTAATTATGGGAAATTTGATATAGATTACTAATGAGCAAAGTAATATATGATATTGATTATATTAAATGTCATGAGTGTGTTAAATGACAATTTCAGAAATTTAAGTCGGAACGTGCTCGTGTCGCGTCGGGACTAAATTTTGATAAATAAAAAGTGAATATTTTATAAGTTGCCCGTATGGTTGTTTTTAGTGCGCCAACGCGTCCGGAAGGGTCGAGATAGTCAGGAAAGTGTACCCGGGGGTTTAGTTTGGATCTCGGGGCGTTTTTAGGCCTAATTGGTACCCCGGGAGGGCGTTTTGGACATTTCACCTTTTTGGGTAATTAAACCCACGAAAATACCTAGGGTTATATTAGATGTCGGGATTGTCATCTAGTGTTAGAAACTATAAACACAAGTGACGGCCATAGGAGAGGGAAGAAGAAAGCTTCCAAGGCAATCCAAGGCCCCAAAAGTCATCCGTTTGCACCACAACCACCACCAACGCGTAGATCGCGCAAGGGGCTACGCAACCACACCAAAAACATCTGTAAATCAGAATGTCAAAAATCCCAGGCAAGTAATTATCTTGTTATTTTCGTTGGTGCAATTTCCATATTATTTTAGGAATGATTAGAGATGAAATATATGGAAGAAAACCCAAATTGTGATAGGAATTTGTATGTAGTAAAGACTTAAACCTTATTCTGGAAGTCTCTTGTGATGTAGAGAGATAACCCACGAAATTTTGGTGTAAATAAGAAGGAAATACTGGGATAAAACAGATTGGAAACATGAGTTAGAGATTTTTAGGGTTCTTGAGTTTTAAATGAATTATGGCATGATTAATCCATGTTTAATGATGTAAATTAACATGTTTTACGTTGAAAATACCCGATATGATGATATAAGGTTAGTAGTATCAATTCTGGGGCGATTGGGATTAGAAAATATGGAATTGGTGTAAGTTTGGAGATGAAACCCGTAAATGCAATTCTGCAGATTTCGCAGACCTGCTTGATCGATCGATCGAAGGTTCGATCGATCGAGCCCTAGACCTCGGTCGATCGACCCGTCCTGGCAGACTCCTATTTCCCTTTTTAAATGAGTTAAATTCAATTTATTGTGAGATAATTCTTGGGCATCCTTAATAAAATATTTTGGGAGATAGGGAAGACCAATAGGACATGTGAATAAATTTTGGGACCCTTGGTGATGGGCTAAGAATGTATTATGGGATAATTACATAAGGGTCGGTGAATTTATGATTTAAAGAGAGAGACACGTAAGAGAGTTACTTTAGGACAAATGTGTATACGTACTGAATTTTATAATTTAGAGAATAAAGCCATGAGAGTTGTGTGGTACGTTGGAATAATATCGAATCCAGGTTAGAAACGAACCGTTATAAGTGTTTACTAAAATATGATAATATGGATAAAAGTCTTAATTATGGGATTTGAGAATATACCTAATAGGGATATGGTAATATTAGTATAGTTATATGATTGTGTATGCATAAGCTATCTATGTGTGAAAATCATGCCCACGCTACTTGCTATCCCTGAGGTTATCGCGCTGGGACTGTCTTATCTCGATGGGACCTTTATGGGGGATATTGACTTGTACCCTAGAAGATAGATGTCCTTGGTATAGGCTATCGACGTGATAGTTCAGATGGACCTAAGAGACGCAGGCATGTGCCATCCTCTTAGAGACTTGGAATCTATTCTTCTCCTCAATTTTGTTTGTGTTTGTGTTAATACAATTCAAGAGTGATTCCGATTGTATTCCCCTTAATATGAGTGATATCGGGTTTTGGATAGTAGAGTATGCCCACATCATAGTTTATTTGGGGTGCTGTTATAATATATATATTATACGAGTAGTTAATATATATATGAAATTCTGAAATTTGGAACTACCTACCTTGAATTGATATGTAGGATATGGTTGATGACTCAAATTGTAAATACTTGTTTTGAGAAAGTATAATATGACACTAGAAAACTTTATTGATTAATAAAGTTAAAATGAGAACTTTGGTTATTAATTAAAATATTCTTTTCAAACAATTATAGCGTTAAATTTTGAATCCTGCGAAATACCTAAGATAAGTTAAATCATTGGGGAAAGATAGCTTGTTACATGATGAGATAACCCATTAGGAGGGTTAGTGCGATAGGAGTGCACATTAGAAGAGAGGTGAGAATTTCTCAAGAGAGTGTCGCACTAATATGTTGTTGCATTGGCCTGTATCAATTTAAATACTTGCTAAACGTATTTTAAATCAAACACACTACCGGGCTCTGACCCGTTTCTTTTTCTCTCTCTCTCTTGTATATATATGCATGTATTAAAGGTACCCAGCCACAGGGGCGTCTTGCTTAGGATCCCTTGGAAGGAACGCGCTGTAGCTTAGGTGGGAGTTGCAGGCCTCTTGATTAGACGACTTCGTTCATTCGGATCCACTCTTAGTACTTTCATTTAGTTGGGCATGTGTAGCTCTTTCCATTATTCCGTTGTTATTGGACATTTGTATTTCAGTTATTTCCAGTATTGTTACTGTGGGATTTATTCAGTTTGGATGTGTGATTTTAGATTTCGTATGTGGACATTCGATTGACGAATGTATTACATTAATTAGACTATGTTGCAGAATTTAAATGTCGTGTGATTCTTACTTATTGAATGCGGTTAACTAAAATAAATAAATAATTTTGCTTTAAATAAAATTTGGAAAGTTATGTATGAAAATGGTTTTGACACTTAGCTTAATTATTTAGGGTGTTAAATTGGAAAATTTATTTTTTCTCGACAGTGATGCTGAGAATGAACCAACTGTTTACCTTGATTTAATTTAATAAAGGAGTGATCGCCCGATATTTAATTAGGCGGGGTGTCACAGGTGGTATCAAAGCATCAGGTTCCAGTGTCCTTTAGGATCTGTGCGGCCTATTATGCTTTCAGCGTTGCTTTCTTTGATATAGAGCCCTAAATACTATGAATGTTGTGTTCATCTCTATACATTGGGAATTCGTGCTTCTGCGATTTGTTTATTTGAATGATGAACTCATCCAAATTCATTTAAATTTTCAGATGGACCATCAAGAAGAACTAGCTAAAACGGTTAAGGGAGTCAATGAGCAAGATCGACTCATACCTCAGGTATCCCCAGAGAAAGTATCAACCGCCGAGTTAGCAAGTATCGTGGCACAAGCAGTTACCACTGCAGTTTTACAATACCAAGAACGCAGCCTACAACTTAAAGGAGGCAAAAGACCTAGAGAGGTTAACCAAATGCTTGTGACTAAAGCTGACAAATGTGCGAAGACATCGAAATTGTGACAACAAACTACCCAAGACCAAGTCAGTTCTGGTCAACAACGTGGTAAAATGAAGTAGTTTCAAAAGAGGAATAAAGTTCCAAGTCAACAAGGCCGACATCGACAGCAAAAGGGTCGGAGGGGGAGTAACTTCGGAGGCCGATGTTTTGGGTGTGGTAAGCACGACCATAGGTGCCAGGATTGTCCGGAGGGGATAGGGGCCCACAACAGCAGGGTGCCCGTAATGATCCACTTTTTCCAATCGCTCTCCCAGCACCAACTCAGGTACTAGGCCTGCCAACCTTTCCAGTAGCTCCAGTGCAGCAGGGGCAGTTACAGTACAGACATATCTATAATGTCCACGAGGCAGCCGCCCCACAGGCACCACCTGCGATTTGGGGTATGTTTTCTATCCATGAAACTTTGGGTCAAATTTTGTTTGTTACTGGGACAACGCATTATTTTATAGCTATATATTATGCGAAGGCGTTAGGGTTGTTAGCCACAGTAGAGAGCAAAGTGACGTGTGTGGACTCACCACTGGGGAGTGGGTCACTTATTTTCTTTATATGCCGAGGAGTGGGGGTAGAGATTGGTAGCTTGGTATTACCTGCAGACATGTTAGTCTTAGACATACACGAGCATGATGTTATTATTGGTATGGATTGGCTCGCAGCTTATAGAGCCATGATTGATTTCTTCGGTGGGAGAATTATTTTTGCCATTCCGGGGCAAGAGATGTTTGTAGTGGCGATGCCTCGCCCAGAGAGAGGTTCGACCGCTCATTTATATTAAATAGAGGAGGATACCTTTAATGAGGTTGAAATTCCATTAGACTCGATTCCAGTTGTTCGTGAGTATCTCGATGTGTTTCAGGAAATACTAGGCCTACCCCCAGTCGAGAGATAGACTTTGTTATAGATTTATTGCCAGATACGAGACCTATAGCACGCGCACCGTACCGTATGGCTCCGGCAGAGATGCGAGAGCTACGAGATCAGATAGAGCAGCTGTTAGGTCAGGGCTTCATTCGCAGGAGTACCTCACCTTGGGGCGCTCCAGTTTTGTTTGTGAAGAAGAGAGATGGTTCACTGAGATTGTGTGTGGACTACCGAGAGCTAAACAAAATCACGATACGGAATAAATATCTGTTACCTCGAATCGATGATCTATTCGACCAGTTGAGGGGAGCAGCTTTCTTTTCGAAGATAGATCTGAGGTTGGGGTACCATCAGCTACGTATTAGGGAGCAGGATGTTTCGAAGACTACTTTCTTGACGAGATATGGGTCTTATGAGTTTCGGGTGATGCCGTTCGGACTCACAAATGCTCCATCCATTTTCATGGACTTGATGAACCGAGTATTCAGAGAGTTCTTGGATCAGTTTGTCATCATTTTCATAGATGACATTTTGATATATTCACACTCCAAGGAGGAGCGTGCCGAGCATTTGAGGAAGGTTCTTCAAACCTTGCGAGAGCATCAGTTGTATGCTAAGTACGAGAAGTGTGGATTCTGGTTGCGAGAGGTACAGTTCTTGGGGCATGTTGTTTCTGAACAGGGGATAGCAGTTGACCCGAGTAAAGTGTCGGCGGTGAGGGAATGGGGATATCCCACGACACCGACGTAAGTGCGTAGTTTCTTGGGGTTAGCTGGTTACTACAGGAGATTCATTCGAGGATTCTCCAAAATAGCGGGTCCATTGACGAACCTGACTCGCAAAGGGGTACCATATGTTTGGGATGATGCTTGTCAATTGGCTTTCGACGAGCTGAAGGACAAGCTTACTTCAGCACTAGTTCTTTCTTTACCAAAGCCGGGTGTGGAGTACTTGGTTTACACCGATGCCTGTTTACGGGGACTTGGTGGAGTACTTCAGCAGGAAGCGAATGCTATAGCTTTTGCCTTCCGCAAGCTTAAGCCGCATGAAAATAATTACCCCACCCACGACCTGAAGTTAGCAGCTGTCTTCTTTGCATTGAGGATATGGAGGCAGTATTTGTTGGGAGAGAAATTCCGTTTGTTCACATACCACAAGTCATTGCAGTACCTATTCACTCAGCAAGAGCCGAATATGTGTCAGTGCAGATGGCTAGAGTTTGTGAAGGACTACCAGTTCGATATACAGTATCATCCGGGAAAGGCCAACGTAGTTGCTAATGCGTTGAGTCGTAGACCGGTAGACGAGGTAGCAGACATCTGTAAAGCAAAGTGGAAGGAGTTGGGTAACCAGGACGCATTAGCACGTTCTTTCATATCCGTGATGTCAGTCACACCCGAGATTGTTATGAGGGTAATACAGGCCCAGACAACAGACCCATTTTTCCAGGAGCAGATTGTGCGACTTCTAGCTGAGGGTGCTGAGTCCTATTATGTTAGTTCCGATGGAGGTTTGCAGTTTAATGGGAGGTTGGTAGTTCCTGAAGGGGATGAATTACGTCATGCAGTGATGACCCAATCTCACGAGTCCTAGTTTGCAGTGCATCCTGGAGGGGATAAGATGTACCAGGATATGAGGAGGCAATACTGGTGGAGTGGCATGAAGAAGGACATTGCTGAGTTCGTGTCTAAGTGTTCTACCTTCCAGCTGGTGAAGGTGGACCATCAGAAATCGTCAGGGTTGCTTTGGCCATTGGAAGTACCCGCGTGGAAGTGGGAGAGTATTTCCATGGATTTTATTATAGGGTTGCCTACATCACAGCGGGGCCACGATTCTATCTGGGTGATTGTAGACCGTTTGACCAAGGTGGCTCATTTTCTGCCGGTGCGGATAGATTATACCACGGGTCAGTATGCTCAGCTGTTTATTGCTGAGATCGTCAGATTACACGGGGTGCCCCTGAATATTGTGTCAGATAGAGACAAGATCTTCGTGTCACGCTTTTGGGAAAGCTTTCAGGAGGCTATGGGTACTGAGTTGAGGTTGAGTTCAGCTTATCACCCACAGATAGATGGACAAACATAACGTACTAATCAGATGTTAGAGGATATGCTACGCATGTGTGTCCCTGATTTTGGAGGAGGATGGGAGCCACACCTTCCACTGGTAGAGTTTTCTTATAATAACTCATATCAGTTCACTATTGGCATGGCTCCATTTGAGGTTTTGTATGGAAGGCCTTGTCGTTCCCCAGCTTGTTGGCTCGAAGTGGGGGATAACAAGTTGCTAGGACCAGAGGTGATTCAGGAGACCTCCGCGAGGATCGAAATGATCAGGAGTCGCATTCGGGTAGCCTAGGATAGGCAGAAGAGCTACGCCGATGCGAAACGGTTCTTCCGAGAGTTTAGTGTGGGGGACCAAGTGTTATTGCGTGTATCTCCTATGAAGGGAGTGAAGAGTTTCGGGAAGAAGGGGAAGTTGGCTCTGAGGTACGTGGGACCATTTCCCATCATCGAGAGGATTGGGCCGGTTGCATATAGGTTGGGACTGCCAGAGCATTTACATCGCATCCATGATGTATTCCACATCTCGTCGTTGAGACGATATCTTCGGGATGATATGGCCCATACTCACATTGCGATAGATGAGATCGACTTACGGCTTGATAGATCTTACGAGGAGAGACCGGTGGCTATCCTAGACTATAGTAATAGAAGATTGAGGTCAAAGATAGTTCAACTTGAACGGGTCCAGTGGGAGCACCACAATGTGGAGGAATCCACTTGGGAGCGCGAAGCAGATATACGCGAGAGATATCCAGAGTTGTTTTTACCAGGTATGCCTTATTTTCCGAATTTCGGGAAAAAAATCCGTTATTAGGGAGGAAGTATGTAATACCCCGTATTTTTATGCTATATTAATTTGGGGATTTATTAAAGTTAATGTGAATGAATTATTTAATAAAAATCCGGAAATTAATTATGTTATAATTATTAACGTGACGAGAGTTAGTAATTATGGGAAATTTATCGAAGATTACTAATGAGCAAAGTAAAATATGATATTGATTATATTAAATGTCATGAGTGAGTTAAATGACAATTTCGGAAATTTAAGTCGGAACGTGCTCGTGTTGCGTCGGGACTAAATTTTGATAAATAAAAAGTGAATATTTTATAAGTTGCCCGTATGGTCATTTTGAGTGCGCCAACGCGTCCGGAAGGGTCAAGATAGTCAGAAAAGTGTACCCGGGGGTTTAGTTTGGGTCTCGGGGCATTTTTAGGCCTAATTGGTACCCCGGGAGGACATTTTGGACATTTCACCTTTTTGGGTAATTAAACCCACGAAAATACCAAGGGTTATATCAGATATCTGGATTGTCATCTAGAGTTATAAACTCTAAACACAAGTGACGTCCATGGGAGAGGGAAGAAGAAAGCTTCCAAGGCAATCCAAGGCCCCAAAAGTCATCCGTTTGCACCACAACCACCACCAACGCGTAGATCGCGCAACGGGCTACGCAACCACACCAAAAACATCTGCAAATCATAACGTCAAAAATCCCAGGCAAGTGTTTATCTTTCTATTTTCGTTGGTCTAATTTCCATATTCGTTTAGGAATGATTAGGGATGAAATATATGGAAGAAAACCCAAATTATGATAATAATTTGCATGTAGTAAAGACTTAAACCTTATTCTGGAATTCTCTTGTGATGTAGAGAGATAACCCATGAAATTTTGGTGTAAATAAGAAGGAAATTCTGGGATAAATCAGATTGGAAACACGAGTTAGATATTTTTAGGGTTCTTGAGTTTTAAATGAATTATGGCATGATTAATCCATGTTTAATGATGTAAATTAACATGTTTTACGTTGAAAATACCTGATATGATGATATAAGGTTAGTAGTATCAATTCTGGGGCGATTGGGATTAGAAAATATGGAATTGGTGTAAGTTTGGAGATGAAACCCGTAACTGCAATTCTGCAGATTTCGCAGACCTGCTTGATCAATCGATCGAGCATAGAGCTTCGATCGATCGAAGGTTCGATCGATCGAGCCCCAGACCTCGATCGATCGACCCCTCCTGGCAGACTCCTATTTCCCTTTTTAAATGAGTTAAATTCAATTGATTGTGAGATAATTCTTGGGCATCCTTAATAAAATATTTTGGGAGATAGGGAAGACTAGTAGGACATGTGAATAAATTTTCGGACCCTTGATGATGGGCTAAGATTGTATTTTGGGATAATTACATAAGGGTCGGTGAATTTATGATTTAAAGAGAGAGACACATAAGAGAGTTACTTTGGGACAAATGTGTATACCTACTGAATTTTATAATTTAGAGAATAAAGCCATGAGAGTTGTGTGGTACGTTGGATAATATCGAATCCAGGTTAGAAATGAACCATTATAAATGTTTACTAAAATATGATAATATGGATAAAAGTCATAATTATGGGATTTGAGAGTATACCTAATAGGGATATGGTAATATTAGTATAGTTATATGATTGTGTATTCATAAGCTATCTATGTGTGAAAATCATGCCCACGCTACTTGCTATCCCTGAGGTTACCGCGCTGGGACAGTCTTATCTCGATGGGACCTTTATGGGGGATATTGACTTGTACCCTAGAAGATATATGTCCTTGGTACAGGCTATCAACGTGATAGTTCAGACGGTCCTAAGAGACGCAGGCATGTGTCATCCTCTTAGAGACTTGGAATATATTCTTCGCCTCAATTTTTTTGTGTATGTGTTAATACAATTCGAGAGTGATGTTGATTGTATTCCCCTTAATATGAGTGATATGGGGTTTTGGATAATAGAGTATGCCCGCATCATAATTTATTTGGGGTGCTGTTATAATATATATATTATACGAGTAGTTAATATATATATGAAATTCTGAAATTTGGAACTACCTACCGTGAATTGATATGTAGGATATGGTTGATGACTCAAATTGTAAATACTTGTTTTGAGAAAGTATAATATGACACTGGAAAACTTTATTGACTAATAAAGTTAAAATGAGAACTTTGGTTATTAATTGAAATATTCTTTTCAAACAATTGTAGCGTTAAATTTTAAATCCAGCGAAATACCTAAGATAAGTTAAATCATTGGGGAAAGATAGCGTGTTATATGATGAGATAAACCATTAGGAGGGTTAGTTCGATAGGAGTGAACATTAGAAGAGAGGTGAGAATTTCTCAACAGAGTGTCGCACTAATATGTTGTTGCATTGGCCTGTATCAATTTAAATACTTGCTAAACGTATTTTAAATCAAACACACTATCGGGCTCTGACCCGTTTCTTTTTCTCTCTCTCTCTTGTATATATATGTATGTATTACAGGTGCCCAGTCACAGGGGCATCTTGCTTGGGATCCCTTGTAAGGAATGCGCTGCAGCTTAGGTGGGAGTTGCATGCCTCTTGATTAGACGACTTCGTTCATTTGGATCCACTATTAGTACTTTCATTTATTTGGGCATGTGTAGCTCTTTCCATTATTCCGTTGTTATTGGACATTTTTATTTCAGTTATTTCAAGTATTGTTACTATGGGATTTATTTAGTTTGGATGTGTGATTTTAGATTTCGTATGTGGACATTCGATTGATGAATGTATTAAATTAATTAGACTATGTTGCAGAATTTAAATGTGGTGTGATTCTTACTTATTTAATGCGGTTAACTAAAATAAATAAATAATTTTTCTGTAAATAAAATTTAGAAAGTTATGTATGAAAATGGTTTTGCACTTAGCTTAATTAATTAGGGTGTTAAATTGGAAAATTTATTTTTTATCGACAGTGATGTTGAGAATGAACCAACTGTTTACCTTGATTTAATTTAATAAAGGAGTGATCGCCTGGTATTTAATTAGGCGGGGTGTCACAAAATTATGCTCCAAAAATGGTGGATGAAGAAGAAGATGATATCATCCCCTCACTTCTTAAGGTGGCCTGAAGGAGGTTGCCTAGCTCTACAATCATGATTCAAGAAAGCTCCAAGAAAATTCCCTTCAAAACTCCAAAATTTTCTATTCTTCTTCTCCCCCAAAACCCCTAATAATACTTGCAATAACTCGTAGCTCTACCTAATAATGGAGGAAATAGGTGCATAAGGCTTATTTATGGTGAAGTACTATTAGAATATGGTGGAAGAAGGTGGTGACATGGTTGTGTATGGTGATTTATGGTGGGAGAGGGTGGTGGAGCTCTCAAGAGATAGAGAGAGAGAGGGGGAAATCTTAAAATGGTGGGGGAAACCCACCCCTACCCTTTTCTCTTCTAAACCACAAATGACCCAAAAAAAACTTATAAAAATAATACCAAACACTAAAATCCCATTTTTTTACAATATAGGTGTACCAGAACATGACACCTCATCAATTTAAGGGTCCTAAACGTGACATCACACAAGGGAAATTAACTTTTTAAAATTATGAACATGTCGTTCGAATAAATATGGGACCTCGTTAGAAGGAGATCTCAATAGCATCTGATCTCCTATCGAACAACCTTTAAACAAAGAAGGAAAATCATACATAGTGTCATCTTGTTAGATCCTCATTAGAACCCAAATTTGAACGACATTGGATTGTCATTTGAACCATTGATTCTCGTTCGAATGAAACACGTATATCATTCGTACGGGTTTTAAGTTCGTTCAATTTTGCAAGATTCCTAAAATCTGTAATTTTACGCACCAACTTCCAACAATTACCATCAGGGCCCATGAATAATCGAATAGAGATAAAAAACCATATATTAATGATCTAATTTACAAGAATTTCATATGATAATAATTTATACAAGAAAAATAACAAAATATTGGGCTCGGGTATTAAACCTCATACATTCGATGTATATTGAATGTCTTCCCTATATTATACCGCTTGACCAAACTCACGATGGGATGTATATAAAAGGAAACTCATTCATGCACATCGAGTATAACAAATTCTCTCTCACAAGTACCATCCACACGAGGTATATTGTGAGGCAATTCACGTACACTAAGGTATATTAAATGGCTTGTCCACACGTAACGATGAATGATTTCCCTTATAAGAAAGAGGTATTAATATGGACGTTATGCCAAATGGGGAAACACTTCAACTAATCGAAAAAGTGCATAAACATCATATAGGCGTCAACCTTAGGGCACTCATAATTAGTTTTTCGGTTACCATGCGAAACTCTGTAGAAATTTCGAGTCAGCATACCGCTCAAATTTTTCTTGCTATATCCCCTTTTTTGGAAAATAATACCATATATATGATCCTGGGAACAAGTCAAACAGTGTCTTATATCCTTAAATCCTAATTCCTAAGCTCCAGTTTTGTCCGACAATTTTCTTGCATTTAGGCAAACCTAATACAAGTGAAAACCTAATAATAATAATAATAATAATAATAATAATAATAATAATAATAATAATAATAATAATAATAATTATTATTATTATTATTATTATTATTATTATTATTATTATTATTATTATTATTATTATTGTTGTTGTTATTATTATTATATTGTTATTGTTATTATTATTATTATAATGAAGCCTGAGCACACCGTATGCAGAAAAATGAACAGAGACGATGAACTGACGATTACGTTTTTGACAAAGGAGTTTCAAACACTCAAATGACGTTTTACACCTCTCGAAAAAGATATGGCGCTTCAATGTCTAACAAAAAGACAATTGCACCTCTCATACGTCAGTAGATTACGAGTATGCCACTGATGAGGCTGCATCCTTAGCCACATGTAAAATCCATCAGCCCAAGTATTTTAGGGGCAATTGTGGGGACCAATTTTATTCTTAGCCCACAAGAACGGCCAAACACGCTCAATAAATTTAAAGAGTTTATGTGACTCATACATTGGAAATAAACTATGAGTGTGTGTAGTTCACACTGCCCTAAAAACCAAGTCAATCCCCTATAATCTCGTGGATATATTTAAGGGATTCATGGATCATCATGGGCATCGTAGAGTTACTTGAACACCTTAAATTCTACATCGATAAATTATAACCGCTAGCTTACGATATAGGGTCATGTAACCGAGCATATTGAGATATGCTTAATAAAACAGTAGACCTTTCCATGGACCTATGCAACTTAACAAACCACGTACATAATTCTGTTGTGTGTGTGGATATCTCCTTTCTCGCTTGATTATGATTGTTCTTAGTAAAACATCTATTGTGATATTTTTTGATACCATAGTTATATATAGTGTCCGGGGTATGTACTGTACCCCCTAACATGTAGTAAGCATGTGTACAATGTATTTGACAATAAGGATCAACCACATGTCACTTGGACATGTAGGTCATGATGATGAAATATTAGATCACATGCGGGGGCGATCTTGTTGTAAAAGTTTTCTGCACGTGGGATATGCAACTCACACGCACTATTCCATGCATGGCCCAATCCACGCGCTATGCTAGGTGCCAACTGTTGGCCGTCTAGACCAGGCCGAGGCCTAGCTATTAAGTTCGATCCCCTGATGATGATGCAATTGTTAAGGTGAGTTCAATTTTTGTTCATCTACGACCTCCAAATAATTGATAAGGCCGAGGGAATTATAGTTATTAGATCACTGATACAAATATCATTGATTATGTTATGAGACGAGGACGATACCTTTGTGATGGCCTTATGATCGATGATGATGCCCTTTGTGTAGGGTCTGCAGTATAGTTATAATTTTTCCAAACTGATGGTCTGCTATTGTTCGACATTAGCAAAGGGTGTATAGTCCGAGGGTGTATCAATCACCACCAGCCCTTAGTCTTTAATGTCAATTGAAGGCTACATGATAAAGTGTCCTAGGGCAAAAGTTGATAAGACGTCTTTGATTAATGTCTGATATGTCCTTTCATATGTCAGGTCTAAAACATTGAATGAGGACCTTAGATTGACACTTGGTAGTTATTTTGTGGATTAACGTGATGCCCAAGAATAATGGTCTTAGACTATGACAAACCCATGGAAATTTTTAAAAAATTATCACGGTCAATAACCATGACGAGTTCGTGACCAGTTTTATTTGTCATGGACTTGTCACGGTCAATGGCCGTGATAATTCTGGGTAGAATTAAAAAAAAATCTGGTGGGCAGTATGGCCACTACCAGTGCTCAACAGTATGTTTGTACCTGTTATAGCAACGTTGTACCTGGTTAAACATTATATATCTAAATAAAATAGAGATAATGAAAATATACATTCAAAATAATATACATCACGATATAATTCAAATGTAACAACATAAATCAATTTAATTCAAATAATGTCACTACATGTCTGGGGTAGGTTTGAGGAGTACACCCTTGTATATTCATTGTGCCGCATTATTCGCACAACCACAATGAGGAGTTCTCCTTCTCAGGTATCACATGTGTTATGAAAACCTCGGCCTCGATGTCTTAAAGCGCACATCCATGAACTGACACACCGTGGATGGTATTCGGGTCCCTCAACCCCCGCCCTATCCGCTGTCCATCAAATATGTCCTGTATAAACCCGCTCGGCCAACCAAGTGTCGACATTGGTTGGTCGAAGGGAGCCAAATAGGGGACTGGATCGTCCGAGTCCGTACGTGTCGGAGATGAAGCAGTGAGGTCCACATCCTCGTTCTCCTTCTCCACCACCTTCTCTTTCCCTTTCACCTTACATTTTCCTCCCAACAAATGATTCATGAATGAGAACATATCTGGGACCATCGTTGTAATACCCCGTAATTTTATTGAATGAGATTAATTAAATTAAATGGGAATTAATTGGAAATTAATCCGGATTTAAATACTAGCGAGACGTGAGTTGGTATTAGATTATGATAATAATGTTAAATATTATTGGGCGAATATGGTAATATATGATTATTGAATTTATTAAAATTGTCCCGAGTCATAAATACGATAATCCGGGAAATTAAGTTGGGACGCACGTATCAGTCGCGTCAGGAATCAATTTAATTGGATTTAAAAGTAAAGTAAAATTTGATTGTTCGTATGGTCATTTTGAGGGCGCCAGCGTGTCCAAAATGGTCGAAATAGTCAGAAAACACTAGCTGGGGATTTAGTTTAGGTCCCGGGCCATTTTTAGTCCAAATCAGCAACCCGGGAGGGTATTTTAGTTATTTTAATATGTAAGGGATTTTGACCCACGAATTTTAGGCCTTATTTATCAGCCAATAATAGGTCCATTAGGGCCATTATCAGTAAAAAATCAAGGAGTGGGCAACGTGACAAAGAGGGTAAGTTACAAGAGAGTTACAAAGACATAACCACCATACACCATCACTATTCGCTAGAATTGTGACCAGAGAGAGGAAGAGAACCAGCCCTTAACATCACCAATGGATTAAAACACCAATTCCAAGGCAAGTGATTTTATTTCATTAAGTTTCATTGAATAATTTATCCATGATAGTGTAGGATTTGATGATAGCCATGAACAATGATTGAAACTCATGAAATTTGGAGAAGAAACCTAAACTTTCCATAGGATTTGCATGTAGTTTAATTTTGGAAGTATCTCAGTAACAAAATCATAACCCTTGATGAATTAAAAACAGATTTAGGAAGAGAAGAATGATGGTTCTTGAAGAAAAGGGAAAATAGGATTTTTAAGATAATATGTAGATGTAATCCAAGAAAACTCTAATCGTTGATGATTAAAAGTTTTGGAACATTAAGAGTCATGTAATTATGTTGTATAATGACCCCATATACTTACATTAGTAGTTTACATTATGTAATGAAGAGTTGGGACAAATCTGGGACTGAAAAATGAAGAAACCCATAGCCTGCACCTGCTTGATTGATCGATCGACATTCATATGTCAATCCATCAACCATTGATCGATCGATGCTCAAGATCGATTGATCTATCTCCCCAAAAACTGTGACCTTTTTCCCCTTTTTGGTTTTTAGTGTTTTCGGCCATCAAACGTTGTAGTTGTTGATTATGTGAATACATTACGACTTGAGGGAGACCAGTTGGGATATATTTGAATCCCGGAACATATTAGAATTTGGTTGGAATGTAGTATTGAATTTATGAGAGTTTGACTAGTAATTTCCTATTTTATGATGCGATAACATCATATAAATTCTTAGGAGTGATAAGTTAGGATTTGGGACATAAATAAGGACTTAAGGGTACTGAATAAATATGTGGGAATAGTAGGAGACTTAGTAACCTCTTCGGTTAGGTTTTATGTACCCGAAGCTATACGACGTGAGACGTATCGGCAAAATATATTACATATCATTCGGAATTATAATGGTGTACGAATTGGACTAATGGTATAGGGCTAAGAACATACCTGTAATAATATAAAAAGTTATCTAAGTTGTGTGAATGCTTAATATATGGATTATTATGTGTATGACATACCTACCGTACTTGTTATCGCGGGAGGTCGACTTTCAGAACATGGCCATCTAATCTTTGTGTGCCTACGGGGGGATTTAGATTGGTACCTTAATGACATAGGGCTATGAATGGCTTATTTGTGAGTTAATAAGTCAGCTGACCATGGGAGCGTAGGTATGTGAGTGACCCATTGGTATTTGAACTATGTTCGGCTATAATATGTGTGATTTTGCTTATTGAAACGGTTCCTGAGAGATTCGGAACATGTAGTCCTTATGTAGGTGATGTACCGCGATTCGATAGCTGAGTATGTGTGCACCACAGCTTAGCGTAGGGCTGCCCTATTTGTATATTTGTGCTAAGAATAATATACTTGTGATTATAATAGACTCTTTGTTAAAGTGTGAATATAAAGAATTGAGACATTTTGAATGGGATTTAAAATGAGAATTTCCACTCGTAATTGTTATAAATTAATCTTATCGATGAAAATGGTGTTACATGCAAAATATGTTTGAACGATGTGAATAGACCATTATAATATATGCGAGGATAGGAAGTGGTACAGATTAGTTAGTTAATGACATAATTAGGATGGGTTAAGGTTATACGTTAGGCGTGCACATTAGTTGAGGGGTGAGCGACTCATGTGAGAGCACGTAACTAACATGTATATAATATTTACTGTTTAATGCATTTTAACACTTGTTATATTTTTAAACTGTTTTCACCTCATTTTCTGACCCGTTTTCTTTCAAATCTATTTTGTTTTGTAAAAGGTTTTAGGTGCCCAACCATAAGGAAGCCAGGCATAGGAGTTCCATTCCATTCATGTGCTGTAGCTGCTGTGGAAGTTACATTATCTCTATAGTAGACGCCTCCACATTTTGCATTTGATTCTATTCAGGGTCATTTATCAGTTAGGGCATGTTGCCCCCTTTTCATTTAGAGATAGCATTCTCAGATTCACAGTTTTATTTCAGTTTTGGATTTATTTAGTTATTCAGACTTTGTATTGGGTTGTATTCAGTATTTGGATTATTCAGGGGAGTGTTACTCCAGACTCATTTTATCAGTCCATTATTATTCTTTTGTGATTGTGATGTGGATGTGGTATAGTTAGCTTATAATTTAATTGGTCACATGCTAATTTAATTTAATAAAATTTGGCAACTCACTTTTTAAATATTAGTTGGCTAGTTATTGTTTAAAAATGTTTTTGATAGTGATGCTATGAACATAACCAACTTGACATTTTGTATTAATTTGAATAAAGGAGTATCTACCGGGTATTTAATTAGTTGGGGTGTCACAAGTGGTAACAGAGCATCAAGTTCTAGCGTCCTTAGGATCTGTATGACTTATTATATTTCCGCGTAGAGTCCTTTGATATACAGCCCTATATTTTAAGATTCTTGTACTCTTTTGTGTATCTTACATTCTTCAGCTATTTTCATATATTAACTGTGGACTTATAAAACTTCTCTCTCATTTCAGATGGCTCCTCGACGTGCACAGCGAGTTCCCAGGGGTGCCCAGCCCGAGCCTCAGCCTGCACCAGTTCAGGGTTCTATGAATGCTGGGAAAGTTGCTGCCATTGTTTCCTAGACGATAAATGTCACGTTAGTAGTCGTGCAGCATGTACCACCTCAGGCACCGGTGGTAGCCCCAGTCTAGGCTCATGAATTACCGTATGCTTGGGAACGTGTCCGTGATGCCTTTTAAAAGGCACACCCTCCAGAGTTCGGAGGGAGCTCTACATTGTTGTGTCGAGCCAGTGGAAGAATGACATTCAAAGACACTTGAGAATGTATGAGTGTACAGATGTGAAAAGGAAGATACTGGCTGAATTTAAGCTGGTAGGAGCAACGTTACAGTGGTGGGAGTCCATTACCACCGCATAGGAGAGAGATGTTCTTTCTATTCAGGAGTTCTAGGTGCGGTTCAACCGCAAATATTTCCCCTTAGCAGTTCATACCGAGATGAGGCAAAAATTGATGAAACTTCAGCAGGAAGGGAGGACAGTGGAAGAGTATGAGGCCAAGTTCACCAATCTTCTAAACATCATTCCCAATGAGATCCTTACTGAAGAGAAGAAGATCCAAAAGTTTCTAGATGGGTTGACGTGGAGGATTCGTCATCACCTACTTGGTAATCTCTCGTTGCCACCTATTTAGATGTGGTTAACGAAGCATTACTTCACTACCAGGACCACCGGTTTCATTTGTCAGAGGGTAAGTGAGCAGGACAGTCCATCCAGCAGGGCAAGACAACAAAAAATGGTGCTAGTGGGGAACTATCAGCTCAGGGGTTAGTATAGGAAGGGTGATTAGAGTTCCCAGTAGGGTGATTATAAGATATTTAGATCAAAAGGTTTAAGGCTTGGCCAGGGAGGTTTTCGACATGGCCAACAGGGTTAGCATGGCCAGCAGCAGATTCAGCAGGGCCAGCATGGCAAGGGTAGGGGTGGTAACGGCCATCAGAGCCGTGGGCAGCAGGGTCAAAGAGGGGGGAACTTCATAGGCAAATGCTTCATATATGGAAAGATTTGCCACAAATTCTAGGAGTGTCCTTAAAGGGGTAGGCCCCGCAGCAGTAGTAGGGTGTTCGACATGAGCCCTAGAGATCGATGTTTCCCGCCACCCTCCCAGTGCCTCTGCAGATGCCAGTATTGCCACCTATCCCAGCAGTCCTAGTCCAGCAGGGACAACTTCAGTACGGTCGAATTTACCATCTCCAGCAGGCCTCAGTACCGTAGGATCCACTCGCAATTGAGGGTATTTTTTCTATTTAGGGGACTATGGAGCATATTTTATTTGACACGGGAGCCACACGCTATTTTATTGCCACAATATCTGCACGCGCTATGGGGTTATTAGATATCACAGAGAGCACTATTACTTGTGTAGATTAACCGTTGAGTAGGGGTTCTGTGATTTCTCTTATATGTAGAGGTGTGGGAGTAAAGATTTGGAGGTTTACTTTACATGTCGATATGCTAGTATTAGATATGACCGAGTACGATGCGATCATTGGTATGGATTGGCTAGTTGCATATTGAGCCATGATTGATTATTTCAGTAGGAGTATTATTTTTGCCATACCCGGATAGGAGATGTTCCTAGTGGCGATGCCTCATCCCGGGGGAGGATCATCCACTCACTTGTACTACATAGATGATGAGACCTCTAGGGAGGTGGTGATACCACTTGATTTGATTCTAGTTTTTAAGGAGTTCGCTGCCATATTCCAGGATTACCTCATAGTAGAGAGATAGACTTTGTTATAGATTTGACGTCGGGCACTCGGCCCATAGCCCGCGCACCTTACCGTATAGCTCCACTAGAGATTAGGGAGCTACGGAATCAGATAAAGCATCTGTTAGGTCAGGGGTCTATCCATAGGTGTACTTAGCCGTGGGGGTGGTCCTATGCTGTTCGTTAAGAAGAGGGATCGACCTTTATGGCTTTGTGTAGATTAATAGGAGTTTAATAAATTCATGATAGGGAATAAGTATATGTTACCTCGTATCGATGACTTGTTATAACAGTTGATAGGAGTTGCCTTCTTCTCAAAGATTGACTTCAGATCGGGATACCATCAGTTGGGTATCAGGGAGTAGGACGTATCGAAGACTGCCTTCTTGACGAGATATGGTTCCTACGAGTTTAGGGTTATGTCTTTTAGCCTAACCAACGCCCCCGTCGTGTTCATGTACTTGATGAATAGGGTGTTGAGAGAGTTCCTAGACCAGTTCGTCATTGTTTTCATTGATGACATTCTAGTTTACTCCCAGATAGAGGAGGAACATGCTGACCACTTGAGACAGGTTATACAGATGCTACGTCCAAACGATTTGTATGCAAAATATGATAAGTGTGGGTTTTGGCTGAAGGAGGTTCAGTTTTTGGGGCATATCAATTTAGAAAAGGGGATATCTAATGATCCAGGGGAGGTATGAGGGTGAGGGAGTGGGGACAGTCCATGACACCAATAGAGATACATAGTTTCTTGGGCTTAGTGGGATACTACATGAGGTTTATTTAGGGATTCTTGAAGATAAAGGTTACTTTGAAACATCTGACACATAAGGGTGTGCCATTTATCTGGTGCGATTCCTGTCAGTTGACATTCGATGAGTTGAAGGACAAGTTAACCTCAGTACCAGCGTTTGCATTGCCAAGGCCGAGAGTGGAGTATCTGGTCTACACTGATGCGTCCTTACTAGGACTTAGGGGTGTACTACAGCAGGAGATACATGCTACAGCTTATGCTTCCCATAAGCTTAAGCCTTATGAGAAAAATTACCCCACCCATGACTTGGAGTTAGCGGCAGTCGTGTTTGCGCTACCAATTTGGAGACATTATCTCTTGGGGGAGAAATTTCGTTTATTCACAGACCACAAGTCCCTTCACTACCTCTGCACGTAGAAAGAGTTGAATATGCGTCAGCGCCGGTGGCTCGAGTTTGTTAAGGATTATTAGTTTGATATCTAATACCACCCAGGGGAGGCTAACGTGGTAGCAGACGCGTTGAGCCATAGGCCAGTAGGTGAGCTGGCTGAGGTGTGGAAAACAAAGTGAAAGGAGTTGGGACACCAGGACAGAGTCGCCTGATCATTCATGTTTGTGATGACAATTACGCCCAAGATTATTATGAGGGTGATACATACCCAGGCAGTAGATCTATTTTTTTAGGAGAAGATAGTATGATTGTTAGCTGAGGGGGCCGAGTCTTATACCGTTTGTTCAGACAGGGGCTTACGCTTCAATGGAAGGTTAGGTATTCCTAAAGGGGAGGACTTGCGAAATGAGGTAATGACAGAGTCGCATGGGTAACGATCCATGGTGCATCCTTGTGGGGATAAGATGTACCGGGATATGAGGTGACAGTACTGGTGGAGAAAAATAAAGAGAGATATTGCTGAGTTCATTTCGAAATGTGCCATGTGTCAGCTAGTAAAACTGGACCATCAGAAGTCGGCAGGACTTTTAGAGCCATTAGAGATTCCAATATGGAAATGGGAGAGCATTTCCATGGAATTCATCACGGGATTACCTGCATCACTGAGAGGTCACGACTCTATATGGGTGATCATGGATGACTCACTTTCTGCCAGCCCAGACAGACTACACTATGGGACAGTATGCCCAAATCTTCATAGTAGAGATAGTGAGACTCCACGGGGTGCCTCTCAATATCGTGTTTGACATAGACAAGATATTTGTATCACGATTTTAGGTCGTTCAAACGACCTGCTTTTCTCATTTGATAGGTCGTTCGAGCGACACGTATACTTCGTTCGAGCGACATCCTTATCTCGTTGGAACGAGCTCTAATACCAGGGGGCGGATTAATTTGGTTTAAAAATAGACTCTAATTAAATAAGGTTTACTTGGAAATTTGTGAGTTAGTTTTAATCGGTACCACACGCTTTTACAGTTTACAGTGCCACGATGGTCATAAAAAATAAATAAGAGAGAAGAATACATGGATGTAGCGGTTTCGGGAGTGCCGAAGGTGTGACTAGGATGTAGGTGATTAGCCCCCAAGTTTATGTTGAGGTTGTGTAGAGAGAATTGGGAAAGGCTTCGCCAGGTATTATAAAATCTGACCTCCCTATCTCGAGGTGTGGACCTTTATTTATAGGAGGTATGTGAGTTATGTCACATGCACTGATCATATTAAATCTGGAGAAGCTATGAATGAGAGGGATGCATCCTATAAGTCAAGCATATTGAGTGCCTCATCCTGCATAGTATAATGATGCATCCAGCATAGAAGAAGGATGCATCCTCCATGAGGCTAAAGCTGTGGGTGCCACATCCCTGTAGTATAAGGTTGCAGCTTGTATGTAAGGCCAAGTGGTATGTGTCGCACCCTGTACTGGAGCTGAGTAGGGCCGCATCAGGGTGCTATATTTACCATATAAATAAGCTCCCAAGTCGTAGTGCCAATAGATTGCGATTGGGGCTACGGCTGAGTAGTCTAGTCCTCTTAAGATGTCGCGGTACCTCCATGGTGACGCTTCATCTCCCCCACCCTCTTATATAAATTGTTCTGGCCAAGGACTTCATTATGTTTCCTAAAACCCTAAGAGAAAATCGAAAGTTGAACTCTGTTCATTTCTTTCCTTGATCTTTTCGGTAACATTTTTGAAGGCTACTTGTGGTGTAATCGATTTTTCTGGTAATCCTTCTGACCAAAATCCTCTTTAACAGTCTCTGAAACTCATGTTTTTCTAATTATCTTTGATTCTTGCTCATAAAACGATCCAGCGGAACTCATATCTTGCTGGTACTAAATCCAACTGTTAATATTTCTTGAATCCATAACTGAACTGCTAGGATTTCTTTGAAATTGTGTAGAATTTAGGTTTTAAATTGGATTTGCATTTGAACCAATCTTCAATCGATGAAACAAACCCTCAAACTTCCACTGTTCTTAACATTATTGAGTAAACACTATAATTTGAGGTTTTTGATCTTTATACTAGATTATTGTCAACAATAGGATGTTTCTACGCATGGCCGCGACAGTTAATCTAGTACTTGCGCTATAATGCTGCGGTATTATTCCAATATTTCACTGATACATTCCTGTTGATTTTAGGCGGCGGGAGGTAGCAAAATGTATCTTGGGGATTTTAGAACAATTCACTTTATAGACAGAGACTTCTTTTTGACCTTAGGGATTAGCCTTATGATATTAGACGTATTTTGTTTACCAATGAACTAGAATACTGGGGCAAAGGTGGACATTCCAAATGTAATGACCCCATTTTCTTATGCCAATATATAATTGTCTTCTTTCAATTTCATCACACTTACTATCTAATAATGATATATTGTTACATATATGATATTCCGAGTTCTTAATATGACAAATCCCGTTTTTAAATTTGAAGAATCAACGGTAAAATGGGTCAAATAGATATTTTATGGCGCATCATAAGCTAAGTGATATGTTTTGGGGTAGAAAATATAATTTTATGAAACTTTAGGGACTTGATTTTAATAAAGAAAGTTTTAGGGACCTAAATGAAAGATAAAATGGGCATTTTCATAAATAAAATATTTTTGGGGACCTATAAGAAATATTAAAAATATATGGTGTGAAATTACCAATATGCCCTTCAGGTGCAAAATGACCCTTATACCCTTAATACCTTTCCACCTCATGCTCGACACCTCATGCTTAGTTTTGAAACCTCCACCGTACATGTGTTGTCATTAGAGGAGAAGCCAAAACACGTGTCGTCATTGGAGGAGAAGCTAAAACACGTATCGCAGTTCGGTGAAATAAGAATATAAGACCCCTCTGATACGCGACACTTCTACGCTGACTCGTCGTTGTAAAGGCTTGGTCAGCTAGACACGTGTTAATACCGTGATATCTATGGAAAACTATAATAGGGCCTTTGGGATCATTTGAAACTCACACCAATTCCTTGAGAATTATAGAATGAAATAGTGAGAGAAAGTGTGAGAAAGTTTAAGAAGAAGTTCTTAGGGATATTCATCTTAAGGTAATCTTAATGTTATAATACATCTTTATAGTTTTAATTTATTATTTTATAGCTTTACTTAGTAGTTATGTTGATAAAATACAATAAACAATTCACTAATCAAAACATAAAATTTAGAAGAAATCCAAGTTGATTTTACTTTCAATATATGTAAACATGTTTGAAATTATACGCTTTTAAAAATGATTCTTTTTAATGAAATTGCTCGTTATTATGGAATCCCATTTAAGTAATTCCAAAGTTAGGCCCGGTGAAATTTTGTCCAGATGAGATGGTATTTAAGTGGTGCATCTATGACCCTCCATCTCTATTGGGAATGAATCCGGAAATGTTCTCTCTAGATGAGATGGTATTTATGTGGTGCCCCTGTGACCCTCCATCTCTACTGGGAATCGACTGATGAGGAAGGACTATGAATTGATTTCTTCAATTATGATCAATGAGTTTTAAAAGTTAACAAATAGGGATTCAGTAATCATTTAAAATAAGAGGTTATTATAGTGTAAACTGAACCTTAGAACGTGTACTTAAATCTTTATCAGATTATCGTGTGATCGAAGACCAATACCAGTAAATTTGACCTCCATTTTGGGTGAGTACTCTGACATTCCTTGTGTATTTTGATTATATGATGTTATGCAAACTATATATATTTTGTGAACTTCTTTTATTCTCAAAATTCATGTGATACCGATGACTGATTCAATTGTGATATGTTTATATTTGTTCATATAAACATACCGATTAAAATTATTATTGAAAAGGATATTGAATATTGAAAATATGATTCGGCCTAAGGGACCTCTTTACTGATTGGCCTTCCCAGCCGGGTTATCGTTGGTGTACCCTAAATAAGGCATTGTGACGACCTAGTTCGATTGACCCTCAACTACCGAGGTATAATACGGTAGAAGAATACGGTACTAGAGTGTAGTTGGCCATCAAAACGATATGATTGAAAGAAAAAAAGACATCACATTTGATTTGTTGCATTCGTCTTATTCTGAACTATCCAATTGTGATATATATACTTTCATTTCGAAATATATATCTATTTACTGCAAGTTCCTATCCATATATGTATATGCCTTATCTTTTGACCTGAATATGTATCTGTTTTCTAAAAACCCTAGAATATCTGGAGATTGAACCTCATTCAGCATTTAGCTGATGTTGTATAAATAACCATTTTTCAAGAAACGTTTAGGCTCACGGACAGAATGAAAATGGACTATATTGAAGATTTAGCTTTTAGAGCTCTTTTTATAAAATGTTTATTTAGAGCATGTTTGGCTCTCTTGTAATAAGGTTTAAATTTTCTCTTAAGTTGTAACTCGTTGTTACTTTTAATATATATGAAGTCTCCTTTAGAAAGCTCCGATGACGTAATTCCTTTACTATCAGTATTTTACGATTCATAACATGTGATAATATTTTTGTTGCATTTATTTAAGGAAACAATTAAATAGGAATATTTGTTGCCTTGGTGGCATGTCACGACACTCGTTCCCTAATACTATTTTGGGTAGAGGTCTTGATAGAGGTGGTATCAGAGCATAGGTTATGAACCCGTAGACTACTGGACATAAGTTTTGAACATTATAGATTTTAAGTTTCCATACATAGGATACATGATTAAATAGCCGACTTATGTGATAACCCTCCACATGTATTACAAATATCTATAATTATTTATATATCATATTTCTTCTAAATTGCAATCTTGGGCTAGTATAATACATCTTACGTTTGGCCATGACTGTAGAAAATAACCAAGGCAAGATCAACTCCAGGAACTAGTGGTTCGAGTATGGAAGGACTGGAAGGTGTATACAAGGCAATTGAGAGTCTAGCAAGAATTTTGGAGCATCAGGTGAATAATGGAGCACCAAGGAATATTGAACTAAGTAGTTCTACTATTGAACAGTTCAAGAAGTTGAATCCGCCGTCTTTTATAGGTACTCCTAACCCCATTGAAGAAGAAAATTGGGTGATGCAAATGGAAAAGATGTTCGATGTTCTTAAGCGTACATATGAACAACGGGTTTTATTTGGAACATTCATGTTCGAAGGTGAAGCCGAACATTGGTGAAGAATGACTAAGAGAATGCATGGGGAAAGGAATAATCCTATAGGTTGGAATGACTTCTTAGTGATCTTCTATGAGGAATACTTTCCCGAAATGGTGCAAGACCAAAAAGAAGCTGACTTCATGAGTCTGGTTCAAGGAAATATGACGGTTAGTCAATACGAGGCAAAGTTTACTGAGTTATCCCATTTTGCACCTCATGTTGTGATAACCGATGCTTTAAGAGCCAAGAAGTTTGAACGTGGGTTAAGGTTGAATATTTCTAGCCGAATTTCCATCCTAAAGTTGACATCATATAATGACGTGGTGGCTAGGGCAACAATAGGTGAGAAGGATAGTGAAGAATATAATCAGGTTAGAGAGGGGAAGAGGAAGTTTAGGACTATACCTAATATAAGACAACCTTTAGTAAACAAACCCTTTAATGTTGATAAATACCAACGCTGTGGTAATATTCATATAGGGCGACCGTGTTACCTCGAGACGGGAAGTTGCTTTGGGTGTGGCCAAAAGGGACATAAAATGCGAGATTTTCCTAACAAAGGGACGGCGGCAATAAAGACTTCTAATAACAATAAGGATCAGGGCACACAAGGTAGAGTCTTTAATCTTTCCTATGCAAAGGCTTCTAATGCAGTAGTGTCAGGTACACTTTCTATATGTGCACAACCTTTTCAAGTTTTAATAGATCCTGGTTCTACCCATTCATTTGTGTCTGTGCATTTTGTTAATCTCTTTCCTAATATTCATGAATCCTTGAATCATATCATACACGTTTCTACTCCTTCGGGTGAGTTATTGACATGAACATTAGTATATAAGTCTTACCCTATAAATGTTAGTAGTCATAAACTATTCGATGATTTGATAATTTTAGACATAAGAGTTTTTGAAGTCATTTTGGGGATGGATTGGTTTACATCATATCATGCTAGGGTGGATTGTTTTGAGATGAGAGTTATTTTCCAAATTCCTAACCAACCAGAATTCAGTTTTTAAGGAACTAGCATCTTATCTCCCATGCATATTATCTCTACAATGCAAGCTTGTAGTTTTCTTAAGAAGGGATGTCAAGGATTCCTTGACAGAGTTATTGATTTACAAACAAAAAAGCCTAGTTTAGAAGATATTCCTATAGATAAACTTTTTCCAGATGATTTGCCCAGTCTACCTCCTAGTAGACAAGTAGAATTTACCATTGACCTTGTTCCTGGAACTACACCAATCTCAAAACCACCTTATCTCATGGCACATTTAGAATTAAGGGAATTAAAAGTTCAATTACAAGATCTGTTAGACAAGGGTTTTATTAGACCTAGTATATCCCCTTGGGGTGCTCCAGTGTTATTTGTTAAAAAGAAGGATCGGACGATGAGGTTATGTATAGATTATCATGAATAAAATAAGGTGACCATTAAGAATAAATACCCCTTACCTCGTATAGATGATTTGTTTGACCAACTGCAAGGTGCACAAGTATTTTCGAAGATTGATCTTAGGTCAGGTTATCACCAATTGAAGATTAAGGAATAGGATATTTCAAAATCAGTTTTTTGTACTAGATATGGTCACTATGAATTTCTTGTGATGCCATTTGGATTAACTAATGCACCAGCCGCTTTTATCGATATGATGAATAGAGTGTTTAGGAAATATCTGGATCAGTGTGTGGTTGTTTTCATTGATGACATCCTTATTTATTACAAAGGTATTGAAGAACACGAGAACCATTTGGAGATAGTATTACAAATCCTTAGGAAAGAGAAATTATATGCAAAATTAAAGAAGTGTGAATTTTGGTTGCCTAGTGTTTCTTTTCTAGGACATGTCATATCCAAGGAGGGAGTTTCGGTTGATCCTCAAAAGATCGAGGCTATACTAGATTGGCCAAGACCAACTAATGTGATGGAGATTAGTAGTTTCCTAGGATTAGTAGGTTATTAACGAAGATTTGTTCAAGGATTTTCTAGTATTGCCAAACGTCTGTCTAGGTTAACGCAAAAGAAGGTGAAATATCAATGGTCTGAGGAAGTTGAGAATAGTTTTTGAGAACTTAAGAATCGATTAGTAACTACCCCAATTTTGACTATTCCTTCTGGTACAGGAGGATTTGTGATTTATAGTGATGCTTCTAAAAATGGTTTGGGATGTGTGATAATGAAAAATGAAAAATTACTAGCCTATGCCTAGAGACAGTTAAAACCACATGAGCAAAATTATCCAACCCATGAATTAGAATTAGCACCGGTAATTTTTCCTCTTAAGATTTGGAGACATTATTTGTATTGTGAGACTTGTGAGATTTATACCGATCATAAGAGTATGAAATATATCTTTACTCAGAAGGAATTGAACATGAGATAAAGGAGGTGGTTAGAATTGATGAAGGATTATGATGTAAATATTCACTATCACCCGGTGAAAGCTAATGTAGTTGCCGATGCTTTGAGTAGAAAGTCTACACCAAATTTAGCATGTCTTATTAGCATCCAGGAAGATCTATTTAAAGATTTGAGAAGTATGGAAATAGATGTACATATTTATAATGAAGGAGGAATAATCGCAAACTTACAAATACAACCCACGTTAAAGAATTAAAATTGCACAAGTAAATGACCCACAACTAAAGAAGATTAAATAAGAGGTTATTGAAGGGAAGATAATTGAATTTGTGATACGAGATGATATATTAAGGTTTGGAAATAGAGCGTGTATACCGGATGATGCCCAACTAAAGAGGAAGATTTTGGAGGAAGGTCATTACTCGAGATTCACAGTTCATCCCGAAAATTCCAAGATGTATAGGGATATCCGAGAAGTGTTTTAGTTGAATAACATGAAAAGGGAGATAGCAGAGTTTGTATTTCAGTGTTTGATCTATCAACAAGTAAAAGCTGAATATCAGAAACCATCAGGATTATTACAACCTTTACCTATCCCTGAGTGGAAATGGGAACATATTACCATGGATTTTGTGATAGGGCTACCAAGGAGTTCCAATGGCAATGATTACATTTGGGTAATTATTGATAGTTTAACAAAATCTGCTCATTTTCTTGCCATTAAGATTACCCATTCCTTAGAAAGGTAGCTAAATTGTATATAGAGGCAATTATTAAGCTTTATGGAACCCCAATTTCAATTGTTTCTAATCATGACCCTAGATTCGTGTCTCGCTTTTAGAAAAGACTACAAGTAGCCATGGGAACAAAATTGAATTTTAATACCGCTTTTCATCCTCAAGCATATGGACAATCTAAGAGAACTATCCAAACCTTAGAGGATATGCTTAGGGCATGTGTACTTGATTTGAAGGGGAATTGGGATGATCATTTACCGTTAGTGGAATTTTCATATAATAATATCTATCAAGAAAGTATTCTAATGGCTCCGTATGAGGCACTTTATGGTTGAAGGTGTCGTTCGCCTGCATGTTGGGTAGAAGTTGGAGAAAGAAAATTATTGTGACCAGAATTGATTCAGGTCACAAGAGAGAAAGTGAAATTGATACAAGACCGACTTCAAATCGCTCAAAGCCGTCAAAAGAGTTATGTTGACAATTGAAACCAACCATTAGAATTCCAAAGAGGAGACTATGTTTCTTATGAGTATCACCAATAAAGGGAGTAGTCCAATTTGGGAAGAAAGGAAAGTTAAGTCCAAGATACATAGGGCCTTTTGAAATCCTTCAAAGGGTAGGTGTTGTTGCGTATAGAATAGCCTTACCCCCTGAACTCTCAAGTGTGCATAATATGTTTCATGTTTCAATGATGAAGAAATACATCCCTGATCCAGCACATATCTTAAGTCATTAGCATCTTCAATTTAGAGAAGATTTGTCATACATTGAGCATCCAGTGGAAATCTTGGACCATAAAGATCAAATATTACGAACCAAGTTATTCCACTAGTTAAAGTATTATGGCGGAATCATTATGTTGAAGAAGCAACATGGGAGCGGGAAGATGAAATAAAAGAGCGATATCCATACCTTTTTGGAAATTAATGTAAGTAAAGTTTGGGGACCAAACTTTTTATAAGGAGGGTAGGATGTAATGACCCCATTTTCTTATGCCAATATACAATTGTCTTCTTTCAATTTTGTCACACTAACTATCTAATAATGATATATTATTACATATATGATATTCCGAGTTCTTAATATGACAAAGCCCATTTTTAAATTTGAAGAATCAATGATAAAATGGGTCAAATTGAGATTTTACGGAACATCCTAAGATAAGTGATAAGTTTTAGGGTAGAAAATGTAATTTAATGAAACTTTAGGGACTTGATTTTAATAAAGAAAGTTTTTGGGACCAAAATGAAAAATAAAATGGGCCTTTTTGTAAATAAAATATTTTCAGGGACCTATAAGAAATATTGAAAATATATGGTGTGAAATTACCAAAATGCCCTTCAGGTGCAAAATGACCCTTATACCCTTAATACCTTTCCACCTCATGCTCGACACCTCATTCTTGGTTTTGACTCCTCCACCGTACACGTGTCTTCATTAGAGGAGAAGCTAAAACACGTGTTGTCATTAGAGGAGAAGCTAAAACACGTGTCGCAGTTCGGTGAAATAAGACTCCAAGACCCCTCTGATACACGACACTTCTACGCTGACTCGCTGTTGAAAAGGATTGGTCAGCTAGACACGTGTCAATACCGTGATATCTTTGGAAAACTATAAATAGGGCCTTTGGGATCATTTGAAACTCACACCAATTCCTTGAGAATTATAGAAAGAAATAGTGAGAGAAAGTGTGAGAAAGTTAAAGAAGAAGTTCTTAGGGATATTCATCTTAAGGTAATCTTAATGTTATAATACATCTTTATAGTTTTAATTTATTATTTTATAGCTTTACTTAGTAGTTTGCTGGTAAAATGCAATAAAGAATTCACTAATCAAAACTTAAAATTTAGAAAAAATCCAATTTGATTTTACTTTCAATATATTTAAACTTTTTGGAAATTATACGCTTTTAAAAATGATTATTTTTAAAGAAATTGCTCGTTATTATGGAATCCCATTTAAGTAATTCCAAAGTCTGGCCTGGTGAAATTCTGTCTAGATGAGATGGTATTTAAGTGGTGCCCTTGTGACCCTCCATCTCTACTAGAAATGAATCCGAAAATGTTCTGTATAGATGAGATGGTATTTAAGTGGTGCCCCTGTGACCCTCCATCTCTATTGGGAACCGACTAATGAGGAAGGACTATGAATTGAATTCTTCAATTATGATCAATGAGTTTTAAAAGTTAACAAATAGGAATTCAGTAATCCTTTAAAATAAGAGGTTATTATAGTATAAACTGAACCTTAGAACGTGTACTTAAATCTTTATCAGATTAACGTGTGATCGAAGACCAATACCAGTAAATTTGACCTCCATTTTGGGTGAGTACTTTGACATTCCTTGTGTATTTTGATTATATGATGTTATGCAAACTATATATATTTTGTGAACTTCTTTTATTCTCAAAATTCATGTGATACCGATGACTGATTCAATTGTGATATGTTTATATTTGTCCATATAAACATACCGATTAAAATTATTATTGAAAAGGATATTGAATATTGAAAATATGATTTGGCCTAAGGGACCTCTTTACTGATTGGCCTTCCCAGCTGGGTTATTGCTGGTGTGCCCTAAATAAGGCATTGTGACGACCTAGTTCGATTGACCCTCAACTACCGAGGTATAATACGGTAGAAGAATACGGTACTAGAGTGTAGTTGGCCATCAAAATTATATGATTGAAAGGAAAAATGATATCACATTTGATTTGTTGCATTCGTCTTATTCTGAACTATCCAATTGTGATATATATACTTTCATTTCGAAATATATATATATCTATTTACTGCAAGTTTCTATCCATATATGTATATGCCTTATCTTTTGACATGAATTGATATCTATTTTCTTAAAACCCTGGAATGTCTGGAGATTGAACCTCAATCGGCATTTAGCTGATGTTGTATAAATAACCATTTTTAAGGAAACGTTTAGACTCAGGGACGGAACGAAAATGGACTATATTGAAGATTTAACTTTTAGAGCTCTTTTTATAAAATGTTTATTTAGAGCATGTCTGGCTCTCTTGTAATAAGGTTTAAATTTTCTCTTAAGTTGTAACTCGTTGTTACTTTTAATATATATGAAGTTTCCTTTAGAAATATATGATGACATAATTCCTTTACTTTAAGTATTTTATGATTCATAACCATGTGATAATACTTTCATTGCATTTATTTAAGGAAACAATTAAATCGAAATATTTGTTGCCTTGGTGGCATGTCAAGACATTCGTTCCCTAATACTATTTTGGGTAGGGGTTGATGATGCTGGATTCTAACCCTACCAGATAAGTGATAATGAGATCAAATAATAGTAACCATGGTAGCCATAGAGATGTAAGTGTATAAAAATGTAGAAGGAGATGAGTATAAGAGGAATAAGACAATGATGTATAGTGGTTCAGCCAATTTGGCCTACATCCACTGTGAGTGCGTGTGTTCCACTAAGAATGGGCACTGATGGCCTTGGATACAATGCACATAAGCTCACTTTCTCTCTCTACTATGTGTACAAGAAGAGTTTTTGCTAGGGTTAAAATTATCCCTCCCCCTGGTAGGATTGTAGGTGACAAGTATATATAGGTCTTGGGGGGTGTAGTATACCCCCCAAGTATGCATGGTGCATTAAAATGATGATTTAGCCAATCTCCCGCTGACACCTGTAGATGACAATTGATGACATAATATTCCCTCACGTGAGAGGGTGATTCGGTTATATCGGTCTTCCACGTGTCCTGTGAGCCTCACGCGCACTGTTCCACGCGTTTCCCAAACCACGCGATGTGATGACGTCACCCTCAGCCTGTAACTTGAGGTCGGGGGCAAAGTTCCTTCTGATAGTGAGTCAGGCCCAATTTAGGCCTCGTACTGTCAGCCCCTCGGAGGGTCGTCGGGAGCCTAATGAAGGGTCGGCCCCTTGAAGGGTCATCTGGAGCCTGATGAAGGGTCGACCCCTTGAAGGGTCGTCTGGGCCTGATGAAGGGTCGGCCCTTTGGAGGGTCATCCGAAGCCTGATGAAGGGTCAACCCCTCAAAGGGTCATCTGGAGCCTGATGAAGGGTCGACCCCTTAGAGGGTCATCCGAGCCTGATGAAGGGTCGTCCCCTCGAAGGGTTGTCTCGAGCCTGATGAAGGGTCGTCCCCTGAGGGGTCATCTAGAGCCTGATGTTGAGGTCACCCTGACCCCATCCAAGTCTAGGGTGTCCTTGGCCTGGCCGTGTGTATATATGGGTATATCAATCACTCCCCAGCCCTTAGCCATGGATGTTGTTGAGATGGCTGAGGGATAATGTTGTAATTGAGATGGGTGTATGATCAGTTAGGTGAGTGACACCTGTTAAGATGATATGACACCTAGGCAGGTACTCATTGTCACTTGTTTCCAAGGAGAGGCGGCTGCACACTTTGCGTGGGGCTTTATGCCCTAATGATGCCCTCCTCGTGGGCTGTGCTCTGCATTGGTGAGTGGGCCCACTCATTGGAAAGGTACTTAAAGAATTTTTCGAAGTTTCTCTTTCTTTTTCTTCTTCTTCGCGCCTGAACTCTATCTCTCTCTAGCTTCCAGCCTTCTTGCCATTTCTGCAGTTTTCAAACCTTCAAGCTTAGTAGCTTCACCATTTCTCTTCAGGTAACACCTCGACCCTAGTGCCTTATCTTCATTTCTGTTTATTTTCCTGTTTTAAGCTCATAGGGTTAGATTCTTCTTAGGCTGTTCCATAACTTTTTCGGTAGGACCTCCGGTAAGTTGTTCTTGAATTTTTCTTGATAGAAAACCCTTCAATTCCTTAGTTTTGATAAAAAATTCCACCCTGGTCAATTGTGATATTTATTTGTAGTTAGGTTACCCAAATTCTTCCAAGTGTAGGGTCTCCCCCTTAATGCTTAGGAGGCTTTATAATTTAGCCGAGGAGTTCCCATCCCTGAGAGAGAAGTTCTTTGTTGAGATTAGACGGGTAGAGGAAGAGGAGGAGAGAAGATGAGGGGCCGACCCAAATTGGGTACGACCATCTTCCCCATCCCTCTTGCCATAATAAAACCCTTTGAGTCTTGTGGGTCGACCTTTCGTCCAGCCGAGAGTTATTCAAGTGAGATGGATGAGAGGGCGTCGTCGCCAATTGGCGCTAGACCTTCTGGGAGAGGAGAGGTGTCTAACCTAAGCCCAGGCCGACAGGCTGAGGGTATGGTTACTTCTGAGGCCGTCCCTGTGACTAATCTATCTCCACATGCCTTCCAGATGGCTTTTCCCCAGAGGTCTCTGACAGGTGATGAGGCCGAGGGAGAGGGGACTGACTATGAGGGTGAGGACTCAGATGACCCAGTTGACACTTCCCATGCCTCTTCCTATATCTCCTCAGTCAGGGATCATGACCTCTTGATATGGAGGCATGCCTATGGAGTGTCCCCCAATATAACTATGAGGGTACCCTCTGAATTTGAGAGGGTCTTCGAGGGTGAAGAGGGAGAGGTTGCAGTATACGAATAAATGTTTAAGGTTGGTGTCAGATTCCCTCTGCATCCTGTCATCGTAGATATCTTGTCGGCCCTCGGCTTTGCCACCCTCTCAGCTTCCTCCCAACTCCTGGAGGACGATCCTTGGCTACATCTCCCTATGGAAGAATGCTTTCACTGATGAGCCCTCGGCCGACACCTTTTTGGCCTGTTACAATATCACCTCTTCTTCTAAACAGTCTGGGTACTATCACCTCGGGGCGAGGAGGTCTGACAAAAACTTCTCCACGTGTCACAAAACTCCAACCACGATTGGAAGAAGAGATTAATCTTTGTCTCTAGAGAGTGGGAATTCTTCTCCGAGGCACAACCTGGAGCCGATGGTTCGAGGGTCCCCAGAAGATGGTCTAACCCTTCAATGAAGGCCAGGTCAGACCCCGGACTTAGTCTAGAAGAGAAAGACATAGTTCAATATCTGAGAGGATGAGAGAGAGGGAATGAACTTCCTGAGTTTAAAGATCTGATGACCCCTCGGTTCCTCAAGGAAGCTGGTCTGAGGGTCGGCCCCTTGACAGAACTATGTGAGTTATATTATTTTTTCCATTCTTTACTTTTTTCAAGTGTTTCATCTTTACCTCTGCATTTTTCTGATGTGTCGTCTTCTGTTCAGGTCATCCCTCTAGTGAATCGGATCAACTTTGGGAAATGACTACTCCCAGTTTGCTATCGGGTCTAGGCAAGAAGAAAGGCAAGAAGCCTCAGCAGGATCTGAGTAAGACGAGGGCCGTGGGGCCGACGATTGTTGAGCCGACTGCTGACAGTCGTAAAAGGAAAGAGCCTGAATCTCCTTCTGACCCTCGGTCGGATTCAAGGATGAGGGCGAGGGTAGAGTCATTTGAGGGGACTGGCTCCTCTTCCATCATGGGGGCCTTCTGGTTCCAGAACTTGGTGCTTCTGAAGGCCGAGCCATATTCCCTGATTGCCAATCTCAGGGCGACTAAAGCCTCTATGTTCTCTGCCCCCTCGGCCGCCGACTATGATTTCTTATCTAAAATTCCCCCGGCCAAGGTGTATGACTATGGTCTACACACACTGGCTTAGGTATTTATTTTTACTTCATCTCCTTAGTTGAATTTTCACTAACTGTTTCCTCAGCCTCTTAACAAGTGTCTTTTTTTGTGTAGTCTGTCTGTGCCTTTACCTCGGCCACTAAGTGGATGGTTGAGAATCAACAGAAGTTTCATGAAGCCGAGAGGGCCATTCAGCATGAGGTCGACCTACAGACAGAGCTCGAGACTGCAAGGTCTGAACTGGAGAGTGCCTGGACTGAGCATGCCAGGGTCTTGGATGAGCTGACGAGACAGCATGATGCCGACCAGCAGGCCAAGGACCTGCTTATAAAGGAGAAGGATGAAGCCTTGATCATCTTGGAGGTTCAGCATAAGGCCGATCTTGAGGCGGTTGTTAAGAAAGCCAAGGCCGATGCTGTGGAGGCCTACAAACTCTTAGACGAATTTCAAGGCTTTGGCCTTGAATACTTGGAGAGGGGAATTAGGACGGCCTATCGGTGGGCCATCTTAAAGTTTGCTAATGCAGTGTCGTATGTTCAACCTTCTTTTGAAGCAGTTCAGCTAGATGATCCCCTCATTGGTGAATCCTTAGCTCAAGTGGAATCTAATCATGTAGAAGGCACAGGCACGTCTGAGGATCAGCCCGTCTTGGTCGTTGAGGATACTCCTCTTAGTGATGTTGAGACCCTGCCCTTTGATGCTGCTCAATTGGGTGGCTGTTTGTAGCCAATACCCACTTTATGTACTCCATTTTTGTACTTTACTTTTATAGAACAAACATCATTCTGTAATATAGTGCCTCTTTCTATCTTCCATACTTCTCTCTTATATAATTTGCACTGTGATGTTTTTGGATTGACAATATCACTAGCCCCCTACCTCGTCGTTCTTGAGGTTAAATGAGGTGTCGTCCCCACCATTTTCCCTCATTATAGCCGAGGGTGGTTTTTACCAAATTAATGATGTTTTCGATTAAGTCCCCCTAGTCTTTCTTGAGGGTGATGGAGGGATCCTCCCCTACATTGACCCTCATTATAGCGAGGGTGGTTTTTACCACCTTAATGGTTTTTCATTTAAGTTCCCCGTCATCGTTCTTGAGGGTGATGGAGGGGTCGTCCCCTACATTGACCCTCATTATAGCCGAGGGTGGTTTTACCACCTTGATGGTTTTTCAATTAAGTCCCCCCTCGTATTTCTTGAGGGTAGTGGAGGGGCCGTCCCCTACATTGACCCTCATTATAGCCGAGGGTGGTTTTTACCAATTTGAATTGATGCTCAAGTCTTCCCTCGTCTTTCTTGAGGGCAATGGTGGGGTCGTCCCCTCCATTGACCCTCATTATAGCCGAGGGTCGTAATTACCAAATTAATGGTTTTAAAGTCTTCCCTCATCTTTCTTGAGGACAATGGTGGGGTCGTCCCCTCCATTGACCCTCATTATAGCCGAGGGTTATAATTACCAATTTTAATGGTTTTAATGTATTCCCTCGTCTTTCTTGAGGACAATGGTGGGGTCGTCCCATCCATTGACCCTCATTATAGACGAGGGTCATAATTACCAAATTAATGGTTTTTAATCATTTCTTCCCTCGTCTTTCTTGAAGGCAGTGGTGGGGTCGTCCCCACCATTGACCCTCATTATAGCCAAAGGTTCCAATTACCAAATTAATGGTTTTAAAGTCCTCCCTCGTCTTTCTTGAGGGAAATGGTGGGGTCGTCCCCTCCATTGACCCTCATTATATCCGAGGGTTGTAATTACCAATTTAATGGTTTTAAAGTCTTCCCTCGTCTTTCTTGAGGACAATGGTGGGGTCGTCCCCTCCATTGACCCTCATTATATCTGAGGGTTGTAATTACCAATTTTAATGGTTTTAAAGTCTTCCCTCGTCTTTCTTGAGGGCAATGGTGGGGTCGTCCCCTTCGTTGACCCTCATTATAGCCGAGGGTTGTAATTACCAAATTAAAGTCTTCCCTCTTCCCTCATCTTTCTTGAGGACAATGGTGGGGTCGTCCCCTCCATTGACCCTCATTATAGCCAGGGTTATAATTACCAAATTAATGGTTTTAAAGTCTTCCCTCGTCTTTCTTGAGGACAATGGTGGGGTCTTCCCCTCCATTGACCCTCATTATACCCGAGGGTCATAATTACCAAATTAATGATTTTTAATCAAGTCTTACCTTGTCTTTCTTGGGGACAATGGTGGGGTCGTCCCCTCCATTGACCCTCATTATAGCCGAGGGTCATTCTCCGAAGATGTTTACACGCGTACTAGAACTGATAAACACAAGATGAGAGGAAACACTGATATTTCTCATTAATTTTCCAAGTGTTCTACTGGAGCAATACCCATTACAACTGTCGTCCGATAAGACTTTACAAAATTACGAATAGTATTTCTTCAAATGATCTACATTCCAGGGGTTGAAAAAGGGTTCCCCCTCTAGGTTTTCTTGTCTATAGTCCCAGGGACGACTTCATCGATGACCCTATATGGGCCATGCCAATTAGGATGGAGTTTGTTGGGCTTCTGCCAAGTATTTTTGAGGATCAAGTCCCCCACTGTAATTGGTCTCTGTTTCACCCTCTGATTGTAAAACCTTGCAGTCCTTTGCTGGTAGGTGGCTTGCCATATCTCGGCGTCTTCCCTCCTATCCTCAATCAGTTCTAAGTCGAGTCTCCTCTCTTTGACATTTCTCTGTGGGTCATACATTTGGACCCTATGAGTAGCAAACCCAATCTCGGTGGGAATGACGGCTTCCGAGCCATGGCTAGCATGAATGGGGTCTTTCCGGTAGAGGTCCTCGCTGTCGCCTTATAGACCCACAGCATGACATATAATTCTTTAGACCATCTTCCTTTTGCCTCCTCAAGTCTCTTCTTGATCCCGTCTAGGATCGTCCTGTTTGTGACTTCCGTTTTCCCATTACCATGAGGCCGGCCTGGGGTAGAGAAGAATTATTTTATACTCACCCTTTCACAGTACTTCTGTAGAGATGTATTCTTGAATTGAGTCCCGTTATCCGAGATGAGGGTGTTTGGGAGACCATATCTGCATATAATGTTTTTCCATATAAATTGGAAGGTCTTCTGCTCTGTGATCGTTATCATCAGCTCCGCCTCCACCCATTTTGAAAAATAGTCAATGGCCACGATGCGGAACCGATAGTTATTGATGGCCCTGGGTAAGGGTCCTATTAGGTCAATCCCCCATACTGCAAATGGCCATGGGGATGTAATGGAGGTAAGAGGATGATGGGGTTGGTGAGGGATAGTGGCAAATCTATCGCATTTATCACACTATTTTACATATGCTGCGACATCTTTCCCCAAGGTCGGCCCCCAGTACCCTTGGGTGATCACCCTCTTCGCTAAGGACCTGCCCCCAATGTGGCTTGAACATGATCCTTCGTGCACATCTTGTAAAATGGATAGGACTTCATATGGGTGCACACACCTAAGTAAGGGGAGTAAAAATCCCTTTTTGTACAAGGTGCCCCCAATGACAGTGAACTTTGCAGCCCGGTATCTCAACTTCTTCCTTTCTTGCCTTGCTTCTGGCATCTCCCCCTCTTTAATGTATCTGATCAGAGGGTCCATCCATGAAGCTTCCTTAGCAATATTAGGGAAAGTGCCAAGTGTTCCCTCAGCCTCTTCAATAGTTGATCGAAGCGAAATTTCCACTGGGACTGTCCTCTTGATGTCTGTCCTAGTCGCCGAGGCCAACCTATTAAGGGCATCAGCACAGCCATTATCGAGCCTAGGTATCCTCTTTAATTTAACTTCTCTGAATCTCTTCAGCAATGATCTCACCTTCTCGAGGTACTTGGCCATCCGCTCATCCTTATCCTCGTACGCTCCTAGTATCTAATTCACTAGTAGCCTTGAATCACTATGGACCAAAATCTAGCCGACACTAAGGGACTTGACCAAGGAGAGTCCTGCTATCAGGGCCTCATATTCGAATTCATTATTGTAGGCTTTGAAGTTGAACCTCAGGGCTTACTCAATGTCTGTGCCATCGGGTGATGATACTATCAGTCCACCCCCACTTCCGTCATCGAAGGAGGACCCGTCAACGAAGAGGCTCCACACAGTCTTCTCTTCTGAGAAACTTCCCTCGGTGAGGGTCCCCTGTCTTAAGAGATATCTTCCCACTTCATTTCTAGCCACTTTCCTTCTAGTGATACTTGTCTCAGCCTTATCTACAGGTGTGTCAGTGAGCCCACCTTGTCGGGTATCTGTCTTCCCGAGTCTCTCACCCTCGGCTTCATCATCTTCCCAAGTAAACTCGGCCATGAAATCTGCCAATGATTGCCCCTTAATGGCCGTCTTAGGCTAATACATAATGTCAAACTCCCCCAGTTCTATTGCCTAGACCATTAGCCTCCCTGATTTTTCAGGCTTGTACAAGACCTGCCTAAGAGGAGAGTTAGTGAGGATGACCATTGTATGGGACTGGAAGTATGGCTTCATCTTTCTCGATGCATGGATCAAGGCATCGGCCAACTTCTCCATCCTTGGATATCTTTGCTCTGCCCCCAGGAGTGCCTTTCTATTAAAATACACAGGCTTCTGTACCCCGTCTTTGTCTGTCACAATGGCTGCACTGATGGCTGACTCTGAGATGACGAGGTACACATAAAGTCGTTCACCCTGCACGGGCCGTAACAACAGCAAGGGAGACCCCAGGTATGACTTTAACTCCTTGAAAGCCTCATCACACTCTTCACTCCATTCGAAGGACTTCCTGAGAATTTAGAAGAATGGCAAACACTTATCTGTGGCTCTAGATACGAACCTATTCAAAGCATCCACTCGCCACGTGAGTCTCTGAACGTCTTTCATGGTCTTGGGGGTTTTCATTTCCAGGAGGGCCTTTATTTTCTCAGGGTTAGCCTCGATGCCTCTTTGGTTGACAATAAACCCCAAGAACTTCCCTGCTCCGACCCCGAAGACACACTTGGCTGGGTTGAGCTTCATCTGGTATTTGTCCATCGTATTAAAGGTCCTCTCTAGGCCTGGCCACATGATTCTCTGCCTTCAAACTCATAGTCATCATGTCATCTACATAGACCTTCATAGACTTCCCAATTTGTTCTTCGAACATTTTATTTACGAGGCGCTGGTACGTTGCCCCCGCATTTTTTAGGCCAAAGGGCATGACCCTATAATAGTATGTCCCCTTGTCAGTAATGAAGGTTGTCTTCTCCGAGTCTTCGGGGTTCATGAAGATCTGGTTGTACCCTGAGTAGGCATCCATAAAGCTCATGCGCTCATGGATTGCGTAGCGTCTACCATATAGTCAATGCGGAGGATAGGGAATCTGTCTTTGGGATAGTGTTTGTTGAGGTTGGTGAAGTCCACACACATTCTCCACTTCCCGTTGGCCTTTGGGACAATGACTACATTGGACAACCATTCAGGGTAGATGACCTTTCTGATAAATTCAGCGTCTTCTAATTTTTTGACATCATCCCTTATGACCTCATACTTTTCTTTAGAGTAAATTCTCCTCTTCTGATTTATTGGCTTTGCTCCCTCTACCACATTGAGCTTGTGGCACATAATTTCAGGGTCGATCCCCGGCATATCTACATGACTCCACGCAAAGACGCTTCGTCTTCTCCTCAATAGTTTAATGAGGTCTTCCTTGATATTGGGCTTCAGAGACTTGCCGACTTGGACAGTTTTTTCCGGGTCATCCTCATCGAGGATGATGGATTCTACCTCTTTCGCGACTTATCCTTTCTTTAGCTTCGTCTCATCCCTGGGGTCTAGGGTATTAATATTATAAGTGGTTATAGCCCTCTTGTGTGCCTCTCTTTCTTCAGCGGAGTTGTAGTAACATTCTCGCGCTGTCGTCTGGTCTCCCTGAACTTTCCCCACCCCGTAAGGGGTAGGAAATTTAATCATCTGATGGACCATAGATGACACAGCTTCAAACCCCTTGAGGGCCACACGCCCCAGTATGATGTTGTAGGCCGAAAACACATATTCATCCATCATAAAGAAACTGACCTTCTTGGTAAGCCATCTCGGCCACTCGTCCCCCATCCTGACATCGGCCTCATACACTCCAAGGGGATGAGCCTTTTCCCCACTGAACCCCATCAATGGATGATTGTATGGGATGAGTCTAGAACGACTGAGACCTAAGGCTTTGAAGCATGGCCAAAACATCACATCTGCAGAGCTACCCCCGTCGACTAGGATCCTCGGCACCTCACACCCGTGTACCCTGGTAGTGATGATGAGAGGGTTATCATGTGGGGCTAAGATGCCTTTGAAGTCCATTATCGAAAATCCCACTATCAGAGTGTCCATGTCGACCTTCTTCCTCTTTTCTGACTTCGCCTCAAGAGAGGTTGAGTGTACCGTCTTCGTCACTGCCTTAGCCTCAGCCACATGGGCCTTCCTGTCAGCGACCTCAGACCCTCCTCCTTCTAGACCCCTGAAGATCATTCCCACTCTGAGCGAGATTATATTAAGCCTCTTGACAGGGCCTTGGTCTTCTCTCGGTGGGAGGTCAGGTTCGTCCTCATCATCAGAAGGGTCGTCCCCTCTTTTTTGAGGACCTTCTCTACATGCATCGCCTCGCTTCTTTCTGGGGTCGTCCCCTCGGCCCCTCTTGAAGGCACCTCTGTCAACGTATTTTCTGAGCTTCCCTTCTTTCAGCATCTTCTCAATCTCATCTTTTAGAGAGAAACATTTGTCTATCACGTGGCCATGGTCTTGGTGAAATTCACACCGCAGGTTCTTATTCCTCTTATTGGGAGCCCCCCTCAACTTCTCAGGACACTTCAAAGATCGGTCACTCTTTATCTCATTGAGAATATTTTCACAGCTGACCGTTAGAGGCGTGTAACCAGCGAACTTATCGTCCGTAGACCACTTCTTCCCCTCTTTGTTCTTCTTAGGGTATTTACCCCCACTAGCACCTCCTTTTTCATCTTCGTATTTTACGGCCATGGTCTCTTCGGCGTTCATCACCTTTCCTGCTGTTGACAGCAATTCAGCCATTGTCCTCGGAGGGTCTTCAACAAGCTTCCATAACAGTTTCCCCTTTTATAGTCCTCCAATCAGGGCTGTCATAGCTATGCTCTCCTCATAGTCTTCCACCTCCAGCTTTTCTTTATTAAATCTGGCTATGTAGTCCCTCAGACTCTCATTCTTCCCCTTCTTAACATAGAGCAGGTGGGTGGTCTTCTTCTATGGCCTCATCCCAAAGAAAAAGTTGTGGATGAATCGGTCTGCCAACTGCTTAAAGTTTTCAATGGAATTTTTTGGAAGAGACGTGTACCAAACATATGCAGCCCCAGTCAGGGTACCAGAGAAGGCACGACACCTCATCTCATTTGAGATAGAGTATATGTTTGCTACTGATTGATACATCTCAACATGGGGGACAGGGTTGGTGCTCCCGTCATAGCTTGGGGTGAGCACAGGTGGCTTGAACTTTGATGGCGTAGGGAAGTTAACTATCTTCGCCACAAAAGGTGAGCCTATGGTGTATCCCCTCTGAAGAGGGTCCCGAATTTTCAGTATATCACCAATCTTATCCTCCAATCATTGGATCGAGTCATTCCAGGGCCTCGTAGGGTCGTCATGGCCGATGTTATCCCCTACCGCCTCTTTGAGATGGACGGAGGGTCCTGCCGCGGCTGGCCTGTGTCAGCTGTTTACTTCCCCCTAGCCATCGTCCTGTCCTAGGGGCTGGCCCCCGTGGGGTCGGTCATCTGCTGCCTCCCTTCTGGACCTCGCGGAACTCCTTGACCTGGATAATTTTTCCCGCAGGACATTCAGTTGGCCCAACCTCTCAAAGGTCGACCCCCTGCTTAGGCAATCAAAAGCAGAGCCTCTCGAGCGATCTCCAAGGTTTTGCCTTCCGCACTTCCCTCTACTCTCCTGGAGGGGTCGTACAATATTTTTGGAGACCTTATATGGCTCCCAGTATTCTATGGGGGCCTCCTGCCCCTCCAGATCATCATACCTATCCTTAGGGAAAGGGTTTCCTTGCCTCCCCAGGTGTAGACGCCTGGGGTCAGCAACATCCTTATGCCGCTGAGGGGGTGGTAGGTCCTTACGTGGTGCCTTGAGTGGTCCCCTGGCCTCATGCTGCCCTGGAGCTGCCGCCGGAGTAATCATCTTAGGTGAGACCCCTGGTGGTCTTAGTATGTTCTGGCTTAGAGCTGTGAACTGCTCCTGCATGATCCGCTGGCTTGCTGTCAGGGACTTCAAGGCTGCTACCACGTCAGCCATTTCAGACTGAGGTGGCGGCTGGATGGAGCTGGGTCCTACTCCACTATCCGGTGGGGGGAGTGATGGTGGTGGCATCTCCGGTGCCATGTGTTTTAGCTGTGAACAGCTGAACTGGAAAAAAGACCGGTGAGCTTGAGAACCTTAATGGATCTCTTTCAATTGTGAAACATTTCCTCTCAGGGGGAGAGCTGTTTCACCACCAGAGTGCCTAGTGAGGTCAAGATGTATAGAGGAAGAGATGTCTTCTCATTCCCACAGACGGCGCCAAACTAATGATGCTGAAATCTAGCACTACTAGATAAGTGATGATGAGCTCAAACAATAGTAACCATGGCAGCCATAGAGATGTAAGTGTATAAGTATGTAGAAGGAGATGAGTATAAGAGGAATAAGACAATGATGTATAGTGGTTCAGCCAATTTGGCCTACATCCACTGTGAGTGCGTGCGTTCAACTAAGTATGGGCACTGATGGCCTTGGATACAATGCACATAAGCTCACTTTCTCTCTCTACTGTGTACAAGTAGAGTTTTTTCTAGGGTTAAAATTATCCCTCCCCCTGGTAGGGTTGTAGGTGACAAGTATATATTGGTCTTGGGGGGTATAGTATACCCCCCAAGTATGCATGGTGCATGTGAATGATGATTTAGCCAATCTCCTACTGACACCTGTAGATGCCAAATAATGACATAATATTCCCTCACGTGAGGGGGTGATTCGGTTGTAACGGTCTTCCACGTGTCTTGTGAGCCTCACGCGCACTAGTCCACGTGTTTCCCAAACCACGCGCTGTGATGACGTCAGCCTCGGCCTGTAACACGAGGTCGAGGGCAAAGTTCCTTCTGATAGTGAGTCAGGCCCAATTTAGGCCTCGTATTGTCGGCCACTCTAAGGGTTGGCCCCTCGAAGGGTCGTCTGGAGCCTGATGAAGGGTCGGTCCCTTGGAGGGTCATCCGGGCCTGATGAAGGGTCGGCCCCTCGAAGGGTCGTCTAGAGCCTGATGAAAGGTCGGCCCCTGAGGGGTCGTCTGGAGCCTGATGATGAGGTCACCCTGACCCCATCCAGGTGCACGGTGTCCTCGGTCTGGCCATATGTATATATGGGTATATCAGGGGTCGTCACACCAAATGTTTTCTTCCCTAAAAAATAATATGTCGTGACATTATTTGCAATTCTTAGGATTTCACTACCCACCAATGGTAGTTTCTAAAATTGTTGAAACTTTTATTTTACATCTAAACTTGTTTAGTTTGTACATGCTGTGGCCTTCTAGAGGCTTTACTGACCATATAGGTTGCGACACCTAACAACGAATCTGTTCTTCTTTTCAGGGCGTGCTGTGGCAATAAGAGTTGGGATCCTGATGAATTTATGAAAGTCTTCTAAAACAAACACTTCGACAGTTTTCCTCTTGAGATTTCTTATGTGCACCCCTTGAGGACAATAGAACCTTGAGAATTAAGAGATTACCCTAATTGTGTATTTCTATATTTAGACTGAAATTCAGACTCCGTGGCAATGGAAGAAGAGGTTAATTCAAGCAATTGACCAATGGATATTGATGCCGCGGTATATTGTCCATATGAGATTAGAGATGCACCCGCTGGTACATCTAGGAGAGATTAGAGGCCTCCCGCTGCACTTGATGTCCACAATATTATGACTCAAGATTGGGTTGATCACTTGGCTAAAGCCTTCGAATTTCTGAACAATGTGGTATGTACTGCACCCATCGCGAACCAAAGACCTTGCTCCACAATTGCTGATGGTGGAGTCTCCTTCCCCCTTCATGCCTTTATATATGGGCTGCGGCTACCTGTCCTAGTCCCAGCTAGAAGAATTTTTGAAGAAATGAAGTTAGCCCTAGCCCAGGTAGGCTCCAATGGTTGGAGGGCAATTCTTTCTTCAATTGTATTGTGGGAGAAAAAGTTCAAGCGAGACATAACTCCCGTAGAGTTTTTCCACTTTTACTGCCCGAAGGAAAGCTTCGTAAAATTTGTGGGGTATTACTATTTTTTAGTCCGCGACAAGGATGAATTCCATTATTTTAGGAGGCCTATCAGTGTAAAAAATTAGAAAGGAAAATATTTTTTCATTTCTGGAGAAGCGTGGTAAATCCACCCTGAGGAGTCTGGGAGAGAGAGGTAATTTAGGATGCCGCAGCAGTGGGGATGCCCTTCTAAGCTTGATAAATAAGGATGCAGCCCTTTTGAATTGTGGTCGCGTCCTATTTCTTCCATTTTCCATGTTCTTTTCTTTTGTACTAATATTAAACTTCCATACAGCTCTTGATAATTTTCCACTAAGTGAGCGGCTGGATTATAGAATAAGAAGGGTTGCGACTATTAGTGCTAATGAAAAAAAGTTCATCACCTTAGTGACTTCTGCTTCCATATTTGAGGCATGTTACTTCCCCAACAAATCTCATCCAACAAAGATGGCTGCGAAAGGTAAAAATCACTTTTCTTTAACACTACGCAACACTTGTCTTCAAATCATAAATACTTGGAATCTTTACTTTGTTTTTTCTTTAGGTGAGGAAATAGATAAGGAGCTCTTGAAAGATCAATTAGCGTAGATGGATTAGGACACAACTACCCTCAATAATACTGCGAAGAAAGGACGAAGAAAGAGAAAGAGGGCCCCTGTCACGGTCCCAAACAATGTTGAGCCCACTTCTATTGAAGTGGCAGATGTGACAAATCCCACACTTGGGAGGGCTGCGACACAGTAGGTATTTGTAGATTGTGTCGCAGCATCACAAAGAGAAGAAAAGTCGATGATGAAATCGGCGAACATCTGGTTGCAATAGGCTTACTTCCTTTTGAAACCGAGTACCATGGTGCACGTGGACCTTCACTTATTATCTCTGCTAATTCTTCCCCTCCACGCACTATTGTGGTTGTAAATGCCAACCTGCCACCTCCACAAGGCAGGCCAAGAGTTGGCTCTGATGGTCGTCGGCGCCCTCAATTTAAGTAAGCAAATCCCATTTCCTTTTGGGATACAACTACGAGAGACGTTCGCAGAATGAGGAAGGTTACAGAGGCTCTGGACCTGAACCATGTGGTGGAGGAGGACCATGAGGATTTGTAGGAGTATGCCCTTCATAGTTTACTGTGGGAAACAACTTCTCACACTTGGTTCTTTTTTGTTGGTTATTAATTTTTTATTTGTACTGATTCTTTAGATTTCTAATAGGCCGCAGACATTATTGTGACCTAAAAAATGAAATATAAAGGGATTTTCAAGCTTTATAGGGCTGCAGATGCTTCTCATGCGAAGGATTTAAATGTAGACAAGGCATCTTCTTCTGAACCAGGAAAAATCCCATATGCCGCAGCCCTTACGAAAGTCAAGAATGATTTGGAGGTTGACATTAAGGTAAAGGACAAGGATGAGCAGGATTTCGCTCAGGACGCAGAGGCTTTGTCAGTTGCCAAGGCTCAAACTTTTGGGGATGCAGAATAATCTAAATCTACTCAAAATAATTTGACCACGACTAGAAATTAATTGAAGAAGATGGCTGCTGATCATATCGCAACCCTCGAAACTCTAGAGAGCCAACATGCGGAGGCCAACAAACTGAAAGAAGAGAATCATGCTATGGCCTTAAACCAAGTTGCGGACCTTGCTGTGGGAAACTTTAAGAAGTCCAAGGACTTTTTCCTAATCAACAACAAAGCCTACCTCCGCGGCTTTCAAGAGATGAGACATAGAGTTCTAAAAAATTTTCCAGAGTCCAAGGACCAAATTATGTCCAGGAGGTTGGGTGATGCAGAACATGATATGTGCATGGATGAACTAAGAGCTGCAGCTGAGGAGAGAGCAAGGAAGCAAGCCGAGGAGGATACGACAGAATATGAGGAAGCTAGGACAACCATGGATGGTGATGAGGAAGATGAGAACAATGATGTAGCTTCATGAACTTGTAAACTGATTACCAATACAAGTCTGCGTCCCTTCCAAATTCTTGAACTTATTACATATCTGAGTTGCGTCCCTTTGCATTTTTAAACTACTTAATTAATGTTACGGTCTCTTATAATGTTGACTATTTTTGCCTCCTTTTTTATTGCTTCCAAATTCTTGAATGAATGATTTCTCTGCATATCTTTGATTGCTTAAACATACAATTGATTTTTGACAAAATGCACTTAAATATCAAATATCGAGTAATGGTTTAAGGCTGCGGCAACATCTTTCAATGGAGGTATTGGATAACGCTGTGGTCACCTCTTTTTTCCTTGTGAATTTTCATTTCATACTGGCATACTTACACGTCTTAATGTTTAAGGCTGCAACAATATCTTCTGACACTGTATACATGTTTGTGCCATGGTGCCAAGGAAATACGGCTTTGGGGAGGCGACTTCACTTATTTGGCATCAGAGATAACTTTTCATTTTTCTAGGTCTTGACACCATTGACCTTATTATGCCACGACATCTGTCATTGCCTTTATCTCAGGCTGCAGCCATCTTATTCTTTATAGATTTTTCATGCTTCAGGACTCCAGTGTATCATCACTTTTAGTCACTTTAATTCCATGGGACATCTTCTATGATTTTCCCTTCGGTTTCTTTATCTGCATGAAGTTTCTACCATAGCTTCTCGATGGTCGCTTTGATTGGCTTTCATGGCTTTCCGTTAGTCGATTGGGTTATTTTTAGCCCCCCCCCCCGGATAGGTATTATGAATCTTCCCCAAGCTATGTTTAGATATATATAATTCCTTCCCACGCTATAATAGGATTATTCGCAGACAATTAAGCCTTCAACCCCTTCAAATATAGGGTTATCCATAGACAACTAAGTCTTCAGACCCCGTGGGTTATTGTCAGGCCTTCCCAGGATAGGTATTATGAAGCTTTCCCAAGATAATATGAGATCGCCAAGTTAATGATGTTTTGTCTCTACACACCAAGTTAGTGATGTTTGCCGATGCAGTAACCTTCCTGGGATAATGACGCATCTCGAAAGTCAAGAACGAGCACTGTAAGACCTTATGAGTGAGATGTTACAGATCAATTTAGATAGCTACTCTCGATAGTTTCTTTCGACATTCTTAATTGTCACTGGCTTTTAAAAAATTAGGCATCTTGACGATAGTTATTTCCCATTTAGATATTATCATTCCCGATATAACATATTATCTTGATTCAGAATCTGTTTAAGAAAAAGAGTCTTTCATAAGATTTCATTTAATGAAATTGAGAAATCCAAATATGGCACTACCAAATGAACTTGATTTCATATATCTATTCATATATATAAGACTTTTCTATGACAATAAAAAGTTTAACTTAAAACAGTGCAAGAAGAGTTTCATTGTTAAATAGAAACAGTTGAAATATAAAACACAGCCATGAAAAATGGGCATGTAGTTTGTCAGACTAGGCTGCATCCCCTAAACATATCTAAGAAACCTCTGCAACATCCCTTGCCCAATCATCCTTTTAATTTCGTCCTTCAGTGCATAGCATTGCTCAGTGTCATGGTCGTGGTCCAGATGGAATTTGCACCACCTAGCTTTATTCCTCTTGTGGGGTGGAGCATTAAGCTTCTATGGCCACCTTAGCAATTTGTTTTCCTTAATGGACTTGAAGATGTCTTCAATTGGGTCGGACAATGGGGTGTAGGTCTTAGAGATCACCTCTTCCTTATTTGATTTCCTTTTCTAGCTCGTGCTGAGTGCTTCCGCATATGGAACTTCTAGAACTTCTGTGATAGCGAAGGCTGTTGAGGCAATGATCCTGGGTGCCGCACCCACATTGGGTGAGGTTGCAGCCTCTACCATGAGGACCCTCTGGGTTAAATAGTTAACCTAGGTTTGGAGCGAGGCATGACTGCTGTAGAGGTGATTGAGGTGATTGTATAGCTATACAATCTCATCTTTGACTTTTGTGCTCTGGCTGGATTCTCCTTCCATTTTCTTCTTTGATAATCTTTACGAAGTATACAACCGGAGACGAAACTAGCAGAAGTGAGTAATTAAAGAAATATTGGATTATTCAAGTAGGAAGTTGGGATACAACGTTTGCACTGCTGCATGATACTACCGTCGAGGCCGCGGCCAGTGAAGTACACAGGTGTACCGCCGTGGCCTTCGAATAATACAAATGATGAGGCCTCGACCAGGAAGGCACATAAGTGCGCTATCATAGACCTTGAATGATATTCACCAAGGTTGAGAAGGAGACAACCTTTGTCCGTTCCTTAATGTTTTGAATCTCCTGTAATGCAGCAGCACCGGTAGAGGACGCAACATGAAAGGTAGTTGAACTACCACGTCGCCTCCCACACTGGGCAGTGAAGGGAATAATCCTAAAATTGATACCTATAAACTAAGTTTTTCTCCCAAAACACATGAAGAGCATACCTACTGGGCTCTATCCATGAAAGGATACCTTCAGGGTGCACAAAATGGCACAATTCTAATGATGAACCCTAGATCATAGGTCAAGAACAACAAAGAGGGAGTAAATATAATTCTTCCCTAATCACTCATCGTTATGGGGATAAAGCCCATCATGCTTTTCAACATTATCTAGATGAAATTAAATCACAGGGGTATGTAAAATAGATCTAAGGTCATAAAATAAAGACCATAGAATATCTGAATATACTAAATACCCATTTAGAGGTGTAAATATAAAATAGAGCCCAATAACCAAAATTTAATCATGAGATGATGATCCAGAGGATCCCCATGAATAAAATAAGGTGTTGAAGAACTCAAAACATAGAGAAACAAGATTGAAATATCTCGTTCCCACAGATGGCGCCAAATTGATGATACGAGAAATTGTCCATAAGTCATTTTCATATCATCAAGCCAAGTAAAGTATGGAAGTAAAACAAGTAATGATATATGAACACAAAATATAGAGTGGTTCGGCTATAAAAGAGCCTACGTACACTTTGGTGCCTCCCTCTCATTTTATTCATATCATTGTTGTACAAGTTTGCAATGATACAATGGGCATACAAAATATATGAGAGAGAAAAATACATGACTATAGTAGTTTCGGGAGTGCCGAAGGTGTGACTACGATGTAGGTGAGTAGGGGTGGCAATTTTTGACACGGCACGATAACCCGACACGAACTCGACACGAAGTTAGCGGGTTAGGGTTGATGATTTCTTGACACGAACCCGAATATGACACGACCCGCCAACACGAATAATAAACGGGTTGGGTTAGTGTCAAACACGTTTAACTCGAAAATGACACGAATAGACCCGTTTAACTCATATTTTATGGAGATTATATTAGATAATTTATATATCTTGATAGACATTCTATAAAATTCATGGAGAATTGGATGATAACACATTTATGTGTTGCAAGAAGTTAAAATTAATTAAATTTAAGTTATTGTAGGCCTATGAGTGGTATGATTGGTTAAGAGAGAAGAAAAAAATTATTTTATATTTTACTTAATGGGTTATGCGGGTCAACCCGAACACGACACGATAATAAATAGGTCGGGTTAGTGTTTACTCATATGACACGATTAGTTAAATGGGTCGGGTTAGGGTTGACTAATCCTTGATACGAACCCGACATGACACGACACGACGCACATGAATTGCCACCGCTATAGGTGAGTATCCCCCAAGACGTATGCTCAGGTTGTGTAGAGAGAATTTGGCAAGGCTTCACCAGGTACTGTTGAATCTGACATCCCTATCTCGAGGTGTGGACCTTTATTTATAGGAGGTATGTGAGCTTTGTCATGTTCCCTGGGCATGTGACATATATCACTTCCAGAGAAGCTGTGAATGAGAGGGATGCGGCTTGTAAGGCAAGCATATTGAGTGCCGCATCCTGCATAGTATAAGGCTGCAGCCAGCATAGCAGAAGGTTGCATCCTCCATGAGGCTAAAGATGTGGGTGTCGCATCCTGTAGTATAAGGCAACGTCTTGTATGTAAGGCCAAGTGATATGTGCCGCACCATGTACTGAAGATGAGTAGGGCCACGGCAGGGTGCTATATTTTCCATATCAGTTAGGGTTCGATTATCCATTATTTTGCAAGGTTGAAGATGAAAAGTATATATAGGGCTTGGGGGAGTAATGTACCCCCCCCCCCCCCCAAGCATGCAATGAGCATGTGAATGATGATCTAGCCAATCCCCTATTGACACCTGACTGGGACACTTGTAGGTAATCATGCCATAATATTCCCTCACGTATGTGAATGATCTTATTATAACGATTTATTCCACATGATACATAAGTCCCACGCGCACTGTTCCATACGTCTCTAAAATCACGCACCATGATGATTTCACCCTTAGACTATAGTGACAGGCCGAGGATGATACTAATATTGTGGAGGCCCTGATTGCTAAACGTAGGACATTTGTATTATCGTCCTCCATAGGGTCGGCCAGACGTAGGGTCGTTTGAACTGTCCCCAAGTTGAGGCTTTAACCTGCACAAGCTTTGGCCGATTTGGGCCATCCTGCCTACTTGGTATTACCAATGTTGGGGTCGGCAAGTCGGGCCCCTATCTTCGGTACGACCCTCTTATGGGGTAGTAGTAGAGTTGTGCCCTTATCTGGGATGAGACTACCCTAGGTCTGGACGAGGGTATATTTTGGTATATCAATCACCCCTAGCCCTTAGCCATCGATGATGTTGATGTGGCTGGGAGGAAATACTTTCTTTGGATGCTTTTGTGAACCATCGTACGCTTCCGCAAATCTATTTCAAAAAGGAAATTTCTTTTGAATATTAAAATTGGGGGACTTCGGGGAGCTTTCAAATGGGTATCAGAGCCAAAATGATAATTTACTTCGTTAAAGATCCTTTAACTATTTTTTGGCTAAATGGAATTTTCCCCATTTTTAAAATTTCCTATTTTCGATGGTTTGAATAATGCGTATTGGAAAGCGGGTATGAAATTGGCATTTAAATCTATAGATGAGAGGGTTTGGATGTTTGTAGTTAATGGGTGGTCTCCACCAACTCATTTAATAGAAAATGAACGTGTTCCCAAACTGGCTGATTGATGGAGTGAGGATGAATTTAAACTTTCAAACTTTAATTCCCGTGGTTTAAATGCCTTGTTTAATGCTGTCACACCGGATGAATTCTGACACATTATGACGTGTGAGACCGCTAAAGAAGCTTGGGATATTTTACAACTCACTCATGAAGGTACAAGTGTCGTTAAAGCTTCGAAACTCCAAAACCTCAGCACTCAATTTGAAACTATCAAAATGAATGAAAAAGAAACTTTTGATGAATTTTATGCTAGACTTTCTGATATTGTTAATTCATCTTTTAATTTGGGAGAGAAAATACCCGGAAACCGAGTAGTAAAGAAAATTTTAAGGTCCTTACCCGATAGATTTATTCCAAAAGTGACCGTGTTAAATTCTTTACCAACTTTAGCCTCTACGAAATTAGAAGAGCTTGTAGGTGATTTATAAACCTATTAACTGGACATGTTTCCCTCTAAAACTGAAAATAAAATTGAAAAGGGCATTGCCTTAAAATCTCGAAAAGAGGTAAAATAAGTAGTAGAGAGTGAGAGTGATAGTGACTCGGAAGATATGGCCTTGTTTGCTAGTAAATTTAGAAAATTTCTTAAAATTAACAAAGATAAATTTAAAAATGACTTTAAGAAATTTGAAACTTCTAAGCATGAAAAAGCCGAGAGGATCTCTAAAACTATTAATGAAAATTTAATTAGGGACGAGTCAAATAGGTGTTTTGGTTGTGAGGGTTATGGCCATAGGGCTTCTGAGTGCCTCACTAAAATAAGGAGAGAGGGTAAGCGACCCATTTCATATAATGCGACCCTTAGTGAGAGAGATAAGGAAGAGGTACCCGATTCCCCCACCAAGCCCAACATTGTGGCTTTTATGGCTAGTCATGTGAGTGATAGTGAGAACTCATCTATTGATGAAACTTTAACACATGACACTTCCAAAGTCATTGTTTATGATTCCCTTATTTTTTATGATAGTGAGAGTGAAGAAGAAAGACAAAGTGAAAATGAAGAAGGGGTTAATGTGAGTGAACTTCAAAACACTTTTCAAGATTATATGAAGAATCAATTAAATTAAAAAGAGCTAATTTGAAGTTAGAAGCTAGTTTGAAAGAACGTGTAAAGGTCGTTGAAGATAGTATGTTGATAGAAGACCTTAGGACACGTGAAAGGACTCTTCAAGAGAAGCTTGAATGTGTAGAAGGTAAGAGAGATAGCCTTAGAGGTTTAATGGAATCCTTGATAAAGGAGCTTCTCGTGTTCGAAGAGAGAAATGTTTTATTAGAGTCTAACATCCTAGAATTAGAAAATAAATTAAAAGACTTTAGTAATATCAAATTTGATTTGGAGTGTCGTTCGAAAAAATAAGATAAAATATTAGGAACGGTCCAAATTAAAAATGACACTTGTGGTTTAGGCTTCGATATTTGTTATGAATCTACTCATAAAGCCAAAACTAGTGTTTTAAGAGAATCACCTAGGAAAGCTTTTCGATATCAATCCTTAGGTCCCAATTTTCGACGTGTTTTTACTTGTGCTTATTGTGGTCGAAAAGGTCATCTTAGGAAATTTTGTTTTGATCTTAAAGGAGTTCCTAGAAAACCCCACCGTAAAGAAACCAAGGTAGTCAAGATTCCTACACCCCAAGATAGTCACTCATCATTAGTTTGCGTTAGGAGATCCGACTTGATAGATTTACAAGATAAGGTATTTGATTCTCAATTACTTTCACATGCTTCCTCCCTTGCAAAATCTAAAGGTTGAATGTGTTAGTTTTATTTTCATATTTTATCTTTTGTATTTCATGCTATATTCACATGCTAATTGTATGCTTGTTTAATCATTTTCTAGTCTATGCTCCATGTTTAATCACATGCTATAATTATGATTCTTGTTTATATTTTGTATTATATTTCTTTCATTTTTGTTTGCATTAAATGAAAAATACAAAAATATTTTTGTTTATCATTTGGTTTTTATTTTTGTATAATTTAAGCTTAATGAAAAAAATTCAAATGATTTTTATTTGTCTTTTGAGTTTATATTTTTATTTTTGGTAAAAAATTTCCCAAACTCAAAAATATTTTTATTTTGTGTGTATTTTATCTTGACACACTTTATGTGGCATATACTTGTGTTTGAATCCCTTCTTTTAAGCTCCCATGTGGATAGAACTTTTGGTTTTGATTGTCAATCCTTATTATGTTCTTTACCATGCTTACATGGAGAAGTTGGATTTTGTGTTGCTTAAATGGATTCTATTTTTATATGCCTCTATTCACACATGAACGAACTTATTTGAAATTTTAACTTCATATGTATATTTGAGCTTTGTGAGGTGTTCTCCTACCAATCTTTTTATGTACATATTTGTGACCTAGGTGGACTAGTTCATGCCAAAATCCGTTGCACGTGAGATTCGTGAGAAATAAAAATATGATAAATATAAATGTGCACGGGGAAGGGTCCGAAAGGATTTATTGTCCTTTGCGAATAGTAAATCACCGTTTGATTGGACCTAAAAAAAATACGTGGTCCAAATGCCTAAAAACAGAAAATAGGCCATTAAAAAGAAAATAATTGTCAAGGCCTATGTTTGATTGATATATTCATTCAAAATTAATAATATATATGTCTATTGAGGGAGATTGGATAGTATATCAACGGTTTGCACACTGTCCGTTTATCCTAGTTGCGCTTTCAATGTCATGACTCTATTGGTTTGTAGAATCAACAACATGTTAGGCTTGTATGCATTGTGTATGTTTGTTCATTGAGTTCAATCTATATTGTCACATGAGGTTATATTCAAATGTGATGAAGTTTGCAATCAAATGAGAACTCCGTGAACATGTTTTAAGTGATTGGGTCTAAATTTAATTGTTGCTAGTTCACACCCCGACACTTCCTTTTCCATATGACACATTTTTGCTATACGAGTGAGAAAAGCTTATCTTATTTTGTGTCATTTGTGTGTTTATATCTATATATGTGTACTTGCGTCTATTAGGTATATGTTATGTATACATATATTTGATATTTTTGTTTTAGTCTTTGTCTTGCTTTCTAGTCCATATATGCTTTATTTCATAATTGGTATCCATCTTGTTGCATTCTCTGTTGATACACATTCTTAATACTTTATATATCATATTGGTATCATTTTATTGCATCCTAGTTGGTATCCGATGTTATTTGTTGCATTAGTTATGATTTTGTTTCCCATGTGCTTTAATGTTCTCATCACTTTTTGCACTATTGCATGTTTTTAGCTTGTTATCCCATTCTATTTATCCCTTGCTTAGATTAGAGGGTGTCTATGCTTTAATTTGGGAAGATAAGTTAATGTTTGATTCTTTAGACTTTGCCTATTCCTGAACAAAAAGGGGGAGAATCATAGGGGTAGAAATGGTATCTAATCATATTATTTACCATATCTTAGTTGAGGGAGATTTATCTTAGGGGGAGACGTCTTTCAAAGTTGATCATTGTTGATAAAGGGAGAGAATTAATTTAGGGGGAGTAATTATTTATTTGCATTTAATATTTTGATATTCCATATGCGTTTAATGTGTTTGCTTAAGTGTGCAGGAATTATTTTATCAGTGGTAACTTTCACCGGCAAAGACTGTGATCCTTTGGGTTGTTTGAGTCAAGCATGTAATTTTATTTTGGGTGGGACATTTTTGTCAGTCTAGTAGAGCTTGACGACCCTTTAGGATTTTTTTTTTAATTTTTGTCCTGGAATAGCCAAAGGGGGAGATTTGTAAGGACACAAATTTTAAATTGAGTCCTTTGTAGTTTTGGCTAAATTCCGAACAAAAACGTTGGAGTCATAGGACAGAGTTAATTGATCACACTCCAAGCCTATGACGAGTTTATTTGAAGACGTAGTGTCCAAGTGTATAAAGCTTCATCAAAATGCCGAATTTAAGTGGCTCGTTTCTACGTCATAAATAGTGGTTCCATGCTCCCAAGGTATGAATGCATTACATATATATATATATATATATATATATAAGATCTTGGAACAGTTTATAATGGGTGTAGGTTTAAATTAAAAACTGTTTTTATTTGTCAAAAAGATTTTATTAAACTTCTATATAATGTTTCTGGGCTAAATTCGTAATTTTCAACTTTCTAGTTTCTCGTTCGATATTGTCGTTCGAACGAGATTGTCGTTGAAACGAGAATGTCATTCGAACGAGGCTACCAACGAGCTTCCCCATAGGCCACTGGAACATCGTTCGAATTATCGTTCGAACGAGATGGCTGTTCGAACAAGGCTTCAAACGATATTTCTAACGAGTTCAATTTTAAGCCACTGGAACTTCGTTAGAAAGGCTCATTCGAACGAGACGTCGTTCGAACGAAAATCTCATTCGAATGAGATTTCAGGCGGGAAGTTTTTGTGGCAGTTTTTACCCATGTTTCCCACTTCCTTACCCCACTAACGTTTGACAAATTATTGTAGTGTGGGAACCAAATTTTTCAACTTAACTTTTTCATACACAACTATCTCCAAGAGAGAGTTTGAGAGAAAAATTGATCAAGGAAAAAGTTCATGTTTTAAAGTGTCTAAGTTTTCAAGAAAAAATGATTATACACTTTAGTTTTACACCCATATTGTTTATCCAAGCTTCCATATATATATTTGTACTTTCTCATAGTTTTTACACCGGTTTTTCATCTCTACCATTTGAAGAGATGTTTGAGTTTGCTTCTACATCCGACAAAGAAGAAGATGTTCACATTGATTTACCCACTTGGAGAAAGGCTCCTAGTTCGGGTGACGGTGACCATATAAAGTCCGATCGATGGATTTCGAGACCGCGGTGGAGCTCCGTGGTTATTTGCTAGGCGAAGGTGTTTACCAGAAGGAGCGTCGGGTCTTGAGAGGGATCGAGTCGTGTGTTGTAAGTCTAATGTCTTCTATTTGTAAATTCCATAGTTAGTGGATTTGAGGCTAGGGCCGTCTGAGGTTTTTTCCCGTTGTGAGTTTTTCCTCGTACATCGCGACGTAGTGGTTTCATTATTTATTTTATCTTTTGAAAAATCACCTAGAATGCATGATTAGGTAATTCAAGATAAAATTGTCTTAATTTAATCACTACATGTTTAATTTGGTGCAAATTAATATTGGGTAGTGTTTATGTTAATTTAATTCAAGTCATTTTATTTAATTGATAAAATTGGTTTGGCCTAACTTGATAAAACTGAGAAATATGACTTAGGCAAATTTTCTAGGACTTGGATTAATTAATATGGTTTAAGTAAAATTGATATTAGTTTGTATTTTGAATCTTATTTAACTTGGTTTAATTTTAATTTTAAAGTAAATTAAAATTTAGTGTTTTTGTGAACCATCGTACGCTTACACATATCTATCTCAAAAAGGAATTTTTTTTTGAATATTAAAATTGGGGGACCTTCGGGGAGCTTTCAACCTCGTCTCATAGAGTAGCTAGCACTTCATGTAGATCTCCTTCCATAGAGATCGTAGGGCCTAACGTAGTAATTCCTCCCCTCATTGATGCCATTCCGCTATCGGCTGCCACCTGTGTTGAGTTTGCGAGGACGTTTCCTGGTGGTGTCCCTACCACTGCCAGGTTGACGCTGATGTGGATGGTGAAAATGGTGAAGAGAGTGAACTTGATACCTCTGAGGCGGCCGAGTATGAGAGTATTGTGAATGAATATGACCTTCTTTCTTTCATGCACCTCTATTCCATAGATTCTTCAATCATCCTTAGGAAACCTCTGAAGGATGAGAGGGCATTCGATGGGCGAGATAGAGAAATCTATGTTTATGAGGAGATGTTTAAGTTGGGATTTCATCTTCCTATCCACCCAACCATCAGAGTTATACTCTCCCACCTAAATCTTGACCCTTCCCAACTGTACCCAAATTCCTGGAGGTTTATAATTGGGGCCATCGTCCTTTGGAGGGATGTTCACCATTCAAACCTTCCACTTAGAGTTTTTACAGGTTGTTATGTTCCCTCATATGCCAAAATCACCCAAGCTACTACCACTTCTTATCTAGAAAATCGGAGAAGAAGATGGTCTTGGTTACCCAAACTTCAAAAGAGAATTGTAAACCTCGATACTTCTTTATTTTCGGGGCATGGGAATTTGGTTCACATGAGGTTTCTACAACGTTCGTTCCAAGGACCCCTCTGAGATGGGGGAAGGTCTCCCTTGCTGATAAAGATGACCCTGGACATAGCCAGGATAATTACAAGAACATTGAGGACCTTCGCAATCAGGGCAAAAAAGGTCATCGCATTAAATATGAACATCTGATGACCCCCTATTACCTTTCTCAGACAGGTTTGAGGGGTGGTCCCCTAGAAGAGCTTCGTGAGTCTTCATTTTTCTTACCCAAGTTATACCTCTTATATTTTTTTATCTCTGACTAACTAACTCAGAGACTCATCTTTTGAAGAGTGCCCAACAGGCATACAAGACCAGTTTTGGGAAATTTTGGCACCCAGTTTAGTGAAGCTCATGGAAAAGCGAGGTGGTAAGAGTGCACCACCACCGGCATTAAAAAAGAATGTCAGCACCTCCAGGGCCGATGCTAACAAAAATAAAAAGTCCACGACTGACCTAATGCATAGGATGCTAAGCAAGACTCAGGCTAAGGATCGTGCCATACCCATTTCTACAGACAATGCCCTGGTTGATCATCTATCTCAGCTCAAAATTGAATTTAGCTTGATCGGCCACAATCTGAAAGCTGCCAATGATATTGGTACAATATTGATTGAGGAAGACAATAGTTTTCTACGTGCATTGGATGTCCCTTTATTGGTCGAGTTTTCTCTCCACAAGTCAATCCAGATATGAGTTTTTTGCTCATTTTCTCACAAGTGTGACATCGTCTTTTTAGAAATTATAACTCATATATGATCATACGTCTGATCTTTTATTGGTCGAGGCCTCTATGAATGCAGAGGTTAAAAGGTTGAATGGAGTAATCAAGTAGAGGGACATATAGTTGTCTCAGCTCAAGAAGGATCATCGTAATGCTCTAAAGGACAAGGATGATGTTCTTCAGTCTAAGGTTGATGTTGCAGTTAAGGCTGCTTTGGAAGATGCTGTTGAGAAGACTATCGAGGACTACAAGGTCTCTGATGAATTTGTCAGGCTTTGAGTACCTATAGAGGGGCATCAAAGTGACTGGAAAATGGGAAAACATAAAGGACAATGAGTCTAGGAACTTAACTGCTAAGGACTTTGTTGGTCTCGCCTTTGTAGACCCTCGATTCGCTCAGGCCTTGAAAGAAGTTAAAGAGGGTGATATTGCTCTAGATGAGACTTCTCTTCTCGAGGTTATAGAGACTGAGGATGCTAATCATCATGATGTTGGAGTTAAAGTCACAAAGGTCAGCCTTAACCATACGATTGATGTTGTTGGTGGGTCGGCTCCTGCCGAGATATAGGCTCTTTTGCTAGTGATGCTTTTCAATAGTTATAATTTTGATGAACTTTTGTCTGTAATTCTTATTTTTATGAACTCTGATGATTTCTTGACACTCTGGCTTTTAACTGTGAATCCTTTTTATGATAAGCATAAGTAGTCCAACTTCTTCAGATTTTATTGCTTCATACGATATTTTATTTAAAATTTATATGCTAGTGTTGCCCTATAATTGCGATGTTTTACATCTTATTTTCACCAATATAATGTTGTTTGAGGTCTGAGGTCACCAAGCCATGATGTTTTACCTCTTAAACGTTCACCCAGTAATGATGTAAAAGGTCTGAGGTCACCAAATTATGGTGTTTAACCCTCATATTTTCACCAAATAATGATGTTAAAGGTCTGAGGTCACCATATCATGGTGTTTTGCCCTCATGTTTTTACTAAATAATGATATTAAAGGTCTGATCTCACCAAACTATGATGTTTTACCTCTTAAACTTTCACCAAATAATTATGTAAAAGGTCTGAGGTCACCAAATCATGGTGTTTTACCCTCATATTTTCACCAAATATTGATGTTAAAGGTCTGAGGTCGTAATATTATGATGTTTAACCTCCAATTTCCACCAAATAATGGTGTTTAAGGTCTGAGGTCACCAAATTATGATGTTTAACCTCTTAAACTTTCACCAAATAATGATGTTAAAGGTTTGAGGTCACCAAATCATGGTGTTTTACCCTCATATTTTTACCAAATAATGATGTTAAAGGTCTGAGGTCACCATGTTATGATGTTTTACCTCCTAAACTTTCACCAAATAATGATGTTAAAGGTCTGAGGTCACTAAATTATGATGTTTCACCTCATATTTTCACCAACTTAATGATGTCTTAAGGTCTGAGGTCACCAAATCATGATGTTTCACCTCATATTTTCAATAACTAAATGATGATTTAAGGTATGAGGTCACCAAATTATGATGTTTCACATCATATTTTCACCAACTTAATGATGTCTTAAGGTCCGAGGTCACCAAGTTACGTTTTGCCTCATATTTTCACTAACTTAATGATGTCTTAATGTCCGAGTTCACCAAATTATGATGTTTTACCTCATATTTTCACTAACTTAATGATGTTTTAAGGTCCGAGGTCACCAAATTATGATGTTTCGCCTCATATTTTCACCAACTTAATGATGTCTTAAGGCATGTGGTCACCAAATTATGATGTTACACCTCATATTTTCACCAACTTAATGATGTTAAGGACACACACATCGGAGACAGAGCATTAACATAATGTTACACCTTTTTCATTGACACCCTCCATTCAATTTGATACATTTATTAAAAAGAGAAGAATAATTACAACATCATATGTAATATTTCTTTAGGTGATTAGCATTCCAAGGGTTAGAGAAAGGGTCTCCTTCTAAATGTTCTAGCCGGTAGGTACCAGGTACAACCTCATCAAGTACCCTATAAGGACCATGCCAATTAGGATGGATATTTTTTTTCCACATCTTTTTTAGGACTAGGCCCCCTAGATATTGTCCTTGACTCTACCCTCTGATTGTAGAATCTCGCAGTTCTCTGCTGATTGGCTACCTGTCTTATCTATGCATCCTCTCTTCTTCCCTCAATCAAATCAAGATCGATTCTTCTCTCTTCCCCATTCCTCTTAGGTTCATATGTCTTAACTATATGAGTGGGAAGTACTACCTCTATTGGGATGACAAATTCTGAGCCATGGGCTAACATAAATGGTATTTCTCCTGTTGGTGTCCTTGTTGTCGTCCTATAGGCCCAAAGAACAACACATACCTCATCTATCTATCTTACTTTGGCCTCTTCCAACCTCTTTTTTATCCCATCAAGGATTGTTCAATTTTTTACCTATGTCTGGCCGTTTACTTGGGGTTGTCCAGGAAAAGAGAAGAATTTCTTGATCCCCACTCTTTCGCATTATTTTTCTAAGGATATGTTCTTGAATTGGGTTCCATTATCTGAGATGAGGGTGTTTGGAAGACCATACATGCATATGATGTTCTTACAGATGAATTGGAAGGTCTTATTCTCAGTGATTGTGATCATTGGCTCAGTTTCTACCCATTTGGAGAAATAATCAATTTCCACTATTAAGAACCGATAGTAATTTATTGCTCTTGGAAGGGGTCCTACCAAATCAATGTCCCATACTACAAATGGCAAAGGGGAGATGATTGGAGTCAGAGGTTGGTCAGGATGATGAGGGATGGTGGGGAACCTTTGGCACTTATCACACTTCTTTATATATGCAGCTGCATCTTTAGCCAAGGTCGGCCTTCAGTACCCCTGAGTGATTATCCTCTTAGCCAATAACCTTCCTCCTATGTGACTGGAACAAGATCCCTCATTCACATCCTACAAGATGTGCAGAACCTCTAAATGGTAGAAAATCTGAGGAGAGGGACCATGAATCCCTTTTTATATAGGACATCTCCTACAATTAAGAACTTAGCAGCTCTGAACTCAGCTTTCTCCTTTCTAACTTCGACTTTGGCAGATCTCCCTCTCTGATGTATCTGATAAGAGGATTCATCCATGAGGCTCACATACGCAGATTTAGGCAAGGTCTAACAACCTTTTCCTCTTCAATGGTCAACTTGAGAAGAATCTCAATTGGCATTATTCTCCTTATGTCTGTCCTTATTGCTGAGGCCAACCTTGTCAGCGCATCAACTCGGCTGTTATCTAGATGAGGTATCATCTTCATCTTAATTTCCTTGAACCTCTCTAACATCGTTCTCAACCTCTTCAGGTATCTGGCCATCCTTTCATCTTTGACCTAATACACTCCAATGATTTGGTTCACGACTAACCTTGAGTCACTGTGAACTAGGAGATGGCCGATATTTATGGCTTGTGCAAAAGAGAGACATGCTATTAATGCCTCATACTCCGACTCATTATTGGAATCTTTGAAGTTGAACCTTAACGCATATTCAATATCGGTACCATTCGGTGCTGACACTATCAGCCCTGCTCCACTTCTGCTTTCACAAGATGATCCATCAATGAAAAGGTTCCAAATGGTTGCATTTAAAGAGAAGTTTCCCTCTAGTAGGGCCCCCTGCTTGAAGAGGTATCTTTTTTCCTCATACTTAACTATTCTATGCTTGGCTATACCTATCTTAGTATCATCTGATGTTCATCCAATGTTTCTCTCTTCTGCCTCATGTGCATCTTCTTGATTAATTTTAACCTCGGCCTCATCCCAGGTGAACTTAGACACAAAGTCCACGAGTGCTTGTCCCTTGATGGCAACCCTGGACTAATAGACAATATCATATTCCCCCAACTCGATTGCCTAGGTCATTAACCTTCCTGACATCTCAGGCTTATGGAGGACCTGTCTGAGTGGGGAATCAGTGATGAAGACCATGGAGGAAGACCATTTTCACTTCATCCTCTTCTTTTACTATTGCAGCACAGATGGCTGATTTTGAGATAGCTAAATATACGTACAACTTCTCTCCCTGAATTGTCCAAGATTGGAGTAAAGGGGATCTGGGGTAGGACTTAAGCTCTTTGAAAGATTTGTCACATTCCTCATTCCATTCAAAGGCTTTTCTAAGAACTTTGAAAAAATGAAGAAATTTATCTGTAGCTCTTGAGACGAACCTGTTAAGTGCAACAACTCGTCCGGTTAGCCTCTGAACATCTTTTATAGTTATGGGTGTCTTCATTTCCAGCAAATCCTTGATCTTCTTAGGGTTTAGACTCTATTCCACTTTGGTTTATGATGAATCACCAAAAAATTTCGGCTCCTACCCCGAAGACACATTTGGCCAGGTTGATCTTCATTCAGTATTTATCCATGGTGTCAGAAGTTCTTTCAAGGTCAACCATATGAGCATCGGCCATCAGATTCTTCGTCAGCATGTCATCCATATAAACTTCCATGGATTTTACTATTTGACCTTGTAACATCTTTTTTACAAGACATTGGTAAGTATCCCTCGAATTCTTCAGGACAAAGGGCATGACCTTATAGCAATAGGTCCCCTTGTCTGTAATTAAGGCTTTCTTTTATGAGTCCATCGAGTCTATGAAGATCTGATTATACCCGAAATACGCATCAATGAAGTTCACGAGCTTATGTCCTACTGTGGCATACACCATCCAATCAATACGATGCTGGGGGAAACTATCTTTTGGGCTAGATTTGTTTAAATCAGTGAAATCTACACACATCCTCCATTTTCCAATATCTTTGGGCACAATGACAGCGTTAGATAACCACTCAGGGTATATGACCTCTCTGATGAACTTGGCCTCTCCAAGCATTCCAACCTCATCTATGATAACATCATACTTTTTTCTTGAGTATACTCTTCTTTTCTGCTTGATGGGTTTGGCATCTTTTACAACATTGAGTTTATGGCACATAATCTCAGCATCAATACCCGACATGTCTGCATGGCTTTGGGAAAAAATACTTTGTCTCTTCCTTAATAGCTTTACTAGTTCTTCCTTGATCTCAGGTTTTAGGTATTTCTCGACTTAGATGGGTTTTTTCGGCTCGTCCTCATTGAGGATGATGGATTATACCTCCTCCATGGCCTCCTCCTTTTATGTTTTGTTTTATATCTAGGATCAAGTGTATCGATATTGTACGTGGTTGTTGCCTTCTTGAGAACCTCTCTCTCTTCTGCAAAGTTAAGGTAGAATTATCTCCTCGACATTTGGTCACCTTACACTTCCCCTACTCCATAGGTAGTCGAGAATTTTAGCATCTGGTGGACCGTTGAAGGAATGACCTCAAATTCCATGAGGGATACTCGTCCCAGGATGAGGTTGTAGGCTGAGAAGATATTTTCATCCATCATAAAGAGATTGATTTTTTTGGTCAACCTATTAGGCCAATCATCTCCCACTCTCACATCCATTTTATACATACATAATGGATGAACCTTTTCACCGCTGAAGCCAATCAAGGGATGATGATAAGGGATGGGCCTAGCTCTGATGAGGCCCAAGCTCTAAACTTCCCCAATCAACAAGGATCCTCTAAAATTCACACCCATGAACCCTTGTAGTGATGACTAGAGGGTCATCACAGGGAGATAAGATACCCTTAAAATCAAGTCGTGAGAAGCCGACTACAAGGGTGTCCATAGCTACTTTTTTTCTCTTCTCATATTTAACCTATTTAGAAGTGAAGTTCACAACCTCGATCTTTATCACTGCTTTAGCCTCTGCACACGAGACTTACGATCAGCTACCTATGAGGCACCCCCTGCAAGTCCTCCACAGATAGTGCTCACGCCAAAAGAGATGATACAACCCCTCTTCACGGGGACATTATCGTCTTTTGGTAGGAGGTCAAGGTCATGCTCATCATCATCTGATTCATCATCTTTTTTGGCAAAGGAATCTTACCAACATTTATCATTTCTTTTCTTTTGGGGGTCGTCTCTTCCCCCATTAGAAGCTCTACCATCCACATACTTTTTGAGCTTTTCAGACTTCATTATTTTCTGATCATTCTCGTCCTTCAGGGAGAAACACTTGTCAGTAAGATGGTCCTGATCTTGATGGAACTCGAACTATAGATTCTTATTTCTCTTATGTGGAGGAGCCTTCAGCTTCTACGACCATCTTAGGGATCTATAATTCTTTATTTCACTAAGGATGTGTTCGCAACTCACAGTTAAAGGAGTGTAGTGTGCAAACTTGTCGTCTGCAGTCCTTTTCTTTCCATCCTTTTTCCTTGGAAACATCCCACCTCTACTTCCATTCTCATCCTCATACTTCAAAGCCATTAATTCTATTGTGTTCATGACCTTTCTAGCTATTGTTAACAGCTCGACCATAGACTTAAGAAGGTCTTCAGTAAGCTGACAAAGTAGCTTTCCCTTCTGAAGCCCTCCAATAAGGGATGTTATGGCCATTTTCTCTTCATAATATTCTACCTCCAATTTTTCCTTGTTGAACCTCGCAATGTAGTCTATGAGGCTTTCGTTCTTCCATTGTTTTACATAAAGAAAGCGAGTCATCTTATTTTGAGGTCTTACCCCAAAACATAAGTTATGAATAAATCGCTCGGCCAAACCTTTTAAATTTTCAACTGAATTTTTAGGAAAAGAAGTGAACCATATATGTGCAACCCCAGTCAAAGTGCTTGAGAAAGCTCGGCACCTCATCTCATCAGAGGTTGAATAAATGTCTGCTACAAATTGACACATTTCAATATGATGGACTGGGTTAGTACTACCATGGTACATGGGAGACACCACCAAAGGTTTAAATTTTGCAGGGGTTAGAAAGTCAACAATCCTTGCCACAGATGGTGAGCCCTCTTTGTACCCCATCTGTAATGGGTCTCGACTTTTTATGATATCCCCTAACTTCCCCTTACTATAGTCTCGGCCATGTGGGGGTCGGCCATTATGGGTATGACAATCACCTCCTTCCCTTATAGAGCCAACAAGCCTTGTTGATCTGGACAACCTCTCCCTCAAATCATTAACTGGGCCAAGCCTTTCGAAGGCCGACCCTCTACTTAAGCGATCAAAATCCGAACCTCTTCGTCGTCACATAATATATCCATCTACTAATACACAACAGTAGAATATCATTAAGTGTATATGTCACACACAATATATAATAAATATCATTCATTACTATTATGTCCTTCTGACACACATAAAGGACTCTTAGTTTAGAATAATCCATCAACCCCAAGTGAGAATTGGTTCTGAATGATACTGTTGATGTAAAAAATTAGATTGCTTCTAATTATTTAATCACAGATAAATATAAATGAGACAAAGAATTTTAAAGTGGTTCAGCCTTATAAGAATGGCCTACGTCCACTGTTTTCTGTTATTGCCAAGTGTTTTGGAGTTCTCGATATGTAATTCTATCAAGAAAATCCGGTCCCTTTGAATGAGGGTGATACAATGTATTTATAGCCCTTAGGCTGTACATGTGAAAAGGTAAACAATTAATGCCCTTTAAGAGTATACGTCTGTATAATAAGCATTCAATGAATAGTTGAACTGTTGATTATCTGGCAATCAATGCTGTGGCCGAGATGCAGCTCGGACCGCCTTAATTGCTTATCGTTCAGGAGTTCCTCGGAGTGTTGGAGTTCCTCGGAGTACACTTGCTGCTCAGAGTGAGTATGACTTGGTCGGAGAAATAAACTTCCTCGTTGCTATTGTGCCACGTAGATCGACACATGTCTTCTTATTATTCGTCTATATCAACATACTGATTTTGGTATCAACAGAAGCCCCCAATGTTTCATATTTCGAACTTTGAGGAATATGGAACATTCTTTCTCGGTATATGACAATATTAAATGACCTTCCTAGTTTTTAGGAGCATTTTCTCCGTATTCGAATGTTCTTCCAAATTCGCAGAATTCGCCTTTTTGAATTTTTATAAGCGCTTCGATCTTCGCGCACTTTTTGTCCTTTTAGCCGCCGGTAGCATAATAGTTTCTTTTTTGTAATCATTTCTTTCGCCGTTTCCCAAGGCAAAGTATTTAAGCTTCATAGGCAATCCCATCGTCTTCTACCTTTTCCAATTTCTTCTTTCGAGTTTTCCATAGTCTTTCTCTCTCTTGTGCGTTCATCCTTTTCTTCGTTCGTTGTCAACATATCTACTTTTTTCGTGTAAGATCTTCTTCCTTCTTCTTCATTTCTTTTATTCGCCATGGTTTACGTTATTTAATCTCTTGAGAAATTCCGTTCTGATTTTTCTATTCCATCTTGGGTAACTCTGGAGGATCTTTCTAAGCCTTCAAATTATTTTCGTTTGGCTGAGGGACATTGGTTCCCGAGCCTCTTTATTGCTGAATGTGGATTTTCTTTTCCACCAAACCCTTTGTGCTTAGAGTTCTGTCATTATTTCGATGTTGTTCCTGCAAAAATATCCCCCAACACATGGAGAATAGTTAATGGGATGTATAGGTTAAATCAAACTCACGGAACCCGTATAGGAATTCTTGAGATTATGTATTATTATAGATGGGCTGTTCTAGATAATGTTTTTTATTTAAAAACTAGATTTTTGAATAGGGCTTTAGTAGTCAACCTCCCTGATGCCAATAGGGATTATTTTGAACATGGGGTAGTTATCAAAAACTGGCAACATGCCCCTTTGATTGGAGATGAAGTATATTAAGGTCCCATATGCCCTCCATATGGCAATGGGATAGGTTATTTTCATTTTATTTTATTTCTGAAATTATGATTTCATTATGTTTGATAAAATGTGTGACTGATATTTCACTATGTATTTGTTTGCAGTTGACAGCAAAAGAAAGACTCCAAAAGAATCAGAAGTAAATATTAAGCATTTGAAACTTATCTGGAGTTTGCATCAGAAATTTGCAGACGAACATATTAGGTTTGCTTCATACTTGTTGCAGTACATGAGCTATACATAATCCTTCACTGCTCGTCCTGTGGTCAGCACTAGTGATCCAGTGTCAGTTCCTGAGGACTCTTCTGCAGAATCTCACATTCCTCTGAGTCAAAAAATGGGAAAAAGAAGAGTTCCTACTATTTTTGAAGAGTCTACCTCTGCGGGAGAGGGTAAAAGAAGCAAGACTGACGTTCCAAAGGGGACAAAGAAAGTAGATACTGTCCCTTCTGTTGCTCCTCAGAAGGCTGCCGAGAAGCCCCCAGTGGCTCCGAGCAAGAAATATTTTCCTAAGTAAGTGATCACAATCTCCCCAACCAAGAGTTCTTCCTTAGTTGAATCTGCTGCAGTACCACCGAAGAAATCCTCCTCGGTCAATTTGGCTGAAACCATCCCTTAGCTCCAAGTTAGTGGAGCTCCTGTTCCAACTATTATTCCTTCGAGCTCTGCTATGAGCTCGGTGAAGACTTGGACCATTCCTAAAGTCCAAGGAATTAAGGAGAATATGTCTAGGGATATGCTTACTGTCCTGGCTACTCATCACATTGCCTCAGTAAGTTTCTCTTATTCTAAATTTTTTTCTTTCCATCAATACATGTATTTCTTTGCTGACTTATCGTTATCTCCTTTTTTCAGCTGGTGAGTTGCTTTAACACCATTGTGAAGAAGGATGAAGCGATCAATGCTTCTAGATCCTCATCCGGAGTGGAGGATGCTTTATTGGGATTGACCAAATCTTTGAGGGATTCCCGTCAAAAGTATGACGAGGATAGGGATGATTGGGAGAAAAAGTTGGCTGCAGTTGAGGCAGAGAAGGTGCAGCTCGTTGAAGTTTCCAAGGGTTTGGAGAATAAAGTGAAAGATTTGGAGAGATAGAACAAGAAGTATGCCGAGAAGCTCATGAACTTTGGGGAGCTTGAAAATAAGTTTAAATTGGCTGAGGAAGAGCTAACCCTTCTGCGAGAAGTAAATCGCCAGAAGGAGGAGGTGGACGTTAAACTGAAAGCCACCGAGGATCTTTTATCTGAGAAGCTCTCCTTGGAGAAAATAAAAAGAAAGATGGCAGTAAAGAAGTCCTTCAACACTGGCTGGGACAAAGGATGGAACAAAGGGGTAGCAGCCATGATGTCCTAAGTGCAATATGAGAGTCTTAAATACTTCCGAGATGGTTGGGTTGCTGCATTGCAAGAATTGAAGGTTGACGAGGACTCTAAGCTGTTTCAACAGCATCTTCCTGGTCCCCCTCCTAAAATTGAAGATGAGTACGAAGACGAAGCTGCATCCGAGGAGTCTTCAATGGAAGTGGGTGATCAATTCCTTGCCTCACAACCTATTCTTACAGTCACCGAGGAGCCTTCGTCTTTGTCTGCTCCACCTGAACAAGTTCCAGCTCCTGCAATCCAAATTACTGTTCCCATCGAGCAACCAAGCTCCTCATCCCAGCCTCCCGAGAAAGTCTTGGGAGATAAGGAAAAGGTGTGAAGTTTGTTCGGTATTTGTTTTATTTTCTTTTGTCACTTATACTCTGTACTCTGAACACTGTACTCCTTTCTATGACGTAATAAAAAATCACCTTTTCTGTCCCTCTATGTTGTTGATGTTCTGTCTGCTTTTTTATTAAATCTTGCCTTCTCCTCTTTACTAGTTTATGGCTAGAATGAAATTGCTGTCTGCCCATGACCCAACTCTGCTTCGATAATGTAATGATTATTTTAAGGCTGGCCACTGTACTCCTTTCTATGATGTAATAAAAAATCACCTTTTCTGTCCCTCTATGTTGTTGATGTTCTGTCTGCTTTTTTATTAAATCTTGCCTTCTCTTCTTTACTAGTTTATGGCTAGAATGGAATTACTGTTTGCCCATGACACAACTCTGCTTCGACAATGTAATGATTATTTTAAGGCTGGCCACACTGACTTGGATAATTCCCAGATTGTAGAGATTCTTGGTCGAGATGTTTCAGACCAAGCAGTGGAGGCATATCAATACTTGAAATGTCTTCTTGATCGTGTTGTAGCCAACAATGTGGCTTATTACGAAATGATTGAAGACTTGTAAGGTACTCTCGATGAACTTCAGGAGTAGTATAAAGAGTCTTCATCTCTTTTGCATGAAGGGTATGAGAAGAAAATCAAATAACTTAGTGCTGAGAAAGGCTACGACAAGATGCTTGCTGGCTATGAAGTGAGAGAGAGAACATTGAAAGCAGATGTCTAAGGGCACAGGAAAATCGCTGAGCTATTAGAACAAGAAAACAACAATCTGTAACAAGAACTAGCTCAGCTGAGGTCTGCTGCTTCATCTTCCACTGCCTTGGTACCGGTCACCGATGAAGGATTCTCATTTTTAGAAGTGGAAAATGCCAAGTTGCGAGAAGAGTTAGAGGCTTTGAGAAGAGCTGGGCCTTCTATTGCTATTCGGGGACGAGGAAGAGGTTCTCGTGGACGAGGAAGAGTTGCTCAGAATGTTGACGAGGAACAAAGTACTCAACCTGCTTGGGGACGACCAAGAGTTCTTCTTCCTACTATTAAAGAAGCTCGTACTCAATTAGCGTTGGAAAACCAAGCATTCCAATTGATGGCAAAAAATCAAGCCTTGTCTGAACTGTCCAAGAAAGTCCAAACTTTGGAGGATCAACTTGCTGCGACGAAGTCTGCTTTGGATCATAAGGATATTTTTGCCAGAAACCTTCATGAGAAGTTAGAGAGACTAATTTTCCAATTCCATAAACAACCTAGTGAATTCTGGATGGCAGGCTACAATGAGGCCCTTTTTCACTTGAATGATCGTATTGAAAATGGTAATAATGAAGGCTACAAACAGGGATGGTTGAACCCCCTGGGTGTATTGAAACTAGAGCAATGTCATTATTTATGGGATTACCATGATCCTGGGCTGCTCGATCTACCAATTCCTCCCTTCAATCTTGACATGAGCTGGATCCCTTCTCGGGCCATTCCTCGTTGTTTGATCTCCAAGTATCTTGGTGACTATGCCCTTCATTCACAGGAAGAATTATCTCGTCCTGAGCATTTACTGGATACACCTTCAATAATGAACGTCAGAATGCTTCGAGATTTTAACTTCGTTAATTCTCCACTTTTCCTAGAAGATCCTCCTGCTGGCGAGGAGCCTATTTCAAAAGCAGAAGGGAAAAGACCAATAGAATAGGAAATTCTGTTGTAATAATTAGTACACAATTTAATATCAATGTAATAAATTTGTGTAATTCGTTTTAAATTCAATGAAAGAGTTTCATTTTTGTTCGCAAATTTGTATTGCTATTGTCTTGTATTTGTCAAACACTTTATATTTGTGCTTGCATAAAAATATCTTTTGGTTCATCGACTAAAAAAGTTACAAGTATCAGTAATGTTGCTCAATCACCTAATAATAAAGTAGCGAGTATAAAAATGTTGAAAATTTTTCCAACCAACCAAGGTTATTAAATTGTGCTTGTCGACCAACTACAGTTAGTGGGTTTTTATCCCCGACCAGTCATACTTGGTACAATTTGGAATATTTTCTCCTCGTCGACTAACTACAGTTAGTGGGTTTTTATCCCCGACCAACCATACTTGGTACAGTTTGGAATATTTTGTATTTTCTGGAATAATCTTACCTTCCGACCAACATAAGTTGGTATTTGAGAGCATATCTTGTTTCCTAACCAACCACGTTGGCATTTTTAGGAATGTTGTTCTCGCCTTTTCACCAACCGGAGTTGGTCTGAGTTCGAACTATCATGTCCACTTGCCCTTTTACCAAAATTGGTCTGAGCCAGTGTCAGCCTCCTAACCAAAGGAGTATGGTTTCCTAACCAACCGGAGCTGGTATTTTTAGGAATGTCGTGTTCTCGCCCTTTTACCAATCGGAATTGGTCTGAGCTCGTACTATCATGTCCACTCGCCCTTTTACCAACCGGAGTTGGTCTGAGCTAGTGTACGCCTCCTAACCAAAGGAGTATGGTTTCCTAACCAACTGGGGCTGGCAGTTTTAGGAATTTTGTTCTCGCCTTTTTACCAACCTAAGTTAGTCTGAGCTCGAACTGTCATAGTTTGTAGTGTGTAACAATAGTATTCCCCAAAACACTTTCAATAAAAGGAGAGAAGATGGCGAAATATCATCGTTTTATTCATATTGATGGAACTGCTTTACATTTTACATCACTGATAATATTTGCGTAGGTGTTCAGCATTCCATGCATTCTTAAATTCCTCTCCTTCTAGAGTCGCTATTCGGTAAGTTCCTGGTCGAACAACTTCTGTAACTCGGTAAGGTCCATGCCAGTTTGCTTCCAACTTATTGTGCTTCTGAATGACCTTCTTTAGCACGTAATCTCCTTCTTTTAAGTCGCATTTCTTCACCCTCTTGTTGTAGAACAGAGCTGTTCGTTGTTGGTAAGCAGCATTCCTAATGGCTGCCTCTTCTCTAACCTCCTCGAGAATGTCCAAATCTAATCTTCTCATTAAGTCGCTGACTGGGGAATTGAAATTCAGCACTCTGTGTGTTGGAAGACCCAACTCGGTAGGTATTACGTCCTCACTTCCAAATGCCAACATATATGGTGATTCTTCAGTTGCTGCTCGGGGGGTTGTTCGGTAAGCCCACAATACTGATTGTAGCTCATTAATCCAATTAGCTTTAGCCTCACTTAGCCTGTTCTTCAAACCATTTAGTAATGTTATGTTCGTCACTTCAGTCTGTTCATTGCTTTGAGGATGGCCTGGTGCTAAATGAACCTTCAAAATGTTAGACTGATGACAATAGGCGGCAAACTCCTCGTTATCAAATTGTGTTCCATGGTCTGTGCTGAAGGCATGAGAAAGACCATATCGGCAGATGATGTTCTTCCAAATGAACTGGTACACCTTCTCGTATGTCATATCAATAAGTGGCTCAGTTTCTACCCACTTAGGAAAATAATCCACTGCAACGATGAGGTACTTGAATCTTCCTCGGGTCATTGGCAGTGGTCCAACCAAATCAATTCCCCACATGGCAAATGGACAAGGGGAAGTGATGGGTGTCAACAATGCTTGTGGAGTTCATCAGATGGAGGAAAAACGTTGGCATTTATCACATCTCTTATCATAGGCTATACAATCAGCCCTCATCGTTGGCCAGTAGTATCCCTGCGTCATCACCCTTTGCAAAAGTGTCCGACCTGCTACATGGGCTCCAAAGGACCCTTCATGGATCTCTTCAATCAATTCTTTTACCTCGGAGGGATGTACACATCTTTGCAAACCTTCCATAATTCCTCGTCTATACAAAACACCATTAGTTAGTACATACCGAGCAGCTTTAAACTTCAATTTCATGGCAGCGAGATTATCCTACGGTAATTCTCCCACCTCAATATATGCCATGATGGGATCCATCCAAGATGGTCCTAAATCAAGGGTAATAATATTCATCGTCAGGTCTTCATCTATGCTCCGACTTTCTAATACTTCAATTGGTATCGTTCTTCGCAGCTCGGTACGAGTAGCTGATGCTAGTCGGGCCAGTGCGTCTGCTCGTGCATTCTCCATTCTTGGTATTCTGATCAACTGAATGGCATCAAATTCTGCCAACAACTCCATCACCATTAATTGATACTTGACCATTAATTATCCTTTAACTGCATATGTTCCCATCATCTGATTCACAATTAATTGAGAATCACTGAATACCATCACTTGTTGTGCTTCCATAATCTTTGCTAAATTAAGACCTGCTATCATGGTCTCATACTCAGCCTCATTATTGGAAGCTTTGAATTGGAATCGCAGGGCGTATTCGATGTCAATCTCATCTAGGGTGTTCAAAACAATCCCTGTTCCACAACCTGTTGTGCAAGATGACCCATATACATATAATCTCCATGTAGGTAACTCGTCTTTAAATTTCATATCTGATAAAGTTCCTCAGTGAAATATTTGTTGTTTCCTTTCATCCTCCCCTGATATTTCTCGCTCCTCGTCGATCATCTCTTCTCGCCCTTTTACCAACCGGAGTTGGTCTGAGCTCGAATTTGATGATCCTTCAATATCCACAAGCCCTTTTACCAACCGGAGTTGGTCTGAGCTTGTGTTTGTTGATCTTGTAACATCCACAGGTTGATCATCGAGTAACTTTTATTCCTCGGGGGTATCAGGATAAGTAAACTTTGCTATAAAATCTGCTACAGCTTGCCCTTTTAATGATGATCTGGGTTCATACACAATATTATATTCACCGAGCTCTATTGCCCAGTACATCAGTCTCCCTGATTTTTTTGGCTTATGAAGGGCTTGTCTCAATGGCATGCCGGTATACACGACGATGGTATGGGCCTGGAAATATGGCCTCATTCTTCTACTTGCCTCATTTAATGCCAATGCCAATTTTTCCAGCTTTGGGTACCTGATCTCTGCACCTCGAAAAGCCTTACTTGTATAATAAATTGGCTTCTGGATTCCATTCTCCATTCTGATCAATGCCGAGCTGACTGCATTCTCTGATACTTTCAGGTACAAGTACAACTTTTCTCCCATTACTGGCCTGGACAACAGTGGAGGTGTTCCCAAATATTTCTTCAAGTCTTGAAAGGCTTTTTTACATTCATCATTCCACTCAAAAGTGTTTTGAAGTGATTTGAAGAATGGGAGGCATCTATTAGTTGCTCGGGATACAAATATGTTGAGCACTGCAGCTCGTCCTGTAAGACTCTGCACCTCTTTCTTCGTCGTTGGAGATCGCAACCCTAAAAGCGCTTTGATCTTTTCTGGATTCGCCTCAATGCCTCGCTGACAATGTACCCGAGGAACATTCCGTCTCGTACTCCAAATGTGCACTTCGTCAGGTTGAGCTTCATTTGGTATTTATCCGATTGATCAAAGGTCTGACCTAAGTCAACTAGATGATCAACAACTTTCTTGCTCTTTGTCAGCATATCATCGACATAGACTTCCCTATTGCAACTGATTTGTTCGGCAAAAACCTTGTTCATTAGTCGCTGGTATGTCTCTCCTGCATTTTTCAAACCAAAAGGCATAACATTATAACAATAAGTTCCCCTAGGGGTAATAAAAGAAGTACTTTCCCTGTCTTCAGGTTTCATTTTGATCTGGTTGTAGCCAGAGTAAGCATCCATGAAGCTGAGCAGCTCGTGTCCCGAGGTAGCATACACTAGTTGATCAATTATGGGCAATGGAAAGTGATCCTTTGGGCATGCCTTGTTGAGATCGGTGAAATCAACACACATTCTCCATTTATTGTTTTTCTTCTTTACCATCACCACATTTGCTAACCAGTCTGGATATTTCACATCTTCAATGAATTGGTCTTTCTGAACCTTCTCGACCTCCTCTTGTATAGCTTGATTCTTCTCGGGACTAAATACTCTTCTTCTCTGCTTTACAAGCTTGATCTCCTTATTCACATTGAGCTCATGACATAAGAAGTTTGGATCTATTCCTGGCATGTCTTCATGACTCCATGCAAAAGTTTTCTTTCCGTTTCTCAAGAAAGTTATCAACTCCTGTTTTATTGAAGCATCCAACGACGAACCTATCTGAGTTGTTCGTTCAGGGTGTTCATCATCCAGAATAACATTTTCTGTAGATTCCACCACCTATCCTTTTATAAGTTGGGATTCATCTCTGGGATCCAGTGTTTCAATTTCTATACCTTCATCCACCTGGTAGGTAATAGTATTTTTCCTTGACTCTTCAAGCTCCTCTTGCTGGGCAGATGAATAATAGCATTCCCGAGCTACTTTTGATCACCTTTCACAACTCCTACTCCAAAATTTGTTGGGAATTTTAAGCACTGATGTACTGTAGATGGAACTGCTTCGAACTTCTTCAAACCAACTCTTCCCATGATGATATTGTAAGCTGAATGCACATTCTTATCCATCACAAAGAATCGTATTCTTTCTGTTCGACAAGCAGGCCATGTTTCAATGAATATATCCAAGTTGATCGTCCCAAGTGGAAAAACCTTCTCGCCAACAAAACCTAGGAGAGGTCTGTGATAAGGCTCCAATTGAGATAATTTTAAATTTAAACTGTCAAAGCATGAGTAGAACATGATGTCTGCCAAACTACCATTATCTACCAGAACCCTTGAAATCACTACTTCTTTCATCCTCATTTTGATCACCAAAGGGTCGTCGTGAGGGTAAAGAACACCTGCAAGGTCGTTTTTTGAAAAACCAATGACTAGCTTCTCTTTGTTTATCTTCCTCGGGCGATCCTCCTCAGCCAAATTTATCCGTTGAATGTATGAGTAAGCCTGAGCCTCACCGAGGTAATATTTTCTTTCTGCAGTAAGATCTCCTCCTCCTGCATCTCCACCTGTAATAACATTACAATCAAATGTTCCAAAACGTATTGAAAATACCTCGCGTTCTGGTTGCCTTGGCCTTTTGGGAAGATTGGGGTCATCCTCTGTATCATCTTCATGATTTCTTTTCCTGTTTTCTTCTGCCCGACGAGGAGATCTGGATCTCTCTCTTGCTCGGTCTTCATTTCCTCTTTCATTTCTACGATCAACATACTTTGACAACTTTCCTCGTCTAATGAACGTTTCAATCTCGTTCTGGAGGGCTATGCAATTTTTCGTCATATGACCATGATCCTTATGAAACTCACAATATTTATCTCTATTTCTTTTGTCAGGGTCCGACTTCAGTTTCTTTGGCCACCTTATCTCCTCGTTATTCTTGATTTCTTCCAAGACATGATTAATACCCATTTTCAAAGGAGTATAATTATCGAATTTCTTCAGGACTTCCCATGACGACTTATTATTTTTCGAATGCTTGTCATCGCCATTGTCTTTATGCTCTTACTTCTTAGATTTGTCGATTTCCACCTTGGTTTATTTATCCATATTCTTCTTCGCATCCATAGCCTCCTCGGTATTCATGATTTTGGCCGCTTTTTCCATCAACTCTGACATAGTTGTAGGTGGATCTTTGGCCAAAGTGTAATACAACTTTTTAGGAAACAACCCACTCATCAAGGCGGTGATGGATGTCTTTTCTTCATAATCTATGACTTCCAGCTTCTCGTTATTGAAACGAGTTATGTAATCTCTAGTACTCTCACCAGATTTTTGTCTAACACTTAACAAGTGTGCTACTCGTTTTACTAGCTTTGCTCCAAAATAGAAATTGCCAATGAACAACTCGGCCAACTGAAAGAAAGTTGAAATCTTACCCCGAGGAAGATTGTTGTACCATATTTGGGCAGATCCAGTAAGAGTTCCTGAGAATGCTCTGCATCTCATCTCGTCGGGGACAACATAGATGTCGACAGCAACTTGATATTGCTTTATGTGAAGAACAAGATCTGTCTTTGCATCATATTTGGGGGTCACCACAGGTGCTTTAAATTTCGACGGTGTAGGAAAATCCACAATGGCCTGTACAAAAGGTGTCCCTTGATCAAAAGTTCATTGTAGGGGGTTCTTCGCCTTAGCCATTTCTCCCAATCTATCCTCCAACCGCTGAATGGAACCTTTCCACGCATCATTTCCTTCCTCGGGCTTATTAGTTCGAGCAATTGATTGTTCTGTCGTGGCCTCCTGAGATCTATCTTGACGAGAAACCGGTCGTGATTGTGCTGATCCCTCTCTTAGATCTGATGGTTGTCGAAAACTCCTCGACATGGTCTTAGGTGGACTCCTATTCCTCCTAGGGCCGAATCGGCTGAAAGGAGATACCCTGCTCAATCTTTCCAAGGCACTAGGTCTCTCTAGAGAGAGAGTGATACGTTGCTTAGTATCCGTAGCCCGTATTGACGAAGTTCGCCCAGGCTGATAAGAGAAATCATCAGATTCCTCATTACGATATGACTCAGTACGCCTAGATCATGAAGAAAGTAAATAAGTTTGTCTCTGACCACTTCTCTATCCTGAATGTGCAGGTACTCTGCCATGAAGGGTTTGTATGAGTTGCCGCATTATTTTTTGCATGGAAGTTTGTCCTTGAGCCAGATTCATCATAATTCCAGCTAGATCTGGAGCAGTTGATGGTGCAGAGGGATTTGGAGGATTCCCAACATTCCCAACGTTTTGATTGCTGGATTTCGGATTATCTGCCATTGATGATGAATGATTTTTGGTGAAAAATGATAACAATAGTCGTTTCCCATAGACGGCGCCAATCTGTTGATGTAAAAAATTAGATTGCTTCTAATTATTTAATCACAGTTAATATAAATGAGACAAAGAATTTTAAAGTGGTTCAGCCTTATAAGAATGGCCTACGTCCACTGTTTTCTGTTATTGCCAAGTGTTTTGGAGTTCTCGATATGTAATTCTATCAAGAAAATCCGGTCCCTTTGAATGAGGGTGATACAATGTATTTATAGCCCTTAGGCTGTACATGTGAAAGGGTAAACAATTAATGCCCTTTAAGAGTATACGTCTATATGATAAGCATTCAATGAATAGTTAAACTGTTGATTATCTGGCAATCAATGCTGTGGCCGAGATGCAGCTCGGACCTCCTTAGTTGCTCGTCATTCAGGAGTTCCTCGGAGTACATTTGCTGCTCGGAGTGAGTATGACTTGGTCGGGGAAATAAACTTCCTCGTTGCTGTTGTGCCACGTAGATCGACACGTGTCTTCTTATTATTCGTCTATATCAGCATACTAATTTTGGTATCAGTAGATACATCACCCTAATTATTTATATACATATATTCTGGCTCGTACTCTTTCATCATGCCATGAGTTCGAAGGTTTGGTTCGGCATTTTTCATTGACCCCAAACATATGATAACCCAATGTTAGTTCGGAATACTTTATCGACCCTAAAATATAATGATACGTTAGTTTGGAATACTTTATCGACCTCAACGTATCTTTCACACTGACCTCGACTCTACTGTATAGGACGTACAGTGTTGTTTGAGACCTCATACGGCTCCCAATAGTCTATCGGGGCATCCTCTGCCTCAATGTCACCGTACCTACCCTCAGGGCAAGGGTTTCCTTACCTCCCCAGGCATAAATGCCTAGGGTCAGCAACATCCCTCCTTCACTGAGGAGTAGGTTGGTCCTTTCGTGGTGCCTGGGGTGGTCCCCTGGCCTCATGTTGTGGCTGAGCTTCCACCGCGTTAATCATCTCCGATGAGGCCCCAAGTGGTCTTATTATTATTTTTTGGCTTCATTGGGGAAGTTGCTCCTGCATAACTTGCTCAGTTGTAGCCAAGGACTTCAAGTCTGCTTCCACCTCAGCCATCTCGGACTGGGGTGGTGCCTGGCTAGAACTGGGTCCTCCAACACTAGATGGTGGAGGAGGCGATGGTAACTTCGGTGACATATGCTTGAGCTTTTTATGAAAGGACTATAGAGTTTGGAAACCTTAAGGGACTCTTTCAATGGTGAAACAACTCCACATGAAGCGTGAGTCTTGGTTCACCACAAGAGTCTCTGGTGAGGTTAAGAAGCTATTGAGGAAGAGATGAATCCTCTCGTTCCCACAGACGACACCAAAATAATGATGCTAGAAATAGCACCACTGGTATAAGGTGTTGATAAGCTAAATCTAGCAATAACAATGGCAGCTCAAAGAGTAAATATTTAATAGAGGGAGGTGAGGATAAGAGGAGGAACACTAGTATATAAGTGGTTCATCCAATCAGGCCTACGTCCAATGTGAGTGTGTGAGTAATTTCACTAGATGAAGGCACTAATGACCATAGATACAATCTCTCAAGCTTTTTCTCTATATTGTGTAAACCAATAGAGTTTCAGCTAGGGTTACAATTCTCGATCTCTTTATAGGGTAGAGGAAGACCTTTATATATAGTGCTTGGGGTGTAATGTACCCCCCAAGCATGAAATGAGCATGTGTATGAGGATCGAACGAGTATCTTGATGACACCTCGCTATTCTCATGAGGATAATGATAACCAAATATTCTCTCACGTGGGGGGAATGATTCGGTTATAACTAATTTGCTCACGTATTCTAAGCTTTTCATGTGCTTGCATGTTCTCGGACTTGTATCATTGACTGATGTAACCTTGGCCTGGCCAAGTACGAGGTTGGAGGAGTCTGACTATTGCCTTTTCCTGTCAATTGTTGATATGGGCTCGGCCTGGAAGACTGGATGACGTTATGCATGAGGTAGGGTGTAATGTCAAATGTGGAAGAGTACGACGTTGGCATAACTTGATCCCATGACTTTGATGACCTCGGCTGATGGCTAGCCGAGGTTGGTAGATGAGGGGACGACCTTCTAAAAGACAACATTTCTGATAGTAGTTGGGATCTTCTTGCCAACTAGGCTGTGAGAAAGGCCGAGGTTAGTGACCCTGAGTACTAGGGTGAACTTTGGACATATCTGGTATGCCGATCGATAACCTAACTATTTTATAAAATTGACATTTTCCTCATAAAGTTACCCCCAGGTCATTCCTTGTTATTAATCCTCTTTTAATAAAATTAAATCCTTTACATTATTTTGTTTGTCTTCATAATGTAAAATGATCTCAGTAGAAAATTAATTGCATGTAGATTAAGCCCCTAAAGTAAGAAAAATAACAAAAGAAAAATATGGATTTATTCATATATATTCTGTGAGCATTGCATCTTTGTAGGTACGAAAAAAAAGAAAAAGAAAAAAAAAAAGAAAATACAATGGTAATCTTCTCGAACCCCCTCTCTCCTAACCTCTCCAATCAAACCTTTAAACCACATGGCGAACAATATTAACCTTACGATGGGCGATGGACCCTCTGCTCCAAGAACTGAAACTCTCCTCGGCAACAATCAGAGCTACCATGTTGGAAGTCACTGACTTCTTCACATAAGTAGACATACCATATATTACTTGATGTCTCATAACCAATGATATACCCTAGTATTACCTCATCCGAATCTTGGACCCACTCGACCAAGGTTTACATTGGAAACCATCAAGTCACGTGACAACATTAGTGATCTTCATTCCCTTCCACATATCCCCATCCTTGTTCATGATATGAAAGTTGAGGATCATATGTAGACTCAGCTTAGCACACCGATAACCATTCCATCATAAAATTTCTTTAATGACTTGGCTCATCCTGGACTAGCAGGGACGACACTTGATATCGGGCATAGTACACATGGGCTCCAGGTGTCACCACACGACGTGGAAAACCATTATAACAAGATCTCAGGGACATATCAGGGAATATTTCATTGTTATTACATACTTGTTCGAGGGACAGGTGTCCATACCTTATTGGAAGCTTCACCATACACATGCTTTCTACATGCTTGGGGGTACAATGCGCACCCCCCAGCACTATATATACTAATCTTCATTCCCATTGGAAGGGATCCGAAAATTATAACCCCTATCCCAACTCTGTCTGATTTATAGTAGATAGAGCTTGAATGTTGTACAATCAAGGGCGTTAGAACCTTATTTCCATGGTTAAAACCTCACATCCCTGAATAGTGGTGTAGGTTGAAAAGATGAACCACTTACCCACCTCCTTCTCTTACTGTTGTTCTTCCTCTTCTCCTCACCTGCTTTTCTTACTTTCATAAATGTTTTGTTACATATCTCTATTACTTTGCTATGTTTGTCCTTGAGTTGCACATATAAATTTAAATGGTGATTTCTTAGCATCATCATTCTGGTGGCGTTTATGAAAACGAAAATTCATTTTCTTCCTCTCCTTTTCTGTCTTATTTCTCACTTGATTCTCTGGTGGTGATCCAATTACACCCTTTGTTAGATCTGGATCACCACTAAAAGAGGTATTGTTGGGTTATTCAAGCTTTCTTCTAGATCACCCATCTTATCCAGCTCACTCAGTTGTTTTGTTCATTTATATGAGATAATGTCCTCCGATTTGCCTCAGGGTGTTGCCCCTAGCTCCAGCCAGGTGGGTCCTCAGTCAGAAATGACCGAGGTGGCACCGGTGCTATGCTAGTAGGTGTCCAACTAGTAAAAAAATGAAAGAATAACTTATTTAGCTAAAATATGATGACCTGACCTTCTGGCATCGTGGCATAGATGATAACTCTGGACCCCAGAGGTGGTGTGGATGGGGTATTATGCGGACCACCTGGCCATCCACATGGACACGCATAATCATTAGAGATGTAGAGATGTTCCATATCCCAGGAGACTCAACCTGGGAAAATAAATGCATGAAGGTCCAAGCGACCTTAATTCTGATGGGGAAGACTTCTAGGAATCGTATGAAATATCTAGCAATGTTGTTGGACAATACCAAAAGTCTTACCTAGGGAAAAAGTGTTGGACGTTACCAGAAGTCTTACCTAGGTCTTCAACATTAATATATTAAGTAAAGGGTCATATTTTGACCATATCGGGATGGTACAAAGGCCTATGAGACCGTTTCACCTGATCTCGCAGCATTACAGCTTCAAGAGGGAATAAAGGATATGCCAATCGTTGACCCTAACAAGACCAAGAGGGGGAGCAAAAGTACGTAAATAGTTAACAAAGGACAGTTGGACAAAATATTGTGCCTAATCTAGTTGACAGAGAGGGTGGAAGAAATAATACATTGGTAGTTGAGAAACCATGGAACATTTAAATTAAAAGGATAGAAAATAAAATCGATGACATTTTGAAAAGTCGAGACCCCATCCAAAGTGGGTTTGTGGAAGGGTCTCCTTTTTAGAAAGAATTGTGAGAAACTCAACTACAACTAAGATCAAACAACAATTGTCATGCCCAAGTATAATGTGAATACAAATTCGAAAGATCACAAAGAGATGTATGAATCTACGGTCAACATATACTTTGTTTCATACGAGATGAGGTGTCGAGCATTCTATAGTAATCTTACCAGCATAACTCATATATGTTTCACTTCACTTCCTTAAAACTCCATAACAACTTTAGGCAACTCGCCGAGAAGTTCATTCAAAACTTTTTCTTTGTCATGAAACCCTAAAAGAAGTTTACCCATCTATTTTATGTAGATCAAGGAAAAAATATGTCTCTAAGAGACTATATCACATGGTTTAATAAGGAGAAGATTGAGGTGTAAGATTACGAAGATAATATTTCCATGACGGCCCTCATGTATGGACTATGGAAAGGTAACCTACTTTAAAAACTAGCCGATCATCCTCCAAAGTTCATGGAAAAACTTATGGTTATGGTCAGGGAAGTCATGAATGTGGAGGTGGCCATGGCGGACAAAGAAGAGGAAGAGAAGGAATTCAATGGGGGGAAAATATCAAAAATCAAAGGGCAAAGATGGGAAGAAGAGATCGATTGATGAAAAGTTTGATGACTACACTCCACTAACAATAAGTTATGACTTTATTTTGAATGAAATTGAAGATTATCGATCTTTGAGATGGCCTAAAAATTTCAATTTTCCTCCTCGTAAGAGGGATAAGAGCAAGTCGTGTTATTTCCACCAAGACCACAACCACACTATCAACAAGTGTTTTTCTCTACGAGATGAAATTAAAAAGATGTTGACATAAAGGAAGCTTCATAAGTGCATTGGTCGGAGTGGGTCCAAATATGATGCCCAAAAGAAGCATAATGGGTTAAGAGATGAGATCCAAGAACAAAGCGTTAAGACAAAAAGAAGGATGATCAATATAATAGTGATGAGGACGATCCAAACCTCCCATAAAAGATCCCCGAACCTACGGGACATAGGTGCATGATCTCGTTCGATGTGAAAATGATGAGTAGGGGAACGATTTATGGTGGAACATAGTCGTTCGACCACAAGGCGCACGTCATGGAGGCCAATTCAATTCCGGAATGGATGGAATTAAACTCAACAACTTCAGAACCAAAGTTGGGGAAGGTAAATAAGGTAAATATGGACATTTTAATTGTATTACTCTCACAGTTAGATTTCAAGGTCATTTTATCCTCCCATGATGAAACTTTGGTCATTAATACTAGGGTTCATGAGTATGATGTGTCCAAAATTATGGTGGATGGCAATAGCTCGACCGGCATTATGTTTTAGGAATTTTTAAAAGGGTTGAAGATCATAAAAAAAAGGAAGATTTCTTATCGTCAACCCTTGAAAGGGTTCAATGAAGAGAAAGTGAACTCACTTGGGGTGTTTGAAATGGATGTTTGCATGGGCACCTGAACGAGGTTCTTAACAAAGAAAGTTATATTTTTTTGATGGATAAGAATGTGTTTTTACTCTACAACATCATCCTCAATCACGTGTCCCTCAAACGATTTGAAGCGTGTCTTCCACCGTTCACCAAATGGTAAAACTATCGACTCCTTATGGAGTAGGGGAAATCCAAGGTGATCAAGTAGGGGGCCAGGGAGTGTTACTTTGGCTCGGTCAAACAAATATAGGTGCACAGAAAACTCACAACCTCCTATAACATTGATAATCTTGACCCTAGGGACGAGAAGAAACTAAAGAAGGGTAAGGCCACAGAGGAGGTAGAATCCATCATACTTAATGAGGATGAGCTGAAAAAACCACCCAAATCCGTTCATCGCAAAAAAAGGAGGTAAAGGAAAAGTTGAGAGAGTTCTTAAGGAAGAGGCAAAGCTTCTTTGCATTGAGCCATAATGACATGTGAGGAATATATCCAAAGGTCCTCTAACACAAGTTAAATATTGATGAGAAGCCAAAGCGTATAAAATACAGAAGAATGAGCTATAAAAGAGACAAGTATGAACTCATCCAAGAAGATGTCAAGAAACTCCAGTAGGCTGAATTCATCAGGGAGTTATACTACTCAAAATGGTTTTCTAATATCATAATAGTCCCAAAGGCCAATGGAATGTGGAAAATGATCACGAATTTCACTGATCTAAACAAAGATTTCCTTAAAGATATCTTTCCTTTACCTCATATAGATCAGATGATTGATGCCACTACTAGTCATGAGTTAATGACTTTTACAGAGGCATACTAAGGATATAACTAAATCCTCATGAACGTAGTTGGTGAAGAAAAAACTTCCTTTATCACTAATAAATGAACCTACTGTTATAAGGTTACGCCTTTCGGACTTAAGAATGCAAGGGGAAACAACCACAGGCTGGTCAATAAGATGTTTGAAGATCAAATTGATAAGACTATGGAAGTTTATGCGGATGAAACATTGATCAACAGCCTTAAGGTCGAGGACCACGTGGCTGACATCGAGAGGACATATGACATGATGGATATTTTCTAGATGAAGTTGAATCCATCCAAGTGCATGTTCAACGTTGGTACATGAAAACTCCTTTACTTCATAGTCAATCAGAGAGGGAGAGAGGTGAACTCGAAGAAAATCAAGGCATTAATAGAGATGAAGATGTCAAAGATAATAAAGGATGTGTAGAGGATAACAAGATGAGCCACTACTCTTAGCAAATTTGTTTTAGGGCCATAGATAAGTGTTTACCTTCTTCAAAATCACGAGAAAAACATTTGAGTGGGATGAAGAGTGTGAGCAAAATTTTCAAGAATCGATTATAAGTTTCACTAGTAGTTTCTGAATCGGCTATAAGCGCAACTATTATTCGAGACGATGAAGGGGTTCAGAAGCTAGTGTACTCAAACAACAAGACTCTTCAAGGGGCTGAGCTGAAATACCCAAAGATGAAGAAATTGGCAAATGTTTTTCTCCATGCCTCCAATAAAATAAAGACTTACTTTCAAGCCCATACTATGATGGTGCTCACCGACAATCCTTTGAGACGAGCCATCCATAAAATCGAGAAATTAGGTAAGATAATGGTTTGGTAAGTTTATCTAGGGTAGTTTAACATTATATATTAGCCAATGACTACAATCAAGGGCCATGCATTAGCTAAGTTTGTTATTGAGTTCACTTAGGACGAGGCTGATGTTATAGAACATGAAGTTGTAATGTTGTTTAAAAAGACAACTGTGGGCCTGACTATAACTAGTGAAGCCAAGTTTGACTTGACCAAAAAATATATTTTGTTTATAAATGGGATGGCTGAAGAAGGACCCTTCTTGGACGAAAATCCAGTCTGGAGTTTATTTGTGGATAACTACTCTCATGGAAGCGAAAGTGAAGTAGGGCTCAAATTATTGGCTCCAGATGGGACCGATATTGAATATGCACTAAGGTTAAATTTGTAGGACTCAAATAATGAATTTGAATATGAAGCTTTGTTTGTTGTCCTGTCCTTGGCCAAGGTGTTGAATGTTGGCCATATAACGGCACGTACCGACTCTCAGTTGGCAGCGAACTAAATTTTGGGGATCTATGAACCCAAATTAGAGACAATGGACAAGTACCTGGAAAGGGTGAAAAAGGTTTTGGTTATCTTCAAATTAGTGAAAGTAAAGAGAGTCCTTCGACTGGAGAATGGATGACTTAGTGCATTAGCAAGGTTGGCTTCAGCTACCAGAAAAGAAATTAAGAGGACCGCCCTGGTTGAGATCCTCTACAAGCCAAACATTGATGAGGATGATAGTAATCATGAATTTTCCTTGAATTTGAACATAAAATAATCATGGATGGATCCTCTTATTAGATATATCAGAGGTGCGGAGCTCCCAAAAATAAAAAGCTGATAGGAAAAAATTGAGGTATAGGGCAGTGAAATTCACTATTATAAGAGATATCCTATACAAAAAGGGACTCCTGCTCTCCCTATTGCGATGTGTCCACCCCAGTGAGGTGGAATATGTATTGAGATATATACATAAGGGATCATGTTATAGTCACATTGGCTAACAATCTTTGGCAAAAAGGATAGTGGCACGGGGCTATTAGTGGTCAACCCTTGCCAAGTACGCAGCTGACCATGTAAAAAAGTGTGACAAGTGTCAAAGATACACCGGCATCCTCCATCAGACTCATCAACTCCTGTCATCCATTACACCCCCATGACCGTTCGCGGTGTGGGTAATTGACTTGGTGGGACCTTTACCTAAGGCTATATGTAACTACAAATACCTAATTGCGTCAATGTAAGTACTTTTTAAAATGGGTATAGGTTAAGACCATTGCTTCCATCATACAGACGAAGACCTTCAAATTCATTTGGAGGAATATCATATGTATATATGTTCTACCCCACACTTTGTTCTCAGACGATGGAAAGAAGTTCAAGAATAAATCCTTGTAGGCTTAGTACGAAAGGGTCGGCATCAAACAGTTTTACTTCGCATCGGGTCGACCCTAAGACAAAGGCCAAACCGAAGTAACCAACATGATAATTCTAGATAGGATCAATAAAAAATTAGAATATGCTAAGGGACTTTGGATTGAAAGGACAATAGAAAGGACGCCGACAGGGGATACACCCTTCATGTTATATCAGAGGTGTTAATCCCAACTGAACTCAAATTACCCAGTCATAGAGTCCATACTTGGAATTCGAAGACCAATGACACTGATATGAGTCTAGATTTAGATTTAATTATGGAGGGAATGGAGGATATTAATGTCATACAAGACGTATATCATCAAAGGATGGAAATATTCTCCAACAAGAGAGTCAAAACATGGTTGATAGTTGTGGGGGATATCATTTGAAAGAAGGTTTGGAAAAATCCAAACAAGTTGCACCTGAATTGGCATGACACATATGGGGTCACATAGGAGGTCCTCCCCGTGACCTATCTGCTAGAGAACTTAAAATGAGAACCTTTTTCCAATCCATGGATTGCAAACCACTTGAAGAAATATTATCAATACACTTGTATACAGTTTATGATTCATCCTCTTTGTAGTTGACCCTCTTTGTATTTGAAATACTTCGAAGTAATGAATGAAAAAAGAACAAGTGTTTCCTCATATCGTTCTTGTACAATTGTCCAAAAACATGATTCAAATTATCCTAAGATTGATAACATCATTCATTTGGGGAATTATTATTAACTCTCTCTCGGTGATATAAGAAACCATGCAAGACACATCTCTTCCATGAGATGTGTATAATACCAAGAGGGGGGAATGTTATGACAACATCACTAAGGTGGTGAGAAACAAAAAACCTCTATTACAAATAATTTTATTATAGTTACTTAAAACATCATTAATTTGGTGGTTTCTACTTAAAAATCATCAATTTGGTCATCTCTCTTGTCTTAGACAAGAGTAGACATGACAAGTAACATGGTTAATTTGGTGGTCTCCAATTAAATTGTTAATTTAGTTATCTCCCTAGGCTGTGACGAGACTATACTTAATATTTTCCTCGTTAATTTAGTGGTCTCTAATTAAAAATAATTGGTTTGGTTATCTCCCTCGCTTACGATGAGGATGGACTTTGGATTTACATCATTAATTTGGTGGTCTCTAATTAAAAATCAAATAGTTGGTTATCTCCTTCGGCTAAGACAATAGTAGAGTTGAGATTTACATCAAAATTTGGTGGTCTCTAGTTAAAAATCATTTATTCTATTATCTGCCTCGGTTAAGGCGAGGATGGACTTGACATTACATTATTACTTTGCAGGTCTCACATTAAAAATCATTTAATTGTGATTGTTTCAAACATCATTAATTGGGTGACATTTTGAACGCACTTAATTGAATGTCATCATTATAATCTAAAAAATTACAAGAGATAACTTGTGGTTAAAATCATTCATATGGTAAAGATATCATCAACAAATATGACACTACACATGGAAAAAGTATAATTTTCATTAAAGAGAATGATGATTACTTAAGTTGTAAAATGTCAATATTATAGAAGAGTTATGAAATTTTTGAATGAAAAAAAATTACAAAGGAAGAGGGTCTGGTTCACATGCGAACACCCTAAAAACTAGGCTCATTAAGGACAACATCTCTTCGGTTCGCGTCCTGGTAGCCTCATACTCAACACTAGCAGTAGTACCATCAATTATTTCAACTCTGCCCTCGGTTACAACTGTCGCTTCAACATCGACCAAAGTTGTCTAGAAGAGAGGGTTATCCATGTCAAGGGCCTCCATATCTTGATGAATGGAGGAGAAAACCTGGGGTAATTTCAAAATATCCCATTAACGAACCATTTTAATACCTCTTTCAAGTTATTGGCAACCGAAGTCACCAAAATTATTCGACTTTTTGTATGCCTCCATAAGCTTATCTTGAATCTTCTTGATGCCCTCGACATAAATGGCCTCGTCCTTGGCCTTTTTTACGGCCTCAACTTGCTCGACCATATGCTTGGTTGACAGGGAAGTAATGGTGTCATCCTTTTATTTCTTTAGAGTTTTTAATTTATCGATACACAGCATCTTCAAACCATCAACGACCTTTTATGGTCCTCCTTTAAAGACTTTACCTTGACCTTCAACTCTTCCTCAATCTTATGGTGGCTTTCTCAGCCTTCTGTTCATGAGGATATTTGTACACATGGACTACAAATGTGTAAAAAAGATATGTTAGTATGAGATAATGACAACTCTAAGATTAAAGTTGGCTTAAGTTTTCAAATACTTAGGCCAGGTGGAGAAGTCCGAAGTTATAGACTTTGGGTGTGTCCATATTCTCTAAGAACAAGTAGTCTTCCTCTGAGTGGAAAGCAAGTGAGGGTGTCTTCAATAAGGAAAGAATATGTAAGTCAGATATCACATTAAATTGGGCGAGGTTATTCGTCCAGATAACCTCCAATGAGTCCATGGTAGAGGGAGTGGCCACTGAGTTAGATGGATTTCCCTTCACCCTTATCTCTCGTTGTCGGGGAAGGTCTCCCCCGTTGATCAATTATTTTCATTTTGTTTAGCCTCACCTCTGATGGACCCTCCAATAGTTGTGTTCTTAGGGAGCTATTTGTTTCCCTTCCTCCTATAGGATACATGTAGACCTGGTCCCATCATATTTCAAGCGTTGTCTTAAATATTAGGACGACGATCTCCGAAGAATAAAAGGAACTGGTTAGTAAAAAATTCATGGGTAAGGAAGGATAGAAAAGATAAAAAAACTTACATAGCTCGCCCATGGGATCAAACCTTAGACGAGACGACTCTAGGATGGCAGGGGTTATTAAATATTCAAACCGAGGTAGACCCCCATCCTTCCATTATGACCTTATGAAGTTAACACTATCCCTGTCAGAAATGTTGAGACCTGGGTCCAACTTGGTGGACATGAAAGGGTTGGACTAAGTACGAGGAACTCTCGTCTCATCTTCAGCAAGCTCAACGTCTGCTAGGAATTCCTAGTCCCTAGGGATGAAAATAACCTTGGCTTCCAATGGTGATTAAAAGTTTGGTTGACTTGGATTATTTTCTTATCGGGTTTCCTTACCCCCAAATGGTAGCAATAAAACTGGGCTTTTATTGATGAGAGATTATAACAACCCTTAAATATTCCAACTGAAGGCTCATCCTCATACTTTAACATCTAAAGGGGGATAAAGCCAAGTATTATCCTCCATGATTTTGGCACCACATGGGAAGAAGAAACACCCATACTAGATGAGATAGCTCGAACAAAGAAATGAAAAGGTAGCGGAAAGCTGACCCTAAACATTTGGTTATAGATGACAACTTCTCCATGTCGACCTCCAAATACCCTCTCGTCCTCGTTCGAGACTCCCATCGAGATATTTCACTTGATGCCATACAAGTGCCTCTAGAAAATAAGGCCATACTCTCAAATAATGGACGAGAAGGGCTGAGTGTAAGAATAATCAAGTGGTTCCTCAGCCTCAAAAATTAGAATCGTCGATAGGAAGTTTAGCAATCGGGGGACCACTTGGGAACCTCTTTTGAAACTCTCACTCGGTTATGGCCGACAATGGAATGACCATGGGGGAATTTCAATAGTCACACTAGGATCCTTAGAGGACTATGAGGAGGAAGATTAGTGTCTATGTCATGACACCACGACATCAGATTCCATAGTACGAGATGAGGGGACTCAAAAAACCTCCTGAAAAGAATCAACTAGCGAGGTAGCTAGAGAAAATAAGGGACTATATCCCTCAGAGGATGAGGATGAGCTGGAAGACATCTCATCCCCCACTAACTTCCATTATTGGTGGGGTAATGATATCTAGGTGGATTGGAAAGATTAGACGTGTAAGGATGGATTTGGATTTTATCTTTTCCTCGGCCTCAATTTTAATTTACGTATCTCTATAAAGAATCTCTCTCTAAGGGTTGGGTGTTGGTCAGCTATTTCGTACAAGGTTTTTAACATACAAAGAGTCTCAGGTTTGACTTAGTGTGACTAAAGGATCAAAAGGTAGAAACAAAATCATTACCAAAGAACAATATCAAGAACATTAGTTTGAAGCTCACCGGAGAAGACAATCGGTGTAATTTCGGTGAGAGTCACACTGGGAAAGAAGGGAAAATAATGGACCAAAAAGACTATAAACACTTACCTAACCTCTAAACCACTACTAAAGCCTCTATAAAAAACCCTAAAACCACTAGTCAAGTGGTTGAAAAAAATTCAAATGTGTCAGAAAAATAGAAAACAAGCAATGGTCCAATCAGTGGAAGAAAACTCAAAACAAAATAAATTGAAATGGACTAAAATGGGGAGAGAGAATGAGAAAGATCATACACAGTTGCAGAAGTTAGCTTGAGCGGGAATGGATTTTGGACAAGAAAGAGAAATAGTTTGATTTTTTTCGTATTTAAACTAATAAATTATTGTGCACGCTAAATGAAGAGCCAAATCATTACTTAGCACAACTTACAAGGCTTTCCACCACCCTATCTTGGCAAGCATGCTAACCCACACACCTATTTATAGGTGTCCATTTAAGATAAATCAGCCCAAGGACATCAAAATGACAATCTTACACTCAGCAAAATACGTTCACGACCTAAATAGTCTCAGATGATGAAAAAGACACATAGTGGTCATCCGGCTATACCCCTTAACTTTCCACTCACATTGAAGACTAATGGCTAAGGGGTAATTTATATACCTAAGTATGACCTCATCCCAAGATGGGACCCACTCGACCAAGGCAAACCATCAAGTTGAACATATAATGACTCGATTGTGGTCCCACAATAAGTTTCCACATCCTCATCTTTAACTTAGTTACATGACAACATTTGTTATCTCAATTCCATTCCACATCTCCTAGTCCTTGTCTGTGAAATGGAGGCCAACGATCATATGGGGACTCAACTTAGTACACTTACGACCATTCCATTAAAAGATTGACCTGACGACTCAACTCAGCCTAGACCAGCATGGCCGACACATGACGAAATATTATTATAATAAGACATCGACTCCAGGTGGGTTTGTGACACCGACTATAGGTGTCACAACCCCATGTTGGAAAACCATTATAATAAGATCGCAGGACCATGTGAGGGAATATTACATCATCATTACATACTTGTTCCAGGGAGACGTCCCCACACCCTATTGGAAGCTTCACCATGCACATCCCATCTATATGCTCGGGGGTACAATGCGCACCCCCAACACTATAATTACTCATCTTCTTCCCAGTGGAAGGGATTCAAAAATGGTAAATCGTAGCCAAACTCTGTCTAATTTAAAATAGAGAGAGAGATCCTAATGTGACACCCCGACTAATTAAATACCGGGTGCTCAATTCTTTATCAATTTAAATTAGAATATCCAGTTAGTTCTGAATGTGCATCACTGTCGTAAACTTTATTATTAGCACTAACAACCTAATATTTAAATGGGTTGATGCCAAAATTTTATCTTTTAATTCATATAAATAAAATTAACAAATAACTAAACATTCACCATTCAAAATAATATCATATGAAATAAAATAAATGGAATAATAAATCTGAATGGAGTGAACACTTCCATCCTAAATACTAAATACAATAATCCAATGAAATAATCCAGTAACTGAAAGGAGTAAAATGACTAAATCCACAATCTCTAAAGGTCTAAATAGAAAAGGGGAAACATGACCTAACGAAATTAAATAACTCAAGATGAAGAAATGATAATCATAGAGGCATATACTATCGAGGCCCTGTAACTTCCATAATAGTTGCAACACGTCAATTGAATGGAACTTCAATACTTGGTGTCCCCGTGGATGGGCACCAAAATAATTTGACAAAAGGAAAGGGATTTGAAATAAATGGGTCAAAGCCCGAGTGTAAAGAATTTAAAAAATTTAGCAAGTATTTAAGAATTGTAGTAAAGAAAAATATTATGTGCATGTTACCTTTTCGAGCACTCACTTGAGATTTTCACCTCTAAACTAATGTGCATGCCTAACGCAACTCAAAACTAACATGGTATTCTATTACTGTAGACACAATCCTTCCAATTACTACCCACAATACCAGCTCGTATTTCCCATGCAATACCATGTTACATGTTTCTACAACTATTATCTCAATTTGGGAAGGATTAATAAATCAAGTTAAGTAATTATCTACTTAAGTTATTCAAAAAATTTCATTATATTTCTTACCCACATATTATCACACAGTAAGTAACATTACCACTTTCTCTGTGTGTGTGTGTGTGTGTGTGTGTGTGTGTGTGTGTGTGTGTGTGTGTGTACAAACATATATATATATATGCACCTCTTGGCTCAGCTACTGTGCCCACATATTCTACTATCATGTCCCGGTACATCTCACACTGAATAAGGACAATGGGTTCGAAATCTCTCACGAACCATAAATTACAAAACACACATAATGGAGGCAAACATAGTTCCAAGCCTATGGTATATGCATAGGCCTACTCACCCATATGCCCGTCATCACTCTCATTTTGACAGATAGCCCGTACCTAGGTTCCATGCTCTGCGGCACAAGTCAATATCCACCTGAAGGCTCCTCAAGATAGGACTGCTCCCTTTTTTAAGCCTGTCATTATAGCAAGTTTGGTAGTTATGTCATACACATGATAAATATCACTATAGGAATTCACGCAACCTATCAAGTTCATTAGGTGTACACATAACCCAAAAATTTAATTTATATATAGTATTAATCTCGTTACTACTTGCATTATACTTATTAAATTATGAATACTCTCTCTCTCTCGTAATTTTCGGGGATAACTCATCACTCCAATTATCATAACGTATTACACCTAATTTATTTACCAATAATCTTGCATTACCCTAAAATCCAGTTCATACTGCTAATCATCACTCTTAGATGAATATGCCACCCAGATTTGAATAGAAATTTCCCAAAAATCAGAACGTCGTTCGAACCAGAAGCTATGTTGTTTGAACGAGATAGCACGTCATTAGAATGACGTCATTGCGCGACAGGGATTCTTCGTCCTAGCGAGACCCAAATGCGTTTGAACGAGAATATATTATTTTGTTCCCAACCTCTAACTGTTGTGTTTTCCATCGACTAAAACCCTAAAAACCTCTATAGTTCAGTTCCAAACTCCCCCCAATCAATTCCAATCTATATTTCCACAAGAAGGAATGATTTCTAATATCCTAAGAACATTAAATCTTGAATAATTAACGCTTAACTCCAAAATCACCAAATTTAGATTCATAGAACCCTAATTTATTAACATTCAAATTAGACCTTCTAATCCCAAATTTATCATCAATAATCATCATAAATTGGAGGTTATTCTACTCACTGCATGAAAAATTAATCTCTATGTCAAATTACTCCTAATATATCCTTTAAAAAAATCATCAATTTATATGTAATTTAAGGGGGTTCACTACCTACACTAATATGAACATATTTAATGCTCAAAGAAATAAGTTTTAACATTTTCCTTATAAAACACAATCTGATCCTTTGGTGTTGTTGGTATAGTTGCAACCCTCATTCTCCGATCTATACGATGGTGGTCTCGGTGGTGGAAAAGCTGGACTCGTGGCAGATCTTCCATTGAACTTCTCTTCCTCCTCTCCCCTTTTTGGTCTCTCTCTTTGTCTCACTATTTCTCACGGGTGATAAACTATTCTAACCCATGCAAGAGACCTTTTATTTCTCTAATTTTCGTCCTTTATTTTACTCCACAAATACAAATTATCAAAACTCCCTCCCGGGATGCTGGTTCGGCCTAAAACTGCCCCGAAACCTAAACTAAACCCCCGGGTAGACTTTTCTGACTATACCAACCATTTAATACAAAATGGAGTGCTTGAAACTACCATTTAAGCAACGTATAAATAATTTTCTTTTACTTTTATTAATCAAATCCCAACACGACTGGCACGCGCATCCTAACTTCATTTCCATAACTGTCGTATTTTTCACTGATGAAAACTTTAATATTTTCATAATCATATATTACTTTACTCACTAAGTAATATTCGAGATAATTATCACCAATAAATAAAAACTTTCATCATGTTAGTAATTATTCAATTAAATTCGGATTAATTATAAATAAATTTCCCCATTTACATTAATTAATCCCATAATTAAAATTAAATCTTTCAAAAATACGAGTATTACATATTTCCCCCCTACTAACAAAATTTCATCCCAAAATTCGGGAATAATGTATACCTGTTAAAATAATTCTGGATATCAGTCACGCATCTCATGCTCATGGTCGTAAATATACTTGTTAGCATTATGATGTCCCATAATATCACCTCAGATTCTTGTACACAATTACGTTTAGACATGTTCAAAATTTACTCATGAAATCTTTTGTTATTTTCCACTATTTTTACACTAATGGAACGATTTCAATAATAGGTCTCTTCACTACAACACATGGTTAGCAACAAGTTCATTTAATCCCTTACTTGCCTTTGTGTTCCTTTATGCTTAAGGTCTCACTTATATAATGGCACATAAAACTACGGTGAATTTGATAAAATATCTTAAAAGATGCGTCTATACTCCTATGACTCTATTATAACTATGTTATAAAAGACCTCACTTCGATAGGTATCAATTTCCTTATTGTGTGTACCAAGCCATCTCTCCTCGTGAAATACACTCTCATAAATCCTTGACTACTCATGTCAGGACTCAAAATTTAGGTTCCACCAAAGTACTCTCACTACATTTTGAATTATATGAAATGAAATGGAGTGGGTCAATCATTGTCAGTGAACCATGAATCACATCGGTCTACAAAACTAATGAGTTCCCTCTTTAGAACTATCCAAAGGGAGGCGAGAAATTTTTGCAAATTCATTAAGTAGTTAATATTCTGCTAATCTCACCAGATGTAATTAGTATTTCTGATTACTCAAAAAGTTTAAAACATGCATCCTTGCATTTTCCTACCTTTTATATCACCACTTCCGAATATACATCATCCTGTGATTGACACGACTAGCTTAAGGAAAAATCCCGTTCTTATTGCCTCTGAAACTTCCTATCCAAGGTGGGACTCAAAGGTCTCATTATAATTTACATCAAAATTACGCGACATTTTGTGTCGTTTTATTTTGTCTCATTTAATAGCATGCTGGGCACACTGCTTAGTAATATAACACACCTCCATATAATAATTTTTATTTTATCCCCAAGCAATTTACTTCGTAACCCAAAGAAAATCATGTCCACTTCGTGATCTTGATAATCTAATAAGGAATTTTAATAATTTTCATATCTAGTCCATTCATGGAAACATTAATTTGTCACATCATTCTAGTCAGTAGTATTGGACCAACCTGGAGACTTTACTATGTCTCTTTCAACCCGAAATTCAATCATCTATCATATCACGTAATGTGGAACATCTTACTCCACTTACTTTGAGATAGACAAAAAATTTGGCCCGTGCCTAGGCTCCAAACTTTTGTATTTCCTAAGCCCTTTTTCCAGCTATGATAATTTTACCAACTTAACTATGCGTGAACTACTCTACACATTTGACTAGGTGATAATCACATTATTCTCAATGTATTTTGACTTAACTTCCAACTCACCTCAGGTGCGGGAGTTTTCTTTGGACATGCACACAGTCAGACTATCACCTTTGCTCAAACGACGTTTAGCCTCTCTTACATTTCCACTGGTTATTATGATTGTCCCACTGACACATTTACAACATCTTTCAAAGACTTCTTATCAAGGATGGTAACACAAATTAAATTATCCAGGGTGCCAACACACCGTATATAATATGCAACATTGTGCAATCATCTCTAACTTTCACACGTAACATACTTATCTAAAATCTGCCCTGCCTTTTCAACGTGCCTATACCATCAGACTAACTTCAGTTACCCTTCAAATATAATTTGGTTATCCTCGAGATGACCCCACCGATCAATTACTGGTAAAAAAATGTCCCATGCTCCCTATATAGCACGACTCGAATCTACAGACCATACATCATTGATTAGCTTTCAATTCAAGTTTTCATCTACATGCATGTATAATAACTAATGTGATAAATTCTTACTCTAATGACAAATACATCTATCGAATCTCTACATTCACCGAGATTCATGTGTGGGATGTCTCGCAAGCAAAATTCAAATAAGAAACCCTCCCGATACACTACTACCTAGCCTTGTCGGTCATCGAGATCCGTTGGTCTAGTTTACATACTCAGAGAATAAAAAATCTTATCCCCAAACACACAAGTCTAATTGTACACTCCTACATTACTAAAGGAGTTTGTATAACACATCGTTATTACTAATATTATTTTTTGTAGACTAATTCAATAATGAGATAAATTTCCCCACTCGATAGTAAAGGTAATATACCCCAAATTATATCAGTATAGTTCTTACGCACTGGAATTAGATATAATGAAACAACTATAACCTTTGGAGTCTCCTCCATGATGTAGTATAAATGTGGTTTCATTCTCTTTTAGGTGATATATCGCTAAATAACGCAATCATGACTTGGAATAACGAACATGATAGCCTTTCTGTAATAGCACACCATCGCTCAACCCGTCGCTAACCTCTCAATGACTATAACCACTTTCATATAAATGGGACTAATCACCTCCTCTACTAAATGGTAAAATATAAGCACACAATCGTAATACTAACAATACACCCATTAAAACCGCCTCACTAATTAATTTAGTGTTAACGAACTACTGTGACTCACTTGTGTCACACAAATATACTCCATTTACTCTAACATAAACCACACACTTTTAATGGACATCAACACTGCCGGTTCAAATGATTTCTAGACAGAACACTCTTTCCAAACTCATTCACAACTTTGACAACTATTACCCATGCTGGCCATCCTACTCCATCCCACTAACTTGCTACAAATAAGGTCGATATATGTGACCATATCCTACACACATAGTATACTTCTCCGTGTCATCAATCTATCGTTGTACCTATTACCTATATTGGATTTTTCCTTCTCTCAGACCTGGTAGTCATGGCCTCGACTGCTATCCCTGTTGTCCCTTTGTTTTTACTATCGTAGGAACACTCGGTTATTCAAAGTGTCCCTAATTAATTCTATCATTCCTTAGTAGAAATCCCAATTGATATACATGAGTTAAATGATTCCCCTATTGGGTATCCCTCTGTGGTGTAACTCTATTATTAATTATTGTTAATACTGTCACTTTTTTGTTGTGTTATCCAGCACTCCTGGCTCCTTTCTGATGAAAGCACTGATATAAACATCAAAATAATGTAATTATTGTCACATGTATACATTGTCCAAGATTGAATACCTATAATTATTGGCGACTCTTATTCATGATTCCATTATTAGACTTAAAAATTTTACTTTTCATTACCTACCTCCCTGGTTATGAAGTTCTCTTATATAGATAATTTTGTCATCACAATTAGCCTATGTTCATCTCTCATGTGAAAAGTCTAGAAACTTCCTTCATACCTCTATTTAAATAGAAGATTAAATAACTTGTGGTTAAACAACACCCCATATTTCTCGATTAATTCCATATATACATCCTTATGTGGTAGTACTACTCTTTTGAGAAAAATTTAATCCAACCTTAAAGCTGAAGTGTCACTGCACTTCACCCTACGAAACTATTTTGGGATTTTCTCCTTCCATTGGCCTATCACACTCCATTTCTCCTTGTATCCGTATAATCACACATAATATTGCTCATATAGTTCCTCTCACAAACTCTGGCTTGGAGCATAAGTTAACACATATTACTGTATTACCCTTAAATTCTAAATTATCTATTTACATATTTAAACCAATTCCAAAACGTTCAAAAGAAAATTAAATTTTATGAGTGGCTCCTTGAAAAAAAATCCTTCTACTTTCCTTCAACGCTTTGTCATCTATATGGGGTAAGTCTTAAATTTCAACCTCCGTTCTCTACGACGGTGCATGGGGAAACTACTGCACTCTAATGATTCACTTTGCGTCATCCGTCTAAACCATAATCATGGAAACTTCTATCTCATTTACTATTTCGTAGAATAAATTATAGCATCAACTGAGTCTTTCCTCCTGCAGTCCTTCTAATGACCCTCAACGGTCATCCTATGTTGTTCGGCGTACAAAACTCATCCGAATTCACATATGATTCGTATCAATTATACTGAATAGGAGGAGAACTTAAACATACGTATGGAGATGAATACAACAATCCTATAATAGGGCTTTATATCAAAGAACGTAACATTGAAACATATTAAAGCCGCATATATCCTAAGGACACTCGAACCCGATGGTCTGATACCACCAGTGACACCTCGCCTAATTAAATACCGGGTGATTATTCCTTTATCAATTTAAATAAGAATATCATGCTGGTTCAGAATGTGCATCACTGTCACAAACTTTATAATTAGCGCTAACAACCTAATATTTAAAATGGTTAATGTCAAAATTTTATATTTTAATTAAAATAAACCAAATTAACAAATAACTAAACATTCACCAATCAAAACAATCTCATATAACGTAAAATAAATGGAATAATAAATGTTACTGGAGTGAACACTTCCAACCTATATACTAAGTACAATAATCCAACGAAATAATCCAACAACTAAAGGGAGTAAAATGACAAAATCCGTAATCTATAAACGTCTAGGGCAACATGGCCTAACTGAAGTAAATAACCCAAGATGAAGAAACGATGATCATGGAGGTGTCTACTACCGAGGCCTTCTAACTTCCACAACAACTACAACACGTCAAATGAATGGAACTCATATGCTTGGTGTCCCTGTAGCTGGGCACCTAAATAATTTGACCAAAGGAAAGAGATTTGCAATAAACGGGTGAGATCCCGAGTGTAAAGCATTTATATTTTTTAGCAAGTATTAAGAAATTCTAGTAAAGCATAATATTATGTGCATGCTAGATTTTCGAGCACTCACTTGAGATTCTCACCTCTCAACTAATGTTCATGACTAATTCACCTCTAAACCCATTCTAATTATTCGATTAGGCCTAACTAGACTGTAAACATAATCCTTCCAATTACTACCCGCAATACCAGCCCGTATTTCCCACGCAATACCATATTAAATGTTTCTACAAGTATTATGTCAATTTGGGAAGTATTCATAAATCAAGTTAAGTATTCATCTACTTAAGTTATTCAAAAAATTTCATTATATTTCTTATCCACATCCTAACATACAGTAAGTAACATTACTGATATATATATATATATATATATATATATATATATATATATATATATATATATATATATATATATATATGTATATAGTGTGTGTATGTATGCCATAAGATGGAAAGATGATGTCATCAATGTGTTAAAGGATGAGGAACTTTTGAGATTTGTGAATTGATGGTTGAGATTAAATGTGGATGGTTTCAATCTAATGGTTGATATGCATTCAAATAAATGGTTCGAACTCAATAGGTTCTGAACAGACTTCACATGGGGTCTCACAATTATAGAGTTGCTCACCATACATCCTCATATATGGAGTTTCTGCATATCTTCACTTCATGTACCATTTGCTCCATAACTGAAGAGACATGGAAGTACTTCACATCAACCACTCCACAACTGAATAGACATAACAAAGTGAAGCAGCCTAATTTTTGCTCCCCCAGTTAGTTTCTCCTCTTCATTGTTTGTTAATGGTTGGGTTTATGAGTTTACACAAACCATTTACGAACTGTCAAAGTGTGTAAAAGAATAATCATTTATAAAGGCTCGATATGGTTTATGGCTAGGTTAATGATTTTACATGAACCATTTATGAACCGTCACAGTGTGTAACAATGCAAAAGCATAATCGTTTATAAAGCATCATATGGTTTATGGGTGGGTTTGTAAAACTCCAAAACTAACGTTTGTAAAACTCCAAAAAAGTGAGCATGGGTTTACGAACTCCCACAATGTGTAAAACAAATGGTTTACATGAACCATTTGTTTGGATGGCCTTATGGGTAGAAACTATATTAAATTGTATATATGTAAAGGCTCAATATGGTTTATGCGTTTATAGCTGGGTTTAAGGGTTTACATAGACTAAATAAGTAGCCAAACATGAGTTGGGTTTACAAGCACTGCCATGAATCTTTGCTTGGTTATTACAGCGTGTAAGTATGTATACATAAGCAAGAAGATATGGGACCGTATGTATGTAAACATTGAGTCCAAACCATTACGTAAACACACCTATCTCTCTCTCCACGGTAGTTCATTTATTAAAAAAACTGGATATGGACTACATGTATGTAAAAGTTGTATGTAAAGTGTATGTATGTAAATGCATATTTATTTATTCTAAACTGTATGTCTGTAAACTATATTTATGAAGACGCGGATTTTAAAAAGAAAAAACTGGATATGGAACTCTCTCTCTCTCTCAATAGTAGTTTATTTATTCTACATAAACAAGCAGATATATATGTATTAAACTATATGTTTAGACAAGCTAGAACTGAGTTTATGGGTTTAAAGAGAGATAAGGAACTGGGTGTCTCATAATGGGATTATGGGTTTACACGAAATAATGCATACCCCATGTAAACGTATATTTTAAACGATGTATGTAAACTTTATCTATGTAAACCCAAATTTTAAAAAGAAAATCCTAGATATGGGACTCTCTCTCTCTCTCAATAGTTGTTTATTTATTCTACATAATCAAGTAGATGTGTATGTATTAAATTGTATGCATAATGCATATTGTATAATTTTGTAAACTCCAAACGAATCATCCTTTATAAAATTAAAATTTACCCACATCTCTCTCTTTCGTTATTGTATAACTGGGTTCATTTGTACTATAGTACCGTTACAGTTTAAAACATGCGTCTTTAAAAAATGACCCACATCTCTCGCTTTCCTCATTTTATTAGTATGTTTTAAATAGGTATTTAGGTTTTACTTGATGTAAGAAATTACGTTTCGATTCAATTTTAGTAGCTTTCATTTCTGATTTTAGCTTTCGGTTCAGTTTTAATTGCTGCAAAATAGATTCAATTTTATTATTTATTTGTGCATATGTTTGTGTTTATGTTTTTAATTTTATGGTCATTTTCATTTGTTTGTGGCAGGTTTATACTGATATGCTTTTGTTTATGGTTTATCTTCCTTCAAATGGAGAATATTATCGTATATGTCATTGTATGTTATTTTTCATTCTTATGTCCTTCGGTGTTCCTTATAACCTTTTTAACTTATTTATGGTTTTTGTTTGATTCCTTTCGAATAGGTGGATGACGATGCATCATATGTTGTACCCACCACTACCCTACATTCTAACTGTAAATATTAAAATAATATCTTTCGCTTTTAACTTATACGGTTGTGTTTACAATCACAGATTCAAAGGTTGGGAAACAATACTATCAATGTTCTTATCGAGGATGAATATCAACTAAATGTTATTCAATATATGGTAATCACGTTCATCCAATATGCGTGTAAAGTTCTCATCAACATCTTCATTTTTTAATATATATTTCCTTTTTCATATTTGTAGGGTCGACTAACTAATAGCGACAAACATGACAACCAACAGTCAAAGGGACATGAAAACATACTGCTGACTCACGTACTAATTTCTTCCCATATTCATGTCATGTCTTGAATAATTTTCTATTTCATTTATAATTTTTGGATTTTATATGTTTCCTTTTATTTTTCAAGATAAAGGGAAAGGGAAAGGGAAGGAGAAGGCCTCCTCTAAGTCGGTAAGTTTTGCCATATTAATGTTAGAAAGCTATTATAAAGTTTAAATATTAGATTGTTATAGATTGGATAGGATAATGATGTTCTTCCTCACATTTTTTTATTTTTTTAAACATATTCATATCCCATGTCGGAAATACAATTGTATTGTTATTCGTGATGTTGTCAAACCTAATTCTATAGCTATTGGGGTACCTATTCTCCACTACATGATTTTTACTTGCGAATTGCTTCTCTATTTTTTTTCATTGAGTTAACACTATATGTGTGATTATATTTGTAAGCCTCACACTAAATTGAGCAACGCAAACGACAAAGGCAAAAGAAAAAATCTCTAAACAAGATCTAACACGCGTAAGCGGGTTAGAGTTTTTTCCAACTGAATTAGGTTAAAATATATTGTAGATTAATATTCGTCATCTTATTATATATTGTCATTTTATTTATCTAGTCAATTTGGATGGGGGAGGATCCTGCCTATTGCGGAAAAATATATTTCCTATTTCATATTTTTCACTTTTCAACCCAGACTTTATATATCTTCAATCCAGTGCACCTATTCTTATAACTAATATACTTTAATATATAAGGATGTAAACTTTGAATTAATATTCCTAATTAATAATATTTTTCCTCCACACAGAGAATGAGACATGAACCTCATGCTGATAATTTGACCTCAAAGTGTGTTTTGGATCAACAAAAACACCGTGAATGAGAAAATTTAATCTCAAAGCATGTTTTTCCTAAAGAACCTCCCACCCTACGCGTTCTTTTGCAACGACAAAGACGTGATTGAGAAAGGGCATTCTCATTGAAAACTACACTTCAACCATCTACTCCTACTCTCCAGTGCAATTTAATCGAGGAACTTAACCTCAGAAGCACTGAACATCATCTTAATCTTTCATGACTTACAAATGTTTTGTCCCAAAAATATAATCCTTTTACAATCCTCAAAATGTGCGTAGCCCAAAGACAATGATGTGATAGAGAAAAAGGATTTGCATTGACAAATCGACTTCATAACCAACCATCTACTACTCCCCATGTACATTCACGTGTATCACAGTTAATGGAAGATGTATTTGTTAAACTGTCGTTACCAATATTTGACCAATATACAAATTTAAGAAACAATAATGCTTTTGACTTTCCTCTTCAAAACTGTAGTCCTCTTACCAATACATTACAAACTACACAATCACATGATTACATTACCCCCACTATTTTCCCTAGAAACCATTTTGATGATTTCAACGCTATTGAACATAATGATATTCAAGTATCACACACATCTATTGAGGTCCTAGAAGTATTAACTAAAGGGGTTACTACACCTTCCCCTAATATTCAAACTATAGATACGTCATGTGTAAGCAACATTATAAGTACGAGTTTAAATCATGCACCACATGTCGGCTTAGGTAGGCATTTTCTTGGGGCCATGGATGTTCCTTGCCCTTATTGTTCATATCTACATTGGATGGATGAAAGATTATCGATCTCATCAAAGATTTGCCCTCTATTTGGGAAGTGTTGTAGACAAGGACAATTTGATTACCACATCTACTGAACCCTCGCCCGAAATTAAATATTTGTTCGATGGTAATAATGTTCAATGCAAGTCTTTTATGAGTCATATTAGAGAGTATAATGCTGCAAACACCTTTACAAGTCTATGTGTTCAAATGGATGATAGGGTCCTTAGAGGCAGGGGTCCATCATCTTTCACCATTTATGGGGAACTACGTCATCGTACTCGAACCTTATTATCGTAATCGAGACATGATGAAGAAGCTTAATATGCCCAATTATACATTTATGATCCCGGTGTGGTTTTAAGTATTAGGTAATAGAGGAATCCATAATTACGAAGTGATGTAATTTAAATAATTCAAGGTTTCTTAGAGCTGAACAATCTGTTTATCCATAAAAATCGTTAGGCATTTTCTATTTCAAATGAATCCTCTCGATCCAGATAGAACTTGCCAACATAACTGCATTAAAATTTCGTTGAGGACCGTAAAAGGTATAATTTTCCTTTGACCAATGAGATTATTGTTATTTTTCCCGACGATAGTCATAATTCATCTATAATGAGAGACATTATTGTTCGACTTCAAGGGGGGATAAATTTATGCGAGTTAATGAATGTCACCCAGCTTACCTACCTCTGCACTACATTCTTTTATTCCTTGATGGTAATCTTAGTTGGGAGCCCGACATGAATCTATGGGTTGTGGCAAATAGTGTTGATCAGGATCATCGGCTAACTCAACACGATTATTATAGTTATCGTTTGTTTCAACATGGCATTGAATACAATATAATTTTGAGAGAAGATAAACTTATGCAAGAGTTCATTGTGGATGCATGGGCTTCAACATAACAAAATCATTTGACTTATTTCAGACTTAATCAAAGACAAATTTGGGTAGAATTATACAAAGATATTAGCAAAATATGCCCGAGGGTGTTGAACCATTGCAAATTGGTAAGCGAATGATTTTGCCATCTTCTTTTACTGGTAGTTCATGAAATATGTTTTAGATTTACCAAGATTCGATGGCCATCACTCGGTACAATCAAAAATCTAATATTTTTCTCATAATGAACACCAATCCTAAATGGCCTGAAATCATTAAGGAACTTTTATCGGGTCAAAATGCTCTTGACCGTCCAGTTTTGGTTGGAAGTATTTTTGAACTAAAGAGAAAATAACTAATGAAAGAGATTAAGGATACAAATATTTTTGTCAAGAAAGTGGCCCATGTGTTTACAATCGAATTTCAAAAAAGGGGGTTGCCCCATATTCACACTATTCTTTTCCTCGATAGTCAAAGTAAGATTAAAACATGCACCCAAGTAGACAATGTTGTCTCTGCTAAGTTTCCAGATCCCACTAGTGATCCTACACTCTTCCAAACTATATTCAGTTGCATGGTACACGGCCCATGTGGCTCCCCAAATCCTAATTACTGTTGTATCAAGAACGGTATATGAACGAAGAAATACCCTCAAGCATTTGCAGAAGCCACAACAATGGATAATAGTGGATATCCAATCTGTCATCGTCGTGTCCATGGTAAGGAATATAGTACTTCTAGTGGAAAAAAGGTATCAAACGAAGATGTTGTCCCCTATATTCTATATTTGTCTAGACTTGTCAATTATCACATTAATGTCTAGGTTTATGCTGGGTTATAATGCATTAAATATATAAATAAGTACATATATAAGGGTCATGATCGCACAACTATGATTTTGGGAGGTGTTGATGAAATACAACAATATTTGGATGCAAGGTACATTGGACCACCTCAAATAGGTTGGAGAATTTATTCTAATCACATGCATCAGGAAAAATCATTTACTACACGCTTAGATTTACATTTACCTGGAATGCATCATGTTATGTTTGATCCTTCAAACTCATTAGCTACGATTGCTGAAAGAGCTAGGGGGCCAAATGAGTTCGTTAACTTTTTTTTTTTGCTTTTTTTCCATTGAATCCTTCTGCACAAGAGTATACCTACCAGGAGTTTCTCCAACATTATGTTTGGAGATCTAAAGCAAAACTTTGGACTACATGAAAATAATTTGAGTCTTCTATTAGGCGAATGATCCATGCTAGCCAAAATTCTGGATAAATATTTTATTTGTGATTGCTTTTGACTGTTGTTAAAGGACCCACGTCGTTTGAGTTCTTACGCACGGTGAATTGTGTATTACGGGAGACTTTAAAATGAGCGTACATAGCGAGGGGATTGATTAAATACGATAATGAGTGGGTTCAATGTTTACAAGAGCCATCCATCATGCGCATTGGATATCATCTTCGACATTTGTTTCTTGTTATACTTACACGATTATTACCTTTGCATCCGAAGTTATTATGGAATCAATTTTCCATTCATATATGTGATGATCTAATTCATAAGTTATGGACATTGTTTTCCATCCCAAATCCAACTGACATCCAAATTGAGTATTATAGTTTATATCTTCTAAATGAGGTGCTTCAGGAGTCTGGTAAGACATTAAGTGACTTCCTTCCAATGCCTATGCTAACTTTTAATTGGACGACTATGGGTGGTAACAGATTACTCTCAGAACATCATAAGTTACAATTCTTAGCATAAAAAGGTGACCGATAAATAGATGTTGATCACCTAAATGGGGGACAACGTGTAGCTTACTCAGCGATAACATCATTTGTTTTCGAGAATAAGGGGAGTACATATTTTTTAAATGGAGGTGCTGGCACCGAAAAGAAATTTTTCTACAATACAATTGCTACCTTCTATCATAGTTTGGGTCATACAATTATTACTGTTTCTTTTTCTAGCATTTGCTTCTTTGGTGTTGGTTGGTGGTCGAACTGCACATTCAACATTTTTCATATCGTGAGACATTCTTGAAAACTCAAAATGTGGATTTACAAAGCAATCGATACACACAAAGTTATTTAAATCGGCTAAGCTTATAATATGGGATGAAGTTACTATGAAACATAGGCATTATCTTGAGGGTGTAGATAGAAAGCTGCAAGACATTTGTGATGTTAAAAATCCATTCATAGAAATTACAGTAGTTATTGGTGGTGATTTTTAACAAATCTTACCAGCTATCCCTAGAGGAGTTAGAGAAGAAATTGTTTTCGCTTCCTTAAGACGATATCTGCTTTGGAGGGGCATCCATGTTTTGACCTTGCATCTAAACACGTGACTAAACCCATTGGATCCTGAGACAATTTAATTATATACGTTCTTGGATCAGGTATCGTTATTTACTCTTTTTTATTTTTTAACAATCTCCTTTTAATCTACTACGTGCATTTGATTGATTTATTTATTTTTCTAGATGGGGTCCAGTCCTCTTGAAATTGTATCATGGACTTCCTCAATACGAAAGTTTAATGGTGTCCATGATTTAATTGTAATGGTATATCTATTGTTGAATGTGGTCGGTACTATTACACCAACCTTCCTCACTGAATGAACAATTCTTTCAACATGAAATGATGATGTGACTGCTATAAATAATTTGGCATTAATTATCTTCCCGTGGATACAAAAACTTAATTTTCTTCCGAAAAAATGTGTGACGAAGAGTCCGATAGATACGTACATAGCCAATACCCAAAAGAGTTTCTCTCAGTCCTACTGATTTACCCCTTTTTAAGTTGGAGTTCAAGGTGGGTGCTCCAATTATGCTTTTGAGAAACATTGCTCCAAAGGATGGTCTTTGCATTGGCACCCGATTAGTCGTTACAAAATGCATAGAGCATGTTATTGAGGCCCAAACCTTAACTGGAGATAAGTGTGGAAATTTAGTATTCATTCCTAGGGTCTCACTATCTATTTCATCGGTGGAGATCCCTATAAAAATGATGAGAGGCTAATTCCCAATTCGACTGGCATATGCAATTACAATCAACAAATCATAGGGTCAATCCGTAAATTTTGTGGGAATTGACTTGCGCACCCCGGTTTTTAGTCATGGCTAGTTATATGTAGAATTATATCGATGCACAAGTGTAATTCGCATGTATCCATAAGTCCTTCTATAATGTAAGTAGTGTTATTTTTCCTATAAACTACACATTTGACCCCTTTATATAATCTTTTGATAATTTTTTTTAATTATTCTTAGGATTGGTAGCCAATGGTAATGCATCAAGATTGGTTAAATTCATGTAGGTTGCTTACATGGGGTTATCACAATAAGGTACTTTTTCTTTAAAATGTTTCTTCTTTTCATTCATTTTTAAAAATTAGTCTTAACTATTAATATTTCTTATAGGTAGTTGTAAATTGTGCCAATCTTCATATGAAGTATGTCGGGCTACATAGGCGGACATTTCGTAGAGTTATTACGAGGATGTTTACTGTGAATCCATGACTGAGTATCAAAAGGATAATCTTTTTGGATGTTGACCTTTTCAACTTTTTATAAAGCCTAGGCCTAGAGTTACTACATGTTGTTCGATGACTGTTAAGGTAGTCTTTGTATAGTCTGCTAAGGCTATTTATTGTATAGTCTACTAAGGCTATTTTTTTGTTCAAGTGTTTTTTATACCTTAAGCAGCTGAATAGTCATATAAACAATCTGTCCATTTTTTAAAATCTAACTTATTTGTATTGAATTAAATCAGTTAGAATGTTATTTGGATATTATTATGTTATTTTTCCCGAATATCGTCGCGATTTTTCTAAAGAAGTTTTATTCGTTTAGGTATTTGTTTGATGAATTAGAACATTTCGAATATTGTACGATTGGTTGCTACCCCTTAACTAGAGTGGATAGTCCAATATACAAAGGAGACCATGTCCATTTTTTTAGAATTGACTCTTTGTTAATTTGAATATTGAATGTAATATTAGAACATTTAGAACATTGAATATTGTTGGATTATTTGTTATTTGTTGATCAAGGTGGTTAGTCATATAAACAACGGAGATTATGACCAATTTTTCAAAATTATATTTTGTTTTCATGGAAAACGAAATTTTTGCCTTCTTGCAATTACGTGCTTTGAATTTTTTTGCCATTTTGCAATTATCAGTGTGTGTGTGTGTCTATATATATATATATATATATATATATATATATATATATATATATATATATATATATATATATATATATATATACTAAAAAGGCACCTCTAAGCTTAGCTACTGTGCCCACATACTCGGCTATATGACCATCATCACTATCATTCTCACAGATAGGTCATACCTAGGTTCCATACTCTGAGGAAAAATTCAAATATCCCCCTAAAGGCTCCTCAACATAGGATTGTCCCCATTTTAAAACCTCCCGTGATAGAAAGTATGGTAGGTATGTCATACAAACAATAAATATCACTATAGGAATTCACGCAACCTAGCTAGTTCATTGGGTATAGGCACAACCCAAATATTTAATTTATATATAGTATTACTCTCGTTACTACTTGCATTATACAAACTAAATTACGAATAGTCTCTCGCTCATAATTTTTGGCGATAGCTCGTCGCTTCAATTATCATAACGTATTACACCCAATTTATTTCCCAATAATCCTGCATTACCCTAAAATACAGTTCATACTTCTAATCATCACTCATAGATGATTATGCCACCCAGATGTGAAATAGAAAAAATTTCTCAGGAATTAGAATGTCATTCGAACTAGAAGCTATCTCGTTTAAATGAGATAATACGTTGTTAAAACGACATCATCACGCGATAAGGATTCTTCTTTCGAGCGAGACCCAATCTTGTTTGAACGAGAATACACTATTTCGTCCCCAACCTCTAATTGTTGTGTTTACCATCTATTAACACCCTAAAAACCTCTATAGTTCAGTCCCAAATTCCCCCCAATCAATTGCAATCTATATTTCCACAAGAAGGAAGTATTTCTAATATTTAAAAGCGTTAAATCTTGAATAATTAACCCTTAATTCCCAAATCCCCAAATTCAGATTCATGGAACCCTAATTCATAAATTTTAAAATTAAACCGTCTAATCCCATATTTAATCATCAATAATCATCATAAATTTCAGGTTATTCTACTCACTACTTGAACGATTAATCTCTATGTCAAATCAGTCCTAATATATCCTTTAATCATAAATTTTTCATCAATTTTTATGTAATTCAAGGGGGTTCACTACCTACACTAACATGAACATATTTAATGTTAAAAGAAAGAAATATTTAAAATTTTGCCTTACGAAAGACGGTCTAATCCTTTGGTCATGTGGCTATGGTTGCGACCCTCCTTCTGAAATCTATATAATGGTGGTTTCGATGGTGGAAAAGGCTCACTCGTGGTGGCTCTTCACTCTAACTTCTCTTAATCTTCTCCCCATTTTGGTCTCTCTCCGTGTCTCACTATTTCTTACGGATGATAACATATTCTAACCCACGTAAGGAGACCTTTTATTTCTATAATTTTGACCTTTATTTTACTCCAAAAATACAAATAACCAGAACGCCCTCCCAGGATGCCGGTTTGGCCAAAAATTACCCCAGAACCCCAACAAAGTCATCGAGTAGACTTTTTTTTTACTATCTGGACCCTTCTGAACACAATGGAGCACTAGAAAATACCAATTGAGCGACCTATAACTAATTTAATTTTATTTTCATTAATCAAACACTGACCATCTAACACGTGCGTCCTAACTTAATATCCATAACTGTCGTATTTTTCACTCATGACAACTTTAATATTTTCTAATACCCCCTAACCTCTCCTTAGGTCCTTAGCACCTCCCTTTATCTTTGAAAACCCAAGTCATACCCCCAAACCTAAAGGCAATCGAGCACTCCCAGGCTCCGTTTGACCAAAATTCAAACTCTTTAGCTCAAACGAGACTGAATGAATCTTCGAAGGGAACTGAAACCCCTTTCTAATAATCCACCCCGTGTGTGATTCTAACTTATAGTGCAGACGAACGATTCATTTTACTCCGAAAGATCACCGAACACTTGGCCTTGGTTGACCAAAGCCAACTCCCCGAACCGGGTCAAACTCTTTGTAATGTCAAAGTACATCTCCTCACATTTCCAATGGTATGCCCCATGCACGATTCTGACTTACCATGCGGACGAACGATCCATTTGCGTCCGACAATTCCCCGTCCAAATGATCGACGAACGCTTTCGCGCCATATTTGACCTAAAGTCAACTCCCGGACCTTAGAACCGTCCAAAATACTTTCGAAGGTCTCTGAATTACATTTCCAACGGTTCACCCCCTTGCACGATTTGGATCAATGGTTTGCGTTCTACGATTGATTTTCTGAAGGAACCGAAAAGAGACTGCCAAATGGCAACTCCCAGACCCTGCCTATCGATAGTGTGCCTAAACACACCTTTCGATTGGCTGGACCAGTGCTATGTCGATCGACAATGCCCTGGGACTATAAAAAGTAGGGACTAACCTCATTCCAAAGTAAGGAGAAAAATCCGAGATCCATTACTCTCTACAAGCTCATAAAACCCCTCTCGAAGTCAGCGTGATTTCCACATACAAATCCCTTTCCAACCTTCACCTTTCATCACCTTTTTTTTATCAAACTTGGTGAATTAATCACCATACATCATCATCCAAGTTCAAGGGATGCTCTCCAACATCCAAGATCAAGCTCAAAACATCCAAGAAGGTCCAACTCTTTCAACTCCCTCTTTAAATTCTCCTAAATTCGCATTAACTTATTTTATTACTTAGCACTTTTATTCCCTCATCTCACCTATATTAATACACTTTTTATCTAGTATTATGGCACATCTCTTATTTTCACATAAATAAAACACCAAAAAACAAGAAAAAGAGGATTTTCTCATAAATTCCAAACGAGAATTCTCACACTTTTCTCACACTTTTATCACAACTAAAACACTTATTTCACACACACACACACACACACACATAAGAGAAGTCCACGATTGGATTTATGGGATAAATCCAACACCTCATTTTGCATGCGAACTACATAGACTTTGATGCCTCTATAGGCTACGTAGGCGTCTCGGGATAAAACCCGTGACTCGAGTCCTATTCCTACTTTTCTCTCATTTTCTATTTTATCTATATTCTTTAAACTCAATTCTCTTAAATTCTATATATACATAAATTTGTTCTTAGTGGCCTATTATTCCATGTGCGTCATCGTTCCATTATAACGATCAATGCGAGGATAATCGCGTAAATCCTATTTTTTAATATTTTTTAGGAACATTCCTATGGATGACTCGCTTTATATATTCCATGATACGAGTTGGTGATTCCTATCTCCACTGCGTATACGCATGAACACATATCACGGGGAAATAAAGGAAAACAGCAATAACCTATGAGATAGCATAAGGGCAGAATTTGTGCCTAACACCTTCCCATTTCGTAACTTAGACTCCGGACCCTTTTTGAATGATTTTGGTTTCGTATGTATCAGTGTGTCTTTGGATACTGTCCTTCGGGATGAATCCCTTTTCTTTATTCTGTTTTGAGTAAAATAGACTGGCGACTCCATCTCTCTACATTTTTCACCTCATCAATGAAGTCGAACGAAGCTCTCCCGAGAGGGACGCGCGGGACCAAAGGGATCCTCTCCCGCCATGAGGATCGGGGATGGCCACAGTGGAGACTCCGCTGGGGATTTTCATTTTAAGGACTAGACTCTATTTACATGGGTGTTTTATTTTCTTATATATCCCCTTATTTGCATGTTCCCCTTTACTATTCATGTGTACCTCATGCTTATGCTTCTATTCACACACTTGTAGAAAATTCTCCATGTACCGTTCACACCACGTGCACCTAGGATCACATATATCCCCATATTGTACGCATCACCCGTTCTTGACATACCATTGGTAGTTATAATTTTCTCCCTATTGGGCATGATCAATAACGATACTCCTATCATAAGATACTAATAAGAGAATCATGCATGATTCACATAATATCGCCTAAGGGCATTGTGATTGACCAAATTTTGTCCAGTAATTGGAGGGTCACTTTGTGATGGGCACTGGTCTGGAAGGGCACAGTTAGCCTAAGCAATATAACTCTCACCTTCCATGGGACAAGTACCTTTGACGTCTATCGAACGGTTCCCCTTCATCGTACCGCATGACTGAAGTCCTGACGGGTGGTATATCGCAAGGAACTCGTTCACGTATGTCGAGTATATCGAATTATCTCTCACACATACCATCCTCACAAGGTATATGGTGACGCAATTCACGTACACTCAGGTATATCAAATGGCTTGTCCACATGTACCGATTGCCCTAAAAAAGGAAAACGTATATCATGGACGACACGCCGAAGGAGGAACCCTTTCTGATTCACCCAACAAACTGCATACCCTCATGTAGGTGTCAAGCCTAGGACACACATATTAGATCGTCGGTTTCGATCCGAAACTCTGCCAAAATTTTGGGTCGGCCTGTCGCCTAAATTTTTGCTCATCTTTAAAACGGGGCCCTACCCGTGAGCCTGGTTAGAAGTCTAGCCATAGCTTTGCATATTTTACCAACCCAACTTTTCCACGCTCGGGTCCAGTCCAGCATTTCAATTTGCATTTAGGAGAATTTAATATAAGTGAGAACATAATAATAATAATAATAATAATAATAATAATAATAATAATAATAATAATAATAATAATAATAATAATAATAATAATCATGCTGAGACCAGTCTTCTAAAAAAAATTTCCTTCTTTATCAAAAATCCAAAAATATTTTTCCCTTAGATCTCAAAAGAGAAACAAAAAATGTCAAAAATATTTTCCTTCTTTTTCTCAAAATAAATCCCATTTTGAGCATTCTCAGGTCGATCGCACGCCCTTGACGTGGCTCCTTATTGGCTTCGGTCTGCAGTCAAATCACCCCGAAGCACCCTACGTTCCCATGCTACTTCTTTCGAGTTCGGTATCCATCCATTTTACATGGAGAAAACATATCAAGTACCAGTTGTGCAGCCCAATCTGACCACAGTCTTAGCTCAGCTTGTGTCTAAGATTGGCAACCTTTAGAGTGAGGTCCGAGAGATGCAAAGAAACTAGGTTCTTATTCCTCAACAGCCCGACGTCTTATTCCCTCGTGCTATGGTTCCACCCGAGCCTATCTGGGTTCTCGAAGAGTATCATCATGCTCCACGTGTCCCTCCTGTTAATGGGCCGCCGACTGCCCAGATTCCTATGCCAAATCTTGCCGAGCCTAGGGCTAACTTGCCTGCGATTATTGATCCAAAAGAGGAATAATTATACAATGTCAAAGAAGATCTCAAGATGCTAACTAAGAAGTTCAAGAAAGTCTAAATCTCTATAAATTACATGGACTACACCTACATGTCTCCTTATCCTAAGGCAGGGTTACCCGAGAAATTCAAGATACCGAATATTGTGAAATTCGGAGGAACTGGACCATCGATTGCTCATCTTCGCAGTTATCACCGTTCTATGTCTCTCCTAGGGGCTTTTGAAGAAGTGATGTCCCAATTGTTTCTGCAAACTCTGAAGGATAACACTCTCCGATGGTTTTTATCTCTCGAGGAGTCCAGAATCCGTATTTGAGAGGACGTAGCCCGATAATTCATGTCGGAGTACAAATTTAAAGCTGCTCAAATAGAACTCTTGGGAATCAGTCAATAACTTCATAGCCCGATGGAGGGAAAAAGCGACCACCATAACCAATTGGCCATTCGAGGAAGAACAAGTCAACATAGTGAAGAAGAAATTCTTGCCCCATGTCCGAGTGACCATGGGAGGATAATACTTTCCCCACTTCCAAGATATCAGAGAAGCAGGATTAGAAATCTAGGAATGTCTTGCTAAAATAGAGATTGAGCCAAAGAAAGTGTCCGGACAGTTCACCCCCAAAAAATATGACAAAGTTGCCAATGTTGTAGGCTCAACCATCAACAACATCCCTCCTGGGCACCAGAAAGCTTCCCTATCCCAGTCTAAAATGAATACACCGAGCTCCATGCTCCCCTATCCAAAGTTTATCAAGCCATGTTAAGCTAAAACGTCATCAAGCCCTTGGACCCCCGTCCATTGTCAAACCAACTTCCAAAAAACTTCAAGGAAGATGCCCATTGTGCCTTTCACCAAACCGCTGCTCATACCACCGACCAATGTTTTCACCTCTGAAACATAATCCAAGGTCTAATTGACCAAGTTACCATTGCCCCACTAGCCAATCCTAAGCCAAACACTACTCAAAACCCACTCCCAAATCATACCAATGATGTCTACTTATAAATGAACCCAGAATTTGATCTCTCAATTCAAATCACACCCATAAACTCTCCCAAACATCTCAAACTGTCCCATATTTCCTCCTACACCGTGTTAGCCTCACTGATCAGGCACTGTCACTCCTTACCAGAGCATGCCTCGCTATCCGTACCAGTTCTGAAAATGGAGGTATGGAATTATCAAAAGCGTTAAACAAAGTCCTAGTGTTCGGGCTGAAATTGCCCTCACAGGTGATCATTGATTGCTAGAGGTTCAGTATGCTATTCTTGGAAGCACAAAAATGTGCCCGAGAGTCATACAATTGGGTGGTACCAATCGATGAAGTCAACCTAGTTGATGTTGTCCCTACCATAAAAGGATTATTTAGGAAAAATAATAATATCTGCAGTATGATCAATTTTCTTGATACTCTGAAGTTACAAGGATGCCTGGTCCTTTCACCCTTACATATCCCCATAGAATGGGAGGACTTGTATGAATAAGCCATTGAAGTTGTGGAATGCATTGAATTTTCATGGAAAGACATAATTGTTACCACTAGATGGGGGGAAGAATTTAAAAATTCAAGTGAAGAGCAAGCTTCAGAGAACTGGCTCGATAGCCGACATGTGTGGGTTGATATCATTTAAAGAGCTTCTTGAAGAAATAAATAAGATGGTAGAACAACTCGAGATTGATGAAGAAATCGGGTTCATGTTTTTCCCTTCTTTAGTAAATCACATAACCAGATCAGGGAGGCATTACCAGATCCCAAGCTCACTACCCGCAAATAATAAGGGGAAGGGCATTGAAAATCTTCTTATGCCAGAGATGACCCTCGAGGAGAGCAAGATCCTCAATCAATTGAAGAAAACTCAAGCTAACATCGCTCTGTGGGGCCTTTTCATGTCTTCTCAACTGCACAAAAATGATTTGATCAAGTTGTTCACTAGACCCACAGTTCCTCCTTCTACTACACTAGAAGAAGCGATAAATCTAGTCATATCCCTGACCTCTACCCTAATTCTATCCTTTTTCGAAGAAAAAATACCCAAAATTGGGCCAAACCACAATCATGCACTCAATATCTCCGTCGAAGTTATGGGGGAGATCGTACCTCTCTCTATTGTCGATAATGGATCTACCTTGAATGTCTTCCCATTAAGATCCTTCAAATGCTTTTGACTAAAGAAAGTTACCTCGCTCCAACCTCCGTTGTTGTACGTGCCTATGATGATACCCGTCGGGTGGTGATGGGATCCATAAAACTTGTAATAGGTGCTGGCCTTGTAAACCCCATCATTGAATTCCAAGTTATTAACATGCCATCTTATTTCAACCTGTTGCTCGGATGACCTTGGCTCCACAATATCAAGGGTGTGTCTTCCGTACTCCATCAGAAATTGAAGTTCTTTACCGACGGACGAGTCATCATCATTTTGGGAGACAACGACAATGCCGAGGGTACAAGTACCAGCAGTCCAATCCTTGAGATACAACACATGTCAAATGATATGCTCCTATCAGGATTACGAGTTGAACCACTCCTACTCCCGACAGGGGATGATTTTAAAGAAAGAGTTTGTCTAGAATATGATCCTAATGGTAACGTCAATGTGATTCAGATGTTTAGAAACATGCACTTCATGCCCGGACTGGGGCTAGGACAAACACATCAAGGGATACATGAACCCATTGAACTGAAGAAAGATCTCCCTCCTTGTGGTTTGTCTTATCAACCATCAGAACAAGAGCTCAAAATGATCTGCCAGTCTCGACCAAAGAGAAGATTAGACCGCATCCAAACCATCCCAAGTGACTCCTTGAATGGACGATTCATCAAATAGGGTGAGGACTTCCCTTTTTGTGGCTTTCTGTAACCCTGGTATGACCATACAAATAAGAATATGAAACCCAAAATTGAGATCTTTTTCCAAGACAACTATCCATGGGACGAAATTTACCAACACCATGAACAACCCCTCATCAGAGATATCAAACAGACTGAGGAAAGTGACTTCGAGGACTCGTTCAACTGGAAAACATTGGGGCTAACACTCAGCATGGTTAATTCAGGCACTACATAACTGGATCCATTCCATATGATTAAAGTTGCTGATACATCTCTCCTCAACTGACATGCTGCGCCGGTTCTACCTGTTGAAATCCCACCTAACCCTAATTTTTACCCCATTTCGTATTCTGTTGTCTATCCTTGCTCAGATGTAATCGAGACCTCTTTTGATGAGGTTCTCAATTCTGTTTTTTCTATCAATGAAATAAATGAAGATTTTGAGTAACTTGTTGTGCCTTACATTAATTGTTTAGATTCTAATCAAACTTTTGATGTTGATGATTTTGCAAATGAATAATTCTTAACTATTTTAAATAAGGTTAATAACAAACAACATAACCGCGTTCAAGTTAATGAAGAAGTGATTGTTATTACGAACCTCAGTTCTAGTAGCCAACTGCGTGAGATTAGGATAGGGGCTACCCTTGACGAGAATGAGCGCGCACAACTCGAAGAATTATTGAAGGGATTCATGGGTGTCTTCGCATGGTCCTATGACGATATTCTTGGTATTGATATTAAAATTGCTCAGCATGAGATCCCCACTCTTCCAAATTACAAGCTGGTTAAATAAAAACTGAGAAAGCTCCGCACCGAATGGTTACTCAAAGTCAAAGAAGAGGTGGTCAAATAGCTGAACGTTTCATTCGTGTGATCGAATATCCCACATGGCTAGCCAATGTACTGCATGTGCCGAAATCAGGAGGGAAAGTTCGGATGTGCGTAGACTGTCGGGACTTGAACAAAGCCTCTCCAAAGGATGATTACCAGCTACCCAATATCGACATGATCGTGGACAACACGGACAATCATGCTCTCAACTCATTCATTGATGGGTTTACCGGATACAACCAAATTAAAATTCACCGAGATCATTGAGAAAAAAATGTGTTCATCACCCCATGGGGAACCTTTTGCTACACCATTATGCCATTTGGTCTCAAGAATGTCAGGGCTACCTATCAGAGGGATGCCACAACCATCTTGCATGATCTGATTCACAAAGAAGTTGAGGTCTATGTGGATGATATTATTATCAAATCCAAAACTAGAGAAGTTCATGTTCTCGCTCTCCGAAAGTTCTTCGAACGATTGCAAAAATATCAAATAAGATTCAATCCACAGAAATGTGTCTTCAGCGTTACAAAGAGAAAACACTTGGGATTCATGGTTAGTAAGAAAGGGATAAAAGAAGATACTACCAAGATAAAAGCCATACTTGAAATGTCGTCTCCCCGAATGGAGAAATAAGTCTGACGTTTACTTGGTAAATTGTAATTCATCAGCCAACTCACCTCTAACTCCAAACCAATCTTTAAACTCCTCTGAAAGGATTCAACCAATGTTTGGAATGAGGCCTGCCAAGAAGCCTTTGAACGAATCAAACAATTCCTGACTCAACCTTCGGTACTCATGACACCACATCCTGGTCTCCCCTTGCTCCTATACCTAACCATAACCAACACTACAGTTGGGGCTTTTCTAGCTCGGTACCTTGAAGATTCACGTAAAGAAAGATCCATCTATTACGCCAGTCGCAAACTGGTCAGTTATGAAGTCAACTACAGTGCTTTGGAAAAATCATGCATCACGCTTGTTTGATTCACCCAAAAGTTATGACACTACATGCTCGCCTTTCCCTTTAAGCTTGTATCCCGAATGGAAAGTCAAGGATGAGAAACTTCAACCCTTGCCCACTTAGAAAAACTAGCCTCCCAATTCTAAGACATCACCTTCCATTACCTACCTCGAGCAAAGAATAATCTAGTTGATGCCCTTGCTACCTTAGCCTCCATGGTTGACATGCCCGAAGGAATAACAATGGCCCCCTTCCTGATCCAAAAGCAAGACAAACCAACCCACTGCTACCATATTAGGCTCATCACCAAAGAAGATCCTGAGATAGCCAATTATTGGTATTATGATATTTGGAACCTCCTCGAGCATGGTAGGTATCCCAAGGGTCATCTGTCACAAAACGCTGTTCAAGAGAAACTTCGATGGAACCCATCTACACTGCATCATAGGGGCTAACATTGAAGAGGTGATGCAAAGAATCCACAACGGGGAATGAAAACCCCACATGAACGATCACATGCCTACTAAGAAGATCATACGATAAGTGTACTACTGGACCACCATGATCCAGAATTTCACTGCCTACATCCAGAGATGCCTCAAATGCCAACAGATCTCCAACCTTCAACACCTGACTCCGCGTGAATTATATAACATGACTTCTCCCTGGCCGTTCTCCACCTGGGGCATCGACATTATAGGAAAGGCTACACCCAACGAATCTAATGGACATGAGTTCATCCTGGTTGCCATTGATTACTTCACCAAGTGGGTCGAAGCTGAGTCATACGCAGTTTTGAATGCCAAGAAAGTGGACAAATTCATCGAGAAAAACATCATCTGCCGATATGGGGTCCCACACGAGCTACAATCAGACAACGAGTTGCATTTTGAGGCATAAGTCATCGAAGTGGTCAACGATTATGGGATCCACAGACACAAATCTTCTCCCTATCGACCTCAAACCAATGGTTCGGTCAAAATCTCCATCAAGAACCTCAAATCCATCATCAACAAGATGACCAAAAGTTATCGAGATTGGGCCAACCGAATCCCATACGCCCTCTGGGCTACCTAACATCAATTTCAACCTCTAATGGGTCTACCCTTTAGTCTCTAGTCCATGTCATGGAAGCAGTCCTACCTATGGAGATAGAAACACCCTAGTTACGCATCTTGCTTCAAAACAAGGTCAGTGAGGTAGACTAGTATCAAAGTCGCCTCGACGAGCTATCACTCCTTGACGAAAAGTGGATGAAGGTGTTGTATCAAATACATGGGTAACATCGCTGAATAGTGCATTCATTAAATAAAAGAGTCCAATACCTTGGTGTTCGAGAAGGGGATTTATCCCTTAAAGAAATAATAGATCCCATCTTGGACGCCAAAGGGAAATTCATGCCTAATTGGAGTGGTCCGTGCATTGTGAAGAAGATCTTGTCCGGTGGTGCCGCCATGATCACCGACTTAGATGGAGAAGATATGGCTCATCTAGTCAACTTGGACCATCTCAAGAAATTTTACCCCTAGTACGAAATCTCGACGCGCTACGACTCTTCTCATCTCCCTTATATTTAAAAAAAAACTCTCTTCATTTCTCTCTACCCAGAACTACGGGGTCTGGTCCTCTGTAAAAATTATTCCCAGAAAAATTGAAAATTTTCAAAAAAACCCCAGAGGTACATAGGCAGCTCATACATCTCACATGAGCACGACCCTTTCGTTTTCACAAAAAAATATTATTATCTTATCTCTGAGAACAAGAGTTTATTCTAACATATATACTTCAACAAAAGGATTCTGTATGCCTTAGCGATCGGTATAAATAATTCAAAATAAAAAATTCATCAAAAGTTATAGCTGGATGATCAAAAACTTGTTTATTTCACTAATGAAAAATTACAGTGCAATTACATAAAGCAAAGGATAACTCCCTCCCCCCTATCTTCCTAAAAAGCCAAATAAAAAAAAACTTATTTCCCGGTACAAAATAACTCTCGAAGAGGCCTACCCACAGCTACCAGAGGAGCCCTCTCCATCATCATCATCATCATCATCATCTACATCCTGGGATCCCCAAGCTTCCCCTGCCTGAATGGAGTGCTGCAGACGCTCCATGGACCGATAAGCTCGAACCAGCCTTAGAAAAACTACCACACCTCCCTCCATGGTATCAAATAAGACAAGCCACCTTTTTCTACTCTCCACTTCCAACATCTTGCTAACTAATCTCCTCCACAACCACTTTATATAATCCCCAGGGATGTTCCAAACTCTCCCAACAGACTGAGAGGGACGGGATGATGGATGTCGACTCTCCCACAAAGAGCCGAGCCGCATGTACAAACGCTATGTCAAATCTTCTACCAGAAAGAAGTATAGTGTCTGAGGTGGCACAATCTGCTCCCAGCCAAATTGTCTAAAAAGCCACTAAGGTAAATAGAAAGAGGTTTGTCTAAGACAAACCAATCGGACATACGGGTATTCTCCAAGTTCCAGAATAGGCAACGGTTGTCCCCACCAAGGTACTGACGAGTACAAAATTAGAGCCCCATGCTCCACAAACCAGTTCTACTAGATCTCAATATCTAAGTCAACACTGATGAAATGGCGTGAAAAGAAATTGGTTACAGCCGATAAAGTGTATTCCCGAGGAGTCACGAGGCGGAATCTTTCAGACAACCACATGAACAACATCAAAGGGCTAGCCCTCAGAAAGTCAGAATGACCATCTCTCCAGGCATCCAAGCCATTTAAAGTCTCTGGCAGTATCACTGCCGCAGGATTACGGCGGTAGGACATCTATGAAGTAATAGATGCAAGTTGTGGGTCCACCAACAGCTCCTCGATCACCAGCAGCAATATTGAAACCAAGCCTAGAATGACAGCTCCGACATATCCAGCATCACCAACCTCCTCCAAATGCATGGACCGCAACACCGTCGGGAGAGAAATGATACCTCAAGCCACCAGTGATCTGGCCGCCGAGGACAAGACACAAAAAAACTCGACAAATAACTCCGGGGGAGAATGGGAAAACTCAGGCAAAGTCGCCGCAATGCCAGGATTTTTGCCCAACATGGAAGAAAATTCCTCATAAGTCGGACAGACTTATTCCAAGCCAAAGAGGAATACATGATCTTCAGGTAACCAGAATTGTACCACTGCCATCAACATGTTCCACTCTATGGGCCTATTACGCCATAAAGAAACTCGATGCATGTTGTATGCATCGTAGTCGACGTCAGAGGAGCACATCGCCTCCAAAGTCTCAAGGTAGTTGGGAAACTCAAGACTACCAGGGAGAGCCATCTCACAGAACAAGAGAGTCAGGATATTAGGGTGTGAGGAAAACACTCCACTCTTATCCCTCTTTTATACTTAAAATTACTCACAAAGGACATAACCCCTGCAGAAATCGAAGGAAACCCTGCCCCACAAGGTACCAAAGGCTAAAAAGGGTACCAATCAAAGCATTAAACTGATGGGACTGGACTGACCTACCGATAGGCAGGACAAGGTGCTTGCCGATCGGCACCCCCTACTTTTGGAAATTTTCCTTTTTCCTCTTTTATCAAAATTTAGAAAACTCAAAATAAATTGATATTGTTAACAGAATTTCAAAAATCCCCTTTTCATCTTTATATAAATTCTCATTTTGAATAAAACTTTCTTTCAAAATCCCAAAAACATTTCTTTTAACGGTCTCATCAACAAAGTAAAAAGCGCATGTTCATGCATTAATTCATCAGTAAGAGGAGATAATAATAAAACTTCATTGCATTGCATAGATATTTCTCTTTGTTACATCATCTTTCAGGAAAGAAAAGAATAAAAATAATGGGACTTAGCCCGAACCCACATTCTCTCTCTCTCACCTAAGAGCTTCCACCCCTACGATGCACTCTCTTTCCCCGATGGCGAGATGACGCACCACAACTACCTGAACCTAACTCCTCTATGAATGAGGTATACGTCACCAAGTAAGAAGGAGCAGGGACCGCGTCCTAAATATGGGAAGTCACCAAAGTCCCTCAACCAAGTGGTGGACACCCGGACGTGCTGCAAGAAAAGGTAGAATCAGTGCCAAGCAGAAAAGATCAAAAGAAACCAAAAGGATGGAAAATAAAAAGCATAAAGATATACCAAAGGACGAAGAACCTCTTCTGTCAGACCCAACTCCTCCACGTCCATCACATGAGGATGATGCAGCATAGGAACCATCCCCACATCAGACCGCTAAATTTTGTATGAAAGGGGTATGCAACCGCACAAAGGGGACGTCCGAAGTCACCGTCGCCGTAAATGTCGAAGGACCGCCACTGCTATGGGAGGACCCCACTGGCCGACTCGAATCCGCAGGAGGGAAGGGAAGTGCATCATATATGATGGGCGCCATCTGCCATCTCATTATAAATTCCATATAATCATACGGCACAGCCGTATCGGTTTTCCTCAGGTAGTACTCATCAATCATCGCCGCAATCCTCTCATCCTCAAGCAGCATCCGCTCCCACCTCATAGAAATAGGGAGCCTCATAAGTGGCAACATAACCTCCCCCTCAGTAATCTTTCGGACCACTCTCTTCCTAAGATACCAAGAGTGGCTAAACTCATGCGCCAACAAATGCCTCATCTTCGCATTTACTCCAGTCAACCCCATGTCTTGAACGGTCGTCTCTAAAGAATAAAAGGTCACCTAAAAAATCCCCATCAAAATATAAGGAAACATAGAATTAGAGCACCCAAAGGTCTTAGACAGAAGAATAAAAAAGCCTTACCCTATCACTAGTCAGGCCATTCAAGACCTGACGCACCACCTCTAGAGAGAGAGACCTCATCGACTGCCGATTGGCCTTACGCCATCGATGCACTAGGCAAAAATCTCCAATGGTCTCATCCTTCAAAGCAATTAGCTGGGTATTACACCCGATCACCTCATAGAACCACGTCTGCCAAAGACAAAAATTTCGCCAAAAATAAGAGGTGGATAAGAAAAATGCAAACGAATGAAAGGAAAATGTACAAAATCAAAGAATACCTCAAGAAGATACACGACTCCAGTGAAAGACTACCGGCAGGACCGGCTGAATGCATCCAAGGAAAAATTCCCCAGTCATATGGAGGGATGTTCGAAAACATCCTCAGATATGGTAAAAACCATAAATTGATAACGTCGTCGCTCGACGCCATAGAAAATCTCCCCAACACAAGAAAAATAAATAATCGGGCGATCTGCCTCACCTGCAGCCCATCCTCCACATCAATCACCCTGCCCAGCAAAACATCCTTCAGCAGCGACAGACAGATGGAGTCCCCAGACACTATCCTCCCCACATCACCAATCGTCGCGTGCACCGCCTCCGACCTCACCCATAAAAAATGATCCACCTCTATTTCCTCTCCATCACAATCCAGACCCAGCAGCTGTAGTGCTTCTATGGGAGTTACAGTCATCTCCCCAAAACCAAAATGAAAGGTTTGGGTAGTGTCCCACCACCTCTCCCCCAGAGCGCATAAGACTTCCATTGAACGAGGAGTCTCATCAAGCTCAGACGCCAGCCTCCCAAATCCTGCTACAGATACCACCCAATGAACCACAGGTGGAAGATGCTCCTAGACATCCTTAAGCCCTGTCGTCCCGCGAGCACGCATATTCGACAAAGAAATATCAGGCTGCCAAAAGAGAAAAACCTTATCCGGATCCAACAAAAAATGAAAACCACAAAAAAAGAATTCCAAAAGTCATTTTACTTATATAACCGCTAGGGTTCACCACCCTCGAAGATCAATGATGCGACATCTACCGTGATAAGGTTTGCTCATCCGTGACTGGCTCGAATGCATCAAAAGGTTTCTCGCTCCCCAAAGAAAGAGGTGCCCTAGCCCTCCAATCCACGTTTTCCCAGTCATCAACAACTAACCATTCTCGGTGTACTACAGTGTTCACAAAAGCGGCCATTTTTTCGATATCGGAATGCTAGAATGATTCATAGAAGAAAATCACAGAAAGAGAGAAGGCAAGAAGATTTGAAAAATAAGGGTAACTCGCCCCCTTTATATAGGATGCCACGGGTCATGCCGATCGGCACTGCACCCCAACCTACCGATTAGAACTGACCTTTTACCTTATCGAGGTAGTCCAAAAGTCTGTGCCACTACCAAATGGTACCCTCTACACCATACCAACCAACACCTCCCTCAAAGTTTCGTACAAAAATTGCCAAAAAATACCAAAAAAGCCTAAAAAATCCTCAGAAAATTCCTAAAAATCCCGAAAAGGATGTAGAACATTTTCACCAAGAAAATTTCGCACTTCCTAAAGTAGAACCCCTATATCCCCAGTGAAACTCTCAACAGAGAACCGAATCTCTCCCTGACAACATCCAAAACTTCAAGATCATCTCCTATTCCCTAAAGGTCTCAATTTTCCCCGAGAAATGCATCCAAACTCTGGACCACCTAATCACTTCCCCAGTATCAAATTGGTTGTTCCCCCAGTAAAGTCTCTAGAAGAAAAATAAGGATTTCCCAAGAAATTACCTCCCCAGCTCAAATCAAAATCACGAGGTAATTTCCCCAGTAGAGTTTCCCTTGGTCACCTCAACTTACGCCCGCAGAATTGGCTTTGACTCGTAGAATTGGTCATCTCACCTTAAGCTCGCAGAATTGGCTTTAACTCGTAGAATTGGTCATCTCACCTTAAGCTCGCAGAATTGGCTTCAAGCCGCATAATTGGCTTAGACCCGCAGAATTGGTCATCTCACCTTAAGCCCACAGAATTGGCTTCGGCCCACAGAATTGGTCATCTCACCATAAGGCCGCATAATTGGATTCGACACGCAGAATTAGTCATCTCACCTTGAGCCCATATAATTGGCTTCAACCTGCAGAATTGGTCATCTCACCTTAAGCCAGTAGAATTGGCTTCGACCCGCAGAATGGGCCATCTCACCTTCAGACAACAAAATTGGCTTCGTCCCACAAAATTGGTCATTTAATCCTAAGCCCGCGGAATTGCCTTCGACCCACAGAATTGATCACCTCACCTTAAGCCCTCAGAATTGGCTTCGACCCGCAGAATTGGTCATCTCAACTTAAGCCCGCAAAATTGGGCATTTAAAACTTAAGCCTGCAGAATTGGCTTCGACCCACAGAATTGGTTAACTCACCTGAAGCCCGTAGAATTGCTTCGACCCGTAGAATTAGTCACCTCAACTTAAGCGCACAGAATTGGCTTTGACCCGAAAAATTGGTCATTTCAAACTTAAGCCCGCATGATTGGCTTCGACCCGCTGAATTGGTCATCTCACCTTAAGCCCGCAGAATTGGCTTTGACCCGCAGAATTTGTCATCTTACCTTAAGCCCACATAATTGGCTTTGACCTGCATAATTGGTCATCTGAGCTTAAGCCCACCGAATTGGCTTTGACCCGCAGAATTGGTCATCAGAACCTAAACCCTGAGAATCGGCTTTGATCCACATAATTAGTCACCTCCATCATTGTTGTAGGTCCTAAGAATTGACCTAAATCTTTCCTTTAAGACCATTCCCAGCATGCCCCTTTAAGCCCTCAGAATTGGCTTCGACCCGCAAAATCAGTCACCCTTAGATTTGGCTTCGACCCGCAGAATCGATCATCCTCATCCTTAGGTCCTCAGAATTGACCTCGACCCTCCGATCATCCTCTTTCAAAGGAATTATGTGGGGTCTATTTGATGGATGCCGTTTGGTCCAGACTCACCTGTTGAAGGGCTCTGTAGACACCCCATTCAAATACCCCCTAACCTATCATTAGGTCCCTAGCACCTCCCTTCATCTTTGTAAACCCAAGTCATACCCTGAATACTGACCTAAAGGCCATCCAGCACTCCCAGGCTCCGTTTGACCAGAAGTCAAACTCTTCATCTCGAATCAGACTGAATGAATCTTCGAAGCGCACTAAAACCCTTTCTAACGGTCCACCCCGTGTACGATTCTGACTTACAGTGCAGACGAATGATCCATTTTACTCTGAAATATCACCAAACTCTTCCAAGCCCTACTTGACAAGAGTCAACTCCCTAAAGGGTCAAACTCTTTGTAATATGGAAGTACATCTCCTCACATTTCCAACGGTCCACCCTGTGTGGGATTCTGACTTACCATACGGATGAACGATCCGTTTACGTCCGATGATTCCCTGTCCAAAGGACCAACAAACGCTTCTGAGCCATATCTGGCCCAAAGTCAAATCCTGGACCCAGGAGCAGTCCAAAATACTTTCCAAGGTCTCTAAATTACCTTTCCAACGGTTCACCCAGTGCACGATTCAAATAAATGGTTTGCACTCTACGACTGATTTTCTGAAGGAACCTGAAAGAGACTGACAAACGGAAGGTCCCAGACCCTGCCTCTCTGCAGTGTTCTTGAACACACATGCCAATTTGCAGGACCAGGGCTATGCCAATGGGCAATGCCCTGGTCCTATAAAAATGAGGGCCTAATCAGAGATCCATTACTCTCAGCAAGCTCAGAAAACCTCTCTCGAAGTCAGCGTGATTTCCACATACAAATCCCTTTCTAACCTTCACCTTTCATCACCTTTTTTATCAAAATTTTTGAATTAATTACCCTCCACCATCATCAAAGTGCAAGGTCTGCTCTCCAATATCAAACATTAAGCTCAACACTTCCAAGAAGGTCCAACTCTTTCAACTCTCTCCTTAAATTCCCTTAAATTCACATTAACTTGTTTTATTACTTAGCATTTTTATTCCCTCATCTTACCTATCTTAATATAATTTTATCTAGTATTATTTCACATATCTTATTTTCATATAAATAGAACCCAAAAAAACAAGAAAAAGAGGATTTTCTTATAAATTCCAAACGAGAATTCTCACACTTTTCTCACAACTAAAACACTTTTTACCCACACACACACACACACACATATATATATATATAAGAGAAGTGCCCGATTGGATTCATGGGATAAAGCCCACCCCTCATTTTGCACGCGAACTACGTGGACTTTGATGCCTTTATAGGCTACGTAGGCGTCTCGGGGTAAAACCCGTGACTCGAGTCTGATTCCTACTTTTCTCTCATTTTCTATTTTCTGTATATTGTTTACACTGAATTCTATTAAATTCTATATAGACATGTATTTGTTCTTAGTGGCGTATTATTCCATGTGCATTATCGTTCCATTATAATGATCAACGCGAGGATAATCGCGTAAATCCTATTTTCTAATATTATTTTTTAGGAACATTCATATGGATGACTCGCTTTATCTCTTCCATGATACAGGTCGATGACTCCTATCACCACTACGTATACACATGCACACATATCGCAGGGAAATAACGGAAAATAGCTATAACCCATGAGAGACCATAAGGGCGGAATGGGTGCCTAACACCTTCCCATTTCGTAACTTAGACTCCAGACCCTTTTCGAGTCATTTTGGTTTCGTATGTATCAGTATGTCTTTGGATGATGTCCTTCGGGATGGCTCCTTTTTTAGTAAAATACACTAGCGAGTCCATCTCTCTACATTTTTCACCTCATCAATGACGCCGACTGAAGCGGTCCCGAGAGGGACGTGCGGGACGAAAGGGATCCTCTCATGCCGTGAGGATTGGGGATGGCCCCAATAATCAACATAATTCTCCCCAATAAATACTAACTCTCATCACGCTAGTAATCATTTAATTAAATCCAGAATAATTATAAATAAATTTCCCCATTTACATTAATTAATCCCATAATTAAAATAAAATCTTTCAAAAATATGAAGTATTAAACTTGAGTGTTTTACAACCAAAGCCATTAGATCCTTATTTCCAAACTGAAAACCTCACATCCCTGCACAGTGGAGGAGGCTAAAAAGATAAACCACTTATAAACTGATGCTTTTTCTTTTCTCCTCACCTCATTCTCTTACTTTCATATTTGTTCGGTTATATATCTCCATTATTGTGTTTTGTTTGAGCTTGACCTCCATATATAAATTTAAATGATGACTTCTTAGCATCATCAACCAGGTTGTCGATACCCGCACAAAATGCAAAGAAAATAGAAAATAATAAAATACGATACAAGATAGAAGTATATCTTAGGCCTGAGAGCCTCATCCTTAATGCCAATCAACCAGACTCTCGATGCGTGACGATTATGGGACACGCTCAATAAATCCCCGCTACTCAACCAAAATTTGTAAGAAGGTGGAGTGACCTGAATGTGTGGAGCCTCTTTCGTCATTGCCATCGCACCACTTCTTGTCATGTAGGCCGATTCCATTGGTATACTAATACCCCTACCCAAAGTAGTAGTTGGTGGAGGCATGTTCTTCGCATCGTAACTATGGGTGACATTAACCAGCTAGTCATGAAATCCATATAATTGTAACTCATTGCCCATACAATCCGTGTAGGGATCACCTTTCATTGCTGCCACCCTAGCCTCATTTGAAAAATCCATCACCTACCTCATTTACATAGGGGCACCGATGGTGGAGCTCCACCTCTTCTTCCATTTTTTTCCTCACCACCCTCTCTCCCAGGTTCCAAACATACCCGAACGCATTAGCCATCGGACATCGCATCTGTGCATGCATGCCAGTAACCCCTGTGTCCCATGAATACACCCCCTAAGGGTAGAAGGTCGTGTGCATCCCCAATAAAGAATTTCTATCTAATCGAGAAAAAAAATATGCCCAAAAAAATTTGGAAGGTACGAAAGTTAACCTAATCGCTCATTAGGTTATTCAATATCCTCCACATGTCTTTCAGGGATAAGGACTGGTTTGACTATTGATTGAACTTCTTCCACCAAAACATCATATAGAAGACCCCAAAAGCATCCTTAGGGGCACTAACCACACATCGTTCCCTATCACGTCATAGAACCATATTTAGAAGAAAATAAGAAATTAGAAAAAGAGTACAAAAAAAAAGGGTAACTTAAAGTTACCTATAGAAGGTACATAGCTCGTATAAAATTCTACCATAAGCAATGATTGAATGCATACAGGGAAGTATAAAAAGATGCCAAAGTGAAGCTTCCCCTGTCATACATTGGGACGTTAAAAAAATCCTCAAATACGATAAAAAAGAGATTAATAATGTCGTCGTTCATCGCCACAAAGTATGCCCCATGTAAAAGAAAAATAACCAGATGGGTTTCTATCGCACCTTGAGAACATTCATCACATCAATCCTCATCTTCAATAACATCTCCTTCAAAGAAAAAATCTAGATAGAATCCCCCGACACGATCCTACCTACGTCTCCCAAAGCAGCATGTCCAGCCACTGACGTAACCCTTAGAGTGCGGTCTACCATGATCTTAACCCACTTGATCCAACCCCATTAGATAATGGACATCAATGGGAGTAATGATCACCTCCTATAATTCCAAATGGAATGTGTGGATAGTGTCCCTCAATCCCTCTCCAACAGCACATAACAACGCAGTAGAACGTGACATCTCATCTAATGCCTTCGCTAACAGGAGAAACCCAACGTATAATACCACCAAGCGTACAACCCCAGGAAGCTTTTCCTAAGAAACTATTAATACGATCATCCCCGGGACCAAATTGTCAAAGGAGCTATGTCAGTCTGCCAAAAACCAAAAGAAAACCCTTCATTAGCACAAGAAGAGAAAAGAGAGAAATGAATTAGAAAACTAAAAGTCACCACACTTACATAGCCATTAGGTTTATTTATACTGGATGAATTATGGGGCGTGCATTCGCATAATAAAGTACGCTTATTAACAACTGGCTTAAAAAAGTAAAATATATTCGTATTGACTAATGTAAGGGGAACCACAGACTTACACTCTAGGCTGGCCTAATCATCAATCGATAGCCAGTTGCTATTAACATTTCCTGAAGTACCAGCCATTTAGAGGCTTGAAGGAATAAGGAGTTAAAAAAAATTATTAAGAGAGAAATCAAGAGATTCAAACACTCGAAGCTGTGAAAAATGAAGAGGGTCCACGCCTTATACAGAAGGTTAAGGGGCATACCGATTGGCAGCCCCCTGACCATGTCGACCAGTAATTATCCCGTCCTCTTCCTAAGAAGCCTAGGAGTTCATGCCCTATGTCCATAGGCACCTCCTTAAACCTTCCTATTGATAGCCCCCTCTATATTTCATACCAAAAAAGAAAAAAATCCAAAAATTGCCCAGAAATTGGAAAAAATCCCTAAAAATACATAACATTATTTTCGCCAAGGAAATAAATTTTTAAATCACTGATACCCTTATAAACTTTCAAAATCCTAATTCACAAAATTCTTTTTCCCAACACAACCAACACTATGCCCGCTTCCGAACCTAGTTTCCTTGTTGGAAATCGCAAGTCAACCCATTCTTCGATGGAACGAATGATGCACTAAAATCATTCACGCCTTCCCCCGAAGGGACCACAATGTTACATAATATCCAGTGGAATTACAAGTCAAAAAATTCCCCAGTGGAAATACTCCCCATAAATCATAACATTAGGCCCTCATAATTGACCTCAACCCACTGAACGGGTCACCACAACTTTAAGTTATCAGAATTAACCTCGGCCCACAGAATCAGTAGTACTAAATTTAGTTCCTAAGAATTTACATCATCCCATGAAATCCATCATCACAACTTTAGGTTCTCATAATTTGACTCTGGTCCACAAAATTGGTCATAACCACTTTTGGGCCACAAAATTGTCCTCGACCCATAGAATTGGTCATCACAGCTTTATGTCCTCAAAAGTGACCTCGACTCCCAGAATTGTTCATTATAACTTTAAGTCCATAGAACTGACCTCGACCTATAGAATTGATCATCAATCCATAGGTCCACAGAAATGACCTTAACATTGTGATATCAGTCACCATTGTCCTTTAGGTTCACAAAATTAACTTCAGTCCTCTTCCCCAATGTTGATGTGGTGTCTATCATTCGATGGAATTAACTTTCACTAGCTTGATCGTCAAGGGGCTCTATATACACCCCATCCTAGGACCATCCTATTACCCCCTTAGGTCCCCAACACTCACTTGTTCATCATAAACTCTAGGTCATAGTCCATGTATCAATCTACAGGGCAACGACTGCTCTCATGACCCATTTGACTCCAATTAACTTTTCAATCTGAGAAAAACTCAATGAATATTTGAAGGGCTCTGAATTCACTCTCCAACAGTCTGTCTCGTGCACGAATTAACCTTATAATTTGGACGAATGATCCATTTTACTTTAAAGGGTCATTGAGTGCTTTTGGCACCGATTTGTCCTTAATCAACTCCCTCAATCAACTAAACCTCAATGAAATAATGAAATAGCTTGGATTGCCTTTCTAATGATCCACCCTATTCATGAATCAGTCTTATAGTTCGGACGAATAATCCGTTTTCCTATGAAAAACCTCTTACCTAGAAACCATCGAGCGATTTCGTGACTCGTTTGACTTCAGTCAACTCTTGAACCAGGGAGTGGATTAATGGATTATTAAAGGTCTCTAAATTATCTTTCTAACAGTCTACCCCATGCATGATTTGGACTTATGATTTGCATTTTATGCCCATTTTTTTGAAACAAATGTTTTAAACAGCCTATAGGCACCTCAGATGCCCTACCTATTGACAGCGTGTACTTTTGATTGCCTAGCAAGGCCGCCCCACGAACTATAGGCAGGTTAATATCCATTCCAATTGGCACCCCTTAACCCAATAAATAGTGGCAATGACTTCACCTTAAAACGGACAGAAGGGACCCCTCTCAGAAAGTCAGATTACATTTCCCTTTAATTCAGAGCCTCTCCCTTTCACAAAAACCCCATTTCATATATTTCTTTACATCGCTTCCTTACCTTATTTATGAAATCAACCCCACCTCTTCATATCATTTCAAGATCAACATATTAGCACTTCAAGATCAGCAACAAGCATTAATGAGGAGGTCTACTTCTCCATCACTTTCTCTAGTCTTTCCTTTTTAGTGTTATTTTTGACACCCCACCTAATAACATACCAGATGACCAGTCCTATATAAAATTAAACAAAATCTCAAATGGTTTCATTCTCAGCATCACTCTCGAAAACCAATTGATTACTAAAAACCTATTATACCCGACATCAAATTTTAACCTTTATATTCTTTTAACTTAAAGAACAATTAAAAATCATTCACATGGTAATATAAACAGCAACTGAAATGAATAAATAAATAATCGATAACTCTCGGTGAAACATTTATTACAACCAAATCGAATAGGCATAAAATAAATCGATGTAAATAAAATAAATGACATAAGTTGGGAAACATGGCCGATTATCAATTTCAATACCTCCAATCTAGATTTCAAAGAAGAAAACGTCTAAAACAATCCCTACCAACATCCCCATCCGTGGAAGCTACGACTGACTCAAAAGGATAGTCATGCAGGAGACCTTGTGCCTGGACACCTAAAAAGCATACAAAGGAGACGAAAAAGGAAAATAGATACTGGTCAGAACCCGGGTTTTGAAAAATATTTTTAGCAAGTGCTTAACATACTTTAATATTTAAGATATGCAACTACCCACATTTAATCTGGTGTCGCACTCGCATGAGATACCCCCACCTCTTATCTAATAGGTCACACCTAACACATGTATTTTATAATACCATAGTTAAGCTACCCCGCCTAACTAATCTCTCATAGAAACTAAATCATCATACGCTATCTAATGCCTCTCGAATATAAATATGTTAACTTCTTACATTAGCTTACTTTTTATACAATCTCACGTATAATTTATCCATTCGTAATTAATAACTTTCACTAGTTATTATACACTTTTCACATCTTAGTGTTATCATCTCGTATATAGAATTCTCATCATTATATACGTATATTACATATTATATTCTGAATTCTATACTCCGGATAAACCAGAAATTAACTCACATTTTTATCCTTGTTGTAGTCCATATATATATATATATATATATATATATATATATATATATATATATATACTAGGGTATGCCCGTGCCTGAAGTCACGATGATAATTTTGGAAAGCATAAAGTCGTGTATCTCCCAAATTGTACAACCCCAATAAAATCCCAACCCCACGAACCCATAAACACCCTAAACTCTCCTAAATCATACTGCCCCAGCCCTTGTGCATTAACTCATCTCCTCCCAGCCTAAATCATAATACATAGAGACCCAATCACTCTGACCCCAGCAAACGCACACACCAAACATCATACCCATCCACCCTTGCCTCCCAACCCACTGCCCTGATTCCACCTTCTACTTCCCCTACCAGTGTCAAATCGAGATAACCCCGAACCCCATCTACCATAACTCCCCACGCGCACCCATCTACCCAGCAGTACCCACCACCTCGCACTTTTCGCTACACATGAACAAATCCGTGTCAATGGCACTATCATAACACACTCGTACTAGTGTCGATGGAACTATCATATTTTTCCCCTGTAAAACCATTTTTAAAGTGAGCCTCGCCCAATGTTTATATAAGAACTCATGTGCGCAGTTGATATACTGCCAAATCCATTAGAAAAATAATTGGGATATCATGGGTATAAATAAAAAATTTCAACTCATTCAAACTCAAAATGTAATTAGTATTTTGGTAGTGTTTTAAGACACGTATTCTTACTGCATATTAATTAATATATGATAGCATATATAAACCTAATTAAGTACCTAAAATTCCAAACAAAATGCAAGGATGAAATATAAAACAACTTGAATATCCAACACTTGGGATTTTATTTCTGCAATATCCGACACCAAAAATATGAGTAAAGTTTTACAAATTAATTTAACAAACTTAGAATCTTGAATAAATAAATTTCAATCTGAACAGGCTGTCATAATGTGACACCAAGTGCATGAAGTCCAATCTGAATAGGCTTCCATTTAATGCATCTTATAGAGAATTTGCTTGGTTCTTTAAGTATTCTTCTTCTGGTGTAATATCCACAAACCGGGTTGACTTAAGCAGTGTGTGATCTAGATCAAGAACCTAATAAAGCTTTGTATGCTGGTTGAATTAAGATTTGTAACCTCCACCTTACGTCGTTTAAACCTGTGGAGATGAGAGTCGTGGTTATCGTCTAACTCAGTCTCTAGAAATGATGCGAAGTCATCAGTTCTTAATGAATGTAGTTCCATCCCCATCAAATTGTTGTATAAATATATCAAAGGACATGTACGTGTATGAAATTTAAAAGATAGAGCAAATACTTTGAATTTATATAGGAGTATAACTGCACTGAAGGACAAATGCATCTCAATGAAAAAAATTCAACTTCTAAACCCCAAATCTTTTTTTGTTTTTACCACAGTTTATAATAGAATCCGTAAAAATATCCCAAGAAACAACCTAGATTATGTAATGCAAGAAACCCCAAAATTTATATATACAACAGGTGTTTTTGAAGAACTAATATCAAAATCACAACATAAGATTCCCAAAACCTAAGCTTTGAGTATAAATGATTTGAGCTAAGTTCTATTTCATAGGTATATATACAACCGGGGGGGGAGAGAAAAAATAGAATTGAAATACCTGGTGTTTTTGTCAAAATCTTAATGTGACGTCCCTATATTTTTAATAGACACTCTGGATAGCTGTGTACTCTATTTTTAAAATTGGCATTCCTAATACAGTGACTCCAATTCCCACTCCGGAGAGATCTATACTCTTTTTTCATCAGCTGAAGCCACACATTAGTAGGTGAATAATAATGAGAGAGAGAGAGAGAGAGAGAGAGAGAGAAAGAGAGAGAGAGAGAGACTATTTTTAGACATAGTGATTAGACATAAATGTGTTTGTTAGATTGTAGATTCCACATAATTATGAGTGTTTGATTGACCTGCATAATTCAACCAAATCCCTTCATAACAAAATAGTATCAGCATAATCTCTCGAAAATCTTGTGAATTAAAAATTATATTTCAACCAAATCCCTCATAACAACAGAGTAATTATTGACAAAAATCGAAACCAAAACATGTGACTGCCATCCGGAACATTCATTAGCATTACAGATTTGTTGCCCATGACATGTCATCTGGAACCAAAACATATATTTCCTTTTGTCTAGGTGTTTTGACATTCTCGTAACAAATTGATTGATTATTTCACAAACTAAAAAATAAGGCTTCTTGGCATTTAAACTAAAGAAACTCTATCGATGCAATATCACCAACAATAATCAGTTTTAGATGTATATTCGAAAAAAAAATAAAGGATCTAAACCTCATATTTGAAAAACAGTAGGGAGAAAAATCAGTACCTGCAATTTGGTAAATTAAACCAGCCATTATTGAGATTCATCGATGAAGCTTCTGCGACCATATCACCATTCTCTTTTTCTCATTTTCCACTTAATTTTTAATCGTTGGACTTAGACACCGATCTATCGATTTATGAATATGTTGTTGTCTCTTCTTGATGACCTTCGCTGCTAATGCTTTCAATGGATCTATAATATCCAGAGGTAGAAGTATTTCTTACAACTCGTGCCACTCTAGATCTTCAAAATCACCATCTTCATACATTGCCCTATACCAACCAGATTCTTTATCAAACTCCATCATTTTCCCATTATATTGTTGTTCCCCAAATAGCTTGTGAACTCCTCTTCCTATCAACCAATCACCGAACTTCGTGTTTTTATGTGATTCAGTACCATTTACTATTTTACAATATAAAAGAGTGTCCTCACTTAGAGATGCAGGAGGGACCCCATTTATAACTACAACAGGTTCCCCAGGTAACTCAAAAATTCCATTCGTTAGTAGATTTAGAATGTTGCTAACACCCCTGACTTCTTTTTGTCCATGTCTGATGCTACCAAATAACTTCCCTGAAACAGAATTTCCATTCAATTAAAAATAGGTCCCAATTGATGAAATCCATTTATACTTAAAATAGAAGAAAATAAGAACCAAAAGTAAATGAATTTTCGCTAATAAGAGAAGGGAAATAAACACATAACCTGGTAATGGTTGCTAAATAAAGACAGTGGAAATATCTGATCTATGACAGGGATTAATTCGGTTCATCTTGTATGACTGAACTAAACTAATTCATGCCATATGACAAGATTTTATTCAGTTCATGCTAAATTAAAACACATATCTGGCATGACAGTATCGTTAAACTGTTGATCTATCGATGCCCTATCATACATATCCATCATGAAATGAATTAAATTCTAGATATGTATTTATTTCAATCGACGAAATCTTTAAATTGTTGATTCTTTGTTTGATGAAAAAAAGAATTATTTAAACAAACAAAGAATCATAGGCCTTAAATGGTTGCTAAATAACATGAGATACGGATCCGACGTTTGGAATACAATTTTGGGGAAACTTTTAACCATGGACATAGTCATGGCTGCTTCACATAGCAACTTCTCAACACTGATATGAGAGCCATAATGGGCTAGATTTAATAAGTTATTGCAACATTATCACATCATATCAGCTATGTGAGCCATTTATTTTAGAATCTGTTAGCTCTCATATCAGATATGTTATCACATCATAGCTATGTTATCTCATATCAGCTATCGATCTTATATGCACGGGATAATGTCAACTATGTGAAGCAGCTATGGCTCTCATATCACTGACCACTATGTCAACACTGCTTGACATATGCACAGGATAATCAAGCCCATTATAGAAACTTCAACAACATTATCACATCATAGCTGCTTCTCAACACTGATATGAGAGCCATAGCTACTTCACATAGCTGATATGAGAGCTAACTTACTGACCACTGTGGTTATTGCGACATTATCACATAGATGTTTCACGCATCTATCTAACCTGTTTATTTTCAAGTATATGCAGATCTTTATCTGCAAAAGAAGAAATAAATAACAAAGAACAAAAAATAATTAGATTCCAAAACATAAAACATAAAAGAATGAAGAGATAATTACATAAGAAATAGTGAATATGCAAAACAAAAAAAATAATGAATACAACGGACCCAATACCCAAAATGACATAAGAAAAAAACATACATGGGAGAACATATACAAAATCCAAAACATAACTATTGGAAAAGAAAATTAAAAAAACCAAAGACGTCTTTGACAAAAGTGAAAAATTTGAGAAAGCCAAACAAACAACAACATTTCGGTCACTGACAAATAAAATACCTATCAATTAAAGCCAAACAACTAACTTAGGAATTTATGAATCTCACGTGGAGGGGATAATGTCGTTGAAGTTTCTATAATGGGCTTGATTAATCAATTCTTCTTTGGCATTATGTTTGTGTGAATTCAATTTTCTCAACTGTGAAAATCTAAAATTAATTGATTTGTATATGCCAAATAGAGTACATCTGGTGTGGGTGTAAACAATATAATTGTTTTGGATGAGATCACAAAAGCATGGACAAACAAATAGCAAAAAAATAATCCACAAAAAGAATCACGGTCTAGAAGAGAAGTAACTTTGAATTGAGAGATTATTTATTTGGGGGTGCCTTGGGAGCGAAGATGTATCAGACCATTGAGAGGGATTTGGAGTCCCAAAATCACCAAGTCCCATACTATGTAGATCCCAATCAAAGAGAGAGGATTTTAGATTGAATTAGCCCATATTGTTTTGATAATACCAAATCAAATCAGAACAAAATAATACAAAATTTCTAAAAACATTATCTCTTATAAGAAGAATACCAAATAGATAAACATGAAAACTGTTCATCTTTGAAATGAAACGAAGGTTAAAGCACACATATAGAAATTTAAACCATTTAAGACTAACCTTAGAGGAGCGACGTCCTGGTTAGAGGTGCGTCTTGAAAAGAGGGACGACGATGTGAGATCTGTGGCGGAGGGGAACTAAGGCGGCGGCGGCCGAGGGGGTGGGGAGTGGTGTCCTATGATTTAATAAGTAGAAAGAATAAATTAATTATAATTTATAAACCCAATCTCATCAATTTCAAGATAATTTTTTTAAAGTAACCTAAAAAGACAAAAAATAGTATAATGGATTAAGATGAACTTCCCAAACCAATGAAATGTCCTGCCAAACAAAAAGAAGTTAATAAATGACGTGTCAAACAACAAAATACAAAATGCTTATGGATCTCAAATGTTTAAAAACATAATGGGGGGAAGAAGAGATTGGGTTTGGGGGGAAGAAGAGATGTACATATCCAATTACATTTTCTAAATTTCCGGCTCGAGTCCACTTAGGTATTTCAACAATATTTAGAAATTCCCAAAAATAGATACATAACATAAGCAGACAGACTGAAACTACATTGGTCTCTGATTAGCATCAAATAATTACCAAGCTAAAATCCTTTTAAAAAAATAATTGCCAATCTAAAAAAATAATTACAAACCATCAAATAATTAAATAGAAACATGTCTTTACAGTTAAAATTTTAATTTCATCAAACGTAAAATAAGAAGAAATCAAATACCAAAAAAAACTCAGGTTATCTCATGTAATAAAAAACTTATCAGATCTAAAAAACAAATATGAAAATGCAAACCCAAAAGTTGTCAGATCTAGAAAACAAAAATTCATAGGCACATAACCCCCCATATTATGAAAGTGAGGGAGAAAGAATACCTCGAATGATAAACAATGAACTTTGAAGTATAAACTATGTTCGATAGTGAAATTACCTGCAACAGAAGAGGAAAACCTGAATGGGAAAGGATCAATCAACAAAATGTGATTCCAAAAAGCTTAAAAATAAAAATCCCCAAAAAATTAGGGTTTACAAAACGTAAACTCAACCCCAAAAACACCAAAAAATTTCAATCGGAGAAAGAGATAAGACATACATAATGTCGAAAGCATTGATTTGTTACTAATCAGGGGTATTACCTTAGTGTTGTAGCGAATAGAGGAAGATATAAATCCAAAAGAGAGAGGGAGCATGGAGAAAACTGTGACGGATCATGAGAGTCGAGTGAGAGGACTGTGGCCTCATTTTTGAATACCGCTGGAGGTGAGGGAGGGAGAGAGAGGGGTTTAGGTGATGTAGTAACCAAAGACACACTTCTCTCTCTCGGCTGTAGTGAGGGATGTTTATTTACCCATATATCCTTGTTTTTGAATTAGTGTAAGGAAGTGGGAAATATTAGAGTGTTAGAAAAGAGGGGGAAACCAAAAAATTGAGGGGTAAAATAGGGAGTGCAAAAAAAATCATATTGATGACATCATGGTGCTATCTTATGGCATACATAAGTTTCCTACTTTATTATTATTATTATTATTATTATTATTATTATTATTATTATTATTATTATTATTATTATTATTATTATTATATATATATATATATATACATATATATCATATACTATACACATCAAGTATATCCATACTTCTATATCACACACTATATAAGTATAACAACCATCCCTCAGAGTTATAACTCAATGGATGTAGTCTCTCAAAGATATCATATTTTAGGGAATTACTCACACATCATCGTATGTATCACCGGTCACACTCTCACACGGACTTGGTATAAACCAAATCTCAACATAAGGGAAGCGGTTATAGTTCCTCACTGGAAATAAGACGAATCCTACCCAAGACGTCTTACCCCCAAACCTCACACGGGGTTAATAATAGACGCTATGACCTAGGCACTATATGCTCCTGCTCCTCAAGCCAGGGCCTCACCCACATCGCGCAACTTCCCATGATAGCACTAGAGGTGTATGCTTAAAATAAATATATCATTCACACACACATATATTTAAAATCACATCATATATATATTATCTCTATACCCGTATATATATATATATATATATATATATATATATATATATATCATATCCGGCTAACCATGCCTATCTCTCATGGCATTAACCTAAATCCCAAATGTATCAATTCGTATAGATTAATAAGTATTCACACAACTTATTTTAATCCCATTAGTATTCGCTCATTTGTGAACAAATTCTCACATTCATTATTTCTGTTTAGTAGCTTATCACTCTAGCTAGTATTCTTATATCATCATACTCACAACTTAGGATTTACTCATGCATATTCGGCATATATATATATTCTACCCATATATAATCGACATATATATTCTACACGCTTATATATATATATATACATATATATATATATATATATATATACATATATATATATACATATATATATATATATATATATATGTATATATATATATATATATATATATATATATATATATATATGAACCTGCTGAATAATTCCTCGAATGTCGTTCATCCCAAACATTCCTAAATTTAAACCATGGACCTTTTCCACTAACTTGAGACTTATATTACACCCATTTACTCTTTTAGAGGTCCTAGCACTCTATTTAGGATCCCCTACTATCTATCTCCAAAAACCTAATCCTTCTCAATCCTTTTTATGCCAAGAAAAAACTCTAAGATTTTCTGTCAAAACCAAATCGATCCGGTGGCCAAGAAAATGAGTCGTATAGTGATCAAATAGTAGGACCGATCCGGTAAAACCAAAAATGAACCGATCCGGTCATAAACAAACTGATCTGGTAGTTCGGATCGTTCCGGTCTACTCAGATTTCTTCTTTCTATAAAGTTCACTCAAACTCTTATCCAATCCTAATTCAATGGATTCTAACATCACCCAACCTCATTAATAACATCAACACACTAAGATTTACACAACATACCAAGTTATTCTTGGGATTCATAAATTTATATAAGAATTAAACTCTTATTCCATTAAACCCACCATTTTCATTACTTCCAATTTCTCACCATAATTTATACCATTAACATGGCATTTTAACTTAGATTTCATGTAAAATTATCATCTCATCAAAATCATATGAAATCATTTCCTAAAAACCCATTTTTTTGCAATAATCCCAAACCCAAAATCTTATAGTTTTCAGACCGACTATATGAAAAATAAACACATTTAAATCATTAAAGTAATTTAAACACTTGTCGAGTTGGATAAATCCGATGACCACGTGCCGAATTAGTCGAAGCTTGGCCGAAAATCTCCTCTTTATACTTTTTCTTTTTTACTTCTATTCTTTCTTCTTTTCCTTCTTTTTCTTCTCTCATTCTCATGCCTTATAAGAGACGAAATAAGGGTTATCCCTTATTAATCCCCAAGCTGACTCGTATACATAAAAGTGAGTCCCTTCTAAGACAAAAGGTCCCCGGGACCCAAACACTGCCCCCAGTTACTCTAATCTAACTATCTCATCCCTTTCGAGACCAACCGTGCACTCGAAATTCCCATCTGTGTCACTTAACAAAAATTCATGTCTTAAAGCCAACACATCTCCACACGTGTTTTCCGCATAAAATAACATCCCCTCTCTCTTTTATTCACATGCGAGATGAAATATAATTAGACCCTCTTATTTACTCTAAATTCTCAAATTATTAAATTACACCCACTCATGTAATTTAAATATCCATAAAAGTACGGGGTATTACATATTCCCCCCCTTACAAAAGAATTTCGTCCTCAAAATTTGGATGAAATCGGTACCAAAGAATTTGGATCTCAACCACAACACCTATTCTAGTACCCAAAATCAAATCATACAAACATAAGGGTCACAAAAATATATGCCCGCTTGTCGTACCAAATTGTATAAAGGCTTATTCATTCTAGCTTCAGCTTCATGACAAGCTTGTTCCATTATCTCCATATTTATATACTTCATCAGTTATAAGTTCTCACCACAATAATTACACACCACAAATTTTGCTCTACCAATGAAATGTAAATAAGACGAGCCTATGCATCACTCGCTCTATCACTTCACTTCTAATGGAAGGGCGCACGTCACTAAGTGTCAGCTGCCCGTGTCCATCCCAACACAAATCTCCCATCCTGAGAGAAAAATCAAAAGAACATCAGGCCACTCCTATTAGTCCTCCAAATCTCGTTTCATGGCGACGTAACTCTTATGATGCTCTAAAGTCTCCCCAAATAGTTTGTGGTTAATTTCGATCTCAATAACAGACTCAAAATCACGTCCGATCCAAAAGTCTATTTATTCTCTCACCTCTAAACAACTAGAGGGAGAGTGACCAGGTACCTTGATAAGCACCTTATCCAGATCAAACAGGCACGAGTGACTACACACAACTCTACCACTCGGTAATTTCTTCTCCCAATTAACATATTAGGCTTTACTTCAATTACAAGTTTGGTCAGTTACGGAAGTAAACTAATCGTGGTAACTTCAAAATAGCGTTCATATTGCTTTACTAGTTATCGATCACCGCCCGTATACTCATCGAATCATAGATGAAACGACTTTCCTAAATCAAAACATCATCCCCACTGCATCCCGAATGTCCCTATTGGAGGTGGGGTTTAAGGATATCATCTTGATTCACAACAATATAGGGCGGGACCTCGCACTAGTGCATTCCTCCTGTACTAGCCTATTTTCCCGTTCCATCACTGGAATCGTTGGCTTGATACAAGAGTTGTGGTTGACTATCCCAAAAAAAACTATTTTTATCTATGAGTGGTGCACCCGAAGATAATTCACTTTGTCCGGCCCAACACCGTTTTTCACTTACAACACCTCTCATTAAGTGGTACTTATACTCCCCTTCTTCCCCGGGGTATACCAAGAGTTTTGGCCCGTGCACTTTTTCACCACAGTGCACACTTCTGGGCACTTAATACCTATTGGCCTTAACATTCTATTTATGCGCAAGTTACTCATGACATTCAACTGAGTATGACCCCGCCCCAATTTCCTGAAAAAGTTAGATTTTTCCTCTTCTCAAGACATATCCTTTTAAATGGATTCTCACAGCCTTTCAACCTATTTCGGGTGTGCGACTCTCATTTCACACATATACTCGGATTATCGTCCTTAGCATAGGACATTCAATCCCTCATGCCATTTGATCTCTACTTATAACTTCCCCATAAGCATACATTCCACACATTTATTCCCTTGTCCTCCTATCTCAGATGATTTTAAAATCAGTTAACTAAGTCACTCACACACCCTAAAATCTAGGCATATTAACATAAACATTACATACGTCTCACATGTATTACACATAATCCTGTTTCAATCGCATTCATAGCATAGCTATGATACTTGGGTATTCTTAATTACCCCATAAATCAAAATTTTAATTCTCATTAACATCGTTCCACCCTTCAACCTGCGGTGAGAAGAAATGTTTTCCAGTGCTCTCTCATAGCACTACCTGCTCCAATGGCCTTATATCGTAATATAACTTTCAATTCATGGTTATAACTACATACTTGTATAATGACCAAGGTACCAGACTCCTAGACCAATGATCAAACATCTCACCACTTTCGACGTTGTGCTAAGTTTCGTGCATGGGTTATCTCGCAAAGAAAAATACAAATAAGGAAACCTCCTGATACACTACTTCCTAACATTATATGTCATCGAAATTCGTTAGGCCATAAGTCCATAGCATGTACCCCAAAATTCATGTCTCTCTCTACTCAAGACATTTACCATAATCCATGCGTATCTCATTCTTCATTTGCATTTAAATAAGGAGCTTCCCTGCTCAAAATGCACTATCACTCAACATTGGTGGTAATCACATTCCATAAACCCCAAATTCATAACTGGGACTCTCAAAATTCTAACCCCGCACATATAAATATGCATCTTAACTCCCATGTCTCTAAAGGAGTGATATGACAATGCACTCTTCCTATCACCAAATCTTGGGCGCTAAACATAATAACGAGCTAAATCTCTCTGCTCGACATAAAACCTAATATACTTTGAATCATATTGGTAAATTCCCTACACACTGGGATCAATTATCTCGAGACAACTATACTCTCTAAAGTCTCCAACCTAACATAATATAAATGCAAGCTCGACTCTCTCGTAGGTGAGACATCGCCAAAACAACACATCATGTCCTAGAGTAGTAACCCCGATAGCCTTCAAATATCTTCCCTCTATCTGTCTAACCATTACTATACAACTAGATACAGGATAATATCAAACTCGTATAACACATCACTGCAATAAGTAATCATAATAACGATATACACCACTATCAATACACCCGTTCATCCTCCACAAATGACACCAAAGATAACCTTGCTATACCAAGGAGAACATACACATAATAATGTTATCGATATATGCACTAAACTCATCTCTTATGTGAATCTTGCACTAATCAAAATACAGTGACTCCCTCGTACCACACAAAACCTGCCTCATTCTCCGCGGATAAAACTCATATTTCTACCTTGCCAATCACCCTGGCTGCTCACATGGTCCCTAGACATAACACGCTTGGCCGAACCAAAATAAATCTACTTTATTCATTGCCCTTACTAGGCACCATACTATTGTCCCTTCACTCACTTTGGGCAAAATTAATGCATGTGGTCTGACTCTCCACATAAAATATCTCATCATAATCCTCCATTCCTGATAGGGTTATCCTTATCTCGAAGACTGGTAGCCTTAACCCTATAGGCTACCCCAAATGTTCCCTTAGGTTCGCTGGCCCTAAAGAAAACACTACTAGCTTTACCGAAATTTAATTAATCTATCATCATTCTGTAGGAATTAAGCTTTCTGAATCATTTTAATAGGTCCTCTGATGGGTCTCTCCCTCACGGCATCTCACTAACACCATTTCATCCAGTCTTACTTTTTGACTAAATCTTTCGATTCTATTAGCTCCCTTTATAAATGCGTTAATATCTCAATTTTACTAGCCTCATCCAGTACACAATTCATTATACAAATAAATTCATTTTTACAAATGTACCTATGTTCGGCCCTCCTATGATGAAGGAACTTGGGGTAAAACGTTACCTAAGATCCTTCCATTGGTATACTGTTTCACTTTCAAATTTAGTGATTAACTCCCACCACTACAACACTGCTCCCACGAGCTAAGAATAAACATTACCCCAATTCACTTTCGGGTTTACTACTTCTCCCTATATGACAAAGCCTCTGGGTATCTTACATCCATTTTCTCACACACACAATCTCCACATTTTCTAAAATTCCAATGGGCGGTCCTTTTTAAAGAACCATGGGTGTGTCTAGTTTGGCACCACTTCCTCCTATAGCGGAACTTGAAAATATATACTACACCCTAGGAATCCTTATAGCCCCATCTTCCTGAGCAACAATAGGGGTGACCTCAACTACAACCATCGTCCTAAAATATTTTACCACTTCGACTAAGCCTCGTCTCCTGTTGTCCTCACAATGGCCCTCACTAGTCGTCCTTTGCATCGAGATATGAAGCACACCTGAACGTAAATAAGATATATATATATATATATATATATATATATATATATATATATATTATACGGAGAACGAAATCTTAATATAGAAATCAACAATCCTAAACATAAGGATCTATATCAAATATAAGGCAATGCTGAAAACATAGCGCATCCGCACATATTCCTAAGGACACTAGAACCTGATGCTCTAATACCACCCATGACACCCCACCTAATAGAATATCAGGTGATCAGTCATATATTTATATTAAATAGGAATCTGAAATGGTTTCATTCTCAACATCATTGTCGAAAACCAATTAATTACTAATAACCTATTAGTCCCAACATTAAATTTTTAACATTCTAATATTATAACTTAAAGAACAATTTAAAACCATTCACACGGTAATATAAACAACAACTGAAATCAATAAATAAATAACCGATAACTCTCGGTAAAACATTTATTACAACTAAATAAAATAGGCATAAAATAAAATCATTGTAAATAAAATAAATGACATCAGTTCGAAAACATTCCCGATTATCAATTTCAATACCTCCTATCTACATAATAATGAAGGATGCATCTGAAACAATCTCAACCAATATCCATATCAGTGGTAGCTACGTGTGACTCGAAAGGATGTGACTCGAAAGGATAGTCATACAAGCATCCCTGTGTTTCGACACCTAAAAAGCAAAGAAAGGATAAGAAAAAAGAAAATAGATAAGGGTGAGAGACTGAGTTTTGAAAAATATTTTTAGCCAGTTCTTAACATACTTTAATAATTAAAATATGGTAGTCACCATATTTAAACTGGTGTCGCACTCGCATGAGATACCCCTCACCTCTCATCTAACAGTGCACACCTAAATCATGTATTTTAGAACACCCGATTTAATCTACCCCACCTAACTAATCTCTCATAACAACTAAATCATCAGACGCTATCTAATGTCCCACGTATATTAATATTCTAAGTTCTTGCATTTGCTTACTTTTTATACTATATCACGTATAATTTATCCATTCGCAGTTAGTAACTTTTACTAGTTATTATACACCATTCACATCTTAGTGTTATCATCTCATATATAATATTCTCATCATTATATATGTATGTTACATATTATATTATGGATTTATACTCTCAAATAAACCAAAAATTAACTCAGATTTCTATCCTTGTTTTAGTCCATAGATATGTATATATATATATATATATATATATATATATATATATATATATATATATATATATATATATATATATACATCAAGTATATCCATACTTATATATCACACATTATATAAGTATAATCGCCATCCCTCAGAGCTATAACTCAATGGATTCAACCAAGGGTCGGACTCTCACACCAACTTGGTATAAACCAAATCTCAGCGTATGGGAAGCGGTCATAGTTCCTCATAGGAAATAAGACGAATGGATAATACGCAAATATTGCGTATTTCATCCCTCGAACCTACGCATTTTAGCTCCCTCGGGAATCTTATTCCCTATATTTATGCTCGTTAACCAGACAACCTCGGGTTTCCATGTTAACATTCTTTGCAGGGGTTAATTAATATTTTATAGGTATTTGGATGTTAAGTGTGAAGTTTTGACGCATTTCGGCAAATTTTTGTACGCAATTGCACATTCAAGGTCATTTTAGTCAATTTACAGTTTGGGCACCTGGCCCAACATCTCATGAAAGTTGTAACCCTCTTCGCAAGATTCGTGTGGCCATGAACGGTGTGCGAATCCGATCCATAACGAAGAAGTTATGGCAATTTTAGCGGAAGAGAAAACCAAGTGAACTAAAATAGGAGGAAGATTGATGCAGACCTGCTTGATCAATCGATCGATCGATCCTCCAATTTTCATTCATCGTGGGGAGTAGTGGGCTCATGTCTGATTGGTCCATCGATCGTTCAAAGGGATCAATCGATCCATCCCCTGTTTTCTGCAGATATTTTCCCCTTTAATTTTCTTTTCTTTTTCTTTTCTAATTTTATTCCACTTTTTATATAAACCCTTTTTTGTTTTAATATTCAGATATTGGATTTTAGATAGTTTTAGGTTAGTGTTTGAGGTTTTTGAGAGATCTTTCTTCTTCCTCATTTGGTTGACACCCATTTGGGTTGGTAAGTTACACTTTTCTTTACACTCTCCATTAATATAGTTGTATTTCCTTTAATCTTGCTTTTTAGTTAATTTACATGCTTTCATATTTAGGTTTACATTCTCTTTCCGTGCTTTCTAGTGTAGTTTTATTTTGTTTATTTACCGCTTTCATTTGTCACGTTTTTAATATGCTTTTCAGCTAAGTTAGTCTAGGGTGTGTCGGATTGAACTCATTTTGGGTTGACATGTTGCTTTGCTTTGGTGATGGAGTTTTACGGGTCTATTTCGAGTGCGTTGTCAAAGTTATTACACCTAGGAGATTTGTCGAGGTGTATCATGTATGCTCCGTGCTTGAGACCTTACGTGCGTAATTTTCGGAGTCGTATTAGACTTTTAGACGAATTTGGGGGTGTGACAACCCTTGATTTAATTAACAATCAAACAAGACGCAGACTTAATAGCTCATCGACCCATGTAACCATTTTATACAAATTAACTCGGGTGAGGGATATTCGACACAACCTTAGTTTTTACTCGTTTTATTAGTCTAGCTTTATTTTCCCTCGCCTAGTTTAATCATTTCCCTTTTTGCATCTTTTCCTTTTTGTGTTGTATTTACCTTTTGCACTTTTATTTAGGAATATTAAATCCTATAAATTCTAGCAACTCGTCTCTGTTGATTTTTGATACCCGACTTACCGCTATACTTATATCACAAGTGCAGTCGTAATTTAGGTTTTTATATTGAGACGGTGAACAAAAAATAACGATCGGCATTTTGACGCAACGCCACTTTTCACCCCTGATCAAAATGTTGTCGTTGTCGTTGTCGGGGATGAGTTTGTTTTATAATTTATTTGATTTAGTATTTGATACTATTTTTTTTCTATTTTTATTTTTTGCCTAACATGTTTGTAGGACTTCTACATTTGAGAGCCAAGAACCGATTGAATTTTTCGCGCGTACATTAGTTTGTTGATTTCGCCACTTCAAGACATCTTTGGGGTAAGCGTGTCTTATTTCAATACTTTCGGTAATCATTATAATAATTCTCAAAATCCCCGTAAACCTATGAATTTTAGTCAATACTTAGAATCCCAAAAAATTGCAAATTCAAAAATGACTTTGGGCGAGTATTACAAAAGTCAAGCTTTGGAGTGCATGTATTTTGAGGATGATGATAATGATTTTGGGCCTCTAACTCCTTATAATAAGAATGTTGAAACTAAAAGCTATATCTTTCAAAATTCTTATAATAATGAGTTTGAGTATAGTTCCGATAATAATTTTCAAACTTCTCATTTCCAAGAATTCGTACCTCGACCTATGAATTTCGGCGAGGGTTTGCTCATGCTTGATAATGAGAGGGATGAAAATCGTTATCGGGAAGAAAATCGTTCGTGGGAACATGAATTGAATTTATTATTTGAATCCGACGATGATTTTTCTTTCGAAACTTTTGAAGTCGAGCAATCTTTTGAACCAATTGAGGATTTTTTGCCTACTTTGGAACAAACCATTCTTGACTTGGACCATGGTTTAATACGAAATGAAAGTGAGGATGAAATGGATGTAGTATCCATTTGTAATGAAATGATTTCGTCTTTGGATCCCAAAGAAGAAAGTTTCATTAAAAATGATCTGATCTCCTTCGAAATTCCAACTTTTAGTGATGATAACTCATCTCTTGAGTTTGAATTTCTTTTCTCCCCCTTTTCATTCTTCGTTATCACACCATCACAAGTACTCGATGAATTGGTGTTGAACTTTAAAACGTTATACCCTTTCACCGATGAGGAGTACTTGCTCGAGTTTCTTTCCATGAAGGCATCTTTGCCTCCTTGTGCACCCCCTCCCATTCCAATTTAAAAGTACTTGGGAGAAAATTCAAATTTTTTGGACCTCGTGTTTTTATCCCCGTCTTATCCAAATCCCCCATCCTCCCTCCAAATATGTTAATTGGAGATAGTTCCTTTCTTACGCCTTACACATGCCTTCCGTTGTTCAAACGGAATTCTAATTTTTCAGAAGGCATGATTTCAAGTGAGGGTATACCGGTTATCCTCCAAAGACAAATAGTGGCTTGGGTGGACCCTCAAAATTTTCAACTTCTAGTGTATAGTTAGTTTGTAGTCTAAATTGTAGGTTGTGCACAGTTAGTGTATTTCCCTTTTTAATTTAGTCTAGTGTAATTAGTTAACTTTTTGTTATTTGTTCTTGCTATTCTTGGTACTAACTTGTGTTGTCGATTCGTTTGGACTCGTGCTTGTGGAGATCGCTCAAATGTTGGGTAATATCGTCCTTTGCCTCTCTTTGTGTTGTGTTCTTAATGCACATTTAGGACAATGCAACATTTAAGTTAGGGGTGTGGGATATTCTATCCATTTCTTTATTTTTTCCATTGATTTTATCACATGTTACTTACTAGGTATGCTTTTCTTATAAAAATTACAATTTTCAAAAAGATTTTCTTTCTTTTTTCTCATTTGTTGGGAATTTTGCCTTTGTTTCTGATGATAAATTTCAATAATTTCCCGATCCAATAGACAACTCAATGATGCATGTTCTAGATTTTAGAAGTTATTAGACTTTAGTCCTGATTATTGATATTATGAATAACTTCATGAATTAAACTTTAATCCCGTGAGCACATGCACCTTTCTTTCTTTATTGATTTGGTTTAAGATTTTTATAACTCTATAATCTTTTATTGCATTGTATATACTTACACCGAGTAATCTTTGTACCTTTCGTCATTTGTGAGTGTATAAACTATTCTTTACTCTCTCAAAACGTTGAATTCATCGCTAATCTCTCTATTCTTTCATTTGATCGTTCATTAATTGAGTTCATATATGAAATGTGTTACTTGAGCATGATTTTCATTTATGGTTTTGACCCGAGAATCTCGTAAGATTTATGAAATGATCATAGGCCTTCTTTTTTATATCACCCATATTAACTTTGACCTCACCCTTATATGTTTTCCCTTGTCAACCCATTTGAGCCTAAATATTAGCCTTTCGTTTCATAACCCAAATCCCATAACCAACTCCTAATTGGAGTTTTAAACCATACATACACATTCCATACCTTTGTTTGGAATGTTACTTAGGATTGAATGTTGTTGTTGTGTTGCAGTTCCAATTTAGGCATGTGAGAGTGAGAAAAGTAAAGAAAAGAGAAATGAAAAAGAGAAGTGAAAAAGTGAAGAAAAAGAGAAGTGAAAAACAAAAGGAAAGAAAAAAAACATGAGAAAAAGAGGAAAAGAAAAGAAAGAGAAAGTTTTATATGTTGTGTATATAGTTAAATAAGCTTTGAATACTCTCCATTTGTATATCTAATGCTTGTTTGGAACTTGTTTTTTCCAATTTTGCTATTGCCATCATTTTCCATTATCCCGAGTTTTCATCCCTGAACCCTTGGAAACCGTATATACATCTCCTTCCTTTCGTACCCAGCCTAGCCTACATTATAACCCTATCAAGTCCTGTGTGATCTTAGGGTGCATTTAATTTAAAGGTTTAAATAGTTTTGATAATCTGTGAAAATGCATTTCGCCTCTTTAAATGAGCGGTATCTTTCATTGAGATTACAATTTTTAATTTCATATATAGCATTCTTCATTTGTGACATGTGCGCGGCCTAGTTTCCATTTACATTTACTCTTTATGCCCACATGTTCTGGTTGTTACCTCCTTATTTCGAGTGACTTCACTTGATGAGTGTATTACTCGTGAGGATTGAATATATGCTTGCTTTATTTAGTATCCGATTTATTTAAGTTTTTGCCAAATCACACATCGCATGTGCTCTCTCCCCTCCCACATTTTATGGTTTCAATTCTATGAGGTACATTCTATAATGTTAATAATACGAACTTTTGTGTGAATTCTTTCGTTATGCTAATAACGTGTATGAAATCTTTTTCGCTATTGTTGGGCTTGTCGCATGTTGGTTTAGGCATTAATTTTGAGGAAACGATATGATGTTTGTGGGTTTCATCCCTGAAAACCCTCACGAGACGACACTCATCCACTAGGGTAACTTAGGGGTTTAACGGCTTATTGCATATGCGAAATGCAATCGAATCTCTCTCCAAAGTGGCCTAATGCTTTTATACAATATTTTTATACTTGTATCCTGATTTTGGTTTGATTGTAGTTCTTGTTGCATCCTATTTCATTGCTAGGTACTAGCAATGTGTAAGTGAGGGGTGTGATAATACGTAAATATTGCGTATTTCATCCCTCGAACCTACACATTTTATCCCCCTCGGGTATCTTATTCTCTATTCTTATGCTTGTTAATAAGACAACCTCAGATTACTATGTTAACATGTTTTGCAGTGGTTAATTGAGCTTTTATAGGTATTTGAATACTAAGTGTGAAGTTTGGACGCATTTCGGCTAATTTTCATACATAATTGCACGTTCAAGGGCATTTTAGTCAATTCAAAGTTTAGGAATGTGGCCTAATATCCACACGGAAGTTGTAACCCTCCTCGCAAGCTTCGCGTGGCCATGAACGGTGCACGAATTCGATCCTTAACAAAAAGGTTACGGTGATTTTAGCGGAAGAGAAAACCAAGTGAACCAAAATAGGAGCAAGATTGATGCCGACCTGCTTAATCGATCCTCCAATTTTCATTCATCGTGGGGAGGAGTGGGATCATATCTGATCGATCGATCGATCGATAAAAGGGATCGATCGATCGATCCAATATTTTCTGCAGATATTTTCCCCTTTTCTTTTCTTTTCCCTTTTATTTTCTAATTTTATTCCACTTACTATATAAACCATTTTTTTGTTGTAATATTCATATATTAGATTTTAGATAGCTTTAGGTTAGGGTTTGAGGGTTTTGAGACCTCTTTCTTCTTCCTCATTTGGTTGACACCCGTTTGGGTTCGTAAGTTACACTTTTCTTTACCATATCCATTAATATAATTGTATTCCCTTTCATTTTTTCTTTGTAGTTAATTTACATGCTTTCATAATTAGGTTTACTTGCTTTCTTTTCGTGCTTTCTAGTGTAGTTTTATTGCGTTTATTTACCGCGTTTTTAATATGCTTTTTAGCTAAGTTAGTCTAGGTTGTGTCGGATTGAACTCATTTCGGGTTGACATGTTGCTTTGCTTTGTTGATGGAGTTTTACGGGTCTATTTCGAGTGTGTAATCCTAGTTATTACGCCAAGGAGGTTTGACGGGGTATATCATGTATGCTTCATGCTTACGACCTTGCGTGCGTAATTTCTGAGGTCGTATTAGACTTTTATGCTGATTTGGGGGTGTGAGAACCCTTTATTTAATCAACTGTTGAAACGAGATGCAGTCTTATTAACTCATCGACCCATGTAACCATTTTATACTAATTAACTCGGGTGCAGGATATTTGACGCAACCTTAGTTTTTACCCGGTTTATTAGTCTATCTCTGTTTTCCCTCGCCTAGATTAATCATTTCCCTTTGTGCATCTTTTCCTTTTTTATTGTACTTACCTTTTGCACTTTTATTTAGGAATAGTAAATCCTATAAACTCTAGCAAGTGCACTCGTAATTTATGTTTTTGTATTGAGTCGGGGAACAGAGTACAATGATCGGCGTTTTGATGCCATGCCACTTTTCACCCCTGGTCACGAATTATACCCAAGACATCTTACTCCTGAACATCACACATGGTTAATACTGGATTCTATGACCTGGTGACTATACGCTCTTGATCCTCAAGGCAGGGCCTCACCCACATCGCGCAACTTCCCCTGATAGGACTAGAGGGGTATACTTAACATAAATATATCATTCACACACAGATATATTTAAAATCACATAAGATATATATTGTCTCTGTACCCGTATATATATATATATATATATATATATACGACTATCCATGCCTATCTATCGTGGCATTAGGCTCTAATCCCGAATATATCAATTCATATAGAGTAATAAGTATATGCACAACTTATTTTAATCCCATAAGTATTCGCTCACTATGATAAAATTTTCACATTCATTATTTCCTAATATTAGCTTAACACTCTAGGTAGTATTCATATATCATCCTACTCGTACCTTAGGACTTAATCATACATATTTAGCATATATATATATGAGAGGGGGGTGTTTTACTGTTCCAAAAGATCTACGGTTGCGATCGAATTTTTTGGGACAATCTAAGGGTGTCAAGTTGTGCCACGTCACAATTTAACCATTGTGACATGGCATAATCTAAAGTGCTGCCTCTCTTTCTTTACAAATTTACCCGTCTATTATTTGGTTTCCCTCTTTTTTCTTTTCACAAAACATAGCCTTTAATTCAAATTTTGGGGTACTTTCGTAACCTCCCACGATTAACCCTCTTTAATCATTTTGTACACTCGTTCATACAATATCATTCCACTTCAATTTGAATGTGTCCGGTTATCAAGGCAGACAACCCCTCTTACACACTCAAACCCATTCTCTCTCTTCAAGAAGAAGAAGTCACTTTATCTGCCCTCATCCCTTGAGCTCCAGGATCGCTGGCCTTGTGATCCAGTGTCACCGCCTTTGAACTCCAACATCGCCGCCCTTGAGCTCCAACACTGTTGCTCCTGCTTCGCCCCCGCCCCTGCTCCGCTGCCGCTCCCGCCCCCACCCCCGCTTCCTCATCTCAAGGTAATCTCCCTTCATGCACACGCTCCTTTAGTGTCTCCTCCACTCCCTTCCTTTTTCAGATGTGAGAATTAACCATGTTTTACTTCAATTTTGTAAGATGATTTGCTGCCCACTCAACCCCATGTTGCCGCCTGACCACCACGATGCCGCCTCAACTGGTAATCTCTCTCTCTCTCTCTCTCTCTCTCTCTCTCTCTCTCTATCTATCTATCTATCTATCTCTCTCTCTCTCTCTCACACACACATATATTAACGGTCCTAATATGGAAGTGCAGATTTTTAGGGGTTTTGAAATTTTGGGGTTTGATTTTTGGGTTTAAATTTTATTTGAAGGATGATGTATCTTTCACATTTCTGAATATTTATGATTTACGATAATAGATTTGGGCTTAATTTTTTATGGTGTATGAATTGTAAAATACTCTGCGTTGTAAAATTTTTGGGGTTTGGTCACAATATTTTTTTTATGAACGAAGAACAGGTATACACAGTTTTGGGAGCTCATATCAGGTATAATCTCATTATAATTTATCAACAATTTGGTATATTTTTTTCTAAGAATTTACTTTTTTGCCTAATATTCTTTACATAGTTTGCTACCAACGAACTGCAAGTCTCGATTTTTGGTTCGATTTTGGGTAGTTTTTCTACAGATCTATAGTTAGGTTTTTATTTCTGCTGTTGGGGGCGATTGAGGATTTTTTTTCCCGATTTAATCTCCATTTTCTATAGTTGGGTTTTAATTTGACCTTAACTAATGGAATGTTGGAACAGAGAAATAAAATACCAATGTTTCCAGTCTTTCAATGTTCATTTGTAGTTCTTGACGGTAGTGAAGATGAGCCTAAATCACTAAATATTGCAGGTTAATGGAGAACAAATTTTCCTGCAGTGGAGGTACCATAATATTCCTCTTATTGTTCATGTATGTGTGAGAACCCTTTATTTAATCAACTGTTGTCTTATTAACTCATCGACCCATGTAACCATTTTATACTAATTAACTCGGGTGAGGGATATTCGACGCAAACTTAGTTTTTACTCGGTTTATTAGTCTATCTTTGTTTTCCCTCGCCTAGATTAATCATTTCCCTTTGCGCATCTTTTCCTTTTTTATTGTATTTACCTTTTGCACTTTTATTTAGGAATAGTAAATCCTATAAATTCTAGCAAGTGCAGTTGTAATTAATGTTTATGTATTGAGGCGGTGAACAGAGTACAACGATCGGCGTTTTGATGCAACGCCACTTTTCACCACTGGTCACGAATCATACCCAAGACATCTTACTCCTGAACATCACACATGTTTAATACTGGATGCTATGCCCTGGTGACTATACGCTCTTGATCCTCAAGGGAGGACCTCACCCACATCGCGTAACATCCCATGATAGCACTAAAGGGGTATGCTTAACATAAATATATCATTCACACATAGATATAATTAAAATCACATAAGATATATATATCATATCCGGCTATTCATGCCTATTTACTATGGCATTAGGCTCTAATCCCGAATATATCAATTCATATAGATTAATAAGTATACACACAACTTATTTTAATCCCATAAGTATTCGCTCACTATGATCAAATTCTCACATTCATTATTTCCTAATATTAGCTTAACACTCTAGCTAGTATTCATATATCATCCTACTCGCACCTTAGGACTTAATCAAACATATTTAGCATATATATATATATATATATATATATATATATATATATATATTATATGAGAGGGTGGTGTTTTACTGTTCCAAAAGATCTACGGTTGAGATCGAATTTTTTGGGACAATCTAAGGGTGTCAAGTTGTGCCACGTCACAATTTAACCATTGTGACATGGCATAATCTAAATTGCTTCCTCTCTTTCTTTACAAATTTACCCTTCTATTATTTGGTTTCCCTCTTTTTTCTTTTCACAAAACATAACCTTTAATTCAAATTTTGGGGTACTTTCGCAACCTCCCACGTTTAACCCTCTTTAATAATTTTGTACACTCATTCATACAATATCATTCCACTTTAATTTGAATGTGTTCGGTTATCAAGGCAGACAACCCCTCTTACACACTCAAACCCATTCTCTCTCTTCAAGAAGAAGAAGTCACTTTATCTGCAGTCATCCCTTGATCTCCAGGATCGCTGGCCTTGAGATCCAGCGTCACCGCCTTTGAGCTCGAACATCGCCGCCCTTGAGCTCCAACATTGTTGCCCCTGTTTCTCCCCCGCCCCAGCCCCGCTGCCTCATCTCAAGGTAATCTCCCTTCACGCACACGCTCCTTTAGTGTCTCCTCCACTCCCTTCCTTTTTCAGATGTGAGAATTAACCATGTTTTACTTCAATTTTGTGAGATGATTTTCTGCCCACTCAACCCCATGTTGCCGCCTGACCACCACATTGTCGTTTGGGGTTTGATTTTTGGGTTTAAATTTTAGTTGAAGGATAATGTATCTTTCACATTTCTCAATATTTGTGATTTATGATAATAGATTTGGGCTGAATTTTTTATGGTGTATGAATTGTAAAATACTCTATGTTGAAAAATATTTGGGGTTTAGTCACAATATTTTTTTTATGAACGAAGAACAGGTATACACAGTTTTGGGAGCTCATATCAGGTATAATCTCATTATAATTTATCAACAATTTGGTATATTTTTTTCTAAGAATTTACTTTTTTGCCTAATATTCTTTACATAGTTTGCTACCAACGAACTGCAAGTCTCGATTTTTGGTTCGATTTTGGGTAGTTTTTCTACAGATCTATAGTTAGGTTTTTATTTCTGCTGTTGGGAGCGATTGAGGATTTTTTTGCCCGATTTAATCTCCATTTTCTATAGTTGGGTTTTAATTTGACCTTAACTAATGGAATGTTGGAACAGAGAAATAAAATACCAATGTTTCCAGTCTTTCAATGTTCATTTGTAGTTCTTGACGGTAGTGAAGATGAGCCTAAATCACTAAATATTGCAGGTTAATGGAGAACAAATTTTTCTGCAGTGGAGGTACCATAATATTCCTCTTATTGTTCATGTATGTGTGAGAACCCTTTATTTAATCAACTGTTGTCTTATTAACTCATCGACCCATGTAACCATTTTATACTAATTAACTCGGGTGAGGGATATTCGACACAAACTTAGTTTTTACTCGGTTTATTAGTCTATCTTTGTTTTCCCTCGCCTAGATTAATCATTTGCCTTTGTGAATCTTTTCCTTTTTTATTGTATTTACCTTTTGCACTTTTATTTAGGAATAGTAAATCCTATAAATTCTAGCAAGTGCAGTCGTAATTAATGTTTTTTTATTGAGGCGGTGAACAGAGTACAACGATCGGCATTTTGATGCAACGCCACTTTTCACCACTAGTCACGAATCATACCCAAGACATCTTAATCCTGAACATCACACATGTTTAATACTGGATCCTATGCCCTGGTGACTATACGCTCTTGATCCTCAAGGGAGGACCTCACCCACATTGCGTAACATCCCATGATAGCACTAAAGGGGTATGCTTAACATAAATATATCATTCACACACAGATATAATTAAAATCACATAAGATATATATATCATATCCAGCTATTCATGCCTATTTACTATGGCATTAGGCTCTAATCCCGAATATATCAATTCATATAGATTAATAAGTATACACACAACTTATTTTAATCCCATAAGTATTCTCTCACTATGATCAAATTCTCACATTCATTATTTCCTAATATTAGCTTAACACTCTAGCTAGTATTCATATATCATCCTACTCGCACCTTAGGACTTAATCAAACATATTTAGCATATATATATATATATATATATATATGAGAGGGTGGTGTTTTACTGTTCCAAAAGATCTACGGTTGAGATCGAATTTTTTGGGACAATCTAAGGGTGTCAAGTTGTGCCACGTCACAATTTAACCATTGTGACATGGCATAATCTAAATTGCTTCCTCTCTTTCTTTACAAATTTACCCTTCTATTATTTGGTTTCCCGCTTTTTTCTTTTCACAAAACATAACCTTTAATTCAAATTTTGGGGTACTTTTGTAACCTCCCAGGATTAACCCTCTTTAATCATTTTGTACACTCGTTCATACAATATCATTCCACTTTAATTTGAATGTGTTCGGTTATCAAGGCAGACAACCCCTCTTACACACTCAAACCCATTCTCTCTCTTCAAGAAGAAGAAGTCACTTTATCTGCACTCATCCCTTGATCTCCAGGATCGCCGACCTTGAGATCCAGTGTCACCGCCTTTGAGCTCGAACATCGCCGCCCTTGAGCTCCAACATTGTTGCCCCTGTTTCGCCCCCGCCCCAGCCCCGCTGCCTCATCTCAAGGTAATCTCCCTTCACGCACACACTCCTTTAGTGTCTCCTCCACTCCCTTCCTTTTTCAGATGTGAGAATTAACCATGTTTTACTTCAATTTTGTGAGATGATTTTCTGCCCACTCAACCCCATGTTGCCGCCCGACCACCACATTGTCGTTTGGGGTTTGATTTTTGGGTTTAAATTTTAGTTGAAGGATGATGTATCTTTCACATTTCTGAATATTTGTGATTTACGATAATAGATTTGGGCTGAATTTTTTATGGTGTATGAATTGTAAAATACTCTGTGTTGTAAAATATTTGGGGTTTAGTCAAAATATTTTTTTTATGAACGAAGAACATGTATACACAGTTTTGGGAGCTCATATCAAGTATAATCTCATTATAATTTATCAACAATTTGGCATATTTTTTTCTAAGAATTTACTTTTTTGCCTAATATTCTTTACATAGTTTGCTACAAACGAACTTCAAGTCTCGATTTTTGGTCCGGTTTTGGGTAGTTTTTCTACAGATCTATAGTTGGGTTTTTATTTCTGCTATTGGGGGTGATTGAGGATTTTTTTTCCTGATTTAATCTCCATTTTCTATAGTTGGGTTTTAATTTGACCTTAACTAATGGAATGTTGGAACAGAGAAATAAAATACCAATGTTTCCAGTCTTTCAATGTTCATTTGTAGTTCTTGACGGTAGTGAAGATGAGCCTAAATCACTAAATATTGTAGGTTAATGGAGAACAATTTTTCCTACAGTGGAGGTATAATAATATTCCTCTTATTGTTCATGTATGTGTGAGAACCCTTTATTTAATCAACTATTGAAACGAGACGCAGTCTCATTAACTCATCGACCCATATAACCATTTTATACTGATTAACTGGGGTGAGGGATATTCGATGCAACCTTAGTTTTTACTCGGTTTATTAGTCTATCTTTGTTTTCCCTCGCCTAGATTATTCATTTCCCTTTGTGCATCTTTTCCTTTTTTATTGTATTTACCTTTTGCACTTTCATTTAGGAATAGTAAATCCTATAAATTCTAGCAGGTGCAGTCGTAATTAATGTTTTTTAATTGAGGCAGTGAACAGAGTACAACGATCGGCATTTTGATGCAACGCCACTTCTCACCCCTGGTCACGAATCATACCTAAAACATCTTACTCCTGAACATCACACATGGTTAATACTGGATGCTATGCCCTGGTGACTATAAGCTCTTGATCATCAAGGCAGGGCCTCACCCACATCGCGTAACTTCCCATGATAGCACTAAAGGGGTATGCTTAAAATAAATATGTCATTCACACACAGATATATTTAAAATCACATAAGATAAAAATATATATATATATATATATATATATATATATATATATATATATATATATATATATATATATCATATCCGGCTATGCATGCCTATCTACCGTGGCATTAGGCTCTAATCCCAAATATATCAATTTATATAGATTAATAAGTATACACACAACTTATTTTTATCCCATAAGTATTCGCTCACTATGATCAAATTCTCACATTCATTATTTCCTAACATTAGCTTAACACTCTAGCTAGTATTCATATATCATCCTACTCGCACCTTAGGACTTAATCATACATATTTAGCGCATATATATATATATATATTATATGAGAGGGGGTGTTTTACTCTTCCAAAAGATCTACGGTTGAGATCGAATTTTTTAGGACAATCTAAGGGTGTCAAGTTGTGCCATGTCACAATTTAACCATTGTGACATGGCATAATCTAAAGTGCTTCCTCTCTTTCTTTACAAATTTACCCTTATATTATTTGGTTTCCCGCTTTTTTCTTTTCACAAAACATAACCTTTAATTCAAATTTTGGGGTACTTTCGTAACCTCCCACGATTAACCCTCTTTAATCATTTTGTGCCCTCGTTCATACAATATCATTCCACTTTAATTTGAATGTGTCCCGTTATCAAGGCCGACAACCCCTCTTACACACTCAAACCCATTATCTCTCTTCAAGAAGAAGAAGTCACTTTATCTGCCCTCAGCCCTTGAGCTCCAGGATTGCCGGCCTTGAGATCCAGCGTCACCGCCTTTGAGCTCCAACATCGCCGCCCTTGAGCTCCAACACTGTTGCCCCTGCTTCGCCCCCGTCCCTGCTCCGCTGCCGCTCCCATCCCCGCCCCCGCTGCCTCATCTCAAGGTAATCTCCCTTCACGCACACGCTCCTTTACTGTCTCCTCCACCCCCTTCCTTTTTCAGATGTAAGAATTAACCATGTTTTACTTCAATTTTGTGAGATGATTTTCTGCCCACTCAACCCCATGCTGCCGCCTGACCACCACGTTGCCGCCTCCACTGGTAATCTCTCTATCTCTCTATCTTTCTCTCTCTCTCTCTCTCTCTCACACACACACACACACACACACACACACATACATTAATGGTCCAAATATGGAAGTGCATATTTTTAGGGTTTTTGAAATTTTGGGGTTTAAATTTTAGTTGAAGGATGATGTATCTTTCAAATTTCTGAATATTTGTGATTTACGATAATAGATTTGGGCTGAATTTTTTATGGTGTATGAATTGTAAAATACTCTGTGTTGTAAAATATTTGGGGTTTACTCACAATTTTTTTTTTATGAATGAAGAACAGGTATACAGAGTTTTGGGAGCTCATATCAAGTATAATCTCATTATAATTTATCAACAATTTGGTATATTTTTTTCTAAGAATTTACTTTTTTGCCTAATATTCTTTACATAGTTTGCTACCAACGAACTGCAAGTCTCGATTTTTGGTTCGATTTTGGGTAGTTTTTCAACAGATCTATAGTTGGGTTTTTATTTCTGCTGTTGGGGGCGACTGAGGATTTTTTTTCCTGATTTAATCTCCATTTTCTATAGTTGGGTTTTAATTTGACCTTAAATAATGGAATGTTGGAACAGAGAAATAAAATACCAATGTTTGCAGTCTTTCAATGTTCATTTGTAGTTCTTAACGGTAGTGAGGATGAGCCGAAATCACTACATATTGCAGGTTAATGGAGTACAAATTTTCCTGCAGTGGAGGTATCATAATATTCCTCTAATTGTTCATGTATGTCAGGCAAAATTTTATTATTAGTTCATTTAGCGAGTAAAATATGTATATGGAAGAAAAGTGAATTGATGAGGGTGGCAGAAAACCATGGGGCATCCTTTCTGACACCCGAAAGATTACATAACTAAAATTCTCAGTCCAGTCCCTCTTCCATTTTTAAGTTAAAAATCACATAAACTTATTTATATTCTCTATAATATTTCTCCAAATATCTGATCTCATTTTTGTTTCAGGGTTGATACCAAAGTTTTTTAATATTTGAGAATGTGTTTAATTCAGTGTTTTAATAATTTTTTGAAAAAATAGAAAGTTTGAAATAATAAATAAGACTTCAATCTTCTTTTTATTGTATATTTCGGTTGAGTTTGCGTTATGGTAACTTGCTCAACAATGTTGATTTTTGTTTATTTTTTTTTCATGAGCATTCATAGGCATGAGTGTTTAATTCATTATTGGGATTTTCCGTTATCCCTTGCCAAGGGTGGATAGTCCAATAAACAAAGGAGTCTCTTTCCAATTTTTTTTAAACTTTGACACTTTGTTTTTTTGAGACACAATGAGAACTCATTTGATAAATATTATATATTTCATGTTATATGTGACTTTGTTTGATGAATTTAGATTATTTGAATGGTGTTTGACAATTTGTTATTTGTTATAAACAAGGGAGACTATGACCAATTTTTTTTTAAATTACACTTTTGTTCTGTTTTGTTGGGGAACGATATTTTTATCGTTTTACAATTATGTATTTTGAAAATTTTCGTCGTTTCACGATTATGTACTTTAAAAATTTTCACCGTGCCTTCAATTACTTTTAGTTATTTTTTATTTATAGTTATTTATTCTTATCAATCAAATTATTGCTTTGTAGATCAACTCGAGTTGGAGAGGGATTGAGGTCGTGGGTTGAACAAAAAAGAGGCAGGAGTCCGAGATGAAGGTGTTGCATGGCCGCATTGTTCCATATTTTTTTTCGAAAAGAGGGTTACTTCTTTTTTGGTAATTGTATTTCAAAATGTTGGACACAACAAACTATGCTTTCATCTTTTTTAGTATGCATAGTTGTGTGTATAATTACAATATAGGTTTGCATAATTTGCGTTGAAGAATTTGTTGGATGGATTTGGGCTCTTTGAATATTGTTTGATTCGTTGTTATCCCATAAGCAGGGTGGATAGTTGAATAAATAAAGGAGGTTATGTCCCATTTTTTTAAAAAAAATTGATACTTTGTTTATTTGAGGCACAATGTGAATTCAGTTAATGAATATTGTATAATTCATGTTATATGTGAATTTTTTTGATGAATTTAGATTATTTCAATATTGTTGGACTATGTGTTATTTGTTAAGCAGGGTGGATAGTCCTACGAACATAGGAAATTATGGCTAATTTTTTAAAATTACACTTAATTTTGTTGGGGAATGAAATTTTTTTCGTTTTGCAATTACGTACCTTGAAATTTTGTCATTTTATAATTACGTACTTTGAACATTTTCACCGTACCTTCAGGCACGGGTATTTCCCTAGTATATATATATATATATATATATATATATATATATATATATATATAATCGGCATATATATTCTACACGCTTAAATATATATATGTACGAAACCACCGAAGAATTCCTCTAATGTCGTTCATCCCAAACATTCCTAAATTTAAACCCCGGATCTTTCCCACTAAACTGAGACTTATAAAACACCCATTTACTCTTTTAGAAGTCCTTGCACTCTATATAGGATCCCCTACTATCTATCTCCAAAAAAGTAATCCTTCTCTATAAAAACCTCTCGAATTTTTTGTCAAAAATGGACCGATTCGATGGCCAAGAAAATAAACCAGTCCGGTGCTCAAATAATCGTATCGATTCAGTAAACACAAAACCGAACCAATCCGGTCATAAACGAACCAATCCGTTCGGACCGGTCTGGTATGTTCAGATTTTTTCTTTCTATGAAATTCACTTAAACTCTCATCCAATCCAAATTCTATAGATTCTAACATCACCCAACCTCATTAATAACGTCAACAGATTATGATTAACCCAACATACAAAGTTATTCTTGGGATTCAACAATTTATATAAGAATTAAACCCTAATTCCAATAAACCCACCATTTTCATTTCTTCCAATTTCTCACCATAATTTATACCATTAACTTGGATTTTTAACTTAGATTTTATGTAAGATTATCATCTCATCAAAATCATATGAAATCACATCCCATAGACCCATTTTGGGTAAGAATCCTAAATCCAAAATCTTATAGTTTTCACACCAACAATAATATGATACATAAACATATTTAAATCATCAAAGCAGGTTAAACACTTTCCTAGTTGGATAAATCCGACGACCTCGTGCTGAATCTGCCAGAGCTTGGTCGAAAATTTCATATTTTCTTCCTTTTCTTTCTTCCTTCTCTTTTTTCTTCTCTTCTTTCTTCTTTTATTTCTTTTTTCTTCTCTCTTTCTCACGGCTTATAAGATAAGAAATAAGGGTTATCCTTTATTAAACCCACAATTGAGTCGTATACATAAATGTGAGTCCTTACTATTCCAAAATGTCCCTGAACCACAAACATTACCCATGGGTACTCTAATTTAACTATTTCATCCCTTCCGAGACCAACCGTGTACTCGAAATTCCCATCCGAGTTACTTAACAAAAATTCATGACTTAATCCCAAAACATCTCCACACGTGTTTTCAGCATAAAATAACATCACATGTCGCTTTTATTCACATGCGACATGAAATATAATTAGTCTCTCTTATTTACTTTAAATTTTCAAATTATTAAATTACACCCACTCATGTAGTTTAAATATCCATAAAAGTACGGGGCATTATATTATTTATCTTAATTCTTCTTTTATACTTTTGTCCCATTACATCACATCCATTAATCTCTATTCTTTATTAGTAGTATTGAACATAACCTATTTTCATAAAAATCCCCAAAAAAAGAAAAAACGGATTCATCTGTGAATTCCAAAAATGGGATTTCCATTTTACACTTTCACTCTAAAAACACATTTTCTTAACACATACATAAGAAAAATCCCACACTTGTATTTATAGATTGAACCCCACCCCTATGTTAGTTTCGAACAAAGAGGACTTTGATTCCGCTTCATGTACATAGGTGTCTTGGGCTAATCCCGAGACCCGAGTCCTCCCTTTTTTCATGTTCATATACTCCGTTTATATATATATATATATATATATATATATATTATGAGTTTTACACTCCTACTTACTTGTTTCTCGTCCGACATGAACATTCACTCTTTCACAGTGATTTGTGATTTGTGAACACTAACATCATACTTTTTATCAAATATTTTCGGGAATACTCTTTCAAAGGAATCCACTATATCCCTCCAATGACTTGAGTTGGGTGATTCCATTTTATCACAATTTATATTATACAAATGTACACATATAGCACATATTACAAAAGGTAAAGTTTAACTTTATCCTGTGAGAGACCGAAGGGTAGGAATGGGTGCCTAACACATTTCCATTCCATAACTTAGTCCCCAGACCCTCGAACTACTTAGTTTCACAAGAACCAGTTTGACCTTGAAGTCATTCTCTTGAGGAGACAACATTCCTTTTCTTGTTTTGAAAAAAATAGGCTCACGACTCTCTCTTTACATTATCACCCTCATAAGGTTGGCCGACACTCCCATATCCGCAGGCGCCGGAAGGAATGCAACCATGGGTGGACATAGGTTGTCCTTTATTGTTGAGGCCTATGAGTTTTTTGAGGGAACTGTCTACACTATCCCCTCCACAGAACATGGGTCATATTCCGTAGTCCCCGATGAAGGAGTTTTCTTCCCCCTTCACGTATTACTTCTGGGGTTATGGCTTATAGTCTCAGTGCCTGTGAGTAAGATTTTCAAGGTTATAACCTTAGTCCCATCCCAAGTTTATCCCAATAGCTGGAGGACCATTCTTACTTACTTAGTGGTGTGGATGAAGAAGTTTAAAACATAAATAACTTCTATAGAGTTCTTTGACTTATACAGTCCAAAGGAGAACTCTATGGAAAACCCATGATACTATTACATGGCTATAAAATGTGGTGATAGGTAGATGATGAGGGGGTGGATTTCCAGTGTCAAGAACTAGAAGGGAAAATGTTTTTACATCTCTAGGGACAACTGGTAATTCCATCCAGATAAGTCTCAGAGACAGAAAATCCATAAGTTATCATGGACATGGGGTCGTCCTCCTGAAGAAGGTAATTTTATGGCATGTAGTCTTACATTTTTTAATTCTTCACTTAATATTTTTCTTGCACCAAACTATATATTTTTTTACATAATCTTATTGTAGACTAACTTATTACATGCCACAGCCTTTTTTAGTTTTTAATACCATAATCTTTTCCGACCTCTATATACTTCGTACAAGATTATTTCCAATAGAGTGACAGAGGAAGAGAATTGAGACCACGATCTTAATATTTGATTAGAAAAATAAATATCCTAAAATAGTGACTTTGCAATCATTGTTTGATCTTAGTTACTAAACTTCCCACCAACAAGCAATTAGGATAGCTAAAGGTACTAAACTATTATTTGATTTTGCATCCCCTTTATTCTTCGAAAGACTTTCTACTTTACAACTAGTTCTGTGTTTTTTAGGTACTACTGCAGAAGGATAACTAGCCATGGAAATTAATAGAGAACTTTTTCTTTCATAGATTGATGAGATGGAAAATGCTATTAGGCTCTGCCAAGGGCCAAGGTTAAAAATAGGTAGGGGCAGCGAACTAGGATGCTTACCCATAAGTTAAGAAAAGGTTGTTCATGAGGTTGTCACGACCTCTATTTGCCCCCAGATGGGGGTGATTGTTACAGAATCTCCATTGATTGATGATGATGATGATGATACTGATGATGATGATGTTAACATAAATGTGATCGGTATATCTTCCATAACTAGGGGGATGAACATTAGCAAGTGCACCCAACCAATTTTTTTCATTTATTCTTTCCCTACGCGAACGACTATTGAGGTTAATGCCAAAAAAGGTCATAAATGGCTGTGGATGGGTGTCTGTGGCCACGTTTAAAGACGTAACTAGAAGTCTCCATGGGATACAACTTCCATTGTCATCCTTTTGGTGAGGAAGATTGCATATGCCGCTGACTTGAAGTATTTGATCGATGAGGATGCGGAAAATCTTGAATATTACACACATCACTACCTACTAAGGATAAGTTTTCACACTTTTGTTTTTACTTTCACTGTACTTTTCTATATTTGACTTTTAACACTTGTATTTTCTTTCTTGAGGCCATGAAAACCACAATGGCATAAAAGTCCATGTATGAAGGCCTTTACAAACTATACAAGGTTTCAGAGGGGGATCACTAATGCCAATTGGAAAGGTCCAAGTCTTCCTCTTTTGAAGCTGGGGAGAAGTCTTGCAGGACAAAAATGTTGACACTCATTCCAAAGTTAAGGCAATATAGCATGCTATAATTAAAGCTGAGAATAATTTAAAACACACCACGAAAGCCCTTAAGGTTACTAAGAAGAAGTTCTTAGAGGTTACTAGGAAGGCTGTGGCAGTTGAGTAAAATTTCAAACAAATCGACCAAAACCTAAGGCTTGGTCCAATGCCATGGTGAGGAGTTGAAGAGGTTGTTTGGTGAGCATGCAACAGGTGTCCTTTTTAAATCCTTCGCCTTCCAGTGTTTCTAGGTGATATGTTTTTAGAGTGGGCCATATTTAATTTTCTTCTTCTTCAAGTTCTCCAGCTCCTCTAATAACATGGCATTCTCCATTTCCAAGAAGTATACTCCCTCATATGGCCCACTATTATATGATTTCTTCAAACTCTCCAACTCGGCCCTTAAGTCATTATTTTTTTCTCCAACAAAACAACAATTACTTGGGAATTTTTAACTTCTTTATTCAACACCAACTCCTTCTTATTCAAAGCATAATTAATATCTTGCATTTTTTTTTATCAAAGCCCTAATCTTCACTCAACGCATGATACTTCGCTTCATAATCAGAATCAAACGAGGCTAGAAAAACTTTCTGGTATTCTTAAAGTTGATCGATCATCTCATAATAGGCAACATTTGTTTGCCACTGTTCTATCAAGGAGATAATTAAGTTGGACATAAGCATTTTTTACTTGATTGGACACTTTTGGGCCTAGCAACACTATCAATTCTTACTCGGTTAAAGGCACATGACCAGCCTAAAAAAGACTCCAATATTGCCTGACTAGGTCGAATTTAGCAGAGACTATCACTTATTTTCCGGCATCATAATGGAAATTTACAAGTATAAGTTTGTGGGGCCGACCAAGAAAGATAAACAATATGAATAGTATTAAGGATAACAAGAAACAAGAAATCAATATAGTATGAAGCTGGGAAATATTAGGAAAATATATGTCATTTCATTGATCGTTTCAAGGTTACAAAGTTAGTTACATTTTATAAAAGACAAAAAATAAGAAATTGAAAATACATAAGAGAAAAGGAAAAAATAAACAAGCAAAAAGGAGTTAAACCTTCTCCTTGTCCTTCTCTTAGTCCTTAGTCTTGTGTTGGTAACTAGCAGGAAGGTCGACATGTTTTGCAGGCACCATGGAAGGCTCCCTAGAACCTCCCCAATATTATTATAATCTTTATCTAGGTTGGGAGGAGTTCTTGAGTCATGTATCTGAAATAATTTAGAGTCTACCTAAGTGACGACCTCCTTTAAAGCTTCAGATCAATCTTCTTTGAAGGATTTATTTCTTTCATACTCCATCTGGATGGTAGTAGTAAAGGCTTTCTCCCTTCCCTTATTTACAACCTTTGCTCGGAGCTCAGCTTCAGTAATTTTCTTCTCGTCCTAGGTCAACTCATAAACAATAGTCTTTTATTTATTCTCGATTGTCTTATCCTTGTCCTCTACAGTCTTAATTTTGTCTTGCCAGGTTTCTTTCTCTCTCTCTCTCTCTCTCTCTCTAGATCTTCCTCATATGCTTCTAAGGATTTTTTTAAACCCTCAAAAGTTTCCTCTGCATCAGTGGAGGAGGAGGACCTTAGTTGGTCATCTTTATCCATCCTTTAATTAAAGTCAACCAAGAACTGCAAGAAAATAAGTGAGTTACATTCATTTAGAAGAAAGGTATTAAATAGTAATGAATAACAACATAAAGGTTAAAAATATACGAAGGCCAGAGTTTGGGTATCCCTCTTAGTTAATTGGGCTCTAGACATGGGGGATGCCATTGACCTATCTGCTAGAAAAGTACCAGCATTTATCAAACCCCTGGCTAACCGAGGGTTAATCGACACAGAGGAATTATCAATTCTACCTTGGTCTACAACAGACTTCTTAGATAATTCAATAGATTTAGCTAACTCAATGAATTTTTTTGGCCAGGTCTTAATGGCCAGGAAAAACTTTCTTCAACCTCTTATATTGAGGTTTTTTAATTCGGCCTCCTCAGTTTTAAGAACTTGAGGTCACTTCTCAATGGCCTCATACCTCTTGTGAGCATCAGTGGTCTTCTTAGCAGGAAAAGGAGAAGATCCAGGCCCAACTAACTAGTTTGAAATCTTCCTCTTCACCATCTCAGTAGTAAAGGAAATAAGGATGGTGGTGATATCAAAGGATTCAAAAGACGAAGATGTTTCTCCTTCAAAAAGCTTTTCTCCGACTGAATTTGCAACTAAAGAAGTGGATGCAGGTTCCTCGTCTAGGTTGATAGGAGATAGAGGAAATATAGGTGTTGATCGGGTAACGAACGAATCAATAGAACTCTTGTACTCCAAGAACATAGAAGCAGCTTTGGGATATTCTTCTCCTGACTTTCGATTAATGTCCCGCCAGTATTTGAAGTCATTAATGTTTACTTCGGCTTCCGTAGGACACTTCCTTTTGATTTCCTCTGCACCAAAAATAGAATAAGAAAGTTATTCGACCAATTCCTAAACAACTAATGAATAGAAGAAATTTAAGAATAGAGTTATGACATATGCCATGCCGTTTCGGGGAATCACCGGGACCAGTGTATGTTAGCCCCACAGTAAGAGGTTCATACTAGTAGGTTAACCACTAAAGCCCTATTATCTTGTTTAGTCTTCAAATAGTTTGTACAATAAATCTCATTTAAACTACTCACTCCATTCACCAACCTCCATGTGTTTTGAGCTATTCTTGCTGGGACGGTATCAAAATATTAGCAAAACTGAAGAAAAAGTGGATTTGGGGGAAGGTAATACCACACTCAACAATAAAAAGAGTGGGAATCTAATGACCCTCGGTTAAAAAATAAAAGTCCTTTAGACCGTGAGTAAGTTCTAGACCTACCCAACTAGGAAAGGAATTATTATAAATGATATAAACCATGAATAAAACAAAGGAAAAATAAGGAAAATAAGGAAAGGATAGCTTATAAAGTTCAAAAGGTAGCATCAGGAATCAAAAAATGACGGTGTCTTGCAAGTCGCAAAATATTAGAGAAGAAAAGCTTGAAAAAAAACAAAAAATTGTAAACAATGTATAGAAGATTTGAGGTAAGAGAAATGGTGGGAAATTCCATTTATTTATAGGTTTCCTCGAGAATAGGGAGGAAAATGCCTAATTACATGAACATTTGAACTACCGCTGACTGCACGCTTCCCAATGCGCAAAAGGACTAGTATGCCCTTTGGAGGTTCAAAAAATTTTGAATTATTTACAAAAATTCCATTATCAACAGTGCTAGTGGAAAATGTTTACAAGTCTGGGAGATCGGCTGCCGACCAGTGCTCAGACATTATGCTTAGAAACATTTTGAACAAACACTATACACTTTCGATCAATCATCAAGAAAGGATCATTGGAGACTTTTGTTGTATGTAAAAATTACTCTCATGCCTGGACCAATGAATAATAGACATATATCATCCTATGTGGCCATTCAATTATCTTAATCGGCACCAGAGATGCTTAGTCGGTTGGCATGCCAACCAACACCCAAAATGTCAACCACCGGGAATGGCAAAGATTACTTGGATTGATTGGAGACCAGTGTTGAATGTAAAGAGTCTCATTTATTATATATAGATGTAAATGTCTTGAGATATAAAGGCATTCCATCTCTAGGGTTTCATACCATTATAAATATATAATCTCTCGTAGCTCAAGAGAACGATTCAATGGATCATAATCACACCCCTCTGAGCTATTATAACTGCCAACAATAACACCAACAGTGGATGTAGGCTTTTTACAGCTGAACCACTTTAAAAATATTTGTCGCTTGTGTGTTTGTTTAGATTGCTTTTGTTATTTTATCTATGATTATAAGATTAAACCCACTCCATTTTTAGACATCAACAATAGGTATAGAGATAGAATATAAGTGTTAATATATCTGGGTGTATGATATAATTATTTGGACATACCCCTCTAGTGCTATCAGGAGAGGTTGTGCAATGTGGGTGATCTCCCTAGTGAATATCAGCAGGCTTAGTATCGGTCCCGGGTCATAGCACGATGCATGTGCCCTTATGAGGTTGAAGTTTGAAGCAAGATGATTGTGGTATGGTTATGACTCATTGTCGAAGGACTATGGCTGACTCCAATACGTGTACAATTTGTCAAATTTAGTGTGACATTCCCACTCGATAGCCCAGGATGATGTGTGTATTCTCTGGTGCATAATAGCATTTACCAGCATCCAGTGAGCTATTACTCTGAGGTATGGTAGTTGTATGGGACATATGTGTTCTTATTGTGTTATAGAATATACATATATAAATGTGTAGAAAATATATACGGGTTTAAGACACATATTGTGGATAATGTAGTAATAACTAGTGAAAGGTAATTGTAATTAATTAATAGATTACAATTGACAATTATAATTATTATACGGATGTGAAAATTAATTATAAATTATATGTGACACATGGTAGCATAGGGACTCAAGGATATTGGAGACAAGTTAGGCTAGATGGCATGACTAGGGCTTAAAATGCATACGTTAGGTTCGCACTATATTTAAGGGATGATTTATTATCTCGTGTGAGTGTCTAAGGACACAATTCTCCAATTGAGTCTTAATATTGTTTTAGCTCAATTCCAGACAAAAACGTTTATGTCATAGGATAGTGGTCTAGTGTACCTATTCTAGTCTATGATGTGTTTAGTTGAAGACATAGCGGCAAAGAGTATAAAAGTTCATCAAATGCCGAGTTTATGTGCCTCATTTCTACGTCATCAACAGTGGTTCCATGCTCCCAAGGTATGAATGCATTATGTATTTATATATATATATATATATATAGGAGCTTGGAACAAGTTTATTGGGTGTTAGGTTTTAAACCTGTGTTTTGTTTTCAGAAAGTTTTCTATTAAAAACTTTTATATAAAGTATAGAAAGTTTTTGAGCTAAAAATGATATTTTTGGAACTTTCTTTAAGTTCGTTTGAAGTGTCGTTCGAACGAGATTGTAGTTCGAACCACAAGTCATTCGAACGAGTTTGCCAACGAGTTCCCATATTGGCCACTGGAACTTCCTTCAAAATATCGTTCGAACAAGATGGCTGTTTGAACGAGATTTCTAACGAGTCACACTAGAAATTCGTTAGAAGCCTCGTTCGAACGAGACTTCATTCAGACAAAAATCTCGTTCGAACGAGATATCAGGCAGGAATTTTTTTTTGGCAGTTTTTACCTATGTTTCCCACTTCCTCACCCCACTAACTTTTGACAGATTATTATTGTGGGGGAACCAAAGTTTCTAACCTAACTTTTTCATAATATTCTAACTCCTAGAGAGAATATTGAGATTTGATTCTTCCAAGAAAAAGTTCATGAGTTTGAGAGTTGATGCCATAAAGAAAAATTCTTCAAACAACTAGTTATACACCCATATTTTTTTCTTCCAAGTTCATATATACATATAGTTTGCTTGGAGCATTTTGGCACTGGTTTTTCACTACCGTTTGAAGAGAAGTTTGGGTTTTTCTTCTAAATCCCTCAAAGAAGAAGAATTGTTTAGCTGTGGCTTTCTCACATGGTGAAATGTACTATGTGTGGTTGACGGTGTACCTATTCTCCAATCGGTGGTTTTGAGATCGCGATGGAGCTCCGTGGTTATCCGCTAGGCAGAGATGGTTAGAAGAAGACGCATCAAGGCTTGAGAGGGTTCGAGTTGAGGAAGTAAGTCATCTATCTTGTAAATGTAAATTATGTACTTAGTGGATTTGAGGCTAGGGCCATCTGAGGTTGTTTCCCGTTGTGGGTTTTTCCTCGTACATCGTGGCGTAGTGTGATTGATTTACTCTTATCTTGCATAATAACTTATAATGCATGCTTAGGATAATTAAAGATAAAATTGGTTTGAATGGTCACACTTAATTTAATTTGGTGCTAAATTAAATTTAGGTAACGCTAATTTAATTCAAGTCATTCGTTCAATTTGATTTGGCCTAGTTTTGGAAATAATGAAAAATATGGCTTAGGCAAATTTTAGGACTTGGATTAATTATGTTTAAGTGAAAATGTTTTAATGGATTAATTTAATTTCACTTTGTTTAATTTTAATTTGTTAAGAAATTAAAATTTGTTTTAAGTTGAACCATCACATTGCTTCCGCATATCTATTTAAAAGGAAATAGATTTTTGAAAAATTAAAATTTGGGGGCAACGCATTCCAACAAGTGGTATCAGAGCCAAAGCGATATATTATTTTGTTAAGATCCTTTAAATAATTTTTAGCTAAAATGGAATTTTCCCCATTTTCAAAATTTCCTATTTTTGTTGGTTCTAATTATGTGTACTGGAAAGCGCGAATGAAATCGGCACTTAAATCTATCGACAAGAGGGTTTGGTTATCGGTAGTTAACGGGTGGTATCCAACAACTCATTTAGTAGAAAATGAACATGTTCCCAAACTAGCCGATAGATGGAGTGAGGGTGAATTTAAATTTTCAAACTTTAATTACCGAGGTTTAAACGCCTTGTTTAGCGCTGTCACACCCGATGAATTTCGACGCATTATGACATGTGAGACCGCTAAAGAAGCGTGGGATATTTTACAACTCACTCATGAAGGTACTAGTGTCGTTAAAGCTTCTAAACTCCAAAACCTCACCACTCAATTTGAAACTAACGATAATGAAAATTTTGATGAATTTTATGCTATACTTTCCGATATTTTCAATTCATCTTTTAATTTGGGAGAGAAAATACCCGATAACCATGTTGTAAAGAAAATTTTAGGGTCCCTTCCAGATAGATTTATTCCAAAAGTGACCGTTTTAAATTCTTTATCAACTTAAGCCTCTATGAAATTAGAAGAGATGTTAGGTGATTTACAAACCTATGAACTAGACATGTTTCCCTCTAAAACTGAAAAGAAAATAGAAAAGGGCGTTGCTTTAAAAGCCGGAAAAGAGGTCCAACAAGTAGTAAAGAACGAGATTGATAGTGACTCGGAAGACATGGCCTTGTTTGCTCAAAAATTTAGAAAATTTCTTAAATTTAACAAAGATAAATTTAAAAATTATTTTAAGAAATTTGAAACTTCTAAGTATGACAAAGATGAAAGGATCCCTAAATCTTCTAACGAAAATTTAAATAGGGACGAGTCAAATAAGTGTTTTGGTTGTTAAGGGTATGGCCATAGGGATTCTGAGTGCCCCACTAAACTAAGTAAAGAGGGTAAGCGTCCCATTTCATATAATGCGACCCTTAGTGATACTGATGAGGAAGAGGGACATGATTCCCCCACTAAGCCTAACTTTGTGTCTTTTATGGCTTGTTGTGTGAGTTCCGATAATGAATCTTCCCATGAAGATACTCAAACACATGACACTTCCTTGGTCAAAGTTTATGAATCCCCTGTTTTTTATGGTAGTGAGACTGAAGAAGAAATAGAGAGTGAAAGTGAAGAGATTAATGTGAGTGAACTTCCAAATTCTTTTCAAGAATTATTTGAAGAATCTATCAAATTAAAAAGAGCTAATTTGAAGTTAGAAACTAGTTTAAGAGAGCGTGTCAAGGTCGTTGATGATAATATGTTGGTTGAAGACCTTAGGACACGAGAGAAAGCTCTTCTAGAGAAGCTTGAATATATTGATGGCGAGAGAGATAGCCTTAGGGGTTTAATGGAATCCTTGAAAAAGGAGCTTCTTCCTTTTGAAGAGCGAAATGTTTTATTAGATTCTAACATTTTAGAATTGCACAATAAATTAAAAGACTCTAGTAATGTCAAATTTGATTTGGAGTGTCGTTCAGAAAAATTAAATAAAATCTTAGGTGCGATCCAAATTAAAAATGACATGTGTGGTTTAGACTAAAAAACTTGTAATGAATCTACTCATAAAGCCAAAACCAATGTTTTAGGAGAATCTACTAGTAAATAATTTATAGTTCATTCCTTAGGTACCAAATTTTGACGTAATTTTACTTGTACTCATTGTGTTCGAAAAGGTCATCTTAGGAAATTTTGTTTTGATCTTAAACGAATTCATAGAAAATCCCAACGTAAAGCAACCAAGGTAGTTAAAATTCCTACACCCCAAGATAGTCATTCTTCATTAATTTGGGTTAGGAAATCCGACTTGGTTACCTTGCAAAATAGGACGTTTGATTCTCATTTACTTTGACATACTTCCTCCCTTGCTAAATCTTAAGGATGAATGTGTTAGTGTTTGCATACTTTAGATTTTGATCTTCATGCTACATTATCATGCTAAATGTGTGCTTATTTAATCATTTTCTAGTCATTGCTTCATCACCTATCTCATGCTAGACTAATGATTTTGTGTTTATCTTTTTGTATTATATTTGTTTATTTTTGTTTGCATTAAACGAAAAATTCAAAAAGATTATTGTTTATCATTTGTGTTTTATTTGTTTCATTTAAGCTTAATGAAAAATACAAATGATTTTTGTGTGTTCTTTTGAATATATATATATATTTTTTTGGATAAAAATGTCAAAAACTCAAAAAGATTTTATTTTGTGTGTATTTTGTTTGACACACTTTATGTGGCATATACTTATGTTTGAATCCCTTCTTTTACGCTCCCATGTGGATAGAACTTTTGATTTATATTGTCAATCCTTAAAATGTTCTTTACCATTTTATATGGAGTAATTGGATTTTGTATTGATTAAATGGATTATATATTTATATGCCTCTATTCACACATGCACGAGCTCATTTAAAATTTTAATGTCACATGTTATATTTGAGCTTTATGAGGTGTTCTCCTACCAATCTAGTCATCTACATATTTATGACCTAGGAGGACTAGTGCATGTCAAAATCAGTTGCTCGTGAGTTTGTGAGATATAAAAAATGATATATAAATGTGCACGGGGAAGGGATCCGAAAGGAATAATAATCCTTTGCGATTGTAAGCCACCGTTTGAAATGTACCTAAAAGAAATACATGGTCCAAAGTCCTGGAAAAAAAATGTCACTAAAAGAAAGATGATTGCCAATGCCTATCTTTAATTGATATATTCATTCAATATAAAAAGAATATATATGATTCTTGAGGGAGATTAGATGGTATATCGACGGTTTGCACAATGTCCGTTTATCCTAGTGGTCTTTATTGTGATGACTCTATTTGGTTTGTAGAATCATAAAAACTCTAGGCTTGTATGCATTGTGTATGTTTATTCATTGAGTTCAATATTTATTGTCACATGAGGGTATATTCAAATGTGATAAAGTTTTCAATCAAATGAGAACTCCGTGAACCTATTTTAAGTGCTTGGGTCAAAATTTAATTGTTACTAGTTCACACCCCTACACTACCGTTTCCATATGACACATTTTTACCATACGAGTATGCTAAACTTATTGTATTTTTGTGTCATTTGTGTGTTTATATCTATATATATATATATATATATATATATATATATATATATATATATACATACATATGATATTGCTTTCTAGTCCATCTATGCTTCTACTTCATTAATTGGTATCTATCCATGGATTATTTATGCTTTTGTTGCTCATATGATTTAATGTCTTATCACTCTAAGCTTCAACGTGGTTAATTGGTTTTATTCTTTGTCTATTCCTGAACAAAAAGGGGGAGAATGATAGGGGGAGAAATGGTATCTAATCCTATTGTAATTGTATCTATGTTTCGTAAATTTAACTTAGGGGGAGTCATGACCTTCTTAGGTAGATTTGTTTTGATAAAGGGGAGAATTAATTTAAGGGGAGTATTTATTTATTTTCATTGCATTAAATACTTTGATATTCCTTATGCGTTTGATAGTTTGCTTAAGTGTGAAGGAATTCTTCTAAAGCGGCAACCTTCAAGTGGAAAAGCGTTTAATTCTAAAGTGGTATTCGAATCAAGCATTGTACTCTTTATTTTGGGTGGGATGTTTTTGAGTCTAGTGAGATTGACGACCCTTTAGGATTTTTGTTTGGTTTTTATCCCGAAATAGCCAAAGGGGGAGATTTGTAAGGACACAATTATCTAATTGAATCTTAATATTGTTTTGGCTCAATTCCGGACAAAAACGTTTATGTCATAGGATAGTGTTTTAGTGTACCTATTCAAGCCTATGATGTGTTTAGTTGAAGATGTAGCGGCAAAGAGTATAAAGCTTCATCAAATGCTGAGTTTATGTGCCTCATTTCTATGTTATGAACAGTGATTCCATGATCCCAGGTATGAATGCATTATATATATATAGGAGCCTGAAACATGTTTATTGGGTGTTAGGTTTTAAACCTGTGTTTTGTTTTCAGAAAGTTTTCTATTAAAAACTTTTATATAAAGAATATAAAGTTTCTGGGCTAAAAATGATTTTTTTGGAACTTTCTATAAGTTCGTTCGAAGTGTCGTTCCAACGAGATTGTCGTTCGAATGAGTTTGCCAACGAGTTCCCATATTGGCCTATGGAACTTCGTTCGAAATGTCGTTCGAACGAGATGGCTATTCGAATGAGATTTCCAACGACATTTCTAACGAGTTCACACTGGAACTTCGTTCGAACGAGATATCAGGTGGGAAATTTTTTTTGTACTTTTTACCCATGTTTCCCACTTCCTTACCCCACTAACTTTTGGCAGATTATTATAGTGAGGGAACCAAAGTTCGTAACCTAACTTTTTCATAATATTCTAACTCCTAGACAGAATTTTGAGAGTTGATTCTTCCAAGAAAAGGTCATGAGTTTGAGTGTTGATTTTATAAAGAAAAATTCTTCAAACACATAGTTACACCCATATTTGTTTCTTACAAGTTTATATATACATATACTTTGCTTGGAGCATTTTGGCACCAGTTTATCTCTACCATTTGAAGAGAAGTTTGGGTTTTTCTTCTAAATCCCTTAAAGAAGAGTAATTGTTTAGCTACGGCTTTCTCACATGGTGAAAGACACTATGTGTGGTTGACGGTGTACCTATTGTCCGATCGGTGGTTTCGAGATCGCGGTGGAGCTCCGTGGTTATCCGCTAGGCAGAGGTGGTTACAAGAAGACGCGTCAAGGCTTCAGAGGGTTTGAGTTGAGGAAGTAAGTCATATGTCTTGTAAATGTAAATTCCGTACTTAGTGGATTTGAGGCTAGGGCCGTCCGAGGTGGTTTCCCGTTGTGGGTTTTTCCTCGTACATCGTGGCGTAATGTGATTGATTTACTCTTATCTTGCATAATAACTTAGAACGCATGCTTAGGATAATTAAAGATAAAGTTGGTTTTAATTATCACACTTAATTTAATTTGGTGCTAAATTAAATTTGGGTAACGCTAATTTAATTCAAGTCATTCGTTAAATTTGATTTGGCCTATAATGAAAAATATGACTTAGGCAAATTCTAGGACTTGGATTAATATGTTTAAGTGAAAATGTTTTAATGGATTAATTTAACTTCACTTTTTTTAATTTTAATTTGTTAAGAAATTAAAAACAAATTTAAGTTGAACCATCACATCGCTTCTGCATATCGATTTAAAAGGAAATAATTTTTTGAAAAATTAAAATTTGGGGGCCATGCATGCCAACAGAGTGTGACACCAATTTAAATATGGAAGAAAGTATTCATAATTATTATGCATTTTAATTACTTGCAAAATCTGTTTAAAGTTTTTTTGGCTCTGACCTATATCAAAATTATTTTCAAAAACTTTTAGATGTCTTGTTATTGGGACACCCGTGAGTCTCTTGAAAATCGTTCACCAAGTTATTAACCAAAGATAGCGTAAAATCCGAACAAACTCTCTTAAGAAATTCCTTTCAATTTAAAATAACACAAGATGTGTAAACAAGTAAAACCAGATTAAAATTTAAGTTGAATGGTTACCACATTTTAAATTAAAAAACTTATTAAGTATTTGTATCAGAAACCAAGAATGTAAGAGTTAAAAACATAAAATCAACAAATTGCATAGGTATTTTTAACGTGCTAAAACCTCAAATTTGAGGAAACATCAACGGTGACCTTTACGCCACAACAAAAAATTCGAGTAAAGTAAAACAAGAATTATAAGCATACAATAAAATACAAAATATCCTAAGCTAAGTTCAGAAATATACCTAACGAGGAAACATCAAGGCTTTTGAAAACAGAAAATGTTTGATCGAGAAATATAGGCAACAAAATACAAGATCCAACTACAAAGATAACAAAAACCTAATATAGTCATGAAAAATGTATCTCTTGAGTTCTATTCACAGTTTCTAAAAAGAAATATGATAAAAACTTTGAAAGGTTGTTTCTAAGATAAAAAGGATTATCATAGTGTATACAATCCCAAACTCAAGCCAACAGGAAACCCTAAATTTTTTTTCATTTCAAATCCTAGGTTTTCTTTGAAAAATATGTGCGAAACAATGTTTGGATTTTGATGGAAACACTCAAAATCACTCTAAATATCCATTCTTTGAGGGGTCAATCCCTAACACTTTCAGTTCCCATAAAGTAATCCTCACTCGTAAAAGCTTAGGATGTAGGATGGCATTTGGCTGTTAGTGCATGTGCAATCACGGGGGTATAACCAACTATTAGATACTTTAAATTAGGAAGAGTAAGCCCATTCGCTACAGTTCTTACATTGGTTATTTTGGTCACTCCCTCGTATGCACTGACCCCTCCCGTTTATGCACTAGTCGGGTCATCACTCGGGTGGGTTAAATGTTGTTAATGAGAATATATTTCACTATTCTTAACAATAGGTTCTAGAGACTTTTTGGTTCATCATGCTATTGCTCTGGGTTTACATACAACTACATTGATTTTAGTAAAAGGTTCTTTAAATGCACGTGGCTCCAAGTTAATGCCAAATAAAAAGGATTTCGATTATAGTTTTCCGTGCGATGGCCCAGGACAAGGCGGTAATTGTGATATTTTAACTTGGGACGAATTTTATTTGGCATTCTTTTGGATGTTAAAATCTCTCTCTCTCTCCTTTCTTCTCCATCTCTCTCTCTCTCTTCTAAAAGTATAAGAATTGTCTTGGGCTTAGACAAACGGACCTATTTATACTAAGGCTAGATGGTTTTGGATAGAAGACAGTACAACAAAACTGTCGACTTGTCAAGGTCTTTGATCGTGCCAAGTCAAACTTGTCAAGTTCTTTGATCGTGACAAGTCTGGGGGTGACAACTGCCTTTGTCACGGATTAGTCACGGTCAAAGATCGTTACAAGCTCATTAGACTTGTTATAGTCCTGTCACGGTATCTGACCATAACAAGTTTTGTCATGATCAAAGACCATGACAAGCCTTTGACAAAAACAAAAAATTTGTCACAATCAAAGACCGTGACACGTCCATGACATATTTCTTTGTTAAGGACTTGTCACGATCTTTGACCGTGACAATTCTGGGCAAAATTTAAAAAAACAGCTAGGCAGTATGGCCACTGCCACTACCTAGAAGTACATTTGTACCTGTTGTAGCAAAATTGTACTTCTCCAATGACATATATCTAAATAAAATAGAAATAATGAACAAAATCATGTCATATATAATCCATATCCAAATAAAATATAAATGTAAATATCCATATCAAACCCAACATGTACCAAACTAAAAAAATACAAATATAATCCAATATCCAAATAAAATAGATAGAAATAATGTCATGTGCATTGAGCAGGTCAGAGGAGGAAGGAAGGTTGCACGACATATGCATTGACAAACCCCTCAATATGCGTCACGCCGCATTGTTCACGCAACCACAAAGGTGAGTTCTCCTTTTCGGACACCACATGCATGACGAGCACTTTTGCCTCAATGTCTTGGAGGGGACGTCCATGAACCACCATACCCGAGAGGAAGCCCGGGTCCCTCAATTCCCTCGCTATTGGCTCACCAACATATATGTCGAGTAGAAACACAATCCCAATTTACACTATATGTAATTTAATTATGTAACTTTAAGTATGTTTCATTTAATTCAAAGTATGTTTCATTTAATTAGGTAACCTAATTTAAAGTATGTAATTTAAAGTATGTTTCATTATGTAATGTAATTCAAAGTATGTTTCATTATGTAATTTAAAGTATGTTTCATTTAATTATGTAACTTAAAGTATGTTTCCTTTAATTCAAATTCAATTTCAATTTCAATTGATACCCATTGAATTCAATTGAAATTGAATTTCAATTTCAATTTTGTTCAATTTCAGTTCAATTCAATTCAATACAAATGCAATTCAAGTTTTAAGGTTGGGGCACATCATATCGTCTAACTCGAATTCAAATTCAATATCACACACACTAATTCACACACACACACACTCCTACACACCTACACACACGAACATCGCCCTAGCCCCCACAGATCCCCCCACATGCACATACACACCTACACACCCCCTACCCCTACCCCCACACCATTCCCCCCCACACCTAGCCCCCACCCCCACTGCACCCCCACACACCTACACACACGCACACGCAAAATCCTACACACACACACACACACGTACGTAGTTCTACACACACATATACAAAGGAAGAGAGAGAGAGAGATAGAGATAGATAGATAGATAGAGAGAGAGAGAGAGAGAGAGAGAGAGAGAGAGAGAGAGAGAGAGAAGAAGAAGAAGAAGAAATTACCACAAACGTAGAGAAAGAGAGAACCTTCGGTCAAGAAATAGAGAGATAAAATGGAGGGAAAGGGAACAGTGGGAAAAAATAGGCGCCTAGGGATTTAATTAGAAGAGTTCTCATGGACCTGCCAAGGTATTTAACCATGACAACTTTAAAGAGCTATCACTGTCATTGACGATGACAAAAAAAAGGGTGGTTTTTTGTCACGGTCAAATATCGTGATAAGGCCGGCCAGCTCAAAAGTAACAATATAACCTTTTCAGTGTAGTGAGAAGCAAATAGATGGATGATATTAAAATGTGGACTGAAGATTAAATACAAGGTTTCAATAGCCACCGCACTAAAGTGTATCATGATTGGTTAGAATTGGTTGTAGTGGGATCACTAATGGAAATACGCATATCGTTGATCATTTTAATCCAAAGGCCCAAAAATCATCTTAAGTTTGTTAGAGGAATGAAACACAACTTCAACCAATAACCATACACCAGCTCTACACACGCGTGCTCTTTTAATTTGGTTCAATACGCGTGTTTTGGAAGATTTTAAAAACCTACCTTCACTACACCAAAACTGCCAATCGGGCACACATGTAACAAGAGAATCTGGCATGGTTTACTCTCAATTTGGCACAATTTAAACATGTGACAAAATCTGGCATGGCTTAAAACCTTGCCAAATTTTTGCATGTTTTAATAAAACAACAAAAACTCAAAAGTTCCAAAATTCCAAAAGTAACCAAAAGTCTAAACATAGTCATTTCTCCCGCTCTTCCTCGACAAGCCAAAAGCAAACACAACGTTATACCCTCGATCCAAATCTTCTTCCTTGGTTACCCAAACACAACCCTATAGCACCATCGTCTTCCTCTACTGCCAGTTCTATACTCTTCAAGCTTCACTTGATTGAGTAGAAATGTTTGTGCTACTTTAATTGATTATAGTAGGTAGCTATTTACTTTATTATTTTTCAAGAATTTTAACTACTTTGTATGTTGGTTTCAAATTAGGCTTTTAGAGTTTTGAATAATTTAAGCTTTTATGTTAAGTAAATCTATATAATCTCACATTAACAAAAGCATGTTCATGTCTTCAACTTATTGAAATACTCTTAGTTGATTTTGTTTGACATGACCCAATTTTATAAAATTCTTCAAATTCAAGAAATTGTTCTACAATTTAATCCTACCCATCAAAACCCATATTTCTCCCACAAAAATCATGACCAATTATTGAATTGGCGATCCCTATGTAAACCAATCAAATCTCCATCCAAGATCCTACCCAAGAATATTTTTCTCATTCTCCAAATTAATCCAAAACATGTGATATTTATATAAAATTCATCCTATTCTAACATGGATGTTATATCCTTCTTAGATTGAGAAAGATAAACACTTGCCTCTTATTGTAGGTCAGATCCGTTGCAGAAGAATCGTATTTTCTCCATTATGGATTTTATTATTATGAATGTTTGACTTGAATTTTTATCCAGTCATTTTATTTATTTAGTCAGTTCATTACTCATTATCCGATGTGTTGAATGGTTAATGTTTTTCATAAGTTTAAATTGATGCACGTTAATAAGAAAGATAAAATTTGACATAACCTTTTTAAATACTAGGTGATTAGTAAATTTAGTTTTCGACAATGATGCTAAGAAAGAAACCACTAATGATCCTAGTTTAATTTAGTAATGGAATGATCGTCCAGGATTAAATTGGGCGGGGTGTCACAAGTGGTATCAGAGCATCAGGTTCTAGTGTCCTTAGGATTTGTGTGGCTTTCTACATTTCAGTGTAGCTTTATTTGATATAGATCCCAATCATTAGGATTTTTGTATCCTTCTATGTATTATGACTTACGTTCTTCTGCTATTAGGTGTAAGTGATGATATTCATATACATGTTCGGTTGGACTTTGTGTGTTAAAGATTTTTGAACGACCAGTCGGTGCAATAAAAAAGGTTACAGGTGGAGAGGCTCAATAGGAGACTTATCATATCCTGGAAACAGTAATGGTGATAAAATTCACCATGATTATTTTTCAGGCTGATGACAATAGAATAATCGCTCGGGAGTAGTAGTTCCCTAAGCACTGTCATCGTTAATGGTGGTGCAAATCTCAGATACACCTAGTGGAGTCAGGAAGGGGTAGGAGAGTCGTAAGAACTCTTTTGAAAAGCCTTATATAAGATGCGGGGAAGGAAAATGAGTAATGGGAAAATTTAAGTAGGGAATCCAATGGCAAATGTGTAGGGTGGATTGTAGCGATACCCATGAGTAAATTTTGGGCGATATTTTTAGCTCATAGGGAGCTACATAAAGTAGTGAGAGTCAGTCACCACATAAAAAAAGGTATATATGGAATTAAATTGGAAATTTGGATGCCAATTTATCGTAAGATCTTTCAAATATAATCATTTAGGTTAAAAAATATAATTTGTGGGCCTATTTAAAATATGTTGGATTGTGGGATTTTGGATGAAAATGAAAAAGAACAGAATGAGCGTTCTTCGATAATTTCTAATATTTTTTCAGTGTACATAGGTTTTGAAAGTTGGATTTGATTAGGTTATAAAGTATCATTAAAATAAATTTGGTATGTATAATCGACTTAGGGTATCAATATGATAGTGTTTCAATATTATTATTTCAATGTCATAGGTTGTTAATTATGTTACGTTGTTGTTTCAACATGACTGCACCTGTTATTTCTATAAGTAAGTTTGGTCTCGTGGGGTACAGAACTATTATCACCCTATTTGTTTACACATAGTAGGTAGTGATTCCAAAAAGATGTTACGGGGTATACCCTATACAAAGAGTGTATGGATGAAATAAATAGACTCAAGGATGCGTATCGTAGAAATGATAATGAATTTGTAAAATTTGCAAATAGGCTTCCTAATGATAATGAGATCTTATGCACTTGTGCATGTTATAGAAATGGTAAAATGTTTGAGTGAAAAGTAATAACCCGCATAATTTTTGCGGTATTTTCAAAATAAAGAGGAAAAATAAAGTTTTTGATAAAATTATTTTTATTGCTCAAATATATTGGTTATTATTTTTAAAGGCGAGAATTTCAAACGGCTTCAAAAACAGAGTTAAGACGGATTTTTAAATGATTTTTAAATGTTTTTAACTCTTGGAGTTGTTTTGACTTCCAACTCTTCATTTATTTGCCTTATTTAATGGAGTCTTTTGGATTCCAACTTTTCATTTCTTTGCATTATAAAAGAAAGTCGTGGGCAAGCCTTTTAACCTAATTTTGGCACAAATTTTGGCAGCAAATGTATTTTATATTCCTCTTCTTTTTATATACACATTGGCCCTTAAGATTTGTGAGTTCCAACCTTAGATTAGAGGTGTTCTTGGGGCTATTTTTGAGGATGTTCTTGGAGGATATTTTGTAGATCTTTTTATTTGATCTTGATGATGTGATCGTTGGTTTCTCATCATGGTTTGAGGTATGGGGTTTTACACAATATGCTCCTTAAATCTCGCGAGTGTCATTCTCTTTGAATTCTTATTTAATTGAACTCATATTTGAATTGATAAATTCATTGAAATCTGGAAAATAATTGTTGAAATTATTTTGATTCATGTGGTATCATTATATTGTTGATGAGCACGTTGTCATGAGATTTTAATATGGCACGTAGGTTGGGCACCCGCCAAAATTCCTGTTTCCTGGGCTATGGCTTGATAAAGTATATACGGATCTGGTGAGGCCTGGTGACCCAGTTAACGTGTTGTTGAAAAATTTATTGATAAATGCTTTGAGATTTACATTTTGATTTGAATATTCATACTCGTGTTGTTACGCTTTATTCATCGTTAATATATTTTTTGAGCATATTTCCTGTCGTATTGTGTATTTCCCCATATTTTATTTTAGTGGCAGGTTAGCGCGGATTTTGGGGCGCTATGGAGATTGATTTTAGCGAGGATTGTTTGGGAAAGATTTGTATTTATTTATTTTGATGTATAGAGCATTGGGATTTATTTTATTTCGAGTTAGATGTTATAATTCGAGAGATTTGTTGTATTCGGAGATATTTGAGATTAGTGGTTTGGTTTATATTATGGGTTTATTTCGATGCTCTATACCTTGTCACTTGTGGATTTGTATTTATTTTATCGCATTAGCGCTCCCTTTGCTCTCCCCGGGCGGGTGGGGCATTACAAATGGTATCAGAGCTTAGGTATACGGCAACCATCGGGGCTTGGGTTTTGGGTTCATTGCGTGGTTAGCAATTTTTGGAGATAGAAAATTTTAGGTGATATTCGTGATAAGTTTCGAGATTAGATGTGAGGAATTTATTTTTGTAGACGTGATTATTTTGGAGATTGTTGGCCTGATTTTGAGAGTTAGGCATTCGGCGAATTTCGAGGGCGAAATTCCATTATTAGTGGGGAAGTGTAATAACCCGCATAATTTTTGTGGTATTTTCAAAATAAAGAGGAAAAATTAAAGTTTTTGATAAAATTATTTTTATTGCTCAAATATGTTGGTTATTATTTTTAAAGGCGAGAATTTCAAACGGTTTCGAAAACAGAGTTAAGACGGATTTTAAAATGATTTTTAAATCTTTTTAACTCTTGGAGTTGTTTTGACTTCCAACTCTTCATTTATTTGCCTTATTTAATGGAGTCTTTTGGATTCCAACTTTTCATTTCTTTGCATTATAAAAGAAAGTCGTGGGCAAGCCTTTTAACCTACTTTTGGCACAAATTTTGGCAGCAAATATATTGTATATTCCTCTTCTTTTTATATACACATTGGCCCTTAAGATTTGTGAGTTCCAACCTTAGATTAGAGATGTTCTTGGGGCTATTTTTGAGGATGTTCTTGGAGGATCTTTTGTAGATCTTTTGAGTTGATCTTGATGATGTGATCGTTGGTTTCTCATCATGGTTTGAGGTATGGGGTTTTAGACAATATGCTCCTTAAATCTCGCGAGTGTCATTCTCATTGAATTCTTGTTTAATTGAACTCATATTTTAATTGATAAATTCATTGAAATCTGGAAAATAATTGTTTAAATTATTTTGATTCATGTGGTATCATTATATTGTTGATGAGCAGGTTGTCATGAGATTTTAATATGGCACGGAGGTTGGGCACCCGCCAAAATTCCTGTTTCCTGGGCTATGGCTTGATAAAGCATATACGGATGTGGTGAGGCCTGGTGACCCGGTTAATGTGTTGTTGAAAGATTTATTGATAAATTCTTTGAGATTTGCATTTTGATTTGAATATTCGTACTCGTGTTGTTACGCTTTATTCATCGTTAATATATTTGTTGAGCATATTTTTCCTGTCGTATTGTGTACTTCCCCATATTTTCTTTTAGTAGCAGATTAGCATGGATTTGAACGCTATGGACCAATTGGGATTATTTTAGTGAGTATTGTTTGGGAGAGATTTGTATTATTTTTATGTATAGAGCTTTCGAGATTTGTATTTTTATTCGAGTTAGATAGTTGTAATTTTAATTCGAGAGACATGTTGTAATTGAAGAGATAGATTAGTGGATTTATATTGTTGTGGGTTTATTTAGATGATATATACCTTGTTATTTGTGGAATTGATTTATTTTATCGCATTAATGCTCCGTTCGCTTTCCCCGGGCGGGCGGGGTATTACAAAAAATAGATGAATTAATTTTTCTTAAATGGGGTGTTAAAGAGTACTATTAGGTGTTCATTTTTCACTAGAAAATGCATAATCCCTTTTTCCCTGAACAACCTTTAGTACAACTGTCATGTATGACATAAGTGGAAGGAGAGGAGGATATTGTAGAGCATAATATACTAGATGATCCAATTGAAGATGCTTATAGAGTTCATATAGTGGAAGACAATAATGATTTTAATACAAAAGACAATGAATCTTATGGTGGAGGTTATAATGCTCATGACGGTGGTGGAATAAACCTTGAAGATGACTACCGAAGTTTGAAAGTCAAACCATCCCAACCATTTTAACCTAACTACAAAAAGAAACAAACAACTTTGCATGATATGGTTAGTTTGCATTATTTAAAGAGCCATTTTGTTTTTTTAGAAAATAATGTGACTGGTATTCTTAATTAGGTGAAGGGTTTGCTCCCCAAACTGAATGCTTCAAAATAACTATCTGAATATGAATAATAGTTTGAAAGGTTTGTGAATGAAGTATAAATCAAATCACGCTTGCAAGTATGATTGCATACTGTAAGTGTTAAAATTTCAAGTGACTTAAGACCCACGGGTGATCCCCTCTAAACCTCAGGTGGGTAAGAGGAGAGGAGTATTAAAGTTTGAGATAGTGATGTAAAGTTATTCAAACCTCAAAAAGGGCACTTACATCCACTTTCAAAGGTTTATTACTGGTTTATCATATCCTGAATAAGTTATTACATTTTACGAGACCCCTTGAGCTTTACTTAAAAGAGTCTGAGGTCTTGTGACCTTTATTAACAATTCGCATGACCTTAAGAAGTAACTAATTGACTACTCTAAGTGTCCCTAAGTATTAATTTAAGACTCAACAAGACGATGTGTAAAGACTAAAAATGATCTAGGTTACAAATATAAAGTCGCAATAGTGGATTGTGAGTATGAATTAATGAGTAAAACACTTATGAATGATTAGAACTTTGGATTTTTGTAAGTTTGATTGATTGAACCTCTCTTTATCCTTCAACCAGTCCCCAATTTATATGAAAACTCTAGGAGAGAGAATTAATGGACTGTCACAACATGGTTAGATATCCTTTTATGATTGACATGTCAACAAGGGGTGGAGTATTGGTTTAAGGATTTTCAAGTGGTGTAAGATAGTTTATGAGTGAATTAAATGAGAATGTTATTACTCAATACAAGTGGGTATGACTAGTGGTGGTAGGTGAAACCGTCATGCGGTTTTCACCTACCCACCAGATTGGTTGTAGTATCTCTATCGAAGTCTAAGGGATCTATAACTCTTATGGTATTGAGATGAGCTGATCTTAAGGCTTTGTGAAATGAGTAACATTAGTTTTATGGGTACCTTAGGAGGTTAATTCTCATAAATATGAGGTATGCTCAAACGTTAGACACCATGGAACCATAGTTTTATGGCTTCTGAGCCTGGTTGAGGGAGTATATTGGTGAGAGTGGCCCGCTTAGGGAGGAAAAAGAACGAATGGGGAGTACTTTAGTACCTTGGCCAATTTTTTAACATGATGGGGGGTTGGGAAGACATGTATTGATCTTCTTGTGGTTATAGACCAACATTGATACTTTCAATCCTACCTGAAGTTAATTGAAGAGTCTAAGAAACTTTTAAATACAAAGGATAATATATTATATCATTAGTTTCAACTTGATGCTTCTTGCAAAGGTTGGAAGGGGCAACAGTTATCCTTTTCATAAGTTGGAGGTAAGATCGTAACTAACCATTAAGACCCGTCAGAATGATAGTTCACCGGGAAGGATCTTATAAGAAGATGAAAGTACTTTATGAGAAATATTTTGGGGGATGAAGGGACTAAAGAGCTAGGACTTAGGAGGATATAAGAATCCCCTTGTGGCTGGATCAAACATCTCAGTCTAGCCATCTTTCCTTTAGAATTTCTTATGCCAGTATATTATTCTTCCTAAAAAATATCAACCGAGAACATCTTTCCTTAAAAGGTCTTGGATCCTACACCCTTTCCTTTTGTAAAGCCATACACTAAGCTCTCCGACCCCTACCCCACAAGGTTAATACCTTATCATACGAGGGTGACGAGCTATGAGGGGATTTTTAACCCTGACTTTGCCCTGAGGCTTACTTTGGTTCACAGATTATAGGGAAGGATTAGGTAGACATCCTCACTAACTATCAAAGTTAAAAAATGTTCCTTAAGGATCTCAAGGCCTAAGCAGAGGGTATGTTCCATAGTGGCCCATCATACGTGTTTCAATGAGTGTCTCATCCAATATAGGGTCAGATTCCCCCCCTCCCCCCCCCCCCCCCCCACTAATGGTGAGTATTTTGAAGGCTATCGAAATATCCCCTTTTTATCTAGTGGACAATTCATGGAGTCCTGTGATGGAAACCATCTGAGAATTTAGGGAGTCTAGCAGAGGCAAGTGTGACATTTCCCCATCTCAGTTCTTTAAATTATATAGGGTCTAAGAGAAAACGAAGGCTAATGATAAGGGGATGAGGTACTTAGCCCTAGTCCTATCGTGATTTCATTTTTAAGGACATCCATAATGCCCCTAAATATTAGAAGGGAAAATTCTTGTTTATTAGGGGTGCTTGAGACAACCAAGACCCTGTTGATCCCATCAGTTATCCAATGTTTTCGTGCACCTCTCCATCTGCAGGTAAGTTAGCGTTTGTATTTCCTTTGATACTTAAACTAACTTCCCCTTTGAGTCTTGATAATTTCCCTATCTTTTGTAGTGGTTGTTGAGCCCACCATGTCAGAGTTGAACATGATTATCGAGGATCAAAAGTTGTCCCTCACCCCCTTTGATATTTTGGTGACAACCAAGCATCTATTCAATTATAGGTTAGGACCTGAAAACTAACCTCTAATTTATAGTGGAGATCCTAATGTCCCTATGATTGTGGTGACGAATTATGTCTTGGTTCCTCAAAGAGGAAAACCTCCACCGAGGTTGCCACTTAGGTTCATGAGGCCATTGAGGATGAAAATGACGTACCTATGGGAAGTCAGAGCCTCTAACGAATGACAAATTCTCCACCTCATCCAATGGGACTATTTTTCTTGATTCTGATTATTCTCCTTATAAATGGATTTGCCTTTCCTTTTTGTTTTCTTCTAATGATCTATAATCTAACTTTGACTTGTTGTTGATCCATTAAATGAATGGGAAGAGTAGGGAATAACTCAGAGGCTTAGAAAGAAGATTCCTAACGATCTTACAATTAATAAGAATAAGAGAACTAAGACCAAAATATGCCTGAAGTTCAGTACCCCAGTGAATATTCTAGCTCCTAGAGTTTGACTAGGTGAGGAGATTATCTTGTGTTTTTCTCTCACTGAGGTCTCAATATTGAAGCCGCTAAAAACCCATCCCATATTGAAAGAATACTTATGGGTTGGTGGTACCTCTGGGGTAACCCAAAGTTATCGTTCTATTCCAATGGACTTGTAGCCCTTCGTCTCATATAAAGAAACTTAGGAGAAGGTTGTGCCCACTCAGAAGAAGGGGTTTAAAGAGGGCATCTGAGGTGCCTATCATATTAAAGGGGCCAACTACTAATGAGGGGAAAAACCTATTGCCTCCTATGGAAGAGAGATATTCGATACCTTCTTTATCTAAGGATATGGACTCTTATACCTCAGTATTTTATGCCTTTTCTAACTGGACGAAACAAACAACTCTAATATGGTGGTGACATTGTGGAGTAGGGGAACCCTTAACAACATTGAGGAATTAGTCCACTGGATGGGAATGTTATCCCCATGTTGCTCTTATTCTTTACTTATATTTTTAGTTATTTTTTCTTATATCCCTTTCTCTTGCAGACAGAACAATTGATAGAGACCATGTTGGTTTATGCTCTTTAGTTAACACTCTTGATGATAGTAGAGCATGGACAAAGGGTATTGAGATGGCAAGTAGCTGGGACCTCACCCAGATGCATCTAGACTAGATAATTAATAATTAGCGGCTACGTGTAAAGGAACTTACAGAAGAGAGGGATGTTTTGAAGATCAAGGTCATCTCAATGGAATAGGAAACCTCTTCAATGAAAAAATCTTAGAGGCAATGGTTCTTTATTGGACACTACATGAGAATCTATGGCTAAGGTTGAGTAGCTAAAAGTCCTTGGTGAAGTTGAGCTCAATATGATAATGGAGGATCTCTAAGGTTAGAAGATTCAACTTTAGATATTTAAGGAAAAACTTCAACAAGATGACGACGAGATGAAGCTTTTGGAGCAACCAGTCAAATGTCGATGTGTTGTGAAGGAAACATCTATCCTCTAAAGCCCAAGTATTACAAAATAGTCGTGCAGAGGTCTAAGTGAAGAACAAAGAACTCCAGGGGAAGATCCGTACTACTATAAAGAACTAGTTGGACGTTTATTAGGAGTTTGGGGTTGTTAAGACATACCTTTTAAAGAATATCAATTATGATTTTGAGTCTTATAAAGCTAAGGTTTAAGCCGTATTTCCTGATTTGGACATTTTCATTCTATTTGTTGAAGCCCCTAGCTAAAGGAAGAGAGCTCAGATGACGAAGATAGATATGAAAATGATATGTTTGAAGCCTCTTCTCTTAAGGACCAAAAAGAAGAAACCAATGAAGCAATATATGCCTCTCTACCCTAAAAATTATTTGTTGTTCATAGTCTATTCTTTGTAAACTCCATCTTATATCGTTAACGGAAACGTAATTTTCAGAGTCATGCAACTTTGCCTCTTTTATACTACTTTACATTTCAATGTTTTTCTTTGCCATGGAAACTTTTGCACTTCTTGAAGTCTGTCTGGGGTCGACCGGTGGGTAGTATTCCCTCAGTCCCCTAAATTTTCTTAGCAAAGCAAAGCAACTTTAGTGGTGAATTTATTAGAGTAGGCTTTAGGGTCCTGAGACCTCTGTTATGTATATGTGGAACTATTAAAATTGAGACTAAGGTTCTGCAGTGGGTCCTTGACCCTAAAACTGTAAAACATCTTGACACTTGTACTATTCTAGGTCTGAAAAGACCAAAAATTTGAACATACAATTAACCCCTAAAATTTTGAGTGTAAATGCCTAAAATCAAATCTGTAAAGGGTCCTAAGACATCAGATTTAAATTTTGGACTTGGAATTTTGGAATTTGAAGTCCTTATAAGGGTCCTAAGACCCCCGGACTGAAAAAACTTTGAAATTTGAAGTCCTTATAAAGGTCGTAAGAAGTTCGAACATAGAAATTTTTAAATTTTCAAGTCCTTGTAACTGTCCTAAGACCTTTGGACTTAGAAAATTTTGAGGATCATACTAGGATGAAAATCCTATGGACCTTAGCCCCCTGAGGAGGATGTTTTGAGCATTTACAAAGGGTCGTAAGACCATTGAACCTTGGGCCTCATACTTATCTGTTTAAAAAACAAAATTTTGGATAATTTTTTTGCATTCAAACACTTAACCCCGCAAAAAATTTGGAAAACAAAAGTTTTTCTTCAAATATTTTAGAAAATAGATTCTAGGGGTATTTGGCTAAGGTCTATACATCTTTTTTATTTAACTCCGTGTTTCTTAAAGAAAATTTTAGTGCGAGCTTGGGTTATTTGTGGCCTCTTGGACTTTTGGAATTTGGATGAAAATCTCAGTCCCTATAGTCTTTGTTGGGTCCTTAGAACTTCAACTACTTTCAGGTCATGTATACCTATGGACTACAGTCATTTTTGGGTCTTGAGCCCATTATTATTAGTCTTAAGCTAAGGCTAGCGTTCTTGTAACTTGAAGCTTGGGGTCCTAACACCTTAGCTTAAACCCAGAGCCGTGGATAAAATCCTTCCAACTCTTTATATTAGGCATTTAAACCTTGGTTTATGTTTTGAGCCATGTTTGGAGTTCTTGTTACTCGATTTTTGGGTGTTTAGACCTTAGATCCAAGGCTAAAATTCTTGTAACTCTTAAATAATACTTATACTGAATACATCACGAGTAACATAAATTTTATTTTTCATTTATTTTAAGTAGTAGAATACACTATTTACATTCATTATAGGGGATGACATATATCCCATGAGAATTCTACATCCTTTGATGTTCTTTCTTCATTTGGATCACTAGTTGTGAGGGAAATTATCGTCATCTTGCAGGCCCGAGATATCTAAACTCATCAATTCTATGCGCAGACTTTGTCGAGAGAGCTCATACATTAGTGGTGTTGGATGTAATACCTTTATTACGACCTCAAGATTATTTTGAAGCGTTGTTCGGACCTCTTTCAAGCATTAAGTAACATTTTGTAACCTTTTCTTACCCTTTGCGGATGTTATGTAGCACTCCTGAGCTTTCTTATATTCTCCAAATGCCTCCTCAATGCCTTTGGGGTTTGGGAACCTCATCACTGGACTTCGTGTTGAGATAACAACTCTAAGTCATTAAGTGATGGTCTGCCCATCATTATGTTGTAAGCAAAGGGAAGGTCCACTTCTATGAACTTGTTCCAAATAATTTTTCAATAATACTTGGAGTCAAGTGTGAGGGGGTGGGGGGGGGGGGGGGGGGGTGACATAACCTAGGGAATGGGTTTATTCTTCATTAAATCCAATGAGAGGAGTAGTGACTGGATTCATGTGCTTCACCTCAAGGTCCATAGTCTCAAAGTCATATAAGAATAAGATATCTATAAAACTTCAAGTGTTGATGAGACTGATTTATAACAGAAATCCCCATGGTGATTGTGATGATGAAGTGGTCTTCGTGAGGCAAACGGACCCTTATGATATTTACTTATGGAAAGACTATCCTATAAGCGTATTTTGGAACTTGAAAAGGGAAAGAAACATGGTTAATCTCTATCCCTTATTATTAAGTACTCTTGAGGTAAGCTTTTCTGCATGTGATAGATAATCCTCCATGGGCGAAGCCACCAGAGATACAGATGACATGTATCAGAGGAACATCATCTTTGTTCTTATTTTTGTTGTCCCTGCATCCTTAACCACATATTATTTGAGTTAACCCCTCTTTATAACCCCTTCGATGACCTATTTCAGTACAAAATAATTATTTGTGTTTTGGCCATGATCTTTGTGGAACTGAAAGTACCTGGACTTGTCTCTTTTTTCATCCCCAGTCCTCATGGGTTTTGGTTGAGGCAAGATATCATGAGATTCCACAGCTGCAAAGACCTCCAATATGGTGGCTATGAGTGAGGTTAATTGTTCGGCCTCTAGAGGCCGACTTTTCTTGACCATGTATTTCTTCTTCTTGTCCTCAGTTTCTTTAGAGGTTTCCTTAAGATAGGAGAGGACATGTTTTATATTTCCTTACTGTGGATATGTAATTACATGTCTTGTTGAGATGAAATCCTCAGCATTCATATATTTCCTAGCTCTTTGAAGTAACCCAGTCATGGATTTTGAACACTTCTTACTAAAGGACCTTAGAAAATATTCTGATGTGAGTCCTGAGATGAAGTAATCCACATATATGGTATCATTAAGGTCATCAACCCGAAGATCCTCTTAGTTGAACCTTTTGGCATATTCCTTTAGAGATTGGCCATTATTTTATCTGATATGGAGGAGGTAAGTGAATGGCTTCCTCATCTTTTGAACTCCAATAATGTGTTTAAAAAAATATTATTCCATCTCAATAAAGCTTCCATTGATCCCTAGTTTGAGCTTGTCAAACTAGTGCTTGGTATTTCCCCTCAACTTAGAAGGGAAAATCCCTACACATGACCTCATCTGAGGAATCCTGAAGGAGAATAATTGAACTATAAGTTTCTAAATGATCGATGGGGTCCTTGTACCTATCCAATGGGTTAATATTAGGCATCTTCAACTGTGGGGCAAGGGAAAATGATAAACATCATTAGAGAATGGAAATAACATCTTTTAGAGGGCTAACTCGATGATTTAGGAGATTGAGTCTTGTACTGTTGAGGAAATTCCCGAATCGATCCTGTATCTTTTTTATCTCGTTATCACATGGCCTATTCTCCTTAGAACCCCCTTGGGATTGATCATTGTGGAGTGATAGCCTATACGTGATAGGAATGCAGGTGGTTATTTGTTAGGTGTCCCTAAGTACACCTTTTGGATAATTTTTTCCTTCCACTTGAGGCTTGGGGTTCTCCCTAGTACCACTATGTTCTGGTACCACTAGTTATTCTACCATTAGAAGTAGAAGTGTACTGATAATGGTGTACAATTGTTTTTTGAGTATTTTTTTATTAGGCCACGATTTCTTTAAAATAATGAGCTAAATCAGCATTTGTCATAATTTTGAAGGGAGTAAGATGCATATTCAGAAGAATGGAACTTGTCATTTCCTATATATGTTGCCAAACTAATTAGTGTTGAAATCGTAAGTGACTTTAGATCCACATGTTCACCCTTATAGACCTCATATAGGTAAGGGGAGAGGAGTATCAAAGTGTGAAATAATACAAAGTGTCCTAGACCTCATATGAGAGGCATGTCCACTATCAAAGGTGTTGTACTACTTTATTAGATTAAAAATGAGTTATTACAGTCTATAAGACATCTTAAAGTTTTGGTTAAGAGAGTTTGAGGTCTTGATCCCTTCGTCAATAATCCACAGGACCATAGTAAGAAATTGATTGACTCCTCTAAGGGAAGGGGTTCCAAAGTATTTATTTGGGACTCAATAAGACATACAAGATGTGTAAACACTGAAAATGATCTAGGTTACAAATATAAGAGTCACAAGAGTGGGTTGTGAGTATGAAACAAAGAGTAAAACATTTGTGAATCCTTCAAACTCTATATTTTTTTTATAAGTTTGATTGCTTGAACCGCTATTTATCCTTCAACTAGCCACTATTTATATGAAAACTCTAGGAAGGAGAATGGATGGACTATCACAGCATGATTTGGGCACCTCTGACGTCTGACAGTGTCAGTAAGGGGGTAAAGTGTTGGTCAAAGGATTTACAAGTGGTATAAAATTATTAGAGAGTTAATTAAACGTGGAAAAGATATTTCAATTCAAGTGGGTATGGCTGCGGGGATAGGTGAAATTTTATTGTTCTTTTCACTTACCCGCTAGATTGGTTGTAGGAGCTATGTCGAGGTCTAAGGGGTCTAGAACTATTATGGGATTGCCATAAGCTGATATTGAGGTGTTGCACAATGAGTAACCTAATTTCTCAGGGTTAGGTTACCTTTGGAGGTTAATTCTCTTTAATCTTAGATCTTCCCCAAACATTAGACACTATTGAACAATAGTGTCGTGGTTTCTGAGCCTGGTTGAGGGAGTATATTTGTGTGATTGACCCTCTTAGGGAGGAAGAAGCGCGACTGGGTCTACTAAAGTACCCTGGCCACTTATTGAATATGAAACAAGTATGAGATGTCAATTATGATATTTATATGGTCATAGGCCAACCTTGGGATTTTCAATCCTTCTTGAAGGTAGTCGAGGAGGCTAAGAACCTTTTGAATACCAATAATCAAATACTATACTATAATGAGTATGAAAAGTATTATCATTGATAGCTCGAATGGTAATAGAGGTTAACTTTCCAAAATTCCTTAAAAAGTATTGAAATATATCCCCTCTAGTCCCATATTGAAGATATTTTGCACAATACCATGGAGAGGGGAGGCAATGACTTGGAACACTAGAGCAGAATTAGTATATAATTTCATGCATCGCCTTATTAAATCATCCATTTCAAAAGGCATAAATATTAACAACCCACATTTCTCCAATGAACAACATAATATTTGTTTGGCAATATCAACAGATAGTTTCAATCCATTCGATAATCTAAGCACCAATCAAAGTGTATGACCGACGATCTTAGATCGCCTAAATCTAAATCCTTCATTGTGCATGAGACCAAAACTTTTGATGTTGTCTTTATTAATAGGTGGGCCGAAAGTACCATGTGGCGACATTGATGTCTACTTGGCATTGTTGGTAGAGGAATTGAATGAGTTATGGGTGGTGGGCATGAATTCATTTGAATCTCTTAAATAAGAAGAGTTCGAATTGAAAGCTACATTGATCCCAATAATTCATGATTTTTAAGATTTCAAGACTTTTACTTTGAGAGTCGCATTTGTGGAAGGGAAAATGTATCTCAAACGCTCATTTGAACGTGAAAATTATGTTTAATTCTTTGTATAGGAGTCCCCACCAAAGTTTTCTTAACTTAGTTAATCCGTTTCTTGGCATACAAAAGAGGAAGATCAAAATCACCCAAGCGAGTTTTCTTAAAGGACCTACCTCAAAGATTCCCCACACACGTGACTCGAAGGATCTACCTCGAAGACTCTACACGTAAGTGCTTCGAAGAATCCAACTCATAGATCAAAGTCACTCGAATGACAATAGTTTGTAATATGAAAAAGAATGAATTGTATCATGCACTATATCTTATGTTGTATGTTGAGCGAGGTTGTTTGGTATCCGCAAGGGATCATGCCTAGTAGGGAATGAGATGGATAACATGCCCTATCGAACAACCTCCTCCTGGGAACCTCGCAAGGGAATGGTTTAGAGGATTAGGAGAAAGGCAACATTGGGAATATAGTTACCAACCCTCTTAGCACACTTGGGCAAAACTTCATCTAGTATATGTGGTTGCTCGAGCCACCTATAACTGCGCTAACATGACTTCCACTCATTCGAGGAAACCTACTTGGGGTACCTCATTCTTGAAACCTTGGCTTAAATATAGTTCTTAACCAAAAAACAGAAGACAAAACACTCTAGCTACCTACTAGTCGAGAAACCTCAAACCAAACACCATCTCGTTTGACTAATGTGACCACACACCTAGTGGGGTCACTGTTCACCCACCTTTTTATATCATTACGTCTGGCATTTAGGGACAAGAAATTATATCACTCAAGTGGGTTTATACTTAAGATTGTAGGCCGAGCCTACCAAATCTGACCCCTTAGCCATCCTAAGATAAGACCCTAAGTTGTCACGTCACGTCCCTCATTAATGACCACTATCCTTCCAACTGGTAAAGTCATTTCCCGCTAAATTATAAGATCCCATGCATTTTATGCAATATATCCCACATTAATGAGGGGGGTACTTATGCATTTAATGCAGTTAATCACATTGAATATCGGCAAGGTTACTCGAGTAACCTTACCTTCATATAAATAGACCAACTAAATAGTTTACAACGAGAAGCATTCTGAACGTCAAACTACTGCCCAGCTTCCTTCACACACGATAACTCCCGTGAGTACATTATTACCACACCCATTTAATACCCCTAACATTGAGCATTAACTGAGATGGAAGATCCTTCCTTGCCTTTATTGTTCCCACGGTGCTTGCTATTTCTCCCTCCGACCAAGCTACTTGTTGGTTCCATCTATTTATTATACATGTTGTGCATTTATGGTGCAGACGTATCATTGAATATAATTCTAAATATTGAATCTCATTGCATCTTTTTCACTTGTGTCCATTATCATTATTTAATACTGTATGGAGTGTTAATCTCGATCTTGATAAGGGGTTACGCCTTACTTGATACTAACTATATTCCAATAACCCACATCTTACATTTGGCTACTCTGCTGGGGAGGTATTCTCTTTTGAAATTTTTTTAGAGGATAACATCGCCAGGATCATTGACTTTCATGCCATACGGCGTGATGAGGAGGTATAACTCTCCATGTTTCCTAAAGGAGTGAGAGTAGCGTGAAGGGAGCCTATTGCATCCACCACCGGTGTAAAGGAAACGGTGAGTGTACAATCAAGAATAGGCCCACAAAAATGAAGGGGCTCATGTATTTATTCGCAAGGTTCATCAAGACTTCAGTGGCCCAAGAAATATTGGGAGTTCCTATAGGAGTAAGCTCTTTCATGACGCCACCAGCAGGAATACCTTCTCCTACTATTACAGGAGGTATTGTTGCGCCCACTTTAGATGGTTTTCTCCCCGCTGCTCCAACAACCTTTGGCATCATTCCTCCCACTACGATCCCTCCTTTAACAACAGGGTTAGCGGATCAAGATCAGGAAATGACTTTGGCAACTCAATCCATGACTGGTGGCATAAAAAAAGTACACCACCTGCTCTAGTGATGCCAGCACTGGTGATAGTGAAACGAACCAGTCCTCCACCAGCCAACTTGGAGGAAATGAAGAAAATGCTACTGAAGTTTGTAGTAGTGTATAAAGGGGGAGATAGTTATTCAATGTATGATGACTGTCGTACTCCATATCGAGAGGGATATAAAAATGAACCCTATCCAATAGGGTATATTCCACCCATCTTCTAGAAGTACACGGGGAAAGGTGTAAACCATAAGGAGCACGTGAAGAGATTCATTAAAAACCTTGGATCCCATTGCAATGACAAAAAGTTGAGGTTGAGGGAATTTTCCAAGTCCCTGATAGACAAAGCATACACGTCGTATTCCCACCTGGCCATAAGTTCTTTTTGGCTGAAGATGAGTTTACACTCACACAGCTAGCACATGAGAAACAGAAGCCGGGGGAAGATGTTGCGGCCTATATTAGGAGGTTTTGTGAGCACTCTCTAGATGTAAGAGGGAAAACACGAGAGGATAAACCCTTACAAGTTTGTGCGTAAGGGATTTTTCCTGAATATATTTACCATTTGATCAACGAAACACGTGAAGGTACGTTCACACCATTCTTGAAAGCAGAGAGGAACATCGCCTTGGTGGTCAAGACCATATTGCCCCCGACTTCCTTGTCAAGCAAGTCCATGGATTTCCTCGGGGAGGAGAGTACCCTCTAGGGTAAATTATGAAGACAATGGGGGTAAGGGGGAAAAGAAGTGGCGACTGAGGAGGCAGAAGAGGTAGAGGCAATAAGAGAATATTTGAAGTCAAGGAAGATCCCCTCGAGCTACCTTGCACAGTGGAACTGAACTTGAACTTATATGACCTTATTATTCGTGACAAGGTCTATAGGACAATCAACGTCAGCACAGTGCAACTTCCCTAAGAAGACAGTGAGAAACCTTATAGTTGTGAACTTCATAACAGAGTCAATTACCCGACCAATGTATGTTTCTCACTAAGAAGGTTGATTGACAATCACGTAAAGAATGGAGACATAAATCTTCCATAATCTAACATGAACGACAATCCTTTACCACCTCACGGGGCCCATATGGCCAGAGCTTTTGATGAAGAGGCTGAACGACTAATGAGAGAGAAGGGTTCGAAGAGAATGACTTTGAATAATGCACTTATGAGTTATCTCAGCTCTAATTAGAAGATGAGGTGGAGAAAGAAGATGAATAAGAAAGAGAAGACTTTGACCCCATCGAGGGACTAAGTAGGCAGATGGGAGCCTTCTCTATAGAGGTAGTAAATGAAGTGATAGCCTATGAAGAGGCTGTATATAGAGACGTAGAAGATGTATATGAGCTAAAGCAGGAACAAATAGACCCATGGATCGAATGTGTGATGGTTGCTCGCTCACCAAAGTTTGTTTGGTTCTTTGATCAGGTTGGTCTCCCCGAGCACTCGTGAATCGAGGTTATGCGAGAAATATTAGAAATTAAGAAGAAAAATTTGGTGCCAAACCTGAAATGGAAAGGTCCTATGGCCAAACTCCTAAGAAGGTACCTCTCCGAAGTAACGTTCTGAGAAACTGACAGACTAATTAGGTACCCCCATAATAGACCCTCGTATGTTACGGTGTCCGTGAATGATTATCTTTTATCTCGTGTCCTATTAGATGGGGGTCATCCATAAACATTATTCCTATTGGGTCCTTTTATACCACTAAATTATCATAGATAAGGATAATGCCACATTCGTTGGCAATTTCGGGATATGACAATCAATCTTCCAAATCTGTGGGGTATGTTAGTGTAGGCATCATAATGGGGAATATCACCTACCGCATAAAATTTCATATAATGAACTGTGAGACATCGTACAAACTTCTAGTTGAAAGTGTATAAATGCACAACCATGGGTTCGTATCCTCCACCTATCATCAATGCGCTAAGGCGAACGTAAAAGGGAAGGAGGTGGTGATTTGAGCGTTTAAAAAATCATTTGCAAAGGAGGAAGTTCATATGATGGATGCTGCCTTTTACACTGATATGATAGAATAATCCATGATGGTATCAAGATATATTGGGGGAATAAGGGTCCCAACCACTCGAGAGAGAGTGCAAGCTCCCGCTTGAACAGTGGCGGCTTACGAAGAAGAGCGTAATTTAGATACAATAAGACCACCTTGTCTATTAAGGCAACTCCGAGACCAAATGACTCCACACATTGATCTAATTGAGCACCAAGTCCAGACTCAGAGCATTCTTAGTAGGCATACTGCGAGAGAGTTGGACGATAACTGCTGGAAGCGCCCCTTTAAAGAAGAGTCCTCTCGATAGTTCAAGAAGGTATTTTTGCCTAATGGGTATGTGAACGGGAAGCTGAATGTCTAGATCATGAGGTTGACCCAATTTATGAATGTTTTCTGGTGTACAACTAAGGGAAGTGTTTGGTGATTGATAATTATAGCTTCCAGGAGTTTGTAGAAGAAATAAAAGAGGAACCTGAGTACATTAAAAACAGACCCAAGCCGTAAGTTTAGGAGTTAGAGAAAATAGACTTATCCAAAGAAGGTGATAATCCTAATCCAATCTTTATCTCGAAGGACCTAGAAGGATTTCCTCGAGAGGATTTGATCAAATTGCTTCTAGAGTTTAAAGATGACTTTGTGTGAAAATACATCGACATGCCTAGGGTAGATCAGGAGGTGAGCTGCCATAAGTTTATTGTCCTGCCATTAGCCATCCCGATAAAGCTGGGCACCTGAACGTATAAAGTAGAGTTGGATATAAACATCAAAGAGGAAGTTCAAAGAATGCTTACAACCGTCTTCATAGTCCCAATTGAGCATCGGATTTTGCTCTCTAGTATTGGGCCTATGGGAAAGAAAGATAAGAAACAGATCAGAATGTGTATGGACTTTATAGACCTGAATATAGCATGCTTAAAAGATAAATTCCCACTACTTTCCATAAATAGCCCGATCAATGCAACTGCGAGCCATGAGATGTATATCTTCATGGATCATTATGTGGGGTACAACCAGATAAATATGAATCCGACCGATGCGGGGAAAACTTCTTTTGAAAATACCTTTAGGAAATTTCATGTACACAGTTATGCCTTTTGTGTTGAAAAATGCAGGAGCCACTTATCAGAGGATAATGATGTCTATTTTCCATGATCTTTTCCATAAGATCGTGGAATTTAATGTTGATAATCTCGTAATTTAATCCAATAAGTAGGAGTCCCACTTAGATGACTTGAGAAGAGTGTTATCTCGATGCAAGAAACAGAAATTAAAGATGAACCCCCTCAAATGCGCGTTCGAAGTGTCGAGGGGGAAATTATTAGGGTTTGTGGTAAATCATCAAGGGGTTCAGATGGACTTGGATAAGCGTTGGTCCATTCTTGATATACTAAGACAAAAGTCAGAAAAGGATATGAAAAGTTTCCTGGGAAAATTATCCTACTTGAGGAGGTTTTTTCCAGGGCTGGATGAGGTAACGCACCCGCTAAGGGAGTTACTGAGAAAGGGTGTGAAGTTTGCATAAAAACCGATGCATCAGGATGCTATGGACAAGATGAAAGAACTCCGTACTTTCCCTCAAATGATGATCCCACTAAAGGAAGGTATATGTTTATGTCTATACCTTACATCGACTGAATGATCTATTAGTGCACTGTTGGCCCAAGAGATGGATGGTGTAGAAAAACCTATATATTACTTTAGTAGAATCATACATGGGCCTGAGGACAGATATACTAGTATCGAGATGCATTATTTATCCCTTATATTTGTAGAACAAAAACTCATGCAATACCTGTTATAATTCATAGTCCATATTATCAGTAGATGTGATCCCATAAAGTTTTTGCTTAATAGAACTGTACTAATAAGAAGGGAAGCCCCCCAATTGTTCTTAATCCTCTCGGTGTATGATCTTAAGTTCATAGTCCCTCGAGATATCAGGATCTAAGATCATGATGATTTTATAGCCATATTCCTATCAGGAATGTTCGAGCCACCCGTAGAGTATCTCCCAGGTGATGATCTTCAAACCAACTTCATATCAATGATCCTGGACGAGTGGAGCATGGAGTTTGACAGTTCCTCAGTCAAAAAGAAAGGGGGTGCTGGGGTCATCCTGAGAAAGAATGGTGAAGAGATTCTATTATCCTTCAAGCTAGAATTTGAATGTTTGAACAACGAAGATGAGTATAAATTATTGGTATTGGGGCTGATCGAGGCCCTCAGAAGAGGTATCCAACTCCTAACAATAAAAGGGGACTCCAACTTGGTGGGGAAAGAGATAACCAGTGAAATTTCTTTAAATCACATGAGTCTAGTGCCTTATCAAATCATCATACAATGGTTACTCGGTAAGTTCAAAGTGGTCAAAATCAAAAGACATCCGTGAATGATGAATGGGCATGCCAATGATTACGCTACCATTGCGCAAAATATTGCCTTTGAGGGGGAGTCAACAGTTGCTCGGTCATAAATAAGACAGCTCCCTCGACTGTGTCGGAGATGTTGCCCACATATGACAAAGATGATTTAAGAGGATAAATAAAAAAAATTGGAAATAGGTGAAGCCCCACTAAGCCTAGTTTATCTGGTGTAGTATTTTATATCCAGGGGAAACTTATATTATAAAGATAAAGGTGGCGTGTTATCCAGATGTGTAGACCCCAAAAAAGATAAGAAGAGACTAACTGAAGTGCACGAAGACAGTTGTGGGACCACTGAGATCAACTTGTATTGAAAGATCCAACGGGCAAGGTCTTTTTGTCCATTGATGAAGCAAGATTCCATGATGATACAAAGAGATTGTCCAAAATGTTGTCTGTTCTACCATGCATCAGAATGCACTTTCATCAATTAATCCCATGACTGGAGGCATCCGTATATGGACTTTCTCATAGATGGAGTAATGACAATAGACAAAAAAGACTCCACAAAGGTGAAAATATGATCACGCATGTATTTTGCCCAAGAAGGGCAGTTGTATCGACGAGGCTATCATGACAGGCCTCTATGGTGCATTTGAGGGGAAGAGGTAGAAGAAGTGCTGAAGAAAGCCCATGATCTCGGACACATCAGAGGAGCCAAACTCTATAAATAACTCATTACCTTGGGATATTACTAGCCTACAATGGAGAAAGACTCGACTTAGTTCATTTGCAAATGAAATGTTTATTAATTGCATGGAAATATGATCCACACTTCTTCTATAGACATGCGTTATCTTACTACACATTTTCCATTTCACACATGGGCATTCGATCTTGTAGGGGAAATAAACCCTTATTTGAGAGGAAAGATTTGGATATTGGTTTCCACTGAATATTTTACCAAATGGACGGAGGCCATACCAATTAAAAGAACCACAGAGGGGGTGGGTGTTCGATTCATGAAAGAGTACATCATCTGCTGATTCGTCATATCAGAGTTTTTTATATCAAATAATGGCACCCCTTTAATGAATAGTGAAGTAAAGGTGCTAACAGAAAAAGTACTCCATCATTTACCACAAGCCTACAGTAGCATACTTGAAGTGCAACGACTTTGGTGAATATTTTGGCAAAAACGTTAGAGGATTTCCCCGGCACATGGGATGAAAAATCCCCAATGTAATTGATGATGCTATAAACAGCACCACCAGATAAGGTGTTGGCAAGCTCAATCAAGTGATAACAATGGTAGCACAGGAGAATACAAGTGTATATGTAGAAGGGGGTGAGGAGAAGAGGATGAACACCAATATGTAAGTGGTTCAGCCAATTAGGCGTACATCCATCGTGCAGGTGAGTGATTAATGTCGCTAAAATAAGTCACTAACGGTCTTGTATACAACCTCTCAACCTTTCTCTCTCTGCTATGTAAATTTATAGAGTTTTATCTAGGGTTGTAATTCTCGAGGCTTTACAATGTTGAGGATGACCTCAATATATAGTGCTTGGGGTGTGTAATGTACCCCCCAAGCATGCAATGTGCATGTGCATGGAGATCCATCCAGTGTAAGGATGACATCTGGTTGATCTCAACAATGTAATGATGACCTCAATATTCCCTCACGTGAGGGAATGATTCAGTTATAACAGATTTTCCACGTGTTCTAAGACAAACATGTGCTCATAGATGTTCGGCTGTCTTTACTTGGTATCAACCTCGGCCTTGATGAGTATGAGGTTTGGTTTTGTTGACCCCTTCCATGTCTGAGAATTATATGATGGCCTTGGATGGTATGCCACCCAAGGTTAGATACCTGGAACATCGGCTAGGGTTGATGTTGTCTTGACACTTGATGCTAAGCCTGCGAGGCTTTGCTGATCTTAGGTGAAACTTATAACGTCGGCTATAACCGATGTTGATGTTGATGCTGATGGATAACCCATGTCCATACTTACCTTGACTGATGCCATCATCGAGATGATACTTGTAATGTCAGCTGTGGACAACCTGATGAATAGCTGACCCCATGAGTCATGCAGACCTCGACTGATGCCCAATCATGGTAATTCTTGCAACGTCAGTTATGGCCGACTTGGTGAAGGTTGACATCGCTGATGGGTAATCCTAAGCTCTTATTACCTCAGCTTTCATACAGGTCGAGGTTAATGTCTCTGATTTTGTGTAATACCCCGTATTTTTATGCTATATTAATTTGGGGATTTATTAAATTTAATGTGAGTTAATTATTTAATAAAAATTCAGAAATTAATTATGTTATAATTATTAATGTGATGAGAGTTAGTAATTAGGGAAAATTTGTTGAATATTACTATTGAGAAAAGTAATATATGATATTGATTATATTGAATGTCACGAGAGAATAAAATGACAATTTTGGAAATTTGAGTCGGGATGCGCCCGTGTCGCATCGGGACTAAGTATTGATAAATAAAAGTGAATATTTTATAAGTCATTCGTATGGTCGTTTTGAGTGCGCCAATGCGTCCGGAAGGGTCGAGATAGTCAAAAAGTGTACCCGGGAGTTTAGTTTGGGTCTCAGGACGTTTTTAGGCCTAATTGGTACCCCGGGAGGGCGTTTTGGACATTTCACCTTTTTGGGTAATTAAACCCACGAAAATTCAAAGGGTTATATCAGATATCTGGATTGTCATCTAGGGTTAGAAACTCTAAACACAAGTGACGGCCATAGGAAAGGAAGGAGAGAGCTCTCAAGGCAAATTCAAGGCCCGAAATCCACCCGTTTGCACCGCAACCACCACCAACGCGTAGATCGCGCAATGAGATACGCAACCACACCAAAAACATCTGCAAATCAAAAGGTCGAAATCCCAGGCAAGTATTTATCTTGCTTATTTCGTTGGTGCAATTTTCATATTAGTTTAGAAATGATTAGGGTTGAAATATATGGAAGAAAACCCAAATTGTGATAGGAATTTTCATGTAGTAAAGACTTAAACCTTATTCTGGAAGTCTTTTGTGATGTAGAAGAATAATCCACGAAATTTTGGTGTAAATAAGAAAGAAATTCTGGGATAAAATAGATTAGAATCATTATTTAGAGATTTCTAGGGTTCTTGAATGTTTAAATGAATTATGGCATGATTAATCCATGTTTAGTGATGTAAATTGACATGCTTTACATTGAAAATACTTAATATGATGATATAAGGTTAGTAGTATCAATTCTGGGATGATTGGGATTAGAAAATATGGAAATTGTTGAAGTTTGGAGATGAAACCCGTAACTACAGAATTTCAGTTTTCGCAGACCTGCTTGATCGATCGATCGAGCCTATATCTTCGATCGATCGAAGGTTCGATCGATCGAGCCCCAGACCTCGATCGATCGAAGGTTCGATCGATCGAGCCCCAGACCTCGATCGATCGACCCCTCCTGGCAGACTCCTATTTCCCTCTTTAGTGAGTTAAATTCAATTTATTTTGAGATAATTCTTGGGCATCGTTAATAAAATGTTTTGGGAGATAGGGAAGACCAGTAGGACATGTGAATAGATTTTGGTACCCTTAATGTCGGGCACAGATTGTATTTTGGGGTAATTACATAAGGGTCGGTGAATGTATGATTTAAAGAGAGAGACACGTAAGAGAGTTACTTTGGTACAGATGTGTATACCTACTAAATTTTATAATTGGGAGGATAGAATCCATGAAGCGTTATGTAATAAGTGGAAAAGTTCCTCAAATTAAAGTAAGATGTGAATGGTTATACATGATAACTATATAATGAGAAATAAATGCAAATGACGTAATTATGGGAATTGAGAATTTACCCATTATTGATATGGTAATATTATTATAGTTATATGATTGTGTATGCATATACTATCTATGTGTGAAAATCATGCCCACGCTACTTGCTATCCCTGAGGTTTCCTCGCTGGGACTGTCTTATCTCGATGGGAGCTTTATGGGGGATATTGACTTGTACCATATAAGATAGATATCCTTGGTACAGGCTATCGGAATGATAGTTCAGACGGTCCTAAGAGATGCGGGTATGTGCTTTCCTCTTAGAGACTTGGAATCTATGTTTCGCCTCATATTGTTTGTGTATAGGTATCCTTGGTACAGGCTATCGCAGTGATAGTTCAGAAGGTCCGAAGAGACTTGGAATCTATACTTCGCCTCAATATTGTTTGAGTATGTGTTAATACAGTTCGAGAGTGATTCCGAATTTGTATTCCCTTAGTATGAGTGATACGGCGATTTGATAGTAGAGTATGCCCGCACCATAGTTTTATTTGGGGTGCTGTTATGATATATATATATATATATATATTTTATGAGTAGTTAATATACATATGAAATTCTGAAATCTGGAACTGCCTACTGTGATTTGAGATGTAGGACATGTTTGATGACTCAAATTGTAAATACTTGTTTGAGAAAGTATAATATGAAATTGGAAAACTTTATTGATTAATAAAGTCAAAATGAGAACTTTGGTTACTAATTGAAATATCCTTTTCAAACAATTGAATCGTGAAATTTTGAATCTTACGAGTAATCTAAGATAAGTTAAATCATTGGGAAGATTAGTGCGATAAATGATAAGACAAACCGTGGGGAAGGTTAGTGCGATAGGTGTGCACATTAGAAGAGAGGTGAGAATTTCTCAAGAGAGTGTCGCACTAATATGTTGTTGCATTGGCCTGTATCAATTTAAATACTTGCTAAACGTATTTTAAATCAAACACACTATCGGGCTTTGACCCGTTTCTTTTTCTCTTTCTCTCTCTTGTATATATATGTATGTATTACATGTGCCCAGCCATAGGGGTGTCTTGCTTAGGATCTCTTGAAAGGAACGTGCTGCAGCTTAGGTCGGAGTTGCAGGCCACTTGCATAGACGACTTCGTTCACTTGATTCCACATCTATCATACTCATTTTTTGGGCATGTGTCGCCCTTTCCACTATTTATCTGTTTCATGGGGACATTTTTATTTCAGTTATTTTTAATACTGTTATTATGGGATTTATTTAGGTATGAATGTTTTACCTTAAGTCTTAAATGTTGGAACTTTGAATGTTGAAGGTTTAAATTAATTGGATTATGTTCCAGGATAATTGTTGTATGATTCTTATTTATTGAAAATGTTGTTACTAATTAAATAAATAAGTTTTTCTTTAAAAATACATTTTGTTTATAAAAGTTAAAAATGGTTTTGACACTTAGCTTAATTAATTAGGGTGTAAATTTGGAAAAGTTTATTTTTACGACAGTGATGCTAAGAATGAACCAACTGTTCGCCTTGATTTAAATTTAATAAAGGAGTGATCGCCCGATATTTAATTAGGCGTGGTGTCACATCTTGAGGTGCACTTTGGTCATATCAACCACCCCGAGCCCTTAGTTACTTGTGTAAATAGGTGACTAAGAGGTATGCATGTCTGAGGCTGTATTTTTTTGTGTGACAATGCCCCGCATGTGCTCTCTATGATTTCTCTCTCTTTAAGAGTTTGATTGCTGCAATGTTTGAGGATACCTATGTTCCCAATCTTTTTCTTCTTATTCTTCATTTATCACTCCATCAGCTATCATTTTAACCTTGCTTCTCCATTTTCAGCCTTATATTTCCATTTCTGCATCTTCCGATGAGGGTTTTAGTTTTTCGGTGACGATTTTAAGACTTTTCGATGGCTCTTTGAATTTTTTGGTGAGCTTGTTCTTGGTTAAAAAGGCTTTCAAAATCCATGTTTGATCTTTATTTTGTATTTGAAAATAGTTGTTTGGTTGTATTTTAGAGTCTTAAGTGTAGGGTCATCTGTCATATGCTCAGGCCTTTGTATAAGCTTATAGAGGAATTCCATTCTCTTAGAGAGAAGACCTTTGAAAAAATTAGGCAGATAGAGCTATCCCAGGAGGAAGCTCATAGGTCTAAGGCCTTCCCCCTCAGACCTATCTTCCTTCCGCCTTTGAAGGTGATATTCCTTGAGTCAGTCGAGGCTGCTGAGCCAGTAGAGGATCCAATAGACCCCGCTCCGATGTCAGAGTCTGAGTCGTCTACCTAAAACCGTATGCCTGTAGACCCTTTCCAAGAGGCAATGGATTATTCCATTAGGCAAGATCAGGTCCCTGATCAGGACGAGGTACAATGTCGTGCCTCTTCCCACAATGGTGCTAGCACCTCACATACTTCTTTTGATGTCGAGATTATTGGGACGAGTGTGGTTGTTCTGCCACCCGTTGATGTTATCCCTCTGTTTGTTGCCACCAGGGCTGAGTTCGCTCAAAGGTTTCCCAATGGTCTCCCTTCAGCTGCCTAGGCTGACGTTACCATGGATAAAGATGAGGGTCATGAGAGAAAAATTAATACCTTAGAGGCAGCCGAGATAGAGAGCACTATCATTGAGTATGACCTCTTAGCCTTTAGGCACCTCTATTCAATAGGTCCCTATATTAAGCTTAGGAGACCTTTCAGAAGTGAGAGGGCCTTTGATGACCGAGATGGGGAGATCTGTGTGTACGAGCACATGTTTAAATTGGGATTACATCTCCCCATCCATCCTTCGATTAGAGCCATACTGTCCCATATCAACCTAGCCCCCTCATAATTATCCCCAATGCTTGGAGGGTGATGAATGGGGCTATTGTCCTTTAGACGGCAGTCCACCACTCGGACCTTCTAGTTAGGGTCTTCATAGGATGCTACATCCCATCCTCTGCTAAAAATCACCCCAGATACTACCACTTCCTAGCTAGGAAGTAAGAAAAGAATATGATGTTGGTTACCCAGACTTCAAACCACAATTGGAAACCACAGTATTTCTTTGCCCCAGGGGAATGGGAATTTGGTCCTTGTGCCACCTCTTCATCATTGGAGACGAGGATACCTCTGAGATGGGGGAAGGTGTCACTTGTTTCCAAGGCCGACCCTGGGCTTAGCCAGGATCACTTACCAGAGGTTAAGGATCTTCAAGATCAAGGGGAGAACGGTTTGTTAGTCAAGTACGAACAATTGATGACCCGCTATTACCTCTCTCAGGCTGGCCTCTGGTAAGTCCTTTGATCGGGCTTCGTAAGTATTATTTTTTTTATAATTTTTACCTCTGAGTTTTCATACCTCTTCTTTACTGACTCAGATGTTTTCTTTTTATAGAAAGCCCAGAAGGCATCTCTGACGATCTCTAGGAGATGTCTGCCCCAAGCCTTATTAAGATGATGAAGAAATAAGGGCATAATGTAGCCCCTCCTCCACCCAAGAAGAACATCGGCACTTCTAAGGTCGACGTTGCAAAGAAGAGGAAGACACCCATTGACTCGGAGGATCAGAGGCCGAGCAAAAACCAAAAGGGAAATCACGCCATCCCGATCTCAACAGATGATTCTCTAGATTCTCGTCAGGCCCAGTTGAAGATCAAAAATAGTTTGATAGGCCATGGTCTAAAGGAAATAAATTCCATTGTCTCTATAATGACCGACGTAGACAAACGTTTCCTACGCTCCCTGGATACCCCCTTGCTGGCCGAGTTTAGCCTTCATAGGTTAATTCTGGTACCAACTTCTATTTTTTACTCTTCCTAAGTGTAACCTTGGCCTAGATGTAGGTTAAAACTTGAACTCATACATCTGACTTTTCATTGTAGGGTATTCTGTCCATGCACCAATTTGTTTATTGGACTATTAGGAAGATGCCCCTTATTGAGAAGGGAAGAGAAGCCCTGAAGGTCCAAGCCTCCTTAAACGCTGAAATTGATCGTCTGAAGGAGCAGTTAAAATAGGCTGACATCATTGACCTTAAGAAAGACCATGAAGCAGCCTTGAAGTCCACAGATGATGCCCTTCAGACCAAAGTTAATACTGCGATCAAAGCCTCACTTGAGGACGCTTCAGAGAAGATCCTTAAATATTATAAGGTCTCTAATGACTTCATCAGCTTCGACTTTGAATACCTTGAAAAAGGTATTAAAGCAACTGGGAAGTGGGCAGCTTCTAAGGAACATGATTCAGGGAGCTTATCTGCCTCAGACTTTACCGGTATAGGCTTTGGCGATCCTCATTTTGCTCAGGCCTAGCAAGAGGTTGAGGAGGAAGGTGTTCTTTTTACAGATACTACTCCTTTGGATGTTACTGAAACATAAGAGGCCATTCATCAGGATAATTCTACAGAGGTGACTAATGTCGGCCAAGGGGACACCATTCCAGCTGTAGATACTTAGGCCTTTCTATGTGAAGCTTTTAATTCATAACTTCTGTTCATTTTTGCCTGTAATTATTTGAACTCTGATGGATATTCAGCACATTTGATTTGTAAATCTGGCTACTTAAATGTAATATCATCTTCTTCAGAGGATTTTATTTCTTTCAATGAATGACTTCTCTTGCATGTTGTTTTAAAGTATGAGGTCACCATAATACGATGTTTACCTCACAAATTTCACCAAACAATGTTTATCCTTATAAATTGTCACCAAATTAATGATGCTTTAAGGTCTGAGGTCACCATAATAAGATGTTCACCCTCATAATTAGGAAGAAATTAATGATGTTTAATGTCTGAGGTCACCTGCATATGATGTTTACCCTCCTAAATATCACCAAATTATGATTTTAAAGGTCTGAGGTCATCAAATTATGATGTTAAAGGTCTGAGGCCACCATATTATGATGTTCACCCTCATAATTTGCACGAAATTAATGATGTTTAAGGTCTGAGATCACCTGCATATGATGTTTACCCTCCAAAATATCACCAAATTGTGATGTTAAAGGTCTGAGGTCATCAAATTATGATGTTAACCTCATACTATGTCACCAAATTATGATGTTAAAGGTCTGAGGCCACCATATTATGATGTTTACCCTCTTAATTTTTCACCAAATTAATGATGTTTAAGGTCTGAGGTCACCAAATTATGATGTTTACCCTTTTAATTGCCAAAAAATTATGATGTTTAAGGTCTGAGGTCACCAAATTATGATGTTAACCACATACTATGTCACCAAATTATGATGTTAAAGGTCCGAGGCCACTATATTATGATGTTATCATAATACTATGAAACCAAATTATGATGTTAAAGGTCTGAGGCGACCATATTATGATGTTTACCCTCTTAATTTTTCACTAAATTAATGATCTTTAAGGTCTGAGGTTACCAAATCATGATGTTTCACCTCATAATTTTGCCACCAAATTATGATGTTTAAGGTCTGAGGTCATCAAATTATGATGTTAACCACATTCTATGTCACCAAATTATGATGTTAAAGGTCTGAGGCCACCATATGATGATGTTTACCCTCTTAATTTTTCGCTAAATTAATGATGTTTAAGGTCTGAGGTCACCAAATCATGATGTTTCACCTCATAATTTTGCCACCAAATTATGATGTTTAAGGTCAGAGGTCATCAAATTATGATGTTAACCACATACTATGTCACCAAATTATGATGTTAAAGGTCTGAGGCCACCATACTATGATGTTATCCTCATACTATGTCACCAAATTATGATGTTAAAGGCCTGAGGCCACCATATTATGATGTTTACCCTCTTAATTTTTCACCAAATTAATGATGTTTAAGGTCCGAGGTCACCAAATCTAGATGTTTCACCTCATAATTTTCCCACCAAATTATTATGTTTAAGGTCTGAGGTCATCAAATTATGATGTTAACCTCATACATTTCACAAAATTAATGATGTTTAAGCATAACGACATAGTATTGACATTGGAACTTCTCTTCTCATTAATATCCTCTTCATAAGATGATACATGTATTAAAAAGAAACAACTGCAACATCATATATAATATTTGTTCAGGTGATCAGCATTCCATGGATTGGAGAAAGGCTCCCCTTCGAGATTTTCTAGCCGATAGGTACCAGGTATAACCTCATCGACTACTTTGTAAGGACCATGCCAGTTTGGGTGGAGCTTATTTTCTTTCTGCAATGTCTTCTTCAACACTAGGTCTTCCACAACTATAGGTCTTGATTTCACCCTTTAATTACAGAACTTTGTTGTTCTATTTTGGTAGGTTGCTTGTCTGATCTCAGCATCTTCCCTTCTCTCTTCAATTAGATCTAGGTTGAGTCTTCTCTCTTAACCATTCTTCTTGAGGTCATAGGTCTGAACTATGTGAGTGGTAAGTCCTACTTCTGTGGGTATGGCGACTTCTGAGCCATGGGCCAACATAAATGGGGTTTCCCCCGTTAATGTACTTGTTGTTGTTCTGTAGTCCCATAACACGGTATTAAACATCTTCTGTCCATATCCCCTAGGTTTCTTCCAACCTCTTCTTAATCCCATAAAGGATTCTTCGGTTCATGACTTTAGTCTGACCATTTTCTCGAGGTCGGCCATGAGAAGAGAAAAACTACTTAATCCTCACTCTCTCACAGTATTTCTCCAAGGAAGCATTCTTGAACTTCATTCCATTATCTAAGATGAGGGTGTTTGTGAGGCCGTATATACATATAATGTTCTTCCAGATAAACTGGAAGTTCTTCTGCTCGGTGATAGTGATCATGGTCTCAGCCTCTACCCACTTGGATAAGTAATCAATTCCTACTATCAAAAATCGATAGTTGTTCGTAACTCTTGGCAATGGTCCCACCAGATCAATACCCCAAATTGTAAATGGCCAAGGTGAGCTAATCCATATCATAGGATGATGAGGTTGGTGAGGGATGGTGGAGAATCTCTAACACTTGTCGCATCTCTTCACATAAGTAGCTGCATCTTTGGCCATGGTCAGGCACCAGTATCCCTGCGTAATTAACCTATTAGCTAAAGGTCTTCCTCCTATGTGACTAGAGCAAGAACCCTCGTGTACATCTTAAAGGATGTGGGGGACCTCTGTAGGCTAGACACATCTGAGGAGAGGTAACAGGAATCCTTTTTTATACATGACCTCTCCTATTATTGAGAACATGGCAGCTCTGTACCTTAACTTTCTCCTTTCCAACTTTGATTCTGGCAGCTATCCATGTCTAATATATCTTATAAGGGGGTCCATCCATGAGTCCACTAGGTTCAATATGAGGCATTTTCTGGCAACCTCTTCTTCCTCAATGGTCGGCTTGAGCAGGATCTCGACTGGTACTCTCGTTCTGATGCCTATCCTTATTGCTGAGGCCAACCTGGCTAGCGCATTGGCTCGACTATTGTCTTGTCGAGGTACCCCCTTCATCTTCACCTATTCGAAGCCTTCTAGCATCGTTCTTACCCTCTTCAGTTATTTGGCCATCTTTTCGTCCTTGGCCTCATATACTCATAGTAATTGGTTGACAACTAAGCTCGAGTCACTGTGAAGTAGGAGTTGGCCAAATCTAAGGGATTTTGCTAAGGAGAGCCCTGCTATCAGTGCCTCATACTCGGACTCATTGTTTGAAGCCTTGAAGTTGAACCTTAGCACATATTCAACATCGATACCATCCGGAGATGACAGTATCAACCCTGTAATGCTTCTACTTTTACAAGAAAACCCATCAATGATGAGGTTCCACACATATTCAATTGAAGAGAAGTTCCCCTCTAACATGATCCTTTGCTTGAAGAGCTATATGTCTTCCTCATTTTCAACTTCTCCTTTTCTAGATCTACTAGATACAACCTCTTGTGGATTTTGGAAGATGTTACTGTTTGATTCATCTATAATCTATGAATTATTCTTAGGCTCAGCTTCCTCCCATGTAAACTCAGCAACAAAGTCTGCGAGCGCCTTTTCGACTAAAGCAATGACTATTCATGATTCCATCATTGAATCATTTCCATAATGGTTCCAAATTAGAGGAATTTTATGGTAAAACTTTGTTTGAAACGATGTGGTATAATGGCCACCCTGGGTTGATACAAAATGTCATACTCCCCTAACTCGATGGCCCAGGTCATCAAACTACCCAACTTCTCGGGCTTTATGGAGGACCTGTCTTAGTGGGGAGTCAGTGAGGATGACCCTATAGTGGTCTTGGAAATAAGACTTCATCTTTCTAGAAGCGTGTATCAAGGCATAGGCTAACTTATCCATTCGAGGATAGTTCTATTTAAACCCTTGAAGAGCCTTAGTATTAAAGTACACCGGCCTCTGCACTCCATCGTCTTCCCGTACTATAGCCGCACTTATATCTAACTCTGAGGGTTCTAGATAGACATACAACTTCTCTCCTAAGATGGGTCGAGATAGGAGCAGAGGAGATTCGAGGTAGGACTTAAGCTCTTTGAAAGCCTTGTCGCATTCCTCATCCCATTCAAAGGCCTTTCTAAGCACTTTGAAAAAAGGAAGACACTTGTCTACAGCTCTGTAGACAAACCTGTTGAGTTCAGCAACTCTTCCAGTTAGCCTCTAAACATCTTTTATAATTCTCGATGTCTTAATTTCAAGCAGAGATTTGATCTTCTCAGGATTGGCCTCTATTCCCCTCTGATTGACGATGAATCCAGGAAACTTTCCTGCTCATACTGCGAAGACACATTTGGCAGGGTTTAAATTCATCCTGTATCAGTCCATAGTGTCAAAATTCCTCTCCAGGTCGACCACGTGAGTGTTGGCCTTCAAGATCTTTGTCAACATGTCATCCACATATACTTCCATGGTCTTACCAATCGGACTCTAGAACATCTTCTTTATAAGATGTTGATAAGTGGCCCCTGCATTCTTCAAGTTGAAGGGCATGACCTCGTAGCAATAGGTCCCCTTGTTGGTTATGAACGTTGTCTTCTCTGAGTCTTCTAGGTCTATAAAAATCTAGTTATACACGGATTAGGCATCCATAATGCTCATGAGCTCATGCCCTGTCGTGGCATCCATCTGATCAATTCTCGAGAAAGGGAAGCTATCTTTTGGGTAAGACTTGTTCAAATCAGTGAAATCTATGTACTTATTCAATTTCTCATTAGCTTTTGGCATGATGATGGCGTTAGATAACCACTCAGGGTATATGACCTCTCTTATGAACTTGGCCTCTTCCAGATTTCTGACCTCTTCCCCGATGATGTCTTACTTTTCCCTAGAGTAAACTCTTCGTCTTTGCTTGATTGGCTTAGTATCTTCTGCCATATTGAGCTTATGACACATAATCTCAGGGTCAGTGCCTGGCTTATCTTCATGGCTCCAGGCGAAGACACTCTGCCTCTTTTTTAAAATCTTTACCATCTTGGACGGTTTTGGGTCTTAAGGTTTTACCAATTTGGACGGTTTTTTTCCAATTAATCCTCATTAAGGATGATGGACTCTACCTCTTCCATGGCCTCTCCCTTTTTCAATTTTGTTTCATCCTTTGGATCAAGTGTATCAATATTATATGTGGTTGTTTCCCTCATATGGGCCTCTCTCTCTTCCATCGAGCTGAAGTAGAATTCTCGTGTCGAGGTCTGGTCACCTTGCACTTCCCCTACCCTATAGGGGATCAGGAATTTTAGCATTTGGTTAACCGTCGACTCCACGGACTCAAATTCCTTGAGGTCTACTCATCCTGTGATAAGGTTATAGGCCGAGAAGACATTTCCATCCATTATGGAAAAAATGATCTTTCGGGTCAACTTCTTAGGCCACTCATCTCCCATTCAAACATCCATCTCATAGATGCCCAACGGATGGACCTTTTCACAGCTAAAGCCAATTAACAGATGGTGATACGGTACGAGCCTAACTCTACTAAGGCCTAGGCTCTTGAAATATGGCCAAAAAATTACATCATCTGAACTTCCCCCATCGACTAGGATTCTCTGCACCCTTATTGTAATTACTAACGGGTCATCGTATGGAGATAAGATACCTTTGAAGTCAAGATGGGAGAATCCAACTATAAGAGTATCCATATCTACGTTCTTTCTCTTCTGCTTAGCCTTTGAAGATGACAGATTCACAACCTCTACTTTGGTTACTGACTTAGCCTCTGCCATATGAGCTTTACGATTGGCTACTTCGGAGCCACCCCTTGCTAGTCCTCCATAGATGGTGTTAACACCAAAGGAGATCATACTAACCCTCTTCACAGGGGCATTGTCATATTTTGGTGGGAGGTCAGGATCATCCTCATCGTCATCATTTGAGTCATCATCTCTTCTTCCTAGGGGGTCTTCTCGACATTAGTCATTTCTCTTCTTTTTAGGGTAATCTCTTCTCCTCTTTGGAGCTTTAACGTTGACATACTTCCTGAGATTTTCAAACTTCAATATCTTCTCAATCTCATCTTTCAAGGCAAAACACTTGTCCGTCATGTGGACGTGGTCTTGGTGGAACTCACACCATAAATTCTTATTCTTCTTTTGCGGAGGGGCCTTCAGCTTCTCCGTCCATCTAAGGGAACGGTCATTTTTTATTTCATTGAGGATGTGTTTGCATCTCATAGTTAGAGGAGTATAGTGTGCAAACTTGTCGTCTGCGGACCTCTTTTTTCTATCTTTCTTCATTTGGAATTTCCCGCTTCTACTTCCATTATCATCCTTATATTTTGCATCCATTGCCTTTTCAACATTCATGACCCTTCCTACAGTTGCTAACAGCTCTTCCATGGACTTCGGAGGGTCTTTAGTAAGCTTCCATAGTAACTTCCCCTTCTGGAGTCCTCCAATGAGGGTTGTCATAGCTATATTTTCTTTGTAATCTTCAACCACCATTTTTTCTTTGTTGAATCTAGGAATGTAGTCTCTTAGGCTGTCATTCTTTCCTTATTTGACGTACAACAGATGACTGGTCTTCTTCTGAGGTCTTACCCTAAAATATAAATTGTGAATAAATCATTCTAACAAGCCCTTAAAGTTCTCAACGGGGTTCTTCAGAAGAGAGGTAAACCAAATATGTGAAGCTGTTGTTAAAGTCCTGGAGAAGGCCTGACACCTCATCTCATTTGGGATTGTGTAAATGTCTACTGCAGACTGGTACATCTTAATATGATGCACAAGGTTGGTACTACCATTATACTTGGGAGACACCGGAGGTGGTTTGAACTTGGAGGGGGTGGGAAATTCACTATCCTTGCCACAAATGGGGAGCCCTTTTTATAGTGGGTCTCTGCTTTTGATAAGGTACCCTGTCGTTTCTTCAAGACATTGAATGGAATCATTCCAAGGATTTGCAATGTCGTCCTGGCCAAGGTTGTCCCCGGCCACCTACTAGGGGTGAACTGAGGGGTCCCCATCCACTGCACAATGTCGGCTATTTACCTCCTCTTGCACCCTATCTCGGCCATGTTGGTGTCGGCCTTGGTGAGGCCTGTGTTCCCCCTTATCCCTTTGTGAGCCTATAACACTTCTAGATCTAGATAACCTCTGCCTTAGGTTATTAACTGGGCCGAGCCTTTTAAAGGCCGACCCTCTTCTCAAGTGATCAAAAGTTGATCCTCTTTGCTGGGCACCCCATCTCTTCTGCCGCCACAACCTATGCTCTGCTGGATAGGATGTACCGTGTTATTTGAAAACTCATACGACTCCTAACAATCTTTTGGAGCATCTTTCGCTTCAATATCATCATACCTATCCTCAGTGCAAGGGTTTCCTTGCCTCCCCAGATGCAAACGTCTAGGGTCAGCAACATCCATCATCCGCTGAGGCATATGTTGGTCCTTTCGCGGTGCCTGGGGTGGTCCCCTGGCTTTAGGGTGGGTTTGAGAAGCCGCCAGAGAAATCATATCCTTTGAGACCTCCGGTGGCCTCATTATATTTTGACTAAGTTGTGCAAATTTTTCTTTCATTGCTTATTGAGTTGTAACCAATGACTTCAAGGCTGCTGCCACCTCAGCCATCTCGAACTGGGGTGGTGCCTGGCTGGAACTGGGTCCTCCAGCACCAGACGGTGGAGGAGCCGGTGGTAACTCCGATGCTATGTGCTGGGGCTAAAGAGATTTTGCAGAAAATATGAGAGCTTAAATACCTTTAAGTACCTCTTTCAATGGTGAGATAGCTTCACACGAAGGGTGAGTCCTGGCTCACCACCAGAGTCTCCGATGAGGTTAAACAACAAAAAAGGAAGAGATAGCTTCTCGTTCCCACAGACGGTGTCAAAATGATGATGTTGTAAATATCACAACCAGATAAGCTGTTGGAAAGCTCAATCAAGTGATAATAATGGCAGCACAAGAGAATACAAGTGTATATGTAGAAGGGGGTGAGGAAAAGAGGATGAACACCAATATATAAGTGGTTCAGCCAATTAGGCCTATGTCCACTATGCAGGTGAGTGAGTAATGTCACTAAAATAAAGCACTAACGGCCATGGATACAACCTCTCAACCATTCTCTCTCCACTATATAAATTGATAGATTTTTAGGTAGGGTTGTAATTCTCTATCCTTTACAATGTTGAGGATGACCTCAATATATAGTGCTTGGGGGTGTAATGTACCCCCCAAGCATGCAATGTGCATGTGCATGGAGATCCAGTGAGTGCAAAGATGACATCTGGCTGATCTTAATTAAGTAATGATGACCACAATATTCCTTCATGTGGAGGTAATGATTCAGTTATAACATATTTGTCCATGTGTTCCAAGCCATACATGTGCGCATAGATGTTCATCCGTCTTTCCTTGCTACCAACCTCAACTTGGATGAGTACGAGTTTTGGTGTTGCTGACCCCTTCCATGTCTGAGAATTACATGATGACCTTAGATGGGATGCCAGCCGAGGTTAGAAACCTGGAACGTCGACCAGGGCCGATGTTGTCTTGACACTTGATGCTGAGCCTGCGAGGCTTTGCTGATCTTAGTTCAAACTTATATCCTTGGTTATGGCGGATGTTGATGTTGATGCTGATGGATAACCCATGTATATACTTACCTTGGATGCTTCCCTCACGGAGATGATACTTGTACCGTCGGTTGTGGCCGGCCTGATGGATAGCTGACTCTATAAGTCATACAGACCTCGGTTGATGTCCAATCATGGTGATACTTGCAACGTCGGTTGTGTCCAACCTGGTGAAGGACGACATCATTGATGGGTAATCCAGAGCTCTTATTTCCTCGGTCGTCATACATGCCGAGGTTAATGTCTCTGATCTGGTAAGTACACTTTGGGCATATCAGTAATATGGTCCTAACGAATAATAAAAAGGAAATCGACGGGTTATACTCCATTTTCCTTAGGTTTAGAGGAAAAATTTATTCTTCCATTTGAGCTCGATGTACCCTCTCCCCGCTATAACTTACAAAGTGATGTGCTCCCTCATAGTCGATGCGTGCAACTTGAAGCACTGGAAGAGCATCGAGACAATGCAGCGAGGCACTTTGAGTTGTATAGAATATAGTTGTCCAGATCTTATGACCAAATGGTAAGGCCAAGGAAGTTCAAAGAAGGGAACCTGGTTCTAAAAGCATACACGCGGCACATGAGGGACTTTTCATTACTAATGTTTCAAGCCAACTGGGAAGGACGCTACATCGTTCAAGAAGCTCATGATTCGGGTTATTGAAAGATATCAAAAGTGGAAGATGATGTTACCTTCAAGGTAAATAACAAGTGGATGAAAACCTACCATGTTTAAATTTATGTTACTTCAGTCTATTGCATCGCATTTTGCTAATACCTGTTCAGGAGGATGTCCTTTGTTTAAGATAGAGTGAAGTAATGTTTACATTGAAAATGTTGGCCCACTATTATTTTGTGTTAGTTATTTTCCTTACTTTGCATTGTGTGACTTACATTAATTTAATACATCAACCAATATTCAAACCAAATAGAAAGGAAGAAACATCAAATGCAATAAATTTTATTTAAATGGGGAAGTGTTGTAATTACATGCCAAAGAAGTCCAAAGCAACAAACTGGTGGACATCCAAAAAAGGGGAAATTAAACAAAGATTTCTTGGGGCTATCTATAACAAAATGAATGTTGGCCGATCCAAGAAGACAATGGTGATGTTGGGGAAGAATTTTCTCAAGTTTACTCTGGTTAGAGATTAGGTCGGACAAATCCTTCTGATGAAGGCCCATCCTTTGCTGAACATTCTCTAAGATTTTCTCCTTCTTGAGAAGTTTAGCCTCTGCCCGAACAACAACTTCATTAGCCTCCTTCAGCCATTTCTTAAATATAATTATCTCGATCTCAAGACTTACAAGATCCTTCGAAATGGATACATGTTATAAATGAGAACTCTACAACCGATTATAGAGAGTAGGTAGGTAAGCTTTCTTGAAGTCATGCTGCAGCTTTACCAACCAAGATAATGAGAAACCATCATTGATAGGCACATTAAACTTCCCCAACGATGACTTAATTGTATCAGGACTGAGTGACTCCAGCGGGGTATTAAAGATCTCCTCCAAAATAATGGTGAGCTCGAGAAGGCGACAAGACATCATCCAATGATTAGGCAGAAGACTGCGTGAAGTGAACATTACAGGAAAACGGACTAAGAGTTGCTTAATCAATGTACGGGGCTCCTCAGTCAGTATATGGGAGAAATTTACAAAAGGTTTCCTTACCACCACTTCAAGGGCTTCCTCAGGGTGGTGTGCACTAAAAATGATATCACTCACGAAAGGGAGTCTTGGGTGTGAAGCACTGTCATTTTTTTAGACCCTAGAAGAACCACCTCACGTACTTCACCAACATTAAGCCCCATTCCTTGAACATATATAATAGGAGACCATCACATATATACGAATTCATCCAAGGTACGGTCCTGCTCAATTATATGAGCGCTAGGCTAAAATCTTGGGTCGCGCGTCGTAGGTTGCTTGACTTATACCTGAAATAAAAGAATTTACCAAGTCAGGAAACAAATATACAAATTGTCTTGTAAATATAAATTCTAAGATCACATGACTTGGCCCGCCTGACCCTCGATTATGGGAGATTTAAAGACCAATATGACTTAGCCCACCTGACCCTCGGTTATGGGAGATTTTAAGTCCAATATGACTTGGCACGATGGGAGGTTCAAAGACCAATATGACCTAGACCTCCTGACTCTCGTCTATGGGATATTTTAAGACCAATATGACTTGGCCCGCTTGACCCTCGGTTATGCAAGATTTTAAAATTTATATGACTTGGCCCACTTGAACCTCGGTTATGGGAGATTCTAAGACCAATATGACTTGGTAAAACTTACAAAGGTTAAATACATGAGATAGATAGAAAAAGAAAGGCAAACCTCTAGATGTTGGTCATCCAAAAACTGACAAGTAGCTATTTATACTACATCTTCTTCCTCAGCCAAAACAGGTGCCACCAAAATTCCTTGTTCTTGGGGGGCAATCACACCCCCTACTTTAGCAACCTCCTACTGTGTTCTTCTCCCCAAACCACAGCAGTAACTTTGACTCACTCCTGACCATGGATTGAAGTCCCAAAAAGTGAACAGGAACATGGTTATAAGAGGGGGTGGGGACTAACGGAGCAACGAGTTCGGGTAAAGATACCTACAAATCACAATGGAGAGAAAGTTGGAATAGCAAGACAATTTACAAATATCTTAGAATAACAACAAGAAAAGATTACCATTGATGACGGAACAACAGGAGCGGGGAACTTATGTACAAATGCAACAATACTTCCGTCAGGAGCTCCTGCCCCAAAACCAGCCTGCTCACGCCAAAAAGCAGGGTCTGGAGAATATCAACTACTTGAATCAATTAAAGTATAAAAGAAAATTGCCCCTAGGGGGAAATTCTAGGTTACTTGTGAAGCTGTAGGGGAAACTATCTCTTTCGATGAAATTTCCTTCGAAACAGGTAAAACTTCGATTAATTTTTCCCACATACTGTCTTCTTCAACATCATCACATGAACTACCTCGTGCACCAACCTGGAAAAAAAGAGTTGGAATAAACTGGATTCACTATTACGAGAGAAAAAGAAAAGATAAGTTAAAGGCTTAAAAGGAGAATAGTAGACATACCTTTTCTTCTTCCAAAACATTCTCTCAAAGCTCATAGTCTTGAGGAAGTGAAGTTGACTTAGAAGGAGAAACCAGCATTCTCAACTTACATCTACGAACAAGGGTAGAATCACCCTCTTCTTCTTCTTCTTCTTCTTCTTCTTCTTCTTCTTCTTCTTCTTCTTCTTCTTCTTCTTCTTTTTCCTCCTCCTCTCCCTCCTCCTCCTCTCCCTCATCTCCTCCTCCTCCTCCTCCTCCTTATCATCATCATCATTATCATCACCTTCACTAATAAATGCATATCTTTTAGACTGCTCTTTTTCACTCACCTTGCCTAATTCCTAGGACACAAGTTTAACCAGACTAACCAACTTCCTCCTCTTACTACCTACAACAGCTGGGGGAATATAGGAAAACCCACGAGAGGCCTTCTGGGCTCACACAAAAGCCCTATCCACCTTGCTAAAATTCTACTAAATTTGACTAAGTCAGTCAAACATCAAGCTAACTTGTTGGGTAATCTTGGGATTGGGATTTTAGATTGGAGGTACTTAATAGGCAATTTTAGGATTCTTTATTGGGGATTTCCTAGTGTCCCTTATAGCCGATCCAATCGTACCAGTACGAGAAGTGTCACCCCCTCTCTAGGCCTAGAAGAACTGGGCAATGGAAACTTCCTTGACTGCAATAGAAGGTTGAGTAGTTTTCTTCCTCTTCATTATTGCTTTATCTACAGGGGAAATTAGAGGCAACTCGGATGGAATAAAAATGTTGTTGGTACTGATAAGCAACATTGAGTTCAAGGTAGGACAATTTCTCAAACCCAACTCCATGGGAGGATATCTTTCAACCTCGGGATAATGGGGGTCCTTAAGAAGATTACTATGGTAACGACCAAGATGGTTCTGCTAGAGTACTATAAGGTACATTATTAATCTACCTGCTCGAGCATCCATACTTGGTATGACAAGGTTAGCGGGGTAATTCACGGAAAGGTTAACAACAGTTGAAGTAAGGAAATTTCTGCATGCAAAGGAAAAATTAGCGAGTTTTTCTCAGGTGAAATGGCTTAACATAGGGTGTCCTTGATCATAGACAAACCACATGGCTATGCTATGTGGGCTATAGGTGGAGTAAAAAGAAGACCATTTAGTGTAGGAAGGCATATAAATAGGGATCAACAATGGGGGACATTATTAGAAGGGAAATTTCAAGCCAACGCCTCATCAATTGGGATGATGGGATGCCCCTTCTTCACGAAGAAATTATTTGGAAAAAATTGATCCACCCCAATGTAGGGGTGAGGTGAATAAGAGATATATGAGGTTTCTTAGAACTCTTGTGGTTCGAAAAAAAATTCGGGGGACTCTGATGGCTATGAACCGGGATAGTTATTGGTCTGGGCATAATATGGAAAATGGGCATATAGGAAGGCTATCAACAATACGTGATTCACATAGTTGGATACATAAAACCTTCTAATGCTCCTGGTTGAGTCTTTTGCTACTCGATCCAACCAAATGTACAACGAACCAAGTGTAAGAGTTATGAGAGGGAGTTTCACACAATTGCCCATGTGAAAGGCCATATTAATCAAGTCCTTTCTTGATCAAACATGGAGATTTCTCGAGAGGAAGATCTTTTATAGCATCACATAGATATAGCCAGCAATCTCAATTTAAGAATCAAACCCCTTTCTAGCCAAAGGTTGCTCGAGTACTTATTTCTCATGAGGGTTTTCTTTTGCTACCTTGTATGCCTTGATCACTGCCTTATCCTCAATGAAATAAAAGTACCTAATTACCTCTGAATAGGTACAATTTTTGTACGTCACCATGCAGTCTTTCATAACTACCTCCAACTCGGCCCTTAAAGCCTTCTCCTTACTAGAAACAACTTCCTCAATGAACGTGTAAAAATCTGTTGCCTCTAACCCAGTATCTCACAGACATCTTCAAAGGTGATGGTAAACTCACCCCCAAGAGGTCAAAAAGGCGTGTGCCCGATGAATCCAATGAGACACAAGTAATTGGAGGCAAGTATTATTCTTTACGTAGGTGAGGTCACCCAGCCAACTGGTGCACAATAGACCAATCAGATCAAGTTGTACAGAATATTTGGAATGTATATGGTCTATTCCAGGGCCTAAACCTTAACAAGAGATTGAGGAGGCCTCAAACTCCACATTTGAGAATGGGAAATCACCACGCTTATCGACTATAGTGCTATTAGGGATATAGGCAAAGTCCTTAGTATCGTCCCCTTCCTCCATCATCAACTTCGCATTTTTTATCGACTCTAGTTCGCTGAGAATGTTTCAGTAGTTGGCCAAAAGCGGTCGAGTTGCCCAAAGTATGGGGCACGATGGTAGCTTACCAACTAGTTCTGGAGAACCTCAGACTTGGGGGAAACACCCCTAGAAGATTGGGTCCTCTTTATGATGGGCTCCATGAGGGGAGTATAGAAGGAGAAAGAAAGAGAGTAAGTTAAAATAAAGGAGGCTAATGGGAAAGGAAAAATCTTCTCTCACAAAAGCTCACTTTGACAAAGAAAACCCAAAGGTATAAATGTGAATTGAAGGCATGTCCCTTTAATAGGGTCAACACAAGCCCCAATAGGACGAAAAAAGGCAATGCTTTGACAAGCGCAATAATGATCGAATGAACTTGCGTGACCAACATGCACGCATAGTAGCGGAGTTCAAGAGTTGTAATGATGGAGTTTCAAGAAGAGACTCGCAAATGATATCATGTGGGGAATATGTACTTACCCCGACACCGTCATGTGTTACAAATGGAAGAATAAATGATAGCCTCAATAAATGAGACATTCTTGTAGTCTTTTCAATATTGGGGAAGATGAAGTGCTTTGCGGGAATTTAAATAAACCCTTCACTTCCCCCAAGGTATCTGTCGCACACAATCATATAGCCCCACTAAATAGAAATATGTTATAAGAAATATCAAAAGATATTTAAAGCACGTGAGGTCGTTCGAAAAATATAGCAAGATATAGCTCATCTATTACTAAACACTTGTTATTTCTTATAAATTAAGTGTCCAAGGATATTGAATACTTCTCGTAGGAAAAGATTAAAGACCACCAAAGAGTTTTGTACACATATTTCTTCATGCAATAAACAAATATCTCTATGAAGGGGAAAATGTAGGGGGAGTCCCGACCAAAGAGTGATTAACTTAGTTAATTAATTTCTTAGAAGATAAAAGACGAAGATCAAGATCACACGAATGAGTTCCCTCAAAGGACCTACCTCAAAGATTCTCCATAGACATGACTCGAAGGATCTACATTAAAGACTCTCCACATATATGGTTCAAATAATCCACCTCGTATATCAAAGTCCCTCGAATGATAATAGTTTTTAATATCAAACAGAATGAAATGTATCATGTACTGTATCTTATATTGTATGTTAACCAAGGATGTTTGGTACCCCTCCAGGGACCATGCCTGACAGGGCATGGGAGGGTTAACATGCCCTATCGAACAACCTCGTCCTAGGTGATGATAGAAGAAATCATCCACTAGTCATTCTCGTACTATCAAACCAAGTGTAAGGTATAATAAAAAGATAGAACTAGTAAAGAGAGAGAGAGAGAAAACACGCAATATAGAGTGTCTCGGCCTCTTAAATAGGCCTACGTGCACTGTGTTTCTCGATTCTCATTATATGTGTTGCATAGCACAATATAATCCATCCTAAAGAGGCGTACAAGTATGAGAATAAAGGAGAGTAAATGGTAGTAATGAAAGTTTTCGGTGTGCCGGAGAGATGGTTGTAATGCCGATGAGTAGTCCCTAAGCTGTATGTTGAAGTTGTGTAGAGAGAATCTGGCAAGGCTTCGCCAGGTATTGTAGAATCTGACCCTACCCACTAATCTCAAGGTGTGGACCTCTATTTATATGAGGATCATGTACTGTTGTTACTGTAATGGATTGGGGTCGTGGGCTGTTAGTGAATAGAATAGGATCGCACCTTATAATATGTTAAATTGGGGTTGCACCCCATGCTGTACAGGCTGCGGCTAGAAATATGGGTGTCGCATCCTGTGGTGATTAGACTTGCGGCCTATAAACTTGTGTTCAGAGAATTCTGCGGTAGGGTGTTGTATTTTCCATATTACTCAGAACCTCGTAGGGACATGACTTGGAGGATTGCGAGCAAGGAAATGTTGGGAATATAGTTACCAACCCTGTTAGCACACTTGGACAAAACTTCATCTAGTATATGTGGTTGCTCGAGCCACCTACAACCGAGCTACTATGACTTCCACTCATTCTCGGGAACCTCCTCTAAGTACCTCATTCTTGTAACCATGGATTAAAGATAATTCTTAACCAACAAACAAAAGACTAAACACTCAAGCTACCTATGAGGCGAGTAACTTCAAACCAAACACAATCTCATTTGACTGATGTTACCACACACCTAGTGGGGTCACTGTTCACCCACTATCTGACGTCATCACGTCTGGCATATAAGAACTCGAAATTAGATCACTTTAGTAGGTTTATCCCTAGGATGACAGGCCTATTCGACCAAATCTAACCCATTAGCCATTCTAAGATAAGCCCCTAAGTTTCCACATCATGTCCCTAATTAATGCCCACCATGCTTCCAACTCGTAAAGAAGTTTCCAGCCAAATTATAAGATCCTATGAATTTGATGCAATATCTCCCACATTAATGAGGGGGTGCTTGTTCATTCAATGCAATTAATCACATTAAATACCAAAAAGGTTAGTCGAGTAAGATTGCCTTCATATAAATAGACCAACTAAATAGTTTACAACGAGAAGCATTCTGAACCTAGAATTGCTACCCAACTTCCTTCATACATGAGATCTCTAGTGAGGACATTATTCCCACACCCATTTAATACCAATATCATTGAGTATTAACTGACCTAGAAGCTCCTACCTTGCCTTTATTGTGCTCAGGGTTCTTTCTATTTCTCCCTCCGACCAAGTTACCTATTGGTCCCATCTATTAATTATTCCGATTCTGTATTTATGGTGAAAACATATCATTTAATATAACTCTAAATATTGAATCTCATTGCCTCGTATTCACCTGTGTCCATTGTCATTATTTAATACCATATGGAGTGTTAATACCGATTTTGATAAGGGGTTAAGCCTCACTTGATGCTAACTATATGTCAGGAACCCACATCTTACATTCTTTACTTTCACTTTTCTTTTGATTCTGGATCTTGGGTTCATGTTGAATTATGTATTTAAGTTTGATTAACTTTTAAAAAAAATTATGCAACTTTATAGATTTTGTATTTTTTTGACAGGGATGATGATTGATATTGTTATAGTTTTTATAGTTTATCTTGCATATTATCTCTTATTTTACTTTTTTTAATATTAAAATTAAATGATGCAACTACTTTTCGATTACCGTAGTCAATCTTATTGAGTTTCTACTTGTGGGGGTTATTGCCCCATAATAAAACCTAGGATTTGTAGAGTAGCCCCAAAAAGATTAGAGTTCAAAATAGTAAAGAATGGAGAAGATGTACGTGGTTCGGACATGAAGTCGGCTTATGTCCAAGAGAAAATGGAGAGATATTGGTTTATTAACATTTAAAGGGGATGGTAACAATTTGAGTGCTAAGGATTCTAGCTAAAACTCCAAGCTATCATGTGCCAGATAAAATGTCCTTAATGTGAGCTAGATCGCCCTTATTTATAGGCCTGGGTATCCTACATTCTTAGACCTCTTTGTATTTATCTTGATCGGGTTAAAGATTCTAATTGATAGAGGTTTTCTAGTTAGTTGACACGATCTCCAATATTTGTTCAAATCTCTAAGATCATTACTCTTCCTTATCCCATTCACCCAACATATGACTCTCACGTGGTTTTCCACATGTTCTCCCACATGACGTCAATTCTGACATACTCCCCTCTGTAATCAATATCCTATAGTACATAGTTACCTCTAAAATATTTGAGCTTAATCAACCTCGAGAATAAGGTTGTGGACATATTTGATCTTCTTAACTTTCCAAAGTCTTTTTTGTTGATACTTGGAGTATGATTTAGCCTAATTTTTAATCATTCCATGTTGTCTCTTTTAAGAGGTTGTGGCCTAATGATTGTATCACAACCAAAAGACATCATTTTTCCACCTTAATTACTTTCTAACCCACCTTAGTCTCTAGACCAATATGTAAACCCTTAAGAGGACCTTGGTTTTCTTATTGTGATTGTGAACTACCCATAACATCCATTAATATTTCTCTTGGGATATTTCTCACATTATGATCTTATTGAGGGAAAAGTCCAATATTAATATATTTATCCTTATCTTATGACATATGATTTCATGGAAAGTACCTTCAAAATCTCATGGATACAAAATATAAAAGGCATCCCACAATTGTAGAAAGTAGATATTTGGAGGTAGGATGTACGCACAAATTATGAAATTAGAATTTTCTTTTCATTGAGATAGAACTTCGAGTGGTAAATCTTTGGCCAAGAATGGACTTAAGGGAAATAAAAAAAAATCCTGGACTAGGTCTCCCCACTATATTGGTGAACCAAAACTATGTTTGGGTTTCTTGGTGTAGCTTTCCTTTATAAGGTCTCGACCTTTATTATATGAAATTGAGGGGACATTGTATTTGTCAATGAACAATACTAGGATAAGAAGTCTGATTATCCTCTCCACCCATTCCTTAAGGAAGATGTAAAAGTGGGTATTATATTTGGGGTCCAAGTAGATTTTGGTAATATAACGGTTGGGTTATGGATTTAAATGGATTTAGGATTGGGTACCGTGCTCCTGTATGACATAATAGGTTGTGTGGAGGTCGGTTTATTTAGTCATGCGTTCAATTGGTCATTTTACCACACTGTGGAGATGTGGGTGACCCAATCCGTCGAACGGTTTGGTTCGCAAATAGATGATGTTGTGACTGCATGGTTATCCCCCATTCTTTTATGTGTGTATGTTTTAAATTTACGAAGTATGGGACTCCTATGAATTTAGTGATTGAGTCACGAGAATGTCAGAAAATGTTGATGCCTTCATGTGGTTCTATGAGACTTATAATAATATGGTATATTCTAGTGATGAACACTTTATTTAAAAGATACTATGTCACATTCTTATGTTAATTATGTGATTATGTGTATCTTATCATTCCAGTGACGTGATTGGAGGTTATACTAATTTATATCCTTTATGTATGTGGTTGGTTACATACCAATATAGTTTCAAGAGCATGCAATGGCTCACATGTTAGTATAGTAGTCAAGACTTTCTAGTTTAGTTATGCCTTGGCTTGGGAAACTCATGTAATTTATTTAAGCTATGATGAGGGGTGAGGTATATTTTGTCGCCAGGTTGGCATGATTATGTAAATGAGTCACATGATTATTAATGCATCAATATAGTAGTTATTTTTGCAACTTTAGGGATCTGACCCAAAATATTATCAAAGTAATTTCAAGGTGTTCATTGGCAGGAGCAGTAGGGTTGAGTAGTTATACTTTCCATTTTTGTGTTTTAGTCATTTTTCATTCCTAGTTTAGATTGTTATTTCATTCAGTTATTTCAGTTCAGACTCTTTTTATTCAGATATTTGTATGGACCATGTTGGTCCATGTTTATTTCTTTCAATTGAGTTTATTTATGGGATTTAAGACGATGATATTTATTTATTAAGGATGTGGAGACTGTCAATTCGTTCATCATTTATTGTTATATTTCATCACATGCTTTTGTTCGTTTAAATTTATTATAGGCTTTTATTTCTATTGCCTTGATTAAGAGAATGATATGATTTAATGTAACACGCCATATCTTCAGCATTGATTCTTGGCCACCTGATACGTAGAAAAGAAAGGGGTGTTACATCGAGATCATATTCCATAAGAATATGCGTCAAAGAGATATTCTAGATTCCGATACCCCAGTGATAAACTTATACATTTTGATTGTATTAGTAAAACAGGTCGGTGGATTTTTACTCCGCTAGAGTGTCATATAAGTTATGTTTGAGTTCAATGAATAAATAAGATGTTGGTGAAAATTTATTTGCAGCAAATTGAAATCCACCAAACAAGTATCAAATACGTAATGAGGGGAATCATATTATGTGTTATCTAACATTTCAAGCAAGGCCTCTCTATTTGAGTAATTTTGATGTAATTAAATTGAAATGTAGTTGTAACTATTTAGTGGAATGAATAATAATTAAATAGAAAAGGAAATAAATTAAGGACTCTAATTTGGGATTTCCATATCTCTGTTGTATGTCAAGTTAATTACTTTTCTTATGTCCCAAGTATAGTTCATATAACAAGTAGCAAGCCCATTAATCTATGGAGACCCTAATTGGCTCAAGCCCACTTATTTACCTATATATATTAGTCTAGGTAAGGGGTATTAACTTCATTAGTCAATTTTAAGGGTTAAAAAGGGTGAAATAAAAACTATTCACATTTTTGTGAGAGATGAGGAAAGAGAAATTTTTTTTCTCTTATTTTACCTCCTTTTCATCTCCAAAAGTTTCCACACACATAGCTTACGTTGGGTGAATTTTATACTAGAAGATCAAAGGTGTTTTGCTCATCCACATAAGGATTAACTATGGTTAATCAAGGACAACATCGTATGTCTCATATTTGTCATAGTTTATATTGTTTTATTTTCTGAAACATGATGAATCAAAGCTCTTGGGGAATACTTTTGTTTATTTCCAATCCCATCAGGTACTAGAGCCCATGGTTAATGATTCGTCATATTTTACGATATCCATTTTTTCCAGGAAGAGAACATAATTGATTGATTTTATGAATATGCATGTCTTGTACTGACATGGTTTTATTGGGTTTTCATGTGTGTTCTTCTATCATGTTCACATAGATGTTGTTATATGTGAAAGGATCTTATAGTGTTTTATCCATAATTATTTTTCTTCTATTTGGTTGTAGAATTAATTTTTATGAAAATCATGTATTTAACGAGATTATGAGGGGATGTAATAGTTTTAATAGTTAATATCCCCAGTTTTGATGGGATTTAATCACGCCGAAGTCTACTTAATATATGACTGTTGTTCATGGAAAATTCTACTTCAGAAAGGATTTTTATTCATGGAAAAGTCTACTTTAGAGAGGACTATTATTCATGGAGACGTCTATTCAGAGAGCACTCTTGTTCTTGGATAAGTCTTCTTCAAATAGGACTCTTGTTAGTGGAGTAGGATACTTGAGAGTGGACTCTAATTAATGAGGAAGTCTACTTCATAGAGGATAATTAATCATGCAGAGGTTTACTTCAGATAAGACTCTTGATCATGAGGAATCTTACTTTAAAGATGACTCTTGATCGTGGAAAGTTCCTCTTCATATAAGACTTTTGTTCTCGATGAATTGTACTTGAAGAGTAACTCTAGGACATGATGAAAAGGGAATTTATTTCCTATATTATTTGTAATTGCATATATTTTTGTTTAATTATATTTCTTCCAGATCTACTCATGTAAATAATTATTGTGTTCTAATTTAACAGTTAATTAGGAACCAACATAATAATATTTCTTATATTTAATAATAAATATAGTGTATATGCCGGTCGATTATACTTAGTGAGTGATTTGGTTCTGTTTCAATCACTAATGATTATGATTTCAATTCTATTATGATTGAACTATTTAAAACCTAGATAGGGAGTTGACATCCTATAGGTAAAGTTGTGTGTAGAATCTTGGTAGGTGATCTTGAATATGGGAATATCTGTGATGGTTTAGGAAGTTGTCTAATAGTTCGAGGAAGATACTTTCGGAATGTATTGAATAGTACCCCAAATGATATTCAAGTGTAGGTGCTAGCTAGATTTGACTTACAAAATCTCATATAGTTTGTAAAGGGTGCATAGATTCTTAATCCAAAGGATTATGAGGATTCAAATGCTAAAACATTATTTCTTTGATTGTTATGGATTTCATTTAATTTATTGAGTTTAAATCTCTACAAGTTTGGCAATCAGTAGGTGAGCATACTTGAGATCATATTTGGTAGGAATCTATACATGGGATATATCATGGATTGTGATACCCCCTTGATAAACTTATAATTTATTTTCACTACCACTAAACCTAATTAGTGGATCATTTTGTAATTCAAAAGAGTGTCAAATAAGTTAAGTTTAAGATCAAGGAATAAAGAATGCCGTTGGAGAAAATCAGTTGGCAGTGAATTAAATTTCACCAAGTGAGTATTGTATGTTTTACATGGGTAATAATATTATGCACTATCTAACTTTGCAAAAAAGACCCCAATATTCATGTAATCATGAGAAAATTAAACTAGATTGCAATTGTAACGATTTAGTGGAATAAATTAAAATTGAACGGAGAATAAAATATATTACGAGATGTAATATGGGATTTTCATACTTCTATCTGGAAAACAATTTAATTATTATTCAATGTTTCCTAGTATAGTCTATTATTCAAGTAGTAATCTCAAACTCTTTTGAAGCCCTATTTGGCCCAAGTCCACTTCAGGTACCTATATATAGGTCTAAGGAAGGAGTTTAAGATGTATACGATTTATTCTTTAAATGCCCCCTACTCAAATTCAATCCTTAAAACTCTTTCCCTTAATGGTGGTTTAGTAAGAAGGCATGGTGATCTTCTTCTAGATATTGATCTCATTTCAAGAAAATTTTCAAAAAGTTCTTTTCAATGGCATGTAGTGTGCCTAACTGTGTATGCTTTAGTGTTCTACATTTGGAAAGAAAGAAATTCAATGATTTTTACTTTGGTAAAGATAGATTATATGGATATTAATCTAGAAGTGAAGAAATTATAAGGTTGTGTTTAAAGAGGTGGAAACATTTTCCAAGAACCCAATCTAATTGGGAATGGTGTCTTGGATGGGGTTTCTTAGAAAACGTACTTATCTAAAAATCATGTATAATTATAATAGTTTCCAATATTTAGGGTTGGGGATTTCATGCAAACACAATAGTAAACAAACCAAATGGGGAGGGGGTTCAAGAAACCATGAAAATAAAAAAGGAATACAGACTTTTAAATAGAGGAGGTGTATTAGAATATGGGTAGGGATATACTGTAAATAATACTAGCGTTCAAAGAGATTTGACCAGAAAGGGTTTTCTTCAGTCTTGTATTATTCAAGGAGGATATACTAAAAATATAAGTGTTTATGAGTATTTAAGTATTATAAAGAGTGTTTGATTAGTTCTTATAGGGTCAATAGGGATTATCTATCATATTTAATCCCGGGTTTAGATCCATCCTCTTTAAGATTTTATTCTTCGGGACCAGTGAGGTTTAATGCCCCAAAATCTTTAAAATGGTTTCCATGTTGATTATTCTATGTTATTGACCCCTTACTTAAGATCAAACTTAGACACTTTACTCAAAAAGTAACGATATGATTTACCTAGTGCCAGTCCTCGATCATAGCTCACAGTCAGTTGCCTCTGCCTGTAGCTCATCCTTTATCACTTGGTAGCCGATTTTGATAGGGTTTTCTTTTCTGAATCTCAGTGAAATGTTTTATGGATTTATTGTTCAGGGTTTCTTCATTATAGGGTGTTTTTGAAGCTCCAATTTAGATGTATTTGGTTTTGCTCATCCTACAGAGAGTGGTAGTTAATCTGAAGAAGTTTTCAATATTGAAGCATGATGTAGGATGGATGGATCAGAGTGGTTTGATTTCTACTTCATTGGGTCTATTCTCTAAGATATTTTCAAGAGATATCAATATACAACATTGATAAGTCACTATTATTGTATTTCTAACCCCATTAATTTCTACATTCTAGCATTCCTGTGTATGATATTTCCGATTCTTATGCTCATTTATTAACTAACCCTCATTTTGGTCGTATGTATATTATGTGTGCCTTATTTAAGTTTTTATAGGTCTCGAGAATGCAAGTGGTGATGTTTGGATATGTTCTAGATAAGTTTCATTGACAGTTGCATCTTCGGGGGCATTTTAGTAAATCCACCACTAGGGTTTTGGTCCCAATATCTTAACGAAATTGTAGACCTCCTTCTTTTCTTAGTGTGGACTCCAATGGTGCATGAATCCAATCCAGAATTAAGAAGTTACAAACAATTTGGTGAAACCTTACGAAAATAAAGAAAAATGGAGAAACCTCATTTTGAAAGCAGGTCGGAATCGATTCGGCCCTTGCCGAATCGATTCGGTTGTGATCAGTGCATCGACTTCCATCATGCAAATCGATTCGGACTCCTATGAATCAATTCGGTTGTACAATTTTTCTTATTTTTGTTTCCTTATTACTAGTATGCCGTTATGAATAGATTTTTGGTTTTTTTATCCTTGGTTTTTCCTTCATTTGAGGAGATATAGTTTACTTGGGATATTTGTTAGATAAAGAAAAACTCTCTTTTCTCTCCTAGGTCAAGACTGTTTATTTCTTTCACGTACATCTAAAGCTTTGATTACTATAAGTTAGTTTTGTTTAATGCAATCTTTGTTCACCCGTATCTTTCTTACTTGCTTTATTAGCTTTAATTTGCATTTAATACCATATCTTGTATTGTTTTGTGTTTAAACTAGATGACTTGTTTAAGTATGTTGTTCCTTTGCATGTGTATCTTAGTTTCCATAATGTGTAGTGAAATTTAAGGTTGAGGATCATAATCCCACCTAGGATTCTTGAAATTCATATTTAGGGTTTGGTTTATAATTGTTCTAATTGAACTTAATAGATGACTTGTTTAAGTATGTTGTTCCATTCCTTGTCATGAAGGGGGTAGCCTTTGATGCTTTACTACAATCCCAACCCATTTTAGCAATAACTAATTAACCCTAATCCTCTATCGATGAGTTTAGTCTCTATATGGTCGATTTTCAAATCTAATTAGTTATGCTCGACTAGAATTAATTTGAATCAAGACCTATCATCTTTTTTAGTGAATGCCTGGTGGGAGAATGATCCTCAATCCCTTTTTTCTCTCTTTAACTCAAGCTTAACTTAGTTCGTGTCAGTACATCTTTGTAGTTGCTTCGATATTTGTTAACTCTACGCATGATAGTTTAGCATTTAATTACTATAACATTTTCAAATAGTAAATCATCTTTTAGACTTTCCTTTTGTGACGTTTAGAGAATCTCCTTTAGCCTAATCTTATTCTTCTAGGATTGTTCAATCCCTGAGGAATACGATCCCGGTCTTTCCTAATTACTACATGTTGTGAAAGATTTGCACTTGAATCATAAACTCTTTAGAGCACACCAAGTTTTTGGCGCTGTTGTTGGGGATTGGAAACAACTTTAGGTTTTAGAATTTCTCTTTACACTCATAGGTTCCCTATGGTCACCGTGACAACAGGATTTCTAAAAATCAATCCAAATCCTATAATTTCAAGATGCGAGTAGTAGCAATCTACATCCTATCCTAGAATCCTCGTCATCTAGCGAACGTTCAGATTATTAGAGATTATCTCAAACTCCTTCCAATTCAATCTCTTCTCATACCGGAGCCAACTCTGAGCCCACGATTATGGCTGATAATGTAAGTGAGAACAGTAGTCAAAGGGAAGACGAACCTCCCTATCGACCCACGAGAGACTTCTTGCAACCAGAGAGGACCACGTCTCCCTAATGTATTATCTTCACTTATAATGCTGCTCAATTCCATTTTCATAATGGAATGATCCAAATTCTTCCAACTTTCCATGGAATGTAAAGTGAGAAACCTTATTTGCAAGTCCGTGAGTTTCAGGAGGTTTGCACTACATTTAGCAATAAAAAATGTCCTCTTGACATAACCCATCTCAAACTCTTCCCGTTTTCCATAAAGGACAAAGCCAAAACATGGCCTTGGTCCTTGGCTCGTAATTCAATAGATAGTTGGCGTGATATGGAAGAACAGTTTTTAAAGAAAATTTTCCCAATGCATCGCACCAACGCTCTAAAAGGTAAAATTTAAACCTTCGCTCAAACCGAGGGCGATACCTTCGACTGATGTTGGGAGAGATTTAATGAGCTACTCCATAAGTTCCCTCATCACGGCTTCAAGAAATGGAGATTAATCTCCTTTTTACATAATGGGATTACCTTAAATGCTAAGCAAATGGTGGAGACGATGTGCTCCAGGTAATTTTTATGACTTCACCCGAATGACACGATGGCACACTTCCAATATTGTGCCGAGACCACCCAAGCTTGGGACACCTCGAACGCTAACAAGGAAAATTTACGTTCATATGTTCCTCCCTCCTGAAGCCATGGTACATATAACCTAGTCGAAGGGGATGATATGTCCTTGAGAGTGTCTCAACTCACTAAGGTCATCAAGGCCATGGATAAGAGGAATTGGTAACCCGCTAATCCTTCTCCATCCCACATAGAAGAGTCGTGTGCCATATGCGACGTCGAAGATCACTCAACGAAGGATTATCCTACAATATCATCTTACAAAGTGATGTTTCATGATCAAGCAAATGTTATGGCCACGTACAAGAAGAATTTTATGACTCCTCTTGGAGAAGGGTACAATCCAATGTGGAGAAACCATCCCAGTTTCTCTTACGGGAAATCCCAACAAGCTCAAAATACACCTCCACCCGATTATCAAAATCCTCCACCGCCTTAAAATTAACAATAACCTTATAATCAACTTCCTCCTCCCCATGTGAAAATTCAAGGTCCCCCTCTGGGACCTAATCCTCCTACTTTACCACCGTATGGACACTTGAATAAAATAAGTCTTGAAGAAGCTCTTCAATACTGCATGACTTCTCAATAATCCACCAATGCTCGGCTTGAAGAGCAAATTTCAAATTTAACTTCGCCATTGAGTATTCAATAAAAGGGAAAATTCCCTTCGCAACCTCAAAGGCTCATTGGGAAACATTGTACAATCGACGGTTCGAATCTGCCTCCCGACCAAGCAAAGGCTATTACCATTCTACGTAGTGGGAAAGTTGTTGATAAATCTATCCCTCCTCCCATCCCCACCATTAGTAAGAAAGTCTCGACCGACCCAATAGAGGCCGAAGACGCTTCCTTAAAAAGATGAGGAGGAACCTTAAGTAGATCTAGAAGTGATTCCCAAGTGTCCGATTCCAGTGCCTTATCACCAAAGGCTCGTTCTTTCTAAAGGAAATGTTAACAATGCGAACATCCTAGAGATGTTCAAATAAGTGAAAATTAACATTCCACTTTTAGATGTTACTAAACAAGATCCCGCTTATGCCAAGTTCTTAAAGGACTTGATCACTGTTAACCAGAAGTTATTTGTGAGCAAGAAAGCATTTTTGGCCAAAATGTTAGCTCGATAATTCAGTCCGAACTACCTCCCAAGTATAAAGTCCCCGGTTGTCCCACTATATCTTGTGTGATATGTAACTTCAAGATCGAGCAATCTTTGATTGACCTAAGCGTGAGTGTGAATTTATTACCATACCATGTATATGAAAAACTCGGTTTAGGAGACCTCAAACCTACTAAGATAGCCCTCCAATTAGCGAATCTCTCTATTAAGGTTTCGAGACAAGTTGTAGAGGATGTCATAATGCAAGTTGACAAATTCTATTTTTCGGTGGACTTTGTTATTTTGTACCCTCATCCGATTTCTCCAAGTAGTAATACTACTCCCATCATCCTTGGTCGCCCTTTCCTCTCAACTTCTAATGCATTAATTAACACTAGGAATGGACAAATAAATCTCATATTTGGAAACATGACTTTGGAGATGAACATTTTCAATGTTGCAAAGAAAATGGGTGATGATGATGATGTCCAGGAAGTTGACCTCATCGAAGAGGTAGTTCAGGAGAATATCGATGCTACTTAGTTCTCAAATCCTTTGGAAGGGTGTTTGGTGAACTCAATTGACTTCGAGAATGAATATTCTCCGTATGTTGAAGAAGTAGAGTTTATGAGTTTTTTTATTAGATGAGGATGAGAGGATTGACGATGTTAATTGGTGTTCCACTTTTGAGGACTTACATCCTCGAGACTCATACGTGGTGCCCTCAGATGTGATATTTCCTAAGCTTGACCTCAAGAAATTGCCCTGCCGAATTATAATATGGATATTTAGGTGATAATGAGATATATCTCATAGTTGTATCATATATCCTTGATGAGGGTCAAGAACTAAAATTAATGGACTTGTTAAGGAGGTATAAGGGTTCTTTCAAGTGGACCACTACAGATTTAAAGGGAATTATCCCTTTAATTTACACTCACAAAATCCATTTAGATGAGGATAAAAATCTCTCCCGTGAGATACAACGTAAGTTAAACCCGATTATGAAAGAAGAGGTGAGAGCGGAGGTCATTAAGATGCTAGATGGAGACATTATATACCCCATATCAGATAGTAAATGGGTGAGTTCGATACATGTAGTTCCTAAGAAATCGGGAGTCACGGTCGTCCAGAATGCGAAGGGAGAATTGATAACCAAACGCACCACCACTGGGTAGCGTGTATGCATAGATTATAGGAAAATGAATTGCATGACCTTAAAAGATCATAACATGTTTTCGGCCACCCTTTTTAATGTTTCCTCGATGGATATAATGGGTATAATCAAATCGATCTTGGTTTTAAGGACCAAGATAAAACAACATTCACATGCCCCTTTGGGACTTTCGCCGACAAACGAATGTCCTTTGGATTGTGTAATGCTCCGGCCAGATTTTAAAGGTGCATGCCAAGTATGTTCATTCATATGGTAGAGAGAGGTTTGGAGGTATTTACGGACAATCTTAGAATTTGGTAACTCCTATGACCATTGCCTTTATATCCTTGAATTTATTTTATTTAGATGTGTGGATACGAATCTTGTACTAAACTGGGAAAAGTGACATTTCATGGTCACAAAAGGGATTGTTTTTGGACACATTGTTTCCTGGGAAGGTATAGAGGTTGATAAGCCTAAGACGGAGGTCATTGCCAATTTACCCACTCCAAAATCCCTCAAAGATGTGATATCATCCCTTGGGCATTACGGTTTTTATAGAAGATTCATAAAGGATTTTAGCTCCATTGCTAGACCTTTATGTAATATCCTCTCTAAGGAGACCCCATTCGAATAGAGTGATGAGTGTCAACTAGATTTTTAGAAGTTAAAAAGCATGGTTACCACCTCTCCCATAATGCAAGCCCCTGACGGGACTTCACCTTTTGAGTTAATGAGTGATGCTAGCGACTTCACTGATGAGGCAATGTTAGGACAAAGGATAGATAAAAAGGCCCGTGTGATTTACTATGCGATTCAAACTCTTAACAGTGCGCAATTCAACTATTTGACCACCGAGAAAGAGTTACTAGAAGTTGTATATGCCTTGGACAAATTCTGAGCCTATTTAGTGGGATATCCCATTGTTTGTTTTACTGATCATGCCACATTAAAATACCTTCTTTCAAAAAAGGACGCCAAGCCGCGCTTGATAAGGTGGGTGCTTTTACTCTAAGAGTTCAATTTGACAATCAAGGATAAAAAGGTAGTAGAGAATGTCATGGTGGACCACTTATTGCGTTTGACATTCGAAGCACCCAAGGATCAACTCCCCATTATTGAGGTCTTTTCGGATGAACAACTTTTCCCCGCTTACTCTCTATCGGGGTTCTCTGACATAGTGAACTACCTCGTGACCTGTTCCATTCCATCCCATTGGACCCCTCAAGAAAAGAGGAAGTTTTTTGTTTGTGTGCGAATGTTTTTCTTCGATGATCCATATTTGTTTGAAATATTCATGTACCAAATCATCTGGAAGTGCATTCCCAATCAAGAGATTAAGAGTGTTATTCAATTCTCCCACTCGCAAGCGTGTGGAGGCCATTTTTTCGAAGAAAACCTATGAAAATATTTTACAATGAGGATTTATTGGCCAACACTCTCCAAGGATGCACACAAATTCTGCATTTCGCGTGAGCATTACCAAAAATTAGGAGCCATAACTCATCGAAACATGATGCCAATGTTCCCCATAATTGACAATGAAGTATTAGACTATTGGGGCATCAATTTCATGGGTCCCTTTACCCCTTCTTTTGGAAATCTTTACATCCTAGTGGTGGTTGATTAGGTCTCTAAGTGGGTTGAATCCATATTGTCAAAGACCAATGATCATTGAGTGGTGCTAAAGTTCCTTGAGGAACACATACTTTCATGCTTTGTAACTCTAAAGGCGATAATTAGCGACGACGGTTTGAATTTTTGCAATGCTCTATTTTTGAACCTTGTGCAAAAGTATGGGCTTGCTCATAACTTTGGAACAACCTAACACCCTCAAACCACTGGCCAAGATGAGTTGGTCAATCGGGATATTAACCATATCCTTGAAAAGACGGTCAATCCTGACCGTAAGGATTGGACTCTGAGACTAACGGACGAGTTATGGTCATACCGCACGGCCTATAAAGCTTCCCTTGGAATGTATCCCTTTAGGATTGCATATGGAATGCCTTGTCATCCTCCTATTGAACTTGAGCATAAGGCCTATTGGTCAATAAAGAAGTTGAACTTCGACTTGGTCAAAGCTAGAAAGAAAATAATGCACTAACTCGATGAGTTGGAGGAGATTCAAAATGATTCGTACGAGAGTGCGAGAATTTATAAGAAACGATTTAAAGAAAAACAAGATAAAATCATATCCCAAAAAACTTTTCGTCCAGACCAAAAAGTCCTTTTATATAATTCCAAGATCCATTTATTTTCCGGAAAGTTGCGATCAAGGTGGACTGGTCCGTTTGTTATAAGGACAGTTTTTCCTCACGGTGCGATTGAGATAGAAGACCCAAAAGATGGGAACCTATTTAAGGTGAATGGTCAACGCCTAAAACCCTTTTCTATAATCATTTGACCCTTCGTGGGAATCAATTTCGTTGTTTGACCCCATTTAAGGGGACGAATAAGACTCTCGGAATCGTGTTTCTGTGTCGAGCAACCCCTATCAAGTGTGGGGTTGCAAAAATTTTGTCCCATAACCATTCTACATCTTCATTGTATCCTTTGGGGTCCTTAGATCCAAGAAATTCCATACCAAGACTTGAATTCCATGACATTGGATGAACAGTTAAGTAGAAAGTTGAAACTTCATTTCCAAATCGATTCACTATCCTGTGAATCGATTCGGCCCTTCTAGTGTGATTTGCCCCAATTTTGCAAATCGATTATCTACACTCCGAATTGATTCACTTGGCAACAGTAAAAATGTAGAAAATTTTCGAATCGATTCGCTACCATGCGAACCGATTTTCCCTCAGAGAGTGAGCCCGGTCATTTTTCGCGAATCAAGGACCGGTCCGTTTGTTGTAAAGACTATTTTTCCTCACGGCACGCTTGAGATAGAAGACCCAAAAGATGGGAAACTATTTAATGTAAATGTTCAACGCCTAAAACCCTTTTCTATAATCATTTGACCATTCGTGGGAATCAATTTCGTTGTTCGACCCCATTTAAGGGGACGAATAGGACTATCGGAATTGTGTTTCTGTGTCGAGAAACCCCTAGCAAGTGTGGGGTTGCAAAAATTTTGTCCCATACCTATTCTAAATCTTCGTTGTATCTGTTAGGGTCCTTAGAGCCAAGAAACTCCATCCCAAGACTTGAAGTCCAATACATTGGATGAACGGTTGAGTAGAAAGTTAAAACTTCATTTGCGAATCGATTCACTATCCTGCGAATCGATTCGGCCCTTCTAGTGTGCTTTGCCCCAATTTTGCGAATCGATTATCTACACTCCGAATTGATTCACTTGGAAACAGTAAAAAAGTAGAAAATTTTTGAATCGATTCGCTACCATGCGAACCGATCCCTTAGGGAGTGAGCCCGGTCATTTTTCACGAATCAAGGACTGGTCCTTTTGTTGTAAAGACTGTTTTTCCTCATGGCGCGATTGAGATAGAAGACCCAAAAGATGGGAACCTATTTAAGTTGAATGGTCAACGCCTAAAACCCTTTTCTATAAGCATTTGACCCTTCGTGGGAATCAATTTCGTTGTTCGACCCCATTTAAGGGGACGAATAGGACTCTCGAAATTGTGTTTCTGTGTCGAGAAACCCCTAGCAAGTGTGGGGTTGCAAAAATTTTGTCCCATACCTATTCTACATCTTCATTGTATCCTTTAGGGTCCTTAGAACCAAGAAATTGCATCCCAAGACTTGAAGTCCCTGACATTGGATGAACAGTTAAGTAGAAAGTTGAAACTTCATTTGAGAATCGACTCACTATCCTGCGAATCGATTCGGCCCTTCTAGTGTGCTTTGCCCCAATTTTTTGAATCGATTATCTACACTCCGAATTGATTCACTTGGCAACATTAAAATAGTAAAAAAATTTCGAATCGATTCGCTACCATGCAAACCGATTTTCCCTTAGAGAGTGAGCCCGATCATTTTTCGCGAATCAAGGATTGGTCCGTTTATTGTAAGGACTATTTTTCCTCACGGCCCGAATGAGATAGAAGACACAAAAGATGAGAACCTATTTAAGGTGAATGGTCAACGCCTAAAACCCTTTTCTATAATCATTTGACCCTTCGTGGGAATAAATTTCGTTGTTCCACCCCATTTGAGGGGACAAATAGGACTCTCAAAATTGTGTTTCTGTGTCTAGCAACCCGTAGCAAGTGTGGAGTTGCAAAAATTTTGTCCCATACCTATTCTACACCTTCATTGTATCCTTTAGGGTCCTTAGAGCTAAGAAATTCCATCCCAAGACTTGAAGTCCATGACATTGGATGAACAGTTAAGTAGAAAGTTGAAACTTCATTTGTGAATCGATTCACTATCCTGCGAATCGATTCGGCCCTTCTAGTGTGCTTTGCCCCAATTTTGCGAATCGATTATCTACACTCCGAATTGATTCACTTGGCAACAGTAAAAAATTAAAAAATTTCTGAATTGATTCGCTACCATGTGAACCAATTTGCCCTTAGAGAGTGAGCCCGGTCATTTTTCGCGAATCAATTCAGCCTTTGTCAAATCGATTCGGCCACCCGTCGTTTCAAAACTACCTACATTCTTTTAACCTCACAATTTCCAATCCCTCCTCACCCTTTGAAGTCCCTCGAATCACTCTTCTTCACCACACTTATCCCTACTCATTTACTCTCAGAATTCTCAAGCATTCTCATTCAAGGTATGAATCCAAACCCTTGTAATGTTGACATCTTATTATATTTTGTGTGCATTGTGTTCAAAAGAGGGTATTGTTAATCCAAAGTCTTATCTTCTACTTATTCAAATAAAAGCTTATTTTATCTACTTATTTCCTACTATATCAAAAAAATACAACTTCTGATTGTTGTTATGCTGATTAAGTTGTGCTTCCTGGGAATTTTCATTGTAACAAATACATTATTCTCCCTAGTTTGAACGCAGTGCACACAGGATTTTCGATAAAATGCCCAATGGGTAGTTTGTGACTAATGCTTTTATATTGGCACTATTTATTGAAAATTGACATCTATTATACCTTAATTGAGTGTGGTGCATGTCGAGTATGCGAATCCGACTATTTTCTTTACATGCACCCTTTAGTTCCTTCTTGATCCTATTTCGCGCTTAAATTGATATTATGCATCACACTAATTGTGTATGTATCGAATTGATTTTTTTGTAGGTTCATTATGTCTCAAAAGCCCACCTCTAATGTTGTGACTGGTCGAACCGGCTTTGAGACCTTCCGTTCAAATGAAGAACGAGACTGGTATAGGGAAAAATTTCCATCTCATTGGGCGATTGCTATTGAGCGCCGAAGGATGCCTAACCACTTTCCTAACTAGGTTAGGAAATTTTTTGAAAGATTCCATTCGGAGAACCACCTTGCTATGGGTGGTGTGATTAATGAGGAGCATGTTAGTAGGTTCTATGCGTCGCTCATCTCTATTAGAGGCAGTACTTATGAGAATCCATATTTCCTAGCCGATTATTTCTGGGCTTTTGGGCGGAGCGAATGACCCGAAGGGTTATAGTTATCAATTTCACGATCCGCTAGTGTTTCTTACCAATGATGTTCTTGTTGCGCGTATGGTTCCTGAGCATGTTTGGGCAGGGGACTCATTCTTGACAAAGCACATGCCCGACTATCACCATTTGGTACACTAGGTGGATGTCAACTCTATTATCCCAACCCAAATGAAGTATGTCCTTCGTTAACCCTAGGCCCACTTCTTGTACCACCTTTTGGATTCCAAGTCCATCGTAAACCTCCCCGCCTTAGTTCTTTAGAGAATGTTGTACCCCACTTACAGTGAGAAGGGATCCACCACTCTCCCTTATGCTCGGCTCAGTTCTAGGATTTGACGTGATGCTCGATGTGAGGTAATTGCTTACGATAAAATTACTAGGCTGCCTTCCATGATAGATGATGATTCCATCAATAAGTGCTTGGGTAAGGATTATTGGGAAAGGAAAAAGTGGTGGATTTGTGAGTAATTGGCTGATGGGATCCCCTCTCACTTTGACCCTCCAATTCCAAATGTCCTGGAGGTTCCTCATCCAGTTCCACCACCTATGGGTCCCATGCAAGAGTTCTCTGTAAGGAGGGATAACTTACATAATCATTTTGTTGCTTTTAGGGACAGTCATGAGATGGAATTTAATGATTTTAGTGGCGCTTACGAGCGGGATTTTTCTATAATAGAACGGGCGCAAATGGATCTATTTACACATCTACACATGGGTGAGGCTGTTGTGCCTCCTTACTTGTTTGATTCAAATCCCCTGTGTCACCCCCAACGTGCTAAGCTCTTCTAATCGCTGTCCCGATTCTTCCTAGGGACCGACCTTTTATCATTAGTTGCAGCTACTTTTGGTTTCATGTTTCTATAATTTTTGTGGTTTTTAAAGTTGTTGGACTGTTATCTTTTTGAGTTCTAAAGTTGTGTAGTGTGGTTGATAGAGTCAATATTGTATTTTATCCTTTTTTCCTTTAATCCACATGTATGCAGCTATATTTTATATTAATGGAAATCCACACACACGCACACACACATACACACATATATATACATACATATATATACATATATATATACATACATATATATATATATATATATACATACATATATATATATATATATATATATACATACATATATATATATATATATATATATACATACATATATATATATATATATATATTATGTATATATTGTTGTTTGTAGTATTGACATGTAGCAGGTATGCTATTGCAGGGTTCTCGAGTTACTCCCTACGGGGTGACTATTTTCTAACCCCTTTTTTCTCTTTTATGCTTACTAACATTAGGGACAATGTTCATTTCAAGTTAGGGGGTATGGATTACATTTCTGATAGCAGTTATTATTTTAGTATTTATTTATTTATTTATTTAAAAAAATTATTTTTCTCCCTTCTTTCCAATGATTATGTACATGATCGCCTCATCCTTTTGTATAGCTATGATGCATGCTTAAAGTTTATGGTTTATTAACCTTTAGTCCGTACATTGTTTTCATTGTGAATAACTTCATAAAATTAAACTATGAAGCTTTGAGCGCATTAGACAAATAATTGTTTATGATTTTGTTTAAAGCGTTTCAAATTCGTTATCATAAGGCACATGCTATACCCTTACAAAACCAAGAATTAAGACTAATCAAATGTGAGCGTAGTATACATATAATCTATCTCTTTCTTGAAAAATGATCTTGTTGATGATCTCATTTTCTTTTCATTGATTGCATATTAATTGAATTATCACTTGAGCATGATTTTCAATGATTTTGAGTCCCGAGAATCATGTGAAACTTTAGGAAAGGGTCCTAGGACTTCTTTGTTGTTACCACATATGACCTTAACCTTACCCTTACATATGTCACTAGTCAACCCTGTTGAGATCTACTATAACCTTTCTTTTCGTTCCAAATCTCCTATCCAACTCCACATTCGAGTTATAAACCCTTACATTGTGTAGTGTGGTTACAATTTAAACAAAAGAAAAGAGAGAAAAGGAAAACAGAATAAAAAAATAAAGAAAACAAAACAAAATAAATGGTTCCAATGTACAAAGAAATAAAAGTCTTACTCTCTTAAATATTTTGCTTATGGAATTTGAATTCAATTCCTTATATTGCCCATTAATTCCATTATCTCGTGTGCCATTCCAGAATACCCTTTTACCTTGTAAATAGACTTTCGCTTCCTAACCCTTGCCTTTCCCAAATTATATTCCCGAAAAGTCCTACTTGATCCTAAGGTAATGTGATTCAAAGGTCGAACATTTGCGATAATCTTTTTAAGTGCATTTCACATTAGTCAATATGAGATATCCTTTCATAATATTGTATTTTCCACTTTTATATATCGTTTTTCACCGATGGCATGTGCACGGATTTGTTTCCTTTTACGATTACTCATTATGCCCGCATGTTCCGTAAGTGTTGCATCCAATTTCTGAGCGTGTTCATTTGTTGAGTGTAACAATAGGAGAGGACTTGAGTATGCATTCTTTAGCGTTTACATGGATTTTGAATGTTTTCCAAATCTAAATTACCACATGTGTCCTCTTATTTCGCATTTCCATGGTTTTAATTTCTATTTAAGTCACTTGTTTAATGCCGATAATTGACGCCTTTAGTGTGAGCTTTGTTCACTTTGTTGATAAATTATGCTTCTTTGATTATTGTTGATGTTCGCATCGGTTTTATTTTTTATCATTGTATGAGTTGACTTGATGTTTTTAGGTATCATTTATGTAAACCCTCACGAGACGACACTCGTCCCCTAGTGCCACCTAGGGGTGTAACGACTTATTACATACGCTAAATGCAATCGTTCGCCCGTGAAAGTGGCAGTTTCCTTCATTGTACATACTTCTCCTATTTTGGTTTTATTTATGGACTTTTTTTCATCATGCTTCATTGCTCAGAACTAGAAATGTATAAGTTAGGGCATGTAATAAGTCACTTTTATTTTTTTTCTAACCCCGTTAATTTGTATATTCTAGCATTCCCGCATGTGATATTCCTAGTTCTTATGATTATTTATTGACTAACACCCATTTTGGTCATATATATATATATACAGATTGTGTGTGCCTTATTTGAGTTTTCATAGGTCCCAGGAATGCAAGTGGTGAAGTTTCGATATGTTCCGGAGAAGTTCCATTGACAATTGCATCTTCGGGGGCATTTTAATAAATTTATAACTTGGGTTTTGGTACCGATATCTTCATAGAAGTTATATTACTCATTCTCATCTTTGTTTGCCATCCAATAGTGCATGAATCCAATCTCCAACGAAGAAGTTACAGGCAATTCGATGAAACCTTGGGCAAATAAAGCAAAAAGAGCAACATCATTTTGAAAGAAGGTCCCAATCGATTCGATCCTTACCGAAATGATTCGGTTATGATTATTGCATCAGCTTCCCTCATGCGAATCGATTCAGACTCCTCTGAATAAATTCGGTTATGCAGATTTGTTTTATTTCTGATTCCTTATTACTAGTTTACCACTATGGATAAATTTTTTATTTTTTTTATCCTTGGTTTTTCCTTCATTTGAAAAGATGCAGTTTACTTGGGATATTTGTTGGACATCGAAGCACTCTCTTCTCTCTCCTAGGATAAGACTATTTATTTATTTCACGTGCATGTAAATCTTTGATTACTACGAGTTAGTTGTGTTTAATGCAATCTTTGTTCACCCATATGTTTCCTACTTGCTTTATTAGGTTTAATTTGCATTTATTACCTTATCTTGTATTGTTGTGTGTTTAAACTGGATGACTTGTTTATGTTGTTCCTTTGCATGTTTAGCTTAGTTTACATGATGGGTAGCTAAATTTAAGGTTGAGGATCATAATCCCATCTAGGATGTTTGAACTTCATATTTAGGGTTTGGTTTATAATTTCTCTAATTTAACTTCATGTCTTGGTATTGGAGTATCCTAGTTTCTTAACTCTTTTTATCATGTAAGGGGTAGTCTTTAATACTTTACTACAACCCCAACCCATGTTAGCAATAACTAGTTAACCTTAACCCTCCATCGATGAGTTTAGTCTCTACATGGTCAATGTTCGGATCTAATTACTTATGATTGATTAGAATTAATTTTAATGAAGACCTATCATCTTTATTAGTGAATCCAAGGTGGGAGAATTATTCTCAATCCCTTTTTATCTCTTGAACTCAATCTTAACTTAGTTCGTGTTGGTACATCTTTGTAGTTGCTTTGATATATGTTAACTCTTTTCTTGATAGTTTAGCATTTAATCACTATCATATTTTCAAAGAGTTAAATCATCTTTTACCCTTTCCTTTTGTGATGTTTAGAGAATCTCATTTAGCCTAATCTTGTTCTCTTAGGAGTGTTTAATCCCTGAGGAATACGATCCAAGTCTTTCCTGGTTACTACTTTTTGCGAAAGATTTGCACTTGAATCATACACTCTTTAGAGCACACCACACAAATCTTTGTGTAGTGGCTTCTAGAGAGTTTTAGAAGAGATTCGGTGTGTGGCTTGTTTTTATCCGCATTTTGTTCATATTTATAGTTCATATTTTTTGGTTTCCATAGTGTAGTTTATGGTCCCTACAGTTTTGGGCCGTGTAGTTTAGTTTGTTGATGTGTTTTATGTTTTGTTTTTTTGGGTTTTTTTCTTTAGGTTGGGATATATGTACTCCTATTTTTTTTTGTTTTAATATATTTACAATCCACAAAAAAATAACTAATAGGAGAGAGTGTGTGTAACAACCTGAATATTTTAACATTAGGGTTTATCACTTCCTAACATTAAATAGAAAACTTATAAAAAAAATCTTAATATAATTCTAAATATGATAGGTTCAAATGAGACATGAGACAATATAGGAATTCAATATTATAAACCTCCAATATAAAACTCATAAGGTTCATCATTAACTACGATAGGGTGAGAGATATCTATACAACTAAACACAAATATAAAATTCATGCCAATATGCAGTCTACTCCACAAAAACCCATCTAAAATGAAATATACATGCTAAGGTCCTATCTCAATAATATATGCCAAAGTCCTGCCTCAAAAGTACATGCTAATTGAATTCAGAATACATAACTCTCGTGACTGAAATATAAAAGATAGTCTCTCAAGGAGATGAATCTAAGTCAATCTCTTATGATTAGATCTGGAAAGGAGAGAATGAAAAATAAGTGCTATCTCAAGAGAGAGTTTATGTGTGTGGACCAACCCTAACACCTGAAAGTTTACCAAGTATAAAATGGGTAAAAATCCAACAAGTCACCAAAGGTACGTAACTCAAAATAAATATATATACAAGTGATAAATCCATAATTGATCTAGTCAATAACGATAACCCACCATATGTCACAGAACCTCACAGTACATTTTAACTTTTTTTCAATTGAAAATAATTTGTTATTAGGAAGGAGAAAAAGCCTCTCCAAAGGCACTTACAAGCACTAAAGTATCGAAAAACTTAAGAAAAATTTTGAAAATTAGAATGAGTAGTAGATGGCCTTAAATTACTCATTAGTTTCATTAATTAATATCTTTAATTAATTAAATGCAACCCTTATCCTTGACCATCTCAAGTAATAATACCCTCTTAAACCTTTGACCTTTCGAAGCTCCAAATTCCCTTGAGCAAGGAAAGAATCTCCCCAACTAACCTTACGCCTCAGAAAAATGCTACGTGGAATCAGAGGCATTGGATGATCCATAGGGAAAGCCATGGTATTGGATCAAACCTTAGTCATGCATCCTCTCCACAAAGAAAGTTATTCATCCCAGAATACTCCCTCAAGAAAGCTTAGAGACCTTAACATTAAGGTCCCATTACAATTTGCATCCTCAAACATCCTCAAACTGAAGGATAATGACCTATACAAGTCACCCATACCTTAATTCTAAGATATGATGATATGTGGTACTTCAGGATTAGTTCCCAGTAACTCCATGATCTTTCTATCACTTTTGGACTCCTGGTAGTTCTTCTATAGGATGTCTGGCAAAGTGGATAGAAAGTAGAACACTATTCCACCTACCATTTGTACTCAATTTCGCATGCATTTTGCATTACCATAAGCATTAAATGAACCTAAAAACCAAGGTACTCCTCTTGTAAATTCTTTACCCAACACTCCACCTTTCTACCAAATCGGAGGACCTCGTAGTTGTCAACTCTATGATATGACAACCCATTCATTCTCTCTTTAAAAGTTCTCCCATAAATAGAAGTCTGTAGAAGGTGAGAAGAAATATATCTCTAGCATCCAAATAGATTTAAAGTATCCAAGCATCACATGAGTTCTATCATTCCAAAATTATTTATACTCCATTCCATACTCCCGACCTACTGCCGAGAGCTTATATTTGTAACTTGGACCAATTCCATTATTTGTACCAGTTGTACATCTTGAAGGAGACCTAAATAGTATATAGGAATACTTTTAGAAGTCATTTAATTACTTTTTAAGGTCCTCGGTATCATTGAAGAAGTCCTCAAGACCTTAGACTCCCTTAACAAATCTCAAGGGGTCTTCTAGACTGTAATACGTAACTACGTTCTATAAACAAGCATAACGCATTTACGTAGTGGACGTAGGACTGTCTCCTTAGGTTCTAACCATTTTAAAACATTATCTCACATTTGTCACTTCTCTCCTCTTACTCGTCTGAGGTCTAGAGGTGAGAACCTGAGGGTCTAAAGTCATTTACGATTTTAACACTCATTAGTTTGGAATTGTTTATGGGAAAGACAAGTTTCTTTTTTTCTCATAAACAAATCTTACTTCGTTTGAGATATCAACCGACGCCATAATGACTTTCATCCACAAAGGAGTAGAAGCTCAGTGATGAGATCTCCCCCTAGGAGGCTTAAGCATGGAATTTCTATAAATGGACACTCTAGATTTATGTAATGAAAATAAAGATTGAAGTGAAGACCTTGTCGAACCTTTAATCACCTTATGTATCGATTCAGAGGATCCAACCGAGGAAGTAAGATTGGGGCCTACCTCAAATCCTCCCTCAAAGAAGAACTTTTCCCGTTCCTGAGGGAAAATAAGGATGTATTCATTGGGAGACACTGCTATATGATCGGGGTGGAGCCTAAAGTCATGGTCCATCACCTAATCGTGGACCCAAATCACAAGATAGTTGGGAAAAAGAAGTGATTCTTTGGCCCATAAAGGAATAACATTGTAGTAGAGGAAGTTGATAAGATCATGGCTTCTAAATTCATCTAAGAGGTCAAGTACCCATAATGGCTCTCCGTTATGGTACTTGTACCCAAAGCTAATAAAAATGGAGAATGTATGTCGATTTCAGTGACCACAACAATGTATACTCGAAGGACTATTATCCCGTACCTCATATTGACACATTGGTATTCTATACAACTGGCAATGAGCTCTTTTCCTTCATGGATTCTTATTCTGGGTATAACAAGACCAGGATGGATTCCATTGATACGAAACCGACATTAGTTATCATAGATACTACCATTATAAAGTTATGCCTTTCGGACAAAAGAATGCAGATGTCACTTATTATTGGGTGTTAAACTCCATTTTCAAAGATCTCATTGGTAATACCATAGAGGTCTAAGTCTTTGACATGCTAGTAAAAATCTTGAAGGCTCAGAACCACATTAATAACCTTAGATACACTTTCGTTGTCCTTTAAAGGAACTAAATGAGCCTCAATCCGAAGTAGTGTACTTTTGGGGTGGCAAAAGGCAAATTCCTTGGGATTATGGTCACTTGACGAGGCATTTAATCCAATCCAGAAATGATCTAAGATGTATTAGATATGAACTCTCAAATAATAGTAAAAAAGGACCAAAGCTTTGCTTAAATAGTCGCTTCCCTCAACTAGTTTGTCTTGAAGGACACATACGAGTGCTTACCTTTCTTCAAAATTTTGAAGAAGGCCTTTGAGTGAACTCTTAAGGTCGAAGAATGTTTTCATATACTCAAGAGGTATTTAGGGTCTACACATCAACTGTCCTGAATGATTGTGGGGGAAGACTCGTACTTATACCAAGTCACCTTACCCACTACTATCAACTCCTACATCATCCAGGAAGAATTTGGGGTGTAATACCTTGTCTACTATCTCAGAAGAGACCTCTAGTAGGACGAGAGAAACTACCCAAGGATGGAGAAACTGGATTTCAGTCTCATCATCTAAGAAAAATGATTGAGGCCCTACTTGAAATCTCACTCTATCGTAGTTCTGATCGATTAGCCCCTCCAATAGGTCCTTCACAATCATGATACCCGAGGAAGACTTGTCTAGTAGTATATATAGCTGGAGGAGTTTGGCATCAGGTATTAACCTCAAACTGCTGTTAAGGAGAAAACCTTAGATGATTTCACTCCATCTTTTTGTTACTTAGAATAAGTGAAAGAATACTCACGAGTTCTAGGTCTAACTATCAGTGGCACCCTAAAATAATAGGCATTCCCTATTCTAGTAGTTAGATCTCAGCCCTCCTACCTGGGTATTGCGTATGGATGGCTCCTTAAATAAATCAACTAATGGGTTTAGACTTCACTTAATAACACCGAAATAAGGTACTATTTATCTTACTCTTAGCTTTAAGTTAAATTCCTATAATAATGAAGAAAAGTATGAAGACTTAGTGGTAGGCTTGTGCCTTTCCATCACTTTAAAAGATCAACTGGTGGAGACAATCATCGATTCTCAGTTGGTGGTCAATCAGGTTCCTAAGGTCTACGGGGCCAAAGGTGAAAGGATGGTAAGGTTTATAGTAATTATACAACACCTCATTAAGAGGATACTTAAGTTTTGAATCACAAGGGTCCCCCTAGTTAAGAACTCAGAGGTAGACCACCTTACATTGTAGGATCATCACATGAGATAGACAAATGAGTCCTAGTTGTCACTCTAGATCAATGAAGCATTGCACAACTATAGATTAATACTACAAAGGTTAATTAGAGCTCAGAGTGGATCACTCCCCTTAAAGCCTACCTCATAAATGGTGAGTTTCCCAAAGACAAGATTTAGTCTGTAAGGGTGAAGTGCACTGCCAACAGTTATATCTTGGAAAATGGTGTGTTATATAAGAATGAATACTTATCAGCACCTCAGATATGTCAGAGCCCATCAAAAGCTGATTACATCCTCAGAGACCTCCATAAAGGTGTATGTTGTGCCCAAAAAGGCCCAAAAATCTTAGTCCATATGGTCTTAGCTTAGGGGTGCTTCTGGCCAATGTTAGGAAATGAGGCTAAGGACATAGTTCAACAATATGACGAGTGCCAAAGAGTTTCTTATGCCCAAAAGAATACAACCAAGAAAATGGATCCGATGTTTAGTCCATAGCCCTTTGCTCAATGGGGTTAGGATTTGGTAGGACCTCTACCACTAAAAAAAGGTCACAATACGTTCTTCATAGTGGACATTAGCTACTTCACCAATTGGGCTGAGGTTAAAAGCTTAGCCACCATCACTGAGAAAAAGACACAACCTTCATCTCGAAGAACATCATCTGTAGGTTTGGCCTACCTAAGACATTATCTCAAATTGTTGGAGTTTTATTCTTAAAACCATATATGATGGTTACTTTTATGTAAAGGTGTGTCAATTAATTTTGAAATAAGAATCATAGTGACGAGAATAACTTATATTTTGTTTGGATATATTATAGACATGTTGGTCAATAGAACTTAGAAGGAATTCTAGTGGTGCGAGCTCGGATTGATCAAAAGGAGATTATAATTTTGGATCTAGCACTATTAAAACGTTCACAACCTAGAAACGGAATTAATAACATATCGAAATGATTGTGATGCAATGCAAGTAGTTTGTCTCAAACTACGAGAACATGTTTAATGGTTTAGGAACTTGTTCGATAGTTCGACACTGGATTGTGATCGGTACATCCTAGGAATGTATTAAATAGTCCCGCCTGTGAGATTTGAGTCTAAGGGATGTCTTGATTAGACTCAGGTAATCTCGCACCATTTGGAAAGGGTGCATAAATTCTTAATCTCGAGAATTATGAGGATTTCAATGCTTGCGCAAATGTCACTTTGATTCCTATGGGTGCGATTTAATTTATATCGGGTTAAATGATCTCCTCATATTAAGTGACAATTGCGTAAATAGTCTTGTGGTCGTAATTCAAAGGAATCCATATCCAGAGGATACCGTGGATTGTGATATCCCCTTGATAGACTTATATATTTTGTTTTCAACAAGTAAAACCCGAATGATGGATTATTTGATAATCCTAGTGGAGTAGAAAATAAGTTAAGTCTGAGAATCAGGGAATTGATTAGATGTTGGTTAAAATTGATTAGTAGTAAATTGATTAGACCAGGTGGGTACTGGAATCTTAAAGAGGGGAATCATATTGTGTACCATATCAACTTTGCAAATAAGACCTCATTATATGAGACTAATTTATGAGATAATTAAATTTAGTTGCAGTCGTGGTTATTTAGTTGAGTTAATTCACGATTAAATAAAGAAACAAAATAATTATCCTAATGTCATTGGTATTTTCAAGTATTTATTTGGAGCTAATTTAATTATTTATCTGGTTAGGTGAAAATTGTAAAAAAAAAAACCAGTTTGGCACATTTTTATGACGAGGCCTATAGTGAAGGGACCATATCTCACTCATAACGAAGGGTTTTCTTCTCAAAAGGTGCCCACACACCTACCTAACTTTGGAGAGGATCACACAGTAGAAGATACAATCTTTACATAAGTTTAATCAAGGTATTGGAGATCCAAAACGAGGCATCTCCATCATTAACAATTCTTTTCTCCACATCGGATCACAATCTGATCCACAAAGGTATTCGATTCTAAATCCTAAGTTTGTTCTCTAAACCTTGTTCTTGTTTCCCTTTCAATACATGATTAATCAAAAATCCATATGAATGAATTTTTTCGCATTTAAAATGTCAATCCCAGGTTGTTTTTCCCAATAATTGGTATCAAAACCCCAATTGAGATTTATTGTGTATTGAAAAAATCCATGTCGTCCAATGAGAAACCCAAATTTAGTTTGTATGAATATGCATAGTTTTGTGTACAGATTCGTACTAACTCTATTTTGTACAGTATTATTACGATCATTCCTTCCACAATGGCATATAAATAGTTGTTTTCAATTATGTGATTGGATCTTATGATGGGTTTATCTATGGTTAAATTTCTATCAATTTTGGTTTTAAATAAATCTTATTTCAGTGGAGATTGTGTGAGGACGAAATATTTTGGTTTTAACTAAATCATATTTCGGTTTGAGTTAGACTTTACATGTTTGCTGTGGCATATTGTTGTTCGTGTACCCCCATCATTTCATTATCCATGTGTCTAAGACATTTTGTCATAGTGATTGATGCTTATAATGATCTTAACCATTTGCTTAATGGTGTTTTTTTAAGTTTATTTGCATTTTGATTTGACTTTGTATATATTCCATCGCACACATGCACAAGCTTATATGAATGTTTGACTTATCATCCATATTTGAGTTTGGTGAGACGTTATCCTCTCAATTTTGTCATCTATGCGCAATTAGACTTCGGAGAAACTGTGCATGTAAGAACCGTTGCCTATGAGGATAAAAATTACTGATATTGAAAAAGTGATGATTGTGCACAGTAAAGGGCTGTGAGAGAAAAATAATCTCGTCGTGATAGCCACTGTTAAAAGATCCCAAGAAAAAATTAAGACAATAAAAGGAAACTTATGCCAAACTGGGGCCGATAGGTTTTCTCCAATGAGAGAAATTAGAACCTCAAAAGATATAGAAAAATAATTTATGAAGATCTAAGGGAGTTTGGATGGACAAAGTACATCGGGATTGCACCATATATCCTAATGTTGCAAAGTCATGTCATGATGCTATTGTTTGTAAAATTGTAAAAAATTCTTGATTTGTGTGCATGTTGTTCGTTTACTTCATTTAGCTCAATATATTAATTGTCACAAATGGCTAAAACTTAGTTTGATGAAACTTAGTTATCCAAGTTGTGATTCATTTGTTTTAGTTCATGCCCATTCATTCCATATCCATGTTTAGGCACATTAATACTATGTTAGCATGTAACTTATGTTTTGATTTTTTTAGTATATTTTGTTATTGTTTCGTATTTCTAGTACTTGTTTTAAGATAATTTTTTCACTGGGTAAAACCTTGCCATTTTTAGAGTTGGAATACAGAGTTTCATAAGTCCTTCAAATGAATTATTCACATCATTCGAATGCCAAGTCCAAGTCATTTGATGACTGGATAGCACGAGCCTAAATAAGAGCTATAGTCAATGTTAGGTATGGTTGTTTCTTCGGACGTAAGATTTTTACTTCGCGGGATGTGCTACTGTTTTGGGTCATTTCTTACAGCGATCGAATGATATGCATAAGTCATTAAAATGACCTGGCATTATCGTTCGAATGACCCAGTCTATTTTTTTAAGCCTTTGTTCTGTTTCAGTGCTTGCTTCGTATATGTATTGTTTTAGTACTTCTGGGATCATTTGGGCAGTTTGTATATAGTTCTATTTGATTATTCATGCTTGATTCATACACTAAATAGTATAATTTAGTCACATTATTTTGCATATTGATGATTTCATTTATGTGACTATTTACTAGGTATGATTTTGGTATCTTCTTAATTAATTTTAGCTGGCTACTCATGTTTTTCTAGATATGATTCATATGATTATTCCCTACTAGATAGGATAATGTTTGTTGATATTTTTCACTTTTTTTCTATTTGAGACAAAAAGGGGGAGTGATAGTATGTGATGTAGGGGGACTTTTGACTGATGAGCACATACGTTTATGTGTTTTGATCATGATCCTTACATATTGGTATCATTGATTTTAGCTATATTGAAAAATGTGTATACAAATTAGTATCATGTGTTTTGCTCACATGCTTAACAAAGGGTTCATTTTACAAATTGATATCATACTGTTTTATATCGTTTGTTCCTCCATACTTCATTAGGTATTTGTCTATTTCGTGTGTTTAGGTATGCTTCAGAGATTCAAAATTTTGCGAATAGATCCCATTCAGATATTTCATACTTCTGGTCCTATATATACTAGAATGTGTCCTATAATTTTTGATTTTATGTTTTATGGGATGAAATTTATGTGACATATAGCTTGAAGTCCTGACTTAGCATTCACTGTTTTAGTTTTGTCTTGGAATAGTCAAAGGGGGAGATTTGTAAGGACAAATTTCAAAGTGTTTCAATTTGTATGTAATTGACTTATTACCTGACCAAACCTATTTGAGACATAGATGGATTTTTACTTGTGAAGTTTCCCACGTAGTCTATGATGTGTTTATTGAAGAAGTAGTGGCAAAGATTAAAAGATATATCATGTCGTATTTATTGGTGCACATTTCACGTCATCATTATGTTTTGATCTTTCAAGTATGAATGCATAATGTTTATGGGACTCCAAAAATGTTTCAAGGATATAATTTTATTTAAAAATGACTTTAAAATGTTTTAACTTCATTTTTACGAAGATAACTTCATTTATTCCGAGGTAAATAAGTTTTAGAGTCGTGTAAATCTTTCCTTTTTGTTATAGAAGATCAAACGACATTTTATTTCGTTCAAACGACATTTTATTTCGATCAAATGACATCTCAGTGTCATTCAAATGATATGGACAAGTCATTCAAATGACATAGCCAAGTTATTAAAACGACATAGGGATGTCGTTTTAATGATGTGCCGAATTTTCTTTTTTATTTAAGGAGATTTTCTCTTAGAATTTTAGAAGTGCAGAACCAAAATACAGAATGGAACAGTTACGTTTTTATGCATTTGTTTTCTAAGGATTCCGAAGCTAAAACCATCCTTAAGTTTTAAAATATTTGAGCTCTCATATACGTATGCTATAGAGATGTTGTTTTCACCATTGGAGTTTGTTCATCCACATTGAATGAGTGGTTTCGTTGGAGTTTTGCGTAAAGAAACGGTGAAGGTCGTGTGTCCAATCGTAGGTGGTTACCAAATCTGTATCGATGGATATCGAGGTACACGTGGACTCATGTGCTATAGACAAGTACGATGGAAGGATTTATACATGGGCATTATGGAGAAGTTAAAGAGAAGAATATCATGAAAGCCTGTGGGGATCAAGTCATTGTGTAAATCTGCCTGTCTTCCTGTGAAATTACCATATCATAGTGATGTCTGGCTTGGTTCGTCCAAGGTTTTTTCCCTTAGAGGTTTCCTCGTACATCTAGCGTTGCTTTTGTGGACCCGATTTATTTTACTTCCTTTAATCACCTTGAATCATGTTTATGATTAAACAAGATAAGATTGGACTTAATTGAAATTGTTTCACAAATTTGTTGCTAACTAGAATTTCAAAAAAGCTTTTTTAAAAGAGAAAAATAGTTTGTCACCTTAAAGAACACATTGAAATAAAAAGGGGCGCACAATACATAATTCAACATGTGCTTAAGACTAACAGGAAAAGTTCATAGGTCCCCCAAAAGACTACAGTGATCAGGTTTAAACAACCATAAAGCATAGTCAAAAGATATCTTCAGAACCAAAAAAGAATAAATGAATCATTGAGATTTTCATCTATAATTCCAAATGGATAGCCTCTAAGAACACATAAATAGACCATTTTCATACAAAAAAACCATTCCTTTACCTTGAGTATAGGAAAAGACATACGAACCCCTTCAAAATTTCAAATTGTTATAAGTCTGGATGTCTCAAACCCTTATAAGGACTTCAAATTACAAAAATTTCAATTTTTTCTAAGTCTAGAGGACCAAGAACATTATAAGGACTTTAAATTACAAGTTGTTTTAGTTTGGCGGTGTCAGACCCTTACCAAGACTCTAAAATTTCAAAATTTCTTAAGTTTAGAGGTCTAGTGGCCCTTTGTGGGACTTCAGGATACACTCTTCATAAATATGGAGGTCGGAGAACCCTTATAAGGATCTCATCAGTCAAAATATCCTACGTTCATAGGTCTTATGACCCTTTGTTGAACTTCAAGTTTGTGTTTTACTCAGTCCGGATGTTTTTGGACAATTTTAAGGACCATGTAGTTTTAAAACATTTAAATCAAAATTGTAAAGCCTAAGGTCTTAAGATCCATTAAAGGTTTTACTTCTCCACATTTAACCCTAAAAAATTTCAAGGCTAAGTGATTGAACATAAATTATAGGATTCCAATCTCACAAAAGCAAAAGAAGCAAAAGTGCTAATGTTTTAAGGATCAACTCCTTGCCATAAAATCGCAGTCCCAACTTCTTCAAAATGCGCATCTTGCTTTATTAAGAAATCTTGGAGGATAGGGGTATACTATATACATGTCCAACCTCAAATATCTCAAGAAATGCATAAAACTCCCTAGCAAAGAAAAAAAAATTATCATACGTTGTAAAAGACTGACAAAAACTTTCATTAAAAATTAAGGATTGTGGAATTACATCGCCCATGACCAACCAATGGTTCAAGAAAAAAATATAAAAGAGATAATCAAGGCTTGAGACTTTGGGATCCTTAGAAGTTTCACTTTCTGGCAGCAGCAGAGATGTCTTCTTTAGGTTTCCGATGGTTTACCTCATCATCTGAGCTCTCTCAACCTAGCCCAACTACTCATCAAGTCGCCCAAATTATTTTTCATAGGGGAATAACGTCTGAACCTTTGTATGGAGGCATTAAATCTGAAGATGTAATTTAGGAAGAGGAACTTCTTGAAGGTCTCAAAACTAAGATACACGTTCAAATTGTTCCCAATAGTATAGTGGATTTCCTATATATAGGGGAATAAACCAAGAAAACCCTAACATGTTCTTTCTGAAGAACCTTTATCTTGGAGGTCTGTTCCCCATTCACGATAGTAAGCTCTCGAACTAACTGTTTTAAAAGTTCCATTTCATCGTAAGTATGAATATGTCTTCCCTGTAAGTATACAAACCTAATCCTTCTAGACCATAAGAGTCTATGTCATCCCCAAAAGCTCAATATGTGTAAGGACAAGAAGTTTCTCTACCTCTGCCAAGGAGTCTCTTGCAAAAGCCATTAGGGAAGAACTGTCCCTCGGATTCTTCGTATCGTATCCAAAATTTTATCTTTCTCTTAAACAACGAGATTAGAACCTAGAGATTACTTATCCTTCCTCAGGATGTTTGTCTCCACCCTCAGATCATTAATGGTCTCATCCAATTCCATCTAGGTAAGGATCCATCCCTTCCCTATCTTAATAACTATGTTCCACCCTTTACTTGCTTTAAGTGTGTCAGCCGAAAAGGCCTCAATGAAGTGCTAACACTATAAGAAGACCAGGACAAAGGGAAAAATAACTAAAGGAAAACTAGATTAACTAGGAAGATACCTTCCATAATAGGTGGATCAGCTTTTTAACATTGACATAGGTCTCCTGAGTCCTCAATTTGGCCGCAACATAGGGGAAAATCATCTTAGCCCTTAAATGGAGCATAAGAGTTCAACTCCTCAACTGAAGGAGCTCGGGAATACCTCTCATTAGTATCCATCCCCTCTTAATGGCTAAGGGTCTCAGTATCTCACTTTAGTTCCTCCCTTTAGTCATAAAAGAGCACATTCTCTTTTCCTTAGTTATTTGAGACAAGGGGATGTAAGTCCCCCGGAACAGAAGAATAAGCTTAGGCCTCCCTAGCGGTTCCATCTTCCCCAAAACGGCTTACAATAAGGGAGGTCTTTGATTGTAGATCCATATAAGGCCTCCTTAGCCAGTTTAACTAATGTGTTGTAAGTGTGTTAATTTTCAACTTCTTAATAATATGGGACCTCTTCCCCATTGTAACACCCTGCCCGTCCGGGGAGAGCAAACGGAGCACCACTGTCCATAAAACTAAACTAATCCACAAATAACGAGGTATAGAGCATCTAAATCCCCCAATAAAACAAGAAATCACTATTCTCATCTTCAATTTAATACAACAAATCTCTCGAAATAATTACAACAATCCAAATATCTCGAAAATAAAATAAATCTCCAAATGCTCTATATATCAAAATAAATACAAGTCTTCTCATCTCTTGTATTAAAAATTCTTCCCAAATAATCCTCGCTAAAATCATCTCAATTGGTCCATAGCACTCAAATCCGTGCTTACCTGCCAACTAAGAAAAAGATGGGGAAGTACACAATATGACAGGAATATGCTCAACAAAGATGTTAGCGATGAACAAAGCGCAACAATACGACTACGAATACTCAAATCAAATAATGCAAATCTCAATAGCATTTTATCAATAAATTTCTCAACAACACATTAACCGGAGTCACCAGGCCTCACCATACCGTGCCATACTTTATCAAGTATCTAGAAAAGGAGTCTTGACGGGTGTCCAACATCAGTGCCATATTAAAATCTCATGACAGCGTGCTCAAAACAACATGAATAATACCTCATGAATGAAAATAATTCCTACAATTATTTTTCCAGATTTCCAAGAATTTAACAATTCAAAATATGAGTTCAATTAACAAGAATTCAACGGAATAAACACTCGCGAGATTTCAGAAGCATATTGTGTAAAACCCCATACCTCAAAATCATCAAATGAATCAACATGAATCATCACATAATTTCAGTCTCAAAATCTAATCACACCATCCCGTTCTTCTCGCGAAAATAATTAAATCTCGTTCTAGCCCAAACTCGAGAAAACACAAAATAAGCCTTATAATCTAAGGTTGAAATCTTCAATAAGTTTGGGGCTATGGTTTCTATATGAAAGGGAGTAATTTTGGATAGGTCTTTTGGTTAAAAAGCTTGAGAAAAAGTGATTTGAAAAGCCAAGACACAAATTTGTTGATATATAAAGGATTAAGTGTTTGATTAAGAAAAGAGTTCTAATGAGATACAAACACTAAAAAATTTATTTCGGACGATCGGGCCGTTGGTATCACTTGAAATTCTAGTATGTTGTAGCGAACGGTGAGATAGGACTGCTGACAAAAATTCAGGTTGATCGGACGGTCGGATTACTAAAAATATTATTTTTACTAGAAAGTTTTATGTTCCGAGGACTCTTAGAGAGTTTTATGTTTTGAGGACTCTTCTAAATAATAAAAATTCAATTAAAGCTCCATTTTAATTCCAATTTCGAAACCGTTTGAAATTCTCGCCTTTAAAATAATAACCAATATATTTTAGCAACAAAAATAATTTTTTCTCAAAATTTATTTTTCCTCTTAATTTCGAAAATACCCCAAAAATTACGCGGGTTGTTACATACTTCCCTACTAGCAAAGAATTTCGTCCTCGAAATTATACGAAGCATACACATAAACACTTAAATCTCACAAAAAGAAAATAAGGCTCACATATGCCTACCCGTAGAATGCCATAATTGGGCGCCCATACACCCAATTCTACGCGCACCTACCCCACGAGTAACAAAATAATATATATTGCCTATATACATACACATAACTATGAAAATAATGGCGTACCACATGCTCTCAAAACCCCCCACTCGATCCTATATCCGAAAGTCATTAAAATTATAACATCGTCAAATTAAATCTCAACATCAAAAATCGATACATACGGTACCTAACATCTGTACTAAAATCTCCAAAATAATTATCGTCTCCAAAATCCATTCTAAGGATCCCCACATCAAGCTTACTAATTCTAAACTCAATGTCTACAACATCCTTAACTCAAAACTTCACATCTCCAAGAAACGCATCTAACATGTATTCTAGACCCTCTACCTTAAGAAGTACGAATCATCAAAGAGAATTAAAGATCGGCAACACGGAAGCTAAACGGACTCATAACCTATGATACCTAAGACCATGCTCTAATACCATCTATCAGAGCATCTAAATCCCACAATAAAACAAGAAACCACTATTCTCATCTTCAATTTAATACAACAAATATCTCGAAATAATTACAACAATCCAACTATCTCGAAAATAAAATAAATCTCCAAATGCTCTATACATCAAAATAAATACAAATCTTCTCGTCTCTTGTATTAAAAATTCTTCCCAAATAATCCTCACTAAAATCATCTCAATTGGTCCATAGCACTCAAATCCGTGCTTACCTGCCAACTAAGAAAAAGATGGGGAAGTACACAATATGACAGGAATATGCTCAACAAAGATGTTAGCGATGAACAAAGCGCAACAATACGACTACGAATACTCAAATCAAATAATGCAAATCTCAATAGCATTTTATCAATAAATTTCTCAACAACACATTAACCGGAGTCACCAGGCCTCACCATACCGTGCCATACTTTATCAAGTATCTAGAAAAGGAGTCTTGGCGGGTGCCCAACATCAGTGCCATATTAAAATCTCATGACAGCGTGCTCAAAACAACATGAATAATACCTCATGAATGAAAATAATTCCTACAATTATTTTTCCAGATTTCCAAGAATTTAACAATTCAAAATATGAGTTCAATTAACAAGAATTCAACGGAATAAACACTCGCGAGATTTCAGGAGCATATTGTGTAAAACCCCATACCTCAAAATCATCAAATGAATCAACATGAATAATCACATAATTTCAGTCTCAAAATCTAATCACACCATCCCGTTCTTCTCGCGAAAATAATCAAATCTCGTTCTAGCCCAAACTCGAGAAAACACAAAATAAGCCTTATAATCTAAGGTTGAAATCTTGAATAAGTTTGGGGCTATTGTTTGTATATGAAAGGGAGTAATTTTACAGAGGTCTTTTGGTTAAAAAGCTTGAGAAAAAGTGATTTGAAAAGCCAAGCCACGAATTTGTTGATATATAAAGGATTAAGTGTTTGATTAAGAAAAGAGTTCTAATGAGATACAAACACTAAAAAATTTATTCCGGACGATCGGGCCGTTGGAATTGCTTGAAATTTTATTATGTTGTAGCGAACGGCGAGACAGGACTGCTGACAAAAATTCAACTTGATCGGACAGTCGGATTTCTAAAAATATTATTTTTACTAGAAAGTTTTATGTTTCGAGGACTCTTAGAGAGTTTTATGTTTTGAGGACTCTTCTAAATAATAAAAATTCAATTAAAGCTCCATTTTAATTCCGATTTCGAAACCATTTGAAATTCTCTCCTTTAAAAATAATAACCAACATATTTGAGCAATAAAAGTAATTTTATCTCAAAATTTATTTTTCCTCTTAATTTCGAAAATATCCCAAAAATTACGCGGGTTGTTACACCCATGATAGGAACAACCTTGGTGGAGATATCCTTAGCAATCTGCCTCATCATCCTTCTTTCTTCCCATCTAAAGTAGTAAGACAAAAAAGTATTTGGCCATTAAAATAATCGGGGTAAGGTATAAAAATCAATAAAAAGGGAAATAGCAAAGTCAACCCCTTAATCAACTAGTCTCCTTCTTCATCAGAATCCAATAGAATGACCACGTCAACCACATAAGGAAGAGTAGATTAACCCTATGCTTTATCTTATTTATGTAAGGCCTTTGGGACCTTAGACACCAACTTGGGGATAATTTTATTCTTACGAGAGACCTCATCCAGAGGCCCAAACCCCAACACTTCCCTCACCATGATCTTAGGGGAGAAAGGGTGACTCCTAAAGTGGAAAGCTCGGGCTTCGGTCCTAGCCTTATATAAAAGAGGCACTTAGCTATGAAAAATGTCTCAAAGAGGATGGAGGCTAGTTTCAAGTCCTTCTTCATCTTTTCCCTTTCCTAACCAGATGGCTCAAAGACCACTGGAAACAAAGTAAAAGGATTATAATGACTCGTACAAAAGTCAAATCCAAAAAATAAATCCAAATCCTAAAAGGGGATAAAGGCCCACACAGATCTGGGGGAGTACACTACAAAGTGGGGAAACTCATTGGATCATTAAGACCAGTGGTGGCCCAAGCACCATACACAAAGAAGTAATTATCCGTCTAATTCTTGAGGGAAATATTCCCATCCCAAGTAAAGGCCGCATTAGCCTTTAGAGAAAGGTATTTCAACCCCTTATATTTTGGCTTACTCTGTTTTTGAATTCGGTACAACTCGAAGAATTAGGCCAATATCACGTTACACTGATCCTCTGTAGCCTCCATAAAGGACAAAATTGTGGCCATTAATGATCACCGAGAATTAGACACCATTTGAGAATAATCAATTCCAATAGCTCTTAAGATCCTTAGCACTAACAGAGGTAAGAGGAATCTGGTTGCATATTTCAAGAAACATTTATTAAAGTAAACATACCTTGGGATCAAGGAGCTATCCCTTTCATAAGGCTTAGAAACCCTCAAAGTTATTCATTTAGGTATTTGGTAAATCCTCTTGATATTCACTAGGTCCTAATCGATAATTCGACTGGTGGAATAGGACCCACGAATAAAGTTGGGGTCATCCACCCTTAGATATGTGTCCTCAAAAGTTCAAACGGTCCACTTTTTAGGAAAATGAAGGATAATAAGAAGGTGCCGACAGATTAGGTCCATGTATGAAGGACTTCAGAAGGGAAAATATACATCTTCGACAAAAGTGGACATAAAATGCAATAGATTTTAGTTAAGAAGATCTAGACAACGGGGTACGGAAATTTTTTTCTCGAAAGGATGGCGGTCTATTCTCTTCAGTCCCATTAATGCTCTTAAGAACTTAAATGCTTGTTCCTAATGCCACAACAGATATTTAAGTAGTAAATTATAGCCTTTCCCCTAAGGATAAGTGTTTCGCTTTGAAATTCATCAAAACAAACATCAGGCGGATATTGATGAAACCCTCTCAATCCTTTGACCTTCCATAGGAATAAATTCCCTTCGGCAAGTAAAGGGGCTCCCCATCTAACCTCAGACCTCAGACAAATGGTATGTGGAATTAGGGACCTCATATGCTTTAGAGAGAAAACCATGGTACTGTAGAAAATCTTGGTCACATGCCCTATTCCCAAAGAATGGTATTCATCCCAATATACTCCCTCCAGTAAGCTTAGAGACCTCAACATCAAGGTCCAGTTACAATTTGTTCCCTCAACTGACCGTAGATTGAGGGATAATAACCTTTGTAGGTCACCCATACCTCGATCTTAGGATGTTATAACACATGGTACTTCATGATTAGTTCCTGGTAACTCCACAATCTCTCCAACCCTTTCGAACCTATGACATATCTCCTACTGGATGTCCAGCAGAGCAGGTAGAAAGTTAAACTCTATTACATCTAGTACTCCTACTCAATTCCTCTTACATTGAGTGTTCCCGTCAACATTTGATGCAACCAATGACCAAGGTACCTCTCTTGTAAATACTTTATCCAACACTCCGCCTTCCTACTAACCCTAATGGACCTTATAGCTATCAACTCTATGATATGGAAACCCACTCATTATCTCTCCAAGATTTCTCCTATAAATAGAATTCTATAGATGGTGAATAGGTATCGATACCTAGTATCTAAATAGATTAAGACAATCCCATTATCATACTCATACGAGTTCTATCATTCCACACATGTTTATACTCCATTCCCTACTCCCAACCGACTGTTAAGAGATTATATTTATAGCTTGGAAAAGTTCCACTATTTTTACCAGTTGTACACCTTGCAATATTCCTAAAATAGTACATATGCATCCGTGGAGAAATGAATCAGTTACTTCCAAGATCATATGTATCGTTGACGAAGGTTGTAAGACCTCATAATTCCTTGACCAAAACTTAAGGGGTCTTCTAGACTGTATTACCCAACTATAATCTAATAAGCATTCATAACTTGATTTTACAGTTGATATATGACCATCTCTTGAGGTCCGAATAACCTTTAAACTTTGTTTCATACTTGACACTCTTCTATTCTTACCCGTCTGAGTTCTATAAGAGAGTACCTGTGGGTCTAAAGGCACTTATGATTTTAACACTCATCATCAAGAAGATCCAATATGTGTACATAAATTTGTTACATATGCCATCACCACCTATTATTTTCATGGTTGGAAATGTCCATAAAATCGTGCGACGTACATTTAAAACCCATCCCACAACTAGTCACCACCTGGTATTTGCATAGCCATAAGTATACACATAAATAATACGTGTAATGAAACAAAATGTGCATACATTTAATCCATATACTATCCAATGCACATACAATCACGCCAACTGGGTACCACCTTGTGATAGCCTATTGGAGACAAGGAACATTTGTTGTGATGCCCATATAAAACTGTGCTACCCGGGCACACCCACATAAGAGTATTCTCTCTCGGCACACACCCATAATCGCCATACATCATTTATCTCTATTGAAAGTTAGTAACATTATTATTCCATTAATGTTCCATGTTTCACATCTAACTTATCACTTATCATCATATTATTACTTTACATTTAACCCCACCCTTCGGGTTATTCTAATTAAATCCCTAAACCAAACGTTACGTCATTTAATTAAGGACTAAAGGTAATCTTGAATCACTCAAGATGATATATCTCATCCATGACTACTCATACGTCTAAATGATAAATAGTAGAGATATGTTAATTAAGGATTCAAAATTTATCACTCTTACCCATCTCTAAACTCCATTTGTGGGATGTCTCATAGATGAATTCTACAACCCCCTCCCCCCCGATATGCTTCTGTTTAGATAGGGTAGTCGTTAAGATAATATATAGTTAATAATAAATTAAGGTCTCAAACAAATTATATAACCAACTTCCATATCCGATAATATTTGTCCAACATATGACAAGAACAACTACAAACCAATAAGAAAGTATCGACTCTCGAGAGTTGAACATGGTCATGATTTAGAACCAGTATTCGTTGCTGCGTATCGATGACTTGATCGATCACTTGAGAGGAGTATCCTTCTTGAAATATGTCTTTAAGACCATATTTTTTATCAGATAAGGGTCTTACGAGTTTAGGGATATGTCGTTTGGGCGAACCAATGCACCATTAGTTTTCATAGATCTCATGAACCGAGTGTTTGGGGATTTCATGGGTCAGTTGATCGGTGTATTTATTATCAAATAAAGGGAGAGAACACAAAGAATATTTATAGGGTTCTTCAGAGTCTGCGGGACGATCAGTTGTACGTCAAGTTCGAGAAGTGTGGCTTTTGGTTGTGGGAGGTGCAATTCTTAGGTCACATACTCTGTGAGAGGGGGAATTCTGGTGATCCGAGTAAGGTGTCATCGGTTAGGGAGTGGGGCTATCCCACGACACCAATAGAGGTTCATAGTTTTTTGGGGTTAGAAGCTTACCACCGCTAATTTATTCAAGGATTTTTGAAGATTCCGGGACCTATGACGAACTTCACTCATAAGGGCGTACCTTTTGTTTAGGATCATCACTGTCAGTTAGCCTTGGATGAGCTAAAGTACAAGTTGACTTCAACACTAGTGATTTCATTCCCTAGGGTAGGAGTAGAGTACTTTTTATTTACCGATGCATCCTTACAAGGACTGAGAGGAGTCCTACAATAAGAACTATACCAAACATGATTTGGAGTTAGCAACAGTTGCTTTTTCCTTAAGGATTTGGAGGCACTACTTACTGGGGGCGAAGTTTCGATTGTTCATAGACCATAACTCATTGAAATATCTTTTCACATAGAAGATGTTGAATACGAGGCAGCGTAGATGGCTTCAGTTTGTAAAGTATTATTAGTTCGATATTCCGCATCATCTAGAAAAGGCTAAGGTGGTAGTAAATGCGTAGAGACATATTCTTGTGGGGCAGTTGACAACAGTTTGTATGGAAAAGTGGGATAAGCTTAGCTTAGAGGAGCAGGTAGTCCGAGCCTATATGTAATTGATGATTGATCTTTTAGTCAGGTGCATATTGAATTTTATGGAAGGAATTCCTATATTAGGTTGAACAATGTAATACCCCTTGGATATCTAGTATTATTTATTATCAATTGTGCTAATACAATATTAAATGAGAATAATAATTACTTGTGAATGATGGTAATACTAAATGCATAATTTTTTTTAGATTTAAATGTTACATAAGTTTGGGACTATATGATATTAATTAATTAAAGCAGTGGCATTAATTATGTGTAGTTACTCATACAATATTTAGTGATGTATTTTATATTATGCTGAGAGATATTATCATTTTGACCGGACTCTATGGTGGTACAAAACCCTAAAGAGGTATTTTTAGTGTTTCATACTAGGCTTTCAAGGATAGGTATACCTTAGGGATAAGTTTTGAGATATTTTGGGAAGCGTTTTGGAATCACACGGGGGTTCAAAATTATGCCTTTTATGGATCTGCCGGATTAAGGGTAAAAAAGTTGTGTTAACACTCATTAATTAATTACTTAAACTCAAAATACGAACCCTAGAAACATGATATATTTGGGATAATAAAGTAATGATTTTGGGGAAGAACTAGGAGAACACAAGAGGGAGAATTAAGTTAGAACCTTTAACCTTCTTATTCAGGCAATAAACATCTCACTATAATTTATTATAACATGTAATTTGTTTATGTTTTGATTGATATCAAGAAATTATTTGCGATTAAAAACTTGTTAGGAATCCGGTCAACTAGTTCATCTTGTAGTATCTTAGGCTAATGTTGATTTAAGGTTTTGTTTCGGTAAATCCACAATAAATATGATATTATTTCGAATTGATGTTTAAACCCCAAGAAATATTATATTAACATGTTTAAGGTAAAATTTAAAGATGATTAATGTATTTAGAAGTTAATTTGGTGATTAAAATACCCATTAATGATGATACCTGAATATATTATTTAGACATGTTAAAATTCATTATTTTCACTTCTATTATGATTAATATTTGTTGGATTATGATAGTATAATGTTATACTTCGATTTAGTAATGTTTAATGGTGATCTAGATTTTTTCAGGGAAGCTATGGAGATTGGATAGTCATTAATAAAGGATCTATTACTTAAGGATTCAAAGTTAAAGGTTAGGGATGAAAAGGGAACAACAAAACTGCGTCTCTTTAGGTGAAGCACACCATGGTCCATGCCCGCAGATTTTCCCACTGTATAATGCCTAGGCTGACCGTAGTTGCATCGATTTAAGTCACACCCATGGGTCTGAATAAATGGGTTTGCAGGTTGGGTTGGCTATTTGTATTTTATCTGGGTTTGGTTATTAATTATATTTATTAAAGACTTAGGGAATTCACTTGATAATATTGAGTTGGACTTACAGTTTTAAACTTGCCTATAAACTAAACATTTGAACAAGAATAAGGATACACAAGCATTGCCACAATATTTATTATATGTATTGTTCTTGTAAATTTGTCTATTGGATGTAAACATATCATATATAATATTTGGATAGGAGGAATATATCAATGAGTGGTTTTCATTTAAATAAATTTTGGCACTGGGTACCGCATTTCCTATTTATGTAGAAATCTATGAGGGGGTCAATGTTTTAATCCTACATATAGTTGGTTACCATCTCACAATGTGGAGATTTGGATATTATTTGATCCATTGGATGGTTTGGTTTGTGACTAGGTGATGGTGTTATTGCGTAAAAATCCCCCCACTCTTTTTTATGTGCATGTTCTAAATCTAAGTTAGGTACACGATTCCTACAGATTTACCAATAAAGGTAAGAGAATGTCCCCACAGATTGAAGCCTTTGTGTGCATACGTGATATGGCCATGTTATGTGAAGACAATTTATCATGTTATTTTACCTATTATGATACCTCGTCTATATTAATCTTCGGGTGATATGCGTGGGGATTGTAATCTTGATTTAAAGATGGGTTACGCTATAATATAGTTGAGGATAACATGTGACATCTGGTTTGATATTCTTGGAATTAGGAATTGTACTTTGTAATTTTAGTTTGGTTTGTGGATCCCATAATAGATTATTTCACTTATATTGAGGGTTGAGGTATCTTTTTTATGTGGGTGATGATGGGTTGGCATGATTACATAACCGAGCCAAATGTTATTACTGCATCAATATAGTAAGTTATTTTTTGCAACTTTCGGGCTCTGCCCCATTTGTTAATTAAAAGTCTTTTTCTATGTATTCCTAAGCATGCAAAGGAGGGTTGGGTAGTCAGACTTGCCTTCTTCAATTTCCAATATTTTGATTCCTATTTTAGGATGTTTTTTCATCTCAGTATACTAATTTATATACTTTAATCATAGATTTACTATGAAGCCACAATGGTTCCAAAGTTATTTTTATATGGTTTAGAGAATATTAATTATTTGATGCAGTTGTAGATACTTATTATTATTGTGGTTTACATCTGAGTCTGTTTATATTATATCAGTTCTTCATCTTATATTTCGTGTTGCATGGATGGTTTGCATTATATTTTTACTGTTTTACTTAATCATTGATGCTGATAGTGATATAAAATATTTGACATGCCTAATTTTTGGCGTATTGAAATGGCCGCCCCACATGTGGAAAAGAAGGGGTGTTATAGTTTCTTAGTGAAATCCAAAAATGATCATTGAATGACACATATTATAGGATCACACTATCCTCGAAAATTCTAAGAACCAAGAAAATGAAATTTGGTCAAACGACATTGTTCCGACATTCTATATCATTTTATACACAAAAAACACAAAAATAAATAACTTTTTGCATTTTTATGATTTTAAAAAAGAAAGAAAAATATTTTTGGTTTTCTCAAAGTTTTTTAAACATAAACATCTTTTCATATTTTCAAAAAATATAAAACTGAAAAAAAAAACTATGATACACTCTAGGAAGGATAAAAAAGAACAAACATGAAAAAATTGAATCCTAACTTAGAGGTGATAAGTACGACTCACTCGAAAGGGTAAACTAAACGAGAGTCAAAACCCTCATCCATAACTCTAATAACCACTTATTCTTCTTATTTATTATTTTCTTCATACCTTTATTACTAGGAAGGGTACTAATCATTCTCTCTAATTCACCTATAGGAAATTGGGATGATCGAACCATGTACACAACACGTTCGTGGAGTTTGTAGAAATATTCATTCAAATGTGGATGAACTTACCCACTTTGCACAAGCTAATGTAAATAGTCTTTAAGTTGACCCTTCTCTTGAAATTTACGAAAAATTATGGCTGTGAAGGATCCACCTTCTTTTTCTTGGGTGAGATTCTTGGAGGAGACGAGGATATGTATTTGTTAACCCTTTGACAAATATGATTTATTTGTTTGGATTCGACTCTTGTACACAATAATTACTGAGACTGTTTTTCCTATGAGAATTGAGATGGTTCAAGGCTCATATTCTTTAAATTCTCAAAATATATTTTAAGTTCAACTTTCACCTTCTTATACTTAATTAAGTATTTATTCAGCATCTCGTATTTCCCTCTAGCACCTGATGTGTATGCGACAACTTAAGGTCAACCGTTTGCACGATACTAAACTTTTCATGAAAGAGATAAATATCTTTCTACCCACTTTCAACTTCTTAATGAGAGTAACTTCACGATCCTCTTACATAAATTTTGTGTGCTTCAATTCCCTCAAATAACGTATCATACTATCATACAAACCTGAACCTTCTAGCCCATAAAAATCTATGTCATCTCAAAAAGCTCAATTTGTGTAAGGGCATGAAGTTTCTCTACATTTTCCAAGGAGTATCTTGCAAAAACCATTAGGGTACCATTATCCCTCAGATTTTTCACATCCAAAATTTATCTTTCTCTTAAATAACGAGATGAGACCCTAAAGATTCCTTCTCCTTCCTAAGGATATATGTATCCACCCTCAAATATTTGATGGTCTGATATAATTCCATCTAGGTAAGGATCTATCCCTTACACATCTCAATAACTCTATTCTACCCGTTATTTGCATGAAGGGTGTCAGCAAAAAATGCCTCGATCAAGTGATGAGACTACAAGAAAATAAGGGAATAAAAGGTAAAAGAAGTAAAAGAAAAGTACATTAACTTTGAAGACATCTTCTCTAATGGGTGGATCATCACCTCAACACTGACAGAGGTCTCTTGAGTCCTCGGCTTGGCCACAACATAGTGGAAAATGATCTTGGCCCTTAAATAGAGCATAAGAGTTCAACTTCTGAACTGAAGGAGGTCAGGAATACCTCTCATCAGTATACATCCCCTCTTAATGGCTAAGGGTCTCAGTATCCCTCTTTAGGTCCTTCCCCTATTCATAAAAATCACATTCTCTTTTCCTAAGATCTTTTAGACCAAGGGATGTAAGTCCCCTAAAACCAAAGAACAACCTTGGGCCTCCCTAGGGGTAACACCTAGCCCAATAGTAATTCCAACATGGGAGGGCTTCAATTATAGCTATTTATTTAGCCTTCTTAGCCAGTTCAACCAAGGTGTTGTCAGTGTGTTAAGTTTTAACTTCTTAATTATAGGGGCCTTTTCCGTATGATAACAACAACCTTGGTTGAGATATCCTTAGCAAGCTGCCTCCTTATTCTTCTTTCTTCCCATCTGCAATAGTAAGATAAAAAAATAATTGTTTATCCAAACAATCAAGGTAAATGAGAAAAATCAATAAAAAAGGGAAAGGGCAAGGTCAACAACTTACTCAACTGGTCTCCTTCTTCATCAGAGTGTAATAAAATTTCCCCGTCAATAACAGAAGGAAGATTAGCTTAACCATGGTCTGTTATGAGAGACCTCATCTAGAGGACCTAAACCCAACACTTTCCTCACCATGAGCTTAGGGGTGAAAAGGTGACTCCCAAAGTTGCAAGCTTGGGCTCCTAACGTAGCCTTCTATCAAATAGGCGCTTGGCTATAAAAAATATATCAAAAGGGATGAACGCTACTTTCAAGTCCTTCTTCATCTTTTCCTTCTCCTAAGTAGATGTCTAAAAAACCACTGGAAATAAAATAAAAGGAATATAATGACTCGTACAAAGGTCAAATCCAAAAAATAAATCCAAAGTGTGAAAGGGGGTAAAGTCCCACCCAGAGCTGGGGAAGTACACTAGAAAATTAGGAAACTCATTGGATCAAAAGGACGAATGGCAACTAAGAAACCACCCATGAAGAAGTAATACACCCTCTAATTCTTGGGGGCAATATCCATCCCAAGCGAAGATCGGATAAGCCTTGGGAGATAGGTATTTCAACCCCTTGTCTTTTCACTTACTCTGTTCTGGAATTCAGTACAACCAAAAGAATTAGGCTAGTGTCATGTTGTGCGGACCCTCTCTTGCCTCTTTAAAGGCCAAAGTTGTGGCCATTAGTGATGTGTAATAATTAGCCAACATTTTAGAATAATCAATTCCAATATCTCTTAAGATCCCTAGCACTCATAGAGGTAAGAGGCATTTGGCCGCATATTTCAGGAATCATTCATTAAAGTAGACATTCCATGGGATCTAGGAGTTGGCCCTTTTATCAGGTTGGGCAACCCTCAAATCAATGAATTCCTATATTTGGTAAATCCTTTCGATATTCACTAGGTCCAAATCGATAATTCGATAGGTGGAATAGGACCCACCAATAAAGTTGGGGGCATCCACCCCTAGATGGGTGTCCTTAAAAGTTCCAACGTTCTACTTTTTAGGAAAATGAAGGAAAATATGGGGGCCCTCGAAAAACTGGGGACTTATATCAAGGACTTCAGAAGGGAAAATATACATATTCCCCAAAAGGGGAGAGAAATTGCAGTAGATTTTAGTTCAGAATATCTAGACAAAGGGGTTCCTAAAAACATTTCCCAAAAGTCTTATATATATCCCCCAAAGGATGGAACTTCAATATACTTAGTCCCATCAATGCTCTGAAGCACTTAAATACTCGTTCCTGATGCCACAACAGATATTTTAGTTAAAAATTATAGCCTTTCCCCCAAGGATAAGTGTTTCCCTTTGAAATTATTTAAAAACAAATTAAGGGGATATTTGTAATACCCTCTAATACCTTTAACCTTCCAATGGTCTGAAATCCCATGGGCAAGGAAAGAGGCTCCCCATATAACCTCCAACAAATGGTAGGTGGCATTATGGACCTCAAATGCTTTAGAGGGAAAGCCACGGTACTGTAGCAAATTTTAGTCACACTCTCTCTCCATAAAGAATGTTATTCATCCCCATATAGTCCCTCCAACAAGTTTAGAGTCCTCAGCATCAAGGTCCAGTTACAATATGTGCCCTCATCAAACATTAGATTGAGGGATAATAACCTCCGGAGGTCACCCATAGCTCTGTTTTGGGATGTGATGATACATGGTACTTCATGATTAGTTCCCAGTAACTTCACCATCTCTCCAACCCTTTCGAACCTTTGACATGTCTGCTATAAGATGTCTAATAGAGCAGGTAGAAACTAAAACACTATTCAACCTAGCACTATTACTCAATTCTTCTTGCATTGAGTGTTACCATCAATATTTAATGTAACCAATAACCAAGGTACCTCATCTATAAATACTTCATCCAACACTCCACCTTCCTACAAAGCCTAATGTTCCATACAAATGTCAACTGTATGATATGGAAACTCACTCATTATCTCTCCAAGAGTTCTCCTATAAATAGAAGTCTGTAGAAGGTGAATAGGAATTGATGAATAGTATTGAAAGAGATTAAGGGCATCCAATTATTAAACTCATATTAGTTCTATGATTCCACAAGTGTTTAAACTCCATTACCTCCTCCCGATCGACTCTTAAGAGATTATATTTATAACTTGGAAAAGTTCCACTATTTTTACTAGTTGTACACCTTGAAATATCCCTAAAATGGTACCTATGCATCCTTGGATAAATGAATTGGTTGCTTCCTAGATCCTATTTATCGTTGACGAAGGTCTCAAGACCTCAAAATTCCTTAACCAACACTCAAGGAGTCTCCTAGATTGTATTACCTAACTATAATCTAATAAGCATGTATAACTTCATTGTACAGTTGATATATGACCATCTCTTGCGGTTCTAAGAACCTTTATTCTTTTATCTCACACTTGACACTCTTCTACTCTTACCCATATGGGTTTCAGAAGGGAGTACTTATGGGTCTAAAGTCACTTAAGATTTTAACACTCGTCATCAAGAAGATGCGATATGTGTACATAAATTTGTTACTATACCATCTCCACCGGTATTTGCATAGCCAGAACTATACACATAAATAATTCGTGTAATGCAACAAAATCTGCATACATTTAATCCACATAATAAACAATGCACAAAATTCCATGCCAACTGGGTACCACCTCATGATAGCCTTGTCGAGACATGGAACATTTGTTATGATGCCCATATAAAATTGTGCTCCCCGAGCAGAGATCCATATAAGAGTATTCTCTATCGGCACATAACCACAATCACCATACATCATTTATCCCTTTTAAAAGTTAGTAACATTATTACTTCATTAATGTTCCATGTTTCACATCTTACTTTTCACTTATCATCACATTATTACTTTACATTTATCCCCACTCATCAGGTTATTCCAATTGAATCCTTAGACTGAACGTTAGGTCATTTCATTAAGGACTAAAGGGAATCTTGAATCACTCACGATGATATATCTAGTCCATGACTACTCATATGTCTAAACATTAAATAATATAGACATGTTAATTAAGGATTCAAAAGTCATCACTCCTACTCGTGTCTAAACTCCATTTGTGGGATGTCTCTTAAATGAAATTGACAAAAAGACCCCCACAATTCGCTTCTGTTTAGATATGGTAGTCATTAAGACAATATATAGTTAATAATAAATTAAGGGCATAAATAAATTAAATGACCAACTTCCATATCAAACTATATGTGTCCAACATAAGCCAACAACACCCACAAACCAACAAGCAAGTATCGACTATCGAGAGTTGAACAAGGTCATGATTCAGAACAAGTATCCGTTGTCGCGAATCGATGAGTTGTTCGATCAGCTGAAAATAGTAGCCTACTTCTTGAAAGATGTCTTTAAGACTACATTTTTTATTAGATAAGGGTCTTACGAGTTCAGGGTTTTGTCGTTTGGGCTAACCAATTCACCAATAGTTTTCATGGATCTCATGAACCGAGTGTTTGGGGATTTCATGGATCAGTTTATCATTGTCTTTAGATATGATATCTTGATTTACTCTCAAACGGAGGGAGAGCACGCAGATAATTTGAGGATTGTTCTTCAGATTCTGCAGGACCATCAGTTGTATGCCAACTTAGATAAGCTTGGATACTGGTTGTAAGAGTGAAATTATTAGGTCACATATTCTTCAGGGGGGGGGGGGATTTCTAATGATTTGAGTAAGGTGTCAGTGATGAGGGAGTGGGGCTAACCCAAGACACCAATAGAGGTTTATAGTTTTTTAGGGTTAGAAGGTTACCACCATAAATTTATTAAAGGATTTTTGAAGATGTTGGGCCCTTTTACAAACTTTAGTCGTAAGGGCATACCTTTTGTTTGGGATAATCACTGGAGTTAGGTTTTGATGAGATAAAAGAAAAGTTGACTTCAACACTAGTGTTAGCATTGCCTAGGGGAGGAGTAGAGTACTTTTTTTTTTACCGATGCAACCTTACAAGGTCTTTGGGAAGTCCTACAACAGGAGGAGCGGGCTATAGCTTTTTCATATCATAATATTAAGCTCCATGAGAAAAACTATACCACACACAATTTGGAGTTAGCAATAGTCGATTTTGTCGTGAGTATTTGGACGCACTACTTGCTTGGGGATAAGTTTCGGGTCTTCATGGACCACAAGTCATTATAGTATCTTTACACACAGAAGATGTTTAACATGAGGAATCGTAGATGGTTTGAGTTCATAAAGAACTATCTGTTCGATATTCTGCATCATCCAAAAAAGTCTAACGTGGTAGAAGATGAGTTGAGTTGTATTCTTGTGGGGCAGTTAACAATAATTTGGAAGGAAAAATGGGATGAGCTTTGCTCGGAGGAGGAGGTATTCCGATCCTATATGGCATTGATGACCGTTCTTCTAGTCAGGTACATATTGAATTATAAGGAGGCAATTCCTTTATTAGGGGAACAATGTAATACCTTGTAGATATCTGGTATTAGCTATTATCAATTGTCCTAGTACAATATTAAATGAGAATAATAATTACTTATGAATGATGGAAATATTAAATCCATAATCTATTTGAGATTTAATTTTCATGTTAAATGACTTTTGGACTACATGCTATTAATTAATTAAATCAATTGAATCAATAATGTACAGTTACTCGTAAAATATTTAGCAGTGTATTTTACTTTATGTTGGGAGATATTATCATTTTCACCAGACTTTATGGTGGTACAAAGCCCCAAAGAGGTTTTTTTAGTGTTTAAGATTTGGACTCAAGGATAGGTATACCTTTTGGGATAAGTTTTGGGCTAGTTTGGGAAGCGTTTTGGGCTCATATGGGGGTCCACAATTAGGCATTTTATGGATCTGTAGGATTAAGGTTAAAAAGTATTGTTAACGCTTATTACTTAATTACATAAACCCAAAATACAAACCCTAGAAACATGATAGATTTGGGATAAATAAGGAATGATTTTGGGGAAGAACTAAGAGATCACAAGAGGGAGAATCAAGATAGAACCTTTAACCTTCTTATTCAAGCAAGAAATATCTCACTATATTTTAGTACAACTTGTAATTTGTTTATGTTTTGATTAATATCAAGAAACTATTTGGGATTAAAAACTTGTTAGGAATCTGATCAACTAGTTAATCACGTAGTATCTTAGGCCAATGTTGATTAAAGATTTTGTTTTGATAAATCTATAATAAATATGATATTATAGGAATTGATGTTGAAGCCCCACGATATATTATATTAAAATGTTTAGGGTAATATTTAGAGATGATTAATGTGTTTAGATGTTACTTTGGTGATGAAAAATACTATTTAATGATGATACCTATATATGTTAATGACCTTAATTTAGACATGTTAAAATTCATGATTTTTACTTCTATTATTATTAATCTTTGTTGGATTATGATCCTTTAATGCTATACTTTGATTTACTAATGTTTAATGGTGATCTAGATTTTTTTGGGGATGCTATGGAGCATGGCTAGTCATTAATAAAGGATTTGGGACTTAAGGATTCAAAGTTAAAGGTTAGGGATGACTAGGGAACAACAAAACCGTCTCTCTTTAGGTGGAGGACACCAAGGGCCATGCCCGAAGATTTTCCCACTACGTCGTGCCTCGACAGACCATAGTTGCACCTACTTAAGTCACACCCACGGGTCTGGATAAATGGTTTTGCGGGTTGGGTTGACTATTGGGTTTTTAGCTGGGTTTGGTTATTATTTATATTTATTAAAGACTTATGGAATTCATTTGAGAATTCTTATTTGGACTTATGTTGTTAAACATGGGTATAAACTGAAAGTTTGGATGAGAATTGGGATACATGAGCATTGCCATAATATTTGTTATATGTATTATGCTTGTATATGATAACTTGACTTTTGTATATTTGTCGTTGTTGAAAGCCAAGTTAGTCAAAATCCTCAAATACCTACAAATATAATAATCTCAAGTGTAGCGGTAAGTAAGGGTATCAATCCACTTTCTAGGGAGTAAAGCAAATGGAACAAATTCACATGTAATTCACTTTTTATTTTCTTTTTGTGCTTTTTCACTTTTCTAATTTTTTTTAGCTTTTTCAATATTAAAACAAAAGGGTGAGGTGAGGTCTAAACTAAACTAAACTAAATGTGAAATGAAAACTAACTAAAAATTTACTAAAATGAAAATTAAAGTCTAAACTAAAAATAAGAGATAAAGTGAGGTAAATAATTGTGAGAACAATCAAGGAGTAGGATTATACCATAATTTCTAGTTAATCTATTTAATTAATTTATTCAAATTAAACGTCCCAAATTAATATTGAAATTACAAATCAACTCTCGTTGCAAATGTAATTTTAATAAAAATCTTTTAGAGGATTAAATTTACAATCCTACAACTCACAAAATGTAGATCTAAACATCATCTAACAAATCACCCGCTAGGATCAATTTACTAAATTAGTTTAGATCATAAAAATATGATTAGAGTTGAAATTCAAAGAAATAATTTCACATTTTAGAAAAACCTATCTCTAGTTCGATTCTAAAATGGAAATTAAGACTAGAATCTCGATTTTCTCTCGAAAATCATTTACCCTCTCTCGAGGCGTAAATTAAAAGTAAGATTGCAAAAATAATCATCAAAGGGAATTTTAATTTAATTAAACTAATTAAATTAACATAAACATCAAAATAATGGGTTTCCCCACCCCTTGAAAGGGTTTTAGCCTAACATGATATGAAACATGACAAATTAATAATCAAGGCTACTAAAATAAAAGAGAAGAGAATAGAACAAGCAAACCAAGTCTCCTTGAGAAAGTTGAACTCTAATCTTCCAAATTGAAGCATACACCACTTAATTGAGCATCCAAATGATTTGAAATTAAAATATTCACTCAATTAACTCTCTTACAATATTTACACTCACAATAATCTAAAAATAAAAAAATGAAAAACTATTTACAAGGGAAATTTTCTCTACAATTCTCTCTCTCTAATTTCCTATCTAAAGCTCTCTTCAAATGGGCCTTGAGTCTTCATTATATAGTAGATGTATGGCACATGGAGTATGGGGGTAAATTTGGGATTGGACATTAGTGTGCATGTGGTTTGGATGTGTGCACATGAGGTGTGAGGTCATTTGGGAAAAAAAATCTGATTTGGGTTAAATGTGCACATGAGGGTAGTTTTGGGATTTGGTTTTGGGTGGTTAGTTAGGGGGTAAAATGGGTATTGGGACTTAAATGGAGGGCAATAAGGAGAAAATGGTTAAGTGGGTGTTTTCGGCACATGGGATAATTGGTTTGGCTTTGGTTTGAAAGCAGGTGATGAAATCGTGAGAAAAGGAAATGGGAAATGGCAAAGTGGGTCTTGTGGTTTGGAAAATGGGTTCAAGGATATGGGTTGGGTAAGGAAGTGGGTATGGGTTTGGTATTGAAATGGGTATGGGTTAAAGGGGTTGCACCGGAGCAGGAGGTCGCGACGTTAGTTGTCGGAATTTCGCCGGAGTGGGGCAGATCGCCGGCGGGGTGAGAACTGCGATCGGATCGCGAAGAGAGAGAGAGAGAGGCTACCGGCAGAGGGGGTAAGGCTGCTTTCGGGTTTGGTCCGAGAGGAGAGAGAGGGGGCTGGTTTGAGATGCCGTCGCCGGATTGAGGGGAGAGAGAGGGAGGTCGCCGCTGGGTCGCGCCAGGTTGGGACGGGAAGATGGCAGCGGCGGTGGCATCGCGAGGAGGGAGAGAGGGTCATGGGCGGTGTCGGCGAGGGTGAGTTAGTAGAGATGGTTGACTTGGGTAAGGCGCTGTCGCCGCCGGGTTTATAAGGGGGTCGAGAGGAGGTGAGGTCATGGGTTAAGGGGGGGGGGGGGGGTAGATGGAGGATTTGGTTATGGTGGAGAGGAGAGAGAGTGGGAGTTGGGGGGTTTGAGGAAGAAGATGGGTAGGGTTAGGATTGAGTGTGGCTGAGGTGTATGTGAATTAGGTGAGGGTGAGAAGTGTGTTTGGGAATGTTGTGTGTGTGTGTGTTTAAATTTGGATCCAATTAAAATAATAAAAGGACTCAACTAAAATAAAAAAATAAAACCTAACTAAAAATTAATAAAACTAAAAATAAAAATAAAATAAAATCTAATTTAAAAATAAAACAAACTAGAAATAAAAAAAATAAAAATATTAAAACTAAAAATAAAATCCTAAGCTATTAAAAAAAACTGAAATAATAAAATAAAAGAAATAAAAAAATGAAAAACCTAAATGAAAATTAAAGTCCTAAAGAAAAATATAATAAACTAAAAACAAACTCCTAAAAACTAAAACTAAAAACTAATAAAAATCAATATAAAATAAAAATATATTAAAAAAATAAAATAGAAAAAATAGAAAATAAAATCTAAAAATTCTAAAATAAACCTAAAATAAATCCTAAAAATAGAAAAGACTCAAACTAAAAATCTAAAAAATAATAAAATGACACAAATAAAACACACACACGGTTTGGGATAGTTTAGGCTAGGATTAGGGCTCGGGTGAGGTTCTTGGGGTACAGGATAAGGGTTAATTAGCTCCATTAAATGCACAATTGACTTGAAATACGCATTTGAACACCGCAACGTGCATTAAGCCTGCATATTAAACAATTAAGCGCATAAGACCCATATTGTCGAGAAATAGCAACTAAAGTACGTCTATTTGGGGTATAAATTGTACAGTTTTGGGTGCTTATCAGTATAATTGTGTATTGGATGTTAAAAAAACATATGTAATATTTGGCTAGGGTAAATATATAAACGAAGGGTTTTAATTTAAAAGAATTTTGGAGGTATGTACCGTGCGTCCGATCTATGTAGAAATCTATGTGGGTATACTACATTCAGTTGGTTACCATATCACAATATGGAGATATGGATATTACTTGATTCATTGGATGGTTTGGTATGTTACTAGGTGATGGTGTGATTGCGTAGCAATCCCCCGCCCCCCTCTTTTGTGATTGCATGTTCTAAATCCGTTAGTTACAAGATTCGTAGGGATTTACCAATAAAGGTAAGAGAATGTCCCCACATGTTAAATCCTTTGTGTGCGTATGTGATATGGACATGTTATGTGAAGACAAATTTTCTTGTTATTTTACCTATTATGATTCCTCGTGTATCTTAATCTTCAGGTGATACGAGTCGGGATTGTACTCTTCATTTATAAATGGGTTACACTATGATATAGTTGAGGATAATGTGTGACATCTCATTTGATATTATTGTAATTAGGAATCATTATTTGTGATTGTAGTTTGGTTTGTGGCACCCATAATAGATTATTTCACTTATATTTAGGGTTGAGGTATCTTTTGCATGTGAGTGATGATGGGTTGGCATGATTACATAACTGAGCCACATGCTATTACTGCATCAATATAGTAAGTTATTTTTTTTCAACTTTTGGGTGCTGACCCATTTGTTATTTAAAAGTCTTTTTCCAAGTATTCTTAAGCATGCAAAGGAGGGTTGGGTAGTTAGACTTACCTTCTTCAATTTCCAATATTTTGATTCTTAGTTTAGGATATTTTTTCTTCTTAGTATACTTATATATCTAATTTATTCATAGATTAATTATGAATCCACTGTATTTCCAAAGTTATTTTTATATGGTTTTGAGAGTATTAATTATTTGATTTAGTTGTAGATACTTATTATTATTTTGGTTTACATGTGAGACTAATTGTATTATATTAGATCTTCATCTTATTTTTATTGTTGCGTGGATGGTTTTTATTATAGTTTTACTCTTTTACTTTCTCATTGAATGATGGTAGTGATATAAAATGTTTGACATGCCCAATTTTTGGCGTATTGAAATCGCCACTCATATGTAGGAAAGATGGCGTGTTATAGTTTCTAGGTGAAATCCAAAGATAATGATTGAATGAAGCCTATTATAGGTTCACACTATCCTCTGAAATTCAAAGAACTAAGAAAAGGAAATTTGATCACAGGGCATTGTTCCTACATTCTACGTCATTAGATATACTAAAGCCACAAAAAACAAAAGGAAAAACTATTTTTTTGTATTTTTATTATTTTAAAAAAGAAAGAAAAATATTTTTTTTGTTTTCTCAAAGTTTTTCGAAAACAAACATCTTATCATATTTTCAAAATTTATAAAATTGAAAAAAAAATCTATGATACACTCTAGGATGGATAAAAAAGAATAAACATGAAAAAATGGAATCCTAACTTACAGGTGATAAGTATGACTCACTCGAACGGGTAAGATGAATGAGACTCAATACCCTCATACACCACTCTAGCAACCTCTTACTCTTCTTATTTACTATTTTCTTCATACCTTTATCACTAGGAAGGAAACTAATCATTATTTTGAATTTACTTATAGGAAATTGGGAGGTTCGAACCATGTACACAACACGTTTGTGGAGTTTTTACTAATCTTCATTCAAATATGGATGAACGTACCCTCTTTGCACAAGCTAAAGTAAATAGACTTTAAGTTGACCCTTCTCTTGAAATTTATGGAAAATTATGGTTGTGGAGGATCCAAGTTCTTTTTCTTGGGAGATATAATTGGAGGAGACGAGGATATGTATTTTTTAACCCTTTGACAAACATGATTTATTTCTTTGGATTAGACTCTCGCACGTTGTCATAACCGAGACTGTTTTTCCTCCGAGAATTGAGATGGTTCAAGGATCGTATTATTTAAATTCTCATAATGTATATTGAACTCAACTTTCTCCTTCTTATACTTTAGAAAGTGTTTATTGAGCTTATCATATTTTTCCTCTAACACCTCACACGCACGCGACAACTTAAGGACAACCGTCGACAAAGTACTAAACTTTTCATGCAAGAGATCAATCTCTTTCTACCCCACTTTCAACTTCTAAATGAGAGTAGCCTCACGATCATTTTACACAAATCATTTCTTCTTTAATCTCCCCTAAAGAACTCATCTCACTATCATACAAACCAAGCTTTTGAGTAAGATTGTTATTAACTTTCTCCATGCCTCAACTCAAATCAAGCAGTTCATTGAACTTCATTGGATTTGTTCTTTAGTCTCATCAGCACAACTCCATTCCTTCAATGTTTCACCTGCACTAATATCGGACTTAGAAATATCTTTCTCAACCCTTTCTACATCAAGTATGTTTTTAGGACTAACTGTATCCTCAATGAACGTGAATTTAATGAAGGTATGTTCAAAGGGAGATGTTTCTAAGATTGTATTTCATAACTTTCTTCTCACATCTTCTCCTCTTAAGACTAGAAAGACATTCACGTGCAATATTCTTAAAACCTTGTCATTCAAGGAACCTACAAGAGTCATCATCAAATTTATCTTCTCCTTGAGGCTTATGATCGTGTCTACCAGAAGACTTCTCTACCTACTAGCCTTAATGTTCTCTTATCCTTTATTATTAGATGTGATATTTTGAGTATTGGATTTGAGAAAATTCTTGAACTACTTAGTCAAAAAGGTAGTCTCAACCTTAATCTCATCATAATCGTCATCCTAGATTGAGGGAGAACTCTTATGTGCCTTCAATGCAATGCCCTTCTCTTTATTGAACTGTGAACAATACCTTCATGTTATCAATTCCACCTATGATGTTATGGGCTGTGACATAAGGAAGGAACCTATATGTTAGTCACCTTAAGATTTTTCGAACGACCCTAGAGTTTAGGATATTCTCTCCCAAATAAAAGTAAGATCTCATGGTGTCGGAGAGTTTTGCGTAAAACTCAATAAATGTCTCATTTTTTTTCATATTCTACAACTCAAATCGGGTGGCAAGTTTTTAGAGCTTCCAGACTCGAATGGTATCAATACCCTTATCGGTGAGCTCGATAATGTCCCACGGCTCCTTGGATAGATTACATAAAGATATCCTTCATACCTCTTTTCAGTTGGCACTACAAAGGATCACATTTAGCCCTAGAGTTATAATTATCTAGCTTATGTTCATCCTTAGACCATGACTCATTAGTCTTAAGGATAACGAGTTCTCCTAAATTAGTCGTTGGGAAGTTAAAACCCCCAAGTATTGTTATCCACATTGATTAGTTTGAACCAACTTTTAATTTTATAGAATAAAATTAATTAGTCAAAATTACAGGATAGTTGTGATTGATAATAGAAGCAATAAAAAATCTCACCAACGCATAAGGATTTTAAAGTAAAAATCCTTGTGGGAAAAATCACTATCACCTCAATCTACTCATAAGTTCAATAGTACTATTATGAATTTTTATATACCTTAAAAGGACTAAAACATAACTTATGTCTATGATAATGATAACCACTACACTGCCACTCCCTTTTATTTTGTGTTAGTATAAGAATCAACTTCACATGCTCCAAGGCCTCAATATCCATCGATCTTAGTTGTAGAAAATCAATCCACAAGTAATATAACTTTCTATATTCACCGAAATGAATCCCCGTGTTTTATTCACTTTCACCTTTATAAACACACATTTCTACTACCATTGACGTTGATAATGAAAACAATTCAAAAAGGAAGCAAGCTGTCAGGTTAGGCAAAAAATATTAATCTATCTTATTGAATAATATTTCAAATGCATATTTATATTTGTTAATAACATACATATATGATTAATTTTTTGCCGGAAGATGGATGAAAGGAAAAAAAGAACCATTAGACCAGTGATGAATTTGAGCCTTCTACTGTGAGAATAAATATCTACGTAATCGTTTTCTGGATATGTTGAACCGTAATATTATGTAGTCAAATTTCTTTTACGTGTTTTCTTATCTCAAATACTGGAAATGCTTTTCAAATCTACTAATTTCGTTAATCAGTTATTTATGTTTGTCGTGAGTACATTATTTTTCAATAGGAAAACGTAAACCCGCGCATCACGCGGGTTTCCAACTAAATCCTAATTTTCCATACTAATCTACCCAATGCAATATCTTTGGTCAAACTACGTGATATCATATCCTTTTTTTATAATATCCCGCTAAGTCAATTTAGGCGTACCTTTACCCTTTCTATTACCATCAGTACTAACTAAATCACTATTGCTTATAGGAGCATCCATTGGTCTATGCCTGACATGTCCAACCATCTAAGTCGATTTTCTCTCAATTTATCATCTACAGGAGCTACTTTTACCGTTTCACGAATTTGCTCATTTCTAATTTTATCCTTTTGAGCTTTATAATAAATTCATATTAGCAGTCACATCTCCGCCACACTCATTTTCTGCATATTTTTTTCTTGGTTTCCCAACACTCTATCTGATATAACACGGCAGGTCTCATGGTCATCCTATAAAATTTCTCTATTAACTTCAAAGGTATACTCCTATCACACAATACGCCACTAGCAGTTCATCACTTGACCCAGATTTCTTTAATCCTAAGGGTAACATCATCATTTGTATATCCATCTTTTTGGATAATCGATCCCAAATAATGAAAATGATCATTTCTAGGTATATCTTAATTCCATAATTTCACCACATCCCCGTTTTTCCTCCATTACTACCACAATTGCATTCGTCATATTCTGATTCAGTTCTACCTATTTTAAATCCTCTTATTTTTATAGTTTTTCTCCAAAATTCTTGTCTAGCGTTAATCCCCATCTTAGTCTCATCCATTAAAACAATATCATCTCTAAATAGAACACACCACGACACCTCATCTTATATTTGTCTAGTCAACTTATCTATAACAAGAGCAAAGAGATAATGGTGTAGTGTTAAAACTTAGTGTACACCTAGATTATTTGAAATTCACTACATTCTCTAGATGATGTTCTTACTGTAGTCACATCCCCATCATACATATCCTGGATCACATCAATATATCTACGAATCACACATTTTTTTATGTAGAACCCGCCATTTTATAGCCCTAAGTATCCTATCACACGCCTTCTCCAAATCTATAAAAATCATATGGGGATCCATCTTTTTTCCCCATACCTCTCCATTAATCTCCTCAATGAATATATTGCTTACATTGTTGACCTCCCATACATAACCCAAATTGATTCTCATATACTATTGTTTAAATTCTCAATCTATAATCAACCACTCTCTCCCAGAGTTTTATTCTATGACTATTTAACGTAATAACACTATAATTTGAACAAATTTGCATGTACCTTTTTTTTATAAATATGTACTAAAACACTCTTTCTCCATTCATCGGGTATCCTATTAATCATTATAATTCAATTAAATAATTTTGTTAGCCAATATAATCCTTCCTCCCCTAAGCACTTCCAAACCTCAATAGGGATACCATGTGTTCCTAAAGCTCGCATTATTTTCATATTTTTAGATAAATCCTAACCTTTGTTGTCCTGATTCCATGAAAAATTATATTTTCTCGAGTCTCCCTAAGTTCCTTTATACCTAATCCACTCCCATTATCTCCATTTAACGGCCTCTCAAATTAGTTTTTCCATCTTTCTATAATCTCGTCATCATTCTAGATCTAATGTAAATGCCTAAAATTGGCATTAGGATTTGAATTCTAGTTATTCTCTTTAGATTTTCCAAATTAATATTTTTGTGTGGTTAATTCAAGACATACATCACATAACTTAGTTAATTCATGTGCTAGGTTAATTAAGATTTCAATAAAAGTCATATAAAAATAAAAATTTGCCTTGTTATGCACTCAAAGTTGTTAACACACATCCATGTCTATTTTATATTGAACACTTGTTATATAAAAACACATCTTCAATTGGTGTAAGAGAAGTTTCTCTTAATTTTGCATTCACATGCTTGTGTTGATCCTAAAATTTTTGGGTGTTTATTGTGTTTTTGCTCATATACCTTGCTTGTTGTGAATTATGTTGGTTTGTAATTGTTGAAAAAATATCGTGATTCAAGTTCCACAAATCAGCCACCATACTTTTAAGGGTTCAAATTATGTCCATTGGAAAGTGGAGATAAGAACACGTTTAAGGTCTAAACATGAAAGATTTTGAATGAGTGTTGAAGAGGGTTGGATCTATCCTACGATAGAAGAAGACGGTGTTAGAGTGAAAAAGCCTAGGTTTATTCGCACGGATATGAAGAGTTTGTATATTGCAAATGCAACACTATTGCTTTGAATGCAATATTTGCTTCCATCACCACACAAGAATACAAATATATTCTTAATTGTGAATTGGCAAAAAAGGCTTTGTATATTATTAGGGTGACTCATGAGGTAACATCTAGTGTTAAACATGCCACGTTACAACACAGTACAACGGAGTTTGAGACTAGAGAATGGAGGAGAGTGAGACTTGTAATGACTACTTCCCAAGATTGACAAAAGTTGTCAACTTTTTATTCAATATTAGAGAAAATATTCTCGAGAACATGTCATTAAAAAAATTCTTGAAACTCTTGCTTATAGGTTTAACACGATGGTTTAAATTTTGAATGAGGTGAAAGACATGAACACTTGTAGCCTTGAAGAGTTAGTTAGGTAATTACAAATTTATGATCAAGAAGAGAGTATTCCAACGCCTGAACCTAATAAAGACTTGGTTTTTTTTTTAAGTCTAGTGAGAATGTGTTATTAAAGGGTCTTCAGAAACTCAAAGAAAATATTGAAGTAGATATGACTCTGTTTAGCAAATTCTATAAAAATAACAAGAAAATTTTCAAAAAATGGTATAAAGTTTGAGCCAAAGACATACAAAGCTACTAAACATAGTTCGTTTGGTCAAAAGAGTGATCATAAAAAATACAAGGAAAATGATAAGATCAATGCTATGGGTGTGGAGGTGTTGGACACCACATAAATGTGTTCCCCACGTATTTAAGAAAGATTGATAAGAACAAAGAAAAGACGAGAAGAAATTTTTTTACAAATCTAGTTTGAGTGACTCTAAGAGTGAAAGTGATGGGGACACCATTAGTGATGAAATCGGGAGTGAGATAACTATTACGACCCGAATAGATGGAAGTGAAAATGTGAGTAAAGATATAATGTCATTAGATAGTGTTATAAATAAAAATCAAGTGAAAGATTACAGTGATAGGTCACTCAGTGACTCATCATCTTGTAGTAGAAAAGGTTCACACAATTTTACCCTAAAACAACAAGAATGTGGTGATGATGAAGTTAGTGGCATTCAAGGAGAATTTGACGAACTCTATCAAGAATCTTTGAAACTCAAAAAGTCAAACATCAAACTTTTAAACAAAATGAAATCTTTCCAAATTTAAGATGAAGAAAAACATGAAAAAATTGATTTTGTTAAATTGGAATGTGAGGAATTAAAAGAAAAGGTTGATATGTTAATCAAAGAATGTGATACTTTAAAATTGAAAAATAATTGAGTTTGACAAAAAGGAAGAGATGGGACTTCAAAATTGATTTTAAAAAATTGAAACTTGAATTTCAACGTACTAAGGATTTGAAAATATATTTAACTGACATAATAAGTGTTCTAAATATTATTTTGTTAAATTATGACCAATTGAAACTTAAAATAAATGGCATTGGTTTTAAGGATTCAACAAAATTTAAAAAAGTTGAAAGTTCAAAATCAAATGTCCAGTGTTCTATTCTTGGAAATGAAGGCAAGGAACAAACTCCATCATTGAAAAAGAAGGAGGTTGATCCTAAATCTAATTTTGTTAAAAATAGAGATGAGTGTTCATTTTGTGGTAAAATGAATCATCTTATTCAGTTTTGCATCAAGAAGAAGGGACTTGAAATATTTGATCTTCAGTCTCAAGAGGTTAGAAAAAATGTGAGAAAAGCTATGAGAAGAAATACTGCCTTCAGTACATTTTGCAAATTACAAGGTTGTGGTGTTATCGGCCCAAGTTATTGCCCACTTAAGGTGGAATGTGGAGATGAGGGAGCGCTTGTCTCTCAGTTCGTTGTTTCACACTTGAGGCTAGGTTATCATTTTAGTGATTGATGATTTTTCCCTGGAAGTTGTTGCATACTATATCCAGTTTTTATTGCATGCTCATGTTCAAGCCTAAGACTAAGTCTTCGTTCAAGGGGTTATCAGTTGTTCAGATTTGCCAAATTTATTTTATACAAAAACATAAAAAGGTTCGAGTTAGCCTATTTTGGGCTAATTCTATGGCATGTTTCTTCCCATGGATGATCCAAAAATTGTTATTGTGAGTGTGGGAATCGGGTTACGAGTGGGGGACGTGTTAGGCACCCCACTTGTTCTTTATGGTTCCTTATCTTTATCATTATTAGCATTTTTACATTATGTGATTATTCTTTGTTTATTTTAGAATGTGCTGAGTGGCCTTAGTTTGAGAATCCTCTAAAATGTAGATATAGGCTTATGTATAAAATGATGGTATTAGTGAGAGGCGTAGGAATGTTACTTAAACGGGTGTGGGCACACAGGAGTACTTGTGAGAGAATGTGTATATATATAATGGGTGACTATTGGTACGTGTATAATTTACGAGAAAACTCGGCTTGTATAACGAGAAATTACGAATGTGTGTCTTTGTATGTATGCACTAGAAATCACGTCTTGAGATAGTTTGATATCTCGTTCGAGGTGTAAATGAAGGTTGAAAATCTTATATGATAGATGGGTGAATATCTATGGTGACAACATATCGAGAAATATATTGTTGAGGCTTGTGTTCACAAGAAGGACTTGGTGTTGCGCCTACGTACTCGTGTAGCCATGAGATCAAAGAGTACATATTTTGGTTATTACGGTGATCTGCATGAAAAGGTTCCAACGTGATCTGTGTGGAAGTGTGAGGACTCATCTTGAGAGGCAGATAAGCTATATGTGATATAGAGAGTAGCTTCCATGGAGGTTCAGAATGGCAGTAGACACTAATAGATCGACTAAAGGGGTAATTTATTACCATTGCCAGGCGATCATTAGCAAGAAGGTGTTGTTGGACTTTCATACTAGTTTGGAGGTGTAGAAAGACGGATGTATTTGGGGTTGGAGTGGACCCAAACTCACTAATAAATATCTATGCATCCCTTATCGACATGTATAAAACCTTGGAGGTTTCTTAGGCCTTCGATTAATCGAAAGTGATAAAGATGACCTTGTTTGAGAAATGGTGTTTGAATAATAGATGAAGACATCATTAATAGATAATACACCGCGAGACATATTATAAGGATCGGGCTCACAATTTTGGTTTGACATTGTGACTAAGTACCCAAGAGGTCATGTGATGAAAGCCAACGTTGTTCCAACAACCATGATATATTTACGATTGTAGGTGAAGGGATACTAGGTATACAATATACAACACTATGGTTTTTATGGGAAATGTTCCTTAATATAGCATTTCCGTTACAAGTTGGAGTGTCATATTCATATGTTAAAAATACATGTATTTGATAAGTTTTCAGGAAAAAACATATTCGAGGGTGCCATTGTTATGACGGGCTTTGTTCGTTTGGAGAAATGGTTAGAGAATTCTGATTTTATAATTTTTCTTAGAAAATTTTCAAGATGACTCAGTTTGTGGACAAATTACCGAGAACGGTTTTTAAAAGTATGTTTTCAGGCCATACATATTTACATAAGTTTATTTGCATTTATTTAACAGATGAGTACGTTGTGACAGCCCACCAAATTAAATATCGGGTGATAAGTCCTTTATTAAACTAACTCAAAGGTCCCGATTGGTTCTTTATTAGCATCACTGTCAAAAATATTTTTTTCTTTATTAATCTCCTAATAAATAAATAAGCTAATTGTCAAAATATTTACTTTTATAAATTAAGACCTATTGTTATGATTAAATATGAAACCATTTTCATGAACACAATTGACAATATTAAACCAAACCCTCCAAGTGAAATAACCAAGCTATATTAATTAATCCAAATAATAAATCCCAATCGTAGGAAAAGAAAACAAATAAAATAATCCCAATAATAACTAAATCCTGAAATGATAAAGAGTATAAGTCTCTCTCTGAACTAAAATGAGATATGAAAATGGGAGACACATGCCCTGTCTGAGAATAGGTAAATAAAATACTGGAAAGACGAGAATGGAGTCGTCTACTGCAAGGACCTTCAACTTCCGCGATAGCTACCGAACGTCAATGGTCGAAAGATCTAGGCATGACGCCCCTGCAGATGGACACCTGTCATACACACACACACACACACACACACACACACATATATATATATATATATATATATATATATATATATATAAACTGAAACATATCATGTACAAGTCATAAAGTATCCAAATTATATCATCCAAATCTATATAAACCATAATTGTAACGAAATAGTGACACATTTCATATAAATGTATCATAACTACAAAAATGATACCAAGAGAGTTTATTAATAGAACATCTATAACAACAAATATACATCCTTACTCATCAATAACTAATAAAGTTATCCACAAAAATTGATAAAGTACCAACAATAACGGTCACTAGCATTTACAAATCCAAACGATGAGCAGTAGAAAAATCTAGAGTTATAGCCTTATTAAAATCCAAACTCCCATTTTTTCTCATTTTGTTCCTTTGTCATCATCGCCATCATTTTGACACATCTCGTTGTATTCATGTTGGAGTGAATATATGTCGATTGATAGATGTCGAACATTATCATTTAGGATTTTTAGCTCCATAGATAAATATGAACATCTGAGATTAGTACCTGGGTGTAACATCTCTCCACTCCCAACGTCATTAAGGTTCATGCGTGGAGTGTCTCGTAAGCAAAATCCAAACAAGGAACCCCTCCGATACACTAATACTTAACTTTGTTGGTCGTGGAGATATGGTAGCATAATATAAGTAAAATAACAATTCATACATACATTAAACCATCTCTATAATGTCTCAACATGTATCCAGGAGAGATATTATAGAATAACTAATTCCACTCTGGAGCCGCATATATGATAATCTCATAATCATAAGCCTTTTGTAACTCAAATCAGAATATTTTATACCCGTATAACATAAACATAATGATTAGCACAATCTCCCCACGAAACATACTTCCATTATCCTAGGTGAAACTCACAACAAAGGAAAACAACATTTACTACCAGCCTCAACCGCCTTATTTCCATGAATCTCCTTGGGTGGAAGTCCACCAATGAGGTTTCACTAACACGACTTCTCAGTAAGTGTTAACAACAGTTACTAGTGCCTATCATTTCATTGAAGTACTTTTTTCTTTCTTGTACCTACCTTACTTCGGTGCAAGGTTTCCTTAACCATATATATCTTCCTTTTTTGTCGGCCTCTAACCGATCCTCTTGGGAATACTTGAAAAGTTTCATTATCTTCAGTCATGGTATCTCAAATGAATTCACCGTTAGAACCATCCATAAGATTCCTCTACGAGCAAAACATCCTGCCCTTTAAATATGGGAACTACTGTTCCTACCCATTCAACATTGCTCCAATCAGTGAAAAAAAAATTTCCTCAAATTTTCACGTCTGGGTATTCCTATACTCCTCTCTAAACCAAAGGTTCTGAACCCAATACTTCCACTGAATGCAGTTACACTTCCTCCGCATGACATAACTTCAACGTATGGTCCTTATCAAGGATGGTTCAGACATTTTACCAATTTAACTTCACAGAGTAATATAAGTTTCGTACCACTCTCTTCTTGTAGTGGTACCTAGGAAATTATAGCTACTATATCCCATTAGACGTTGTAGCAATCTAAGAAAATACCACGAAAGGAGTGACCTCTAATTTAGTCCTCATCCTTGATTTCAGTTTACAGTTCTGACTAAGCCCTATCTCTTGGTGCCCACATAACGGCCTTCCCTAGTCTAATTTCTCCAATCAACACTTGAATCTCGAACGATCGCGTAAAATATTTACTAACATCTTGCATTATGACAGGAGAACGATATCTCATAAGTCAAATCAAAAGAAACGCTGAAGGCGTAGTACATCGGCATAGATTCCTAAGGACACTAGAACATGATGCTCTGATACCATATATGACAACCCACTTATTAAAATAAGAGGTGGCCAACTCGATACTCCAAAAATTACAGGAGTCATAGATGGACCATTCTTATCATCATTGACGTTAAAATAATAATACGAGATAACCACCACTTGTTTCAGAAAACAAAGTGTCCAAATTTAATTTATAAGTTTTAAGAAAATTATTTAGACAGTCAAATTTAAAAAGAAGGTGGATATAAAAACAAACAAGTAATTGTAAAACGATAACACACAATGTAGTAACCGAATAAGCTGTCGGTTAACAGACTATTACAAGCAGGTTACACTGAGTATTAAAATTAAATATCATATTATATTCAACAGGTACAAAACTTGGGCAACATGCCCGAATATTTAAACTGATCATAGCTATAGTACAAAGAAATATAAGCATCTATAATGAATATCCTACATCATTCGCAAAATTTTATAGCTCCAGAACAACCGGGATGGAGAGGTCAATACGGGCATCCTTGCGGTGGAGCACCTGGGTGAATATAGAATTCATGCAAAACAAAGAGATATGATGTGTCAGGGCCCGATTTGATATGATCATCATGTGAATAAATGTATGATAGTTATGAATATTTTATCATCAATCATAAACTTAACTTTCTCTCACAAATAAAGATAAGATTTCTCACCTCTCAGTCTAAAAGTACAACCTAGCGCAATAGCAATAAAAATGAACAATATTCGTTTTCCCATGAGAAAATATCTAAGTTTCACTTAATGAGATTTCATTTAAGTTTTACACAACTTAAATGCACAGTTCCTTCTTTTCTCTTTAGGTAACATATTTAAAGCAATTTATTTCACAAAATGCTTCACCCATTTCAGTTTTACACAATTTAACTTCATAGTTTCCCTTTTCTCTTTAGGTAACATATTCAAAGCAGTTTATATCACAAAATTCTTTACCATTAATAAAATTCCATTTTAATGATAATAGTTATAATCACATCATATAAATATTCTAAGACCATCCTTCCAGGTACCCCCACTGGATGCGCCCCAAAATGGCTATCATCTTCCAGGGCCTCTCACCAAGACAACCTGGGCATCCTACATCGCATGACGTCTTGAAGCGGCCCTATACCTGCGACAGTGAGTAACCACACCCAGAATTACCTCACTTCGAGCAATAATCACACAATATAACAATCGGTCCTATGGCCGAGGACTATATTCGCCCTGCATTCACTAGCCAGGGGACTTCACCTCATACGCGTAACTTCCCTTATGATAGCGATTTACAGAAGTTTGTATATGAAAATTATCTTTTACAAGTTTTTCTCATTTAAAAAAGTTCACTTTTTACATTCTCAAAATCATTTACTTAACAATTAAGTGACAGATTAAAATATGCATTTCTTTTTCCCGAAGTCATATTTTATTTATGATATTGGCTACGAAGTACCATTATCCTTATACTAGTCTCCCAAAAATCCTAAACCATATCACTTAACTCTCCCTTAGTCCGAGGCTAGATACAAAGATGAAATGATGCTAACTCCTATTAAATAACCCCCGAATTAAGCCCCATTTACCCCTATACTATTCTAGAGTATCAATCCTCCTAATATAAACCTCTAATACTCTTTATTACTTCCCTAGAGGAGGTTCTGAATCCTTAAACCTAAAATAAAATAACTAGGAACTAAGTTGGAAAAGTAACCTAAAACATAAGAAATTCCTAATCGATTCACCCTGGCCGAATCGATTCAGTCTTGAAAGAGAATCGATTTGGATAGGCTGAATCGATTCAGTCAAGAGGACCCAAGATTCTGCATGTATCTGAATCGATTTATATAATTCGAATCGATTTGCCCAACCCAGACCTGTAGCCTACCCTGTAGCGAATCGATTCCCTAAGGGGGAATCGATTCGCCTGGGCTAGAATGCCCAGTTTCGGCTCTGGGTTTTAGGAACCCTAAATTTCCCAAACTCATTTCTCTTCCATTTTTGTCAACCCCAGCCATCACTAATCCAACCAAAACAATCCTACATAATTTCTAACTAGAATAATCAACCCAAATTCTATCTACAACAATGTTTAAAGGTTTAATCACCAAGAATTCATCAAAACCCATAATTGTTCAATTCTTCCAAATACACAACTATCACTACAAATTATCCACATTAAATCATAAATTTGTAAGTTAGAAACTTTCCTTAAGTTTTTAGTCTCAGATTCTCTTCCTGTAGCGACGATTCCAGCTCCAAATCTCCAATTCTCTCTTTTCTCTCCATTTTCTCCCAACCTCTCTCTTCTCTATAACTCTCTCTCTAAGTTTAACATATATAAATCAGGAAATAAGAGGGTTGGAATACTAAATCGGGCACTTAACATTAATTCCCCTCTTTAAATGTTAATACACCATTAAAACGACTCATAACTACAAAATTGAGTCATAACCTGTCAGAAGTGCCCAGAACTCAAAAATACAATATGCCACTTATTTTGACTATCTCATCGATTTCAGGACTAACCGCACCCTCCAACTTTTCATCCGAAAAATTGTACAATATCTCATGTTCTAGCGTTATATTAATTCATTAATCATAATCCAATTGAAATATATATGCCGTAACCATCGCTTAAAGCACAACGACACAATAAAACATAACATGAAGCTATTTACCTTTCTCAACGGTATATATGCAATACTCAATAAATATTATCTCTTAAATCACTTAAAATAATAATTACTCTAACTTCCATTATTTTATATAATTATCTCACATGGCAAAATTATATAAAATTAATTACCCAAAAGTAAGGGTTGTTACATACTCTCCCTTATAAGGGAATTTTGCCCTCAAAATTCAGGAGTATCTCACAAAAAGACTAGGGGTACATTTCTCAAATATCATTCTCTCATTAGCAAGTAAATTCCTTGACATTGAGGTGTCGTCGCGAGACTGGAGCCAAGGGTACCACATTCGATCATGGTCTATACTTTGCACGATCTAAATTTAATAGCTGGTTGTTCCTCATATTAACTATCGGTCCTACCTTTAGAACAATGGGAAAAATCCACCAAAAGTGGCGCAAGCTTATCTTTCCTCACAAAGAGTGTTATAGCCTCCATTAAAAAAAAATCCTCCATCAAATTTTATTCTCAATCTCAATTTTTTTTACAAGACTTTTATTCGCGTCGGCATAGCCCTTCTGACAATCCTGGGCAATTCGTATGCAGTTTCGAATGAACTCAGTCTTCGAAAAGATGTATTGGATTATTCTAGGTCCAAGAAGCTTATTGTTTCTTACTTCTAACCAATAAGCCGGTGATCTACGCGGCCTGGTATACAACGCTACCTACGGTGCCATACCTATCATGGATTACTATGAATTATTGTATAAAAATTCGACCAGAAGAATGCTTTGCTCCCATCCACCAAAAATTAAATATGTACATCGAAAGTATGTTCTCATACATACATTTTTTCTCCCCGTTTCGACCAATTATTTTCGGGTGGTAGAAGGTACTCAACCTTAACCTGTCCCTATTGTTTCTTAGAAATTTCTTCAGAAACGGGATACAAAAATCTTGTCTTAGTCCGACACTATATTGATAGGTACCTCATAAGGTTTCATAAACTCTATATTATCCTCCATCCATACTCATGGCCGCTTTACAACATTGGTAATCTAGTGATAAAATCCATGGATACACTTTCCCATTCTCACATCGGTATTTTTGACGATTACAACAATCCAATCGGTCGCTGGTGGTCCACACTCACAAATTGATAAGTGGTGTATAGAGAGATGAACTTAAAAAATGTCCCTTCCTTGATCTTTCATGACTCTCATCTTAATAGAAGGCATAATGGTGAACATTGATATAGGCGGCATAATAACAGCATCCTTCTAGTTAAGCTCCTTCCACTTATCTTTCCTTGCCATCACTAGTTCCCCCACGGATTTTTTACTCAGTATCTGGTATCACCTTTGCTTTTCCTAGGTGATAATGAAAGTCAGATTGATAGTCTTTTATGAAATCCAATCACCGAGTTTTGCTGCACAATTTAATCTTTACATAAGAACAAACCTTGTATCGACTTGTGGTCCATGAAAAGACTTAAGTTCCGTCCCCAAAGGGTAATGCCTCCCCATCTTTAAGGAAAAAAATATTATGGCATGCTTTTAGTCTTGCATGGGATAGTTCTCCTCGCGGGGTTCAAGCCACAAGATACATACACAATGGTCCCATATTCTTGTAGTAACACGCTGCCCCACTCTTGCGGATACGCGTCTATAATAACAAAATAGTCCACTCCCAAACATGGCAAAGCTAATCTATAAGTTGGAGTCAACTTGTCCATCAGCTAATCAAAAGTTAAGTCATAGACGTAACAGCTTCTCTAGATATGGACCTCACATTCTTCTCTGGCTGGTGGCCCAAGTTACTCAAGATTTCATATTCTTTATTCCCGGAAACCCAATCCTTCTTAAAATTAACCCACCAATCTTATCTTGGTTAACCTCTTACAACATACCTAAAATAATGTCGCATGCCCCATTGGCCTTACTTCCTAATGATCTTAAGGTTGAAGCATTTCTTACGCACGTAGAATAAGTACTATACTAACTATATCCCTAGTGACCAAGACCTTCGTGAATTTCCGACATTCGCTCGGTTTCATGCATGGGACGTCTCGCAAAGCAAAATCCAGACAAGGAACCCTCCCATTACACTACTACCTCGCACTGTCGGTCTTCAAGATATAATGGCCTCAGGCACCCAATCGGGACCGCTAAAAATATTAACTCATAACCCTACTAATGCGCTTCTACTTTTATGTCCTACCATTCCTGCGAAATGAAAATCTAACTAATCAGGGAGACTACTTTCTGCCAAGTATTATGAATCCTTTACCCAATTTATGTATATATACACATTTTTAAATTACCTTCTCATCAAAGCCTAGTTATAACCCTTAATCCGAATTACTCATCTTTGTCTCACCCATATATACCCGGTGAGAGAAACATTTCCAGTGCTTCTGCACCACACATCTACTTTTATCCCTTTAATCAATCACGTGACTCTCACCTAATTCCACCAAAACCAAAATCCTAACATAAAGTAACATCTCTCCACTCCCAACGTCTTTAAGGTTCATGCGTGGAGTGTATCGCAAGAAAAATTCAAACAAGGAACCCCTCCGATACGCTACTACTTAAATTTTTTGGTCGTGTAGATATGGTAGCATAAAACAAGTAAAATAACAATTCATACAAACATTAAACCATCTTTATAATGTCTCAACCCATATCCAGGAGATATATTATAGAATAACTAGTTCCACTCTGGAACCGCAGATATGATAATCTCACAATCATAAGCCTGCTATAACTCAAATCAGAATATTTTATACTCGAATAACACAAACATAACGAGTAGCTCAATCGCCCCAAGAAACATACTTCCATTATTCGAGGTGAAACTCACAACAACATTCTTGCCAATTACCCTGGCTGCTCCAAAGAGTTCCCAGACACAATACCCTTATTCTATCTGTACCAATAACTACTTCAATCAATGCCCCATCTAGGCACCCTATTATTATCATTTAACTCCTACCGAACAACATCAAAGTACGTGTTCTACGTTCATCATCATTTCCCATATCTGTCCACCCTGACCATGTTAAAGTTTTCAGTATCTTATACTTTATAGCTTCGATTCTGACAATCACCCCCATAATTCCCTCAACTCCATCAGCAAAGGAAAACATGCTACCAACCTCAATCGCTTTATTTCAATGAATCTCTTTGGGTGGAAGTCCACCAATACGATTTCACTAACACGACTTCTCAATAAGTGTTAACAACATTTACTAGTGCTTATCATTTCATTTAATGACTCTTTCTTCCTTGTACCTACCTTACTTCGGTGCAAGGTTTCCTTAACCACATATCTCTTCCTTTATTGTCGGCCTCTGACCGATCCTCTTGGGAATACTTAAAAAATTTCATTCTCTTAAGTCCTGGTATCTCAAAGAAATTCACTTTTAGAACTATCCACAAGGTTCCTCTATGAGCAAAACATCCTACCCTTTAAATATGGGAACTACCATTCCTACCCCTTCAACATTGCTCCAGTGGGTGGAAAAAAAAATTCCCCAAATTTTCACGTCTGGGTATTCCTATAACCCTCTCTAAACCAAATCTTCTGAGCCCAATACTTCCACCGAATGAAGTTACACTGCCTCCGCATGAATTAACTTTAATGTATGGTCCTTATCAAGGATGATTCAGACATTTTACCAATTTAACTTCACTGAGTAATCTAAGTTTAATACCACTCTCTTCTTGTAGTTGTACCTAGGAAATTATAGCTACTATATCCTTGTAGCAGTTGTAGCAATATAAGAAAATGCCACGAAGGGAGTGACCACTAATGCGGTCCTCATCCTCGATTTCAGTTACAGTTCTGACTAAGCAATATCTCTTGGCGCCCTCGTGACGGCCTTCCATGGTCGCCTTTCTCCAATCAACACATGAATCTCGGACGATCGCGTTAAAGATTTACTAACATCTTGCATTATCGCAGGAGAATGATATCTCACAAGAGAAATCAACGATCTTAATCCTAAGGCTCTAAATCAAATCAAAAGAAACGCTAAAAGCATAGTACATCCGCACAGATTCCAAAGGACACTAGAACCTGATGATCTGATACCATCTGTGACAACCTGCTTATTAAAATAGGAGGTGGCCAGCCCAATACTCCAATAATTACAGGGGTCATAAATGGACCATTCTTAACATCACTGTCGTTAAAATAATAATACGAGATAACCACCAATTATTTTAGAAAACGGAGTGTCAAAATTTAATTTATAGGTTTAAAGAAAATTATTTAGATAGTCCAATTTAAAAAGAAGGTGGATTTAAAAACAAATAGGTAACTGTATAATGATAACGCACAATATAGTAACCGAATAAACTATCGGTTAACAGGCTATTACAAGAAGGTTACACTGAGTATTAAAATTAAATATCATATTATATTCAACAGGTACAAAACTTGGGCAACACGCCCGAATATGTAAACGGATCATAGCTAGAGTACAAAGAAATAGAAGTGTCAACAATGACTATCCTACAACATTTGTAAAATGTTATAGGTACTGAACAATCGGTATGGAGAGGTCAATACGGGCGTCCTTCCGGTGGAGCACCTGGGCGAATATAGAATTCATGGAAAACAAAGAGATATAGACGGGTCAGGGCCCGGTTTGATATGATCAACATGTGAATAAAATGCATGACAGTTATGAATATTTTATCATCAATCATAAACTTAACTTTCTCTCACAATTAAAGACAATATTTATCACCTCCCAGTCTAAAAGCACAGCCTAGCGCAATAGCAATAACAATGAACAATATTCGTTTTCGCGTGAGAAACTATCTAAGTTTCACTTAATGAGATTTCATTTAAGTTTTACACAACTTAAATGCACAGCTCCATCTTTTTGCTTTAGGAAACATATTTAAAGAAATTTATTTCACAAATTTCTTGACCCATTTCAGTTTTACACCGTTTAACTTCATAGTTCCCCTTTTCTCTCTAGGAAACGTATTCAAAGCAGTTTATCTCACAAAATGCTTTACCATCAATAAAATTCCATTGTAATGATAATAGTTATAATCACATCATATGACGATTTTAAGACCATCCGTCCGGGTACCCCCACTTGATGGGCGCCTAAATGGATATCATCTTCCAGGTCCTATCACCAAGACAACCTGGGCATCCTACATTGCGTGACATCGGGAAGCAGCCATATACCTGCGACAGTGAGTCATAACCACACCCAAAATTACCTCACTTCGAACAATAATCACACAATATAACAACCGGTCCTATGGGCGAGGACTATATTCACCCTGCAATCAAAGCCCGGGGACTTCAGCTCATGTGAGTAACTTCCTTTATGATAGCGATTTAGAGAGGTGTGTATATGCAAATTATCATTTACAAGTTTTTCTCATTTAAAAATAGTCACTTTTTACATTCTCAAAGTCATTTACTTAACAATTAAGTGACAGATTAAAATATGCATTTCTTATTCCCGAAGTCATATTTTATTTATGATATAGGCTACGAAGTACCATTATCCTCATACTAGTCTCCCAAAAATCCTAAACCATATCACTTAACTCTGCTTTAGTCTGAAGATAGATCACTAGATGAAACGACGCTAACTCCTATTGAATAACCCCCGAATTAAGCCCCATTTACCCCCATATTATTCTAGACTATTAATCCACCTAATCTGAACCTCTAATACTCTTTATTACTTCCCCAGAGAAGGTTCTTAATCCTTAAACCTAAAAGAAAAGAACTAGAAACTAAGTTGGAAAAGTATCCTAAAATAGAAGAAATTCCGAATCGATTTTCCCTGGCCAAATCCATTCGGTCATGAAAGCGAATCGATTCGGATAGGCCAAATCGATTCGGTCAAGGGGACCCAACATTATGCTTGTATCCAAATTGATTCGAACAATTCAAATCGATTCAACCAATCCAGACCTATAGCCTACCCCTTTAGAGAATCGATTCGCTAGGGGCGAATCGATTCGCCTAGGCCAGAATGCCCAGTTTCGGTTATGGGTTTTAAAAACCCTAAATTTCCCAAACTCATTTCTCTTCCATTTTTGCCAACACCAACCATCACTAATTTCTCCAAAATAATCCTACATAATTTCTAACTAGAATAATCAACCCAGATTATATCTACAACAATGTTTAAAGGTTTAAACACTAAGAATTCATCAAAACCCATAATTGTTCAATTCTTCCAAATACACAACTATCACTACAAATTATCCACATTAAATTATAAATTTGTAACTTAGAATCTTACCTGAAGTTTTTAGCCTCGAATTCTTTTCCCATAGCAACAATTCAAGCTCCAAATCTCCAATTCTCTATTTTCTCTCCATTTTCTTCCAAGCTCTCTCTTCTCTCTAACTCTCTCTAAGTTTAACACATATAAATGAGGAAATAAGAGGGTTGGAAGACTGAATCGGGCACTTAACATTAATTCCCCTCTTTAAATGTTAATACACCATTAAAAGGACTCGTAACTACATAATTGAGTCATAACATGTCAAAAGTGCATGGAACTCAAAAATACAATATGCCACTTATTTTGACTATCTCAACGATTTCAGGACTAACTGAACCCTCCAAATTGGGATCTGGAAAATCGTACAATATCTCATGTTCCGATTTTATATTAATCCATTAATCGTAATCCAATTAAAATATATATGCCATAACCGTCTCTTAATGTACAACGACGCAACAAAACATAACATGATGCTATTTACCTCCTCTCAACGGTAAATATGTAAAACTAAGTAAATACTATCTCTTAAATCACTTAAAATATTATTTACTCTAACTTACATTATTTACATGGAAAAATTATATAAAATTAATTACCCAAAAGTAAGGGTTGTTACATCAGCTAGATTCATCCATGACCTATAATACGTTCTAGCTATGCGTAGCATATAACGCTCGAGTTCTACGTACAATTGAATTATTCTTTTTATTCTCTCAATTACCATAAATTCGTAAGTACTTATCGACTCTCGATGTGTATCCTTTCAATAAATGTAAAATTAGTAGGAGTACCCTCACTACCCTACTGGTTTAAGTCTTTCTAAATTCTTACAACACCTACGTCAACGTATGCACAATTTCTGACTCGATTTATATCCCTCAAGACCCCATGGTTAAATCTCACATAAAATCATCTTACCCGGACACTACTTATACACTACTGGTCCTCCTCATGTCCCATTATGATATTTAAATTATATCCATAGGTCCTTACATAGTTGGAATTAATTAACATAAAATGGGGAGAAGTTTCAGTTTCTTGGAGGGGTCGATCGATCGATGAAAAGGGGTCGATTGATCGATCCACTTGATCGATAAATCAAGCAGGTGTTGGCCAAGTTTATGCAATTCTAACCTACGGGTTTCATCCAATATAAATCCTCAAACCTCCATTAACATGTCACAAACTCCCAACCAAACATCATGAACTTTATATAAACCAATATAGAAAATTTATAACGTAAAACATTCACAAATTCGTCAAGAATTGTCATCAAAGGGGATTAATTCAAGAAATTATCATTTAACCCTAGTTCATCTAATTTTCTAAGAATTCGTTTAATTTCCATATTTCTATCTCTACTGGGCATCAATTTCGTGGATAATATTCTATATATGACAATTATACATCCTAACACTGTTTCCACTCCAAATTTGCAATAAAATCTCCCAAACCACATTTTATTTTCATGAAGACATAAGAGAATTAAATCCTACACTACCAAGTAAAGAATACAAAGTTACATACTTGCCTATAAATCAAAGGTCTGGTCCGACGAAAGTGAGTGGTATAGGAATGTTTTCCTTCTCCCGATCTACGCGTTCGTGGTGGAATTGATGAGAGTGGTGTAGGGTTGGTGGCTCTCCTCCTTGGAAGCCTTCTGTCTTCTCTCTTCCTTGGCCTCTCTATAATTCCAATATTTCAAACCCTCAAGGACACTAACTCTCATCAGATAGAACACTCTAATTTTCGTCCATAATTAAGGCCAAAAAATAAGTAATTACCAAATTGCCCACCCAGTTTACCGGTTAGGCCTAAAAACATCCCGAGACCCAAACTAAACCCCCGGGTACACTTTTCTGACTATCTCAACCCTTCTGGACACATTGGCTCTCTCGAAATGACCATATGGGTGACTTATAATTAAATTACCTTTTATTCTATTAATTTGGTCCCGACACAACACATGTGCATCCGGACTTAATTTCCATGATTGTCGTATTATTCACCGGCAGAAATTTTTAATAAATACGATATCATATATTACTTTACTCATCTAGTAATATTCAACATTTTTCTTACCAATAATTTACTAACTCTCATCACGCTCGTAAATATTTGTTTTAAAATTTTGATTATTATTAAATTAATTTATCCCAATATAATTTAATTAATCCCATTATTAAATGCCATAAAATACAGGGCATTACATACTTCCCCACAATAAAGGAGTTTTATCCCGAATTTTGGAAAATAAGGCATACCAATTAGAAAAAATTATGAATACTTTTCGTGCATATCGGCCTCGCTCTCCCAAGTGGACTCCTCTACAATACGATGCTCCCACTGAACTGTACAAGTGGGACTATCTTGGACCTCAATTTTCTCTCGTTGTGGTCTAGGATAGCCATTGGTCTCTCCTTATAAGAACTGTCAGGATGCAGATCAATCTCATCTATCGCAATATGAGTATGGGCCAAATCATCCCAAAGATATCGCCTCAATGATGAAATGTGGAACACATCATGAATATGGTGCAAGTATTCCTGTAACCCAAGTCGGTATGCCACTGGTCCAATCCTATCGATAGTGGTAAAAGGTCCTACATACCTCTTAGCTAATTTCCCATTCTGCTCGAACCTCATTACTCCCTTCATAAGATACACTCTCAGTAGTACTTGGTCTCCTATGCTAAACTCCCTGAAAGATTGATTTTCTGCCTGTCTTGGGCTACCAGAATGCGACTCTTATAAACTCAATCCTGGTTGTCATATCCTGAATCACCTCTGTCCTAAGTAGCTTGTTGTCCCCCACCTATAACTAACAAGTGGGATAACGAAAATGTCTTCCATACAATGCCTGGAAAGGGGCCATGCCAATCGTAAATTGGTAGGCATTATTATAAGAGAACTCCACCAAAGAAAGGTACTTCTCCCATACTCCTACAAAATTAAGGACACACATGAGTAGAATATCCTCCAGCATCTGATCAGTACGCTCAGTCTATCCATCTGTCTGTGGGTGACATGTCGTACTCAATCGCTGCTCGGTACCCATGGCTTCCTGAAATATCTCCCTGAAGCGTGACACCATAATCTTGTTCCTGTCGGACACGATATCCCGGGGCACCCCATTCAAACTCACTATTTTAGCAATAAATAATTGAGCATACTAGCTTGTAGTGTAGTCTGTTTGTACTGGGAGAACATGATCTACCTTGGTCAACCGATCAATTATTACCCATATGGAATCATGACCCCACTGTGATGTAGGTAAAGCAATGATGAAATCCATGGAAATGCTCTCCCATTTCCACGTAGCTATCTCCAGTGACTGAAGTAATCCTACCAATCCCTGGTGGTCCACCTTTACCAGCTGACAGGTGGAAAACTTGGACACAAACCCTGCAATATCCTTTTTCATCCCACTCCACCAGTGTTGTCGCCTCATATCTTGGTACATTTTATCCCCTCCAGGATGTACCACAAATATGGACTCATGCAACTGTGTCCTCACTACATGACGTAACTCTTCTCCCTCTAGGACCACTAATCTTCTATTAAACCGCAAACCCCATTTGAATTTCCTAAATAGGATTCAGTACTCTCAGCTAGGATCCATAAAATATGATCTTAACAAAATGTAACGGCTGCTTGTTCCTCGATCGCCCTCGTAATAATTTCGGGTGTGACATTCATAATGGATATGAAGGATCAGGCCAATGCATCCTAGTGTCCCAACTCTTTCCATTTCTCCTTCCACACTTTTGCCACCTCACTTATTGGCCTATGGCTTAACGCATCAGCAACCACGTTAGCTTTCCCCGGATGATATTGTATCACGAACTGATAGTATTTCATAAATTCTAACCACTTGCACTGACGCATGTTCAACTCTCATTGAGTGAACAAGTATTAGAGCGACTTATGGTCTGTGAATAGGGAGAATTTCTCCCCTAGCAAGTACTGTCTCCAAATCCACAAGGCAAACACTATTGCTTCCAGCTCCAAGTCGAGGGTGGGTTAATTCCTCTCATAAGGTTTATCCTTGCGGGAGGAGTAAGCTATAGACTGCTCTTCCTCCTGAAGTAATCCAACGAGTCCCAGTAAAGAGGCATCATTATACACCAGGTACTCCACTCCTAGCCTGGGTAAAGTAAGAATCGGCACCGAAGTCAACTTATCCTTTAGCTCATCAAAATCTAACTGACAGATGAATGGTACCCCCTTGCATGTCAAATTCGTCAATGGTCCCATAATCTTCGAGAACCCTTGGCTGAATCGCCTGTAATATCTGGCTAACCCTAAGAAGCTACACACCTCTGTCGAGGTCGTGGGACTACACCAAATCTGCACTATTGTCAAGGTCAATGACCGCGACACTTCGGGGTGAGATAAATTTTTTTGTCACGGATGTGTCACGGTCATTGACCTTGAAAAGTTCGTTAGAATTGTCACGGTCGTGTCAAGGTCATGGACCGTGACAAGTTTAGTCACGGTTAATAAATTTTTCATGGTCATTGACCGTGATAATTCTGGGCAGAATTTAAAAAAAATTTCCTAGGCAATATGGCCACTACCACTGCCCAGCAGTATATTTGTACCTATTATAACAACGTTGGTTGTACCTATTCAAACATTATATATCCAAATAAACTAAAGATAGTGCAAATATATATTCATGACGATATAATCCAAATATTCAAAATAGAAATAATATACATGACGATATAATCCGAATATAATTAAAATGGAAAAACTTAAAAACAATGTTACTACATGTCTTGGGTAAATGTGAGGAGGTGAGTTGGCCACACGATATACGAATTGACACACCCACTAATATACATCGTGTCGCATTATTCGCGCAACCACAATATGGAGTTCTCCTTCCTGGGTATCACATGCGTAACGAGCACTTTGGACTCAATCCCTTGAAGCGCACGTCCATGAACTATTCCACCCTCCACGATATTCGGGTCCCTCAACCCCCGCCCTATCCGCTGGCCATCAAATACATCTAATATAAACACGCTCGGCCAACCAAGTGTCGATAATGGTCTGAGGAAGGGAGCCAAATAAGGAAGTGGATCATCAAAATATGCACGTGACGGTGAAGAAGCAGCGAGGTCCACATCCTCGTCCTCTTGCACCTCGTTATCCCGCACCTCCTTCTCCTCCACCGCCATCTCCTTCCCTTTACCCTTCCCCTTACGGTCTTTGCCCAACGTACGCTTCATGAATGCGTACATATCTTGGACCGTCGCCTCCAAATGGAACAGCTTGGCGTCGTGTGAATCCACCGTTTGAGCCAACTCGATGTCCCTCATCTCCAATCCGATGATCCTAGATTTGTCCACCCGCGAGATCACCCCCCTTATCCTCCCCTTGCGATCGGAGCCAAGCACTTCGCTAAGTGCGTCTGTGGACAAAGATGCCTTGTCGGCATTAGACTGTGACTCATGCACTTCCTCAAGCTTTGCCTGATACGACAAAAAGCACATGATTAGTAAAATAAGTAAACTAAAAAATTATAACGTAATTAACAAAAATTAAACTTTCGGATTACTTACAATCGTGGCCATAACGCTCAGGGACACCTCCTTGTCCCTCCCCTTCTCCGTTCGAAGAGACAGATGAGTATCGAGCCTATGTGGCTTACCCCCTGGCCCACTCCCTACCCCCTAAAATAAAATAAAGTAAAATAGTATCGGCCCCGCAAAGTAAAATAAAAAAGAACAATATATTTTTGTAGTTATAGAAAAATTAAATCTTACCTTCATCCTATGCTCCACCTCGGCGTAGCAGGTCCGATAGGAGTACTGCACGTTCGCCTTTTTTGCCCGATTCTCCCTCCCCTATTGGCGAGATGCCAATTGCCGATCCTCGATCTCATTGTCAATGAACTTTTGCCATTGTTCCAATGAGATCGACTTCTTGGGTGGGACGGATCCACGCCATTGTATAATGGACTCTCGTGTTTTCCCAAAGTACCGTGTCCGCATATTTTTCTTCCACGTCTTGTGTTGCTCCCTCAACTGCTCCAAGACAGAATCGCATAGCTTTGGATCCAAGTTGAATTGTTCCTGTCCAATAAATTCAATGTTAGTTGCGAATAAATATTAATATAAATATAAATATAAATATAAAATGAAATCAAAATTGAAATTGAAATTGAAATATTCATATAAATATAATATATTACTTGTAGTGCCTCCCAAACAGCTAACATGAGCTCATATGGCACCTCCTTCCAACTCATAAACCCTGGGCCAATGACCGTCTTTAGCAGCTCGAGGGATCTCACTAATAGCTCCGATTTGTTCTCGATGGTAATCTCAAATTTTTCATATTTGGGGAGCCTAGGGGTGGAGGAGCCCTCGTCGCCTCCGCTACCACCGAGCCCAGACGACATCATCATAAACAGCATCATCATCTTCGCCTTAATACCTGAAGGAGACATTTGCTGTAAAAAAATGTTATTAGTACAGATAAAAAAAATATTATTAGTACACATAGACACACACCCCTACCCACCCCCACCACACACACGCACACGTACACGTACACGTACATAAATATGTCTAAATTAGTTAAAAACATCTAACGTGGAATAGATGTAAAGCATGGAATTATTATTATATATATTATATATGCCGGATTAGATGTAAAGCATGGAATTATTAGTACACAAACCGCCCCACCACCTCACCCCCTAACCACACCACACCCCCTGCCCCCTCCCCCACCATACACCACCACACACATACACACACATATACATATATTTAATTTCAAGTATGTTTCATTTAATTATCATACTTTGTATATATTGTTCGATATCCAAAATAATTTTCAAAAAAAGTTGAAAAATCCCACCCCCATATGGACAATAATCCAGTGGTCATGCCACTTTTAAAACTAACCAACCCAACATTTACTAAACAAAACAATCCAACAACAACTTCAACAACAAATGTGTAACCCGTACTCCTTCTAATTCATCTACTCAATTAATTCATTTCATCAATGTAATACCCCGTATTTTTATGATAATTATTTATGGGATTAATTGAATTAAATGTGTATTAATTGCAAATTAATCCGGATAAAAATACTAGCGAGATGCGAGTTGGTATTTCATATATGAATATTGAATCATGAAATTTGTCATGAGTTTGAAATACGGCAATTTGGAATTTTGTTGAGACGCGTGTGACAGTCGCGTTAGGAATATTATTATTTAATTAAAAAGTGAATTTTGATTATATTAACCGTATGGTCATTTTGAGTGCCCCAACGCGTCCGGAAGGGTCGAAATAGTCAGAAAACACTAGCCGGGGGTTTAGTTTGGGTCCCAGGGTATTTTTAGGTCATGCCGACAACGTATAAGGGTAGTTTGGTAATTTTGGATTTTTGGGAATTAAAACCCACGAAAATTAGGAATTAAAATCTGACTTAACCTTTACCCACTAAACCCACTAAATACACTAATTGACTTAATGGGCTACGGGAGTTATTGGAAATAGGTTTAGGGTTTCCTAAGACAACCTCTAGCCACCATTGTCATCTTTGGAGAAGAAGTTGTAGAGAGAGAGAGAGGAGAAATTCTTGAGAGGGAGAGAGAACAATTCAATCTTCAACATCAAATTCAGAGATCTATCAGAGGCAAGTTGTTTAATTACGTTAATTGCATTGAATGTTTCTTCCATGCTTAGACATTTTTGAAAATTTCATTATTTTTGGGAGATTGATGAAAACCCATTAAATTGGAATTAGAAACTTACATTTTGATGTGGAATCGCATGTAGAATTGTTTTTATGTGACTATTCTGATGGTAATATATCTTGTATGAAATAAAAACGGATTTAATTATGACCATTGACGATCTAAAAAATTTCTAGGGTTCATGTTCTTGAGATTGGGGAAAACTGTAGAGTTTTGATAATTGGATGATGTTTAGGATGAATTAACCCCACAAAACACGTTAGTATATGACCTAAGTGTGTTTAGGAATGATTAGAATCCTTGAACAATTGTTGGATTGATGTTTAGATGAGATTAGAGGTGAAGAAAAGTTGGAAAAACGAGAATAGGAAAATCTGGGCTCGAAACTGGCCTCTCGTTAGAAGACCCGCCCAGGTTGTTCGAACGAGCTTCTAACGAGTTGACAGTTTGCCTTCTAACGAGAGGGATATTTGTTCGATGCCTTTCGTTCGAATGAGATCTCGTTAGATGCCCAGTTCGTTCGAACGAACTCTCGTTCGAACAGCCTCGTTCGAACGAGACTTCTAACGAGCTGACAGTTTAGGCTTTTTGGCCGGTTTTAATTTCGCGTGTCCCGTAACCTTGTTTAATTGTAGAGATACCATTCCCTTGATGATAAATTGATATAGTTGGGACATTTGGGATATATTGAGGAGTAAAACATATGGGTGCGATTCGAATTGAATGGAAATTTTGGAATAGTACGTGAGTGACTATTACGATGCGAGAATTATTGACGGCTTAAATAATTGAATTAACCGGGAACTTATGAATTGTGCAACATTATAAGTCGGTACGAGAATGAGAAGTGTACCACAAATAAATTTCGGTGATTACTAAGATGTGTGTATACTTAGTATATGTATATGATCTTATGTGTATGACATACCTACCATACTTGCTATCACGGGAGGTTTACGTTCGCTTAGGGCCCTCTAATCCTTGTGTTGCCCGGATTTAGATTGGTACCTGGAGAACATAGGTCAGAGAAGGACTTATTGAGATGTTAATAAGTCTGCTGATCGTGGGAGCGTAGGTATGTGCGTGACCCATGTGATGTGACTATGTTCACCTCCATTGTTTGTGATTTGCTATTATCTGAAAACGATTCCTGAGAGATTCGGAATGCGTGATCCTTATGTACGTGATGTACCGGGATGGATAGCAGAGTATGTGTGCACCGCATCTTAGTCTCGGGTGCTTGAATTGTATATTTATGGCGTGACTAATATACACTTAAATTAATGAGAACTTTCACGTTGGTATTGTGCTTATAAATACAGAAACGCTTTGAGTATCTATAAAGGGATAACCTGTAATGAATTGTATTACTAATAATTGAGAACCTGAGTTAAGTAAATCCCTCTATTTATTTGATAACGCTAGAACGTATAATGGGAATTGAGTATTAAGGGGTAGAACTTATTACGGTTTGGTTAGATATGTATGTCACTTAGATGGGTATGGTACGTTAGGAGTGCATAATTAGTCGAGAGGTGAGAATTTCATGTGAGTGCACGTCCTAACATGTATTTTGCATTCATTGTTTTAATGTTATTAAAACACTTGCTGTTTTTAAGATAATCTCCACTTTCGGGCTCTGACCCGTTTGCTTTCAAATCTATTTTTTTTGTAAAAACCATTTTAGGTGCCCATCCACAAGGACACCATGCATAGGATTTTCATTCAGGTGATGAGCTGTAGCTGTTTGTGAAAGTTACAGGGCCTTGCTAGTAGACGCTTCTTTCATCTTGACTCCATATTCAGTATTCATCAGTTGCAGGGCATGTCGCCCATTTCTTTGTTATGGTGAATGAATTATGTTTGTTATTCTTTCATTATCCTCTTATTGCATGTTAATCAGAGTTAACTTAAAATTTGGCAACTCACTTTTTAAATACTAGGTGGTTAGTAATCATTAAAAATGTTTTTGACAGTGATGCTATTAACTGGACCAACTTGGCATTTTATATTAATTTAATAAAGGAGTAGCTACCCGATATTTAATTAGTCGGGGTGTCACAATCAATTAAACTAACAATTAAAGTATGCAATTATCAATTTACTAATTTACAATGAGGGGCAATCCTACTTTCATATGAAATTGGCACTAATTATTTATTTACTTTCGTCTAAAACTATACAATTAAAATTACAATTAAAGCTATACAATTTATTAATTAAAGATATACAATTGTTAAAAATGCCCCACCACCCCACCCCCTCCCCCCACCATACCCCCTGTCCCCCACCCCCACCACACACATATATACACACACATACACACACATATACACATATTTAATTTGAAGTATGTTTCATTTAATTCTCATACTTTGTATATATTGTTCGATATACAAAGTAATTTTCAAAAAAAGTTGAAAAATCTCACCCCCATATGGACAATAATCCAGTGATCATGCCACTTTTAAAACTAACCAACCCAACATTTACTAAACAAAATAACCAAACAACAATTTCAACAATAAATGTGTAACCCGTGCTCCATCTAATTCATCTACTCAATTAATTCATTTCATCAATTAAACTAACAATTAAAGTATACAATTATTAATTTACTAATTTACAATGAGGGGCAATCCTACTTTCATATGAAATTAGCACTAATTATTAATTACTTTCATCTAAAACTGTACAATTAAAATTACAATTAAAGCTATACAATTTACTAATTAAATCTATACAATTGTTAAAATTGCCCCCCCCCCCCACACACACACACCACACCCCCACCACCACCATCACACCCCTTGCCCCCCTCCCCCCGCCACACACACGCACACACCTACGCACAAACACACACACCCACCCCTCCCCCCACCCCACCCCACCCCACCCCCACCACACCTGCACCACCCCACCCCTACTACCCCCTTCCCCCCTCCCCCCTCCTCCACCACACACATATATACATACACATATACACATACATACACACACATATATATACACACATACACATACACACACATATAGAAATGAAAGGGAAAGAGAGGTGTAGATGGGTGTCTATCAATAAAAAAGCAAATAAAATAAAAATGCTTCTTTTATTAATGACATCTGAGAGGTGCCCGCGGGGGTCACCCAGAAGTCCAAAAGCCATTGCAAGGTTCAGCGCCGCTGCAAGGGTCAGCGCCGCTGCAAGTGTCAGTGCCACTGAAAAGGGCAACGCCGCTGCAAGGGTCAGCGTCGCGGCAAGTGTCTGCGCCGTTGCAAGGGGTCAGCTCCGCTTCAAGTGCCAGCGCCGCTGCAAGTGTCTGCGCCGCTGCAAGGGTCAGCGCCGCTTCAAGTGTCAGCACCGCTGCAAGTGTCAGCGCCGCTACAAGGGTCAACGCCGCTGCAAGTGTCTACGTCGTTGTAAGGGTCAGCGCCGCTTCAAGTACCAGCACCGCTTCAAGTGTCAGCGCCGCTGCAAGTGTAAACGCCGTTGCAAGGGTCAGCGTCACTAGGGTCAGCACCGCTGCAAGGGTCAGCGCCGCTGCAAGTGTCTGCGCCGCTGCAAGGGTCGGGGCCTTTTCAAGTGCCAGCGCCGCTGCAAGTGTCAGCACCGCTTCAAGTGCGAGTGCCGCTGCAAGTGTCAGCACCGCTGCAAGTGTCAACGCCTCTGCAAGGGTCAGCGCCGCTGCGAGGGTCAGCACCGCTGCAAGTGTCTGCGCCGCTGCAAGGGCTAGCCCCGCTTCAAGTGTCAGCACCGTCGCAAGTGTCAGCGCCGCTGAAAATGGGTTAGCGCCGCTTCAAGTGTCAGCGCCGCTGCAAGTGTCTGCGCCGCTGCAAGGGTCAGCGCCATTGCAAGTGTCTGCACCGCTGCAAGGTTCAGCACCGCTTCAAGTGCCATCGCCACTGCAAGTGTCAGCGCCGCTGCAAGTGTCAACGCCGCTGCAAGGGTCAGTGCCACTAGCGTCAGTGCCACTATAGCAAGGGTCACTACAGCAATAACATTCGAGAGGTGCCCGCGAGGGTCACAAAGAAATAAAAAATTAAGAAGTACCACTGCAAGGGTTAGTGCCGCTGCAAGGGTCACTGCAGTAATGACAGTCGAGAGAGTCAGCGTCACTGCAAGGCTCAGCGCCACTGCAAGGGTCACTGCAGAAATATTATTCGAGAGGTGCCGCTATAAGGGTTTCGGCAGAAACTCATATTGATGGAGTAGCTATCACGAGCAAGTCCTCATCATGAAGCATCCGTCTCTAAATGAACAACAAGCACTAACACTTTACTTTCTAGTATAGGTTGCCTGGTCGATCAAGCAGGGCTCGAGCAGGCGCATTGGGACCTCTTGGGAGTTTTTGGCTTGGCGGCGGAGGAACAAGGTATGTTGAGCAAGCTCAACCACTTAGCTCTATAGGACTGAGAGAATACTAGTAGGAAGACCCAGAAGTCACTCAAGACTACACACACTTCACACTTGATCACAAGTGAAGTGAGCAGCCAAAGAGCTGGCTACTCACAAAAAATAAACTCTTTATAAGAAAATGACTTTTCCAGAAGAGGGGGTCCTCATGGTACCTCTCAAGAAAAATAACATTTTTTAGAGGAAAGGAGTCCTTAAGGTCTCCTCTCTCAAGATTTGCAAAATTGCACTACAAGTTACCATTTCAAAAGATAACTACCAAATCTGATATTTTGTCTCCATTAGGGGACATATGTGCTTTTTGACTTTTGGTCGGCGCCTGCAGAGGGGACAGGCAGGCTGCTACAGGTAGGGACAAATGGTACACTTCAGACATTGTTCCCCACTAACTCTCTCAATTTTGGTGCCCAAAAATGCCACTCACCCCTAGCGCCCCAGTATAAATAGACCTCTGGGCAAGGTCAAGAGAAGAACAAGAAAAATTGCATTGTTACTCTGCCAAAATATCACCAGACCTACCTAAGTATTCTCTCCCTGCTCATTCTCTTAGTGATGAGTGCCTTGTTCCTTCACTCCCCACTGACAGCCATCACTCTCAAGTGTTTCCCTTGAGAAAATTACTATTTTTTCTGTGAAAGTTCATCTTCTTGCAGGGAGTGAGTTAAAGCTTGAGTTCCATTGTTACCAGAAGGAGAAGTTTTCTTCAGAAGTTGAACCAGGAGACCTTAAAAACCTTGAAGGCAGCGTCCATTGGAGTGGGTCACGCCTCACCCTTTCCAGTTATTCATAGACCCCAGTCTCACTACCCTCCTACATTTGGCGACTCCGCTGGGGAGGTATCCTCACTGCCATGGACAAATAAGGTTTCAATGTCTCTAAGCAGTTGGTTTTTGAGGACATTACGTTTGGTAATGGAGCTCACAGTGACCAGACTACTCAGGAAGAAGTGGTGGTTATCGGAGCCAAGGCGCCCGCGCCTCAGGAGGGCAGACCAGTTCGTCGGTAGTGGCTCCACTGGCAGGAATGAATCTTATGGCAATGTTTTTTGACTTTTTGAAGCAAAACAATGTGAATCTATCATGCTTGGGTCAAGGTAGTGTGACACCTGCTGCCGCCCCTTCTGGAGGGGTAGCCACTCCTATTACGACTCTGGCAGAGATGACTCTGTCTTGGAAGGCGGCGTCGGAGCAGGTCCTGGCACCAACAGGTTCTCCAGATGCTAAAAGCACATTCTAAGGCTGTTACTATGGAAAAAGTTAGGAAGCTCCTCTCCTCCACTCAAAGAGAGGGTTCCCACCTATACAAGGAGTTACAAGACCCCTATCCACAGGAAGTAAGTGAGAAGCCATACCCTGAGGGGTATATTCCACCGAAATTTATCAAGTATGGCAGTAGGGGGGAGAACCCTAGAGAGAACGTGAAGAGGTTCGTCGAGAACCTGGGAGTATATGATGGCGACAAGAACCTGAGGTTGAGGGAGTTTTCTAAGACTCTCACTGGGAAGGCTTATACATGGTATTCCCACTTGGCGCCTAACAACGTCCCTACTTGGGTAGAGATGCACAGGCAGTTCCTCCAGAAGTTTTTTGTAGTGGAGGACGAATTTACACTGAGGTACCTGGCGCAAGAGGTCCAGAAGCCAGGAGAAGAGTTGATGCACTACATCAAGAGATTTCGTGAAAGGGACTTAGATGTCCATGAGGACGTGGCGGAGGCCAGGTTATTGCAGATATGTGTGGAAGGACTGTTAGAAGAGTGCAAGCTTCACTTGATCAACGAAACTAGAGATGGAACTTTCAGAGAATTCACCAGGGCCGCCAGCAACATAGCTATGATAATCAAACCAAGAGCCCCGGGTTGGAGGACGCAAGTTCCACTAACTCCCCAGAGGTTTCAAGTTTCGAGGAGGCAAGCGATTAACTATGTGGACGGGAATAACAAAGGGAAGAAGGGAGGCTCTAGGGCCAAGATTGACAGTCCCGAAAACAAGAGAAAATTTGGGGATGATGCCTCGCTGCCACTACCGTGCAACGTAGCTGAGTCTATGGATTGTTACCGCACCTTAGTGAGAGAAGGCATAGCAGGACCTCCCCACCTAAAAGGAGAAACCCCCACTGCAGCTGACAAAGCCAATCCAAAGTACTGCGATATGCACCAACGAGTGCACCACTCTACCAAGGATTGTTACTACTTACGAAGGATCATTGGTGAGCAGATGGCAAACGATACCTTACAGATACCCCCTGTGGACGTTAACGAGAACCCACTTCCTACGCATCATTTTGGCACCGCCAACATGGTAGCTGCCTACGATGAAGAAGCTACAAGAAGTCTAATGAAGTGGGAGAGTGGCGAGAAGTTATGCGAGGAGTTTGAAAATCTATCACTGACCAGACTTGAGATAGAAAGAAAGCAAGAGGAGTGGTTATTCACTCCGGAACATGAAAATGGAAGTGGGGAAGTTGAGGAAGTGGATCTCTCAGAAGGCGAGGTAGACGTCATCCTCGCTCTAGATGAGGGAGGGACCTCTGAAGCGGAGTATGTTTGCAGTGCCCAAATATACGAGGTAGACTTAGATTCTGAATGTGAGGCCATAGCGAGGAGCCCCAAGTTCAAGTGGTTTTTCGACCAGATAGGGGTGAAGTACGACACGAGAGTGTCCATCACGAGGAAAGTCTTGGAGGCAGTGCAGCAACGGGGATACCCTTTGCTAATTTGGTAGGGGGAAATCTAAAGGATGATTAAGAAGTATACTTCTCAAGTGGTGTTTTCAGAAGCAGATAGGGTGGTGCCCTACTTCCACAACCGCCCGTTGTACGTCACATACATAATTAATGGAGTCTCATTTCCTAGGGCGTTGATGGATGGTGGAGCATCCATTAACATCATGACCATCAGTACATTATATGAAACAGGAATTGACCAGGAGAAGGTGGTTCTGGTACCGCTAGTAATTTCTGGATTCGACAACGCCGAAATGCAGTCTATTGGATACGTGAATGTGGGAATTAAGTTGGGAATTTTCACCTCCCACATCAAATTTCATGTTATTAACGCTAACACCAGCTACCAATTACTCATTGGAAGGGTATGGATGCACACTCATGGCGTAGTTCCTTCCACCTACCATCAATGCGCAAAGGCAAACATTAGAGGTACAGAGATAGTGATTAATGCCACGCAGAGACCCTTCGCCATTGAGGAGGCCCACCTGGTAGATGCTGCCTTCTACACCGAGTTTGATGAGGAAAGAAAGGTCTATATAAGAAAACTAGTAGGAATCAAGGTAGCTGAGGGAAGGGTCTCGCAGAAGAAATCCGTTCATGACCGTCTAGGGGAGAGGATAATCCCCTATATGGAAAAAGGCAAGAGGAAAGTAGATGAGGTAGCTAGACCCCCTCAAACATGCAAGAAAGTGGTCTTGCCAGATGGAAAGATCATATACCGTTTATAATGGTCTGCGCGGGCGGTGTTCTGGGATGAGAGCATCGACCCGACGCCCGAGTGTTTTATCGTTGATGAATTCCATATTGTTGAGCATGTTGAGGAACCAGAAGAAGCGCCAGAGTGCATGCAAGACAGACCCGGAGAGCAGTTGCAGGAATTAGAGGAAATCAAGTTGGGGTCAGAAGAGGGCGAGAGTAGACCCATTCTAATCTCCAAGTGCCTGGAACCGAAGCAGAAGGAAGAGCTCATTGAGCTACTTAAGGACTTCACTGATGTATTTACTTAGAAGTACACGAAGATGCCAGGAATAGACGCAGAAGTGAGCTCACATAGATTGAACATCCTTCACAATGCCCTTTCGGGAAGGCAAGCCACACGCACATATAAAGCAGACCTTGATTTGAAAATAAAAGCTGAGGTGGAGAAGTTGTTAGCAGCAGGGTTCATCAAACCTATTCAGCACCCCATATGGTTGTCCAGCATAGTGCAAGTGGCAAAGAAAGACAAGACCCAAATCAGAATCTGTGTAGATTTCTGTGACTTGAACAAGGCGTGTCCTAAGGATGCATTCCCACTACCCATTATAGACATCTTAGTGGATTCCACTGCGGGACATGACATGTATAGCTTCATAGACGGGTATGTTGGCTATAACTATATTAAAATGGACCCCACCGACGCAGAGAAGACTGCCTTCCACACACCGTTAGGGAACTTTCACTATACAGTCATACCCTTCGGATTGAAGAACACTGGAGACACATACCAACGGACCAAGATGGTAATTTTTCATGATGTATTTCATGATATAATAGAATTCTACGTGGATCATCTGGTGGTGAAGTCTAAGAAAGAAAACAAGCATATTCAGGATCTCAAGAGAGTATTCGAAAGGTGTCGTCGGTATAAGATGAGAATGAACCCCTCAAAGTGTGCCTTTGGGGTTACTGCAGGGAAATTCTTAGGTTTTATGGTAAATAGACAAGGGGTGCAAGTGGATGTAGAGAAGATGATATCCATTGTGATGATGCCACCGCCCAAGAGTTAGAGACAACTTAAGATCTTCCTGGGAAAGGTATCCTACCTGTGGAGGTTTATACCTGCGTTGGCAGAAGTAGCTCATCCGTTCGCACCTCTACTAAAAGACAAAGCCAAGTGGGTTTGGGGAGAAAGGCAAGAGAATGCGTTCGAGAAGATTAAAGAAATCATAGCCTCTCCTTCCACGATGATTCCTCCCAAAGCCGGAGCACCGTTGTTACTCTACCTTACTTCTCCAGAGAGGTCGATAGGGTCCCTCTTAGAGCAAGATAAAGAAGGAGCGGAAAAGCCAATCTACTACCTGTCAAGAGTAATATTCGAAACAGAATCGAGATACACCAACATTGAGAGGCACTGCCTGGCGCTAGTATTTGTAGCCCAGAAGTTGAGACACTATCTTCTAGCCTTCACAGTTCACATAGTCACCAAGTGTGATCCCATCAAGTACCTCCTCATGCGGACTATACTCGTGGGACGAGCAGCAACGTGGTTTTTGATCTTGTCAGAATACGTTCTAAAATACGTAGTGGCTAAAGCCATTAAAATCCAGGCACTAGCAGATCTGCTTGCCCACTTTCCCAGTGGGGTTTTCGAACCACCTAGTGAAGAGTTGCCCGGAGAAAGTTTTCAAGCATGCATGGCGGAGGAGGTGAAGAAGTGGTCTATAGAGTTTGATGGTTCCAGTGCTCAAGGAACAGGTGGAGCCGGCGTCATACTGTCAGATGGGAAGGAGAAGATTACCCTCTCTTTCAAGTTAGATTTTAAATGCTCAAATAATGAAGCTGAGTACGAAACCCTCATTCTAGGGATGTTGGAAGCACTCAAAAGAGGGATCAGGGTATTGTGTATACGAGGGGACTCCAATTTGGTAGTAAGGCAGGTCAATGGAGAGTTTTCCCTTAAACATGCCAACTTAGTGCCGTACAGACACATCATCCACAGACTGTTGGGACAGTTCTTAGAAGTAACTGTGGAGAGGCAGGCACGAACCATGCACAGGAACCCTGACGCGCTCGCCACCATAGCACAAAAGTTGGACATGAAGGAGTCAGAAGCAACCATCACAGTGAGACGGAGAACGGTACCCACTACTGTAAAGTCCTTATTCCCAAGTAACGAGCCAGAAGATTGGAGGCGTCTGATAGAGAAGCAACTTAAAACCAGGGAAGGGACAATGAAAATATTAGAGTTAGCCAACTATCATGTGTTGCAGGGAACTCTCTACTTTAAGAGTCTTGGAGGGTTTCTGGCATTGTGCGTAGGGGAGAAAGAAGCCAAGGAGACGTTAATAAAAATGCACCAGAAGCACTGAGGAGATACGGATATCCCTCTTTACAGACGACTGCAGCAAAGCGGGTATTATTGGCTCTCCATGAGCGTAGAAGCGGCCCACTTGCAACAAAGTTGTTTAAAGTGCCAAGATAATTTTGACCAGCCGACGGAGGCTAACTTTGTGGAAGCCTTCGAAGATTGGAGACAGTCATACCTAACATATCTAAAAGATGGGGAGCTGCCTGCCGAGACAGCGGATGAAATTTACCTTAGAAAAAGGATAGCCCGGTTCTACTTGGTTAAGGGAGAGTTATATAGGAAAGGGTACAATGAGAAGGCGCTAAGGTGCATAGCCAAAGAGGAGGTGGAAAGGGTGCTGAAAGAAGCTCATGAGCCCTCCTATTTGGGAGGCGCCAAGTTGTATAATCAACTGATGACGCTGGGATACTACTGGCTGACCATGGAGGCTAACTCCATTGGATATGTGAAAAAGTGTAGAGCATGTCAAGTTCATGGAAACATGGTGCACGCTCCCTCCGTCAGTCTACAAATCTTGGCAGCCCCTTATCCCTTCCACACATGGGCGTTCGACCTGGTAGGAAAGATCGCCCCAGCATCTCATGGCAAGGCTTTTATCATTGTGGCTACAGAATTTTACACCAAATGGGCGGAATCCATTCCTTTAAGGAGAGTCACCACCAAAGTGGTAACCCAGTTTATAAAGGAGTATATCATCTCCAGGTTTGGTATACCCAAAGTGATCCTAACGGATAATGGGAAGCAATTTGTATGCAAAGATATAGCCCTCCTCACATACAAGTAGAAGATCGTGCATAATAGCTCAACCATATCATACCCCAAGGTCAATGGCCAAGCAGAGGCAACCAATAAGACCCTGATAATTATTTTGAAAAAAATGCTAGAGGACATGCCGGGAGAATGGGATGAGAAGTTGCCTATGGTGTTATAGGCCTATCGTACTTCGAAAAGAAAGACAACATGGTTCACCCCCTTCTCTCTAGTATATGGGACCGAAGTCGTCCTACTAGGGGAACTGGCGGTACCTCCAGCCATAATTTCTCTAAGCAATGGGCTCGTCCCAGACCCAAGGCATGTGCAACTGGAGGTGCTAGACGAGCATAGAGACAAGGCGAGAAAGAATTTCAAGGTCTACACTCAGCAACTGTCTGGGGCCTACGAAAACTTGGTCAAGCCTAGAGAATTCCAGGTGGGAGATTTAGTCATGCGAGAATCAACTCACCATCTTCGTAGTATGTCGCCATCAAAATTCAAACCTAACTGGGAAGGACTTTTTGTCGTCAGAGGAGTGGGGAAGTCGGGCTACTGCCAAATATCAGAACCAGAGAGTGATTGCCTCCAGTCCATCAACTGCAGGTGGCTGAAGAGGTACTATGCTTAGTAACAGCTAACAAGTTTTGTTTGTGTTTTGCATGTATGTAATGGATTTCGAGGATTGCTCCTATACCAGAAAATTTTTGTTGTAAATTTTTTTTAAGAGCAATACTACATTGTAAACAGCACACAAAAGTAAAGAAATGAAATAGCAACACTTTTGATCATTGTTGACATTTGCTTTTCTTACTCATTTATAAATATATATATACACTCCCTATTAAGTTAGAAGAGAGTACAAAAAAATCAGGAACTTATCTCACTACACTTGGGAGGTAAGTCCATCCTAAGAGAAAGTATACTGAGCAAAGTCCCCCAGACATAAATTAATAGAAAATATAGAGGGAAGGTTAAATTCCTCCTCTTTAATATTACAAAGAACAGTGAAACCCTTAAAGAGAATATAGAGCGAGGACCCCAAAGACTAGGGGCTGGTTAATTCAAACAGTTTTTTTAATAAAATTAGGCTTTCGGGAAAGGGGTAGGGGTCACCCTCCTCTCTAACCTAGCCTCTATGACTATAAGAAGTAATATGCAGGAATACACCCACAGACAGGAGAGGCAATCAAAGAAAGTCACATGCCAACACCTCACAGCTACAAGAGGTGCATTTTCAAAAAATATATGCAATATGATAATACATAACTTTTCATATTAATGCAAATACCCCGCAGTATATGGGGTAGCCACCAGTAGACTAAATGCTCACAGAAATTAGAGCAAGTCATATATGTGGAGGCAATTATTATGCAACACAAATAAAATATAAAAGAGGTAACAACCAAGAAAAAGCCAATAAAAGACCAATCACAACAACGGGGATACGTGGTTCAGCAAAGAAGTGCCTACGTCCACGGTGGTTTAGTCAGTGTTATTCCTCTATATTCTGAAGAGTAAGTACAGAGAATACAACTTGTCCTTTGCCCCGGACTTGGGGTTTAATTTATACATGTATGTCTTAGAGTAGTGGGGGTGATAGGTTCCTCTTTATTAGCCATCTCCCTTTCATGGGATCGTGTACCCCCACAACTCCTCTTCATGGCATCGTGGAGTAAATGGATGAATACCAGAAGTGATGGGCCTGGGTTTTGGGCCGCTGAGGATGGGCTACTCGTCCAGGCCTTATGGTGATAAAATCGGGGTACCCACAATTGCCCCTGAATTTGTCGGGCCGTTCTTTATGGGTCCGATGAATTTAGATGATCAGCAATGATGGTTGATTTCTTTGAAAACTGTGAAGTTGCTTTGGCGGCACCCGCTTCGCTATCCGTGCGTTATGATTAGTTTTGAAGGCTTGTTGGAATAAAACACATTTTTTCTTCGTCGTTCTAGTTCTTCCAGCAATCTTCTATCTTTTGAGAACTTTTGAGTTTTGTACCTTCTGTTTTCGGTCTCCACTCTCGTCGCTTCTTCGCCTTTTGATCTGATCTTCTGTCCTGTAAGTCTTTCGTGCCCTTTTTCTTGGGTTTATAGTTTTTCTTGCATTTTTCCAATGGCAAAGATTGGAAATAGGTCGGTAACTGAGTTTAGAAAATTCTATGGTATTCCTGAATGGGTAGAGATTGAGTGTTGTGTCTCACCGCCTAGGAACGTTAGGGACATAGAGGATGCACATTGGATTCACGTCCTATTGCTTTCTCAGGGGGGTCTCACCTTTCCCCCTAATGGTTTGTTTCTGCACTTTTTTAGTTATTTTGGTATTGTGCCTGCACAATGTTCGCCCAACGTGTGGAAAATAGTGAATGGTGTGCACAGGATAAATCAGTTGTACGGCACGAGGTTAGGGCTTGCCGAGGTCAGTTTTTGTTACTCTTTTTCTCGAACGAGTTCAGGGGTCTTGTACCTTAAGGCCAGGAGCCCTGATAGGGTATTGGTAGTAAATTTACCTGATTCCGATAAGGATTACTGGCAAGAAGGTTTTCTCGCTAGGAACTGGCAATACTCCCCTCAATTTGAAGGGTCGAGGTCCGAGAGGTTCACTATCCCCTTTTATGGGGAAGAATATATAGGTAGATGTTGTATTGTTGTTTCAACCTTTGCTAACTTTGTGATTTTTCTAACTCCTCCTTGCTCTTTCCTTTTCAGCGAAGATAAAGAACTTGGAGCCAGCTCTCAGCGAGGTTCGTATCTCGGAATTGGTGAAAGATTGGAACATCAGGGAACCTTTGGGTTACGGCGAGCACCCTAGGTCTGCTGCTTTTCTGCTTGAATATAAGAACACAGGCTCCAGCTTCATAACCCGACCTGTGGAATCTGTTCCGGATTTTGAATCTTCCGAAGAGATTTCAGCTGAGCCCATCCAAGTGGACGAGGAGGAGAGCAGCTCGGAGAGCGAGCCTGCAGGTGTTGTGAGTAACTTAGGTGGAGGCAGTGCTGATAGTAGTAGTTCATCGAGTACTACCAAAAGTCCAGGTGAAGAAATTCCTCCCAGGAAGAATCTGATCCGGGATGATGATGATGATGATGATGTGCTTCTTGCACAGAGGTCCAAGATGTCAAAGACTGTCTCCGGGGCCATAGCTACTGGTTCTCGGCCTTCCTCTCAAGAGCAAGAGAAGAAGAAGAGAGAGGAGGAGCAGGCGAGGGATAGGGAGAAGAAAAAGGAGGAGGAGAGGAAGAAGGTGGAAGAGAGGAAGAGGAGGGAGAAAGAGAAAGAGGAGGAGAGGAGGAAGATGGAGCTGAGGACTAAGACCGTTCAAGCCTTGGTCCCAGTATCTGCTTTGCCTGAGGGGGCTTCGGTGTCCACCTCTCCTCAACTCGCCCCTGCGCTGCTTGAGAGGGCAGTCCTCCCTGCAGATCGCGAGAGGGCGTTAGGGTCTGATCAACTGGCCTTGCAAGCTAGCCAGAGGCTTGCCTTGGTAAGGTTTCTCTTCTATTTCTCAACTTCTTTTCGTCTGTTTTGATGGTTTCCTCTTTCTGATCTTTCCCTTGTTTTCTGCAGTTTGTGACTGACTTCGCTGTGCTCTATCGCTCTCGCGACGAGCTGTTGAGAAGGAACAGCGAGCTGGAGCAGCAGAATTCTACTCTGATGGCCAGGGGTTCTCAGCTGGAGGCCGATCTGAAGGCTGCTGACGCGGCTCGAGCTTCTTCTGCCTTGGCCCTTGCTAATTCTGCTCGCGAGAGAGATAATGCTATCAAGGAGCTTGGCGAGCTGAGGGAGTCGTATGAACAGGTCTGCTCGAGAAAACTGGATTTTGTGGAGAAGAACAGGGTTCTTGTTGAGCAGCTGGAGATGGAGAAAGCCCAGGCAGCCACTGTTAAAGAAGATTCATACAATTCTGGCTGGGCTGCTGCGTATGAAGACGCCGAGGTTCAGATAGTCTATATTAGCCGTCTGAACTTCAAGAAGGGGTGGAACAAGGCCCTTGTGGCTGCAGGGGTGGATGTTGCATCTCCACTCTTCGATGAGTATGATCCAGGGCCAAAGCCGGTAGTGGATGAGGACCCAGCCCCAACTGCTGAAGGCACCTGTCCTGTTTCTCGGGCGACCTCTTCTGATGCTCCCTTGGTCGAGGAGGCAGTGGATACCCCTGCGGAGGGTAATGCCCCTGCTGATGCTAATAAAGAGAAGGATCCATCCACCGAGGTTGCTAAGTGATAGGGTTTCTTTGTAATTTTTTTCTTTCTTGTTCTGATGTAACCTCGCTTGGTATAAATAAAAAGGCTTCGTTTTTACTTGTGCTGATTTCATTCTTTTCTCTTCTTTTCTCTGTAGTTGGTTGATGTGGATGATTATATTCCTGTTACCTCTCAATTGGGTAGAACTCTGGGTCCTAATGTAAGCCCTGCAGTTCGCCAGGCTTTTGCTAGGCTTTGTAGGTTTGCTAAATCAATGAACCAGAAGTATAAGGATCAGTCCGAGCTGGTGGCTAAATTCAAGAACAGGCTCCAGGAAATGGGGGAGATTGGATCTTCAGTGCAAGAAGAAATCAGCGAGCTGAGAGTAAAGTTACTGGAGGCCACCGAGATTAATCAGGTCGTGGAGTTTCTTCAGCGGGAGAATGACGACCTGAGGCGTGAGGTCTTGCAGCTTAAGGAGCATTCTCCGAGCACCGCGTCGGCAGTCCTGCAAGGTTCTTCCTCATCGCGAGTTGCTCGGCCATCCCTCCCGCGAGCTGGTAGGAGTACGCGGGGTAGGAGTAGGGGAGCTGAGGAGCAGCGTGAGAGGGAGATGGAGGAGCTGCGCGGCGATGTTCAGCGAGCTTACGTAACTGCTGCTGGGCTTCAGAGGGACGTCACCCGACTGCGGCATTTATTTAAGAAGGGCCCTCACCAAGTGTGGACTGATGGCTATGATCAGGGCTGGCTAGATGCTCCCACAAGGTTATCAGAGTTCGAGCAGCTTTCCTTTATCAGGGGGTGGTTGAGTGCTCTCAAAGAGCTGCAGGTGCCGAGAAATTCGATGTTGTGGTATCGGCATGAGATGTCTCCCTCTATTCTGATGCCCAATCCATTTAGGCGAGATGACCGGTGGATTCCTATCGATGCTATTCCTCGGCGGCTACTGGAGTTGGACACAAATGAAGTTGTTGAGGAATTCAATCCTGCCCCTGATGATGGGAGGAGAGCTAAGGTTGCTGACTACCTTGCTCGGAGGCTAGCCCCATCTTGATTTTTGTTTTTTAATAATTGTAAATGCTTTGGGCGAGTCTTTGTCGACTAAACATGTACCATTATTGTTTGTAAATATAAAAGATTAATGGATATATTTGAGTTTTGGGCGTTTTGCCGACTAAACGTGTTTATCCAATCTCTGTTATATTTTTCCAGCTTTACAATCTTTATAATGTCCGCCCAGTCTAGTATTAAGAATACCATTGTGCTCTCTCTTTACCTTTTAGGTCGTGTCGTCACACTTCCTTAGGTCTAAGAGGGGCAATTGGCGAGGACACACCTGTTTTTGGATGTCTTCATCCGGTCAGGATTTTAACCAAAGTAGGTTTGATGCCTAAGAATGCTCTGTAGGGCTTCATATATTGCCATGGGCAATGCTAAGAGGTCTGTCGTGCTTTCGTGACGATGACCCGAGGAGGGGTGTTCCCCTGCTATGTCAACTATTATACCTGTGATTTGAAAAGGATGTGCAATAAGATATAATTGTTATGCTTTTAGAGAGTAATCAACTGAGAGATTTTTATTGGTGAGTCAAGAAATAAACTGTCTTTTCCCAAAATGAGTACAATAAAAGATTTAACAATAGAACTCCTAAAAGTAGAATTTCTTGAGATTAGCTGCGTTCCATGCTCGTGGGATCTCTCTGCCCTCTATCGTTTTCAAATGATAGGCACCTTGCAGGTCGTCTCTAATTATTTCATAGGGTCCTTCCCAGTTTGGGCCCAGTTTACCATCTGATGGCTTCACTGTGTTGCCCAGGACCTTTCTTAGGACATAGTCTCCAATTTCGAACTTCCTCGGATTGACCTTTTTGCTGCAGTGCTTCGCGAGCTGTTGCTGATAATTCGCTAGTTTTACTAGGGCAAGTTCCCTGCGATCGTCGGCCAAGTCGAGTTCAGCGAGCAAAGCCTGATCGTTCTGGTTTTGCTCGACAAGGTCGGATCTCATTGTAGGCAATCGTGCTTCTAATGGGATGACCGCTTCCATACCATATGCTAGTGAGAATGGCGTCTGACCTGTGGCTCGTCTGGGAGTCGTTCTGTATTCCCATAGGACATGTGGTAGCTCGGTAGACCATGCGCCTTTTGCTCGTTCTAACCGCTTTTTTAATCTAGCGATCACTATTTTGTTGGAAGCCTCAGCTTGTCCTTTGCTCTGAGGATAAGCTACCGAGTTGAAGTGGTGCCTGATTCCGTGTTGGTCGCAGAAGTCCTGAAAGGGGCCACTTTCGAACTGTGTCCCATTGTCAGTGATGATGGTTCTGGGTATCCCGAATCGAGTGATTATATTTTTCCATATGAATTTCATCATGTCAGAATCTCGGATGTTCGCCAGAGGTTCTGCCTCGATCCACTTGGTAAAGTAATCGGTGGCGACTAATAAGTATTTGCGGTTGCCGGCAGCGGTGGGTAGCGGTCCCACGATGTCCATTCCCCACTGGACAAAAGGCCAGGGGATGGTCAGGGATTTCAATTAGCTGGCAGGCTGGTGGACCATGGGGGCGTGAAGCTGGCATTTTAGGCATATGCGGACATATACTGCGGAGTACCTTTGCATATACGGCCACCAGTAACCTTCTTTCATTGCTCGGAAGGCTAGAGATCTTCCTCCGATGTGGCTTCCGCAGATTCCTTCGTGGAGCTCGTGAAGCACTATCTCGACCTCGCTTGGGTGGACGCATCTAAGGTAGGGGCCGGAGAAAGATCTTTTATACAAGACGCCCCCCGTGGATAAGTGAAAGCGAGAAGCTTTGACTCTTATCTGGTGGGCGGTCCTTTTATCATCTGGGAGCGTTCCGTTCTTCAAATAGCCTCTTAAGGGATCCATCCAGCTAGGGGCTGGTTCCAATTGGAGTATTTGTTTCGCTCTTGTTAGCTCGCAGTTGGGGTGAATGCTCGGGTAGCTAAGGAAATCGATAGGGATGACCCTTTTAAGGCTGGAATCAACTGCCGAGCTCAGGGCTGCCAAGGCGTCAGTGTGGCTGTTCTGCCCCCTGAGAAACTGCTGGATGTTGATTTCTTCAAAGTTTGTCATCAAGTTTCTTACCAATGAGAGGTAGGCTGCCATCCTCTCGTCCTTCGCGTTGTAGTCTCCACTTATCTGATTGGAAACTAGTTGCGAGTCTCCGAATACCTGTAAATGCTTTGCTCCTAGAGTTTGCGCCCTTTGGAGACCTGCAATTAAGGCTTCGTATTCTGCTTCGTTGTTGGAGGCTGCAAATCCCAGCCTAATTCCTTGCTCGAGGACTGCATTTTTGGGAGTGATGAGAACAATTCCTACTCCTGCCCCCTTTGAGTTGGAGGCTCCATCAACGAATAGCTTCCAGTCTTCCCCTGCAGCCTGGCTGTTTTGTTCTGTTGGGTTAGGCTGGTCGAGAGGTTCTTCGCCCGTGAATTCAGCTATGAAGTCAGCGAGGACTTGACCCTTGATAGCTGTCCTTGGTTGAAATTGGATGTCAAATCGGCCGAGCTCGACTGACCATTTAGACAGCCTGCCTGACAAATCCGCCTTCCTTAGGACAGCCTTGAGGGGGTGTGATGTAAGGACAACGATCGTATGAGCTTCGAAATAATGCTTCAGTTTCCTCGAAGACATTACTAGGGCGAATGCGAGCTTTTCCAATGGCAGGTAGCGCTGCTCGGCGTCTAGTAAGGTTTTGCTCGCGTAATAGACTGGGTGCTGGATCCCTGCGACTTCACACATTAGCGCTGAGCTGATAGTGTGGCTGGATACAGAGAGGTAGAGGTACAAGGGGTCCGTTTGCTGTGGTATGACAAGCAGTGGTGGGGAGCTTAGGTACGATTTGAGCTCGCCTAATGCTTGCGAGCAGTCTGGGGTCCATTCTATCGTTTTGCTGCCTTTTAAGAGTTGGAAGAAGGGCTTGCATCTCTCGGAGGATTTAGAGATGAAACGATTCAGAGCAGCGAGCATTCCAGTGAGCTTCTGTACATCGCGGATTGTGCGGGGAGGTTGCACCCATTTAATTGCCTCAATCTGGTCCGGATTTGCTTCTATGCCACGCTTGCTGACCAAATACCCAAGGAACTTTCCTGACTGGACACCGAAGGAACACTTGCTCGCGTTGAGTTTCATTCGGTATTTCCTGAGGATTTCGAAGGTACTTGCCAGGTCGGAAAGGTGGTTTTCATTCTCCTTGCTTTTGACGAGAATGTCGTCGATGTAGACCTCCATTGTGTTTCCCATCTGTTGTTTGAACATTTTAGTAACCAGCCGCTGATAAGTTGCCCCTGCATTTTTAAGCCCAAAAGGCATGACCTTGTAACAGTATAGACCAACCATCGTGATAAACGCCGTTTTATCCTGATCTGGGGCATACAGGGGAATCTGGTGATAGCCTGAGTATGCGTCCAGGAAACTCATTCGCTCGTGAGCTGCGGTGGCGTCTACTAGTTGGTCTATTTTTGGAAGAGGGAAGCTATCCTTTGGGCAGGCTTTGTTGAGGTCAGTGAAGTCTATGCAAACTCTCCATTTACCGTTGCTTTTTGGAACTACCACTGGGTTGGATAACCATTTGGGGAACTGCACTTCCCGTATGGATTCTGCATCCAGTAATTTTTCGACCTCCTGTTCTATTGCTTTGGTTTTCTCGGGAGCAGTTCGTCGTGCCTTCTGTGCTATCGGCTTGAATGTGGGATTGACGTGCAACTGATGGCAGACCATATTGGGATCGATTCCTGGCAGCTCGTAGGGTTCCCAGGCGAAAACATCTATGTTGCTCCTGAGTAAGGTTAACAAATCCTTTTGCTCTTCGTTAGTGAGTGAGGTCCCGATCAGGAAGACTCTGCTGTTGTCGCCTTCCCTGGCAATTACTTCTACCAGGTCTTCTACAACTCGTTCGGAGGGGAGGAGCCTGGTCTCTTCCACTCCGGGCCTTCCATATTTTAATTGCTATTTGGAGGGGATTGCACCTTCCTCCATTTTCTCGCTGGTTCGAACGTCTTTTTCATCTGGCTTCGGTCGGATGGCCGCTATGAAGCACTTTCTCACCATCGCTTGGTCGCCATGTATCTCCATCACTCCCCGCTCGGTGATATATTTGAGTTTCTGGTGGTAGGTCGAGGAGACTGCCTTCATTGCGTGAAGCCATCCCCTGCCGAGGATGGCTTGATACGGCGAATCGATGTCGACCACCAAGAATTCGATCATTTTCGAAACACTCCCAGCGAGCACTGGTAGTACTATCTTGCCCAAAGGCATGGTCATTTTTCCAGCGAAGCCGACAAGAGGGACAGTGGTTCCCTTCAGGTCAGCGATGTCCAGCTTCAACCTTCTGAACAGGTCGATGTACATTACTTCGGATGAGCTTCCTTGATCTACGAGCAGCCTGTCGATATCAAAGTTGGTTATCCTGAGTGTAATGACTAAGGCATCGTGATGTGGGGTCCTCACTCCCACAAGATGTTCATCCGTGAAGACGATGTGCTTGTTGTAGTTGATGTCCTCTGCTCGGCGGCGTTTTCCTGCCTGCGATTTCGCTGGATCAATTTGAAAAGCTTGCATTACTGCTGTCAGCTTCTTTACCTCCATCCGAGCTGAGTTGCCCTGGATTTGCTTAACATCGGATACTCCATGGATTACTGCGAATTCGTGTCCGGTGTCGTCTTCTAATACGTTGTCGGGTTTTGCCTCCTTGTGGACAGTCACTCTCTCTACCTTCCTTTCCACAAAGTCATTCAAATGTCCGGATTGGGCCAACTCCTCGAGGTGGGACTTAAGAGCCTTGCAGTGCTCGGTCTTATGTCCTCCCTCTTTGTGGAAGGTGCATCTCAGCGCGTTGTTTCTTTTCGATGGGTCTCCTCCCATTTTCTGGGGCCATTTGACGAACGGCTCATCCTTGATCTTAGCGAGAATTTTGTAAATTGGTTCTTTGAAGACGGTGTTGACTGCCTGGAACGACTTTGCAATGTCAGGACTTCCTCCGTTCTTGGGGCCATTCTTGCTCCCATTCCTTCCTCCTTTTTTCTGGTTATCAACTTTCTCACTTCCCTTCGTGGAGAGCTTGGCTCGACCGTTTTCACCTACGTTAAGGCGGGTGACATCTTCCACCTTTGCGTATTTCTCAATCTGGGCCATCAGGTCATCAATGGTGGTTGCTTCCTTCTTTGTCAAGGACTGGTAGAGGAGGGAAGAGCTGGGTAGCCAATTTTGAATGAAGCCACTGCCACCTCTTCTGCGCAGTCCTCGACTTCGTTGAATAACTCCCAGTACCTTTTCGCGTAGTCTCTGAGTGTTTCCTGAGGAGTTTTCTTCATCGTCAATAGAGCATCCATCCTTTTGGGATGGGAGCTGCTGGTGATGAACCTGGCCGTAAAGAGCTCGGCCAGGGATTTGAAATTTCTGATGGATCGGTGAGGGAGTTTCTCGAACCATTTCTGGGCCACGTCATGAAGGCTCGAGGGGAAAATACGGCACATCAACGCATCTCGATGATTCCAGAGGGTCATAGCCTGCCGGTACTGCCTGACATGATCAATGGGATCAGTCTTCCCATCATAAATCTTGAACCTTGGAATAGCAAACTTTTTGGGAGCTTCTTCTTCTTCAATTTCCCTTGTGAAGGGCGATTTCATCGGGGTCTTGAGGGCTCTCCTGGCGAGTTCTCTGGTCGACCTGGTACCGCGGTGAGCTGGATGTTGGTCCATTTCTCTGCGGACTAGGTTCCGTATGTTGTCGTCACTGCGAGCAGGGCTATGATAGTGGCGAGCTTTTCTCAGCTGCTCGCGGAGGTCGTCGTCTGAGTCGCCACCTTTGAACCCTTGATGTTGCCGCCTAGGGCTCCTTCCTCGGCTGCGAGATTTGCTCGCCTGAGGGCTAGGAGTGCGATAGGGGCGCCTCCTGGTATCAGGACGTAGTTCTTTTTCCAGTTTTTCCAGTCTTCTTTTCAGGCGAGCATTCTCAGCCTCATACTTGCGAGAATACTCCCTCTGCTCGTGGAGCCTTGCTTCGTACGCATCAATCAATCTGGATATCTGAGTGGACCTTGCTGGTCCTTGACTTTCTTCTGAGGCTGGCCTTTCTAAGCGAGCCCCTTGATCGGAACGTCGGACTTCAGACCTAATCCTGTGAGGAGCGGGTGGCTCCTGAATGTCTCCTGCTTGAGGAGCATTGCTGCTGTGACCAGACATCTTAGATTTTTTCTTGGTGTGGGCTCTTCTTAAGGAAAGATAAACGCTTCCCACAGACGGCGCCAATTGTGGAGGCAATTATTATGCAACACAAATAAAATATGAAAGAGGTAACAACCAAGAAAAAGCCGATAAAAGACCAATCACAACAACGGGGATACGTGGTTCAGCAAAGAAGTGCATACGTCCACGGTGGTTCAGTCAGTGTTATTCCTCTATATTCTGAAGAGTAAGTACAGAGAATATAACTTGTCCTTTGCCCCGAACTTGGGGTTTAATTTATACATGTATGGCTTAGAGTAGTGGGGGTGATAGGTTCCTCTTTATTAGCCATCTCCCTTTCATGGGATCGTGTACCCCCACAACTCCTCTTCATGGCATCGTGGAGTAAATGGATGAATACCAGAAGTGATGGGCCTGGGTTTTGGGCCGCTGAGGATGGGCTACTCGTCCAGGCCTTATGATGATAAAATCGGGGTACCCACAATATACAACAAACACCCACAGTATAAAGGGAGAACAAAGGGAAAAGAAAGTGCAGAAGAAACAAAGTGTCTCATTCAGTAATGATAAGTGATGTACACATAGAATTATGAGCACTACAAAACAAGAAGTAGCCTATCTGCTAAAAACCACAAAACATAAATCATCACGCGCGATGGCACCAGCATACGATGGTCCAGCCTCTCGCAGAAACTCTTCCTCCAACCTGATGAATTTAGCCTCATCCTCCTCAACGCCAGACTCGAGTCTGGCAAGCTTCACCTGCAGTAGGGCGATCTAATTCCGGATCCTCGTAGCCTCAATGTGCCGTTGCTCAACGCTAGACTATCGGGAAGTGTGAAATCTCACTATCTTTCGAAAATGAACACTCAAAAAGGGGCGAACCCCCACGTCAAGCCAATCCAAATGAAAATGATAGAACTGCTATAAGTCACGGAGAGCATCCAAGAATAGCAAAATGGAAGAGCTAGTTAGCTTAGCAGGGGAGGTAGCTAAGAACTCATGAACATGGCTGACAAGATCCCTCAGGTTTAAGGTCGTAAGACTATCAACCTGAAGTATACTATGAGAAGTGAATGTCTCGGGATGGTGCTCCAAGATGAGATCCAAGAGCTGACGCTCATGTACCCTGAATCGGCTGGGTAACTCCACACGCCATAGCCTACTAGAAATAGTCGCAACATCCTCTACTTCATCATCGCCATCGGAGTGGAGAGACCCCGCCTCAGAAGGAAGGAAAGAAGACTCTCCACCAGAATTAGTGTCAACAACCAAAGGAGTGAACTCAGAACTATGATCTCTCTCCACAATCGCCCCACTACCAGTCTCCACAGCCATCGGAGCACCCTCGGGAACCTGGAAACAATGAGACAATGGTGAAATGAAAATGCTTACACAGTATACGCAAGAAGAAAAATAGGAGAATAATAAAAAAAAGGGTATGCCAATTTAATATCCCTCCCGCAGTTGCCCCACTGCCAGACTCCACAGCCATCGGAGCACCCTCATGCACCTGGAAACAATGAGACAAAGGTGAAATGAGAATGCTTGCACAGTATACGCAAGAAGAAAAGAGGGGAATAGTAAAAATAGGGGGTATGCCAGTTTAATACCTCTCTCGCAGTTGCCCCACTGCCAGACTCCACAGTCATCGTAGTACTCTCATGCACCTGGAAACAACGAGAAAAGGATGAGATGAGAATGCTTGCACATTATACGCAAGAAGAAAAAGAGGGGAATAGTAAAAAGATGGGGTATGCCAGTCTAATACCTCTCTCGCAGATGCCCCACTGCCCGACTCCACAGTCATCGGAGTACTTTCATGCACCTAGAAACAATAAGACAAAGGTGAAATGAGAATGCTTGCACAGTATACGCAAGAAGAAAAGAAGGGAAATAGTAAAAAGAGAGTATGCTAGTTTAATACCTCTCTCGCAGTCATCCTACTCTCTGACTCCACAAGTATTAGGGCAACTTCATCCAGCTCCTTAGTCATCAGAGAGACCTCGCTCACCTAGAGACAATGCAACAAAGGTGAAGATAGGAATGCTTGTGCAATATAAATAAAATAATAAAGACATAAGAATGACATGAGGGAAGTAGATACTCTTATACACTATACCTGAATAATGCCTCCGTAACAGTCATAGAAGGAGGAGCAGGGGCTCCCATAGGTGTAGCAACACTGGTTGATGCTCCAGAAGGGGCTGTCTCAGCGACCAGTGCTTCTGAAGAAGCTACCTCAACCTCAGGCACTTTCAGAAGAACAACCTCAGTGACGGAGGGCGCGAGGGGTAGGCGAGGATGCGAGTGACAAGAAAGGGCGAGAGGGGATGTTGAAGAGACAGTAGCCGGAGCCACACTCGAAACAGCGCCAAGGGATAACTGTGGCAAAGTTAAAGAGGGCTACGATAAGTACAGGCTGGATAGATAAGAAATATAGAAATAAGAAAATAAGAGAGTACTTCAACCCCATCCAAAGGGGAAGCGCGGAAAAGGATGGTCGGCGCAGTAGAGGCTGTACTGATAGCCTGTAAAGAATGAAAGTATGTTATTCATCGCATGATCGAGGAAAAAGAGATCCCATGCTTCAGTAGAAAGGCCTGACCTGAAGTGTAGGCTCACTGGTTGAAGCCACAGTAAATATTGGGCCATGAGAGATCGCCTGAACCAAAGGTCTACCGTCCATAGATACACGGACCCTAGGGATAGAAATTCTCCCCGAAGAGGATAAACCCGGGGCGATAACGCCAGGTAAGGGAGGAGCCCCTCCCTGAGAAGAAAGTCCAAGAGCCATTAGGACTCCTATTTAAAGGAAATAAATATTTAAAAGTAAAAATGCAGGGGCTCAGCTGCAGAAGTGCCCATCGCCGAGATAAGAGAAGATGAGGTGACAACGCCAGAAGACACAACCCTCTACGCATGGTAAATGGGTAAATAAAAGGACGAATTAAAGAGAAAATGGCACAATGAAAGTTTTGAGAATAGCGAGGCATACTTGAGGAGAAGGAGAAGTCACAAGGGTGGTCCTGGTGACGGTAAAGTGCACAGATGAAAGCTACGGGAAAATGACAGCGTACACAACCAAAATGTAGTTAGAAGACTAACAAATTACAACAGATGGTAAAAAAATTAAGGAGATAGCAAACCTCTCTAAAAAGGCCTCAGGAAGAAATGAGCATGGAGTTCCTCTCCCGCTGAAAGGGCATCAGTCGTAGAGGGGGAAGAGGAGAACTACTTGCCTCAATGGAAATGGCCTGCACAAGTATGACAGAATGCTTTAATTAACAAATAAAAAAATAATGAGGTGGAAGAAAGAAAATCATATGCAAAAAATATAGACAAGTAAAGGGGGAATGCTTACAGTAGCAGGGTGCGTAGTCTGGCTATAAGGGAGATGGGAAGGCCTAACCCCCCGAGGAGAATGGGATGCCTCATCATCACTAGAAGACTCTCTGGAGATTGATAACAAAGTATAAGTGTCAGTAGTACTTTCGCTATGGAAACCCAAGCCGCCCATATCACCCGAAGAAGAACTACGGTCGTCATAGGAAGGGGTACTTCCATAATCAACTAGTTCCTCTTCCAATAAAGGGGAGGGAGATAAAGAAACTCCGAGAGAACTAGTTCCACTAAGTAAAGAATGTCATGATATAGTACCTTCCGCAATGGGAATAGATGTGACATGCGCCTCTTGGGAAGCAAGGCTCGATGAGGAGTAGCCTTTCCCTTTCACTACTTGGGAAGTCTCCCCCACCCCAAGATTTCTAGTATCAGACTCTTGATCCACCGTAGAGGAAGCAGCCATGCCAGCGCCATCTCCTTTCTTTTTCTTCGCAGCCCAGGTCCTCACAGGAGAAGAAAGAGGAGAAGCAGTAGTAGCAAGAACAAAATTGGATACATCGGCGTCAGGGTGTTTCCTTTTGCTCATAGTAGAGGCGCTTTCCCTTTGCTTTTTGGTTGGCTTCTAGACTTCACAGGGGGAAGCTCAGTCGGCTGGGGTGGAAGTGACTCGTCAATGAGAGGTTTCACTAAAATGGGAATGGCCTGCTCCAAGGGTGGCATGGAGGTGGTGCTGAGAAACCAAGGATCTTTCTGCATCCACCTAACCAAAAACTGAGCTCTGGTGTATTTAATGGGGTTAGTCTCATGAGGGGGGCCAACTACACATTCCTGGATAAGACGGACCTTCCGCAGCCAAAGAAGGAACCAAGATGAAGTGAATGAAGGATGATAATCACAGGGAGGCACCTAGAGACCACCGAAACCACTGAACCTACGGAATAATACCTGAAGAGTAATGCCAGCACACGCCTCTGAAAATGCCTCAGAATGACTGCTATAGGTAGGAAGACGAGGGGTGTGAACGCCCTGATCATAGCCAAACTGTCATCTTGCCCTCTCGGAATGATAAGATTCGGCACGCGGACCTAACTCAGTCCAAGAAGGGAGGTGACATGGTAAGAGCATCGTCACCACATTAATATGAGGACACGTGGAAATCGACCCCACTGCTGAAGGGAAATAGAAGGTCCCTCCATCGCCAGGGAAAGAAAGCCAGCTGAAAGTTCCCCCAGGGCGCTTGGTATAAGGCCGAAACTGAAACTCCTCGATATTTTCGATCAACATTCCCAGATATTGCTTGGGAATTTTCTTATGCCACCGGAGAAGTCTCGCAGTGTCGCTATGACAAGCGTGAGCCCCTGAAGTAAAGTGGGGGAAATGCTCAAATAAAAAGGCCATTAAGAGAGGGGCGTTGGCATGATTAGCAACATCATACCGATCACAGGACCTCTTTACATCTATGTGTGCTCAGTCCATCCAGGTGTAAAGATAACCTAAGGTCAGGGCAGCCATGGGTATCGACCTTCCGCGAGACAATCGTACAGCCAATCTAAAAAGAATTTCACGAGGATAGTCGTCGGGCTTACCTGGTAGAAGGAACAGAGTCAGAAATGTAAAGAGGAAAGCAGCTAAATGTGCAGGAGAGTGGAGCTTAGGACCATCCTGGGATCTGGGGGCTGCACGTGAAGTCTCCCCCTTTTGCAACTGCTCAAAATCTCTGAACCAGTATCTTTGCCATTTGGCAAAGGAATGCTTGGAATGACCAGTTATATTTATAGCCACATACCTCGAGCACTCTCCGATAGTTGATTGTAATTCCCCCACCATCTCCTGCTCTAGAGAATCCTCACAGTCATCAGAAAATACATGTTGCCCAAAGAAAGGAAGGGAGTACAATTCACATATATCTTCTGGGGTAAGGGTAAATTCACCCCAGCCTGTGACAAAGGTGTGAGACTCCATACTCCACCGAGACAATAAAAGATTGAGCGAAGAACTATGCTTAAATATGGTGCAAGACTTCAGGCTGCTGATGGAGGTAAAGAGTTCCACCTCCCTAAGAATAGGCACATAATCAGGAATGCTCAGAACATAATCAACCCAGCTAGCCCACTCCTTTGTGGGTCCACCCGGGGCTTTAACTTCAACATTGGAATACGGAAAGTCACCGCGATCAACTCGGACTCGAAGAACAGAATCCAGAGAAATGGTAGGTAGGTCAGCTAACTCACTTAACCCCACATAAGAACGTTCGAGAACAGCACCCAATTTTTTTTTCCCAAACTCGGAAAGTGAAATCATAAAACTGTCAACTGGACCAAAAAAAGGAGCGCGACGATAAATGCCAAAGTCTCGCCCTTGGCAAAATGTGCATATAGTCCTTCCATGCCTGAGAAGAGGATGGCATAGCTGATGAACCACCAAGAGACATCGGCTCAAGAAAAGAACTCATCCTAGTGGGGACTCCGAATGAGGGACCCTGGGTGTCCCCAGTCGCAAAAAAAGAAGTGGAGGTGGAAACCCCAGCAAAAACATGTGAAGAGCCCCCAGTCAGTGGCATGCTACCCATGACACCAACAATTGGCGGGACACCCTGGGTCATGGAACCTTTGATGCGACAAAATGTCGAGACACCACCTTGCATTGACGAGGGACTCGTAGATGCGAGGCCAAGTCGCGAGACCCCCGGTCGCTGACGAGAGGTCACCATACTGTCATAGGCTGAGACCCCTATTTCTGAAAAATTCTAGGGGCATCGAGATACGGGTCGCCTCGGACATAGGGTTGCCTCGCGGCAAACCATGGGCCAAGATCCCCACTTCCAGAACAAAAATCATGGGTGTCGAGACACCCGAGGTCGAGATACCTCCGTCGGCACTGATACATGTCGAGACACCCCCATGTAACGACGAGGGACCCGTAGATGCTAGGCCAGGTCGCGAGACCCCCGGACGTTGATCGTCGTAGACCGAAACCACCATTTCTAAAAAACTCAAAGGCGTCGATACATGCCCGCTCAAAGAAAGTAGGGCCTTTGACGACTCCAAGGTAACTAGAGAGGGATCCTCGGACGTAGGGTTGCCTCACGGAAAGAAACGGGTCGAGACCCCCCCTGCTTTAGAAAAATTCACGGACGTCGAGACCCCTCCCTCCAACACTGTTTTCAATAGATAAAGAACTCCCCGTGCCTAGATCAATGTGCGAGGAACCACCGTCAGCGCCAAAAAATTTCGAGATACCCTGACCCAAACCAACTGAATAAGCTTCGTGAACCGAGGTTGAGATACCTCACCCAAAGCAAATAATTTTTTTATAAGAGCCCAAGGTGACTGGCGAAAGACCATCGGATGAGGGGTCCACTCACTTCGGGCCCTCGTCAACAGCTACATCAAGTTAAAGACCCAAGGTCACACATGGATTGGACGAGACACTTCTCGCTGACAGCAGGGGATGGGCGAGACACCGTTTATCTCTAATGGAACGCCACTAGCCGAGATACCCAAAAAGCATACCTCGTCTGTTGAATGAAATCGCGAGGAACCCATGGGGGTTCTTGAACTGCCACCCGAAGGAAACGATGCAGATAGCATGGATGAGGCATCGACGACGGTAATAGGGGCGGTCGGAACAGTTGGGACGGACGATGAAGAAGGCATAGAGCCTAAAACCTTGGGTGCCTTGGGGATGTCTACATTGGAAGAAGTATTGTTTGGATTAGAATACATGAATGAGAGGCTACGGTACTTGAAAAAAGCTAAAGCAAAAAAAAGGGATGGGAGGTTATGGTGTTTTAAAAATACCTTTCTCTCACTACAAATCCAAAGGGGTCTTATGTTTTTTTGAAGAAGATAAAAGAGCCCAAGAAAAGGGGCTTATGTTTTTTGCATCAAAATGGGAAAACGTGCAAGAAGGCAAAAAGGTGATGACCTTTTTTTCCCAAGTGATGATGTGCTAGTTCCCACACTGACGCGTGGGTTCTCAAAAATTAAAAAACTTTGATAAAGGGACATCGCAGTTAATGATCCGAGGGTCCCTCACCCTAGCGCCCCAGTATAAATAGACCTCTGGACAAGGTCAAGAGAAGAACAAGAAAAATTGCACTGTTACTCTGCCAAAATATCACCAGACCTACCTAACTATTCTCTCCCTGCTCATTCTCTTAGTGCTGCGTGCCTTGTTCCTTCACTCCCCACTGACAGCCATCACTCTCAGGTGTTTCCCTTGAGAAAATTACTATTTTTGCTGTGAAAGTTCATCTTCTTGCAGGGAGTGAGTTAAAGCTTGAGTTCCATTATTACCAGAAGGAGAAGTTTTCTTTAGAAGTTGAACCAGGAGACCTTAAAGACCTTGAAAGCAGCGTCCATTGGAGTGGGTCACGCCTCACCCTTTCCAGTTATTCATAGACCCCAGCCTCACTACCCTCCTACAAGAGGAAAAAAACATACCATAGAGAGAGAGAGCAGAAATCGCTTAGAGAGAGAGGGGGAAAACCAAAAAAGGGTGGGAAAAAAGAAGCATGGGGATTTTTTTACTGCAGAAGTTGTCACGGTCGTATCAAAGTCATTGACCGTGACAATTATTTATATAATTATCACGGTCATTGACTATGACACGACCATGACTACTACATTTGTCACGACCTTGTCATGGTCATTGACTGTGACAATTCTTTGTCACGGTCGTGTCAAGGTCAATAATCGTGACACAAAACGTGTGTTTTTTGTCACGGTCAATGACCTTGACAAGGGTGGCCGGCTGAAAGGTGACAATTTTGTCATTTTGGTGTAGTGTGGGCTGTCCCCACTCCCTCACCGTCGACACTTTGCTCAGGTCCACTCATATCCCTAATTTGACATAACGTGCCCAAGAAACTGCACCTTTCGTAACCAAATTCACACTTTTCATACATAGCATACAACTGATACTCTTATAGAGTGTGAAGAACCCGTCTGAAGTATTCGGCATGCTCCACCTCAGTCTGTGAATAAATTAGGATGTCATATATGAAGACAATGACAAACTGATCCAAGAACTCTCTGAACACCCAGTTCATCAAGTCCATGCATATGGATGGAGCATTTGGCAGCCCAAATGGCATGACCCTAAACTCATAGGAACCATACCTAGTCAAGAAACCAATCTTTGACACATAATGCTCCCTAATCTAAAGATGATGGTATCCTGATCTCAAGTCTAACTTTGAAAAGAAGGCAGCTCCCCTCAGGTGGTCCAACAAGTCATCGATTCTGGGTAGGGGTGTAAGAGGTACGGTTGGGTCAATAAATAGTAGATACCATTACCAAAACTAAACTCTAGATGGTAAAACCAAACTATACCAGTTTACCACCCGGTACACCAAAATCAATACCAAAACCAAACCGGCTGGTATTTCGGTTTTTTTGGTAATTTCGGTTTTTTCTTGTTTCGATAAATTCTGGTTTTTTCTAGTTTTTCTAGTGTTTTCGGGTTTCGATAAATTCTAGTTTTTTCCGATTTCTGGTTTCTATTTTTTCTAGTTTCGGTAAACAACACTAAAAGCCTCAAAAAACAAAAAACAAAACCGACCAACTTTTTTAAATATTAAAACCAAAACCCAAACCAACTTTTTTCTAGTTTCGGTAAATTCGGTACGGTACGGTAATTTCGATACTATTTTTTTTGTTTCGATAAATTCGGTACGATAGAGTAATTTCGGTACATTTTTTTGGTTTGGGTTAATTCGGTATGGTAATTTCGATAAATCAGTTTTTTAAATGTTAAAACAAAACCCAACCAACTTATTTGCGGTAATTTTGATTTCGGTAAGACCGGTTTCTTGTATTTTAATATATGAAACCAAAACCATTTTTTTCGGACCAAAATGGTACGGTATGGTAAAAAGCCGTACCGCTTCCACCCCTAATTCGGGGCATTGGATACGTATTCCATATCGTGACCTTATTCAGCTCTCGGTAGCCCACACACAACCTCAATAAACCGTCTCTCTTTTTCACAAACAACACAGGAGCACCCCAGTGTGAGGTACTCCTACGGCATCAAATCTATAACAAAATCTATCTCTCGTCTAGGAGGTAGTCTCGCTATCTCCTGGAACACATCAGAAAACTCTTGAACAATCAGAATTGAGTCCAGGGGAATTATTATCTCCTTAGAGGTATCCTCTTCTATCTAATATAAATGGGATGATGACCCTCCCTCAGGGATAGACATCGCCACAGAAACATCTCCTGGGCCGTTATGGCAAAGATAATACTCCTACTGAAATAATCTATCATGGATCCATACGCAGCAAGACAATCTGTGCCAATAATGGAGGCATGCTCATGCATACCTAAAACTAGCATGTCTACAAGTAATATAGCGCTACCGATCCCTATACCTACTTCCTGGCATATAAAGAAAATTAAAGACCCATTCCCCAGTGTTGAGTCTACACATGTCACTATACTCTCAGTCGTGTCTAATAACCCAATGGCTCGTGTAATGCTAGTGGCTATAAAAATTGTGACATTCCAGTATCAAATAAAACACACCCCATAGTGCCATGAATAGGAAATATACCCTCAATTATGGGTGGCGCCTGTGATGCTGCTGAATAGTGGACATTATGAAAACGTCTATACTGCAATTTCTCCTTCTAAATGGGGACTACTGGGAAGGCTGGAATCGGAGGTGGTGCTGGGAGGGCGGCTAGAAAGAGCGGTCTCTGCGGCTCTTAATGGGAACCCTGCTGCTGTGGGGACCTATCCCCCTGTGGTTAATCTTGGAGCCTATGGCCATTTTTGTCTCAACCAAAACACTTGCCCCTGAAGTTTACTCCCCTCTGTCCCTACAAACCTTGACCTTGATGTCCGTTCCCACCCCTACATTGGCCTTGCTTGCCCTGCTGATAATTTTATTGGACCTGATGGCCATACTAGCCCTAGACTAGCCCTTCTGGTCCTATATAAACCCCCCATAACCCAGCCTAGAATCACCGGATTAAAATCACGTTGAAGGGTCCCCTTGATGGGAACTCTTCTCAGTGTGACTGACATGTCCCCGAGAAGCTGGTGCCCAACCGGCACTACTAGCTCATGTTTGGCCCTGCTGGCTGGACTCCCCTACTCAATTGATTCCCTGTTGATGTAGGCGGTGATCCTGATGATGAAACACAGCGGTATTGATTACATTAGTATAAGTACCTAATAACCGATTACCTATGAGGTGCTGACGAATCCTCCAGGACAATCCATCTATGAACATCAAGATTTTCATCTCCTCGGAAGGTGCCTCATCCAGTTCTATAGTGAGAAGTCTCGTGAACTCCTACTCATACTCTGCAACCGTCATACTTTCATTCTTAAGATTCAGTAATCTCTGCCTCATCTTAGCTTGCACGATGGAGGGAAAATATTTTCCACTGAACCGCACCTAAAAAGTCTGAATCGTCATACTATCCCTCTCCTCTAAGGTGGTAGTGGACTCCCACCACTATAAGGCGGATCCTACTAGCTTGAAAGAATCTAGTAACTGTCTCTGAACTTCTGAGCACTCATACATGAGTATATGCCTCTGGATATCCTTATTCCATTAGCTCGCAATGATAACATCACAACTGTCCGAGAACACCGGATGATGTGCCTTCTAAAAGGCATCCCTAACCCTCTCCCATGCCGTGGGAAGTTGTGCTGGCACTGGTGCTACTACCTGAACCTCGGGTGGGGCCGGATGCACCATCGCTAAGGTTACTTTCACCACCTGAACAACAATAGCGACGACCTTAGTTGCATTCATAATTCCCTGAGCCTCAGCTACTAGCTGCTTGGGCTTGGCAATTCTGTCTCGGGGTGCCCGTCCCAGAGGCATCTGAAAGGAGAAGAAATTTTATTAGTCAAGAGTTATTATTAAATCTCAAATAGCTGAAGACTTTATCATATGAACAAGAATACAACAGTCCTAAAAATAAGGCTCTATATTAAAGACGGTAATCTTGAAGCACAATAAGTCGTACAAATCCTAAAGAACACTAGAACCTGATTCTCTCATACCACCCGTGATACCCCACCTAATTAAATACCAAGTTATAAGTCCTTTATTAAATTAACTCAAAGTGTCTGATTGGTTCATTATTAGCATCACTGCTGAAAATAACTTTTTTCTTTATTAATCACCTAATAAACAATTAAGCTAAGTGTCAAAACATTTGGTTTTATAAATTAAGACCTATTATTATGATCTAATATGAAACCATTTACATGAACACAATTAATAATATTAAACCAAACCATCCAAGTGAAATAACCAAGCTAGATTAATCAATCCAAATAATAAATCCCAATCGCATGACAAGAAACTAAATAAAATAATCCCAACAAAAACTAAATCTTGAAATGATAAAGAGTATAAGTCTCTCTCTAAACAAAATGAAATATGAAAACGGGTGACACATGCCCTATCTGAGAATAGCTAAAAAGAAGACTGGAAAGATAAGAATGGAGTCGTCTACTGCAAGGACCTGCAACTTCCACGATAGCTGCAGCACGTCAATGGTCCAAAGATCTAGGACAAATGCCCCTGTGGCTGGGCACCTGTAATATATATATGTACAAAAGGAGGAAAAGATAACAGGAAACAAGTCAGAGCTCGAGTGTAAAACAATTTTAAAAATAGTTTAGCTAGTATTTAAAATGCTTACTAGTTGATATTTCATACATGTTAGTACCTCGACACTCACTTGAGAATTCTTACTTCTCAACTAGTGTGCACGCCTAACGTACTACCGAATTAGCCTAGTTATATCTAACCCAGTTAACTAGTCTAACTAAATCTTCATTCACCAAGCCTAACCCAAGTGATCGCAAAACTATAGATTTTATCTAATGACCCTTTATTAGGAATTTGCCAAGCCAGTTATATTCCTTTATATTTAAACTTAACTCCTCAACCATTTAACTCCTTTAATATTAAATACACAATTCTTATCTACTTACAAGCATAGTTAGATTAATCACGCATATATATATTTATCACCCAATATATATACTAGCAGGGCACCCCATATAAGTCTATGGTGATGGCATACTCTGCTATTACGTCCTCGTATCACTCGTACAAAAAGGGAAATCACTCTCGAACTGTATTAACACCAAAACACACATAATGGAGGCAAAGCATAGTTCCAAGTCAGAAGAGGTCAGCACAAACCGTCACACCTCTTAAGACTGTTTGACTATCATTCTCGAATAGCCTGTACGAAGGATGCTATCTTCTAGGGTACAAGTCAATATCCCCATAAAGTTCCAATCAAGATAAGACTATCGCGACGTGGAACCTCCGTGATAGCAAGTAGTGCGGGTACGATTACACACATATATAACACACAAATATATATATATATATATATATATATATATATATATATATATATATATATATATATATAATACAGCTTGGTACACCCATGACCCATAATATATTTTTTCTATGCGTAGCATATAACACTCGAGTTCTACTTACAATTAAATTAATGTTTTTATTCTCTCAATTACCATAAATCCGTAAGTACTTCTCGACTCTCCAAGTGTATCCTTTTAATAAATATAAAATCAGTAGGTGTACCCTCACTACCCTACTGGTGTAATTCTTTCTAAATTCTTACAACACATACTTCAATGTACGCACGATTTCTCACTCGATTTATATCCTTGAGACCCCAGGATTAAATCTCACATGAACTTATCTTACCCGTACCCTATTGGTCCTCCTCATGTCCCGTTATGATATTTAAATTATGTACAAAGGTACTTACCCATTTGGAATTTAATTCACATAAAATGGGGAGAAGTTTCAGTTTTATGGAGGAGTCGATCGATCGATGAAAAGGGGTCGATCGATCGATCAAGAAGGTGTTGGCCCAGTTTATGCAATTCTAACCTGTTAGTTTCATCCAATATAAATCCTCAAACCTCCATTAACATGTCCCAAACTTCCAGCCAAACATCGTGAACATTATATAAACAAATATAGAAGATTTCTAACGTAAAACATTCACAAATTCGTCAAGAATTGCAATCAAAGGGATTAATTAAAGAAATTATCATTTAATCCCAGTTCATCTAATTTTCTCAAGAATTCATTTAATTTCCAGATTTTTATCTCTATTGGGCATCAATTTCGTGGATAATATTCTACATATGACAGATATCCATCCTAACATGGTTTCTACTCCATATTTGCAATAAAATCTCCCAAACAACATTTTATTTTCATGAAGACATAAGAAAATTAATTCCTACACTAGCATGGATATGTTATCAACTAAAGAAGGGAAAGTTAGATACTTTCCTAGAAATTGAAGGTATGGTCCGACGGAATTGAGTAGTAGAGGAATGTTTACCTTCTCCCGATCTACGCATTGGTGGTGGAATTGATGAGAGTGGTGTTGGGTTGGTGGCTCTCCCCCTTGGAAGCCTTCTCTCTTCTCTCTTCCTTAGTCGCTCTACAACTCCAATGTTTCTAACCCTCGAGGACTTTAAATCTCATCAAATATAACATTCTAATTCTCATCCATAATTGAGGCCAAAAATAGGTAATTACGAAAATGCCCTCACTATTACCGGTTAGGCCTAAAAATTTCTCGTGACCCAAACTAAACCTCGGATACACTTTTCTGACTATCCCTTTCAGACACATTGGCGCACTCGAAATGACCATACGAGCGACATATAATTAAATTTCTTTTTATTCCATTAATTTAGTCCCGACATGACACATGCACGTCCCAACTTAGTTTCTATGATTGTCGTATTATTCACTCGCGATAATTTGTAATAAATACAATCTCATATGTCATTTTACTCATCTAGTAATATTCAACATTATTCTTACCAATAATTTACTAACTCTCATCATGTTAGTAGATATTAATTTTAAAATCCGAATTAATATTAAATTAATTTATCCAAATTTAATTTCATTAATCCTATAATTAAATGCCATAAAATACTGCGTATTACATACGTCAATAAAACACAACAAACAGAGTTGCGGGGTAAAAAAACAGGCTTTAAAACATAAAGTCTATAAAGTGCATAACCAGTCTTCGAATGGGGGATGATTCAAAAAGATATGCACATTTTATATCACTATATATTTGGGGTATAGAGCCGAGATTTATGTAGAGTTTATCTACCCTTGAAGTGTAAGATGAATTTTTCCCATGGGGTGGCCCATATGAGGTGTCACCATTGGATTGTGCTTCGTTTAGAAGATCAAAAGTACTAACATAAGTTTGCTTCTATTTCTGAGAAGAAGTGACTTTTTTAAAGCCTGAATCTGACACCCCACTCAATTAAATATTAAGTGATCAGTCCTTTATCTTCTTAAATGGGATTTCTATTTGGTTCATTCTTAGAATCACTATCGAAAATTTTAATAATTACTAATCACCAACTAGTTAATTGAGTCGGTGAAAAATCTTAATGTTCCATTTAACAGCTAACACAATAAGAAAACTTATATTAAACATTCATATATTAATATAGTTGAAACCATCACAGAATATGAATGAATAAACAATTATCTTGCCGAACAAACTATCAGCTTAAAATCAAAATCCAATTAATAACTCCGATAGCTAAATAAATAAAACTTCATACATATCAAAATAATAAAATGAATAAGTATTCTAAGGGAAACATGCCCAAAGAGAAATACTGGAATCATGAAATCCTGAACTATAATGAATCGAATGAGGCAGATGCTCCAATCTATGCACGCATCCACACATGATGTAGCATCGCATCCCTGGAAAGGGTCTTTAAGCTTGGTGTCCCTATCTCTGGACACCTAAAAATATTTTTGAGAAAAGAAAATATGTTACAAACGGGTCAGAGCCCAATTATTTAAAAATGTTAGCAAGAATTTTGTTGCAATAAATGAAATGGATAGTATATAGTGTTAGCAATTGATTTCACGATCTCACTCTCTTTCAGACATCCTCACCCCTCTTCTATAGTGCGCACCTATCGTAATCATTTATTCTATCTAGTTAATACTCTGTCAAACTAGACACAGTAGCTACCTATATTATCCGGATAACCACCTCATTGTAAGTTAAATACACTATCATAATTAGTATAATACATATAACCCTCGTTTATATGAATATACTATATATCACATTAATACTTTCAATAGATAGTCACACATCATCTAGCTATATAAACACATCTCTTACTACACATATATATACATCGCATCCTCATATCTTGGTCCTATTATACGCATCCCTCGTACGTGCTAGCGGGTGCCAGGCACATCTCGTGTCACCTATGATCACAAGGGTGGTCGGAATCTCACCAGCGATCCCAAATCGTAAACAAAAAATGTAGGCATTTATAAATACCTAGGCCTTAGGGTTTCTATACACCTTCCTTAAAGACATGCGTAACATCCCCCTCTCATCACGGTAGTAGAAAACCGAGTATTATAACCTAGAGCACCATCCAAAGCCCACTGGAATCGTCATGATGGGACTGCCCACTATGCGCAACCTCCTGGATACCATCCTCGAGTAACAAATAAATAAACACAATTTGCATTCATCTTATACGCATACATCTATTTATATAATTCACACTTATATATATATATATATATTCCATGTATTCATGAGTCCATTCGTAATTTCCATGTCCCACATTAATTAGCTACACCCTACTATTTTTATTAATTATAAGATTATACATCTCGCCTCATATATACTCAAATAGGTTCCTCTTAGTCTCACAAGGTCCCTATAAATTTTGGTTTCAATTTTGGAAATTTTTGTCACTCATAACAACTTCAAGGGTATTTTAGACCTTTAATATTTTATGTCTAAATAATAAGACTCCTAGGACTGTGGACTCCTCTCAACTAACTGCGTGTGGCCGCAAACGACACATGGATGAAAAACTTATCCCCATTTAAAGTTTCACAAAAATAATTAAAAAAAATGTTATTTCTGCCACTTTAGTGTTCCCCATATGAGGCAAAAATTACCCCCTGGTCGACCGGCCCACGGACCCCGATCGACCGGTCCCTACCGTCCTCCTCAACACGTAATAGCATGGTGAGTTTTCTATAAATACCAAATTTTACTTCCAAATGGTTTGAAATAAAATCTAACTTGTATTCAAAGGTCACAACACTAATAGCTCATAAGATTTCATTTTCCTATTATATCGAAGTTAACCTACCCACCAATTTAGTTAATTTAACCTTTTAACCCAATTTTCTCAAAAATTCTAAATTATCATCATCAAAGGATTTATTCGCCCCTTGAATCTCTAGACCCCAAAATTTTAGAAATCTCGAACATATTATGTCCTCAAAATTTCTCTATACTACTTCATCATTTTCAACTGTTAGAAACCCAAAAAATATAATTAATCTGTAACAAGTTAAGTTCTAAAAAATTCTCTATTCACAGGGGTTTTAGTTTGATTTTGTTAAATGTTTAATTTGTAAAATGTATACTCAAAGTATTCTAATTTCTATATTATAACCAAAATCCTAATAATCAACACTAATGACTACTAGTCACATAAAGCAAGAAAATACTTGCCTTGGTGGAATAAATCAGGCGATCTCTTCTCGAAAATTTTCCCAGGATGCTCTTTTCTTCCCTCTTTCCTTCTTCTTATTTCTCCTTTCTCTTATCTCTCAAACTTTTTTTTTTAGGAATGAATAACAGCTACCCAACTCTCTTAATTAAGTTTCCTAAATCCCGAAATTAAGCCTATGGGCCAAATTCAAAAAACTTAAATAACCCCGTATAGGCCCGGTTATGTCTAGAAAGTCCCTGGGACCCAATTACTACCTATGGGTACACTATTTTAACTTTTTTTACCTTTTTGGACTCAATCCTAACCTCAAAATTACCATCCGAGTCACTTAATACCATCATCTAATTTTCACCTCAAAATATGACACGCGTGAAATCAAAATAGACCAAATTAATTAAATTTTTAAATCACCAAATAAATATCCGAATTAAATAAATTTTAAATAAAATTTTTTAATTAAATATTAAATCCTAATTTAATTAAATCCCAAATCCTCATAAATATGGGGTATTACGAACTTCCCCCTTCCAAAGGAATTTCGTCCTCCAAATTAAGCTAAGTCTAGTGCTCCAAGTCTTGAATATTTCCCTAATCACATACCCTGAAGATCGTTTCTCATATATCTACCCCTTCTAATCGCGAATTATATTAAAATTAATTTGATTACCCAGGGTGCCCATACACCATGTACCCGTGCTTATCTGTACAAATGTTACCCGGCTCCATTAGCCTCAAATTTTAACATGGTTATCATCCCTTAGATATAACTTCATAAATGAACAATAACTAAGGTATTAACTCATGTCCAAAAGTACCAAACATCTCCCCACTTCCAATATTGTGTTAAGTTTCATGTGTGGGACATCTCTAAAAACAATATCTAGACAAGGGGCCCCCTGATACACGACTTCCTAACATTATCGATCGTTGAGATCCGTTACTCCCTTAGTCCATAACACATATCCCTAAATCCACGTCTCTTGACATAAAAGTGTACTCATACACTACCATCTTCAAAAAGACAACACACATCAGAACGCTATTACTATAAAAAGTTTCTTAGCGCAAATAAATTTAAGTGCTATATCTTCCCGCTCGATAATTAGCCAATCTACCCTGAATCACATCAATAAACAGCCCTACTCACCGGTATAAAATAACAATACAAACATATTCTCATAAGTTTAATATGGAAAAAACCATAACATATATATCTACACACACATATAGGTTATACCCTCTTTCAGGTGATACTTAGCAAAAGTAAATCATGCCCTCGAACAGCGAACATAAAGTCCTACTATAACAGTATAATCTATTCTCATAACTCTTCAAAGCAGTAAACTAACATGCAATGTAAACATCCTCTTAGTGTACACACCCTCTATCTCCTAGGTGACGCCAAAGAGCCCTACTACCACACCATAATTAATCAATTATATAGTTAATGAGGCTATTACAGTAAACACAACCACTAAATACGACTCACTCACGAATTCTAGTGATCATAATCTTACTTTTGATTCCACCATGTCATACAAATTTCCCCCATACTAGTAGGATAATAAAGAGATTTTACCTCTATGCTTTAACTACTTCATCTGGTCAATGGGTTCCTAATCGAAGCCTTCTCGTTCGAACTGGCCCATGAATTATTTTAGTGATTGTACACCCAGAACCTCATCATGTAGTTATCATTTGCCTCTCTTAGGAAAATATCTCCTCATATGGCCTATATCTCCACAAACGAATCTTTTTAAGTAAATCCTCCTTATCCCTGATCCTATCTTGTCTTGCCTCCCCTGCCATTCCTTTAGCCATTGCGGCCCTGAGCCATGAAATGCTTAAGCTGCTGAGGGCCCTGTGGACCCTGCCTGACCCAACACCATCGGATCGATAAACCCTGGACCTAAACCTCTTGGCTTAGTAACCTAGCTGGAGATCTTGCATCCCACTAACACCATTCCCAACTTCATTTCCAGCATGATTGGACCTACTCACTTTGTTGCTATTCTTCATATGAAAATTCTAATCCTGGCAATGAAGTAGCGTTGCATTAACAACCTCCACGTATGTCGCTAACGCCGGATTACCCAATAAGTGATGTAGAATATTCTAGTCAAGTTCACTCATGAACTTACACACTCTCTTTTCTTCAATGTTTACTTCATCTTTCATAAAATTTGCAATCGAGTGAAATCTTCTTCGTATTCTTCCACGGTCCTATCTCCTTGAGAAATTTTGAGAAACTACCGGCATATCTCTATCTGAGTGAAAGATGGGAAATACTTGAGGTCAAACTGCACCAAAAACTCCTCAGTGATCATCATATCTCTCACCTCTGCATTGGTTATAGATTTCGACCACTGCAAAGATGTGCTTGGTAACTTTAATGTCGCCAAAAACTATTTGTGAGTGTCACTGCACTCAATCATATGCAGGTGGTGTTGCATGTCCCTCTTCCACTGAAAGGACACTATCACATCTTAATTACCCTGAAGTTATGATGGTTAGCCATTATAAAATGATTCTCCTTCTCTCTGCCAATTGGACGAACCTTAGTGGGCTTGGACATCGACTTCCACAAACGGTTGTGGTTGATTATATGAAAAATATTATGCCATTGTGGTTATCATCGCGTTAACTTCCTTTACCACAATCTCGGCCACCTGTGCAGTCATCATCATCCCTGGTGGTGGCTGTGGCTGCGGAACCACGGTCTCCTGACGATCCTCTCTCTCCTCATCTCTCGATGTTTCTCTAGGCGGTCTACCTATCTTACGCGACATCTGAAATAAGATTTGAGATATGTATTAGTTCACCATCAAATACAAAGTAATCGAAAGAAAATCGTAAATACACACACTTAATGACGAATACAACAATCATACAATATGGCTCTATATCAAAGAATGCTAAGCTGAAATGTAGTAAGCTTCACAGATCATAAGGATACCAGAACCTGGTGCTCTGATACCATCTTTGGTGCCCCGCCCAATTAAATATTGGGTGGTCAGTCCTTTATCTTATTAAACAGGATTTCCATTTGGTTCATTCTTAGAATCACTGTCGAAAATTTTATTAATTACTAATCACCAACTAGTTAATTGAGTCGGTGCCAAATTTTATCTTTTCATTTAATACCTAACCCTATAAGAAATACTTATTAAAACCATTCATGCATTAATATAGTTCAAACCATCACAAAATACGAATGAATATATAAGTATCCTGCCGAATAAACTATCGACTCAAAATCCAAATCCAATTAACAAGTCCAATAGCTAAATTAATAAAACTCCATACAAATCGAAATAATAAAATGAATAAGTATTGTACAGGGAACACTACTAAAGAGAAATATTGGAATCATGAAATCCTAAACTAGAATGAATCGACTGACCCGTCTACTCCAATTCTTGTACACATCCACACATGCTACAACATCATATCCCTGGAATGGATCTTTAAGCTTGTCGCCTCTAAGGATAGACACCTAAATTTTTTTTTAAGAAATCAAAATATTTTGGAAGCGGATCAGAGACCAATTATTTAAAAAAAAATTAGCCAGCGTTATATGACAATAAATGAAATGCGTAGTATATAGTGTTCATAATTGTTTTCATGGTTGCACTCTCTTGAAGACATACTCACCCCTCTTCTATAATGCGCACCTATCACATTAATTTATTCTATCTAGTCAATACTCGATCCAACTAGACACATTATCTACCTACATTATCCCGATAACCACCCCATTGTAAGTTAAACACACTATCATAACTAGTATAATAGATATAACCCTTATCTATATGATTATATTAAATATCACATTAATACTGTGAACAAATAGTCACACATCATATATATATATACACATATCTCCCACTATGCATATATATACGTCGCATCTTCATAGCTTGGTCCTATTATATTCATCCCTCGTATATGTTATCGGGTCAGGCATATCTCGTGTCACCTCTGGTAACTGGGTCAGAATCTCACCACCAATCCCAAATTGTAAACAAATAACGGAGGTAGTTACAAATACATGGGCCTTATGATTTCAATACAACTTCTTTAAAGACTTGTGTCATGTCCCCCTCTCATCACGGTAGGAGCCCCCCGAGCACTATAACCTGGAGCACCATTCAAACCCCACTGGAATCACCAGGGTGGGACTGCCCACTATGTGTAACCTCCTAGATATCATCCTTGAGTAACAAATAAAGAAACAAAACTTGCATTCAACTCATACTAATACATCTATATATATAATTCACGCACATATATATATATTACAAGTATTCACTACACTGTTTGTAATTTCTATGTTCCACATTAATTAGTTACACCCTCCTATTTTTATTAACTATAGTAATATAAATCTCACCTCCTATATACTCGAATAGGTTCATATTAGTCTCCCAAGGTCCTTACAATTTTTTGTTTCAATTTTGGAAAGTTTTGTCACTCATTACAACTTCAAGGATATTTTAGACCTTTCATATTTTATGTAAATAATAACACTGCTAAGACTGCGTACTCCTCTCAACTAGCTACGTGTGGACGTAAGCGGCACGAAAATTCAAGTTCAGATGATAAAACTATCCCCATTCAAATTTTCATAAAAAATGGTATTTGCCCCTTTTAATGTTCCCCGTCTCAGGCAAAAATGACCTCCCATCGACTGAACCTGGGACCCCGGTTGACCGGTCCCTCCAGTCTTGCTCAACATGAAACAGCGTGGTGAGTTTTGTACAAATACCCAATTTCACTTCCAAACGATTTCAAATAAATTCCAACATATAATCAATGGTCCCAACACCAATAGTTCATAAGATTTCATCTTCCACCTATATCAAAGTTAATCTACCCACCAATTTAGTTAATTTAACCATTTAACCCAATTTTTTCAAAAATTCTAATTTTCACCATTAATTGGTTTATTCATCCCTTCCATCTCTTGACCCCAAAATTATACAAATTTCTAACATATTACGTCCTCAAAATTTCTCTATATAGCCTCATCATTTTCAACCTTTAGAGAACCTGAGAATATAACGAATCACTAACATATTATGTTCTCAAAATTTCTCTATTCACATGGGTTTTTAATTTGATTTTGTTCAACGTTTAATTTGAAAAATTTATACTCAAATTATTCTAATTTCCATATTTAACCACAATCCCAATAATCAACACTATTGAATACAAGTCACATAAAGCGTGAAAATGCTTTTCTTGGTGGATAAATTCAGCGATCTCTTATTGGAAATTTTCTTGGGATATTTTTTTCTTCCCTCTTTCCTTTTTCCTTCTTCTTCTTTCTCATTTCTCTCCTCTTTCAAACTTTTGTGCTTAGGAATGAATAACAGCTGCCTGACTCTTTTAATTAAGTTTCCCAAATCGCGAAATTAAGCCTATGGGCCAAATTCAAAAAATATAAATAACCCTTTATAGGCCCAGTTATGTCTAAAAAGTCCTTGGGACACAATTACTACCCTTGGGTACACTATTTTGACTATTTCAACCCCTCCAAACTCAATTGTGACCTTAAACTTGTCATCCGAGTCACTTAATACCATCATCTCATATCCACCTCAATATACTACACACGTAAAATTTTAAAAGACTGAATTAACTAAATTTCAAAATCACCAAATAAATAACTTCTATGAATTAAATAAATTCCAAATCAACAATTTTAATTAAATATTAAATCCCAATTTAACTATATTCCAAATCCTCAAAAAGTACGAGTTATTACATCGAACTTCACTTATTATTTCTGATAGAACTCCAGAGTCAGATATTCTCGGGGTTGAGGAAAGTTAGAGAAACCAGATCAATGTTGGGTTTTTGGGTGCTTTTTAAGGTTGGTGGGGGCCCCTTTTTATATGGGATGATTCAAATTCTTTAACCAAAGGCTAAAAGGATCCTTTAAATGGACGGTAAAATTGTATTCCACGTTTAGAACAGGACAGGGGTGTAGGGACATGTGTATTGTAACACTCCATAATTTAAGTGCATTGAATAAAATAAAATATGAAATTAGTGTAGTTATCTGCAGTGACTCGTAAAGCCACTAACTATATTTCATATGGTTCTATATTAATCAAAATTTAAATGGGACTTTGGACTTAAAGCACGGTAATGAAATATTAATTATTTAATAAATAATTTAACAATTATTAATCTTAAACTCATAACGGTTATTTATTAGAATGTTAAATTGGTACTTTGGGCCAACGTTCGAGACATGTAGAATTTTTTCTAAAATAATGTACTTCAAACACTATGGCTTAGTATATAGCTTGGGCAATGTTATGGACTATTTAAATGTAGTTTTGGGCTTGTTTGGGAGAGGCCCATATGGGGCCTAAACCCAATTTTTGAATTAAGGTAATAAAAACGATATTATATTTAACCTAACTCATTCTGACATAATTAGAGAGAAACCCAAAGTTAGAGAGATGAGACAACTCGGAGAAGAATCGAATTTGGGAAATTGGGCTTGGATTGCATCCATTTCAATTGAGGTAAGTTTAGTTAATGTTTGAATTTATTTGTTTTTGTGTTAGAATATAATTATTCATTGGAATCTAAACCTAATTTTAATATAATCTAATTTAGATAATTAAATACTGATCAAGGTGGAAATCGAGCATCCGTGTAAATATGCTAGTCGTTGTTATCGGCTTCCAAACTCAATATAAAAAACTAAATTTTACTACACTCTTATGGAGTATAGTGGCGAGTCTGGGTATCGAATCCACATGGAACTAGGTCGAGTGAACGTGACGACAAAGGTAAGACTGGTAACCCTAACATGACTCTAAAAAGAAATAGAAAGATGATGATTGAGTGAGAAAGGATAAAGGGAAAAATAAAGAACTTAACTAAAATTAATTAGAAAATTAAGGTAGGGACAGAATCCCTCAACCCTAGTGTATTGATGGTATAAAACTAATCATAAATTTCAGTGGTTAATTAGACCCAGAATTTAGTACTCCCAAGCATTACGTATATGAGGTTCAAGCCTTCACCATACTTAATCAGAGGACGAGTAAATCGGTATTGCGATTGTTACACTCGAATTTCATTCTGAAGCATCCCGGTTTCCTGGAATTAAATGAGATCCAAATATCTAAAATTTTCGTGTTTCTACGCAATACGATTATAATTAAATCATTAAATTTAGAGTATTAATTTTATACACATGCAACTACCACATCAGGTTGAGTTCATGCATCCCGGCCTTTTAAATCTAGCCGGGCATGTGAAAACATGAAAACAACACGTTTAGAATGAAAGAAACCATTTTTACTAATGAATGAAGATGAAATGTGAAATCAGTAATGAATAAGGAACTAGAATAAATATTGAAACAAAAATAAGAATGATTGTATTGAATTGCAACTTGAAATTAACTAGGGTTTGTTGTTCTTCTTCTCTAAAATGGATTACTAATCTTCCTTAATGACCTGGAAGATCCCTTTTACGTTTGGGAGGAGTTACAATTTATTTAATATGAAAATACAAGAGTTTGAACCAAGTAAAACTCTGATCTTTACAAGTGGATAAGTCCAAAAAATTGATAACAGACCCGATCTGGGTAAAGGGTTCGGTTCGGTTCCATCTTGTCTATCTTTTACAGAAGCTCTTCGAGCATGGGATCGGTTCGTTATTTCCTTGCTTCGGTTCGGTTCCACCTTTTCCTCTTTTCACAGGAAGTTTTGCTATGGTGGATTCGGTTCATTTTTTCATTACTTCGGTTCGGTTATGTTTTACCATCATTTACAGAAGCTTTGCCCCCAAGGGATTCGGTTCTATTTAGCTTCCTTAGTTTCGGTTTGTTTTTTTCAGTCTTTGCAGAACCCTTGCCATCTTGTGTTTCTTTGAAGCTTTTGATATGGAACTCGACTTACAACACTGAATACCTGCGAAATAGATGACGAACACACGAAACTCGCTGCACTCATTAGAAACTTGCCAATATGGAAGATATGATATAAATCCACTTGAATTACATTACGCGGAGCGATAAAAACATCTAAATTAAGGGGATAAATGGGAAGAATTTATGCCTAATCAAGCCCCCCCTAACTTAGAACATTGATCGTCCCGAGCAATGTAAAAGAATCAAAACATGGTCTAACTCATAAATGGGATAAGATACCTTTTTTGCAGGCAAGCTTTTGCATTTAGCATATGCAACAAGCCTTTAAACTCCTAGGTTACCCTAGTAGGACGAGTTATGTCTCGTGAGGGTTTCCAGAGAATATACCCACAAAATTCAACTCAAAGAAAACTCAAAATATGTAAAAATTGTGTAATTCAAACTATTCCAGAAGCTAGTCATCATCAATTCATGTTCAAGAGTCTCAAATCATAGTGCGCCTGTGTGAGGACAGAAATTTAACCGCGAATTTCCACCGATTGATCATTACGTTACTTTCCAAAAATTCAATTTGATTTCAAATTCTCACGGGATGCTCTCACAAACGAATCACTCGAAATGTGACTATTCTCTCGGTGTGCGTGATTTATAAGAGTAAATGTATTGGAACCAAGTTCACGCACACAAGTAGAAATATGGAGTTAGATGGTAATACGATCTTTTCTACGGAATACGGTTTGAAAAATGAGAACATTTCCTCCTGCGCATATGCCTTTTAATCTCTTATATTATCTTTTGGTGTTTTAGCTCTCCATGCGGTAACCAATGTTTCAATTTTGGACTCGATTAGGACTTTTACGGGTAAAAGGTGTATTGGGTAAAATTGAAATGGTATGGGAAATCTGGAATTGGAAAGCTTTCTTATGATGTCCGTTAGTGTGTTTCCGGGCTTTTGCTCATTTTTTTTTTCCTTATTTTTCTATATTTTTTATTTTCTTTTTTTTCTTGCTATTTTTGTTGAGCATTTCTATTTTTTTTCTTATCCCTTTTTCCGCACTTTTCGGACTTAATTTCGGGGATTTTTCCATTTTTCATAATTTTGGACCAGTTGGGGTTTTTCGGGTTGTCAAACGAAAGGGAAAAATTTATTTGACTCAATTTGGGTTACAAGGGGATGAATTTTTCGTTAGTTTTTCTGGCCAATATTTTTAGGTGACAAACGAGGGCCTACTTCATTGTCCAAAATACTAATTTCGTTATCATATGCGTTTCGAGATGAATTAAGTTTAGAGATCTATTTGGCACGTTTCTCATGGCAATATCACACACATTTTCCATAATCGATCAAAATGAAAGGATTTAGATCCTAGACAACTTATTAGATGTTGAAAAGAGCTTTGAGTTAACAATTAACTTGGATTGATTTATAAATTTCACAAAGTTGAAAGGCTTGAATCTCACCGGGGTTGTTAATCTCCATTTTTAATCGTTAAGTCGCCTATGTTCGCTCAATTTCCATCTTTGGTCAATTTCAGCTTTGTACATTTTGGATTTTACAACTTGAGACTTTAAATCGACTTTTATTGACATTTTCAAAAAAAATTAACTCTAATTTTTTTTTATTTTTTTATTTTAAGCAAAAAATATTTTTGGATTTTCAAGATTTTATGATTTTTTTTTTAAAAAAAATTTGGGCATTTTTGAAAATTTGTGAAGTTTTAGAAATGCGCACTTCTGACCCCCCTAACTAAGACTTTTGCATTGTCCTCAAGAAAAAAGGACTAAAATTTAACTCAAAGTGAATTAAAAGTTCGGAAGAATAAAACAAGCAAATGAAACAGAAATGCAACTTTTATATATAGAAAGAATAAACTATGTTACATAGGATAAGGGGAAAACACACAAGCAACACTGAGTAATCAACCATTTCACACAGCAAAAATAGTCATGGGCTTTATTGAGGGGGCTGATTCGAGGACCCAAGTGCGCGCGGATCATAGGGATTATAAAAGAAAGATGGTGGGGGACTGCCAAAGTTGAGCTCATAGAGGTGGGCTTCGAGTTGGTGGAGCATCCTTGTGTCTCTCCGATAAGCCTCTTGGTCCCTTCGATAGGCAGCTCGATTTTGGTTGTATTGGGTGATGAACCGATCAAAACGGGCTTCCACCGCTGCCAGCCGTCTATCAAAATCAGCACCCAAGGTCTCAAAATCCTAGTCATCGTTTTCATTGTATTCTTCCTCTTCAGCCCCTTCCATCTCAACGTCTTCCTCCACCGGATCTTAAACAAGAATTTCTTCCTCGGCCTCTAAATTGATCGCATCTTGGGCTGCTCGAATGGCAGCCCTTTGTTGGGCACTTCACGTGCGGGATACCTTCCCAATGGGCTCCAGGAGGCGTGGGAAAGATTGAGGTGGTTGGATACCATCGTCAGAGAGGAGGGACGTGATGAGGCGGGTATATGAGAGGGGTATCGTACCTTTGTCCCAGGCTGTGAAATTGATATCTGCGTAAAGCATCCTGGACAGGTTTAGTGTGAAATCTGGGTCGAAGTGGTGGTACACGAGCGTCGCTTGGTGAGGGAGCATCACAGAGTCATTGGAAGTTTGAAGCAAGTTGGCATAGACAATGTGGAACGTGATGCATGCCTTGTCATTGAGACGGCCCACGAGGAAAGTACCCCGATCCCAAAAGTCATCGGGTTCGAGTCAGCCAATGCATTGCTATTTGAGAATGGTTGGGGCGTTGGTTGGGTAGTCATATACTTCCGGGTGAGGAATGACCTTTTCAGCAAGCTTACGGACGAGGATGGCTAAGGTGAATGGAATAGGGAAACCATCAACAAATGATTGGCACTCAAAGTTGCCCGTGTGGACGAGCGTGCCATAAAAGTCCTGGACTTCGTCCGCCCAGACGACTGGATGAGGCTCTTGCAGGTATTATGCCCACCCATGTTGGCGAAAAAGAGTGGTGACGGGGCACGGTAGCTCATCCCAGTTGATAACCCATTCGATGTGCAATTGGCAGGAAAAACTGAAAAATCGTTCACACCATACACGCTCCATGTGAGAGCGGTATTGCCCATTTTTGTTAGGCAGAATGTCGGTGGACAGATATTTGGTGGGGAGAGATTGATTGGCCATTTGGAAATCTTGGAATTAGGAGCGAAAAAATTAGGGGTTGTAGAAAGGGAAAGAGGTGAATGTGTGAGTGGAAGAGTAGGGAAGGGGAGGTTTTTATAGGTGGTGGGGAGGGATTTGGGTGAGGTTTTTTGAGGGAAAAGGGGTAGTTGTGTTGGAGGGAAAAGGGGAATAATGGGGGGAAGAGAGGGGATAGGGGGTGGAATGGGTTCCTCGGTAAGAAGCAAAATCTCTGGAACTGAACCTATCCGGTCCAGGGGTGATTCGGTTAGGTTCTGGGTTTTCTTATTTTTTCAATTTTTCCAAACCAAACCGATATGGCTTGGGGATTCGGTTCGGTTCCATCTGTCACATAACCCTTTTTCTCTGCACTGGAATCATATTCTCTCAAATTTCTAAATGCTTGCACTTATTCTCCCACTAGAACTCCTCGATGCCCTCATGAATGTTATGTTGGAATGTTTGATCGTAACCCTAACTTGAAGTAACCTACCTACGGATTCAATGTACTCTATCAAAGCATAACTACTATACACAAGAATTCACCTCATACGCGTTGGGGGTGCGACGACCTCTCTTGTCAGCTCAATCGACCCCGTAAACAAGATCCGACAACCAAATGGTATCGACCTCTTCCACACACGCCGCTAGATATGGCTTTAGGTGTTGTCCATTTACTTTGAATGTATTTCCCCCTTTCAAATCGTCTAACTCAACAGCTCCATGCGGGAATACATTCTTTACAACTAATGGGCCAGACCATCGTGACCATAACTTACCCGGAAAAAGATGAAGTCGAGAGTTATAGAGAAGAACTTTTTTTCCGATAAGAAACTCTTTGCGTTGAATGATGTTTTTGTGAGCGAGTTTTATCCGTTCTTTGGAAATTTTTGCATTCTCACACGCATCATTGTGTATCTCTTCTAACTCATTTAATTGAAGCTTGCGAGCTTCACCGTCTCTATCCATGTCATAATTCTGGTTCTTAATTTTCCAATACGCCTTGTGCTCTAATTCCATGGGAAGATGGAAAGGTTTGCCATACACAAAGCATAATGGGCACATGCCGAGCGGATTTTTGTATGAGGTACGATAGGCCCATAGCGAATCGTTTAATCTAAGTGACCAATCTTTCCAGGTCGGATTGATGGTATTTCTAGAATGATCTTGATCTCTTGATTTGCTAGTTCGGCCTGCCCGTTCGTTTGTGGGTGATAGGTTGTTTCAACCTTGTCAACGACCCCATCCTTTCTCATGAGCTTCTCGAATGGCCTATTGCAAAAGTGCGTGCCATTATCACTGATTATCACTTTATAAGCACCGAAGCGGGAAAGTATGTTTTCTTGTAGGAACCTAATCACCACTTTATTGTCATTGGTCTTGGTAGCTATATCTTCCACCCATTTAGAAACGTAGTCTACCGCGATAAGGATGTATAAGAAACCAAAAGATGGGGGAAAAGGGCCCATGAAGTCAGTACCCCAACAGTCGAAGATCTCAATAATGAGTATTGGGGTTAATGGAATCATGTCTCGTCGGGTGATTGTCCCCATCCTTTGACACCTATCACGGGATTTGCAATAGTTATTCAAATACCAGAATATTGTGGGCCAATAGAGACCGCATTTAAGGATCTTAGAGTCCGTCTTTTTCATCGAAAAGTGACCTCCATAAGCTTTCGAATGACAGAATTGGATGACTTTAGGGATTTTATCATTCGGTACACAACATCGGATGATTTGGTCGGCGCAATACTTAAATAGGAACGGATCATCATAGAAAAACATGCACGACCAAGTAATGAACCTCTTCTTAACTTACGGTGTCCAATTGGGAGGGACGTCTCCCGTGACAAGATAGTTCACTATATCCATAAACCAAGGCAAAGAAGAGGTAGCAAAGAGTTTCTCATTCAAAAAGTATTCGTCTATGGGTATTGGATCACTAGGTACGTAGGACGGAAGCCTTTATAAGTGGTCAGTAACGACGTTTTCTACTCCATTTTTATCTTAAATAGAAAGATTAAACACTTGTAGGAGTAGGATCCACCTTATGAGGCACGACTTTACGTCTTTCTTTACAAGTAGGTATTTCAATGTCGTGTGGTCGGTGAAGCAAATGATGGGAGAACAAACAAGGTATGACCAAAATTTGTCAAGAGCGAACACTACCGCTATCAACTCCTTCTCAGTGGTAGAGTAATTGAGTTATGGTCCGGTAAGAGTTCGACTAGCATAGTAGATGAAATGAACCTATTTTTCTTTTTCTTGTACCAAAATAGCCCCTATCGCATAGTCGCTAGCGTCACACATAAGTTCGAATGGTAAGGAATAATCCGAATCTAGCATGATGGGAGCGAACACAAGCATGGTTTTCAATTTTTCAAAAGAGCTATGGCATGCTTCCGTCCACTCAAATGGGTTTCCTTCATGAGTAGGTTGCTTAAGGGCCTAGCTATGGCGCTAAAGTCCTTAATGAACTTTCGATAAAACCCCGCGTGGCCCAAGAAGGAGCGCACGTCTTTGATCAATTTTGGTGGGAGAAGATCATCTATGACATATATCTTAGCTCTATCAACTTCAATCCCCTTGGATGAAACTATGTGCCCAAGAACTATTCCCTCAATGACAATAAAATGACATTTCTCCCTATTTAGCACTAAGTTCTTTTCCACACACCATGCAAGTACTTTTTCCTGTTTTTCTAGATAAAGATCAAAAGAGGTGCCAAAAATGCTAAAATCGTCCATGAACACTTCAAGTCCTCTCTCAACCATGTCGCAAAATAGACTCAACATGCACCTTTGAAAGGTCGCGGGTGCATTACACAAGCCGAATGGCATTCGTTTGTAGGCAAACGTACCAAAGGGACAAGTGAAGGTCGTTTTCTCATGGCAAGTACATCTACCTCAATTTGGTTATATCCGGAATAACCATCAAGGAAGAAATAGTAAGGGTGGACCGCTACTCTCTCAAGCATCTGATCCATGAATGGTAAGTGGAAATGGCTTTTCCTAGTTCCCTCATTGAGTTTCCGATAATCAATGCAAATGCGACAGTCGGTGGTGGTAAGTTGGGGAACTAGCTCTCCGTTAGCATTTTCAATCACTCTCATTCCCGACTTCTGTAGGACAACTTGAATAGGGCTCACCCACTTTCTATCTGAGATTGGGTAGATAATCCCGGCATCCAATAGCTTAATTATTTTGGTTCTTACTACTTATTTCATATTGGGGTTTACCCTTCTTTTCATTTCTCTAGGAGGCTTGACATCCTCTTCGAGATGGATCTTGTGGGTACACATCAAAGGACTTGTCCCCTTCAAATCATCAATACACCAACCTAAAGCATTTTGGTGCTTCCTCAGAATCTCTAACAATTTCCCCTCCTTCTCTTCGTCTAGGCTAGAGAAGACAACAACATGAAATGTCTCATCCTCTCCTAGGTATGCATATTTAATATGGTAGGGTAGTTTTTTCAATTCGAGGGTTGGAAATTTGTCACTGGAGGGAACCATGTGTGTCCCCCTCAGCGGTAACTCCTCAAATCGAGAAACCCAATTCACATCTCTCGCGTCCTCGTCCGACGCTCTCTCGTCAAGTAAGTCTCTCAACTCCTCATCCTCCCTCTGGAATTCGGTGTACGTTCCCTCACTCTCGTGGCTCGACACTAAACATGACCTTAGGGCATCTCCACAATAATATTCCTTAAAATACTCCTCTACGATCTCGTCGATTAGGCTCACCACGTGAATATCATCTTCTTCCCCTGTATGTTGGGCTATATGGAAGACGTTAGTCTTTAAGGTCATGTTCCCAAAGGCGAGGTTCATCTGCCCATTTCGAGTATTGATAATTGCATTAGCCGTAGCTTAGAATTGGCGCCCAATAATGATGGGAACATGATTGCTCCAGGCGAAGGAGGGCTCCGTGTCCCAAATGACAAAGTCTATCGAGAAGTAGAAAGTGTCAATTTGGACGATCACGTCCTCAACTATACCTCTTGGGATCTTCACGGTTCGATTTGCTAATTGGAGAGTGATCTTTGTGGGATTTAGTTCGCCCAGATCAAGTTGCTTATAGATGGCGTAAGGTAGGATATTGACACTTTCTCCCAAATCAAGTTAGGCTTTTTCGATTTTATTCTCTCCAATGATGCAGGAAATGGGGGGTGCACTGGGATCTTTGAATTTTAGTGGTGTGACACCCTGTCTAATTAAATACCGGGCGATCACTCCTTTATTAAATTAAAATCAAGGTGAACAGTTGGTTCATTCTTAGCATCACTGTCATTAAAATACTTTTCCAATTTAAACACCCTAAATAATTAAGCTAAGAGTCAAAACCATTTAAAACCTTATTCTCATTTTATTTAAATCCGGTTATAAAACCTTTAACCATTTACATTTTTAAGAGTCACACATTAGGAATGAGAATAGAAATGAACATTCAAGAATTTAACCATCAATAAATAGTCCCAATATTTACAACACCAAAGGAAAACTTCCTGACAGTAATAAATCCCGAAATAAAGGTACTGAAAGTAAAAATTACAATCTCTGACAATACCATCTAATTAATCGAAAGAGGCCGACACATGCCCCTGCTGGATAAAACTGAACTAGGAGTAGAATCAAATGGATGAAGTCGTCTAAACAACAGGCCTGCAACTCCCACCTAAGCTGCAGCTCGTTCCTGCCAAAGGACCCTATGTAAGATGCCCCTGTGGCTGGTCACCTGTAATATATACACACATATATATATACAAGAGAGAAAGAGGAATGGAAACGGGTCAGAGCCCGATAGTGTATATGATTTAAAAATTCGTTTAGCAAGTATTTAAATTGATTACAGGCCAATGAAACATCATATTAGTGCGACACTCTCTTGAGAAATTCTCACCTCTCTTCTAATGTGCACTCCTATCGCACTAACCTTTTCAATGGTTTATCTCGTCATATACCACACTATCTTTCCCCAATGATTTAACTTATCTTAGGTTATTCGCAGGATTTACAACTGAACAACACAAGTATTTAAAACCTAAGATTTCAATTTGTAACCAAAGTTCTCCTTTTAACTTTATTAATCAATAAAGTTTTCCAGTGTCATATTATACTTTCTCAAAACAAGTATTTATAATTTGAGTCATCAACCCTATCCTACATATCAAATCACAGTAGGCAATTCCAGATTTCAGAATTTCATATATATATATTAACTATTCGTATAATATATATATCATAACAGAACACCACATAAAAACTATGGTGCGGGCATACTCTGCTATCCAATCCCCGTATCAATCACACTAAAGGGAATACAAGTTCGGAATCACTCTCGAACTGTACAAATACATACACAAACAATATTGAGGCGAAGCATAGTATCCAAGTCCAAGAGGTCAGTACATACCCTCGCGTCTCTTAGGACCGTCCGACTATCGATCCGATAGCCCGTACCTAGGATTTCTATCTTCTAGGGTACGAGTCAATATCCCCCATAAGGAACACAAGATAAGATCGTCCCAGCGCGGTAACCTCCGGGATAGCAAGTAGCGCGGGCATGATTTTAATAAGTATATAATATATGCATACACAATCATATAAATATACTACTTTTATCATATAAATTTAGGTTTATCCCATAACCCATACACAACATTTATCCTTATTTTCCCATTTTTAGTTATCACGTATAATGGTTCGTTTCTCACTTTAATTCAAAGGGTTTCTCCAACTTACAACGTAGTCCTCATGGACTCTATCCTTCCAAAGGTACAATTCAGTAGATATCCATTTATGTTCCAACGTAACTCTCTCTTACGTGTCTCTCCCCTTTAATATATACTTACATTTTCCCTTATGCAAAATATCCCAAAAATATAGATTTCGCCTTACATTAAAGGTCTCTTATTCATTAATGAATCTTACTGGTCATCATTATCTCCCAAATTATCTTAACAAGGATGTCTAAGGATTTTTCTTCATTTCGAATCAATTCAACAATTTTAAAAGGGGAAACTGAAGTCTGCCAGGAGGGGTCGATCGATCGAGGTCTGGGGCTCGATCGATCGAACCTTCGATCGATCGAAGGTCTGGGCTCGATCGATCGATCAAGCAGGTCTGCGGAAATCTGCAGTTTTGCAGTTACAGGTTTCATCTTCTAACCTTCACCAAATCCATATTTTTCAATCCCAATCGTCCCAAAATTTATACTACTAACATTATATCATCATACCAGATATTTCCAACGTAAAGCATGTAGATTTCTATCACTAAACATGGATTAACAGCCCAAAATTATTATAAATATCAAGAACCCTAGATTTCTCTTAAACATGGTTCTAACAAATCTTTTCCAGAATTTCCTTCTCATAAAACATCATAATTTCGTGGTTTACTCCTCTACATGACAAAGGGTTTCCAGAATATCATTTAAGTCATCACTACATGCGATTTCCTATCTCAAATTGGGTTTTTCTTCCATACAATTCGCCCTAATCATTCCTAAACCAATATGAGTGATGCATCAACGAAAACAAGCAAGATAAACACTTGCCTGGGATTTTCGACGTTCTGGTTTTGTGACGAATTTAATGTGGTTGCGTTCCCCGTCTCGCGATCTACGCGTTGGTGGTGGAGGCGGTGCAAACGGATGGATTTCAGGCCTTGGATTGCTTTGGAAGCTCTCTCCTTCCCTCTCCTTTGGCCGTCACTTGTCTTTGGTTGTTCTAACCCTAGAAGACAACCTAGATATCTTATATAACCCTTTTAATTTTCGTGGGTTTAATTACCCAAAAATACAAAATGACTCAAATGCCCTCCCGGGGTACTAATTAAGCCTAAAATAGCCCCGATACTCAAACTAAACCCCCGAGTACACTTTTCTGACTATCTCGACCCTTCCGGACACGTTGGCGCACTCAAAATGACCATACTGACAACTTATAAAATATTCACTTTTATTAATCAATATTTAGTCCCGACACGACACAGGCGCGTCCCGACTTAAATTTCTATAATTGTCATTTTATTCACACGTGACAATATTATAAAAATGAATCTCATTTATTACTATACTCATACAGTAACATTCAACAAATACCAAATTTCTAATAATTACTAACTCTCGTCACGCTAGTAAATATTTAAAACAACATTCCGGATTAAAATGAAATTAATTTATCTCAATTAAATTTAATAAATACCATAATTTAAAAGCCATGAAAATACGGGGTATTACATACTTCCCCCTAGTAACAGAATTTCGTCCCGAATTCGGAAAATAAGGCTTATCCGGTAGCACAATTCTGGATATCCTTTTCCGTACACAAACTAACTACACATTACGGCGCTCAATCACTATAGCCCTTTCTTCACAGTAACATGGTTTTACATTCTCATTGGAGACACTTCACATTGTGCTCCCAACTGACAACATTCGCATAGGTCACGCCTATACGTTATAATTTCATTATCTCACTATCATTAGGAGGCCGCACCTCACTACATGACAATTACTCGGATTTATTCATATACAAAACTCCCATTCTGAGAAAATTATATAAACAGTTGATCACTCTTGCTTGCCTAAAACAGTCGTGGAATTCTACCACATTTATCGGATGTTCTCTCAACCGATCCAAAAATTCTGATTATCTACTCTCCCTAAACATACGGAAGGAGAATAGTCGAGGTTCTTCCATAACAAAACTTTAATAAGTACATTGTACGCGACAAACAGGTACGAGTACTTCTACAGAGCATTCTAGAAATCATCATATCAAGATTCCAAAATCTCCTTCATGTAGCTCCCCAAATCTTTAATCACCCTGCGCCTATTCCCTGGCTAAGGGTGATAAATCCTACTCGAAACGAACCTTATCTTTGTTGGTTCCTGACATTCCATATCAAAGGTGGGATTCACCAATCTCATCCTGATTTAGAAATTTATACTGCGCCGGACCATGCACTGGCGCGACACTTCCTTTCAAAGGATGTCTTGGGCATACTAATTAATATTATAAACGATCCCAAAGGAATATCAATCACTTCCTTCTCGGAGGCTTAATTCACATGTTCGGGATGAACCCTCGATCTTGTTTTGACGATGTCAACCCATCCATGGACTGTATCGACTTTACCAACCTCTTCCAATTTCAGGAATTGATGATAAACCCAAAATTCTTTGGTTGATTCTCCTCTTTCAACCAAACCTTACCTATGGGCGGTGCATGTAAAGACTACTCACTACGTCCCGCTAAACATCGATTCTTCCTTGAAATGTCTCACATTAAGTGACACATATTACTCCCCTTCCTTCCTTGTAGTATGCCGAAAGTTCCACCCGTGCTCTTCTCTCCACGAAGAGCACTTCTGGATCTCCTATACCATACCAACATCATCACCCTTTGTATGTGCAAGTCGCTCTCATACTTGCCTATTAACAACTCCGCTCCGAGTGTTCTTCATAATCATTTAATTCTGCTCCATTCAAGGAATAATCTTCTTAAATGACTTCCCACAGTCTTCCAATTCAAATTTGGGTGTGCTATTCTAATTACACACCTATGTATGGATTATCGCCCCTCATGTGACGTTTAATCCACTATATCACTTCCACTTCGTTCTGTTAGCCCCACACACACATTTTCCACACGTCCATTGCCACGCCCCTTCATCTCGGATGAGTTTTAACATCAGTTAACCAGGATGTCTACACACCCTATAAACCGGGGATACTAGCATAAGCATCACATACGCTCCATACTAATAAACAAATTCTTTATTTTCCCTGGTGCTTGCAGCGTGATTACAACACTTTAATCACCCTAAAAATTAATATTTTAAATCTTCCTTATCATCGTTCCACCCCTCAACTCGTGGGGTAACTTTCAATGCTTTCTTACCACACAACCGACTCCAATGGCTTTAAATCAAAAATCAACTTCCGACTTACATACATAATTACTTGATCCCATTTCGACCAGGGTACCGAACTCATGGAATAGTGACCAAACGTCTCCCTATTTCCAACCTTACACTATGTTTCATGCGTGGGATGTCTCGCAAAGAGAAATCCAAACAAGGAACCCCCACGATACACTACTACCTAGCATTGTCGATTATCAAAATCTGTTAGGTCCTCCGTCCATAGTATATACCCCTTTATCCCATCCCTTGATACAAAAGTTATAATTTCTCCCATAATTATGCTTAACAAAGAACGTTTCACTAATTGCACTATTGTTCAGTATAGGTTAGTGGTAATAGCATTACATAAACCTCGAATACATACAATCGAAATTCTCGAAATTCCTTTCCCTAATAATAGGGGTATAAACATTAACTCCCACATCTCTAAAGGATAAATATAACAATGCATTCTTCCCATCACTAAGTCCGGAGTGCTAAACATAATACTGAGTCAAATCTTTTCTCCCAACGGTAAATCCCGATATATACGGAATTATACTGACAAAGTCTATACATACTTTGGAATCGAATATCTCGAGCCCACTATCTCCTCCGAAGTCTCTAGGATAGATAATATAAGTGCGAGTCCAACCTTCTTACAGGTAAAGCCTCGTCAAAATAAAACGTAAAACATGTTGCGCTAATGCAACCACTCCGATAGCCTTGCAATAAATGCCCACTATCGTACTAACCATTTCTATAACGTTTTAACAAAGATAATATCATACTCGTATATCGCATCACTACAACGAGTAGCCTCAATAAAGTATAAAACACTGTTAATATACTCATTCATCCTCCGCGGATAGCACTAAAGAAAAATCCCGCTACACTAGGGAAAAATATTCACATTTTAATAACATTTAAAATGATATGCATTAAGCTCGTCTCACATACTAATCTAGCAAGGAACAAAATATAGTGACTCGCTCGTGTCACATAAACACGCCTCATTCTCTTAGGATACAACTTACACTTCTACCTTGCCAATCGTCTTGACTGCACAAATGGTTTCCAGACGTAACACGTCTACTCAAATCAAACAAAATTACTTTAATTGTTGCCTTTTACTAGGCACCGTATTCTTGTCCTTTTTCTCACTTTGGAACATATTATCGTGAGCGATCTTACTCCGCACAAAATACCTCAACACATAATCCACTTACCACCTGTTCTACTAACCAGGTTAGGATTGTCCTTCTCTCGGACTTTAGTAAACTCGATTCCTGTTAACCATCCCGGTTGTTCCCTTAGCTTTTTAGGTCATAAAGATCATGTTACTATCTATAATAGTACTTACTGAATTTACCATCACTTGGTAAGAATTCCATTATCCGAATTATTTAAATGGGTCCCCTGATGTATATCCACATCCCTTTGTGGTGCTATATCACCACCGTTGTATTCAGTCTTATTCTCGACTAAATTCTTCGATTTCTTTAACTTCCTCCACAAAGAAGCGTTATTATCTATATTGACAAAATATGACATTGTCAACCTCTGAATCGGTCGTCCATCAGAATTACCTCCTCGAGTTTTATCAACTATTATTACGAGTTGGTCTCCCACTTGGAGTCGTTTCCTTCACTCGTATCTCCATCTTCCGATGCAAAATTCGCTAGCGGTTAAGATTCATATTCACAAATGGACCCCTGTCATGCCCTCCCGCGATGAGTTCAGAACCACGTTTGCTTCTAATCCTGAACAGTTGAGGAAGGAACATATGGTCAACACTGTACCTAAGGTTCTCCTATAGGCATACCATTCCATTTCTAAAATTTCCCATTGACCGTCTCTACACGTTTTTGTAATACGTTGGGTAAGTTTATCCTCGCACCTCATTTGACTATAACAGCATTTCTAGTCTTGGCTTCTCGTGCCATAATGGAGGTGACCTCGACTACGGTCATCATCCTCGGATATATTTTATAATCTCAACTGAGACCTGCCTCCTGATGTACGCTTAACGGTCCTCTTCTGACATCCGTCATCGCTCGGCACACGCACACATCCAAACGAAATTAGAATTCACTAATGCATATACATTACAGCAGGAGAACGAAATCTCGTCAAAGGAATCGACAATCCTAAACATAATGCTCTATAACAAACAAAGCAACGCTGAAAGCATAATAAGCCGTACAAATCCTAAGGACACTAGAACCTGATGCTCTGATACCACCTGTGACACCCCGCCTAATTAAATACCGGGCGATCACTCCTTTATTAAATTAAAATCAAGGTGAACAGTTGGTTCATTCTTAGCATCACCGTCGTTAAAATACTTTTCCAATTTAAACACCCTAAATAATTAAGCTAAGTGTCAAAACCATTTAAAACCTTATTCTCATTTTATTTAAATCCGGTTATAAAACCTTTAACCATTTACATTTTTAAGAGTCACACATTAGGAATGAGAATAGAAATGAACATTCAAGAATTTAACCATCAATAAATAGTCCCAACATTTACAACACCAAAGGAAAACTTCCTGACAGTAATAAATCCCGAAATAAAGGTACTGAAAGTAAAAATTACAATCTCTAACAATACCAACTAATTAATAGAAAGAGGGCGACACATTCCCCTGCTGGATAAACCTGAACTAGGAGTAGAATAAAATGGATGAAGTCGTCTAAACCACAGGTCTGCAACTCCCACCTAAGATGCACCTCGTTCCAGCCAAAGGACCCTATGCAAGACGCCCCTGTGGCTGGGCACCTGTAATATATACATATATATATATATATATACAAGAGACAAAGAGGAATGGAAACGGGTCAGATCCCGATAGTGTATATGATTTAAAAATTCGTTTAGCAAGTATTTAAATTGATTACACGCCAATGCAACAACATATTAGTGCGACACTCTCTTGAGAAATTCTCACTTCTCTTCTAAGGTGCACTCCTATCGCACTAACCTTTTCAATGGTTTATCTCGTCATATACCAAACTATCTTTCCCCAATGATTTAACTTATCTTAGGTTATTCGCAGGATTTACAACTGAGCAACACAAGTATTTAAAACCTAAGATTTCAATTTGTAACCAAAGTTCTCCTTTTAACTTTATTAATCAATAAAGTTTTCCAGTGTCATATTATACATTCTCAAAACAAGTATTTTTAATTTGAGTCATCAACCCTGTCCTACAAATCAAATCACAGTAGGCAGTTCCAGATTTCAGAATTTCATATATATATTAACTACTCGTATAATATATATATCATGACGGCACCCCACATAAAAACTATGGTGCGGGCATACTCTGCTATCCAATCCCCGTATCAATCACACTAAAGGGAATACAAGTTCGGAATCACTCTCGAACTGTACAAATACATACAAAAATAATATTGAGGTGAAGCATAGTATCCAAGTCCAAGAGGTCGGTACATACCCTCACGTCTCTTAGGACCGTCCGACTATCGATATGATAGCCCGTACCTAGGATTTCTATCTTCTAGGGTACGAGTCAATATCCCCCATAAGGAACACGAGATAAGATCGTTCCAGCGCGGTGACCTCTGGGATACCAAGTAGCGCGGGCATGATTTTAACAAGTATATAATATATGCATACACAATCATATAAATATACTACTTTTATCATATAAATTTAGGCTTATCCCATAACCCATACACAACATTTATCCTTATTTTCCCATTATTAGTTATCATGTATAATGGTTCGTTTCTTACTTTAATTCGAAGGGTTTCTCCAACTTACAACGTAGTCCTCATGGACTCTATCCTTCCAAAGGTACAATTCAGTAGATATCCATTTATGTTCCAACGTAACTCTCTCTTACGTGTCTCTCCCCTTTAATATATACTTACATTTTCCCTTATGCAAAATATCCCAAAAAATATAGGTTTCGCCTTACATTAAATGTCTCTTATTCGTTAATGAATCTTACGGGTCATCATTATCTCCCAAATTATCTTAACTAGGATGCCTAAGGAGTTTTCTTCATTTCGAATAAATTCAACAATTTTAAAAGGGGAAACTTAAGTCTGCCAGGAAGGGTCAATCGATCGAGGTATGGGGCTCGATCGATCGAAGGTCTGGGCTCGATCGATCGATCAAGCAGGTCTGCGAAAATCTGCAGTTTTGCAGTTACGGGTTTTATCTTCTAACCCTCACCAAATCCATATTTTTCAATCCCAATCGTCCCAAAATTTATACTACTAACATTATATCATCATACCAGATATTTCCAACGTAAAGCATGTAGATTTCTCACTAAACATGGATTAACAGCCCAACATTATTATAAATATCAAGAACCCTAGATTTCTCTTAAACATGGTTCTAACAAATCTTTTCCAGAATTTCCTTCTCATAAAACATCATAATTTCGTGGTTTACTCCTCTACATGACAAAGGGTTTCCAGAATATCATTTAAGTCATCACTACATGCGATTTCCTATCTCAAATTGGGTTTTTCTTCCATATAATTCCCCCTAATCATTCCTAAACCAATATGAGTGATGCATCAACGAAAATAAGAAAGATAAACACTTACCTGGGATTTTCAACGTTCTGGTTTTGTGCCGAATTTGGTGTGGTTGCGTTCCCCGTCTCGCGATCTACGCGTTGGTGGTGGAGGCGGTGCAAACGGATGGATTTCGGGCCTTGGATTGCTTTGGAAGCTCTCTCCTTCCCTCTCCTATGGTCGTCACTTGTCTTTGGTTGTTCTAACCCTAGAAGACAACCTAGATATCTTATATAACCCTTTTAATTTTTGTGGGTTTAATTACCCAAAAATACAAAATGACTCAAATGCCCTCCCGGGGTACTAATTAAGCCTAAAATAGCCCCGAGACTCAAACTAAACCCCCGGGTACACTTTTCTGACTATCTCGACCCTTCCGAACACGTTGGCGCACTCAAAACGATCATACGAACAACTTATATAATATTCACTTTTATTAATCAACATTTAGTCCCGACACGACACAGGCGCGTCTCGACTTAAATTTCCATAATTGTAATTTTATTCACACGTGGAAATATTATAAAAATCAATCTCATATATTACTATACTCATCCAGTAACATTCAACAAATACCAAATTTCCAATAATTACTCACTCTCGTCACGCTAGTAAATATTTAAAACAACATTCCGGATTAAAATTAAATTAATTTATCTCAATTAAATTTAATAAATCCCATAATTTAAAAGCCATGAAAATACGGGGTATTACCGGTGGAAGATCGTTAAGTAGAATGGAGCTCACGTTCTGTGCTAAAAAGACATTTTTGTTTACCTTCATCCTCCTTTTTTCTGTCAACAAGTCTTTGATTACTTTTGCAGAAGCTGTAGTTTGCTTAATATCATCGAGGAAAGGTAAATTTCGCTTTACTTGCTTTAGTACATCTAGCACTTCATCACAGGGGTTTCCTTTGTGGGAAGGAATCAACCTTTGAGGAAACGGTGCCACGGTGGGTGGTTTCACTAGTACCTCGGGCTCACTAATGTCTTCTTTATCACTCTCATTCAAGGAGACATCTTCATCCTCTTTCGTTCCGGGTGAGATCTCCTTATCTTTGGTTGCGTCATGTGAGGGAGGTGATAAATCAAAGACTCTCCCACTACGAAGAGTGGTCACAGCTTGACATTTCTCCTGATGATCCGTAGAAGTGGAGCTACCATTAGTATGACCTTGGGGAGGTCTTTGGCCCTGGGCAGGAAATTTTCCCTTCTCTTGGATACTCCACGATGATTTCATCTTTGAAATATTTTCATTTATGTCACTGATCATGCGATCATATCTAACGTTGGATGCATTCGGGTTATTGATAAATTGGTTCATCGTATCCTCGAGAGTTCTCCATGGTGGAGTGATAAATGCTCCTTCAGGTGGTGGTGCTTGCACATGTCCTTGCATGTGTGGAACTTGTTGAAAGTGTTTTGGTGGAAGAGGGGCATCATGTGAATTAGGATTCATCGCAGCATGTTATTTCCCATAGCTAAAACCAAGTGATTAGGCATAAATTCTTCACATTTATCCCCTTAATTTCGGTATTTTTATGATCCCGTGCGGTGTAAATTGCTTGGATTTGGTTTATACTTATGCTAATTACCCTTTTTGGCAAGTATTTCGTATTTTGTGTATTTCTTATATGTTTTATAGGTATTTCATGCAAGTTAGTGCCAAAGAGAACTCAAAACAGTGAAAGAAAACCAAGAAACGGGGAGTAAAGGTCATTTTTGTAATTTTGTAACCTTATTCCGGAGGTGGGGTCAACTTGAAAGTTGAGGAGCTTTCCTCTACAAGAACACTAGAAAAAATGGCACCTCAATCGGAGTCTCGGTGTGAAAGTTATGAGTAGTCAAAGATAGAAAAAAAAGTCAAATAAAGAGAGGACCGGTCCGCCCAGAAATTAAAAGAACCGGTCCGCATAGGACTGGTCCGCACTGCCACATTCCAGAGAACCCCGAACCGAAGGCAAACTGAAGAAGTAAGAAAATAAAAAGAACCGGTTCGGGGCGGACAAAAATAAATGAACCGGTCCACATTCAAGGCAAACCGGTCTGGAGGAGAACAAGACCGGTCCGGATCAAGGCAAACCGGTCCGGGGGAGGAGGGGACCGGTCCGGCTGTTGCAGTTTTTATTTTCTAATTCTCCTCTAATGGAGAGTCCTAGTGCTGTTAAAACTCTTGGAGTCTTGTAGGGTATATAAACCCATTTTATTATCATTCTTAGCACGGAGAATTAGTGTAATTTCACTTACTTTTGCAGAAATGCTAGTTTAGATGCAGTTGGTTCATTTAATCCCAAGATTGAAGCTTTGATCAGATTTCAGTAATTACAAGTAATTCTAGATAATACTTTGAGTGATTTGGTAAGATTAGTAAGTAATTTCGTCTGTTTAATTTTGTTTTACATCATTCTACCAATTTTCCATAGTTAATCATGTTTTTCTGCAAATGAAACATTGTTTTCATTACTTTCATCATGCTAGGATAGATTTTCTAAGGCCAGGATACATGAACCCAGCCTGATGTGTTAGTTGTGTGTGTATAAAATTAGTCCTTTGAATTTAGTGATTGACTACGACCGTGTTGTGTAGGAACACAACAATTGTAGATCTTTATATCTCGTTTTCCCCTGGGTAACCGGGATGATTTAGAATGCAATTCGAGTGTCACTACTGTCATACCGATTTACTCATCCTCAGATTAAGTATGACGCGGGCTTGAACCTTGTATACTTAATGCTTGGGAGTACCAAATTTGGGTCAAATTAATTAGTTAAATTTACGATTAATATTATAACTGCACTACACTAGGATTGGGGGATTGTATTCCCATCCTATTTTTTGCATACATAGTTTAAAGTTTTAAACCAGTTTTCATTAGCATTCTAGGTAATTCAATATAATTGCACCTTTTCATAATTTCATAATTGCACTTAGTTATACTCAATTATCGAAACCCAATCATTTTTTCTTTCTTTTTAGAGTCAAAGTTAGGATTCCTTCATCTTTTCCCGTCGTCACAACCCTGTTGTCCTATTTCCCTGAGGATCGATACCCAAGTTCTCGGATTATTACTTGAGTGACAGGCTTGCACTTAAGCCTAGAGACTAAGCATTTCTGAGACACATTTTCATTCGTGTCAAGTTTTTGGCACCGTTGCCGGGGATCTAGGTAGACTTAGGATTAGATCGAGTCAATCTAAAGCTTTGAACAAAAATTTCAAAAAAATCATTAAAAAAAATATAAAAAAAATTCAAAAAAAAAACACAAAAAGATTCGCCACCATCTCTCATTAGATTTTAATGCAAAATTCTGAACTCACTCCCACACCCCATAATACTCCAACTAGCATTCACGAAAATCCAGTCGTTGAGTATAACCCCGATAACCCTCACACTCCAAACGCCCCACAGTTCTGGATTCCACCTCCCACACCGTCACACTCAATCTCCAATAACACTATGTTTTCTTTATTAGGACACACCTCCGAACACACTTTGAGCACCCCAAGTGAGAGCACCGAGTCATTAAGAGCGAGAGAGATGTCACAACACGATAGTGAGGCCGCCAATGAGGAAGAGGCCCCATATCGCCTGCCGAGAGAAATCTTATATCCCGAGTGCACTATCACTCCAAGATGCATTACACTCCCGTATAATGCAGGGCAATTCCTTTTCAAAAATGGGATGATATAGATTTTATCCCATTATCATGGTATGGATTCCGAAAAGCCATATCTCCATATAATGGAATTTGAGGATGTGTGTGATACCCTAAATAATCAAACTTGCACACAAGAGGTGATCTACCTCAAACTTTTCCCCTTCTCGCCCAAAGATAAATCTAAGACCTGGCTATGGTCTTTACCTCCAAGCTCGATTCCATCTTGGAATGAGCTCCAATCTAGATTTCTCAAGAAATTCATCCCACCACATCGAACGATTTCCATAAAGGCTCAATATCAAGCATTCAGACAATCTAAGAATGAGCCATTTCATCGATGTTACGAGCATTTCAATGAGTTAGTTACTTCATGCCCCCATCATGGATTTGATACAGCGCAAATCATTTCTTTTCTCTATAATGGGTTGAATCTTACCTCCAAGAAACTCGTTGAAACCCTGGGAAGTGGTCCGTTTGTTGGCTTAGATGACCACGATACTGAGCTTCACCTGAGGTACGTCGCCGAGACTACCCAATACTGAGATACATCTGATCCTAATGCTCAAAATCGAAATTGTCTAGTGACCACCACTCCGTCGGCGTTCGACCTATTCAACGTAGATAAGAACTCTATAACGGATAGTCGATCGGAGACCCTTGAGAAAGGATTTTGAGACCTATGCGAGATACATGGAAAAGGATCAACTTGATCCATACCAAACCCATTGAGAAGGTGTGTGTGATTTGTGAGGCAAGTCATTCAATTGAGGATTGCCCGACTATACCCGCCTACAAAGTAATGCTTCAGGAGCAAGTTAGTGGTATCAGAGGATTTAAGGGTAATTTCAATGCACCGCACGGAAATTTTTATAACCTTTCATGGAAAAACCATCCTGGTTTTAGTTATGGGAAACAACATGCTTCAATGAACCCTCCTTCACATGTTGTCCCTCCTCCACCACAACACTTTCAACAAGCTCCTCACATGCAAGGACATGTGCAAGCACCACCACCTCAAGGAGCATATATACCTCCACCGTGGAGAACTCTCGAGGACACTATGAATCAATTTATCAATATCCAGACTGCAACCAATGCTAAATATGATCGCCTGATAAATGACATAAATGCAAATATGTCAAAGATACAATCCTCGTTGAGTGTCCAAGAAAAGGGCAAGTTTCCTGCCCAGAGGCAAAGACCGCTCCAAGGTCAAACTAGTGTTAGCTCGACACCCCATGACCATCCTGAGCAATGTAGAGCAATTACCACTCTACGTAGTGGGAGTGTTGTTTACTTGTCACCTCCCCCACAAGACGTGCCTAAAAACAAGGAGATTTCACCCGGCACGAAAGAGGCCGAAGATGACCCCTTGAAGGATAGTGATAAAGAAGACACTAGTGAGCCCGAGGTAGTAGTGAAACCACCCTTCGCGGCACCGTTTCCTCAAAGGTTAATTCCTGCCCATAAAAGAATCCCATGTGATAACGTGATAGACGTACTAAAGCAAGTAAACCTGAATTCACCTTTCCTCGATGCCATTAAGCAAATACCATCTTATGCAAAGGTCATCAAAGACTTCATGATGGTAAAGAGAAAGATGAAGGTAAAGAAAAATTTCTTTCTAGCACAGAACGTGAGTTCCATTCTACATAACAATCTCCCGCCTAAATTCAAAGATCCCGGTGCACCCACCATTTCCTGTATCACTGGAGAGAATAAAATAGAAAAGGCCTTACTAGATTTGGGGGCAAGTGTCAATATCCTCCCTTATTCCATTTATAGGCAACTTGATTTGGGCGACCTCAATCCCACAAAGGTCACTCGCCAATTAGCAGATCGAACCGTGAAGATTCCACGAGGCATAATTGAGGATGTGATCATCGAAGTTAACACCTTATACTTCTCGGTAGATTTTTTCATTTGGGATACGGAGCCCTCTTTTACCTCAATCAACCATGTTCCTATCATCCTTGGGCGTTCGTTCTTATCTACGGCTAACTCAATCATCAATACTCGGAATGGGCGAATGCAACTCACTTTTGGGAACATGACTTTAGAGACTAACATCTTTCACGTAGCCTAACATACGGGGGAAGAAGATGATATTCAAGTGGTAAGCTTCATAGAGGAGATCATAGAGGAATACTTTGAGGAGAATTATTATGGAGACGCCTTAGGATCCTATTTAGTGTCGAATCACGAGAATAAGGGGTCCCATAAGAGAGAGACGTTAGGGGTCTGCCCTATTTCATCAAGTAATAGTGGTAGTTATGACGATGAGTGAAAAGTGGGGAGAGGTGTGTAGTGACCACGATTGAGAGAATGAGAGAGGGTTTAGAAGAGAGAAAAATGGTGGAGTTAGAGATCGAGCAAGTAAGAGAGGACAAAGTCACTACTCGAGAGAGAGATCTAGGGGACATGAGTATGGAAGATTTTGAAAAAGAGCTTGGGAAGGTGGATGAAAGCCTTACTGTTGAAGTCCAATCCCTATTGGAATCTTGTAGTCACTTAGACGAAAGTGAATTGAAAGAAAAAATTGATGAATTCCTTCGTTGTGACCATCCACCCACACCACTTACGGCCCCAGAACCGATTGACGAGAAAAGTTGTGTTTTGTCCTACTTAGAGCCCGACCCATGCATCCTAAAAGTTAAAAGAAACCTAGGTGTTCCCTCCGATTCAGCACACGCAGACCACGCTTTGAGTCAGCATCACGAGGATCCCTTTCCAATTAGTCACGAGGAGTCTCTGGGCGAGGTCCCAACTTGTTCCGATTGTTGGATTATAATCCTAGGACGGGAGAAACGAGGAGATCATCGAACCCCGTGAGTGGGGTCGGATGAGTTTGTGGAGAGATGAGAGGTTGTCGCACCCCCGACGCATATGGGGTGATTTTTAGTGTATTATTGAGTCATGTGCTAGGGTCGTTTAGTATCTTTATGCATTTTAAAAATTTGTTTGCTTTATTTTTGCCGCACTTTTCATTCGCTTTGAGTTAGATTTTAGTCCTTTTTCCTCGAAGACAATGCAAAAGTCTAAGTTAGGGGGGTCATAAGTGCGTATTTCTAAACCTTCACAAATTTTCCAAAATGCCCTGAAATTTCCAAAAAAATCACAATATTTTGAAAAACCCAAAAATAATTTTGTTCAAAAAAAAAAATTGGAATTCAAATTTTTCAAAAATATCATTAAAAGTCGAATTGAAGTCTCAAGTTGTAAAATTCAACGTACAAAAAGCCAAAATTGACCAAAGATGAAATTTGACGACTTAACGAATAAGTGTGGAGATTAATAAACCCGGTGAGATTCGAGCCTATCACTTTTTGCGAGTTTTTAAATCAATTCGAGTTAATTGTTAACTCAAAGTTCCTTTCAGTGCCTAAAAAGTCGTCGAGGATCTCAATCCTTTCATTTTGATTGGTTATGAAAGACGTGTGTGATATTGCTTTAAAAAACGTGCCAAAATTGATCTCTAAAGTTAAATTCATCTCGAAACGCATATGGTAACGCAATTGGTATTTTGGACAATGAAGTAGGCCCTCGTTCGTCACCCAAAAATATTGGCCAGAAAAAGTAGCGAAAAATTACCCCTTTTGTAACCCAATTTGAGCCAAAAAAATTGTCCCTTTCGTTTGATAACCCTAAAAACCCAAATAGCCCAGAATTGCGAAAAATGGAAAAATTCAGAATTTAAGTCCAAAACGTGCATATAAAGGTGCAAGAGAAAAAAAATATGCTCAACAAAAATAGTGAGAAAAGAAAAGAAGTGAAAAACAGAGAAAAAAAAAGTAAAAAAAAAATGAGCAATAGCCCAGATAGTCCAATTCCAATCTTCCCTAGCATTTTCATTTCGCCCCATATACCTTAAAACCCGAAAAAGTCCTAACCGAGTCTAAATTGCGAAATTGGTTACCACATGGAGAGTTAATACACCGAAAGATAATAAAAGAGATTGAATGCGCGAAAAAGAGGCAATGTTCCCGTTTTTAAAACCGTAATCCATTAATGAGATCCTATCACTATAAAATTTCCGTCTTTCTACTTGTGTGTGTGACTTTGCGTCCATGATATTTACTCTTTATATCACGCATACCGAGAGAATAGCCACATTCTGAGTGATTCGTTTGAGAGAGCATTCTGTGAGAATTTGAAATCAAAATGAATTTTCGGACAAGTAACGTAATGGTCAACCGTTGGAAATTCGCGGTTTAATTTTTTGCTTCGCACACACGCACTATGGTTTGAGACTTGTAAATAGACTTGATGATGAATATTTTTTGGGAAAGTTTGAGTTATACAATTTTTGCGTATTTTGTTTTTCCCTTGAGTAGAATTTTGTGGGTATATTCTCTGCAAACCCTCACGAGACACAACTGGTCCTACTAGGGTGACCTAGGGGTTTAAAGGCTTGTTGCATACGCTAAATGAAATCGCTTTCCCGTGAAAAAGGTATTCTATCCCAATAAAATGTGATTTTCAAGAGTTAAGCCTTTCTAGGATTCTTTTGCATTGCTCGGGACGTGCATAGTTCTAAGTTAAGGGGATTTGATTAGGCATAAATTCTTCACATTTATCCCCTTAATTTCGGTGTTTTTATGATCCCGTGTGGTGTAAATAGCTTGGATTTGATTTATACTTATGCTACTAACCTTTTTTGGCAAGTATTTCTTATTTTGTGTATCTCTTATGTTATCTAGAGGTATCTCATGCAAGTTAGTGCCAAAGAGAACTCAAAACAGTGAAAGAAAACTAAGAAACGGGGAGTAAAAGGCATTTTCATAATTTTTCAGCCTTATTCCACAGGTGGGGCCAACTTGAAAGTTGAAGATCTTTCAACTACAAGAACACTGGAAAAAACAACACCTCAATCGGAGTCCCGGTGTGAAAGTTATGAGTAGTCAAAGATAGAAAAAAAGTCAACTAAAGAGAGGACCGGTCCGCCCAGAAATTAAAAGAACCGGTCCGCATAGGACCTGTCCGCTCAAAAATTAAAAGAACCGGTCGGCACTGCGAAATTCCAGAGAACCGCGGACCAAAGGCAAACTGAAGAAGGAAGAAAATAAAGAGAACCGGTCCGTGGCGGACAAAAATAAAAGAACTGGTCTGCATTCAAGGCAAACCGGACCGAAGGAGGACAGGACCGATCCGGATCAAGGAAAACTAGTCAGGGGGAGGAGGGGACCGGTCCGGCTGTCGCAGTTTTAATTTTCTAATTTTCCTCTAGTGGAGTGTCCTAGTGCTGTTAAAACTCTTGGAGTCTTGTAGGGTATATAAACCCATATTATTATCATTCTTAGCACGGAGAATTAGTGTAATTTCACTTACTTTTCCAGAAACGCTAGTTTAGATATAGTTGGTTCTTTTAATCCCAAGATTAAAGATTTGATCAGATTTCAGTAATTACAAGTAATTCCAGTTAATACTTTGAGTGCTTTGGTAAGAGTAGTAAGTAATTTCGTCTGTTTAATTTTGTTTTACATCATCCTACCAATTTTCCATAGTTAATCATGTTTTTCTGCAAATGAAACACTGTTTTCATTACTTTCAGCATGCTAGGATAGATTTTCTAAGGTCGGGATACATGAACCCAGCCTGATGTGTTAGTTGCGTGTGTATAAAATTAGTCCTCTTAATTTAGTGATTGATTACAACCGTATTGTGTAGGAACACAACAATTGTAGATCTTTATATCTCGTTTGCCCCTGGGTAACCGAGATGATTTAGAATGCAATTCGAGTGTCACTACCGTGATACCGATTTACTCGTCCTCAGATTAAGTATGACCCGAGCTTGAACCTCGTATACGTAATGCTTGGGAGTACTAAATTCAGGGTCAAATTAATCACTTAAATTTACGATTAATATTATAACTGCACTACACTAGGGTTGGGGGATTGTATTCCCGTCCTATTTTTCGCATACATAGTTTAAAGTTTTAAACCAGTTTTCATTAGCATTCTAGGTAATTTAACATAATTGCACCTTTTCATAATTTCATATTTGCACCTAGTTGTAGTCAATTCTCGAAACCAAATCATTTTTTCTTTCTTTTTAGAGTCAAAGTTAGGATTCCTTCGTCCTTTCCCGTCGTCATAACCCTGTTGTCCTATTTCCTTGAGGATCGATACCCGACTTATCGGATTATTACTTGATTGACAGGCTTGCACTTGAGCCTAGAGAGTACGCATTTCTGAGACACATTTTCTATCGTGTCACCAATATCCGTGAAGGGTTATAAGAATTTTCGTGTGGTGCACAAAAATTACCCTTGAATCCTCCTATACCACTGACTTGCTCTTGAAGCATCACTTTGTAGGCAAGTATAGTCGGTCATTCCGCAGTTGAATGTCCCGCATCATAAATTTCACACACCTTCTCGATTGTATTTGGGATGGATCCAGTTGGTCCTCTTCCATATACCTCACATAGGTCTCACAGTCCTTTCTTAAGTACATTGAGTCAACTGTCCGTCATAGAATTCTTTTCTACATGAAATAGGTCGGACGTCGATGGAGTGGTGGTCACTTGGCGAGTTCGATTTTGAGCATTGGGGTAAGATGTATCCCATGATTGGGTAGTCTCGGCGACATACCCCAGGTGAAGCTCGGCATCGTGGGCGTCTAAGTCGACAAAAGGACCACTACCCATGGTTTCAACTAGTTGCCTGGAATTAATGTTCAGCCCATTATGGATAAAGGAAATGATTTACCCTTTATCAAATCCATGATGGGGGCATGAAGTAATTAACTCATTGAATTTCTCGTAGCATCGATCTAATGACTCATTTTCTAATTGTCAAAAAGTTTGAATTTGAACGTTGATGGACTTCTTTGATGTGGAGGAAAGAATTTCTTGAGAAATCTAGATTGCAGCTCATTCTAGGATACAATCGAGCTTAGAGGTAAAGACCATACCCAGGTCTTAGGCTTATCTTTTTGGGAGAATGGGAAGAGTTTGAGGCAGATTACCTCTTGTGTGCAAGTTTTATCATTGAGGGTTTAACACACATCCTCAAATTCCCTAATGTAGAGATATGGCTTTTCAGAATCCATCCCAAGGTAGTGGGGGAGCATCTGCATCATTCCATTTTTAAAATGAAATTTCCCTATATTATACGGGAGTATAATGCATCCTGGAGTTACAGTACGCTTGGGATATAAGATTTCTCTCAACGAGCGGTACGGGGCATCTTCCTCACCGACGGTTGCACTACTGTGTTGCGATATGTCTCTCTCTCTTAACGACTCAGTATCCTAACTTGGTATATGCGGGGGGCGCTCCGAAGTGTAAACTAAGAGGGAAAACGGAGTGTTAGCTGAAAATGAGTGAGACGGTGTGGGAGGTGGATCCCATAATTATGGATCGTTTGGAGTGTGAGAGGTATCAGGGTTGTACTCTCCTATCGGGTTTTTGTGAATGCGGATTGGAGTGTTATGGGGAGTTGAAGCGAGTTCAGAATTACGCATTAACGGGCTTATGAGAAATGATGATGACTATTTTTGTGATTTTCAAATTTTTATATGTTTTTGGATTTTTGGAATTTTTTTTTGTCAAAGTTTGAGATTGACTTGATCTAATCCTAAGTCTACCCAAGTCCCCAGCAACGACGCCATTTTGATCGAGGTGGAAATCGAGTGTCCGTGTAAATAGACTAGTCATTGTTATCGGCTTCCAACCACAACACAAAAAGAACCTAAATTTTAACTACACTCTTATGGAGTATAGTGGCGAGTCTGGGTATCGAATCCACAGAAACTAGGACGAGTGAACGTGACGACAAAGGTAAGATTGTTAGCCCTAACTTGACTCTAAAAAGAAATAAAAAGATGATGATTGAGTGAGAAAGGATAAAGGGAAAAATAAAGAGGTTAACTAAAATTAATTGGAAAACAATCCCTCAACCCAAGTGTATTGATGGTATAAAACTCATTGTAAATTTAAGTGGTTAATTAGACCTAGAATTTAGTACTCCAAAGCATTACGTATATGAGGTTCAATCCCGCACCATACTTAATTAGAGGATGAGTAAATCAGTATTGCGATAGTTACACTCGAATTGCATTTTGAAGCATCCCGGTTACCCGGAAGCAAACGAGATCCAAAGATCTACAATTATCGTGTTTCTACGCAATACGCTCATAATTAAATCATTAAATTTAGAGGATTAATTTTATAGACACGCAACTACCACATCAGGTTGAGTTCATGCATCCCGACCTTTTAAATCTAGTCGGACATGTGAAAACATAAAAATAACACATTTAGAATTAAAGAAACCATTTTTACTAATGAATGAAGACGAAAAAGGGTGAAATTAGTAATGAACAAGAAACTAGAATAAATATTGAAACAGAAATAAGAATGATTTTACTTGAATTGCAACTTGAAAGTAACTAGGGTTTGTTGTTCTTTTTCTCTAAAATGGATAACTAAGCTTCCTTAATGACCTGGAAGCTCCGTTTTACGTTTGGGAGGAGTTACAATTTATTTACTATGAAAATACAAGAGTTTAAACGAAGTAAAACTCTGATCTTTACAAGTGGATAAGTCCGGAAAATCGATAACAGAACCGATTCGGGTAAAAGGTTCGGTTCGGTTCCATATTATGTAGCTTCTACAGAAACTCTTTCATCATGGGATCGGTTCGTTATTTCCTTGCTTCGGTTCGGTTCCATCTTTTCATCTTTTCACAAGAAGTTTTGCCATAGTGGATTTGGTTCTTTTTTTCATTGCTTCGGTTCGGTTCTGTTTTACCATCCTTTACAAAAGCTTTACCCATGAGGGATTCGATTCTTTTTAGCTTCCTTGGGTTCGGATCGTTTTTGTCCGTCTTTGCTGAACCCTTGCCTTCTTGTGTTTCTTTGGAGCTTTTGATGTCGAACTCGACTTACAACACTGGATACCTGCGAAATAGATGACGAACATACGAAACTTGATGCAGTCATTAGAAACTTTCCAATATCAAAGATATGATATAAATCCACTTGAATTACATTACGCGGAGCGATAAAAACATCTAAATTAAGGGCATAAATGGAAAGAATTTATGCCTAATCAAATACTTAATTTTAAAATTAACTTAATTAAGTAAATTATGTTAATACTCATGCCCATAGTATAATCTGGAATTGAAAGGAATCCCTTTAAAATTGACATGGAATTGAGGACTAATTTCTAGGAATATGTTTTATTATATTAGTTGATCAAAAGATCCATGGTAATTTCATGAATTATCATAAATCTAAGTTAAAATTGGGAAAAATGATCAACTTGGGTACTTGGGATTATTTTAGGATTGAAGGCTTTAAACCATGTTAGGATGGACAAAAATCATTGGAGAATTGTTAATATTGATGTTAGACCATTTATACCTAAAATAAATAAGCATTGGGAATCGTTAGAAGCTTTAAAACAAGGTTTGAAGGTTTTCAATCGAATATTTTATTCTGAGAAGAAGATGGTCATGGGTTGATCTCGTTCGAATGAGAATTAGTTTCGTTTGAATATGTTGGGGTTTCTCATTTGAACGACATTTGGTAGTTGTTCGAACGATTCGTTTAAACTCATTGAAGCAAGTAGTGTACAATCATTCGAACGACCTTGATTATAAATTCTTATTTCTTAATTAAAAGATTTTAATTAAGATATTTAATCTATTTTAAGACTAGTAACCTTTATGTGATTCTTATTACTGGTCATGCGTACAATGTGAAACATATCGGGTTTGATTACTCATTGAATACATACTAAAGGGTATATCCTTATGGGGCGTTTACAACGACGACCGCTTTGGTAACTAGGTAGATAGAGACGAGCTTTACCTTGTTCATTATTAGCCCGGACACTACATTTGCTATGGGGTTATTCTTTCACATATCATTGGGGTATGTCGCTATATGACTGGTGCAAATGAATAGTGATTATACCTAGTAGATTCTTTAATGTTTATATGTTTCAAAGAACTTACAGATATGCCTAGTACGCGCAAGCAATCCCTGAAGGAAGTAAGGATAGACTTTGATTGTGTGAGGGATTTTGAGTAAACAATTTATGTTGTACGTGGTATGGACCTTACTTTTATGGTTATAGACTCAGACAATGTCATTCATAATATGTTAATATAATGGAGATATATATATTAGTTGGTAATCGAACCCTTAATTATATTCAATTGATATGAATAATATGTAATCATGAGGTTCATTTGTACTTAGGATTAAACGCATGTGATATTTAAGATTTTCTTAGGTTGGGATAACTTAAAAGAAAATAAAATACAAGATGAAGACATGTGGTTATATTTTTTTCCCAAACTCAGTAATATTCTTATAATTCGTAGAATTGTTGTTAACATTGTTGTTTGATTCCCTTTTTCAGGACATAAGCCTCTGATGCAGCCTCACCCCTAATTCAGCATAATCCTCCTTTCAGTTGCTGCCTCACCCCTAATCCAGCCTAATCCTCATTTCAGTTGTTGCTCACATATGATTTAGGTGTTAAGACTACATGCTCATTATTTTATTCATATATATATTTATCTATGATGTCGTATTTATGTTTATTAGTGTTAAGTTGGTATTACTATTACATTATTTTATGCATTTAGCTCTATTTCATGTCATGCTTAGAACAATACCTAATTTTTTACACTCCTATTTTATTTAATTTAGACTTAATAATTTGAGTTTATGTTTTATACGATATCACATGGAGGGATGATTGGTGGAATATGGATAAGTGTCCCTTATCCATTAGCCGTTCAATTAATGTGGGGGATATGGTCATGATTGCTAAGATCTTTAAGCGTTCGGTTAAAGGTCTTTAAATTTTTTGTTAAATATTTAAAGGTCCTTTAAATGTTCGGTTAAAGGTCCTATAGAAGACGCTCTTTTTTTTTCCTATTTTTAGGGAATTTTCACTTTCGCAACCCCCTAAACATTTTCAAGGGGTAGTTTTAACCCACCTATTTTTGGTGATTTCTAGTTGCCATCCCTTTTGATTATAGGAGTATTAGTGGTAAAAGGAATCAAGCCCCGATTATGAATTGGGTGTCTATAGAGGCGGACGACTAAGAATGTCTGTGTGTAGACACTCTTTGTTGAAACTGTGATGGAAAAAAGGGAGTGCGTAAAAAACCTAGGTGAAATCGGATTTTTTCAAATCAAACTGGGGATTTAACTGTTCGGAAAATATGTGGACAAAGGATTGGGAATTTGATCATTCGGTTAAAGATGTCCTTTAACATTTGATGAAAGAGACCATTAACCATTCCCTTAATTGTTCTTACTACCCAAACCTTATTTAATGAAAAAACCTTATTTTTATAGAAAGTCTCCTCCAATTGGTTTTAGTGATGCTTCTATTGATCTGATGCTAGTGTTTTTCTTATTCATATTTCCTCACTGTGACACCCTGCCTATTTTAATCACGGTTGATCAATCGTTTATCAAAATAAAATAGGAATCTCATATGGTTCATTCTTAGCATTAGTGTCGAAAACCAATTAATTACTAATAACCTATTAGGCCTGGTGTCAATTTTTTGAACTTCTAACTTACGTAAAAAAATATTCATTAATCAACACCAACTATGAAATTAATAAACTCACACAACTGGTATAAATAAAATTTAACCAATAACTCTAGGTAAACTTCATATTACAATTAATCTGAATAAGTGAAAGTAAAATAACATAAATAAAATAAATAACAACAACTGAGCGAAATGCCCGAATATAACTCTAAAATACAACATATCTAGACCTAAAGGATAGAAGTGACTAATCAATCCCTGCAAGCATCCACATCTGCCGCAACATCATCTGACTAGAAGAATTATTCGTTCAGGCGTCCCTGTGTCTAGACACCTAAATGTTTTGAAAATATTTTGCATACGGGTGAGAGCCCAAAACCTTTTGAAAATATTTACCAAGTGTTTAAAATATATTAATAAATATGTTATGCAATCTTTCATATTTAAATCGGTGTTGCACTTCCATGAGATACTCCTCATTCCCCATCTAAAGTGCATACCTAACGCATGTATTTTAAGCATCCTATATCTGCTACCTAGCCTTACTAGCATCACCCATAATCTAAGTCCCATACACTGTGTTATGCCCCGCGTATATTATTATATACCTAGAATTTATTTTAAGCGATCACCTCAGCTTATTCATTATATTTCATCAATTCATTCCAAATATCTTGCAATAGTTATTTACTTACCATTCACACATTAGTGTCATTAACTCGTATATATTTTCATCTTTCTATATATATACGCATATCATTTAGCATTTTGAATTTTATCCTCCTGGATACATATAATTTATTGCTCATTATATTCCATAATTTGTCCGTATATATGGTTTCACACACACACACACACACACACACATATATATATATATATATTATACTAATCACATCAAGTATATCCATACTTATATATCACTCTCTAATATAAGTATAATCGTCATCCCTAGGAATAATATCTCACTCGAGGCTAATCTTTACAATGTTATTATTATCCAAGGAACACTCACATCATCTTGTTTACGAGTAGTCGAACTCTCACATCGACTTTGGTAAAATAAATCATAAACGTATTGGATACAAACATAGTCCTTCGACAGTGATTCCTAACCATACCCACAATCCCCTCACTAAGAATAAATCACATAATCATAAACATGGCGCTATGACCTGGGGACTATACTCTCCTTACATTCACTAGCCAGAGGGTTCACCCACATCATGTAGCCTTCTGTGATAGCACTAGAAGGGTGTGATTCACATAAATATATCATACACACACAAATGTATTTATATATTTAAGCATATATATTGTCAATATACCCGTATATATCAAAATCCGACTAATTGATCGTATCGCTCATGGCACTAGCATGTCCATCCCGAATATAAGTCTAATTCAATTGTATAAGTATTCACCTACTTATTTATATAAATATCTCATTATATTTTATTCTTAATTACAAATCTTATCACATTATCCCGTGTCATAAATCCATCTAAAATTCCTGTTCGAATCCATTCATATATTTTCGACATATATAGATGAGCACTTGCCTCAAATTATAGATGATTTTATCTTCCTTTTGGTTTGTTGAATTATTTCCAAAAAATGACATATTGATTCCTCTTCTTATTCTTTGTCTTCTTCCTTCTCTCTCTCTCTCTCTCTCTCTCTCTCTCTCTCTCTCTCTCTCCCTCTTAGAAATGAAATGGTTTCCCTAAGCCATTCCCCAACCCCTCTTTTGTTATAAATCCCAAAATTGGGTATTAGACCTATTGTAAAATGACTTGTGTGCCCAAATGCGAGACCCAACTAGTATAAAAAGCCCCCAGAACACAAACACTACCCCCCGGGTACTTAATTACGACTATTTCAACCCATTATAGATCATCCATGCTCTCGAAATCACTATAGGAGTCACTTACCAAAAAACACCATTTTATTCCCAACACGACCACCGCGCGTTTCTTGAATAAGATACTACCAAGTCGTTGCTTTTAACCACTTACAACGGGATATAAATAAAACACAACTTCATTTACGTACCCCACAAGTAAATATAGTAAACAGAAATATTAATTTGATACTAGCCAATTAATATTTAATTCATTCACTTTATGTCTCAAATTATTAAATTGCAAGCACTCCTATAATTTAAATACCCACAAATTTATGGGGTGTAACATAAATCCCCCCTTACAATGGAATTTTGTCCTTGAAATTCGGATATGACCGGTGCTTAAACTTAGGATCCTTAACAACAAGACATCCTCTAGCACCTAAAATCAAATAGTGATAATGTGGTGACAATTATATTAAACACAAATAAATGAGAGAAACGAAATCACCAAGGAAAATAAAGAAGATAAAATGCCAATCACACAACACAGTTTGTACGTGGTTCAGCAAGAATGCCTACGTCCACGGTGGTGCAGTCAGTATTATTTCTATATACTCCAAGGAGTGTTTATAGAGAATACAATGCGTGTCTTTTTTCCCAGGCTTAGGGTTCATTATATACATGTTTTTCCTCGGGGAGTGGGGGTGTTGGACTCCCCCACGTTCATCACCTTCTCCTGGAATATCTCTATTTAATTAAGGTGAGGGGTTCGGACTTTGTGCCCTTTTGATTAGGCTACTCGTCCATACCCATAATGGTAAATTTGGGTACCCACAAATAACATTACAGTGCCCCCACTATATACATGCGAGTGGTACCCACCTGTCTAATGGTCTACCCACTATGGACCAAATCTAGAGATATGTCCATTCAATTCATTTCATATTGATGTACTCCATCATTCCTAAGGTCTCACCTTGACGATGATACATAAATCACATTGTAATCCTGCTAATAATGTTCCAATAAGATGAGTCCACACATCACTGGGTCTATCATCTCAATACTGATGGAAGGCCTTATATCCCTATGTCCCAACTTCCCTTATTTGCCAAGACACAAAACTCCTTTCATGGGATAGACAATGATAATGCTTGACCACCCATGTCAGTCCTTAAAACTTTGGTTCGTAGTGACATAAATCTAATGAAATTTCTGAATTACTCGAAATAGTTTATGATTAACTCAATCCTTGCCAAAGGACTTTGAATCACGTCCGGACTAAAAATATTGTTATCCCCTCATCTCTAATCAACCAGAGGGTAAATGAAAAGGCCTCCTGAAAAAAAATCTCAAAAGTCTCCTTGCTAAAGATAAACTAGTATGAGTTTTTTTACACAACTCCACTAATGGTAGTTACTCCTCCCCATTACCTAAAAATTTAGAATACGCATTCCTCGCATTCTCTAACATTTAAATCATAACGATGCCTAACCATTCAGCTACAGGTGACACGTCTTTCTCAAAATAATACTCTATCCCCGTCACCTCCTAATAATCCCTATCAGAGGTGAGATTCGAGGATATTTTCCTGATTCACAACAATGTTAGGCGACACCTTGTGCCGGTGTAATCCCTCTTTTGAAAGAAATGTTGGGCACACTATCCAATACTATAACTCACCCAAAAATATAATAATTATTCCTTCCTAGTAAATACATTTGAATTATGTAATACCTCGTAATTTTATGACTTTAAAATTGAGAATAAGTAAAAGTTAATGGGCCTAATTATTGTGGATTAATTGTAATTAATTAATTAATAAATTAATTAGGATTTATCAACATTGAATATTACTGATGATCAGAGTAATATGTTATTGAATATTACTTAGTGATATATAAGTAATATGTGAATATTATAATTATGAATATTGTCGTGAGATACAAATACGACAATTATAGAACTTAAGTCGGGACGCGCTTATGACTCGTTTCGGGACTAAAGTTGTGCAATAAAATGTAAACTAATTAATTATCATCCGGGTGATCATTTCGAGTGCGCCTTTGATTCTGAAAGCATTGAAATAGGAAGAAAAGTATATCCGATTGTTTGATTTGGGTCTCGGCTCGGGTCAATTGAAAGTAGCAATTCTAAGGTAATGATGACTCTTGAATGAAAATCGATGTTGGTAACCCAACAATGAAATCTATCAGTTTTCCATTCCATTCCGTTACTGGAATTGCCTATTTGTAAAAAAACTATTTTGGTTGATCATCTCGGATCAACCTTTTTACATCTACATGTGGTGCACCCGAAGATAACTTCACTATGTCTCACTCAACACATATCCCCACGTTCAACATTTCACATTATATGGTACATATTACTCCCTTTTCCTGGGGTATAAGAAAACCATGGACCATGCATCTTCTGCAAGATTGCAGACTTCCACGGTCCTTTACATCTTATAGTATTCAAAATTATGCTTATGTGCAAGCCACCCTCCGCATTCTACCGAGTAAGACTCCTATTTACTTTCACATAGCAGTTGGGTTTTCTCCTGTCAAGAGATATCTTTTAAATTTATTTCCACAATCGGTCAACCCATCTCGGGTGTGATAGTTCTGCTTGCACATATATATTCGGACCATCGTCTTTCTCAAATGAAGTTCAGTCCATTTTAATTTTTAATTACGTTTCTACTCCCCAAAGGCATACTTATAAAACATTATAACAACGTCCCCTTATCTCGGACGATGTTTAAAATCAAACTAACCGAGGCACCTATACACCCTATATCCCACGCATGTTTGCAAAAACATCACCAACATCACATACGTAACATACTTATCCTAATCTCAGCCTCTCATATTCTGCTTGACTATATCATACATTTTTTCTTTATCATCCCACAAATTTCAAACTTAATTCTTCTTGCTATTGTCTCAACCATCACTCGTGGTGAGAAAAAAAATTCCAGTGCTTTTTACACGACACTACGGGCTCCATTGGCCTTATATCTTATAATAACTCTCATCTCAAAGTGTTTTCTTTGCGCGTTCAATTATTAATGTTCAAAACTGATTCCCTATAATCCATTAATGTCTCTCCACTCCCGACGTCTACTAAGGTGCATACGTGTAACGTCTTGCAATAAAACTCAAATAAGGAACTCCTCCAATGCACTATCCCTTAGAATTAACGGTCATCAAGTTTCGTAGTCCCAAAGCGTATAACTGGGACACTTAAAATCCAGTCCCCAAATGTGTAAGTCTAAATATCAACTCCCACATATCAAAAGGAGTTCCATAATCCTTTCCTCACACTATCATTAAGTCCTTAGTGCTAAATTAATAACGAGCTCAATATCTTTGCTCGATGATAAACCCGATATACCCTGAATCACATCAGTAAAGTCGTTACGCATTGAGATTAAAAATAATAAGAAAAATATACTCTTTGAAGTCTCCTCCACAATATAATATATATGCGAGCTCAACCCCTTTTTAGTGAAACATCACAAAACAACATATCCTGCCTTGTAACAATAAACACGATAGCCTTGTTGTAACATCCCACCATCGCTTAAACCATCGCTAATTAGTCCATAGCCAGGATAAAATCACACTCGCATAGCCCATCTCTAAAATCAGTAAATCCATTAAAACCTATCCTCTCAGTGTCTACACTCGCTCCCAGCGGACGGAACTAAGGAGAGACCCGCTACTCAACGGTAACTATATGCACGCTATAGTAATATTAACGATATTTCAATTAAACCCATCTCACATATGAATATAGAGCTAAAAAATACAATGACTATCTCATGTCACGCAAAACTTACCCTATTCGCCTGTGGATAAAACTCATACATTAAATTTCCAATAGAACTCGTAGTTCAAATGGATACTATACATAATACTCTCATCCAAGCTAAACAAAAAACTATTTTAACTTTTGCCCCTACCAGGCGCCATTATTTCGTCCCTTTTTTACTCGTTGCGAACAAGATCGGTGTATGTGGTCTTTCCTCCTCATTTATAATATATGCCTGTGTAATTATCCTATTCATGCCCCCGCTAACCATGTTAAGATTATCATTCTCTCGAACCTGGTATCCTCAACCCTAAGGTCTACTCTCATTATTTCCGTAGCTCCGCCTTCCCTATGGAACACACTGTTGGACCTGATAACCCTATTTTAATCCACCGTCACTTTGTCATAATTCTCTTGATCTAAATCATTTAAATGGGTCCCCTGCTATGTAACCCCTTATGGTTCCTCACTAGAACCATTACATCCAGTCTTACCCTTTTGACTAAATTCTCCAACTCTCTTAGCTCCCTTGACATTGAAGCATTGATACTATGATTGTAAAATCACATCATTTATGACATCTTCACAAGTCGCCCAAGACGAATTTCCTTTAAGTGTTAGATACTTCTACTCATGAGTCTATTATCTGACTTAAGGACTCTTTTATCCTATATACCTACCTCATTCGGTACAAAGTTCTTTAAAGAAGTAAATTTTTGCTCACAATCTATAAAGACATTTTTCTCATGTCCGATATGTTACATTTGTGTATGTTGTACGACGCTACATTTGGCTCATCACTTAACGATATCATGTGATGATTTCTATCTAAATTCTAGGAATCAAGCATTCGACATCTCCATCAAGTGTCCCACATCTGCCTCAATGATTTCACATTCCACGATTTAATGAATTTTATGCAAGTGGTATGCAAGAGAACTCAAAATAATAAAAGAAAGGTAATATAGGAAAGTTCAAGGGTATTTTGTTAATTTTATAATTAATACATGCCATAAGTCTGAATAACTGAAATAACTGAAATGTCTCTAAAGAAATGGGCGACATGCCCTACAACTGATAAATGCTGAATAGAGTCAATGTAGAAGAAGCGTCTACAAGCAAAGTCCTGTAACTTCCACAAATAGCTACAGCTCGTCACCTGAATGAGGATCCTAAGAATGGTGTCCTTGTGGCTGGGCACCTAAAATGGTTTTTACAAAAATAGATTTGAAAGCAAATGAGTAAAATCCCGAAAGTGGAAATCATTTTTAAAAACAGCAAGTGTTTTAATAACATTAAAACATTAAATGCAAAATACAAGTTAGGACGTGCACTCACATGAAATTCTCACCTCTCGTCTACATGTGCACTCCTAACGTATCGTACCCATCTAAATGATATACGTAGCTAACCAAACCAATATAAGTTCTACCCTTTACTACTCGATTTCCATATTACATGCTTGCGTTATCAAATGAATAGAGAGCTTTACTTAACCTCAGATTCTCAAATTATAATACAATTCACTATCGGTTAACCCGTTATGTTTTCTCAAAATGTTTCCATATATATATACACACAATATCACATGAAAGTTCCCATTAATTAAGTGTATATTATTCATGCCATAAATATACAATAGAATACAAGCACCCCGAGAACTAGCTGCGGTGCACACATACTCTGCTATCCATCCCGGTACATCACGTACATAAGGATTACGCATTCCGAATCTCTCAAGAATCGTTCAGATAACAACATCACAAATAATGGAGGCGAACACAGTCACATCACATGGGTCACGCACATATCTGCGCTCCCACGATCAGCAGACTTATTAACATCCCAATAAGTCCTTCTCTGACCTATGTTCATCGAGGTAACCAGTCTAAATCCGGGCAACACAAGGATTAGAGGGCCCTAAGCGAACGCAAACCTCCCGTGATAGCAAGTATTGTAGGTATGTCATACACATAAAATCAATACATATACTAAGTATTCACACATCTTAGTAATCACCATAATATATTGGTGGTACACTTCTCATTCTCGTACCGACGTATAATACTACACAATTTATATGTTCCTGGTTAATATAATAAATTAGGTCGTCAATAGTTCTCGCAACGTAATAGTCACTCACGTCCTAATCCACAATTTCCTTTAAGTTCAAACTACACTTCTAGGTTTTACTCCTCATTACATCCCAATTATCCCAAATATATCACTCTATCATCAAGGGAGTATTAGTCCTACATATAAACAAGGTTACGGGACACTCGGGATCAAAACAGGCTAAAAAGCCTAAACTGTCAACTCGTTCGAAGTCTCGTTCGAACGAGGCTGTTCGAACGAGAGTTCGTTCGAACGAAGTGGGCTATCTAACGAGTTATCGTTCGAACGAACTTATCGAATGAACTTCACCCTCGTTAGAAGTCAATGGTCAACTCGTTATAAGCTCGTTCGAACGAGCTCATTCGAACAACCTGGGCAGGTCTTCTAACGAGTGGCCAGTTTCGAGCCCAGATTTCCTATTTTTGTTTTTCCAATTTCTCTACACCTCCAATCTCATCCAAACATTAATCTAACGATTGTTTAAGGTTCCTAATCGTCCCTAAACATACTTAGGTCACATATTAACATGTTTGGGGGCGTTAATTCATCCTAACATCATTCAAATGTCAAATCTCTACATATTTTCCCCAATTTTAAAAACATGAAACCCTAGAATTTATGAATCATCAAAGGGCCTAAATTAAATCCGTTTTTGGTTTCATAATAATTGTAATATCATCAGATTAATCAGCAACTAAAAATCTACATTCGATTTCCTCATCAAGAATGTAATCTCTACTTCCAATTTAACTGGATTTTTCATTAACTCCCAAGAACAATAAGGTTTTTCAATTCCTAAACATGGAGGAAACATTCTATGAAATTAATTGAAATTAAACCACTTGCCTTTTGTGTGACTCTGAATTTGATGACGAATTGATGAGTGTTCTCTCTCTCTCTGCAGAATTCCTTCTCTCCCTCTCTCCAAGCTTTCTTCTCCAAGCAACAATGGTGGCTAGGGTTTGTGCTTAGGGACTTTTTGGAACAATTTCAATAACCTCCGTAGTCTATTTGGTTATTAGTGGGCTTAGTGGGTTATTGACAAATTAGATATTAATTCCCAATTTTCGTAGCTTTTAATTCCCCAAAATTCAAAATTACCAAACTACCCTTATATGTTGTCGGTATGGCCTAAAAATGCCCCGGGACCCAAACCAAACCCCCGGCTAGTGTTTTCGGACTATTTCGACCTTTCTGGACGCGTTGGCGCACTCAAAATGACCATACGGTTAATAGAAATAAAATTTACTTTTTAATTAAAATAAATATACTCCAGACGCGACTGTCACACGCGTCTCAACAAAATTTTCAAATTACCGTATTTCAATCTCACGACAAATTTCATAATTCACTATTCATATATAATCATATATGCACATATAATTAAATACCAACTCGCATCTCGCTAGTATTTTTAATCCGAATTAATTTCCAATTAATACACATTTAATTTAATTAATCCCATAAATAAATATCACAAAAATACGGGGTATTACATACTTCCCCCCTAATAACTGAATTTCGTCCCGAAATTCGGAACTAGAAAGTACCTGGTAAGAAAAACTCTGGATAACGTTCGCGCATCTCATCCTCGCACTCCCATGTGCACTCCTCGACATTAAGATGTCGCCACTGAACACGCACTAACGGAACTATCTTTGACCGCAGTTTCCGCTTGCTTCAGTCCAAAATAGCAATCGGCCCCTCCTCGTAGGAGCTATCCGGCTGGAGATCGATGTCCTCCAAAGCAATGTGAGAATGAGCCAAATCGTCTCTAAGATATTTCCTTAGCGAGGAAATATGAAATACATCGTGAATCCAATATAAATGTTCCGGTAATCCAAGCCTATACGCAACCGGTCCAATCCGCTCAATAATAGGAAATGGTCCCACATATCTCGGTGCCAACTTCCCTTTCTTCCCAAAACGCATAATCCCCTTCATAGGAGATACTCTGAGCAAAACTTGGTCCCCCACTTGAAACTCTCTGAAGAACCTCTTCGCATCAGCATAGCTCTTCTGCCTGTCCTGAGCTACCCGAATGCAACTCCGAATCAATTATATCCTCGCTCAAGTATCCTGAATCACTTCCGGCCCAAGTAGTTTGTTGTCCCCCACCTCCAACCAACATGCTGGAGAACGACAAGGTCTGCCGTACAACGCCTCAAATGGATCCATGCCAATGGTGAACTGGTAGGAGTTGTTGTAAGCAAACTCCACGAGTGGAAGATACTGCTCCCATCTACCCCCAAAATCAATGATACTCATATGTAGCATGTCCTCCAACATCTGGTTTGTACGCTCGGTCTGCCCATCGGTCTACGGGTGATACGCCGTACTCAACCGCAATTCCGTGCCCATGGCCTCCTGAAAACTCTCCCAAAACCATGAAACAAATATATTGTCTCTGTCAGACACGATATTTAAGGGCACACCGTGAAGTCTCACTATCTCTGCAATAAAGAGCTGGGCATACTGTCCCGCGGTGCAGTCTGTCCTTACGGGTAGAAAATGAGCGACTTTGGTCAGCCTGTCCACAATCACCCAAATGGAGTCGTGACCTCTCTGCGACGTAGGCAACCCCGTGATAAAGTCCATGGATATGCTATCCCACATCCACATCGGGACCTCCAAAGGTTGTAGCAGTCCTGTCAGTCTCAGATGATCCATTTTTACTAAGTGACAAGTGGCGTATTTAGAAACAAACTCGGCAATATCTCTCTTCATCCCACTCCACCAATACTGACGTCTCATGTCTTGGTACATTTTGTCCCCACCGGGATGTACTGCGAACCGTGAGCCATGCGATTTTGCCATCACCTCGTTCCGCAATTACTCCCCTTCCGGAACTACCAATCTCCCATTGAAGCGTAATCCCCCGTCTGAGCTAACGGTGTAGGACTCGGCTCCCTCTGCTAATAATCGAACTATCTGCTCCTGACAGAACGAGTCATTTGCCTGTGCCCTTACTACCTTCGTAACAATCTGCGGTGTAACGGTCATCACAGACATGAACGATCGGGCCACTGCATCTTGGTGTCCCAATTCCTTCCACTTGGCCTTCCACACTTCTGCCACCTCATCTGCTGGCCTACGGCTTAACGCGTCTACTACCACGTTAGCCTTCCCCGGGTGGTGCTGGATATCAAACTGATAGTCCTTTACAAACTCAAGCCACCTCCGCTGCCACATATTCAACTCCTTTTGCGTGAATAGGTACTGTAGGGACTTGTGGTCCGTGAACAATCGAAACTTCTCCCCCAACAGATAATGTCTCCAAATCCGTAGGGCAAATACAACTGCCGCCAACTCCAAGTCATGAGTGGGGTAATTCTTCTCGTGAGGCTTTAGCTTATGGGATGCATAAGCAATGGTCTGACTCTCCTGCTGCAATACACCTCCAAGTCCTTGCAAGGATGCATCGGTGTAAACTAAATACTCAACTCCCGGTCTCGGCAATGCTAACACAGGTGCTGATGTGACAACCCGAATATAATTATGATTAATTATGCATAAATCATGCCTAGATTATGTGATATGATTAGTGTGTCATTAATACACGTGATGTTAATTTATTATGTTTATTCTAATCCTACCTTCAAAAAGCATGAAATATCGAATTAGTTACAATTACAAAATTTTGAAGGTTTCGGTAGGAATGTTCATGTTTAAGGCTAGTTTTGACCTTTATGACATAACAATTGACTTGAGGTGAAAACTACATAGTTGTATACAAGTGAGTTATGGTTGTAACACAACAAACGGTGTGTGAAACGGAGGTTCGAGTGAGAAGTTATCCCAAAATTACGAAACAAGGGCAAAGTAGTCCATCCGTTAAGTAGTATTTTGTCTTAATATGGCAACAAATGTTTTATTCTCATTGGTTGGGAAGGGTGGTGGCTTTGGACGACCTTAAACCCTTAGAATTACCTCTTTATTCATCCAAAATGCAGTTATGAGAGATTTTAAGCTTAAGGAAAGAGAAGTAGGAAGTTAGGGAGAAAAAGTGAGGAGAAAATTGAAGAAAATTCATAGAAAATTACAAAAAAGCCCCTAAGGTAATTCCAACCATGAATCTTACTATTTTTATTTCATTTATGATTTATATGATATAAATCCTTGATTTTTTATTTAACTTTCATGCTTGGGTGCATATGTATGGATATATGCAAGTTTAAGTTAAGTTGAATGTACAAAACCCTAAAATTGCTTTGTTTAGAAACTCTATTTATTCAAACTTCCATATATTTTTGTGTACTTACTGGAATTGATTGATTCCAATTGTATATTAACCTGGACTCATATAGGTATGACATATCCGGAAATCATGATAAAATACCAAGAAATGAGTCTTTGGTGAGAGTTTGAAGTTCGGGTATGAAATCTGCCCTAAGGGTGAAAATATGCCTGCCATGTGTTCGGTGTTTTGCTTGACGTAGAAAACGAACCTTAAAAATTATGAAACTTTAATTTTGTATTTTTCAATATGTTTAATGATGTTGGGTGAAATATCACATAAATTTATGATGTAGAAAAATTATGGAAATTCATGGAAGTTCAATGAACGATAAGAGGGCCTATAGGGCAGATTTGCCATGTGGTAAAGAAATGAGCATATCTTTCTCTACGAGACCTAAAATGATGTACCGTCTTTTGTATTGGAATAATAATATGACAAGAATTGAATTTCCAAGAATAAATGAATTTATATTTGGTCTATGATTTGGATATGTTGAATATGCTAGCATGGATTTGGATGGAACTTCACTTGTGATAAATGATTTGAATGGAATCATGTGATGCTTATGGATTGAATTATGTTTAAATCGTTCTTTGGATTATTGATATTATTACGATGATACTAATATTTTAAGAATGATAGGAAGGGAAGAAGATCTGATTGAACAAGTACTGGATAAAGGCAAGGGCAAAGCCAGTTAAACTGCCAAGGTGAGTGTACTTATGATTTGTTTCATATATAAATATGAATATAGCTCTAAGAGAGGATTTGTTTGAATACTTCGGTATTCAGGATTTGTTTGGATATTAAAATATCCAGGATTTGTTTGGGTCTCATGATCCAGGATTGGTTTGAATACTTCGGTATTCAGGATTTGTTTGGATATTCAAATATCCAGGATTTGTTATTGCCAACGGGCATAATTATTTGGATCTTATGATCCAGGATTTGTTATTGTCAATGGGCAGAATTATTTGGATCTTATGATCCATGATTTGTTATTTCCAATGGGCAGGATTGTTCAGATTTTATATCTACATATTCGATATAGAATTGTTATTCTATTTGCAAGGAAGGAGTACCTCACTAAGCTTAATGCTTACGGTTTATATTTTAACAATTTCAGGTTCACACGCTGCCAGCTAGGATACCATATGACCGGTAGCTTTGAGAGTTGCACCGTTGGAGAGAGCTGGGATTTTATCATTGTCACACTGAATATTTTAATATACTCACACATTGTATATATTGATTTAGTATGGATTGGGTTGATCATAGTTAATCACGGTATTGCATGTTTTCTTAATTATGACTCTGGTATTGAATTTTATGATGTAAGAATAATATTATGTTCATTATGTAGGAAAATATTGATGAATGAATCATATTTCCAATGGGCTCAAGATTATGATGTAATTATTCCAATAACAAATTATTAGTATGGATATTGGGTTTTGGGGTGTGACAGCTGAGGTCAACTTATCCTTCAATTCATCGAATGCCAACTGACAAGCATCACTCCAGATGAATGGCACACCCTTACGAGTCAGATGTGTCAAAGGACCTGCTATCTTCGAGAATCCCCGAATGAACCTCCTGTAGTATCCTGCTAGGCCCAAGAACCTACGAATCTCTGTCGGTGTCGTGGGCTGTCCCCACTCCCTCACCGCGGATACCTTCCCCGGATCAACAGATATTCCCCGGTCAAAAATAATATGTCCCAAAAACTGGACCTCCTTCAGCCAAAACTCGCATTTCTCATATTTTGCATACAACTCGTTCTGTCGTAGTGTCTGCAAAACTTGCCTCAAATGCTCGGCGTGCTCCTCCTCTGTCTGGGAGTAAACCAGAATATCATCGATGAAGAGAATGAAAAACTGATCAAGGAACTCTCTGAACACCCTATTCATCAAGTCCATAAATACTGCTGGAGCATTGGTCAAACCAAAAGGCATAACCCGAAAATCGTAAGAAACATATCTCGTTAAGAACGCAGTCTTCGAGACATCCCCTTCCCTGATACGCAACTGATGGTATCCCGACCGTAAATCAATCTTAGAGAAGAAAGAAGCTCCTCTCAACTGGTCGAATAAGTCATCGATTCGAGGCAACGGATACTTATTCCGTATCGTGACCTTATTCAACTCCCGGTAGTCCACACACAATCTCAGTGAACCATCTCTCTTTTTCATGAACAACACAGGGGCACCCCAGGGCGAAGTACTCCTCCGTATAAACCCCTAACCCAACAACTGCTCAATCTGATCCCGTAACTCCATCATCTCAGCTAGAGCCATACGGTACGGTGCGCGTGCTATAGGTCTCGTATCCGACAATAAGTCTATGAAAAAGTCTATCTCTCGACTAGGGGGTAGGCCTGGTATTTCCTGAAATACATTGGAATACTCCCTAACAACTGGGATCGAATCTAAAGGAATCACAACCTCCTTAGAGGTATCCTCCTCTATGTAGTACAAATGAGCGGTCGAACCTCCCTCTGGGCGAGGCATCGCCACTACAAACATCTCTTGCCCTGGAATGGCAAAAACAATACTCCCACCGAAGCAATCAATCATGGCTCTATAATCTGCAAGCCAATCCATACCGATAATCACATCGTGAACATGCATATCTAATACCAATATATCTGCAGGCAATACCAGACTACCAATCTCTACCCCTACTCCCCGGCATATAAAGAAAATAAGTGACCCACTCCCCAATGGTGAGTCTACACATGTCACTGTGCTCTCTGCTGTGGCTAACAACCCTAAGGCTTTCACAAAATCTGTAGCTATAAAGCAATGTGTTGTCCCCGTATCAAACAAAACCCGACCCATAGTACCATGGATAGGAAACATACCCTCAATCGCGGGTGGTGCCTGCGGAGCTACTGCCTAGTGGACGTTATAGACACGTCTATACTGTAACTTCCCCTGCTGCACAGGAACTGCTGGAATAGCTGGAAGAGCTGGCACCTGGGCTGGAGCTGGAAGGGCTGGTGGAAAAAGTTCCCTCTGTGGCTCATGACGAGCACCCTGCTGCTGCTGCGGGGCCCTGCCCCTATCAGGACAGTCCTGACGTTTATGGCCAGTCTTGCCACAAACGAAACACTTCCCCTGGAAGTTCCCCCCTCTCTGTCCCTGCTGCCCCCGTCCCTGGTGGTCGTTACCGTTCCTCCACTGGCCCTGCTGGCCCTGCTGAAACTGCTGTTGACCATTCTGACCCTGCTGGTTCTGATGGCCGTTTGGACCCTGATGGCCCTGCCGGAAACCTCCCTGTCCGTGCCTGAAATTTCCTGACCTGAACCTCTTGTGATCCCCCTGTTGCGTACCCTGATCACCCTGTCTCTGCCCCTGAACAGATTGTGCCCCACTGGCACCATTTCCTCCAGTCCTGCCCTGATGGCTAGATTATCCCGATCGTTTGACCTCAGCCATGTGAAAACGATGATCCTGGCAGTGTAACAGTGCAGCATTAACCACATCAGAATAAGTGGCCAACGAGAGGTTCCCCAATAAATGCTGACGAATCCTCCAAGTCAACCCGTCTGTAAACTTCTGGATCTTCTTCTCCTCTGTCGGTATCTCATCCGGAACAATGTTCAAAAGATCAGTGAATTCGGCCTCATACTCGGCCACAGTCTTACCCTCCTGCTTGAGGCTCATCAACTTCCTCCTCATTTCCGTGTGAACAGCTGACGGAAGTACTTGCGGTCGAACCGCACCCAGAACTCCTGAATAGTGAGAGTGTCTCTCTCCTCCACGGTGGTAATAGACTCCCACCACTGCAGTGCAGACCCCACTAGCTTAAAGGTACCTAGTATCTGCTTCTGAACCTCAGTGCACTCGTACATCCTCAGGTGTCGCTGGATGTCCTTCCTCCACTGACTCGAAACTACCACATCGGAGCTACCTGGGAACTCCGGAGGGTGTGCTTTCTGAAAAGCATCACGTACACGTTCCCAAGCAGACGAGAATGCATGAGCCTGAACTGGCGCGTCTATCGGCGCCTGAGGTGGTTCCTGTTGAACTACAGCTAGTGCGGCATTTACCGCCTGGGCCACAATTGCTGCAACCTCGGCGGCATTCATCGTGCCCTGAACTGGTGCGGGCTGTGGTTCTGGCGTTGCATCCCTGGGAACCCTTTGTGCAGGTCGTGGAGGCATCTGACATAAGAATGAAGTTTATAAGTTCGCAGTTATAAACTTAAAATAGCTGAAGAACGTAGCATAAACAAAAGAATACATCAGTCCTAAAATATAGGGCTCTACATCAAAGAAAGCATGGCGGAAAACATAATAAGCCGTTTAGATCCTAAAGGACACTAGAACCTGATGCTCTGATACCACCTGTGACACCTCGTCTAATTAAATACCGGGTAGCTACTCCTTTATTAAATTAATTCAAAATTCCAAGTTGGTTCAGTTAATAGCATCACTGTCGAAAACATTTTAATAATTACTAACCACCTAGTATTTAAAAAGTAAGTGCCAAATTTTAAGTTAAGTCTGATTAACATGCAATAAAAGAGTAATGGAAGAACAACATAATCCATTCACCATAATGAAGTAATAAATAACCAATGAAGAAATAAAAGTCCGGAGGAAAACTCCTCACAACAATCCCACATCTGGAAATACAATGATAAGTCTGAAACCTGAATTAATACATGCCATAAGTCTGAATAACTGAAATAAATGAAATGTCTCTAAAGAAATGGGCGACATGCCCTACAACTGATAAATGCTGAATAGATTTAATGTAGAAGAAGCGTCTACAAGCAAAGTCCTGTAACTTCCACAAACAGCTACAACTCGTCACCTGAATAAGGATCCTAAGCATGGTGTCCTTGTGACTGGGCATCTAAAATGGTTTTTACAAAAATAGATTTGAAAGAAAATGGGTCAGAGCCCGAAAGTGGAAATCATTTTTAAAAACAGCAAGTGTTTAATAACATTAAAACATTAAATGCAAAATACATGTTAGGACATGCACTCACATGAAATTCCCACCTCTCGTCTACATGTGCACTCCTAACGTATCGTACCCATCTAAATGATATACGTAGCTAACCAAACCAATATAAGTTCTACCCTTTACGACTCGATTTCCATATTACATGCTTGTGTTATCAAATGAATAGAGAGCTTTACTTAAACTCAGATTCTCAAATTATAATACAATTCACTATCGGTTAACCCGTTATGTTTTCTCAAAACGTTTCCATATATATATATACACACAATATCACATGAAAGTTCCCATTAATTAAGTGTATATTATTCACGCCATAAATATACAATAGAATACAAGCACCCCGAGAACTAGCTGCGGTGCACACATACTCTGCTATCCATCCCGGTACATCACGTACATAAGGATTACGCATTCCGAATCTCTTAGGAATCGTTCAGATACCGACATCACAAATAATGGAGGCGAACACAGTCACATCACATGGGTCACGCACATACCTGCGCTTCCACGATCAGCAGACTTATTAACATCCCAATAAGTCCTTCTCTGACCTATGTTCATCGAGGTAACCAGTCTAAATCCGGTTAACACAAGGATTAGAGGGCCCTAAGCGAATGCAAACCTCCCGTGATAGCAAGTATGGTAGGTATGTCATACACATAAAATCAATACATATACTAAGTATTCACACATCTTAGTAATCACCATAATATATTGGTGGCACACTTCTCATTCTTGTACCGACGTATAATACTACACAATTTATATGTTCCCCGTTAATATAATAAATTAGGCCATCAATAGTTCTCGCAACGTAATAGTCACTCACGTCCTAATCCACAATTTCCTTTAAGTTCAAACTACACTTCTAGATTTTACTCCTCATTACATCCCAATTATCCCAAATATATCACTCTATCAACAAGGGAGTATTAGTCCTACATATAAACAAGGTTACGGGACACTCGGGATCAAAACAGGCTAAAATGCCTAAACTGTCAACTCGTTCGAAGTCTCGTTCGAACGAGGCTGTTTGAACGAGAGTTCGTTCGAACGAAGTGGGATATCTAACGAGTTCTCATTCGAACGAACTTATCGAATGAACTTCACCCTCGTTAGAAGTCAATGGTCAACTCGTTAGAAGCTCGTTCGAACGACCTGGGCAGGTCTTCTAACGAGTGGCCAGTTTCGAGCCCAGATTTCCTATTTTCGTTTTTCCAATATCTCTACACCTCCAATCTCATCCAAACATTAATCTAACGATTGTTTAAGGTTCCTAATCATCCCTAAACATACTTAGGTCACATATTAACATGTTTGGGGGCGTTAATTCATCCTAACATCATTCAAATGTCAAATCTCTACATATTTTCCCCAATTCTAAAAACATGAAACCCTAGAATTTATGAATCATCAAAGGGACTAAATTAAATCCGTTTTTGGTTTCATACTAATTGTAATATCATCAGATTAATCAGCAACTACAAATCTACATGCGATTTCCTCATCAAGAATGTAATTTCTACTTCCAATTTAACTGGGTTTTTCATTAACTCCCAAGAACAATAAGGTTTTTCAATTCCTAAACATGGAGGAAACATTCTCTGAAATTAATTGAAATTAAACCACTTGCCTTTTGTGTGACTCTGAATTTGATTACGAATTGATGAGTGTTCTCTCTCTCTCTGCAGAATTCCTTCTCTCCCTCTCTCCAGCTTTCTTCTCCAAGCAACAATGGTGGCTAGGGTTTGTGCTTAGGGACTTTTTGGAACAATTTCAATAACCTCCGTAGTCTATTTAGTTATTAGTGGGCTTAGTGGGTTATTGACAAATCAGATATTAATTCCTAATTTTCGTAGCTTTTAATTCCCCAAAATTCAAAATTACCAAACTACCCTTATACGTTGCCGGTATGGCCTAAAAATGCCCCAGGACCCAAACCATACCCCCGGCTAGTGTTTTCTGACTATTTCGACCTTTCCGTACGCGTTGGCGCACTCAAAATGATCATACGGTTAATAGAAATAAAATTAACTTTTTAATTAAAATAAATATACTCCGAACGCGACTGTCACACGCATCTCAACAAAATTTCCAAATTGTCGTATTTCAATCTCACGACAAATTTCATAATTCACTATTCATATATAATCATATATGCACATATAATTAAATACCAACTCGCATCTCGCTAGAATTTTTAATCCGGATTAATTTCCAATTAATACGCATTTAATTTAATTAATCCCGTAAATAAATATCACAAAATACGGGGTATTACACCATATTCTGGATGTCTGGTCAACTAGAAATTTTAAGAGCTCGATGCCACGAAGATACTGGAAGAAATGGCACCTCAATCTGAGCTACGGTGAAGGAGTTATGACCTTTTGAAGATGGAGAAAATTCCATAGAAGAATGCTGATTTTTTAATCCCCAAACCAGCGAGGTACTGCAAACTGCATGGTGAACCGGTTTGGGGGGGAACCTATTCGGGGTACACTAGAACCGTTTCGGGGTACACGCATAGCAAAAGTCCCGCCGACACAAAACTCTTTTGGTTTTCCTATAAAAGCCAACTTCGGGGGAGTTATTTTTTAAGACTTGGAGAGACGTTTTTTAGTGTTCTATTAGCTCAATTCTTCATATTTTTGAGTCCTAAAAACTCATGTTTTGATTCACACTGCATTCCCATATTTTTGTGAATTCTTTTGGAACCTAAGAACACTACTTTGCTTTTGTTCATCTTTATGGGGAGATCTCTACAATCGAGGGCTGCGTGTTATTGCTGAGGGAGTCTCTACGAAGTTTTATGGTTATGTGCCATTCAGGAGTGTTGCGGTTCTTCCTTTGGTGATTGGATTGTGGTCCATGTGGGTTCGCTGAATGTGGATTCATTGCTGACGACACCGACCGACGCCTACAGGTATTCGTGTGCCACTGTATTTCATTGTAATCTGTGTAAGTTGTGATTTACTTATTACAATGAACTAAAAGGTTTTTCCTTGTGGGGATTTTTCTTGAATTTTATTTCACATGCTTTATCTATTTATGGGTTGACACACGCACGTACATATTTGCATGTTTCCGGGTTGAATGTGTTTGAAATTGATATCACACACCGCGTTCATTACGATTTTTCAAATTGGTATAAGAGCGGGTTACGATAATTTATCGTGTGATCCTGATTTTTTGAGGATTTACTTTCAGATACAATTTGTCTACTCATGTTTACAAATTGGTATCAGAGCGGGTTAAGCTAATTTATTGCGTATTCCTATTTTTCAAAATATTTGAGTGATATTGATTTTTTTTGAAAAATCAGTTTTGTGAAAAATCGCAATTTTTCGATGGAGTCATTATGTAATCGGATGCCCCACTTTGATGACACGAGTCAAAATTTTGATGATATAAATCATTTGAATTTGACGTTTGCTAAAAGAATTGACTTTTTGGAAAAAGAAAATTATCGTTTTAAATCCGCGATGGATCTTTTGCAAACGGTTCAAAATCAACTAGATTTTTATCGTGAAAAAGTTGTTTCCTTGGACCATGAATTTAATTCTTTAAAATTGTCCAAGACGGAGAGTGATGATAGGGTCCTATTTTTAGAAGAACAATTGGAGGACCATAAAAATTCGATGGTTTGTGTTGTGCCAAATATGATAGAAAAATTAGTCAATGAGTTTGTGGCACGTGAAAAGACTCTTAGGGATAAGTTTGCTTTAATTGAGGGCGAGTGTGATAAACTATTAAGTTTAGTTGAAAATTTGAAAAAGAAATCCCTGTCTTTGGAAGAGTCTAATTGGTTGCTTGAATAAAATATTTTGAAGTTAAAAAATGATTTAAACGATTCAAGTTGGTTTGATAGTGATGATAATGGCTCATCTTGTTCTCATGCTTCTAGTGCTAAAGCCAAACCCATTATTTGTTTTAGAGGGTCAATTAATCTCAAGGACGTTAGAAAATATCAACCCATAGGTGTCGTTCCACCCGTTTCCACATGTCACATTCTGGTAGGAAAGGTCACCTTAGGAGATTTTGTTTTGATCTTAGAAGAAGTCCTAGAAAGTTTATGTCTAGTGTTCCCTTGGTTCCTAAATCCCCCACACGTCGTTTCACATCTATTTGGGTTAGGAAATCTCTTTTAGAGGCACTAGATGTTAGACAAGTTGATTCCCATTTGCTTGCACATGATTCTTCTCTTAACATATCATATATATGATAATGTTCGCATGTTTTTCATACAATAGTTGTTGCTTCATGATATATATGTTTGCTAGTGTTATGACACGTGTACTTTTGTAGAATTTTCTTGAAACTTTTGAAAAATACAAAAAGATTTTATTTTGATAAAATTTTGAGAAAGTCCAAAGAGATTTTTGTATTATGTTTTCACTATTTATGGATTAACACTTAGGATGACCGAGACACAAGATCATTCCATTTTTCATGTGAATATTTGATAGTGTTTTGAGACAATAGGTCAATTCATCCATGTTCTTTATAATGTTTGGAGTCATTAAGATGTAATTGAGTGTTACTTCCTACATGTTTGACTCATGATTTCCTTTATTGGACATGTGCACTGATTTGTTTTATTATTGTAATTGTTTGATCTCATGTTGATTGGGTGCTTTCACTTCAATCATGTCCTTAAAACGAACCAAGCGCGATAAAACAAGACAATAAAAAGTTTGCATATTTGAACCATGTTTGTGAGTTTCTGTGCTTTATTTGAAAAGGCTAAAGGTCTAGGGAAGTTTATCATTTATCCTTTGCGATTAAGCTTCTAAAAAATTGAGTAATTTATTATCCGGAGTCCAAAGAGGTTTAAAAGAGCCCGAAAAAATTTAAAGGCAATAAAAAGAAATTCATGCCAATTATGGACCATTTAGGTTTTTGCACCAATTCTCCAATGTTTGAGAATTTATATTACCTAAAAACAAAAAAAAAAGCATGAGGGTGTTTGGATGGAGAATTAAAACTGGTTTGCACGTCCTTGAAACTCTTTAAAAGCGCTAAATAGTTTTGGACGTTATTGGCGTGAAAATCACTTGGACTTTTATTTGTTTATTTGCATTAGACGGTGTCATCTAAATTCAATATTTTTTACACCTAAGGATACATTTTGATGTCCATTCGTTAGGAGTACACATATGCATCGTGCACATATGATTGACTGAGTTTATCTACCTATTCGAATGTGTTCACACCCATACATTCCATTTCCATGGCTTGGTTGTTTGAGTTAAAATCCATGGTGTGATTTTTAGTATCTTATTTTTGTATGAAAACATAAAAAAAATATCAAAAATAGTTTGTGAAAGTTTGTGGGATATTCCTTTGCATGCGCATAGCATGATTCATGTTTGCTATGCATTTTGTTGTGACACTCCATGTTTTGATTGTTTCTTCTTATCTGTCTATTTGGGGACATAATAAAAAGGGGGAGAACGAATTATGATTTATGGGGGAGTTTGCATTATGGGAGAGATTTGATTACATTGATTGATTTATTCTTATATCATTTCAAACTCGATACATCACGTGGTATTTTCTTTATCTCATGTGTGTAGGTATTACATTGATGATCATCAATTGCACACCCTGATAAGAAAAGATTTGAGATTTTAAAGATTTGAAGAACAAACAATGAAGACTAACTCATTTGTATCTTTCTAGTTTTGGATTCATGGGAGGGTAGATTTGTATAAGTCAATTGAATGATAATAATTTGGATTTTTCATTTTGTACTCGCATATACATAGGGGAGATTTGTAAGGACATTTTTCTCATGTCCGATATGTTACATTTGTGTATGTAGTACGCCACTACATTTGGCTCATCACTTCACGATATCATATGATGGCTTCAATTTGAATTCTAGGAATCAAGCTTTCAACATTTCCATCAAGTGTCCGACATCTGCCTCAACGACTTCACGTTCCATGATTTTATGGATTTTATGCAAGTGGTACGCTAAAGAAGTCAAAATAATGAAAGAAAGGCAAGATAGGAAAGTTAAAGGGCATTTTGATCATTTTACAACCGTAGTTCGGAGGTCTGGTCAACTAGAAATTTGAAAATCTCGACGCCACAAAGATACTAGAAGAAACGAGACTTCAATCCGAGCTACGGTGAAGGAGTTATGACCTTTTGAAGATGAAGAAAACTCCATAGAAGAATGTTGATTTTTGTTCCCCAAACCAGCGAGATACTGCAAACCACATGGTGAACCGGTTCTGGGGGGTGGACTGGTTTGGGGTACATCAGAATCGATTCGGGGTACACGCACAACAAAATTCCCACCGACTCAAAACTCTTTTGGTTTTCATATAAAAGCCAACTTCAGGGGAGTTATTTTTTAAGACTTGGAGAGACGTTTTTTAGAGTTCTATTAGCTCAAGTCTTCATATTTTTTAGTCCCAAAAACTCATGTTTTGATTCCCAGATCATTCCCATATTTTTTTGAAACCTTTTGGAACCCAAGAATAGTAATTTGCTTTTGTTCATCTTTATGGGGAGATCCCTGCAATCGAGGGCTGCGTGTTATTGCTGAGGGAGTCTCTACGGATTTTTATGGTTGCGTTCCATTGAGGAGTGTTGCGGTTCATCCTTTGCTGATTGGATTGTGGTCCATGTGGGTTCGCTGCATGTGGATTCATTACTGAAGACACCAATCGACATCTTCGGGTATTAGTGTGTCGTTGTATTTCATTGTGATCCGTGTAATTTGCGATTTACTTATTATAATGAAATAAAAGGTTTTACCCTACGAGGATTTTTTCTGAATTTTGTGTCACATGCTTTATCTATTTATGGGTTGACACACGTACGCACGTATTTGCATGTTTAGGGGCTGAATTGATTTGGTTTAAAAATAGAGTCTAATTAAATGAGGTTTATTTCGAAACTTGCTAATCTATTTAATCAATTATCACACACCGCATTTATTCGATTTTACACCGTCGGCCTCTGTCCGACCCTTATGTGATAAGTCCAAAAACTTCTATCAAATTTTTGTTTAAATAATAGATGAAAGAACTTTCGGTCAAACTGCACACAACATCCCTCTATTATAATAATATCTCTCTTCTCATAGGTGGTCACTGGTTCCAACCATTGTAACACTGCTCTCACGAGATGAAAATTTTTCCCCAATTTTTTTTTCGAGTGTCCTGCCCCCACTATACACCAATGTCTTTTGATGTCCTCTTTTCATTAGCTAACTAATGCATCATTTGTATTTCTTGAAAACTCCGGTGGATGGGTCTCTTCAAAGGACACTCTGACTGTCTCTAATATTAATAGCAGTGGGTGAATCTAAATTGGCACCATCATTTTCTGTGGCGGTGCTGGGGCAAATTGTTGCGACCTAGCGGTCATCGACGTATCAACTTACAAAGCAACAATTGTGGTGATCTCTACTACGATCGTCGTCTCCTATATGCTTCATGACTCCGGTTAAGCCTCAGCCCCTGTTGCCATCCTAACGGCCATCGCTGGTCATCTTTCATAGTTCAGTATACGAAAGTTTGTGGGATATTACTTTAAATTGACTCGATTTTTTTGGTTAACATGCTTTTTTTAGTGTATTTTTTGAATTATTTTTCTATTTTAAACTAATAATTTTTCATATCTCATTTTTTATTAAGTGTTGGTTGATGCAGCCTAATTCAGGGAGATTTTGACCCGTTAGTCTTCTACATATTTGGCTCTACACCAATTAGTCGCCGTGGTTTCTGTGAATTAGGACACTAATTATGTAAGGATGTTGATGGGTGAGATAAATGACATTTTGGCTCCTTCTTATCCAATGGTTGCCTTTACGTCTAGTATGAGGCAAATAATTATGGGTTATGTGACTATGAACGGAGCTTATATGGGTGGTCGTGTAGGAAAAAGGCCTCGTGTATCATGGAAGGATGTGATAATGTTTATGGGTGGACTTTTGGGGTGAATTTAATGTACTCCCCCATAAGTAGGTTTTTGTGGTTTTCTTGGGTTGTTTGGGTAAGACTCTGTGTATGTAGTATGTTCCTTTAATAAGAACAAGATGAATCCCCATTTTCATTTTTTACTTGTAAGTGGATTCTCACAAATCATTATGTTTTATAAATAAATGCACTTTTATTTTTATGATGGTTTATTTGTACTTTCATGTTTTATTATGCTTTTATTTAACTTACATTAGACTTATGTATTGGGTAACATAAAACGTGCGTATGAACAGAAAGAGCCTAAGATTTTTTTTATATTTAAAATGCTAAAATATAAACACTTTATACAAAGACAAAGGAGTTATTTACATATTTTAAAATAGTGTCCCGTATCTTTGAGAATTTTTGGGAGAGGGGAGACATTATACATTTGTTGGTGAGCACTATGTTGTATTGACGTGGAGTGAAAGGGAATGAAGTTATTTTTCTTTATCTCTAAACTGACGAGAGCCTTTTATTGTTGTTTTGGAATTTTAGTGTCATCGTTTAGCCAATATGGGATGTCATGTATGAGGACCCTTTCAGGAGTCTAACTATTAGCAATTTTTTCACAGGATACAGGGCGTTTTGCAAAAGGTATTTTGAGGTGTCCATTTCTTTATAGAGGTACGAGGTGGATAGTATTTCTTATAGCCTTTTTTGATTATTTCTTTCGTATCAGCCTTTGTGTGCTGTTTATTAAATACGGATAATTCTACGGAGTTCCAAACTTCCCCCGGGTGGGCACCGTTTTATTACTTAGCATTTGGTTTATTTAAATTGTGTCGACTTTGAGTGAGGGGATAATGACAATAAACATGGTTTTTCTTACAAAAGTGTTTTTTTTGTGTTTGCTCAGACCGATCTCGAAGTGATATCTCAGGTTTCCTAGGTATATCCAATTCAAAGACAATGTCGTGTCTACATTTGAATGTCTGTGATAATAATATAGTAGAGAATTAGGTCTATGTATTTCTCTTCAATGAAAAATATGGGGCACCAAAATGGTTTAGAAGACTCTAAAATGACTGGTTCGTGACTCAAGTGGGCATTTTGATGTAAGGCTTAGGAATATGCATGTGATTGTATGGTTTTCCTTTTCCTTTACAACCAGTCTTTTTTTAATTAAACCATCTTCTACCTTCTCACCACAGGAAGATTCAAGGAATAATTTTCTTTAATTAATTAAGATTGAACAGTTGGGAGCATGTGACTCCATCAAGATCAAATAAGGTAGCTGCCATATTAAAGTTTATTTTAGTAATGAGGTAGGACCCTCCCTAATTGGGTGAAATTTTTTCTTTGGGAGTATGTTCAGGTTTCAGATTCTATTTTAGAACTAGGTCTGCTAATTATATGTTTCTCTTCTTGACCTTCTTATTAAACGCTCAGGCTATGCATTGTTGGTATCCCAAATTATGATAGCGGCCCTTAGTCCCCTCCCGTCGAGGAGAGCTAGTTCATCATAGTGGTCTTAAACACAATCGGTTTTGGCCACTTTTCTTTAGAGAATGACATTTAATGAAGGTATAAATAATTATATGGGGAAGATTGACCCCATACCATAATTAGTTGAATAGGGGTGGCCCTTATCGAGTTTTGCTCTATAGTGTGGTAACCCCAAAAGGCATACGAGGTTTGTCTGACGAATCGGTGTAGGTCTCTGTCATCTTACTGGTGGTGTTTTTAAAATTATTGTTAGAATCTTTGGCTTCTCCATTGGTTTGAGGTATGTATGGGGAAGACTTATGTTGAGTAATCCCGTATTCGTGTAGTAGGTTAGAGACTTCTTTTTCAAAGTGGGAATCGTTGTGTAACACCAACTCGTGGGGTACGACGAAGTGGAATATGAACTTGGCCACCTTTTTAGCATTAAGATCAGAATAAGATTCTAATTTAACCCACTTGATGAAGTAGTCGTTGGAGACTAAGATTATATCGTGCCGGTGAAGGACTTTGGGGTAACTTTACCTATGATTCTATCCCTCAAGTGGAGAAAGTCCACGACGATGTCATGAAATAGAGATCTTGGGGAGTAAGATGTTGTCTATGGTGTAAAGTTGACATTTGAGGAACTTGATGATGTAATCATTATAATCCTTATGCATGGTAGTATAGTACTATGACTATCAAAGTATTTTTATAGAGAGTGTGTGTCCACTTATGTGAGGGCCACATTGACCACTGTGGATTTTTTACAATATCTCAAGGGTCATATCTTATGTGATGTACCTTAAGTGTGCTCTGTCAAACCCTTTTTTGTAAAGTTATCCCCCATAGTCTGGCGGGTACTGGTTCTTGTTCATCAAGTTCCATATGTTATATTACCATATCGTGGGTTCTAATTTCATTTCCTCGATGGTGTCAATCTCAAATAATAAAAGGGAGTGCTCCATGTAGTTATGATGAATGTGATCTCATTGGTTCTGTGACACCCCGCCTAATTAAATACCGGGTGATCAGTCCTTTATTAAATTAAATCAGAATATCCAGTTGGTTCAGATTATGCATCACTGCCAAAAACTTTATTATTAAGGGCTAACTGCCTAATATTGAAAATGGTTGATGTCAAAATTTTATCTTTTGATTAAGACCACTAATTTAAGGAATAAATAACGATAAATATTCACCATCCAAACTAAAATCATATGATAGGAAATATAAGATCTGGCATAATAAATGTGACTAGAGTGAACACTTCCAGCCAAAAATCAAATACAATAATCCAAAAAAATAAATCCAACAACTGAAAAGAGTGAATGACTAAATCCAAAATCTTTGAACGTCTAAATAGCAAAGGGGAAATATGACCTAACTGGAATGATAACTCAAAAGGAAGAAATGATGGACATAGAGGCATCTACTACTAAGGTCCTGCAACTTTCACCGCAGGTACAGCTCATCGAATGAATGTAAGTCCTATAGTTGGTGTCCCTGTGACTGGGCACCTAAAATAATTTGACAAAGAAAGGAGATTTGTAGAAAATGGGTTAGAGCCCGAGTTGAAAATAGTTTAAAAATCAGCAATTGCTTAAATGAATCAATAGCACATATATTATTCAAGTTAGATTATCGTACTCTCACCTGATATGATCACCTCTCAACAAATGTGCACACTTAACACATGCACTGACCCATCTTAGTTATGCTTCCCCACCTAACTAGACTGCTGATAAAATAGAATTACGCCAATACTCTCAAGTGATTAACCCTATAGCCTGAATCCCGCATTAACATGTGTTAAGGATGGTTCATTATATATTCAATCACTATTCTCATAACATTATTTTCTCATTTAGTTAATATAATACTAGTTATGTCCAAGACTACTAAACATGCACAGTAGAATAAGTATGAGGTATACATATATTTATCTCTCTATGTATACATATATTAATACTGCACCTCTGGGTTAGGGCCTTTTAGTGCCATGCGTACTCTGTTATCATGTCCTGGTGCATTGAGCATTGCTTAAAGGACAATAGGTTCAATCTCTCACGAACCATCAAAACAAACACACATATTGGAGGCGAACATAGTTCCAAGACAATGGGCTACATACATACCTACACACCTATACGACCGTCATCAATATCACTCATAGATAGCCCGTACCTAGGTTCTATGATTTAGTGGTACAATTCAAAATCCCCTTGAAGGCGCAATAAGATTTGATCACCCACAACGCTTAACCTCCACCCGATAGCAAGCAGCGTAGGTATGTTATATACATAATATTTCAATCGATAAGTATATACACAACTTATTATATTCTTTAGGTATTCTCGCAACCCAAATCCCCGAATTTATATGTAATACTATCGTCTCTACTACCCTCAATACTTTAACCATACAATTTATCTCTCTATCGTATATACTCTTAAGGCTTTATTATTCAAACATATTTGCTGAGTAGTCACACGTTCATCTCGCCACTAGACTATGTAAATAAGCCACTCAATTAATAGCATAGGTATTTTTTTCTCACTTGATTTTTCCTATAAGGATTTTCACTAGTCTGGGCAAAAATTAGGGTTCCGCCATCTAGTTAGAAGCTGGAAATTCTCGTTCAAGCGAGGTAATTTGAATAAGGTTGATCTCACTTCGAACGAACTATAAACCAAATCTCGTTAGTAATGTCATTGGAATTCTCATTCGAATGACGTGGGCAGGTCTTCGAACGAGAATTCTGAGTTCGTCCTGACTTCCAAAAATTTCATGTTTCATAATTCTTTCAATAGAAAAATCACTTAAAACTCATCCTAATTCAAGTCCTACAACTCTAAACTATTTCCCTTAGTACCAGAACACCTTCCCATCCATTTTTAACATCAAATCCTTAAAATTTCAACATGAATTTCGATTAATTTCTCGAATCTTCCAAAAGCCCTGATTTTATATAATCACTATTAATGACCAACTAAACATATATATGATTTCATGGTTTCAACAGATAAAATCCATATTTCAAATCCCCCAATATATAGTTATTCAACTACATGCAATTTATATACCGCAATCATGAATAAATTCCCAATTTCAGTCCCAATTACATGATATTGTGATTAAACAATCAACTAAAGTAACGTGAATCATATATGCTCTAAAATCAACCAAGGTAAACGCTTCCCTTTTCAGGAAGGTCTAATTTGTGTAAGGACATTTTTGTCCATTATCAGTATGTATGTCGTACACCCTTACACCGTTGAAGGAATTCAAGATCTCATCTACATCAACGGATCCGAATATCAAAGCGTCTTCAACATCATAACCTTTGCGAGAATGAACTTGGTAAAGTTTTGTTTTTAAGTCCCTTAAAGTTTCGTACTTAGTATTGGGCAACTTTTAGAAAATGATTTATTAAAAAAAAGTAAATTTTTTTAAGCAAAATGAGGTTTTTTAAATAGAATTTTTTTTACTGGTAAACCGGACCGATCCGGTCCAGTTAAAACGAATCGATCCTCCCCGGACCGATCCGGCATAAAAAACAGACCGATCCGGTTTGCACCAAAACCAGTATACCTCGGATCGAAGCCGAACCGATAAATTGATTTTAAAAATGAACCGATAAATTGATTTTAAAAATGAACCGATCCAATACCGAACCGATCCAGATTTGATAATCATGAACAAATCTGCTAAGATTTTTTCCACAATGTCAAGTTTCATATATATATATACCTATTTCGATGGTGTATTTTCTATGTCTTTGAAAAAACGTTTCTAAGAGTTCAAACACAACAAGACTTCGTTTTTTTATGTGCCAAACATCTTTTTAATTCACACACAAAAATCCCAATTACTTGTGTGAATCCCTTTGGAACCCTAGAACACAAGCTTTGCTATTGTTCAAACTTTGTGAGGAGATATTTGCAACCGAGAGTTGTGTGCCATTGTTGAGGGAGTCTCTACAAAGTGTTATGATTGCGTGTCATTGAGGAGAATTGTGGTTGTTCTTTTGTTTTTTGGGCTGCGAGTCCTTTGAGGGTGCTACATGTATTCTCTTATGGAGTTCAAGACTACGTGGCTTTGTGGGTTGGCTGCACGTTGATCCATTGCAGGTTTCACAATGTAATTATAAGTTGCAATTTATATATTCATAGGGAAATAAAGGTTTTACTCGAAAGGTCTTTTTTCCTGAAATCTGTGTCTCAGCATATTTACTGCATTGCATGCTTTATTTTTTTATGGGTTGATTTAGACGGATGTTTAGGGGATGTATTTATTTGATTTAAAAGTATATTCTAATTAAATAAGTGTGCCAAATTAGAAATTTGGAAATTTAATCAATTATCACACACGTCGTATTTTACAAATTGGTATCAGAGCGGGTTACGTAATTTATCGCGTGATCCTGATTTTTCAAGGATTTCTTTTTTTTATACAATTTGACTTCTCACGTCGTCAAATTGGTATCAGAGCAGGTTGTGCCAATTTATCCCGTATTCCTATTTTTCGCAAAATTTTGTGATATTGATTTTTTTGAAAAATCAGTTTTGTGAAAAATTGCAATTTTTCAATGGAACGCCCGTTTAATGAGGAGCCTATATTTGAAAATGTTGACGACCGTGCTGAAAAATTAAAATGTTTGAATTTGAAACTTTGCAAAAGAATTATATTTTTGGAAAAAGAAAATTCTCTCTTTAAAAGTAAGATTGAATATTTGAAAGTGTTTCAAACTCAAAGTGATATTTGTCATGAGCACTTTGGTAATTTGTGTATTGATTTTGATTCTTTGAAAATTTCCAAAAAGAAGAGTGATGAGAGAGTTCTTTTTTTAGAGAAGTAATTAGAGTACTTAAAAAATTCTAGGGTTCCCGTTTGTGCCGTCGGGGATAAAGAATTAATCGATAATTTTACGGCATGTGAAAAGACACTTAGGGATAAGTTTGTTTTAATTGAGGGGGAGCGTGATAAACTGTTAAGTTTAATTGATAATTTGAAAAAGAAATCCCTATCTTTTGAAGAGTCTAATTCTTTGCTTGAGTAAAAAATTTTGAAGTTAAAAATTGATTTGACAGACTCAAGTAGGTTTGATAGTGATAGTAATGGCTTATCGTGTTCTCATGCTTCTGATGCTAAAGAAAAAAACATGATTTGTTTTAGAGAGTCAACTAATTCCAAGGATGTTAGAAAACATCACACTTTAGGGGTCGTTCCACCCGTTTACACATGTCATCATATTATGGTAGGAAAGGTCACCTTAGGAGATTTTGTTTTGATCTTGGAAGAGATCCTAGGAATTCGAAGTCTAGTGTTTTGTTGGTTCCCAAAACTCCGTGTCGACGTGTTACATCCACTTGGTTAGGAAATCACTTTTGGATACGCTAGATTTTAGAATAGTTGATTCTCATTTTCTTGCACATGATTCTTCTCTTGCCATATCATATATATGATTGTGTTCGCATGTTTGTCATACACTAGTTGTGGTTTCATGATATATATTTTTAAGTGTAATGACATGTACTTTTTGTATAGATTTTTGCTTTTGAAAAGTTTTGAAAAATACAAAAAGATTTTATTTTGACAAAATTTTTGAAATTGCACCGTTTATGGATGGACACTTAGGATGACCGAGTCACAACATCATTCCATTTATTTCATGTCACTATTTGATAGTGTTTTGAGACAATAGGTCAATTAATCCTTGTCCTTTATAATGCTTGGAGTCATTAAGATGTAATTAAGTGTTACTTCCCACATGTTTGACTCATGATTTCCTTTATTGCACACATGCACTGATTTGTTTGAGTATTGTGCTTGTCTTATCACATGATGGTTAGGTGTTTCACTTCAATCATGTCCTTAAAACAAACCAAGCGCGATCATTTTTATAAGGGAATTGTGCATATAAGAACCATTTTGTGAGTTTGTGTGCTTTGTTTTAAAACGGGGAAGGGCTGCAAAAGGTTTATTTTGCCTTTGCGAATACTAAGCCACCGTTAAATTGGACCTAAAAATGGAGGAATTTTATTATCTGGGGTCCAAAGAGTTTAAAAGAGCTCGAAAAAATTGTTAGGCAATAAAAAAATATTCATGCCAAAAAGGGGCCATTTAGGTTTTTGCATAATTCTCCAAAGTTTGAGAATTTAGTTTATACACCTCTAAAAGAAAATATGCATGAGGGAGTTTGATTGGAGAATATAAAACGGGTTTGCACTTCCTTGAAATGCTTGAAAATGTGCTACATAGTTTTGGACACTATTGGTGTAGAAATCACTTTGACTTTGTTTTCTTGATTTGCATAAGACGATGTCATCTAAATTCAACAAACTTTTACACTTAAGGATACTTTTGATGCTCATTCGTTAGGGGTACACATATGCATCGTGCACATATGATTGATTGATTTGATTTACCTATCGAATCTGTTCACACCCATTCATTCCATTTCCATGACTTGGTTGCTTGAGTCTAAATCCATGGTGTGATTTTTGTAGCATATTTTTCCAAATGTATCTTATTTTTGTATAAAAAAATGAAAAATCAAAAAGAGTTTGTGAATTGTTTTTGCATATCCTTGCAAGATGCACGTTTGCCATTTTCTTGATCCTTTGTTTTGAATACTGTGACACTCGTATTTTGCTTATTTGATTAATACTTGTCATTTGTCTATTTGGGGACATCATACAAAGAGGGAGAAAGAATTATCATATTATGGGGGAGTTTTAATTTTGAGGGAGTTTTGAGATTTATCTTATGTTTTTATCATAAATTAGTATCTATGTTTATCTCATTACAAACTCAATATGTCACGTGGTTTTTGCTTTGTCTCATGTGTGTAGATACGAAGATTGAAGATAAATATTTTGCACACCCGAAAGAGAAAATCTTTGAGCTTTGATGATTGTTAGAGATTGAAGAACAAACGATGCATATTTAAAATTTTGAATCTTAAAATCTTTAGGGTTCATGGGAGGGTAGATTTGTATAGGTCATTAGTTGATAATTCGGATATTGTTTATGTATGTACCGGCATAGACATAGGGGGAGATTTGTAAGGACGTTTTTGTCCATTATCCGTATGTATGTCGTACGTCGTTACACCATTGAAGAAATTCAAGATCTCATCTACATCAACGGAACCAAATATCAAAGCGTCTTCAACATCATAACCTCTGCGAGAATGAACTTGGTAATGTTTTGTTTTTAAGTCCCTTAAAGTTTCATACTTAGTGTTGGGAAACTTTTATAAAATGATTTATTAAAAAAAATAAGTAAATTTTTTTAAGCGAAACGAGGTTTTGTAAAAAGAAATTTTTTTACTGGTAACCCGGATCGATCCGGTCCTGTTAAAATGAACCGATCAGCCCCGTATCGATCCGGCATAAAAAATAGACCGATCCGGTTTGCACCAAAACCAGTATACCCCGGATCGAAGCCAAACAGATAAAGTGATTTTAAAAATGAACCGAACCGATACTGAACCGATCCAGATTTAATAATCACGAACAGATCTGCTAAGATTTTTTCCACCGACTCAAGTTTCCTATATATATATCTATTTCGGTGGTGTATTTTCTAAGTCTTTGAGAAAACGTTTCTAAGAGTTCAAACACAACAAGACTTCATTTTTTTATGTGCCAAACATCTTTTTAATTCATACACAAAAATCCCAATTACTTGTGTGAATACTTTTGGAACCCTAGAACACAAGCTTTTCTATTGTTTAACCTTTGTGGGGAGATCTTTGCTACCGAGAGTTGCGTGTTATTGCTTACGGAGTCTCTACAAAGTGTTATGGTTGCGTGTCATTGAGGAGAGCTGTGGTTCTTCCTTTGTTGTTTGGGCTGCGAGTCCTTAGAGGGTGTTACGTGTATTCTCTTGTTGAGTTCAAGACTGCGCGTCTTTGTGGGTTGGCTGCGCATTGATCCATTGCAGGTTTCGCTATGTAATTGTATGTTGAGATTTATATATTCATAGTGAAATAAAGGTTTTACCCGAAAGGTTTTTTTTTCCTGAAATCTGTGTCTCAGCATATTTACTACATTGCATGCTTTATTTTTGATGGGTTGATTTAGCTGCATGTTTAGGGGATGTATTTATTTGATTTAAAAGTAGACTCTAATTAAATAAGTCTGCCAAATTAGAAATTTGTGAATTTAATCAATTATCACACATGTCATATTTTATAGTTTGTCCAATGAAAATGGTATGATCGTGTTCTTCCCTTCTCGATCTACGTGTTGGTGGTATTTTTGGTGTGAAAGCTTGAGTCTTTTTCCCAGGGCACCTATGGAGTTCTTCTTCATCCTCTTTAGTTTTCTCTCTCTCTCTCACTTAGGTTTGGAAACTGACATATAACCTATAAGTCACATACACATCTTCTTTAATTACATATTTTCGTCCATTTTAATTCCCCAAACTCTCAAAAGACCAAAATACCCCTCTGGGGTGTCGAGTTGGCCTAACTTGCCCCGAAATCCAAATAAAACACCCGAGTGGAGTTTTCTCACTATCTCGACCCTTTCAGACACACTGACGCATTCAAAACATTCATTAAAATAATGGAAAATAAAATTATATTTTAAGTCCCGACACTACTCACATGCGCGTCCCAACTATGTGTAATGCAACTGCCGTATTTTTACTCCCGGCAATAATAATATGTTCATAATTATATATTACTTTACTCGCCAAGTAATGTTCAACATAATTATCACCAATAACTACTAACTCTCATCACGCTAGTAATTATTACATTTAAATCTGGACCAATTATAAATAAATTTTCTCCATTTGAATTAATGAATCCTAGTTCCAAAATTAAAATAAAATCCCTCAAAAATACGGGGTATTACATACTTTCCCCCAAATAACGGAATATCATCCCAAAATTCGAAAAAGAATAGAATAAAGTTATACCTGATAGGAATAACTCTGGATATTTGCCTTGCACGTCATCCTCACGCTCCCAGGTAGACTCCTATACAATATGGTGCCACACTGCGTTCGTACTAGTGGTACTATCTTTGATCTCAACTTCCTCTCACTAAAGTCTAGGATAGAAACTGGTCCCTCCTCGTAGGAATTATCAGGCTATAGATCAATCTCCTCTAAGGAAATATGGGTGCGGGCCAAGTCATCCTGAAGATATCTCCTTAGTGAAGAAATATGGAACACATTATGAATCATATGAAAGTTCTCCGGTAACCCAAGTCTATACGCTACTGGCCCAATTCGCTCAATAATAGGGAATGGCCCAACATACCTTAGTGCCAACTTCCCTTTCGTCCCAAACTAAATTATCCCATTCATAGAAGATACTTGCAACAACACTTTCCGACACTAAACTCCCTGAAGAATATCTTGGCATCGTCGTAGCTCTTTTGTGTATCCTGAGCAACCCTAATATGGCTCTGAATCATCTTGTAAGAGTTATTATAAGAAAAATCCACCAGTGGGAGGTACTGATCCCAACCCCCGCCAAAATCAAGGATGTACATCAGCAACATATTCTCTAACATCTGATTCATTCGCTTTATTTGCCCGCCTATCTGCAGGTGATAGGCCGAACTTAATTGTAACTCCGTACCGATGGCCTACTGGTAGCTATCCCAAAATCTAGACACAAAATCTTGTCCCGATCAGACACAATATCAAGGGGCACCCCCGTGGAGTCTCACTATCTCGGCAATGAAGATATGAGCATACTTCCCCATAGTATAGTCAGTCTGGACTGGTAAAAAATGAGCTACCTTGGTCAATTGATCCACAATCACCCATATGGAATCATGACCCCTCTGTGATGTAGGCAACCCTATGATGAAATCCATGGAAATGCTCTCCCATTTCCACACAGGGATTTTTAATGGTTGTAGTAATCCTCCTGATGTATGATGGTATGTCTTCACCAGCTGGCAGGTGGCATACCTCGAAACAAACTCGGCGATGTCCTTCTTCATTCCTCCCCACCAGTAGTGTCGCCTCATATTCTTGTACATCTTATCCCCTCCGGGATGTATCGTAAATTATGAATCGTGCGACTTTAACATCACTACATGTCGTAACTCCTCCCCTTTTGGAACTACTAGTCTTCCATTAAAGCATAAGCCCCCATCTGAGGTCACGGAGAAGGACTCTACTCCCTCGGCTAGAAGCTGGATAATTGGATCTTGACAGAAGGAATATGATGCCTGAGCTTGTATCACCCTGGTAACTATCTCAGGTGTAATCGTCATCACCGATATGAATGAGCGAGCAACTGCATCCTGATGCTTGAGTTCTTTCCATTTCATCTTCCACAATTCATCCACGTCATCTGCTGGCCTACGGCTTAACGCGTCTGCTACGATGTTAGCCTTCCCCGGGTGATAATGGATGTCGAACTGATAGTCCTTCACAAATTCAATCCACCTCCGCTGATGTATATTCAGCACCCACTGCATGAACAGATAGTGCAGTGACTTGTGCTCTGTGAACAGGAAAAATCTCTCCCTCAAGAGATAACGTCTCCATATCCGAAATGAAAACACTACTACATTAACTCCAAGTCGTGTGTGGGGTAACTCCTCTCACGAGGATTAAGCTTAAGGGAACCATAATCTATAGCCTTATCCTCCTGCAGAAGCACACCACTAAGTCCTAATAAGGATGCGTCAGTATATACCAGGTATTCCGCCCCCAGCCTGGGTAGTGCTAGAACTAGTGCTAAATTCATCTTATCCTTCAGCTCATCAATAACCAACTGCTATGGCTCATCCCATATAAATGGCACCCCCTTGCGAGTCATGTTGGTCAATGGACCCGTTATCTTTGAGAATCGACTAATAAATGGCTTGTAGTATCCTGTTAGGCCCAAGAAACTACGTATCTCAGTTGGTGTCATGGGCCGTCCGCACTCCCTTACTGCTGGCACCTTCCCCGGATCTATCAATATCCCTTCCTCAAAAATGATGTTCCCTTAGAACTAAACCTCTCTCAGACAGAACCCACACTTCTCATATTTTTCATACAACTCGTGCTCACGTAGTGTCTGTAAAACCATCCTCAGGTGCTCGTCATGCTTCTACTAATCCTGGGAATAAATCAAGATGTCATCAATAAGACAATGACAAACTGATCTAAGAACTCTCTGAACACTCTGTTCATTAAGTCCATGAAAATGGTTGGTTTATTTGTTAGCCCAAATGGCATAACCCTAAACTCATAAGATCCATAACTCGTCCAAAAAGTAGTCTTAGGGACATCCTCTCCCTAAAATGTAATTGATGGTACCCCGACGTCAAGTCTATCTTCGAAAAATAGGAAGCTCCCCTCAACTGGTCGAATAGGTCATTGATTCGGGGTAACGGATATTTATTCCATACCGTGACTTTATTCAACTCTCAGTAGTCAACACCTAACCGTAGAGACCCATCTCTCTTCTTCACAAGTAGTATGGGAGCACCCCAAGGTGAAGTACTCCTACGGATGAAGCCCTGTCCCAATAACTGCTTGATTTGATCCCGCAGCTCTCTCATCTCCGTCAGAGCCATACGTTAAGGTGCACGGGCTATCAGCTGAGTGTCTGGCATCCAATCTATCACAAACTTTATCTCCCTATTGGGAGATAATCCTGGTATGTATTGAAAGACATTCGACAGCTCACAAACAATCGACATCGAATCAAGTGGTATCACCACCTCCTTGGATGTCTCATCCTCTATATAATATAAATGGGTGGGTGAACCACCCTCAGGACGAGGCATCTACACCAAAAACATCTAAGGACTCAGTACGACAAACATAATACTACGGCTATAGCAATAAATCATAGTATATACGTGACTAACCAATCCATCCCGATAATAACATCATACTCGTGCATCTCTAAGACAAGCATATCAGTCGGTAAGATCAATATCCCAATCTCTATGTTTACTGTAATACCCCGTATTTTTATAGATTTTAAATTGGGGATTTATTAAATCTAATTGAGATAAATTAATTTAATATTAATCCAGGAATTTATTTAAATATTTACTAGCATGATGAGAGTTAGTAATTATTGGGAATTTGTTGAATATTACTTAATGATAAAGTAATATGTAGAATTGAATTGATTAAAATTATCACGACTGAATAATATGACAATTGTAAAAATTAAGTGGGGATGCGCCTGTGTGGAGTCGGGACTATATTATTATTATAAAAAGTGAATAAATTATAAGTCGCCCGTATGGTCATTTTTTTCACGCCAACGTGTTTGAAAGGGTCAAGATAGTCAGAAAAGTAGGCCCAGGGGTTTAGTTTGGGTCTCGAAGCGTTTTTAAGCCTAATTGGCATCCCGGGAGGGTATTATAGCCACTCTGTATTTTTGGGTAATTAATCCCACGAATTTCCATAAGTTATATCAGCTATTAGAGTTAAGCTTTTATGGTTATCAATCAGAGAAACATAGAACGATCACTTGAGAATAAAGGTAGAGAGATTTTCAAGACTTGATCACAAACCGTAACACCTTTTCTAAGAAACACACCACTAGGGCATAAATCGTAAGACGAGGAACGCAACCATATCTTCATCATCAATAAATCAGACCTTCGATTCCCAGGCAAGTATCTATCTTGCTATTTTTCTAGTTTATATTTCACCTATGTTAGAATAGGATCGATAGAAATATGTTTTAATGACGAATTTCATGAATTAAGAGATTTGAATCACATGGTTTAGGAATAATACATGTAATCTAGAACCCTTGTCTTATGTATAGGATTACCCATGAAATTATAATGGTTTAGAAGAAAGAAATTTGGAAAAAGATTTAGAATGTTGGCAATTATGATGAAACTATGGTTCTTGATAAATATTATGAATTGGGCCTTTAATCCAATGTCTTTGATGAATTAGTACATGCTTTACGTAGGAAATCATGTAGGTAGGTATATTAAACTAGTGGTATACTTATTTGGGAGTTTGGGAATCATTAATGGTATTTTGGAGGAAATTCTTGGATGAAACCCATAGGTTGAATTAACAAATTCTAGGCAAGAACTGCTCGATCGATCGACCCCTTTCATCGATCGATCGCCCCCTTCTGAAAATTGCAGGTTTTTCTTCTTTTTGTTCAATTCAGATAAAATGCGTAGGAACCATTGAATGTTATTTAAAGAGAATAATGGGTCATGAAGAGGTCCAGTAGGTTCTAAGTAGATTCCGTTGAATGTACTTTTATATGGGATGTAACCGCGGGTTAACGACTTTGACACATATTGGAAATCGTGCATACGTTAACAAAGGAATTGGGAGATTCATGAATGACTTCGACTAGTGTGTTAGAGAGGGTGTTCCTACTGAATTGACATTTAGGAAGAGATAATACTTTGAGGGATGAGGAATAATTACGAAATGATTATAATTGAGAATAAAATGAGATGGGTTCTTTATGCGTAAAGATTGGGTAAAATTGTATTACTTATGGTTAAAATATTAATATGGGTCGTGGGCGAACCTAATTGGGAAATGTGAATATTTATATATATGACCAAGTACATATGTATGTATCTAGATTACATTTGTGTATAATCATACCCGCACTACTTGCTATCACGAAGGTTACTGCGTCGGGACAGTCTTATCTCGATGGGACCTTTATGGGAGATATTGACATGTACCCTGGAACTTAGGATTCCTTCGCATAGGCTATCTAAGAATGATAATAATACGGTCCTAAGAGACGTGAGGGGTATTTGATGACCTCTTATTGACTTGGAACTATGGTTCGCCTCCATTTTATGTGCATTATGTTAATACAATTCGAGAGTGATTCAAAACTAATATTTCCCTTAGTACGAGAGATACGGGGACTTGATAGCATAGTATGCCAATACCATAGATTTTATATGGGGTGCCGATTGTATATATATTATATGAGTGATTAATATATTTACGTATATATGGAATTCCTCTATTGTGCATGTAAGTAGATAAATATTGAATAAATGCTCCAAAATTATAGTAAGTGTTCGAGAACTTTCTAACAGTATTGAGAAATACATAAGTAGCCTAAGATATCATTAAGAGAATAATCTCTAAACTAAAATCATAGTCTTGTGACTTCTCGAAATAAAACTTATGCGAGATGAGTTAGATAGATTTTTGAGGCATTTAGTAGTACGGTAGGCGTGCACACTAGAGGAGTGGTGAGAACTCTCAAGAGAGTGTCGGGTACTAACATGCTTATTATATTATCTAGTAAAGATTTTAAATATTTGCTAAACTATTTTTCAAACTATTTTACACTCGGGCTCTGACCCGTTTCCTATCATTTTTCTCTCTCTTGTATATATATGTATGTATTACAGGTGCCCAGCCATAGGGGCGTCAGGCGTAGGTTATTTGGATTGGACGTGCAACAACATATGTGGGAGTTGCAGGCCTTTGCTCTAAACGACCTCTTCCTTGATTCATATCTTGATTTAGTACTTCATGGCTAAGGCCTGTGTCACCCGATTTCCTATTTCAGTTTAGACTTATTAGAGATTTTGATTTATTTATGTTTTAGTATTCAATACTCATTGGGAGTTAATTCTTGTCTTGATTATTTCACTTATGGTTATTTGGCTTGGTTTGATTAATATATTTGGTTTAATTCTTTTGGGTTGATTGCCATCCTTAGCATTTATGTGATTCTTAAATTGATTTACATTTAGAAAGGTTTTTCACGTTGGAATTGAATAAATGGAATAACACTTTAAATTATTTTGACACTTAGCTTAATTATTTAGGGTGTTTAAATTGGAAATATTTTTTTTGCGAGAATGATGATAAGAATGAACCAACCGTTCACCTTGATTTTAATTTAATAAAGGACTGGTCACTTGGTATTTAATTAGGCGGGGTGTTAAAGGTGGTATCAGAGCATCAGGTTCTAGTTTCCTTTAGGATCTATAAGGCTTATTTCGCTTTCAGCTTAGCATCTTTGATATAGAGCCCTATTTTTAGGACTGTTTCATTCTTGTATTTACGCTTTCATCTTCAGTTATTTGAGATTTGATAATAACTGTAGACTAATAAAGTTCCTTCTCATTTCAAATGCCTCCGAGATGTGCACCCCGAGACAAGAATGCCCATCCCGTGCAACCAGTAGCTCCAACTTAGGGAATGATAAATGCAACTGAAGTAGCCTCCATTGTTGCTCAGGCGATGAATGATGCATTAGTGATGGTGAAGCAGGATCCACCCTAGGTTCAGGCAGTAGCGCCAGTACCAGCACAACTTCCCACTGCATGGGAGCGGGTCAGGGATGCCTTTCAAAAGGCACATCCCCCGTAGTTCAGACATTGTGATCGCCAACCAATGGAAGAGCGATATCCATAAGCATTTGCGCATGTATGAGTGCACTGACATGCAGAGACATTTACTGGCTTCCTTCAAGATAGTGGGGGGTGCATGGCAGTGGTGGGATTCCACCACCACCTTGGAGGAGAGGGACAGCATATCGATTCAGTCGTTTTGGGCATGGTTTAACCTCAAATATTTCCCATTCGCCATGCAGATTGAGATGAGGCGGAGGTTAGTGATTCTTAAGCAGGAGAAAATGACCATTGTTGAGTATGAGGATGAGTTCACGATACTTCTCACTATAGTGTTGGATGAGGCACCCATTGAGGAGAAGAAGATATTATTATTTTTAGATGGATTGGCCTAGAGGATTCGTCAGCAACTCATAGGCAATTGATTAGTCACATATTCTTCACATTAATCCGCTTAATTTCGGTATTTTTATGATCCCGTACAGTGTAAATATCTTGGATTTGTCTCATATTTATGCTACTAACCTTTTTTGGCAAGTATTTCTTGTTTTTTTGTATTTCTCATGTGTTTTACAGGTATTTCATGTAAGTTAGTGCGAACGAGAACTCAAAACAGTGTAAGAAACCAAGAAATGGAGAGTTGAAGGGAATTTTCGTAATTTTTCATCCTTATTCCAGAGGTGGTGCCAACTAGAAAGTTTAAGAGCTCTAAATTACAAGAATACTGGAAAAAACGGCACCTCAATCCGAGCTACGGTGAAGAAGTTACGATGTTTTTAAGTTGCGCGATAATGAAGAGTCTCGATGTGCGGATTTCTGTCATTAATTATGCAGATTTTATGGTGATTGGTTGGCAAAAACTTGTTCCACAAGAGAAATTTGATGTTAAATTCGTGCAACTTGGTGATATAAAAGACCAAGCCCTAATTCATTCAAGGAAGGAGTTGAATTCTAGAGAGAGGGAGACAAATTGTAGAAAGTAGAATAGAATTTTAGAGAGAGAAAGTGAGATTTTAGAGAGTTTTCTTAGTTTTTCTTTACATAGAAATTTTCATAAACTCTAGTTTGTAAGGTTGAAGAAGAAGAATTTTTCTGGATTCAAGTTCATCTCTTTTCCCTATTGCTGAATTCAAGTAATATCATTCTATTCTCTTTTACAATGTCTTGTAGTTTCATAATTTTATGTGTGAATTTGTTTTTATTCTTGAACCAAATCATGAGTAGCTAGATTTCCAAGGGTTGGGGTACATGAACTCAATCCAAGCCAAACTATTTATGTAGAAAATAGAGGTTAAATTAAAATATTGATTGAATCGTGAAAGAAACTCATACAAACATTGTCAATATTTTAATCTCTCTTGCCCTAGGTACTTGAGATGTTTAAGAACGCTTTGCGAGTATGATTTATCATTCACCTCTTTATATCTATCTTTGATTTCATATGATGCGGGCTAGATCCCTCATATATGTAATGCTTAGAATTTATAAAGACCGGATCTAGTCAATAATTTTAATTTACAATTCTAGTATTTTATACGGTAATTTGTTAAGGATTGAGGGATTGTACCCTACCCTATTTTCTCCCATTTGTGAGATCCAAGTATTTTTGCAATTTTCAATTTGTTTTCCTTAAGTAAAGTTTTTATTTCATTAGAAATTTTCCCAATAATTAATCATCTTTTTATTTCTTTTAAGGAATCATTTCAAGATTTAATAATTTTTCTTATTACTATTTCGCAATCTCGATCCCTGTGGAGACGATCCCGACTTACCGGGTTATTACTTGAGCGACAAGGCTTGCACTTGAGCCTAGAGAAAAACGCACTTTTGAGACAAATACTCAGTCGCGTCAAGTTTTTGGCGCCGTTGCCGGGGATCCGAAATTGTTAAATTTTCAAGAAAGTTATTTTTATCTACAAGTGATTTCGAAAAAAAAAAATTCTCATCTTTTGTGTGCTTATATGCAGAATTCATCTCCCACCCAAGTCCACGAAAATCCTATTTCCGAAGCAAGTTCTGAAAATTCTGAGTCTATTCCTTTTTGGGTTCCACCTCCTTCGCCTAATAATTCCATCACAAGTCGTTCATTGAGTCAAACACTGAGTGAGAATTCTGAACCTTTCGGTAGCGATATGTCGGATCATGGTAGTGTTGGTGTTGGTTCTGGAGAGGATGAGATACCATATCTTCCCATGAAATATTTCTTATTTTCGGAGAGAACTGTAACCCCTGGTTGCATTTTACTCCCGTATAATGCCGGTCAGTTCCACTTTCGGAATGGTATGATCCAAATTCTTCCTACATTTCATGGGATGGATTTTGAAAAACCATATCTCCATATTCGAGAATTCGAAGATACATGTGAGACGTTTGGTGACCAAGCCTGCCCACAAGATGTAATCCGGTTGAAGCTCTTTCCTTTTTACTTAAAGGATAAAGCTAAAACTTGGTTATGGTCCCTACCCCCAAATTCTGTGTTATCCTGGAGAGATATGCAATCCAAGTTTATATCGAAATTATTTCCACAACCCAAAACCAATTCTGTTAAAGCCCAAATTCAAGCTTTTCGTCAAAATGAGAATGAGGCTTTTGGTAAGTGTTGGGAGAGATTTCAGGAGTTGGTTAGTGCATGCCCACATCACGGTTTTGAAAAGCATCATCTGATTTCATTTTTCCATCAAGGCCTTACTTTAGCGTCTAAACAACTTGTTCAAACCATGTGTGAAAGACCTTTTTGGGAGTTAAATTCGAGCGATGCTGAAGCTTATTTGAGATATGTAGCAGAGAATACCCAAGCATGGGATACTTCTGACCCCAATAGTCAAAATAGGAATCGACAAGTGTCCAACTTGCCTGCTGCGTCCAGTATTTATCACTTGGACAAGGACACTTTGTTGGATCGAAAATTTGACCAATTGGAGAAGAATTTCAGAGATATACTTGAAGTGCGATTAAGAGATGTGTCTGGAACCGTACAAGCCTGAAAGGAGAAGGTATGTGCCATTTGTAATGCGGGTCATTCTACCAAAGGATGTCCTACCATTCCTGCATACAAGGCAATGTACACTGAACAGGTTGATGCAATAGGGGGTTTTAGAGGAAATTATAATGCACAGCAAGGGAATGCATATAATCAATCGTGGAGGAATCCTGGGTTCAATTATGGACAACCCTAAGGTGGGATGGTTCCTAATCCACATATGACTCTACCACCACCTCCTCAATTTCAGCAAGTGGCTCCTCCAATGTCAAATCCTATGCAGGTACCACCTCCTGGACTGTATATAGCTCCACCTAGGAGATCTCTTGAAGATAATTTCAATCAATTCATCCAATCTCAAAAAGAGAGAGATGCTAAATATGATCGAATGTTCGCTGAAATGCATACTAACATCTCTAGGTTGCAGTCTGCGGTGAATACTCAAGAGAAGGGTAAACTTCCAGCCCAAGGCCAAAGACCTCCTCTTCAAGGTCAATCCACAGTTGGCTCCACATCATCGGATTTCCAAGAACAATGTCAAGCGGTTACTACTCTTCGTAGTGTCCGCGTAGTTGATCTATCACCAAAGCTTCCAAAGGTGAACGATGATGGAGTTGAACCCAAAATTTCTAAGGAATCTGAAACTCCCGAGTATGTAAAACCTCCCTTAGAAAAGGAATTGAAAGACGATGAAGTTGAACCTTAAATTGAAATCAAGTTGCCTAATGTTGCACCATTTCCTCAACGCTTAGAGTCACCCAAAAAAGGGGCTTCGCGTACCGAGGTGTTGGATGTGTTGAAGCAAGTAAAATTGAACTTGTCGTTCCTTGATGCTATTCAACAAATTACAGCCTATGCTAAGGATATCAAAGATCTTTTGACTGTCAAAAGACGGCTTAAGGTGAAGAAGAATGTTTTCTTGGCACAAAATGTGAGCTCGGTTCTTCTCAATGATCTCCCACCAAAATTCAAGGATCCAGGTGCACCTACAATTTCGTGCATCATAGGAGAAAAAAGAGTAGAAAAAGCACTGCTTGATTTAGGTGCGAGTGTAAACATCCTTCCATACTCCATCTATAAGCATCTTGATTTAGGTGATTTAAAACCTACCCGAATCACTCTACAGTTAGCTGATCGAACAGTGAAAGTGCCTTGTGGGGTTGTAGAAGACGTGATAGTTCAAGTGGACACGTTTTACTTTCCTATTGATTTTGTCATTTGGGACACTGAGCCTGTTCCCCATACGAGAAATCATGTTCCAATAATCTTGGGCCGTCCATTCTTAGCTACTGCTAATGCTTTGATCAATACAAGGAATGTCCAAATGCAACTCACTTTTGGAAACATGACTCTCGAGACCAGTATTTTCAATGTCGCTAACCAAATGGGTGATGAGGATGAGATTCTTGAGGTTGATCTTATTGAAGAAGTGGTGGATGAGAACATTGAGAAAATTATAGGAGGAGATGCATTGGAAGTGTGTTTAGTGCAAAGTGGCGAGAAAAAGAGTTCTTATACTGAGTTTGAGTGTGAGGTGGAGGAGTTGGAAACTAGGTTACAAGGAGATGAGAGTTTTGAGTGTTTAAGAGAAGTTGACTGGATTTCTACGTATGAAGAATTTCCTCCGAAGGAGACAACCATGCTTCCCTCCGAAAATAGATTTCCTAGTCTTGAGTTGAAGAAACTACCCTCCCATGTCAAATATGCCTTTCTAGGAGAGAATGATGCATTTCCTGTTGTTGTGTCTTCACGACTAGAAAAGAGGAAAGAGGGTATGTTGTTGGATGTGTTGAGAAAGCATAGAAGTGCTTTTGGTTGGACTATAGCAGATTTGAAAGGTATAAGTCCATTGATTTGTACCCATAAAATCCATCTTGAGGAAGAAGTGAAGCCCTCGCGAGAGATGCAAAGGAGATTAAACCCAACCATGAAAGATGTAGTAAGAGTGAAAATCATCAAATTGCTAGATGCTAGAATTATCTATCCTATTTCGGATAGTAAATGGGTGAGCCCAATTCAAGTCATTCCAAAAAAATTAGGAATGACCGTGGTTGAAAATGCTAAGGGAGAATTAATACCTCAACGCACCACCACCGGGTGGTGTGTTTGCATTGACTACCGAAAGCTCAATGTCAGAACTCGAAAAGATCATTTTCCCTTACCATTCATCGATCAAGTGATTGAACGAGTGGCTGGCCACCCTTACTATTGTTTCCTAGATGGATATTCCGGATATAATCAGATTGAAGTGGATGTACTTGATCAAGAAAAGATGACTTTTACATGTCCGTTTGGTACGTTTGCCTATAAACGTATGCCATTTGGGTTATGTAATGCGCCAGCAACTTTTCAAAGGTGCATGTTAAGTCTCTTTAGCGACATGATTGAAAAAGGTCTTGAGGTGTTCATGGACGATTTCAGCGTTTTCGGTCCATCTTTTGACCAATGTTTAGCTAATCTTGAAAGAGTTCTATTTCGATGTGTGGAAAAAGACTTAGTCCTCAATTGGGAAAAATGCCATTTTATGGTTACCAAGGGTGTAGTTTTAGGTCACATAGTCTCATCTAGAGGAATTGAAGTTGATCGAGCAAAAATCGACATAATAGCTGAGTTACCCCCGCCAAAATCACTTAAAGATGTGAGGTCCTTTCTAGGCCATGCTGGATTTTATAGAAGGTTTATCAAAGACTTTAGCGCCATCGCTAGACCTTTGAGTAATCTTCTTATGAAAGACACTCCATTTGAGTGGAATAAAGCATGCCAAGAAGATTTTGATAAACTTAAAAGCATGCTTATTTCCGCTCATATCATGCAAGCTCCGGATTGGTCACTACCCTTTGAGCTTATGTGTGATGCAAGTGATTACGCAATTGGGGTTGTTCTTGGACAGAGGAAAGACAAGAAAACTCATGTTATTTACTATGCTAGCAGAACATTATCTGGTCCTCATCTTAATTACTCTACCACAGAGAAAGAGTTACTAGCAGTCGTTTTTGCTCTCGACAAATTTCGCTCTTACATTGTTGGGTCGCCTATCATTTTCTTCACCGATCATTCGGCACTGAAATATCTCTTGACAAAAAAAGATGACAAACCCCGTCTAATCAGGTGGATCCTACTCTTACAAGAGTTTAATCTCTCGATTAAAGATAAGAAAGGAGTAGAAAACGTCGTCGCTGACCATTTGTCACGCCTCTCGTCCGACGTGCCTATTGATCCCATTCCCATAGACGAGTATTTTCCGGATGAAAATTTATTTGCTACTTCTTCTCTCCCTTGGTTTGTGGATTTAGTCAATTATCTTGTCACTAGAGTTATTCCATCTAATTGGAATCTGCAAGAGAGAAGAAAGTTAATTACATGGTCACGCATGTTCTTTTATGATGATCCATATTTGTTTGAGTATTGTGCTGATCAAATCATCCAGAGATGTGTACCCGATGAAGAAATACAAGGGGTAATTCGATTCTGTCATTCGGAAGCATGTGGAGGTCATTTTTTTAAAAATAAAACTGCTGCAAAAATCCTTCAAAGTGATCTTTATTGGACCACAATCTTCCGGGATGTGAATGCTTTTTGTAAATCATGCGATAGATGCCAAAGAATGGGAGCTATTACTCGCCATGACATGATGCCACTAACCCCAATTCTAGTATTGGAGTTGTTTGATTGTTGGGGTATTGATTTCATGGGCCCATTTCCACATTCTTTCGGTTTTCTATACATCCTCGTTGCTGTAGACTACGTCTCCAAATGGGTTGAGGAGATAGCTACAAGGACGAATGATAGCAAAGTGGTGATAAAATTCATTCAAGAAAGTATACTTTCTCGTTTTGGTATGCCTAAGGCCATAATCAGTGATAATGGAACTCATTTTTGCAATAGGCCTATGGAAAAACTAATGCGGAAGTATGGCATTGTTCATAAAGTTGGAACAACTTATCACCCTCAATCGAATGGCCAAGCCGAGCTCGCTAATCGGGAAATCAAAAACATTTTGGAAAAGACAGCCGATCCTAATAGGAAAGATTGGTCTCTTCGATTGAATGATGCGCTCTGGGCTTATAGAACCGCATATAAGAATCCCCTTGGGATGTCCCCATTTCGATTTGTGTATGGAAAATCTTGTCATCTTCCGGTTGAGATCGAACAAAAAGCGTATTGGGCTATCAAAAGGGTGAACTTCAATATGGATAAAGCCGGTGAAACAAGGAAACTTCAGTTGAATGAGTTGGAAGAAATACGCAATGATGCGTATGAAAGTGCTAAAATATCCAAGGACCGAATGAAACGAGCTCATGATGGAATCATTCGTAAGAAAGAGTTTCATTCGGGATAAAAAGTACATCTCTACAACTCGAGGTTGCACTTGTTTCCCGAAAAATTGCGATCAAGATGGTCAGGTCCATTTATTGTGACAGGGGTATTTCCCCATGGAGCTGTTGAACTCAAAGATGAGAAAGGGGGAAACACATTTAAAGTTAATGGGCATCATCTCAAGCCCTATTTGGAAACAATTGTCAAAGAAGCCGACACAATCTGGCTTTCGGACCCCATTTATGGGGATTGACTGAACAAAGAGAGGTGAGGTCGTCGCACCCCCGACATGTGTGGGGTGATTGTAGTACATAGGAGTCTTAGGAGTTAGGAGTCGTAGGATTGATCCAGTCCTTCCCATCCCCCACCCGCCCCTTAGAATGCCCCTCCTCCCCTTAGCTATTTTTTTTTCTTTTGCTTACACAGTCGTGTCACAGTCAGTTTGTAATATACAGTTTTAGTATGATATTTGCTTGTTTTATTTATCGCACTCTTTATGTTGTCTTCTTTATCTCTCTCGTCCATTTGATTGCGGACAATGCAAACCAATAAGTTAGGGGGGATGACAGGTGCGTATTCATAAAACTTCGCATATATATATAAAAAAAATTGAAAAAAAAGCCAAAAATATTTTTCTTCAAAATAAATAAAAATTGGAATTTAAATTTTTCCAAAATGTCACCTTTATTCTATTTAAAGTCTCAAATTATAAAATTCATAATGCACCAAGACAAAATTGACCGAAGATGGAAATTGAAAGAAAATTGACGACTTTGAGAATAAGTGTGGAGATTGATCAAACCCGGTGAGATTTCGAGCCTTTCAATTTTTTTTTGAGTTTTTAAATCAATCCTAGTTTATGGTTAACTAAAAATCCTTTTCAGCATTTTAATAAGTCGTTGATGATCTCAATCCTTTGTTTTGATCGGTTATGGAAAATGTGTGAATTGTTGTCTCGAAATTCATGCTAAATATATCTCTAAACTTAATTAATCTCGAGATGCATATGGTAATGTGATTAGCTATTTGGACAATGAAGTAGGCCCTCGTTTGTTACCCAAAAATATTGTCCATAAAAAGTTGTGAAAAATAAAATTATCCCTTTGCAACCCAAGTTGAGCCTAATAAATATTTTCCTTTCGTTTGATAACCCAAAAAAACCAAATAGCCCAAAATTACGAAAATGGAATATTCATTAAGTCCGAAAAGTGCAACAAAAAGGGGCAAGAGAAAAACTAAAAAAAATGCTCAGCAAAAAAAAAATAGCTAGAAAAGAAAAACAGAAAAAATGAAAATAGAAAAAGAAAGAGAAAAATGAGCAAATGCCCGAAAAAGCACTAATTGACGTCATAAGGACATTTTCTAATTCCGAACATTTCATCAATTTCCATTTTTTTCCCTTTACACCTTTTAACCCGAAAAGTCCTAACCGAGTCCAAATTGCGAAATTGGTTACCGCGTGGAGAGCTAAGACATGAAAAGATAAAATGAGAGATTAAATGGTGTGAATAAGAGGTGATGTTCCCATTTCCAAATAACCGTACTCCGATGATGAGATCTTTTCACCATATATTTCCTTCTTTTCAATTTTGTATGCATGAATTTGTGTCGATTATATTTACTCTTTATATCATGCATATCGAGAGAAAATAGCCACAATCCGAGTGATTCGTTTGTGAGAGCATTCCGAAAGAAATTGAATCAAAACGAATTGTCGAAAAGTAACGTAATGCTCAATCGGTGGAAATTTGAGGTTGAATTTTTGGCTTTGCACACACACACTATGGTTTGAGACATTTGAATATGAATTTATGGTGATTATTTTTCGAAAAGTTTAAATTGTACAATTTTTAAGTATTTTGATCTTTATTTGAGTCAATAAAGAATTTTGTGGGTGTATTCACTGCAAACCCTCACGAGACAAAACTCGTCCTACTAGGGTAACCTAGAGGTTTAAAGGCTTGTTGCATACGCTAAATGCAATCGCTTGCCCGCGAAAAAGGTATTCTATCCCAATAAAAGAATTTTCAAGAGTTGAACTTTAAACTAATTTCTTTTACATTGCTCGGGACGCGCAAAGTTCTAAGTTAGGGGGTGTGATTAGGCACATATTCTTCACATTTATCCCCTTAATTTCGGTATTTTTATGATCCCGTGCAGTGTAAATATCTTGGATTTGTCTCATATTTATTCTACTAACCTTTTTTGGCAAGTATTTCTTGTTTTGTGTATTTCTCATGTGTTTTACAGGTATTTCATGTAAGTTAGTGCGAAGGAGAACTCAAAATAGTGTAAGAAACCAAGAAATGGAGAGTTGAAGGGAATTTTAGTAATTTTTCATCCTTAGTCCAGAGGTGGGGCCAACTAGAAAGTTTAAGATCTCTAAATTACAAGAATACTGGAAAAAACGTCACCTCAATCCGAGCTACGGTGAAGAAGTTACGATGTTTTGAAGTTGCGCGATAATGAAGAGTCTGGATGTGCGGATTTCTGTCATTAATTATGCAGATTTTATGGTGATTGGTTGGCAAAAACTTGTTCCACAAGAGAAATTTGATGTTAAATTCGTGCAACTTGGTGCTATAAAAGACCAAGCCTTAATTCATTCAAGGAAGGAGTTGAATTCTAGAGAGAGGGAGACAAATTGTAGAGAGTAGAATAGAATTTTAGAGAGAGAAAGTGAGATTTTAGAGAGTTTTCTTAGTTTTTCTTTACATAGAAATTTTCATAAACTCTAGTTTGTAAGTTTGAAGAAGAAGAATTTTTCTGGATTCAAGTTCATCTCTTTTCCCTATTGCTGAATTCAAGTAATATCATTTTATTCTCTTTTACTTTATTATTTGCAAATCTTTTACAATGTCTTGTAGTTTCATAATTTTATGTGTGAATTTGTTTTTATTCTTGGACCAAATCATGAGTAGCTAGATTTCCAAGGGTTGGGGTACATGAACTCAATCCAAGGCAAATTATTTATGTAGAAAATAGAGGTTAAATTAAAATATTGATTGAATCGTGAAAGAAACTCATACAAACATTGTCAATCTTTTAATCTCTCTTGCCCTAGGTACTTGAGATGTTTAAGAACGCTTTGCGAGTATGATTTATCATTCACCGCTTTATATCTATCTTTGATTTCATATGATTCAGGCTAGATCCCTCATATATGTAATGCTTAGAATTTATAAAGACCGGATCTAGTCAATAATTTTAATTTACAATTCTAGTATTCTATACGATAATTTGTTAAGGATTGAGGGATTGTACCCTACCCTATTTTCTCCCATTTGTCAGATCCAAGTATTTTTGCAATTTTCAATTTGTTTTCCTTAAGTAAAGTTTTTATTTCATTAGAAATTTTCCCAATAATTAATCATATTTTTATTTCTTTTAAGGAATCATTTCAAGATTTAATAATTTTTCTTATTACTATTTGGCAATCTCGATCCCTGTGGAGACGATCCCGACTTACCGGGTTATTACTTGAGCGACAAGGCTTGCACTTGAGCCTAGATAAAAATGAACTTTTGAGAAAAATACTCAGTCGCGTCAGCAATCTATCGTTGGGTACTTACACTGACGTATTCAACGCCGTTCAGTTGCACTTTCAAGATCACCTCTTGCATTAGTAGGGGAGAAAATGATCCGGGGAGTCTAGCCAGCAGGGCAGGACAGAGGGCAGTAGTACTGGTGGGGCACCAGTAGCCCAAGGGAAAACCCGTCATACTGAGCATAGTTCCCATCAGGGGGACCCTGCCAAGAGATTCTGATCAGGTGATTCCAAGAAGGGATTTGGGGGCTATAGACAGGGCCAGCAGGTCTAGTCTAGTCAACATGGCCAGCAGGGCCAAAATCGTTAGCAACAGGGTCAGCAGTAGGGCCATTAGGGCCAATAACATTTTTAGCAGGGTTGGTAGGGCCAGTGGAGGGGTGGTAACGGCCAACAGGGTCGTGGTCAGTAGGGACAGAGGGGAGGAAACTTCAGGGGCAGGTGTTTTGGATGTGGAAATAATGTCCATAGGCATAAGGATTTCCCATAGGGGGATAGGGCCCCACAAAAGCACGGTGCCCGTAATGAGCCACAGAGGCCACTCTTTTCAGCCGCCCTCCCAGCGCCAACTCAGATGCTATCCCTACCATCCATCCCAGCAACTCGAGTTCAGTAAGGGCAATTGCAGTATAGACGTGTCTATAACGTCACCTCAAGAGTCACCCCTGATTGAGGGTAAGTCTCCTATCAATGTCACTATCGGTCAAGTCTTATTTAATACTGGGCATTGAACTATTTTATATTTACTCACTTTGCATGGGCCTTAGGGTTATTAGACACGAAAGAGAGTATAGTGACATGTGTAGAGTCACCACTAGGAAATGGGTCTTTGACTTTCTTTATATGGCAGGGTGTAGGTATAGAGATTGGTAGCCATATTTTACCTGCGAACATGCTGGTTTTAGATATGCATGAGCACGACGCCATTATTGGCATGGAGTGGCTCACTGCCTACATAGCCATGATAAATTATTTCGGTAGGAGTATTATCTTTACCATTCCGGGTCAGGAGATGTTTTTGGTGGTGATGCCTTTCCTAAAGGGAGGATATCCCACCCATTAGTATTACATATAAGAGGATACCTCCAATGAGAATGTGATTCCCCTAGATTCGATTACAGTTGTTCGTGAGTTTTCAAATGTATTCCAGGAGATACCAAGCCTACCTCCGAGTCGAGAGATAGATTTTGTCAAAGACTTGATGTCGGGCACTCGGTCGATAACACGTGCACCATACCGTATGGCTCCAGTGGAGATGAGGTAGTTAGGAGATCAGATAGAGCAGATATTGGGCCAGGGCTTCATTCGTAGGAGCACCTCGCCTTGGGGCGCTCCGGTGTTGTTTGTAAAGAAGAGAGATGGTTCACTGAGATTGTGAATGGATTACCGAGAGTTGAACAAGGTCATGATATGTAATAAATATTCGTTGCCTCGAATCGATGACCTGTTCGACCATGTGAGAGGAGCATCCTTCTTTTTTAAGATAGATTTGAGATCAGGATACCATCATCAACGGATTAGGGAGTAGGATGTGACGAAGACTGCTTTCTTGACGAGATATGGGTCCTATGAGTTCAGAGTCATTTCGTTTGGTCTGAAAAATTCTCCAGCCGTACTTATGGACTTGATGAACCGAGAGTTTTAGAGAGTTCTTGGATCAATTTGTCATTGTCTTCATAGATGACTTCCTAATTTATTCACAGACTGAGGAGGAGCATGACGAGCACTTGAGACGAGTTCTTCACACTCTACAAGAGCATCATTTGTATTCTAAGTATGAGAAGTGAGGATTCTGGGTACGGGAAGTACATTTTTTGAGGCATTGTAATACCCCGTATTTTTATGGCCTTTAATTATGGGATTAATTAAATTTAATTAGGATAAATTAATTTAATATTAATCCAGATTTTTTACTAGCATGAAGAGAGTTAGTAATTATTGGTGAGAATTATGTTGAATATTACTAGATGAGTAAAGTAATATATTAAATTGAATTTATAAAAAATTTCATGAGTGAATAACACGATAATTATAGAAAGTAATTCAGGACGCGCATGTGTCGTGCCAGGACTAAATTAATGGAATAAGAGTGCATTATTTAAAAGTCACCGTATGGTCATTTTGAGTGTGCCAATGTGTCCGAAAGGGTCGAGATAGTCACAAAAGTGTAGCCAGGGGTTTTGTTTGGGTCTCGGGACGTTTTTAGACCCAACCGGTAACCCGGGAAGGCATTTCGGTAATTTTCCATTTTTGGCCTTAATTAATGACGAAAATAGAGAGTTTATATCTTTTGTAAGAGAGATTCCTTGAGGGTTAGAAACCTTGGAGTTACATAGAGGCTAAGGAAGAGAGAAGCAGGAAGGCTTCCAAGGGAGAGAACCACCTAGCCAACACCATCCTCACCAATTCCACCACCAACGCGTAGATTGGGGAACGAGGAATGAAACCATACCCATCATCATCAACGATTCAGACTTACATCTCTGAGGCAAGTATCTAACTTGTTGTTCTTTAGTTGATTACACATCCATGCTAGTGTAGGAATTTATTCTCTCATGTTTTCTTGAAAATAAAATATTATTTGGAAAGTTTTTATTGCAAATTTGGAGTAGAAACCATGTTCGGATGGATATTTGTCATATGTAGTATAGTATCAAAGAAATTGATGCCTAGTAGAGATAGAAATTTGGAAATTTAGTTGAATTATTGAGAAAATTTGATGAACTAGGGTTAAATGTTAACTTCTTGAATCAATCCCCTTTGATTACGAATCTTGCTTATTTTGTGAATGTTCTACGTTAGAAATCGTCTGTATTTGTTTATACGACATTCATGAAGTTTGGTTGGGATTTTGGGACATGTTAATAGAGATTTGAGGATTTAGATTGGATGAAACACGTAGGCAAGAATTGCAGAATCTGGGTCATGTAATACCCCGTATTTTTATGCAATATTAATTTGGGGATTTATTAAATTTAATGTGAGTTATTAATTTAATATAAATCTGGAAATTAATCACTTTATAATTATTAACGTGATGTGAGTTAGTAATTATGGGAAACTTGTTGTTGAATATTACTAATGAGTAAAGTAATACAATATTGGTTCTATTAAATGTTAAGAGTGAATAAAATGATAATTTGGAAATTTGAGTCGGGACGCGCTCGCGTCGCATCGGGACTAAATATTGATGAATAAAAGTGAATAAATTATTTCAAGTGCGTCAAAGTGTCCGGAAGGGTCGAAATAGTCAGAAAAGTGGACCCGGGTGATTAGTTTGGGTCTCGGGGAATTTTTAGGCTTCATTAGTACCCCGGGAGGGCATTTTGGTCATTTTGCATTTTTGGGTAAATAAACCCACGAAAATTATTAAACTAAATCAGCCATTTGGAATAGCCCTTTAGGGTTAGCAAACTCAAAACATTAGAACGGCCATAGGAGAGGGAAGGAGAAATCTTTCCAAGCAAACCAAGTCAAAAAATTCATCCGGTTGCACCGCCACCACCACCAACGTGTAGATCGCGCGACGGGGAACGCAACAACACAAAATTTGTTCACAAATCAGAACGCTAAAAACCCCAGTCAAGTGTTTATCTTGCTTATTTTCATTAATGCATCACTCATGTTAGTCTAGAGATGATTAGGATGAGTTTCATAGAAGAACACCCAAGTTGGAGATAGGAAATTGCATGTAGTAATGATATAAATGGAAATATGGAAATCCCCCTGCATATGTAGAGGTTAAACCATGAATTGATGATGTTTTAGAATAAGAAAATTCTGGAAAAGATTGATTAGAACAACGTTAAAGAAATTCTAGGGTTCTTGAGATTAATATGATTTTTGGCCTATTAATCCATGGTTGTTGATGAAAATTTGCATGTTTTACGTAGGAGATGCATAATATGGGTTTATACTTTTAGTAGTACAAATTTTTGGGGGATTGGGAATGAAAAATCTGGATTTGGATGAGGTTGTGTGATAGAACCCGTAACTGGTTTCCTGCAGAATTCGCCATACCTGCTTGATTGATCGATCGAGCCCCAACGCTCGATCGATCGACCCCTTCTAGCAGACTTATATTTCCCCTTTTTAAATGGTTGAATGAATTCTAAATGAATAATAATCCTTAGACAACCTTATTAAAATATTTTGGGAGATATAGATGACCAGTAGGATTTATTAATGATTAAGAGACCTTTAATGTAAGGCGAGATTTACATTTTGGAGTGTTTATATATAAGGAACGATGGAATTTTGTATTAAAGGGATAGATACGTAAAATAGTTACTACGAAAAATAGATGAATACCTACTGAATTTTACACTTGGGAGAATAGAGTACATGAGTGTTATGTAGTAAGTTGGAATAATCCCTCAAATTAAAGTAAGAGACGAACCGTATAAGTGATAATTAAATAATGAGAAATGAGGATAAATGTTATAATTATGGGTTATGGGATGAACCTAAACTGATATGATAAGAGTAGTATATTTATATGAATGTGTGTATGCATATATTATATACATGTGAAAATCATGCCCGCGCTACTTGTTATCCCTGAGGTTACCGCGCTGGGACGGTCTTATCTCGATGTGCCTTTATGGGGGATATTGACTCGTACCCTAGAAGATAGATATCCTTGGTACAGGCTATCTAATCGATGGTCAGACGGTCCTAAGAGACATGAGGGTATGTACTGACCTCTTAGAGACTTAGAATCTATGCTTCGCCTCAATGTTATTTGTGTATGTGTTAATACAGTTCGAGAGTGACTCCGACGGGGATTGGATAGCAGAGTATGCCTGCACCATAATTTTTATGTGGGGTGCTGTTAGAATATATATATTATACGAGTATTTAATATATATATTAGATTCTGAAATTTGGAACTACCTATTGTGCTATGGTAAGTAAGAAATGAATAATGACTCCAAATTGGAAATACTTCTTTTGAAAAGTACAATATGACACTGGGAAACTTTATTAATAAATAAGGTTAAAATGAGAGCTTTGTTAGTGAATGAAATTTTCCTCTTAAACAATTATATTGTTTAGTTTTAAATCTTACGAGTGACCTAAGATAAGTTAAACCATTGGGAAGTTTAGTGCGATATAAGATAAGATAATCCGTTGGGAAGATTAATGCGATAGGGGTGCACATTAGAAGAGAGGTGAGAATTTCTCAAGAGAGTGCCGCACTAATATGTTATTGCATTGGCCTGTAAACAATTTAATTACTTGCTAAACAAATTTTAAATCATTTACACTATTGGGATCTGACCCGTTTCTATTTTCCTTTCTCTCTTGTATATATATGTATATATTACCGGTTTCCAGCCACAGGGGCGTCTTGCATAGAATCCTTTGGAAGGAACGTGCTGCAGCTTAGGTGGGAGTTACAGGCCTCTTGCTTAGATGACTTCATTTATTTCATTCCACTCCTAGCTTATTTAGTCAGTTGGGCATGTGCCACCCGTTTCCATTATCCAGTTGTTTTATTGGACATTATGATTCATTTATTTCTAGTATTGTCACTTTGGGATTTGTTACTGTCTGGATGTTTTACTTTAATTTTTAAATGTTGGGATTTAGTTGTTGAATGTTTAAATTATTTGGATTATATGTTCCAGGATAATTGTGGTGTGATTCTTTAATATTGAATTATGTAAAGTTTTAAATCATTGGTTGTAAATAGAATTTGGAAAGTAATGTCTAAAATGGTTTTGGCACTTAGCTTAATTAATTAGGGTGTTTAAATTGGAAAAGTTATTTTTACGACAGTGATGCTAAGAATGAACCAACTGTTCACCATGATTTTAATTTAATAAAGGAGTGATACAGGCACAGACCGCGGACCCGTTTTGCCAGGAGCAGATTGTACGACTTTTAGCTGAGGGTGCTGAGTCACATTTTGTTAGTTCTGATGGGGGTTTAAGGTTTAATGGGAGATTGGTGGTTCCAGAAGGAGAAGAATTACGTCATGCAGTGATGACCCAGTCTCACGGGTCCCAATTTGTGGTACATCCTAGAGGAGATAAGATGTAACAGGATATGAGGCGGCAATACTGGTGGAGTGGGATGAAAAAGGACATTGCTGAGTTAGTGTCCAAGTGTTCTACCTTCCAGCTGGTAAAGGTGGACCATCAGAAACCGTCAGGGTTGCTTCAGCCATTGGAAGCACCCACGTGGAAGTGGGAGAGTATTTACATAGATTTTATAACTGGGTTGCCTACATCATAGCGGGGCCACGATTCTATCTAGTTGATTGTAGACCGTTTGAACAAGGTGGCTCATTTTCTTCTGGTACGGACAGACTATACCACGGGTCAGTATGCTCAGTTGTTCATTGCTGAGATTGCCAGATTACATGGGGTGCCCCTGAATATTGTGTCAGATAGAGACAAGATTTTCGTGTCGCGTTTCTGGGAGAGATTTGAGGAGGCTATGGGTACTGAGTTGAGACTGAGTTCAGATTATCACCCACAGACAGATGGACAGACAAAGCTTACTAATCATATGTTGGAGGATATTCTAAGCATGTTTGTTCTTGATTTTGGAGGAGTTTGGGAGCCACATCTTCCACTGGTAGAGTTTGCTTATAATAACTCTTATCAGTTCACGATTGGCATGGCTCCATTCGAGGCTTTGTATGGCAGGACTTGTCCTTCCCTAACTTGTTGGCTCGAGGTAGGGGATAACAAGTTGATAGGACCAGAGGTGATTCAGGAAACCTCTGCGAGGATTGAGATGATTAGGAGTCGCATTCAAGTAGCCCAGGACAGACAGAAAACTACGCCGATGCGAAATGGTTCTTCCAAGAGTTTAATGTGGGGGACCAAGTGTTACTAAGTGTATCTCCTATGAAAGGAGTGATGAGGTTCGGGAAGAAAGGTTAATTGTCCCCGAGGTATGTGAGACCATTTCCCATTATCGAGAGGATTGGGCCGGTAACATACAGATTGGGACTGCCAGAGCATTTACATCGCATTCATGATGTATTCCACATCTCGTCGTTGATACGATATCTTCGGGATGATATGTCCCATACCCACATTGCGATAGAAGAGATAGACTTATAGCCTGACAGCTCTTACAAGGAGAGACCGGTGGCTATCCTGGACCATAGCGAGAGGAGAGTGAGATCGAAGGTAGTTCCACTTGTACGGGTCCAGTGGCAGCATCATAATGTGGAGGAATCCACTTGGGAGCGTGAGGCAGATATGCGCGAGAGATACCCAGATTTATTCTTACCAGGTATGCCTTATTTTTTGAATTTCGGGACGAAATTCTGTTATTAAAGGGAAAGTATGTAATACCCCATATTTTTATGCAATATTAATTTGGGGATTTATTAAATTTAATGTGAGTTATTAATTTAATATAAATCCGAAAATTAATCACTTTATAATTATTAACGTGATGTTAGTTAGTAATTATGGGAAACTTATTGTTGAATATTACTAATGAGTAAAGTAATATAATATTGGTTCTATTAAATGTTAAGAGTGAATAATATGATAATTATGGAAATTTAAGTCGGGACGCGCCCGTGTCGCGTCGGGACTAAATATTGATGAATAAAAGTGAATAAATTATAAGTCACCCATATGGTCATGTCGAGTGCGTCAAAGTGTCCGAAAGGGTCGAAATAGTCAGAAAAGTGTACCCGGGGGTTTAGTTTGGGTCTCGGGGCGTTTTTAGGCTTAATTAGTACCCCGAGAGGGAATTTTGGTCATTTTGCATTTTTGGGTAATTAAACCCACGAAAATTATTAAACTATATCAGCCATTTGGAATAGCCCTTTAGGGTTAGCAAAATCAAAACATTAGAACGGCCATAGGAGAGGGAAGGAGAAACCTTTCCAAGCAAACCAAGTCCAAAAATCCATCCGGTTGCACCGCCACCACCAACAACGCGTAGATCGCGCGACGGGGAACGCAACAACACCAAATTCGTTCACAAATCAGAGCGCTGAAAATCCTAGGCAACTGTTTATCTTGATTATTTTCATTAATGCATCACTCATGTTAGTCTAGGGATGATTAGGATGAGTTTCATGGAAGAAAACCCAAGTTGGAGATAGGAAATTGCATGTAGTAATGATATAAATGGAAATCTGGAAATCCCCCTGCTTATTTAGAGGTTAAACCACGAATTGATGATGTTTTAGAAGAAGAAAATTCTGGAAAAGATTGATTAGAACAAGGTTAAAGAAATTCTAGGGTTCTTGAGATTAATATGAGTTTTTGGCCTATTAATCCATGTTTGTTGATGAAAATTTGCATACTTTACGTAGGAGATGCATAATATGGGTTTATACTATTAGTAGTACAAAATTTTGGGCGATTGGGAATGAAAAATCTGGATTTGGATGAGGTTGTGTGATAGAACCTGTAACTGGTTTCCTGCAGAATTCGCCATACTTGCTTGATCGATCGATCGAGCAAAGAGTTTCGATCGATCGAAGGTTCGATCGATCGACCCCTTCTGGAAGACTTATATTTACTCTTTTTAAATAGTTGAATGAATTCTAAATGAATAATAATCCTTAGACAACCTTATTAAAATATTTTGGGAGATATAGATGACCAGTAGGATTTATTAATGATTAAGAGACCTTTAATGTAAGGCGGGATTTACATTTTGGAGTCTTTATATATAAGGGACGATGGAATTTTGCATTAAAGGGATAGATACGTAAAGTAGTTACTACGAAAAATAAATAAATACCTACTGAATTCTACACTTGGAAGAATAGAGTCCATGAGTGTTACGTATTAAGTTGGAATAATCCCTCAAATTAAAGTAAGAGACGAACTGTATAAGTGATAATTAAATAATGAGAAATGAGGATAAATGTTATAATTATTGATTATGGGATGAACCTAAATTGATATGATAAGAGTAGTACATTTATATGACTGTGTGTATGCATATATTATATACATGTGAAAATCATGTCCACGCTACTTGCTATCCCTGAGGTTATCGCGCTGGGACGGTCTTATCTCGATGTGCCTTTATGGGGGATATTGACTCGTACCCTAGAAGATAGATATCCTTGGTATAGGCTATCTGATCGATGGTCAGACGGTCCTAAGAGACGTGAGGGTGTGTACTGACCTCTTAGTGACTTGGAATCTATGATTCGCCTCAATATTGTTTGTGTATGTGTTAATACAGTTCGAGAGTGATTTCGAACTTGTATTTCCTTTAGTACGAGTGATACAGGGATTGGATAGCACAGTATGCCCACACCATAATTTCTATGTGGGGTGCTGTCAGAATATATATATATATATATATTATACGAGTATTTAATATATATATTAGATTCTAAAATTTGGAACTGCCTACTGTGCTATGGTAAGTAAGAAATGAATAATGACTCCAAATTGGAAATACTTGTTTGGAAAAGTATAATATGACACTGGGAAACTTTATTAATAAATAAGGTTAAAATGAGAGCTTTGTTAGTGAATGAAATTTTCCTCTTAAACAATTATACTGTTTAGTTTTAAATCTTATGAGTGACCTAAGATAAGTTAACCCATTGGGAAGTTTAGTGCGATATAAGATAAGATAATCCGTTGGGAAGATTAACGCGATAGGCGTGCACATTAGAAGAGAGGTGAGAATTTCTCAAGAGAGTTCCGCACTAATATGTTGTTGCATTGGCCTGTAAACAATTTAAATACTTGCTAAACAAATTTTAAATCATTTACACTATCGGGATCTGACTCGTTTTTATTTTCCTTTCTCTTTTATATATATATGTATATATTACAGGTGCCCAGCCACAGGGGTGTCTTGCATAGGATCCTTGGGAAGGAACGTGTTGCAGCTTAGGTGGGAGTTGCAGGCCTCTTGCTTAGAAGACTTCATTTATTTGATTCCACTCCTAGCTTATTTATTCAGTTGGGCATGTGTCGCCCGTTTCCATTATCAAGTTGTTTTATTGGACATTATGATTCATTTATTTCTAGTATTATCACTTTGGGATTTATTACTGTCTGGATGTTTTTCTTTAGGTTTTAAATGTTGTGATTTTGTTGTTGAATGTTTAAATTATTTGGATTATATGTTCCAGGATAATTGTGGTGTAATTCTTTAATATTGAATTATGTAAAGTTTTAAATCATTGGTTATAAATAGAATTTGGAAAGTAATGTCTAAAATGGTTTTGACACTTAGCTTAATTGATTAGGGTGTTTAAATTGGAAAAGTTATTTTTACGACAGTGATGCTAAGAATGAACCAATAGTTCACCTTGATTTTAATTTAATAAAGGAGTGATCGTCCGGTATTTAATTAGGCGGGGTGTCACAGGTCAACACCTGCTTGGTTGATCAATCGACTCAAGAATTGCAATCGATCAACTATGTCGATCGATCGGCCTTATTTATCGATCGATCGACCCCTCTTTGAAAATGAAATGTCTTCCCCTTTTTATGTTAATCCAACCCCAGTGTATAAATACATTTGGACATAATTTAAATATCTTAATAGGACATGAGAAGGACCAGTAGGGTATAAATAGGGTCCGGGTAAGACGAGTTTATATGAGATTTAACCGTGGGGTTTTGGAAATATAAATTTAGTGGAAAATCATATGTGCGTTATATTATGTCTTGTGAAAATTAAGAAAGACTTTGACCAGTAGAGTAGTGACGGTGCACCTACCAATTTTATTTTTATTGAGAGGAATCACTTCGATAGTCGAGAAGTACTTAAGGATTTGCAATATTAAGAGAATAAAAAGAGTGACATACTTATACGTAGAGCTCGAGTGTTATATGTTATGCATGGATAAAATATGTTTGGGGCCATGGGCGTACCTAGCTGATTAATGTAAATATGTATAAGAACGAATGTATATATATTATTTGAATATCTGTGTTTAATCATACCCGCGCTACTTGCTATTACGATGGTTTTCGCGCCGAGATAGTCTTATTCTGATCTGGCCTTTATGGGGGATATTGGCTCGTACCCTAGAACATAGGATCCTTGGTACAGGCTATCCGAGTGATAGTAAGAAGGTCCTAAGAGATGTGAGGGTATGTGCTGACCTCTTAGCGACTTGGAACTATGCTTCGCCTCCATTTTCTGTGTATTGTGTTATTACATTTCGAGAGTGATTATAAACTAGTATTTCCCTTTATACGAGAGATACGAGGACTTTATAGGAGATTATGCCAGCACCATAGATTTTATATTGGGTGTCGATTAGTATATGTATATTGTATGAGTGATTAATGTGTATACAGATACCTGGAATTCTTCGACTGTGTGTGTAAGTCGATAAATATTTAATAAATGTTCCTAATCATAGTAAATGCTTGAGATTTGATAGCATTATTGAAATGTACATAATTGAGTTAAAGAATCCTAAATAAGATTTTATTTTGGTAAATTATAGACCCACGGTCTCGGGTACCAGAATCTATGGGGGGAGATTAGGGTTAGACTTATGAGTCATTTTTGTAGTACGATAGGCGTGCACCCTAGATAAGAGGTGAGAATTATCAAGAGAGCGTCGAGTACTAATATGTATGTAATATCAACTATTAAGCATTTTAAATACTTGCTAAACTATTTTAAAGTTGTTTTACACTCGGGCTCTGACCCGTTTCCTATCATCTTTTCCCTCTCTTGTATATATGTATATGTATTACAGGTGCCCAGCCACAGGGGCGTCAGGATTGGATCTTTGGACTGTTTACGTGCTGCAAATAATGTGGGAGTTGAAGGTCTTTGTAGTAGACGACTTCATCCTTGTCTTCTCAGTCTTTAATTTAGTTCTCCTTAGATAGGGCAGGGATCGTCCATTTCAAGTTTTATCTAGTTCAGAGAGATTTTACTTTTGAATTATTTCAGTATTGTGTTGTAGTTGGGATTACTTGTGATCATAACTTTGTCCTGCGATTTGGAATATTTTATTTGGATTGATTTATCTAGCATGTTCTTTCATTTGAGTGGTTTGGTTTTAATACTATCAATTGTATTCATGAAAATGGTTTTGTAATTAATAATAACAATCGTATTTGATTTATAAGATTAAATGTTTTGACACTTATCTTAATTATGTATTAGGTGATTAATAAAGAATTTTTTTTTTTGACATTGATGATAAGAATGAACCAATCGGACACTTTGATTTAATTTAATAAAGGATTGATCACCCAGAATTGAATTAGGCGAGGTGTCACTAGTCGTATCAGAGCATCAGGTTCTAGTGTCCTCAGGATCTGTGTGGCTTATTATGCTTCTAGCATTGCTTTGTTTGATATAAAGCCCTATTTTAGGATTATTGATTTCTATGGGGAGACTACATTCTCCTGTAATAATGTATGTATATTAGTGAATCTTATTTGCGTTCGGGTGCGTTCGAACAATGACGTATGGTAGGCAAGGGTCGTTGGGAGGACAGTAGGACGCAGGGCTGAGTTGAGGTTGTAGAGTATATTAGAGGATGATGACCATAGTCGAGGTCACCCCTATTATGGCACGAGAGGCCATGACTGTAAAGATGGCTAGGGCAAAGCAGATGATTTCCAAGTGCTGCTATAATCGAAAGTGGTGCCAAATCAGACTCACCCAATGTCGTATGACTGGGAGATAGTCAAACAAAACATTGAGGAGAGCCATCAGTAGAATATCTAGAAATGCAGGAATTGTGCGTGTTAACCAATGAATACAATATATCCAAAGGCGCAGGCATATGGCGAAGTGTGGTTAACTGAAAGTGAAAATTTGGGGTAAATTTTTCTTGACTCGTCCAAGCAAAGTTATATTGGTGGGATTCAACAACCACATTTAGAAGAGGAATGTTGTTTTAATGGAAGGATCTTAGGTATGGTTTAATCGCAAGTTCCTTGATCAGATGTTCAGGTTAAGATGTGAATGTTGTTCTGAACTCATCACAGGAGGGCCGGACAGAGGTCCATGTGTGAAAATGAATTTAATTATTTAGCGAGTCTCATGCCGGAAGAAATAGATACAGAAGGGGAAGAGGATCTCAAGAGGGAAATCGTCTCGTAAGAAACGTTGACAACACTTAAAGAGAATTCTAATGGACAGTTGATCCATATGGTGGCAAGGTCACGCATTGTTCATAAATATTTTAACGCTTCTTTGGGGAGGGAGCTAAAGGAATCGAAAGATTTTGTTAGGGAGTAAGACTGGGTGAAAACAAGTTAGTGAAACTCCATAACGGGGAAACCCAAATGGGTACCTACTTAAATGATTTGGGTAACCGAATCCTTACCAAGTGATGGCGACTAAGGTTTGTCGAAGCTAGTAGTGTGTTCCTTAAGTCCAGCAAAGTGAACAACGGGGGTAGCCATCATGAATCGAGCCTAACAAAGTTCGAGAGAAGAACAACCCTAAAATGGTCAGTATGACCAGTGGTAAGTGGATTATGCATAGAAGTACTTTGTGGAGAGTGAAACCACATGCGTTAATTTTCTCGAAGTGAGTAGAGAGGACAAGAATATGGTGCCTAGTAAAGGGAAACGATTAAAGTAGTTTTTGTTTTGATCTGGACTGGTGTGTTACGTCCGAAAACCATTTGAGCATCCAATGCAATTAGCAAGGTAGATGTATGAGTTTTATCCTCGTAGGATGAGGCGTGTTTTATGTGACACAAGCGAGTCACTACATTTTGTTTATTGCTATATTCGCATGTGAGACAAGTTTAGTGCGTATATCTATAAAGTTATTATTATGTGAATATTTATCCTAGTGTAGCGGGATTTTCCTTAGTGTTATCCGTGGAAGATGAATGGGTGTATCAATAGCATTATATAATTTATTGAGATTACTCATCTTAGTGATGCGTTATAAGGGTATGATATTATCATGATTATAGTTTTATAAGTCATGGTTAGAACGATAGTGGACAGTGACTGCAAGGCTATCGGGGTTGCTGCCCTAGTGCAGGATGTTTTGTTCTGGCGAAGCCTCACATGTGAGAGGGTCGGGCTCGAATTTATATTATATATTATAGAGACTTCAAAGGGTATAGTGGTATTGAAATGTTTATTCTCGGGGTGTGTAGGGACTTTGTTGTTATGATTTAGTGTGTATTAGGCTTACCGTTGAGTAGAAAGATTTAACTCATTATTATATTTAGCGCTTAGGACTTAGTGACCGGAAGAGCGCATTGTTATATTTATTATTTAGAAATGTGGGAGTTAAGACTTATATTCATATGTTTCAAAATAGTATTTATAGAGTCCCCATTGTATGTCTACGGTGTTTATAGAATGTGGTTATCACCAATACTGAGAGATAATGCAATTGAATGATCGTATGCCCTAATCTTTTGGGTGATATACACTATTAGACAGTATGCCCTAATCTTTCTTTGAAAAGAATAATCGTGCCGGTAAGTGGTCCTTCCCGGTATTGTTCTGAACTAGAATGAGATCAGTGAACCCCACCTTTAATACAGGATTTCAAGAAACAGTGGGGATGACATTTCGTTTTGAGCAGGTTGCATCACCTATAGCCCGAGGAGTAGGCGAGGGGTGATAAACGACTAGTAGAGCGGTACGAGTGTAATTTTGGACTCATTGTGGTCATTGCATATCCGCAACTATTATATTTAGTAAGTGAGGCATATTACGATAATTGGGAGAAAATATTACCTAATGGTAATGTAGTGTGTAAACACTCGTACCTATTTATTGTGGACAAACTGCTTATTGAAATTTTATGTGAAAAAACCTGAACTATTCTCCCTCTGGTTCTTTAGAGTGAGTGGGTAATCAAAATTTTTGATCGGTCGAGTTAGAGTCTGATGACTATGGTGGAATTACCACGGATATTTTAGGTGGCTTTTGACTATCGTAAGAGTTACATCGCAAAAAATTGACATTCGAATAACTGACAAGAGTGGTCAAATGTTAGCATGATTTCTCTCAAAATGGGAGTTTTGTGATAGATAAATACGAGTAGTTGACACGTAGTGAGGTGCACCCTCCTAATGATATTGAAATATGAAAGTCAATGATGTATAGGCTCATCTTATGAGAATGTTGTCGGATAGGAGCACAATGTGAAGTGATGTTAATGAGAGTGTTAAACAAGCTTGTTGTGAGGCAGGGGCTATAGTGATTGAGCACCTTACTATGAAGATAGTTTGCACACTGATATGATATCCAAAATTGTTTTACCAGGTAGGCCTTATTTTCCGAATTTCAGGACGAAAATTCGTTATTAGGGGGGAAGTATGTAATACCCCGTATTTTTATGGTCTTTAATTATGGGATAAATTAATTTTATATTCATCTGGATTTTTTACTAGCGTGATGAGAGTTAGTAATTATTATTAATAATTATGTTGAATATTACTAAATGAGTAAAGTAATATATGAAATTAAGTTTATTAAAATTGTCGCGAATGAATAACACGAAAATTGTAGAAATTAAGTCGGGATGCGCATGTGTTATGTTGGGACTAAATTAATGGAATAAAAATGAATTAACTATAAGTCGCCTGCATGATAATTTCGAGTGCACCAATGTGTCCAAAAGAGTCGAGATAGTCAGAAGTGTACCCGGGGGTTTAGTCTCGGTCTCGGGACATTTTTACTCCCAACTGGTAACCCGAGGGGTAATTTTGTAATTCTCCATTTTTGGCCTTAATTAATGACAAAAATAGAGAGTTCATATTTGTGGGAAGAGAGAGTCCTCTAGGGTTAGAAACTTTATAGTTACATAGAGGCTAAGGAAGAGAGAAGAGGGAAGGCTTCCAAGGGAGAGAACCACCTAGCAAACACCATCCTCACCAATTCCACCACCAATGCATAGATCAGGGAACGAGGAACGAAACCATACACATCATCATCAACGATTCATACTTCCATCTCTGAAGCAAGTATCTAACTTTTTGTTCTTTAGTTGATATCACATTCATGCTAGTGTAGGAATTTATTCTCTCATGTTTTATTGAAAATAAAATGTTGTTTGGGAAGTTTTTATTGCAAATTTGGAGTAGAAACCATGTTAGGATGGATATCTGTCATATGTAGTATAGTATCCACGAAATTGATGCCCATTAGAGATATAAATCTGGAAATTTAAATGAATTCTTAAGAAAAATCGACAAACAAGGGTTAAATGTTAACTTCTTGAATTAATCCCCTTTGATGACGATTTTGTTATTTTGTGAAAGTTTTATGTTAGAAATCTTCTATATTGGTTTATACAACATTCATGAGGTTTGGTTGGGATTTTGGGACATGTTAATGGAGATTTGAGTATTTGTATTAGATGAACCCCATCGGCTAGAATTGCAGAACCTGGGCCAACACCATCTTGATCGATCGAACGACTCAAGAATGTCGATCGATCGACTGTGTCGATCGATCAGTCGACCCCTCTATGAAAATGAAACTTCTTCCCCTCTTTATGTTAATACAACCCCAATGCGTAAAGACCTTTGGACATAATTTAAATATCTTAATGGGACATGAGAAGGACCAGTAGGGTAGTTTATCTGATATTTAATCGTGGGATTTTGGGAATATAAATTTAGTGGCAAATTGTGCGTATGGTATAGTATCTCTTGTGAAAATAAGAAAGACTTATACCAGTAGATTAGTGAGGGTGCACCTACTGATTTTTTATTTATCGAGAGGATACAGTTCGAGAGTCGAGAAGTACTTAAGTATTTGCAATAATTAAGAGAATACAAAGAGTGACTTACTTATACGTAGAGCTCGAGCGTTATATGTTACGCATGGCTAGAATATGTTATGGGTCGTGGGAGTACCTAGATGATTAATGTAAATATATATATATAAGTGAATGTATATATATAATTTGAATATCAGTGTTTAATCATACCCGCGCTACTTGATATCACGGAAGTTTTCATGTCGAAACAGTCTTATTCTGATGTGACCTTTTTGGGTGGATATTGACTCATACCCTAGAACATAGGATCCTTGGTACAGGCTATTCGAGTGATAGTCATATGGTCCTAAGAGATGCGAGGGTATGTGCTAACCTCTTAGTGATTTGGAACTATGGTTCGCCTCCATTTTGTGTGTATTGTGTTAATACAGTTCGAGAATGATTCCAAACTAGTATTTCTCTTTGTACGAGAGATACGGGACTTGATAGCAGAGTATGCCAGCACCACAGATTTTATGTGTGGTGCCGATTAGTATATGTATATTATAAGAGTAATTAATGTGTATACAGATACCTGGAATTCTTCTACTGTGTGTGTAAGTAGATAAATATTGAATAAAATCTCGTAATCAAAGTAAATGCTTGATATTTCTTAGCATTATTAAGATGTACATAATTGAATTAAATAATCCTTAATAAGATGTTATTTTGGTAAATCATAGACACAGGGTCTCACGAATCCGAATCTATGGGGGGAGATCTGGGTTAGACTTATGAGTCATTTTAGTAGTACGATAGGCGTGCACCCTAGATGAGAGGTGATAATTCTCAAGAGAGTGTCGAGTACTAACATGTATGTAATATCAATTGGTAAGCATTTTAAATACTTGCTAAATAATTTTAAAGTTATTTTAAACTCGGGCTCTGATCCGTTTCATGTTATCGTTTCCCTCTTTTGTATATATATATATATATATATATATATGTATGTATTACAGGTGCCCAGCCACAGGGGCGTCAGGCTTTGATCTTTGGACTGTTTACGTGCTGTAAATAATGTGGTAGTTGAAAGTCTTTGTAGTAGACGACTTCATCCTTGTCTTCTCAGTCTTTCATTTAGTTCTCCTTAGATAGGGCATGTGTCGCCCATTTCCAGTTTTATCCAGTTCAGAGAGATTTGTACTTTTGAATTATTTCAATATTTTGTTGTAGTTGGGATTACTTGTGATTATCACTTTGTCCTGTGATTTGGAATAATTTATTTGGAGTGATTTATCTAGAATGTTCTTTCATTTGGATGGTTTGTTTTTAATATTATCAATTGTATTCGTGAAAATGGTTTCGTAATTAATAATAACAATCGGACTTAATTTATAAGATTAAATGTTTTGACACTTAGCTTAATTATTTATTAGGTGATTAATAAAGAAACTTGTTTTTCGACAGTGATGCCAAAATTGAACCAACCGGACACTTTGAGTTAATTTAATAAAGGACTGATCACCCAGTATTTAATTAGGCGGGGTGTCAAAGTGTTGTGTCGAAATTGGGGATATCGATTGACCCGAGCAAATTTTCGGCAGTGAGAGAGTGGGGACAGCCCACGACACCGACAAAGGTGTGTAGTTTCTTGGGGTTAGCTGGGTACTACAGGCATTTCATTCGAGGATTTTTGAAGATAGAGGGTCCGTTGATGAATCTGACTTGCAAGGGAGTACTGTATGTATGGGATGACGATTTTCAATTTTCTTTTCATGAGCTGAAAGATAAGATGACTTCGACGCCAGTTCTTACTTTGCCTAGGTCAAGAGTGGAGTACCTGGTGTATACTCACGTCTCCTTACAGGGACTCGGTGCAGTACTTCAACAGGAGGAGAAGGCTATATATTTTACCTCTCGCAATCTTAAGCCTCAAGAAAGGAATTACCCCACCCACAAAATGAATTATTGGGGGAGAAGTTTCTCTTGTTCACAGACCACAAGTCGCTACAATACGTGTTCACTCAGTGAGAGTTAAACATGAATAAGTGCAGGTGGCTGGAGTTTGTGAAAGACTACTAGTTCGAGATACAGTACCATTCGAGGAAGACTAACATGGTTGCTAATGCGTTAAGACGTACACCGGTATGTAATGTAGCGAAAGTATGGATAGCGAAGTGGAAAGAGTTGGGACACCAGGACACGGTAGCCCGTTCCTTTATATCTGTTATGTCAGTCACACACGATATTCTTACAAGGGTGATATAGGCATAAGAAACGGATACTTTTTGTTACGATCAGATTGTACAGCTCTTAGCTGAGGGTGTTGAATCCTATTCAATGAGTTCTGATGGGGGTTTGAGGTTTAATGGGATATTAATGGTCCCGGGGGGAAATGATTTATGTCATGCAGTGATGACGTAGTCTCATAGGTCTAGATTTATGGTACATCCCGGAGGGGATAAAATGTACCAGGATATGAGGCGGCAGTACTGGTGGAGTGGGATAAAGAAGGACATTAAAGAGTTCGTGCCTGAGTGTGTCACCTGTCAGATGGTAAAGGTGGACAACCAGAGACCACCAGGGTTACTTCAACCATTGAAGATACCTATGTGGAAATGGGAGAGCATTTTCACGGACTTCATTACTAGGTTTCCTACATCACTGCGGGGTCACGATTCCATATGGATTATAGTGGATCGGTTGACCAAGTTAGCTCATTTTTTACTGGTACGGACAGACTACACCACAGTCCAGTATGCACAGTTATTTATTACCGATATAGTTAGGATACATGGGGTACCCCTGGATATCGTGTTTGGTAGAGACAAGAATTATGTGTCGTGCTTCTAGGAGAGCTTTTAGGAGGCCATGGGTACAAAGTTGAGATTGAGTTCAGCTTATCACCCACACACGGATGGACAGACAGAGAGTACCAATCATATGATAGAGGATATTCTACGCATGTGTGTCCTTGATTTTCGAGGAGGTTGGGAGCTGTATCTTCCACTAGTGGAGTTCTCTTATAATAACTCCTATCAGTTCACGATCGGCATGTCCCCATTTGAGGCGTTATACGGAAGGCATTGTCGTTCTCCCAATTATTGTCTAGAGGTGAGGGACAATATGTTTCACAGACCAGAGGTGATTCATGAGACTTCATCTAGGATTGATATTATCAGAAGTCGGATTCGGGTAGCCCAGGACTGGTAGAAAAGCTACACCGATGCAAAGTGCTCCTTTCGATAGTTTAGCATGGGGGACCAAGTAATACTGCTTGTGTCTCCTATGAAACGAGTAATGAGATTCGGGAAGAAGGGTAAATTGGCTCCAAGATACGTAGGACCATTTCCCATTATCAAGAGGATAGGTCCGGTGGTATACAGATTGGGGTTTCTATAGCATTTGCACTTTTCGCAATGTATTCAACATAATGTCATTAAGACGATATCTTCGAGATGATATGGCCAACACCCACGTCGCGATAGAGAAGATTGACTTGCAGCCCGACAGTTCTTATGAGGAGACACCAGTGGCTATTCTAAACCATAGCGAGAGGAAATCGAGTTCTAAGTTAGATCCATTTGTATGGGTTCAGTGGGAGCATCATAATGTGGAAGAGTCCACTTGCGAGGGAGATATGCGCGAAAAATGTCCAAATCTATTCTTACGAGGTATGCCTTATTTTCTGAACATTGGGACGAAATTCCTTTATTAGGGGGGAGTATGTAAGACCCTCTATTTTTATATCTTTCAAATTGGGGATTTATTAAATGTAATTGAGATAAATTAATTTAATATTAATTCGAAAATTTATTTAAATATTTACTAGCATGACAAGATTTAGTAATTATTGGGAATTTTTTTAATATTACTTAATGAGTTAAGTAATATATAGAATTGAATTTATTAAAATTGTCACGAGTGAATAATATGACAATTGTGGAAATTAAGTCGGGATGTGCCTGCGTCATGTCGGAACTATATTATTATTATTATAAAAAGTGAATAAATTATAAGTCTCCCGTATGGTCATTTCGAGTGCGCCAACGTGTCTAGAAGGATTTCGATTGTCAGAAAAGTGTACCCGGGGGTTTATTTTGGGTCTCAGAGTATTTTTAAGCCTAATGGCATCCCGGGACTGTATTATAGTCATTCTGTATTTTTGGGTAATTAAACCCACGAATTTCCCTAAGTTATATCAGCTATTAGAGTTAAGTTTTTGGGTTATCAATCACAGAAACATAGAATGGCCATTATAGACGAAAGGTAGAGAGTTTTTCAAGGTTTGATCACAAACCATAACACTTTTTTCAAGAATAAAACCACCGGTGCATAGATCGTAAGATGAGGAACGCAGCCACATCTTCATCACCAACAGATCAGACCTTTGATTCCCAGGCAAGTATCTATATTACTATTTTTCTAGTTCATATTTCACCCATGTTAGAAAAGGATCAATAAATATATGTTTTATTGAAGAATTTCATGAATTAGGAAATTTAAATCACATGGTTTAGGAAAAATACATGTAATCAGGAAGCCTTGTCATATGTATAGGATTACCCACGAAATTATAATGGTTTAGAAGAAAGAAATTTGGAAAAAGAGTTAGAATGTTGGCAATTATGATGAAACTAAGGTTCTTGATAAATATTATGAATTGGTCCTTTAATCCAATGTCTTTGATGAATTAGTACATGCTTTACGTAGGAAATCATGTAGGTAGATTTATTAAACCAGTGGTATACTTGTTTAGGAGTTTGGGAATCATTAATGGTTTTTTGGAGGAAATTCTTGGATGAAACCTGTAGGTTAAATTAACAGATTCTAGACAAGAACTTCTCGATCAATCGATCGACTCAAGAATGTCGATCGACTGAATGATCGATCGATCGACCCCTTCTGAAAATTGCAAGTTTTTCCTCTTTTTGTTTAACTCGGATAAAATGCATAGGACCTTTGAATATTATTCAAAGAGCATAATGGGTCATTAATAGGACCAGTAAGGTCTAAGTAGATTTCGTTGAATGTACTTTCATATGGGATGTAACCGTTGGTTAACGTGGGTTTGACACATTTTGGAAATCATGCATACGTTAACTAAGGAATTGGGAGATTCGTGAATGACTTAGAACAGTATGTTAGAGAGGGTGTACCTACTGAATTGACCTTTAGGAAGAGAGAATACTTCGAGGGACGATGAATAATTACGAAATGATTACAATTGAGAATAAAATGAGATGGGTTCTTTATGCGTAAAGATTAGGTAAAATTGTAGTACTTACGGTTAAAATATTATTATGGGTCATGGGCGAACCTAATTGGGAAATGATAATATTTATATATATGACTGAGTACATGTGTATATATCTGTATTTTATTTGTGTATAATCATACCCGCGCTAATTGCTATCATGGAGGTTACTGCGCCGGGACACTCTTATCTCGATGGGACCTTTATGGGGGATATTGACTTGTACCCTGGAACATAGGATTCCTTGGTACATGCTATCTGAGAATGATAGTCATATGGTACTAAGATACGCGAGGGGTATGTGCTGACCTCTTAGTGACTTGGAACTATGCTTCGCCTCCATTTTGTATGTATTATGTTAATACAATTAGAGAGTGATTCCAAACTAGTATTTCCCTTAGTACGAGAGAAACGGGGACTTGATAACAGAGTATGCTAGCACCATAAATTTTATGTGGGTTGCTGATAGAATATATATTATATGAGTGATTAATATATATACATATATATGCAATTCTTCTACTGCGAGTGTAAGTAGATAAATATTTAATAAATGCTCCAAAATTATAGTAAGTGTTCGATAACTTTATAAGAGTATTGAGAAATACATATGTAATGTAAAATAGCATTAGGAGAATAATCTCTAAATAAAATCATAGTCTTGTTACTTCTCGAAATAAAACCTATGGGAGATGAGTTAGATAGATTTTTGAGGCATTTAGTAGTATGGTAGGCGTGCACACTAGAGGAGTGGTGAGAATTCTCAAGAGAGTCTCGCGTACTAACATGGTTGTTATATTAGCAGGTAAGCATTTTAAATACTTGCAAAACAATTTTTATAATTGTTTTACACTAGGACTCTGACCCGTTTCCTGTCATTTTTCTCTCTCTTGTATATATATGTATGTACTATAGGTGCCCAGCCACCAGGGCATCAGGCGTAGGTTCTTTGGATTGGACGTGATGCAACTTATGTGGGAGTTTCAGGCATTTTCTCTATACGACATCTTCCTTGATTCATATCTTGCTTTAATACTTCATATCTAGGGCATGTGTCGCCCGATTTCCTATTTCAGTTTAGACTTATTAGAGATTTTGTATTTATTTATGTTTCAGTATTCAGTACTTAATGGGAGTTAATTCTTGCCATTATCACTTCACTTTTGGTTATTTGACTTGGTTTGATTAATCTAGTTAGTTTAATTCTTTTAGGTTGATTGTCATCCTTAGAATTTATATGATTCTTAAACTAATTTACATTTAAAAAGGTTTTTCATGTTGGAATTTAATGAATGGAATAAGAATTCAAAATTGTTTTGACACTTAGCGTAATTATTTAGGGTGTTTAAATTGGAAATATTTATTTTGCGATAGTGATGCTAAGAATGAACCAACCGTTCACCTTTATTTTAATTTAATAAAGGACTGACCACCCAGTATTTAATTAGGCGGGGTGTCACACCTACTCCCCGACATATAAAGAATATCAATGACCCATATCCCAATGGTGAGTCTACACTAGTAACAGTGCTATCTGTTGTGTCTAATAACCCCATGGCGCATGCAAATCTAGTGGCAAAGAAACTATGTGAAGCCCCCGTGTTAAATAATATCTGCCCCAAAGTCCCCTAGAAAGAAAATATACCCTCAACTGTGGATGGAGCCTGATGAACTGGGGGCTAATGGACGTTGTAGACATGCCCATATTGTAATTGTCCCTGCTGATCTGAAACTGTTGGAATGGATGGCAAAGTCGGTACCTGGGGTGGTGCTGAGAGTGAGGCTGGAAATAATGGTAGTTGGGGATCCTAATGAGCGCCCTGCTGCTCTTGCTGTGGTGGGCAATAATCCCGACGCTTGTGGCCAGTGTTGCCACAAGTAAAGCACCTCCCTGTAAAGTTCCTTCCCCTTTGCTCCTGCTTTCCTTGGGCCTGATGGCCATTAACACCCTCCCATGGTCCTACTGGCCCTACTGGAAACGTTGTTGACCCTACTAGCTTGGCAGACCAGGTTGACCCTGATGGCCCTACCTATAGCCTCGTCGCCCCTATCTGAAGTCTCCAGAATGGAATCTCTTAGTAGGGTCCCCCTGATGGGAACTCTACTCACCCTGACGGACTTTCCTCTGAGATACTAGTGCCCCACTGACACTCTACTACCTCCTGTCCCGCCTTGTTGGCTGGAATTCCTGACTCATTTGTTGGTGGTCCTGGCAATGTAGTAGGGCAGCATTAACCACATCAGAATAAGTTTCCAATGAAAGGTTCCCTAACAGATGTTGGTGAATCCCCCAAGTCAATCCATTTATAAACCTCTAGATCTTCTTCTCCTCCGTCGTTATCTCATCTGACACTATATTCTGATGATCGGTAAACTCTTCCACATATTTTGCAATTTTCTTCCCTTCCTATTTGAGGTTCAATAACTTTTTCTTCATCTTGGTCTGCACGGTGGAAGGGAAGTACTTGCAGTTAAATCGCACCCAGAACTCTCGAATAGTCAATCCATCTCTCTCCTCTGTAGTGGTAATGGAATCCCACCACTGTAGCGCTGCTCCCACCAACTTAAAGGTAGCTAAAATCTACTTTTGCACCTCCGTGCACTCATACATCCTCAGGTGTCTTTGTATATCCTTCTTCCATTAGCTCGCCTTTACTATATTTGAACTCGCTGCGAACTCTGGAGGATGTACCTTCTGGAAGGCATCTCTGACATGCTCACAAGCATAAGGGAAAGTGTGGGATGGTGATGGAGCCATTTTTTGTGCTTGAGGTGGATCTTGCTATACCACGTCTAATGTTGCATTCACCTCCTATGCTAAAATAGCGGAAACATCTGCAGCATTCATCGTGCCCTGGACCAGAACTAGTTGAAACTCGGGTTGGGCATCCCTATTGGCTCGATGTACACGTCTGGGAGGCACCTGAAATGAGAGAGAAGCTTTATAAGTCCATAGTAAATATCTCAAATAGCTGAAGGCGTAAAATGTGCAATTAATGGATACAAAAGTCCTAAATCACTACAAAAAAAATAGTTTTTGAGACAGTGGCTTAACAGTCCCAAAATAGGGTTTATCCGTCTCAAATAATTTTTGGGACGGTATTTGGGACGGTCAGGGGGGTCTTTTTGATAGGAGGTTATAAATACTTTTTGTGACGCCATAGCTGTCTCGAAAGAGGTTTTTGAGACGGGAACAAATCCATCTCAAAAACGCATCATTTTATATGACCCTTTTGAGACGACAAATGCTTTTGAGATGGGAATTCATCCGTCTCAAAAGGTTATTATTTTACAAGACCTTTTTGAGACGACAAGAAATCCGTCTTTAATATATTATTGGGATAGTTTTAACCATCCCAAAAGAGGTGAAGAGATCTTAAAATTTTTGCGCCAATACATTAGGGAGAATAAAATCTATCAATAAGTTTAATATATAATTGAATTACAGTTGAGACAATTTATTAACGCGTCACAAAATAATCAAAAAATATAATACATAAGATGATTTTCAACCAACACAATGCATCATTTTCATTTAACAATGATTAGAGTTTTTACAAGCATCTCTAAATATTCATCAAAACAAAAACTATAACAATCAGTTCAAATAGTCGACTTGACAAAAAAATACATTAAATTCTTATACGCCAAAACACCGAATACTTTTATCAAAGTAATCCCACAATCTTAATGTGTAAGACCTCCAAAATCACTGATTAGCATTGTATGTTCAACAAAACTTGACACCTGCAAAAAAAATAGTGTCAATTACATCAAAATTAAGATTCCACTCATCAACGCAGGGTGCAATGAATCAATATAGTATATTCTCTTCACAAATAACATAAATTTTAAACTACGATATCTTTTTAATAAATATCTAACTACTATTATTTTTTTTTAAATCGGCAAAGTCTCCTTGTTTATTCATGAAAATCACATATAGCCAACCTGTTTTAAACTTTAAAATTGTTATACACCAACCAATAGTAAATTCTCACCACAACCATTGAAAATTAACTTTAAAAGAGAGAATTTTTCACAAACTACTAAATAACTACGAAAAGCCTACAATAACCAAAGACTACTGTTTCAAAAAAAAAAGTCGATAGTCTCCTTTGTTTATTCATGAATACAAATAAGTTTGTAGGTTATAATTCACCCAAACAACTCAACAATCAATTGCCGCAACACAGTAACGTGTAACTTTAAAATGGAGAATTTCCCATTTTAAATAGTATGAGCTACATCAATCTCATAATAATAAAAATGTATTATTACCTAGTCGGAACGAGTCGTTGAGATTCCGGAAGTACGGTGTGGGACAATAATAAGAAACAAATTTTGCATTTCGCTCCTCATGCAGTCTGCATCTGTAGTAGATCTTATTGGTTACTAATTTTTAATTCTTCAAGCTTATGTCGATGTGAGCATCTCGATCTTCAATGTCTTGCTGATGTCGAACATTCTGCTCATCAGCGTCTTTCAAGCATTGCCTATCAAATAAAAATATGTGAAAACTAATGATCTAACCAATTGAACATATAACTTTGACGAACATCAGTATTTTTAGTTGGTATGCATACCACTCTACTTCGTTTCAGAAATATTGTTGACAAATTTATCAAAACAAAAGCAAACTTTGTGGTATTTCACAAATTTAGGTTTTGCACCTAGATTTTTGGCAAAATATTTTCGACAAACTTTAGTTTTGAAGTAAATTTAAGGTGATTCTTTGAGTACACATTGTAGCTAATAAGGACAAGAGTAGTTTTCAGTTTTAGAATATAGTTTTTCTCACACAAAATTCAGTTAAATTTGATTAAAAGTTGTGACAATCTAAAGCTAAGCTACGGATAAAATTATGGAACACAATGTCTCCAAAATGGGAAGATGATAACAGTATTGCATACATACCGTTTTCAATTTTGGAATGGAAATTGAATTTAGATATTTGTGGCCAAATACGCTGACAACCTCCTGTCTTGCCTTCTCTTGCCAATCTGTATGAATTGGGAGTAGAAGGGTAGTGAATGTGTAAATTTGGAAACGAGAGAGGAGATGGGTGTAATATATGGCAGATGTAATATTTAAAATAAGAGGGAATTTATTTATAATTATGACAAATGTTAGGGGAGGTCCATGATATTTAGTTCATAAGATCGAAGACACCGAAGAAATATATGATGCGTTATCTTTGATCTGTACCTTTATCTCCCAATTATAAACTCCTCGAAAGCCTCGCATCTTAAATGGCACTAACAATTTCTGCATTCATATAGTCAAATGATTCATTTGGTGCATGAAAGTAACATCTACTACTAAACCATATGTACTTTTAACTTAGTTCTGGTTTGGTTCGCATTTTGTGATTTCTAGACTCCCAAATCGGTAAAATTTTACTAACTCTTAAGAAAAAGAAATGACAATCTGAGATCTAAACTCTTAACATGAATTATGGGACTATATATGCATACTTACCAATTTGGGATTGCAGGAAAATTATAATACGGTGCTGAATGTGAACAATTGAGGCATTTTCAAGACCATTCTTGAAAGAATTTATTCACGAAGGGAGATTTATGGAAATTCTTAAATAAGTTCTCCGTCGTCTAAAGAAGTAAATTAACTATAAATTAGGATCCTAAAATTTTGTTTGCTCCAACGCCTTTTCTAATCTTTTCTCAAATGGTGTGTCGTGTCAATTCACTTTCTGATCCACTTGGTTGTTGAATTTGGAATTACATTCCCATCACACCACTTTGGTGATGATACATGAGAAGGTTCAGCTTCATTCCAGTGGGCAATAACCATCCTAATGATAGGCCTGTCAATAGAATTAGTAATTAAACATTAATCATAGAGGATCCCATAGATTGAGTACAAAAAATACAGTGGTATCTCATGTTCAATACACTCCACGGAGAGCAAAAAGTGTTATTTATAGCACTACTACACTTAGAGGGCAAGGCAACTCACTGGTTCCAATTGGATTTTTTTAATCCAAAATAAGTGCAATGGGTTAATTTCCCAAGTAGGTTGTGTGAGATTTTCACAATAGGGATTTGAAGATATTGCACTTGAATTTAATAAGCTGCACCAAACTGAGTATCAAGAGAAATTTGGAGACATAAATTCGTCATCATTAATTGTTTCTAGTTTCTCCAGTGGGTTGAAGGAAGAAATTCGAAAACAATTTAAAATGTTCCTACAAAAACCTTGAATCATACCTACATTTTAGTAGGACTCCAAGAATCTACCTCTTCTTCGAAACCCACCAAAACCAAATTAAGCCCTGCTAACCTCCATTATTTTAGCCAAAATAATCCTTGTCAACCTTCAAACTCAACTAAATACAAGGTCAAAGAAAACCCTATAAGTCCCTCTCCCAATTTTAATACGGGGGGAATGCACTATCGGAGTAGGTTTAGTTTACGCGATTTTTTCAGTTCTGTTCGAGTTACAAAATAAAGGGTGCCTTTTATGTTATTTTGTATCCATTTCTAGTAGCTTTGTACATTTTTTTTGTTTCTGACTGTAGTGTACTGTTGGTCCACTTTAGCTTTGTATTGTTTCATCTTCGTTTTAATTAAACTTGTATCCTTCCAATTAAAATTAATAAAAATCTAACTAAACCACTATCATCCAGACACCCCCACCCCCACCCACCAAATGAAGAAGATTAGTCCATATGAAATGCACGCAAGGAGAGAAAAAGGCTAGTCCTATTACAGTTATGAACTTTACTTTAAGGGTCACACATATTGCAGCTAGGAGGACAACACAGAAGGAGAAAAGTACACTAATATACGAAAGTGATAACTAGGAATTGTCTCATTGCTACCGAATAATGTTGAATAGAAATCTAAATGGTATGGGAAGAAACATTTTTGTAGCATCAAATACGTTCAACCCTGTGATACTGGATGGGATTGAGGGTCTTTGTTGTTTCTCACATTAAACTAATATCATTCACTGTACCCAATGCAAAAATTCGCCTAGCGCTGTTCTCAATTCTCATGACAACAGTCCCTTTTCTTCCACAATTGTCCATAGCTTCCGGTCCTTATTTCTGTGCCATTTCTACTTTTCTAATTACAATATAACTCAGAAATCTGCCCAACGGCACACAGAGCATGTGCTATAAATCAGAAAAGGAACTGCTGGCCTTTCTATATATATATATATATGATTATAAAACAGTTTCAATTACTCCTATAACTTTGGCCAATGGGAGTCAAATCAATAGTGATGATAAGTGACAAGATTTCAAGTGGAGCATGCAAGAGAGGGAATTTGAAGATGAAGTATATTGATGACCTTGGGGTTGTCATATAGTCCGTGAGATCCAATGGTTGACGGAAATCAGTCCTATATGGTTAGATTTGAGAAAATTGATTATAAGATTTAATATAGGTGAGTAGTCATGGAAATCAGTCCTTATCAAAGATTTTTATGGCATTCACTTTCGAAACTACACGAACAAAAGATGGTCTGTCATGAAACCTTAATTCCTGCAGCTGCATTGAGGTTATTAATTATTTTGGCACTTCCAACTCTGTCTCGGCCTCTATGGGTTCCTCCAAAGCTGCTTTGATAGCAGCTATAATCTCATTTAGCACTCTCTTGAACTCATTTTCACCTATTCAATCAACATGCACTTTCTTTGGAAAATATGAAACAATCGCTACAGTAAGGGGTGCGTATGGTTCCCCAAAATCAGAGATGTATTCCAACACCTTGGCACCGGTAGCATTGACTTCTTCCAGGGTAACTGTTCCAGAAACAATAACTAAACTCTCGTGACCTTGTCTTTGATCCATAATGGTATGACCGAGTGCATCACTCTCCATAACAAAATTCAAGTTATCAACTGATGGAACATTATCAATCATAACTGACAATTATTCACTATCTTTTAATAGCACATCCATATACCGAGCTAATTCACCTTTTGTGACACCAAATTATTTAAGCCTTCGAACCTCTTGAATAGCTACTTTAGTTGCACTTGGACAATTTTTGGGTTCAGCACTTACGGTAAGAGTGGTTACAGTGCAACCTTCCCCTCCAGAATCACTATGCTCCAATTCAATGGAGGTAATGGAGGATTAGAACTCTTGTATCTCGTATTAATCCTGGAATGCAGGGCGGAAAGAAATATTCGCTTCATCAGAACAGTTCCCAAATCACCATATGTTCGAACCTTGTGCACTGGAATCTTACAGAACATATCAATTGAGAAATTTTAAAGTAATTCATGCTGAAATATTTGTGTGATATTTTTCATCCTCATGGCTCCCAGGGGGGACCAATTATGTTTAACAGGAGGACGAACTACATGCCTTTCCATTTTAGAAATTTTTGACTACTCCTTGGAAAGAGATCCGTCCTATGATAAACTACCAGCCAACCCTCCTATGAGCTTAGGAATAAGGACATTAGCCATTGCCCCGAATGCACTGGTGTAGGTGCTGCAGCAGTCTTATTTTCTATGCCCATCTGCCCAAACACAACTTCAATATGGTAAACTGTCTTCGAAATGTTTTCGATATCCCCCACAATATATATGGTGGCGTGGAAAGTACCAACGCTCATGAAATTTCCTTATTTTTTCTGCATCCCACCTCTTAATCTGTTCTTCCAGTCCAATAGGGAATCTTCTACTCAACTTGTTCTCAGAATGCAAATGCTGCAATAACTGGCAATCAACACAATACTCTTATGGTATTCATCATTTGTAGTTCTGATAGTATTGATCTCATTTTGTTTTCAATCCGAGAAGAAAGAAACTTGGGATGAAAGGTTATCTCATTTAAAGAATTCAAAACAACTGGAAGTAGATCACCATCAGAGTCCTTCGTACTAGTTGGTGAATGGATGTGAAACACTTTACGATGGAAATCAGTGTTAGCATTTTATCGAGCCCTTGTCCCGAGAAGATTTTCACACACGCTTCTTACTTCCCAAAAATGCAACATGTCCAATCATACGTGAAATTCCTTTCTCATCATCCTCCTCATCAATCGACCCGCATGAACCTCCATGTGCTCTTCAAACCTATTTTTTGGGACTTTATTCAATAAAATGAGGTAGCGAAGTCCATTTTTTAACTGACCTCTAAACAATTTCGGGTGAAATGGAAGTTCGAAACTTAAAAACCCCTCATGTTCTATTATCTCACTTCGTTGTATTTCAGGATCTAGTAAATCCAAACCGTGTTTCTCTAAAACACCATCTGGCTAGGTTGTACTTGCTGCATGTGGCTCATCTGTACCCACAGTAACATGTGGGATTCGGACTTGATTTACAAAGACATTATCAAGTGCGTGCTTCGACAAATGAAATGTTAACTTGTTAAGAAAGGCTCTGGGGTAAATCTGTTGATACCAATTCGTTTCCTGTTTCCATATCGGATGCAAAATGCGCATTTATACAGACCCATCAAAGTCTTACGAGCCAACGGTTCATCCGGAATGAAACTATATTGTTTCCAGACACTCTTGGTGGGGATGAGATGAGCACGAGCTCTCCTATGTCTATTTGAACGCATGGTACTTCTCTTGTTCTGAGCCCATCTATAACTCTGAGCTGACTCAGAATCAAAGATTCTGGAAGAAGAAGAATCATTAGAGGTTATCGGGTGGTAGAGTCGAGACTTTAATTGAATGGAGCCAATTGAACCGAATATTACGAATGAGGTTTGCATGGTTTAAGAGTTTATGGAGTGAAATAAGAGCTAGGGCTGAGAGGAAGAGGTAAACACCAATCCCAATGGTGTCAACAAAAACATTTATAAAATTAAACACCATTCAATAGAATAAGTAATTAAACGTTTCTAAAATTAGCTTCACCGATGCTTTCAAAAGTCCCCAAAGGCTTTCAACACGTAGCTCTTTTGGCCTGGTTGATTCCTCTAATTAGTTTCAACAAAGTTGTAAGTTACAATAAACACAATGTTGGGAGAGAGAACCTACGGTAACCAGCTCTAATCGGTAGAGCGCGTAAGACCAAGATATAATTTTCAAAATATTTCCATTTGAAAGATCCAACCTGATAGATTTAGAAGCCATCAAGACGCTAACAAAGATAGTTGTGCCAATTGAAATAGAACCCAACATAGACAAGGACAACTTCAATTTCAAAGGTTGACGTTAATACTACTCGCCAAATGTTCTCACTAGAATAGAGCTCAACAAAGTAGTTCTCACAACAAAAGTTGCATGTATTTTATAGCTTCACAGTGGAGACGTGTACTAACATTTTCCATATAATCCAAGAATGAGTAAAGCTTTAGAAGGACATGTGTGTAGACCTTTATATAAACTAAACAAATAAGTCCAAACGCGGCCAAACCTTGTGAAAATGAACCTTTAGATGTGAAAAGGCCCTCTATAACTCAAAGAAGTACAAAAAGGTTAGTTTCACAGCAAAAAGAAACTCTACTTGCCCTTTAAAGAAAAGTTGGCTAGTCAGACTCCCAAAGGTGTTAACACTTGGCCATTACAAAGTAGACCAATGAACATAGATTAAAGAACTTTAATTTAAGAACATTCTAAAATGGGGAGAGACTCTTGTAACTGTTAACAACATTATTATATATAAAATCATCCTAAGTGATAATAAAATCCAATTGTCAAGGATTGTCAGAGGCAAAACACTAGAGAAGTTCCCCAGCCCTCAATTAACAACCACATGCTGCAAGTAAAGTGTAAAAGAATAGGAGCCATAGTGAGCGTCAAAAGTGGTCAGTGAAACATAACATCTCGATGACCCGATCGGAGGTAATACTCATTAGCACATCGTGAAGACCAAACAATCTCTTGAAAGTACCAAATGGAAACATGGGAATCGTCTGATTTCACTGAATAAAGCATGCCACATTAGAGAAACGATCGACTATCACCGAGATATAAATATTTCCTTTCACAGTTCGCAATCAAAACATCATGTTGGTTGTAGACTAGAAATGACGGTATAGGGGTCATAGTGAGCGTAAAAAATAGTAAGTAAAACATAACATCCCAATGACCCGATCAAAGGTAATACTCATGGGCACACCGTGAAGACCAAACAATCTCTTGAAAGTACCACATGGCGACATGGGAAGAGTCCGATGTCATTCTACATGGAATGAAGCATCCCACATTAGAGAAACGACTGACTATGACAAAGATAGAAATATGTCCTTTGACAATTTGCGATCAAAACATCATGTTAGCCGTGGACTAGAAGGGGCGAATAAAGTCCAACATTGGGAGTGGTACCCCTTAACTGACTAGAAAGTGTAACATTTAAGGATGGCAACGGTAAGGGTTTGGCCAAACTCGACCCCGTTACCCCACCCCAAACCCGTTACCTGCTTACCCCTCCCCGCCACTAACCCATTTAAAACCACATGAGGACCCCGAACCCGCCCTAAAGCATTTTTATGATATTTTCTAACTTATTTTATTCAACTATTTTAATGGATTTCATGTTTTTTCTAATGTTAAACGAATAAAAAATGAAGTCCTCTAACTAATAGTATTCATTGATTTAGTATTATCCCAAACTAAGTAAGGTGCATAGATTTAAGTTAGATACTTATACTAATACCCTTAAACGAGGTGAGTTTGGATATCTTTACACACAAAACTCATCATGCCCCGAACCCAACGTTTTTTTCATTTCAACCCAACCCGACCCGTTTATTTACCCCCCCCCCTTCCCCCCATTAGGGGCGAGTGCAGGGTGGGTCCCTGCCAAAACCCACCCCGTTGAATTAGATTATAAATTATAAACAAACATATCAATAATCTAACTAAAATTCACACAAACTAGTAAACAAATATTATTTTATATTAATATAAAAACATACTACGACAACCAATTGGCATTCCGGGTTTTCAATTGGCTCACCCTCAACCTCCTATCACCACTACAAATCAATCCAGTTTTCAATTAGCTCACCCTAAACTTCATATCACCACTGCAAATCATATGTACAAAAAGTAATGATATAGATCAATAATTAAGAATTAAAATTACCTCGTATTCATATCAATTCGATGTTGTAACCTGAATGTCCGGGCTTAGATAAAATGTCTCAAAATAAATGAAAGAGGTCACGCAAGCAATAGCTTCCTGTCAAATACCCAAAAATGAACAACATGTATATTAGGGATGGAACCAGATATGAAAAACAAATGGGTTTTTGCACAAACTTCCATAATCTACATGCTCGAACTATAACTCACAGAATAAAGTTAAATATATTGTTCAATTATATATTTTCTTATATTAATTTATGTAAAACCCTTCTTTTATATAATATTTGCATAGTAAGAAAGTGATGAATGGTCATATAACAAAATGATTCAATAATACTACAAAGATTTCATTGTTTTTCGCTTTTCTAATTACAAAATACGAATACAATCAATAGCATCTATAGATGTGAATTCAAAAGTAAAATGTAAACAACCCATCATCATGGGTGATACATGCTCAAATAAGTAAAACCAACCTATTAGAAAAAAACAAACAATTTTCAATTGGTGCAAAACTTAATGTGACTATTTATATGACAATAAATACAATAGATTAAGATTCAAAACAAACACTTCACTTCATACCTTATAAAAAATCAACAAACCAAATCTAAAGGTTAAGACACAAAACAAAATAAAAAGTAAATATAACTAATTAGATCTTGAAATGAAAGGATCCATTGTCCAGATTGTCATATTCAAACCAATCACAACTTTAAATCAAAAACCTAATTGATTCTCATATTCATCTACTACAAAGATTGAATGCATAAACAAAGTAACACATTTGTAGATCTTAAATTACTTAAACTAGATAAGTGGAACAATAATGAGAGGCTGAGCCAAGAGAGAGAGCTGCATGGAGGAGAAGGAGAAGCTCGGGGCAGAGGAGAACGGCTGAAGAGATGCGAGAACATGATGACTTGTTTTTGTTTGCCTTTTTTTCCTTTCCTTTTTTTGTTTTCTTAAGATGATAGAAAGAAGCGGGAATAAAAATTTGCAAATTGGGAATCCATATTGATTTTACCCGTCTTATTAAGGTATATTTTTTTAGACGCCTACTAATATACCGTCTCTTTAGCATTATCTTTTGAGACGGGTAAAATTAGCGGTTTTAAAAATTATACCTTTTGAGACGGGTAAAATTAGTGGTCTCAAAAACTATTAGTTTTTAAGACCGCTAATTTTACCCGTCTCAAAAGATGGATTTTAAAGACTTTAATTTTATCCGTCTCAAAAAGTCTAGTCTTAAAAAGTACTTTTTTTGTAGTGAATGTATGGCTCTATATCAAAGAAAGCTATACGAAAATCATAATAAGCCGCACATATCCTAAGAACTCTAGAACCTGATGCTCTGATACCACCCGTGACACCTTACCTAATTAAACACCGGGTGATTAGTCCTTTATTAAATTAAATCAAGATATCAAGTTGGCTCAGATTATGTGTCACTGTCGAAAACTTTATTATTAAGTACTAACAGCCTAATATTTAAAAGGTTGATATCAAAATTTCATCATTTAATTAAGACCACTAATTTAAGGAATAAATAACAATAAACATTCACGATCCAAGCTAAAATCATATGATAGGAAATATAATGTCTGGCATAATAAATGTGATTGGAGGGAATACTTCCAGCCAAAAATCAAATATAATAATCCAACCAAATAAATCCAGCAACTGAAAAGAGTGAATGAATAAATCCAAAATCTTTAAATGTCTGAATAGAAAAGGGGAAACATGCCCTAACTGGAATGATAACTTAAAAGGAACAAATGATGGATATAGAGGCGTCTACTACCAAGGTCCTGTAACTTCCACCTCAGCTACATCTTGTCGAATGAATGGATCTCCTATGCTTGGTGTCCCTGTGGCTGGGCACCTAAAATAATTTGATAAAGAAAGGATATTTGCAGAAAATGGGTCAGAGCTAGAGTTAAAAATAGTTTAAAAATCAACAAGTGCTTAAATGAATAAATATAACATATAGTATTCATGTTGGATTATCGTACTCTCACTTGAGATGCTCAAATCTCAACTAATGTGAACACCTAACGCATATACTAACCCATCCTAGTTATGCTACCCCACCTAACTAGACTGATGATAAAATAGAATTACGCCAATACTCTCAAGTGATTAACCCTATAGCCCGAATCCCGCATTAATATATGTTATGGATAGTTCATTATATATTCAACCACTATTCTCATAACATTCTTTTTCTCATTTAGTTAATATAATAACTATTGTCATGTCCAAGACTACTAAACATGAACAGTAGAATAAGTATGAGGTATACATATATATATCTCTCTATGCATACATATATTAATACTGCACCCCTGGGTTAGGGCCCTTTGGTGCCATGAATACTCTGCTATGATGTCCCGATGCATCGCTCATTACATAAAGGACAATAGCTTCAATCTCTCACGAACTATCGAAATAAACACACATATTGGAGGCGAACATAGTTCCAAGCTAATGGGCTATGCATATACCTACGCATCCATATGACCGTCATCACTATCACTCACAGATAGCCCGTACCTAGGTTCTGTGCTCTAGTGGTATGGTTTAAAATCCTCCCGAAGGCTCCATAGGATATGATTGCCAACAACGTGTAACTTCCACCCGATAGCAAGCAGCGTAGGTATGTTATATGCATAATAGTTCAATCAATAAGTGTACACACAACTTATTATATTCATTAGGTATTCCCTCAACCCAAATCCCCGAATTTATATGTAGTATTATTGCCTCTACTACTCTCAATACTTTAATCGTACGATTTATCTCTCTATCGTATATACGCTTAAGGCTCTCTCATTCCAACATATTCCCTGAGTAGTCACACATTCATCTCGCCACTAGACTACGTAAATAATCCACTCAATTAATAGCGTAGGCTATTTTCTCTCACTCGAATTAACCTAGAAGGAGTTTAACTAGTCTGGGCAAAAATTAGGGTTTCGGCCATCTCATTAGAAATTGGGAATTCTCATTCAAACGAGGACGTTAGAATGACGTTGATCTCACTTCGAACGAAGTATAAACCAAATCTCATTAGTAATATTGTTGGAATTCTCATTTCAGTGAGGTCATTCGAACGACGTGGGTCGGTCTTCAAACGAGAATTTTGAGTTTGTCCTGACTTCCAAAATTTTCATTTTTCCCAATTCTTTCCACAGTAAAATCACTTAAAACTCATCCTATTTCAAATCCTACAACTCTAAACTATATCCCATAGTACTAGAGCACCTTCCCACCCGTTGTCAATATCAAATCCTTAAAAATCAACATGAATTTCGATTAATTTCTCGAATCTTCAAAAATCCCTAATTTTATATAATCACCATTAATGACCAACTAAACTCAAATATGATTTCTTGGTTTCAACAGATAAAATTTGGATTTATAATCCCCCAATATATAGTTATTCAACTACATGCAATTACTATACCATAATCATGAATAAACTCTCAATTTCAGTCCCAATTACATGATATTATGATTAAACCATCAACTAAACTAACATAAATCATATATGCTCTAAAATCGAGAAAGATAAACACTTGCCTTTTCACGAAGGTCTAATTTATTGAGTTAAAATGGTATGAGCTTGTTCCTCCCTTCCCGATCTACGCATTGGTGGTATTTTTGGGGTGAAAGCTTGTGTCTTTATCCCAGGGCACCTATGGAGTTCTTCTTCTCCCTCTTTGGTTTTCTCTCTCCCTTACTTAGGTTTGGAAACTGACTGATAACGTATAACTCATGTACACTTCTTTTTTAATTACCTACTTTTGTCCATTTTAATTTCCCAAAATCTCAACAGACCAAATATCCCCTCGGGGTGTCGATTTTTTCCTAACTTCCCTCGAAATCCAAATAAAACACCCGAGTTGAGTTTTCTGACCATCTCGACCCTTCCGGATACACTGACGCATTTAAAAAAGTCATTCGAATAATGGAAAGTAAAATTATATTTTAATTACTCATTTTAGTCCCGACACTACTCACATGCGCATCCCAACTAAGTGTAATTCAACTGCCGTATTTTTACTCCCAGCAATAATAATATTTTCATAATCATATATTACTTTACTCGCCAAGCAATGTTCAACACAATTATCACCAAAAACTACTAACTCTTATCACGCTAGTAATTATTACATTTAAATCCGGATTAATTATAAATAAATTTTCTCCATTTAAATTAATTAATCCTAGTTCCAAAAATTAAAATAAATCCCTCAAAAATACGGGATATTACGGGTTCGTTCTATTATCTATCATGGAGGTTGGGGTGGAAATTGCATCTGAAAATTTATTCTTACCCTGGAGAGAAATTATAATTCGAGACGTTTGAATCGTGAAGCTACATCTTCAAGGTAGGTATGCTAAGGTTTTATATTATCGTATAAGTTTCTCCATTTACCTAATATCGTGTTAATGACTAATCTAGAGTCTTAAAAAGCTTTTACCTCGGCGATTCTCACTTATAGTGGAATTTCAAGACCCGTGATTCAAGACTCGTACTAATCCATATTTCTAGTGAATTCATAGGTGAGTTAGATGGATGTATGGAATTAGCCTAAATATGCATATATCATAAGTATTCCGATGTCAAATCCTCTTTTGTTAAAAGTTCCATCGAAATAAGTTCCTACTTTTTTATGTTGTCTATGGAGAAGAGGTCCTTGCCTAATAATTCTTCATCATCCTCTCCATCCTCATTTGATAAGGTTTTCCCATGACAAGGTCTGAGATGAATTTCCCTTCAGTTGACTTTTGTGTGACGTACATGGTTTCAAATTTGGATAGTTACAGTAGCCATTTGGTTATTCATCTAGAGAGAGTGGGTTTCTTAAACAAGTATTTTAGGGGATCCATCTTAAATATGAGTCGCATACTGAATGACATCATGTAATGGGAGAGTTTACGAGTGATCCATACAAGAGACACAAATAATTTTGTCAAGGAGGTGTATTTGATCTTGTATGATACTCTTTTTTTTTATATGGTAGATGAAACACTCTTTCATTTAACTTTCTACGTATTGGGCTAACATGACTATGACATCCATGTCAGCGATGGTCATGTAGAGTAACAGAGGTTGTCCCAATTTTTTTTGGGTTGGGATAATAATATAATCAGGTAAGTGAGGTACTCTTGTATCCTCTTGCATGTTTCCTGACATAGAGTGTTCCACTCCTCAGGTGAGTTCTTTTTTAGTATTTGGAAGATGGGCTAGCATATGGTGGTAAGCTGGTTGATGAACTGACTTATGAATTTTATTTGGACAAATAATACTTTAACTTATTTATCCATTTTAGGGAGTGACACTTATCATATGTCTTTGACCTTAGCCGGGTCTACCTTGATTCCATCTTTGTTGAAAATAAATCTGAGGAATTTCCCCATGGTGACTACGAAGACACATTTTTTAGGGTTCAACCTCAATTTTAAAAGGCATAGTCTTTGAAAGAATTTTCAGAGTGATAGAAGATGTCCTTTGTGATCCTTGGATTTGATGGTCATGTTTTTCACATGGACCTCTACTTCCTCGTGTATGAGGTCGTGTGGGATGAATGTGGATGATCTTTAGTAAATCATCCTTGTGACAAGATCGATTGAGATCCCTATAGTCTATGAACATTCGGACCTTGCTGATGGTTCTAGGTACGTGTACGATGTTGGCTAGCCACATGGGATATTCTACCACTCGTATAAATCCTACACAGAGTTATTTATCCACTTCCTCTTTGACCTTTAGGGACCATTCCGATATTAGTTTACAAAGTCTATATTTAATAAGCTTGTCATCGGGGAGAGTAGGTGTCTCATTAAGAACTATAGTTGGGTTAAATATGGGCATATCGACGTAACACCAAGCGAACATGTTTAGGAACCTATGGAGGAGATCTCTGAGCCCGTTTTGCTCATTAATGTCTAGGAAGGACCTTAGTTGTAATTGTTTGGGGGACCAAGTTTATGTTTACTGTATGATACTTATTTGGAGACATATGGCTATTTTAACATTGGTTAAGGATTTGTAGGTGGTTTAAGTATTTTAAATATGTAGAGTTATCATTATTAGGTGTGAGTTCTAATCTAGCTCTGGATTCAAAATCATCACATGCAACACGAGGACAAATACTATAAATTAATATTTATTATGACATCAAAAGGAGGAAAGACAATGTTGATAATAGAAGAAAAGTATGCTTTATAGAGGAATATATTAGGAGAGGGTATGCGAGTGGACTAAGTTGTTAACATGATAGATCAAAGGGCATCCGAATGATAGGCATCGGGATGCATCTGATAAAAGTCTAGTTATTAAGTACCACAATTCTTTGATATTGGTGATGAGGTGGTATGGATTCTTTCAAAGGATCGTAAGAGTGGTCTTTGGGTGCTCTAGAAACTTGGCATAGACTGTAGACTCTGGAAATTGGTATTTTTTGAGTTGGGCTTCCTTTTCCTCGGACGTCGTTATGGGTCCCCAGTTGGGGATACTATGGGTCAGTGTAGGGGAGGGCCTAGAATAAGTAATGGTGACTATTTATTCTATTGGTAGTCCCACATGAGCTAACAATTCACATTCTGAGGTTCAAGCAAAAGCGATGTCTCAAATGGTGGGGTTATTGAATATAGTACGGAGAATAGAGAGTGAGTTCGGGGATGCAGACTAATCATCCTTTCTCAGTTAGGTTAATGCAAGAGGTGTAAGAGATGTACAAGTCATGGAAGCGTTATGCGGGGCTTAAATCTGAGGATCCCAATATGTATACTTGGTAATTTCATTAGGAAACAAGGTGGATAATCCTTATTCAGGTTCTATCTCATTTTTTTTCTTCGGTAACCCATGACATGTTGAGCTCGTTGTAACTAACCTTTTGGATTTTAATATAATATATGAACAATCCCCTTTATAGAGGATCTCCATTTCTGAGTTGTAAAGATTTTTTTACTTTACCCATAAATGGTTCAGGGAGTCCATGATAGGGGAAGTCCTCCCCTTTAGAGATGTAAGTGACCATTACACCCATGATTGGGGGTTTTATGATAGGGGTTTGGTTTTTATCTCTAGCTGTGTATCCTATATAGTCTTTTCCTTCATGATCGGTAGCAACAATGTCTTCCAAAGTTCTTTGTTGGTTCCTTCCAGGTCTGAATCCTAACATGTACCCTATTTCCAGGATTATTAGAGTGACTATATTATGGATAACCAACTTCTCTTTAATCATGTGAGTCAGTGGCACGACTTTAAATCCACTTAGACAATGGTATCTACTATTATGGTGGGTATTAAGGAGGTTAATGGTAGTAGTGTTGGCAATTATGTCCTAACAATCATCCCCTTAGATTTTAATGACCTCCGTATAGAACGAGAATTTGACTATCATGTGAAACGATGAGGGCAATGCTCCAATGAGATGTATCTAATATCTCCGTAGAAAAGGGTTAAAACTAGCTAGGACATCAAGTACCTAAAATTCAACATCACATCTTATAGGACCGAGTATGAGTGTGAGAGTGATGGATCTAAGGACCTCCCAACGAGTATTCTCATAGGCCCTAATGGCCATAGAATATGGTGTAAACTCGGAGACAGTGTATCCTAGGCCTATGGTGGTGCAAAGGGGGAATAGATTGATAGTTCACCCCTTGTATATTAGTACTAAGGAAAAATTTGTCTCTAGGACACGGTGGTGATATGCAGTGTGAAGTTATGATTACAGCCATTCATGGGGAGATTTTTATCAGAGAAACTGATGTACTACTGTATAATGATAGATCTGATGGTAGTTTACATATCTACGAAGGTTAAGTCTCGAGAATAGAATCTTGAGATAATAGATGGAAATCCCAATGCTTTCGAGAAATGGTCAGTAGTTCGAAGATGGTAATGTTAGATGAAGACCATTAAATCTCCTCCTAGATCTTAATTTTCATCGAGAAAAGGGGATGACATTTCCTTTATTGATCCCTTTTCTTTTTATTAGATAGGTTTAGTGGAGTGGAGTGGAGTCTAGAACTGGTTAGGAAGTCAACCTCATTGTTCGGGGTGAGTATGGGTTATGCCCAGGCTTTTTGTTCAGCCTTTCTAAGTGGAGAAGAATTATAGTTAAGGGTATAGGACCAGATGAAGGCGATGTTGGATTTGGAACCATCACTTCGGTTTAATCAAGGATGCATGATGATTTTAAGATTTTTGGGGATTTGCCCTTAATTTGGGGGAGGGATTTAGACACGGTATTATCTATCCATCGTACGACCAATTCTGAATCAAGGGTGTGAGTATAGATTTCTTCTACCATTATGAGGGCCCGCTTGTCCCTTTTACTCGGAGTGTTTGAAGGTGGTTCTGTAGACATGGATGATCCTGAATATATGTCATCCTTTAAGGTGGTCTCATGGATATCGTCATTATCTGGAGAGGTTTCAACTCTCCGCGGGTTTATTTTCCACACCATAGTTAATTTCTCTATAATAGTAACGAAAATCTGCTTATTATGGTCCCCATGGTGAGAGACCCTTGACAAATCCAGCAATGCTAATGCGGACACACCATACTGAATATTTGTGGAAATTTACATGTGTATGATTGTGTAGAGGATTTTTAACAATTTATGTCTATAAATTGTATGAATATCTTCTAGTGGGGGGACATTTTGGTGGAATATGGTCTTGACAGAGCATCTCATCTTGGAGCTCAATGACGTTAACGATATGGGCGGCATCCAGGTATGTACTCCCATAGCAATGCCCCACATTAGTGTGGTGATGGGTCCATGGTGATATTCTAAGTACAAATAGGTCAAAGGACAATCACATGATGAGAAAGTCCAGTTCACTATGAGGACTAATATAATTCTACATCGGGTTTCTTTCGAGCTGTGGAAGGATTTATGGTGGCTCGGGATCTACTTCGATAGATATACATATTTCATCTTGTATTTCCATTATCAAATCATCTCAGCCTATGGGTCGGATATATTGGTATATGTTGACAATGGGGTGTCTGAGTTCTCCCTTATTGTTGAAGAACTGGAGGGGTAAACCCTCATACGAGAGACTTGATTGTAAACTTCATGTAACGTTGGCTTGTATTCTCCTACGACTAACCCAATATTTTCTCTATTCAATGAGGTAATATTCCTCAATGGTATATCTACATCCGAACCCAAATTTATAGTCTCATATGGTGGGAGCCTCGAAGTATGTAAGTCCTTGTTCATGAAGTCCTAGTTATTTCCCTAGGGAGTGGTCCCACTGTGTCATCATTATCCAAACCTATGGGTTGAGGACAAACTCACTTTTTGAGACCTAGATATGTGTTCCCCTAAGTGATAAAGAGATGGGGGTTAAAGAAATATGTAATGCCATGTTCTGGTTGGTGATAATATTAGACTTCTTTGGGAACAAGGGTTGAGGGTCTTGTGATAGGATTTGATTACTGGAGGTGATGTTTATCCTGAGTTTTTGATTTATCAGTTAGAAGGATCGACATTTATTCTAAAGAAAATTTGGATCATGTGAATGGTAGCTCGAGGTAAAACTTATGTTTTGAGACCTTGAGGAGGGTATCGAGCAATTATTCCTTGTTTTGTGTCATACTCAGCTTGGAATACAATTTAGGTGATCATAAATCTATGATTTCCATGGAGAAGATATTAGTTCCGTCTACCATGAATCATATTTATTAGATACATGGACTCTGGTTCTTTCTTCCTCATCGTACAATAGTTGGTGACGAACTTGATACTACTAAGTAATGTGATATTTTGCTCAAATTTGTCAGTGCCTTTCACTCATTGGTAGTGAGGGATAGGATATCAGGGTGTCTGAATTACGGGTTCCTATGTTTAGATACATGCTGATGCGGAACTCATATGGTTTTTATAAGAACCTACCAAGAATGTGTTTGAAGCCACATGAGAGTGGGTATCACTATTAGTTCTTGAATCTGTGAGGGAAAATAGATGTACTTTATAGACCGATCAATCCTAACCAGTGGATTGGATTGTACTGCAATGGTGATATGCTCAGTCGCTTGGACAGACTCATCATATATCTTTTCCTACTTGATCGAGTGATCTATTTTCTCCACAGAAGGAGTAAGAAGACCTAGATCTTTTGAGAGCATGAATTATGTGACTAGTAGAAAATATGGGTTGTAGTGGTTAATTTGTAGGAAGTGTATGACCATGATGAGTAATTTTAGATGGTCAATGTTGGTATTAGTCTCAACGATGACTTTTATAGAGGGTGATGGTGTGACCTTTGATATTTATAAATTTGAGTGTGTCCTTATTCTTGCTATGTGATGAATGGGGACAATCAGGGTGTTTGGGATAGGGGTGCCTAATAAGGCATTGTTGTGTGGGTTAGTAAAATATGTAAGGAGGATGTTTTTAACATTGGGCTTTAGTGGGATAAGTCTAGTGACATTAATGATGTCTTGGATGGAGTATCTCAATGCCCAACAGTTATCCGTGATGTGATCGGGCCCCTGATGGAGCTCATAATTTGAGTCGGCCTGCCAATTACTGTTTGGGATGGTGGGAGGTGGCCTAAGTTTTAGAGGTTTAAGGATATTGTCCAATTTAGTGCGGAGAAGAATCGACTAAGATGATCTTAAATATCTGTGAGATGCCTTTTTTGGGTTCAGAACTCCTTAGGAGGGTGGAACACTTTATAGTTTTTTAGGGGGTCCTGGCTGGAAAGGTGCAATGGTGGTTACCATGGCTAGTGAGGTTTTAGTAGCCTGGATTAGTTTTGGTTGCAGACTGACTACAATGGTAGTGATGTGAGATGTGGAGGCTCCATTTTATTACTTATGGGAGGATAACTGATTTGTCGATCGACGAAACTCTTCTTTAGATTTGGTAGATTTGGTGGGCAGGCTTTCCCAAATCTAGCACCCTATGTGGTTGATAGCCTTAAATTCAGGAATCAAGGTGTTCCCTATTTCTCTCTATACTTCCTTTCAAAGGTTTTTAACAACGATCTCGATCTGGTCATTTTTTAAGTTGACCATTTAAGTGGAGTTTTTTGTCGAGTCGGTGACAAAAGTTCCAATTGTCTTCCCTCTTATTGTTTTAACATCTCTAAGTCCTTATGTGTGATGCCAAGCTCTTCATTGTAGTCATACTATTTAAGAAAATCACGACATACATCATCTAGGTTTAAGTGATTCTATCACGTTTCAGACTCATATACCACATGAGAGCTCCTATGGATAGAGTGGAGGATAACATTCTCTCTAGTAATCCGAGGTCTACATTTTGGACCTACATTTGAGGGTGGTAGTAGGACAAGTGGGAAATGAGGAGCTCAATTACATGTATGGCTTGAAAATAGGCATCTTAAATTTATGTAGTAATCGGGCTTAGGTTCAAGTCCATCTTCTCGATGTTTGTAGGCTCATTTGTGATTTGTAATTTGTTGATGGCTTCTTGGAGGAGATGAAATTAAGATTGCACTTGTGTTATCTCTTGACTTTAAATTAAGATTGGAATTGGGTACTTGGGATACTTATGGTATGGTTCGATGTAACAATGATGGGAAAATGGGACATGGAATTGGGGGCACTGACATTAGCAGAGGATCTAGTGCTGGGATTGGTTCAAGTGAATCCCAAGGATTAGTCAGTATCATCTCGATAATTACCATAAGTAGTGTACTAGTGTTGGTGATAGAGGGAAGGGACATGTTCTCTCTATCTCCAGGCATATCAATATCCTCTTGATGATGTATTTGTGCTCGACCTGGTGCCCTGATTTATAACTACATAGAATTATGAGAAGCGATGATATTCTCTAGTTGTCTCAAAACCTAATCCATTACAGATGGAGCCTGGTCCGCTTCAGTAGTTATGGGATGTACCACTGAGTAAACTTAATAGTTGTAAGAAGTGAGTTCACTGGTGAAAACTAAATTACTCTACAGAGCACGAACTCGGGTTCCTAGGGTAATAATTAATGTAATTTTTTTCCCGTAATTATAATTACAGAAAAAGTAAAGGACCTTTTATTCAGGATTTTTATAGACAAAAGGACTAACATATGGTTAATACAAAGGGGGAGAAGGACTCACATCATTATGACGTTTTCATATGAAATTATTTTATTTACTTTAACCATATGTGGATGGTATTTTATTTTGTATATTTTTTATATAGTTGTATCTTCAAAGGGGAAGAACTGAACAGCGTCCCATTAGGTTCCGGTTAATAAGGGTAAGCTCTCATTTTTTATGCGAGGATAGAGGAAGTAATAAATTTTGGTTTCTAATTTTATCAAAAATACAAAGTGGGAATGGTAATCCAATGTAAGAGAATTATGTTGTTAGGGATGACTTGTGGATTCATACTATTTTCTCATTCGTGTAAAAAGTAAAGACATTCAGCCTGGAATCTGAGGGGTTTTGACCAATCTCCAGTTATCTTAATTTTTTGAAAGAGTTTGCACGTAAATTCTTTTTTTCTATAATAGGATGTGTACCTAGAGCTTTTTTCTATATGGATAAAAAGGCGATACGAGTTGGTGCTCGATGGATCACTTTTCATTGCCATGGATCACGATATACTCTAATGCTTGGACTGAACAACCTTTAAGGTACGTGTCAAACCACTTTAAACTATTACTGAATAAATGTGAAAGAACATTCAATATACCCCATTAATGGATAAGCTCTAAACATTCCCTGCCATCAAGACTGTGAGATTGAGGGAGAAGCCACCCGATATACAAGATAGGTAGGTAAAGAGAGTGATAATATTCATTGGCGAATAGCCTTTTTCCTAATATATTTTGGACTCTAGGGTATAAGGTTTAAACCATATGAAAATCAAGACTATGTAGTGCGTGATGCAAAACAGATAATCTATATTTTTATATACTTTGAGGTTTGTTTTATCACTAGGTCCTTCTCCCGTACCTATATGTTTGGATGACTGTGTAATGTTGTAGATGGGGACCTAAGAACATATCTATATGATGCGACGCAAATATTGCATTCTTTCACCCGTTAACATACGCGTTGTTAGCCCCCTCGGGTATATTAATCCCTATATTTATGCTCGTTAACCAGACAACCCTCGTATTTCTATGTTAACATGTTTTGCAAGGGTTAATTGAGCTTTTGTAGGTGTTTGGATGCTTAGTATGAAGTTCGGTTGCATTCCGGCGAAGTTTCGTACACAACCGCACGTTCGAGGGCATTTTAGTCTTTTCACAGCTTGGGTACCTGGCCCGACATCTCACGAAACTTGTATCCCTCCTCTCTAGCTTCGCGTGTCCGCGAACGGTGCGCGATTCCGATACATAACGAAGAAGTTACGGCGTTTCTTGCGGAGGAAATACAAGAAAGAAAAAGAGGAGAAGAGAAGAAGAAGAAAAGAAGCAGGGGCTGCTGCTGCATTATTCTGCCCTGCTTGATCGATCGATCGACGTTTCTGGTTGATCGATCGACCTTTCAGGATTGTCGAAATTTTCCCTTGATCGATCGATCGACCAAAGGGGTCGATCGATCGATCCCCTGTTTTCTGCAGATATTTTTCTTTTCTTTTCTTTCTACTTTTCTTTTATTCTAACTTACTATATAAGGCAAATTTTTGCTTTGTATTAAAGGACCAGCCCTTATACGATTTTTAGCTTAGTTTAGTTAGGGTTGGAGGGTTTTTGCTTGGTTCTTCTTCTTCCTCTCTTGGATTGACACACAAATTGGTTGTAAGATTAACTATTCATCTTCCCTCTCCATTAATCTAGTTGTATTTCATTCTTTCCTTGCTTTCTAGATAGTTTTCATGCTTTCTAATTAGGTTTTCTTTCTTTAATTTATTGCTTTCTTAGTTAATTAGTTTAATTTAGTTATTTCATTATGCGTCCCAAGATAAATAGGGTCGGGAAAGCATTTCCGCCATTTTCGGGTTCGGACCTCGAAATTTAGGGTTTCGTGTAAAATTGCATTTAATTGAAATCGCGCGTATTAAAGTCGGATTATTATGCGTTTAACTTTCTTTGTCATGCAACGTTAGTTTTTATAGCGATTATCCGAATTTAATCCTCGTGTGACCATTTTTCAGTTAAATGTTTTATCTCGCAACTTTGGGTTAAATTCCTTCTTGCGTGATGTTTATGCTTAGTTGTAAATGCTCGATTAAATTGCTTTCGAGCCTCAATTCTAATTAGTAGTTGTTTCGATCCATTTGGTTGGATGCGATCCCGATCCTCGCTTTACTTTATTTTAGCATTAACTTCTCTTTTCTTTATTCACGATAACCACCCTTTCACCTTTTCATTTATTTATTTTACACTTTTATTCTTGAAGTAATTAAAACAATTAAAGTCTAAAATTCAATCACTCCCTGTGGATTCTCGATACCCGACTTACCGCTCTACTTGCTTGTCAAGTGTAGCTGTAGCTTAGGTTCTTTTGTATGTCGAGCGGGAGCCGAAATCAACGATAGTGTCCCTACACGAACACTCGGTTTCCCTCGCATCAAAAATGGCGCCGTTGCCGGGGAGTGTGTTTTAGATTGTAATTGTTTTATTATTTCGTAGTATTTTTCCTTTTGTATTTGTATTCTTTGTTTTAACCTTTTTTGCATGATTTGCTTACTTTGAGCGCTAAGAAACTTTGATTTGCGGTTGCTCACTTTATTTCTTGGATTCTCCATCTTTCAACAATGAGGTAATCATGTCCTACTATTATAGTTATAGCGGTCATTCTAATGATTCTTAGTTTGGGGATAGTTTTCAAGTTTTCCATTTTCAAGATTTTCTTGAAAATGAAAGACTTGAAAACATTTATTGGAATGAAAATCGTTATTAGGAGCTTGAGTTGGATTCATTATTCGAATCCAATGACGATTCTTATTTCATTACTTTTGAAGACGAGTTTCAACCAAATGAGGAGTCCGAGGCTCTTGAGCCGAGGAAGCCTACTTTGGAAGAGACTTTGCTTCTTTACTCCCAAGGTTTGGAAAGCCTAAATGATGCTGGAACAAGACTTGGTGCACTTTGCGATGAGATGAATTCTTATGCACAAAACAACGAGGAGGTGGAAACTTGTGTTTCCCCTCAATTTTTCAGAGAATTTCTCATCGAGTGTGAATCTTTCTCCTCTGAAATTCAATCTCCTTCAGATGATGTGTCGATTGAGATTGAATTTGTTTCATAACCATAATCGTTTTCCGTCATTGAACCATTAGAATTACCGGTTGATTCCTATGAGTCGGTAGAAATTAAAACTTCTACACTTTTTACCGATGAGGACTCTTTACCGGACTTGTTTTCGATGGAGCCTATCCCCGTGTGTGCACTATCTCCCATTCCATTTGAAAAACCTTTGGGAGATGAGTCAACTTTTCTTGGATCTCTAGTGTACCTTTCCCCCTTGTTATCCAAATCCCCCATCGTCCGCCCAAAATTTCAAATTGGCGATGGTTCACTTTTTTCACCACCCACATGCCTTCCGTTGTTCAAACGGAATTCATATCTTCCGGGAGGCATGTTCACTTTGGAGGGTCCACCGTTGATCTTTCAAAGTCAAATCCCATTTTGGGTGGATCCTCAACTATTTAGACTTCTAGTATATAGTTAGTGTGAAGCCTAAATAGTAGGTTGTAAATAGTTAGCTTTTAATTTTCTTTCTTTCCTTTTTTTTTTTCTTTCCTTTTTAATTTAGTCTAGTGTAATTAGTTAACTTTTTGTTATTTGTTTTTGCTATGCTCGGTACTAACTTGTTTTGTAGATTTCATTGGACTCACGCTTATGGAGATCGCTCCAATTTTGGGTAATATCGTTCTTTTCCTCTCTTTGTGTTGTGTTCTTAATGTGCATTGAGGACAATGCAATATTTAAGTTAGGGGGTGTAGGATATTCTATCCATTTCATGTGTAGTCCATGGATTTGCTCACATTTAGTTACTGAGTATGCCTTTTTGTGAAAAATTTGAAAAATTTCAAAAATATTTTCTTTCTTTTTTCTCCTTTGTTGGGCATTTTGCCTTGTTTTCGATGACAAATTTTAATAATTGCCCGATCCAATAGACAACTCAATGATGCATGTTCTCGATTTTAGAAGTTATTAGACTTTAGTCCTCAAATCATTGATATTGTGAATAACTTCATGAATTAAACTTTATCCCATGAGCATATGCATTTTCCTTGTTATATTGATTTGGTTTAAGATTTTTATAACTCGGTAATCTTTTGTTGCATTGTATATACTTACACCGAGTAAGCTTTGTACCTTTCGTCGTTTGTGAGTGTTATACACTATTCTTTCCTCATTGAAAATGTTGAATTCGTTGGTAATCTCTCTATTCTTTCATTTGACCGTTGATTAATTGAGTTCATACTTGAAATGTGTTACTTGATCATGATTTTCATATATTGTTTTGACTTGAGAATTGCGTAAACTTTGTGAAATGATCATAGGCATTCTTTGTTATATCACCCATATTAGCCTTGACCTCACCCTTATATTTTTCCCTAGTTAACCCCTTTGAGCCTAAATATAGCCTTTCGTTTCATAGCCCAAATCTCATAACCAACTCCAAATTGGAGTTTTAAGCCATACATACACCTTACATACCTTTGTTTGGAATGTTGCTTGGGATTGAATGTTGTTGTTATGATGTCGGTTGCAATTTAGGCATATGAGAGTTTGATAAGTAAAGAAAAGTGATGTGAAAAAAAGTGAAGAAAAAGAGAAAGCAAAAAGCAAAAGAAAACAAAAGAGAAAAATGAGAAAAAGAAGAAAAGAAAAAGAAAGAGAAAGTTATTTATAGTGTTTGTAGTGTTTCAATAAGCTTTGATTACTCTCCCCGATGATATATCTAATGCCTTTTTGGAACTTGTTTTTTCTTTCCATTTTTGATATTGCCCACTTTTTACATTAGTCCGAGTTTCATCCCCAAACACTTTGAATCCGTATATACATCCCTTTCATTTCGTACCTTAACCTAGCCATACATTACAACCCTATTACAAGTCCTATGTGATCTTAAGTAGATGTAATTCAAAAGTTTAAATAGTTTTGATAATCTGTGAAAATGCATTTCGCCTCTTTTAGTGTGCGGTATCCTTTCATTGAGATTACAGTTTTTCATTTTATATATAGCGCTCTTCATTTGTGACATGTGTGCGGCCTAGTTTCCATTTACATTTACTCTTTATGCCCGTATGTCCCGTGTATTACCTCCCATTCTGATTGATTTCATTTGTTGAGCGTAATGCCCGTGAGGATTGAATACATGCTTGCTTTATGTTTATCCGGTTTATATAAGTTTTTACCAAATCATACTATGCATGTGCTCATCCCCCTCCCACTTTTAAAGTTTCAATTCTATGAGGTGCATTCAACTTGTTAATAACAACGGACTTTAGCTTGAATTCGTTCAATATGCTAATAACATGATTGAAATCTTTTCACCATTATTGGGCTTGTCGCGTGTTTGATTGGGCATATTTGGAGGAAACTTTATGATGTTTGTGGGTTTCATCCCTGAAAACCCTCACGAGACGACACTCGTCCACTAGGGTAACCTAGGGGTTTAACGGCTTATTGCATATGCTAAATGCAATCGAATCGCCCGCGAAAGTGGCCTTATCTTTTTATTGCTTTTATACCATATTTTTGTTTTTCTCCTGCTTTTGGTTTTCTTGTAGTTCTTGTTGTTTCCTATTTCATTGCTAGGGACTAGCAATGTGTAAGTTAGGGGGTGTGATGCGACGCAAATATTGCATTCTTTCACCCGTTAACATATGCGTTATTAGCCCCCTCGGGTATCTTAATCCCTATATTTATGCTCGTTAACCAGACAACCCTTGTATTTCTATGTTAACATGTTTTACAGGGGTTAATTGAGCTTTTGTAGGTGTTTGGATGCTTAGTATGAAGTTCGGTTGCATTCCGGCGAAGTTCCGTACACAACCGCACGTTCGAGGGCATTTTAGTCTTTTCACAGCTTGGGTACCTGGCCCGACATCTCATGAAAGTTGTATCCCTCCTCTCTAGCTTCGCGTGGCCGTGAACAGTGCGCGATTCCGATACATAACGAAGAAGTTACGGCGTTTCTTGCGGAGGAAATACAAGAAAGAAAAAGAGGAGAAGAGAAGAAGAAGAAAAGAAGCAGGGGCTGCTGCTGCATTATTCTGCCCTGCTTGATCGATCGATCGACGTTTCGGGTCGATCGATCGACCTTTCAGGATTGTCGAAATTTTCCCTTGATCGATCGATCGACCAAAGGGGTCGATCGATCGATCCCCTGTTTTCTGCAGATATTTTTCTTTTCTTTTCTTTCTTCTTTTCTTTTATTCTAACATACTATATAAGCCAAATTTTGGCTTTGTATTAAAGGACTAGCCCTTATACGATTTTTATCTTAGTTTAGTTAGGGTTGGAGGGTTTTTGCTTGGTTCTTCTTCTTCCTCTCTTGGATTGACACACAAATTGGTTGTAAGATTAACTATTCATCTTCCCTCTCCATTAATCTAGTTGTATTTCATTCTTTCCTTGCTTTCTAGATAGTTTTCATGCTTTCTAATTAGGTTTTCTTTCTTTAATTTATTGCTTTCTTAGTTAATTAGTTTAATTTAGTTATTTCATTATGCGTCCCAAGATAAATAGGGTCGGGAAAGCATTTCCGCCATTTTCGGGTTCGGACCTCGAAATTTAGGGTTTCGTGTAAAATTGCATTTAATTGAAACCGCGCGTATTAAAGTCGGATTATTATGCGTTTAACTTTCTTTGTCATGCAACGTTAGTTTTTATAGCGATTATCCGAATTTAATCCTCGTGTGACCATTTTTCAGTTAAATGTTTTATCTCGCAACTTTGGGTTAAATTCCTTCTTGCGTGATGTTTATGCTTAGTTGTAAATGCTCGATTAAATTGCTTTCGAGCCTCAATTCTAATTAGTAGTTGTTTCGATCCATTTGGTTGGATGCGATCCCGATCCTCGCTTTACTTTATTTTAGCATTAACTTCTCTTTTCTTTATTCACGATAACCACCCTTTCACCTTTTCATTTATTTATTTTACACTTTTATTCTTGAAGTAATTAAAACAATTAAAGTCTAAAATTCAATCACTCCCTGTGGATTCTCGATACCCGACTTACCGCTCTACTTGCTTGTCAAGTGTAGCTGTAGCTTAGGTTCTTTTGTATGTCGAGCGGGAGCCGAAATCAACGATAGTGTCCCTACACGAACACTCGGTTTCCCTCGCATCAAAAATGGCGCCGTTGCCGGGGAGTGTGTTTTAGATTGTAATTGTTTTATTATTTCGTAGTATTTTTCCTTTTGTATTTGTATTCTTTGTTTTAACCTTTTTTGCATGATTTGCTTACTTTGAGCGCTAAGAAACTTTGATTTGCGGTTGCTCACTTTATTTCTTGGATTCTCCATCTTTCAACAATGAGGTAATCATGTCCTACTATTATAGTTATAGCGGTCATTCTAATGATTCTTAGTTTGGGGATAGTTTTCAAGTTTTCCATTTTCAAGATTTTCTTGAAAATGAAAGACTTGAAAACATTTATTGGAATGAAAATCGTTATTAGGAGCTTGAGTTGGATTCATTATTCGAATCCAATGACGATTCTTATTTCATTACTTTTGAAGACGAGTTTCAACCAAATGAGGAGTCCGAGGCTCTTGAGCCGAGGAAGCCTACTTTGGAAGAGACTTTGCTTCTTTACTCCCAAGGTTTGGAAAGCCTAAATGATGCTGGAACAAGACTTGGTGCACTTTGCGATGAGATGAATTCTTATGCACAAAACAACGAGGAGGTGGAAACTTGTGTTTCCCCTCAATTTTTCAGAGAATTTCTCATCGAGTGTGAATCTTTCTCCTCTGAAATTCAATCTCCTTCAGATGATGTGTCGATTGAGATTGAATTTGTTTCATAACCATAATCGTTTTCCGTCATTGAACCATTAGAATTACCGGTTGATTCCTATGAGTCGGTAGAAATTAAAACTTCTACACTTTTTACCGATGAGGACTCTTTACCGGACTTGTTTTCGATGGAGCCTATCCCCGTGTGTGCACTATCTCCCATTCCATTTGAAAAACCTTTGGGAGATGAGTCAACTTTTCTTGGATCTCTAGTGTACCTTTCCCCCTTGTTATCCAAATCCCCCATCGTCCGCCCAAAATTTCAAATTGGCGATGGTTCACTTTTTTCACCACCCACATGCCTTCCGTTGTTCAAACGGAATTCATATCTTCCGGGAGGCATGTTCACTTTGGAGGGTCCACCGTTGATCTTTCAAAGTCAAATCCCATTTTGGGTGGATCCTCAACTATTTAGACTTCTAGTATATAGTTAGTGTGAAGCCTAAATAGTAGGTTGTAAATAGTTAGCTTTTAATTTTCTTTCTTTCCTTTTTTTTTTCTTTCCTTTTTAATTTAGTCTAGTGTAATTAGTTAACTTTTTGTTATTTGTTTTTGCTATGCTCGGTACTAACTTGTTTTGTAGATTTCATTGGACTCACGCTTATGGAGATCGCTCCAATTTTGGGTAATATCATTCTTTTCCTCTCTTTGTGTTGTGTTCTTAATGTGCATTGAGGACAATGCAATATTTAAGTTAGGGGGTGTAGGATATTCTATCCATTTCATGTGTAGTCCATGGATTTGCTCACATTTAGTTACTGAGTATGCCTTTTTGTGAAAAATTTGAAAAATTTCAAAAATATTTTCTTTCTTTTTTCTCCTTTGTTGGGCATTTTGCCTTGTTTTCGATGACAAATTTTAATAATTGCCCGATCCAATAGACAACTCAATGATGCATGTTCTCGATTTTAGAAGTTATTAGACTTTAGTCCTCAAATCATTGATATTGTGAATAACTTCATGAATTAAACTTTATCCCATGAGCATATGCATTTTCCTTGTTATATTGATTTGGTTTAAGATTTTTATAACTCGGTAATCTTTTGTTGCATTGTATATACTTACACCGAGTAAGCTTTGTACCTTTCGTCGTTTGTGAGTGTTATACACTATTCTTTCCTCATTGAAAATGTTGAATTCGTTGGTAATCTCTCTATTCTTTCATTTGACCGTTGATTAATTGAGTTCATACTTGAAATGTGTTACTTGATCATGATTTTCATATATTGTTTTGACTTGAGAATTGCGTAAACTTTGTGAAATGATCATAGGCATTCTTTGTTATATCACCCATATTAGCCTTGACCTCACCCTTATATTTTTCCCTAGTTAACCCCTTTGAGCCTAAATATAGCCTTTCGTTTCATAGCCCAAATCTCATAACCAACTCCAAATTGGAGTTTTAAGCCATACATACACCTTACATACCTTTGTTTGGAATGTTGCTTGGGATTGAATGTTGTTGTTATGATGTCGGTTGCAATTTAGGCATATGAGAGTTTGATAAGTAAAGAAAAGTGATGTGAAAAAAAGTGAAGAAAAAGAGAAAGCAAAAAGCAAAAGAAAACAAAAGAGAAAAATGAGAAAAAGAAGAAAAGAAAAAGAAAGAGAAAGTTATTTATAGTGTTTGTAGTGTTTCAATAAGCTTTGATTACTCTCCCCGATGATATATCTAATGCCTTTTTGGAACTTGTTTTTTCTTTCCATTTTTGATATTGCCCACTTTTTACATTAGTCCGAGTTTCATCCCCAAACACTTTGAATCCGTATATACATCCCTTTCATTTCGTACCTTAACCTAGCCATACATTACAACCCTATTACAAGTCCTATGTGATCTTAAGTAGATGTAATTCAAAAGTTTAAATAGTTTTGATAATCTGTGAAAATGCATTTCGCCTCTTTTAGTGTGCGGTATCCTTTCATTGAGATTACAGTTTTTCATTTTATATATAGCGCTCTTCATTTGTGACATGTGTGCGGCCTAGTTTCCATTTACATTTACTCTTTATGCCCGCATGTCCCGTGTATTACCTCCCATTCTGATTGATTTCATTTGTTGAGCGTAATGCCCGTGAGGATTGAATACATGCTTGCTTTATGTTTATCCGGTTTATATAAGTTTTTACCAAATCATACTATGCATGTGCTCATCCCCCTCCCACTTTTAAAGTTTCAATTCTATGAGGTGCATTCAACTTGTTAATAACAACGGACTTTAGCTTGAATTCGTTCAATATGCTAATAACATGATTGAAATCTTTTCACCATTATTGGGCTTGTCGCGTGTTTGATTGGGCATATTTGGAGGAAACTTTATGATGTTTGTGGGTTTCATCCCTGAAAACCCTCACGAGACGACACTCGTCCACTAGGGTAACCTAGGGGTTTAACGGCTTATTGCATATGCTAAATGCAATCGAATCGCCCGCGAAAGTGGCCTTATCTTTTTATTGCTTTTATACCATATTTTTGTTTTTCTCCTGCTTTTGGTTTTCTTGTAGTTCTTGTTGTTTCCTATTTCATTGCTAGGGACTAGCAATGTGTAAGTTAGGGGGTGTGATGCGACGCAAATATTGCATTCTTTCACCCGTTAACATATGCGTTATTAGCCCCCTCGGGTATCTTAATCCCTATATTTATGCTCGTTAACCAGACAACCCTTGTATTTCTATGTTAACATGTTTTACAGGGGTTAATTGAGCTTTTGTAGGTGTTTGGATGCTTAGTATGAAGTTCGGTTGCATTCCGGCGAAGTTCCGTACACAACCGCACGTTCGAGGGCATTTTAGTCTTTTCACAGCTTGGGTACCTGGCCCGACATCTCATGAAAGTTGTATCCCTCCTCTCTAGCTTCGCGTGGCCGTGAACAGTGCGCGATTCCGATACATAACGAAGAAGTTACGGCGTTTCTTGCGGAGGAAATACAAGAAAGAAAAAGAGGAGAAGAGAAGAAGAAGAAAAGAAGCAGGGGCTGCTGCTGCATTATTCTGCCCTGCTTGATCGATCGATCGACGTTTCGGGTCGATCGATCGACCTTTCAGGATTGTCGAAATTTTCCCTTGATCGATCGATCGACCAAAGGGGTCGATCGATCGATCCCCTGTTTTCTGCAGATATTTTTCTTTTCTTTTCTTTCTTCTTTTCTTTTATTCTAACATACTATATAAGCCAAATTTTGGCTTTGTATTAAAGGACCAGCCCTTATACGATTTTTATCTTAGTTTAGTTAGGGTTGGAGGGTTTTTGCTTGGTTCTTCTTCTTCCTCTCTTGGATTGACACACAAATTGGTTGTAAGATTAACTATTCATCTTCCCTCTCCATTAATCTAGTTGTATTTCATTCTTTCCTTGCTTTCTAGATAGTTTTCATGCTTTCTAATTAGGTTTTCTTTCTTTAATTTATTGCTTTCTTAGTTAATTAGTTTAATTTAGTTATTTCATTATGCATCCCTAGATAAATAGGGTCGGGAAAGCATTTCCGCCATTTTCGGGTTCGGACCTCGAAATTTAGGGTTTCGTGTAAAATTACATTTAATTGAAACCGCGCGTATTAAAGTCGGATTATTATGCGCTTAACTTTCTTTGTCATGCAACGTTAGTGTTTATAGCGATTATCCGAATTTAATCCGCGTGTGACCATTTTTCAGTTAAATGTTTTATCTCGCAACTTTGGGTTAAATTTCTTCTTGCGTGATGTTTATGCTTAATTGTAAATGCTCGATTAAATTGCTTTCGATCCTCAATTATAATTAGTAGTTGTTTCGATCCGTTTGGTTGGATTCGATCTCGATCCTCGCTTTACTTTATTTTAGCATTAACTTATCTTTTCTTTATTCACGATAACCACCCTTTCACCTTTTCATTTATTTATTTTACACTTTTATTCTTGAAGTAATTAAAACAATTAAAGTCTAAAATTCAATCACTCCCTGTGGATTCTCGATACCCGACTTACTGCTCTACTTGCTTGTCAAGTGTAGCTGTAGCTTAGGTTCTTTTGTATGTCGAGCGGGAGCCGAAATCAACGATAGTGTCCCTACACGAACACTCGGTTTCCCTCGCATCACTATATTTAGAGGGACTCTAAAAGTAAGGCCTCTAAATAGTTCTAAAATATGCATAAATTAGTCATTCGAGGGAATGATATTAATTATAAATAAAAAGGAAACATAAGGATAGTTCGGATTGATTGATGTATCCCCAGAGGAGTCTCCATTGTGGTATTATGGACCCTAAGCTAATTTGCTCTTGAGGGTGAGAGAGGGGACACATGAGTTCTTGTCTCTCGATCTGTCGTTTCTCCCTTGAGATCGAGTTATCATTTCAGTAATTGCATTTTTCAGTATAATTTAATTGACACCATATCCGATTTTTGTTGCATGCCCCTACTTTTTCCAAAGCCTACATCTTTGTGCGAGGGGTTGTTAGTTGTTCAGAGCCAAAGTATTTCTAAAAAATGGAACATATTTATGGGTGTAGGCGACGGGATACGGGCTATATAGTATACATCATCATGGTATTTATGGGGCCTAGTCCTTAACATAATATTTTCATGAGAACTCTGAGTGCCATATTCATATGTTAAAAATACGTTAATATAAGACATTGTGACACCCCGCCTAATTAAATACCGAGTGATATGTCCTTTATTAAATTAAAATCAAGGTGAACGGTTGCTTCATTCTTAGCATCACTCTCGTAAAAAAAATTAATTCCAATTTAAACACCCTACGTAATTAAGCTAAGTGTCAAAACGATTTAAAGTCCTCATTTATTTAATTCCGTTATAAAAATCTTTTAAACATAAACAAATTTGAATAATGCAAATGATAAAGATACCAATCATCCAACGAACCATGCCAACTAGATTACTGAAATCCAAATAAATAACTACAACCACTAACAATGTGATAGATAAAACAATCCCAAACGAAAAAATAAATACTAAATTATAGAATTATATGCAATCCCTATCAAATCAAGACAAGAGTCTGGAAATGGGCGACACATACCCTAACTAAAAGAACTAAACAGAAGTCTGGGGAACCAGAGGAGGAAGCATCTACTGCAATGACCTACAACTCCCACACAAGCTGCAGCATGTCCAGTCAAATGATTCAACACATGACACCCTTGTGGCTGAGCACTGTAATATATACATATAAATATATATACAAGAGAGAGGAAATGACAGAAAATGGGTCAGAGCTCAAGTGTAAAAAGGTTTTAAAAATAGTTTAGCAAGTATTAAAAATGCTTACCGGCTAATATAACTACCATGTTAGTGCGTGACACTCTCTTGAGAATTCTCACCTCTCGTGTAGTGTGCACACCTACTGTACTACTAAATGCCTCATAAGTCTAGCTAACTTATCTCCCGATGATTTTATTTTGAGAAGTCACAAGGCTATGATATTTAGTTTACAGATCAATCTCTTCATGATTACTTACGTTACTTAATATATCTCAGTACCATTATAAAGTTCCCGAATACTTATTATAAAATTTTGGAGCATTTATTCAATACTTAACTACTTATATGCACAGTAGAATATTTCCATATATACATATATATATTAATCACTCATATAATATATATACTATAGGCACCCCACATAAAATCTATGGTGTTGGTATACTCTACTATCAAGTCCCCGTATCACTTGTACTAAGGTAAATACTAGCTTGGAATCACTCTCGATCTGTACACAATACACACAAAATGGAGGCGAAGCATAGCTCCAAGTCACTAAGAGGTCAGCACATAGCCCCCACATCGCTTAGGACTGTTTGACTATTATTCTCAGATAGCCTGTACCAAGGAATCCTATGTTCTAGGGTATAAGTCAATATCCCCCATAAAGGTCCCATCGAGATATGACTGTCCCGGCGCGGCAACCTCCGTGATAGCAAGTAGCGCGGATATGATTATACCCAAACATAATATAAATATATACACATGAACTTTGTCATATATATAAATATTCTCATTTTTCAATTAGGTTCACCCACGACCTATAATAATTATAATTGATCGTACTTAGTACAATTTTACCCAATTATCTCGTACAAAGGATTGGTCTCTTTTATTCTCAATTATAGTCATTTCATACTTACTATTGATCTCTCGAATTATTTTCTCTCACTAAAGATAATTTCAGTAGGTTAACCCTCTCTAACTTATTGGTCTAATTCATTTATAAACATCTCAATTCTGTAACTATCATGCGAATGATTTTCGATATGAGTTAAACCCCCCGTTAACCCACGGTTTCATCCCATATAAAATTTCATTAAATGGTATTCTACTTAGACCCTGTTGGTCCTCTTCATGACCCATTATGCTCTTTAAATAATATTTGAGGGTTCCTATGCATTTTTTTAATTAAATAAAAAGGGGAAAGACATACAGTTTTCCAGGAGGGGTCGATCGATCGAGGAAAGGGGTCGATCGATCGACATTCTTGGGTCGATCGATCGATCAAGCAGTTCTTGCCCAAAAAATTGCAAATTCGACCTACGGGTTTCATCCAATATTTTCCTCCAAAATACCATTAATGATCCTCAAAGTCCCAAACAAGTTTACTACGGGTTACATATACCTATATACATGATTTCCTACATGAAGCATATACAAATTCATCAACGATATCGAATTAAAGGGACAATTCATCATAATTATCAAGAACCCTAATTTTACATTAAATTTCCAATCTTTTAATTTTTTTTCCAAATTTCTCACTTCTAAATCAATACAATTTCGTGGGTAATCCTCTACATATGTTGAGATTTCCAGAATATACTTATTTCCTCTAAAGCATGTGATTTAAATTCCCTAAATCAATAATTTCTTCCATAAAACATATTTTCATCAATCTTATTCTAACATGGGAGAAGTATTAACTAGAAAAACAACAAGATAGATACGTGTCTGGGATTCGAAGGTCTAATTTATTGGTGATAAGGATATGGATGCATTCCTCGACTTACAATCTGGGCCCCGGCGGGGTTAATCTTGAAAGAGGTGCTACGGTTTGTCATCAATTCTTGAAAAGCTCTCTACCATTCTCCTCTAATGGTCATTCAATGTTTTTGTGATTGTTAACCCTAAAACCTAACCTCTAATAGCTGATATAATTTAGGAAAATTCGTGGGTTTAATTACCCAAAATTACATAATGACTATAATACCCTTTCGGGATGCCAATTAGGCCTAAAAATGCCTTGAAACCCAAACTAAATCCCCGAGTACACTTTCTGACCATCTCGACCCTTACGGACACGTTGGCCCACTCGAAACGATCATACGAGCGACTTACAATTTATTCACTTTTATAATAATAATTTAGTTCCGACACGACACAGGCGTGTCCCGACTAAATTTCCATTATTATCATATTATTCACTCGTGACAATATTAATAAATTCAATCTCATACATTACTTTACTCACCTAGTAATATTCAACAAATTCTCAATAATTACTAACCCTCGTCACTCTAGTAAATAGTTTTAAATAAAATTCCGGATTAATATTAAATTAATAACTCAATTAAATTTAATAAATTCCCAATTTTAAAAGCCATAAAAATACGGGGTATTACAGACGTGTATTTGATAATTATTCTTCGAAAACACATATGCAAGGGTACTACCATTGAGACAAGCTTTGTTCGCTCGGAGAAGTGGTGAGAGAATTTTGATTTTAGACTCTGTTCTTAGAAAAGTTTCAAGATGACTTGATTTATGGACACTTTCCTAATAATTATTTTGAAAAATATGTTTTCAAGTCATACATATTTATTTCAGTTCATTAGCATTTATTTAACATATGAGTGTGTCAATTAAATTCAACAAACATAGGTGTTGGATCAAAAACCAAGCTTTAAAATATAAAAGTTGTAAAATGCATACCTAGTCTCCTAATGGGGGTCGTGCTAAGTGATTTAAACAGATGTTGGTAGTTTATATCACAATATATATTTGGGATAGAGACTGGAGATCACTATAGAGTTTCTTCACCCTTGTTGCATAAGCTATTTTTTTTCGAGGGAGTGTCCCCTATGTGGTGGCACCATTGGATATAGTTTCATTTGGAATATCCAAATTTCATAGGTTGTTCAAAGAGGTTTGCCTCTATTTCTAGGAGGAAGTGGATTTTCTAAAGTATGAAATTGACTCAAAATTTCTGATATAAACTCAAGAATTAAAGATACCCGGGGTTAAAGAAAGTTAGAAAACCAAATCAATGTTGGGGTTTGGGGTGATTTTTAAGGTTAGCGAGGGCCACTTTTTTTAGGGGATGATTTGTATCCTTTAACTAAATTGTTAAACTCCATGCCACATGTAGGAGGGATCAAGGGTGTATCAATATTCAATATGTGTAGAACTGATAAGTGTGGAATAGGGACAAGTGTCTCCCCTCAATTATTCATTGGAATAATGAGGGAGATAAGGCCATGATTTCTAAAATCTTTAACCATTTGGTTAAAGGTATTTAACCGTTTAGCTATAGAGTTAAAGGGTTCTTAATCATTCGGCTAAAAGCCTACGAAACCCACTCCTTGTCTTTTTTCTTAGTTTTTAGGGAATTTTCACTTTTTCCCCCAAACCTTTTTAAGGGGCAGTTTTAACACTCTTATTTTTCACGGTGTCTAGTTTCCACAACTTTTGATTATAGGTGTGTCAGTGGGTGAATGACTCAGTGCTCGATTACAAATCGGGGTTTCTATAAAGGCCACACAAATTAAGCTTGTAGGTTCTTGAGTGAAATAAACTATAGGTTAATTGATAATAGGAGAAATATTTTCCAGAGATATCTTATTGATGATCTTTGTAATCAAGTAAGTCAGTTCATGAGAATGATGTCGTTACTAGTGTAAAATAGAGGTGAGGCTAGACATGACTTTTCTAGACCTAGACCTAGACAACATACTCAAATTTTGAGGACTAGGCATAAGAATCCTAGGAGGATGAGAGTTGGATTCCATGATTAGGTAGTCAATTACCTAGGAAAGCACCAAGGAAGAAAATATATTTTCTTCTCCATAAAAGAGGTTTGTGATGAAAGATGTTATCTTTGTTTGTCCCATTGATCTAGGAGATGGAACACCCATAGCTATCTAGACATATAGTTTGTAAGGATGTCTAGGATATTGTTCATTAGTAGGTACCTGCCTAGGTCATTCTTGATTTTTGGTGAAAGAAATCTTGTGGTAAGAGCTTTAAAAAGAAATTGCTATATCATTTTTCATGTTTTGGAGAGGATTTCATGCATATGTGCATTTTTCATGCATTTTCTTTCTGTGCTATATTCTTTGCTCAAAATGATTTTGTAAATATATGCATCATTCTTTTAACAAAAATCCAAAAAGATTTTATGTTTTCTTAATTTTTGTGATCATGTGGTTAAGTCTTTGGTTTATAATATTTGATGAATTAATTTAACTTGAATGGTGATTGAAAGTGAATTTTTATCCATTTGATTGAAAAATTTTATTGATTTAATTATTAGGTTAGAATTCATATGAAAAATCATGATTGTCAAACTTGTTAAAGTCTTTGGTATTGATTTCACATTACATGATCAGATGCATATCACTTTATGTTTGTGACTATACCTATGTGATTCTTTCTTTTAGTGATTGAATTAATCATGAACATATCCCGAGATATCTTCTTGGTTTTTGAAAGTTTCCATGGTCCATGTGTGAGATTTTTATGTGTTTCATACATTGAAGGAGTTGAAAAATGACCGTTTTCATGCATTAATAGGGAGCTACCATTGAATTGATTACACCCAATTTAGAATTAAGTAACACTTGGTAGGTGTCATCTAAGTGTGTGAAAAACTAATCAATGGCAAAATCCCTTATGTTGGAAAGAGCCATAAGCCAAGTGCTTAATCAACATAAAAAAGATAGGGCATATCTTTTAAAAAATGACAATTGCTATATTCGTTAGCATTCAAAATATTTTGAACAACATATTCTTGATGGATAAAAATGGGTAGAAACTACCATTTATTTGAGATCTTGAAAGGATATTAGTTTAAATGAAAAATTAAGCATAATTTGTAATTGTCGTATGATTTGGTTTAGCGTATTCATTTTGATGTTGTATCTATATTTGTCACACAAATCACTCCTTGGTTTATATAGAAAGTTATAAGAAATTGATTTGATAAGAATTATGCCTTTTTTGTATTGAATTGATTGAGATTTGGATTTAATGTGTTCTTAACTCATGTCTTAATCAATATTTAAAGAAAATCTATATGTCAAATCTACTTTATCATAGTTTTCCTAATAACAATCACACCTTAAATTTTTATGTTTTTATTTGTATATATATATATGCGCGCGCGCGCGCGTGTGTGTGTGTGTGTGTGTGTGTGTGTGAGAGAGAGAGAGAGAGAGAGAGAGAGAGAGAGAGAGAGAGAGAGAGAGAGAGAGTTGTTGATTTTTAGACATTTCCTTGCATTTATCTCAAAATTTATGCATTTCAAGTTAAATATGATTGTTTTTAGAATATTTGCATTCATACATATTACTATTTTTTAGAGCTTTGTGATTTTGGTTTCATACATAATCTTTTCGAGACATTATTTATCCCTGGCTAGGATTTATGGTGCAAACCGTTCGAATAAAAAAATATCCAACTGCTCGTATGAACGGTTCTTATGGCAGAGTTGTTCGTTCCCATAAATATCGAGATAATAAATAGGGATTTGGCTGATCCATTGCTCATTTCAAATCCATTTCAATCGATAGAGCATAAACCCTAAACAAAATTTTCCCAAGATATATATTTTTGGTTGCATGTTGGTTTAGAAGAGACGTTGTTGCTTATTGATAAAAAGTCCAAGTTTTCAGATTTGTGTCATTTGATCTCGTTTTGCCTTGGAAAGTCATGAATTATTGTTCCTTATTGTTGATTTATTTCTTATAAAGTGATTATAGGTTATATACATCAATTTAGGTGACGGTTTTTTATTTTTGTGGATTGTTAGTGAGTTTTTGTGTTTCTACATTTAGTTATTCTTTTGACATTACAGTTTTATACCCTAGTTTCTTTTGTCCTTTAATTTCTCCCATATTTTTGCATTATTGGAAATAATCTTGGAGAATTTTAGACCGTCGAGTGGTCCCGGTTAGACATCACATTCTATAGATTCACCTTATGACCACCACTTATAAGACATCGTAGACATGGCCCGAGTGCCTCTATCCCCATTCCAGCTACCACAGTTGATGCCTCTGGGATACGTTTCACTTAATATGGTTCAATACTTGTTTAGAATTTCATGATGAACGCCATTATCATTGAGAGATGTAGATATAGATCATCTTGACTGATGTGAGGAAGGACAATACCTATTATCTTTGATTGATACTATCCATGATTCTCTGTTGATTAGGCCATATCATTCGACCAATCCTATCATTATTCGTGAGTTCTATGAGAATATGATTTTGCCTTCCATCACCACTCATTTAGTGTCTTTATTTGTTCGTTTTATTGACATTGAGACCAAATATGATGTCCTTGTGACTAATTTAGGTCTTGAGACTCATAACTATAGTACAAGTTTTAATGCATAATATGAGGGGGGGGGGGGGGTTATATATGACGCAATTACTTTTTTCATTGTTGGGTATAGTACACCTTGGCTTGGGTCTATATTTCGACAGGCATATATGCCTTGGTCATTTTCCTTACTACACTTCTTGTTTGTTTACAACCTCGTGCCTCATCGTTACACCCAGGACCTTCCTTACTCGATTGGTAGGTTGATGTATGATCTAGTGCATAACAATTATCCCGATCTTGTACTTCAGGTTATGAGGAGAGCATGCACTGATTTCAAAGAATAGGCTTTACCATATGATCGATTGATCACGGGTTATTTGTATCAATTAGGGGGTTCCACGATTACTTATGGATGAGGTTTCTCACATTATTAGATCTATTTCAAGCTCTAACTCCTCCCATTCATCATACCAGACTGCTCATCCCTTAGACAACTTATTGATCCCAGTGCAAATAACACCAACACTGACTCCTTCTCCTTGACCCGTTCCTCAGTCTATACTTGTTCTATAGCTGAGATCTCATCAGGGTATGTATCAGTTTATGGAGGCCTGGTTTACCTATATGAGAGAAAAAATTAGATATATTTTAGCTAAGATGGAGGATTCTCGTGTCATTTATAGATAACACTTGGATATAATTCACCGGGAGCAGGCTAGCTTACGCATATACATTATGATTGTTCTTTATCGCCATGATATACCCATTGTCTACGATATTTTCTTCTCTTTGTCCTTTCATCAAAAAAAGGGGGAGATAGTTTTTCTCTAACTTTATCAAAAGGGGGGAGAATTATATTTCCCATTCTTCATGGGGAGAAATATCTAAAATAGGTGGAGACGAACCATGGGGGGGGGGGGGGGCTGATTCATTTTTTAGGAAGATGATTTCTAGGGGAACAACAATATTTCTATTATTAATTGATATTATATGATTTTGTTATTTCTCACATTTTCATATGCTTTATATCATGTATATCACTTTGATTTTTGGAGGATTTCCAAAAAGGGGGAGTTTCCCTTTATGCATGGTATGGCATGCATGATAATCTTTATTATTTCATGTGATTTTAGGTATAGTTATGTTGATTTTGACTCTGACCTTCCATTTCTAACTTGATTTTGATGTGTCAATGGTCATTTGGACTCATTTATGCATTACTTACTATTACTATCAATAAATGACTAACATGGAGCAGGTTTGATAGGATTAATCAGGAGTATTTTGGGTTTGGGGGGTTTTTCCACGAACTGCGAAAAGGGGGATATTGAAAATGTAAAATTTTCTATTATAATTGTTGTATATAAAAGTTGGCTAAATTTCGCGACAAAACATTTGAGTCTTTAAGTCATCTGGGCCACAGAGGCTTGATATGTTTGAGTGAGGCGCGATCATTTAGATTTTATGGAGTGTTGAATTTGAAGATCATGTAAGACTTTTGTTGCCACATGCTATAAAGAACATATCATTTTTGTAGTTTTGTGATTTTAATTATGAGTACACACATGTGCACGTTTGTTTTTCAAAATGTGCATTTTCAATTAAATGAACAAGTGACATTTTAACTCAAAGTGTGGCATAAACCTGTAACACCCCGTATTTTTGGTACATTTAAAATTTAATTAATTCGGATATTTTAAATTACTAGTGTGTTGTAATTTAATGAATTAATTAGGATAGAATAATATATAAATATTAATCTGGGATTGAATGGTTAATATTTAGGAAAATTTATTTACTAAGTGAATAGTAATAATGTAATTTCGTCGTTTCGAGTATTAATGACGAGGTATGTACTTATCACATCCGGAAGTCGGTATAGACTATATTGGGTGGGGGATAAGTATTTTTATAAATTAATTCGGATGCAAATTCTGAGTGTACAGTTGAGTCCGGATGGGCCGAAATAGTCAGAAAAGTGTACCCGGGGGTAGTAAACGGGTCACGGGACGTTTTTAGACATAGTCGGGCCCACTCGGGGGCATTTTGGTCACTTGGGCTTGGCCCATTAGTCAAAAAACGGGAATGGATTAATTAACTTAATAGAAAGAAATAAGGGCATGGCTGAGCTTAATTAGAAAAAGGAATTAAAGGGTTAGGAAACCCTAGCAGCAGCCAAAGCCATTTTGGGGATCTCAAAGAACCAACAAGATCATCTTCAACCTTGGAATCCATCGCAAATTCAGACACTACGAAACCTAAGGCAAGTGAATAACTTGCAATAGCATTTAAATCTCTCTTTAAATTCATATTTGTGTGCTGTTATGAATAAAAAAAATTCGTTTTGGGGTTTCATGGGATAAACATGGGGTTTTGATAATACAAAAGAAAACATGAATCTGATTTACCCGAATTTATGAGGATTTATGTAAAATCTGATATTGGAATATTGATGTGTATCTATTAGAATGATATCCAAATAAAATAGAATGAATTTTATGAAGAAATTCGGAGTAAAAAATGTGTTTAAGGAAAAAGACAGATTTTTACTCAAAATTTTGAATCAGTAGTTTATGGACGAATTGATGATTGTTGTGGACTTTCTGGGAAGTCCTAATAAGGTTTCTAATATGTACTGGTGTTATAAAGGCTTAAAATTCATGTTAGAAGAGATTAGGGTTTAAGAAATCTCGTCCATGGCTGCCCTGTCTTCGCGAAGAAGATGAGGACCTGTTCGATCGATCAATCGACGGTCTGGGTCGATCGATCTACGGTCGCCAGAATCTGGCAGTTTCGCCAGTTGGTTATATAAGAGGGAAAATTTATATAAAAATCTTATGTAATTAATTATTGAGAAATTAAATACATGAGAGTAAATCTAATTAATTGTAAATAAATTAATTAGGGTTTGAGGGTAATAAATTAGAGTCGGGAATTTTGACTCGGGTAAATTTATTTTGGCTACGAGAGTAACTCCAAATTTATGGTGGGGGCGACACCAAAAATAACTTAATTAATTAAGGTGAAATTTAATTAATATTTAGAGTTGGACCATAAACTCTTAATAATTTTAATAGGCTTATGTTACAGATTTAGCGAACGGTATAGCGGGACTTTTATATTTATATATACGGAGGCGATAGTATATATATATGGTGTGCACAATTAATATCAGTGATTAGATATTTTATACTATAGTGCTATAGGGGAGGTTGCGCGTAGTGGATGAATCCCCTAGCTTGAGGAGTAGGGTGAGTATATTCTCGAGGTCATAGCGTCCGTTATATGGGTGAGGGACATCTCACTTTCAAGGAAGGAATATGACCGCCTCCAATTATTTATTTTTATCAAGTTGGTGTGAAAATTCTGACTTGGGATATCTAGGCTATGTGATTGTACCTAGTGGGGTAGCACTTTATAGAATTTACATTCCGGGAGTATTTTGCTCCGGTGGATGCAAGTTGTTATATATATTACAGTATGATTATGAATGCTGAAATATGATTATAAGTATATAATTAGATAATTAATTATATACGGGTTATTAATGAAAAGTGAGTTATTTCACATGTATAACAAGTGTGGAAGTTATATGAATATAAAAAGGGAAATGATTTAGTTAAGTTGATGTTACTAATAACTTATAAATCATAATCACTACATACTCAGTTAGAGTAGGGTGGGTATAAAGGAACTTTGTTAATTATCTAGTCATGAGATGAATAACTAGGTAATTTATTTAAAGCGTTAGTAGTGTACATTAGAGGAAGGGTAAGGAAGTTCTCAAGAGAGTGCGATACTAACTAAAATATGAAGAGCATGCATATTTATTTATTACTGCAAGTTAATCATTTGTTAAATGTTTTTCAAATGTTTTTGGGTACTAACCCTTGCTATAAAAACTTTTAAAAACCCTTTTAGGTGTCCAGCCACAGGGACGCCAGCCTTGACTCAATTCCGGGGATCCGATGCTGCAGCATATGTGGATGTTGCGGGGCTTTGATAGACGCCTCATTCTTCATTCTTAATGTAGAAATTAATGATTAGTTATTCGAGCTTGTTGCTCACATTCCATTTTATTTGTAGTAGACTTGTTGGGAGTTCATTCTTGTCTTTACGGGATTTCTTATTTGGGCCGATGGTTTATTCGGTTAATTACTTTTACTTGTGGATGATTATTTCAGTTATCTGTGATTGTTATATTGTTTTATTATCCGCATGGGTTTTTGTTTAAATAATGAAAGATAAAAATTGGCACCAGTCTATTTTTCTCACTTAGGTGGTTAGTAATTTAATAAGACGACAGTGATGCTAAGAATGGACCAAATGAGAAACCTGTTCTAACTTGATTTAGGACTGATCACCCGGGATTAATTAGGCGGGGTGTCACAGATGGTATCAGAGCATCAGGTTCTAGTGTCCTTAGGATCTGTACGGCTTTCTACGTTTCAGCGTAGCGTTCGGTTGTTATAGAGCCCTATTATTAGGACTGTTGATTATATTTTCCGCTTGTAAGATATCGTATTCCTGCTATTAGTTTTTGTATAAATTGTGTACTTATTCAATTCAATCTATTTTCAGATGCCGCCAAAGAGACAGAGAGCGGAGAGGTATGAGGCTAGAGATGAGGTGAGGGAGGCTCGCCAGGAGCCACAGGTACGCCACCACCACCCCCACCCGAGTTGATTTCTACCACTCAGGTGGCAGTGATAGTGGCCCAAGCGGTCGAGACAGCGATGCGAGCTATGGCAGCTCATTTTCCACAGCCCCAGGCACCGCCTCCAGTGGCTCCAGCAGTTCAGGCTCCAGTGGGGCCACCATCTTGGCAGCGAGTGAGGGAGACCTTTCAGAAGGGTCACCCACCTGAGTTTCGAGGTAGCACCAATGTGGTCGAGGCTTGTGACTGGAAGAAGAACATTCAGCGCCATCTGCGCATGTTAGAGGGTTCAGAGGTGCAGAAACAGATGCTGGCTACCTTTCGTCTGTCAGGGGCAGCCTTACAGTGGTGGGAGTTCGTAACCACCGCTGAGGAGCGGGATTCGATGCCGATTTCTGAATTCTGGGTGCGGTTTGACCGCAAATACTTCCCTCCAGCAGTAGAGTCTGAGATGAGAAAGAAATTCAGCGAGTTGGTACAGGGTGACAGGTCAGTGGCAGAATATGAGGAGGAGTTCACCCGTTTGGCAAACATTGTGCCAAATGAGGTGAGCGATGAGGAGCGGAAGAAGTCAAAGTTCATGGATGGCCTCGCCTGGAGAATCAGGCAGCACTTGATTGGAAATCCGGCGTTAGTGACTTATACAGATGTCGTTAATGCCGCACTTGTACATTGCCAGGATCATCGTTTCCATGCTAAGGGAAACAAGAAGGCAGGTGAGCCGAGCCAGCAGGGCAAGGCGGTTACTAGTAGTGAGACAAGTGGCACACAGCAGCAGGTTATCATTCAGCAAGGGAATCAGGCTAAGAAGTTTAAGCCTGGTGGGTTCCGATCGGGAGGACAGGGGTTCAGGCAGGGGCAACCAAGCCCTAATCAGCAACAGCAGGTTCCTCAGGGCCGTCAGGGCCAAGGGAATAACGGGGGAGGCCAACCGGGCCAGCAACGTCAGGGCCAACAGGGCCAACGGCAGGGTGACAACCAGAAAAGCTGTTTCGCCTGTGGCCAGCCAGGACACTTCAAGAGGGAGTGCCCGCAGAGGGGCAGAGGCCAGCAGCAGGGTGCCCAGCAGGGACAACAGGGTCAGATGCTGCCAGCAGCACCAGCCCCACCCGCCCCACAGCAGCAGGGGCAGATGCACTACGGATGTGTGTACAACGTTCGGGATGTTCCCAATCCTCCAGCACAGCAGGCGCCGGTAGCGGTTGAGGGTATGTTTTTCATTCATGGTCATGAGGGTAGCATTCTTTTTTACACGGGAGCATCACACTCATTCATTAAATCTAATTTTGCTAAACGGGCGGGGTTATTAGAGACAGCGGGTAGCCTCTGTATGAGTGTAGAGTCACCAGTAGGCAGCGGGGCTTTGATTCGCTCGATTTGTCGAGGAGTAGACATTTTGATTGGGAGGCTTAGTTTAGCAGCAGACCTCTTAGTGTTAGATATGGAGGGGTATGATGTCATCTTGGGCATGGATTAGTTGGAAGGTTACCGGGCTACGGTGGATTGTTATGAGAGGACAATCGTGTTCTCCATTCCGGGACAGGAGATGTTCCTGATAGCAATGCCGCTTCCTGAGGGAGGGTCGCGCACTCACTTATAATACATTGAGGAGGAAACCTCACAGGAGGTGGTAGTTCCTTTAGACTCTATTCCTGTAGTGAGGGACTTTGAGGATGTATTCCAGGAGATACCAGGATTACCACCCAGCAGAGAAATCGAATTTGTTATCGATTTGGCATCGGGGACGAGGCCGATTGCTCGGGCACCTTACCGAATGGCCCCTTAAGAAATGCGGGAATTGAGGGAACAGATTCAAAAACTACTGGGTCAGGGTTTTATTCGGCAGAGTACATCACCGTGGGGTGCGCCGGTGTTGTTTGTGAAGAAGCGAGATGGTTCACTCCGCTTGTGCGTGGATTATAGGGAGCTGAACAAGGTAACGATACGGAATAAATATCCGTTGCCTCGGATTGATGATTTATTTGACCAATTGAGAGGAGCGTCTTATTTCTCCAAGGTCGACTTGAGGTTAGGGTATCATCAACTGCGTATCCGAGAGGGGGATGTTCCTAAGACCGCATTCTTGTCGCGGTATGGATCATATGAGTTCAGGGTAATGCCCTTCGGGCTCACCAATGCACCAGCAGTGTTCATGGATCTAATGAACAGGGTTTTCAGGGAGTACCTAGATCAGTTTGTCATCGTGTTCATTGATGACATCTTAATCTACTCGCGCACCGAAGAGGAGCACGCAGAGCATTTGCGCATGGTTTTACAGACACTGAGGGATCATCAACTCTATGCCAAATTAGAGAAGTGTGGGTTCTGGCTACGGGAGGTACAGTTCCTTGGTCACGTCGTGTCAGATCAGGGTATTGCAGTGGATCCGAATAAGGTGTCGGCGGTGAGGGAGTGGGGACAGCCCACGGCACCGATCGAGGTGCGCAGTTTTCTGGGTTTGGCCGGTTACTACAGGCGATTCATTAAGGGATTCTCTAAAATTGCAGGACCTTTGACGAATCTGACTCGGAAAGGGGTACCTTTCAAGTGGGATGATAGTTGTCAATTAGCGTTCGACGAGCTAAAGGACAAGTTGACATCTGCACCCGTGCTTTCATTGCCAAAGGGAGGACTAGAGTATCGGGTTTACACAGACGCATCCTTACGGGGTCTTGGGGGTGTGCTCCAGCAGGAGGAAAGGGCTATAGCTTATGCTTCCAGGAAGTTAAAGCCCCATGAGAGGAATTACCCCACTCACGACCTAGAGTTGGCAGCGGTTGTTTTTGCTTTGATGATATGGAGGCATTATCTTCTAGGAGAGCAGTTTACTCTATTCACGGATCACAAGTCACTTCAGTATCTCTTCACACAGAAGGATCTGAATATGAGGCAGAGGCGGTGGCTAGAATTCGTGAAGGACTACCAGTTTGATATTCAGTATCATCCTGGTAAGGCCAATGTGGTAGCAGACGCATTGAGCCGATGGCCGACTGGGGAGATAGCAGAGGTATGGAAAGCGAAGTGGAGAGAGCTTCAATATGAGGATGACGTAGCCAAGGCTTGCATGTCAGCTTTATCCATCACACCCGAGATCATTATGCGAGTTGTGAAGGCTCAGGCGGAGGATCAGATTTTCCGGGATATGGTGGGCCAGTTGTTAGCTGAGGGAGCAGAGGGTTACTCGATTAGCTCAGAAGGAGGCCTACGCTTTAATGGGAGGTTAATGGTGCCAGAGGATGAGGATTTAAGGCACGCTGTTATGACAGAATCACATGGTTCGAAATTTGCGGTACATCCCGATGGGGATAAAATGTACCAAGATATGAGGAAGCAGTATTGGTGGGCAGGGATGAAACGGGACATAGCGGAGTTTGTTTCGAAATGTGCCACGTGTCAGCATGTGAAAGTTGACCACCAGAGACCATCAGGGATGCTACAGCCGTTAGAAATTCCCGTGTGGAAGTCGGAGAGCATCTCCATGGACTTCATCACAGGGTTACCTGTATCGCAGAGTGGTCACGACTCCATATGGGTTATTGTGGATCGGTTGACTAAGGTGGCCCACTTTTTGCCGGTACGCACAGACTTCGAGACGATGCGTTATGCACAGCTATTCATAGCAGAGATTGTTAAGCTGAATGGAGTACCTATAAATATTGTATCCGACGGAGACAAAATCTTTGTCGCCCACTTTTGGCAGAGCTTTCAGGAGGCAATGGGCACGGAGTTGCGCTTGAGTACAGCGTATCACCCACAGACTGACGGACAGACTGAGAGAGTTAACCAGATGCTGGAAGACATGCTCAGAATGTGCATTTTGGACTTCGGGGGAGGATGGGAGAAATATCTCCCTTTGGTAGAGTTTGCATATAACAACTCTTACCAATTCATGATTGGCATGGCACCGTTTGAGGCACTGTACGGGAGACCTTGTCGTTCACCAGTTTGTTGGTTAGAGGTGGGGGACAACAAACTCTTGGGGCCGAAGATTGTTCAGGAGACATCTTCCAAGATAGAGTTGATTCGAGGAAGAATTCGGATAGCTCAGGACAGGCAAAAGAGTTATGCTGATGCTTCTCGAAGACATGTGGAGCTGGAAGTTGGGGACCAGGTTTTAGTCCGGGTATCCCCAATGAAAGGGGTGATGAGGTTCGGCAAGAAGGGTAAGTTAGCACCGCGATATGTAGGACCTTTCCCTATTATTGGGAGGGTGGGACCGGTGGCGTATAAGCTTGGGTTACCAGAACATCTTCAGCGGATACACGATGTGTTCCATGTGGCATCGCTGAAGAAATATCGAAGGAGCGAGAGAGCCTTTTGGCACATTCCACTCGAGGAGATCGACTTACAGCCAAACATCTCGTATGAGGAGAGGCCGGTAGCAATTCTGGATCATAGTGAGCGGAAATTACGATCCAAGGTTGTTCCATTGGTTAGAGTACAGTGGGGTCATCACAATGTTGACGAGTCTACCTGGGAGCGAGAGGAGGATATGCGGGAACAATATCCAGAGCTTTTCAACGCAGGTACGATCTAATTTTGGGGACGAAATTCCTTTATAAGGGGGGGAGTATGTAACACCCCGTATTTTTGGTACATTTAAAATTTAATTAATTCGGATATTTTAAATTACTAGTGTGTTGTAATTTAATGAATTAATTAGGATAGAATAATATATAAATATTAATCTGGGATTGAATGGTTAATATTTAGGAAAATTTATTTACTAAGTGAATAGTAATAATGTAATTTCGTCGTTTCGAGTATTAATGACGAGGTATGTACTTATCACATCCGGAAGTCGGTATAGACTATATTGGGTGGGGGATAAGTATTTTTATAAATTAATTCGGATGCAAATTCTGAGTGTACAGTTGAGTCCGGATGGGCCGAAATAGTCGGAAAAGTGTACCCGAGGGTAGTAAACGGGTCACGGGACGTTTTTAGACATAGTCGGGCCCACTCGGGGGCATTTTGGTCACTTGGGCTTGGCCCATTAGTCAAAAAACGGGAATGGATTAATTAACTTAATAAAAAGAAATAAGGGCATGGCTGAGATTAATTAGAAAAAGGAATTAAAGGGTTAGGAAACCCTAGCAGCAGCCAAAGCCATTTTGGGGATCTCAAAGAACCAATAAGATCATCTTCAACCTTGGAATCCATCGCAAATTCAGACACTACGAAACCTAAGGCAAGTGAATAACTTGCAATAGCATTTAAATCTGTCTTTAAATTCATATTTGTGTGCTGTTATGAATAAAAAAAATTCGTTTTGGGGTTTCATGAGATAATACTGGGGTTTTGATAATACAAAAGAAAACATGAATCTGATTTACCCGAATTTATGAGGATTTATGTAAAATCTGATATTGGAATATTGATGTGTATCTATTAGAATGATATCCAAATAAAATAGAACGAATTTTATGAAGAAATTCGGAGTAAAAAATGTGTTTAAGGAAAAAGACAGATTTTTCCCCAAAATTTTGAATCAGTAGTTTATGGACGAATTGATGATTGTTGTGGACTTTCTGGGAAGTCCTAATAAGGTTTCTAATATGTACTGGTGTTATAAAGGCTTAAAATTCATGTTAGAAGAGATTAGGGTTTAAGAAATCTCGTCCATGGCTGCCCTGTCTTCGCGAAGAATATGAGGACCTGTTCGATCGATCGATCGACGGTCTGGGTCGATCGATCTACGGTCGCCAGAATCTGGCAGTTTCGCCAGTTGGTTATATAAGAGGGAAAATTTATATAAAATCTTATGTAATTAATTATTGAGAAATTAAATACATGAGAGTAAATCTAATTAATTGTAAATAAATTAATTAGGGTTTGAGGCTAATAAATTAGAGTCGGGAATTTTGACTCGGGTAAATTTATTTTGGCTACGAGAGTAACTCCAAATTTATGGTGGGGGCGACACCAAAAATAACTTAATTAATTAAGGTGCAATTTAATTAATATTTAGAGTTGGACCATAAACTCTTAATAATTTTAATAGGCTTATGTTACGGATTTAGCGAACGGTATAGCCGGGACTTTTATATTTATATATACGGAGGTGATAGTATATATATATGGTGTGCACAATTAATATCAGTGATTAGATATTTTATACTATAGTGCTATAGGGGGAGGTTGCGCGTAGTGGATGAATCCCCTAGCTTGAGGAGTAGGGTGAGTATATTCTCGAGGTCATAGCGTCCGTTATATGGGTGAGGGACATCTCACTTTCAGGGAAGGAATATGACCGCCTCCAATTATTTATTTTTATCAAGTTGGTGTGAAAATTCTGACTTGGGATATCTAGGCTATGTGATTGTACCTAGTGGGATAGCACTTTATAGAATTTACATTCCGGGAGTATTTTGCTCCGGTGGATGCAAGTTGTTATATATATTACAGTATGATTATGAATGCTGAAATATGATTATAAGTATATAATTAGATAATTAATTATATACGGGTTATTAATGAAAAGTGAGTTATTTCACATGTATAACAAGTGTGGAAGTTATATGAATATAAAAAGGGAAATGATTTAGTTAAGTTGATGTTACTAATAACTTATAAATCATAATCACTACATACTCAGTTAGAGTAGGGTGGGTATAAAGGAACTTTGTTAATTATCTAGTCATGAGATGAATAACTAGGTAATTTATTTAAAGCGTTAGTAGTGTACATTAGAGGAAGGGTAAGGAAGTTCTCAAGAGAGTGCGATACTAACTAAAATATGAAGAGCATGCATATTTATTTATTACTGCAAGTTAATCATTTGTTAAATGTTTTTCAAATGTTTTTGGGTACTAACCCTTGCTATAAAAACTTTTAAAAACCCTTTTAGGTGTCCAGCCACAGGGACGCCAGCCTTGACTCAATTCCGGGGATCCGATGCTGCAGCATATGTGGATGTTGCGGGGCTTTGATAGACGCCTCATTCTTCATTCTTAATGTAGAAATTCATGATTAGTTATTCGAGCATGTTGCTCACATTCCATTTTATTTGTAGTAGACTTGTTGGGAGTTCATTCTTGTCTTTACGGGATTTCTTATTTGGGCCGATGGTTTATTCGGTTAATTACTTTTACTTGTGGATGATTATTTCAGTTATCTGTGATTGTTATATTGTTTTATTATCCGCATGGGTTTTTGTTTAAATAATGAAAGATAAAAATTGGCACCAGTCTATTTTTCTCACTTAGGTGGTTAGTAATTTAATAAGACGACAGTGATGCTAAGAATGGACCAAATGAGAAACCTGTTCTAACTTGATTTAGGACTGATCACCCGGGATTAATTAGGCGGGGTGTCACAAAACCATTTTGGGAGTGGACCTAGATTTTTAAGCAAAGTTTAAAGTTTATTATGATTTTTTGCCACAAACCATTCAAACGGTCCTATTTCAATTTGTGCACATAAAATTTTTTACACAGTCCCATTTTGACCTGTGTGCGTGGCTGCACCAAGGTTTTAGCACAATTGAAATCGTGCGCATGATAAAAGTTAACCGTGCGTAAGACGAATCTGATTTTTGAAAACTTCCTATAAACAGGTTACTTTCTCGCCTATTTCAAAATATTTGAAAGTCTTATAACTTAAATATATGGTTGAGAGAATTTTTGAGGTTGAGAGGCATCATTGCTTCTCTTTTTCCCAAAATTCACTTGTTCCCTCCAAAATTATCCATATTTAGATTCATACCATGATTAGTGATTTTTTGAGAGAATTGAGAGTGATTTTGGTTCATATCTACACTAGCCCATTCAATTAAAATAACTAAATTTTGAATTACATGATTTATCACTCCTAGATATAAAATTAGAGGTGCTTTGATTCATTGGAGGATTGGAGCATGGAGTGATTCCAAGGAGAATAGTGTATTTTCTGATTCACTTCGTAGAGCTAAGAGTGGACTTCTATCTTCTATGGGGGACAGTTTTAAGTTCAAAGGTAAATTCTGGTGAGGGCCTCAATGAGAGGTACATTCTTTCTTTGTATAAAACTCTTTTCGAGTAGAAATTGAAATTAAAGTGCGTCTAGGTGTTTTACCCTTTGATGGGGGGTTTTTCCTCATAAATATGTCTTGTGGAATGTTTGTGATTGTTATTTTTTCAACTTCACACTTTGATAACACACTACACTTAGATCACATCTAGCTCTAGTGTAATTTCCTAAAATCAAAATTAGGTGTTGAATTATAGTTATTCTCTTTAGATTTCCCTAATTAATTTTATTGTGTGGTTAATTCAAGACATACATCACATTAGTTAGTTAATTCATGTTCTAGGTTAATTGAGATTTCCAGCAGACTCATTTTAAAACAAAAAATAAACATGTTATGCATTCAAACCTATTCATCCCCTCTGGGTTTGTTTTATATTGAACACTTGTCATATAAACACATCGTCATATATATTGGGCATTGTAAAGGTCCAAACACATGATAAATAAATGTGATTGCCTACTATTATGGGCAAGTAAAAGAAGATGTCTTTACAGATAGAACAGTGAGAGTTTTGTAAAAGTTAAAGGGATAAAATGAAATCCTTTTATTAAAAGTTTGAAAAGAAGTGTTGGTTAAGGCGGTGGATTAGAAAATTCTTACTAACGCAATGTGATGTTTTTAATGTCCTGAAAATCTTATTTTATGAGATTTCTGTTAGGTAGAGATTTTGCAAAAAACTTTGCTAGTCCAAAAACTTCGAAAGACCAAGCATTGAAAAGAAAAGAAAAACTAGGTCTAATTAATAGATCTATGATTTTAGCAACAATACGTTTTTTTTATACGGTATGTGATTCGATACGAAGGCTAATATGTGAACAAATTTGTTGAGAAGACTTGCATCTTACAATATATTATCCTTCTACGTAATAACGATGCGTGATCACCTTTTGAGATTGGGATCTTAAATCACTTTAGAAGGCTATTCTTTTTCTTGTCTTATTTTCTTTATTGTATAAGTATTTATTTCCTCACCTTGCCTTTTGTCTCTCCGTTTTCTATCTCTTTGTGTATGTGATTAAGAAAAGTGATTGAAACTGCATCGATTCATGGGAAGACATATCCTAGGGTTTATTTATACTAATCAACATAAAACACTCTTAATACAATACGTTTCCTAAAATGGTTTCCTCATTCAAATGCAAAAGGCCCTCATTCGAGCGACATCTTCACATGAGGGGACTTCATTAAAAGATACACATCAAACGAGATTTTTTCGGATCGAATATGGTTCCTTCATTTGAAAGACATAGAATCCAAAAAAAATGTATCTAGTGTCCTAACCGATACCAATTAAAATACTTTTGAGTAATGAGAAGCTTAGAAACATTACTTCTTATGCACTTACTATACATGGGACCCAGGGATATATAAATAAATTAGAATCTAAACCAAGTATGAAAATCCCATATTACAACCGTGTAATTTATTTTCTTCCTTTTTATTCATAATTAATTTCACTAAATAATTACAACGGCACTCCAATTTAATTATCTCATAATCTCTCGAACAAAAAGTCCTTGTCTTCACAGGTAAATAATGCATAATATGATTCCCCACATAAAGTACACTATACCCGCTCAGTGAAATTCAATTTTTCACAATCAATTTTCTCCAACATCTTATTTGTTCATTGATTTCAAACTTCAATTATTTGACACTGTACCAGATTATAAAACAATACCCCAATAAGGTTTACTAGAGGAATCAAAACTTATAAGTTTATCAAGGGGTGTCACAATCCAAGATATCTCCATGCCACTGATTCCTACGATTTATGATCTCAGACATGCACATATAATGATTTCCAAACATAAGAAGATTTAGACCTAACAAGTTGGATCACACCCATAACAATCAAAGCAATAAATGTGAACACATTCCAATCCTCATAATCACTAGGATTGAGAATCTGTGAACCCTTTGCAAATGCTCTTATATTGTGCAAGTGTAATTTAGTCAGCACCTAGACTTGAATCTCACATGTGGTCATGGTGATTACATTCCTGATGTACTTGTACGATCGTTTTTTAACTATCAGATTAGTTCCCAAACAATTAAAAGAGTTCTTATAAGGAAGATAAATAACTAATATTGCACTCGTAGCTTTATGATAGGATATCTACTCCCTATAGAGGTTGTGAACTGTTCAATTGAACTAGAATTGAAATTTTGATCTTCCATGATCAGGTCGAACCCAACTTACCAAAATTTTTACTAGTCCATTTGATCGACATTAATACAGTGTATATAAAAATATAATTCATTCTCATAAATATAATTCTCATTTAAAAATGAACTTGACACACCTTACTAATAAATAAACATTTTACATTATTTTAACAATAAAACCCAAAAATTTGCATCAATTATTGGAAAGTTTTGGTGGGTCAGGGTGTAACACCCCTTATTTATATGCCCGTTTGATCGGGTTGAATGCCTAACACAAGGAGCGCTATGAAATTTATAGCATTCTCGGCAAGAATGATAAATAAAAATGACTGTAAATAAAAATCATCCACAACATAAGTAAAACTATAAAGAACAATATAATAACTAAAATAAATTGAATAATATAAATCTCCAATAAAACTTAATCCACTAATATGAGTTTCCAAAATACAAAGTATCCAATTTAAATGTAAATGAGAATCTCGAATACAAATACTAGTGGAATAATAACTAAAATGAAATAAAATCCAACATAAAGGATGATGAACTGGATCTCCAATAATTTGTAACTCTGACTTCTCAGTCCAAATCTAACTTCTCATTCCTGCTACTCCTTTATAACAATAATAATACATGGGGGGAAAGTTTTTATAGAATTCGGTCAGTTCCCTAAAGTTGCAAGAAATAAATATCATCGAACAGGGAATCGGTGGTGATGTGCAAAGAGGCCCCCACCTCTGTCACTCGCAAGGATAAGAAGGCTGCGAACGCTTGCCATCGTAGTGGTACTGAAATCAAGACTGTCAAAAAATCTAAAGGTGGGGTTAACAAAGTTGAATCTAGAATAACTTCATTATATATAAGGAATATTGATGATAAAAATGAGAACCTTTCTCATGATTGTGTACCTACTGAGTTGAAGAAATGTATTATGCGAGATCAAATGGATAAAAATATTAAACAATCACGACTCGATCAGTTGATTAATGAGAAGGCGCAAATAATTCAAGAGTATGAAGCTGGGAAAACCATTCCAAATTAACAGATAATCTCCGAGCTAGAGAGAACTAAGAGAAAAACTACGTGGAAAGAAATAACGGATGAAAGGAAAGTTTGGTATGAAATTACTATTAAGTCTATTATATGTCTGAAGGAATCTTGAGTAGTTTATAATGGTTTTGTTCAAGAGCTCGTGTTTGTAACAAAACTAATTAGAATGACTATGCTTAATAAATTATCCTCTTTTATTGATTATAAAAAATTACACACCTTTATTAATAAATAAACATCATAAATAATTTTAAGAATAAAACCCCAATAATCTTTCACTTTTTCTTAAACCCAATGTGACCATGCCTCTAATACCCATTCCGTCCACATGACTATCAACAATCTTAGCTACTAAGATATTTGTAAAAGTATCTAATATGTTATCTTGAGATGAAATCTTTATCACGATGACATCGCCGCTTCGCACAATCTCCTTTATTAAATGATACTTGTAATTAATTTTCTTAGAACTTTTACGAGTCCTTGATTATTTTGAGTTAGAAACCACACCACTATTGTCATAGTAATGTGTAATATGAAACTATATTAAAGGAACCACACCCCAATCATTTAAGAAGTTTCAGAGACAAATAACCTATTTTATTACCTCTAAAGAGATAATATATTCTGCTTCTATGGTGAATCAATAATATAAGATTTATTGATACTCCTCTAACTTATGGCTACACATCTTAGGGTAAACACGTATCTTGAGGTCAATTTCCTAGAATCCTTATCTAACTGGAAGTTTTAGTCTATATACCCTAAAGGTACAATATTATCCATTGAGTAAACCAGTACATAATCTCTTGTCCTTTACATGTAATTGATAATGTGCTTTATTGTAGCCTAGTAGTCCTCACATGAGTTATATTCAAATATGGTGAACATGCTAATGACAAAGAATATGATCGGTCTCGTACATAACATAACATAACATACATAAGAATGCCCACTATCGAAGTATAAGGTATATTCCTTATCCCCTCAATATGACCAGGTGCCTCAGGATACTGATTCATAAAAAAAATGTGATTCCAGGCCTTAAAGGAAGAAATTATTTCTTAGAATCATGAAGGCTAAATTTTGGAAGCACATCATCAATATAAGTGGATTGGGATAATCCTAACATCTTATTTAATTGATCATGCAAAAATCTTGATCCTAAGAATGTGACTAGTTTCTTTAAGTACTTCACATCGAATGCACTATATAGCCACGCTCTTTGCCTAATAACACACCCAACTCATTCCTGATTAGTAGAATATCATCTACATAGAGTATCAGAAACACCACCACGTTGTCCTCAAGCTTATTATGCACACATGTTTCATTTGGGGATTGAATCAAACTAATGTATATGATGTAATGAAAAAATGGATGTTCCAAGTCCTTAACCATTTCTCTATTGGGGATGAATATACGTGAAAAAAAGTTGCCCAAAAACTTCGAAGGATTATGCAATAGAAAGTGAAAAACAAAAACTAGGTTTAAAACTTAAATCTAAGATTTTTAATACAATAACTTTATAGATCTGGTTACAATCCGAATATGGAGAAAAAGTACTTGATGAAGACAAAGAGATTCCTTCTTTTGGTACTCCAAAGGCTTGCTAGTGTTCATCAAAATGCTTGAATATTATAGTATATGATCCTCCTAAAGATAGGTAGGTAGATGGGCATCTCTGGAGATAAAAATCTTTGATTTTGAGTGATATATGAACCTCTCCCTCTATCCATCTTCACAAAAACGTGAATTGTGTTTTCTCTCTTCCTCTACAACCCTTAGTAATGAATTTTTATCTTAAAACCCTATCTTACACCAATATATATTGATATAAGATATAGGATTGGTCTAAACTGCGATTCGAAAGAGCTTGAGCCTACTTGAGCATATGGACTATACTACGGACCCAAGATCAAATAATTAAATTGACTTCCAAATAAATACCCAAAAATTCCAACTTACAATCCCATAATTTATTTCTTTTCTTAATGTAATCATAATTAATTCCACTAAATAATTATGATTGTACTCCAATTAAACTATCTTATTTATCAAAATAATGAGGTCTTATTTGCACAGTTGATTACGTAATATGAATCCCCGCATCAAGTTTCAATACCCTCTTGGTCAAATTAATTTTATCGCTAACTGATTTTAACCAACATCTAATCAATTCCTTAATTCCCAAACTTAACTTATTTTGTTAGTCCATGAGATTATAAATTGATCCACTAATCAGGTTTACTGGTGGAACTAAATCTTATTAACATATCAAGGGGTATAATAGTACAATATGTTTCTTATATGCGAATCCATATCAATTATGATTTATGACCTACTCACACGCCATTGCCTAACTTGTAGTGATATATTTATCCAATATGAAATTGAAGCTTACCCATTTCAATTAAATAAGCAATCATGCAAGCATTTTAATCCTCATAACCCTTGAAATTACAAATCTATGAACCCTTTACAAATGGTATGAGATTACTTAAGTATACTAAAGATAACCCTTAGACTTAAATCCTATGGGTGGTCATGCTTGATGCATTCCTAAGTGTACCGATCACAATCATATTTTCAACTACCATACAATTTCTCGAACCATCATACTGGTTATCATATTTTGAGATAAACTAATAGGATTGTACATGTAACCATACCAATAGGATGTCAACTCTCTATCTAGGTTGTGAACTATTCAATTATTTCAGAACCATAATTTTGAACTCCTGTGACCAAGCCGAACCTAACTCACTGAAATTCCTACTATAATCAATTGACTAACATAATAAACAATATATTTAGAATATAAATATAAAGCATTTTCACATATATGATTCTCATTTCAAATGAACTAGACAATCCTTATATTAAAATAAAAGGTCATTATGATGTTTTAAGAATAAAACCTCAACAATCTCCCACTTATTCTTAAGGCCGTGTGCCTGTGCATTTGACTCTCATTCCTTCTACATGACTATCAAAAGACTTAGTTGGTAAGCTCTTTGTAAAAGCATCCATCAGGTTATCTTAAGATGAAATTTTGGCCATGATGACGCGACCTCTTTACACGATCTCCAGAAGCAAGTTATACTTGTTCTCAATGTGCTTTTCCCTCTTATGAGTATTTTGTTCTTTAGAATTTGCAATCTCACCGCTAATATCATAATAAAGAGTAATAGCTGACTACACTAAAGTAATCACACCCAAGTCTTTCAGGATGTTTTGAAGCTAAATAGCCTTCTTTTTTGCCTCCAAAACAACAATATATTCAGCCTCCATGGTCGAATCAACAAAGCACGACTGTTTGATACTCCTCCAACTTATGGATTCGTCTACTAGGGTAAACACATATCCAGAGGTCGACTTCCTTGAATCCCTATCCGACTGAAACTCTAAGTCGATGTACCTAATGCGTATTAGACTATCCCCCATATAAACTAACACATAATCTCTAGTCCCTTTCACCTACGTGAGAATGTGCTTAACAATATTCCAGTGCTCCTCACCTAGATTAGACTAGAATTTTCTACTCATGCTGATAACAAAAAAGATATTTGGTCTTGTACGCATCATATCATACATGAGACTGCCCACCACCAAAGTAAAAGGTATATTCCTCATCATCTCTATCTAATCAGGTGTCTTAGGACATTGGTCTTTAAATAAATAAATTCAATGCCTAGAAGGGAAAAACTCTTTCTTAGAATCTTTGATGTTAAACCTTGTGAACACATTATTGATATAAGTGGCTTAGGATAAGATCAACATCATGTTTTCTGATCACACATATGCTTATTCCAAGGATAAGACTAGCTTATACTAAGTCCTTCATAGCAAACCGATCATATAACCACTCTCTTATACTAGAAAATACACCCACATATCATCCATGTATAGTACTAGAAATACGACCACATTTTTGTTATGCTTCTTATTAACACAAGTTTCATTTGGACTTGGTATCAATATGAGCCACAATAGATAAACGAATCAAGATAGATTTTATCAGGGATACTAATGAAAAGGTTTCCTTATAGTCGATTCCCTCTATCCGAGTGAACAATTTCATAAGAAGCCTTGCCTTGAACGTTTCCACCTTCCCATCCACCCCTATTTTATTCATGTAGATCCACTTGAGTCCGGTGGGTTTCATCCCATATGGTATGTCTATAAGACCCCAAACTATAGTCGATTACATATAATCCATATCGGTATTCATAGACTGAAGCCAAATCTCAGAGTCCTTGTCTTGGAATGCCTCGTCATAGTTAACAGGATCTATATTTTATTCCGTTGGGATCTCACTAAAGTGTTCACCCAAATACACTACCTATCAAGATGACAGCTGACTCTCTCACTACGACGTGACTCGAGTTGTGTTCTAGTATAAGTGATAAGTGTATCTTGTACTATTAATATAAGATTGTATTTAATCCTATACGGGTCTTTAAGAATCAATAACATGGACTTTCCTTCTTAGCACTTATAAGATAATTTGTGTCTTGGTCTTGTGGTTTATCATATAATCTTCCTCCAAGTACTGAGCATTTGTGCTAACCAACACCCTTTGATCCTTAGGATTATAAAATGAAAGACTTATAGTTCTTTTTGGATAACCTATAAAGAGACACACTTTGTCTTTGATTCCAACTTACTGGTCTCCATCATAAACATATGTGTGTGGCAACCCTAGATTCGAATATGTCCTAGAATAGGTTTATACCCAGTCCACAGTTCCGTGGGAGTTGTTAATACCGACTTAGAAGGAACTAAGTTCAGTAAATAAGTGGATGCCTCTAATGCATAATCTCCAAAATAATTTGACGGATTTGAATAACTCATCGTGGATCTAATCATGTCCCAAATAGTCATATTCCTCCTTTCGACTACACCATTTTTCTATGGACTGACCAGTGCAAACAAATGGGATGTTATTCCCATCTTCAATAAGTGGTTCTTAAACTCTTCCAATGGGTATTATCCTCTATGATCAGATCATACAGTTTGGATTAGTTTACCATGGCTAAGCTCCTTCTCAGCCTTATACACTTTGAACTTATCAAAGGCTTCAAGCTTATAATGCATAAGGTAAAATTATCTCCATCTCGATTAATCATCAATGAAAGTGATGAAGTAATCGTAACCACCTCTTGATCGAAATATCATAGGGCTAAAGTGAATCTTTTCCCACGCATTTTTAGCTCTATAACCCTTAGCCATGAAAGGTCTTTTGGTCATTTTACCCTTTAAGTAGGATTAACATAATGGAATTTCCTCCAGTTCCAATGAATAAAATTGTCCATTGAAAGGAGTATTTGAATTCATTTTAGATTAATATAACCTAAGCATAAGTTCCTGTAATAACCCTCTCTTATGAGACCGTATTTTATGGTAATTACTTATTATAGTAATTAGAGACCAGTGTTGGGTTATGATTTGAATGTTAATTCAATGTAGCAAAGTCGATATTTATTATGAGGTTGCTTACATATCATAATCATGGGAAATATTGCTATGTCATGCTTATTAATATCATCTGTATTTAAAATGATATTTGGCTTAATCATGAGACCGGAACCTAAATTGAATTTTAAAATGTCCAAATGATAATTTGGAGGTTGCAGTTGATTCCGGAATGTGCGAAATAGTCAAATAATGTACCATATTGTATTTTGTAGTTTTGGGCATTTTTGACTGGTTGTGCTTTAATTATGCAGTTGTGTATTATTTTATCGCACTATTAGTTAATTTAGTGGGATATTTGTCTTAAGCCACGACTTAAGCCTTTTGAGTCTTCTAATTACCCAAATTCCCTTCCAAAACCAAAGAGAGAAAGAGAAGAAAAGAGAGAAAGACTTGGAGATTGAGAGAGGATTTGCTACTACACCAATAAATCTGCAAAGTTGCTGAATCAAGGCAAGTTTTTACTTGCTATTTGTGTCTTGAGATAGATGATTTTCTATGATAATGTTGTATTGATTTTGGTTTAGCAAACTTAGGGTTTCTCTCATGTATTTTTGGGTTTGGATTCATTCAAAGATGATTAAGATGATTCATGAGGTTTTAGATGATCAATAGTATCATTGATGTTATTTTAGTGTTGGTATATAAGTTTGGTTTGAAGAAATTTGAGTTGGGGTAGAAAATGGAGTCCAAGACTCCATAGCCAATTCTTGGCAAAATCGCAGGCCCGAATCGATTCGGCCCCCTTGGCGAATCGATTCGGTTAGTTCCAGTGCCCAGGTCTTGTGAACCGAATCGATTCGGAATTGATCCGAATCGATTCGGCAGTTATGCAGATTCGGCAGTTATGCAGAAACCCAAACCTTCTAACCGAATTGATTCGGTTTCCATCCGAATCGATTCGGCTACTTTTCAGAAACTCAAATTTTCTGGCCGAATCGATTCGGCCAAGGGGGCGAATCGATTCGGTAGCCCTGCAGTTTTTGAAATTTTTCTTTTTTTCATTTTTAACCCCTTTTCTTTAGGACTAATGATTAGGGACCTTCTTAAATGAAGTAAACATAGGGTTTAGAGTATTAGTTGAGTTGGGTCGACATCCTAGACTCGAAAGGGTTCATCTAGGGTTCGTTTAAGGGGGAATTTAAAGTGATGTTTAGGCATTACTTTCGTCATGTAGTTTTATAAGGGTCTAGAAGGTATTAAGGTCAATTTGGAGACAGTGGAATTCAAGTCGAGTTAGATTTGACTTGATGGTTTATATTAAGGCCTAAAAGAGGCTTGGTGATTAACTTTGGAGTCTGAATTTCTTATCGAGGATGTTATGTCGGTACATAATACGTATAGTCCCGGTTTAGCTTATACATTTATTAATAATGGGAAGTTGATAAGGTAAATGATAATTTACTAAATCATGTAACGGAAATAAATACAATGGATGTTACACACCTCTCTAAATACCATCTTAAGGGAAGTCCGTGCGAGAGGTGAAGCCCCCTGGCTAATGAATGCAGGGTGGATATAGTCCTAGGACATATGAGCGCTTGTTTTATTTTTCTGCGATGGGTAGGAGATTCTGGGTGTGGTCTTGACTACCCCGCAGGCATATGGCCGCTTCCCGACGTTTTCCATAGGATCCCAGGTTGTCTTATGTTAGGCCCTGGAAGATGATGGTTATTTAGGGACACGTACAGTGGGGAAACCCGGACGGGCGGTCTTAGAATCGTTATATTTATATTTATGACTATTCTAATTATCGAGTTGGACTCGATGGAACATGAATGCCATAAAGAGCAAATTTAGGCCACAAAGAGCATGCTATTGAGTTTAGTGCCATATAGAGCACATGATGATAATTATATTCCTGATAAGGAATGGAAAAGAAGATTGAAATTGAAATATGATGAATGATGATAAAGGCTCATAAGTACTTTTAATTCTGTTTTAACATGAACTTCACTTTATATAGTCCTTTATCAGTTTTAGTTCCTTATATGATGTTACCATGCTAGACTATCATCCTTGATTATTGTGCATCATTGTCATACCTGTCATTTATCAATTGATCACATATACCCGGCCCTGATCGGTTTTGTTTTCTTATTGTATCTATATATATATATATATATATAATCCGTTCAGGTGTTCCGCCGCACGGTCGCCACTAATGACCCTTCCTTCCTTATGTTTTGAGGAGCCGTGACATTGTGCGGGTTTCACGGGAGTTTTGTGTAGACGCCTCCATTTATGTTTTTAGTTATGTTCAGTTTATTCGGGCTTGATGCCCAAACCGTTGTAATTGTATAATGGATCTATTATGTAACACTTGGTACTAATTGTATGTTGTATGGTTGTTATTGACCGACGTTTCATTCGGTCCTTTGTATCTTTTGGGTTTCTTACTTACGCTTGTGGGGGGGGGGGGGGGGGGGTTCCACCCTCTATTTCTATTATGGGTTGTTGAAAATGTTTTCTTTTTATTTCAAATCAAAGTTTTTTGATAACCCGTTTTCTGGAATATAGAGTGGTTATTCCTTATACCTTGCATATTGTTGTGATGCTGAGAATGATATTTATCAATGATTTCCTATTTTATCGGGGTATAGGGCTGGCCACCCTTTATTCCGGATAGCGGGTTGTCACAGATGGTATCAGAGCCTCAGGTTCTAGAGTCTTTAGGATATATGCGGACTTGTCACATTCTACCGTAGCGTTCTTTGATATAGAACTTAATGTTAGGATTGCTTTGTTGCCTATGTATGCGATCTTCTGCTAAATAGATTGTCTTATATTATGTTTTAACTCTATCTCATCTCTATCTCAGATGCCGCCGAAGAGAGGACGTCCCGCTAGACGTAATAGGGTTGTTGAGGATGAGTTTGGTCCTCCACCGCAGCAGGGGAATATCAGTGCCGCTGAAGTGGCAAATATTGTGGCCCAAGCTGTCAATGCCGCGATGACTGCAGTGGCCCAACAAATGCCACAAGCTCAAGTTAGGGGACAAGAAGCACTAGTTCCTACGGGACCTTCTCAGTGGGAACGGGTGAGGGAGTCTTTCCTTAAGGGACATCCCCCGGAATTCGAGGGAGGTTCGGATGTTATCAAGGCGAACCAGTGGAAGAGAGATATGCAGCGCCATCTTAGGATGGTGGAATGTAGTGAGGAGAAGAAGCAAATTCTTGTTACTTTCAAGCTTGTCGGACCGGCCCTGCACTGGTGGGAGTCAATGACGATACCCGAAAAAAGGGATACTATGTCCATCACAAATTTTTGGGCTTTGTTTGATGGAAAGTATTTCCCTCCCGCAGTTCAGAGGGAAATGCAGAGGAAGCTTCAGGATTTAGTACAAGGGGAGAGATCGGTTGCAGAATACGAGGAGCAGTTTACCCGGTTAGCCAGTTTTATACCGGATGAGGTAACTCCAGAAGCGGAGAGGATCTTCAAGTTTGTGGGAGGTTTGCATTGGCGAATAAAACAACATTTGCTTGGAAATCCATCTCTGGTGACTTTTGGTGATGTGATGTGATGAATGTTGCTTTACTTCACTGTCAGGAGCATAGATTGTTTATGCAAAACAAGAAGAAGGTTGTGACTGCGGGGAAAACAGTGAGACAGGGAGGAGTTGGGAGCGTAGGGGGAACCTCCTCTTCGTCCCAATCCTCGGGGAACAAGCAGGTTGAGAGGGATCCTCAGCAGGGGGATTCGTCCAAGTGTCAACGTTTCGGTGGGTTTAATGCTGGTGGCAACAACAATAATAACAGGCAGGGTCAAGGTGGTCAACAACCACAGGGAGGCCGAGGAGGAAATGGAGGTAGGGGCCAACAGGGCCGAGGTGCGGGGCAATTCCGGAATAACCAAGGCAGGAATCAGGATAATACAACAAATAAATGTTTCCAGTGTGGGGAGATGGGCCACTATAAAAGGGCGTGTCCTCAGTTAGTTGGAGGGCATCTTCCAAGGGCCCCACAGCAGCCGTATGTACAGTTTCCGCCCCAGGCGCCAAATCCGGTTGCTCCTCCTCAACAGGGGCAATTACAGTACGGAAGGGTTTACCATATTCAGGAGGCTCTGCTTCCTCCAGCTCCTCCTGCACCGCCAGCGATCGAGGGTAAGTTTCTCATTCATGGGCATTCGGGTCGAATCCTATTTGATACGGGTGCTACACACTCCTTTATTTCTAGAAGTTTTGCCCAGACTACAGGTTTGATAAAATCTGCTAAAAGTACCTTCACTAGTGTTGAATCCTCTATGGGCGATGGTTCATTGATTTTCTTTGTATGTAAAAATGTAGGAATTAATCTTGGTGACTTGTGTTTTGAGGCCGATTTACTCGTCCTTGATATGGTCGGGTATGATGTAATTTTGGGTATGGATTGGCTAGTGAAGTACCGTGCTATAGTGAATTGTTTCGGGAAGAGTATAGTTTTTGCGGTTCCGGGACAAGAGATGTTCTTGGTAGTTATGCCTTGTATGTAAGGGAGAATGAGTGCTTATCTATATTGTATTGCGGAAGATGCATCTAGAGATGTCGTGGTTCCCCTAAATTCTCTTCCAATCGTTAGGGACTTTGAAGATATTTTTCGGGAGATACCGGGATTACCTCCCAGTCGGGAAATAGAGTTTGTGATTGACTTAATGTCGGGAACTCGACCGATCGCCAAAGCTCCTTATCGAATGGCTCCTGTGGAGATGAGGGAGCTGAGAGATCAGATTCAGAAGCTACTGGAGCAGGGCTTTATTAGGCGTAGTACCTCACCGTGGGGCGCTCCGGTATTGTTTGTGAAGAAGAGAGACGGTTCCCTCCGGTTATGCGTGGACTATAGAGAGTTGAATAAAGTCACCATCCGAAATAAATACCCTTTACCTCGCATCGACGACTTGTTTGATCAACTTAGGGGAGCTTCCTACTTCTCAAAGATCGACCTGAGGAAGGGGTATCACCAATTGAGGATACGAGAGCAAGATGTATCTAAGACAGCCTTTCTGACCCGTTATGGATCTTATGAGTTCTTGGTTATGCCCTTTGGGCTAACCAATGCCCCTGCAGTGTTTATGGACCTTATGAATAGGGTATTCCGGGATTTCCTTGACCAGTTTGTCATTGTCTTTATCGATGACATCCTAGTCTATTCTCAGACAGAGTCGGATCACGCTGCTCACTTGCGGTTGGTCCTGCAGAGATTGAGGGATCATCAATTGTATGCAAAGTTTGAGAAGTGTGGCTTCTGGTTGAAGGAAGTTCAATTTTTGGGGCATGTGGTGTCATCCCAAGGCGTGTCTGTGGATCCGGGTAAGGTGATCGCAGTAAAGGAGTGGGGTCAGCCCACGACGCCCGCTGAAGTTCGTAGTTTTCTGGGCTTGGCGGGTTATTACCGCCGATTCATTAAGGGCTTTTCTAAAGTTGCTAGCCCGTTGACGAATTTAACCCGGAAAGGAGTAATATTTGTATGGGACAGTTCATGTCAAGCGGCTTTTGATGAGCTCAAGGATAGACCGACTTCCGCTCCAGTCCTGGCATTGCCAAAGCCGGGATTGGAATATCTCATCTTCACTAATGCATCTCTTCAGGGATTAGGAGGTGTTCTTCAACAAGAGAGGCAACCCATTGCGTACGCTTCTCGTAAGTTGAAGCCTCACGAGAGGAACTATCCGGTACATGATTTGGAATTTGCCGCCGTTGTATTTGCCTTGAAGATATGGAGGCATTATCTCTTGGGGGAAAAGTTTGGTCTTTTCACCGACCACAAATCGCTGCAATACTTATTCTCCCAAAAGGATTTGAATATGCACCAGCGTCATTGGTTGGAGTTTGTGAAAGATTACCAATTTGATATTCATTATCACCCCGAAAAGGCGAATGTGGTAGCAGATGCCTTGAGTAGAAAGCCTGATGGAGACTTGGCTGAGGTGTGGAAAGCTAAGTGGAAGGAACTCAGCCTGGAGGATGCAGGGGTGAGAGCATTCCTTTCCGTGATGACGGTTACTCCCACGATTATAGCAAAGATTGTGGAAGCTCAGAAAAGAGATAAAGTTTGTCAAGACCATACACGCCAGCTGTTGTCTGAGGGAGCGGAGTCGTACTCAATTGGTTCTGAGGGTGGACTACGCTTCCATGGAAGACTTGTGGTTCCCGACGAGGGGGATTTGAGACGTACAGTGATGGCAGAATCCCACGGGTCCAAGTTCGCGGTACATCCAGGCGGGGACAAGATGTACCAAGATATGCGTCGTTTGTATTGGTGGGCGGGTATGAAGAGGGATATCTCCGAGTTTGTGTCTCAGTGTACTACTTCTCAGTTGGTTAAAATTGACCACCAGCGACCGACAGGTTTGTTACAACCGTTCGAGATTCCCGTATGGAAATGGGAGAGAATTTCGATGGACTTTGTTACAGGCTTGCCTAGATCGCAAAAGGGTCATGACTCAATTTGGGTGATTTTCGACCGTTTGACTAAGTCGGCACACTTCTTGCCTGTGCGCACCGATTATGATACTGCTCGTTATGCCCAATTGTTCATCGAGGAGATCGTCAGACTTCACAGGGTACCTTTAAATATTATCTCCGATCGAGATAAGATATTTGTGTCCCACTTTTGGCAAAGTTTCCAGGGAGCTATGGGGACTGAATTGAAGTTAAGCTCTTCCTATCATCCTCAAACAGGCGGTCAGACCGAAAGGGTAAACCAGATGTTGGAGGATATGCTTCGTATGTGCATACTTGACTTTAAAGGCAGTTGGGAACAATACCTTCCATTGGTTGAGTTTTCTTATAATAACTCATACCAATTTACTATCGGAATGGCACCTTATGAAGCTCTGTATGGCAGGCCTTGTAGATCGCCCGCTTGTTGGTTGGAAGTGGGTGATAATAAGTTTCTTGGACCTGAAATGATCCAAGATACTTCTTCGAAGATTGAGCTTATTCGAAATCGTATACGGATAGCCCAAGATCGTCAAAATAGTTATGCCGATGCGGGTAGGAGACATATGGAATTGGAGGTTGGAGACCAAGTGTTGGTGCGAGTGTCCCCGATGAAGGGCATTAAGCGTTTTGGGAAGAAAGGAAAGCTTGCACCGCGTTTTGTTGCACCTTTCCCGGTAATTGCAAAGGTTGGTCCCATGGCATACCAACTCGCTTTGCCGGAACCTTTACAACAAATCCATGATGTATTTCATGTCTCCTCTTTGAAGAAGTACAGAAGGTGTGAGGGTGCCCTTTGGCACATTCCTTTCGAAGATATCGATTTGCAGCCCGATGTTTCTTATGAAGAACAACCGGTTGCAATCCTTGAGTTTGGGGAGCGAAAGTTGAGATCTCGTGTGGTGCCCCTAGTGAGAGTTCATTGGAGTCATCATCATGCAAGCGAATCAACTTGGGAACGTGAGGATGAGATGCGGGAGAAATATCCACATCTTTTCTCATGAGGTATGCCTGAATTTTGGGGGCAAAATTCCTTCATAAGGTGGGGAGTATGTAATAACCCTCGCTTATGAGACCGTATTTTATGGTAATTACTTATTATAGTAATTAGAGACCAGTGTTGGGTTATGATTTGAATGTTAATTCAATGTAGCAAAGTCGATATTTATTATGAGGTTGCTTACATATCATAATCATGGGAAATATTGCTATGTCATGCTTATTAATATCATCTGTATTTAAAATGATATTTGGCTTAATCATGAAACCGGAACCTAAATTGAATTTTAAAATTTCCAAATGATAATTTGGAGGTTGTAGTTGATTCCGGAATGTGCGAAATAGTCAAATAATGTACCATATTGTATTTTGTAGTTTTGGGCATTTTTGAGTGGTTGTGCTTTAATTATGCAGTTGTGTATTATTTTATCGCACTATTAGTTAATTTAGTGGGATATTTGTCTTAAGCCATGACTTAAGCCTTTTGATTCTTCTAATTACCCAAATTCCCTTCCAAAACCAAAGAGAGAAAGAGAAGAGTAGAGAGAAAGACTTGGAGATTGAGAGAGGATTTGCTACTATACCAATAAATCTGCAAAGTTGCTGAATCAAGGCAAGTTTTTACTTGCTATTTGTGTCTTGAGATAGATGATTTGCTATGATAATGTTGTATTGATTTTGGTTTAGCAAACTTAGGGTTTCTCTCATGTATTTTTGGGTTTTGATTCATTCAAAGATGATTAAGATGATTCATGAGGTTTTAGATGATCAATAGTATCATTGATGTTATTTTAGTGTTGGTATATAAGTTTGGTTTGAAGAAATTTGAGTTGGGGTAGAAAATGGAGTCCAAGACTCAATAGCCAATTCTTGGCAAAATCGCAGGCCCGAATCGATTCGGCCCCCTTGGCGAATCGATTCGGTTAGTTCCAGTGCCCAGGTCTTGTGAACCGAATCGATTCGGAATTGATCCGAATCGATTCGGCAGTTATGCGGAAACCCAAACCTTCTGATCGAATCGATTCGGTTTCCATCCAAATCGATTCGGCTACTTTTCAGAAACTCAAATTTTCTGGCTGAATCGATTCGGCCAAGGGGGCGAATCGATTCGGTAGCCCTGCACTTTTTGAAATTTTTCTTTTTTTCATTTTTAACCCCTTTTCTTTGGGACTAATGATTAGGGACCTTCTTAAATGAAGTAAACATAGGGTTTAGAGTATTAGTTGAGTTGGGTCGACATCCTAGACTCGAAAGGGTTCGTTTAAGGGGGAATTTAAAGTGATGTTTAGGCATTACTTTCGTCGTGTAGTTTTATAAGGGTCTAGAATGTATTAAGGTCAATTTGGAGACAGTGGAATTCAACTCGAGTTAGATTTGACTTGATGGTTTATATTAAGGCCTAAAAGAGGCTTGGTGAATAACTTTGGAGTCCGAATTTCTTATCGAGGATGTTATGTCGGTACGTAATACGTATAGTCCCGGTTTAGCTTATACATTTATTAATAATGGGAAGTTGATAAGGTAAATGATAATTTACTAAATCATGTAACGGAAATAAATAAAATGGATGTTACACACCTCTCTAAATACCATCTTAAGGGAAGTCCGTGCGAGAGGTGAAGCCCCCTGGCTAATGAATGCAGGGTGGATATAGTCATAGGCCATATGAGCGCTTGTTTTATTTTTCTGCGATGGGTAGGAGATTCTGGGTGTGGTCTTGACTACCCCGCAGGCATATGTCCGCTTCCCGACGTTTTCCATAGGATCCCAGGTTGTCTTATGTTAGGCCCTGGAAGATGATGGTTATTTAGGGACGCGGACAGTGGGGAAACCCGGACGGGCGGTCTTAGAATCGTTATATTTATATTTATGACTATTCTAATTATCGAGTTGGACTCGATGGAACATGAATGCCATAAAGAGCAAATTTAGGCCACAAAGAGCATGCTATTGAGTTTAGTGGCATATAGAGCACATGATGATAATTATATTCCTGATAAGGAATGGAAAAGAAGATTGAAATTGAAATATGATGAATGATGATAAAGGCTCATAAGTACTTTTAATTCTGTTTAAACATGAACTTCACTTTATATAGTCCTTTATCAGTTTTAGTTCCTTATATGATGTTACCATGCTAGACTATCATCCTTGATTATTGTGCATCATTGTCATACCTGTCATTTATCTATTGATCACATATACCCGGCCCTGACCGGTTTTCTTTTCTTGTTGTATCTATATATATATATATATATATATATAATCCGTTCAGGTGTTCCGCCGCACGGTCGCCACTAATGACCCTTCCTTCCTTATGTTTTGAGGAGCCGTGACATTGTGCGGGTTTCACGGGAGTTTTGTGTAGACGCCTCCATTTATGTTTTTAGTTATGTTCAGTTTATTCGGGCTTGATGCCCAAACCGTTGTAATTGTATAATGGATCTATTATGTAACACTTGGTACTAATTGTATGTTGTATGGTTGTTATTGACCGACGTTTCATTCGGTCCTTTGTATCTTTTGGGTTTCTTACTTACGCTTGTGTGGGGGGGGGGGGGGTTTCCACCCTCTATTTCTATTATGGGTTGTTGAAAATGTTTTCTTTTTATTTCAAATCAAAGTTTTTTGATAACCCGTTTTCTGGAATATAGAGTGGTTATTCCTTATACCTTGCATATTGTTGTGATGCTGAGAATGATATTTATCAATGATTTCCTATTTTATCGGGGTATAGGGCTGTCCACCCTTTATTCCGGATAGCGGGTTGTCACAGTTCCAAAGATACATTTGGTTCAACTTAAAAGGTTCTTTTCTCATTTGGTTATTTCCATTCAATTTATATATTTTAGTATTAAGCAGTAGTAGTGAGACATGCCTTATAATATAAAGATTATTTTCAATGAACTATTTAATAGATAAGAGATTTGCCATTTTTTATTCAAAAAAACACTTTTATTAAAATAAACCAAATATCCATTAGAACCAGATTGGAGATATAAATCAAATTTCTTCTAATTCTAGGAACATAAGAACAATCAACTAATAGTAATGTATTGTCTTCACCAAAATTTAAAGATAAATTTCCTATTTCTACTACTATTGCCTTCCTGTGATCGCCCATAAATAAAAACATTTCTCCCTCACAGGGATACCTAGTTACATAGAACCCCCTCAAATAATTGTAAATGTGATTAGTGGATTCTGAATCTACACACTAGGTATCGGTATATTGAACCACAAAACATGTCTCAGTGACTAATAAATAATTATCGTGGTCATTCTTCCTTGTTAACAAGTCTGGACATTGCTTCTTCCATTGTCTTAACTGCTTATATATATAATAGTTGACTATTGGCTTCTTACCCATTACTCGAGACTTTCCTTTCTTCTTCTTCTTCTTCTTCTTCTTCTTCTTCTTCTTCTTCTTCTTCTTCTTCTTACCTTGTGGGACATATAAAGATGGGACTTTATCAGAAACCTGAATAACACTTTTTTTCTTGGAAATTTTTGGTGGATCTGGGTGTAACAACCCTATTTTCCATGCCCATTTGATCTAGTCGTACACCGAACACAGTGAGCGTTATGCAATTTATATCATTCTCATCATCAATGATAAATAAAAATGATAGTAAATAAAAACCATCCATGATATAAGTAAAACTATAAAGAACAATATAATAACTGAACATAAGTGAATAATAATAATATCCAATAAAACTGAATCCACTAATAAAAGTTTCAAAAATACAAAAGACTCCAACTGAAAAGTAAATGAAACTCTTGAATACAAATAACAACTGAAATCAAATAAAATTCTACTCTAAGGATGATGGATCGGATCTTAAAGAATCTACAATTATGACTGCTACGTCTAACTTTAACTGCTCAATACTACTTATCTTGTATAACAATACAAATACTTGGGGGGAAATGTTTCATAGATTTGGGCTAGCACCCCAAAATTGAAAGAAATATTATGTTGCTTAACAATATTAAATGAGTCCATTTATGCCCCATGTCGTCACCCGCTGACACTGTTGAAAAATATACCTCACCTCTCATCTAACCTGATACATTTCTAACTAAATGTACCCACTTTATACCATCATACACTAAGGCAACTAATCCACATAAGTAACGTCGAAAGTAATAAACATAAAGTCGTAGCTCCTAACCATCTCTCAACTCCCGACCCTTACTAAGTTTTACATGTGGGGTGTTATGCAAGCCAAATCCAAGAAAGGAACCATTTCATACACTACTATATACCTTAGTCGGTTATTAAGATCTATTGGCCCATGACCCATATATAACATAAGAATATCCACACAAACTAAATATCTATAACGGGGTAAGTCCTTAGGATCCCATACCCAAAGCTACAAAACTCCCAATCAAATTAGACTACATGAGTGGGACATCTCGCAAGAGAAATCCAAATGAGGAGCCCCCTATACACTTACATCTAACAGAACCGTTCATTCGAGACAATGGTAAGAGACTCCCTAAGAAAATACCCAAAACTCAATATATATATATATATATATATATATATATATATATATATATATATATATATATGCCTTCTACTATACGTATATTATGTCTTCGTGAATAAATCAACCATCTGAACCGACCCTCAACAAAAAAGTACTAACCCAACTCACAACTTCTGTTATCAAACAAATAGAATATAACAAAAAGTATTCCACTAATTTTTACCATCTATTATCTCAACATATAGATCCAAAATACAATCGTCAAACGAGCGAGCGATAACCAAACTTAGGCCCCATATTTAGTCCATACAAAAAATGTCACTACACTAAATAAATTTAATCATGAAAGATATACCAAAATTTCATATTGTTAGTCATTCTTACTCATTATGATTAACCCATCCCCGATGTATTTTAACATTTTCTCTAGTTACTTACACCTGTATTGAATACGCTCGACATATATCAATGCATTTTTAGTTATCCTTGTAGCTATAGTCAAATCCCAAGTATACCAATAAGAATATACAATAACTTTACCAGATAACTATAACCATCAAAGTACATAATATCGATGTTAAACTACAAATAATCGCAACACATATGTATTTAACACTCATACATTGCCCTCACAACTGGACTAAATATCCTCACACACACAGATATATATATATATATATAGAGAGAGAGAGAGAGAGACTAAACCTCATCATTTAATAATTATACCCCAATATTTAGGTATATAAAATTAATCCAAAGCGTATGATACCATACCCCAATGCAACCGACCACATTCAAACTGCCTCACCTTAACTGTGTGGTCCTATCAAGTATTCCGAACCCACCACGTATAATACCTGATTATGCAAAATTTAATTCACACGTAGGATATAACATAACACTAATATACTCATGCACGTTAAAACCCCCATACCGGAATATACTTAAGAGTTATATTTTATTAGCTCTACGCCCTAATTAAATCACAACATTGACCTTCATTAATTCACCACATTACAAATAAAAATAAGACTTTCCAATTATATATAACTAAAATCCTCTGGAAATATCCTAGGTCAAAGCTCTAAGTCTTTGGATCAAAACTTGAGTCCCAAACTGAAGTGCTATAGAAACCAATAAAATTAGCTCAAACTACCATTCCTGATCGATCGTTTATTTTTTATCAATCCCTTTTGCCATTCAATCTCCTATATTGCAAACCCAAAATGACGTAGGTTTGCTTTAACGCACCAGCAACCCCTTATTTTCATGTTTATTCTTATCAAATTGTAATAAAAGGTTTTACTATCCTATAATCAATCCTACATTACCCCAAATATGATTTCTATGTATTCTTAAACATGTTTCTAACGTTAAATAATCATTACCTAGATCAAAACATGAAAATTGAGGTAGAAATCATTAATTTTAATATGCTTTTATTAAGGGTTCATCTTAATTTTGGGTTTAATCAATAAAGTGGGTCTTTAATCATCAGATACTATTTCAAATACAAAATTCACCAATCTAAATCATATTTATAACACATCTCAACATGTTCAAAGCAAATAATCACCATATTTACTAATGTACAACCCCTTAGTGCATCAGATTCAAGTTTTCAACATATAAACATCATAATAACTAAAATATTTCCCCATAATGCATCATATTCAAGTTTTCAACATATGTCAAATAATTGATTCGCACTCAACAATGAACTCCAAAATAAATTAAATTAATACGATAATCAAGATAGTATTTCTTGACTTAAATGAAGTTTGATCTTGATTATTGATTTGTTCCTCTTGAATGCTCTTCTCTTCTCCCAAATCTTACCTCTTGAAACTAGGATTTTAATAGTGATATATTATGAGGTTTAATGAGGTTTATAAATCTATTTAAAATTCCAAATCCATAGGTCCAATATCGGCACAATTTTGGACCCCTAAATAAGCCCAAATCACTAATCGGATACTCTCAAAACTTAGGCCAATTGCATACCTGCCCCCGGACCCAATTTGCACCATCAAAAATACAATTCCAGGCCTACATACACCCTTAGAGTCCCATTAAAATGTACCAACCTAAAATACCAAATTAATTACTATTGAGTTAAATTAATTTACAAGCTCGCCACAAATTGATTAAAAAACCTTTTTTAATGAAAGAAAAGAAATTCTATTTATGAACAAATACGAGAAAGAGCCTCTCTTAGGGCTCTTACAAGCGATAATGAAAACAAATTAATAAAATTCTTGAATTCTTGAACGATAAGAAGAGGACCTTAAATTATACTTAAGAGACGATTTCTCCTAGTTAATTAAGCTCGGAAAAGAATCCATTTTGGAATTTTTGGTTCCTCTCAAATTAGATGAATCTTCAAAGTTTCCTAATACTTCCAAATAATTACTGACTTGAATACGATTTTGATTTTTTCCACATTTTTCCCAACCGAGTCTTCACTGATAGCATGAGCTTAGGTGGAATCATTATTTGGGATCTCAATATATAAACTAAATCCATGACTATACTCTTTCTCTTTTTCCCGCACTGAATTCTTTGTTTTAGGTGACAAAACTTCATTTGAATTTGAAATATCTTCTAATGGTGGCATTTCATCATAATAGTCTTTAGAAGAAATGTCATTATCCCCTAAATAAATATTCTGATTTATATTCACTAGTTTAGGGGTTTGTTCACCCACATGCAATTGTCTTGAAATAACATCATTTCCCCTTATTTCTCAGCAGAATAAAGCATTTGAATAGATTGTGTATTATGGCTTTTCATATGTTCAAGAAGATTAGGAGTCTTTAGTTTAATTATTCCTTCGATATCATCCACTATATTTTTTCTTGTTATACTGTCTTGATCGGTTGCAACCTCTTGAATAACTATACCATTTTTGGGCAAAAAAATGTAATCTTCTGTATGCATAGCTTTGATTATTAACGGACATAATATTTCCAGTATATATTTGATTTTTTCTTCCCCATAATTCAGTAGCTTCTAGCGACCTTCTGTTGTCATTATCCATCTTAGACGCGTGTTTATTAGTTTCTAATGTCCTTGACTTCTAGGAGTTTCTCAAACCCTTTATTGCTGAAATTTTGAGCTGATCAACTTGGTTATTTCTAATCTCCGAAAATATGGGATGAGTTTATTTGCCTATTGAATGACTATACGTAGCCAAAAGCTTAGGTTTTACCAATGTCTTATCAACTTCCATTGGTTGAGATGTGACCTATTTTTTATATATATTTTAGTAGTTTGAAATGGCATGACCAACACAACAAAATAATGACAATTGTTCCATCTCAATTTCCACAGGGAATCTAACTCCGTCTTCCCTTTCAATCATAACAAATTTCGAGAATTCTTAAGAAAAAAAGAATCTCAATTAAAGCCCAAGCAAATAGACCATATTTTTAGCTAATGTTGATTGATCAATTCTTATAGGGTTACCAACCCCACGGGACATTTCTAATATTAATCTTGGATACTAAAAGTCATACAATAAATCCAAGAACTTAACCCAAACATTTGCCTTAGATGGTACGTAACACACCAGCTTTATATTCGGAACACATTAGAGGTTTAATCAAACCAATATCAAATTTTATGGACCCTTGAATCCATACCTTATTCAGGTCATCTAATGATTCAAAGTACATGCTATAAATTCCTTTTCCTTTAGGCAGAATTCTCCATGAATTATCAATTTTTCAATGATTTGAAAACATTTAATGAAGATTAATAGCAAAGATTGATTTCTTACATTTGGAAAAAATGAGTCTACCTAATAGCCTATACTTGCATGCCTCAAGGGAAGACTTGTGCATTTTGCTTGTAATCTTAATGACGGGAATTTCACCTTGATAAGTTGGGTTTGGAAGATTTAAAAAATTAAGTGGATATGGTGTTGATTGAAGTTTGAGTATGACGAGGATTACCTTTCGAACAAGATTCTTGTCGTAGAATCTTAGCAAAATAATTTTTATTTACTGCCTTAGCATATTAATATTTTGGTGTTGGAGAATATATGGTGGGAAAAGAAAGAAGGGAAGAAGAGAATTTTAGAGAAAAGCGAGATCTTCTACCTCTAAAGATATTAAAGTCATTATCCTGTCACTTTGAGATTTAGTTATCAATTTATTTAAAATTCTCATTTTAAATTTTGATTAATAATCCAAACCCATTAAATTGAAAAAGTACTCGTTAGTTCACCTGAGTAAATATTAATTATCAATTATATAATCATTTAATTAATTTAAAAAAATATGGGGTATTGCACATGGGTCCAATGAAAATAAATGCATTGGGTAAGTTAGGAAAGGTTTTGCTTGCCAACAAGATATGGTGGCATGATTTTTCGAGATTTGAAGGTGTTCAACATCGCATTATCGGAAAATAAAAAAATGAGAATGGTATAAATTCCATCATGCCTAGTTTCTAGAATAAAAGGCGGGATATTTCTTTGATTAATCTTTTTGGGAAGTGTGACACCCCGACTAATTAAATACCGGGTAGCTACTCCTTTATTAAATTAATACAAAATGCCAAGTTGGTCCAGTTAATAGCATCACTGTCGAAAACATCTTTTTATAGTTACTAACCACCTAGTATTTAAAAAGTAAGTTGCCAAATTTTAAATTAAGTCTGATTAACATACAATAAAAAAATAATGGAAGAACAACATAATCCATTCACCATAACGAAGCAATATAATAACCAATAAAATAATAAGAAAGTCCGGAGGAAAAACTCCTCACAACAATCCCACAACTGAAAATAATATGACAAGTCTGAATCCTGAATAAATTACATGCCAAGAGTCTGAAAATCTGAAATAAATGAAATGTCTCTAAAAGAAATGGGCGACATGCCCTACAACTGATAAATGTTGAATATAGAGTCAAGATAGATGAAGCGTCTAGAAGCAAAGTCCAGTAACTTCCACAAACAGTTACAGCTCTTCACCTGAATGAGGATCCTAAGCATGGTGTCCTTGTGGCTGGGCACCTAAAATGGTTTTTACAAAAATAGATTTGAAAGCAAATGGGTCAGAACCCGAAAGTTGAAATCATTTTAAAAACAGCAAGTGTTTTAATAACATTAAAACATTAAATGCAAAATACATGTTAGGACGTGCACTCACATGAAATTCTCACCTCTCGACTACCTGTGCACTCCTAACGTACCGTACCCATCTAAATGACATACATATCTAACCAAACCGTAATAAGTTCTACCCCTTACTACTCGATTCCCATATAACATTCTAGCCTTATCAATATAATAGAGGGCTTTACTTAAACTCAGATTCTCAATTTGTAATACAGTTCACTATCGGTTAAACCGTTATGTTTTCTCAAAACATTACCATAATTATATTACAATACCAACAAGAAAGTTCCCATTAATTAAGTTTATATTATTCGCGTCATAAATATACAATACAAGCACCCCGAGACTAAGCTGCGGTGCACACATACTCTGCTATCCATCCCGGTACATCACGTACATAAGGATCACGCATTCTGAATCTCTCAGGAATCGTTCACAGATAACAACAATCACAAACAATGGAGGCGAACACAGTCACATCACATGGGTCACGCACATACCTACGCTCCCACGATCAGCAGACTTATTAACATCCCAATAATCCCTTCTCTGACCTATGTTCTCGAGGTACCAGTCTAAATCCGGGCAACACAAGGATTAGAGGGCCCTAAGCGAACGTAAACCTCCCGTGATAGCAAGTATGGTAGGTATGTCATACACATAAAATCAATACATATACTAAGTATGCATACATCTTAGTAATCACCATATTTTATTTGCAGTACACTTCTCATTCTCGTACCTACGTATAATGTTACACAATTTACATATTCCCGGATGATACAATTATACAAGCCATTAATTGTTCTCACGTTGTAATAGACACTCACGTCCTAATCCAAAATTTCCATTTGGTTCGAATCACACTTCTAGGTTTTACTCCTCTATATATTTCAAATGTCCATACTATATCAATTTATCATCAAGGGAAGGTTATCTCTACCATTAAATAAGGTTACAGAACACACGAAATCAAAACAGGCTAAAAAGCCTAAACTGTCAACTCGTTAGAAGTCTCGTTCGAACGAGGCTGTTGGAACGAGAGTTCGTTCGAACGAAGTGGGCCTTCTAACGAGGTATCGTTTGAATGAAAGTCATCGAATGAACACCCCTCTCGTTAGAAGTCAAACTGTCAACTCGTTAGAAGCTCGTTCGAACGAGCTCATTCGAACGACCTGTGCAGGTCTTCTAACGAGTGGCCAGCTTCGAGCCCAGATTTTTCCTATATCGTTTTTCCAACTTTTCTTCCTCTCCAAACTCGTCTAAACATCAATCCAACCATTGTACATGGGTTCTAATCATTCCTAAACATACTTAGGTTATATATTCACGTTTATATAGGGCCAATTCTTCCTAAACATCATTGAATCATCAAATCCCTTCATTTATCCCCAAATCATATGAACATGAACCCTAAAATTTTTAAATCACCAATGGGTATAATTAAATCCATTTTTGTTATGAACAAGGTGTATTTCCATCAAAATAATCCTCCTAACACAATTCTACATGCAATCCTTTCATCAAAATATAAAGTTCTAATTCCAAATAATGGGTTTTTATCAAACTCCCAAGAACAATACAAATTTTGTCAATTTCCTACTCATGGAAGAAACATTCTTTGTAATAAATGAAATTAAACCACTTGCATTTGATACATATCTAATTTTGATGACGAATTGATGAGTTTCTCCCTCTCTCTCTGCAGAATTCTCCTCTCTCTACAAGCTCTTCTTCTCCAAAGTGAATGGTGGCTAGTGTTTTGCCTTAGGAACTCTTAGAACTAATTCTAATAACCTCCGTAGCCCATAAGGTCATAAGGTGTAGTTAGTGGGTTTAGTGGTTAATTACCAAGTCAGATTTTTAACTCTAATTTTCGTGGGTTTTAATTCCCAAAAATCCAAAATTACCAAACTACCCTTACACGTTGCCGGTATGGCCTAAAAATGCCCCGGGACCCAAACTAAACCCCCGGGTAGTGTTTTCTGACTATTTCGACCCTTCCGGATGCGTTGGCGCACTCAAAACGACCATACGGTTAATAGAAATGAAATTTACTTTTTAATTAAAATAATTATATTCCTGACGCGACTGTCACACGCGTCTCAACAAAATTCCAAATTTCCGTATTTCAATCTCACGACAAATTTCATAATTCAATATTCATATATAGTCATATATACGCATTATACTCAAATACCAACTCGCATCTCGTTAGTATTTTAATCCGGATTAATTTCCAATTAATACACATTTAATTCAATTAATCCCATAAATAAATATCACCAAAAATACGGGGTATTACAGGAAGGTAAGAGAGGATCATCTAGTTATTTACTTTGAAGAGTATTTTAGATTAATGGGTGGTCCTAGAACATGGGGTCAGGTGGTATATTACATATGGGACTCAAGTAAGGGTTTGGGAGGATAGATTCCTACCCACCCAATCATCTATAAACCCATTTCCCCACCAAGAGGAATAAATGAAGAAATGGTAGTGAAGTAATTATTCTTCCATCGACTCAAAAATGGAATCACTACAAGAATTTGCAACATTAGCAATAATATTTAGCTACACAAGATATTTTTGTTGCCAAAAATACCCTTTTGGCGACAAAATCTTATTTATGTCCCCAAAAGATGATTCTACATTGTACTTTTGACAACATAAAATAAAACTTGTTGCCAAACTTTAAAATTTTAAGCGAAAATGTAAGAAAATAGGAGGAGGTAAAACATTTAGCTTTCAGCATCAAAATCACCTGTTATTAAACATCACCTAACTTATGTCAACATAAGAGTGTGTTGAGAAAAATAAATGACTTTTGAAAACAAAGTAAATTATGATACGAAAAGTATTTTTTTAGTTACATATTTTTTGGGGTAGAAGAAAACACTAATTCAAGAAAAACCTAGAGAAATCCCTATACAAAATAGACGTTCTCAAAAACCGTTGACCTCCTTCCCCCTTATCCTTTAAACATCCCTCCTGCATCTCCTCCATACCCACTTTCGTCTTATACACCTTGTTCTTAGAAGTTCCTCCTTCGTAACAGCTCATATATCATTGGTCGATTTTTAAGGTTCTTCAAACTGTGGTTTGATTTTTAAGGTTCGTTTATTTAAGGTTGTTTGTTTGAGAAAAATCAATACTCGTTTGTTTAAGGTTTGTTTGTCAACTATAAAATCGAATTTTCAATTTTTCCTCATTCGTTGTTCCTTCTTCTTCCCCGTACGCAGACTCATTTGTTTCAAGCTTTGATTTTGCAGGTATATTGTTAATATAAGCTTCGATTTTATATGATGTTAATATAATAAATCATTCTGATCAGAATCATACCACAGTATATTCAATCATTCTGGGTTGTTTCTATTTTTTAAAGTTTATAATGTTTATAAATTAAATTGAATTAATTGATAAAAAAGAAACTAACTATTATTATTAATTAGGTGTTGTTATTTAGGTCTTGAAATTAAGTAGGTGATGTTAATATTGTTTGGGTATTGTGAATATTTATTGAAATCAATTAAGCTTTGTTAATATTGATTGAGAGTTGTTACAACCTCAAAGTACTCTTATCCGAAAGAGAAAGTAACTCCAACATACTTTTCACTAGTGGATGGAGGATGGATAAGAGGAATAAAGAACAAACATAAACACTCCCATATATTTTTGGGTGGGACTTACCCAAGTCACACCCTCTCTCACTTTCTCGCGTTATGTTTATTTCATTCTGCAGTACTTGAAAGAGCAAATTGCCCAAAATTTAGAGCTCGATAGTTAATTACCCGGTCCTCTTTAGTTAATACATTAGGTTCCGTTGGGGATAAACACACCAAAAGTAAAGTTTAAGATAAAAATCAGACTTACCAACATATTTTTCAATACATAAGCATAGAGAATGACATGTACCATATTTTAAGTTTTTCCAGAGCCAGTTTGACCATAAGCAAAGATGCAAACATTGTATCCATCAAGAATGGACTGAATTAGTGGTTGAGTGTCTATAAATACCTCCTCTGTCAACATGTGATTTATAAGAAATATAAATAAAGAGTGAGAATTATAATCCAAGTATAAACATCTTTTTTAGCATGAAAAGAACAACTAAAATAGTTCATATTGGACAGGTCTATTAGGTTTCCATTATATACATTTGTCTTAAGTTTCAGTTCATATTGGACAGTGGGTTTACTGTTATGATCTATGGCTTTTAAATAGTTCTTAAAAAAATAGCAGTTATTGTATCGTAAGTTGTAATGGTTCAGTGAATTTCTTGCAATTAAGTCAAGGGAACTTTTTATTTTATCGTAAATTAAGTCATTTAACATGTTATGTTCAATCCTAATAAAATCGAAACTTAAGGTTTTCCTTCTCAAAACCTATCAACACAAATGTTAGTTGTGAGTCTCCTTAGGACCTTGATAATCTAAAATAATAAACCAAAATTATCCCCTTAAGACCTTCATAACAAATATTCAAATAAATTATAATCCATTTTCATTGTTCTACGAATCATCATCTCATCCTCACTAGTAATGTGTTGTATGTTGAGTAATCATTAAATTTTAAGTCCACATTAAATGACATAGCTCCTGCATATAATTTTCCCCAGTTATGTATCAAAGCATGTAAAACTAGCTACATGTGCATGTGTATTGCGCGGGTTACAAGCTAGTAGATTATAAATTGTTATTATCTTTTGAATTCAGATTAACAATAATTTATTTTGTATTTTTTTGCAGAATGATGATGGAGTTGCTTGGAGTAGTAATTTTTGCGGGCGCTAGGAGTCGTGGTTTCTCCTATTATATACTCATGTAGACGTTGTTTATTTGATGCAGATAGCTCTTGAACATCTTTTAACGTTGATGATTTTTGGATATCATTTGATGTAATATGATGAATTGTAATTTCATAACATTATTTGATGTAATAGGATTTTTAGTCAACTTTCTTTTGTACTTAATACTTTGAAGTGGGAGAATGTATTATTTTGCACGATATATATGTTTGGGTTTGAGCAATGAGCAATATAGTTTTGAATTATAAATGTTCATGTTGTCCTGACTTTAAATCATATTTACTGATCATTGTGTGACAAATAATAACAAAAAATGATTTTTGTATGAAAGAATATAGTAAAAAAAAAGTTGTTTTGGAAAAGAAAAAAAAAATTGTTGCTAGTAGTCATTTTATATCTTCTTTAAATCTAATATGGCAACCTACTTTTTTGTTGCCAAAAAAACTATTTTTGGCAAAAAAGTTGGTTGTGTTACTGAAAGGTACATATTTGTCAATAAAAGAAGTTGTGATGCGAAATATATACTTTTTGGTGACACAATTATTTCGTTTTCGAAGGTCGGTCTATATGTCCTTTAGCAAGAGAAATAATATTTTTGGTAAAAAAATTTGAAAATAAAGAAAATACATTTGGCAACACATTTGTGTGTTGCTAAAAGTATACTTTTGGCAACATAATTTCTTTTGTTCTGAAATACTGTCCGAGACAGACTTTGGGTAACAGGCTGGCAACACAATGGATTTTGTTACCAATACCTATTAGCGACACATTTGTAACTATTAGCGACATACATTATAGGATGCCAATGTCGCTTTTTCTTGTAGTGAATATTGAACTGATTAAGAATATTATTATTCTATTTGAGAATAAAAAACAACTTGACATTATATTGATACATGTTGATAATGTGACTAAATAATTTGGCATCACACAAGTAATGGGATGTATACAACTAAGAGTGGATACCACCTCATAAAATAACTACATGTAACCCCTCGTATTTTTGTGCATTTAATATTTAATTAATTCAGGAATTCTAAATTACTTGTGTGTCGTAATTTTAATTGAATTAATTATGATAATATTTATTTAAATATTAATCGGGAAGTGAATGGTTAATATTTAAGGAAAATTAATTACTAAGTGAATAGTAATAATCTAAATACGTCACTTCGGGAATTAGTGACGGGGTATGTACTTATCTCAGCCGGGAGTCGGTATAGACTAATTTGGGTGTGGGATAAGGACTTTTATAAATTAATTCGGATGCCAATTCTGAGTATACGGTTGAGTCCGGATGGGCCGAGATAGTCAGAAAAGTGTACCCGGGGGTAGTAAACGGGTCACGGGACGCTTTTAGGCATAGCCGGGCCCACACGGGGGTATTTGGATCACATGGGCTAGGCCCATTAAGCCAAAAAGGGGATTTAGCCTAATTACCTAATTAAGAGAAAAAAGGGAACGACTTATGTGAAATTATGAAACATTTAGTGGGAGAGAATACCTAAGAGAGAGTTGAAGGCAAATTGGGGGAAAGGAAATAGCCAAAACAAGGGATTTCATCCTCAACCTTGGGAATTCAAAACTCCAAATCATACCCTATGAATCATAAGGAAAGTGGTTAACTTGCTATAGCATTTTATTTTCATTTTGATTCATATTTATGTGATGTGAGAAACTCAAAATTCGTTTTGGGATTTAAAGGGTACAAAATGGAGTTTTTGTAAACCAATATTCTGATTTCTGAATGGTGTACAAATTCATGTATAATCTGATATTAGTATATATATCTGGTATGATGTGTAAACCCGGATGGATTGGAAACGAATTTGAGATAAGGAATTGATGTTTAAATGGGTTAAAGATAAAAACGAATTTTTTCTAATTTATGAAAAACAGTAGAGAGCGTAAATTAAATTATGTTTGTGGACTTTATGGGGGTCCCTTACGAGATTTTTGGTATATATTATTGATGGGAAGACTTGGGTTTTACGATAGAAGAAGTTAGGCTTTGGAGCTTTTCGTCCATGGCTGAAACGGAAGGGGGAAGAAGACGATGACCTGTGCGATCGATCGATCGAGGGTTGGGGATCGATCGATCAATGGTCGGAAATTTCTGGCAGTTCGTCCAGTTTTATATATATATATATATATATATATATATATATATATATATATATATATATATATATATATATATATATATATATATATATATATATAAGGGGAATTTAATTTAAATTCTTTTTCTATACCTTAGGTAATGAGAAATAAACATAAGGATATAATCTAATTAATTAGAAGGGAAAATTAATTAGGATTTGGAGGAAATTTATGTGTGACACACCATGATTTAAATTTTAGGAATAACATTTCAAAATAATTAAATACGGGTTGAATGGGAAAGTCCGGGTATATTGGATGAGCGATTCCAGGACGTTAATTTTATTTAAAGTGAATGCTAAATAATTTAGAGTCGGAAATTTAGACTCGGGTATTATTTTATTTCGAGCCACGAGAGTAAGTCCGAATATATTGCTCAGGGCGACACCAAAAGTAATTTAATTAATTAATGTGTGAATTAATTAATAATTAGAGTTGGGCCATAAACTAGGATTCTGTTACGGACTTAGTACACGGGATAGCCAGGATAGTTTATTTTAATTATATATATATATATATATACGGTGTGCGATAGTGTATATATATGGTGTGCGCATTAATATCAGTGGCTAGATATTATTATTTTTATATCAACTCTAGTGCTATAGGAGGGAGGTTGTGCATAGTGGATGAATCCCCTAGCTTGAGGAGTAGGGTGAGTATATTCCCTGGTCATAGAGTCCATTATATGGGTGAGGGACATCTCACTTTCAGGGAAGCAATATGACTCCCTCCAATTTTTATGTATTATTGACGCGACTTAATATTTGTCTCAAAAGTGCGTATTTATCTAGGCTCAAGTGCAAGCCTTGTCGCTCAAGTAATAACCCGGTAAGTCGGGATCGTCTCCACAGGGATCAAAATTGCCAAACAATAACAAGAAAAATTACCAAACCTTGAAATGATTTCTTAAAAGAAATAAAAAGATGATTGATTTTTTTTTGGGAAAATTTCTAAAATTTTACTTATGAAAAACAATTGGAAATTAACAGCAAAATTTGGGTTTAACAATTTAGAGAAAATTAGGGTAGGGTACAATCCCTCAATCCTTAGCAAATTATCCTTTAGAATACTAGAATTATAAATCAAAATTCTTGATTAAATCCAGTCCTTATCATCACTAAGCATTACATATATGAGGGTCAAGCCCGCATCATATGAAATCAAAGATCAATATAAAGCGATGAACGACAAATTATACATACAAAGCATTCTTAAACATCCCAAGTACCTAGGGCAAGAGAGATTAAAAGATATGACAATGCATATATGATTTTCATTCACGATTCGACCAATATTTTCATTTATTTTCTAATTTTCCATACAAATAATTTACCTTGGATTGAGTTCATGTACCCCAACCCTTGAGAAATTAGCTACTCATGATTTGGTTGAAAAACAAATTCACATATGAAATTATGAAACTGCAGAACATTGTAAGAACTTTGCAAAAATTAAAGAAAAAGAGAATAGAATGATATTACTTGAATTCAGCACAAAAACGGAATTGAGATTCAGAATATAAACTAGGGTTCCAGCAAATCTTGAAGGAAATGGAAATTTAACCTAAAAATCTGATCTAAAAAACTCTCTCTAAAATTCTTAACCCTAGCCTCTTAACCTCGCTACTCAAATGATGTAGAGCTTGGCTTTTTATAGCACAAATCATCCAAAGTCGGTCTCAAATGTGCTTGTGGAACAAGATTCACAGCTACGTACTCATCAAATCTGCACAATAAATGGCAAATTAATGCCAGGCTTTCGCATACCCGGATCGGTCCGGGTCTTAATCGGATCGGTCCGATATCGATCGGATCGGTTCTTTTATTTTCTTCTGTATCGGTCCGATAGTGTCTGGATCGGTTCGATTATTACTTCCATCGGTTTGCCATCCATCCGGGGTGCACTGGACTTGGGCAGATCCGATCGGTGGCAAACCGATGGAAGCAATAATCGAACCGATCCGGAAGAAAATAAAAGAACCGATCCGATGGATATCGGACCGATCCGATTAAGACCCGGACCGATCCGGGTATGCGAAAGCTTGGCATTAATTTGACATTTATTGTGCAAATTTGATGAGTACGTAGCTGTGAATCTTGTTCCACAAGCACATTTGAGACCGACTTTGGATGATTTGTGCTATAAAAAGCCAAGCTCTACATCATTTGAGCAGCGAGGTTAAGAGGCTAGGGTTAAGAATTTTAGAGAGAGTTTTTTAGATCAGATTTTTAGGTTAAATTTCCATTTCCTTCAAGATTTGCTGGAACCCTAGTTTATATTCTGAATCTCAATTCCATTTTTGTGCTGAATTCAAGTAATATCATTCTATTCTCTTTTGCTTTAATTTTTGCAAAGTTCTTACAATGTTCTGCAGTTTCATAATTTCATATGTGAATTTGTTTTTCAACCAAATCATGAGTAGCTAATTTCTCAAGGGTTGGGGTACATGAACTCAATCCAAGGTAAATTATTTGTATGGAAAATTAGAAAATAAATGAAAATATTGGTCGAATCGTGAATGAAAATCATATATGCATTGTCATATCTTTTAATCTCTCTTGCCCTAGGTACTTGGGATGTTTAAGAATGTTTTGTATGTATAATTTGTCGTTCACGGCTTTATATTGATCTTTGATTTCATATGATGCGGGATTGACCCTCATATATGTAATGCTTAGTGATGATAAGGACTGGATTTAATCAAGAATTTTGATTTATAATTCCAGTATTCTAAAGGATAATTTGCTAAGGATTGAGGGATTGTACCCTACCCTAATTTTCTCTAAATTGTTAAACCCAAATTTTGCTGTTAATTTCCAATTGTTTTTCATAAGTAAAGTTTTAGAAATTTTCCCAAAAAAAAATCAATCATCTTTTTATTTCTTTTAAGAAATCATTTCAAGGTTTGGTAATTTTTCTTGTTATTGTTTGGCAATTTTGATCCCTGTGGAGACGATCCCGACTTACCGGGTTATTACTTGAGCGACAAGGCTTGCACTTGAGCCTAGATAAATACGCACTTTTGAGACAAATATTAAGTCGCGTCAAGTTTTTGGCGCCGTTGCCGGGTCGAAGAGATGATATACCATGGTGGCTTGGAGAGGCCTCATCGCCGAATCATTAGAAGTTTACAAAATGTTGGCACAAACGATATGGAAAGTGAATCGTGCCTTGTCGGACAAGCGGCTGACGGGAAATGTCTCGGTGGTCCAAACCGCACCGGGTTGGATTCGCGAGATACAAACTTCTTTTGTGAGGACGGGATCGGGACTCGGATAGTCAAACTGATCGGGAGTGAGCACACCATATGATTCAAGTTTTTGCACCACGAGATCAAGTGAGAACGGGATAGGTATGGAATCCACAAAGGCTTGGGATTCAAATTCAGCCGCACGGACGAGGGATCCGTAAAACTGACGAACTTCATTTTCCCAAACGGCCTCATATGGTTCATTAAAGAAACGGCACCAGCCCCGTGACAGAAAAAGGGCGGTGACCGAATTAGGCATTTGATCCCATAACACTTGTCTCTCGATATGGATTTTGCGTGTAGGGCTGAAAAACTTTCGGCACCAATTGGCTTCTTGGCGGGAACGATACTCTCCATTTCCGTTGGGGAGAACTTCAATGGAGGTATATTTCTGGGGAGCAGCCATTAGTATGGAAGAAGGAGATAGCTATGGAGATATAAGAGAGAAGATAGGTGGAGGTGTGAAGAAAATGGGTAGTGGAGGTATGTATTTATAGGAATGAGTGGGTGAAATGGAGGGAATGAATGGGTGGGAAATGGGGGGACGAAATTTTGAAGGGATGGATGGATTGGGTGAAGTGAAAGGGTGGGGATTGAGGAGGTGGAAATGAAGAGGTATGTCTCTTGGGAATATAAACCTGCAGAAAATCGGACCGATCCGGTTTTGGGCCGGACCGATTCGGTTTTGGGCCGGACCGATCCGCCTAACCGGATCAGTTCTTTTTTTACCCCGGACTGATCCGGATGACCGGATCGGTTCTTTTATTTCACCGGACCGATCCGGTTGCTGGATTTCCAGAATTCTTCTTCTCTCTTTCTCTCCTCCTATCAATGCTCATACTCCAATCCAAAGATGATTTTTCAACCTCGCATACTTCCAACTATCCTCGCAACTCATTGATAACGAAATAACCCGCACCCTTCGGATTCTCAACCCTCAGAACGGACTCTAACCTAAAACCACTACATTCTACGACGCATATGTACAACAATCACCCCATACATGTCGGGGGTGCGACGACCCTACTCTCTTCTTTCAATCAATCCCCATAAATGGGGTCCGACAACCAGATTGTGTCGGCTTCTTTAACCATGGCTTACAAATAAGGCTTGAGACGATGCCCATTGACTTTAAAAGTGTTTCCCCCTTTCTCATCTATTATTTCAACGGCTCCATGGGGAAATACTTCTTTCACAATGTAAGGACCAGACCATCGGGACCACAATTTTCCGGGAAACAAGTGCAACCTCGAGTTGTAGAGAAGTACTTTCTGTCCCAAATGAAACTCTTTCTTACGAATGATTCCGTCATGAGCTCGTTTCATTCGGTCCTTGGAGACTTTGGCACTTTCATACGCATCATTGCGCATTTCTTCCAACTCATTCAACTGAAGTTTACGTGTTTCACCGGCTTTATCCATTTTGAAGTTCACCCTTTTGATAGCCCAATACGCTTTGTGTTCGATTTCAACCGGAAGATGACAAGGTTTTCCATACACAAATCGAAATGGGGACATCCCAAAGGGATTCTTGTATGCGGTTCTATAAGCCCAGAGAGCATCAGTCAATCTAAGAGACCAGTCTTTCCGATTAGGATCAACTGTCTTCTCCAAGATATTCTTGATCTCCCTATTATCAAGCTCGTCTTGGCCATTCGATTGGGGGTGATAAGGGGTGCTAACCTTATGGACAATTCCATACTTCCGCATTAGTTTATCCATCGGCCTATTGCAAAAATGAGTTCCATTATCACTAATTATGGCCTTAGGCATACCAAAGCGAGAAAGTATATTTTCTTGAATAAATTTAATCACCACCTTGCTGTCATTCGTCCTTGTAGCTATAGCCTCTACCCATTTTGAGACATAATCTACAGTGACGAGGATGTATAGAAAACCAAAAGAAGGGGGAAAGGGCCCCATGAAGTCAATTCCCCAACAATCAAATAACTCCAAGACTAAAATAGGGGATAATGGCATCATATCACGGCGAGTAATAGCTCCCATTCTTTGGCATCTATCGCAAATCTTACAAAAAGAATTCACATCCCGGAATATTGTGGGCCAATAAAGACCACTTTGAGGGATTTTCGCAGCAGTTTTATTTTTAGAAAAATGACCGCCACATGCTTCCGAATGACAGAATCGAATCACCCCTTGGATTTCCTCATCGGGTACACATCTCCGGATAATTTGGTCAGCACAATACTTAAACAAGTATGGATCATCATAAAAGAACATGCGTGACCAAGTAATGAACCTCTTTCTCTCTTGCGGATTCCAACTAGAGGGAACAACTCCGGTGACAAGGTAATTGACTATATCCGCAAACTAAGGGAGAGAAGAGGTAGCAAATAAATTCTCATCCGGAAAATACTCGTCTATGGGAATGGGATCAATAGGTACGTCGGACGAGAGTCGTGACAAATGGTTAGCAATGACGTTTTCTACTCCTTTCTTATCTTGAATCGAGAGATTAAACTCTTGTAGGAGTAGGATCCACCTGATTAAACGAGGTTTGGCATCTTTCTTGCTCAAGAGATATTTCAATGCCGAATGATCAGTGAAACAAAGGATAGGCGACCCAACAATGTAAGAGCGAAATTTGTCGAGAGCAAAAACGACTGCTAACAACTCTTTCTCTGTAGTAGAGTAATTAAGCTGAGGGCCAGATAATGTTCGGCTAGCATAGTAAATAACATGAGCTTTCTTGTCTTTCCTCTATCCAAAAACATCCCCAATCGCGTAATCACTTGCATCACACATAAGCTCAAAGGGAAGCAACCAATCCGGAGCTTGCATGATAGGTGCAGAAATAAGCATGTTTTTTAGTTTATCAAATGCTTCTTGACATGCTTTACTCCACTCAAATGGAGTGTCCTTCATGAGAAGATTACTCAAAGGTCTAGCGATGGCGTTAAAGTCTTTGATAAACCTCCTATAAAATCCAGCATGGCCTAGAAAGGACCTCACATCTTTAAGTGATTTCGGCGGGGGTAACTCAGCTATTACTTCAATTTTTGCTCGATCAACTTCAATTCCCCTAGATGAGACTATGTGGCCCAAGACTACACCCTCGGTAACCATGAAATGACATTTTTCCCAATTGAGGACTAAGTCTTTTTCCACACATCGGAATAGAACTCTCTCAAGATTAGCTAAACAATGGTCAAAAGATGAACCGAAAACGCTGAAATCGTCTATGAACACCTCAAGACCTTTTTCAATCATGTCGCTAAAGAGACTTAACATGCACCTTTGAAAAGTAGCTGGCGCATTACATAACCCAAATGGCATACGTTTATAGGCAAACGTACCAAAAGGACATGTAAAAGTCGTCTTTTCTTGATCAAGAACATCCACTTCAATCTGATTATAACCGGAATACCCATCTAGGAAACAATAATAAGGATGGCCCGCTACTCGTTCAATAACTTGATCGATAAATGGTAAGGGAAAATGATCCTTTCGAGTTCCGGCATTGAGCTTTCGATAGTCAATGCAAACACGCCACCCGGTGGTGGTGCGTTGAGGTATTAATTCTCCCTTTGCATTTTCAACCACAGTCATCCCCGATTTCTTTGGAACAACCTGAATTGGGCTCACCCATTTACTATCCGAAATGGGATGTATAATTCCAGCATCTAGCAATTTGATTATTTCCGCTCTTACAACATCTTTCATGGTTGGATTTAACCGCCTTTGCATCTCACGCGAGGGCTTCACTTCTTCCTCAAGATGGATTTTATGGGTACAAATCAAAGGACTTATACCCTTCAAATCTGCTATGGTCCAACCAAAAGCACTTCTATGCTTTCTCAACACATCTAACAACATACCTTCTTGCCCTTTTTCTAGATGGGAAGACACAACAACAGGAAATGTATCATTCTCACCTAAAAAGGCATATTTGACATGGGAAGGTAGTTTCTTCAACTCAAGACTAGGAAATCTATGTTCAGAGGGGACCATGGGTGTCTCCCTCGGAGGCAATTCTTCATACCTAGAAATCCAGTCAACCGCGCTCAAACTCTCAAAACTCTCTTCCTCTTGTAACCACATTTTTAACTCTTCCACCTCTCTCTCAAACTCAGTATAATCACTCATTTGAGCACCACTTTGCCCTAAGCACACTTTCAGAGCATCTCTTCCTATGATTTTTTCAATATTTTCATCCACCACTTCTTCAATAAGATCAACCTCAAGAATCTCATCCTCATCACCCATTTGGTTAGCGACATTGAAAATATTTTTCTCGAGAGTCATGTTTCCAAAAGTGAGTTGCATTTGGCCATTCCGAGTATTGATCAAAGCATTAGCGGTAGATAAGAATGGTCGGCCCAATATAATTGGAACATGATTTCTCGTATGGGGAACAGGCTCGGTGTCCCAAATAACAAAATCAACGGGAAAGTAGAACGTATCCACTTGAACTATCACGTCTTCTACAATCCCACGAGGCACTTTGACTGTTCTATCCGCTAACTATAGAGTGATTCGGGTAGGTTTTAAATCACCTAAATCAAGCTTCTTATAGATGGAGTATGGGAGGATGTTTACACTCGCACCTAAATCAAGCAATGCTCTTTCCACTCTCATTTCTCCAATGATACACGAAATGGTAGGTGAACCTGGATCTTTGAATTTTGGTGGAAGATCGTTGAGAAGAACTGAGCTCACATTTTGTGCCAAGAAAACATTTTTCTTCACCTTAAGACGTCTCTTAACAGTCAAAAGATCTTTAATAACCTTCGCATATGCTGGAATTTGTTGAATAGCATCAAGGAACGGCAAGTTCAATTTTACTTGCTTCAACACATCCATCACCTCGATACGCGAAGCACCTTTCTGGGGTGACTCTAAGCGTTGAGGAAATGGAGCAGCAGTAGGTGACTTGACTTCAATATCAGGCTCAACTTCCGCATCTTTCAATTCCTTTTCTAAGGAAGGTTCTTCAGACTCGGAAATTTTAGATTTCTTCACAATCTCGACTTCCACTCCATCATCATTCACCTTTGACAATTTAGGTGCTAGATCAATTACGCGGCCACTACGAAGAGTAGTAACAGCTTGACATTGTTCCTGCAAATCTGATGATGTGGAGCAAACCGTGGTTTGACCTTGAAGAGGTGGTCTTTGGCCTTGGGCTGGAAGTTTACCCTTCTCTTGAGTATTCACCGCAGACTGCAACCTAGAGATGTTAGTATGCATTTCAGCGAACATTCGCTCAAATTTAGCATCTCTCTCTTTTTGGGATTGGTAGAATTGATTGAAATTATCTTCAAGAGATCTCCTAGGTGGAGGTACATAAGGCCCAGGATTTGCCACCTGCTGAAATTGAGGGGGTTGTGGTAGAGTCATCTGTGGGTTAGGAACCATTCCACCTTGGGGTTGTCCATAATTGAACCCGGGATTCCTCCACGATTGATTATATGCATTCCCTTGCTGAGCATTATAATTTCCTCGATAACCTCCTATTGCATCAACCTGTTCAGTGTACATGGCCTTGTATGCAGGAATAGTAGGACATCCTTCGGTAGAATGACCCGCATTACAAATGGCACATACCTTCTCCATCCCGGCTTTTACGGGTCCTGACACATCTCTCAATCGCATATCGAGCATATCTCTAAAATTCTTCTCCATTTGATCTAATTTTCGATCCAACAAAGTGTCCTTGTCCAAGTGATAAATATCGGACGCAGCAGGCAAGTTGGACACTTGTCGATTTCTATTTTGACTATTGGGATCAGAAGTATCCCATGCTTGGGTAGTTTCTGCCATATATTTCAAATGAGCCTCAACATCGCTCGTACTTGACTCCCAAAAAGGTCTCTCATACATGGTTTGAACAAGTTGCTTAGACGCTACAGTAAGGCCTTGATGGAAAAATGAAATCAGATGATGCGGTTCAAAACCATGATGGGGGCACGCATTAACTAACTCCTGATATCTCTCCCAACACTTATCAAAAGCCTCATTCTCGTTTTGACGAAAAGCTTGAATTTGAGCTTTAACAGAATTGGTTTTGTGTTGTGGAAAAAATTTTGAGATAAACTTATTTTGCATATCTCTCCAAGATAAAACAGAATTTGGAGGAAGGGACCATAACCAAGTTTTCGCTTTATCCTTTAAGGAAAAAGGAAAGAGCTTTAACCGGATTACTTCTTGTGGACAAGTTTGGTCTCCAAATGTCTCACACGTATCTTCGAATTCTCGAATATGGAGATATGGTTTTTCCGAATCCATCCCATGAAATGTTGGAAGAATTTGGATCATTCCATTCCTAAAGTTGAACTGACCGGCATTATACGGGAATAAAATGTAACCAGGGGTAGCAGTTCTCTCCGGAAATAAAAGATCTTTCATGGGAAGATAGGGTGCATCATCCTCTCCAGCACCAACACCGACACTACCATGATCCGACATATTGCTACCGAAAGGTTCAGAACTCTCACTCAAGGTTTGACTCAAAGAACGACTTGTGATGGAATTATTAGGCGAAGGGGGTGGAACCCAAAAAGGCAAAGACTCCGAATTTTCAGACCCGGTTCGGCAATAGGATTTTCGTGAATTTGGGTGGGAGATGAATTCTACATATAAGCACACAAGAGAAAAAAAGAATTTTTTTTTTTTTTATGAAATCACTTGTAGATAACAATAATTTTCTTGAAAATTTAACAATTTTGGATCCCCGACAATGGCGCCAAAAACTTGACGCGACTTAATATTTGTCTCAAAAGTGCGTATTTATCTAGGCTCAAGTGCAAGCCTTGTCGCTCAAGTAATAACCCGGTAAGTTGGGATCGTCTCCACAGGGATCAAAATTGCCAAACAATAACAAGAAAAATTACCAAACCTTGAAATGATTTCTTAAAAGAAATAAAAAGATGATTGATTTTTTTTTTGGGAAAATTTCTAAAACTTTAATTATGAAAAACAATTGGAAATTAACAGCAAAATTTGGGTTTAACAATTTAGAGAAAATTAGGGTAGGGTACAATCCCTCAATCCTTAGCAAATTATCCTTTAGAATAATAGAATTATAAATCAAAATTCTTGACTAAATCCAGTCCTTATCATCACTAAGCATTACATATATGAGGGTCAAGCCCGCATCATATGAAATCAAAGATCAATATAAAGCGGTGAACAACAAATTATACATACAAAGCATTCTTAAACATCCCAAGTACCTAGGGCAAGAGAGATTAAAAGATATGACAATGCATATATGATTTTCATTCACGATTCGACCAATATTTTCATTTATTTTCTAATTTTCCATACAAATAATTTACCTTGGATTGAGTTCATGTACCCCAACCCTTGAGAAATTAGCTACTCATGATTTGGTTGAAAAACAAATTCACATATGAAATTATGAAACTGCAGAACATTGTAAGAACTTTGCAAAAATTAAAGCAAAAGAGAATAGAATGATATTACTTGAATTCAGCACAAAAACGGAATTGAGATTATGAATATAAACTAGGGTTCCAGCAAATCTTGAAGGAAATGGAAATTTAACCTAAAAATCTTATCTAAAAAACTCTCTCTAAAATTCTTAACCCTAGCCTCTTAACCTCGCTGCTCAAATGATGTAGAGCTTGGCTTTTTATAGCACAAATCATCCAAAGTCCGTCTCAAATGTGCTTGTGGAACAAGATTCACAGCTACGTACTCATCAAATCTGCACAATAAATGGCAAATTAATGCCAGGCTTTCGCATACCCGGATCGGTCCGGGTCTTAATCGGATCGGTCCGATATCCATCGGATCGGTTCTTCTATTTTCTTCCGGATCGGTCCGATAGTGTCCGGATCGGTTCGATTATTGCTTACATCGGTTTGCCATCCATCCGGGGTGCACTGGACTTGGGCAGATCGGATCGGTCCGACTCCTACCCGGATCGGTCCGAATTTCTTCTTCTTTGACTTTTTTCTTGCAGCTTTGACTGGCCATATCTTCTTATCTAGACCTCCGATTTAGATGTCGTTTCTTCCTATGCTCTTGTGAACTCATTCTCTTCAACTTCCCTTTTTGGTGTCACTTTCGAATTCTGAATGGAATTACACTTTTTCCCTTAGACATTTCTTGCTTGCATCTTTTCTTTTCTTTTGGATTCTTTCTTGCATTCCATTCCTGAAAACTTCATCCAACTTATACAAAAACTAGGGAAAGTTGTTAGGAATAGACAATGGAGTGATATGGCATAAAAATGGTTCAATTACATTGTTCGAGATATTAAAATCACTAAATTAAGGAGCTAAATTCTGAAGAATTTATGCTTGGTCAATAATCCAAGTTAGTGAGCGATTCTGACTTGGGGTAACTAGGTTATGTGAATATGCCTAGTGGGATAGAACTTTAGAGAATTTACATCTGGTGAGTTATTACTCGGGAGGATGTTTAGTATTAATGACTATTTCAGCATGTTTGTGAATGTTGTAATATAACTATACGTATATAATGAGGTAAATAATTATATACGGGTAAATTAATACAGGCTGTGAATGGTATTAGATATATAATGGGTGTGAAAGTTTTATGAAAGTTAAAAAGGGAAATGATTAATTAAGTTAATGTTAACAACAACTTGAAAGTCATCATTATGTCACACTCGGTTAGAGTAGGGTGGTTGCAAGGGGATTATATCAATTATATAGTCATGAGATAAATAACTATGTAAATTAACTAAGGAGTTAGTAGTGCACGTTAGAAGAGGGGTGAGGATGTCCTCAAGGGAGTGCTGCACTAACTAAAATATGGAGAGCATGCATATTTACTTATTACTGCAAGTTAATTATTTGCTAAATATTTTCCAAATGTTTTGGGTACTAACTCTTGCTATAAAAACTTTTAAAAACCTTTTAGGTGTCCAGCCACGGGGACACCAGGCTTGACTCTTTCCAGGGATCTGTGCTGCAGCATGTGTGGATGTTGCAGGAGTTTGATAGGCGCCTCGTTCTTTTCATTCTTAGTCTAGAAACTTCCTATCACTTATTCGAGCATGTTGCTCACAGTTTTATTTCAGTATTGATGTCAGACCTGTTGAGATTAATTACTTGTCTTTACTTTTGTTGGATTTTGAACCGATGGTTTATTCGGTCAGTTAATTAATTGTGAATGATTGATTTCAGTTAATTGTGATTATTTATATTATTCTGTTTCTGTATGAGTATTTAATTTTATTTAATGAAAGATAAAAACTTGGCATCAGACTAATTTTCTCTTGTAGGTAGTTAGTAATTAGAAAGGCAACAGTGATGCTAAGAATGAACCAACTGAGAAACATGTTCTAATTTAATTTAGGATTGATCACCCGGGGTTAATTAGGTGGAGTGTCACAGATGGTATTAGAGCCAGGTTCTAGTGTCCTTAGAATCTGTGCGGCTTACTACGTTTCAGTGTAGCTTTCGGTTGTTATTGAGCCCTATTATTAGACTGTTCATTCATTTTACGCTTGTGAGATATCGTATTTCTATTATTTGTTTTTGTATGAATTGTGTACTTATACAATTTGATCTATTTTTAGATTCCACCGAAGAGGCAAAGAGCAAAGAGGGTTGAGGCTAGGGATGAGCCCAGGGAGGCTCATCAGGAGCCACAGGTACCGCCACCCGAGTTGATCTCCACTACTCAGGTGGCAGTGATAGTGGCTCAAGCAGTCGAGACAGCGATGCGAGCTATGGAAACTCATTTTCCACAGCCCCAGGCACCACCTCTAGTGGCTCCAGCAGCTTAGGCTCTAGTGGGGACACCGTCTTCGCAGCGAGTTAGGGAGACCTTTCAGAAGGGTCACCCATCCGAGTTTCAGGGTAGCACCAATGTAGTAGAGGCCTATGACTGGAAAAAGAATATTCAACGCCATTTGCGCATGCTGGAGTGTACCGATGTGCAGAAACAGATGCTTGCTACCTTCGTCTATCGGGGGCATCCTTACAGTGGTGGGAGTCAATTACCACCGTTTAGGAGCGGGATTTGATGACGATATCTGAATTATGGGTGCGGTTCGACTGCAAATACTTCCCATCAGTGATAGAGACTGAGATGAGAAAGAAGTTCAATGAGTTAGTACAGGGTGACCGATCAATGGTAGACTATGAGGAAGAGTTCAACCATTTGGTAAACTTTGTGCCAAATGAGGTGAGCGATGAGGAGCGAAAGAAGTCAAGGTTCATGGATGGATTAGCCTGGAGGATCAAGCAGCATTTGATTGGGAATCATGTGTTAGTGACTTATACAGATGTCGTTAATATCGCCCTTATACATTGCCAGGATCATCTCTTCCATGCGAAAGAGAGCAAGAGAGTAGGGGAACCGAGCTAGCAGGGCAAGGCAGTTACTAGTAGTGATATGAGTGGTGCTCAACAGCAGACTAGCAGTCAGTAGGGGAATCATGCTAAGAAATTTAGGCCTGGTGGGTTCCGACCGGGAGGACAAGGGTTTAGGCAGGGGCAGCCGGGCCCAAATCAGCAACAGTAGGTTCCCCAGGCCAAGGGAACAATGGGGGAGGCCAACCGGGCCAGCCGCATCAGGGCTAACAGGGCCAATGATAAGGGGATGGTCAGAAATGCTATTTTGTCTGTGGCCAGCCAGGACACTTCAAGAGGGAGTGCCCGCAGGTGCCCAACACATGCAACAGCGGCAGATACCGCCAGCATCACCCGCTCCACCCGCCCCACAGCAGCAGGGGAAAATGCACTACGAGCATGTGTATAACATCCGGGATGTTCCCAATCTTCTAGCACAGCAGGCACCGCCAGCAGTTGAGGGTATGTTTCTCATTGATGGGCATAAGGGTAGTGTATTTTTTGACACGGGAGCATCGCATTCATTCATTAAATATAAATTTGCTAAACGGGATGGACTACTAGAGACCACAGGTAGTCTTCATATGTGTGTAGAGTCTCTAGTAGGCAGCGGGGCTTTGATTCATTCGATTTGTTGGGGAGTGTACATTTTTATTGGGAGGCTTAGTTTAGCAGCAGACCTCTTAGTGATAGATATGGAGGGGTACGATGTCATCTTGGGCGTGGATTAGTTGGCAGGTTATCGGGCGACTATGGATTGTTATGAGAGGATAATCGGGTTCTCCATTTCAGGATAGGAGATGTTCCTAATAGCGATGTCTCTACCTGAGGGAGGGTCGCACACACACTTATACTATATCGAGGAGGAAACCTCACAGGAGGTGGTAGTCCCGTTGAATTCAATTACGGTGGTGAGGGACTTTGAGGATGTGTTCCAAGAAATACCAGGGTTACCACCCAGCAGGGAAATTGAATTTGTAATCGATTTAACACCGAGGATGAGGCCGATTACTCAAGCACCATACCGTATGGCCCCTTCAGAAATGCGTGAGTTAAGAGAGCAAATTCAGCAGCTCCTGGGTCAGGGTTTCATTCGGCGAATTACATCACTATGGGGTGCACCGGTGTTGTTTGTGAAGAAGTGGGATGGTTCATTTCGGTTATACATGGACTATAGGGAGCTGAACAAGGTGACGATATGGAATAAGTATCCGTTACCTAGGATTGATGATTTATTTGACCAATTGAGAGGGGCGTCTTACTTTTCCAAGTTCGACTTGAGGTCAGGGTATCATCAACTGCGTATTCGAGAGGAAGATATTCCTAAGACCGCTTTCCTGTCACGGTTTGGGTCTTACGAGTTCAGGGTGATGCCATTCGGACTCACCAATGCACCAACAGTGTTCATGGACCTCATGAACAGGGTTTTTAGGGAGTGTCTCGATCAATTTTTCATCGTGTTCATTGATGACATACTGATCTACTCACGCACTGAGGAGGAGCACGCAGAGCATCTGCATATAATTCTACAGACACTGTGGGATCACCAACTCTATGCCAAATTCGAGAAGTTTGGATTTTAGCTGCGGGAGGTGCAGTTTCTTGGCCACGTGGTGTCAGATCGGGGTATTGCAGTGGATTCGAGTAAGGTGTCGGCGGTGAGGGAGTGGGGACAACCCACGACATTGACCGAGGTGCACAATTTTCTAGGATTAGCCGGTTATTACAGGCGATTCATTAAAGGGTTCTCAAAGATTGCGGGCCCTTTGACGAATCTGAATCGGAAAGGGGTGCCTTTCACTTGGAATGATCATTGTCAATTAGCTTATGATGAGCTAAAGGACAAGTTGACATCTGAACTTGTACTTGCTTTGCTGAAGGGAGGACTAGAGTATCGGGTTTACACTGACGTATCCCTATAGGGACTTGGGGGTGTGCTTCAGCAGGAGGAAAGGTCTATAGCTTATGCGTCCAGAAAGCTAAATCCCTCTGAGAGGAATTACCCCACTCACGACCTAGAGCTAGCAGCAGTCATTTTTGCCTTACGAATTTGGAGACGCTATCTACTGGGGGAACAGTTCACCTTATTCACGGATCACAAGTCACTTCAGTATCTCTTCACGCAGAAGGATCTAAATATAAGGCAGAGGCGATGGCTAGAATTTGTGAAAGACTACCAATTTGATATTCAGTATCATCCTGGTAAGGCTAATGTGGTAGCAGATGCCTTGAGCCAGAGACCGAATGGGGAAATATCAGAAGTCTGGAAAGCAAAGTGGAGAGAGCTTAAATATGAGGATGATGTAGACAGGGCTGCATATCAGCATTATCCATCACACCTGAGATCATTATGCGGGTTGTGAGGGCTCAGACAGAGGATCAGATCTGCTAGGATAGGGTGAGTCAGTTGTTAGCTAAGGGAGTAGAGGGTTACTTGATCAACTCGGAAGGAGTCCTACGCCTTAATGGGAAGTTAATTATGCCAGAGGATGAGGAGTTCAGGCACGTTGTTATGACAAACTCCCATGGTTCGAGATTTGTGATATATCCCGACGGGGATAAAATGTACCAGGATATGAGGAGGCTGTACTGGTGGGAAGAATTAAAATGGGACATAGCAGAATTTGTCTCAAAATGTGCCACGTGTCAGCTTGTGAAAGTTGACAATCGGGGATACTACAGCCGTTAGAAATTCCTGTGCGGAAGTGGGAGAGCATCTCCATGGACTTCATTACAGGGTTACCTGCATCGCAGAAAGGTCACGATTCCATATGGGTCATTGTGGATCGGTTGACCAAGGTGGTCCACTTCTTGTCGATCCGCACGGACTTTGAGACGATGCGTTATGCACAGTTATTCATAGAAGAGATTGTTAAGTTGCACGGGGTGCCAATAAATATTTTATCCGACAGAGACAAAATTTTTGTGGCCCATTTTTTGCAGAGCTTTCAGGAGGCCATGGGCACGAAGTTACGCTTGAGTACAGACTATCACCCACAGATCGACGAGCAGACTGAGAGAGTCAACCAGATGCTGGAAGACATGCCCAGAATGTGAATTTTAGACTTTGGGGGAGGTTGGAAGAAATATCTTCCTTTGGTAGAGTTCACATATAACAACTCTTACCAATTCATGATTGGCATGGAACCATTCGAGGCACCATATGGGATACGCTGTTGTTCACCCGCTTGTTGGTTAGAGGTGGAGGATAACAATCTATTGGGGCCGGAGATTGTCCAGGAGACGTCTGCTAAGATAGAGTTGATCCGAGGGCGGATTCGGTTAGCTCGGGATAGGTAGAAGAGTTATGCTGATGCTTCATGGAGACATGTGGAGTTAGAGGTTGGGGACCAGGTATTAGTCCGGGTATCCCCTATGAAAGGGGTGATAAGTTTCGGCAAGAAGGGTAAGTTATCACCGAGGTACGTGGGACCTTTCCCTATTATCGAAAGGGTGGGACCGATAGCGTATAGACTGGTATTGCCAGAGCATCTTCAGCGGATACGCGACATGTTCCATGTGGCATCGCTGGAGAAATATCAATGGAGCGAGAGGGCCTTCAGGCACATTTCACTCGAGGAAATTAATTTACATCCAGACATCTCATATAAGGAGAGACCAGTGGCTATTCTGGACCGTAGTGAGCGAAAGTTACGATCCAAGGTTGTTCTACTAGTTAGAGTACAGTGGCTTCATCACAACGTTGACGAGTCTACCTGGGAGCGGGAGGAGGATATGCGGGAACAATATCCAGAGCTATTCACCACAAGTACGACCTAATTTCGGGACGAAATTCCTTAGTATGGGGGACTATATGTAACACCCCATATTTTTGTGCATTTAATATTTAATTCATTCAGGAATTCTAAATTACTTGTGTCTCGTAATTTTAATTGAATTAATTATGGTAATATTTATTTAAATATTAATCGGGGAGTGAATGGTTAATATTTAAGGAAAATTAATTACTAAGTAAAATAGTAATAATCTAATTACGTCATTTCGGGTATTAGTGACGGGGTATGTACTTATCTCAGTCGAGAGTCGGTATAGACTAATTTGGGTGTGAGATAAGGATTTTTATAAATTAATTCGAATGCCAATTATGAGTATACGATTGAGTCTGGATGGTCCGAGATAGTCAAAAAAGTGTACCCGGGGGTAGTAAACGGGTCACGGTACATTTTTAGGCATAGCCGGGCCCACACGGGGGTATTTGGGTCACTTGGTCTTGGCCCATTAAGCCAAAAATGGGATTAAGCCTAATTACCTAATTAAGAGAAAAAGAGGAACGGCTGATGTGAAATTAGGAAACACTTAGTGGGAGAGGAAAACCTAAGAGACAGTTGAAGGCAAATTGGGGGAAAGGAAATAGCCAAAACAAGGGATTTCATCTTCAACCTTGGGAATTCAAAACTCCAAATCATACCCTACGAATCATAAGGAAAGTGGTTAACTTGATGTAGAATTTTATTTTCATTTTGATTCATATTTATGTGATGGGAGAAACTCAAAATTCGTTTTGGGATTTAAAGGGTACAAAATGGAGTTTTTGTAAACCAATATTCTGATTTCTAAATGGTGTACAAATTCATGTATAATCTGATATTAGTATATATATCTGGTATGATGTGTAAACCCGGATGGATTGGAAACGAATTTGAGATAAGGAATTGATGTTTAAATGGGTTAAAGATTAAAATGAATTTTTTCCAATTTATGAAAAACAGTAGAGAACGTAAATTAAATTATGTTTATGGACTTTATGGGGGTCCCTTATGAGATTTTTGGTATATATTATTGATGGGAAGACTTGGGTTTTACGGTAGAAGAAGTTAGGCTTTGGAGCTTTTCGTCCATGGCTGAAACGGAAGGGGGAAGAAGACGATGACTTGTGCGATCGATCGATCGAGGGTTGGGGATCGATCGATCGATGGTCGGAAATTTCTAGAAGTTCGGCTAGTTTATATATATAAGGGGAATTTAATTTAAATTCTTTTTCTATACCTTAGGTAATGAGAAATAGACATAGGGATACAATCTAATTAATTAGGAGGGAAAATTAATTAGGATTTGGAGGAAATTTATGTGTGACACACCATGATTTAAATTTTAGGAATAATATTTCAAAATAATTAAATACGGATTCAGTGGGCAAGTCCGGGTATATTGGTTTAGCGATACCAAGACGTTAATTTATTTAATGTGAAAGCTAAATAATTTAGATTCGGGAATTTAGACTCGGGTATTGTTTTATTTCGAGCCACGAAAGTAAGCCCGAATATATTAGTCGGGGCGACACCAAAAGTAATTTAATTAATTAATGTGTGAATTAATTAATAATTAGAGTTGGACCATAAACTCATAACAATTTGAATAGGCTTGTGTTATGGACTTAGTACACGGAATAGCCGGGATAGTCTATTTTAATTATGTATATATATATATACGGTATGCGATAGTGTGTATATATATATATATATATATATATATATATATATATATATATATATATATATATATGTGTGTGTGTGTGTGTGTGTGTGTGTGGTGCGTGCATTAATATCAGTGGCTAGATGTATTATTATATCAACTCTAGTGCTATAGGAGGGAGGTTGTGCATAGTGGATGAATCCCCTAGCATGAGGAGTTGGGAGAGTATATTCCCAGGTCATAGCGTCCATTATATGGGTGAGGGACATCTCACTTTTAGAGAAGGAATATGACCGCCTCCAATTTTTATGTATTATCCAAGTTAGTGAGCGATTCTGACTTGGGGTAACTAAGTTATGTGAATATGCCTAGTAGGATAGCACTTTAGAGAATTTACATCCGGTGAGTTATTACTCGGGAGGATGTTTAGTATTAATTACTATTTCAGCATGTTTGTGAATGTTGTAATATAACTATACGTATATAATGAGGTAAATAATTATATACGGGTAAATTAATACAGACCGTGAATTGTATTAGATATATAATGGGTGTGAAAGTTATATGAAAATTAAAAAGGAGGTTAGAGTATGGTGGTTGCAAGGGTATTATATCAGTTATCTAGTCATGAGATAAATAACTAGATAAATTAATCAAGGCGCTAGTAGTGCACATTAGAGGAGGGGCGAGGATGTCCTCAAGGGAGCGCGGCACTAACTAAAATATGGAGAGCATGCATATTTACTTACTACTGCAAGTTAATTATTTGCTAAATATTTTCCAAATATTTTGGGTACTAACCATTGCTATAAAAACTTTAAAAAACCTTTTAGGTGTCCAGCCACAAGGACGCCAAGCTTGACTCTTTCCAGGGATCCGTGTTGCAGCATGTTTGGATGTTGCGGGAGTTTGATAGGCGCCTCGTTCTTTTCATTCTTAGTGTGAGACTTCCTATCAATTATTCGAGAATGTTGCTCACAATTTTATTTCAGTACTGATGTCAGACCTATTGAGATTTATTACTTGTCTTTACTTTTGTTGGATTTTGAACTGGTGGTTTATTAGGTCGGTTAATTAATTGTGAATGGTTGATTTCAGTTAATTATGGTTGTTTATATTATTCTTTTTTCGCATGAGTATTTAATTTTAATTAATGAAATATAAAAACTTGGCACCAGTCTAATTTTCTCATTTGGGTGGTTAGTAATTGAAAAGGAGACAGTGATGCTAAGAATGAACCAACTGAGAAACCTATTCTAATTTAATTTAGGGCTGATCACCCGGGGTTAATTAGGTGGGGTGTCACACTAGACTTCCAAAGTGACATAGCATGGCAAGGGAAACCAAATCATTCAACACTACCCCCTTGTGGGATTATAATTTGACATTATAAGTTTCCAAATAAATATAACACTTTTTGTGGTGGGCGCGAACAAACTCTTTGCCGACAAAGATGAATTTGCATAGAAGAAATATCTGTGTTGACTACTCGATACGAATTTTGAAATGTGTTTCATTTTAGCAAATGCATATGGAGGAATAGTGGGATTCAAGTTTGAATAAATACGAATAATTTTGGGATGGTCTGATTGGTTTTATGAGGCGTATAAATTGTTTGATAAGGCTCAGTTTCATGGTTTGGTACTCATAATTTGTGAATTTTGTAAAAATGTGAACTATGTGGTATATGAACATGTTAAAAGAAGTGAGTGAAATCATTCTGATGGCATCTACCATTCTAAATAACTATATAACACCTCGAAAAATATGCTCTCATTCGATTAGATTTGAACTTTAGACTATTTAGGTAAATTTTGATGTAGCGATGTCTTCAGACTCAACATCTGGGTATTGGGGTTGTCATCCATGATTATAATGGTGAATTCATGGTTGGGAATTCCAAAGGATCCCATAAACTTTGTGTTCTAGAAATTGCAAAAGCCATTACATGAGGGAATCACTTCAATTTCAATTTCGAATATGGTTTTATAGATATCCAAGTAGAAGAAATTTTACTTGCATCATTGTAAATTTCATGAGGTCGATTTATCAACAAAAGGTATCTTTATCTCAAATACAGATAGTTGCTTGCTGGTTTTCAATTTGCATTTGTACCATTTGTAAAACGCGCCAAAAATGTTGTGGCTCGTGCTCACATTGAAGAGGTAAATGATTTTTTGGTTGGATAGTTTACTTTCTCTATTTTTCATGGAAGATATGTTTTTACTTATGTTGGATTTAATGCACTATTTTACAATTTTCTTCTTTGTCACGAATTATTAGGAAAAAATAGATACAACACATACACAAGTTTAAATCAAAACTTAAACTTGTGATTTTAGGGCCACATTCCTTTGATCAATGGTCGCCAATTGTTACTTTTAGGGCTACAGACATATGTATTAAGACATTAGGGCAGGAAACTTTAATTTATCATTAAAACTCACTAGACTTTGATCCTTTGGTGAGTGAGAGAGAGAGAGAGAGAGAGAGAGAGAGAGAGGTAGGCATGGCAATGGGTCGGGCCTAGGCGCATCGGACTGAGCCTATAAAAAATTGACCTATGTCAGGCCTGCCCAGATCCAAATCAAAAGTTCATTGCCCATGCCCGCCCAAGAAGCTTTCTTACTCAGGCCCGCCCAGGCCTATTGCCATCTCCCGAGAAAAGACTTATTTTAAAATAAATTTTATTTTTTTAGCAAATTTATTACATATTTTATTGTTTAAAAAATTAATTTTAGAATGTACTCTCAAAAGTAAGAGTAAATAAATTCTCAAATTGATATTTCTAAATGTTCTCCATTTATATACTTTTCTTGTAACTTTTAACTATAAAGGAATAAATACTAAACTACTAAATATATATATATATATATATATATATATATATATATATATATATATATATTTCTCAGGCCTCAGAATTGTGACGGGCTCAAGCGGGCTTAAGAATACTCGTTCAGGGCCGTCCAGAAAAAATCAGGCCTATAAGATTTTGTCAACCCCAGTTCTCGAGCCTATTTACCTTATCCAAGCCGTATGTTTTTCCAGGCGGGGTGGGCGGGATTGTCCCTTCTCGAGCCTATTGTAACACCCCGTATTTTGTGCATTTAATATTTAATTAATTCGAAAATTTAAAATTACTTGTGTCTCATGATTTTAATTGAATTAAGTATGAAAAAATATATTTAAATATCAATCAGGGAGTGAATGGTTAATATTTAGGGAAATTTATTTACTAAGTGAATAGTAATAATTTATTTACGTCATTTCGGGTATTAATGACGGGGTATGTACTTATCTCAGCCGGGAGTCGGTATAGACTAATTTGGGTGTGAGATAAGAATTTTTATAAATTAATTTGGATGCCAATTCTGAGTGTACGATTGAGTCCAGATGGGCCGAGATAGTCGGAAAAGTGTACCCGAGGGTAGTAAATGGGTCACGAGACTTTTTAGGCATAACCGGACCCACACGGGGGCATTTGGGTCACTTGGGCTTGGCCCATTAGGCAAAAAATGGAATTTAGACTAATTAAACAATTATAAGAAAAAGTGGAATGGCTGAATTGAGTTTAGAAAATACTTAGTGGGTTAGGAAACCCTAAGAAGCAGTTACACACAAAATTGGGGGACAAAGGAAATAGCCAAAACAAAGGAGTTTGTCTTCAACCTTGGGAATTCACAACTCCAAAATCAGACCCTGCGAATCATAAGGCAAGTGGTTAACTTGCTGTAGCATTTAAATTGTGTTTTGATTCATATCCATGTGATTTGAGAAAATCAAAATTCGTTTTTGGGATTTAATGGGTACAAACATGGGGTTTTCGTAAACCAATAATTTGATTTCTAAATTGTGTAGAAATTCATGTATAATTTGAGATTTGTATATATATCTGGTATGATATGTTGATCTGGATGAATTAGAAACAAAATTGGGATGAGGATTTGATGTTTAAATGGGTTCAAGATTAAATCGGATTTTTCCCCCAATTCATGAAAACAGTACAAAACGTAAATTAATTGATATTGTTGACTTTATGGGTGTCTCTTATAAGGTTTTTGGTATATATTGTTGATGGGAAGGCTTGGTTTTTACTGTAGAAGAAGTTAGGGTTTGGAGCTTTTTGTCCATGGCTGAAATAGAATGGGGAAGAAGACACAGACCTGTACGATCGAACGATCGAGGGTTGACCATCGATCGATCGATGGTCCGAGAGTTTTGAAAGTTCTCCCAGTTATGTATATAAAGGGAAAAATAAAAATAAATTCTTCAATGCCTTATTTAATTAGAAATAAATATGAAATTTTCAAGCTAATTAATTATAAGTAAAATTAATTAGAATTTGAAGGAGATTTTGTGTGTCACGTCATGATTAAAATTTATTGGGGTTTGGAGGAAATTTATGTGTGACACTATGATTAAATTTTGGGAATAATATTTCAAAATAATTAAATACGGATTGAGTGGGCAAGTCCGAGGTTATTGGTTGAGCGATACGATGACGTTAAATTTATTTAGAAGGAAGGCTAAATAATTTGGAGTCAGGAATTTAGACTCGAATATTGTTTATTTTGGCGCATGAGAGTAAGTCTGAATATATTAGTTGGGGGCGACACCAAAAGTAATTTAATTAATTAATGTGTGAATTAATTAATAATTAGAGTTGGACCATAAACTCTTAATAATTTGAATAGGCTTGTGTTACGGACTTAGTACACGGGATAGCCGGGATAGTTTATCTTGATTATATATATATATATATATATATATATATATATATATATATATATATATATATATATATATATATATATATATATATATATATATATATGGTGTGTGCATTAATATCAGTGGCTAGATATTATTATTACATATACTCTAGTGCTAAGGGGGAGGTTGCGCGTAGTGGATGAATCCCCTAGCTTGAGGAGTAGGGAGAGTATATTCCCAAGTCATAGCATCTTTTATATGGGTAAGGGGCATCTCACTTTCAGGGAAGGAATATGACTGCCTCCAATTTTTACGTATTATCCAAGTTTGTGAGCAATTCTGACTTGGGGTAACTAGGTTATGAGAATATGCCTAATGGGATAGCACTTTAGAAAATTTACATCCGGTGAGTTATTACTCGGGAGGATGTTCAATATTAATTATTATTCCAGCATGTTTGTGAATGTTGTAATATAACTATACGTATATAATGAGGTAAATAATTATATATTGGTAAATTAATATAGGCCATGAATTGTATTATACATAAAATGGGTGTGAAAGTTATATGATTTGAGAAAGGGAAATGATTAATTAAGTTAATGTCAATAATAACTTAGAAATCATAATTTTGGCACACTCGATTAGAGTAGGGTGGTTGCAAGGCGTTATATAAATTATCTAGTCATGAGATAAATAACTATGTAAATTAATTAAGGCGTTAGTACTGCACATTAGAGAAGGGGTGAGGATTTTCTCAAGAGAGTGCGACACAAACTAAAATATAGAGAGCATGCATATTTACTTATTACTGCAAGTTAATCATTTGCTAAATCTTTTTCAAATATTTTGGGTACTAACCCTTGTTATAAAAACTTTTAAAAACCTTTTAGGTGTCCAGCCACAGGGACGTCATGCTTGACTCATTTCAGGGACCCGTTGCTGCAGCACATGTGGGTGTTGCGGGAGTTTGATAGACGCCTCATTCCTTCCATTTCTAGTGTAGAAACTTCCTATCAGTTATTCGAGCATGTTGCTCACTGCTTTATTCATTACTTATGTCAGACTTGTTGAGATTTCTTTGCTTGTCTTTATTTCTGTTGGATTTTGAACCGATGGTTTATTCGGTCAGTTAATTAATTGTGAATGGTTGAATTCAGTTATTTGTGATTGTCATATTATTTTGCTTCCGCATGAGTATTTCATTTAAGTTAATAAAAGATAAAAAAATTGGCACCAGTCTAATTTTCTCACTTAGGTGGTTAGTAATTAAAAAGGCGACAGTGCTGCTAAGAATGAACCAACTGAGAAACATGTTCTAATTAAGCGGGGTGTCACACCTATATCCCCCTTAGAGAGAAGATTCATTAAATACAGTAAAAATATATTGGACATAGGGTTATTTTCATCATTTCATGCTAAAAATAGACAAAATGTCGTACGTCGAAAGTTTAACGAACAACTTGTCATCTTTACATATAAGGTGGAGACTCATAAATTCAATATATATTTGGGTACTTGGTGTAATTACTTAAAATTTTATATTTTTTCACATTTAATAGCGATGAATAATATCAAATACGAGCCCTAATGTATTCAGATATGAATTGATATATAAATGAAATGACATTTGTATATGATTCAAACACGATGCACTAACATAACTACTAGTTTGAGCATGGGGTTGTCAAGCAAGTAAACCAATGAAATGATTAACCAAAAGGATTGTGGGTGAATGCACATTTGTGTACCGAAATATAAATATAAACAAAATTAGGCTGAAGCATAAAATGTTTAACAGAACTGGAAACACCTTAATGATACTTGCTTTTCCCCCGATTTTTAAGAGATTTATGTTTCAAAATGTTTTTAGGGTTAGTTACACTTGGACCTCTTGAACTTTACCACATGTCACTTCACCCCTGAACTTTTAGTTTTTTTACTTAATCCCCTAAGCGTTGAAAACGGCTACAAGTATCTCCCTAATGCTGACACCATTATGTTTTTTTTTTACCAAAATTGACACGTGAGAACCATTTTTACTTTTTGAAAGGGCATTTTGAGCATTTTACCCTTTTTAAAAATCCTAATTGTTTTCCTTTTTTCACTCTCTTTCATTCGCATCTCTCTCTCTCTCTCTCTCTCTCTCTCTCAGACACACACACACACACACGCGCACAACATGCACACACAAAGAAAATAGATCTGGGGCTAACCCTGTGGTGGGGCTGGTGGGGACGGGGTATTCAATTAGGGTTAGGACTAGGGGAAGGGGCGTTAAATCCAGGTTAGGGTTGGGGGTGTTCAATTGGAGTGGGGTGGGGATTCAATCAGGGTTGGGGGGGGGGGGGGGGGGGGGGGGAATCAGTAGTTTGTTTTTATTACTTATGCAAATGGATTGTTGTCTTTCAAAACCTATTCTAAAATAAATTCACCCCTTGCTTTCGAGATTCAATCAACTCAAAAGAAAGCTTGATAAGTTAAGCCCAATCTAAGCCCTAGATCATATATAAGTTGTATATACAAATAGTAGCTAAGCAAACATTATAATTAAATTAGTGGTTTGTTTTTGCTCAGGTTTCTTATTCTTTTGTAATTTCTTTTATATTATTTTTCTTTCAATTTTTATTTAACTATTGTATTTTCCAGAATATTTTAATTGATTTTCTATTTTACATTTATTGGAAATCTTTTTTTAATGTTGGGAACCTATTTTTTTAATTAAAAATCATTTACTTTTGTATTGGAATTTATTTTTGAATAGAATTCTCTTCTATACTTATTGGAAATGATTTTTTAATGATTTTTTTTCTTTTTAAATTGAATTTGTTTATATTGGAAATGTATTTTTTACTATTCGACATTTGTGTTTGTTAAATGTTTTTTTATAATGTTTCCGGTTAGTTTTTTATAACATTTTCCAGTATTATCAGCTTTTGCTGTAATTATTAGTATTTTTAAATATATTTTCTAAATTTCAAGCTTTTAAAGTATTTTACTAATTTTTAAAATATGTTTTTTGTAATTTTTAAAATTTTATTTATTATTATTGTAATTATCCTAATTTGAAATGATTAACAACAATATTCTATTTTTTAAAATATATTCGCTTTATGTTATAAATACTTTTTTCGATTTACACTTTTTTATTTTTTTATGATTTTTATTCATTTTTTTATGATTTTTATATTTTTAAATGTCTTTTTATTTCCAATGTATCCTCAGTAATTATTACTATTTTTGAATCAATTTTTAGAATATTCCAGATTTCAAAATACTTTTTTTGTAATTTTCAATACTTTTAAATATATATATATATATATATATATATATATATATACATAGATAGATAATTTACAAATGTTTTAAAAATTTGTAAAAAATTTTTTGAAACATTTGATATTTTTTTTTAAAAAAAAAATCTTAATTTTAAATTTTTTTCTATTAGCTTAAAATTTTATTTTAAAAATTGTGTTAGGACGAAAATGTCATCGCTTTCGGTCGTGCGCACGTACACATCTAAATTTCCTTTATTACCGAAAAAAAATTCCATCCAAAAAGTTAACGGTGTTAAAGTCGGTAGGCTATTGTAGCCGTTTTCAAAGTTTAGGGGCTTAAGATACGAAATTGAAAGTTTGACGGTGAAGTGACGGGGGATAGAATTCAGAGAGCCAAGTGTAATCAATTCATTTTTCAATAATTATATTTCATAATATAATTATTATTACATTAAAATTGCATTATAAAATTGCCCTCTTTAAAAATTCCATAATATTATAATTACATTACATGTGATATAAGTAAAAGAAAATATGGTCCAAGGCAGCCTAGATGTATAAATTTATATTGATTATCATTAAAGTTTAAAAAGAGAAAGAAGTAAACTAAACCAAGAGACATAAAAGATCAGGTATTAAAATTACTTGCTGAATAGAAGTAAAAGTGACAGTAAAAGTTAAAACTCCTTAGGTGGAACCCTACGATCTTGGATCCGGGTGATGTAGCAGTTAATCGGGTCAGCTGTCTCCTCTAGAGTGGGGTGGCAACGGTGAAGCTTCAGTGCATGGCACCGGTGGAGTCTCATGTCTATGTAGAAGTTCTCGTGCCAGCTCCTGGAGATCACCGCCACCTGCTGCGGCCATCTCTGCCGCACCTCTGGTGGGGGCCACAAATTGGCGTGGATCCATATGTCGCGGCTGCTGCATAGTCCAAGAAGGTTGCACGATTGGGTCAAAAAGTGAGGATAAGTCGTATGTCGCGGGCATGCATGAAGCCACAGGAAGGTCCGATATGGACAAGGGTGGCGGAAATACTAGTGGCTGAGGCTGTGGACCCGGTGGTGGAGTTGGAATCTCTAGGGTTGAGAGGTGGGCTTGTAAGTATGAAAGCTCTGCTTGTAAATTCACCACCTGTAAGTTTTTGCAATGTACATAGAAGAAAGAAAAAAATCTCACTTTAGAGCGTTAAATATATATTACAAACATTAGCTTGCAGTTCCGCGCAAAAACTAATAAAAGATGATTGTGTGTTAGATATGATACAAGGTTTCTATAGGAGCCTCGTTAGTATCTCGTTCAAAAAGTGCGTGATTTATATACGCCCATTTAAGTGAAATAATTTAAAAAGATAATTAAGATAAAGATCATGTTACTTTTTATATTTAAATTTTTAGAATAATATTTTTTAAGTTTATAAATCTAGTTTCTGTGGTATAATAATATTTATTTGTGAAATTCCTTTAGAGTTAAGAGTTCATTTTTTTTATCCGCGTCAGCGGCACCATTTTTCATGATATTTTTAGTACAATGACTAAATTTATAAAATTATGTGGAGTGTAATATTTTTATACGATTTGAGAATTATGAGGACCTTTCTCCAAAAATCTATAATTTAAATAATGGATTAATTTATCAAGTATATAGATTCAAATTATTGTAAGGATATGATTTTATAAATGTTATTGTCCAGTTTACATTTGAGTATGTTGTATCCGCTACAACCGTCGAAAAGTTATTCAAGTTTAATCATTCGTCAAGACAGATCGGAATATCAATGTTCTTCAACAAAGAAGCCTCCACGAGATGAATTCTGGTAATATTGTGTTTTGGTTACTTTACGATTTCATTTAAAAGTGTTGAGATATTTTTCTAAAATATTTTCTAAGTGTTGAGGCGTTACATTTCCTCAAAAAGAAATTTTTCTAAGTGTTGAGGCGGAGTTTTTTTATCGAAATAAAAAATTATTTTTTTGTGTTGATCGTTCGAGCGACTACTCCCTGTCGTTTAGGCGACAAAGGCATGTAGCACGAAGTTGTCGTTCGAGCGACAGTGAGGTTTCGTTCGAGCAACTTTTCATGTCGTTCGAGCAACGCGCCACCTTAAGTTTTTTAGATAGAGCATGTTAAAACACTCCGTTTTTGTGAAGAAGACGTGGCGAATTTATTTATGCAAATACTGCTAATAATATATTACCTTTGTCTTCTTCATTTAGGGTTTAAATTCTTTTGTTTTCAATTCACAAATCCCAATTGCTTTTAGTGAATTGTTTTGGAACTCAAGATACGATTTTGCTGGAGTTTCTCTTATAGGGAGAATAACATACTGCTAATCTAGGTGCCACGTGAGGGAAATGCTGCGCTGAATTGACTGTGTGTCAAAGGGAGTACTCGTGAGTGTTCATGGGTTAACTGGACTGCATATCTTTTTAGATCTTTCAAGGTTGATTCATTACTGATTTAGGTTGCGGACTATGAGACTTTTCTACGGTAAATTGTTTGCAGATTTCGCTTGTAATCATTGTGAGTATTATTAGTGAAATAAAAGGTTTTGTCCTTCGAGGATTTTTTCTGAAATATGTGAGTCAGCAATTCATATTTGTTTGTGTTGGCCTGATCCACTACACCTAGATGTATGTTTTAGCGCTGGATTAATTTGGCTTAAAAATTGACATCGATTAAATAAGATTAACTTGAAAATTTGTGAATTCGGTTTAATCAGTATCACACATACATTTACAAATTGGTATGAGAGCTTATTTAAGTGATCACCACATTCACAAATTGGTATCAAAGCAGGTTTCTCTAATTTATCGAGTGATCCTTGTTTTTCGCAAAATTTGTGTGATATTATTTTTTTAAATTTTGTTTTGTGAAAAATCGCAATATTTCCGATGGAGCAGTTATATATTCGGATGACCATTTTTGACATGTCTAATTATTCCTACAGGAAAGCTCGTATGAAATCTCAGTTAAAGGCCATTCATGAGGGTGTTTGGGTTGTTTGTGAAAGAGGCTGGACTCCTCGCACTATCACTGCAAATAATATCACTACATTAAAATCCATGACAGACTGGACTTAGGACGAAGTTAAATGGAGCTCTTTTAATTCACATGGGCTGAGTGCAATTTCGGGTGCCTTCACTCCCGAGGAGTTCCGACATACTATGACGTGCACCCCTTAAAAAAAGAGTGGGACATTTTACAACTTACCCACAAAGGCACAAATGCGGTCAAAGAGTCTAAAATTCAAAATTTAAGTACTCAATTTCAAACAATTACTATGATTGAAACCGAGTGTTTTGATGAGTTTTATGAACATTTGTCTGATATTGTCAACAATAGTTTCAATCTTGGTGAACACATTCCTTATGCACGAGTGGTTAAAAAGATTTTAAGATTGATGCCTAAACGTTCCCTAAAGTGATTTTTTTAAATTCCTTGGGTGATTTGAGTAATTTAAAATTATAAGAGCTAGTAGGAGACCTCCAGACATATGAGATTGACATGGTCCCTGAAACTGTCAACCTAATGATAGAGGGATGACACTTATAGCCAAGTCTAGGAAGGGAAAGGAAGTGTCCAAGAGTGAGAAGAAAAATAAAAGTGAGAGTTTGTGAGTCCGAGTCCGAGGACATATCTGATTTTGATATGACCTTACTTGCGAATTTTTTTAAAAGGTTTCTCAAGTTTTCAAAAGAAAATTCTCCCAATAAAAAGTTTTTTGAGAAAAATAAAAGAAAAAGATGAAGCCAAAGAGAGCGGTAAGAAAGAGGGTTAGAAGAGAAAGAGGAAGAAGAGAAGTGTTTTGAGTGTGAGGGTAGGGGGCATAGAACTTTGAGTGTCCCACTAGGCTAAGAGAAAGGGAAAACAGATTGCCATGTCAGCCACTCTTAGAGATAGTGAGGAAGCGGTGAAAGATTCAAGGGATGAGTCTTCACATAGGAAGCTTATTGCCTTTTTAGCTAGTCACGAGAGCACCCCTAGTTTATCCCATGACGACGAGGATACTTGTGCACGTGAGACCCCCGAGGAGGAGGATTACATGAGAGAGTTTGCACATATTCACGAGCAGGTAAAGTTTTTAGTCAAAACTTCACATGATTTGATGGATGTTTTTCATAGGACGTAACCATCTTTGAAAAACTCCACTGCACCTAACGGACGATGTTTAGACTTGTTTGCTAGCATAGGATGATTTTTATGATGATATTTTATGCCCATTGTTGGTGTGTACCACTTTTGTATTTATATTTTTCATTTTTGCTATATTTTTTTGAAAAAACAAAAAAGATTTTTGTTTTTGAAATTTTTTGGAAAAATACAAAAAGATTTTTAATTTTTTGAGAAAATTTTGAAAAAGTCAAAAAGATTTTATTTTGATAAATTTTTTGGAAAAAGACTAAGTGTTTTGTATTTTGTTTACACCATATATGGATGGACATTTAGGATGACTGAGTCACAATTTCATTCCATATTCACGTGACTGTTTAATAGTGTTTTAATATGCATCATCATTTCATTTTTGTGTTTTACAATGTTTGGAGTCATTAAGATGTGATTTGTTATTACTACCTACATGTTTGACTCATGAGTACCTTTAATGCACATTTGCATGGATTTGATTGACTATTGTTCTTATCTATCACATGTTAGTCGATGTATTTTCATCTCAATTCTATCTTTAAAACGAACCAAATATGATAAAACTTGACAATGAAAGTAGTGCATGTAAGAACCGTTGTTGTGAGTCTGTGTGATATATTTGAAAAACGGGAAAGGTCTACAAAAGGTACTCATTTATTCTTTGCGATTAATCCACCGTTTAAATCGGGCCTAGAAAAAGTGTGGCAAAAACAGAAGCCAAGGTCCAAAGAGGTTGAAAAGAGTCCGAAAAAATTCATACGCAATAAAAAGAAAAATATGCCAAAAAGTGGGCCAATAAGATTTAGTTTCATCACCTCAAAAGAAAAAGAAAAAACATTATTATTTATGAGGGAGTTTGGATAGAATATAAAACGGATTTGCACATCCTGAAAAAGTCATGAAAAAGGATTACATAGTGTTAGACATTATTGGTGTGAAAATCATATCTGACTTTGATTTTTCGATTAGATTAAGACGATGTAGTCTAAATTCACATGTTCGACACCTAAGGATGATTTTGATGTTCATTTGTTAGGCGTACACATATTCATCGTACACATATGTTATGTTTGATTGCATTGATTTTTCTATTGAATATGTTCACACCCATTCATTCCGTTTCCATGATTTGGTTATCTTAATGTAAATTCATGGTGTGTGATTTTTGTAAATTATTTTTGCATTTTTGTTTGAAAAATAGAAAAATAAAAAATAGTTTGTGGAATACTTTTGAGTATCTCTTGATGATCACAGTTGTTTGATTTGATTGTCATGCCAACTCCATTTTGTTTTGTTTATTCATTTTCTTATCTGTTTCGAACAAATAAAAAGGGGGAGAAAAAATTTTGGGGGAGTTTTACATTGTGGGGGAGGTTTGAGATTTTTTATATTTGTTTATGTTTATCTCATTTCAAACCCGATGCGTCACGAAGGTATTTGCTTTGAATTATGTGTGAAGGCACAAAGATTGGTGATCATATTTTGCACAACCTGATGAGAAAAGTTTAAAGATTTGAAGATTTGATGTTGAAGATTTTTGAAGAAAGTTTCAAACATGACATTTTGATACCTTTTCAGTTTTGTGATCACGGGAGGGCATTAGATTTGTATATGGATTTTGATTTGATAATTCAAATATTTTTATTTTGTATCTGCATAGACATATTGGGAGATTTTTAAAGACACCATATTATTGCCCGATTTATATTTGAGAATGTTGAATACCTCTACAACTGTTGAAGGCTAATTGAAATTCATCATGCGTAAAGACGGATCCGTATATCAACCTTCTTCAACAAAGAAGCCTCTACGAGATGAATTTTGATAAGATTCTGTTTTGGTTGCTTTACGGTTCATTTAAAAGTGTTAGGATATTTTTCTAAAATATTTTCTAAGTGTTTAGGCATTACTTTTCGTCAAAAAGAAATTTTTCTAAGCGTTGAGGCAAAGTTTTTTTATCGAAATAAAAAGTTATTTTTTTTGCGCTGGGCGTTCGAGGGACCACTGCTTGTCGTTCAAGCGACAAGGGCATGTAGCGCGAAGCTGTCGTTTGAGTGATAGTGAGGTTTCGTTCAAGCGAATTTCCATCTCGTTCGAGCGAAGCGCCGCCTTAAGTTTTTTTATATAAAGCGTGTTGAACTACTATGTTTTCATTAAGAGGACCTGGAGAATTTCTTTCTGCAAAAACTGCTAATAACAGATTACCTTTGTCTCTTCATTAATGGTTCCAATCCTTTTGTTTTCAATTCATAAATCCCAATTGCTTTTAGCGAAATATTTTGGAACCCAAGATACGATTTTGCTGGAGTTTCTCTTATAGGGAGGATAACCTACTACTAATCTAATTGCCACTTGAGGGAGGTGCTGGGCTGACTTGACTGCGTATCAAATGGAGTACTCGTGGGTGTTCATAGGCTGAATGGACTGCATGTCTTTATGGATCTTTCGAGGTTAATTCATTACTGATTTAGGTTGTGTCCTATGAGAGTTTGTTGCGGTAAATTCTTTACAGATTTCGTTTGTAATCGTTGTGAGTATTATTAGTGGAATAAAATGTTTTTCCCTTCGAAGATTTTTTCTGAAATCTGTGAGTTAGCAATTCATATTTGTTTGTGTTGGCGTGATCCACTACACCTAGATGTATGTTTTAGGGCTGAATTAATTTAGTTTAAAAATTGACACTAATTAAAAAAGGTTAACTTGAAAATTTGCGAATTCGGTTTAATCATTATCACACATACATTTACAATCATAGCCGTCATTATTTGCGGATCTCCTTTCCAATAGTTTCCCAAAAACAATACAGATAACAAATACATTAAATAAATAAACTAAAAAGATATAAGGCCATTGATAATGAATTAACATATAAACTTTATAAAGGCTAAAAAAGACAAAATATTCTTAACAGAAGTCATTGTTAATTGAAGATAAAAACATAAAAGAATTAATTAGTAAGTGAAAGATACCATGCTTGGACGTTACAAATATTGCAAGAGATGAAAAAAAAATTGTAATTAGGGTTTGGATCTCAAAAAGTAGTTCACAAAAGTATTAGCTTTCCTTTGAACTTTTCGAGATCCTAACTTTGCAATTACTATATCAAGTACTATGATGTAAAAGAGAACATTCTAAGAAACTTATAGAATTGTTCAAAGAAAAACAGATAAAAACTGCAAGAATTAATATGTAGAAAAAGAGGATAGTAGTAGTGGTTGTAGGTTCCTTCTTTAATGGTGGTCGCCATAAGGTGGTGGCTGAGATATGGTTATCAACTCCAACTACTATACAAACCCATTGGAGAATAGAGGGGATGAATTATTCCAACGAGTTGCATTTATGGATTTATGAAATTGAGAAATGAGATACCAACGTCTCAGGAGGTTTCTAGATTTGAGAAAATGAAATCGAACTGTCGGGTTTCGGTATTTAGAGAACTGTTGGATTTCGATATTTGGAGAATAATGATTGTTTTTTTAATTGAAATATGACACGACTTACTTCAGAAAATGAAACACAACTGTTGAATTTCGGTATTTGGAGAGCTGTTGGATTTTGGAAATAATGATTGATTTTTGGGGGGATATAAGCATGACACGATTTGGAGACCTGTAGGATTTCAGAAATAACAATTGGTTTCTTTTTTGGGGAATGAAATATGACATGGCTTAAGAGAAGATGAGCAGGTTTTGGAAATAAATAGAGGAAATAAGATGAACATGTAGAGAAAATAAGGTGAATAGTATCTTGGTATAGAAACGTGTGGAATACAAAAGGGTTTAAAGGTTAAGTTAATTTTTTAATTAATAAGAGTCATTAAAACTGTACACGTGTCATCTTGTGAAGGCGACAAATTTCGCCACTGAATTCCGTTGTCCATTTTAAGTATATACTATAATTTACCAGTTTTTTTCTTTTCTTTTTCAATTTACACAATGTATGCTAGAGAATTAATTACACGTTCAACTCAAATGTTAGACTATTAAGAGTTTCACTTTCATTTTTTCATAATTGTAGTACATACAGATGTATTTGTTTTATGTGAACAAAAATTCAAGACTCAACAAGTTAGTGAGAGATTATTGAAGGAGAGCGGGAGTAAATGCATAATATGCTAGCAAATATTTGTAACATAACTTTAAAAAAGACTATGAAATTGTTAATTGTCGTGATCATTATGTTAAACAACTATGCAAATGTTACAATAATTATATAACTTGTGTTAAAATAACTTCAAAATGTAACCCTCCAATCTTTGTTTTGTAATATGCTCACATATCCCTAGAGGATATTTAGTATAATAAAATTCAATTAAGAGTTAGAGAAAATTCAAAAAATGGGACTCAAAAGCCAATCGTCCCTAATTCTTCACCTAAGTCCTCCTCCCTTTCATTATGTTCATCTCTTTACATACACATACACTCCCCATAGTCAACTGTCGGTTAGAGCAGTTGCATTAACAGCATATGTTTTGCTTGTGTATATGGAATTCTAGGTTAAAATGGATAGCTCTTAACAAAATCCAATGAAAATATTTCGCTTGTGTATATGGAATTATAGGTCAAAATGGACAGCTCTTAACAAACTCTAATTCAAATATGGCCAAAAGAAAAATGACCCGATACTACATCCATATATATTTATATAGATGATCACCATAGATATATGTATGTATCTATTAAAACTTGTTCACTAACATCGAAATTTTTTTAAGATTATTTCAGCAAAAGAATTGCATGTTAATGATAAATATTTTGGTATTACACTTTCTCGGTTGAGTTAAAGATAGCGATTTTTTGTGACTTGTAATTCGGCTACGCCTTCATCGGAGTTCCGGAGCCCGAATTCAATTTCCTAATACTAAAATCTATAATTAAAAAATTGTTTGATTTTATGTTTTAAGGGATGTATTTAGACACATTCGAATTTAGTGCTCATATTCGAACCTCTTCGCCATCCGAAAGGAAGTATAATTATTACCCTTTTAATATTTTAAAAAACAACAATTTTTTCACAATTTGTAAGTCTGCGTGATTCATATTCAAAGACAACAGCGAAACCTTACTCTATATGGGGTCTACAATAAATTTATTGGCATCTGAATTTTTTGTAACCAGCTCGATTATGCATAGAATGAATACCGAATTGATATAAAAGAGTTATTCATGTTTTAAAACGTCAAAAAACAACTACTGACCAAATCAAATGGATTAACAACATATGTTTTGCTTGCATATAATGAATTCTAGGTTAAAATTAATATCTCTTAAAGGCTCCAAGTCAAATATAATGACAACGGCTTGATAATCTCTCTCTCTCTCTCTCTCTCTCTCTCTCTCTCTATATATATATATATATATATATATATATATATATATATATATAATGAGCCCCATCTACATGATTCGGATAATTGTGTAGACTAAATCTACACCACATGCCAAAAGAATTCAAAATTTCCTAAAAACATGGTTCCATTAATAAATTATCCTATTTTCTTCTAGCTTTCTTACTTGACTAAAGAGTCTGTTGAATGTATATATGTAGCCACGATTTCTCCAGTTTAATCAATAAAATTCAAATGATATTCCATTTGATTTTATAAAACACTTCATTGTATCAGAGCCATAAATCTCTCATGAGTGTTCCTAGTCATGGTAGTCCACAGGTATATCGTTTCTCAATGGAGATAGCCATTCATTGTTACAGTCTGCCAGTTACAAAACTTTGGCTTTGTCATCCCCTCTCGTCATTTGTTATCTCACATTTGTAGCCTCCTCTCCCCTCTTTCCGTTGCACCAATAAGCTCTCGCTCAGACATCAGAAAAGCTTTCAAACAAGCCTCTCGTTGTTCCATTTATTAGCTACCTCATTTATTCACTCCTTGGCCTTCACAGGCTGACAATTTTTGAATTGTGAAACCTACTTAGCCAAATCATAATGGAAACAACATTTTTCAAAATTTTCCCAGGGATGCATACAAAATCAACATTGTTCACCTTATTTTCCTTGAATGGAATTTACTTTGACTGCTTGAGCAAAATTTTCAAGCAAACCTTAAGATATATTAACATGGGATGAAGATATTTTATCAACATGGAACCACTCCACCAAATGGGGGGCATTTTAAAATGTTGAATTTTTCTGTGAAATGCTAATTCGATACCGAGAGGAGCGACATAACTGGCATTCAAAGCCCTAAATGGTAGTAACGTCATGCTTCGAGCCTATTTCACAAATGCGATTTCCGTCAATGGAACCCTAAATCTATCGTGATCACGTCCAAGAAGATAACAACCTCTGAATCCATTATGATCAAGCTCATTTTGGCCGAAGAGTCCCAATACAAGTGTTAGTCCAGCCAAAATTGATAATTAAGCCTATGAATCCATTTTAATCAAGATCACTTTGGTCCTAAATGACCTTATCACACGTGTCGGTCTGTCCACAATATTGTTTTCCTGAAACTGGTTATCTTGCCCTTGCATCTACCATGATGGAAATCACATGGGTTGTGTTTATTCTCGTCAACTCAACGCTCAATATGTGCGCTCCCTAGATCAGTTAGGGGACATCTTCATGAAGCCTTTGTTTACTCTGTAATTTTAGTTTCTTGGTCAAAACTCTATGTGTGCCTGCAACCCACCTTCACTTGCGGGGGAGTATTAAGACAAATGAGCCCCAGCTACATGATTCAGATAACTATGTAGACTAAGTCGACACCATATGTCAAAAGAAAGGATCAAGAAAATAGTAAGTTTGCTAAAATCATTTTAGCAAAAGAATTGCCTTGCCACGTTAGCAAGATGTGTATTTTTATATTATAGTTTTTGATTGAGTATTACTAGGTAGACTATTTTTTATGACCATGTTGATGTATTAAACACACATTTGGGCGTTCTTTCAAATGAACACATGTGAAGCAAAAATGTCATCTAATATGTGTTTGACACATCAGCCGGGTAACAAAAACAAGTCAGGAAAAATGGTCTACCTAATATTACTCTTTTTGATTTTGGGTTGAAGGAAGAGAATTTTTGTAACTTACAATACGGTATGGAGTTTCAGAGCTCTAGTTCGATATCCTAATACCGAAATTCGAATTAAAAAGGATGTTTTTTTTGTCTAAATAGATTAATTTAGTCACATTCATATTCGGTGTTCCCATTTGAACAACTTTAGCACCTAGAAAGAAATATAACTATTACCCTCTTAATTTAAAAAAAAAAAAACTATTTGATACTTTTTAAGTCTGCATGATTCAGATTCATATTTAAAAGGAAAAACACAAACCCTTATTCTATATGAAGTCTTAGGTAAATTTTTCAACATCTACCCTTTTTCTGTAACCATCTCGATTATGCGTGAAATGCATACCGAATTGATATAAAAGTCACTCATGTTTTAGAATGTTTATATTTTCTAAATTCAACGCTTAAATTGAATGTTGCAGTTGACGTGGTGCAGCCAAAGCAGAAACCGACAACATAGTCAACATCACACGACTCATACGCAATCACGCCAAAGCCAAACCTAACAACTAACAACTTTTAAGATGGCATGGTCATGATTACGATGACTCGTGTGTCATTCTCTGACGATGTTGACCCCGTCTTTAACCAACATAGGGTCAAGTGACAAATCAAAAGTAATATTACAACGCAAAAAAGATGATCTACATCATTAATTTTGTTGCCCATTTTTTTGGTTTGGTGAGCTTGATTATTTGTCGTCGAAACACTTCCATCATTTTTAATCCCATACGAAAGAGCTAGGATCAAAATTAATGATTATTTGGACTATAACCTTTAACAATTATGTATTTGTTTATATCATGTGTTTTCATTCATTTTTATTATTTATTTTATCATGTTTTATCTTTTTATGTATGTGTATTGTGATGTTTTATCATCCCCTAGCAGTCGATTCACCTTTACTCCACCTTCCCCACCCCGCCAACAACCATACTTAGGGCAATGACTCAAAAAGGAAATTAAGGTTTTCTGAATTCATAAATTCTGTTATAATTTTTAAAATAGGAATAATATAAAAATAGTTATATTATTAAAGTCACTAACACTAATGCGTTATAAACATAAAGTAGCTATTCTTTCCTCGTAAACTTCATTTTAATTATGGACTTTGTTCGAACATATCGACATGAGGATCTAAAAGTGCTAATTTTGAACCATAGTTAACATGCATACATCAATTTTTATCTCCACCACATGATGCTTTTAGATACGATGTAAACGTGTTTAAAAAGTGGTTCTGAATTGGACGAGATGAAAATGAAGGTGTCTTTACGACATTCCATCGAAGATAAACCATTTTACGAGTGATGCGTTAGGCGGAGAGTTGACATAGGTATGACGTGACATGACATATATAGTTACAAGAATTGCATGCTCAAAATGCCAATTTTAAAATTATTTTTTCAAGTTATTCTCTTTCGTTATAATCTTTAATGTTTCTAATTCGGTACCTTTTTAATTGTAGTTTTTAGAATTTGGTACTTCACTACTGATGCATCAGTCGAATAAGCTGTCCAATGGACCCTAACGGAAGTCAAATCAAGCTTCAAAAAATTGCTGAGATGCCGAAATCTAAGAAGCGCCAATAACGAGGTTATCAATTAAAAAACCTTAATTTCTTGTTTTCTTAAGTTTTTATATCGGCTCATGTTGAATGAACCGAGCTTTGCAAAAATTGTAACGCCACTATTTTATTTGCGAATGTTATACATATAAAGGTAACTATTATGTGCACTTAATAAACGGCTATTTTAATGAAAATAAACCTTAAAGCCGAAGACCGACCGCGTCCTTAATAACAGCGAAGCTCAATAGAGTTTCCCAGCATTGTAGTAGATGCCGACCATATGATAAGTTAATCAAACCATCTATATATCAGCAAAGCATAAATCTGTTCCCCCAATGCAGCACATCATGGTCCACACTTTCTTGTTTACCCTCAAATGCCAACTCAAACCTTAAACTCTACTCAATCAATGAAATTTCAACATGGGTAGATCCCCATGCATAATATTGTACCACAGTCGATTTGGTGTAATGGGCTTTTCCACTTACTACATTTCTTCTATTTTAGTTTCTATAGCTTGATATTAATGCGTGTACGGCCTCTATCTATCCTAGTTAAATCCCCTCAATCATATTTCAATATATGATGTCCCACAGAAACACTAACAAAAATTCTTCAATTACTAGTATTTAATTTCAAATAAAAGAAGCATAGATATTTACTGTGCGTGCTTGTCCCTTTGCCTAAATATATCTATTTGTGTATATAAATTTACAAACAACTCGTACGGATACACTTAATGAAAAGCTGAAAAATGAGATACAAATGTTTGTAACGGTAGCTATAGAGGCGTGTTTTGGTTACTGTATATGACAAAAGCTATAACTTCAGGTATAAAGCAAGATAAAACCATGCTTGCAAGAGAAATGGGTCATTTTTCACTTGATGTGACTAGATGAATATTAAGTAATTGGGATGTAGTATAATTCACATCTTGATAGACGATGATTGAACTATTAAGCAACAATAATTGTACACATGAAAACGAATTCAACTACATATAAATGCAAAACTCATTTTATTATTAATAATTTGTGTGTCCTATTCCTATATGAGCAATTAACTAATTTCACATATGGGTGTTACTTAAATTACTCGTACCTGTTGTTGAAGAGTAAAGATATGAGCAACACAACCATATACGGGGTCTCTGAGGCGAGCTTGGGCCTCGTAGCATATGGTTACCACCGCGTCGAGCCGCTTGTCCACTGGAATGTGGTGGAGAAGTTTCGAGACATTGCTTGCTCCGAACACCTTGTGGACGGCAGCAAAATGGGCTGCCCCTTGTTCAGCATCAAAATATGGCGCGAATATACACCCGAAAACACACTTCCTCCTCAAAAACTTGCAAGCACCACAGGGCCCAGTGCCACAACCACTACCACCGCTACTACATCCACCACCTCCGGTGGTTGTGTTGCTGGGGTTTGAACTCATTTTATCTTTGTTAATTGAATTTGAGGACCAACGTCATTAGTCCCTAGGGTTTGTGGGGTTAGTTAACAAGAAGAAAAGTAGAAAGAAAAAGCCCGGGTCCTGATAGGAGTGTTCTATTTCTGGGATCTGGTGGTGGGTTTGTTTTTTAAAGGGGAAAGAGAGAGAGGGTTGGGGTGTTTAAACACTAAGTGAAGACTTTAAAGCCACGCGATGTAGCAAACCCCATTTAGCTGCTTGCGTGAAGCAAACATGCGATGAGCCCAACTGCCTTTTTTATTTATCATCCTTCATCTCGTGATTTTTGAAAACAAAACTCATGTTTATTATTTTTGCCTCTCTCTATATCTATTTCTCAATGTATGTTAGAAGTAGAAACGTGTCGATGGGACCTATGTTAGCCCCCTGCGTGTTTTAAGCTGCGTAGAGGGCAAAAGACGCCAACTCTCTCTCTCTCTCTCTCTCTCTCTCTCTCTCTCTCTCTCTCTCTCTCTCTCTCTCTCTCTCTCTCTATATATATATATATATATATATATATATATACTCTCTCTCTCTCTCTCTCTATATATATATATATATATATATATATATATATATATATATGAGAGAGAGAGAGAGAGAGAGAGAGAGAGAGAGAGAGAGAGAGGGGTTGAAGGAATAATAAGACTTTACCGAGCTTTTCCTTCCTTTGTATAAACAGCCAAAAGAAAACGGCTATGCATTTTTTAAGGGTGCGTTACAAAGCTACCATAAATACCCACAAATCATAATTTAAGACTAATTTTAGATTCACATAATTTTGAAATATAATATGGCGGATGTACTCATGTGATGAGATAACTAACTTTGACTAGCTTGACTCATTGGCGAAACCAGAATTCAAGCTAAGGAATTTGTAAAAAAATCTCGAAGGAAATGCCTAGTTTATATGTCATGATAAAATTTGAGGAGCGAGTATTGAAAACTTGTTAAATTTTAGGGGACTATGCTCCCTCCAAAAATAACTGGTTTGGTCATGTGGGTACCTCGTCTATTTATTTTGGCTTAGAGAAGTAGTTAGACAAAGCCCTATCAAGTAGAGAGTGTCCGACCCAAACTCCCAAATCTAATAGATGGTTAACTCAGTAGCGATTCATTCAACTCATAAAATCTCTCAGGAGATATTCTAGAGATTATGGACCAATGTGGAGGTGCCCAACACATCCACTCTCCGAGGTTTATATGTATATATTGTACCCCCGACCCGAGATAAAGGGTATGTAATCATAAATACTCCATTGGAGAAAAGATAAATACAAACAAAGAGTACCACCGTGGACGTAGGCAACTTGCTGAACCACGTATATCTTGTGTCGTGTGTGATTGTTATCATTCTTACTTATGTTCTTTATTCTTTTTCTGGTGATTGTCTTTACTTATAATTTATGTTGAGATTTATTATCACCACAGGTCATCATTGCATTTTCCCGTAGTTCTAGAAATTGTACTAGTTTAAGCTAGTCGACATAAAATCAAAGATATTTAATATTTTGTTAGTTAGTGAGGAAATACGTCGACATTGTAACTCGCAATGGTTCTCTAAGTCAACGTGGATGCAAAGCGTGAACAATGGCTCTTTAGTCACAAAACTAACACGTGATTATTTCTTGATTGTAGAGTATCACGTGAAGTACCACGTGGTGGATCTCTAGGTGAATGTTGATGCAATATGTCACAATATCATTTAGCCACGAAAACAGCACATGATAATTTCTTAATTTTAAAGTATCACGTGCGGTGGTTCTCTAAGTCAACGTGGATGCAACACGTGAACACAATGTCGCTTTAGTTATGAAAATAACACGTGATTATTTCTTGATTATAGATTATCATGTGAAGTACCACATGATGGTTCTCTAAGTGTACATGGATGCGATAAGTCACAATGTCCTTTTATCCACGAAAATAGCACGTGATGATTTCTCAATTTTAGAGTGTCACGTGCGCTGGTCCTCTAAGTCAACGTGGATGCAGCACATGAACATATTGTCCCTTTAGCCACGAAATAACACGTGATTATTTCTTTATTATAAAGTGTTATGTGAAGTACCATGTGGTGGTTCTCTAAGTGAACATGGGCGTCACAATTGCCCTTTAACCATAAAAATAACACGTGATAATTGTTCGATTTTAGAGTATCATGTGAAGTATCATGTGTGGTGCTTCTCTAAGTCAACATGGATGTGATAAGTCACAATATCCTTTAGTCACAGAAATCTCACGTGATAATTTCTTTATTTTAGAGTACTACGTGGAATACCATGTGTGGGGGTTCTCCGAGTCAACGTGGATGTGATATGTCACCTTTAGTCATGAAAATAACATGTGATAGTTTCTTTATTTTAGAGTATCACATGAAGTGCTACATGAGGTGATTCTCTAAGTCAACGTGAATGTGATACGTGACAATATCCCTTTGGTCACGAAAATAACATGTGATAATTTCTTAATTTTAGAGTATCACTTGAAGTACCATGTTGTGGCTCGCTAAGTCGATGTGAATGCGACATGTCACAATACCTTTTTAGTCAAGAAAATAACATGTTATAATCATTGTTCAGTATACCATATCTTATTATACTCTAAAACGCAGAACAATATTTTAAATGCTACTTGGCTAAAGAGTTGTCCACGTGGAATTTCTCTTAACTTACAATTCACTCTCCTCTATTTCCCCAATGTCCCCTAATTTAACCCACGCGAATTGAGAAAATGTGACTAAATGAACAGAGGTGCACCATTTATTTTCACCTCCCACACTCTATCTTTTCACCTTCCCACACTTTCTTGATTTATCACCCTTTCCTTACCATTCTCAAACCTTCTATATCAAAAGCCTCAAATCCACTTTTCAGTTCTATTACCCTAAAATCCACTCACTCCACCGCCACCTCCACCTCCGATCACGGTCAGATTAAGTCCATGATATCTCAAAGGCGATGAACTTCTCCAAAGATTTAATCAACAATGTATTGTTTCAACAATTTCCACCATTGATTTCAATCTTACATAGGTGAGATATGATTTGTTCGAATTTTATGTTATGTTTTTCAGTTGGGATTTACAAAAGTTTGGGTTAATTATGGTACAATAGGTTACGGATAATTTCTCTATCTACGTCGTCTTCCACACGTGTTCCTGTTAAATCTAATTTAAAAAATTAACTACGAGCCAAACATATACGAGAAACACTTTTGTGATTTGAAAAACCATTAAAATTTCAACGTACATCTAAAATTCATAAATTTGAAAAATCTTATGTTACATAGAACTATTATTTATTATATATAAGAAAAAGTTGAACTTAAATAACATAGATACGCAAAATCAAAATATCATTAATTAGAATGGGAAAGAAAACCCCAGAACATTAGAGGGGGGTAAACGGAATATTCATCAACACATTCAAATCAATAATTTCATTTTACTATATTAACGGCATTTAGTATACATCTTTGTTTTCTTTTTTTTCTCTTGAATATAATTTTCTACTGATTTGGAATAAAATCCAACAATTAAATTTCTCTTTAATATATATTTGTTTTTATTTATGAGATTACATTGTTTTTTCGATCAAATTTGTGTTCGATTGACATGAGGCTGTAATGCCGGCTTGATTTATTTGTAATATAAAAAAAATTAGTTGATTTTTTTTTCATGATTTTAGGTAAAAATGACTTTTATAATTGTCTAGTCTGCACAAATAGTGATTACATAAAACCATAATCCATTCCAAAGTATGCAATATCATCTCCTGGTTGATATTTTAATTGGGTCACGAACCCTAGCTAGATTACCTTGTTGAGGCTGTCTGTGAGTATATAATGGGAATCAAAGGAATAACAGGTATGTCCAGCACATTGTTAAATTATCGTGTTAGAGGTTTCTATGGTTAGCAAGCGTTAGGATATGCTAACGGGCCCCAGTCTAGAAATGGAAAACCAGTGGCAAGTGATCAAATATAAAAATGGGGTTATTTGCATATAAATGTTTTCTTATTCTTAATAATCTTATCCCTTGTCTTGTTGCATGTGTATAGGTTTCTTTAGTTGGCACGGCAGCACTTACATTACAGGAGTGAAATGGTTGAAAAGATGGGGTGATGATGACCGCGATGGTAAATCTAATAATGGATATCTTTCATTGAAACTTTGAGGAGGAGAATTTGTACCAAAAACTTGTACATTTAGTAATTTTCTTTTCTCATGGGATGTTTTGTTTCGATCTACATAAATAGATTTTAATATGCTAACACAACAAATGACCTACTGGTGCTGATGGCATAGGCAAGTACTGCTACGAGATCCATTTCAGTAGCAATTACAGATCCGAAATTTATGTATTTGGACTAAAAAAAAGTGGATGTTTTGAAAAACCTCTGAAAACAATGTCATAAAAACTAGTTTCTTTCCAATGTATCAAAATTATACTTTATTCAAATAATCCTTTTGAGATGTACACTTGGCTTCGATATATAGCATCACAAAACATCAGGATTTTGGGCACATAATTAATAGAAGTGGATTTTTGCAACAGAAAAAAAATGCCCAATTTTCTAGATTTTGTGTTGAAAATATATTTCGAGAAATTCATGAGAAATGCATAATTTACAACCACTTTATCTGTAGAAAGTTACATTTAATAATAGATATTGGATATAATATAAAAATGGTGGAAGACACTAATATATGTGGTTATTGACCCTATTTTTCAAAACATATATAAAAAAGAGTGACTACATTAAAAAAATACATATGTTTTTTTTAAAAAAGAATTATAATCTAAGTGTCACTAACATTTATGTACACAATATATATATATATATATATATATATATATATATATAGAGAGAGAGAGAGAGAGAGAGAGAGAGAGAGACTCCTATACACAATAAGTTTATACAGTGCTAACGCACACCAATTTTTTTAAAGCATTACAAAAAATTTGAGTTGATTTTTTATGTGATATTTAAACATTTCAACGGACCCATGTAAAACAAATCAGCTCAAAAAAATATTTTTGCTATTTTTAAAAAATCGGTCAAACTTTCATAGTGTTTAAAGTGCTTAAAAGCAACGAAAGTTTGACCGATTTTTTAAAAATAGCAAAAAAAAATTGAGTTGATTTTTTTTACACGGGTCTGTTGAAATGTTAAAATATCACAAAAAAAATCAAATGAAAAATATTTTTTTTACTGCTTTAAAAAAATGATGTGCAAACTTAGCGTGCACATGAGCCTCTCTCTCACCACGAGAGCAATCCCTTCGGCTCGAAATTGAAGTAGTGACATTTGGAGAGCAAACTCAAGATCTAACTAGCTGAGCTCTCCCGAGGGCTCACAATAAGTTAAAATAATTACATAGACTGTAACCCTTTATAATAATCAATGTAATGTACCAACAAATAAGTATCTACCATGTGTACTAAATCTGCATAAGGTTCATAGACATCACACTCTAAATGCTTTTGTAATGGAATGTATTTTATTCCACTTATAATAGAAATTGAAGTAAAAGAATTTGCATTTACAAAATTAATGACCTTATAGACAATGTATTGATTTGTTTTTTAACATAAACTTCACCTTATCTTATTACACATTTACATAATTATACATTTACAAAAACTAAATCTCAATTAGGTATTGTACATTGAGAGAGAGAAAATATGTAACTGCTAAGTGGCTCTCATTATCGAGGATTTACTTTTTGGAAAAGAAATTCACACAAGTGGCATTAGTCATAGTTTATTTCTAAATTGTGAAGATATCGCTACACTTCTTATTTATCATGATGCACGGATATCCTTCTTATGATAAAAGGGGCAAGCCAATTAGTGTCCAAGGGTTGGAGTTCTTTCTTAACCGAACTCAAAATATAAAAAGAAAATAAAAACAATCAAGCTCATATATATGCTTGATTTTGATTTTATTGAAGCCGTTAGAAGTTGCTTTAAAAGACAATTATACTGTAGTTAAGTATTGAAAGCTAAAAGTAGATATGCAGCCTAACTGTCCAATTGGTAACTAGATATAATTCGATTACATGATGGCTAAAGTGAGTAACGTGTGTGTGTGTGTGTGTGTCTATATATATATATATATATATATATATATAGGGTATGTCCTTGTCTGAAGACACACTAATAATTTTGAAAAGTATAAAGTTGTGTATAATGTAAATAATAAATGTTTTATATACATTCTGATCATTTTTATTTTGAAAATAATCAAAAATAGAATTACCCAAAAAATATACAAAACTACATCACTCTTGACATAATTTATACAATACAAATAGATTCCAATGAGGAATAACTTAAAATATAATTTGATTTAAAATAACTATTTGTTATTAAATGCAATATCAATAACAATTATTCAAGCACCCTATATCAATAACAATTATTCAAGCTCGTGCTTTAAGGCACGAAGAAAATTTTTCAAAGTACGTAATCGCAAAAAGGAAAAAAAATTTCGAAGTATGTTACTGGAAAATGGCAAAACTTTTGTTCCCCGACAAAACAAAATGTTATTTAAAAAAATGGCCATAATATCCTTTATTTATAGGACTATCCAACCTGATAAAATAATAATAAATAGTCCAACAACTTATACGCAGAGTTGAATCAACTACCATAGGATGCAATCAGAATAAATAAAAAATTGACAAAAAAGCCTTACACGAACCAAATCCGATAATGAAAAAATGAAATTGTCAAATTTAAAGTCGATTTTGGTCCCTTAAACATCGTCGAAAATAGCCCGAAACATAGGTAGCTAGGCACAGGCGATACGAATGCAATGGCGCTAGAATCGTCTCATTTCGATTTACGATTAAAAAATTATGACATTTCTCCGAAAACATACCATTTTAACTTTAAATAGAATAGTATCGCGGCAATTCAACTACTGCTCGAGCCAACAAAGAAAAAATGAGTTGAATTTCAATGAATGCATAAAGATCTAACTATTTAAGATTTAATTGTCAAGTTTGAGCACCAAAACTAATACGGTCCATTCCAACTACAATGCGTGGAGGTGTCAAGTTTGAGAAACTAATGCATATGTACAAATCATTGGCCAAGTTGCTCTTGTAGGTCACCAAGCTGCTAGTGTGATGGCCATCCATTTTCCTTCATATTACATTCTATATTGATCTGCCACAAACAAACACAAATCATAAAGTGTAGCACAATTTATTAACATTACAACTCGTATTTAGAAATTGAATAGTTATAAAAAAATTAAATAAATGGTATATGGAATACTTTTAGTTATTATCGAATTAATTGAATATCTACTAACCTCATACAGGAAATTAAAGATGTCCCAAACAACAACACGAACTACAATTATTGATCAAATATCTTCAGCCGTAATGACGTTTTCCTTCATGGGAGCTGAACCACTGCCTGCACACACACACACACACACACACACACACACATAATCAATACTCATGAACAACATAACTGAAAAATTAGTGCTAGCTGGATAAATTTCATAATTAGAAATAAGTGTGCAGTTATTACTAATAAGTGTACAATTAGAACTTGAGACAGTTATTAGTGCTAGTTGTTTAAGAAGTGTCCAGTTAGATGTTTCATCTAAAAAAATGGCAGTTAATGTGTTCAATAAAAAATGGTAACTATTCAGTCATCAAATTGGTAGCTATTCAGCCATTAAATTGGCAGTTATAGTAGGTAAGTTATAGCAGGGTAGCTATAATTCACAAATTGGCCGCTATAGCAGTTAAAATTGGCCGCTATACCAACTACAATTGCCAGCTATAGCAACGAAAATATTGCAAACCATTCATTTGTAATGCACAAATTGCAGCTGTAGTAGAGCAGACCATTCATTCATACCAAATTGCAGCTAAAATTGGCAATTGTAGCAAAAACTAAAACTAAAAATAAAAATAGATTCTCATTCGAACAATAGAAGCTTGCTGATAGTTGCGCTTCTAGAGCGAACTGTTTAAAAAAAGTGTTGCAACACACTGAGTATCATTGAAGTTGAAGTGTTTATTATCTGAAAACACACCCAATGATCTTTTTTTACACACATACTAAAATATTTACTGTAATATAACACTTAATTATGGTAAAACCTGTGCATACTGAGTTTCAATCAGAGCTAGCTTCCATACACAGTTCTCCACTGAGACAACTGAATTATCAAACATAAGATAAGAAAATACATTGTTCTGTTAAGAGCAGAGAGGCTTAAGGAAGCTTAAAACCGTTTCTAGCTACTATATTTCATCTCATTCTGTAGTGGAACCAAGTTTTGCAAGCACTGGTTACTCAACATCATCATCTTCAGCGGTGTTGACTCGTTCATATTCATCTATCCATTCACTGTATACGTCAATTGGCTCTGTTAAAGCTGTGATAGTAGTGCTGAAGCTCTCTTGTACAACATCATCAAGATGTTCACGTGTCTATGGTAGGCATCCATCTTCTTCCTGGTTCCCCCTAATGAAAACAGAGTAAGAGTAAGTGTCTTCATGTGTCTGCTGTACAACATCATCAAATTAAACCAAATTTGAGGTTGGCGTGAGAAACCCAGCACATCATAACACCATAAAGTGATAAATCAAAGTGTGAGTGTATGAGAAGTTGTAGTACAACTTTCTTCTCAAATCTGCCATTATATCAGCTTTAAACTTGATCTAAACCCCATCACATGTTATATTTATTCTCATACAAATATAAACACAAATATGAACCAACGGTACAAAATATTTTTATATTACCAAATAAAAAATGGAAAAAAAACACAATTATCTAGAGGACAGACAAGTCAGCTCCACCTGGTGCTATCAACACACCTTACAGCCTCCCACAACCTAGTGTCGCACCATCAAAACCTGAAAACTTCAAGAATTAGTACGATCAAATATACCCATCTCGACAAAACCCGTATATTCTTTCCATCCACGAACCAAAACAAAATGGATAAATTGAACCTCTGACATAGTTAAAACTAAAAATGATGAAGAAAATAAAGAGAAAAAATGGAAGACGTGAGCATTGACTCCGGCTCCGGCACCGGTTCGATCAATCATGTGCCACTTAACCTCGACCACAACACTGAACAAAGATTGCATTTGCGATTATATACACCAAACTCGGGACAACAATCAAGATTAACTCTATGAATCTCCAAGATTGCTTACCGTGAAATCATTGTAAGGGATACAAATCATAGATCTGAAAGCCTTTGGTAAAAAAAATGTTCTGAGATCTGCAAAAAAATATTCAGATAAATGATATATTTAAATGTATACACATACTAATTTAAGGCCAAAAAATATACCTTGGTTAAAAAACAGCAATCTGTTATAAATATCTGCAAAAAAACAGCAATCTGTTATAAATATCTGTAAAAAATAAAAAATGAAAGCACAAATCAGATAGAAGAAAACATATTACTAAAATGAAAAAGTTTATTAGTGTTAAACCCCCAAAAAATTGAATACCCGTTGTTGAAGCTCCGAAATCTGGAACAAAGAACCTTATACAATATGTTGAAACCCAAAAAACTGATTTCACCAAAAATATATAGCAAATGTTTCAAGAAAACTTAGATCTGACTGAAAAAATTCCACACCTTCCCCTGTAAAAAATATATACTAAACCAAACTTATAAAATACCAAGGCATCAATCGACCTGAATGATCACCATAGTTCCCACAACCGTTGCCAGATGAGCTGCCCTTGGTGTGGTTGGCTCTCCCAAGGGACTGATTCTGCAAAAAATTGACGAAATGTCATCATAATTAAACTTAACAACACTAAAATTTCAATAGTAGTTGAGTTGCCCTTTCGCAATAGGGCACGTCAGCAGTGGCCCCTGCTGACCCCGAGAGAGAGAGCGAGAGAGATTACCCGGTGCACCTGATGTTTCTAATGGTGTTTTCTCTGTCTCTAAGCTCCATACAAAGATGAACAAAAAAATACCCAAACACAAATCAAATCAAAAATCTTACCGGGACTAAGTGGGTAGCTGGTGTTGAGAGCCGGTGTTTGATTTAGTGTGTGAGAGAAAAATGGCTAGTCCCCCTCTCTTTTGTTGTGTCTGAGCATCGATGTTCGAGAGAGAGAAAGAGTGAAAGGAGATATCTGGTTTATGTGAGAGGAGAGAGCATGAGAAGTAGGAGAAAAGTGGGTCAAATACAATTCTACCCTTTATTTTGAATTTTGAAAAAGAGTGGAAGATAAATTTTAGCCTAAGAAAAGAGGGGGAACTCAAATGATAGAGGGGTAAAATAGGTAGTGCAAAAAAACTTATAAAGATGACATCATCAATTAATCTTATGACATATATAAGTTTTCTACTTTATTATATATATATATATATATATATATATATATATATATATATATATATATATATATATATATATATATAATTGCTATTGAGTTAAATACTTTAATATTTAAAAAGAAATATGATAAAATATATTACATTGACTTTTTTAATACATTTTGCTTCATCCATCACATTAAATCAATAGTTCATGTATGGGATATCAAACCCAGATTAAATACAATAATATAATATAGTCACAATAATATTTGCGATGAAATAAGTTACATAATAAATACATGGTTCGACAGATCGTCCTATCTACACCCACGGGAAGGGAGGGATAACTGTGTATTACTGGAAGAATAATACCGATTGGAGTGCTAGGGCTGCTAGTTGAGACTCCAAGTCATCGTGATCAAGATACAAATTAATGCCCCAAATTAGCTGAGGTCACCCTTATAAGTACAAAGGTACTACAAATCTATATCTCTTTACTTTGATCTTATCTCTAGGCTGGTAAAGAAGTATTAGGCTTGATGATCTATGACATACTATGACTGTTGATGTCTGAAAATGGAATGATTCCAAATTTATTATCACAGATAATAATAGATAAATAACCCAAATCACATACACAAAGACAAAGATTTTTAAAGTTGTTCGGCTATAGAAGAAAACCTGCGTCCACTATTATTTTATTCAAGGGCTTATAATAGCTCATAAATGAGTGACTTGAGTTGTTGCGAATTGACTTCACCTCTTAGCTGAGGGAGGATATCTATTTATAAGGGCCCATAAACCCTAAAGATATAACGCCTTTATATTGCTAGACGTTTATATCTTTATACAACCACTAAGATATTAGTTGTTTCAAGTTAGTTGGCATTCTCATCCAGGCAATGCTTGGTAATATGGTTGGTTGGCATTCTAGTGTTGGTCAAAGATATAGCCGACTAAGTGTCTCTGAAGCCGATCAATTTGTTAAGTCGGATGTGTTGGACGACAGGTGTACGCTCATAATTGTCCATAAAGAAGTATAATTTACATACAACAGAAGCCCGTAATGCTTCATGTTTGATGCTTGGAAGAAAGTGTGAAGTATTTTCTTCATGAAGTTGAGCGACACACTATTAAGGCATTTAGTCGGAAGTCGACTTCCCATACTTGTAAAAATAATTGATGGTACAGTTTGAGAGTGGCATTTTTGTAAATAATTCAAAAATTAGCGAATCGCCAAAGGGTATTGTTGATGTAAAAAACTAGACTTGATGTAATTTTATAATCACAGATAAAATATGTAATAGTAAATAAAGAGAGAGAGTTTTTAAAATGGTTCATCTATGTAAGAAAGCCTACGTCCACTGTTATTTTATTGATTTTAGTGGTTACAGAAAGCTAGGTACTCTTGTAGATAAGAATATCCCAGAATCTGTTCGACCATGACCTTGATGAAAGGGATACAATATATTTATAGTGACCCAGAGGTCAAGACTTGGAATGTCAAGGGATGGAATGCTTTTATATAATTAAGCATTTACATCCTTACATAATAAATGCGACGATTGGTTGTATAAACCATGCGTAGTATGACCCTTGGTATGATGACGCTTAATTGTCTTGTTGATCGGCGTTATTTATTATAGACACCCCATTCTAGCACCCCCTAATCTCACCTTAAGTCCCTATCACTCCTGCATCACTACGAACCTAGGTCATACCCCGAGTACTGACCTAGAGGCCATCTGGCACTCCTAGGCTCCGTTTGGGAAAAATTCAAACTCTTCAACTCGAATGAGACTGAGCGAATCCTCGAAGATCGCTGAAACCCCTTTCCAACGGTCAACCGTATGCGCAATTCTGACTTACAGTGTGGACGAATGATCTGTTTTACTCCTAAAGGTCACTGGATGTTTTTGGTCTCCGGTTGACTAAAGTTAAATCTCCAAACCGATTCAAACTCTTTGGAATGTCGAAGTACATCTCCTAACCTTTCCAACGGTTCTCCCCGTGCGCGATTCTGACTTACGGTGCGGACGAATGACCCTTTATCGTTCGAAGATCCCCTGTCCAAAGGACCGATGAGCGCTTCCGAGCCACATTTGACCCAAAGTCAACTCCCGAACCCAAGAGCAGTCCAAAGGACTTTTGAAGGTCTATGAACTAAATTTCCAGCGGTATTCCTCGTGCATGATTCAGATCAATGGATTGGGTTTTATGACCATTTTTCCAAAGGAATCTGAACGAGACTGCCAAACAGCAGGTTTAAAATCCAGCCTATCGGCAGTGTGCCTGAAGACACCTGCCGATTGTCAAGACCATCCCTATGCCGATCGACAATGCCCTTAGCCTATAAAAAGGAGGGCCTGGCCTCCTTGCAAAGCACCCCAAAAATCTGAGATCTATCACTCTCAGCAAACCCAGAAAACCTCTTTCGAAGTCAGCGTGATTTCTACATCCAAATCCCTTTCCAACCCTCACTTTTCATTATCGTTTCACCAAACTTGGTGAATTAACTACCCATAATCATCATCCAAGTTCAAGGGCTGCTCTCCAACATTCAAGATCAAGCTCAAGATCTCCTAGAAGGTCCAACTTTCTCAACACTCTCTTTAAATTCTCTTAAATTCGCATTAGCTTGTTTTATTACTTAGCACTTTTATTCTCCCCATCTCACACATCCTAGCATACTTTTTATTTAGTATTATTGAACATCTCTTATTTTTCATATAAAAAATCCAAAAAATAAGAAAAAGAGGGTTTGCTCATAAATTCCAAGTAGAATTCTCATACTTTCTCACACTTTTCTCACACTTTTCTCATACTTTTCTCACACTAAAACACCATTTCACACACACACACACACACACACACACACACACACACAAACACACACACACACACACACACACACATACGAGGAGTCCCCGGTTGGATTTATGGGATAAATTCGACCCCTCATTTTGCATACGAACTACATGGACTTTGATGCCTCTATAGGCTACGTAGGCGTCTCGGGGTAAATCTCGAGACTTGAGTCCTATTTTTTAAATTTTTAATTTTTCTATTTTCGTAATTCTTTAACTTAATTCTCTTAGATTCTACATGTTTACATATAAATATATTTCTGGTTAGTGGCGTATTATTCCATACGCGTTATCGTTCCATTATAACGATCAATGTAAGGATAATCGCGTAAATCCTATTTTTTAATATTACTTTAAGGAACATTCCTATGGATGGCTCGCTCTACATGATACAAGTCTATGATTCCTATCTCCATTACATATACACATGCACGCATATCACGAAGAAATAGAGGAAAATAAAAAATCCATGAGAGACCGCGAGGGCGGAATTGGTGCCTAACACCTTCCCGTCCCGTAACTTAGCCTCCGAACCCTACTCGAATAATTTTTTGGTTTCGTATGTATCGGTATGTCTTTGATGCTTTCCTACGGGATCACTCCACCTTTTTTTATCTGTTTTGAGTAAAATAAACTGACGATCCATATCTCTACAGTTTTCACCTCATACATCTCCGACGATGGCCGAAGAGCTCTCGAGAGGGATGCACAGAATCGAGATCCTCTCACCATGTATCTCTCTCTCTCTATGAGGATTGGGGATGGACACCGTGGCGACTACCCTGGGGACGTTATTTTGAGGGCTAGACTCTGTTTACATGAGTATTTGTTTATCTATATATATATTCCTCTCTCTTCTGCTCACTAGCACACACCTTCACACTTGTATATATGTATGCTTAGTGTGTATTTACTTCTCATAGTCATACTTGCCCCCCTGTCTAGCATAATGTTCATCAATTAAATATACATCTCTCCATAAGATACTGATAAAGAGATCATGCATTTTGCACACTACTCCACCAAAGAGCATTTCTATTGACCAAATTTTGTCCCGTAATTGGAGGGTCACTTCGTGATGGGCGTAGTTAGCCTAAGCAATATGACTCTTACCTTCCATTGGAAAAGTACCTTCGATGTATATTGAACGGTTCCCCTATATCGTACCGCTTGATTGAAGTCATGACGGGAGGTATATCGCAAGGAATTCATTCATGTACGTCGAGTATATCGAATTTTCTCTCACACCTACTGTCCCCATAAGGTATATTATGAGGCAATTCACGTACACTCAGGTATATCAAATGGCTTGTCCACACGTACCAATTGCCCTCAAAAGAAAGACGTATATCATAGAAGTCATGTCAAAGGGAGGAACCCTTTCCAATTAACCCAACAAAATTGCATACCCGCATATAGGCGTCATACCTAGGGCACTCATGTTAATTTACCGGTTTCTACCCGAAACTCTATCGAAATGACGTGTTGGCATGCCAAATTCTTGAGTAATTTTGTCTTTTTCAAAACGGGACCGTGTCCATGAGCTTGGTAACAAGTCCAACTTTTTCATATATTAATTCAAACCCCAATTTTTCCAAGCTCGGGCCCCGTCCGACATTTCCTTTTTGCATTTAGGTATACCTAATACAAGAGAGAACATAATAATTATAATAATCATGTGGAGAACTGTCTCCCAAAAAAAATTTCTCCTCTCTTTATCAAAAATCCAAAAATATTTTGTCTTCCAATGTCGAAAAGAAACACAATGTCAAAAATATTTTCATTTTTTTTTCAAAAATAAATTCCATTTTACGCCTTTTCAGGTCTATTGCACACCCGAGGACTAGCTCCTTATTAGCTTTGGTCTTCAGTCAAATCACCTCAGAGTTCCGTCCGTTCCCCTGCTACTTCTTTCGTGTTCGAAACCCATTCTCTTTCAATGGAGAACATAGATCAAGTACCAGTTGTGCAGTCAGATCTGATGGAAGTCTTACCTCAGCTCATGTCCAAGATTGAAAACCTCCAGACTACAGTCTGTGAGATGTAATGAAACCAGATTCTTGTTCCTCAAGAGCCCAAGGCCCTATTCCCTCACGCTATGGGTCCACTCGAGCCTATTTGGGTTCCCGAAGAGTATCATCACGCTCCACGTGCCCCTCCAGCTAATGGGTCACTGTCTGCCCAACTTCTTATGCCAAACCTTTCCCAGCTTGGGGCTAACTTGCCTATGTTCATGGATCCAAAAGAGGAAGAGTTGAACAAGGTCAAAGAAGATCTCAAGTTGCCAAATAAGAAGTTCGACCATGTCAGAATCTTTGGAAATTACATAGACTACACCCACATGTCTCCTTATCCTAAAGTGAGGTTACTCGAGAAGTTTAAGATGCCAAATATTGAGAAATTCGGAGGAAGTAGACCCCTGATTTTTCATCTTCGTTGTTATCACCGTTATATGACTCTCCTAGGGGATTCTGAAGAAGTGATAACCCAATTATTTCACTAAACTTTGAAGGATAGCGCCCTCCGATGGTTTTTATCTCTCAAGGAGTCCATAATTCATAGCTGGGAGGATGTAGCCCAAGAATTTATGTCTTAGTACAAATACAACGAAGAGCTTGAGGTACCCATCGTGATTTAGAGTTTCTCAAACATCACTCTTGGGAATCAGTCAGTAACTTCATACCCTGATGGAGGGAAAAAGCAGCCACCATGACCAGTCGCCTATCTGAAGAAGAATAAGTCAGCATAGTGAAGAAGAACTTCTTACCCCATATCCGAGCAACAATGGGAGACAATACTATCCCCACTTCCAAGCTCTTTGAGAAGAAGGAGTAAAAATCGAGGAAGGTCTTGCTAAAATAAACATTGAACTAAAGAAAGCGTCCGAACAGTTCACTCCCAAAAAATAACCATCAACAACATCTCTCAACCAATCACCTCGTGGGCACCAGAAAGACGCCATGTCCCAGCCTGAAAGGAATACACCGAGCTCTATGCTCCCCTCTCCAAAGTTTATCAGACCTGTTAGGCCGAAACCTTATCAAACCCTTATACCCCATCTATTGCCAAATCCACTTCCAAAAAACTTCAAGGCAGATGCCCATTGCAACTTTCACCAAACTGTTGGCCATGACACTGACTAATGCTTTCACCTTCGAAACATAATTCAAGGTCTAATTGACTGGGGTGCTATTGCCCCACCAGCCAATCCTAAGCCAAACACTACTCACAATCCACTCCCAAATTATTCCAATGCCATCTTCCTAGAAGGGAACCCAAAATTTGATCCCTTAACTCAAATCACACCCATATACTCTCCTAAACCTCTCCAAACTTGCCCATATTTCCTCCTACACCCTACTAGCCTCGCTGATCAAGCATTGTCACTCCTTACCAGAGCATGCATCGCTGTCCATACCCATTCTGAAAATGGAAGTATGGAATTATCAGAAGTATTAAACCAACTCCTAGAGTTAGGGATAAAACTACCCTCACAGATGATTGTTGATTACCATAGGTTCAGTACGCTGCTCTTGGAAGCACGAAAATGGGCCCGAAAGTCAGAGAGTTGGGTGGTACCAACCGATGAAGTCAACCTAGATGGCGTTATCCAGATCATGGCAGAATTATTCAACCAAATAATAATATTTGATGTATGACTGAGTTATTTGATACTCTGAATCTACAAGGGTGCCTGGTCCCTTCACCCTTACATCTCCCCACAAAATGGGAGGATCTGTACGAAAAATCCATTGAAGTCGTAGAATTCATTGATTTTACATGGAAAGACAGAATTGTTGCCATCGGATGGGGGGAAGGATTCGAAGATTCAAAGAACACTGACCCAGTAGCCGACATGTGTGGGATGATATCATTTGAAGAACTCCTCGGAGAAATAAACAAGGTGGCAGAATAACTCGAGATCGACGAGGAAACAAGGTTCATGTTCTTCCCTTCTTCAATAAATCACATAACCAGATAAGGGAGGCATTACCAGATCCCAAGCTTAATATTAGCTAATGATAAAGGTGAAGGAGTTAAAAACCTTCCTATGCTAGAAATGACCCTCGAGGAGAGCAAGATCCTCTATCAACTGAAGAAAACTCAAGCAAATATCACTCTATGGGTACTTTTCATGTCGTCCCAACTTCACATAAATGCTTTGATCAAGTTGCTCACTGGACCCACAGTTCCTCCTTTTACCATACCAGAAGAAGAGATAAATTTAGTCGGATCCTTGACCTTTACCCGAATGCAACCCTTTTTGAAGAAGAAATCCCCAGAACTGGGCCAAACCACAATCATGCACTCAACAAATCCGTTGAAGTTATGGGGAAGATCATACCACTCTCTCTTTTGATAATGGATACGCCTTGAATATATTCCCATTAAGAACCTTCAAATTCTTAGGACTAAAGGTAAGTGGCCTCGCTCCATCCTCCATTGTTGTACGTGCCTACGATAATACTCGGGAAGTGATGGGATCCATAAAATTTGCAATAGGGGTTAGACCTATAAAGCCTGTCATTAAACTCCAAGTTATTGACATCCCAGCTTGTTTCAACCGGTTGCTCGGACGACCTTGGCTCCACAGTATCAAGGACGTGTCTTCATCACTCCATCAAAAATTGAAGTTCTTCACTGACAAACGAGTCATCACCATTTTGGGCGACGACGACAATGCCGAGAGTGCAAGTACCAATAATGTAATCCTTAAAATACGGCACGGGTCAAATGATATGCACCTATTAGGATTTCGAGTTGAGCCACTTCTACTCCCGGTAGGGAATGATTTCAGAGAAAGGGTTTGTCCAGAATACGATCCTTATGGCAACGTCAATGTGATTCAAATTTTCAAAAACATGCACTTCATGTCCGGACTGGGGCTAGGATAAAGACAACAAGGGATACTTGGACCCATTGTGCTGAAAAAAATCTTTCCCTCCTTGTGGTTTGTGGTATCAACCATCAGAACAAGATCTCAGAATGATCCACCAGTCTCGATTGAAAAGAAGACTAGACTGCATACAAACTGTACCAGGTGTCTCATTGAATGGAAAATTCATCAAAAAGGGAAAAGAATTCCCCTTTTGTGGCTTTTCAGAACCATGGTATGACCATACAGATAAAAAGATGAAGCCTATAATGGAGATTTTTTTCCAAGACAACTACCCATTGGTCGAAAGTTCACAACACCATGACAACTGCTCATCGAAGATACTAAAGATTCTGAGGTAAGTGACTCCGAGGATTCGTTTAACTTACAAACATTGGGGCTGACACTCTGCATAGGTCATTCAAGCACTACATCACTGGATCCATCCCACATGATTAAAGCTGCTGATACACCTCTCCTTAATTGGCATGCTGCGCTAGTTCTACCTATTAAAATCCCACCTAACCCCAATGTTTACCCCATCTCTTCTTCTGTTGTATATCATTGCTCTTATGTAATCGAGACCTCCTTTGATGAGGTTCTCAATGTTATTTTTCCTAGCAATGAAATAAATGAAGATTTTGAGTATCTTGTTGTTCCTTATATTAATTGTTTAGATTCTAATCAAACTTGTGATGATGTTGATTTTGTAAATGAACAATTCTTAACTGATCTAAATAAGGTTAATAACAAACAACATGATTGCGTTCAAGTTAATGAAGAAGAAATTGTTATTATTAACCTCGGTTCTTGTAGCTAACTGCACGAGATCAGGATAGGGGTCACCTTTGACGAGCATGAGCGCGCACAACTCGAACAATTACTAAAGGAATTTGTGGATGTCTTCGTATGTTCCTACGATGATATGCCCGGCATTGATCCTGAAAAATCTCAACATGAAATCCCCACTCTTTCAGATTACAAGCCGGTTAAACAAAAGTTACGAAAGCTTCGCACTGAATGGTCGCTCAAAGTCAAAGAACAAGTGGTCAAAAATCTAAACGTGGGCTTCATTCGCATCATCGAATATCCCACATGGATAGCCAATATAGTTCCTGTTCTGAAATCAGGAGGTAAAGTTGGGATGTGCGTAGATTACCGGGACTGAACAAAGCCTCTTCGAAGGATGATTACCCGCTACCCAATTTCGACATGATCGTGGACAACACAACCAATTATGCGCTTAAGTCATTCGTCGATGGGTTTGTCGGATACAACCAAATCAAAATGCACATTGGTCATTAAGAAAAAATTGCGTTCATCACCCCGTGGGGAACCTTTTGCTACACTATTATGCCATTTGGTCTCAAGAATGTTGGGGCTACCTACCAGAGGGTTTCCACAACCATCATGCATGATCTAATTCATAAAAAAGTCGAGGTCTATGTGTATGATATGGTTATCAATTCAAAAACTAGAGAAGGTCATGTTCACTCTCTCCGAAAGTTATTTGAACGACTGTGACGGTATCAGATGAGACTCAATCCACATAAATGTGTCTTCGGCGTTACCAAGGGAAAACTCTTGGGATTCATGGTCAGTGAGAAGGGGATAGAAGAAGATCCTGCCAAGTTGAAAGCCATACTTGAGATGCCAGCTCCTCGAACGGAGAAAGAAGTTCGTGGATTCCTTGGAAAATTACAATAGATCAGTCGGTTCATCAGCCAACTAACCTCCATCTGCTAACCTATTTTCAAACTCCTCTTAAAGGATTCAACCAAGGTTTAGAACGAGGCCTGCCAAGAAGCCTTTGACCGAATCAAATAATAACTGACCCAACCTCTTGTACTCATGCCACCGCAGCCTGGTCTCCCTTTAATCCTATACCTAACCATAACGACACTACAGTTGGGGCTTTTCTAACCCAATACCTTGAAGAATACCGTAAATAAAGATCCATATATTAGTCCAGTCACAAATTGACCGGATACGAAGTCAACTACACTACTTTGGAAAAAGCATGAGTCGTGCTTGTTTGGGTCACCCAAAAGTTACGACACTACATGCTCTCATTCCTCATCAAACTTGTATCCCTAATGGACCCCATTAAGTACCTGCTTGAGAAACCCGCCTTACCCAGTTGAATGGCCCAATGGTTGATGCTCTTAGTCGAGTTTGATGTCGTGTATGTCACACAGAAATCCATAAAAGGAAGAACCATCTCTGATTACCTCGCTGACTACCCCATGGAAGAAGTTGATGTTTGGATCTCCGAATTCTCATATGAAAACATCCTTTGCACCGCTCAAGATGAACTTCGATGGGAGATGTTCTTAGACGATGCTGCCAACAAAAGGGATATGGTATTGGGATACTTCTGATTGCCCTAGATGACTCCCACACTCCCATCGCTATCAAATTGGATTTCCCCTACACCAATAACATGACTGAATACGAGGCGTGTACGGTAGGCCTCAAAGTTGCTCTTAAGAAAGGTATTCAATGCTTAGATGTCTATGAGGATTCTGCCCTCATCATCGGTTAAGTGCTCAGAAAATGGAAAGTCAAGGACAAGAAACTCCAACCCTTCCATGCCCACTTAGAAGAACTAGACTCCCAATTCCAAGATATAACCTTCCACTATGTATCTCGAGAAAATAATAACCTAGCCGGTGCCCTTGCTACCTTAGCCTCCATAGTATAGTCTACATGCCCGAAGGAATAACAATGGCCCCCTTCCTAGTTTAAAAGCAAGATAAACCAACCCACTACTACCACATTGATCTCATCACCAAAGAAGATCCCGAGCTAGACAATTACTGGTACTATGATATTTAGCACCTCCTCAAGCATGATATGTATCTCGAAGATTCCAATAAGAAAGACCGAGCAACCCTCTGAAGACTGGTCACCCAGTACATCATCTGTCACAAAGCACTATTTAAAAGAAACTTTGATGGAACCCATTTACACTGCATTGCAGGGGCTGACATTGAAGACATAATGCAGAAGATCCATAGCGAGGAATGCGGACCCCATATGAACGGTAACATGCTTGCCAAGAAGATCATCCAAAAAGGTTACTACTAGACCACCATGGTCCAGGATTGCACTGCCTATGTTCGGAGATGCCTCGAATGCCAATAGTTTTCCAACCTTCAACACATGCCTCCACGAGAATTATATAACTTGACTTTTCCCTGGCCGTTCTCCACCTGGGGCATCGACATCATAGTGAAGGTTACACTCAAGGCTTCCAACGGGCATGAATTCATCCTAGTTCCCATTGATTACTTCACCAAATAGGTCAAAGCTGAGTCATACGCAGTTCTGAATGCCAAGAAAGTGGACAAATTCATCAAGAAGAACATCATCTGTCGATATGGAGTGCCGCATGAACTAATGTCAGATAACGGATTGCACTTCGAGGTAGAAGTCACAGAAGTGGTCAACGAGTATGGGATTCAGAGACACAAATCTTCTCCCTACCGACCTTAAATCAATGGTGCAGTCTGAAGCTGCCAATAAGAACCTCAAAGCCATCTTTAGTAAGATGACCGAAAGCTATCGAGATTGGGCTGATCGAATTCCTTACTCCCTTTAGGGCTACCGAACCTTAATCCAAACTACTACTAGGGATACCCCTTAGTCTTTGGCCTACGGCATGGAACCAGTCCTACCCATTGAGCTAGAAATCCCTTTACTTTGTGTCATACTCGAAAGATAAGTCACTGAAGAGGACTAGCATCAAAGCCGTCTCGACAAGCTATCACTCTTGGACGAAAGGAGACTGAAAGAATTGTATCACATATAAGGGTTCCATCGCCGAATAACGCATTCATTAAAGAAGAGAGTCAAGGACCGCGATGTTTGAAAAGTGTACTTAGCCCTTAAAGAAATCATAAAACCCATCTAGGACACCAGAGGGAAGTTCAAGACCAATTGGAGTGGCCCCTACATTGTAAAGAAAATCTTATCATGAGATACCGCTATAATCACCGACCTTAATGGAGAAAAGATGGCTCATCCAGTCAACCTGTATCATCTCAAGAAATTCTACCCCTAGTCCGAAACCTCGGCACACTACGACTCTTCCTATCTCCCTCATATTCTATAAAAACCTTCATTTCCATCTACATAGAAATCCTCTATAAAAAACCATTTTCTTTCAAAAAAATTAAAACTTTTCAAAAACCCCCAGACGTATGTAGGCAGCACATACATCTTACATGAGCACAACCCTTTCTTTTTCATAAAAAACTATTCTTTTCTTATCTCTGAGAATGACAGTTTATTCTAATAGATACTTGGACAAAAGGATTATGCATGCCTTAGCAATCGGTATAGGTAATTCAAAATACAAAATTCATCAAAAGGCACAAATGGATGATCAAAAACATGTTTATTTCACTAATAAGAAATTACAGTGCAATTACACAAGAAAAGGGATGGATAAACTCTCTTCCCCTTACCTTCCTAAAAAAATAAATAAACTCCCAAATTCATTCCCCATTTATAAAACAAACTCCCCAAGAGTCCTACCCACAACTACCAGAGGAGCCCGCTCCATCATCATCTACAGGGATTCCCAAGCTTCCCCTTCCTGAATAGAGTGTCTCAAATGCTCCATAGATCGATAAGACTGAACCAACCTCGAAAAACCACAACACCTCCCTCCATAGTATCGGATAAGACAAACCACCTTTGTCCATTCTCCACTACCAACATTTTGATAACTACTATTCTCAATAACCACTTCATTTAATCCCTAGAGATGTACCATACTCTCCCCAAAAATTGAGAAGGATGGGTTAACGAACGTCGAATCTCTCACAAAGAGCCAAGTCGCATGCGTAGACGCTCTGTCAGATCTTCTACCGAAAAGAAATCCAGTGTCCGGGGTGGCACAATCTGCTCCCTGCTAAATTGGCGCAAAATCCACTAAGGGAAATAGAAAGAGGTATGTCTGAGACCAACCAACCAAGTATACGGGTATTCCCCCAGTTCCAGAATAGGCAACAGTTGTCCCGACCAAGGCACTGACCAGTGCAGAGTTAGAGCCCCGTGCTCCACAAACTAGTTCTCCAAGATCTCGATATCCAGGCCAACACTGATGAAATGACGTGTAAAGAAGTTGGGAGCAACTGAAAAAGGATATTTCAGAGGATTCACCAAGAAGAATCTTTCAAATAACCACATGAACAACATCACGGGGCTACCCCTCAGAAAGTCCGAATGACCTTCTCGCCAGGCATCCAGGTCATTCAAAGTCTCCCCTAATATTATCGCCATAGGATTGCGACGGTATGGCATCCATTAAGTAATGGCTGCAAGTTGTGGGTCCACCAGCAGTTCCCCAATCACCAGTAGTAATTTCGAAAACAAGCCCATAATGACGGCTTCGGCATATCCAGTATCACTAACCTCCTGCAAATTCACAGACATCAGGATCGCCAAAAGGGAAATCATTCCTCCAGTAACCAAAGTTTTACCTGACGAGGGCAAGACGTGGAGAAGTCCAACCAACAGCTCCTGAGGAGATCGAGAAAACTCAGGTATTGCAGCCGCCACACTAGTATTTACCCCTAATATGGAAGAAGACTCCTCATAAGTCGACAGATTTCTTCCAAGCCAAAGCGAAATACATGGTCTTCAGGGCACCAAAATTGTAAAGGCCATCAACATTTTCCACTCTATGGGTCGATTATGCCATAAAGAGACTCGGCGCATGTTGAAAGCATTATATTCGATGTTGTAGGAGCGCATCGCCTCCAAAGTCTCAAGTTAGTTGGCAAACTCAACACTACCAAGGAGAGCCATCTCACAGAATAAGAAAGTAGGAATGTAAAGATGTGATGAAAACACTCCACCCTTACCCATTTTTATACTTGAAAACCCTCATAAAAGACACAACCCTTGCAGAAATCGGAGGAAATCCTGCCCCACAAGCTACCAAAAGTTGAAGAGAGTACCAATTAAATCCTTAATTGATTAGACTGGATTAACCTGCCGATAGGCAAGACAAGGGGCTTGTCGATCGGTAACCCCCAATTTTTGGAAACTGAAAAGTGCGATTATGAACAAACGCGGTGTGTGATATCGAATAAAAAATTATTTCAAGTTTCCAAGTAAACCATTTTTAATTAGAGTCTATTTTTTAAACAAATTGAATACAACCCCTAAACATATACCTATGTGTTCAAATTAAGAAGATATATAATTAAACATAGTTTTTCAATTAAATCTCAAAAACATGCATCTAGATGATTTATCAAATAAAATAAAGCATGTGAAACAAAATATCAGGAAAAAACCCCGCAGGGCGAAACCATATTATTTTCACTATAATTTGTAAAGAACGGTTACACGGATTATAATAAAAATAAGTGTGACATACAAAAATACCCGCAGGGGTTGGTTCCGATGTCGTCGGCTGGAATCTCCCGTAAGAATTCCACATGGGTAGCAATGAAGAAGGGACCGACTTCTCCACAAAAATACTCCTAAATGAGTAAAATAAATATCTTGAAGGATTATTGTGTGAACTTGATAAATGGGAATTTAGTGTGCATTTAAAGAGGCATAAAGCCTTAAAATGATGAAGTCTAAAGCCTTAAAATGATGAAGAATAAAAACACATAAAATGATAAAGTCTAAAAAGACTTAAAATGATGAAGTCTAAAAAGACTTAAAATGATGAAGTCTAAAACCTTAAAATGATGAAGACTAAAAAGAGATTTGCGTCACTCCATTATTATTTTTCTTCTCCATTTTCAAAGGGCCATAACTTCTTCACCGTAGCTCGGATTGAGGTACCATTTCTTCCAATATCTTCGTGGCGTCGAGCTCTTCAACTTTCGAGTTGACCAATCCTCCGGATGGTGGCTATAAAAATTACCCAAATGCCCTTAAACTTTCATATCGTTCGTTCTTTCACTGTTTTGACTTCTCTTGTGTACCACTTGCATAAAGTGCATGGAACGTGAAGTCGTTAAGGTAGAAGTGGGACACATGGTGGAGATGTTGAATGGTTGATTGTCGGAATTCAGATTTAGTCCGTCATATGAGATCGAGTAGAGACGTGCCGAATGTAGTGGTATCAGACTTACCAACTGTGATCTAGGAAAACAGAAAATTCCTAGATACTACCCGGACATTTATAAAAATTATGTCCTTACAAATCTCCCCCTATGTCTATGCCGATACATATATAAAAATATGAATTATGAAATCTCCCAAAAACAAATGATGTATAAGATAATATCCCTATTAAACCCTCAAACTGAGAATACTAAATGACATGTCTTCAATCAAACTTCAACATCTTCAAATCTTCAACATTGTAATACCTCGTACTTTTATGGATATTTATTAATGGGATTAATTAAATTAAATGTGAATTAATTAAGAATTAATCCGAATAAAATACTAACGAGATGTGAGTTCGATTTTGATTATAATGTGTATATATGGCAGTATATGAATATTGAAAATATTAAAATTATCGCGAGACTGAAATACGGCAATTTGAGAAATTTTGTTGGGACGCGCATAACAGTTGCGTCAGGAAGGTAACTATTTAAATTAAAAAGTGAATTTTATTTTTATCAACCGTATGGTCATTTTGAGTCAGCCAACGAGTCCGGAAGGGTCAAAATAGTCAGAAAACACTAGCCGGGGGTTTAGTTTGGGTCCCGGGGCATTTTTGGGCCACACCAGCAACTTAAAAGGGTATTTTGGTAATTTTGGAATTTGGGGAATTTTGACCAACGAATTTTGGGAATTAAAAATAGGTTATTTGGGAACCCACTAACCCATTACCAGCACTTAACTAATTAGAGGGCTACGGGAGTTATAGGAGAAGTTAGGAGAGGTTCCCAAAAGAGAAAAATCATAACCATCATCTTCAACCTTGGGAGAAATTGTAGAGGAAAAGAGCGCAACATCCAACATCCAACATCAAATTCAGAGAACAATCCGAGGCAAGTGGTTTAATTATGTTAATTTCAAGCGAATGTTTCTTCCATGCTTAGAAATCTACATAATTGCATTGTATTGAGAAATTTATAAAAACCCATGAAATTGGAGTTGTAAATTCAGGTTGTGATATAGGGATTGCATGTAAAATTGTTATTGGGTGATTATACTAATAGAAATACGACTTTGATGATACAAAAAAAATGGATTTATTAAGGAAAATTGATGACTTTAAATTTCTAGGGTTCTTGATGATATTTTGATCTAAATAAGGCCTTTGGGTGATGATTAATTAGTTTTACAACGTTAAAAATGTTGTAGGATGATTATTTGATGATATTATAACGTTAGAATGAAGTTTCATGCATTGTAATGGATTTTTGGGACGATTTGAGGACTGCAAAACGAAGCAGTCCGTAACTTATCTGGTGCTATCGATCGATCGACATTCATCAATCGATCGATCGACCACCATCGATCGATCGATGTTCAAGGTCGATCGATCGACCTTCCCAGAATGAGAAATATTTTCCCTAGTTAAAATTTTAATGATGTTAACCCTTAGAAAATTGTTAATTGAGATTTTATGAATATCCTTATACTTAAGGAAGACCAGTAGGTATGGTTATAAAATTTGGACCTGCGTTAGAATTGAATTTGAGGAACTATTATGAAATCTAATAAAATTCGATGAGTGAGATAATATTAGGGTTAAAGGATTAAATTCGAATAATTTGATGAAATGAGGTTTGGGGTAGAAGTAAGGATCTTAAGAATAATGATGTTATATGTGGGAATAATAGGAGACTTAGTAATCCCTTTGAGATAGGTTTTAAGTAGAAGAAACTATGACGTGAGATGTGTCGACAGTCTACATTATATATTATCGGAAGATTTAAAAATGTATAAAATTGGAATAATGGTATAAAGATGTAGAATATACCTTTATTAATAATGAGATATCTAAGATGTGTGAATGCTTAGTATATTACTTATGTGTATGACATACCTACCATACTTGCTATCACGGGAGGTTTGCGTTCGTTTAGGACCATCTAATCTTTGTGTGCCTACGGGGGGATATAGATTGGTACCTCGAGGACATAGGTCAGAGAAGGACTTATTGGAAAGTTAATAAGTCTGCTGATCGTGGGAGCGTAGGTATGTGCGTGACCCATGTGATGTGACTGTGTTCGCCTCCATTGATTGTGATTGTTGTTATTTGAGAACGATTCCTGAGAGATTCGGAATGCGTGATCCTTATGTACGTGATGTACCGGGATGGATATCAGAGTATGTGTGGACCGCAGCTTAGTCTCGGGGTGCTTGTATTGTATATTTATGATGTGAATGATATACGGTTAAATGAACAGACTTGTCATGTTAAATTATGAGAATAATTTATAGTAACTCCTTGAGAAGATAAATAAGGGGATAACCTCCAGTAAATGGTAATGCTAATAATTGAGCATCCGAGTTTAAGTAAAGCTATCTATTCAAGTGATAACATTGGGAATTCATATTTTGAATCGTGTATATGGGTTAGAACTTATGTCGGTTTAGTTATATATAAATACCACTTAGATGGGTACTGTACGTTAGGAGTGCACGATTAGACGGGAGGTGAGTATTTCATATGAGAGCACGTCCTAACATTTATTTTGCATTCATTGTTTTAATGTTATTAAAGAACTTGCTGTTTTTAAAATACTCTCAACTTTCGGGCTCTGACCCGTTTGCTTTCAAATCTATTTTTGTAAAAACCTTTTAGGTGCCCAGCCACAAGGACACCATGCATAAGATTTCCATTCAAGTGACGAGGTGTAGCTGTTTGTGGAAGTTACAGGGCCTTGCTAGTAGACGCTTCTTTGGTCTTAACTCTATTCTGTTTCATCATTTGTAGGGCATGTCGCCCATTTCTATTAGAGACATTTCATATTTCAGTTATTCAGATTGTTGGCATGTAATTAATTCAGGATATACTGTTTTATTTATTTCAGTGGTGGGATTGTTGGGAGGAGTTTTCCTCCGGACTTATTATTATTTGTTGGTTACTTTATTGAGACTTTATGGTGTATGGTTATGATATTCCTTCATAATTCTTTTATCGCATGTTAATCAGATTTAATTTAAAATTTGACAACTTACTTTTTAAATACTAGGTGGTTAGTAATCATTAAATGTTTTTGACAGTGATGCTATTAACTGAACCAACTTGGCATTTTGAATTAATTTAATAAAGGAGTAGCTACCCGGTATTTAATTAGTCGGGGTGTCACAGGTGGTATCAGAGCATCAGGTTCTAGTGTCCATTAGGATCTGTGCGGCCTATTATGCTTCCAGCGTAACTTTCTTTGATATAGAGCCCTATGTTTAGGATTGTTGATTCCTTTAGTAAAATTTTGTTCTCCTGCTATGATGTATATGATAGCGAATCGTATTGCGATCGGGTGTATTCGTGTGCCGAACAATGTAGTACGTCAGGCGAAGACAATTGGGTGAACAACAGGAGGCAAATATATATTGAGGTTAATTGATTTATTTAAAGAAGGATGACCGTAGTTGAAGTCACCGATATTATGGCACGGAAGTCCTAGATGATATAGAAGGATAAGGCGCGACTTGAGACTTCCGGGTACATCTATAGTAGGAATGGGGTCAAATTAGACACATCCAACAAGGTTGGAATGGGAGAGAAAGAGTTAGGTGTAACATTGAAGAGAACTAGTAGTAGCAGTACTCGAAAGGCGAAGACGGCATGTGCTAGCCAAACGAACGCAATGTATCCAAAGGCTTGGACATATGTCAGGATATGACCAATTGAGAGTGAAAATTTAGAGAAATTTTTCCTTGACTCGTAAGAGCGGAGATTCAATGGTGAGAAACAAGCAACCCACTTAAAAGTGGAATGTGATGTTGAGAGGGTGTACACATATGGTTTGACCATAAGTTCCTTCATCAGATGTTTAGGTTGAAAGGCGAATGTTATTCTGAACTCACATAAGAGGGACAAACAGGGGTCAACTTGTGAGGAGAAATTTAATGTTGTAGCGAACCTTACACCGGGTGGAGAAGGTGGTATGGAGAAGAGGATGTTAAAGGGAGAATCTACATACAAGAAGAATTGTTAGCTCTTATGGGGAATTCTGCTTGGATGGTAAATACAGATAGTAATTATATCGCGTGGTGTAAATTTGGAGGTAAATGTTCCCTTGGGTAGGGAGATACAAAAATCGAAGAATTTTTATAGAATAAGACTGGGAAAAGGGTGTTGGAGAAACACCACAAGGAGGAAGACCCAACGAAGAAACGGTTAAAATAATTCGATAGCAGAATTACTACCGAGCGATGGTAATCTCAGTTAGAGAGGTGGAAAACTCGTAGTGTGTTCCTTAGGTACATCTTAAGGGAACAATGGAGATAGTCTTCAGAGCTGAGACTACCAACGTCCGAGGAAAGGACCACTTTAACATGGTCAGGGTGACCGGAAATAAGTGGAGTATGTGTAGAGGTACTTTGTGGGAGTGAAAACCCGTACATTATAAATGTTTCCCGATGCAAGTGTAGGGATAAAGGTATTAGGCCTGGCAAGGGCGACAGTTATTGAAATATTTGGTGTGGTACGGACAGGTGTTAAGACCAGAAACCATTAGAGCATCCAGGACGATTATCAGGATGGAAGTAGGAGTTATATCCTCAGATGATGTTGCATGTAGGTTGTGATATAAATAGGTTACTACAATGGTTATTGTTGTTATTGTCACTTTTTCTTGAGAGTTGAGTTTAGTGAGTATCGGCAATTTTGTTTATGTGAACATTTTTCGCTGATAGTGTGGGGTTCCTTGTATTATTATCCGTAAAATGAATGGGTATATTGATAGCTGTACATGATTGATTGATTGAAATTACTCATTTTAGTGCTGTATTATGCAAGTATGATATTATCCAAATTGTGTTTTTATATAATTGTACCGATAGTGTGCTGGTATTAAAAGTTTATCGAAGTTACTACCTTGGGGTAAAATGTTTTGGTTCTGGAGAGGCCCCATGTGTGAGAGGTCCGGGCTCAAAATTGTACTATTGTATATATGTATATATATATATAAATATTTCTGTGATTTCAAAGGTATAATGGTCTCGGATACTTAATCCTAGTATGCGCGGAGATTTAAATGATATGATTAGTATGTAATTTATTTACTAGTTAGAAAACAGTTTAGCTGGTTATTGTAATAACACTCAGGATGTCGTAATAAGTATAGTGCATTATTTTATCGCCATTTAGAGATCTGGGAGTTTATACTTATAGTTGTGTACTTGGGGACGGGATTTTGAGAGCCCCGAGTATAATTGCATAGTGTATATGGAATGTGATTACCATCAATGTCAAGAAAAAGTGTCTTTCGGAAAGAGTTCCTTGTTTAAGTTAAATTGAGAAAGGAGATGTAACTTTGTTGTTAAGAGACGGGAACATAGGGGTACGTGTTATGGACTGAGGGCTTAATAAATCTCGATGACCGACAAGGTTAGGTAGTAGTGTATCGGGGGGGTTCCTTGTTTGGATTTCGCTTTGCAAGACATCCCACGCATGAAACCTAGCTTAAGGTTGGTAGTAGGGGGATATTTAACCATTCGTCCATAATTTGGAATCCCTCGATAATTATGAAAATAGTTAGTTAGGAAAATTACGATATAAGGTCAGTAGAGCCAGTGGTGTGGTGAAGAAGTACTGGAAATTTTGGTTTTATTTCGGCAGGTTGAAGGATGCATTGAGGTTAAGAAGTATTTAGGATTTCTAATTCAGAAGCGATTGAGAACGCCCAAGTGGTTTAGCACCATTGTATTTACAGTGACAATAAAGAGTTTGGGATTTGTATGAAGCGTATATAAGGTTTAAAAACCATATGGTTGGGTTATAAGGGGCGTAGACATCTTGATTTGCTAAAGTGTAAATCAAAGGAAGAGGGAACATAGACGGGTGAGATTATTACTTATGAGATTAAACGTCATAAGAAAAGGTGTAAGTGAATATCATGTGTAATCAGTGTAGCACGTTCAAGTTTGGAGGAAAGGCAGTAGAAAGCCATTTAATAAAAAGATATCTCTTGAGAAGGCGAATAAATTATTATGAGCAATTTGGAGTAGAGTTTCGATCAATCGAATGTTGAGGGTGACTCAAGAGTAAATAGAGTGAGAATGTTAATAAGGTATAAGGAGTCCGAATTTTCACAAAGAGGTGAGAAAGTGTAAAGGTCCAAACTTTTGGTATTCGTCGGGAGAATAAGGTCATTAAGTATCATTTAACGGGGAAAATTTTATGTGAATATCGACATTGAAAGAGGTATAGTAAGTAGTAGAACAGTTGGGGTTAGATGATCAACCAAATAATTTTGTATCAAGACGGCGATTCCAAGAATGGGAGGGTCAAGTTGGAGAATTTTCTTGAGAGGTAGCCAATTTATTGATAAGTAATGAGTTCCTTCGTTATATGGGACATGTTGTCCAGAAGGAGAGAAATTGTTATATACTTGGGGTGATTTACACTATTAGATAGTGAACACGCCGGTACATGGTTCGATACAGTACTATTCAGAACTAAGAGGAGATCCCCTAAATCCACCTTTAACGCGGGGTAACAAGAAGTAGTGGAAATACGTTTCACTTGGACTAGGCTGTATCACCTATGGCCCGAGATGTAGGCGCAAGGTGATTGACGACTGGTGGGCTGTATAAAAGAATGTTGAATTCATTTCGATATTTTTATTTCCAAATCGAGAAACTAGTAAGCAAGGTGCATTATGGTAATGGGAAGAAAATATTATCTAATAGTAGAGCTGGGTGAAACCACCCGTATCTATTTTATTATGGACAAGGTGCCAAAAATTGTTTTGTGAAACACCACCCGAATGTATTTTTACCTTGTGTAATTCACAACGCAGGGAACAGATATTCAAGGAACGGACAAGAAGTAGTCAGCTGTGTTATTAATTCTTCCAGGTGGGAGTCTAGTGTGTTGCTAAACGCGGAAAGTAATGCGTAGAAAGGCACGGGCTAACAATAATATTGAAATGATGTGGCTAACGATGTATAGGACATTTTTCTTCGATTGTTGTTTAATAAGAGCGCAACGTGATGTACATTTATTGAAGTGTATTCTGATAAGGTATCAGGTATGTTAAACATGCTTGTTGTGAACAAGGGTTTTAGTGATTTCGGCTTTTCTTTATAATTGTTTTGAATACTGGAGGATACCTAATTTTTCCAGGTGTGCCTTACTTATCCGAATTTCGGGACGAAATTCTGTTATTAGGGGGGAAGTATGTAATACCCCGTACTTTTATGGATATTTATTTATGGGATTAATTAAATTAAATGTGAATTAATTGAGAATTAATCCGGATAAAATACTAACGAGATGTGAGTTGGCTTTTGATTATAATGTGTATATATGGCAGTATATGAATATTGAAAATATTAAAATTGTCGCGAGACTGAAATACCGCAATTTGGGAAATTTTGTTGGGACGCGCGTGACAGTCGCGTCAGGAAGGTAACTATTTAAATTAAAAAGTGAATTTTATTTTTATCAACCGTATGGTCATTTTGAGTCTGCCAACGAGTCCAAAAGGGTCGAAATAGTCAAAAAACACTAGCCGGGGGTTTAGTTTGGGTCCCGGGGCATTTTTGGGCCACACCGGCAACTTAAAAGGGTATTTTGGTAATTTTGGAATTTGGGGAATTTTGACCAACGAATTTTGGGAATTAAAAATAGGGTATTTGGGAACCCACTAACCCATTACCAGCACTTAACTAATTAGAGGGCTACAGGAGTTATAGGAGAAGTTAGGAGAGGTTCCCAAAAGAGAAAAACCATAACCATCATCTTCAACCTTCAACCTTGGGAGAAATTGTAGAGGAAAAGAGAGCAACATCCAACATCCAACATCAAATTCAGAGAACAATACGAGGAAAGTGGTTTAATTACGTTAATTTCAAGCGAATCTTTCTTCCATGCTTAGAAATCTACATAATTGCATTGTATTGAGAGATTTATAAAAACCCATGAAATTGGAGTTGTAAATTTAGGTTGTGATATAGGGATTGCATGTAGAATTGTTATTGGGTGATTATACTAATAGAAATACGACTTTGATGATACAAAAAAAACGAATTTATTAAGGGAAATTGATGACTTTAAATTTCTAGGGTTCTTGATGATATTTTGATCTAAATAAGGCCTTTGGGTGATGATTAATTAGTTTTAGAACGTTAACAATGTTGTAGGATGATTATTTGATGATATTATAACGTTAGAATGAAGTTTCATATATTGTAATGGATTTTTGGGATGATTTGAGGACTGCAAAACGAAGGAGTCCGTAACTTATCTGGTGCTATCGATCGATCGACATTCATCAGTCGATCGATTGACCACCATCGATCGATCGATGTTCAAGGTCGATCGATCGACCTTCCCAGAATGAGAAATATTTTCCCTAGTTAAAATTTTAATGATGTTAACCCTTAGAAAATTATTAATGGAGATTTTATGAATATCCTTAGACTTAAGGAAGACCAGTAGGTATGGTTATAAAATTTGGACCTGCGTTAGAATTGAATTTGAGGAATTATTATGAAATCTAATAAAATTCGATGAGTGAGATAATATTAGGGTTAAAGGAGTAAATTCGAATAATTTGATGAAATGAGGTTTGGGGTAGAAGTAAGGATCTTAAGAATAATGATGTTATATGTGGGAATAATAGGAGACTTAGTAATCCCTTTGAGATAGGTTTTAAGTACAAGAAACTATGACGTGAGATGTGTCGACAGTCTACATTATATATTATCGGAAGATTTAAAAATGTATAAAATTGGAATAATGGTATAAAGATGTAGAATATACCTTTATTAATAATGAGATATCTAAGATGTGTGAATGCTTAGTATATGACTTATGTGTATGACATACCTACCATACTTGCTATCACGGGAGGTTTTCGTTCGTTTAGGACCATCTAATCTTTGTGTGCCTACGGGGGGATATAGATTGGTACCTCGAGGACATAGGTCAGAGAAGGACTTATTGGAAAGTTAATAAGTCTGCTGATCGTGGGAGCGTAGGTATGTGCGTGACCCATGTGATGTGACTTTGTTCGCCTCCATTGATTGTGATTGTTGTTATCTGAGAACGATTCCTGAGAGATTCGGAATGCGTGATCCTTATGTACGTGATGTACCGGGATGGATAGCAGAGTATGTGTGCACCGCAGCTTAGTCTCGGGGTGCTTGTATTGTATATTTATGATGTGAATGATATACGGTTAAATGAACAGACTTGTCATGTTAAATTATGAGAATAATTTATAGTAACTCCTTGAGAAGATAAATAAGGGGATAACCTCCAGTAAATGGTAATGCTAATAATTGAGAATCCGAGTTTAAGTAAAGCTATCTATTCAAGTGATAACATTGGGAATTCATATTGTGAATCGAGTAGATGGGTTAGAACTTATGTCGGTTTAGTTATATATAAATACCACTTAGATGGGTACTGTACGTTAGGAGTGAACGATTAGACGGGAGGTGAGTATTTCATATGAGAGCACGTCCTAACATGTATTTTGTATTCATTGTTTTAATGTTATTAAAGCAATTGCTGTTTTTAAAATACTCTCCACTTTCGGGCTCTGACCCGTTTGCTTTCAAATCTATTTCTGTAAAAACCTTTTAGGTGCCCAGCCATAAGGACACCATGCATAGGATTTCCATTCAGGTGACGAACTGTAGCTGTTTGTGGAAGTTACAGGGCCTTGCTAGTAGACGCTTCTTTGGTCTTGACTCTATTCAGTTTCATCATTTGTAGGGCATGTCGCCCATTTCTATTAGAGACATTTCATATTTCAGTTATTCAGATTGTTGTCATGTAATTAATTCAGGATATACTGTTTTATTTATTTCAGTGGTGGGATTGTTGTGAGGAGTTTTCCTCCGGACTTATTATTATTTGTTGGTTACTTTATTGAGACTTTATGGTATATGGTTATGATATTCCTTCATAATTCTTTTATCGCGAGTTAATCAGATTTAATTTAAAATTTGACAACTTACTTTTTAAATACTAGGTGGTTAGTAATCATTAAATGTTTTCGACAGTGATGCTATTAACTGAACCAACTTGGCATTTTGAATTAATTTAATAAAGGAGTAGCTATCCGATATTTAATTAGTCGGGGTGTCACAAACATTTCAGAAACTCCCAAAGCTTTTCTTATCAGGGTGTGCAATCCAATAAATATCAACTTTGTACCTACACACATGAGATAAAGCAAATACCCGTGACACGTAACCGTTGATTTATAATGATATGAAAAATCAAAGATCATTTAAGCTTAAGCAAATCATTGATAAATTAACATAATTTCTCCCCCATAATTCACTCTCCCCCTTTTTATAATGTCCCCAAATAGACAGATATGAGAAGCATAAATATGGAAAAAAAATCTTTATTTTTTTTGATTTTTTTTAAAATTAATTTTTTACTCAAAATATCCAACAAAGAATATGGTAAATGTCAGAAAAAAATCTTCTATATTTGAATTTTTCGAAATTTTTTTTACACAAAAAAATAAGCTACTGAAAATCACACAATGAATTTTAACTCAAATAACCAAGTCATGGAAACAGAATGCATGGGTGTGAACACATTCGATAGGTAAATAAACTCAATCAATCATATGTGCATGATAAATACGTGTACTCCTAATGAATGAACATCAAAAGATCCTTAGGTGTAAAAAATTTGTTGAATTTAGATGACATCGTCTTATACAAATCAACAAATCAAAGTCAAAGTGATTTCCACACCAATAACGTCCAAAACTATTTAGCGATTTTTCAAGATATTCAAGGACGTGCAAACCCGTTTAAATTCTCCAACCAAACACCCTCATATATATTTTCTTTTATAGGTGTTAAACTAATTTCTCAAACTTTGGAGAATTGGTGCAAAAACCTAATTGGCCCATAATTGGCATGAATTTCTTTTTATTCCCTTTAAATTTTTTCAGGCTCTTTTAACCCCTTTGGACCCCGGATAATAAAATTCCTTAATTTTTTAGGTCTGTTATAACGACGGATTTAGTGAAAAGGATGGATAATTACCTTTCGTAGCCCCTCCCCATTTTGAAAAAACCACACAATCTCACCAAATTATTTTTACATGCACACTGTTCTTAACAAGTTTTATCACACTTGGTTCGTTTTAAGGAAAAAATTGAAGTAAAAACACCCAACCAACATGTGATAAGACAAGCACAATAATCAATCAAATTTGCGCATGTGTGCAATAAAGGAAATCATGAGTTAGACATGTAGGAAGTAACACTTAATTACATCTTAATTACTCCAAACATTATAAAGCACAAAGATGACATGATATATTGTCTCAAAACACTATCAAATAGTCACATGAAAAATATGGAATGATGTTGTGACTTGGTCATCCTAAGTGTTTATCCATAAATGGTGCAAACAAAATACAATTTTTTTTTTGGATTTTCAAATAAATTTATCAAAATAAAATCTTTTTGTATTTTTTAAAAAATTTATACACAAAGTACATGCCATAACGCTAGAAAATATACATATCATGAATCAAAAACTAGCGTATGACAAACATGCGAACACAATCATCTATATGATATGGAAAGAGAAGAATCACGTGCAAGTAAACGAGAATCAACAAGTCTAAAATCTAGCGTCTCCAAAACACAAACTGATGTGACATGATGCATGGGGGTTTTGGGAACCACGAAAACACTAAACATAAAATTCCTAGGACATCTTCCAAGATCTAAACAAAAACGCCTAAGGTGACCTTTCCTACCACAATGTGAACATGTGTAAACGGGTGGAACGACACCTATGGGTTGACTTTTTCTAACGTCCTTAGGAACGGTTGGCCCTCTAAAAGAAATAATGGTTTTGGCTTTAGCACTAGAAGCATGAAAACAAAATGTGCCATTACCATCACTATCAAACCTACTTGAATTGTTTAAATCATTTTTTAACTTTAAAATATTTGATTCAAGCAAAGAATTAGACTCTTCCAAATTAAGGGACGCATTTTTAAAATTTTTAACAATTCTTAAAAGCGTGTCTCTCTCTCCCTCAATTAAAACAAACATATCCCTAAGAGTCTTTTCACGTGCCGTAAAATCATCGATTAATTTTTTATCCTCGACGGCACAAACGGGAACCCTAGAATTTTTTAAGTCCGCCAATTCCTTTTCTAAAAATAGGACTTTATCAACACTCTCTTTCTTGGACAATTTTAAATCATTAAAGTCACGGTCTAAGGAAATAAAATTTTCATGATAAAAATCTCTTTGATTTTGAACCGTTTGCAAAAGATCCATTGCGGATTTAAAACGCAAAATTTCTTTTTCTAAAACTTTAATTCTTTTACAAAGTGTCAAATTCAAAAGTTTTAATTTTTCAACACTGTCGTGAACTTTTTCAAAAATAGGCTCCTCGTTAGATGGTCGTTCCATTGGAAAATTTGCGAATAAACCCAAAACAGTTTAAAAAAAAAATCAATATCACACAAAATTTGCGGAAAATAGGAATATGCGATAAATTAGCTCAACTCGCTCTGATACCAATTTGAAAAGTGCGATTATGAACAAACGCGGTGTGTGATATCCAATAAAAAATTATTCACAAGTTTCCAAGTAAACCATTTTTAATTAGAGTCTATTTTTAAACAAATTGAATACAACCCCTAAACATGTACCTGTGTGTCCAAATTAAGAAGATATTTAATTAAACATAGTTTTTCAATTAAATCCTAAAAACATGCATCTAGATCATTTATCAAATAAAATAAAGCATGTAACACAAAATATCAGGAAAAATCCCCGCAGGGCAAAACCATATTATTTTCACTATAATTTGTAAAGAATGGTTACATGGATTATAATGAAAATACGTGTGACATACGAAAATATCCGCATGTGTCGGTTCCGATGTCGTTGTCTGGAATCTCCCGCAAGAATTCCACATGGGCAGCAATGAAGAAGGGACCGACTTATCCACAAAAATACTCCTAAATGAGTAAAATAAATCTCTTGAAGGTTTATTGTGTGCACTTGATAAATGGGAATAAAGTGTGCATTTAAAGAGGCCTAAAGCCTTAAAATGATGAAGTCTAAAGCCTTAAAATGGTCAAGACTAAAAAGACTTAAAATGATGAAGTCTAAAAATACTTAAAATGATGAAGTCTAAAACCTTAAAATGATGAAGACTAAAAAGAGATTTGTGTCACTCCATTATTATTTTTCTTCTCCATTTTCAAAGGGTAATAACTTCTTCACCGTAGCTCGAATTGAGGTGTCGTTTCTTCTAATATCTTCGTGGCATCGAGCTCTTCAACTTTCCAGTTGACCAATCCTCCGGATGGTGGCTATAAAATTACCAAAATGCCCTTGAACTTTCATATCGTACCTTCTTTCACTGTTTTGACTTCTCTTGTGTACCACTTGCATAAAGTGCCTAAAATCGTGGAACGTGAAGTCGTTGAGGCAGAACTGGGACACATGATGGAGATGTTGAATGCTTGATTCTCACAATTTGGATTGAGTCCATCATATGAGATCATGTAGAGACGTGCTGAGTGTAGCGATATTAGACATACCAACTGTGATCTAGGAAAATAGAAAATTCTTAGATACTACCCGAACATTTATAAAAATTATGTCCTTATAGAAACCTACCTTTTTCCTCTTTTGTCGAAAAAAAACTCAGTAAAAATAAATTGATATTCTCCACAGAATTTTAAAACCCCTTTCATTCTTAGGATATTACTCATTTTAAATAAAACTTTCCTTTAATTCCAAAAATATTTCTTTTTATAGTCTCAGCAGCAAAGTGAAAAAGCGCATATGTATTCATCCATCATTAACAGAAGATAATGACAAAAAACTTCATTTTCATTGCATAGATATTTTTTCGTGTTACATCAGTTTTGCAGGAAATAAAGAAAAGAAGAAAAGCCCACATTCTCTCTCTCACCTACCCTTTCCCTCTCTCTTTGTAAGAGCTTCCATCCCTACGATGCGATCTCTTTCCCCTGCGGCGAGATGACGAACCACCGATAATTGAACCAGACTTCTCCTCGGATGAGGTAGACGACACCAAGTAAGAAGGAACAAGAACTGGGTCCCGAATATGGGCAGTCGCCGAAGATATTCAGTCCATAATGTCCCTCATCCAAGTGGTGGACACCCGAACTTGCTGCAAGAAAAGGCAGAATCAGTATCAAGCAAAAAAGATCAAAAGAAAGAAAAAAAGAAAAAAAGAGAAGGATATAAAGGTATACCAAAGGACAAAGGGCCTCCTCTGTCAAGCCTAACTCCTTCGGTTCCATCGCATGAGGATGATGCAACATAGATATGAAGGTGTATGCAACCACGCAAAGGGAATTTTTAAAGTCGTCGCCGTCGCAGATATCGACGGACAACCACCATTGTGGGAGGGCCCTCTAGCTAACTCGAACCCGTATGAGGGAGAGGCATCACATCATATATGCTAGGCGCCATTAGACAGCTCATCATAAATTTCATATAACCATATGGCACAGTCGTGTCGGTATACAATAAATAGGACTCGCAAATTATCGCCGCAATCCTCGCATCCTCTGGCAACATCCTCTCTCTCCTCATAGACATAGGGGGTCTTGCAGGTGGCACTACCACTTCTTCCTCAGTAATATGTCAAACCACCCTCTCACCGAGATACCAGGAGAGGCCAAACTTATGCACTAGAAAATGACTCATCTATGCATTCACCCCAGTCGACCCCGTGTCCTGTACAACCGTCCCCTAAGGGTAAAAGGCCACCTGAAAAATCCCCAACAGATAAAAGTCAATATGGAATCAGAACACACAAAGACCAATTCTGAAGAAGGAAAATGTCTTACCCTATCACTGGTCAGGCCATTCAAGACTTAACGCATCGCCTGCAGATAAAGAGACTTCCTCAACTGTCGATTGGCCTTTCGCCACTGATACAACTGAAAAAACTCCCCAACAGTCTCATCCTTCAAAGCAATCATCCGGGTATTACACCCAATCACCTCATAGAACCACGCCTGCCAAAGGTAAGAATCCGCGAATAAAAAGATACGCATAAGGAAAATGAAAATGCATGAAAAGAAAATGCATGAAAGGAAAATGGGAAACTAAAGAATACCTTAAGAAGATACGTGGATCCAGTAAAAGACTGTCGTCATCATCGACTAAATGCATCCAAAGAAAAATAAAAGGTCACCAAAGTTAGGCACCCCCAATCATAGAGAGGGATGTTCGAAAATATCCTCAAGTATGGAAAAAACCATAAGTGGACAACGTCACCACTCGACGCCACCAGAAATCCACCAACACCAGCAAAATAAACAACCGGGCCATCCGACTCACCTGCAACCCACCCTCCACATCAATCACCCTACTCAGAAAAACCTCCCTCAACAAAGACAAGTAGATAGAGTCCCCAGATTCTATCCTCCCCACATCACCTAGCACCATCTCCGGACTCACCTGCAAAGAGCGATCCACCTCTATCTGCTCTCCATCATAATCCAACCCCAGTAGCTGCTGCACATCTATGGGAGTCACATTCATCTCCCCAAAGCCAAAATGGAAGGTGTGGGTAGTGTCCCACCACCTCTTCCCCAAAGCACATACGACCGCCATCGAACGAGGTGTCTCATCCAGCATAGACGACAACCACCCAAAGCCTACTGACGATACTACTCAATGCACCATAGGTTGAAGGTGCTCCCAGATATCCTTAAGCCCCATCGTCCCACGGGCACGCATAGTCGACTAAGAAACATCAGATTATCAAAGAAAAACCTTGTCAAAATCTAAGAAAAAAGGAAATCACCAAAAGAGAATGCCAAAAGTCATTTTGTACTTACATAACCACCAGGGTTCACCACCCTAGAAAAGTGATGATGCGAAAGCTCCCGCAGTAAAAGTCCGCTCATCCGCAATCGGCTCAGATGCATCAAAAGAGTTCTCACTCCCCAATGCAAGAGGCGCTCTAGTCCTCCACTCCACATTCTACCAGTCGTTAACAGTTAACCACTCCCTATGTGTCGCAGTGCTCACAAAAGAGGCCATTTTTTAGGTTTTAGAATGTTAAAATGATTCGTAGAAAGAAATTGCAGAGAGAGAGAAGGCACGAAGCTATGAAAATGAGGGTAACCCGCCCCCTTTTATTGGAAGCCAAGGGTCATGTCGATCGGCACTCCACCCCCACCTACCGATCGACACTGACCTTCCACCATCTCAAGGTAGTCCAAAAGTCCGTGCCACTACCGAATGGCACCCTCCACACCATGCCGATCGACAAACGCCCCTTAACTTTTCGTACAAAAACTCCCAGAAAATACCAGGAAATCATGAAAAATCCTCAAAAAATTTTGGGGAAGATTTAAAACATTTTCACCAAGAAAATTTATTTATTTTCTCACACTTCCTCAAGAGGAACCCCTACTTACCCAAAGGAACTGTTAAAAGTCAAGTAAATCTTTCCCCTGCAACGTCCCCAGATAACCCTTAAAGTATCTCAAACTTCAGGATATCTCCTATTCCCCAATGGAATCCTCAAAAACCATTACGACAAAAGTCTCAGATTTCCTCGAGAAAAACATCCAAACCCTGGATCACATAATCACTTCCCCAATGTAATTCACAGCATCAAATTAGTTATTCCTTCGTAAGTTCTCCGGAAGACACGAAAGTTTCCCCAATGATCAGCTCCCCAGCTCAAATTAAAATCACGAGGTAATTTCCCCGGAAGAGTTCCCCGAGAACATCTCAACCTAAGCCCTCAGAATTGGCTTCGACCCACAGAATTGGTCATCTGAATTCAAGCCCTCAGAATTGGCTTCGACCCGTAAAATTGGTCATCACAATCTAAGCCCTCAGAATTGGCTTTGACCGACAGAATTTGTTATCTCAATCGAAGCCCTCAGAATTGGCTCTATCCCACAGAATCGATCATCACAACTTCAAATCGCAGAATTGGTCATCACAACCTAAGCCTTCAGAATTGGCTTCAACCTGCAGAATTGGTCATCTCAAATTCAATCCCTCAGAATTGGATTCAACCCGCAGAATTGGTCATCTCAAATTCAATCCCTTAGAATTAGCTTCGACCCACAGAATTGGTCATCTAAATTCAATCCCTCAGAATTGGCTTCGACCCACATAATTGGTCATCTCAACCTAAGCCCTTAGAATTTTCTTTGACCCGCGGAATCAGTTATCTCAATTAAAGTCCTCATAAGCTAATTCCAACATTAACTTGTTTATGTGTCTAGTCGCGGCTGGTAGTCCCTCTGCCCTTAGGGTTTAGTTTTGAATTGATTGGCCACAACCTTTTATTCTTGAATTGCAGGATTGCGGCAGGTAGAATTATACTAGTTATTTAAGTTTTTTCAATTAAATAACATACCGCAGCATGTAGATTTCATGATGCTTATGTAAATTATTAGGCCGCAGTCTATATCTTAGAGTTGTAGACTTTAGGTTAGGGTTGAAACTTAGGGCACCTGGCTGCAACCTTTGACAGTCATTTGAACTTTGAAACTTGTACTTACTTTATGTTGTCCCTTTCGTGGCCTCTAAGAGGCTTATTTGACCATATTGGCTGCGACACCTAACAACAGAGTCTTTCCTCTTTTTAGGTCTTGCTGCAGCTAATTGAAGGACTTTTGTAGAACACACTTTGGCTTTTCTCCTCCTAAAATTCCATCTGTGCATCCTTTGAAGACTGTTGGCCTTACTTACTAAAAAACTGCCCCAGCTATGTCGTTCTTGACTCTGATTCCGCAGACTCTACTATATATAGGGAAAATTCTAAGGCTGCGACTATGGAGGAATATACCAACTCCCCCTATTCATCCTGAGGCCATGGAAGCTGGGACTTCTGAGGCTAGAGATGCACCAACGAGCCCATCTCATAGGGCTGAGAGGGCTTCTACAGCCTTAAACGTCCGTTGCATTATGACTGAAGATTGGTTCGCCAGGTTATCGCTGCTTATGAATTTTTGGATAGGGCAGTTTGTTCAGATCCTTCCACGGATCATAGACCATGCTCCATGGTCCCTAATGATGGGGTTTTCTTCCCCCTTCATTCTTTTTTTATACCGATTGCGACTGCTTGTACCTGTCCCAGTCAGAAAGATATTTAGCGCAATGAAGTTAGCCCCAACTAAATTAGATCCTAATGGATGAAGGGAGATTCTTGCCTCTCTAGTGCTTTGGAAGGAAAAGTTCATTAGGAATATAACTCCCGCAGAGTTCTTCCACTTTTATAGACCAAAGGAGAACTCCGTTAAGTTTGCTTGGTATTATTACTTTGTCCTTTGTAAGAATGAAGAGGTCTTGTATACCGAAAGACCCTCCACTTTAAAGAACTAGAAGGTAAAATACTTCTACATTTATGAAGAAAGATGGGAGACTTGTCCAGAAGAGTTAAAGAGAAAGAAATCTCATAGGATGCCGCGGCAATGGGAACGAACATCCATGCTAGGTTTGTAGTGCTATAACCTTTACACCATGCAGCGTCTAGCTCTGTAGTTTATAATTTTTTATTGCTTTTATTGTGACATACATATATTGGTCCCTTATGTAGCTCTTGATCATTTACCCCTTAGTGAGAGGCAAGAGAGAAGAGTAAGGAAGGCCCTGACATATAGAGCTGAAGAGAAGAATTTCAGCACACTAGTAACCTCTCCTTCTATCTTTAAAGGAGGCTACTTCCCCAAAATTTTTGTACATAAAAGAATGGTTGTGCAACTGGCTGAGATGGTTGAGGACACAAATACCCTTAATAACGTTAACAGGAAGGGGAAGAAAAGGAAGAGAACCAAAGGGAAATATTTTACGGCTGAAAAGACTCCTACACCCACTGAGGGTACTGTCGTGGCCAATGAAGGGACCCAACGAGATGCAGCAGCACATACTATGCATGCTGATAATGCTGCAGCCAATGTGCGGATAAACAACCACTTTGATGATGATATTGGTGACCACCTGGATGTGGCAGGTTTATTGACAACTCAGTCTGAGTTCCAAGATGGACGCGACCTCTCTCAAGCTACCACCACTAATTTTCCCCCTCTGCAGATTATTATGGTTGTAAATGCCAATTTTCCACCACCCCAAAGTCGCGCCAGTATTGGACCTGATGGCTATTCGCGGCCTTAACTAAGGACTCCAAACCCTCAATATTCCTGGGCTACAACTTCTGTAGAAGTCTATAAGATGCCGATGGTGCCAGAAAATATAGACTTGGACTACTTAGTGGATGAAGACCATGAACACATGGAGGAGTATGCCCTCGACAACATGCTACGGATAAGGGCTATTTCTTTTACTTTCATTTCACTTTTTTATAGTATATTTTTCTAACACTTACAATTTTTCTGCAGGCCATGGATGTTGTCATGTCATAGAGGCTAAGATATGAAGGCCTTTATAAGATGAAGGAGGCTACGAATAGAGTTCATGTAGCTGACCTGGAGAATGCCAGGACTTCATCCTTTGAGGCAGGCAAACAATCTTCTGTGGCATCACTTCAGTCTGCACAGATGGACTTGGATGTTTCCATCAAGGCTAGGGATGAGGCTGAGAGGAAGCTTATAATGGCTACAAAATCTCTTCAATCTTCTGAAGCCAAGACTGCAAAGGCTGCCAAACAGGCCTCCAACTTTGAGAGCTAGTTAAAAAAGATTCAAGAAAAGTACGACTAAATGGAAAGTGAACATGCCGTAACTATGAAGTATATGGAAGAATATCATGCTACGACCATCACTCAGGCTGCATATACTTTCGTGGCTGCTTACAAGAAGTCCAAGGATTTCTATCTTACAAAGAAAAAAAGCTAATCTCCGCAGCTTTCAAGAGGTCAGACATAGAGTGATAAATTTTTTTGCCAATTTCAAAGACCTTATCATGTCTTGGAAATTGGGAGATGATAAGCATAATTCCAGTGTGACTGAAATTAGGTTACGAATGAGGAAAGGGAAAGGAAGCAATTGGAGGACGCTATGGTAGGGGATGATGAAACATAGACTATCGCAAAGAGTTAAGGGGAGATAAAAATGATGATGCAACCTCTTAGGCTTGGAATTTTTTATGCTTGTAATTTCTGATATGTATACAGGGCAATGAGTTTTTGGATAAAACTGCAATGAGTTTGAAGAATATGAATATAAATCCATAGATTCTACTAATTTTGTTTTTGGATAAAACTGCAATGAGTTTTGTTAACATTAGTTATTAGGGGAGACCAAGTGTGTTAGGAATGTATGTGTGTATTCCTTTATTTAGTAATGTTACATGTATTCATGTATTTAACCCATTCAAATAAAACTTGTTTTTAAATTTTGGGAGTTATACACGAAGTTTTACGATCTTCTTATTCTTAACTTGTCAAAGACAAAGTTATAAATGAAGCACTTTTCTGAAGTTGAAAAAGTTTAAAAAGCTAAGGCATAAATTTTTTTGGAGTTGGAAAAGTTTGAAAAGCTGAAGCATAAACTTTTTTGGAGTTAGAAAAGTTTGAAAAGCTTAAGTATAAACTTTTCTGGAGTTGGAAAAGTTTGAAAAGAAAAGGTGTAACTTTTTGTTAATGGTGTCATATATTTCAAAAAACAAAACATAAAACATGATCATGACTAAAACAACATGCTTTTCATTAACTGGTTGAGTTTGAAATGAATGAACTGATTACACGACAGAATAAAATTTATAAATAGTACTTGCAAAGATGGTCGACATTCCGGGCATTCTTGAAGTCTTCTCCTCCCAAAGTCTCCAAGCAATAAGTTCCTAGCGTACCTCTATCGAGATATGATAAGGACCATGCTAGTTGGGCTACAACATATTATTTTTTTGAATGGATTTTTTGATAACCAGATCTCCTTATTTCAAGTAGGACGACTTAACTCTCTTATTAACCGTTGTTGGTAAGCGGCTATCTGAATAGCAGTGTCTTCTCTAACTTCTTCGTTCATATACAGATCTATTCGCCTCATCAGATAGCTTTTGGGTGAATCAAAATTGAGCACTTTGTGAGTCGAAAAACCTATCTCTACTGGTATCACTGCCTCAGTGCCAAAAGCAAGGATGTAAGGTGTCTCTCCCGTTGTTGTTCTCAGTGTGGTCCTGTAAGACCAAAGGTGTCTCATCAGATACCTTTCGGGTTCGATGCATGATGCTTAATAGTTGAAATTAAATTTCATATGTATACGTATGAATGAGAAATATCCCATTAGAATTTTATATATAAATGAAGCACTTTTCTGAAGTTGAAAAAGTTTGAAAAGCTAAGGCGTAATTTTTTTGGAGTTGGAAAAGTTTAAAAAGATGAAGCACAAACTTTTCTAGAGTTAGAAAAGTTTGAAAAGATTAAGTATAAACTTTTCTAGAGTTGGAAAAGTTTGAAAAGCAAAGGTGTAACTTTTTGTTGATGGTGTCATATACTCCGAAAAACAAAACATAAAACAGGATCATGACTAAAACAACATGCTTTTCATTAACTGGTTGAGTTTGAACTGAATGAACTGATTACACGACATAATAAAATTTATAGATTGTACTTGCAAAGATGGTAGACATTCCAGTCATTCTTGAAGTATTTTCCTCCCAAAGTTTCCAAGCGATAAGTTCCTAGATGGACATCTGTCGAGATATGATAAGGACCATGCTAGTTGGGTTACAACTTATTATTTTTTTGCATGGATTTTTGATTACCAGATCTCCTTAATTCAAGTAGGACGACTTGACTCTCTTATTATAGAACCTTGTTGTCCATTGTTGGTAAGCGGCTATCTGAATAGCAGTGTTTTCTCTAACTTCTTCGTTCATATCCAGATCTAGTCGCCTCATCAGATAGCTTTTGGGTGAATCAAAATTGAGCACTTTGTGGGTCAAAAAACCTATCTCTACTGGTATCACTGCCTCAGTTCCAAAAGTAAGGATGTAAGGTGTCTCTCCCATTGCTGTTCTCAGCGTGGTCTTGTAAGCCCAAAGGATACTATAGAGCTCATTGATCCAGTTGCCTTTAACATTATCTGTTCGTTTCTTTATATAATCTAGTAGGTTTTTATTGGTTATTTTAGTATAATCATTACATTAAGGGTAGCCAAGTACTGAGTGAAGTTTTTGAATTCCTGATCTCAAATAGTATTCTTTAAATTCATGATTATCAAATTGTGTGCCATGGTCTGTGATGAAGGCATATGGCATACTATAACGACATGTTATTTGCTTCCATTTGAATTGGAATACCTTTGGATAGGTGATTAGGCATAAATTCTTCCCATTTATCCCCGTAATTTAGAAGGTTTTATCGCTGCGCGCAATGTAATTCAATTGGATTATATCATAACTTTGATAATGGCAAGTTTCTAATGAGTACATCGAGTTCCGTGTTCATCATCTATTTTGCAGGTGTTGGGTGTATAAACCAAGTTCCATACTAAAATCTCCAAGGAAACATAAGAAAGAAAGGTTTCTGCGAAGACTGACAGAAGGGAACCGAACCCTAAGGAGGAATAACGAATCGAATCCCTTATAGGCAAAGCTTCTGTAAAGGAAGGAAAAACAAACCGAACCGAATCATGGGAAAAACGAACCGAATTCACCTTGGATGAACTTCCTGTGAAGGGACGAAAATATAGAACCGAACCGAAGCTGGCAAATAATGAACCGATCCCATATTCGAAGAGTTTTCTGTAAAGGCTACAAAAAGATGGAACCGAACCGAACCAGTTACTCGGATCAGTTCTGTTATCGAATTTTTATATTTATCCACTTGTAAAAATAGAGTCCTAGTTAGTTTAAACTCTAGTTTTTCGTAGTTAATAAATAGTAAACTCCTCCCAAACGTAGAAAGGGGAGCTTCTAATTCCGAAAGGAACCTTTGTAATTCATTTACAAGGAGAAGAATAACAAACCCTAGTTATTTTCAAGTTGCAATTCAAGTAGAAGTATTCAATTTATGTTTAAATCTTAGTTCTAGTTGTTTGTTCACTTATAATTTCATCTTTCTTCATCTTCATTACTCAATAAAAATGTTTGCATTCCTTCATATCATGTTGTTTTCAAATTTTCATATGTCCGGCTAGATTTTCAAGGTCGGGATACATGAACCCAACCTGATGTGATAGTTGTATGTACATAAAATTAATCCTCTAAATTTAAAGGTTTGATTATGACCGTATTGCATAGAAATATGATAATTGTAGATCTTTTGATCTCGTTTCCTTCCGAGTAACTGGGATGCTTTAGAGTACAATTCGAGTGTAACTAGTGAAATACCGATTTACTCGTCCTCAGATTAAGTATGATGCGGGCTTGAACCTCATATACGTAATGCTTGGGAGTACTAAATTTTGGGTCTAATTAATCATTTAAATTTACGATTAGTTTTATATTATAAATACACTAGGGTTGGGGGATTGTGTTCCCGTCCTGTTTTTCTCATCATATAGTTTAAAGTTTTAAATAATTTTTCATCCGTATTTTAGGTAATGATCTTTTATAATTTCATAATTGAATCTAGTGTAATCATTCCACAAGCCAAATCATTTTTCTTTCCCCTTAGAGTCAGAGTTAGGATTTCCTTGTCTATCCAACGTCGTTACAATTTCATTGTCCTATTTCTCTGTGGACACGATCCTGACTTACCGGGTTTATTACTAACGCAACAGGCTTGCACTTGAGCCTAAAAGAGAATGCACATTAGAGACACTTTCTGAGTCGCGTCATGTTTTTGTCACCGTTGCCGGGAATTAGGTAAACTTAGGATTAGAGTGAGTCAATCTAAAACTTTGACCAAAAATTTCCAAAATTCAAAAACATATAAAAAAATTCAAAAAGCACAAAAAGATCCATCATCATCTCTCACAAGATGTTAATGTAAAATTCTGAACTCACTCCCACACCCCATAATAATCCAACCCACATTCACGAAAATCCAATTGTTGAGTACGATCCTGATAGCCCTCACACTCCTAACGCTCCACAGTTCTGGGTTCCACCTCCTACACCGTCATACTCAATCTCAAATAACATGCCATTTTCCTTCTTAGGACACACTTCAGAGAGCACTCCTAATATACCAAGTGAGGATACCAAATCTTTGAGAGAGAGAGAGACATGTCATAACACGGTAGTGAAGTTGTCGATGAGGGAGAGGCCGCATATCGCCCTTTCTGAGATGTCTTATATCCCGAGCGCACTGTCACTCTGGGATGCATTTTACTTTCGTACAATGAGGGATAGTTTCACTTCAGAAATGGGATGATCCAGATACTTCCCACTTACAATGGAATGGATTCAGAAAAGCCATATGCCCACAGCTTGGAATTCGAGGAGGCATGCGAGACTTTTAGCGATCAAACTTGCACAAAGATGTGCTCCACCTCAAACTCTTCCCATTCTCGCTAAAGGATAAGGCTAAATCCTATCTATGGTCTTTACCTCTAAACTCGATTTCATCATAGAACGAGCTACAATCCAAATTTCTCAAGAAGTCCTTTCCTCCACATCGAACGGATTCCATAAAGGCTCAAATTTAGACATTCCGATAATTAGAAAATGAGTCATTCGAACAATGCTACGAGTGTTTTAATGAGTTAATTTCCTCGTGTCCCCATCATGGTTTTGATAAAATGCAAATCATATCCTTTATCCACATGGGCTGAACATTAACTCCAAGCAACTTGTTGAAACCATAGGTAGTGGTCCATTTGTCGACTTAGATGCCCACGATGCTGAGCTTCACCTGAGGTATGTCGCCGAGACTACCCAATCCTGGGATGCATCTGATCCTAATGCTTAAAATCAAAATCATTAAGTGACCACCACTCCAGCGGCGTCTGACCTATTTCACGTAGATAAGAATTCTATGACAGACAGTCGATTGGATACACTTGAGAAAGGATTTTGAGACCTATGTGAGGTATTGGGAAGAGGACCAACTGGATCCATACCGAACCCCGTCGAGAAGGTGTGTGTGATTTGTGAGATGGGTCATTCAACTGAGGAATGCTCGACTATACCCGCCTACAAAGTGATGATTTAAAAATAAGTGAGTGGTATAGGAGGATTCAATGGGGATTTTGGTGCACCCCACGGAAATTCTTATAACCCTTCGTTGAAAAACCATCATGGTTTTAGCCATGGGAAACAACATGCTGTGATGAATTCTAATTCACATGTTTCCCCTCCTTCATTACAACACTTTCAACAAGATCTACACATGCAAGGACATGTGCAAGCACCACCACCTTAAGGATCATATATCCCTCCACCGCGGAGAAGTCTCGAGGATATGATAAATCAATTTATCAATAACTAGACTGCAACTAATGCTAGGCATGGGCGCATGATCCACAACATGAATGCGAACATTTCACAGTTGCAATCATCATTGAGTATCCAAGAGAAGGGTAAGTTTTATGCCCAGGGCCAAAGACCTCCCCAAGGTAAAACTAGTGTAAGCTCCACACCCCATGGCCATCGGAAGCAATGTAGCGCAATTACCACTCTACGTAGTGGGAGAGTAGTTGACTTATCACCTCCCCCACACGATGAAACTAAAGACAAGGAGACTTCGCACGGCACGAAAGAGGTCGAAGATGTCCCCTTGAATGAGAGTGATAAAGAAGGAACTAGTGAGCTCGAGGTAGTAAGCAAATCCCCCACTGCTGCCCCATACCCTCAACAGTTGGTCTCGCACTCCAAAGGCACTTCTCGGGACGATGTTTTGGATGTACTTAAGCAAGTAAAGATCAATTTACCTTTTCTCGAGACCATATAGAAAATTATCGTGTACGCTAAGTTCATTAAGGACTTACTCACGGTGAAACGTAAACTAAAGGTAAATAAGAATGTCTTTTTGGCCCAAAATGCCAGTTCAGTTTTATCGAGTGACCTTCCGTTAAAGTATAAAGTTACGGGTGCACCCACCATTTCGTGCATCGTGGGGAAGAACCGAATCGAAAGGGCGCTAATAGATTTAGGAGCGAGTGTTAACATTCTACCCTATTCAATCTATAAAAAACTCGATTTGGGAGCAATCAAGACCACAAATATGACTCTCCAGCTCGCGAATCGCTCTGCAAAGATGCCTCGGGGAATCGTTGAGGATGTGATTGTCCAAATAGACACTTTCTACTTCCCGGTGGACTTTGTCATTTGGGACGAGGAGCCCTCCATTCTCCCAAGCAATCATGTTCCCATTATCCTCGGTCACCCATTCTTAGCTATGGCTAATGCGCTCATCAATACTCGGAGTGGGCGAATGCAATTAACATTTGGGAATATGACCCTCGATACAAATATTTTTAATAATATCAAGAACGAGGGTGACGATGGAGAACCGTGAGAGACGGATCTTTTAGGAGCAGCACATGAGCATGGGAGGACCCACATGCGAGAGCCGATAGGGGTATGCCTTGTTACATCAAGTGAGAGAAAAAATTTAGAGGGCTTAGGGAGAAGTTTGTATGAGTGCTTAGAGGAGAGCGAATGGAAAGACATGATAGATATTTTTCTCCTCGAGTACTACCCACCCACACCACCTAGTAATGTTGAGATGGAGTGAGGAAGGAAGAATGTGGAAACAAAGCAAGAGAGAGATCTAGAGGAGTTGAGCCTAACAGACATTAAGAGAGAATTCAGGCAGGTAGATGAGAGCCTTAACGATGAAGTCCAACCTCTATTGGATTCACGTAGTCATTTAGCAGAGAGCGAGTGGAAAGATAAATCTGATGAGTTTCTTCGCAATGACCATCTACCCATACCATTTGATGGGCCGAAGGCGATAGAGGAGAAAAGTTACATATCGTCCGACTTAGAGCCTAACCCATGCATTCCAAAAATTGAACAAAAATTAGGAGTTCCCTCCGAGTCGGTGCATGCAAGCTATGCTTTGAGTAAGCATCCTAGGGATCCTTTTTCGAGTAGTCACGATGAGTCTCCCGATCTTTTCTTTACTTATGGACAAGGGTCCAACTTATTTCGGTTGTTGGTTTATGACAGGAAGACGGGAGTGACAAGGAGAGCATCGAACCCCGTGAGTGGGGTCGGGTGAGTTCGTGGAGAGATGAGAGGTCATCGCACCCCCGACGCAGATGGGGTGATTGTTGTTGTATTTTTGAGTCACGCATGAGTGTTATATAGTGTCTTGTTGCATTTTAAATATTTGTTTGTTTTATTTTTCCGCACTTTCTATTCGCTTTGAGTTAGATTTTAATCCTTTTTGCTTGAGGACAATGCAAAACTCTAAGTTAGGGGGGGTCACAAGTGCGTATTTCTGAAACTTCACTAATTTTCAAAAATGCCTAGAAATTTCCAAAAAAATCATAAAATTTTGAAAAACCCAAAAATATTTTTTTGTTCAAAATAAATTGGAATTCAAAATTTTCGAAAATATCATTAAAAGTTGGATTGAAGTCTCAAGTTGTAAAATTCAAATACACAAAGCCAAAATTGACCTAAGATGAAAATTGAGCGAAAATTGACGGCTTAACGAATAAATGTGGAGATTAACTAACCCGGTGAGATTCAAGCCTATCACTTTTTGCGAGTTTTTAAATCAATCCAAGTTAATTGTTAACTCAAATTTCTTTTCATCTCCTAAAAAGTCATCGAGGATCTCAATCCTTTCATTTTGATCGGTTATGGAAAATGTGTGTGATATTGCTTTGAGAAACATGTCAAAAGTGATCTCTAAACCTAAAATTCATCTTGAAACGCATATGGTAACGTAATTAGTATTTTGGACAATGAACTAGGCCCTCGTTTGTCACCCAAAAATATTGGCCAGAAAAAGATGCGAAAAATTATCCCTTTGATAATCTAATTGAGCCGAATAAAATTTATCCTTTCGTTTGACAACCCGAAAAAACAAAATAGCCCGGAATTGCAAAAAATAGAAAAAGTCCGAATTTAAGTCCAAAAAGTGAATATAAAGGGGCAAGAAAAAAATAGATATGCTCAACAAAAATAGCAAGAAAAGAAAAGAAGTGAAAAACACAAAAAAATAGAGAAAAGGAAGAAAAAAAATGAGAAAATGAGCAATAGCCCGAAAAAAGCACAAATGGACATCATAAATGACTTTTCCAATTCCAACCTTCCCTACCATTTTCACTTTACCCAATATACCTTAAAACCCGAAAAAGCCCTAACCGAGTCCGAATTGAAAAATTGGTTACCGCGTGGAGAGCTAATACACCAAAATATAATAAAAAGAGATTGAATGCGCGAATAAGAGGCAATGTTCTCGTTTTGAAAAAATGTATTCCGTTGAAGAGATCCTATCACTATAAAATTTTCGACTTTCTACTTGTGTGCGTGACTTTGCATTAAATATATTTACTCTTTATATCACGCATACCAAGAGAATAGCCACAATCCGAGTGATTCGTTTGAGAGAGAATTCCGTGAGAACTTGAAATCAAAATGATTTTTCAGATAAGTAACGTAATGGTCAATTGGTGGAAATCCGTGGTTAAATTTTTGGCTTCGCACACACGCACTATGATTTGAGACTATTGAACATGACTTGATGATGACTAATTTTTGGAAAAGTTTGAATAATACAGTTTTTGCATATTTTGAAGTTTATTTGAGACGAACTTTGTGGGTATATTCTCTACAAACCCTCACGAGACAACACTCATCCTACTTGGGTAACCTAGGGGTTTAAAGGTTTGTTGCATACGCTAAATGTAATCACGTACCCGCGAAAGAGGTATTCTATCTCTTTTTATGAGCTAGACCTTATTGTGATTCTTTTACATTGCTCGGGATGATCAACGTTCTAAGTTAGGGGGGTTTGATTAGGCATAAATTCTTCCCATTATCCCCGTAATTTAAAAGGTTTTATCGTTGCGCGCAATGTAATTTAAGTGGATTATATCATATCTTTGATAATGGCAAGTTTCTAATGAGTACGTCGAGTTTCGTGTGTTCGTAATCTATTTTGCAGGTGTTCGGTGTATAAACTAAGTTCCATACCAAAGCTCCAAGGAAAAACAAGAAAGTAAGGTTTCTGCGAAGATTGACAGAAGGGAACCGAACCCTAGAGAGGAATAACGAACCGAATCCCTCATGAGCAAAGCTTCTGTAAAGGAAGGAAAAACGAATCGAAACGAACCGAATCAGGGGAAAAATGAATCGAATCCACCTTGGATGAACTTCCTGTGAAGAGAAGAAAAGATGGAACCGAATCGATGCTGGCAAATAACGAATCGATCCCATGTTCCAAGAGTTTTCCGTAAAGGCTACAAAAAGATGGAACCGGATCGAACTAGTTACCCAGATAGGTTCTGTTATCGAATTTTCGTATTTATCCACTTGTAAAAATAGAGTCCTTGTTGGTTCAAACTCTGGTTTTTTGTAGTTAATAAATAGTAAACTCCACCCAAACGTATAAAGGGGAGATTCTAATTCCTGAAGGAAGCTTTGTAATTCATTTAGAAGGAGAAGAACAACAAACCCTAGCTATTTTCAACTTGTAATTCAAGTACAAGTATTCCAATTTCGGTTTCAATCTTAGTTCTAGTTGTTTGTTCACTTATAATTTCATCTTTCTTCATCTCCATTACTCAATTAAAATGTTTGCATTCCTTCATATCATGTTGTTTTCAAATTTTCATATGTCCGGCTAGATTTTCAAAGCTGGGATGCATTAACCCAACTTGATGTGATAGTTGTATGTATATAAAATTAATCCTCTAAATTTAAAGATTTGATTATGACCGTATTGCATAGAAATACGACAATTGTAGATCTTTAGATATCGTTTGCTTCCGAGTAATCGGGATGCTTTAAAGTACAATTCGAGTGTAACTAGTGAAATACCAATTTACTCGTCCTGAGATTAAGTATGATGTGGTCTTGAACCTCATATACGTAATGCTTGGGAGTACTAAATTTTGGGTCTAATTAATCATTTAAATTTGCGATTAGTTTTATATCATCAATACACTAGGGTTGGGGGATTGTGTTCCCGTCTTTTTTTTCTCATCATAGAGTTCAAAGTTTTATATCTGTTTTCATCCGTATTTTAGGTAATTATCTTTCATAATTTCATAATTGCATCTAGTGTAATCATCCCACAAACCAAATCATTTTTCTTTACCCTTAGAGTCAGAGTTAGGATTTCCTTGTCTATCCAACATCGTTACAATTTCATTGTCCTATTTCCCTGTGGATACGACCCCAACTTATTGGGTTTATTACTAACATGATAGGCTTGCCTAGAAGAGAACTCACATTAGAGACACTTGTGTAGAGGGGATTGAAGGTAATCCTGAGATTAGGGATAATCCATGCTTTGGCAAATAGTGTTTGGGATCCAGACAGCGTGGCAGAATGGCGTGGAAATTCATTCTTTAGCTTGTTGATTACTTAGTCATATTTTATCCTTATTTATATTGGCTATGAGTTATAATGATTGTAATGATGTAACAAGAATAATGAATTTGTGTGAGGTCGAACGGTACTCGCGAGAGACCAGGCTTGGCAGGGCCTGGGAGAGCTTTCATGCTCTATCGAACGACCTCACTGCGAGAACTTTTAGATGGACCTGGTTTGGAGGATTGAGAAGTGAGGAACCGTTGGGGTTTGTCCTGACCATCTTAGATACACCTGGTAAAAACACCGAAGGACCCTGACCGTGGAACCTCGAGCGGAGTAGCTTGGAGTTCCATCGAGCGTTGAATTGAGAACCAAACAATCCGCTACTTAATGTCACATCTACTGTAGGTGATGTCACTAGACATCTAAACAATGTCAGACATGAACTTGAGTAAACCGCCGTGATATTTGGGGTTGTCAGGCAGTTGGTGAGCCACCTCTGCGACAACAACCCCCTGGCACACAGTGGTTAGGCAAAAGATATGTCTTGGAATTTAATGTTAATGACGTGGAGACAACTAGTGCATCAGGCATTTAATGTTGTAACATAAAGTATAAGGGATGTCTTTCATAATCTTTAATGACTGAGTTGCCTCGGGGGTGGTGTGGGGGGCTATTTAAGGACCCCAACCACCTTTGAGGAAGAGGATCCTTTGAGGATTGAGGAGTTATTGCTAGAGAGAATACACATCAAAGAGAGAGAGTTATTGCAAAACCAGAGAGTTTACTCACTCACCATTGTTATTTATTATGAATCTTTTAATACTTGACAGAGATTCTTGAGGGTGTTTGGTGTGTTTCTACCTGCCGAAAGAGGTGTATCTAGGGTGTTTACTCCTCTCTCCCTCTACCTAAGTTACTTTTAAAGTTCATTACTATTTCCTGAGTTATACATGAGAGTTTTGAGAGTTTAAACTGAGTTTATCTTCATTGGGTTTGTGTCTGTGTGTCCTATCATTAATCCAAAGCCTTGGCCAAATTAGTTTATCATCATCTTACTCAAATAGGGGTTACGCCTCCATATATAATCTATAGTACCCTCTTACATTTGGCGACTCCGCTGGGGAGGCATTCTTCTAAGTATGGAGTATGGTGAAAGATAATGCTAATCGAAGGCTCAACTTTGATGACATCCATCATAATGAAGAACAAGCTGCGAGAGAACTGGAGGCTCTAAGGGATGGAGCTCCTCGAGTGGAGGTACCACTGGTTTCGATGACATCAGACATTCCAGGGGTGACACAAGATTCCACGAGTGCGGGGTTAGGACCCACTCAGGTCGCGCTCCTCATGAGTAAGTTTTATGAGTTTTTTCAGACTCCAGTAGATTCAACTATGATGGGAGGATTGGAGGCCAATGCCTTCGTAACACCAGGGGTAGCTCCAACGGCCCCGCCAGACGCGGGCATAGCGGGAACAATCCCAGCGAGCGTACCCTCTATTGTGAATCAAGCATGGGGAACATCAGGAGCATCGGCGATCGTAACCGTGGCACCTGCTTTAGCTGCAATGGGTGCCCAGCCCGTGGTACCATTAGTTGTTGCCCCAGTAGCATCACCCATGGAGGAAATGAGAAAAAAGATGCAAAAGGAGATACTGAAGTTCATGTAGGATTCCTCGCAATCTACTGGCGAGGGGGCTTCAGTTTTTTATGACATTCGAACGCCATACCCCCAGGAATACAACGATGAGTCCTATCCGAAGGACTATGTTCCTCCTATTTTTGAAAAATACACGGCACAAGGTGGGAACCCGAAGGAGCATATTAAGTGCTTTGTTGAACATTTGGGGGCACATTTTAACAATAAAAGTTTTAGGTTGAGGGAGTTTTATAAATCCTTGACCGATAAGGCGTATACCTGGTATTCTCATTTGGCTCCTAACAGCATTTCTACATGGGAAGAGATGCACGTGTTATTTCTCCAAAAATTCTTTCTGGCAGAAGATGAGTTTACTTTGACCCAGCTGGGTAGGGAGAAGCAACGACCTGGGGAAGAAGCGGTGGCGTATATTCGAAGATTCAGAGAAAGATCCCTCGACATGAGGGAGAAGGCCAAAGAATCTAAGCTACTGCAGATCTGCGCTGAGGGGCTGCTTCCTGAGTACATCTTCCATCTTATTAATGAGATGCGTGCTGGGACTTTTGCGGCATTCTTGAAAGCAGCGAGTAATATCTCTTCGGTGGTACGACCCAATTCGGTGGTGGTGCCCATGATGTTTAGGCAGCCAATACAACCTATGGGGGGAAGGTCTCAGCCCCCATGGGTAGGGTACATCGAGGGGGGAGATAGGGGCAAAGCACCGAAGAAGGACAATAAGAGGAAGTTCGAAAGAGATAGGGAAGACCCACCACCATTTCCCTGTATAGTAGAAGAGGATGTCAGCTATTACAATGAGATTGTCGAAGGGGGAATGATCTATGAGCCAAAGGACGTTCCCGCGGGGGAGCCCGATGCAGCAACAAAGGCGGATCCAAAGTACTGCCAGGTTCATCGGAGGATCCAGCATCCCACAGCGAGCTGATTTACGTTGAGAAGAATTATCGATAAGTACATAAAGGCATGGAAATTAAAAATCCCTCCCCATAATGTCAACAACAACCCCTTGCCAACACATGGGGCCAATCTTGTGGTGGCCTATGATGAAGAGGCCGGGAGAGGGGAAAGAGAGTCGAAAGCAAGGCAAGAAGAGTACGAAGAGGCTCTAAAAGACTGTACGAGGGGAATGGCTAATGTTTTGTTGGACTATGACGAATCAAGTGCCAAAGATGCAGAAGAGGTGTACAGTATTGAAGGTAAGGAAATAGATCAAGCTCTGGAATACTGCGCAGTTTCGAAGTCCCCGAAGTTCACTTGGTTCTTCGACCACGTGGGGGTACCGAAGGAGATCAGGCTGAAGATAACCCAGGCAATACTTGATACTGTGAGGAAGAATGCAGTCCCTTCGCTGAGATGGAAGGGACCCATGACCAGGTTAGTGAAGAGGTTTCTGTCAGAAGTAACCTTTAGCGATGTAGATAGATCCATAAGGTTCCCTCATAACAGGACATTATATGTGACTGCCAGTGTCAACGGAGTTAGCTTCGCAAAGACTCTCATGGATGGAGGAGCTTCCATCAATATAATGCCGATCAACTCCTTTCACGCGGCCAATATTCCAGAAGAGAGGTTGGTTTCCATGCCTTTGGTAATTTCGGGGTATGATAACCAATCTTCTAAATCCATTGGGTACGTTAACGTGGGTATTATGATGTGAAATTTGAGTTCCCATATAAAGTTCCATGTGATAGAGAGTGCAACTTCCTATCACCTGCTGATAGGAAGGGTGTGGATGCACAACAAAGGGTTAGTTACTTCTACGTACCACCAATGCGCTAAGGTGAATATCAAGGGAACGAAGGTAACCATCAAGGCTACAAAGAGGCCCTTCGCTATCGAGGAGGCACACTTGGTGGACGCGGCATTGGAAGAAGATGTCCGGGTCCTAATGAGGAGGATGGAGGGAGCCTGGGTTCCCTCTATCAGAGAAAGGATGGGGCTCGTGAATGAGCAAAGTAAAGAGGTTATGAGTAGCACGAAGGTAATAGCCGAAGAGGCTCACCAGGTGGTCCCTCGACCCCAAAGCATCTCGAAGCAGCTTAGGGAAAGGATGAAGCCCAGAGTGGATCCGATAGAGCATGAGGTCCAACGACAAAGTGTACTGAGCCGGTTCTAAAAAAAGGGTGACCGAGGCTTCTAGGGAGAAGAAGAGAAAGGCAATCATCGCTATTAGCATACAATGCAAGAAGGTCATTAACGAAGAGGGAAAGGTGGTGTATCGATTATAACGGTGTGACCGAGTAAGTTGATTATAAGGTTGACCCGATATATGAGTGATTTCTGGTAGATCAATTGGGACAATGTATGGTGATAGACAATTCCAACATATAAGAATTTATGGAGGAAGTCATTGAGGAACTAGATTACATGGAAGATCAACCAAAGCCCCAGGGACAAGAGTTGGAGCAGTTGAACCTGACAAAAGAAGGAGAAGATCCAAAGCCCGTCTTCATCTCAAAGGATATCGGTAAGGAGAAATGAGAGGCCTTGGTCGAGTTGATTCTAGAATTCATAGATGTTTTTGCATGGAAATACACAGAGATGGAGGGGTTGGATGAGGAAGTAAGATGTCACAAGTTAAACGTGATGCGTTCAGTCGTTCCAGTAAAACAGGCAACGAGAACGTACAAGCCTGAGCTGGATTTGAAGATCAAGGAAGAGGTTCAATGCTTGCTAGTGGCAGGGTTTATCAAACTGATACAACACTCGATCTGGCTGTCCAACATTGTCCCAGTAGGAAAGAAGGATAAAAACCAAATAAGGATCTATGTGGAGTTTAGATATTTAAACCAAGCTTGCCCCAAAGATGATTTCCCTCTACCCTCCATTGGTAGCCTGATAGATGCAACGGCGGGTCACGAGATGTATAGCTTTATGGATGGGTATGTAGGTTACAACCAGATCAAGATGGACCCCTCGAATGCAGAAAAGACAGCATTCAGAACCTCGTTGGGTAACTTCATGTATAAGGTGATGCCGTTTGGGCTCAAGAATGCTGGGGAGACCTACCAGAGAACAATGATGGCCATTTTCCACGACTTCTTCCACAAGTTTGTGGAATTCTATGTGGATGACCTAGTCAGCAAGTCGAGGAAGGAGGAGTCTCATTTGAATAATTTGAGGAAGGTGTTTTCCCTTTGCAGGAAGTTTAAGTTAAAAATAAATCCGCTGAAGTGCGTCTTTGGTGTGACAAGTGGGAAATTCCTAGGATTTGTGGTTGATCGACAAGGGGTATAGATGGACCAGGACAAACAGCGGGTAATCTTCGAAATGTCGTGTCTGAGAACGACAAAGGAGCTGAAGAGTTTCCTCGATAAAGTCTCATACCTTAGTATATTCGTGGCTGGGTTAGCCGAGATAACACACCCACTAATGCATCTGCTACAAAAGAACACGAAGTTTAAATGGGAGGCAATTCATCAAGAGTCTTTTGACAGACTGAAGAATTTTCTCATCTCACCGCGGACCATGGTCCCACCAAGGGCAGGAATACCGTTACAATTGTACCTCACATCCACCACAAGGTCTGTTGGAGCTTTGCTGGCACAAGAAATTGACGGGAAAGAATGACCAGTTTACTACCTCAGTAGAATCATACATGGGCCATAGATTAGATATAGAAGCCAAGAAATGCATTGTTTAGCCTTAGTCTTTGTAGCATAAAAACTTAGGCATTACATGATATCTTTTGCAATTCATATTGTAACTAGATGCGATCCTATTAAGTATTTGTTGGCAAGAACTATATTGATTGGCAGAGCATCTAGGTGGTTCCCCATCCTCTCCGAATACGACTTAAAGTGTCTGGTCCCTCGCACACTCAAGAGCCAGGCGTATGATGATCTGTTGGCCATTTTCCCTTTGGGAACCTTCGAGATGCCCAAAGAAGATATTCCAGGAGACGATTTGCAGGCCAACCATCTAGATGTAATGGATGATGAATGGACGATGCAGTTCAATGTGTCATTGGAAGAAAAAAACGGAGGGTCGGGGGTCATCATTTCGAACGGAATGGAAGATATTTCCCTTTCCTACAAGTTAGATTTCCCTTGCTCTAATAATGAGTCCAAATATAAAGCACCGGTGTTGGGTTTGCTAGAAGATCTTCGAATAGGGATCCATTCACTCTGCATCAAGGGGGAGTCAAACTTGGTGGTTCAGCAAGTAAACGGGGAGTACGCGTTGAAACACATGGGTTTGGCACCCTATAGAACAATCATCGAGATACTTCTTTGTCAGTTCCACTAAACCAAAGTCAAGAGGCAGCCCAGAACGATGAACCGTCACCCAGAAGCCTATGCCACCATTGCCCATAAGATGATCACGAGGAGTGATACAACTACTATCGTGATTTAACGAAGAATAGCTCCTTCGATGGTACAGTCAATTCTACCGATGGAAGAGGATACAGAATGGAGGGGAGAGATTAAGAGGCAACTGGAGTCTAGGGAAAGAATGATGGGGCTCAGAGACTTGGCCCAGTATTTTATAAACCATGGAAACCTTTACTTTAATAACGCAGGAGGATGTATGTCAAGGAGCATCGGCCCAGACGAAGCAGGGTAGAGGTTGAAGAAAATGCACGGAGAACACTAAGAAACAACTGAGATCCCCCTTTATAGAAGAATTCAAAGGGAAGGGTATTTCTGGCCTAACATGAAAAAGGATGCAACCGAGCTACAATGGAATTGTGATAAATGCCAGTTGTTCTTTGAGGCAGCAAAATGCTATTTCATGGAGACTCAGCCTGACTGGAGATAACCCTATATTGAATTCATTAAAGGGGAGTCATCCCAATAGAGATAATTAATGTGATGGGACTCCGGCGAAGGGCCCTGAGGTTCTACATTCAAGAGGGGCAACTTTATTCAAGGGGATACTTCAATAGGCCGTTGCGTTTCATCACGAAGGAAGAAGCGATCGAGGTTCTCAAACAGGCGCATGATCTAGCTCATATAGGAGGGGCCAAGTTGTATGACTAATTCATGACTTTGGGGTATTATTGGCCAACGATGGAGAAAGTGCAAATCTTCCCAGCTTAATGGAAATTTTATCCATGCCCTGTCGGTGGACTTTCACTCCCTAGAAACGCCTTACCCTTTTCACACATGGGCGTTCGACCTAGTGGGAGTAATACACACTTCGTCGAGGGGGAAGATATGGATACTAGTTGCAATGGAGTGTTTCACAAAATGGTCCGAGGCGATAGCATTCAGAAGGGCAACGGCTGGGGCAGTGAGTAACTTCATCAGATAACACATCATTTACCGTTTTAGGATCCCAAAGGTTATTCTGTCGGTTAACGGGATTCCCTTCATTAATTCAGAAGTAACAATGCTCACAGACAAGTACTCCATTATCCATCATACTTCAACGGTGGCATACCCAAAGGGAAACGGTTAAGCCGAAGTGACTAATAAAATATTGGCTAATATTCTGGCTAAGGTAATTGAGGACTTCCCAGGATCGTGGGACGATGAGATACTAGCTGTGTTATGGGCCTATCGAACGACCAAGAGGAAACCCACATGGTACACTCCATTCTCGCTTATTTATGGGGAGGAGGCAATCCTTCTAGTAGAGTTAGAAGTTCCCTCTACTCGATACGCCTTATGAAGCCCCTCAGAATAGACACATGCAGTTGGAAGCATTAGATGAATATAGAGATAATGCAATGCAACACTTTAAAATGTATACGAAACATCTCTCCAGGGCATATGATAACTTGGTAAGACCTAGGAAGTTTGTGGAAGGAGACCTCATTTTGAAAGCAGCAGTAAAACACATTAGAGGGTTGCCTCTACCAAAGTTTGCAGCCAATTGGGAGGGACCTTTTGTTATAAAAGAAGCTCATGACTCGGGTTATCGCTTAATTTCTAAGATGGAGGAGGACAAACCACTCAAAATCAACAATATATGGTTAAAGGTTTGCCATGTGTAAGCAATTATGTTTGGGCCAATGATGTGTCTAGCTAATTATGAATATACAAGTTTTTTTTATGATGAGTATAAAAGTTCTTTTTTATTTTAACTCAAGCAGAGATGAAAGAATTGCAGAACTTCACACTTCACAGTCTATGTAAACAATTGTAACACAAAGAAATGGCATGAGAAAATTGATATCTTTCTTCATTCATAAACTTTGGGGGATTACAAAATTGGGAGCTATTGCCCAAGAATTACATGAGAAGAAGAACAAAAGAAAAATGTATACAAAATCTCATGAACCTAGTAGAAATCATAGGTCTGGGGAAGAGAAAAAGTCTCCAGGGAGGCTCGAAGAAGTTGTCTGAAAAGACCGTTGGGCATTCATAGAAACCTCCAGTCTCATTTGCGCTTGTGTGCGCTGGATGAGGAGTTTCTCTCATTTTAACTTTGTCGCGCATAGAGCTTACTCGAGGTCCCCCACCTCTTTAACAATGGTTTCCAGAAGAGGTGCTAGCTCAGCCAGCTTAGCTTCCTCATCCCGTTGGTCCTCCTGATGTTTTCGCAGCAGTTCCCTCTGGCTGACCAGTTGCTGGCTCTTCAAAGTCATCAAGTGCATTATAAGCCAGTCAAATCGGAAGCCATCACGACCCAGCTCCCTTAGATAGCCCAAAAATTAGTTAAGGAGGGGTCTGGTAATGTCTGTAGTAGGAGTACTAGCAATTTCAGCAATAACTTTAGCCATGCCTTGAAGCCTATGGCTCATAATTGGGATATTTGAACGCAGGCAGTCCACCGTGAAAGTCTCATGATGGTAACTCACATATTGCTCAATGACCAAACGATGGTTGGTAGGCATTTGGGGCGAACGTTGGAGTACCATCAGGAAGAAGGCGGGAGGAGCCAAGTTGGGAAGAGGAAGCTGACACCCAGATTCACTCTCCGCAGCAGCACCTGTCATGGAACCTTGATCATCATGGATCGGTTCCTGGAAAGAGATGGGTTTACGTTGTGGAGAGACAACGGGCGAAGGAGCTGGTGGAGAGCCTGTGACACCCCGCCTAATTAAATACCGGGCGATCACTCCTTTATTAAATTAAATCAAGGTAAACAGTTGGTTCATTCTCAGCATCACTGTCGATAAAAATAACTTTTCCAATTTAACACCCTAAATAATTAAGCTAAGTGTCAAAACATTTTCCATACAAAACTTTCCAAATTTTAATTAAAGAAAAAGATTTATTTTAATTTAAAACAACATTTCTACAATAAAGAATCACACCACAATAAACCAAATAACATAATACATTCGTCAATCGAATGTCAACAAATGGAACTAAAACCACAAATCCATCCTGAATAAATCCCATAGGACAATACTGGAAATAAAAGAAATACAAAATCCCAACAACAAATGAAATGATGAAAAGGGCGACACGTGCCCAATAAGTGAGAATAATAGGAGTGGAGTCAATAACAGAAGCCGTCTACTCAAGTGACCTGCAACTCCCACCTAAGCTGCAACTCATCCTTCTTAAGGGATCCTAAGCAAGACGCCCCTGTGGCTGGGCACCTGAAAATATACATATATATATATACAAGAGAGAGAGAGAGGAAAAGAAACGGGCCAGAGCCCGAAAGTGTGTTTGATTTTAAAATACGTTAAGCAAGTATTTAAATTGATACAGGCCAATGCAAATCATATTAGTTCGACACTCTCTTGAGAAATTCTCACCTCTCTTCTAATGTGCACGCCTATCGTACTAACCTTCCCAAATAATTTAACAGTTGGTTCATTCTCAGCATCACTGTCGATAAAAATAACTTTTCCAATTTAACACCCTAAATAATTAAGCTAAGTGTCAAAACATTTTCCATACAAAACTTTCCAAATTTTAATTAAAGAAAAAGATTTATTTTAATTTAAAACAACATTTCTACAATAAAGAATCACACCACAATAAACCAAATAACATAATAAATTCGTCAATCGAATGTCAACAAATGGAACTAAAACCACAAATCCATCCTGAATAAATCCCATAGGACAATACTGGATATAAAAGAAATACAAAATCCCAACAACAAATGAAATGATGAAAAGGGCGACACGTGCCCAATAAGTGAGAATAATAGGAGTGGAGTCAATAACAGAAGCCGTCTACTCAAGTGACCTGCAACTCCCACCTAAGCTGCAGCTCGTCCTTATCAAGGGATCCTAAGCAAGACGCCCCTGTGGCTGGGCACCTGAAAATATACATATATATATACAAGAGAGAGAGAGAGGAAAAGAAACGGGTCAGAGCCCGAAAGTGTGTTTGATTTTAAAATACGTTAAGCAAGTATTTAAATTGATACATGCCAATGCAAATCATATTAGTTCGACACTCTCTTGAGAAATTCTCACCTCTCTTCTAATGTGCACGCCTATCGTACTAACCTTCCCAAATAATTTAGTTTATCTTAACTTACTCATAAGTTTTCAAAACCGAACGATGACAATGTTTTAAAAAAAGTTACTTTCAATATGTAGCACTCCTCTCGTTTTAGCTTCATTAAATTATAAAGTTTCCCAGTGTCTTCTCATACTTTCACAAAACAAGTATTTATTATTGCGTCAACAACTATGTCCTACTTATCAAATCACAGTAGGCAGTTTAAAGTTTATAACCTCATATATATATTAACTACTCGTATAATATATATATATAACAGCACCCCAACTAAACTATGGTGCGGGCATACTCTGCTATCCAATCCCCGTATCGCTCACACAAAGGGAAATACAAGTTCGGAATCACTCTCGAACTGTATTAACATATACAAAACAGCGTTGAGGCGAAGCATAGATTCCAAGTCCCAGAGGTCAGTACATACCCACACGTCTCTTAGGACCGTCCGACTATCAATCTGATAGCCCGTACCTAGGATCTCTATCTTCTAGGGTACGAATCAATATCCCCGATAAAGCAACACAGGATAAGATCGTTCCAGCGCGGTAACCTCAGGGATAGCAAGTAGCGTGGGTACGTTTTTCACATGTATATAATATATGTACACACAATCATATAAATATACTCATTTCATCATATTAATATAGATTCCTCTCGTTACCCATAGTCACAACATTTATTCTTAATTTCCCATTATTATGATTATGTATAAGGTTTCGTCTCTAACCTTAACTCGAAGGGTTTTCTCACTAGTTACGTGACACTCGTGGATTCTATCCATCCAAGTAGCAAAATCAGTAGGTAGACGTCTATTCATTATCGTAAGTATTTGTCGTAATCTCTCACTTGAAATACGTAGTTTCCTTGTTCTTTAAATAATTGTCCCTAAAACATAATTATCGTCTCATAATAAAGTTCTCAACACATAATCATATGTCCTACCGGTCTCTCCTATATCCCAAAACATTTTATTCATAAAGCCCAAAATTATTTCACGATGAATTATGTTCAACTAATTAAACAAGGGGAAATAAGAGTCTGCCAGGAAGGGTCGATCGATCGAGGTCTGGGGCTCGATCGATCGAACCTTCGATCGATCGAAGCTCTAGGCTCGATCGATCGATCAAGCAGATCTGCGAAATCCTGCAGAAGTGCAGTTACGGGTTTTACCAAAATTCTTCACCCAAATCAATATTTTCCAACACTAATCGTCCCAAAACTCCTACTACAAACATAATAACATATTTCCAGATGTTTTTAACGTTAAGCATGCGTATATCCATCATTAAACATGGTTAAACAACCCAAAATCTCATCTAAACATCAAGAACCCTAATGTTTTCTTAACTTTTGTTCTAATCAGTTTTCTCCAGAATTTCCTTCTAACATATCATCAAAAATTCGTGGGTTAATCATCTACTTCACATAATATTTCCAGAATATGGTTATAAGGTTTTCTACATGCAAATCCCTATCAAAAATTGGGGTTTTCTTCCATAGATTACACTCCTAATCATTCCTAAACTAATATGAATATTGCACCAACAAAAATACGCAAGTTAAACACTTGCCTGGGATTTCAGAGGTCTGGTTTCCTGCTGATATTGGTGTAGTTGCGTTCTCCTCCTCGCGATCTACGCGTTGGTGGTGACGGTGGTGCAAATGGTGGTGTTTTTGGCCTTGAATCACCTTAAGAGCTCTCTCCTCTCTACTCCAATGGCCGTTCTAGGGTTCTGAATGTTCTAACCCTAAAAGGCTGACTTAAATGGCTGCTAAGGATGGCTGAAATTCGTGGGTTTAATTACCCTATTTTGTAAAATGACCAAAATGCCCTCCCGGGTCACTAATTAAGCCTAAAAACATCCCGAGACCCAAACTAAACCCCCGGGTACACTTTTCTGACTATCTCGACCTTCCGGGTGCGTTGGCGCACTCAAAACGACCATACGAACAACTTATAAAATATTCACTTTTATTTAACAAAATAAGTCCCGACGTGACACGGGCACGTCCTTACTTAAATTTCCGAAGTAGTCATTTAATTCACTTATGACATTTAATATAATCAATATAATATATTACTATGCTCATCCAGTAATATGCAACAAATAACAAATTTCCAATAATTACTAACTCTCGTCACGCTAGTAAATATTTAAAGCAACATTCCGGATTAAAATTAAATTAATTTATCTCAATTAAATTTAATAAATCCCATAATTTAAAAGCTATAAAAATACGGGGTATTACATACTTCCCCCCTAATAACTGAATTTCGTCCCGAAATTCGGAAAATAAGGCCTATCAGGTAGCACAATTCTGGATATCCTTTTCCGTACACAAACTAACTACACATTACGGCGCTCAATCACTATAGCCCTTTCCTCACAGTAACATTGTTTTGCATTCTCTTTTGAGACTCTTCACATTGTGCTCCCAACCGACAACATTCGCATAGGTCACGCCTGTATGTTATACATTTCATTATCTCACTATCATTAGGAGGACGCACCTCACTACATGACAAATACTCGGATTTATTCATATACAAAACTCCCATTCTGAGAAAATATTACGAACATTTGATCACTCTTGCTCGTCTAAAACAGTCGTGGAATTCTACCATAGTTATCGGATATTTTCTCGACTTATCCAAAAATTCTGATTATCTACTCTCCTCTAAACATACGGAAGGATAATAGTCGAGGTTCTTCCATAACAAAACCTTAATAAGTACCTCATATGCGAAAAATAGGTACGAGTTCTTCTACAGAGCATTCTTGAAATCATCGTACCAAGATTCCAAAATCTCCTTCACGTGGCTCCACTAATCTTTGATCACCATGCGCTTATTCCCTGGCTAAGGGTGATACATCCTACTTGAAACGAAATTTTATCTCCGCTGGTTCCTGAAATCCCATATCAAAGGTGAGATTCACCAATCTCATCCTGATTCAGAAATTTATACTGCGCCGGACCATGCACTGGCGCGATCCTTCCTTCAAAGGAAGTCTGGGGCATACTAGTTAATATTGTAAGCCAATCCAAAGGAATATCAATCACTTCCCTCTCGGCGACTTAATTCGCAAGTTCGGGATAAACCCTTGATCTTGTTTTGAGGATGGAAACTCATCCAAGAACTTTACTGACTTTACCAACCTCTTCCAATTTTCAGGAATTTTCTATAACCACAAAATTCTTTGGTTGATTCTCCTCTTTCAATCAAACCTTACCTATGGGTAGTGCATGTAGAGACTACTCACTACGTCTCGCTAAACATCGATTCTTCCCCTGAAATGTCTCCCGTTAAATGACACGTAATACTCCCCTTCCTTCCTTGTAGTATGCCGAAAGTTCCACCCGTGCTCTTCTCTCCACGAAGCGCACTTATGGATCTCTTACACCATACCACATCATCACTCTTTGTATATGCAAGTCGCTCTTATTCTTGTTTACTAACAACTCTGCTCCGAGTTTTATTCATAACAATTAAATTCTATTTTATTCAAGGAGTACCAATTCTTGAATGGCTTCCTACAGCCTTCCAATCAAGTCAGGGCGTGCTGTTCTAATTGCACACTTATGTATGGATTATCGCCCCTCATGTGACGTTTAATCCACTCTATCACTTTCACTTCGTTATACTAGTCCTACAAACATATATTTCACATGTCTATCACCACATCCCTTCGACTTGGACTATTTTAATTGCAGCTAACCTAGATGCCCACATTTTTGCAACACCGCAACCGCCCTGGGAGAGTGAACATCGGCTACTCTTATGTAGGATTAACTAAATTCAAAGGGATAGAAGGAATGGGGCATTCAAATTCCATGACAATAAAAGAGGAATAAATCACTAACGCTCTATTCATAAAAATGATTACCGGTTATCTCTTTTGTATAGTATGAAGTTCTTTCCAGATAATCCATGCTACAAATCATTCCAACTCTTTATTCACCTTGTGTTCTGTACGCGGTTATGACATTTGGGTACTCTCACTCACCCTGGAAATCAAAATTCTTAAATTCTCCTACCACAAAATTCAATAATTTCATACCACAAAAATCCGGCTCCAATGACCTTAAAACAAAATCAACTCCCAACTTATATACATAATTACTTGATCCTATTTCGACCAGGGTACTGAACTCATGGAATAGTGACCAAACGTCTCTCTATTTCCAACCTTACGCTAAGTTTCATGCGTGGGATGTCTCGCAAAGCGAAATCCAAACAGGGAACCCCCCCGATACACTACTACCCAGCATTGTCGGTTATCGAAATCCGTTAGGTCCTCCGTCCATAATATATACCCTTTTATTCCGTCCCTTGACAGAAAAGTTATAATTTCTCCCGTAATTATGCTTAACAAAGAACGTTTCACCAATTTCATCATCGTCCCGTATTGGTTGGTAATTGGATTTTACAAACCTTGAATACATACTCTCGGAATTCTCGAAATTCCTTTCCCTAATAATAGGGGTATAAATATTAACTCTCACATCCCTAACGGATGAATATAACGATGCATTTTTCTTATCACTAGGTCCGGAGTGCTAAACAGAATACTGAGTCAAATCGTTTCGCTCAATGGTCCATCCCTATACATACGGTATTATACTTGACAAAGTCGTTGGCATCGAATATTTCGAGCCCACTATATCCTCCGAAGTCTCTTGGATAGATATTATAAGTGCAAGTCCGACCTTCTTACAGGTAAAGCCTTGCCAAAACAAACATAAAACATGTTGCACCAATGCAACTACTCTGATAGTTTTGCAATAAATGCCCACTATCATACTACCCATTTCTATAACATTTTAACAAAGATAATATCATACTCGTGTATCGCATCACTACAACGAGCAACCCCAATCAGGTACAAAACTTGTTTAATATATTCATCCATCCTCCGCGGATAGCACTAAAGAAGAATTCCGCTACACTAGGGGAAAATTATTCACATAATGGTAACATTTATAATTATATGCATTAACTCGTCTCACATGCTAATATAGCAATGAAAAAAATATGGTGACTCGCTCGTGTCACATAAACACGCCGCATCCTCTAAGGATACAACCTATTCTTCCATCTTGGCAATCGTATTGACTGCACAAATGGTTTCGGACGTAACACGTCTGTCTAAACCAAAACAAAATTATTTTAATCGTTGCCTTTTACTAGGCACCATATTCTTGTCCCTTTTCTCATTTTGGAACATATTATCATGAGCGATCTCACTCCGCACAAAATACCTCAACGCATAATCCACTTACCACCTGTCCTACTAACCAGGTTAGGATTGTCCTTCTCTCGGACTTTAGTAGACTCGATTTCCTGTTAGCCATCCCGGTTGTTCCCTTAGCCTTTTTAGGCTATAAAGATCATGTTACTATCTATAATAGTACTTACTGAATTTACCATCACTTGGTAAGAATTTAACTATTTGAAGCACTTAAATGATTTTCCGGATGTGTATCCACATCTTTTTGTGGTGCTATACCACCACCGTTGTATTCACGTTTATTCTCGACTAAATTCTTCGATTCCTTTAACTTCCCCCACAAAGAAGCGTCATCATCTATATTGACCAAATATGACATTGTCAACCTCCGAATCGGTCGCCCATCATAATTTCCTCCTCGAGTATTATCAATTTATTATTACTAGTTGACCTCCCACTTGGAGTCGTTTCCCCCACTTGTATATACATCTCCTGATTACAAAATTTGCTAACGGTTAAGATTCATATTCATGGATGGACCCTTGACATGCCCTTCCTCGATGAGTTCAGAACCACATTTGCTTCTTATCCTGAACAGTTGAGGAAGGAACATACGGTCAAAATTGTACCTAAGGTTCTCCCATAGGCATAGCATTCCACTTCCAAAATTGGTGGTTGAATACAACCATTATAATTTCGTCCCGAAAGCCAAGGAAATTTTCTTTAAATTTTCTCTTTCAGTTTGCCACGCTCCGTCTTATATTTAAGTCTTTGGATACTTTACCTCCTTTGGTAAACACATCCAATTTTTCGTGTTCTAAAATTTTCCACTGACAGTCTCTACATGTTTTTGTAACACGTTGGGTAAGATTACCTTCGCACCTCATTTGGCTATAACAGCATTTGAAAACTCATTGCTTCACCTTAGTCGCCTTTCTAATCGTGGCTTCTCGTGCCATAATGGAGGTGACCCCGACTACGGTCATCATCCTCGGATATATTTCATAATTCTCAATTGAGCCCTGCCTCCTGATGTACGCTTAACGGTCCTCTTCTGACATCCGTCATCGCTCGGCACACGCACACATCCGAACGAAATTAGAATTCACTAGTGTATACACATTACAGTAGGAGAAGGAAATCTCGTCAAAGGAATCGACAATCCTAAACATAGGGCTCTATAACAAACAAAGCAACGCTAGAAGCATAATAAGTCGTACAGATCCTAAGGACACTAGAACCTGATGCTCTGATACCACCTGTGACACCCCGCCTAATTAAATACCGGGCGATCACTCCTTTATTAAATTAAATCAAGGTAAACAGTTGGTTCATTCTCAGCATCACTGTCGATAAAAATAACTTTTCCAATTTAACACCCTAAATAATTAAGCTAAGTGTCAAAACATTTTCCATACAAAACTTTCCAAATTTTAATTAAAGAAAAAGATTTATTTTAATTTAAAACAACATTTCTACAATAAAGAATCACACCACAATAAACCAAATAACATAATACATTCGTCAATAGAATGTCAACAAATGGAACTAAAACCACAAATCCATCCTGAATAAATCCCATAGGACAATACTGGAAATAAAAGAAATACAAAATCCCAACAACAAATGAAATGATGAAAAGGGCGACACGTGCCCAATAAGTGAGAATAATAGGAGTGGAGTCAATAACAGAAGCCGTCTACTCAAGTGACCTGCAACTCCCACCTAAGCTGCAGCTCGTCCTTCTCAAGGGATCCTAAGCAAGACGCCCCTGTGGCTGGGCACTTGAAAATATACATATATATATAGAAGAGAGAGAGAGAGGAAAAGAAACGGGTCAGAGCCCGAAAGTGTGTTTGATTTTAAAATACGTTAAGAAAGTATTTAAATTGATACATGCCAATGCAAATCATATTAGTTCGACACTCTCTTGAGAAATTCTCACCTCTCTTCTAATGTGCACGCCTATCGTACTAACCTTCCCAAATAATTTAGTTTATCTTAACTTACTCATAAGTTTTCAAAACCGAACGATGACAATGTTTTAAAAAAAGTTACTTTCAATATGTAGCACTCCTCTCGTTTTAGCTTCATTAAATTATAAAGTTTCCCAGTGTCTTCTCATACTTTCACAAAACAAGTATTTATTATTGCGTCAACAACTATGTCCTACTTATCAAATCACAGTAGGCAGTTTAAAGTTTATAACCTCATATATATATTAACTACTCGTATAATATATATATATATATAACAGCACCCCAACTAAACTATGGTGCGGGCATACTCTGCTATCCAATCCCCGTATCGCTCACACAAAGGGAAATACAAGTTCGGAATCACTCTCGAACTGTATTAACATATACAAAACAACGTTGAGGCGAAGCATAGATTCCAAGTCCCAGAGGTCAGTACATACCCACACGTCTCTTAGGACCGTCCGACTATCAATCTGATAGCCCGTACCTAGGATCTCTATCTTCTAGGGTACGAATCAATATCCCCGATAAAGCAACACAGGATAAGATCGTCCCAGCGCGGTAACCTCAGGGATAGCAAGTAGCGCGGGTACGTTTTTCACATGTATATAATATATGTACACACAATCATATAAATATACCCATTTCATCATATTAATATAGATTCCTCTCGTTACCCATAGTCACAACATTTATTCTTAATTTCCCATTATTATGATTATGTATAAGGTTCCGTCTCTAACCTTAACTCGAAGGGTTTTCTCACTAGTTACGTGACACTCGTGGATTCTATCCATACAAGTAGCAAAATCAGTAGGTAGACGTCTATTCATTATCGTAAGTATTTGTCGTAATCTCTCACTTGAAATACGTAGTTTCCTTGTTCTTTAAATAATTGTCCCTAAAACATAATTATCGTCTCATAATAAAGTTCTCAACACATAATCATATGTCCTACCGGTCTCTCCTATATCCCAAAACATTTTATTCATAAAGCCCAAAATTATTTCACGATGAATTATGTTCAACTAATTAAACAAGGGGAAATAAGAGTCTGCCAGGAAGGGTCGATCGATCGAGGTCTGGGGCTCGATCGATCGAACCTTCGATCGATCGAAGCTCTAGGCTCGATCGATCGATCAAGCAGATCTGCGAAATCCTGCAGAAGTGCAGTTACGGGTTTTACCAAAATTCTTCACCCAAATCAATATTTTCCAACACTAATCGTCCCAAAACTCCTACTACAAACATAATAACATATTTCCAGATGTTTTTAACGTTAAGCATGCGTATATCCATCATTAAACATGGTTAAACAACCCAAAATCTCATCTAAACATCAAGAACCCTAATGTTTTCTTAACTTTTGTTCTAATCAGTTTTCTCCAGAATTTCCTTTTAACATATCATCAAAAATTCGTGGTTTAATCATCTACTTCACATAATATTTCCAGAATATGGTTATAAGGTTTTCTACATGCAAATCCCTATCAAAAATTGGGGTTTTCTTCCATAGATTACACTCCTAATCATTCCTAAACTAATATGAATATTGCACCAACGAAAATACCCAAGTTAAACACTTGCCTGGGATTTCAGAGGTATGGTTTCCTGCTGATATTGGTGTGGTTGCGTTCTCCTCCTCGCGATCTACGCGTTGGTGGTGACGGTGGTGCAAATGGTGGTGTTTTTGGCCTTGAATCACCTTGAGAGCTCTCTCCTCTCTACTCCAATGGCCGTTCTAGGGTTCTGAATGTTCTAACCCTAAAAGGCTGACTTAAATGGCTGCTAAGGATGGCTGAAATTCGTGGGTTTAATTACCCTATTTTTTAAAATGACCAAAATGCCCTCCCGGGTCACTAATTAAGCCTAAAAACATCCCGAGACCCAAACTAAACCCCCGGGTACACTTTTCTGACTATCTCGACCTTCCGGACGCGTTGGCGCACTCAAAACGACCATACGAACAACTTATAAAATATTCACTTTTATTTAACAAAATAAGTCCCGACGTGACACGGGCACGTCCTTACTTAAATTTTCGAAATAGTCATTTAATTCACTTATGACATTTAATATAATCAATATAATATATTACTATGCTCATCCAGTAATATGCAACAAATAACAAATTTCCAATAATTACTAACTCTCGTCACGCTAGTAAATATTTAAAGCAACATTCCGGATTAAAATTAAATTAATTTATCTCAATTAAATTTAATAAATCCCATAATTTAAAAGCTATAAAAATACGGGGTATTACAGAGCCCTCCCAAGTAACTTGAAATTAGGTGAAAAGAAATAATGAGCTCACAAAAAAAATCTTAACAAGTGTTTGTGTTGTTAAGTCACCGTCACTGGTGGAGCTTATTGAAAAAATCTTTTGCATTGTTAAGTCTCCAACACTGGTGGAGCTTATTAAAAAAAATCTTAACAAGTGTTTGCATTGTTAAGTCACCGTCACAGGTGGAGCTTATTGAAAAATCTTAACAAGTGTTTGCGTTGTTAAGTCACCAACACAGGTGGAGCTTATTAAAAAAAAATCTTAACAAGTGTTTGCGTTGTTAAGTCACCGACACAGAGGGAGTTTATTGAAAAAAATCTTAACAAGTGTTTGCGTTGTTAAGTCGCCGTTATAGGTGGAGTTTATGAGAAAATCTTAACAAATTTTTGCGTTGTTAAGTCACTGTTATATGTGGAGTTTATTGAAAATCTTAACAAGTGTTCGCATTGTTATGTCGCCGTTATCGGTGGAGTTTATGAGAAAATCTTAACAAGTGTTTTCGTTGTTCAGTCACTGTTACAGGTGAGGATTATTGGAAGAAATCTTAATAAATGTTTGTGTTGTTAAGTCACCGTCATAGGTGGAGTTCGAGAATCTGGAAAAAATAGAGACATTAGAGAGGTACCTCGACAACAGCAGGCGCGAGAGGAGTAGTTATCACAGGAGCCATAATACTAGAGACCGTGGGAGGCAGGCTCATCACCTCAGCAGCCTCAATCGAGACCCTGGATTCAGATGCTTCAGGGGCGGGCACACTCCCCTCGCCAATTTATAGTACTATGGCTAACAAAGGCATATCATCGAAAGAAGATAATGGACCTTCCAAGGATGCCCCAACGAGAGCATCTGCACCAACTCGGGCTTGAGGGGGAATAAGGCCACTCAGCGCAGAAGGTGGGGCAAGGCTGGGAAAAAGATGCAACAATTAAGCTAAGTGTTAGAAAGAAGGTTTAAGAACAACAAGATGGAGAATACTTCTAGGCGTTACTTACCTCAATTAGAGCACAAAAAGGGGGGTCGTGGTTAGGGGTCTCGCCAGCGCCGCTGGAAGAATAATATTAGCTAACAGTGAGGACATTTTGACCTAGGGCACCCCAACATATTAAGGATAAGCAGTATAAAGAGAAAAGATGTCAGACCAAATAAGCTGTTGAAAAAGTCTTACCTCGGGGTCACTTACTGCAAATAGAACCATGGGAAGGTCTATGGTTATCTCTGGGGGAGATAGGTCAGAGGAAATTGGGGAAGTTAAGCCAGAGGGGACTGAGGAACTTGTCTTGGGTTGAACAAAGACAACCGTTGGGGCTTGTCCTGACCATCTTAGATACACCTGGTAAAAACACCAAAGGACCCTGATCGTGGAACCTCGGGCGGCGTAGCTTGGAGTTCCATCGGGCGTTGAGTTGAGAACCAAACAACCCTCTACTTAATGTCACATCTACTATAATTGATGTCACTATCTAGCTAAAGAATATCAGACATGCACTTGAGTAAACCGCCGTGTTAGTTGGGGCTGTCAGGCAGTTGGTGAGCCACCTCTGCAATAACAGCCCCCTAACACACAGTGGTTAGGAAAAAGGTATGTCTTGGCATTTAATGTTTATGACGTGGAGACAACTAGTGCATCAGTCATTTAATGTTGTGACATAAAGTATGAGGGATGTCTTTCATAATCTTTAATGATTGAGTTGCCTCGGGGGTGGTGTGGGGGGCTATTTAAGGACCCTAACCACCTTTGAGGAAGAGGATCCTTTGAGGATTGAGGAGTTATTGCTAGAGAGAATACACATTAGAGAGAGAGAGAGTTATTACAAAACCAGAGAGTTTAGTCACTCACCATTGTTATTTATTACGAAGCTTTTAATACTTGACAGAGATTCTTGAGGGAGTTTGGTGTGTTTCTACCTGCCTACCAAGGTGTATCTAGGGTGTTTACTCCTATTTCCCTCTAGCTAAGTTACTTCTAAAGTTCATTACTATTTCCTGAGTTATACACGAGAGTTATTATATTTTAAACTAAGTTTATCTTCATTGGATTTGTGTATGTGTGTACTATCATTAATCCAAAGCCTTGGCCAAATTAGTTTATCATCACCATACTCAAATAGGGGTTACGCCTCCATCTATAATCTAAAGTACCCTCTTATACCTCAAACCAAATCATTTTTCTTTCCCCTTAGAGTCAGAGTTAGGATTTCCTTGCCTATCCAACTTCGTTACAATTTCATTGTCCTATTTCCCTGTGGATACGATCTCGACTTACCGGGTTTACTGCTAACGCGACATGCTTGCACTTGGCCTAGAAGAGAACGCAGATTAGAGACACTTTCTGAGTCGCGTCAAGTTTTTGGCGCCGTTACCAGGAAATTAGGTAGACTTAGGATTAAATCGAGTCAATCTTAAACTTTGACCAAAAATTTCCAAAAATCCAAAAACATATAAAAAATTCAAAAAGCACAAAAAGATCCATCATCATCTCTCACAAGTTGTTAATGCAAAATTCTGAACTCACTCCCACACCCCATAATACTCCAACCCACATTCACGAAAATCCAATTGTTGAGTACGATCCTGATAACCTCCACACTCCTAACGCCCCACAGTTCTCAGTTCCACCTCCTACACCGTCATACTCAACCCATTGTATCCACTAAAGGTTCGACCTCAACCCATTTTGTAAAGTAATCCACTATGACGACCAATTATTTGAGCCTCCCTTTTATGGTCGGCAACGATCCAACCAAGTCTATCCCCCAAATCATAAATGGCCAAGGTGAAATGATAGGGGTTAGGGAAGCACCTAACTTTCTATGAAGTGTATCAAAACTCTAACATTTATCGCATTTTTTTGCGAATGAAATACAATCAGCTTTCATCATAAACCAATAGTAGTCTTGGATAACTATTCGCTACACCAAGGAACTCCCATCCGGATGGGCATTATATGAACCTTGATGGACTTATTTGATTAATTATTCATACCTCTATTGGATGGAAACATCACTGCAAAGATACCGTATACCCCTTCCTATATAACACACCTTTTTCTATTACACATCAAACTACTTTGTATCTTAACTTCTTGACTTCTTTCTGACCGGTAGGCAAGATTACTATCTCAATATAATTTTTAATATGATCCATCCACGAAGGATCTAAATCAATGGACATCATATTGACTACCTCTGTGACAATGATCCTACTAGTGAGGATTTCTACTGGGATTGTTATTATAAGTTCCATGGGAGTGGATGAAGTTAGCCAAGCAAGTGCATCTTCTTAGGCATTATAGAGTCTTGGGATTCTTACTATTTTCACTGCTGGGAATGAAGAAATTAATTCGATGGTCTTTTTTTAGTACCTTGTCATTATCTCAACTTTCACCCTATAGATTTGAAGCAACTGATGAGCGACGAGCAATGAATCACTATGCGCCACCATCTGTTGGGTAACCAAGGATGACGCTTAGACATGTAATCAAGGCTTCATATTCGTCTTCATTAGTAGATGCCTGGAATTAAAATCTAAGGACATACTCAACATTCTGATCATCGAAGTTGTTTAAGATGAGCCCTGCCCCACTTCCAGTAGTGTAAGAAGAACCATCAATGAACAACTTCCAGATTGAAATTTCGTTATTTTCTTCACTTACTAGTACTCCATGCTTGAATATTTTTTCGACTTTGCTTTACTAGACATTGAGATTTTTCTATGCAGATGAGCTCTCTTTCAGAGAAGTCTGTTTGGCAGGTAAACTTAACTGATCTGACGCTTTCACATAAGTAAATTCTGCAATAAAATCTGCTATTACTTACCCGCTCATCGAAGTTCGAGGTTCATATGCATTACCGTATTATCCCAGTTCCACTTCCCATGACATTAATCTTCCCGACTTCTTAGGTTTGTGTAGGGCTTGTTTTAAGGGAAAGTCAGTGTACTATGTAATAGTGTGGGGTTGAAAGTATGGCCTAATTCTCCTGAATGCCACTATTAGTGCTAGTGCCAACTTTTCCAAGCGTGGGTCTGTGATTTCACCTCATAGAAATGCTTTACTTTTATAATAAAACGGATTTTGGACTCATTCCTCTAGTCAGATGAGTGCCGAGATAACTACTGATTCTGAAACAACCAGATATAAATACATATTTTCTCCCATTATTGGTCGGGAAAGCAATTATGGAGATCCCATATATTTATTAAGTTCAATAAAAGCTCTTTTGCATTCATCATTCTACTCAAAAGTCTTTCTAATCACTTTGAAGAATGAAAGGCATTTTTTGGTTGACCTGAACATGAAGCGATTTGAGGCTGCTACACTTTTTATGAGCTTTTGCACCTCCTTTTTTCTAGTCGGGGATTGCATTTCTAGCAAAGCTTTGATTTTATCTGGATTATCTTCTATCTCCCTCTGATTGACAATGTATCCCAGAAACATTCCTTCCTATACCCCAAAGGGACACTTCGTCGGGTTGAGTTTCATTTGATGCTTATCCAATTGGTCAAACATCTGGGTTAAATCGATGATGTGGTTGGCGGCCACATTTATTTTGGTGAGAATATCATCAACATAAACTTTTAAATTTTTGCCAATTTGTTCTTCAAAAACTCCTTTTACTAACCTCTGATAGGTTGCTCCATCATTTTTTAGTCTGATGGGTATTTATAATAGTATGTTCCTCGACTATTAATGAAGGACGTGCTTTCTCTATCTTCAAGCTTAATTTTTATCTGGTTGTAAACAGAGTAGGCATCCATAAAGCTAAGAAACTCGTGACCTATAGTTGTATCTACCAATTGATCCTTGGAAAAGAAAAATGATCTTTTGGGAAATCTTTATTGAGATCAGTAAAATTAATACACATGCGCCACTTATTCTTCTTCTTCTTTACCATCACCACATTAGATAGCCAATTCAGGTACTTCACATCTTCAATGAAATTTTCTTTCTATAATTTCTCTACCTCCTCATGAATTTCTACATTTTTCTCGAGACTAAAAACTCTTCGCTTATGCTTGACTGGGTTGGAGTATTTGACTGTATTGAGACCATAGTAGAGGAAATTGGGGTTGATTCCTAACATATACTCATGGCTCCAGGAAAACATGCTCTTTATCTCTATAAGAAATTTAATTAATTCATGTTTGAGAGAAGGGTTCAACCTTGAACCAATTTGGGTAGTTCTTTGTCGATTATCATCATAAAAAATAATGGATTTCGTCTCCTCCATAAATTGTCCCTTAACCAAATCATTTTCTTCTCTTAGGTCCAATGTGTCGATGTTATAAATGGTGATGATCTTCTTGACCTCTTACTAGTCAGCTGAAGTATAGTAGCATTCCATGGTATCTTTTTAGTTATGATTGACTATGCCTGCTACATAGTTAGTCAAAAACTTCATACATTGATGAACTGTGGATGGGAAGGCCTCAAACTTCTTTATCCCCACTCTGCCAAGAATGATGTCATAGTATGATGGGACATTCTTATCCAATACGAAGAAATGCATCCCCTCTTGCCTGCTCTCCGATTAAATGATGGCTAGGGCGTCTAACTTGACCGTACCCAAAGGATATACTCTTTCTCAAGAAAATTCTATGAGTGGTCTGTGATGCGATTCCATCATGATGCCTTTCAATCCAAGCTTACTAAAGAACTTATAGAAGATTACGTTTATCAAGAGTTCTTTATCAACCAATATCCTTGTAACCTTACCTTTACGAAATCGACATGTGATGAATAACAGATCATTATGAGGATAAAGTAACCCATTCAGATCGTTCTTAGAGAAACTAATTACTAGGTAATCTTTATTGACCTTTATTGGTTGGCCATCATCAGAGTCGACCTTGTTATAATCCTTGAGTTCATTCATGTAGGCCATCCTTTCTTCTATTGCATCTCCTTTTTCAGTGTCACCTCCTGTAATAAAATGACATCCAAAAGCTATTATGTTGACATCCATCTTTGGTTCCTCTTCTATTGGGTAAGTTGGATGTTATCTAGCCTCTTAGTTGCATCCTCTTTTGTTGTCGTCTATTCCTCAGCGGGGTGAGTTTGATCTTCTCCTGTTGTTCTGACCACGATCTTGGTAAATTTTTTTGGAAAACTTTCCTATATGAATACGAATATCTATTTCATTTTTTAAAGAAATTCACTTTTCAGTGGTATGCCATGGTCCCTATAAATTTCAAAAAACTTTTAAGTGTCCCTTTGATTAGGGGGTGTCTTTAACTTTCCCGGCCAGTGCAACTATTTGTCATTCTGACTTTCTTCCAAGATATGATATACAACTTTAGTGAGAGGGGTGTATTCGTCATATTTCATCATTCGGTCCAGATTATCCTGCTTCTTATTTCCTCGATCATTTCTGACAAAATTGTTCTTCTCCTCTTCGACTTAGGAATTTGTATCTACCTTAGCAGCCATGGCTTCTTCAACGTTCATTATCTTGGAAGATTTAGTCATCAATTCCTCCATTGTTTTTTATGGTTCTTTGTTAGGTAGTACTAGATATCTTTAGCAAGTAGCCCTCTCATGAGTGTTGCAATAGTGGTCTTTTCTTCATAATCAACAACTTCTTACTTTTTATTATTAAAACGGGTGGTGTAGTTTTGAGGACGTTCCCCGAGCTTTTGATACATAATCAATAGATGAGTAACATCCTTGATTGGTTTAGCCCTAAACTAGAAATTAATAATAAATTGCTTGGTGAGTTAATTGAAGAAGTAAATCTTACCGCTCGGGAGGCAATTACACCAAATTTGGGTTAGTCCTGTGATAGAGCTAGAGAAAGCCATGTGTCTCATTTCGTCAGGACTGAGTAGATGTTGGAAGCGGCTTGGTATTGCTCTATGTGTAGGGTTGTGTTCATTTTTCCATCATAGATAGGAGTGGTCACTGGTGTTTTAAATTTTACCGGTGTAGGGTAACCCACAATGGCCTTCATAAAGGGCGGCCCTTTGACAAAACTCCTTTGCAATAGATTTTTGGCTTTAGCCATTTCACGCATACAATCTTCCAGATGTTGCATGGATCCCTTCTAAGATTATTCTCCTAATTTAGCTGCATTATCTTTTAGGGATTTACTATGCCTATTGGATGACCTCTTTTCCGAACAAGTATTCTAGGCATGTGCACACACACACAAAGACAAAGGTTTTCAAAGTGATTCGGCTATAGAAAAAAGCCGACCTCCATTGTTATTTTATTCAAGGGTTTACAATAGCTCAAAAATGAGTGACTTGGGTTATTGCAAAATGACTTCCCGCCTTAGTTGGGGGAGGATATATATTTATAAGGCCCCCAAACCCTAAAGATGGAACACCTTTATATTAGCAGACCTTTACATCTATATATATCCACTAGCTCCAAGTTAGTTGGCATTCTCATTTGAGTAATGCTTAGTATTTCGATTTGTTAGCATTCTGGTGTTGATTGGTGATATAACCGACTAAATGTCTCTAAAGATGATCAAGTTGGTTGGTTGGATGTGTTGGATTACAGGTGTATGCCCATCATTGGTCCATGTGGAAGTATAATTTTTACAAATAACATTGATCTTCATGGATTTTGAGTTACCTCTTCCTCAATATTTGGCTGAATATGGCCCCTTGACACATAGATTCCACCCGTTGTCCCATATGGTGTGATCGATCACTTATCCCTTCAATTCCTCCAAAGTTTTGAGTGGTTCGTCTTGTAGTATATGTCGACACTCGTGTTGGCATGGAGTTCCTCAACTGTTGCCACTAACATCTCATATGGACACTTTCAAAAAGTGTGTTGTAATTATTTACTCAATGAAGCACATGATGACAATCCACAGGGTCTCCTAAACCGTCAGTGCATTATCCAAGAAATGATTCTGCGTGAGCATGTATCCTAGGGAGTCATTGATGTAGACTCCAAGTCCAATTCCAAACCTCTATTGCATTTGATTTTAGCATCATAAGGTATAAGTTCTTGGCGGCCTTACACATTCGTCATTTCATTAGCATTTCAGGTATACTTCATTTGTCTCTTCCTAGAACTTACTAGAACCAGATAACTTCTCCTTCTTCGTTCTTTATTTTCTCTTAATCTTTTCTCTTATTGTACTATTCTTTCCATGTCTAGCAAGTTGATAAAGTATGAAGTATCTTTAGAGAATGATTTTGAAGAATTTTATACCAATTACTTAACACTAGACAAGGTCTCGAAATTGATGGAGAAGTCACTTTTATGACTATTTCCATAACTAAATGGGGAGTTCACTTTCCCCTTCACCCATGGCTGGTGGTAGTATACAGTTACTATGTAATACTTTCAATCTAAGAAAATAATCGATTTTACCAGATTGTTATCGGTACAATTAGCATAAATAAAATTTGTGGTACTAACCTTGGTTTGAATGAAATTAGTCACTCTCTTGGGTTTGATGTGTACCATTTCCAAGAAAGGGATAATTCTCGTTATTTTGTTGCATGGATTACCAAATCAGAAAAAGGCATCGAGAATAATATTTTTATATTTTTTGGGATTTTATATGGTGAGAACTACAGAGGGCTACGTGTCCCGGCAATAAAAGAATCACCTAGTAGGCTGGCCACCATTTTTTTATATTAAATTACACTTTTCTTTCTACTACTGGTTGAATTTACTTTTATGCAGATGATTGCAACAAAAAACCTCAAGATTTTGAAGTTAATCTGCGAGACCTTGAGATCATTTGGAGAAGAAGAACTCTGATCGATGTGATCCAACATTGGAGAGAAACCCACTAACTTTTCGATTATGATCTTATTGTTACCTCTGCTCACAACTACATAACGATCCTAGATGTAATTGTATCTGATTACATCGTGGTCAGCAACCCCTCAATTCCAACTATTACCATGGTTCTAAGTGACATTGTTAATGGTGTCTATATTGGGGAGGCCCCTCCCATTTTTATTGAATCAACTGATTTTAGTGATGAAGAGAGGGAAAATGAGAGGAATATCAAGCTGCAAAAAATATCCTTTCTTTGAGAATCTCGATTCACTCTTTTCGTACGAAGAGATCGGTGTTATTAGTCTCCTTTAGGAAGAAGAAGTAGAAGAAGAAAGTTTTCAACTACGTACCTCATGTGGTTCGATGCATGATGTTTAAGGTTTGAAGTTAAATTTCATATGTATACGTATGAATGAGGAATATCCCATTAGAATTTTATATATTATTATGAATCTCTTTATATGATTAACTAGTTGGTGTTTATAAGTAAAATTTGATCTATTAATGTAGTTCAACTCATTTAAGCTATATTCAATAATTAAAGTGTGAAAATAGTAGAAAAGATTATGTATTAAGAATAATAAGATGATATTTAGAGTAGTTTGGTTTTAAATGACCATTCATCCACTTTCGTACCTTATTTTTATTAGATTTATGTTTATATACATACATAATTGACCTCAAGGGCATATAAATAATGATTAATAAACTAAAATAGGGAAGCTACATACTTGTGAGAAATTGAGGCCAATGTCTTTTAGAGTAATATTATAGGACACCGCGGCTATTTCTTCTGGGCATGGCAGAGCATGTGGTTAGAGCTATTTTTCGATGTAGACAGATGTTGGAGACAATTTGGCAGAGTTTACTAAAAATATCCTTGCTTAATAAGGAATGGGATCCTCTATTTATAAGAGTCAATGGGTGTTTCATGTTAACTATTTCCTTATTTTTGGATTAGAAGGATTCTTTCGAGAAAGTGGACAACAAGCATTCTTTATACCGAGGTGCAAACTCTGTAGAATCTTATATATATATATATATATATATATATATATATATATGGACGAGGTGTAATCTACAAGACTCTTATGTCATGTATAAGTGAGGACTTATCATAAGCTTGAGGCCTTTTAGGTTTACTTGTTTGTATTTCTATGCCATGCATCCATTAATTATTTAAGGGAATATTTTAAGTACGATAAAAGCCTCCAAGACTTAGTGTGAAGAGGATATTGATTTAGTGTTAGGTCTTTATGTTAGCATTGTTTGAGATGCTTCAACTTCTGTAGTGATGGTTTTCCTTCTAAGACCTATAATATAAAGTCTTGGGGCTCTAAGGTTTTATTTATCATTTCCATATTTAGAGAGTAAAAACTCTAGTGATTTCTGAGAATTCCAAGAAATATTTCCAATAGCTTTTCTGCTGACCACAAAATCCCTATTTCCATGTTTGTTTCTTCTCTTTATTTCTTTATGTTTTTCCATTTCATTACCATTGATGATTTATACCTATTTCATGTACTAATTCATGACACAACCTTAAGAAATAAAATCGAAACATTTTATGGCTGAACTAGGGTTTTAATGTAGCACCCCGTATTTTTGAGGATTTAAATAATTATGTGATTAATTATTATTGTTCGATTAATTAAATTAATATGTGAGAACTAATTGAAAGATTAATCCGGATTAAAATTGAATATTTACTAGTGCGATGAGAGTTATTAATCATTAATATTATTATGAGAATAAGTAAAAAGGAATGATGATTTTATATAGCTGGCCGTGGGAGAGAAATACGACAGTTTGGTATATTAAGTCGGAACGCGCGTGTGAGTCATGTCGGGATCAATTAAATGGAATATAAAGGTAAATTATTTTTAAGTAACTCGTATGACCATTTCGAGTGCACCGTTGAGTCCGGGAGGGTCGAGATAGTAAGAAAACTCTACCCGAGTATTTTATTTAGACTCCAAAATATTTTTAGGCCATACCGGCACCCTGTAGGGGTAATTTTGTAATTTCAATTTTTGGAGAAATTAAATGGAAGAAAATTAGAGAAGTATTATATCAGCTAATTGGGGACAATTAGGGTGAGAATACACCAAAATCAAGAGAGATCGATAATGGGTGAGGGAGAGCAAATCCCAAGGGAGGAGGTCAATCTAGCACCACCTTGCATAACCATCATCACCATCGTATAGATCGGAACGCGAGGAACGCACCTATACCAACAATACCAACAAATCAGACCTTCGAAATCAAATCAAGTGTTTATGACTTTCTTTCCATTAGCGATAATTGTGCTCACGTTAGTACAAGAATTAATTACATGATTTGAATTGGAAATGGATGATTGTAGAGAATTAATATCACAAATTGAGAGTTATTTTGATGAACAATTTAACCTATATACATGTAGAATAGGAAACCCGAAAATATATGATGTGATTGAGAAATGATTTTGGGTTTTAATGGTTCTTGAATTGAAATTGGAAGAACTAGGATTTTAATGATTTAATTTGGGGATTTCACGTTGGTGATTTAAGGATATATGGGGAATCAAAAGTTTTGGAGGCTTAATGGTGATTATATTGACGTAGTCCTGTAGAAAATCGCATTTTCTACATTTTGTTCTGTCATGCACTTCCTCCAAAACGGCTCCAAAATGCCTCAAAACGTCAATTTATTAATCTGGGCAGAATGTGGGGAAAATTTTTAAGAAAGTTTTTTTTGAAAATTGTTATTCCAGAATAAATCCAAATAGCGAACTAAGATTTATGTTGAGTGATTTATAACCTTGTTAATTAAGTGTGGGAAACTTAATTGGATTCATGGATGACTAATGACAATTTAATGATTCTGGAGTATTAGAAATTATCCTTACATGTTAGAATATTGTTTTGTATTGGTTGTTGGGAGTTTGGGCTTGATACATAGAGGTTTTAAGATTAAAAAAAATGGTGGAAAAATGTATTGGCTAGAGGTTGAAGACGAACCACCCAAGTCGCACGAAGTCGCTCAAACGACACGTGGACGTTGTTAAAGCGACAGAGTCCTCTAGTTTGAGCGGCAGGTTCAGAAAAATTTAGAAATTTCTATTTTTACCCCAAATCGATTAATTAGTTTATTGGAGTGAGAGGAACTTCCATTTGGTGAATTTAACGTAGGACATAATTACGGGAAAGTATGTGAGGGAAATACTTTTATTATTGTGGAATATGATTTACCTTGGAGAATACGATGGAAAAAGGTGGTCATCTAATAATTATACTATATGTAATAATGAAGATAAAATACGCATGGGAAGTATATGAGTAGGTTGGGAGAATACGTATGGATTTTAATAGGATGTGTGTATGCCTATGATTATTATATTGCACGAATTAGTGTTAACTCAAGGGTGCAAGCTTATTTTTGTTAGGTGCATTAATGGGTGTTAACTCGGGGTTGCAAGATTATGATTGATAGGTGCATTAATGGGTGTTAACCCGGGGATGTGGGATTATCATTGTTATGAGCACTAATGGGTGATAACCCGGGGGTGCTGGATTATTATTGTTAGGCGCACTAATGGGTGATAACCCAGGGGTGCTGGATTATTATTGTTAGGACCAATAATGAGTGTTAACACGGGGGTGCTGGATTATTATATTTTAGGTGCACTAACGGGTGTTAACCCAGGGGTACAAGATTATTATTATTATGGAACTAATGGGTCTTAACCCGGGGGTGCAGGATTAGTATATACATATGTATAGAGATGATGTGACTATATGTAGTTATATACATTATTATGATTTGCGCTAATGGGTCTTAAGTCGGGCGTGCATGATATATTACTGGCGAGGGGGCTTCAGTTTTTTATGACATGCGAACGCCATACCCCTAGGAATACACCGATGAGTCCTATCCGAAGGACTATGTTCCTCCTATTTTTGAAAAATACACGGCAAAAGGTGGGAACCCGAAGGAGCATATTAAGTGCTTTGTTGAACATTTGGGGGCACATTTTAACAATAAAAGTCTTAGGTTGAGGGAGTTTTATAAATCCTTGACCGATAAGGCATATACCTGGTATTCTCATTTGGCTCCCAACAACATTTCTACATGGGAAGAGATGCACGTGTTATTTCTCCAAAATTTCTTTCTGGCATAAGATGAGTTTACTTTGACCCAGCTGGGTAGGGAGAAGCAACGACCTGGGGAAGAAGTGGTGGCCTATATTCGAAGATTCAGAGAAAGATCCCTCGACGTGAGGGAGGAGGCCAAAGAATCTAAGATACTGCAGATCTGCGCTGAGGGGCTGCTTCCTGAGTACATCTTCCATCTTATTAATGAGATGCGCGCGGGGACTTTTACGGCATTCTTGAAAGCAGCGAGTAATATCTCTTTGGTGGTACGGCCCAATTCGGTGGTGGTGCCCATGATGTTTAGGCAGATAATACAACCTATGGGGGGAAGGCCTCAGCCCCCATGGGTAGGGTACATCGAGGGGGGAGATAGGGGCAAAGCACCGAAGAAGGACAATAAGAGGAAGTTCGAAAGAGATAGGGAAAACCCACCACCATTTCCCTGTATAATAGAAGAGGATATCAGCTATTACAATGAGATGGTCGAAGGGGGAATGATATATGAGCCAAAGGATGTTCCCGCGGGGGAGCCCGATGCAGCAACAAAGGCGGATCCAAAGTACTGCCAGGTTCATCGGAGGATCCAGCATCCCACAACGAGCTGCTTTACGTTGAGAAGAATTATCGATAAGTAAGTAAAGGCATGGACATTACAAATCCCTCCCCATAATGTCAACAACAACCCCTTGCCAGCACATGGGGCCAATCTCATGGTGGCCTATGATGAAGAGGCCGGGAGAGGGGAAAGAGAGTCGAAAGCAAGGCAAGAAGAGTACGAAGAGGCTCTAAAAGACTGTACGAGGGGAATGGCTAATGTTTTGTTGGCCTATGACGAAGCAAGTGCCAAAGATGCAGACGAGGTGTACAGTTTTGAAGGCGAGGAAATAGATCCAGCTCTGGAATACTGCGCAGTTTCGAACTCCCCGAAGTTCACTTGGTTCTTCGACCAGGTGGGGGTACCGAAGGAGATCAGGCTGAAGATAACCCAGGCAATACTTGATATTGTGAGGAAGAATGCAGTCCCTTCGCTGAGATGGAAGGGACCCATGGCCAGGTTAGTGAAGAGGTTTCTGTCAGAAGTAACCTTTAGCGATGTAGATAGAGCCATAAGGTTCCTGTGACACCCCGACTAATTAAATACCGGGTAGCTACTCCTTTATTAAATTAATTCAAAATGCCAAGTTGGTTAAGTTAATAGCATCACTGTCGAAAACATTTTAATAATTACTAACCACCTAGTATTTAAAAGTTAGTGCCAAATTTTAAGTTAAGTCCGATTAACATGCAGTAAAAGAATAATGAAAGAATAATAACATTTCACTATAATCAAGTAATGAATAACCAACAACATAAATATAATCCGGAGGAAAAACTCCTCACAAAAATCCCACAACTGAAAAATAATACTACAAGTTTGAATCCTGAATAATTACATGCCAAAGGTCTGAATAACTGAAATAAATGAAATGTCTCTAAAAGAAATGGGCGACATGCCCTACAACTAATAACTGATGAATATCGAGTCAAGATAGATGAAGCGTCTACAAGCAAAGTCCTGTAACTTCCACAAACAGCTACAGCTCGTCACCTGAATGAGAATCCTATGCATGGTGTCCTTGTGGCTGGGCACCTAAAATGGTTTTTACAAAAATAGATTTGAAAGCAAATGGGTCAGAGCCCGAAAGTGTAAAACATTTTGAAAAAAGCAAGTGTTTTAATAACATTAAAACATTAAAAGCAAAATACATGTTAGGACGTGCACTCACATGAAATTCTCACCTCTCGACTACATGTGCACTCCTAACGTACCGTACCCATCTATAAGACATCCATATCTAACCAAACCGTAATAAGTTCTACCCCTTACTACTCGATTCCCATAATACATTCTAGTGTTATCAAATAAATAAAGGGCTTTACTTACTCTCAGATTCTCAATATGTAATACATTTCACTATCGGTTAACCCGTTATGTTTTCTCAAAACAATTCCATAATTTTATTCACAATATTAACATGAAAGTTCCCATTAATTAAGTGTATATTATTCACATCATAAATATACAATACAAGCACCCCGAGACTAAGCTGCGGTGCACACATACTCTTCTATCCATCCCGGTACATGACGTACATAAGGATCACGCATTCCGAATCTCTCAGGAATCGTTCAGATAACAACATCACAAATAATGGAGGCGAACACAGTCACATCACATGGGTCACTCACATACCTACGCTCCCACGATCAGCAGACTTATTAACATCCCAATAAGTCCTTCTCTGACCTATGTTCATCGAGGTAACCAATCTAAATCCGGGCAACACAAGGATTAGAAGGCCTTAAGCGAACGCAAACCTCCCGTGATAGCAAGTATGGTAGGTATGTCATACACATAAAATCAATACATATACTAAGTATTCACACATCTTAGTAATCACCATATTATTTGTGGTACACTTATCATTCTCGTACTGACATATAATACTACAAAATTTATATGTTCCTGGTTAATAAAGTAAATTAGGCCGTCGATAGTTCTCACAACGTAATATACACTCACGTCCTACTCATATTTTCCTTTAGGTTCAAACTACACTTCTAGGTTTGACTCCTCATTATATCCCAAACATCCCAAATATATCAATTAATCATCAAGGGAAAGCTATCTCTACCTATACACAAGGTTACGGGGTCAAAACAGGCTAAAAAGCCTAAACTGTCAACTCGTTCGAAGTCTCGTTCGAACGAGGCTGTTCGAACGAGAGTTCGTTCGAACGAACTGGGCTATCTAACGAGGTCTCGTTCGAATGAGATTATCGAACGAACTTCACCCTCGTTAGAAGTAAAAGGTCAACTCGTTAGAAGCTCGTTCGAACGAGCTCGTTCGAACGACCTGGGCAGGTCTTCTAACGAGTGGCCAGTTTCGAGCCCAGAAATCCTTATTTCGTTTTTCCCAATTTTCTTCACTCCTAATCTCACATAAAAATCGACCCAACATCATTTTAAGGTTCATAATTCGTACTAAACACTCATAGGTCATAATCAAACGTTTATATAGGGCTAACTCATCTTAAACCTCATCAAATCTTCAAATCTCTTCATTTATCCCTAAATTATATGAACATGAACCGTAACATTTGTAAATCATCATTGAACCTACTATAATCCGTTTTTGTTTCATCCAAGATATTATTAACATCAGAATAATTGCCTACATATAATTCTACATGCAATTCCTCATCAATATGTAAGATTCTATTTCCAATTTAATGGGTTTTTCATTAACTCCCAAGAACAAATCAGATTTTCATCAATTCCTACACATGGAAGAAACATTCTCTATAAAAATGAAATTAAATCACTTGCCTTATGGGTAACTCTGGATTTGATGACGAATCTGATGAATGGTTCTTTGTCTCCTCTGCAGAATTCCTCCTCTCTCTCTCTCTCCAAGCTTTCTTCTCCAGGTGTTAATGGAGGTGAGGTTGGTTTTGCCAAGTTATAACTTCTCCCGTAGCCCACTTCCTAAATTGGGGTTGGAAATGTCTTAGTGGGTTAATACTAAGTCTGATTTTAACTCTAATTTTCGTGGGTTTTAATTACCCAATTTCTGAAATTACCAAAATGCCCTTATAAGTTACCGGTATGGCCCAATAATTCCTCGGGACCCAAACTTAACCCCCGGCTAGTGTTTTCTCACTATTTCGACCCTTCCGGACGCGTTAGCGCACTCAAAACGACCATACGGTTAATAGAACTAAAATTCACTTTTTAATTAAAATAAATAATTCCCTGACGCGACTGTCACACGCGTCTCAATAAAATTTTCCAACTTGTCGTATTTCAATCTCACGATAAATTTCATACTTCAATATTCATGTATAATCATATATGCACATTATATTCAAATACCAACTCGCATCTCGCTAGTATTTTAATCCGGATTAATTTCCAATTAATACGCATTTAATTTAATTAATCCCGTAAATAAATATCACAAAAATACGGGGTATTACATACTTCCCCCCTAATAACTGAATTTCGTCCCGAAATTCGGAACTAGAAAGTACCTGGTAAGAAAAACTCTGGATAACGATCGCGCATCTCATCCTCGCGCTCCCATGTGGACTCCTCAACATTATGATGTCGCCACTGAACACGCACTAACGGGACTATCTTTGACCGCAATTTCCGCTCACTTTGGTTCAAAATAGCAACCGGTCCCTCCTCGTAGGAGCTATCAGGCTGGAGATCGATGTCCTCCAAAGCAATGTGAGAATGAGCCAAATCGTCTCTAAGATATTTCCTTAGCGAGGAAATATGAAACACATCGTGAATTCGATGCAAATGCTCCGATAACCCAAGCCTGTACGCAACCGGTCCAATTCGAACAATAATAGGAAATGGTCCCACATATCTCGGTGCCAACTTCCCTTTCTTCCCGAAATGCATAATCCCCTTCATAGGAGATACTCTTAGCAAAACCTGGTCCCCCACTTGGAACTCTCTGAAGAACCTCTTCACATCAGCATAGCTCTTCTGCCTGTCCTGAGCTACCCGAATGCGACTCCAAATCAATTCTATCCTTGCCGAAGTATCCTGAATCACTTCCGGCCCAAGTAGTTTGTTGTACCCCACCTCCAACCAACATGCTGGGGAACGACAAGGTCTACCGTACAACGCCTCAAATGGAGCCATGCCAATGGTGAACTGGTAGGAGTTATTGTAAGCAAACTCCACCAGTGGAAGATACTGCTCCCATCCACCCCCAAAATCAATGATAGTCATACGTAGCATGTCCTCCAACATTTGGTTTGTACGCTCCTTTTGCCCGTCGGTCTGCGGGTGGTACACCGTGCTCAACCGCAATTCCGTGCCCATGGCCTCTTGAAAACTCTCCCAAAACCGTGAAACAAATATCTTGTCTCCGTGAGACACGATATTTAAGGGCACACCGTGAAGTCTCACTATCTCTCAAATAAAGAGCTGGGCATACTGTCCCGTAGTGTAGTCTGTCCTTACGGGTAGAAAATGAGCGACTTTGGTCAACCTGTCCACAATTACCCAAATGGAGTCATGACCTCTCTGTGACCTAGGCAACCCCTTGATAAAGTCCATGGATATGCTCTCCCACACCCACATCGGGACCTCCAACGGCTGTAGCAGTCCTGCCGGTCTTTGATGATCCACTTTTACTAGCTGACAAGTGGCGCATTTAGAAACAAACTCGGCAATATCTCTCTTCATCCCGCTCCACCAATACTGTCGTCTCATGTCTTGGTACATTTTGTCCCCACCGGGATGTACCGCGAACCATGAGCCGTGTGACTCGGCCATCATCTCGTGCCGTAATTCCTCCCCTTCCGGAACTACCAATCTCCCGTTGAAGCGTAATCCCCCGTCTGAGCTAACGGTATAGGATTCGGCTCCCTCTGCCAATAATCGAACTATCTGCTCCTGACAGAATGAGTCATTTGCCTGTGCCCTTACTACCTTCGTAACGATCTGCGGTGTAACGGTCATTACAGACATGAATGATCGGGCCACTGCATCCTGGTGTCCCAATTTCTTCAACTTGGCCTTCCACACCTCTGCCACTTCATCTGCTGGCCTACGGCTCAATGCGTCTGCCACCACGTTATCCTTCCCCGGGTGATACTGGATATCAAACTGATAGTCCTTCACAAACTCAAGCCACCTTCGGTGCCGCATATTCAACTCCTTCTGCGTGAATAGGTACTGCAGGGACTTGTGGTCTGTGAACAATCGAAACTTCTCCCCCAAAAGATAATGTCTCCATATCCGAAGGGAAAATAAAACTGCCGCCAACTCCAAGTCGTGAGTGGGGTAATTCTTCTCATGAGGCTTTAGCTTACGGGAAGCATAAGCTATGGCCTGACTCTCCTGCTGCAATACACCTCCAAGTCCTTGTAAGGACGCATCGGTGTATACTAGATACTCAACTCCCGGTCTCGGCAATGCTAACACAGGTGCTGAGGTCAACTTATCCTTCAATTCATCGAATGCCAACTGACAGGCATCACTCTAGATGAATGGCACACCCTTACGAGTCAGATGTGTCAAAGGACCTGCTATCTTCGAGAATCCCCGAATGAACCTCCTGTAGTATCCTGCTAGGCCCAAGAAACTACGAATCTCTATCGGTGTCATGGGCTATCCCCACTCCCTCACCGCGGATACCTTCCCCGGATCAACAGATATTCCCCGGTCGGAAATAATATGTCCCAAAAACTGGACCTCCTTCAGTCAAAACCCGCATTTCTCATATTTTACATACAATTCGTTCTGACGTAGTGTCTGCAAAACTTGCCTCAAATGCTCGGCGTGCTCCTCCTCTGTCTGGGAGTAAACCAGAATATCATCAATGAAGACAATGACAAACTAATCCAGGAAATCCGTGAACACCCTATTCATCAAGTCCATAAACACGGCTGGAGCATTGGTCAAACCAAAAGGCATAACCCGAAACTCGTAAGAACCATATCTCGACAAGAACACAGTCTTCGAGACATCCTCCTCCCTGATACGCAACTGATGGTATCCCAATCACAAATCAATCTTTGAGAAGAAAGAAGATCCTCTCAACTGGTCGAATAAGTCATCGATTCGAGGCAACGGATATTTATTCCGTATCGTGACCTTATTCAACTCTCGGTAGTCCACACACAATCTCAGTGAACCATCTCTCTTCTTTACGAACAACACAGGGGCACCCCACGGCAAAGTACTCCTCCGTATAAACCCCTGACCCAACAACTGCTCAATCTGATCCCGTAACTCCCTCATCTCAGCTGGAGCCATACGGTACGGTGCGCGTGCTATAGGTCTCGTATGTGGCAATAAGTCTATGACAAAGTCTATCTCTCGACTGGGGGTAATTCAGGTATATCCTGAAATACATCGGCAAACTATCTAACAACCGGAATCGAATCAAGTGGTATCACCACCTCCCTAGAGGTCTCCTCCTCTATATAGTACAAATGAGTGGACGATCCTCCCTCGGAACGAGGCATCGCCACCAAAAACATCTCCTGCTCGGGAATGGCAAAGATAATACTCCTACTGAAACAGTCAATCATGGCTCGGTAGGCAACAAGCCAATCCATACCAATAATGGCATCATACTCGGTCATCTCTAATACTAACATATCTGCAGGTAATACCAGACTACCAATCTCTACCCCTACTCCCCGGCATATAAAGAAAATAAGTGACCCACTGTCGAAAACATTTTAATAATTACTAACCACCTAGTATTTAAAAGTAAGTGCCAAATTTTAAGTTAAATCTGATTAACATGCAGTAAAAGAATAATGAAAGAATAATAACCATTCACTATAATCAAGTAATGAATAACCAACAACATAAACATAATCCAGAGGAAAAACTCCTCACAACAATCCCAGAACTGAAAAATAATACTACAAGTCTGAATCCTGAATAATTACATGCCAAAGGTCTGAATAACTGAAATAAATGAAATGTCTCTAAAAGAAATGGGCGACATGACCTACAACTGATAACTGATGAATATCGAGTCAAGATAGATGAAGCGTCTACAAGCAAAGTCCTGTAACTTCCACAAACAGCTACAGCTCGTCACCTGAATGAGAATCCTATGCATGGTGTCCTTGTGGCTGGGCACCTAAAATGGTTTTTACAAAAATAGATTTGAAAGCAAATGGGTCAGAGCCCGAAAGTGTAAAACATTTTGAAAACAGCAAGTGTTTTAATAACATTAAAACATTAAATGCAAAATACATGTTAGGACGTGCACTCACATGAAATTCTCACCTCTCGACTACATGTGCACTCTTAACGTACCGTACCCATCTATAAGACATCCATATCTAACCAAACCGTAATAAGTTCTACCCCTTACTACTCGATTCCCATAATACATTCTAGCGTTATCAAATAAATAGAGGGCTTTACTTACTCTCAGATTCTCAATATGTAATACATTTCACTATCGGTTAACCCGTTATGTTTTCTTAAAACAATTCCATAATTTTATTCACACTATTAACATGAAAGTTCCCACTAATTAAGTGTATATTATTCACATCATAAGTATACAATACAAGCGCCCCGAGACTAAGCTGCGGTGCACACATACTCTGCTATCCATCCCGGTACATGACGTACATAAGGATCACGCATTCCGAATCTGTCAGGAATCGTTCAGATAACAACATCACAAATAATGGAGGCGAACACAGTCACATCACATGGGTCACGCACATACCTACGCTCCCACGATCAGCAGACTTATTAACATCCCAATAAGTCCTTCTCTGACCTATGTTCATCGAGGTAACCAATCTAAATCCGGGCAACACAAGGATTAGAAGGCCCTAAGCAAACGCAAACCTCCCGTGATAGCAAGTATGGTAGGTATGTCATACACATAAAATCAATACATATACTAAGTATTCACACATCTTAGTAATCACCATATTATTGGTGGTACACTTCTCATTCTCGTACCGACATATAATACTACATAATTTATATGTTCCCGGCTAATAAAGTAAATTAGGCCGTCGATAGTTCTCGCAACGTAATATACACTCACGTCCTACTCATATTTTCCTTTAGGTTCAAACTACACATCTAGGTTTGACTCCTCATTATATCCCAAACATCCCAAATATATCAATTAATCATCAAGGGAAAGCTATCTCTACCTATACACAAGGTTACGGGGCAGTCGGGATCAAAACAGGCTAAAAAGCCTAAACTGTCAACTCGTTCGAAGTCTCGTTCGAACGAGGCTGTTCGAACGAGACCCTCGTTAGAATTCAAAGGTTAACTCGTTAGAAGCTCGTTCGAACGAGCTCGTTCGAACGACCTGGGCAGGTCTTCTAACGAGTGGCCAGTTTCGAGCCCAGAAATCCTTATTTCGTTTTTCCCAATTTTCTTCACTCCTAATCTCACATAAAAATCAACCCAACATCATTTTAAGGTTCATAATTCGTACTAAACACTCATAGGTCATAATCAAACGTTTATATAGGGCTAACTCATCTTAAACCTCATCAAATCTTCAAATCTCTTCATTTATCCCTAAATTATATGAACATGAACCCTAACATTTGTAAATCATCATTGAACCTACAATAATCCATTTTTGTTTCATCCAAGATATTATTAACATTAGAATAATCGCCTACATATAATTCTACATGCAATTCCTCATCAATATGTAAGATTCTATTTCCAATTTAATGGGTTTTTCATTAACTCCCAAGAACAAATCAGATTTTTATCAATTCCTACACATGGAAGAAACATTCTCTATAAAAACAAAATTAAATCACTTGCCTTAAGGGTAACTCTAGATTTGATGATGAATCTGATGAATGGTTCTTTCTCTCCTCTGCAGAATTCCTCCTCTCTCTCTCTCTCCAAGCTTTCTTCTCAAGGTGTTAATGGAGGTGAGGTTGGTTTTTCCAAGTTATAACTTCTCCCGTAGCCCACTTCCTAAATTGGGGTTGGAAATGGCTTAGTGGGTTAAGACTAAGTCAGATTTTAACTCTAATTTTCGTGGGTTTTAATTACCCAATTTCTGAAATTACCAAAATGCCCTTATAAGTTACCGGTATGGCCCAATAATTCCCCAGGACCCAAACTTAACCCCCGGCTAGTGTTTTCTCACTATTTCGACCCTTCCGGATGCGTTGGCGCACTCAAAACAACCATACGGTTAATAGAACTAAAATTCACTTTTTAGTTAAAATAAATAATTCCCTGACGCGACTGTCACACGCGTTTCAATAAAATTTTCCAACTTGACGTATTTCAATCTCACGAAAAATTTCATACTTCCATATTCATGTATAATCATATATGCACATTATATTCAAATACCAACTCGCATCTCGCTAGTATTTTAATCCGGATTAATTTCCAATTAATACGCATTATAATTTAATTAATCCCGAAAATAAATATCACAAAAATACGGGGTATTACAGTTCCCTCATAACAGGCCATTATATGTGACTGTCAGTGTCAACGGAGTTATCTTCGCAAAGACTCTCACGGATGGAGGAGCTTCCATCAATATAATGCCGATCAACTCCTTTCACGCGGCCAATATTCCAGAAGAGAGGTTGGTTCCCATGCCTTTGGTAATTTCGGGGTATGATAACCAATCTTCTAAATCCATTGGGTACGTTAACGTGGGTATTATGATGTGAAATTTGAGTTCCCATATAAAGTTCCATGTGATGGAGAGTGCAACTTCCTATCACCTGCTGATAGGAAGGGTGTGGATGCACAACAAAGGGTTAGTTAATTCTACGTACCACCAATGCGCTAAGGTGAATATCAAGGGAACAAAGGTAACCATCAGGGCTACAAAGAGGCCCTTCGCTATCAAGGAGGCACACTTGGTGGACGCGGCATTGGAAGAAGATGTCCGGGTCCTAATGAGGAGGATGGAGGGAGCCTTGGTTCCCTCTATTAGAGAAAGGATGGGGCTCGTGAATGAGCAAAGTAAAGAGGTTATGAGTAGCACGAAGGTAATAGCCGAAGAGGCTCACCAGGTGGTCCCTCGACCCCAAAGCATCTCGAAGCAGCTTAGGGACAGGATGAAGCCCAGAGTGGATCCGATAGAGCATGAGGTCCAACGACAAAGTGTGTTGAGCCGGTTCTAAAAAAAGGGTGACCGAGGCTTCTAGGGAGAAGAAGAGAAAGGCAGTTATTGCTATTAGCATACAATGCAAGAAGGTCATTAACGAAGAGGGAAAGGTGGTGTATCGATTATAACGGTGTGAGTGGGCGACCGAGTAAGTTGATTACAAGGTTGACCCGATATATGAGTGATTTCTGGTAGATCAATTGGAACAATGTATGGTGATAGACAATTCCAACATATAAGAATTTATGGAGGAAGTCATTGAGGAACTAGATTACATGGCGGATCAACCAAAGCCCCAGGCACAAGAGTTGGAGCAGTTGAACCTGACAAAAGAAGGAGAAGATCCAAAGACCGTCTTCATCTCAAAGGATCTCGGTAAGGAGAAATGAGAGGACTTGGTCGAGTTGATTGTGGAATTCATAGATGTTTTTGCATGGAAATACACAGAGATGGAGGGGTTGGATGAGGAAGTAAGCTGTCACAAGTTAAACGTGATGCCTTCAGTCGTTCCAGTAAAACAGGCAACGAGAACGTACAAGCCTGAGCTGGATTTGAAGATCAAGGAAGAGGTTCAATGCTTGCTAGCGGCAGGGTTTATCAAACTGATACAACACTCGATCTGGCTGTCCAACATTATCCCAGTAGGAAAGAAGGATAAAAACCAAATAAGGATCTATGTGGAGTTTAGAGATTTAAACCGAGCTTGCCCCAAAGATGAGTTCCCTCTACCCTCCATTGGTAGCCTGATAGATGCAACGGCGGGTCACGAGATGTATAGCTTTATGGATGGGTATGTAGGGTACAATCAAATCAAGATGGACCCCTCGAGTGCAGAAAAGACAGCATTCAGAACCTCGTTGGGTAACTTCATGTATAAGGTGATGCTGTTTGGGCTCAAGAATGCTGGGGAGACCTACCAGAGAACAATGATGGCCATTTTCCACGACTTCTTCCACAAGTTTGTGGAATTCTATGTGGATGACCTGGTCAGCAAGTCGAGGAAGGAGGAGTCCCATTTGAATAATTTGAGGAAGGTGTTTTCCCATTGCAGGAAGTTTAAGTTAAAAATAAATCCGCTGAAATGCATATTTGGTGTGACAAGTGGGAAATTCCTAGGATTTGTGGTTGATCGACAAGGGGTACAGATGGACCAGGACAAACAGCGGGCAATCTTCGAAATGTCATGTCTGAGAACGACAAAGGAGCTGAAGAGTTTCCTCGATAAAGTCTCATACCTTAGGAGATTCGTGGCTGGGTTAGCCGAGATAAGACAACCACTAATGCATCTGCTACAAAAGAACACGAAGTTTAAATGGGAGGCAATTCATCAAGAGTCTTTTGACAGACTGAAGAATTTGCTCATCTCACCGTGGACCATGGTCCCACCAAGGGCAGGAATACCGTTACAATTGTACCTCACATCCACCACAAGGTCTGTTGGAGCTTTGCTGGCACAAGAAATTGACGGGCAAGAATGGCCAATTTACTACCTCACTAGAATCATACATGGGCCATAGATTAGATATAGCAGCCAAGAAAGGCATTGTTTAGCCTTAGTCTTTGTAGCAAAAAAACTTAGGCATTACATGATATCTTTTGCAATTCATATTGTAACTAGATGCGATCCTATTAAGTATTTTTTGGCAAGAACTATATTGATTGGCCGAGCATCTAGGTGGTTCCCCATCCTCTCCGAATACGACTTGAGGTGTCTGGTCCCTTGCACACTCAAGAGCCAGGCTTATGATGATCTGTTGGCCATTTTCCCTTTGGGAACCTTCGAGCTGCCCAAAGAAGATATTCCAGTAGACGATTTTCAGGCCAACCATCTAGATGTAATGGATGATGAATGGACGATGCAGTTCAATGGGTCATTGGAAGAAAAAAAGGGAGGGTCGGGGGTTATCATTTCGAACGGAATGGAGGATATTTCCCTTTCCTACAAGTTAGATTTCCCTTGCTCTAATAACGAGTCAAAATATAAAGCACCGATGTTGGGTTTGCTAGAAGATCTTCTAATAGGGATCCAGTCACTCTGCATCAAGGGGGATTCAAACTTGGTGGTTCAGCAAGTAAACGGGGAGTACGCGTTGAAACACATGGGTTTGGCACCCTATAGAACAATCATCGAGAGACTTCTTTATCATTTCCACGAAACCAAAGTTAAGAGGCAGCCCAGAATGATGAACTGTCACCCAAAAGCCTATGCAACCATTGCCCATAAGATGATCATGAGGAGTGATACAACTACTATCGTGATTTAACGAAGAATAGCTCCTTCGATGGTACAGTCAATTCTACCCATGGAAGAGGATACAGAATGGAGGGGATAGATTAAGAGGTAACTGGAGTCTAGGGAAAGAATGATGGGGCTCAGAGACTTGGCCCAGTATTTTATAAACTATGGAAACCTTTACTTTAATAACGCAGGAGGATGGATGTCATGGAGCATCGGCCCAGACGAAGCAGGGTAGAGGTTGAAGAAAATGCACGGAGAACACTAAGAAACAACTGAGATCCCCCTTTATAGAAGAATTCAAAGGGAAGGGTATTTCTGGCCTAACATGAAAAAGGATGCAACCGAGCTACAATGGAATTGTGATAAATGCCAGTTGTTCTTTGAGGCAGCAGAATGCTATTTCGTGGAGACTCAGCCTGACTGGAGATAACCCTATATTGAATTCATTAAAGGGGAGTCATCCCAACAGAGATAATTAGTACGATGGGACTTCGGCGAAGGGCCCTGAGGTTCTACGTTCAAGAGGGGAAACTTTATTGAAGGGGATACTTCAATAGGCCATTGCGTTTCATCACGAAGGAAGAAGCGATCAAGGTTCTCAAACAGGCGGATGATCTAGCTCATATAGGAGGGGCCAAGTTGTATGACTAATTAATGACTTTGGGGTATTATTGGCCAACGATGGAGAAAGTGAAAATCTTCCCAGCTTAATGGAAATTTGATCCATGCCCTGTCAGTGGACTTACACTCCCTAGAAACGCCTTACCCTTTTCACACATGGGCGTTCGACCTAGTGGGAGTAATACACACTTCGTCGAGGGGGAAGATATGGATACTAGTTGCAATGGAGTGTTTCACAAAATGGTCTGAGGCGATAGCATTCAGAAGGGAACGGTTGGGGCAGTGATTAACTTCATCAGAGAACACATCATTTACCGTTTTAGGATCCCAAAGGTTATTCTCTCGGATAACGGGATTCCCTTCATTAATTCAGAAGTAACAATGCTCATAGACAAGTACTCCATTATCCATCATACTTCAACGGTGGCATACCCAAAGGGAAACGGTTAAGCCGAAGTGACTAATAAAATATTAGTTAATATTCTGGCTAAGGTAATGGAGGACTTCCCAGGATCGTGGGACGATGAGATACCAGCTGTGTTATGGGCCTATCGAACGACCAAGAGGAAACCCAGAGGGTACACTCCATTATCGCTTATTTATGGGGCGGATGCAATCCTTCTAGTAGAGTTAGAAGTTCCCTCTGCTCGATACGCCTTATGAAGCCCCTCAGAATAGACACGTGCAGTTGGAAGCGTTAGACGAACATAGAGATAATGCAATGAAACACTTTCAAATGTATACGAAACATCTCTCCAGGGCATATGATAACTTGGTAAGACCTAGGAAGTTCGTGGAAGGAGACCTCATTTTGAAAGAAGCAGTAAAACACATTAGAGGGTTACCTCTACCAAAGTTTGCAGCCAATTGGGAGGGACCTTTTGTTATAAAAGAAGATCATGACGCGAGTTATCGCTTAATTTCTAAGATGGAGGAGGAAAAACCATTCAAAATCAATAATATATGGTTGAAGGTTTGCCATGTGTAAGCAATTATGTTTGGGCCAATGATGTGTCTAGCTAATTATGAATATACAAGTTTTTTTTATGATGAGTATAAAAGTTCTTTTTTATTATAACTCAAGCAGAGATGAAAGAATTGCAGAACTTCACACTTCACAGTCTATGTAAACAGTTGTAACACAAAGAAATGGCATGAGAAAATTGATATCTTTCTTCATTCATAAACTTTGGGGGATTAAAAAATTGGGAGCTATTGCCCAAGAATTACATGAGAAGAAGAACAAAAGAAAAATGTATACAAAATCTCATGAACCTAGTAGAAACCATAGGTCTGGGGAAGAGAAAAAGTCTCCAGGGAGGCTCGAAGAAGTTGTTTGAAAAGACCGTTGGGCATTCATAGAAACCTCCAGTCTCATTTGCGCTTGTGTGCGCTCGATAAGGAGTTTCTCTCATTTCAATTTTGTCGCGCATAGAGCTTACTCGAGGCCCCCCACCTCTTTAACAATGGTTTCCAGAGGAGGTGCTAGCTCAGCCAGCTTAGCTTCCTCATCCCGTTGGTCCTCCTGGTGTTTTTGCAGCAGTTCCCTCTGGCTGACCAGTTGCTGGCTCTTCAAAGTCATCAAGTGCATTATAAGCGTGTCAAATCGGAAGCCATCACGACCCAGCTCCCTTAGATAGCCCAAAAATTAGTTAAGGAGGGGTCTGGTAATGTCTGTAGTAGGAGTACTAGCAATTTCAGCAATAACTGTAGCCATGCCTTGAAGCCTATGGCTCATAATTGGGATATTTGAACGCAAGCAGTCCACCGTGAAAGTCTCATGATGATAACTCACATATTTCTCAATGACCAAACGATGGTTGGTAGGCATTTGGGGCGAACGTTGGAGTACCATCAGGAAGAAGGCGGGAGGATCCAAGTTGGGATGAGGAAGCTGACACCCAGATTTACTCTCCGCAGCAGCACCTGTCATGGAACCTTGATCATCATGGCTCGGTTCCTAGAAAGAGATGGGTTTATGATGTGGCGAGACAACGGGCGATGGAGCTGGTGGAGAGCCCTCTCGAGTAACTTGAGATTAGGAGAAAAGAAATAATGAGCTCACAAAAAAAATATTAACAAGTGTTTGCTTTGTTAAGTCACCGTCACAGGTGGAGCTTATTGAAAAAATATTTTGCATTGTTAAGTCTCCAACACAGGTGGAGCTTATTAAAAAAAATCTTAACAAGTGTTTGCATTGTTAAGTCACCGTCACAGGTGGAGCTTATTGAAAAATCTTAACAAGTGTTTGCATTGTTAAGTCACCAACACAGGTGGAGCTTATTAAAAAAAAATCTTAACAAGTGTTTGCATTGTTAAGTCACCGACACGGAGGGAGTTTATTGAAAAAAATCTTAACAAGTGTTTGCATTGTTAAGTCGCCGTTATAGGTGGAGTTTATGAGAAAATCTTAACAAATTTTTGCGTTGTTAAGTCACTATTATATGTGGAGTTTATTGAAAATCTTAACGTGTTCGCATTGTTATGTCCCCGTTATCGGTGGAGTTTATGAGAAAATCTTAATAAGTGTTTTCGTTGTTCAGTCACTGTTACAGGTGAGGATTATTGGAAGAAATCTTAACAAATGTTTGTGTTGTTAAGTCACCGTCATAGGTGGAGTTCGAGAATCTGAAAAAAATAGAGACATTATAGAGGTACCTCGACAGCAGTAGGCGCGAGAGGAGTAGTTATCATAGGAGCCATAATACTAGAGACCGTGGGAGGCAGGCTCATCACCTCAGCAGCCTCAATCGAGACCCTGGATTCAGACGCTTCAGGGGCGGGCACACTCCCCTCGCCAGTTTATAGTACTATGGCTAACAAAGGCATATCATCGAAAGAAGATAATGGACCTTCCAAGGATGCCCCAACGAGAGCATCTGCACCAACTCGGGCTTGAGGAGGAATAAGGCCACTCAGCGCAGAAGGTGGGGCAAGGCTGGGAAAAAGATGCAACAATTAAGCTAAGTGTTAGAAAGAAGGTTTAAGAACAACAAGATGGAGAATACTTCTAGGCGTTACTTACCTCAATTAGAGCACAAAAAAGGGGGGTCGTGGTCAGGGGTCTCGTCAGCGCCGTTGGAAGAATAATATTAGCTAACAACGAGGACATTTTGACCTAGGGCACCCCAACATATTAAGGATGAGCAGTATAAAGAGAAAAGATGTCAGACCAAACAAGCTGTTGAAAAAGTCTTACCTCGGGGTCACTTACTGCAGATAGAACCATGGGAAGGTCTATGGTTATCTCTGGGGGAGATAGGTCAGAGGAAATTGGGGAAGTTATGCCAGAGGGGACTGAGGAACTTGTCTTGGGTTGAACAAAGACAACCGTTGGGGCTTGTCCTGACCATCTTAGATACACCTGGTAAAAACACCAAGGGACCCTGATCGTGGAACCTCGGGCGGCGTAGCTTGGAGTTCCATCGGGTGTTGAGTTGAGAACCAAATAACCCTCTACTTAATGTCACATCTACTGTAAGTGATGTCACTATCCAGCTAAAGAATATCAGACATGCACTTGAGTAAACCACCGTGTTATTTGGGGATGTCAGGCAGTAGGTGAGCCACCGCTGCGACAACAGCCCCCTAACACACAGTGGTTAGGAAAAAGGTATGTCTTGGCATTTAATGTTTATGACGTGGAGACAACTAGTGCATTAGGCATTTAATGTTGTGACATAAAGTATGAGGGATGTCTTTCATAATCTTTAATGACTGAGTTGCCTCGGGGGTGGTGTGGGGGATATTTAAGGACCCTAACCACCTTTGAGGAAGAGGATCCTTTGAGGATTGAGGAGTTATTGCTAGAGAGAATTCACATTAGAGAGAGAGAGTTATTACAAAACCAGAGAGTTTAGTCACTCACCATTGTTATTTATTACGAAGCTTTTAATACTTGACAGAGATTCTTGAGGGTGTTTGGTGTGTTTCTACTTGCCTACCAAGGTGTATCTAGGGTGTTTGCTCCTATTTCCCTCTAGCTAAGTTACATCTAAAGTTAATTACTATTTCCCGAGTTATACACGAGAGTTTTGATATTTTAAACTAAGTTTATCTTCATTGGATTTGTGTCTGTGTGTACTATCATTAATCCAAAGCCTTGGCCAAATTAGTTTATCATCACCATACTCAAATAGGGGTTACGCCTCCATCTATAATCTAAATTACCCTCTTATGCCTCAAACCAAATATTTTTTCTTTCCCCTTAGAGTCAAAGTTTGGATTTCCTTGTCTATCCAACATCGTTACAATTTTATTGTCCTATTTCCCTGTGGATACGATCTCGACTTACCGGGTTTACTGCTAACGCGACATGCTTGCACTTGGCCTAGAAGAGAACGCAGATTAGAGACACTTTCTGAGTCGCGTCAAGTTTTTGGCGCCGTTACCAGGATATTAGGTAGACTTAGGATTAAATCGAGTCAATCTTAAACTTTGACCAAAAATTTCCAAAAATCCAAAAACATATAAAAATTCAAAAAAGCACAAAAAGATCCATCATCATCTCTCACAAGCTGTTAATGCAAAATTCTGAACTCACTCCCACACCCCATAATACTCCAACCCACATTCACGAAAATCCAATTGTTGAGTACGATCCTGATAACCCCCACACTCCTAACGCTCCACATTTCTCGGTTCCACCTCCTACACCGTCATACTCAACCCATTTTATCCACTAAAGGTTCGACCTCAACCCATTTTGTAAAGTAATCCACTATGACGACCAAGTGTTTGAGCCTCCCTTTTATGGTCGACAACGATCCAACCAAGTTTATCCCCCGAATCACAAATGGCCAAGGTGAAATGATAGGGGTTAGGGAAGCACCTAACTTTCTATGAAGTGTAGCAAAACTCTAACATTTATCGCATTTTTTTTGCGAATGAAATACAATCAGCTTTCATCATCAACCAATAGTAGTCTTGGATAACTATTCGCTACACCAAGGAACTCCCAGCCGGATGGTCATTATATGAACCTTGATGGACTTCTTTGATTAATTATTCATACCTCTATTGGATGGAAACATCACTGCAAAGATACCGTATACCCCTTCCTATATAACACACCTTTTTCTATTACACATCAAACTACTTTGTATCTTAACTTCTTGACTTCTTTCTGGCCGGTAGGCAAGATTACTGTCTCAATATAATTTTTGATATGATCCATCCCCGAAGGACCTAAATCAATGGACATCATATTGACTACCTCTGTGCCAATGATCCTAATAGTGAGGATTTCTACTGGGATTGTTATTATAAGTTCCATGGGAGTGGATGAAGTTATCCAAGCAAGTGAATCTTCTTAAGCATTATACAGTCTTGGGATTCTTACTATTTTCACTGCTGGGAATGAAGAAATTAATTCGATGGTCTTTTTTTAGTACCTTGTCATTATCTCAACTTTCACCCTATATATTTGAAGCAACCAATGAGCGACGAGCAATGAATCACTGTGCGCCACCATCTGTTCGGTAACCAAGGATGACGCTTAGACATGTAATCAAGGCTTCATATTCGTCTTCATTAGTATATGCCTGAAATTAAAATCTAAGGACATACTCAACATCCTGATCATCGAAGCTGTTTAAGATGAGCCCTGCCCCACTTTCGGTAGTGTAAGAAGAACCATCAATGAACAACTTCCAGATTGAAATTTCATTATTTTCTTCACTTACTAGTACTCCAAGCTTGAATACTTTGTTGGCTTTGCTTTACTAGACATTGAGATTTTTCTATGCAGATGAGCTCTCTTTCAGAGAAGTCTGTTTGGCAGGCAAACTTAACTGATCTGAAGCTTTCACATAAGTAAATTCTGCAAAAACATCTGCTATTACTTACCCGCTCATCGAAGTTCGAGGTTCATATGCATTACCGTATTATCCCAGTTCCACTGCCCACGACATTAATCTTCCCGACTTCTTAGGTTTGTGTAGGGCTTGTTTTAAGGGCAAGTCAGTGTACTATGTAATAGTGTGGGGTTGAAATTATGGCCTAATTCTCCTGGATGCCACTATTAGTGCTAGTGCCATCTTTTCCAAGCGTGGGTATGTTATTTCACCTCATAGAAATGCTTTACTTTTATAATAAAAAGAATTTTGGACTCATTCCTCTAGTTAGATGAGTGCCGAGAGAACTACTGATTCTGAAACAACCATATATAAATACATATTTTCTCCCATTATTGGTCGGGAAAGCAATTATGGAGATCCCATATATTTATTAAGTTCAATAAAAGCTCTTTTGCATTCATCATTCTACTCAAAAGTCTTTCTAATCACTTTGAAGAATGAAAGGCATTTTTTGGTTGACCTGGACATGAAGCGATTTGAGGCTGCTACACTTTTTATGAGCTTTTGCACCTCCTTTTTGCTAGTCGGGGATTGCATTTCTAGCAAAGCTTTGATTTTATCTGGATTATCTTCTATCTCCCTCTGATTGACAATGTATCCCAGAAAGATTCCTTCCTATACCCCAAAGGGACACTTCGTCGGGTTGAGTTTCATTTGATGCTTATCCAATTGGTCAAACATCTGGGTTAAATCGACGATGTGGTTGGCGGCCAGATTTATTTTGGTGAGAATATCATCAACATAAAATTTTATATTTTTGCCAATTTGTTCTTCAAAAACTCCTTTTACTAACCTCTGATAGGTTGCTCCATCATTTTTTAGCCTGAAAGGTATTTATAATAGTATGTTCCTCGACTATTAATGAAGGACGTGCTTTCTCTATCTTCAAGTTTAATTTTTATCTGGTTGTAAACAGAGTAGGCATCCATAAAGCTAAGAAACTCGTGACCTATAGTTGTATCTACCAATTGATCCTTGGAAAAGAAAAATGATCTTTTGGGAAGGCTTTATTGAGATCAGTAAAATTAATACACATGCGCCACTTCTTCTTCTTCTTCTTTACCATCACCACATTAGATAGCCAATTTAGGTACTTCACATCTTCAATGAAATTTTCTTTCTATAATTTCTCTACCTCCTCATGAATTTCTACATTTTTCTCGAGACTCAAAACTCTTCGCTTATGCTTGACTGGGTTGGAGTATTTGACTGTATTGAGACCATAGTAGAGGAAATTGGGGTTGATTCCTGACATATACTCATGGCTCCAGGAAAACATGCTCTTTATATCTATAAGAAATTTAATTAATTCATGTTTGAGAGAAGGGTTCAACCTTGAACCAATTTGGGTAGTTCTTTGTCGATTATCATCATAAAAAATAATGGATTTCGTCTCCTCCATAAATTGTTCCTTAACCAAATCATTTTCTTCTCTTAGGTCCAATGTGTCGATGTTATAAATGGTGATGATCTTCTTGACCTCTTACTAGTCAACTGAAGTATAGTAGCATTCCATGGTATCTTTTTAGTTATGATTGACTATGCCTGCTCCATAGTTAGTCAAAAACTTCATACATTGATGAACTGTGGATGGGAAGGCCTCAAACTTCTTTATCCCCACTCTGCCAAGAATGATGTCATAGTATGATGGGACATTCTTATCCAATACGAAGAAATGCATCCCCTCTTGCCTGCTCTCCGATTAAATGATGGCTAGGGCGTCCAACTTGACCGTACCCAAAGGATATACTCTTTCTCAAGAAAATTCTATGAGTGGTCTATGATGCGATTCCATCATGCTGCCTTTCAATCCAAGCTTACTAAAGAACTTATAGAAGATTACGTTTATCAAGAGTTCTTTATCAACCAATATCCTTGTAACCTTACCTTTACGAAATCTACATGTGATGAATAACAGATCATTATGAGGATAAAGTAACCCATTCAGATCGTTCTTAGAGAAAATAATTACTAGGTAATCTTTATTGACCTTTATTGGTTGGCCATCATCAGAGTCGACCTTGTTACAATCCTTGAGTTCATTCATGTAGGCCTTCCTTTCTGCTATTGCATCTTCTTTTTCAGCGGTACCTCCTGTAATAAAATGACATCCAAAAGCTATTATGTTGACGTCCATCTTTGGTTCCTCTTCTATTGGGTAAGTTGGATGTTATCTAGCCTCTTAGTTGCGTCCTCTTTTGTTGTCGTCTATTCCTCAGCGGGGTGAGTTTGATCCTCTCTTGTTGTTCTGACCACGATCTTGGTAAATTTTTTTAGAAAACTTTCCTTTATGAATCCGAATTTCTATTTCATTTTTTTAAAAAATTCACTTTTCAGTGGTATGCCATGGTCCCTATAAATTTTAAAAAACTTTTAAGTGTCCCTTCGATTAGGGGGTGTCTTTAACTTTCCCGGCCAGTGCAACTATTTGTCATTCTGAATTTCTTCCAAGATATGATATACAACTTTAGTGAGGGGTGTATTCGTCATATTTCATCATTCGGTCCAGATTATCCTGCTTCTTATTTCCACGATCATTTTTGACAAAATTGTTCTTCTCCTCTTCGACTTTGGAATTCGTATCGCCCTTAGCCGCCATGGCTTCTTCAACGTTCATTATCTTGGAAGATTTAGTCATCAATTCCTCCATTGTTTTTTATGGTTCTTTGTTAGGTAGTACTAGATATCTTTAGCAAGTACCCCTCTCATGAGTGTTGCAATAGTGGTCTTTTCTTCATAATCAACAACTTCTTACTTTTTATTATTAAAACGGGTGGTGTAGTTTTGAGGACTTTCCCCGAGCTTTTGATACATAATCAATAGATGAGTAACATCCTTGATTGGTTTAGCCCAGAACTAGAAATTAATAATAAATTGCTCGGTGAGTTAATTGAAGAAGTAAATCTTACCGCTCGGGAGGCTATTACACCAAATTTGGGTTAGTCTTGTGATAGAGCTAGAGAAAGCCATGCGTCTCATTTCTTCAGGACTGAGTAGATGTTGGAAGCGGCTTGGTATTGCTCTATGTGTAGGGTTGTGTTCGTTTTTCCATCATAGATAGGAGTGGTCACCGGTGTTTTAAATTTTATCGGTGTAGGGTAACCCACAATGGCCTTCATAAAGGGCGATCCTTTGACAAAACTCCTTTGCAATAGGTTTTTGGCTTTAGCCATTTCATGCAGACAATCTTCCAGATGTTGCATGGATCCCTTCTAAGATTGTTCTCCTAATTTAGCTGCATTATCTTTTAGGGATTTACTATGCCTATTGGCTGACCTCTTTTCCGAACAAGTATTCTAGGCATGTGCACACACACACAAAGACAAAGGTTTTTAAAGTGATTCGGCTATAGAAAAAAGCCGACCTCCATTGTTATTTTATTCAAAGGTTTACAATAGCTCAAAAATGAGTGACTTGGGTTATTGCAAAATGACTTCCTGCCTTAGTTGGGGGAGGATATATATTTATAAGGCCCCCAAACCCTAAAGATGGAACACCTTTATATTAGCAGACCTTTACATCTATATATATCCACTAGCTCCAAGTTAGTTGGCATTCTCATTTGAGTAACGCTTAGTATTTCGATTGGTTAGCATTCTGGTGTTGATCGGTGATATAACCGACTAAATGTCTCTAAAGACGATCAAGTTGGTTGGTTGGATGTGTTGGATTACAGGTGTATGCTCATCATTGGTCCATGTGGAAGTATAATTTTTACAAATAACATTGATCTTCATGGATTTTGAGTTACCTCTTCCTCAATATTTGGCTGAATATGGCCCCTTGACACATGGATTCCACCCGTTGTCCCATATGGTGTGATCGATCACTTATCCCTTCAATTCCTCCCAAGTTTTGAGTGATTCGTCTTGTATTCTATGTCGACACTCGTGTTGGCATGGAGTTCTTCAACTGTTGCCACCAACATCACATATGGACACTTTCAAAAAGTGTGTTGTAATTATTTACTCAATGAAGCACATGATGACAATCCACATGGTCTCCTAAACAGTCAGTGCATTATCCAAGAAATGATTCTGCGTGAGCATGTATCCTAGGGAGTCATTGATGTAGACTCCAAGTCCAATTCCAAACCTCTATTGCATTTGATTTTAGCATCATAAGGTATAAGTTCTTGGCGGCCTTACACATTCGTCATTTCATTAGCATTTCAGGTATACTTCATTTGTCTCTTCCTAGAACTTACTAGAACCAGATAACTTCTCCTTCTTCGTTCTTTATTTTGTCTTAATCTTTTCTCTTATTGTACTATTCTTTCCATGTCTAGCAAGTTGATAAAGTATGAAGTATCTTCAGAGAATGATTTTGAAGAATTTTATACCAATTACTTAACACTAGACAAGGTCTCCAAATTGACGGAGAAGTCATTTTTATGACTATTTCCATAACTAAATGGGAAGTTCACTTTCCCCTTGAGCCATTGCTGGTGGTAGTATACAGTTACTATGTAATACTTTCAATCTAAGAAAATAATAGATTTTACCAGATTGTTATCGGTACAATCAGCATAAATAAAATTTGTGGAACTAACCTTGGTTTGAATGAAATTAGTCACTCTCTTGGGTTTGATGTGTACCATTTCCAAGAAAGGGATAATTCTCGTTATTTTTTTACATGGATTACCAAATCACAAAAAGGCATCGAGAATAATATTTTTATATTTTTTGGGATTTTATATGGTGAGAACTACAAAGGGATTCGTGTGCCGGCAATAGAAGAATCACCTAGTAGGCTGGCCACCTTTTGTTTATATTAAATTACACTTTTCATTCTACTACTGGTTGAATTTACTTTTATGCAGATGATTGCAACAAAAAACCTCAAGATTTTGAAGTTAATCTGCGAGACCTTGAGATCATTTGGAGAAGAAGAACTCTGATCGATGTGATCCAACATTGGATAGCAACCCACTAACTTTTCGATTATGATCTTATTGTTACCTCTGCCAACAACTACATAACGATCCTAGATGTAATTGTATCTGATTACATCGTGGTCAGCAACCCCTCAATTCTAACTATTACCATGGTTCTAAGTGACATTGTTAATGGTGTCTATATTGGGGAGGCCCCTCCCATTTTTATTGTATCAACTAATTTTAGTGATGAAGAGAGGGAAAAGGAGAGGAATATTAAGCTGTAAAAAATATCCTATCTTTGAGAATCTCGATCCACTCTTTTCGTACGAAGAGATCGGTGTTATTAGTCTCCTTTAGGAAGAAGTAGAAGAAGAAGAAAGTTTTCAACTACATACCTCACGTGGTTCGATGCATGATGTTTAAGGTTTGAAGTTAAATTTCATATGTATACGTATGAATGAGGAATATCCCATTAGAATTTTATATATTATTATGAATCTCTTTATATGATTAACTAGTTGGTGTTTATGAGCAAAATTTGATCTATTAATGTAGTTCAGCTCATTTAAGCTATATTCAATAATTAAAGTGTGAAAATAGTAGAAAAGATTATGTATTAAGTATAAAAAGATGATATTTAGAGTAGTTTGGTTTCAAATGACCATACATCCACTTTCGTACCTTATTTTTATTATATTTATGTTTATATACATACATAATTGACCTCAAGGGCATATAAATAATGATTAATAAACTAAAATAGGGAAGCTACATACTTGTGAGAAATTGAGGCCAATGTCTTTGAGAGTAATATTATAGGACACCGCGGCTATTTCTTCTGGCATGGCAGAGCATGTGGTTAGAGCTATTTTTCGATGTAGAGAGATGTTGGAGACAATTTGGCAGAGTTTACTAAAAATATCCTTGCTTAATAAGGAATGGGATCCTCTATTTATAAGAGTCAATGGGTGTTTCATGTTAACTATTTCCTTATTTTTGGATTAGAAGGATTCTTTCGAGAAAGTGGACAACAAGCATTCTTTATACCGAGGTGCAAACTCTGTAGAATCTTATATATATATATATATATATATATATGGACGAGGTGTAATCTACAAGACTCTTATGTCATGTATAGATGAGGCCTTATCATAAGCTTGAGGCCTTTTAGGTTTACTTGTTTGTATTTCTATGCCATGCATCCATTAATTATTTAAGGAAATATTTTAAGTACGATAAAAGCCTCCAAGACTTAGTGTGAAGAGGATATTGATTTAGTGCTAGGGCTTTATGTTAGCATTGTTTGAGATGCTTCAACTTCTGCAGTGATGGTTTTCCTTCTAAGACCTATAATATAAAGTCTTGGGGCTCTAAGGTTTTATTTATCATTTCCATATTTAGAGAGTAAAAACTCTAGTGATTTCTGAGTATTCCAAGAAATATTTCCAATAGCTTTTATGGTGACCACAAAATCCCTATTTCCATGTTTGTTTCTTCTCTTTATTTCTTTATCTTTGTCCATTTCATTACCATTGATGATTTATACCTATTTCATGTACTAATTCATGACACAACCTTAAGAAATAAAATCGAAACATTTTATGGCTGAACTAGGGTTTTAATGTAACACCCCGAATTTTTGAGGATTTAAATAATTATGTGATTAATTATTATTGTTGGATTAATTAAATTAATATGTGAGAACTAATTGAAAGATTAATCCGGATTAAAATTGAATATTTACTAGTGCGATGAGAGTTATTAATCATTAATATTATTGTGAGAATAAGTAAAATGGAATGATGATTTTATATAGCTGGTCGTGGGAGAGAAATACGACAGTTTGGTATATTAAGTCGGAACGCGCGTGTGAGTCATGTCAGGATCAATTAAATGGAATATAAAGGTAAATTATTTTTAAGTAACTCGTATGACCATTTCGAGAGCACCGTTGAGTCCGGGAGGGTCGAGATAGTAAAAAAACTCTACCCGAGTATTTTATTTAGACTCCGAAATATTTTTAGGCCATACTGGCACCCCGTAGGGGTAATTTTGTAATTTCAATTTTTGGAGAAATTAAATGGAAGAAAATTAGAGAAGTATTATATCAGCTAATTGGGGACAATTAGGGTGAGAATACACCAAAATCAAGAGAGAGACATAATGGGTGAGGGAGAGCAAATCCCAAGGGAAGAGGTCAATCTAGCACCACCTTGCATAACCATCATCACCATCGTATAGATCGGAACGCGAGGAACGCACCTATACCAACAATACCAACAGATCAGACCTTCGAAATCAAAGAAAGTGACTTTCTTTCCATTAGCGATAATTGTGCTCATGTTAGTACATGAATTAATTACATGATTTGAATTGGAAATGGATGATTGTAGAGAATTAATATCACAAATTGAGAGTTATTTTGATGAAAAATTTAACCTATATACATGTAGAATAGGAAACCCGAAAATATATGATGTGATTGAGAAACGATTTTGGGTTTTAATGGTTGTTGAATTGAAATTGGAAGAACTAGGATTTTAATGATTTAATTTGGGGATTTCACGTTGGTGATTTAAGGATCTATGGGGAATCAAAAGTTTTGGAGGCTTAATGGTGATTCTATTGACGTAGTCCTGTAGAAAAATCGCATTTTCTACAATTTGTTCTGTCATGTACTTCCTCCAAAACGGCTCCAAAATGCCACAAAACGTCAATTTATTAATCTGGGCAGAATGTGGGGCAAATTTTTAAGAAAGTTTTTTTTGAAAATTGTTATTCCAGAATAAATACAAATAGTGAACTCAGATTTATGTTGAGTGATTTATAACCTTGTTAATTAAGTGTGGGAAACTTAATTGGATTCATGGATGACTAATGACAATTTAATGATTCTAGAGTATTAGAAATTATCCTTAAATGTTAGAATATTGTTTTGTATTGGTTGTTGGGAGTTTGGGCTTGATACATAGAGGTTTTAAGATAAAAAAAAAATGGTGGAAAAATGTATTTGCTAGAGGTTGAAGACGAACCACCCAAGTCGCACGAAGTCGCTCAAACGACACGTGGACGTTGTTAAAGCGACAGAGTCCTCTAGTTTGAGCGGCAGGTTCAGAAAAATTTAGAAATTTCTATTTTTACCCCAAATCGATTAATTAGTTTATTGGAGTGAGAGGAACTTCCATTTGGTGAATTTAACGTAGGACATAATTACGGGAAAGTATGTGAGGGAAATACTTTTATTATTGTGGAATATGATTTACCTTGGAGAATACGATAGAAAAAGGTGGTCATCTAATAATTATACTATATGTAATAATGAAGATAAAATACGCATGGGAAGTATATGAGTAGGTTGGGAGAATACGTATGGATTTTAATAGGATGTTTGTATGCCTATGATTATTATCTTGCACTAATTAGTGTTAACTCAAGGGTGCAAGCTTATTGTTGTTAGGTGCATTAATGGGTGTTAACTCGGGGATGCAAGATTATGATTGATAGGTGCATTAATGGGTGTTAACCCGGGGATGTGGGATTATTATTGTTATGAGCACTAATGGGTGATAACCCGGGGGTGCTGGATTATTATTGTTAGGCGCACTAATGGGTGATAACCCGGGGGTGCTGGATTATTATTGTTAGGCGCACTAATGGGTGATAACCCGGGGGTGATGAATTATTATTGTTAGGACCACTAATGAGTGTTAACACGGGGGTGCTGGATTATTATATTTTAGGTGCACTAACGGGTGTTAACCCAGGGGTGCAGGATTATTATTATTATGGAACTAATGGGCCTTAACCTGGGGGTGCAGGATTAGTATATACATATGTATAGAGATGATGTCACTATATGTAGTTATATACATTATTATGATTTGAGATAATGGGTCTTAAGCCGGGCTTGCATGATATATATATTTATAGAGATGAGGTGACTATATATATATATATATATATATATATATATGTGTGTGTGTGTGTGTGTGTGTGTGTGTGTATTTGAGGAATTTCTAGTAAGTGAAACTAGTATTCATGGTAATAAGGATGAATAAAATAATCTTAGTAAGAAAGATTTAATTACTCGAACGATAAATATGAAAGGTAGTGATCTGGAATAGACTACTTGTGAGAGTATTGTATGGGCGATACGGGTATACTACTAGTGAACATGGATAGTGCTATGATGACTTCAAACTACTTAGCATGGGTAGCATAGCTAGTATAGTTTAGAAGATGCGTTAAGCGTTCACAATAGAAGAGAGGTGAGAATATCATGCGAGAGTTCGATAACTAACATGCACATAATACATGATTTAATGCAGTTTTAAATACTTGCTAATAAATCTTTTTAAAACATCGGGCTCTGACCCGTCTCTTGCATCTCTTCTCTCTTTTGCTACATATATGTATTAGTACAGGTGCCCAGCCACAGGGACACCGATTCTAGATACTTGGATGGTTTGCTGAGCTGCAACAGTTGTGGAAGTTGCGGATCATTGAGATTAGACGCTTCTCTCATTTCATTCAGTTCCAAGTTCAGATAATTCAGTTCGGTCATGTGTCGCCCATTCTCATTAGCGTGGTTGTACTCAGTTTCCTTTGTAGTTGTTTTCAGTTGGATTGAGTATTTATTATGGTTTGGTTTGTGACTTTGAACTGAAAGGTTTTATCCAGTCTTAATTATTCAGTATTTGATTCAGTCAGTATTCATTTCTTGTGTATGGTTGATAATTAAATGTTCAAAAATTAAATGAATTAATTGGTTTCAAGTTTAATTGGAAAATGTTTTGACACTAGCTTAATTAAATGTTAGGTAATTAATTGGATATAAGTTTTCGATAGTGATGCTAAGAATGAACCAACCAAACATTATGTTATAAATTTTATAAAGGACTGATCACCCAATATTTAATTGGCCCACAGGTGGTATCAAAGCATTAGGTTCTAGAATCTTTTAGGATATATACGGATTTTTACATTTCATCTTAGCGTTCTTTGATAAAGAGACTTATTCTAGGATTGTTGTTTTCCACTGCGTATGCAATTTATGCTCTCCTGCGATTAAGTTTAGTGAATCCAATTCGTATGCGAGTTTGATTGGACTTCGTACATCGAATAATGTGGGACGACCAATGGAGGCCGTTAGCGGGACTGCAGGAGAAGGGAAACAATTGGAACTAAGGAGCATTCAAGGAATGGTGATCGCAATAGAAGTCACCAACAATAATATCTAAGTGCGATGAGCCAATGGAAGGAGTAATCCAAGGGCAATAGAGTAATGTAGAGTGCAGTGACACTCAAAATTTAAACTACATACGAAAATAACAACTGGTAACTAAGACTGCCAATTCCGAGATAAAGACATCCCCAAAAGGGCCAGTAGTACCAGTGAATGGGAAATTTCCCTATATGAAGAGAGAAGGATTTTCAGTATTGAATATGTTCACATGAGAAGTGAGATTTATAGGATCGGGAATATCAAACCATGCCTCTAAGGTGTAGCAACTAGAGAAGTAAAATATCGAGTGTAGAAAATCGAGCCAAAGGGATTGGGCCCATGAATTAACAACCCGAGAGTATTGGGTCTAGGCTGGACCAGTGTAGTCCTAAACAACTATATTAGTTGCAAGCTTATTGTTGTTAGGTGCATTAATGGGTGTTAACTCAGGGATGCAAGATTATGATTGATAGGTGCATTAATGGGTGTTAACCCGGGGATGTGGGATTATTATTGTTATGAGCACTAATGGGTGATAACCCGGGGGTGCTGGATTATTATTGTTAGGCGCACTAATGGGTGATAACCCGGGGGTGATGGATTATTATTGTTAGGACCACTAATGAGTGTTAACACGGGGGTGCTGGATTATTATATTTTAGGTGCACTAACGGGTGTTAACCCAGGGGTGCAGGATTATTATTATTATGGAAGTAATGGGTCTTAACCTAGGGGTGCAGGATTAGTATATACATATGTATAGAGATGATGTGACTATAGGTAGTTATATACATTATTATGATTTGCGCTAATGGGTCTTAAGCCGGGCGTGCATGATATATATATTTATAGAGATGAGGTGACTATATATATATATATATATATATGTATTTGAGGAATTTCTAGTAAGTGAAACTAGTATTCATGGTAATAAGGATGAATAAAATAATCTTAGTAAGAAAGATTTAATTACTCGAACGATAAATATGAAAGGTAGTGATCTGGAATAGACTACTTGTGAGAGTATTGTATGGGCGATACGGGTATACTACTAGTGAACATGGATAGTGATATGATGACTTCAAACTACTTAGCATGGGTAGCATAGCTAGTATAGTTTAGAAGATGCGTTAAGCGTGCACAATAGAAGAGAGGTGAGAATATCATGCGAGAGTTCGATAACTAACATGCACATAATACATGATTTAATGCAGTTTTAAATACTTGCTAATAAATCTTTTTAAAACATCGGGCTCTGACCCGTCTCTTGCATCTCTTCTCTCTTTTGCTACATATATGTATTAGTACAGGTGCCCAGCCACAGGGACACCGATTCTAGATACTTGGATGGTTTGCTGAGCTGCAACAGTTGTGGAAGTTGCGGATCATTGAGATTAGACGCTTCTCTCATTTCATTAAGTTCCAAGTTCAGATATTTCAGTTCGGTCATGTGTCGCCCATTCTCATTAGCGTGGTTGTACTCAGTTTCCTTTGTAGTTGTTTTCAGTTGGATTGAGTATTTATTATGGTTTGGTTTGTGACTTTGAACTGGAAGGTTTTATCCAGTCTTAATTATTCAGTATTTGATTCAGTCAGTATTCATTTCTTGTGTATGGTTGATAATTAAATGTTCAAAAATTAAATGAATTAATTGGTTTCAAGTTTAATTGGAAAATGTTTTGACACTAGCTTAATTAAATGTTAGGTAATTAATTGGATATAAGTTTTCGATAGTGATGCTAAGAATGAACCAACCAAACATTATGTTATAAATTTTATAAAGGACTGATCACCCAATATTTAATTGGCCCACAGGTGGTATCAAAGCATTAGGTTCTAGAATCTTTTAGGATATATACGGATTTTTACATTTCATCTTAGCGTTCTTTGATAAAGAGCCTTATTCTAGGATTGTTGTTTTCCACTGCGTATGCAATTTATGCTCTCCTGCGACTAAGTTTAGTGAATCCAATTCGTATGCGAGTTTGATTGGACTTCGTACATCGAATAATGTGGGACGACCAATGGAGGCCGTTAGCGGGACTGCAGGAGAAGGGAAACAATTGGAACTAAGGAGCATTCAAGGAATGGTGATCGCAATAGAAGTCACCAACAATAATATCTAAGTGCGATGAGCCAATGGAAGGAGTAATCCAAGGGCAATAGAGTAATGTAGAGTGCAGTGACACTCAAAATTTAAACTACATACGAAAATAACAACTGGTAACTAAGACTGCCAATTCCGAGATAAAGACATCCCCAAAAGGGCCAGTAGTACCAGTGAAGGGGAAATTGCCCTATATGAAGAGAGAAGGATTTTCAGTATTGAATATGTTCACATGAGAAGTGAGATTTATAGGATCAGGAATATCAAACCATGCCTCAAAGGTGTAGCAGCTAGAGAAGTAAAATATCGAGTGTAGAAAATCGAGCCAAAGGGATTGGGCCCAGGAATTAACAGCCCGAGAGTATTGGGTCTAGGCTGGACCAGTGTAGTCCTAAACAACTATAGCATACCGTATTTTTGGGTCGATAAGACCCATGAAATAAAGGGAAGGCTAGTAAGGCCTAATTGAGGCCTAGAGATATGGGGCCAACGTATCAATGTCGGGTGTATAAGACGCCGAATAGAATAATTTACCCACAACGAGGAGGGGGGAAACTAATGAATGAAATTCAAAATTTATAATGGTTGTAGTTAATTATGGGTCATGAAAAATGCGTGTGGGGACCTTACGATCAGGCCAGACTGATGAAGTTTTGTTTCATCTGTGTGAGTAAATGATGAATTCAAGTGAGATGGGTGTGTCACAACAAATGTGGATAGTTAACACTAAATATTCGAGTGTGCATCGGGTTTATTGAGTACGCTGGCGATGACAACCTTATTATTCATATGACTACCATTTGGTAGCGAGATTTTTGTACCACCTGCGGGGAGGAGCAGGCGTAGACACTAAGAGAAATTTGTACGTAGTATTACGTAACGATTTGTGCTCCTTTGAGTGCTATGGTAGTGGAGTCTATTATTATTGTATTGTATGGTTACCAAATACCGAGAGTTTAAATGGTACTAAATTGTGTGATAAGACTATCGTACATGAAATTTTAAGTTTAAATATATGGTTTTGGCGAGGCATCACCTGAAAGATGGTTGAGCCTGCATATGTGTTGTATTGTATCGTAGACTTCAGTGAGTATGTTGTCTTACTATTTTGATCCCGGTGAGCAGGGACCTTTTACTGATATAATTTAGGGTATATTAGCTCGTAGTAGGGCGGAGAGATATATCTCATTAATTATATAGCGATAATGACTTGTGATAGTGAGAGAGCCACGTTGTATGCCGTCCTTAGTGACATGAGAGTGGACGAGTAAACTTTTTATGTTTGCAGATGGGACTTCGGGGGTACATGTTATGGATTAAGGACTTAACAAATCTCGAAGACCAGCAGTGTTAAGTAGTAGTATATTAGGGGGTTCCTTACTTGGATTTTTCTTTGTGAGACATCCCACTCATGAAACTTAGCGAACGTTGGAAGTTAGGGGAAGTTTGACTTTAGTACATGGAATTAGTATCGTAGTGATTACATGTATATGTAGTTATAACTATGAGATAATGGTTACATTACAGAGTAAGGCCGATAAAGCCTTATAAGGTTAATGTGTGAAAATGTTACAACTGTTGACACCACAAGAAGACCGGTGGGACAACCTAAGATATAATTGGGTGGAAAAGGAAGCGTGACTGAGTAGGACCTTACCATATAGTCATACCAAGTATGTGAGGCATAATTTGAGATTAATATAACACGTCTAATATAGTGGTGCTGAAATGCATGAAACATAGGGTGCATGGACGCCCTAGATAGTTGGATTATAGTATTTTCCATAATTGAGAATTTGGGCACAATGCATATTTTCAAGGAAAATGAAGGTAGAAGTTGTTACTTCAGAACTTAGCTATTTAATGGTTAGGCTAGTTAGGACTGATACTTCCCAAATTTTCCACGAGGATTGTATAGGAAGAATTCGATAAATTTTAACCCAGGAAAGTTGAAACTTACTTGGTAAGATAGGTAGAGATCATGTTTCACGAGAATCTAAAATTTAAAGAGAGGGGGAAGGACTTGCGACACACAGTGATGGCATTGTTGCAAGAGTCATGGATGTGGATGAATTTGTGAGAAATGTAAAATGCATCATGATATAAAACCATAGTAGTGATTTCATAAACGAAGCAAGACCATGGTAGGACAAATCATAACGTGTGACACTAAACCCCAACCATTATTCCTGAGATAGTAAGGTTATATGGGGTACAATTAGACACTTTGGCTCATAGAGTCAAGAGAGTTATGACTCGATTATTGGGAAGGGTTTTCGGGAGGCCATGGGTATCAAGATGCGTATGTTTACGACCTAACACAACTGCAGGCAGACGGGAAGACAGAGAGTTCTAGTTACATATTGCGAGATATGTTGTATTTCCAATTATGGGAAGGTTTAGAGTAATATTTTCCACTGGGGGAGTTAGTGTTCGATAACTCCCCTCAACTCATTATCTACATGACTCCATTTGAGGTGTTATATAAAACGCTTTGTCATCCTTGTGCTTATCGGATAGAGTTGGGGAACAACGACCTACTAGGGCCGGAGTAAATTAGGGCCCGTTAACTAAGATTAACATGATTTGTATTTGCAATATTTTATGTTGGAATGAGAAAATTGGTACCGAGTGATGTGGGATCTTTCCTATTATTGTTAAGTTTGAACCGATAGCTTACAAGCTTGGGTTCCATAGTATTTTGTTGAGGCAGTTTGGCAAAAATGTGTTGGCACTTATAGTATATATTGTGTGTATACCGTACAAACAAGAAAAAACTACTGATGATACATGGTAGTGAGACAAATTTCTATGTATCTAAAGACGGATTTATCTACTAATGCGAATAGTAGGAGGCTAGAGAGTAATTATCTAAAATTTAAGTAATGAAACTTAAATGGTAAGCATTGAAGTTTAAATTATAGCATCAATGATGTGTCATTATTAATGGTATTCAGTGATGTACTGTATGGGCGGTACTGCATAGATTACATGGGATGTGAGGTAAATACCCGGAGTTGTCCTTACCAGAAATGCCTTATTTTTCGAATTTCGGGACGAAATTCCATTATTAGGGGGGAAGTATGTAACACCCCGTATTTTTGTTAATTTAATTAATTATGTGATTAGTTGTTATTGTTGAATTAATTAAATTAATATGTGAGAATTAATTGAAAGATTAATCCGGATTAAAATTGAATATTTACTAGCGTGACAAGAGTTAGTAATTATTAATATTACTGTGAGAATAAGTAAAATGGAATGATGATTTTATATAGCTGGTCGTGAGAGAGAAATATGACAGTTTGGTATATTATGTCGGGACGCGCGTGTGAGTCGTGTTGGGATCAATTAAATGGAGTATAAAGGTAAATTGTTTTTAAGTAACTCGTATGATCATTTAAAGTGCGCCATTAAGTTCGAGAGGGTTGAGAGTCAGAACAATCTATGCGAGTATTTTATTTGGACTCCGAAATATTTTTAGCCCATACTGGCACCCCATAGGGGTAATTTTGTGATTTGGATTTTTGGAGAAATTAAATGGATGAAAATTAGAGAAGTAATATATCCGCTAATTGGGGTCAATTAGGGTGAGAATACACCAAAATCAAGAGAGAGCCACAGTGGGTGTGGGAGAGCAAATCCCAAGGGAGGAGGCCAATCTAGCACCACCTTGCACCACCATCATCACCATCGTATATATCGAAACGCGAGGAACGCACCTATACCAACAATACCAACATATCAGACCTTCAAAATCAAGGCAAGTGTTTATGACTTGCTTTCCATTGGCGATAATTGTGCTCAAGTTAGTATAGGAATTAATTACATGATTTGAATTGGAAATGGGTGATTGCGGAGAATTAATATCACAAATTGAGAGTTATCTTGATGAAGAATTTAACCTATATACATGCAGAATAGGAAACCCAAAAATATATGATGCGGTTGAGAAACGATTTTGGGTTTTAATGGTTCTTAAATTGAAATTGGAAGAACTAGGATTTTAATGATTTAATTTGGGGATTTCATGTTGGTGATTTAAGGATCTGGGGGGAATCAAAAGTTTTAGATCCTTAATGGTGATTCTATCCGCAAAGTCCTGTAGAAAATCGCATTTTATGCATTTTATTCTCTCACGGACTTCCTCCAAAACGTCTCCAAAATGCCTCAAAACGTCAATTTATTAATCTGGGCAGAATGTGGGGCAAATTTTTAAGAATTTTTTTTTGAAAATTGTTATTCCGGAATAAATCCAAATAGTGAATTAAGATTTATGTTGAGTGATTTATAACCTTGTTAATTAAGTGGGGGAAACTTAATTGGATTCATGGATTACTAATGACTGTTTAATGATTCTGGAGTATTAGAAATTATCCTTACATTTTAGAATATTGTTTGGTATTGGTTGTTGGGAGTTTGGGCTTAATACATAGATGTTTTAAGATTAAAAAGAATGGTGGAAAAACGTATTGGGCTAGAGGTTGAAGACGAACTGCCCAGGTCACGCGAAGTCGCTCAAACGACAGATGGATGTTGTTCAAGCGACAGCGTCCTCTGGTTTGAGTGACAGGTCCAAAAAAATTGGAAATTTCTATTTCTACCCCAAATCGATTATATAGTTTATTGGAGTGAGAGAAACTGCCATTGGGTGAATTTAATGTAAGACATAATTACGGGAAAGTATGTGAGGGAAATGCTTTTATAATTATGGAATAAGATTTACCTTGGCCATTACGAGAGATATGGTAATATAATAATTATACTAGACGTAATAATGAAGATAAAAAACGTATGGGAAGTATATGAGTAGGTTGGGAGAATAACTATGGATTTTAATAGGATGTGTGTATGCCTATGATTATTATATTGCACTAATGAGTGTTAACTCGGGGGTGCAAGATTATTATTTTTAGGTGCATTAATGGGTGTTAATTCGGGGATGCATGATTATGATTAATAGGTGCATTAATGGGTGTTAACCCGAGGATGTAGGATTATTATTGTTCGGGGCACTAATGGGTGATAACTCGGGGATGTTGGATTATTATTGTTAGGCGCACTAATGAGTGATAACCCGGGGGTGCTGGATTATTATTGTTAGGCGCACTAATGGGTGTTAACCCGGGGGTGCTGGATTATTATATTTTAGGTGCACTAATGGGTGTTAACCCGGGGGTGCATGATTACTATTGTTATGGCACTAATGGGTCTTAATCCGGGGGTGCAGGATTAGTATATACATATGTATAGAGATGATGTGACTATATGTATTTATATACATTATTATGATTTGCACTAATGGGTCTTAACCCGGGGGTGCATGATATATATATGTATAGAGATGAGGTGACTATATATATATATATATATATATATTTGAGGAATTTCTAGTAAGTGAAACTAGAAGTCATGGTAATAAGGATAAATAAAATATTCTTAGTAAGAAAGATTTAATTACTCGAACGATAAATATTAAAGGTAGTGATATGGGATAGAATCATTGTGAGTATATTGGATGGGCGATACGGGTATACTACTGGTGAACGTGGATAGTGCTATGATGATTTTGAACTAGTTAGCCTGGGTAGCATAGCTAGTATGGTTTAGAAGATGCGTTAAGCGTGCACAATAGAAGAGAGGTGAGAATATCATGCGAGAGTTCGATAACTAACATGCACATAATACATGATTTAATGCAGTTTTAAATACTTGCTAATAAATCTTTTTAAAACATCGGGCTCTGACCCGTCTCTTGCATCTCTTCTCTCTTTTGCTACATATATGTATTATTAGTACATGTGCCCAGCCACAGGGACACCGATTCTAGATACTTGGATGGTTTACTGAGCTGCAACAGTTGTGGAAGTTGCGGATCATTGAGATTAGACGCTTCTCTCATTTCATTCAGTTCCTTGTTCAGATATTTCAGTTCGGGCATGTGTCGCCCATTCTCATTAGCGTGGTTGTACTCAGTTTCCTTTGTAGTTGTTTTCACTTGGATTAAGTATTTATTATGGTTTGGTTTGTGACTTTGAACTGGAAGGTTTTATCTAGTCTTAATTATTCAGTATTTGATTCAATTAGTATTCATTTCTTGTGTATGGTTTGTAATTAAATTTTCAAAAATTAAATGAATTTATTGGTTTCATGTTTAATTGGAAATTTTTTTGACACTAGCTTAATTAAATGTTAGGTAATTAATTGGATTTAAGTTTTCGACAGTGATGCTAAGAATGAACCAACCGAACATTCTGTTATAGATTTTATAAAGGACTAATCACCCGATATTTAATTGGGCGGGGTGTCACATTTATCATTTTTATATTTTGTGGTTATTTCTTGAACTGGACAGTTGAATTTGGATTCAAAGATAATATTTCACAAATGTAGTCCATCAATGCAATCCTTTGCTTGAACCATACATATTTCATAATCAAAACATATTGCCAAGTTTGAAATTTTCAAATATCATAACTTGAATTATAACTTTTTCATATTCAGGTTCTTGGCTTCTTTGGCTTGACTGCTTGTATTTTGATGACTTTCGTGGTCTATTTATCATTAATGATGGTTTGTAGCATAAATTCCTATAATCTATGTGTTTTAGGCTAAAACTACGGATATTCAAGTGGTTTTATATTCAATTTTGGCTAAGAAAAACTACTGTTATTCTTTTTCAAAAACATAGGGTTTGTAGCGTAGATATTTAGAATACCCTAATAAAAAATGTAAAGTGTTTATACATCATGCCGTAACCTCTCAAACGAGTTCATGGCATTTGCCTGAAACTTTTACCACTTCAGATGATCATTACTTTAGCATCTCCGCAGTACTATTAAACTTCTTTTCCAAGCGTTGGTTTGTGAATCATATTGCAATATCTATAATGAGGTTGTGGCATAAAAATAATGCAAGCGTGGAATTAGTAAACTTTATCTTTTAGTATTATTTCTTCATTTATGGTTGTGGTCTTCTAACTACGAATAATTATTTACCTTTGAAGATTCCAGTCGCTCCTTTATAAACAGGAACTTAGGGGAGTGGTTGGATAGGTTTTATAAGGAATTATTCTGGGAGGCATCCTCCCCAAGTTTTACAAGTCTGAGCTTTACAATCCATAAAACCTCCATTAATTCTTTAATTCCAAAGTAGTCCATATTATAATATCGCTTTTGTGTTTTTTATTGATACTTATATGAATTTAATCATTTCTTGATGTGGTCCAACATAAATGGATGTGAATAGTCAATAGGGATTGTGAGGATACAAGCTCAAATAATAATTGGACTCCGATGAGGTCTTACACTAGATAAGAGGATATGACACATAGAGATAGTAGAGGTATTACGTGTGGGAACTCAAGCCAAGTCTAAGAGACAAATAAGCATCCCGCCGTGGTAAAATATCCTTGTGAGCTGATAGAGAGTGGTTGATCAGTTTATTTGAGGCTTATGAGTTCCCATATGGCATAATTTCCATTCTTATTATAGTGGACTGAATGTCATGCTGCATGGATCCTAATAATATGGTTTGCTTAACCCTTCATTATTTCATTCTAGGACTTGAACTATCTATCCATGTCCCAGTCAGAAAAATTCTCAAAGCTATGAACTCGGCCCTAGCACAAATGGATCAAGATGGGTGCCGAGGAATATTATCTTACCTCATTACCTAGAAGAAGAAATTTAAGAAGGACATAACTCCCGTGGAGTATTTTGACTTCTATTGGAGAAAGGAAGATACCATGAACAATCCATAATAAATCCAATGCCAAGAAGTAAAAGGGAAAGTATTTTTATGTGTCCGGGGATAAGTTATAAATAAACCTCGAGGATTCTAATCTTGAGACATCATATACCAGTCCGTGGATATAGGGAAGGTAGATATACTTTTTTCTGTGGTCCTTCTTTAGTATACCAACTGTTTGCTAATTTCAAATTTTTTATTTTAGTTCTTATTGGATTTAGCATCACAAAGAGCCATGGGGAACGTATTGAGGTCACAATAGATATTTATAATAGGAAAAAAGACTTTATGGACATGATACTTCTACAAGCCTTATGAATATTTGGCTATTAGTCAACCCGCCTAGTACCTCAAATGACATTCTAAGAAGGTAACATGAATTCTTATCCTTTAATCTTGAATAATCTGTGACATTTTCATTATTCATTTGTTAATGTTTAACTTGATGGTCGGGTACAATCACATATGGTTCTTTAGAAATGGAATAAATGAGGATTAATTTATTTCCCAGCTTTATGAGATAGATGTGACTTCTAAGTCCTTAAATATTACCTCGTGGAAGAGGAAGAAGAGAACTAGGGATATAACCAGACCATCTTTTATGGCATCTAATGACAAAGTTCCACCTAAGGCTGCGACCAGGGGTTCAAATCGAGATACTCATATTGGCAATTTGTCACCACACGAACTATTGACAGGGTTGTGAATCTTTATTCACTATCCCCAATCGACGAAAGGGACACTCGATCAGAATCCTTTGAGCCTATCAAACTAGTAGACCAAACACCTCTGCGGTATTTCCTTGCATTAACCTCATATTTAACACACATATAAGTAGAGTGGTCGTGCATGGGGTGTTGCAACGTAGGCCGTGAATTGGCCTTTGAATCCAAATTCTCCCTAAGACACAGACTCTCACAATCTTCAAGATAAAGGATATTATTCACACTCGAGACGATGCATGTCTCGAAGACCTCAATCCTAGGGATTTGAAGAATCATCAAATCTATTTTCTACTTAAAGTAAATTTATTTTGTCCGCAACCTTTTCCTTCAACTCTTATTTTTTCTTTTGCTAATTTATTAAATTTACGTTTGTTTAGGTTGTAGAGGCCTATGTCATCGAAAGGAATAAATAAGAAAAGGTCCTCCAATTTTTCCAAGCCAAGGAGGGTGTTAATAAGGATGATTTCATGGATGGCCAAACGACTTCTTTTAAAGATCCGATGAATTTGGGTGTCACGGCCTTTGTGAGTGAAAAACAAGGAGCATCGATCAAAGTTGATGTTATAGAGATGACAAGTTTTTGTCTGAGGAGAAATTGAGTAAGGTTATAGATTAATTAAACTATCTGAGGAGAAATTCTCCAATGCTAAGAAGAAAGCCACGAAAAAGGCTAAAACGATTGTTGATCTCAAAGCCCAACTCTCCTATATAAGTCCTAGTTATGCTGAGGCTATGAAGAACACGTTGTGGTAATGTAAAAGGCTAATCGTTAACTTTTTGCGGTGTTAGAGAAGGTTGAAGACAAGGTCATGGCCCAATTTAAAAACTTCAACAGATTATGAGATAGGCCAGAACACGACCTACATCCACATCTACAAGAAGATGGGTCTAAAAGTTGACAAGAATTCTGCTGATGCGAAGGATGTCATTTTTAATAAGAAGTTTAATGATCCTTAGAATAATGAGTGTGAGTGTAATCACAAGGAGGTTGAGGATAAACGTCAATAAGAGTTAGCCATGACCGTTCAGTATGGATGTTAAGAGACTGAGACTGCCATTAAAGTAGATAATGCGGATATATAAGAGGACACGACCTCTAGAGAATATGTCACGATCGTTATTTTTAATTTGACTACTTCCTCTTTCTATTCTTTAAATTTATATGTACTGGACTTTTTCTGTTTATTAGTATGACTTCCTATCTTCCATCTTGTCTTCTAAGATCCATGAATTTCTATATGAATCATTTATTTGTTTTGTATGTCTTTCTTTAATTGATAACTTGCTTGTGTGTTTAATTTGGGACGCAATATTTTTACCTTTACATGCATAAAGGTTTTGAATCAAAACTCCATGACTTTTGGGACATTATTTCCCTCGAACCTTTGGGTCTCACACATTACCATCTATTCTTGCATAAAATATAATGATCTTTGGCATCCACAGTCTTCCTGTAAGATCAGGACTTTGTCTTTGAAGTATAATAATAATCTTCTTCCATCCTTTTTTCAAGGACTCTATGCAAATATTTTAAAATACAATTTATCTTTAATGTTTTTTGTTACTCTCACCATGAAACTAAAATGGGGGAAAGGTTCACATTCAAGGATAAATGACTTTTTCCCACCTCTAGATCCCATACGCCTTTTTATAGCCTCCATATGGGTTCCTAGGTCTTTTTAAAGTAGGTGTATGCTATGTGCAGTTTCCCTGGTCTCTATCATTAGAGACTCCATGTTATTGGGCGACCGGATACTTGGATGCTCCAGATCAAGATCCTCTATCAGAAGGCTCTTGCCATTAAGGAACTTCATTCAGTGATAACTCTAATCTTTAGAATTTGGATCCTCTTCTTGTGACTTAGGATTTTATTCTTAAGATGATCTTTTTCATTACTCTCTCTTTTATGTGCAAAAATTGTCCCTCAAAGGTGCACTATCCTATAGTGATCTTCTATGTCTGTGACATATGACTAAATCCGCGGCCATAAAATGGTACTTGACCTTGATAGGCCAAAACAGTATAATGGTCCCACCTTATGTTTTATGTTGGTTCTTAGCCATTGATTTTGATTAGTGTAACCTTAATTAAGACATGGAAATATAAATATAGAGGAATGGAGGTAACTGGAACTTTTCATCAATTAAAAACTTCAAAGAAGTAAAAAATTGATCTTCTAGCCTATATATGTTCTTATAATAATTACAAAATGTAGTTTGACAATGCCTATACTTTAAATTTCTCTGGATATTAATTTCTTTAGATGTTTAATTCTAGGATATGAACTTAATAGACGTCCTTAACATCTCCTTTCGAGCCTTTCAACTTTATTTTTTAGGCTGATGTAATTGTTGGTGATGTGGTCATAGTCGAAGTGAAATCAAACCATTTAACTTCCTTTCTTTCGACGTTAGGAGTCTTCATTTTAGGTGGAATATGAGATACTCTTTCCCTTTGAGACTGATAAGAATAGACTCTAAAGCAAAAGTTAATGGAGTGAATTCTTTGAACTAATGTTCAGGTCGTGCCTCATATTTCTTCTTAGTCTTCACCTATGTCACCTCTAGTGTCTCTCCTAGGTGTTTATCCTTAATTATTTTGTAAAGGGCCGTGAACTCCAATATTAGGATTCTCTTTTATAGGATTTTATCTAACCTTTTATGTTTTCTCATCCCTAATAGATATGGTGGAAAAACACCATGAAATGCAAAATGTGACCTTCCTTCTTGATTCCTGAGCTACCTTCCATGGATTCATATCTTCTAAGTAGTTAATTCTTAGAAACATCTTTCTTCTAGTAGGTGAATTAAGCTTAAATAGAGTAAATCATCTAATAATCATATCAAGTAAGAGTATAATAACAATGAAGGTAAGACAATATTATAGAGGAGGCTTTCCATAATAGATTGTAGCTTATAAAAAAAAGATAGGGCTGTGGTTGTATTCCTTCAGAATAACCTACTCGTGTAATATGATCTAACACGATTTTCTCAGAGGGAGATTCCATCTTTTGGATACTTTCGTTGACATACACCTTTAGATAAAAGTAATTTAGAAAATGTAAAGTTAATAAATCACCATAAACTGTCCTTGGTGATTTCACAAACCTTTAACGTCAAAGCCATCTTTGTTTTGCCCTCATAATTATTATTTATTAATCTTTTCACCCATCCTTATGCCATTTTACTCCCACGGGAGGCATAACATATATTCTGGGGTCTTTTAGGCCCTTTAGGGTATTACAAGTTCATGAGGATAAAATTTACCTGATAGTCTAATTATAAAAGTCTGGAGTCTTAATGCTTCAAGAAGATCATGCAAAGCTTACCAATTTTCAAAGACAAATCTGCTGGGCTAGTACAAAGTACAAGAACTTCTCAACCAATCCCCACTTACCAGTTATGTTTAATTCTCCCAACATCCATCACCACTCTTCTTTAAGATCTTTTATCAACACTTCATTATTTAACTGTTATGGTAGGGTCCAACCATGGTCATCCATGCATCAACTATCATTTTTATATTGTCCTTAAAGTTGGTTATATAAATAATGTTTGGGTAAGGTTAAAGGAATCGAATCCATTTACTAGAGCACCGCTGTTGATAAAGTTATTGGCATTTGGAAAGATGGAATGAACATCCTCCAACCCTTGGAATGTTCATTAGGCATCACATTTAAGACACTTAGGTCATTTTACTATACCATGGGCATAAGAAAGTAACAAATTCTTAGAAAAACCAATAAGTTTTTTTTAAAGATCCATCTACGTATTAGAATAACCTCATATCAACTCAACCATGTTAGATAATGCCCACAATCTATTATCACAATATTATTCAAAATTATTTAGAACATATCATAAAGAAACAACTTCAAAGTCGACGGAGGTACCTTAACCAAGGTATGTAACCAGTATATACAATTGTGTCTTACACATATTTAGTTCTAAAATACATCCTCCTACAATAAAGAGGCTTGTTTTTATGAGGCTTAGGACAAAACCTATTTTATCCCTATTAGTTTGCTGTCATTTGTAGGAACAATTGTTCTTTAAACATTTTGCTATTACTACCAATGCAAGATTGGCTAAAATCATGAAGGAAATATAGGCTCATGAAAGAGAACTCTCGAATTAACATGTACCTAGTATTTTAAGGCTACCTCCTTGATTCATCATGAATATTTCATATTAGCACTCATTATCCTTATTCATTCTAGCATTGTTGTCTCCGTTATACCCTAATTTTATGGTCATATATTGGTTAACCTCTGTTTTGGATATGTATATATATATATTCTATGAATGGTTTATGTGAGTATTTGTAGGCATTGGAGTACTTAATGGGGCAAGTGGTTTCATTTTAAGGAAGTTCAGTCATCTGACGAAAATTCAAGGTCATTTTAGTCTTTTATTACTTCATGGTGTGTCTACTGCATCTCCATATAAGATTAGTTAGTTGAGTTATATTTGTGTGTCTACAAAGGACACATCATTTCGAGTTCAGATAATGAAGTTATGACTATTTTCGTAAATATAGTTTCCTCCCTTGTGCAGACCAAAAGACCCCAAAACATAGAGCCCCGGTCGACCTCCCCCAAACCCCGGTCGAGCGTAATTTCCTTTTTTCCTATTAAGGGAGGAATTTGGTTTCATCCAAGACCCCCTATCGACTGGGTCCAGAACCGAGGTCAACTGGGTCCATCAGATATTTGGCAATTTGTTATTTTTGTCTCTTTTTCCTTTTATTTTCTACCAACTTAATGTATACTTGTAAGTTAGGTTTATTCCAAACAATTAGTTTTTATCAACTTCTATATTTCGTTTTAGGTTAGGATAAGAGGTATATTTTGATTGGGATATTCTCTCTCATAGGGTTTGATTCCAAAGGGTTTGTAATTTCACTATTCATATTCTTCCTCATCTATTTAAGTTTTCATTGTTGTCTTCATTATTTGTTAATTAGTTGTCTTCCATTTATATATTGCTTTATTTAATTTCTTTCATTTAATTCATGTCATTTATTATTCTTTGTAGGTAACTTAGTTTAGGTTGGGATAATTGAACTCACCTTGGATTAATCATTTGCTTTGCTTTGGTGATGGGTATTATGACTTTAAATGGGTTATGTTGTTCTTCATTTTACGCCTATGATATTTAACGGTGTATGTTATGTATGCTCCATATTTGTGACCTTATGTGTATAATCATGGGGATATTTGTGACACCAAAATCATATTAAGATTTTATGATAATTTAAGGGGTGACAGCTCTCAATTTAATTAATTGTGAAAATGAGATTTAATATTAATAAACTTGATTTTTTGTGTGACCATTTATACTTATTAACCCGAGGTGAGGGATATTATTATCAATCTATTTTTTTTACCCATTTTGTTAATCTTAGTTTAAATGCATGCCTAGATTGATCTTTTATTATAACTTTCATCTTTTACACTTTTATTCTTGAAATAATAAATCAATTAAAGTGTAGCAACATTCCTTATTGATTCAAAATCCGGACTAGCTGTTATACTCCTGTGAAGAGTGTAGTAATATTTTATGTTTTTCGAATAGAGGTGAGAGTTAAAAATAACGACAATGTCCTTATTCTCACGTCTATCAAAATGGCTCCGTTATTGGGGACTCCATGTTTTAGAGTTTAATTGATTTCTTATTTAGTAATATTTTTCTTTCTATTTGTATTATTTGTTCATAAGTTTTGTACGATGTCTATATTTGTACGCCAAGAAACATTTTAATCTATCGATTATACAACACTTTGTGGATTTTGTCATCTTCAGTTTATTGGGGTAAGCATGTCTTATTTCAATGTTTTCAGTAATCGTAATATAATTCTCAAAAACCCCACAAACCTGTGAGTTTTGGTGAATACTCTCAAAGTGAAAAACTTAAAACATTTAAAATGACTTTGGGTGAGTATTACAAAATTCAAGTCATGGATTATAGGAATTTTGAGAATGATCATTTTGATAATGGGAAACAAGGTCATTGTTATAAGAATGGTGAAGCTAATTGCAATAGCATTCAAAATTCTTATAATGGCTATTTTGATAATAGCTCCAAGGATAGTCTTCAAAATTCTCATCTTCAAGAATCTGTGCTTCCATCTATGACATTGCGTGAGGGCTTACGCATTCTTTAAAATTAAAAACTTGAAAACCATTATCAGGAAGAAAATGATTGTTGGGAACAAGGGTTGGATGCATTATTTAAATCTAACGATGATTTTTCTTTCGAAACTTTTGAAATCGAGGTATGTTTTGAACAAAATGAGAAATCAATGCCTACTTTGGACCATACCATTCTTTTCTTTTGCCCATGGCATAATATAGAATGAAAGTGAGGAAGAAATGGATGTAGTATCTCTTTTCAATGAAATGATTTTTTCTTCGAAAAATAAAAACGAGGTTGAGGCATATGTTTCACCTCAAACCATTTTAGAAGAACATTTCATTAAAAATGAATCCTTCTCCTTTTAAACTCAATATTCAAGCAATGATGAGTCATCTCTTATGATTGAATTTATTTCCTCCCCATCTTTATTCTACATTATCAAAATATTACAAGTACCCCATGAATCAGTTCAAAACTATAAAATATTCAACCCTTTCATCGATAAGGATTACTTGCTTGAGTCACTTTCCATGAAGGAATTTTTGCCTCCTTGTGTGCCACCTCTCATTCTAATTGTAAAATCTTTGGGAGAAAATTCAGTTTTTCTCCAATCCCATGTGCATTCGTCATCCGTTTAATCCAAATTCCCCATCATCCGCCCAAAACTTTTAACTAGTGATAGTTCCTTTCTTCTGCTTTACACATGCCTTCCGTTGTTCGAACAAAATTTTTACTTTTCGAAAGGTATGCACTCAAATGAGGGGACACTAATTACCCCTCAAAATCAAATTGTATTTTGGGTGGACCCTTAACAATTTCAACTTCTAGTGTATAGTTAATTAGACGTTAAAATTGTAGGTTATACAATTATTTTTTTTTACTTTTACTTATTATCTAGTGTACTTAGTTAGAGTTTTAGTTATTCTTTTTTTGTTATTCTTGAAGTTAACATATTTTGTAGAATCATTGGACATATAGTTTCTATAGATCGCTCCGTTGTGGATAATATCACTCTTTTCCTCTCTTTAACTTGGTTCTTGGTTCACATTGAGGATAATGCAAGGTTTAAGTTAGGGGGTGTGGGACATTCTTCCCATTGATTTTTGAGTCCATTATATGTTCTTCCCATGCATGCTTTTGTTGTCAAAATTGAAAATTTCAAAAATATTCTCTTTCTATTTTCTCCTTTATAGGCATCTTGCCTTTGTTTTCGACGATAAATTTTAATAAATTTCCAATCCAATATATAACTCAATGATGAATGTTCTCAATTTTAAAAGTTATTAGACAGTAGTCCTCAAATCATTGATATCATTAAAAACTTCATGAATTGAACTTTAAACCCATAAGCACAAGCACTTTTCTTGTTTAAATGCTTTGGTTTAAGGCGTTTGTAACTCGATAATCTATTTTTGCATTTTATATACTTACACCAAGTGAGATTTGGGGTTTCCTTCATTTATGAGTGTTTTGAAACCATTAAATTCGTTCATAATCTCACTATTGTTTCCTTGGTCATTATTTAATTGAGTTCATATCTAAAATGTATTACTTGATCTTGCTTTTAAAAGTTATTTTGACTCGAGAATTCCGCAAACTTTAGGGATGGATCATATGACTTCTTTGTTATAACACCCATATTGACCTTGACCTCACCTCATATGTTTCCCTTTGTTAACCCCTTGATCCTAAATATAGCCTTTCGTTTCATTATCCAAAATCCCATAACCAGCTACACATTAGAGTTATTAACCATATATATTGCCTTTCGTATATTTGTTTATAAGGATACTTGGGATGAATGATGTTCTTGTTATGTGGTTGCAATTATGCATGTGTGAGTGTGAAAGAAAAGAAAAAAATGAAAAACAAAAGAAAAGAAACGAAAAACAAAAGAAAAACACAACAAAAAAGAAGAGAAAAAGTAGAAAACAAAAGAAAGAGAAAGTATTTCCATATTCTACATAGTGTTCTATAATTTTTTTCACTTTCCAATGTTATATCCAATGTTTGTTATGGAAATCATATTCTATTTTTGAAAATTTCCATAAATTTCGATTATCCTCAGTATTCTTTTCCAAACACCTTTGAATCTGTACATAATCCTTTCATTTCATAACCTGGACCCCAATTCTAAATTACAACCCTATAAAATTCCTATGTGATCCTAGGTTTAATGCAATTCAAAAGTTTAAATAATTGTAATAAACTATAAAAATGCATTCACCTCATTTAATGATGCTATCCTTTCATTTAAATTGCAATATTTTTTTCTTTTTGACATAGCGTTCTTCAATGCGCGACCTAATTTTCATTCACGTTTACTCTTTATACCCTCATATCCTATGTGTATTACAACCCTTTTCACAGTGATTCATTTGTTCAGTGTATAGATCGGTGATGATTGATATATACACACTTTAATTCTTATCTGGTTTATAGAAGTTCTGCCAAATTATACTTTGCTAGTGCTCATTTTTTCTCCATCCCCTAAGGTTTTAATTCAACGAGGTTCATTCAATGATGTTAATAACTAAGAACTTTTGTGTCAATTCACTAATTATGCTAACAATATGTTGAAATCCTTTTCCTTATTGTTGATCTTGTCATGTTGTTGTTCGACATGCATTTTGAGGGAACTTAATGTTTGTGGGTTTCATCCATGAAAACTCTCACAGGAAAACACTTGAGCACTAGGGTAACATAGGGATTTAATGGCTTATTGGATGTGCTAAATGCAATTGAACCCATCTTGGATTAATTGGTTACTTTGCTTTGGCGAAGGGTTTTATGATTTTAAATGGGTTAGGTTGTTCTTGATTTTATGCCTAGGAGATTTAATGGTGTATGTCATGTATGCTCCGTATTTATAACCTCTCGTGTGTAATATTGGGGATATTTGTTGACATCAAAATCAGATTTAGCTTTTATGATAATTTAGGGGGTGATAACTCTCGATTTAATTAATTGTGAAAATGAGATTTAATCTTCATAAACTTGTATTCCCGTGTAACCATTTATACTTATTAACACGAGGTGAGGGATATTATTATCAATCTATTATTTTTACCCATTTTGTTAATCTTAGATTAAATATATGTCTAGATTTATCTTTTGTTATAACTATCATTCTTTATACTTTTATTCCTTGTAAGGAAATTATTTTACTGTCCGTTTTACAATCGATTATAACGTTTACCATTACAATCGTCAAAGACTTATTCAAGTTCAATCATGCATCAAGACGAATCCGAATATCAAAGTTCTTTAACATTCAAGTCTTCGTGAGACTAATTTTGGTAAGATTGTGTTTTGGTTACTTTACGGTTCACTTATAGTGTTGGGATAATTTTTCCAAAATATTTTTTAAGTGTTGAAGCGGAGTTTTTCGTCAAAGAATTTTTTGTAAGTGTTAAGGCTGAGTATTTTTAGCGAAAGAATTTTTTTTTTCTCGTTCGAGTGACAGAGGCAACTCGTTCGAGCGAGATAGCTATCTCGTGCAAAGTCTCGTTCGAGTGACAACCTACTTTGTTCAAGTGACATACAAGTTTTGTTCGAGCGACGCGTCGCCTTAAGTTTTTTTATATAAAGCGTGTTAAAATACTTCATTTTCGTTAAGAAGACCAAACATTTTAGTGTCCCCAAGCATTGTAAATCAGCAGAATCCTTTGTTTTCTTCATTTAAGGTTCAAATCCTTTTGCTTTCCATTCACAAAATATTCCAAAATTTATGTGAATTATTTTGGAAGCCAAGAACATAATTTTGTGAAGTTTCTCTTGTAGAGAAGATATTTACTACTGATTTAGGTACCACTTGAGGGAGGTGATGGGCTGACGTGACTATGTGTCAAAGGTAGTACTCATGGGTGTTCCTGGGCTGACAGAACTGTGCTTCATTTTGAGTTTCTGTGAAATTCCATTTTTGATTTAGGTTGCGACCTATGAGAGTTTGTTGTGGTAAATTCTTTGTAGATTTCACTCGTAATCATTGTGAGTATTATTTGCGAAATAAAAGGTTTTGCCCTTTGAGTTTTTTTTCTAAAATCTATGAGTCAGCAATTTATATTTGTTTGTGTTGGCATGATCCACTACAGGTAGATATATGTTTTAGGGATGAATTAAATTGGATTAAAAATTGACACCGACTAAATAAGGATAACTTGAAATTTACAAATTCTCTTTAATCAATATCACACCGTACTTTTACAAATTGGTGTCAGAGTGGGTTTCTCTAATTTATCGAGTGATCCTTGTTTTCCATAAAATTGTGTGATATTGATTTCTTTGAAAAATCCGTTTTGTGAAAAATCGTAATTTTTTCGATGGAGCACTTATGTAATCAGAGTTTTGATGATTTAAATAGTTTGAATTTGACGTTTGCGAAAAGAATTGATTTTTTGGAAAAAAAAAATTCTCGTTTTAAATCCGCTATGGATCTTTTGCAAACGGTTCAAAATCAAAGAGATTTTTATCATGAGAAATTTATTTCTTTGGATTATGACTTTAATGCTTTAAAATTCTTCAAAAAGGAGAGTGATGATTGAGTCCTATTTTTAGATAAAGAATTGGAGGACTTTAAAAATTTGAGGATTTGTGTTTGTGACAGAGAATACAAATATTTTAATCGATAAGTTTGTGGCACTTGAGGAGACTCTTATGGATAAGTGTGTGTATTTTAAGGGAGAACGTAATAACCTTCTGGGAATAATTGAAAATTTAACGAAGGAGTTCCTAAAATTGGAAGAGTATAATCCTTTGCTTGGGTTAAAAATTTTGGAGATGAAAAATGATTTGCCAGACTTGAGTAGTGTTGGTAGCAATGATAGTGTCTCTTCGAGTTCTAATTCTTCTGTTGTTAAATCCAAGACCATTATTTATTTTAGAGGGCCAACCAATCCCAAGGACATTAGAAAAGGTTAACCCATAGGTGCCGTTCCACCCGTTTGCACATGTTCACACTGTGGTAGGAAAGGTCACCTTAAGCGCTTTTGTTTTGATCTTATAAGAAGTCTTAGGAAGTTGAAGTCTAGTGTTACCTTGGTTCTGAAAACTCCCATGCGTCATTGCACACCTATTTGGGCTAACAAATCACTTTTAGAGCACTAGATGTTAGACCAGTTGATTCTTGGTAGCTTGTACATGATTTTTCCCTCGTTATATCTTATAGATGATTGTGTTTTCACTATTTCTTTATCATACTCTAGTTGTGCTTCATGTTAAATTCTTTCTAGTGTTATGACTTGTGTACGTTTTGTATTAGATTTTTGTTTTCTAAACTTTTAAAAAATACAAAAAGATTTTATTTTGATAAATTTTTGAAAAAAGACAAAAAAAAAATTTGTATTTTGTTTTGCACTGTTTATGAATGGACATTTAGGATGACCGAGTCACAATTTCATTCCATATCCATGTGACTATTTGATATTGCTTTGATATGCGTCATCATTTCATTTTTGTTCTTTACAATATTTGGAGTCATTAAGATGTGATTATTGTTACTACCTATATGTTTGACTCATGAGTTCTTTTAATGCAAACTTGTACGGATTTTTTTTACTATTGTTCTTGTCTTTCACATGTTAGTCGATGTGTTTTCATCTTAATTTTGTCTTTAAAATGAACCAAGAAGATAAAACTTGACAATAAAAGTAGTGGATGTAAGAATTGTTGTTGTGAGTTTGTGTGATATATTTGAAAAAACGAGGAAGGGTTACGAAAGGTCATTTATCCTTTGCGATTAAGCCACCATTTAAATTGAACCTATAAAATGTATGGCATAAAAACAGAAGCTAAGGTCCAATGAGGTTGAAAAAAGCCTCAAAAAATTTTTAAAGGTATAAGAAGAAAAATATGCCATAAAGTTAGCTAATTTAGTTTAGTTTATCACCTCAAAAGAAAAATAAAAAGCATTATTATTTATGAGGGAGTTTGGATGGAATATAAAATGGGTTTGCACATCTTGACAAAGTCATGAAAACACGTTAAATAGTATTGGATGTTATTGGTGTGAAAATCGTATTTGACTCTGATTTGTCGATTTGATTAAGACGATGTCATCTAAATTCACATTTTTTAACACCTAAGGATTCTTTTGAGATTGATTCATTATGAGTACACATATTGATCATGCACATATGTTATGCGTGGTTGCATTGATTTGCACATAGAATTGTTCACACCTATTCATTCAGTTTCCATGATTTGGTTATCTTAGTGTAAATTCGTGGTGTGTGATTTGCTTAAAATTAGTTTCCCTTGAAAAGATATAAAAATAAAAAATAGTTTGTGCAAGCTTTTGAATTAGTCCTTTGCATGAACTTAGTTTGATCCATGTTTGCTATGCATATTTGTCGTGACAACTCCTTTTTTATTTATTTATTTTTTTTCTTGTCTATTTTGGTCAAATAAAAAGGGGGATAACGAATTATTAGGAGTTGTTGCATTATGGGGGATATTTTATTATTGATTGATTTATACTTATATACTTTCAACTCGATGTGTCACGAATGTATTTTCTTTGTCTCATGGATGTAGGTACAAAGATTGAAGATCATATGCTGCACACCCTGAGGAGAAAAGCTTGAAGATTTGAAGACTTGATGATGAAGATTTTGGACAAAAGTTTTAGACTTGCATATTTGGTACCTTTTCAGTTTTGGGTTCATGGGAAGGTATTAGATTTGTATAGGAATTTTTATTTGACAATTTGGATGTTTTTATTTTGTACCGACATAAACATAAAGGGAGATTTATAAGGACATTATTTTATTGACGGATTTACATTTGAGTATGACGTATACTGCTTCAACCGTCGAATACTTATTCAAGTTCAATCATGCCCCAAGACGGATCCGAATGTCAAAGTTCTTCAACATTCAAGCCTCCGCGAGATTGATTTTGGTAAGATTGTATTTTGGTTACTTTACGATTCACTTAGAGTGTTGAAATAGTTTTCTAAAATATTTTCTATGTGTTGAAGTAGAGTTTTTAGTCAAAGAATCTTTTCTAATTGTTAAGGCAGAGTATTTTTGACACAATTTTTTTGTCTCATTCGAGCGATAGAGCTATCTCGCACAAAGTCTTGTTCAAGCGACAACCAACTTCGTTCAAGCGACATACCAGTTTCCATCGAGTGACGCGTTTCCTTAAGTTTTTTATATAAAGCATGTTAAACCACTCCGTTTTCATCAAGAAGATTTGATGTTTTAGTTTTTGCAAACACTACGAATTGGCATAATCCTTTGTCTTCTTCATTTAGGGTTCAAATCCTTTTGTTTTCAATTGGCAAAACATTAGAATATTTATGTCAATTATTTTGGAACCCAAGAACATAATTTTGTGAAGTTTCTCTTCTAGAGAAGATCTCTACTACTGATCTAGGTGCCACTTGAGGGAGATGCTGGGCTGATGTGACTATGTTTCAAAGGGAGTACTTGTGGGTGTTCTTGGGCTGACTGAACTATGGTTCTTATCGAGTTACTACGGAATTCCATTGCTAATTTAGGTTGAGTCCTATGAGAGTTTGTTGCGGTAAATTCTTTGTAAATTTCACTTGTAATCATTGGTGTATTATTTGTGAAAAAAAATGTTTTGCCCTTCGGGGATTTTTTCTGAAATCTGTGAGTCAGCAATTCATATTTCTTTGTGTTGGCAATTCACATTTCTGAATGTTTTAGGGATGAATTAAATTGGATTAAAAATTGACACCGATTATATAAGGTTAACTTGGAAATTTGCGAATTCGATTTAATCAGTATCACACCGTACTTTTACATTCCTGAAATAATAAATCAATTAAAGCCTAGAGGCATTCGTTGTAGAATAGATACCCAGACTAACTTCTATACTCATGTAAAGAGTGTAGTAATGGTTTAGATTTTTTGCATAGAGGTGGGAGCCGAAAAAATAACGACAGTCTCCTTACTCGATCACTCAATTTTTCCATGTCTATCCCTCCTTTTGCACTCACTCTTCCCATTTCTCATGTGGGTTTTCCCTTTCAATCAACCCATGGAGAAGATAATTGAAACCAATAACCCATTCATGGATAGGGTTAAAACTATATAAACCAATTTCCTAGAGTTATCCAACTCCAAATGGGACTCAAACTCAAGTCAAAATTTGGTAGATTTTATCACTCCTTGGAGTGAGGTTCCAGAATGACCAAGACTTGTGATTATGAGATCAAGAAAATTTAATATCATTTTTTTAACTTCCTTAACATATATCAGTCCTAAACCCCAAATACAATTGATAAGGACTTACAAAGACCCTATTCACATTCCCTAATGACGTACAACATTATTGTCTTCCTCCCAAATTAGAGATGAAAACCATAAACCCATTTAATGGGTATAAAGACCAGATAGACCAAATGGAAAGTTATTGATTAATGTTATTAGATAGTTGGGATTTTGTATTGTGTAGAATATTACCAAACATGCTGAGGGGAATGTCTCGATATTATTTTGAAAAGATCAATACAAGAATGATTGGGAACTTTAAGAAACTAGACAGATCCTTTGTAAGTCATTTCACATGATCTCAAAAGATGTGCAAACAATACACATCCCTTCTTAACATTAGGTAAAAGAAAGGATATACCGTTAGGAGTATGCTAAGAGGGTCAACCAAGAGACATTACATGTAGATGACTTAAATCACACCATATGTACAACTTCCTTTCTTATATGACTCAACTCCGACGTTACTTCGATGTCATTAATCAAGAGGACACCTCCATACATGATTGATATCCTCATAATAGCACAAAATAACATGAATTCTATGGAAGCAATATTAACCTCGACGTTTAACTTTACCCACTCCTCACAACCTCAACAAAAGAAAATAAAAAATGTGCTCTCTTGCTTATGATATAATTCACCTACAAAGGATGAAATAAAGAATAAGAAGGTTATAAAGAGTCTAACATTTGAGTACAGTCATTTCACCACTCTTACAAGCATTCTAGAAGAGGTATACGCAGTTGAAGTAATATCAGCTCCATGGGGATGGATGAGATAATACCAATGATTGATATTATCTAAAGTAATATACATAAGAGGTCATAAAAATGGTTTACTTGAAGTATTTAATGGAAAATACAGGCAGTTTGGTAAAGAAATGCAATGAAAAGGTAATGTGTGTAAACACTCTTTATAAAGTATTTACGAGTGGTGGAATTTAATTCGTCACATGCAATGCTTACCTCAAAGAAGTCAATAATTTTTTTATAGGAAACGTCCAAACATATGTACCCATGATGGTATTACAAGAGGTTGACCTCAAGAGAGTCCCAAACCCCATCACCACTATCTAGTAGTTACGATTGTATTACCCTATGTTTTTAGTGCATTATTTAAATAAATTAAATTATGAAGTTTTCTTAAGTTCTTGTTCTTAAGTTCTTGTTGTGACATTTGATGTCAATATTATCTTTTATTTATTTTTTTATAATTCAATTGTGAAATTGAAATTAATATGTGGTAATTCATTAAATTAAATATTAGGAAGTCAATGTGTATTATGAGCGATTACGAAATGATCAGGGACTAGGTGTTGGTTAATTTTGAAATTAGTTTATGTGCGTATTATGACATGTCATGTCATTAATATCTTTTATTTATGTTTCATAAATAAAATGTTTGAATTAGGTTGATACCCGGTAATTCATTAAGATAATTAGTTGGAAGTGACTGTGTATTATAGGCGACTGTGGAATGGTGAGGGACTAGGTGTTGGGGATTTTCTTATTTGGAATAATCCCCAGTATTGGGTCCCATGGATCGTGAAGTAGTTTCTTATTCTGTCGTGTCACACTTAACTAATAAAAAACACATTATTGATGTTTGGAGTTGTACCAAATAAAATAATAGTGTGTTTGGTATCGTATTTCTGGTTGATTTTTTGAGAATTTATGACTAAAAACAAGGGGTTTTAAGTCCTATGGGTTGGTACATAACTTGGGTAGTGTTTTAGGAAATTTTGAGGTGTATTTTGGATCATTGGGTTGATTACCATATGGGACCTAATCCTAACTTTGGTATTAACACACTTAAAAGGTCATTAGGTTAAAATAATTGCTAATAAAAAACTTTGGAGATGAATCGTAAGGCCGAAGGGAAAGGCATCCAAGAGAAATATAGACTTAATGGATTAGATCTTCAAATTCATCCTACTTTGGACCAAGTAAAGTTGACCTAATGTATGAATCTTATTGTTTTTATGTTGTAGTGTATCTATTCAGTTGAATCTAATCCTATTGATGTTATAATCTAATTTAGGTAATCAATTAACTAAATTCATAATTAACTTAATGAGATAGTTTAAGTTAATATCAATTTTAATAATATACATTGATTTGAGTAGAAATCCTTTTGAATCCGAATTAGAATTGTCTTATAATTTTTAGCATCATGTTATACACCTTTAATTATATAAAAGCCCCTTATTAGTTTCACAAATTGGTATAAATCCGAGGTTAAATGACATAATTACAAAACTAAAGTTGTTGAGGTGAATCTATAATAAACCCCTTAAATTCATGTTTCCATTATGTAAAAATAGTAGATATAAGTTAAGATTGCTATTCAAAAAATTATATATAAATAGGATGGTTATAGGATCATTAGAGGCTTCTAATTTAGGTTTTGATGTTAAAAATAGAATAATTGGGTTACTGGAGGAGATTACCTATGATCATCTCGTTCGAATGATATTTGGACCTCATTTCAATGAGATTAGGCTCCACGTTTAAATGAGATTAGAGGTCATTTGAAAGACAATGGGGATCTCAGTCGAATGACCTAGGGAACTCAATTGAATGAGTTAGAATGTGTTGGGAACTTCATTTGAATAAATTTGATATTATTTTAATGATTAATTATTAATTAAAAAAGACTAATTAATGTAACAATTATGGAGTTAAGGCTTAGTAATCTTTGTGTCAGGATAGTTATTATGTTGTACTTTTGTGGGTTATACCATGTGTGAGTGCTTGTGAGGTATGTACTAGGGGATAGACTTATGGGGTATGTATGATGCAACCATGTTGGTAGCCAATGATAGAGACGGGATTTAGCTTGGCTATTTTTACCCTAGACATTACATGCTAAAAGTACCCATCATATTCTTAGGGGATTAAAGGGGGGATCGTCTCATATAGCTTGTGGTATGGTGCCATATTATTGGTGTGAAGGCATAGTGATTATCCCTTGTTAATGTTTGAGGTTGATGGTGTGGGATGACCTATAAATATACCTAGTGTGCACGAGTGATCCCCAAAGGTGATAGTGATATGCCTTTGTTCTATGGGGGTTCAAGTGTAATTGATCTATTTTGTACACGACTGGGACTGCCATTATATGAATGTTATACGAAGAGAATGTATTTCCTTATATGTTCCTATACTTGAGATGTGTACACCGGCATGATTATGTAAGCTTTTATCACATTCAATTAAGGAGAATAATAATTAATCATGGGGTTGACATATGTTTTGGAGTAAAAGAATGTTATATTTAGATTTTTTTAGGTTAGGTTAACTATAAAAAAGTAAAATAAAATATGAATATACATAGCTATATTGTATCCCAAACTTATTTATATTATTATACTTTATAAACTTACTATTAATGTTGTTTTCAAATTTTCTTTTGAAGATCTAGGCCACCGGTGCAACCTCATCCCCGATTCTATCTGCTCTTTCTTTAGTTGTTGCTTATATAATATATAGGTGTGGAGCCCATGTTATCATTATTTTACTCTTATTTACTTTTTAGTCGAGTTAGATTATTGTAGGGGTTATGACTCTCTCTCTCTCTCTCTCTCTCTCTCTCACACACACACACACACACACACACACACGTAAACCCCTCTAGGTTTTGCATGGTGGCTAGATCTACCTCCATCTTGGAGGTAGAAAACATTCCTCCCGATCCTTTTAATTCAAATCTCCTTCCTAATCCTCATTCATCTACTACTCCTTCACTGACTAAATCATTTCTTGAGGTTGTGGGAGCCTCCAAAACCTCCCGTATCACCCTACATTAAGTGATCACATTCAAAGGTGAACAAGCTCTTTTCCTTGAAAATGATTACCTCCTTAAACTTTCTTCTCCTTTAAAATACTCTTTGGTAGGGAAGTTAACTCACAGCCAAACTCTTATGGAAGATATAAGCAAAATTTTAACATATATGGGATTAAAATTTGCATTTAATGATGATTTGATAGATAAAAAACATGTCATGATTAGATTATTGGACGAAGAATATTTTCTAGGACTTTGTATAAGATTGACTTGGTATGTTAATTGATTCCCTATGCGAGTTTTCAAATGGACAAATGACTTTCATCCTGATTGCGAAACAACATTGGTTCCTGTTTGGGTCAACCTTCCTCTATTGCCTATTCATCTTTACAACAAAGAAAGTCTCTTTTCGTTTTTTAGTGCAGTTGGGATACCATTGAAGATGGACAATGCAATTACTTCCCTGCGTAGACCTGGCATGGAAAAGGTTTACATTGAAGTTGTGTTGAAAAATCCCATTCCTAATTAAATTTGGATTGTCAATAAAGATACTTCCTTAGGCATTTGACAATATTTTTGAGTATGGAGATAATCCCCCCTATTGGTTCCATTGCTCTAAAAAAGGTCACAAAGAAGAATCTTATCTTATTGGAGAAGAAAACCAACATAAAGAAGTGACTAGTAAATAACCTACTCCATTGAGAAAGAAGAAAGGGGGTACCAAATAATGGTTATCTAAACTTTCAAGAATGTTAAGGAGAAACCTTCAGTTCAAAAAGTAGATGAGCAAGAAGATAACCTCAATGAGAAAAGCCTAAGGTAACTTCTTAATCCATAGAAAGTAAACAATAAAAGATTACCATTTTTTAAGAAGAAATCCCCAGTGAAAGAAGATATTTCAAACATATAGAATAATCAAGCAAAAGGAGAAAAGAATAATTTATTATAAGTGGAAGATAGTGACAATGAAGAGGTACTAGAAGTGTAATCTGATCAAGAAATTGAATAAGAATGTGAATTTCTCTATCCCCAAGATGCAATTATGGATTTAGTATACCTTCAAAAAACCCTAAAGCAGTGGGGGTACCAAAAGAAAATCAAGTACATGAGTAATAATGGAAGGGAATCAAGTCAATATTAAACAAGGGTGCTCCAAGTATAAATAGCCAAATTTTAAAGGGGGGACCAAAGTAGTGGATCTCTAACTTGAACTAGAAACAAAGTTTTGAAAATACCTCCCTTTCACCGCCCCTTAGTAAAGATTTGTGAAAAAAAAATCCATGCCTATTACGAGACTCTTAAGGTCTAGTATGAAGACATATTCTTTAAAACATTCCAAATGATCAATAAAATCACTTGGAATATTAGAGGGATCTCTAAGAAAGTAGCTATTAAGAGAATTAAGAGGTTTCTTAGAATCTATTAAATGTTAGTTCTTGTGATTTTGGAGCCGAAGCTTGAAGTTCATAAGCTTGAATCAATTTGACTTAAGCTTAGATTTCATACTGCCTATGAAAATTGAAATAGTAAGATCCGGTGTTTTTCTAAAGAAGAAATAAATTGACAAATGGTTTTTGAAATGGAAAAAAGCATAACTCTTTGATTCTTAATCAACAATTCATTTGTTAAAGCTTCTTTCATTTATGGAAAGAATACTAAGGTGGATAGAAGGGATGTTTGGAATTACCTGAATTTGAATTTCACAAAATCTCCTTGGATTCTTGGGGAAGAATTTAATGTGGCATCAAATAACTCTGAGAAAGCATGTGGTAATGATATAAATGGAGGTTCACCATTAGAGTTCTTTTAAGCTATGAAATAAATGAAATAGCAGACCTTGGTTTCATAAGATCCAATTTCACATGGTTTAACAAAAAGGGGGGGAGTGGATAGAATTTGGTGAAGGCTTGATAAAGTTTATTCCAACCAGGATACTCTCATTTAGGTGTGATAGAAGTTTATCATCTAAATAGACTCATGTCTAATAATTTTCCTTTATTATTTTCAGTTAAGAATCCACTTCAATTGAAACACAAATCATTTAAATTCAAAAAATTATGGCTTCAATCCCCAGATATTTAGACTGTGGTGTCTTAAACCTGGAATTCAATGATCATCCTAATCCTCTTGTGTCTATAGGATTAAAATTCAAATTACTCAGATCTAATCTATCTTCTTAGAGTAGACTCATGTTTGGGGATAATTTGAAAGAATCTAGAATGGCTGTAGATAATCTACTAGCTATGCAGATGGAATATGATATTGATTCATCTGAGTTTAATAGAGAGAATCTCTTTCTAGCTTAGGATTGTATCATTCAGAAACTCCAAATAAAAGATATATAGTGGAGACAAACGTCTCAGGACAAATGCATTAGAGAGGAGGATAGAAACATCTTTTTTCATAACTCAGTTAAATTAAGAAAAAACTAATGATTTAAGAAATAAAATACTCTGAAGGTAATATCCAAAATATTGAGAGGAATATTCAAAATGGAACCATTTAATTTTTGAAGATCAATTCAATTAAGAATAAGGCCCCCTTATTTCCATGCATGACATCTTTTTGGAGGTAATTCCTAATCTTATTTCCAAAGAAACGAACTCTAATTTGCACTCTAATCCTGACTAGAGAGAAATTATTAAAGTAGTTAAATAGTTGAATCAAAACAGTTGTCCTGGAACAAATGGGTTTCATGGTTTGTTTTTTGTGGAATTTTAGGATATCATAGAGGTTGAAGTGGTTGTAGCCTTTCATAGCTTCTTCTTAGGTGTTTCATTACCTAGGAACATCACTTCCACATTAATTGTATTGGTCCCTAAAGTTTAATCACCTAATAGCTTCTCATATATTAGACCTGCTAGTTTGGTCAACTTTTTCAACAAAATTAATTCTAAAATGATCTTAAATAGGCTGAGTAAAATTTTTCTTTATGTCATTTCTTCAAACCAAAGTGGGTTCTTAAAAGGTAAGGGCATGATGGAGAATGGCATGTTAGCCCAAGATATGGTGTCAATGATTCACAACAACAATTTTGGAGGTAATGCAGTTCTGAAGTTGGATTTGGCCAAAGCATATGATAAGGTTTCCTAGTTATTTTTAATCCATGTTCTGAGGAGGTTTGGTTTTTCTGAGACCTGGATTGAAATGATTTGGAGGATCATCTCCAGTTGCTAGTTTTTTGTGATAATAAATGGTTCTTTATGTGGTTTCTTCAATTCTATTAAAGGATTGAGGCAAGGTGATCCTCTATCACATAGCCTATTCATTATTATGGACTAGTCTTTATCTAGAAACATATACTCTCTTCATCCTAGGCTATATGCTTATGAGCTTCCTATTGGTTGCCCAAAATTTAATCATCTTGCCAATGCAAATGATGTGATTATTTTTCATCAGGGGCTATCAAGGATTGAAAGGCCATTACGGAGGTTATTAAAGAATATGATAGAGAAGCTGGCCAAAAGCTCAATATCTCCAAATCCCAAATGTTCCTGTCTATTAAACCATCTACTGCTGCTGTCAAGAAAATAAAAAAGTTCACTAGTTTGACTAACACAAAATTGCCAATTTTATTCTTGTGATGTCCTTGATTTTCAGGAAGAAAGAAATCATCTCACTTTGATTTTCTTATTCAAAAAATTAAAATGGTCCTCAGCGGATAGAAACATAGATATATCTCTATGGGTGTCAAGCTTATTCTCATCAAAATCGTCCATACAACAATTCCAATCTATACTCTAGCTGCTTTCAGCCCTCCCAAGCAGGTTCTTCAGAAACTATAAGCTTTATTTGGAAGGTTTTTTTGGGGTTCTTATTATGGTTCTTCAAAACACCACTAGTGTAAATGGAGTCACATCTATTTTCCCATTAAAGAAGGAGGATTAGGTGGTAGGAATCTTGAAGATGTTAGTAGGAATATGTTAATTTAGCTTTGGTGGAATTTCAGGTCTAGTAACTCCATATGGTCTACATATATGAAGGCTAGATATTGCAAGAGCTCTCATCCACCTGCTAACTCAACTCAACTCAACAAAGTCTTTTCCCAAATATTTGGGGTCAGCTACATGAATCCTATTTTTCCATTCCATTCTATCCAGTGCAATATCTTCGGTTAAACCACATGACATCATATCCTTTTTTATAATATCCCACCAAGTCAATTTAGGCCTACCTCTACCCCTTGTGTTAACATCAATACTAACTAAATCACTCTTCCTTACAGGAGCATCCATTGGTCTACGCTTGACGTGTCCAAACCATCTAAGTCGATTTTCTCTCAATTTATCTTCTATAGGAGCTACTTTTACCGTTTCACGAATTTGTTCATTTTTAATTTTATCCTTTCGAGTTTTACCACAAATCCATCTTAGCATTCGCATCTCCGCCACACTCATTTTCTGCACATTTTGTTTCTTGGTTGCCCAACACTCTGTCCCATATAGCATGGCGGGTCTAATGTTCGTCCTATAATATTACCTTTTAAATTCAAAGGTATACACCTATCACACAAAATGCCAGTAGCACTTCTCCACTTAACCCAACCTTCTCTAATCCTATGAGTAACATCATCACTAATATCTCCATATTTTTTTATAATCGATCCTAAATAATGAAAATGATCGTTTCTAGGTATCTCTTGATCCTCCAATTTCACCACATCTCCATTTTTCATCCTATTACTACTAAAATTGCACTCCACATATTATGTTTTAGTTCTTCTTATTTTAAATCCTCTTGTTTCTAAAGTTTCTCTCCACAATTCAAACCTAGCATTAATCTCTGTCTTAGTCTCATCCACTAAAATAATATCATCTGCAAATAGCATACACCATGGAACCTCATCTTGTATTTGTCCAGTCAACTCATCCATAACAAGCGCAAAGAGATAAGGACTTAATGTTGAACCTTGGTGTAGACCTACCGTAATTGAAAATTCACTACTTTCTCCGGCTAATGTTCTTACTGTAGTCATCGCACCATCATACATATTGTTGATCACATCAATATATCTGCGGGTCACTCCTCTTTTATCTAGAACCCACCATATTATATCTCTGGGTATCCTATCATACGCCTTCTCCAAATCTATAAAAATCATATGAAGATCCTTCTTTTTCTCCCTATACCTCTCCATTAATCTCCTCAATAAATAGATTGCTTCCATTGTTGACCTCCCAGGCATAAACCCAAATTGATTCTCATATACTGTTGTTTTTAATCTCAATCTATATTCAATCACTCTCTCCCAAAGTTTCATTGTATGACTCATTAACTAAATACCACGATAATTTGAACAACTTTGTATGTCCCCTTTATTTTTATAAATAGGTACTAAAACACTTTTTCTCCATTCATCGGGCATCCTATTATTAATTAAAATTCTATTGAATAATTTTGTAAGCCATGATACTCCATCCTCCCCTAAGCACTTCCAAACCTCAATAGGGATACCATCTGGTCCTAAAGCCTTCCCTGTTTTCATCTTTTTAGAGCAATCCTGACCTCTGTTGTCCTAATTCTGCGAAAAAATATATTTTCTCGAGTCTCCCTAAGTTCCTCTATATCTAATCTGCTCCCATTATCTCCATTTAATAACCTCTCAAAGTAGTTTTTCCATCTTTCCATAATTTCATCATCTTTGACTAGGACTCTCAAATCATCACTTTTGATACACTTAACGTTATTAAAATCTTTTGTTTTCCTGTCCCTAAGTTTAGCAAGCTTATAAATACTTTTTTTCCCTTCTTTTGTACCTAATTTTGTATAAAGATCATCATATGCTTTTAACTTAACATCTCTTACCACTTTCTTAACTTCCTTTTTAGCCCATTTATATTTCTCAAAATTTTCTTCATTTCTATTTGTTTGACATGTTTTAAAGCAGTCCCTTTTATTTTTTACTATATTTTGTACTTCTTCATTCCACCACCAAGTTTCTTTAGACTGTGGCCCCTTGCCTTTTGATTCTCCAAGAATTTCTTTTGATAATCTCCTAATGCATGTGGCCATCTTATTCCATATTATGTTAGTCTCTTCTTCAGTATTCCATGTTGCTTCAATTAATAATTTATCATTAAATAGTTCTAATTTCTCTCCTTTTAAATTCCACCACCTACTTCGTGAGTTAATCTTCACTTTTCGCACTCGTGATTGATTTTTAATATTTATCTCCAACACCATTATCCTATGTTGTGAGGTTAAGCTCTCTCCCGGGATAACCTTACAATCTTTACACGTTAATTGGTCTCCTTTTCTAGTTATGAAAAAATCTATTTGGCTCTTGTGCGTTCCACTTTTATAAGTTGTTAAGTGTTCAAGCCTCTTTTTAAAACATGTATTTACTAGTACAAAATCATAAGCCATCGAAAATCTAAGATAGACTCTCCCCCTTCGTTCCTATCTCCAAAACCATATCCTCCATGCACTATCTCATATCCTACACGATCTTCTCCTACATGGCTAGTAAAATCTCCCCCTATATAGATTTTCTCACCTACGGGTATTTCTTGAATTAGTTCATCCATTTGTTCCCAAAATTGTGCTTTGGTGTGCTCATCTAATCCTACTTGAGGTGCATAAGCACTAACAATATTAATTATGTTTTCACCTAATACCAATTTTACAAGTATAAGTCTATCACCTTTCCTAATAACGGTTACGATATCGTCCTTAAAGTTCTTATCTACTATTATTCCAACTCTGTTCTTATTTCTATGTTTTCCTATATAATAAAATTTAAATCCTATATTTTCTATTTCTCTAGCTTTGTCACCGACCCATTTAGTTTCTTGTAAACAAGCTATGTTAACTTTTCTTCTTATCATGGTATCTACCAACTCCATCCCTTTTCCTGTCATAGTCCCTATGTTCCAAGTCGCTAACCTAAGTCTAGTATCCTAGACTAACTTCTTTTCCCGCACACGTCCAACTTGTTACAGGAACCCTTGAGTATTTATCGTAGAATCCGGGCACTGATGCGACTCCTCTTGCCTATTTTTCAAGACACCCGGTGGCAGGCGCAATCCATCGCTTAAGGGGAATGCCCTAGAATTAACACGTATATTCATAGGATTCATGTTCATAAGGATCTGAAAAAGTTTTACGCTGGCTGTCAGCTACCTAACGCAACCCTCCTCCTTTATCCGGGCTCGGGACCGACAGTGTAAAGTTAGAAATGAAGTCGAGGTGTATATGAAATCGATAATAAGTTTAGGAAATATTGACTTGTATTGGGATAATTAGTTGGATGCATGCCCTATTAGTGATGATTACAACACTCCCAAGAACTCTAAAATAAGAGATTTTTGATTGGAAAATAGAAGTTGGGATCTAGAAAAGAGGAATTTGTTTTCCCCTTGCCTCTAATTTAATAAATCATTCAAAGTCAGATCTAGAATTTGGATAGAGATAGTTTGGTTTGGATTGATACTAATTTAGGGCATTTCTCTTTTTCAACTGATTGTAACATATATAGATCTCTTTCTTCTATTATTAAACCATATCCATTCATTGAGGATCCTTGTATTCCTCTTAAAATATCAATATTATCCTAGAAAATCCTCAAAGACCTACTTCCAACTAATGGAAAAGTAAAGTCTAGGTTCTTCTAAATGTGTTTGCTGCGAAGATAAATAAAAAGAGACTTTTAGTCACTTAGTATCCTCAAGTGATATAGTTGTATAAGTTTGGGATTTATTTGGTGATAAATATAGTATTTTCAGTCCTATAGGAACTAGTAGGAAAAGACCTATAGCTTGGTTGATATGTTCTACTTCCTCTACTAATTATTTGTTCACTCTTATTCCCATCCTTATTTGTTGGCATATTTTAATTATTAGAAATTTGGCAAAAATTTGATAATTATTCTACGTTCGTCCCTAGAAGCATAAAGAACATCTGAGATAGTTTCTCCTAGTTATTCATAGGTCCAAAAAAGTCAAAATCCAAAACTATTGTAGTTCGTTAGTCTCTTCGTCCATAAGTTTTTTTGAAGTTGAATGTTGATGGAAGTTCTTTGGGTAATCCTGCTAAAAGTGGTTATGGAGGGTCGTAAGATATCATAAAGGGGAGTTTCTTTGGTTCTTCTTAAAATAATTAGGCATCAAGTCAAGTTTAGAAGATGAAGCTTTTGTATTTCTTCAAGGGATCACATTCTTTCAAGATCTTGAAGATTATGATCATATTATTGAATCAGATTCTACAATTTTGATTGATGTTCTTCTAAAGATAGCTTCATCTCCATGGAAGATTCAATAATAATCATATCAAATTCGCTCTTTAATTTCCAAACTCAAATGCAACCTCATCCATGTTTATAAGGAGACCAATATGACAATTGATTTCTTGTCTAAGATTGGTAGTTTACATAATAAATCTTTGATGTGTCATCATCTTGATCTTCTACCTAATAATTTCAAAGGAATTTTAATTTAATTAGACTTCAAACTCCTTGTTGATACAAAAATTAGTCATCTGACATGGATCAATTAAATGAAGACACGTGTCAACCTACGTGGCAAATACGCATTTTCACCGAATAAGTCCGGATGCCCGAGCTACTTGGCATACATAGCAACTCAAGCACACCAAACAACTTAAGTTGTCCGAGCTACTGAACGCACCGAGCATCTCAAACGGTTCGAGCTACTTAACGTGCAGAGCACTTAACCAGGACAATCAAATGCTAACTACACATTTACTGAACGTCAGATTTAATGCGCATTATTATTGTAGATATGTATATGTCTACTAGATGACAACACATCACCTTTTCATAAGTACAGCCTTCGAGGCTATGAATACATTGTAACCCAAACGTAAAGGGGAACCCTAAAATCTCTTTGTAAAGGGATCATCAAGATTCAAGGCGGGCGATCAGTAGTATAAAAACAGTGGACGTAGGCCATTTTCAAGGCTGAACCACTTTAAAAATCTACTGTCTTATTTCATTTATTCATTATTTATGTGTGATTACAAAATTAGATTGCATCTATTTTTTTTACATCAACAGATTGGCATCGTCTATGGGAAACGACTATACTTAGCGTTTTTCATTTTTCATTTTTCATAAAAAACTCATCATATATGGCTGAAAACCCAGAGTCCAGTAATCGAAACACTGTTGGGGTCCCTCCAAACCCCTCTACTCCACATAATACGCAAGATCTGGCTGTCATAATGTCCAACTTAGTCTAAGGTAAATCGGCCATGCAAGAAACCATGTGTCAACTTATACAAACTATTCGAGATGGAGCACCGACCTAGTCAGGACAATAATGTGTTTAGAGAAATACCGATCTACCATCTTTAAGATCCAACGAACATTATTCCTAGTGGTTTCTCAAACTAGTCATACTAGCTCATATTGTACTAAGAAATCAAATGATCCTTCATATCAACCTGGTCGGACTTCTTCATTACATGTTATGAATTCTCAAATGAATGTCACTCTAACCCCACAACGGGCTAGCATTCTGGAAAGGTTGAGCATAATCTCTCCTTTTGATCGATTGGGAACTAGGAGGAATAGAAACCCTCCTAGGATTGCGTCAAGGAATTCTCAATGCCCATCCGATCTAAGGGAAGGTTCTGCCCAATCACACCCGACATCCCGTAATGAAAGGTCCCAAGAGGAAATCTCGGCACGATCAATTGTTCGAACAAATAAGTCTGAGGTTAGAAATGACGCATGGAAATGTTCTATTCAAAGGTTGGAAGACAGGTTAGGGGAAATGGCTAAGTCCAAGAATCCTTTACAAAGAACTTTTGTCCAAGGAACACCCTTCGTGCAGGCGATTGTGGATTTTCCCACACCATCAAAATTCAAAGATCCTATGGTAACACCTAAATATGATGGGAAAAGTGATCTTGTCCTCCATATAGAGCAATACCAAGCTCTCGCTGATATCTATACTGTTCTCAATGAGATGAGATGCAGGAAATTTTCAGGAACTCTTGTCGGGTCAGCCCAAATGTGGTACAACAACCATCCTCGGGGGAAGATTTCAACTTTCCATCAGCTGGCAGAGCTTTTCATAGGGAATTTCTATTTTGGAACGAAGCCAGTTAAAAGAATAGCACACATATTGAGCGTTAGACAAAAAACATAAGAAAGCACTAGGGATTATATTACTCGTTCCAATAACAAAAACTTGAGGTAATCAATTACGAGGAGAAAACAATAATTACTTCCCTGATGAGTGGTCTGTTACTGAACAAGTTATACTATACTTTGGCCAAGGATCTGCCCAGGACCATGGCAAAATTAATGGCGAAAGTAGCCAAGATCATTAATGCCGAGGAAACCATGGCTATAAAGAAGAATATATATGCTAAAGAGACCAAAGTTAAGGGTAGTAAAACTGAGAAGAAAGATCAGAACAATAATGGTGGCAGTAAGTAGTTAAAAGGAAAATAAACATTGGAGAAGATGAGGAAGTATGGAAATTATACTCCCTTGAAGGTAGATATAAATCACATTCTGGAAGAGATCAAGAACAATGAGGAGCTAACCTGGCTAGAGAAAATGAAGGCAGATCCTGAAAAAAGGGACAAGTCCAAATATTATGAGTTCCAAAAAGACCATGGACATACGACCAAATGTTGCATAACTCTCCAGAATGAAATTGAGTCACTCATCAGGTAAGGAAAACTGACTAAATACGTTGATCGTCGAAGCGGTGGAAAGACCAGTGACAGAGGAAGGCAAAGATCTAAATCTCCTCGCTGAACAAAAGATAATAAGAAGAGAGATCACAAAGATGATCCCGATCTCCCCAAAAGGCCAAGGTAGCCCGAGCGCGAGGTATTCTCAATCCATTTTGAATCTTTTGAATGTAATATCATTACTGGTGGAGATGCAGGAGGCGGAGATCTTAGTGAAAAGAGGAAAGATTACCTCAATGAGGCCCAATATTGTTCTTACATACAACGAATAAACTTGGCTGAAGATGATCGCCCGAGGAAAGTGAATAGGGATGAACTGGTCATCAGTTTTTATAAAAATGACTTGGCAGGTGTATTATATCCTTATGAAGACCCCTTAGTGATCAAGATGAGAATGAAGGATGTGGTGATTTTACGGGTATTGGTGGATAATGGTAGCTTTACAGACATCATGTTCTACCCATACTTCGACAGCTTGAATCTGAAGTTAGCTCAGTTGGAGCCGTATCATAGGCCCCTCCTCGGTTTCACAGGCAAAAAAGTTTTTCCACTTGGGACGATCAAGTTGGACATGCTTATTAGTACGTGGACTACTTGTCGAATTGAAAGAGTACGCTTTTTTGTAATGGATAAAAACATCCAATCAGCCTAAAACATTATCATGGGGAGAGTAGGCCTGAAGAAGTTTGAGGCAGTGCCATCTACGATACATCAATGTTTTAAATTCCCAATCAATTTCGGAGTGGTAATTGTGAAGGGCGACCAAAAAGTAACTTGGGAATGCTACTATTCATCTGCTGAATAGGAAGAACTGGAGCATGCCAAGAAGAAAACTACTACATACCAAGTGGATGAAACGGAAGATGCAGAAATCGAAATCTTAGATCGTAGAGATGAATCTCAGCTCATGAAGGGTCAGGTTATGGAGGCTACGAAATATATCATTCTGGATGATGAACATCCCGAATGAACAACCCAAATTGGTGCGTCATTGGACTCATGAATAAAACAGGAACTGGTGCCATTTTTAAGGCGCAGAAAGCAGACTTTTGCATGGAGTCATGAAGACATGCCATTGATAGACCCAACTTTCCAATGCTACGAGCTTAATGTTAATAAGGAGGTCAATCCAGTGAAGCAACGAAGTAGAGTATTCATCCCAGAGAAGAACCAAGCCATACAGGAAGAAGTAGATAAACTATAAAAAGATTCTTTTATTGGGGACATCAAGTATCCTGATTGGCTAGCAAATGTGGTGATGGCAAAAAATAAAAATAATAAGTGGAGGATGTGTGTGGACTTAACTGATCATAACAAAGCCTGCCCAAATGATCATTTTCCTTTGCCCCGAATTAATCAGATGGTGGATGCTACTTTGGGGCATGAATTATTGAGCTTTATGGATGCCTATTCTAGTTACAACCAGATTAAGATGAAACCAAAGGATAGGGAAAGTACCTCTTTTATTACCCCAAAGGGAACTTATTGTTATGCCTTTAGGACTTAAAAATGTTGGGGCAACATACCAGTGGTTGATGAATAAAGTGTTCGTAGAGAAAATCGGTCATAACATGGAGATTTATGTTGAGGATATGCAGACAAAGAGTAAGAAAGCTGCTGATCATTTAGTTGATCTGGGCCAGACTTTTGATCATATAGAAAATATCAAATGAAGTTAAATCCCACCAAATGCATATTTTGAGTACGAGAAGGCATAATTCTTGGGTATATTGTTAATGAACAAGGCATTGAGGCAAATGCTAAAAAAATAAAGGCCCTACTGGAATTGATATCTCTAGGAACGAAGAAGGAAGTGCAAAGTCTCACAGGATGAGTTACAGCACTCAACAGATTTGTGTCACGAGCAACAGACAGATGGATCCCATTCTTCAAAACACTTAGGAAAACTTTTGAGTGGAATGATGAATGTGAGGAGGATTTTCAAGAATTAAAGAAATATCTAGGGAGACCTCCACTATTATCTAGACCAGTGATAGGAGAAATACTATACTTATATCTGGCAGTCTCAGAGAACTCAGTTAGCTCGACACTGATAAAAGTGGAGGACGAACTGCAAAAACCAGTCTATTACACCAACAAGGCCTTTCGAGGAGGAGAGATCGAATATCTAAGGTTGGAGAAGTTGGCACTAGCACTGATTGAAGTAAGCCTAAGGATGAGTCCATACTCCCAAGCCCATACTATAGTAGTGTATACTGATATGCCATTAAGACACGCTTTGCACAAACCGAAGAAATCGAGAAGATTGATGTATTGGGCGGTAAAACTTGGTGAATATAACCTAATTTATGAGCCTAGGTCGTAACTTAAGGGAAAGGCAGTAACAGACTTTATTGCGGAGTTTACTTACTCTGACACATCCGAAAAGCAGGAGCTTGAGACAGACCAACCCGTGGATGTTACGGGGTCATATAAGACAACCCCCAACCAACTCCCATTGTAGATCACTAGGAGGCGATAGACAACGATCAACAGGAAGTGTCGGGTAATTACCCAAGGATAAGAGAAGATAAAAAGAAGTATCATATATGTCACGGAGGAACTCTATCTAACCAAGAGTTTAAAAGTGATAGACTTGTGTGGAATTTATATGTGAATGGCTTTTCTTATACCACGGGTAGTGGAGCAGGAATAATCTTAAACAGTCCTGATGGAGTTGATATCGAGTATGCTCTATGTTTTCAATTTAAGGCTTCCAATAATGAAGCTAAATATGAAGTTATGACCTTTGGTCTTAGTTTGGCTAAAATTATGAATGCAGAGCAGGTTATTGTATTCGGTGATTCGCAATTAATTGTAAATCAAATTCTTAGGTTGTACGCAGTAAAGGGAGAATTAATGATCAAGTATCATGCAAAAGCTCTAGAGGTTATATCAATTTTTACTGCAGTCTAGTTGATCAGAATACCGAGATTAGAAAATGCAAGAGATGACGCCCTAGCTCGGCTGGCCTCAGCAACACGCATCGAGCTACGAAGAACCATTCCAATAGAGATTCTTGCAGATCGGAGCATATATGAAGTTTTAATAATGAACTTCATTGCCCTCGACTTGGGTTCATCTTGGATGGAACCCATCAGAGCCTATATCGAAGAGGGAATTGCGCCAACTGACAAACTCGCAGCCAAGAAACTGAAGTTTAACGTTCCTCATTATGTACTGACCAATGGTATCTTTTATACGAGAGGTGTTATAGCAGGACTACAAAGATGTGTGCATCCCTTAGAAGTTAAAGATTTGATTGAAGAGGTTCATGAAGGCTCTTGTGGAGCCCATATAGTAGGTCGAATGCTTTTACAGAGGATAATGACACGAGGATATTACTTGCCAATGATGAGAGCTGATTATACAGGTTATGCTAAGAAGTGCGATAAATGCCAATGTTTCTCTTCCATCCGAAAAACTCCCCAAGCATTGTTAACACCCATTACATCCCCTTGGACATTTGCCATGTGGGGTATAGACTTGGTCGGGCCACTTCCGACGACCAAGGGGAGATTCAAATATCTAGTGGTTGTCGTGGACTATTTTACCAAATGGGTGGAAGATGAACCTCTCATTAACATGACGTATGACAGGGTCTTTCAGTTTATTTGGAAGAATATCATTTGTAGATATGTTCTCCCACATGCACTCATTACTGACCATGGAACCCAATTTGATAATAAGGAGTTTATCACATATTGTCACCAATCCAATATTCAGAAGATCCACTCTGCACCAGGACATCCCTAGAGCAATGGGAAAACTGAAGTGACGAACATAACCTTATTGAATGGTTTAAAAAATGGTTGGATGTTGCAAATGGAAACTGGATTATTGAGCTACACTCTGTATTATGGGCTTATCGCACTACACCACGAACAACAACTGGGGAGTCTCCATACATGTTAGCCTTCAGAAGTGAAGTCATCATACCTGCTGAGTTGGGTTTACCCATGCATAGAGTGCTTAATTTCAATTCCCCTGTGAGTTACTTGATGAGACATTTAGACGTGGATATGCTCGAAGAAGTTAGAGAAGAGGCAGCGATGAGGAATGCAGCCTACCAACAACGAACAACCTTGTTCTACAACAAGAGGTTGAAAAAGCGCGACTTGAAAGAGGGGGATTATGTGTTGAAGAAGGTGATCAAAAATCACAATAAACTATAGGTCAACTGGCATGGACCTTACTGAGTAACTGAAGTTGTTCGTCCAGGGACATACAGAATTGAAACTTTGGAGGGAGAAGAATTCAAGAACGCGTGGAATGAAGAACATCTGCGTAAGTATTATCAGCAATGAAAATTCATTTCTAACCCATTTCTTTCAATATGAATAAAAGTGATATTTTGCCCATTTCTCTATTTTGTTAAAAAAAATTTGGAGTATTCGTGCTACACACTACACAAACCAGATTCAAGAACCACCAACTCCGGTTGGTCAACAATTCAAAAACCACTAACTCCGGTTGGTCGATAATTTAAGAACCACCAACTCCGATTGGTCGGTAATTCAATAACCACCAACTCCAGTTGGTCGGCAATTCAGCAACCACAAACTTCGGTTGGTTGGCAATTCAATAACCACCAACTTCGATTGGTCAAAAATTTAATAACCACCAACTCTGATTGGTCGGTAATTCAATAACCACCAACTCCGGTTGGTCGACAATTCAAGAACTCTAGTTGGTCGGTAATTCAGCAACCACCAACTCTGGTTGGTCGGCAATTCAGCAACCACCAACTCCGATTGGTCGGCCATTTAATAACCACTAACTCTGGTTGGTCGGTAAATAAAATCATACAAGGAAAAAGTTGTTTAATCACGGGTGATCTCAAGGGACACCCCAAACTAGATAAGAAGATGGGTGACCTCCCGGGGCATCCACTGTCTAGGCAACAAAGTAATCCTGGCACGATTACTACAATTAAGCATGAATATGGGATGTAAGTCATTCCATTGCTTAGGCACAAAGAGTGACACGTCACTATAATTAGACAAGAAATGGGATAAGTTCCATTGTCTAAAACAAAATAGGACATTTTGCCCTTCTACAGATATATATTCACCAGCGAATAACAAAGACATTTTACAAAATATTTTCAAGAAAATGAAATTACACAGAGAATAAATATTCCTTTATCAAAACCAAGCAGATTACATAAGAAATGAAATTTGATTTATACAAATGTCCTATTATATGGGTTTCTTTCCTTCTGCTTTTGATACAGGTTCCATCCCAGCAGAAGGATCATCTAATGCATAGGGAGAATTTATAAAATTCATATCTCGCATCATTCCGATGTTAACTATAGATGGTCGATCAAGAAAATGCTCAGGATGAGATATCTCCAAATCAGAATGAAGACTATAGTGACCAAGATATTTGGAAATCAAGCAACGAGGAATAGCACGAGATGGAATCCAACTAAAATTAAGTTTAAAGGTATGCACGGGAAAATCAAGCACTCCAGGCTCATAATAATCCCATAAGAAGTGTCCTCACTCCAGTTTCAATACACGCATAGCATTCAACCATCCCTACTTGTACCCCTAATTATTCGACTGCTGCAACCGAGCATCAAGATGATACAGAGCTTCGTTGTACCCTGCCATCCAAACTTCTCTAGGATATTTATGAAATTGATAGGTCAATCTTTCAAGCTTCTCGTGGAGTTTCTTCACAGAATCTCTTTACTTTCTAACGCAGAACTCTGATTGGAGAGTTGGTCGGTAAAAAATATGAATTTTTTTAGACATTTCTCCCAAAGCCTAATTTTTTATCGTCAATTAAACGGATATCACATCAATATTAAACCGACCAGAACTTGCTCATCCATGGGAATAAGGTCTTGCTCTACCACGAGCAGGTGAAGAAAGTTCATCTCATTTCAAAGCCTCTAACTCTCCCCTCAATGTAGCATTTTTTATTTTTAAAAAGGAAAAACCATCATCATTAATTGGGACCAAGGATCCCGAAGAAGAGGAGGCAGCAAATTTGAGCTATTTCACTACCTCTTGAAACACGATATTCTCTTTCTCCAACATCTTGGCAATGTTTCTAGGATCTTTAATCTCAATCTTTAAAACACTTTCCTTTCTCTCATGGGCAGAAATATACTTATCATAACCTTTGTCAGCACTCAATTGTTAGTATTTTTTTCTCATAACCTTTATGCAAAAGTGTGGTGGTCTCTTTATGCTGAAGTTTAAGTGCCTCGATCATGGCTTGAAGATCTTCAATCATTTTGTAAGTAGACACTTCAAATACTGGTAAGCATCAATTCCTCGTTCAGAGTCATTGAATCCGAGGATGTCTATTATTTGGGCCTCAGTAAAATCTACATGGCCAACTTTGAAATAATCATTGCATTTCTTCATCAACTCTATATCAGTAGCTAATAAGAGTTCCATCCTGGCCATAAACTAGCAAGGAAAAAATAAAATGCATCAACAATGATACAAGACATGCCAAAGAAAGACGCGAGATAAGTAATAAAGGTTCATTCTTATTCATCATACAAAAGGAAAATACATTCCAAATTACAACTGAGGAAAAAAGAAAGTAACATAAGAACCGAACAACTTTACACCTTCTACTTATTCACTATGATATCTTCAGATGGTTTGGAAAGAAGAGAAGCTTGCTCGGAAGGAGGAGAAAGTTGCTCGGAAGGCAGTGCAGGATGCTCAGAAGAAGTGCTTACTTGATGAACTTTCTCGGGAGGTTGGGAAACGATAATAATAGGTACTGGCTCTACTACCATCACAGAGGACTCATCAGATGGGGCTTCATCTTCTTCTTCTTCGCCAATGACAGGAGGAGGGACATGAGTGTGTTTATAAAATTATTCATAATCGTCTGAAGTTTTCAATTATTTCAATGCCGCGACTCATCCATCTCTGAAATATTTTAGGTTGGCATATTCCATCTGATAATTAATGGAATTTAAGGCCTTATTCCATCCTTTATCCCAGACCGAGCTAAAAGAATTCTTGACAGCAGTTTTCTTCTTCACCTTCTCCAATGAAGCATGCTCCTCGGTAAGCTTAACTTTTTCTTCTAACTCTTTCTTACGTCGTTCAGCGTCTTCAAGCTTGGCCTCAACCTCCTCAGAAAATTTCAACTTATCCTCAAGCTGTTTCTTAGGCAGTTCAGCCACTTCAAGATTGCTATTAATGGCCTTCAATTTATTCCCCAACTCTTTAGAGTCACTTATAGCTTGATCTCGAGAGGTCTTAACAGATTGAAGTTCATGCTCCCAAGCAATTTTTTCTTCCTCGTACGTCTGACAGGATTCATTCCAAGAGCAGGATAGACCAGTAAAAGCTTCTTCCACCCCACCCGACGAAGTGGTAGCCCTGATAGCTTAATCTTTCTTCAAAATTCCATTAAAGAAAGCCATAAGCTGAAAAAGGAAAGAGCTCAACTCAGAATATGAATGCAATAAGCAAAGATGAGGAAATGATAGAGATGAAGATACTTACTAACGCAATATGCTGGGCAGCTAAATCAGTGAGCTTTTCTAGAGAAAGAAAATCTTCAGCAGCTTGATGTTTGGGAAGGACCCAAGATTTTATCAAGTCCTTGGTTGAACTCGGAGCAACGAGAACTGAATATTTAGATCTCAAAGGACCCTCAGTATCAGAAGGTTGAGTAACAGTTTCTATAGGCCTTTCAGCAAGACCTCTTCTTAGTCTCCTTAGAGATTTCTTTCAATCAAAGGTGCTGCCTCTACTTGTGTAATAGCAACACATTCAATCAAAGGTGCTTCCTCTTTGGGAACAACTGGGGGATTCTTACCCACATCCTTCACAGTTGTAGTTGTTCCTTTAGATGGAGCAATGTCCATTTTTTTCGTCCCCTCGACTGGGACATCTACTTTACTTTTCTTTGACCCATCAACTCTAGGAACATCTTTTACAAAGAACTCAGGCATCCTCCTTTTCTTCGTCATCAAGCCAATAATGGAACTATCCAAATCAAACCAGGACTATCCAACACTTGATCGAGACGTTGGCGGTTGATCGAGATCGATCACCGTAGAAGGTGCAATAGGACGGGTAATGAAAGACGAAGTGGTGTTTTTGTACCTCAACAAATAAGAAGCAGCTCTAATGTGCTCCCCAGCAACTGATTGATGCAAGCTCCAGATAAGTTTTAAATATTTTATGTTAACGTCAATCTCTTTTGGGGGTTTCCTTTTTCTGTCAACTGTAACAAACAAAATTAATGTCAGGGACACATTTTATCATACATGAAGAATATTCAATTCAAAAAACTAAAAACAACCTATACCATTGCCATAAGTCGGACATTTGGGACCTTGGTACACATCATTTCCATTTAATGGAGGGTGTTGCCAATTTTTCATCACAACCCCATGATCAAAATAGTCCATGTTGGCATCAGTAAGATTGACAACTAAAGCTCCATTTGAAAACCTAGTTTTCAAATAAAAAGTGTTGTCGCTGGTAAACCATTTATAACAATACATAATTTCAGGAATTTCAAAATGGGTTCCATGAATTTGATTCAACCGATATTTGCCATTAACTACCCTCCATGTATTTGGAGCTACCCTTGCAGGTATAATATTGAAATATTGACAAAACTCCAAACACAAGGGATTTGGCGGGAAAGAAAAATGCACTCTGCTACAAAAAGAGAGGGAAACCAATGTCCCTCTGCTAAAGAAAATAAATCAGAAGGGCAAGAAATCTCCTCCAAAATTACCCAGGAGGGAATTGAAAAATCATCTCGGAATTTATCCAAAGATTTAACAAGGTAAACCATGATGACTAAAGACGAGAAAGATGAAGGAAGAAAATCTTACAGAGAATGGAGAAATCTTCTAATGACGGCTAAGGAGACAACGACATTATGAAATAGAGAGAGAAAGTAAAGAGTTTAGAAAATACGAATGTGAAAAGTGGAAAACGATGGGAGTTTATCGCTCTTAAATACCTTGCATCGGGAAAAGAGAAAAGAAATGATTACCAAGAAAGACGATTGCGTTTTCGGTGATTAAATCATAAGAAAGGCACAGAGATTGATGCGGAGGCTAAAGATTCAAAATATTTACAAATTTTCTATTACATGCTCAAATGGAAATGATCCAAGTATTGGAGATCTATAATCCAAGCATATTTTAAGGAAAATGATCCACACTTTCTTATTCAACTTCAACTGTGAAATATTGGAGGCTTTTGTTGATACAAAAATTAGTCAGCTGACATGGATCAATTAAATGAAGACAAGTGTCAACCTACGTGGCAAATAGCATTTTCACCAAACAACTTAGGATGCCTGAGCTACTTGGCATATAGAGAAACTCAAGCACAGTGAACAACTTAGGTGGTTCGAGATACTGAACGCATTGAGCATCTCAAGCGGTCCGAGCTCCTTAATGTGAAAAGAACTTAACTAGGACAATCAAACGCCAACTACACATTTACTGAACGTCAGATTTAATGTGCATTATTATTGTACAGATGTATATGTCTACTAGATGACATCACATTACCTTTTTATAACTACAACCTTCGAGGCTATAAATACATTATAACCCTAATGTAAAGGGGGACCCTGAAATCTATTTATAAAGGGATCATCAATATTCAAGCCAGACGATCAGTAATATAAAAAAAGTGGACGTAGGCCATTTTCAAGGCTAAACCACTTTAAAAATCTACTGTCTTATTTCATTTATTCATTATTTATCTGTGATTACAAAATTAGATTGCATCTAGTTTTTTACATCAACACTCCTTACCTTAGGAAGCTATCTATTTGAATTTTCTTTTAGTTATCTTATGGTTGTAAAGCCCTGGTGAGGGCTCTTCTCACCTCTCTCTCTATATATATTCTATTCTATGTTAAAAAAATAGGTGTTATGACTCCATATGTAGTTGGTTATTTTTAGACAATTTACATTCCTTAGGGGATTTTATCACTGTTGTTGATTATAGTTTTAGTGGTTTACTTCGATTTATTCTTATTGTTGTATTGATTTATTTAGTTTATTTATCCTAGTAACTCTATTTCATGCCTATAATTATATTAAAGTGTTTAGATTCATGTATTATTTATTTTTATATTTAATCAATGTAGTTATAGATTTTGCAGGATGTCAGAATGATGATAATGGTTTTTCCTAATTGTATAGGATTCATATAAACACTGGGAGCTTATCTCATACAACCTTCATCGAAACCTTCAATGCAATGGGACTCATAATAAAATACAACCTTCCTTTTGTGACCTAGTTTTTATCCTTCAATGAGGAAATGTGCCACCCTATGGAACAAATTTCTAATGATAGACTTACCCTTAGATTACGATGTCATAATGGGAATCCCTTTCCTTGAAAAGATATAGACAACCATTTCCATTGGCAACGTTCTTCCCAACACATTAGAGAGTGGGATAAATCTTTCGAGATTAGAAAAAAGCGCGAGGGTGCTGTAACATTATTACGAAATCTAGAAGATTATAATTATAGGTGCCAAAAATATTCTTCGTGAGCCCTCAAGACAAAGTTAAAACCTTAAAATTGGTTGCAAGTAAATCTAAGGTCCACCACAATGATATAAGAGCCCCGCCAATACCTTTAGGGACTGAAAACTACCTTCGAGGGGAATAGTGGCCCTATAGTTAACTAAGATATTGTAACCTATTGATATATTAACGAAAAGTGTTATGTTTTGACATATATTATTGAGTACTAACCTCTTTATTATCAATTTATGAATTTAGTCTTAATGAGGTCTGATGACCCTTGACTATAAATTTATCCTTAATGAGGTCTAATGACCATTTCATATAAAGCTTAGTATTAGTGAGGTCAAATGTTGCTTGACTAAAAACTTCTCCTTAATGAGTTATCATGATCATTTGACACAAAAAAAAAGTCTTAATGAGGTGTAAAGACACTTGACTAAAACTTAGCCTTAAACATGTCCCAGAACCCTTGGCTATTAGCTTAGTCCTGAGTTAAAAAAATTGACTAAGAGTTTGTTTGGAAGTACAAAAACCATTATGTATAATTCAGTATTATGGATAATGTAACTTTGACTTTAAATAGAATTTACAAGACTTCACCACCAATTGAGAATTTGTCTTAAGGTCTCATTACCCTTAATAAAAATATAATAGAAACCTATGGATCTTCTCCTAGATTCTATGGTTCAAAAATCAAACATTCTTTAAAAATATTGGACAGTGAAGGGACAACCACCCTCTAAACTAAAACTTCCTCTTGATTGATCATGTGGGCCACCCCATTCATTACAAAATTATGAATTTTGGTCTTAAAATGCTATTTATTTCTCACACCCTAAGTGTAATATCCCTTACGTTTAATGTATTTGATAAATATCTTAATTAAATTAGTTGAGATTATGTTTAAAATAATAATTTAATTTAGTTTTTCAAATAATTTTGGAAGTGGTAATTGGTAATTTAGTAAACTTATGTGAAATAAAATTCAAATTGGGTTCTTTAAAGTTATGAGAGTAAATTGTGAATTATTAATTGAATTGGGATTCAGTGTATAAATATTTGGGCTTAGGATTTCCCTTATTTTATTATAGTACTCCGCAAAGTATAATGTTAGCATCTGAGTAAAATACCTTTGGCATTTAGTGTAATACCCCGTATTTTTGTGATATTTATTTATGGAATTAATTAAATTAAATGCGTATTAATTGGAAATTAGTCCGGATTAAAATACTAGCGAGATGCGAGTTGGTATTTGAATATAATGTGCATATATGATTATATATGAATATTGAAGTATGAAATTTGTCGTGAGATTGATATACGACAATTTGGAAATTTTATTGAGACGCGTGTGACAGTCGCGTCAGGGAAATATTTATTTTAATTAAAAAGTGAATTTTAGTTCTATTAACCGTATGGTCTTTTTGAGTGCGCCAACGCGTCCGGAAGGGTCGAAATAGTCAGAAAACACTTGCCGAGGGTTTAGTTTGGGTCCCGGAGCATTTTTAGGCCATCCCGGCAACGTATAAGGGTAGTTTGGTAATTTTTGATTTTTGGGAATTAAAACCTACGATAATTGGGAATTAAAAAGCTGACATGGTAATTGCCCACTAAACCCACTAACCACATCTTAGGACTTATTAGGCTACGGGGGTTATTAGAAATTGTTCCAAAATTTCCTAAGGCAAAAACCCTAGCCACCATTCACTTTGGAAAAGAAAGCTTGCAGAGAGAGAGGAGTGGAGAATTCTGCAGAGAGAGAGAATACTCCATCAAATCGACATCAAAATCAGAGATTCATATAAGGCAAGTGGTTTAATTTCAATTAATTGCAGAGAATGCTTCTTCCATGCGTAGGAATTTGTTATAATTGTATTTGTTTAGGAGATGGATGAAAACCCATTAAACTTGGAATTAGAATCTTGCATATTGATGAGGAATTACATGTAGAATTGTATGTAGGAGATGATTCTGATGATAATAATATCTTGGATGAAACAAAAAACGGATTTAATTAGGCTCATTGATGATTTATAAATTTTAGGGTTCATGTTCATGTAATTTGGGGGAATAAATGAAGGGATTTGATGATTTGATGATGTTTAAGATGTATTGGCCCTATATAAACGTTTAGTTATGATCTATGAATTGTTTAGTACGAATTAGGAACCTTAAATTGATGTTGGAAAGATTTTTATGAGGGATTAGGAGTGAAGAAAATTGGAAAAATGAGATTTGGAAAATCTGGGCTCGAATCTGGCCACTCGTTAGAAGACCTGCCCAGGTCGTTCGAACGAGCTCGTTCGAATGAGCTTCTAACGAGTTGACAGTTTGGGTTCAAATGATAGGGATGTTCGTTCGAAGACTTTCGTTCGAACGAGATCTCGTTAGAAGACCCAGTTCGTTCGAACGAACTCTCGTTCGAACAACCTCGTTCGAACGAGACTTCTAACGAGTTGACAGTTTAGGCTTTTTAGCCTGTTTCGATCCCGAGTGCCCCATAACCTTGTGTATATGTAGAGATAACCTTCCTTTGATGATTAACTGACATATTTGGGATGTTTGGGATATAATGAGGAGTCAAACCTAGAGGTGTAGTTTGAACCTAAGGGAAAATGTGAAGTAGGACGTGAGTGTCGATTACGATGCGAGAACTATTGACGGCCTAATTTATTATATTAACCGAGAACATATAAATTGTGTAGTATTATATGTCGGTACGAAAATGAGAAGTTTACCACCACTATATTATGGTGATTACTAAGATGTGTGAATACTTAGTATATGTATTGATTTTATGTGTATGACATACCTACCATACTTGCTATCACGGGAGGTTTACGTTCGCTTAGGGCCCTCTAATCCTTGTGTTGCCAAGATTTAGACTGGTACCTCGATGAACATAGGTCAGAGAAGGACTTATTGGGATGTTAATAAGTCTGCTGATCGTGGGAGAGCATGTATGTTCGTGACCCGTGTGATGTGATTGTGTTCGCCTCCATTATTTGTGATGTTGTTATCTGAACGATTCCTGAGAGATTCGGAATGCATGATCCTTATGTATGTGATGTACCGGTATGGATAGCAGAGTTTGTGTGCACCGCAGCTAGTCTCGGGGTGCTTGTATTGTGTATTTATGACGTGAATAATATACACTTAATTAATGGGAACTTTCATGTTAATAATGTGATAATAATTATGGTAATGTTTTGAGAAAACATAACGGGTTAATTGATAGTGAATTATATTACTAATTGAGAATCCGAGTGTATGTAAAGCCATCTATTTAATTGGTAACGTTAGAATGTAATATGAGAATCGAGTAGTAAGGGGTAGAACTTATTCCGTTTTGGTTAGATATATATGTCATTTAGATGGGTAAGGTACGTTAGGAGTGCACATGTAGTCGAGAGGTGAGAATTTCATGTGAGTGCACGTCCTAACTTGTATTTTGCATTTAATGTTTTCATGATATTAGAACACTTGCTGTTTTTAAAATGATTTCCACTTTCGGGCTCTGACCCATTTGCTTTCAAATCTATTTTTGCAAAAACCATTTTAGGTGCCCAGCCACAAGGACACCATGCTTAGGATCCTCATTCAGGTGACGAGTTGTAGCTGTTTTTGGAAGTTACAGGACTTTGCTTGTAGACGCTTCATCTATCTTGACTCTATATTCAGCACTTATCAGTTGTTGGGCATGTTTCCCATTTCTTTTAGAGACTTTTTCATTTATTTCAGTTATTCAGACTTCGGGCATGTAATTTATTCAGGATTCAGACTTGTCATTTTATTTTCAGTTGTGGGATTGTTGTGAGGAGTTTTCCTCCGGACTTATTATTAGTTGTTGATTATTTCATTACTTCGTTATGGTGAATGGATTATGTTGTTCTTCCATTATTCTTTTATTGCATGTTAATCAGGCTTAAATTAAAATTTGGCAACTTACCTTTTAAATACTAGGTGGTTAGTAATTATAAAAATGTTTTCGACAGTGATGCAATTAACTGAACCAACTTGGCATTTTGTATTAATTTACTAAAGGAGTAGCTACCCGGTATTTAATTAGTCGGGGTGTCACATTTAGGTCTTTTGACCATTTATTATTGAGTAATGTTATGGTTTTAAGGAACTAAAAACAAGTCACTTTTAAAGACTAATAAAACACCAAAATATAACCTAAGGACATTCCTAGGATGACAATCGTGACCTTGACCACAACTATTGCATGGCTTGATATAGCGATTACGACTAAATGCCCCATGACCCCAGGAGTGCTTATTGCATGGGTGGATCTCAGGGCAGGTTGTGCAATCGTTTTATATATAACACTTTTGTGAAAATTTAATTGTTAATCATTTAAAAAATTACTTAAACTTATTATCGCTTTTGAAATAATTTATAGCAAGTATTTAAGAGACAATTAAAGTCAATTCAATCAAGTTGCAAAGAGGATTTTGGAAGATTTCACGACTATTTTTAAATGGATTCAACTATTTCACTTTGAATCCATCTTTTGTACATTTTTAGGGAAGTTACTAATCTAAACTCCTTTTTTTATATATATGAATGTTAATTTCACCTAACTTTAGGTTTTAGCTCTTAAGTCGAGTACAAACCCTTTGGGTTGTAATCCATCATCCCACTACTCTTTGATGATATAAATTAAATGGGTTGACATGATTTATGTGTGATTTGAATTCAAATGGTTTAAAAATTGATGAAATTAGATTAACTGTTGTAAAACTTACATATTAGGGTTTGGGGTACTGATTAGTTTTGTTATGATAATATAGAATTAATAACTAAAAGTTCAAGCTTGATTGGAATTAGATTATTACTATAAATTGGTAATGCTATGTAAGGTTGTACATTTAGCTTAGTTAGTTGTACTTTTTGTTAGAATCATCTAATTAGCATGGTTCAATGCATAATGTTTAGTAATTAAAGTTAAATTTCATATGTGGACTTGTAAATGAAGAATACCACATGATTATAGTACTTTATTCTATTTAGAATCTCTTTATATGATTAAGTGGTTGGCGTTGATGCATAAAATTTGAACTGCTAATGTGTTCAAGCCATCTAAGTAATTTTTAATGATTATACAGTAAAAATATTATAAAATATGAAATAAAAAGAATAAGAATAGAAGATTTATAGTGGTTCGTCTATAAAATGAGCCTAAATCCATGTTGATGAGTTATTCTCATTACATCTATGTTTATATATACATAATTGTACTTCAAGGGCATATAAATGTCGATCAACATGCTAATATAAGGAAGTTACATACTTCTGACAATTGAGATATAATACCTCGCATTTTTTAATTAATTATTTACTTTTGATTAAATGTTATTTTCACAAGACGTGTGGTATGTCACTTATTATAATTATTTGATGTTTTTATGTGATTAATATTTGTGTTAGTATATGTCTTATGAGAATAAAGGTTTTTTAAAAATTGGCATAAGACACAACAATTTTATAATTAAATATTTTGTTAGACTAAGTATTAGTAGAGTAAGGAATGATCATGGACAAGGTGTCAGTGCTTCCCTTTTTTGAATTATTCCCTCGGTATAAGGTTCCACCGAACCCTAAATAGTTTTTCATAATATAAAATCTCGAGTTAATAGTTAATAATTAGGTTTTAACTTAATTGATTTCCATTGGCTTAATAAATCAACTCATTGGGGAATATAATGTATTAATTTAATTTAATTAAGTTTTAAATTAGGTTTGACTTTTGGAACATTTAGAATTTTTTTTTTAACTTAAACTTGTGGATTTAAGTCTATTGGGTTTGTATTTGGCTTGAGTATAATTTCAGTCCGTCTGGAGTGTTATTTGAACTCACTAGGTTGAGGCATATATTGGGCCTACTTCTATTTTTATGGGAATATTTATCATTAGGTTAATGAGGCAAACCAAAACAATATAAAGATTGAAGAAACTCTAAAGAGATAGAGATAATAGGATCTAAGGATTTTAACATGAATTGGGGGGTTTTGGAAATTTGATCCATCAATCAGTGCAAGGAAAGTTTAAATCGATTATGAATGTAATTTGAATTATGTTATGATTTTCGTAATCATTGGAATGTAGATCAAAAATTGTGTATTATGTTTTTAGTCATCCAAAACTTGATTTTTGTAATTAGTTTAATTGGTAAATTAAATTTTAACCCCTTGTTAATCAAGTAAAATAGATTGATGATAGTCCTATGAACTAATCTCCAAATCTGAATGAAATTGATATATTCTGAATCATGTTAATGGATCGGATACAATCTTTATGTTTAATTTCAAATTAGTTAATACTTAAATGCTTATTTAATCACCTAAAACTTGTAGTTATAAGTTGGAAATTGATCTAATGGTTTTTAAAAGTCCTTGCCAGTTGTTCTTGAGGTATTAAAAACTTACTAAGGATCATCCTTTGCAACCTAAAGTTTCTAGGTTCGTAACTTGGGGTGTGGTGTAGGGAAATCCGACTTTTATTTAGTTTAGATTTGCAGCGTTCGTCCCCACGGTTAAGTAGCCTATGCGGATGACATATATGTGACCTTTGTGCATGATCATAGAAGTAAGTCTATTTTATTTTATGTTGCAATGATTGTTTAAGGTGTAGGGAAAATCTTTGGGTTGGATTCATATGTGATCATAACGGGTTTTGGGAGAAAATTTATGGAAATCGATTTGAGTAGTTTATTAATTAAAATATGAGAATGAATCCCATATAAAAAAATAAAACATTGATTTAAAATTTTGAATTTGAATGATGAATAGAATATATGTTATCTTGATTTACAAATCTGGGAAAAATAGTGTAATTTGATATTAGAATTAAGGTGTGAATTGATTGTACAATATTTAATGAGTAAATCCCAAGATTTGGAATGAGTTTTGGATGATTTGAGTTCATATAACATGTAAACTCAGGATTGATATTAATAGGGTGGTGTTAAATTGTGTTAGGATAAGTTTTGGGACTGATTTGGTTTTAAAAGTGGGGAAAACTTCCTAACTATTACAAAGCTCCATTTTGGCCAAAACCTAGGGAGAATCGATTTGCCCCAAGTCGAACCGGTTTGCACTTCACCAAAACTGGCGATTTTTATGCGTGACGAAAAAATAAAAAATGGTCATGGACAAAGTCCATGACCATATTTAACAATAATTTTAAAAAAAAATTATTTTTTTGGTCCAATCCTAAAACTGGGGGTCCTGCGAGTGCACCATCAGTTGCTACGTGTAACGTTTGATGCGTACGAGGTGTTACAAATATTTATTATTGGCAAAACAATAAAAAAATCACAAATTGCGAATCGAGAACGTTGTTAATAAACAAATATATATACAAACTTATAAATATTACACATCTTAATAATTCACACACCAAAAAAAAAATTGGGCAGAGTTTCCTCTATTTTGTTGACATTCCAAAACCTGTAAATGTAAAACCTACTTATTATAAAGCCTGCAAGGCCATAAAATTCAACAATCAAATTATAAAAGCCTGCACGGCCATAAAACTAAACAATAAAAGCCCGCATGGCTGAAAAAATTCTGATTGTCCACAACATATAAACAATCTTCATGTTGTAGACCATTGCCTCCTTCGTTTGATCCACGTGCAAAAATCCTACAAATGATAGGATACATAAAAAAATATCAGTAACCAAGTAATTTTACAAAAAAATTAATCAAGCTGAAAAATTGCATATATGAGTTAAAATTATCAGCAACCAAGTAGAAATATACAAATTATCGTCGTATTCTCAAACCGGGAGTCCCGCGGCTGTGGGGTCAGTTCCTACGAGTTACATTGGTCCCGTGGGAGGTGTCGGCACCACCCACGGCGCCGTTCGGGGGCTGTTTTGGATTTTCACCCTCTAACGCCATGTTTTTAAGCCTAAGTTTAGAAATATGCAAATTATCGTCATATTGTCAATCCGGGAGTCCCGCGACTGCGTGGTCAGTTCCTACGAGTTATATTGGTCTCGTGGGAGGTGATGGTGCCACCCACGGGGCCGTTCGGGGGTTGTTTCGAGTTTTCACCCTCTAACGCCATATTTTTAAGCATAAGTTTAGAAATATGAAAATTATCATCGTATTCTCAAATCGGGAGACCCGCGGCTACGGGGTCAGTTCCTACGAGTTACATTGGTCCCGTGGGAGGTGTTGGTGCCACCCACGGGGCCGTTCGAGGGCTATTTTGGGTTTTCACCCTCTAATACCATGTTTTTAAGCCTAACTCTAGAAATATGCAAATAATCGTCGTATTCTCAAACTGGGAGACCTGCGGCTGCAGGGTTAGTTCCTACGAGTTACATTGGTCCCGTGGGAGGCGTTGGTGCCACCCACGGGACCGTTCTGGGGCTGTTTCGAGTTTTCACCCTCTAACGCCATGTTTTGCTTGAGTCTAGAAATATGCAAATTATCGTCGTATTCTCAAACCGAGAGTCTCGCCATTGCGCGGTAAATTCCTACAAGTTACATTGGTCCCGTGGGAGGTGTTGGTTCCACCCACGGGGCAATTCGGGGGTTGTTTCGAGTTTTTACCCTCTAACGCCATGTTTTTAAGCCTAAGTCTAGAAATATGCAAATTATCATCATATTCTCAAACCGGGAGACCCGCGGCTGTGGGGTCAGTTCCTACGAGTTACATTGGTCCCGTAGGAGGTGTTGGTGCCACCCACTATGTCGTTCGGAGGCTAATTTTGGGTTTTAGCCCTCTAACGCCATGTTTTTAAGCCTAAGTCTAAAAATATGCAAACTATCATCGTATTCCCAAACTGGGAGACCCGCGGTTACGGGCTCAGTTCCTACGAGTTACATTGGTCCAGTGGGAGGTGTTGGTGTAACCCACGGGGCCGTTCGGGGGTTGTTTCGAGTTTTCACCCTCTAACGCCATGTTTTGCTTAAATCTAGAAATATGCAAATTATCATTGTATTCTCAAACCGGGAGTCTCGCGGCTGCGCGGTCAGTTCCTAGGAGTAACATTGGTCCCGTGGGAGGTGTTGGCGCCACCCACGGGGCCGTTCAAGGCCTGTTTTTTGTTTTCACCCTCTAACGCCATATTTTGAAGCCTAAGTCTAGAAATATGCAAATTACCGTCGTATTCTCAAACCGGGAGTCCCGCGGCTGCGTGGCAAGTTCCTACGAGTTACATTGGTCTGGTGGGAGGTGATGGTGCCACCCACGGGGCCATTCGGGGGCTGTTTTGGGTTTTCACCCTCTAACGCCATGTTTTTAAGCCTAAGTCCAGAAATATGAAAATTATCGTCGTATTCTCAAACCGGGAGACCCGCGGCTGCGGGATCAGTTCCTACGAGTTACATTGGTCCCGTGGGAGGTGTTGGTGCCACCTACGAGGCCGTTCGGGGGTTGTTTCGAGTTTTCACCCTCTAACGCCATGTTTTGCTTGAGTTTAAAAATATGCAAATTATCGTTGTATTCTCAAACCGAGAGTCTCACGGCTGCGCGGTAAGTTCCTACGAGTTACATTGGTCCCGTGGGAGGTGTTGGTTCAACCCACGGGGCAGTTTGGGGGTTATTTCGAGTTTTCATCCTCTAACGCTATGTTTTTAAGCCTAAGTCTAGAAATATGCAAATTATCATCGTATTCTCAAACTGGAAGACCCACGGCTGCGGGGTCAGTTCCTACGAGTTACATTGGTCCCGTGGCAGGTGTTGGTGCCACCCACGGGGCCGTTGGGTTTTTTTTTTTGAGTTTTCAGCCTCTAACGAGTTACACTGTTCCCGTGGGACATTTCAAATGATTAGTTAGATAGCTTTGTTTTATTCAAGGATTGGCCTAAACAGACCCCAAATACTAACTTTGACATGCGAAATCTTGAGATAAATAAAGAGAGGGTTAAAATATACATGTTCTAAGTGTTGGGAATGTAAAATCAGTCCACATATAACCACATCCTGAAAAAACAAAGCTATATACCACTTAGAGGTGTTTTCAGTCCACGTAAAATCACAACCTGAATAAATCAGTCCCCGCATAGCAGATAGGTGTTCTCAGTACATTGTTTAGAGTTTACATTTTTTATACCAACAATCTATATAAAAAAAATATATACCAGTAATCTATATAAAGATAGACGGGAGAACCACTAATGTTTATATGGTATATATTGTATACAAAACTGATGTTTATATACAAAATTGATGCATACCGAACTGCTCAAATGTATGTATTGTATCTACTCTCAAACAAAGTAATGATTTAAGATGCTATAAACAACCTTCGTATATACCATGTTTGTAACTCAATAAATCTACACAAATTATAGTTACAGATTACAGTACATACCCTGTTTCATTGTCTCCATTCGGCTCAAGATATTAGTGTCCCAGGTACCGAGAAACTTTTCAGATTTTAAAATTAATGCGAACATAAATAAAATAACAAAACTCGATATAAGTTCAATAAATTATCTTAAAATCAAGAACCCCATGGCAGCTCTACTAACTTGACGAAATTGTCGATCACCTTCAAATTACATATGCAAGTATCAAGGGTTGAGTTCTTGCACTTTAGTCACTTCAGATCTGAAACTTGTGGAAAGATATCCAAACTCAAATCACACACCACTAAATAAACATGAATATAACTCCACAAATAAAAAGCTAAGAAAACTAAATGTACTTTGTATCATTCTAAAAACTACAACCAATCCAAAACCTAAGGTAATGTTACTATAAACACTAATAATATGAAATCAAAAGTTCGTGTAATATAAATGTTTGAGAGAGGCACTGTATTTTGTTGCTATTTTATCGCATGTGGCTACTGTAAAAAAACATAAGAATTGCAATATCAACAATCAATGCAACAAAGCTTTAAAAAAGAGCCCCTGTTGAAAATATTAACATCTACAAAACAAAATTTAAAAACAAAATACTCAAGTGTGAAAGGAGCAGAATCCTAACCAAGAACTGTACTATGATTTTCTGATATGTGGTCCCAACGATCAGTAGGAAACTGAGGATCTGCAGGTCTAACAGCATCGAAGATCTTCGATTTGATCTTTCCCCAACTGGGGGGCACTCCGTTGAGAAGAATGTAAAGAATAAATCAACACGCCACACATCAGCATCCTTATTATAATTAATTCAAGATATTAAACCCTAACTTCCCGATCCCAAACTTGTAAATGTCCCAACATGTGAGCACCATGAATATCCCTCTTTAATTACATAACACATTTAACGTATATATTGGATGAGTAACTATACGATAGAACCGGTAGACATTATGAGAAGAAAAGAACATTTAGTAGGATATTCTGACTTTAGATGACTCTAGATTGGTAAAGTAAGAACATAAAATAACGTATACAATGGATGGGTAAGTTTAAAGGTACCATTGGAACATAGAACGCCAATATGATTTGATCACGCATAAGTTTCAAGGTAACATTGGAACATGATTTTCCATATCTTTTTTCCAGATACTGTACTTGCCCTTTACAGTGGTATCATGCTCTTAATCTTACTGAATGGCTGTGGTTTGCATCTGGTTGTCAAAACATTGAGGTAACAACCATGAGATAAGCCCTGATCCAAAAGGAAAATGGAAAAAAATTCATTTCCAATAACATAGGTTTAAGAAGTTACCAAATATCAGTAAATAATGGTTCATGCCTTTGAATCCCGTGGGAGGTCCAATTGTTGCATAATTTTGCAACTGAACCCCAAAATGTTCCTGAAACATAAACTTCTATTAGACAAATTCCATACTAAAAAAGAGCTCATGAAGTGATTTGGAATGTGAATAAGGTGAACTGAAATAACATACTAAAAAAGGCTAATAACACAGTACCAAAACTGAATAGATGTTTTTTGGGTGAATCAAAAAATGAAATCATAATTTCTTCTGCCCAAAATCTAAATTTGGAAAATCTGAAACGAAAAAAATCTACAGATAGGGCTTTTAAACCATAAATTGGATAGATCAAACATTTCATGCCAAAAAACTACATTCACAACACATCAAAATAGTTTGGGAATTACAGTTTTTATGCAGGGTAGGATAAACATTGGGATATGTTCCAGTCTCCAATACACAGTTCAATGTCCATTTGTGATGTATAAATAATAAATTATATTTTTTTTGTGAATGAAGGTACAAACCGGTAAATTTAAATTGTTGAAGAAGAGAAATGTAATCCATTATTGTCAATGGCATCCAAGAGAACTGTGCACTATCTATGCATTACCTTTTCCTCTTCCTCTTATCAACACCTCATTAATTTAGAAAACCACTGCAGTGCCCACAATTACCACCCGATTCCCATAGTATTTGTAACAACCCAAGACTTTCGGAACAGTAATTATTTTATTTTGGGAGAAATAAATAATATTTTATTGGAGAATAATTAAAATTGGCATTTGAGGTCAAAATTTAGAGTTGTTAGAAAGTGTCTCGAATGGAAATTCTGAGGGTACCATCGTTTCCGGAAGGGTCGAGAAAGTCGAAATGACTGTACTTGGGGTCTATTTGGGTTCCGAAATAAATTAGGACCGTTTGACTCGATTTAAAGTTACCGGGTCATTTAAAGTGTGTATTATCATTTAAAGATGTGTATCTTGGGTTTTAGGCTTAAAAAGCCTACGGGAGATATTCTCCAAAGAGAGAAAGAGAAAGAAGAAGAAAAAAAGAAGAAGAAAAGGAGAAAAGAGGGAGAGAGGGGATTTTTCCGTGGATTCAGACCCTACGAACCTGAGGCAAGTGATTAAACTTGCTAAATAATTGTTGTGTACATTTATTTCATGATTTGTGGATTGATATTTTGGGTTTTAGGTTAAATTTGTCAAAACCTAACTTTTGGGTATAATCTTAGATTTAATAGGTAGATCTTTGATTTGAGGATAGAAACTAGTTTATATGTATTCTAGGATGATTATTGATGATATATTTGTGATTGGGTTGAAGAAAAATGGAGAGAAAACCATTAAAATGGATTTTAGGTATTTTGTCTTACTTAAAAAGTAGCCATTCTCGAGGTCTAGCAGGGCCGAATCGATTCGGCCCCTTTACCGAATCGATTCGGAAATATGCAGGTGCCCAGGTCTGAGTGACCGAATCGATTCGGACTCCAGCCGAATCGATTCGGCTTGAGACAGAGTCCCAGGTCTTATGACCCGAATCGATTCGCCTTCCTGGTCGAATTGATTCGTTGGGCCGAATCGATTCGGAATAGGCCCGAATCGATTCGGAAACAAGGATTTTGGAGGGATTGTTTTCTAAAGAGAAATTCATTCCCGTTTTGTTCGAGGTTATCGATTGGGGATCTCTATAGGAGATATTTGGAGCATGTTTTGGAGACTTCTAACGAGTTTCCCCTAAAAGAAATTTTGGAGTCATATTGACTAAATTTGAGGAATACCGATTAGAGACATTGGTATTTTCCTAAGTGGGGAAGCCCACTCTTATTTGAGGTTTGTTTGGTGATGACAACAACTTCACGACTTGTAGATGAGGTTGACTTAGATGTGCCGGATCTTAGGATCCAATCCCATTTGGGATAACTTTAATGGTTCGTAAAATAAATTGAACCCTATAATAATAGAGAATTTTATATTCTATTTGATGTGCATATGGATATAGAAATATCCTTATTAATGATTGATTTGGGAGATATCTCATATAATGAGAAATGATAATTGAGGTTCATTAGGATATAGAATATCCTTAACTCAAATTGAATTGAAAAACAATTCATAATAGAAGCGAGATGAGAGCTTCAAGCGAGAATTAGTATAGCATATACTAAGTGGGGTAAATGTGTGAGTAGTGACAGTTAGTGTTTCAAAAGAGAGGGATACACTAAACAAATGATGTTAATCAATTTACGCCTAAGAGCGTATAATGAAAATTTATATGATGTTGCAGGTATACCTTATATATAATGGTGTATCTTTATTATGTGGGATGTATGTATACCTTATATTATGGTGTATATACATGTTAAACATACCCCCTCCTTGCTATCATTGGGAAGTTTCGTGCGTAGAGGGTGAGCATTCTGACTAGAAAAGCAGGATGTGGATATTCCCCAGGTCATAGTCGTCCTTTGTGGTCAGCAAATGACATTTATGATATATATATTTATTTATTTTGGGGGTGAGAGGTCGGGGGTATGTGACGCTCTCACTTGTCGGTTAGGAACTATGACCGCTTCCCGGAACGTCGTGTGCGTGAGTTGATCACGAGGTGGGTGTCGTTGAACCCCACCAGGTGGCCCCAGTTTGCTACGTATATGGGCTGCTGGAAGATGATAGCATGCGAGCCTGCGTCCTTCGAGTTATAGCTCGGTTGGATGGTTATTATTACTTGTGCTTGTACTTTGGGTGTCAAGGGCATAATGGACCTCAACGACCTACATTGCCAGGATTAGTGTATCGGGGGGTTCCTTGTTTGGATTTCGCTTCGGCGAGACGTCCCACGCACGAACCGCAGTGTAATGTTGGAACTTGGGGATAAGTTTAGTCCTTAATGCTCATAATTAATTATATATATAAATCACCTATCCCGACAATCGACAGTGCCAGGACTAGTGTAACGGGGGGGTTCCTTGTTTGGATTTCGCTTCGGCGAGACATCCCACGCATGAAACGCCGTGTACTGTTGAGAATTGGGAATACTAATCAATTAAAATTGGAAAATAATCATTTGGGTTACATGCATCTTGCATTGAGGGCATAATGAGCCCCGAGGATCGATACGGTCAGGAGTAGTGTAACGGGGGGGTTCCTTGTTTGTATTTCGCTTCGGCGAGACGTCCCACGCATGAAACGTAGTGCCTTGTTGAGAATCGGGAGGAGTTTAGTCCTTAACTCTTGATGCTAATAACTCATCTATAATAATTATATATATGGTTTCATGCCCTATATGGGTATCACTAGAATATAAATTCTAGTAATTGAGATTGATGGTGTATTGTGATGACGTGGGCATGATTGGATCATATAACTTTTTATGTTCAACAAATGAACATCATAAAGATAACTATAACAATTACATTAAAGATAATGTACATAACTTAAAGTATAGAAATAGTGTAGAAGTGGGAGATAGGTTAGATGGTTTCACTTAAATACTTTATTTGGGTTTAAGTTAGAATCCTCTTACCTAATTAGAATCGGTCATCCTTTTGGAGACACGTGCATACGCTTAGTGCGCGCTTTAGATGAGAGGTGAGTTGAATTTTTGATGGAGTGTTCGGTTCCAACTAAATCATGTAATAATGCATTTATAATTATTATGCATTTTAATACACTTGCTATAAACTATTTTTCAAACTCGGGTTCTGACCCGTTTATATTTTCCTCCTCCATGTATATATATTGTATTACTTCAAGTGTTCCTCCGCAAGGACGCCTTTGATATTCCTCCATTCAGGATTTGTGGAGTTGTGGCAGTAGCAGACTGTTGCGGCACTTTGCTTTAGTAGATTCCTATCTATTGTACATCTAGATTAGGATTCAGTTGTATTGAGTTAGTATTCAAGTGTTGTAGATCTACACTTTCATATTTTATTATCAGATTATTGTATTGCATGTTGCCCGACAGCATATTCGGGTATTTCATTATTGAGATTTTGTTGTACAATGTATTGTACACTTTTATTATTTGAGCATGCACTTTTCTCACCATAGTTAGATGCATACTGTTGATTGTATGCATTATTGGATTTGTTGTTATTGTTAAAAATAAAAGTTTTAAATTTTTGGCAATTCGCACTTTATGATTTCGGGTAGTTAGCCTTATATTATAGTGTTTAGTTGTTGATATTGAGACTGTACCATCAGAGATACCTGATTTATGTAGTATAGGGCTGGCCACCCGTTATTATTTGGAGCGGGTTGTCACAGTATTTTCTCATGAAAAAGAATCATATATATGGGATCCAGCAGGCAACAAATATCTTGACTTCCTCTCAGCTTATTCTGTTATAAATCATGGGCATTGCCATCGAAGGGTGAAAACGACCATGCATCACAAACTAAATGCCACCTTCAAATATGTAAGGAATATGGTAGTTGTTAATCTAAAAGTGTAAGGAATATGGTAGTGCACGTAAGATAGGTGTATAGCGTAGGTCTTAATACTAATAAAACGTAGTTTGTTAAATTAAAATGCACTAAGTAAAAATGAACTTGAAGCATTCAAATGTGTAGTTGAAGAAACTAATAGGTGGCTCAAACATAATTGAAATATTCCATAAAAAGTCATGGTTGCAATTTTTTTTAGAATGATCCGATAGAGCTAAACTAAGTTTGCCATCATTACGGAAATTAAATCAAACACTATTTGCAATGTACTAAGTTGCACAAAGTGCGCATTTTGAACATTCGAGTAACAGAAACCTTGAAGAACTTCATAGCAGCCAACCATATGCCACGATTTTTAAGGATTCCTTCATGGAAGAATTTTGTTAACCTCGTGCGAGTGAAAATGACAACCACCGAAGCTAGAATGCATGAATAAATAATAATGGAAAGAAAAGAGGGAAAAACCCAAAATTGGATTGCATACTGAATTTGCATATATGCACTGCATATATGCATATATGCACTGCATATATGGGAGTGCATATACGCTTGCACTACATATATGCGTACTGAATTTGCATATATGCACTGCATATCTACATATATGCACTGCATATATGCTTTCATATATGCACTGCATCTATGCTTGCATATATGCATCATCTGCATATATCCACTACATATATGCATCTGATATGCATACTGCATATATGCTGCATATATGCATCGGCATATATGCATCTGACTAAATACCATCTGATCAACAAATACCAAAATCCATTCAAGTGTTTCCAAGTATGCAACAAAGATAGATGACATTTCATCTTGCACAAGCAAGGGAAGCTTCCTTTATTCTTTTACATGAATTTGGCCCATAATGAAATTTTTGTGTAAAACTTCCACAAAATTTTCATACTATAAGCATATTTCATTTAATCTATCCCAATGCTACCTAGAACATATAAATATTAAAACAAAAAAATGCAGCTAATGAACTCGACTTAACTAAACAAAAATAGATCTACCATGTGACCATTCATGTGTAATCTTCAATCGTCTTTTTATCCTCGATAGAAATCTTGGAGGTAATATTCTCGTCCCTTACGGTATTCCTCATGTGTGGAAGAGGATAAGAGGTACACATACCCACCTTCATGAAACTTTGAAGCAAGAATGTAAGAGCTCCACGTACACACCTTCATCTTCCAGAGAGTTAAACCGAGTACCTGTAAAACAATCCCAAATCTAAACGAAAAATAAAGTCGGTAAAACAAAATTTCATAAACCCAACAATGAACACCGGGAGCGCCGTGACTACGCGGTCGGTTTACGAGTTACATTAGTCCCGTGCGAGGTGTTCGTGACTCTTATGGGACCGTTTTAAGGTTGTTTTACATTTTCACCCTTCGATGGCATGCAAGTCTAACTGTTTGCAAATTTATGTCGTATACTCAAACCGGAAGCCCCGTGACTATGTCATCGGTTCCTACAAGTCACATTGGTCCCATGCGAGGTGTTCGTGACTCTTACCGGACCGTTTAGTGGCTATTTTAGGTTTTCACCCTTCGATGGCATGTTTTTATGCTCAAGTCTAATTTTTTGCAAATTTGTGTCTTACACTCAACCCGAAAGCCCCGTTACTACGCGGTCGGTTCCTACGAGTCACATTGGTCCCGTGCGAGGTGTTCGTGACTCTTATGGGACCGTTTTGTGCTTGTTGTACGTTTCACCCTTCGATGGCATGATTTTATGCTCAAGTCTATTTTTTTGCAAATTTAGGTCGTACACTCTAACCGGGAGCCCCATGACTACGCAGTCGGTTTCTATGAGTTACATTAATCCCGTGCGAGGTGTTCGTGACTCTTACCGGACCGTTTTATGGCTATTTTACATTTTCACCCTTCGATGGCATGTTTTTATGCTTAAGTCTAACTTTTTGCAAATTTACGTCATACACTCAAATCGGGAGCCCCGTGACTACGCGGTCGGTTCCTATGAGTCACATTAGTCCCGTACGAGGGGTTCGTGACTCTTACGGGACCGTTTTAAGGCTGTTTTATATTTTCACCCTTCGATGGCATGTTTTTATGCTTAATTTTATTTTTTTACAAATTTATGTCGTACACTCAAACCGGGAGCCCCGTGACTACGCGATCGATTCTTACGAGTCACATTAGTCCCGTGCGAGGAGTTCGTGACTCTTACGGGACCGTTTTAAGACTGTTTTACATTTTCACCCTTCGATGGCATGTTTTTACGGGCGTAGGATCACTTGGAGTTAGAATTGGTGAGGTGTGAACCATTGGTGTAGTTGTGAATTTCTCAGCCATTGGTGTAGTTGTGAATTTCTCAGCCATTGGTGTTGAGAATTCGGGTTCTGCACGAGATGGTGAACCTCGTTGTGGTGTCACATCGGTACTGGGTACCCTTGGGTTGTTTCCTCTCGTCATTATCTACAAAAATTAAAAAATATAAGTGACTAAATAATAATAGTAATATGAAATTATAACTAATTAATCAAGCTTAATTAGTTTTATATATATAGATAGATAGATACGTTTTCAAAGTAAGACTTTAGAATAAGTTCAATGTGTCTGATCTCCATCCATTCGGTATTAGTTTTTAAGAACCTATGAATTTTTGCATGTGGCCAACTAGAAGGAAGGGTATCTATGATTTATGTGTAGATGTCAGTGACATGAACTCGGAATCCCCTATTTCTCAACTTGTTGGCAAGATTCAATTTTACGTGCATGTGGCGCGAGACATCACAGTCTATGTCAATGCTCTTTGTACGCAGTTGTATCCATAACGGGTGGATTTTTTTTTCCTCTTTCTCCAACAACATAACCAAGGTCAGGGCTATGTCGGGATTACGTGTGTGAAATATATTTTGTATAACGTCATCCCAGTTTTCTGGTAGAGAAAATAAAATACGATCGAACAAGTAATCTTGCTGGATATCAAATCCATGATTTACTGTTCGATCTTTTTATTTCCATACCTATAAATAGGAGTACCCTCTATATGACGCACGCTAATAAAAGAGTTATGTGTGCGGTCTAATCGCAACCTCTCCCACTCTTATTGACATTATTTATCACCGTGCCTCATTTTTCCTCAGAAAAGTATACGAGGGCATGAATACGAGTCCTGCTATTAAGGTTTAGGTTTGAAAGTTATGAGAGTTTAAACAAACATATACACATAAAAACTTTGTTCATAATTACACACATAAACATACATATACACATAAATCTATACACAATTTATTTGTTGGCCCAAGTCCGCGACCCACTGGGTATGACAAAAAATGCACATTAATCGCAAGATATGTGATATATTTTTTCATAGGCAAATCAAGAGAACACCCAACAAATTTAATAACATATACATTTATCGACACTAGCATCAATTCAATAAATTCAACATAGTATCCAACAACCAAGCCAACAATATCTCACTATAGTAATGTGCACACGTGTTTGCGACTCGTATGTAAAAAAAATCATTTAATTATATTTTCTCAAAAAAACAAACAAGACAAGCATATTTTGTCAAAAAAAACACACACATATACAATCTAGCGTTTATTGACATAATCTATACATACACACACATACAATCTAGGGTTTATTGACATAATCTATACATACACACACATACTATTTAAGGTTTACTAAACCCTAATATTATTTTTGACATAAATCTATACATACACACACATACAATCTATACATACACACACATAAAAACATAAATCTACACATACATACACAAAAATTAGGGCTTTAGATAGAAATCACGAAATCCAAATGAATCAATACATACCAACTCAAATCGATTAGCCAAATGCAAATCCAAATGCAAATCCAACTGAAATCCAACCGAAATCGCAGGAGCTCGAAATCGCACGAACCCTAACAGCAAACGAAGTCGCACGTAATAAATGAGAAGCTGGGAATATTTATTTTTAAGACCAGACTATGGTCACGGCCTAGAGCCCTGACCCGATGTGCGCGACCCATTAATGACCATGAGGCTGTCAATTTCGACCTGGTCACGGCCTAGAGCCATGACCCATTACTGACTTAGACAATGGAGATTTCAAATTGGTCACGGCCAACAGCCGTGACCCATGCGCACGACCCTTTACTTACTTGCAAGAAAATGGCGATTTTGATTTGGTCACGGCTTAGGGCCACCGTGACCCATAATGCGCGACCCTTTTCCAGTAGCATTGGTGTTTGAATGATGTATAGTCACGACCTATAGCCGTGACCCATACCAACAAATGGTCACGGCCCTAAGCCGTGACCCTTAATGTTTGTGTTTTATGCTCCGTCGTGCCTTTGGTCATGGCCCAAGTCCATGACCCATCCGCGACCAGTTTGGAGGGAAGTTTGGCGCGAAGCTGGTCACGACCTGATCACGGCCCAAGTCCATGACCCACTATGGTCTGGGATTTAGTCCGTGACCACTTCCAGAGCATGGATAATTTAGTGTGGTAATAAAATTGGTCACGCCAAATATTGAGAGGGTCACGGCCCAAGTCCGCGACCAGCTGGTTCGCGGACTTGGTCCGTGACCCACTGGGCGTGACCATTCGCATGATTTGGTGTAGTGTTGGCTGGCTTGTTTGGACAAGCTTGCATATTTAAATAGGTTTATTGATCGGATAGGTTCCTAGTTATTTCGGGATGGGTGTTGAGAAAATTAGGACTCTTGAAATTATGTAATAATTTTATTATATACGTTAGGATAGTTGGGGAAAATTTCGAGGAGTGAAATTATGGGTGTTAGGATGAACGACCCTAAAAAATTATTTAACGTATTCGATTTGAAGATTCATTTAGAATTGGAATATGGGATAGATAAAAATATCTTAGTGTTGATATTAAATATTATATTCATGAATTAATTAAGTGAGGGATTACTTATATATCCGGGAGTCAGGATTAGACTTGGGGATTCTGGGCTAGTTCTACGAGGGTCATGTGCATGCTTAGACGGTTTGATCTCTCTCTCTCTCTCTCTCTCTCTCTCTCTCTATATATATATATATATATATATATATATATATATATATATATATATATATATATATATATATGGACATATCTCATTGATTAATATATGTAAAACATACCTACTCTAGGGATGCCATCAGTGGAGGTTACGCGTAGTGGGCGGTCCACCCTGGTATTGATCAGTAGGTGTAGGTTCGATTCCTAGGTCATAGGTCCATCACACGACCATTGTATGTCAGTTTTGAGTCTAGTAGGTTAATGTGGTAAGCTTATGACCCATGGATGTAGGACTACGACCACCTCTAGTTTTACGTTTATGATTTGGATTCGATGGTGAGATTCCAACCCAGTGTCCTAGGTTGAGGTATTGTCCCTAGAGCTTGATAGCATGCTAGAGATTGCATCCGCGAGGTAGTTCTTTGGGTATATATATATATATATATATATATATATATATGTGTGTGTGTGTGTGTGTGTGTGTGTGTGTGTGTGTGTGTACTTGATGTGATATGCATATATGTATATAAGTGTGATAAATATATACGAGCGAATATTAGACTAATAACTGGCATGAAGTTATTGTTATCGGCTAATGATGAGAACTAAAATAATTTAGCGTATGCGAGGATAAATAGGAATTACGGTCAAACATAAATACATGTGAGACAGTTTGTTTAGAAGGTTAGCGTATGGGATAGGGTAAGCGTTAGTACTAGTTAGGCTGGGTAGCATAACTTGGGTGTTTAAAATACATGAGTTAGGGGCGCACTATAGATGAGGGGTGAGGATTATATAATGGGATTGAGATACCAGTTTAAATCAGAAAGATTGTATTGCATATTTATTATTGCAATTTAAACACTTGAAAATATATTCAAAAGGTTTTTGGGATTCAACCCGCGTCAAAATATTTTCAAAACATTTAGGTGTCCAGCCACAGGGACGCCATGCTTGATATTTAATTTCAAGTTAACGGAGCTTCAACAGGTGCGAATGCTTGTAGGATATTATTGGATGCATTTATCTTTAAGATATTATATAGGAGTTATTTAGTTATTACACGGGCATGTTGCCCGACTTTCAGTCTTTTATTCAGTCTTTATTTTATTTCAGTAATGATGGATATTTGTATTTGATTTACACTGATGGTTTATTTTGTTATTTATATTTTATATTATTCTAGTATTCATCTATTACTTATGATGATTGTGTACTTATTTATTTAGAATGGTTTGTGTTGAATGGATTTTCATTCGGCTTAATAACTTTTAAATTTTGGAACCATCTTTATAAGTTATTAGTAATTAATCTAATTTTTGATAGTGATGCTAAGAATGAGCTAGTTGAGATTATTGTTTTACTTTAGTAGAGGTTTGTCCACCCGTTATTTTTTTAAGAGGGGTTTCACAATCACCCGATAGTTTTTAATTTTTTGATAACCCATTGAGTAGGCTAGTTATTATTTTAAGATAATTCTTGTAAAATTTATTTTTGAGGTGATACCTAGATTTGGAGAGCCTAACGTGTGCATTAAGTAATAATTAAAGCGACATTCTGTATAACCCAATTGAATAAGGTTTAGGCTTATTTATTTGACCTAGTTGAGTAAGGTTTGTACTTATTTTTTGACCCGATTATGTATGGTCATACATGTTTACTTGATTTATGTGCAATTATACCATGGTGGTGTGTGCGCTTGTGGGGTATATAATAAGAGTTACTTAATACAATAATTAAACTTAATAGTTTTAAAGTGGAGACTCTTCATTAAAAGGCATAACTATAGCATATGGGCCTCATTTGGGTTTGGGAGTTAAATTACATATTTTATTTAGGTTGTTTGGGTTAGGTAACCTATGTTACTTAAAATGCGATGAAAACACAATATTATTATTGGGGCCTAACTTCAGTTAAATTATTACTTTTTCGAGACTTTTTAGGTCTAATCCTCGTTGTTGAGATATTTTTCTTCAAGTCTTTCCTGCAGTGACTGCCATGGACTTGTGCTACCAATTGTAGGGTTTTCTACAACACCAGTTTAATTTACATATTCCGAGGATGTAGGAATCAAGTAGTGTATATCCTTTACATCTTGTTTTTATTTACATTTCACTTCAGATGTTGTGTTATTTCAAATGTTTATTGAGTCAAAGATTGTATGTAATGCACTTTTATTCAAGATGGTTATTGTATTGTTGAGATTGTATATTCTAGAGTTAGAGTTTACTCCTTTGTGACACTCCGCCTATTAAAATATCGAGTGGACAGTCCTCTACCAAAATAAAACGTTGGGATCATGTGTAATTTAACCACCTAATTATTTTAACAAGCAGTGTTAATTTTTATCTTTCATTAACATATAAAAAGATTAACCAACCACAATAAATCCATACACAGTCACCAATATAAATTAAAAAGCAGATAAAGTCTATAGGTGAGATAAATAATTAAGGTTCCCGAATAAACCATCAGGTAAGAATCCAATTTAATAAATCCAACCAATTAAGAAAAAATTAAAAACATAAGTTTGAATAAAAGGGACAACATGCCCAAAAATACAAGAATAGAGAACATAATCTATAATATCAAGAATGAAATTGGCCACTCAAAAATCCTCCAAGCTTCCACATGAGCTACAACTACATGTACCTGGAAAGAACAATCATCTTCAGTGTGCCTATGGATGGACTACTATAATTTTTGAAAATAGATTTAAAATGGTTCTGAGCCCAAAACCTTTTAAAACATTTAGCAAGTAATTAAGATGCAGTAAATAAATATGCAGTTAAATTTTCCATATTTAGGTCTGTGTCGCATTCTCATGAGATTGCCCCTAACATCAAAACTATTATGCACTCCTAGATCCTACATAACCCAACTAGTTACATTACCCTACCTAACTATTGTTATTTAAAAACTCACTGGCACACTACCCTAACTCGAATATTGTCTAACTTTAATTTACTAATTAGCCATGTCTCTCGTTAGCTTATTAAATCATTTATCAATTCATAACCTAAGTCTAGTTTTTTATTCATTGTCATCATTAATGTCTTAAGTCTATATATACCTTACTTCAGTAGTATATACGTTTATAATACATGTCACATCAAGAGAGAATATACATATATATCACTTGTAATATATGCAATCGCATTTTTGAATGTCCTTCACATTCTGAAAGTGAGCTCAGTAGCATTTTATCATGCTCCATGATTGCCCAGGACATTTTGGGCAACTCGATCGGAATCTTTCCATCGAACCCTAAAATCACAAACAAACATTGGAGGCGGTCGTGACCTTAGGTCCGAGTCATAACCACACCACATTATTCCATGCTAATCTAACCCTACATCACATTAGTGTGCATAAAACTTATGGCCGTGAAGAATGGTACTACCTTAACTACAATTCGCTAGAGTGACCTCCCACGGTGCACAACCTCATGATAGCATAATGGCTAGGATAGGTATGTCTCATATAAAAATCATACTCATAGATATTATTTACATTCTTATATATAACGTCTCTATACCCATATATATAAATTAAATCACAACTCCAGCAAACCTATGCCTATCGTTCAAAGCACTAGCCTACAAATACCGAGTCTATTTCACAACTCTCAATTAATTAAATTCTCATCCATTAATTAATTACAATAACATCACCCTATTAACATTCCGGACTTACCCAACCAACCCGTTGTATAATCCTTCAAGCTTATTAAGTAACATCACTCCGATAAAACATTCGGACTTAACCCAACCATCCCGTTCCTTTATTTTCAAATTTATCTCACTAATTCGATATTTAAAATTTATCATCAATTATCTCTCTCATGATAACAAATAACCACACCCCAAAATTCTACAAAAATCAACATTCATTAATTGACCGATAATCCCAAACTACTGAAGTTATGGTTTCGATAAATAATTTCAAGTTTTACACCTAAACTAAAAAAATTTCCATTTTCTAAGCGACTGAATCAGGTCGTAAATGTTTTTAACACCCTGTAGTAAAATTGCGATTTCTCCCTCTATAAAACTCCAAATGACCTAATTCAAAGCTAATTGGAAATATAAGACCTATAAATTTCCATAAATCGATGGAATCTAATCTAATTCTAAGTAAAATTAAAATGATGTAAGTTTAAATTAATGTAAAAAAAGGGCAGATTGATATGTTGGTAGATTAAACACCCTGTAGTAAAATTACAACTTCTCAATCTAGGGAACTCCAAATGACCGTATTAAAATCCCATTGTAATGCTAAGACATAGAATGTTCCCTAATTATAGGGCAAAAAATTGAATATTGAGTACAATTAAACTGGCATAAGTTTAAAATAACGTCAAAAATTCGGCAGATTGTCATCTTATGCTCATCAATTAGACCGTAAGTTATTCAAGATTCATATTCTTTAACCAAGAACCCAACAAGATATCCATATTTATGTGCCTTAAAATTTAAATTTTGAAATATAATCTAATTCCAGCAATCGTAAATGGTTTTACTTCATCAATTGTTCATCTAAACCCCCCATTTACATGTGAAATCCTTCCCAAAAACTCTTTTGTTCTACACTTACCATGATATGATTATGAATAAACATCAATTTGATTTAAATCAAGTTAATTACTTACTTTGGATTGTTTGCAGGGTCTCTCTCTCTCTCTCTCTCTCTTTTGTGTCGATTTGATGTTATAATCCTTGAATATCCTCACAAATTAGCCTCTTCAACCTTTCTCCTTTGATTTGTTTTCTTCCTCCTCTCTACCTTCTCTCTTAGGGTTTAAAATAAGTGTTATGGCTTACTCACATCTCTAACCTTAATTAACTAATCCCAAAATTAGGTTATTAGCCTATATTAAAATGACCTAAATATCCCTACATGAGCCCGGGCTAGTCTAAAAAGCCCCTAGTACCCATGTACTGGCCCCGAGTTTATAATTTTCACTATTTTGACCTTTTACGGATCAAACGTGCACTCAAAATCACCATCGAGGTAACTAAACCTAATTATCCTTTTTCATCCCAAATATAGCCCGCACAAATGCCCCGATTGCGATACCACTAATTCCAACCATTTCTACTCACATACGACGCACTACAATTGACTTAATTAAATTTACTTAAACACGCTAGTAAATTTAAAACATATATATTAATCCTATTATCATAAATTAATACTTACGAATTTCACATTATTTCCCATTTAAATTAAATTATGTCACACATGCAATTTAACCGCTTAAATAAATTACTCAAAATTATGGGGTGTTATGTCGGTATAATTACATTAGAGATGTTTTATTTTATTTAACATTTTATATTCCATTATTTCTTTTACTGAATCGTTTTACTAATTTCGTTATGCTTACAATATTACCAAATGTATTTGATTAATGTGATTTTTACATTAGACCTGATCAATATATTTATGAATTTTATGGATTGTCGTATGAGTCCGAGGCTTTATAGCACAATACTATAGGAGGTTACATTGATTGTCTTTTGGGCATGTCAGAGTAGATGACCAGAGGTACTTTCCAATGTAGAGAGATGTTGGGAAAAAATGTGGCAGAGTTTGTCTATTAAATGTTTCTTTCATAATGATGAAGTGTCTCCTCTATTTATAGGATTCGGTGAGTGTCTCACTTACTTTTGTATAATAAGGAATCTATATAAAATGTGGATGAATATTATTCCTTAGGCTGAGTTATAATCTTTGTGGACTCTTATTTTCGTACATGGTTGAGGTGTAATCTTTGTGGCTTTGATAAAATGTATGGCTGTGGCCTTATATAAGGTTGACATTTTTCTAATGTACTTGTATATATTTCTATGTCATCCTTCCATTGAGTATTAGAGCACATATTTTTGGTACAAGAATTAGTAATTGGAATTTTAATCCTAATTTATTATAGTTGGAACCAATCTCTTAATATCTCTCTTATAATGTTAGGATTTTAAATAACAATTACTTAGACTAGAAGAAATATGAGAATTTGTTGTTGAATAATGATGTGTTTTTTTTTTAGTTTGAATGTTGAGTATTTAATTTGTTAATCTTTAATAAAATCACCTTAACATTTCATTAAATAAATTTAGTGTTTCAACAAATACTCTATCTCAATAGAATTGTATCAAGGGGTGGGGGTTTGGATTTTTTTTAGATGTCCCCATATATGGAGTCTAGAGATGGGTATGAGTGGGGGATTTAGGAATATTTTATATAACTTATTTCATTTCAATGTACGGCTTAAGTTTTGGGAAAACCCACATTAGTTATACTCTTATTGTGTAGGTTTATAAATCCATTATGAGATAACTAAATATTCGAAATTTTAAATTAGATTCTAGTTTGATATGATAGGATGGGTGAGGTAAATGTATATAGTGGCATTATGACTTGAGTAATAGGTTAAATGAGGAACATGGAAAAATATCTGTAACAATGATAATGATTAATTGCAATGAATAAATCAATATGGTTACATGGGTGCGTGCTGAGAGAGAGCATCCTTCTTTGTTACATGCCCATTTAGGATTCATATTTGGTAGGATGGAGCAGAATTTTATTTGTGCATCACACATGTTGTTATTCCTTCGATCATGCTATTGAATGGTGGTGTCTATTTTTGTGTGATATGATTTTATTTGTGCTTCACATGTGTTGTTATTATTCTAACCAAGCTATTAGATGGTGCTATCCGATTTTATGTGATATGATTTTATTTGTGCATCACTTGTATTGTTATTGTTTTTTGTCCAAGCTAGAGAATGGTATCCCCTATTTTATGTGATGGAATTTAGTTTTGTGCACGACACAATCTTGAGATAGTCATAGGGATGGGGAGCATGACAGTTACAATTTTATTAATTACAAGGTTAATCAATTATTGAAACTAAATAATTAATCAAAATGGATTGAGAGGTTCCGTTTTACATGAGGGTTTATCTTAGTAGGATAGAAAACCTGTGTACTTATCATTAATATATATAACAACTTTTGAGTTGTATAGATTTTTGTTGGGCTCTAACCTATTTGTTATCATGGAAACCTTTCAGATGCAAAAGTTGGACCTCACGATTAGATTTCCTTATAGCTAGCACAAACCTCCTTTACTATATTCTAGTTATAACTCCCATGACATCACATGTAGGTTTATGTATATGTTTTACTCTCTTTTCATTCAGTTGGGTGAGTATGTAACAACCCGCGTAATTTTTGGGGTATTTTCGAAATTAAGAGGAAAAATTAATTTTGAGATAAAAATTTTTTTATTGCTCAAATATGTTGGTTATTATTTTTAAGGAGATAATTTCAAACGATTTCGAAATCGAAATTAAAATGGAGTTTTAATTGAATTTTTATTATTTAGAAGAGTCCTCAAAACATAAAACTCTCTAAGAGTCCTCGGAACATAAAAACTCTCTAGTAAAAATAATATTTTTAGAAATCCGACCGTCCGATCAAGCTGAATTTTTGTCAGCAGTCCTGTCTCGTCGTTCGCTACAACATACTAAAATTACAAGTGATTCCAACGGTCCGATCGTCCGAAATAAAATTTTTAGTGTTTGTATCTGATTAGAACTCTTTTCTTAATCAAACTCTTAACCCTTTATATATCAACTAATTCGTGGCTTGTCTTTTCAAATCACTTTTTATCAAACTTTTCAACCAGTAGACCTCTCCAAAATTACTCCCTTTCATATACAAACCATAGCCCCAAGCTTATTCAAGATTTCAACTTTAAATTAGAAGGCTTATTTGGTGTTTTCTCGAGTTTGGGCTAGAACGAGATTTGATTATTTTTGCGAGAGGAACGTGATGGTGTGTTTAGATTTTGAAGCTGAAATTATATGATGATTTTAAGGTATGGGGTTTTACACAATATGCTCCTTAATCTCGCGAGTGTTATTCTCGTTGTTTTCTTATGATTATTGACTCATATTTGAATTGATAAAGTCATTTGGAAATCTGAAAATATTTGTTGGAATCTAATTTCGATTCATGTGGTATTATATTTGGTGTCGAGCATGTTGTCATGAGATTTTAATATGGCACTGAGGTTGGGCACCCGCCAATATTCCTTTTTCCGGATATGCTAAAAGAATGCATAGGCGCGGTACGGTGGTGAGGCCTGGTGACCCGATTAATGTGTTGTTGAGAAATTATATTGATATAATTGCTTATGAGTTTCGCATTTGATTTGAATATTCGTACTCGTATTGTTACGCTTTATTCACTGCTAATATTTGTTGAGCATCTTTCATGTCGTATTGTGTACTTCCCCATATTTTCTTTTAGTGGCAGGCTAGCGCGGATTTTGGGGCGCTACGGAGATTGATTTTAGCGAGAATTATTTTGGGAAGATTTTAATACAAGAGATGAGAAGACTTGTATTTATTTTGATGTATAGAGCATTTGGAGATTTATTTTATTTTCGAGATAGTTGGATTGTTGTAATTATTTCGAGAGATTTGTTGTATTAATTTGAAGATGAGAATAGTGGTTTCTTGTTTTATTGTGGGATTTAGATGCTCTATACCTTGTTATTTGTGGATTAGTTTAGTTTTATCGATAGTAGCGCTCCGTTCGCTCTCCCCGGGCGGGCGGGGTGTTACAGAATGGTATCAGAGCTTAGGTATATGATCACCCTCGGGTCTTGGGTTTTGGGTCTGTTGCATTTTTGTGGCGCATATTTTTGGAGATAGATTATTTTAGATAATCGTTTCGCGTTAGGCATCTAGATTAGATGAGAGGAAATTATTTTGAAGACGAGATTATTTTTGAAGATTGTTGGCCTGATTTTTTAGAGTTAGGTATTCGGCGAATTTCGAGGGCGAAATTCCATTGTTAGTGGGGAAGTGTAACAACCCGCGTAATTTTTGGGGTATTTTCGAAATTAAGAGGAAAAATTAATTTTGAGATAAAAAATTTTTTATTGCTCAAATATGTTGGTTATTATTTTTAAGGAGATAATTTCAAACGATTTCGAAATCGAAATTAAAATGGAGTTTTAATTGAATTTTTATTATTTAGAAGAGTCCTCAAAACATAAAACTCTCTATGAGTCCTCGGAACATAAAAACTCTCTAGTAAAAATAATATTTTTAGAAATCCGACCGTCTGATCAAGCTGAATTTTTGTCAGCAGTCCTGTCTCGTCGTTCGCTATAGCATACTAAAATTTCAAGTGATTCCAACGGTCCGATCGTCCGAAATAAAATTTTTAGTGTTTGTATCTGATTAGAACTCTTTTCTTAATCAAACTCTTAACCCTTTATATATCAACTAATTCGTGGCTTGTCTTTTCAAATCACTTTTTCTCAAACTTTTCAACCAGTAGACCTCTCCAAAATTACTCCCTTTCATATACAAACCATAGCCCCAAGCTTATTCAAGATTTCAACCTTAAATTAGAAGGCTTATTTGGTGTTTTCTCGAGTTTGGGCTAGAACGAGATTTGATTATTTTTGCGAGAGGAACGTGATGGTGTGTTTAGATTTTGAGGCTGAAATTATATGATGATTTTAAGGTATGGGGTTTTACACAATATGCTCCTTAATCTCGCGAGTGTTATTCTCATTGTTTTCTTATGATTATTGACTCATATTTGAATTGATAAAGTCATTTGGAAATCTGAAAATATTTGTTGGAATCTAATTTCGATTCATGTGGTATTATATTTGGTGTCGAGCATGTTGTCATGAGATTTTAATATGGCACTGAGGTTGGGCACCCGCCAATATTTCTTTTTCCGGATATGCTAAAAGAATGCATAGGCGCGGTACGGTGGTGAGGCCTGGTGACCCGGTTAATGTGTTGTTGAGAAATTATATTGATATAATTGCTTATGAGTTTCGCATTTGATTTGAATATTCGTACTCGTATTGTTACGCTTTATTCACTGCTAATATTTGTTGAGCATCTTTCATGTCGTATTGTGTACTTCCCCATATTTTCTTTTAGTGGCAGGCTAGCGCGGATTTTGGGGCGCTACGGAGATTGATTTTAGCGAGAATTATTTTGGGAAGATTTTAATACAAGAGATGAGAAGACTTGTATTTATTTTGATGTATAGAGCATTTGGAGATTTATTTTATTTTCGAGATAGTTGGATTGTTGTAATTATTTCGAGAGATTTGTTGTATTAATTTGAAGATGAGAATAGTGGTTTCTTGTTTTATTGTGGGATTTAGATGCTCTATACCTTGTTATTTGTGGATTAGTTTAGTTTTATCGATAGTAGCGCTCTGTTCGCTCTCCCCGGGCGGGCGGGGTGTTACAGAGTATAGATTTCATTTATTATACAATGGTAGGAAAATTATTTGGCATGTAAAATTATTTTCAATCGTATGTTAGGTTAAGACTTAGATGTTATTATTTTTAATTATTTGAGGGGTTTTCATATTACTATTGTTTTAAGGCATTATTATATTTAGCCAGTAGTGACATTATGATTTGATATTTTAGATTTTTCTAAATCTTGTCACATTGTTACATTTTTTTATGTATACAAAAAGAATGATATTTTAATTGTTTTGAAAAGTTTTGTATTTCAATAGTCGGACTTGATTAAACCTATTGTTAAAAAAATGCCTTGTTACAATTGGTATCAAAGTATGGGCGTAGGCCTCGAGGGTTCTAGGTTCTCTTCCAATTATACATAACATTCTTTAACAAGTTCCTTTATTTTGTACTAAATATGACTCAATGGTGATGGAAATTTATCTTGAATTTCAAATGCCACCGAATAGTAGAGCTGAAATAGTTAGGATCAATTGGGATAGGTTGACCCATCAACCCTTGTTTTGTAGGCATCAGCGATACTGGTGCTAAATATATAGGGTTAGTATGACATTACCCCTCTGTATCTTGCTGAACTCATGGGCCAATATGTAGTGGCATGAATGTCATTGGCCCCTTAGGGAGGGGACCAGAAGGCTAAGTAACCAATAGCATAAACGTTAAACTACGAGAAGGTTTGAGGTCCGGGGTATTTTCATAAAGAATATTCTACTAAAGTTTGTTGGTTCCTTGACACTTGCAACATGAAATTGATCACCGCTTGAGGTAATAAGACTACATCGATTTGCAGAAGAAGGTGCTGGAAAATTTTCATCTTAACATAATGTTATATGAACGTGGTTGAGGTATTTAGAATTCTTACATAATTTAATCACTTTGTCGTATTCAAATTAAATCTTTGTGTGTGCGTTTGTTGGTTAGAAATTTTGGTTCAGGTGATACTCTTATGCAAGTATATTATTTTTTAGAAAACATAATATTTGAAGTTTTTTTTTTTGCATAAATGTATTAGATGAATGATTGTGTAATGTTTCAATCCTTTATAAGAAAGATAATTTACATTAAGGGGGAGATTAAATCTAATATAAATATGTAATTTTTGTGTAAAAAGATATAATGAAGCGTATATACTTCAACGAGTGAAGTACAATTCATTAATGTGATATTTTGGGATGCATGCTTCTTTAGACTATGATATAATATTTATAAATTAAATGTCTCGTGCTTTAACTAATGTATCTTCAGGAATCATAGTTAAGACTAATTATTATTTTTTATATCAAAATCATGACATCTCTTCTAGTATATGAAATGTTAACAAGGTACAAGAGATATAGTAGGTTCTTGTTCATTATAGGTTTATAGGGTGGTGTATGCCTTTGGTTTGGACCGTGTCATTGTTGTCATGGGTTTATAGATTTACTTATATTTCCCAATAATATATTATTTGTATATTTGACACATAATGAACATAAAGGTATATCAAGAGAGTATTTCTCCACTCATGCTCCCCACACATAATTGGATTGTCATATTTAATTAAAAAAATAGGCTTTGTGTATTTTCTTACTCACGGAGGTCCTTCGGGCATAACATAACTATGATACAATCGCTTAGGACTTGCTTCGACTTCTCAACTCAACATCCAAAAAATAATGTATTAATTTATCCACTTGGTTTAGATATTTGAACTTCTTATACACTTTAAACACTTTGCCACATTCAAATTGAATCTTTGTGTGTGCGTGCTGGTATGGATTTTTGGTTTAGGTGATCTACTTATGCAAGTACATTTTTTTCTTCAGAAAACATTCTTTGTGAAGTGTGATTGCATAAGTATTACACATAAATGATTGTGTAGTGATTCACTCTTTCTACGACACCCCCTAAAATCCATAACTAAATTGATTAGTTCTAGAAACAAATAATATGAGAGTCAAATAATTAATACCATTCTAAGAATGAATGTGACAAATAAGTAATGATATAAGTAATAATAGGTCTAAATAAAATAATGCTAAACAAATACAACATCTTGGATAAAGCCCAACCCTAAAGCCGAAAAACCATCCACATAAGTAATAAGATAAAGCACGATGAACCAGTATCTAAGTTTGAATAAATAATCCAATTCTAAAAGTAAACGAGTCTAATACAATCAATGAGTCAAAAATGAATAAATAACAAATGTTTAATAGTTGCATGGATAAATATTGTCACGAAATATAGCTACATGCTCCACACCAGCATCCTAGAAAAGATTAATGGGACTGAATGTTGGAGAAGTTCTCCAACTAAGAATGCATAAGTATGTTGTGGAGGTTATGTCTTAGGACCTGTTAATATAGTTCCACATAGAGGATTAAACCTAGTAAATATATAGTTTATAAAAATATCACCACATTTCTTCTAGAAAAATAAGAATAGATATTCTTTAGATTTTAAGCTACCCAAACCCAAATGTCCTATATTTTCACTAGGTAATAATCTCAAGACCTAGTAATATCCATGTTATGTAATTTCAATCTTTTACATAAGTCACCTCTACTTAAAAATTTCCAAGTTATAATTTCGTGTATACTTCCGTAGTATAATTAAAATGTACAAGAAAATGAAAAAACATAATCCAATATCCACAAGAGTTTGCCCTACTCAAATGCAAGTCATGCGAGACTATGCCTTATGCCACTTCTACTTACATCTATGGGATGTCCAATACTATAGTAAAAAAATATCTTTGGGAAATCTCTATTTTATCACACTAAACACACAATCCCATACTTAAGGCTACACTGGAGGATCTGTCCCCATTATCAAAACCTCCGAGACGGGTGCCTCAACAAATAGTATCAATGTAATAAGACCTAGGTAAATACTTATGTCATCACAAGAATATCATGTGTGGTTATGTCATATGATCAAATCAAATCCCTACCAATAGGTTACCCACAAGAACCCACACACCTCTACTATGATTCATATAATAAAATAAATCAATAACAATGCTTACTTGATGAGTTATAGAGAAAATATCGTTTATTTCATTATTTACACAATTATTTACCATCAATTGACTTTTTTATATTTAATACAAACCCCTAAGTCATAAAAATAGGTGTCTTCCCTCAAAATACAATTTATATAATTATTTTAATTTATCTAAAGGTCCATAAGAGGAAACTAGTTCATTCCCCAAGATAAAAATATTTACAATGCCAAACATAACCCAAAATACATGAATATATTCAAATTTTCCCAATCATAATCAATTCTCCCCTCAGTTAAAATCAATCCACCCCCTCTTGCCTTTGCAGAATAAATTCCCCCACCTCCACCCCCTTTAACATTTAAGATCAATCTAACTTCATCCATGGGACCTAAACCCAACTTAAACCAACCTAAATCCTTTAAAAATTTACAATAACCCATCCTTAAAATATATAACCAAATATTAAGGTTTACGACAAGTTTTGATAAGATTTAGAGTGAATAAAAAAGATTAAGGGTTCAGTTTCGTGATTTAGTCAATAAAACATAACTTCAACTTCTTCTATCAAAAAGATTAATAGATGTTTGTAGTATATATGAAATTAATTTAGGGTTTTTAAAGATTACAAAATTTCTATAAAAGATTTAACAATTTCTATAAAATTTACAACTACTCACAAGTTAATTTGTTCATTCAATAATCAATATCATGCGTTTATCAACAATATAATTATGGTTCTCAATTTAATTAACTCTAATTAGGAAATCAGGATTAATATTTGAACAAATCACATTATGTAATCATGTTTTAAAGATTCAAACATCTAATAACTAAAATCGAATAAATCTAATCATATTTCTATAGAATAAAAACTTGCCTCTATGATGATTGTATGAAATCAGTCCCCAAATCTCCACAATTAGGGTTCATTCCTCTTTTTCCTTAGTAGCTAGGGTTACTCCAAATTATGTTATGTCCTATGTTAATTAATTTATTTTACTAACCAAATTCATAATTAGTCTTAGTCACCAAAGTAGGCTCAACCTAAAAGGCTCAAAATAAACCCCAAATGGCTTAAAACTTGACATATGCCATAAAATAATCCAATGGACCAATATTCTAGTAATTTTAACCTAATATAGGCTTTTTAAACGGCTCACGAATTAACCTAAAACTTAACCCATTTTTCTAGTCAATTATTTAATTAAATTTATTGATTAGCCAATAGGTGTCGATTAATTTTAAATCTTAATTATTAATTAATTTTGCCCCGTTATTGTAATTACCTACTTCACAATCGGTAGGACCCAATGTGACATAATAAACAAAAAAAGGAGATATCTTACACTTGACCCATGACCATTCGATGTGTGATTTAGTAAATCACATATCGAATGTCATATGAAAATATCTAATTATGAGGCAAGTAATAATTAGTTTCATAAATGCCCTAAAAATCTCCGGTACTCCTCCTTCATGGTACATTTTTTCCTTAAATCTTATATTCTGGGTCTCTTCGATGGTGCGTTGCTGCAATGAAGTATGTATATACTGATTCACATATATATCTTTATTGAATTTGTCATCTCCCAAAATGCTTTCCCAGTATGGTTCTTAGGAACTTCCTTCGCTAGTCATTTATAGAAACTAAAAATCTTATTGGGCAGCGAAAACAATTTTCATTGCTCGTGCCCCACACCTATGAACTAGAATTTTTTAGATCTTTTATTGGAAAAAACGAAGACTTTTGTGGTAGTCAAATCCTCTCCAACCTCAAATGACTTGTTTCTTTTATGAGGTCACCTTTCCGCTCTCCTTCAACTTATCTTCCACACCGTGAAAGAAATTAGTACAAATCGAAGGCTTTCCTTTCTAAATGATTATCTTTTTATCAAAATTCTAAAGAAGAAAACATAATTTTTTTAAGAGAAAGACACTTGATAAAAGAGGAAAAATATCAAGACATTTATTTTTAAGTTTGATTACTCTAGAGGCTTAAAGCATTAATATCTTTGAGAAAGAGTGAGAGTACCCTAATTAAAAATTATTACGAAATTGAGATAGAACTTATCTTTAATGCAAATTTTGGCAAAAGCTAATCTAAATGTATAAGTGGAAAAATGTTGTTCACAAATGGATTCAACTTAACAACTTATGTTCATGAAGAATATAAAGGGAATACAAATACAGAATAGTAAATCAAGCACTTGAGATGAGTATTTATAGGTGGGAAAAACCCTTTTGAAAAAGAAAACATTTGGCCAAACTGACACATTCCACTATATAAATAAAGAGTTAAAAAAGGTAAAAATAACATACAAACTTAAACATTTCATGTAATCATGCACAACCTCCACAATATACATTTTCCATCTTTTAGTTTGAAGAGCAAGCACAAATCGCTCTTCGACCACTTTCTATTTCACCTGTGCCAACTTTAGTTAATAATGTTGCTTTTGCACCAAAATTCAAATGTAACAACCCGCGTAATTTTTGGGGTATTTTCGAAATTAAGAGGAAAAATAAATTTTGAGATAAGATTATTTTTATTGCTCAAATATGTTGGATTTTATTTTTAAAGATGAGAATTTCAAACGGTTTCGAAATTGGAATTAAAATGGAGTTTTAATTGAATTTTTATTATTTAGAATAGTCCTCAAAACATAAAACTCTCTAAGAGTCCTCGAAACATAAAACTCTATAGTAAAAATAATATTTTTAGATAACCGACCGTCCGATCAAGCTTAATATTTGTCAGAAGCCCTGTCTCGCCATTCGCTACAATATACTAAAATTTCAAGCGATTGCAACGGTCCGATCGTCCGTAATAAAATTTTTAGTGTTTGTATCTGATTAGAACTCTTTTCTTAATCAAACTCTTAATCCTTTATATATCAACTAATTCGTGGCTTGGCTTTTCGAATCACTTTTTCTCAAACTTTTCAACCAGAAGACCTCTCCAAAATTATTCCCTTTCATATACAAACCATAGCCCCAAACTTATTCTAGATTTCAACCTTAGATTAGAAGGCTTATTTGGTGTTTTCTCGAGTTTGGGCTAGAACAAGATTTGATTATTTTTGCGAGAAGAACGTGATGGAGTGAATAGATTTTGAGGCCATAATTATGTGATGATTCATGTTGTTTATTTTTTGTGGTTTAAGTTATGGGGTTTTACACAATATGCTCCTAAATCTCGCGAGTGTTTATTCCGTTGAATTCTTCTTAATTGAACTCATATTTTGAATTGTTAAATTCATTGAAATCTGGAAAAATAATTGTTGGAATTATTTTGATTCATATGTTATTATTCATGTTGTCGTTGAGCACGTTGTCATGAGATTTTAATATGGCACGAACGTTGGGCACCCGTCAGAATTCCTGCTTCCAAGGGCTTTGACTTGATAAAGCATATGCGAATGGGGTGAGGCCTGGTGACCCGGTTAATGTGTTGTTGCAAAATTTATTGATAAAATGCTATTGAGATTCGCATTTGATTTGAATATTCATATTCGTATTGTTGCGCTTTATTCATCGCTAACATATTATTGTTGAGCATTTTTCCTGTCGTATTGTGTACTTCCCCATCTTTTTCTTAGTTGGCAGGTGAGCACGGATTTGAGTGCTATGGACCAATTGGGATGATTTTAGCGAGGATTGTTTTGGGAAGATTTTAATACAAGAGAGACGACTTGTATTTATTTATTTTGATGTATAGAGCATTGGAGATTTATTCTTTTAGATAGTTATTTTTATTCGAGAGAATTGTTGTATTTAATTTGAAGAGATTTGAGATTAGTGGATTCTCTTATTTATATTTTGGGATTTAGATGCTCTATACCTTGTGGATTGTGGATTTTGGTTAGTTTTATCGATGAGTAGCGCTCCGTTCGCTCTCCCCGGGCGGGCGGGGTGTTACAGAATGGTATCAGAGCTTAGGTATACGACCACTCTCGGGTCTTGGGTTTTGGGTCTGTTGCATTTTTGTGGCGCATATTTTGGAGATAGAATGTTTAGATGATCATTTCGTGTTAGGAATCTAGATTATATGTGAGGAATTTATTTTCGGAGACGAAATTATTTTTGGAGATTGTGGCTTGATTTTATTTTTACATCAAATCTTCTTTATATTTTACAAAAACCACGTTGTTCGAATGGAAAAAGTGAGAAGGCATGAATATATTTTTACTTCATAGGGTCTGAGATTTCTAAAGGTTGATGGAACTTTTAATATTGTTTGGATAATCAAAATAAGTAGACAAATTATTTTTTAGATATTAAAAATATTTAAAGTCTTTATAATTTCAAATTCTTGTTCAAGTCTTGAGAATAAGTAATCAAACTTCATATGATGTTAAAATAGTAATTAGAAAATTAGATATCTCAAAACTATAAAGAATGTTTTTGCACTTAAGAAAATCTGATTTCGTTAGATTAATAAAACAATGAAAAACCTCCTTATTTTGTTCGAAAAACAATATGAACTAAATAGTAACTTGCCACAAGCTCAATACCTCTAAGTCATTCTTGTCCACAAAAAATATAATTTTTAGTTAGTTAAACTAAGGGTGAAACTAAGTATTATTAGTCCTTTGCTTTTACCCAAAATATGTATTCTCATTAGTCATGGCATGAGGTAGCTCTGGAATAAATACGAAGAAGCTCGACTTTGTAATCTTGAACATGAATCTTTTTGGATCAAATTAGATATAGACTCAAAATGTTTTCAAACTTGATAAGACAATATAATCCTATGGAGCTATTAAGCGTATAGTTCTATTAAAATACCCCCTAATCGCTATTTATCAAGTCCGTAGGAAAATACATAAAATAAAATATTACAAAAAAATGAATGAAATCTATTACCTATGAAACGAATCCCCAACCAAAGTCATAAAATGATATGAAGAAACCACCATCTGCAACTTTTGAAAGAATATAACACCAAAAATTTTTAATATACCTAAACATTAATTTGAAAATAATATTTCTAATAAACATGAAAAGTATACGTAATACCCCTGCCCAATATTTTATTATCTTTCTCGTGTAAGTTGTAATCATAGGAAACCCTTTGGACTTGGATCATTATTATATGGGATTGTATTTATATTCCATTATTCATTTGGACTTGAAGATAATTATTAGGAGTTTTTTGAAATTTTAATAATTTTTTTGGCTCAAACAATTACGAGGGTCGCTCAAACGAGATCTTTGTCTCGTTCAAACAAATGTGATGCTAGTTCAAAAGAAAAAAGTATGTCGTTCGAAGTTGGGTTCTAACTAAGATCTTACGAGATGTCCCCGTATTATGTTTCTAACCTTGTTAGAAGGTCATTCAAAGGATGATCGAACGAGATCCTAATATCATTCGAATGAGGTCCCATTCTCATTCGAACAACCTGTTCATAATTCTTTTAAATCGAAATGCCCATGTCTGCTTTGCATTTTGGTACATTGGATCGATGAAGTGATGACTCTTGGTTAACCCAGATGATCAATATTAGGATTGTTAGGGGTTGAATTTAAAAGGCTTTTGTTAAGGTTGTTTGTGGTCTATAAGAGAAGAGAGTGAGGTTGGTTCCCCGTACCATTTTCAGAACTTTTCACCTTTCTATCTCTCTAAGTGTAAAGACTCATCTTCTTCCTCAAGAATTTAACCCACATAGCTGCACCTTACCACCACCTCTAAACACTAGTGTACACCTATTTCCACCATCGTTGAACAAACGTATGTAATTAGAAGTTATTTTTGGGGTTTTTAAAGAAGAAGAAGTGCAACTTTATGGGGTTTTCAAGAGGTGTTTTGGTTGGAGCTTTCATAGAGGAAAGATTTATGGAGCTAGGCAACCTATTCGAGGCCACCTTAGGAGGTGGGAGGTTTCCATCTTCTTCTATATTCATCCTACCATTTTTGGAGTCCCATTAAGGTGGGAAAATCTCTATTCTTCAACTTTAAGACTCTATGCCATTAGTATATGATCTTTCATGTTGAGTCTAAGAGTAGGATGCATGCATGATTTAAGAATAATATTTCTTATGATTTATGAAAATGGGTTTACAAAGGGTTTCAATGACATTTTTCAAGAAAACTTGGTGTTTAGACATTTTTATGAAATAAAATATTGGTAATGTTTTATGAACAAATATATTCAGAGTTTTCTTATCAAAATTGGAATTTTTGTACAAATAGACATTTACTCATGTTAGACCCATTCAATAGGATTTTTGGACTTAAAATTCATCTTCTCATGAATGTAAACTAGTAGCCTTTTGCTGATGAGTATATAAATTAGTTTGATGAAGGTTTTATTCGATTTAAAAACGAAATAAGGTAAAATAGAAAATTTCAACACTTAAATTATGTGAAAAATGTTAAAAGTCATAAGTGTAAGCTTTCAAGACTACATGTTAATAAAGAAAAATAGTGTTTTCTTATAAACTAGTCTTTAAATGTTCAATGATTTCTTAGAGAAAGAAAGTGATGAAATAAAGAGGTTTCCAACTTGAGAAGTACTTTAGTCCAAAGTTTTAAACATGTGTTAATGAGTTAAACAAATTTGAGAAGTTAGTTTGGGTAACTTAATAATGTTATGGAAAATAGTACTTGTGAATTGGAGAAAAGGATAAGTTTGAAAATATATGGGTAAAAGTGGTAATTTTACATAAAGAGGAACAATTTTGTGAAATAGAAATGTTGAAAGATATGTTACACAAAATGGTCCTAAATGAACTTGGTTTTCGGGATAAAATTAATGTAAAGGTCTAAATGACACGAAATGATTAGTTTAATGTGTAACAAAAGTTGGTGTGAATCCCTGAGTTTTGGCTTCGATCGATAATGGAAAAGTAGAATAATGTGAACATTTATAAAATGTTAAAATACATCAAATTGGACTCATATGACACCGAGATAATTAAGGTGGGCCCAAATCCCTGGGGTGAAAGGCCTAAAATCATTGGCCAGAGCATATGGTAGCATAGTCGAGAGTGTGGAGCTCACTAAAGTATGCAGATGTTGAAAGATTCCCAGGAAAAGATGATGAAAGACGAAACATGTCAAAAAATGGGTTGTGGGATGAATATGAAAAAAAGACAACCTAACTTGAATGAATTAATAAATGTTCTAGTAAAGGATAAAGTGGATAATTAAATGAGAAATTTTATTAATGTCCATAAAGTAAGGAATGGTAAAGTGAAGTGACTAAATGGTTAGTTTAGCAATCTAAATAGGTTTAACCCATAATTAACACAAGAGTGTGTTCATGAAAGGTTTTAAGAAAAAAATAATATTTTCTAACATGGTGCTTGCGTGTGTTGAAAGATGATTGTCAATGAAAATACTACGTGAATTTCTATGAATAAATGCGTAATTTCAGTGACATAGATGATTTTCCTTAAAAAAAGGGTATTGTTTAAAGTATTTAACCAGGTTTGCTAAATCAAGAAATAAATGTCAAGTCAGGTAAAAACAAAATTCTCTTACAAGATTAATGTGAATCAGTTGGAATATGTAACATTTTTAGAATAAAAATGGTTTCATGCATTAATGTATATAGGTTTGTATATATATAAGGTAGCTTCACGTGCACATAAATATAACATGTTAAAGTATCCTTTCTACCATTCGATTCAACATTGCATCCTTGTATTTTTTTCACTGGGCATTTGACTCATTCCCTTGTCTTTGAACGGCAGGCTGGGTGAGGTTCTATATTTTGAGAGCATTGTACAAGTAAGTATTCTTTTTATTTTACTTGGATTCCGGGGATGTTTCCCATGGGTCCCTTATGTATCTTGATTTTAATGGAAATAACATTCTAAACAAGTGAAATGTTAATTAAATAAAACTGGACTAGCAACATTATGAAGGTTGTTTCATTTCACTTCATACCTAACGTCAGGTCGGACCGGGTTGGACACGAGTAACCCATAAATCCGAGTCGGGTGCTGCATATACTAAATGGGAAAAATGAGAATATGATTCAACTAAATGATACTATTTGAGCTTCTTGAAACATATCTCAACTAAAGGGTTTTACATGGAACAAAAATACTTATGCAATGATAGAACAACTCCAAGAACCATTTTCATTAGTAAAGATACAGAAAATACTATCACAATTACCAAATTCGAGTTTTATGTCCAATGTTCATAATCAATAAAAGATTATCTATGAAAGGATAATAACATGATAAAAGTATTAACAAAAAATATAAGATCATATCAAGATTGTTAAAACAAATAACACAATTGAGAGAGAGCTCCAGGCTCAAGTATAATTAAGATAACGAATTATAAAGGAAAAATGCAAAGATTCGACTAAAGTGCAAATTTCAACACCCTTTTGAATTACTTTGAAGTACCACTTAGTAATTGCATAAAACCTTTTGTCTCCTATATTTTTTATCACCTAATTTTAGATAAATAAAAACCTTTGCAACATCATTATGTTCAAATTTCTTTCGCATGTGGCAGTTTTCACTCAAGCACAATGATAATACACTATTTTAAATCTTCAAATAGAATATCATCCAATCAAAGTTTGAGCATTCTTTGGAAAGTATAATAATTTTAAACTTCTACAAATCATGAAAAACAATATCCTCACACACACACATTTAGGAGACATGGCACTCTTTTACTAATATAATGAAGCTATGGTGCCTTTTAGAAGTTCATAAATCTTGCTCATTTTTGATAAATTGGCATCAAATCAATGTGTACTGTGGTTCACTGTTAAATAAAATCTGATAATTTATTCTCAAGAATAAATTTTCTCAAAGTTGATAGAATACATATCATTATACACATGTAAATATCCCTAACAAATGAAAAATGATCGAAAAAAATCTTTTCTATACAAAAATATATGTTATAGAGTATATCATCTAAAAAAGAATAACGATGAGTGTACCAAATTTATTTTTGTATTTTTTGATGAAACATACGTACAACCCTAAAAGAGTATGACATATTATCAAGATTCTAAAAAACGCAGGGCGTGATCGAGGCGTGGAGGCCAAGCCTTAAGCCTTAGAGGCCAAGATGGGCCTTAGGCATAAAAAGGCGTGAAAAGGCGTTTAGTCCTTCTTAATATATTTTAATATATTTTTAACAATAACAAGGCTATTAAAATCCTAAATTTGTACATATCATAAAAATATGTCTGAATATATGCAAACTAAAATACTATTTGATTATTTTGGATGAGATAATGGTCCGGTTTGTAAAAAAAATCTTTAAAAGGCAATATCGTTTCACTAAAGCATCGTTGTTTTAGAAAAAAGTGAACCTTAAGGTTTTACCATGAATAAGGCGTAAAAAGCATAAGGCGGGGCATTTCTCCCAAGCCTCATAACAGTGAATATTATTAAGAGATGTGCATTAAGAACATAATCCTAAACATGATCATACAAGCTCAATCAATCACAAAAATATCCAATGAAATCCTAAGATAATAAATTTAGAGAAATCGAAAGGGTTAAAACTAATGATACATGCAAGTCCTAAATACAAAGTTTGCAAAATAAAAGAATAGTATTCATATGAAAAGAATATACTTTATTATCTTAGGATATGAAGACACTTAATGGTTCAGATCGAAGCCAACAAGGCATTAGATGGAGGGTGAGATCACAATTCACACCATAATCTCTACAACTCATCACAACTCATTACATAATTTATAATATATATACAATTTTAACCCATTAAAATATACTTTCCCGCTCATTTTCTTCTAAGATTTTCAATTTTGATTCAAATAAAGAGGGTATTTTAGTAACACACACAAAAAGTACTTTGTTGCTGACATATAATGACTTTCTCTCTCCGGTCACTCCCCCCACGACACATAAACCCTCTTAACTCAAACGCTCAGCTCTCCCAGAATGCATCTACTGTCTCTCTCAATCCTCACCTGGGTTGTTTTTTTCGTGATTTTGATTCCCTTTTTACACAGTTTCTGCTCTATTTTACATGGGGGTTTTATGATTCCAACTTAGGTATTTATGGTTTCTTTGGGTGGTATATGATGTTAGTATCTTTTGTTTAAAAATAGTACTTTTGTTTATTGGGTTTACGATTTCAGTATGTATGTCAGTGAGTTTAAAAATAGGACTTTTTTTTACAATCTGAGTTCCTGATTGGGATTTATAGGGTTTGGGTAGTAAGGTTGTATTTATTAAAATGTTTTGGATTTTTTATTTGACTTTTTGAAGGTTCTGATTTAACTTTGTCTTTATTTTTGTTTTTCTGGTGCGAAAGTACTCTCCCACTTATATATTTGCACATAGGCTGCAATTGACATTGAAATATGTTATTGCCATTAACATTCCGGATGTTATAGCCTATAATATATCTCATAATTTTTTATTCATTGTTATATGTTTATTCTTTATCAAATACCTAGTTCATCTGTTGGCTAACATATATTGAGGTCAGCTACTTACATTAATGTTTTTTTCTTCTATTGGATAACATATATTGATGTCTATATTTACATATGTGTTTTATCCTCATTTTACAAATCAGGATTCTTATTTTGAAAACACGTTATCCAATTTTTTTTGCGCTTAGTAGAAATCGAAATAGTTCATTTATTAATCCTCTCAGGTACGTGACATGTTTATTTTCTTTGATTTGCAATGGTTTATTGAAAATTTGCACCAGTTTAACATTATTTTCAAGGTGATTATTTTATTACATAGTATATGTTTGACAAAATGCTTGATAGAGTAAAAAATATAATGTTTTGAATGCTACATGTATTTAAATTGGTTTGTTGCTTATGGTGCGTGAATTTAGAATTTCTGAGACTCAAAAGTATCTGCAAATCAATACCTTCCAAACCTACATTATCAATAGTGCCAAGGTTCTTTCTTGAACGAATTCGCACAATAGTGCCATGAAAATTTATTCGAATCGTGGTTATGCCTTGGAGATTAATGGTTAATGTTGATTCTTTTTGTAGATCCGGACTTGATAGTTAGTTTACAAATTGATAATGACCCCCTTAACATTTTCAATCAACTGATCAATATATTAAAGTTTCAATTATGTATAAACTTTTAGTGATGTATGAAGTCCATGCTATGTGTGTTTGTAATGATATGAGCAAATTAGTTTCATTGTAAATTGGCAACAAAAAACTATTGAAATTTGGATTTGGGATTTTTGAAATTTTTATCTATTAAAATGTTTTTTATGAACTTGCAACATATATGGTTGAACTTGCAACATGTATAGACCTTAGGAACTTTCAACTCACAACTCACAATAATTTTGTTAATCTCGCTATAATTATTCAATTGTTTGTTCCATTCTTACATGAATACTTTCCCTAATTTTTGTGGTTTTGTTAACACGTTAATCGAGACAAATTTATGTTATCGAGTTTCAATGTTTATTCAACATCATTTAGTGAATTCACCTCCCTTTTTTTCTTCAGATTCTTGCTCAAGTCGATCATGATATCCTATTCCTATTAATAACGTGGTGAGGTATATGATTCCTTCTTTTTTCTTGTGATTGTTTATTTACCTATATCAGGCTATATTGCTATTTTACCAATTTGATTAGAATTATGAATTTGTGTTTTTTTCAAATAAATTATTTACCATGGTTAAATTATGTCATTTTATGCTTTCTCAGGTTTCATCGTGCAACAAGAGCTTTATTAATCTTTTTAACCCTTTCGGCATAAAATTGCATTGTTTTAGGATATTTTCTTGCTATATTATTCTGTTTTAATTAAGGGTACGTTCGTAATGACCGAGATAATCAGAATAGAGTATTCGGGGGTAGCATTTAGGTTCCGAGGATTTTTGGACTAATAAGGACTCGCAATTGAGTAAACGAATCATTTTTGGGTTTATAAGGGATAAACCCTTATTTCTCTTTATATAAGTTACAGGAGAGTGGGAGAAAGGAAAGAAAAGAGAGAAGAAGAAGAAGAAGAAGAAGAAGAAGAAGAAGAAGAAGAAGAATAAGAAGAGAAGTGAGGAAGAGAAGAAAGGAAGAAAGAAAAGGAGATTCTAGCCAAACTCCGCGGGATTTGACTCGAGGTCATCGGATTTTATCCATGAGGCAAGTGATTACTTGCTTTATTCCTTTAAGAAAAAAATCTCATATCGTATTTGGTGTATAAAACTGTGACAACCCGCAATCCGAAATAAGGGGTGGCCAGCCCGATACTCCAACATAACGGAATCATGGATGGAAATCATTCTCAACATCACAACAATAAAATAAGTATACCGGAAAACCACCCAATAATTCAGAAAATGGGTTACCAAATTTTTTAATTTAGTTTGATTGCACGTAAAAGAAAACAATTTAAACAACCCAAATCTGAAGAGAAAGTGGGATTCCAAAAGGGCTTATATTACATCAACAACAAATATACAATAAGTGACCGAATATGCTATCGGTCAACAGGTACATATAACGTGTTACAACAGTTTAATAATTTACATAATACAACCATTAACCACTTACAAAGTTTGGGTCACACGCCCGAATGACAGACCCGATCATATCTAGATTAAAAAAGAAGGAAACGTCTAACAACACATCCTGTAATATCCGCAAGATCTTAAAACTCCTCAAAAGCATAGGATTAGGAATATCATAACGGGCTCCCTCGCAGCGGAGCACCTGAGCAGATACAATTTAATGCACAAGAAGCAAGAAATGAACGGGTCAGGATCCGGTTTTATATGATTACCAGATGAATAGGAAGCATGACAGTTATAAAATATTAATCATGAGTGATAAGGATAAGAGTCTAACAATAAAATCTCAAAGCATAATAAAGCAGTTTAAATGATTATGTCTTTTATTAAATTATGCAAGAGAATATAATTAGACATCATAATTTAAAATCCTCCATCAATATTTACCATTTCATTCCAAATTCCATTCCTTAACAGGAATATAATACCATCACATGTTCTTATGGCATTTTACATATCTCAAGTCCCACTTGATTTAGAATGATCATATTCTTATACATATAACGATTCTAAGACCGCCCCTCCGAGTTTCCCAACTGGGAGCCCCCCTAAATGACTATCATCGTCCTGGGCACATCAAACAAGACAACCTGGTCACCAAACGCAAGTCGGGAAGTGGCCATATGCCTGCGAGTGACTCATAACCACACTCGGAATTACCTCACTAGCTCAGAATAAAACATATAACAACCCCGCATATGGACGAGGACTATAGTCTCCCTGCATTCACTAGACAGAGGACATCACCTCATGCGTGAGATTCCCTTATGATAACATTTAGAGAGGTGTGTTTAAGTAAATTAGCATTTACCATTTAAATCTTAATTTCATTTCCATTATTCATATATGTTTCATTTTATCCGAAACCACGATCATTGAATATTCTCATTAATATTCATCATATTTTAAGTCCCGATTTAATCTCCAAGTGATCACAATAATGCTTCAACTCCCAAGGTCTTATATACATCATTAGAGCCCCTAGAGTCTCCAAGTATGGGCCTACAACTCCAAGACACTTAACAAATTTCTAAAGAAAAGGAAAACCCAAACCTCAATTTTTACACATCCGGAATAAGCCTCATTTAACCCAATCCTAATGGAGGGTAGCTATCTAACTCTTATAGGACTCTAGGACTCTAAGTTTGCTTCATATAAGATGGTTCCTAGGTCCTATTGAAGAGAATAAAACTAGGAAATAAAATAAGGATTAAAGGCAAAAAACAGGGGACCGGTCGACCGGTCCTGAGACCGCGGTCAACCGCGTCTCACAATTTTACTTATGAAGAAAATTAGAAAGCTCAGTTCGGAAGGGCCGGTCGACCGGTCAAAAAACCGCGGTCGATCGCACACCAAAACTATGCCTTTGTGGGAAAGCAGTGTGCCCTCCCCCGAAGGCCCGATCGACCGGTCAGAGGACCACGGTCGACCGGTCATAGCAGACCTAGACCATTTTCATATTCTACCAAGCTAAATCCAAGGTCAAATTTCAACCTTTTCCTTTCTCCCCATAACCCCCAAGTACAATATACCAACAACATTTCCAAACTTCAACAAACACACTAAAATCCTTAGAAATCCTTCCAAACTAAGATCTAATAATTTAAATACCCAAAATAGGTATCCAAACTTAATATTTACCCAAATCTCCCAAATACACAACTATCCCACAAATTATCCACCATAAATCATATATTAGCAAGTAGAAAACTTGCCTTAATCTTGCAAATTCAGATTTGAGGAAGATGAATGCAAGATCAATCTCCAAATCTTCAATCTCTCTCTTTCTCCACAAGTTCTCTTCTTCTGTCTCTCACTCTAGGTTAACAAATTTCACTTAAGAGAAATAATAGAAAAGCAAGACATAAATCGTGCCTTTAGACTAAATTCCCAACATAAGTGGTTAATACCACATTAAATGATTTACAACTACACATTATTCTAAAACCAGTCAAAAGTGCCCAAAACCTCAAAATACAATATGGCACTTATTTCGACTATTTCGCACATTTCAGAACTAACTACATCCTCCAAGTTATCATTTGGAAATTTTATAACTCATTTCAAGTTCTGGTTTCCATCTTAAACCATAAATGTCATTTAAATCTTATGACGCAATAAACTGTAACATGATGATATTTACCCACATATAAGGTAAACATACAACATTTTAGTAAATATTAACTTATCTCATTAAATTAATACTTACTCCACATTCCAAAATTTTATATATAATTACTTCACATAGTAAATAAATATAAAATAGGTTCTCAAAAGCGAGGGTTGTTTCATACTCCCCCCTTATGAGGGAATTTTTCCCCCGAAATTTAGGCGTACCTTGAATAAAGAGATGCAGATACTTTTCTCGCATATCATCCTCGCGTTCCCATGTTGATTCCTTAGCGTTGTGATGACTCCATTGGACTCGCACCAAGGGCACCACTTGAGACCTCAACCTATGCTCCCCATGCTCTAAAATAGCAACCGGTTGTTCTTCATATGAAATGTCGGGTTGCAAGTCGATATCCTCAAAAGGGATATGCCAAAGGGCACCATCACACCTCTTATACTTCTTCAAAGAGGAGACATGGAACACATCATGAATTTGTTGTAAAGGTTCCGTTAAGGCGAGTTGATACGCCACTGGACTCACCTTAGCAATAACTGGAAAAGGTCCAACAAAATGCGGTGCCAGCTTTCCTTTCTTCCCTAAACGCTTTATACCTTTCATGGGTGACACTCGCACCAAAACTTGGTACCCATTCTCTAACTCCATGTGTCTTCTATTTGCATTGGCATAACTCTTTTTGTGGTCTTGAGCTATCCGAATGCGATTCCGAATGAGTTCGATCTTAGAAGAAGTATCCTGGATCATTTCAGGTCCAAGGAATTTATTGTCCCCCACTTCTAACCAACACGTGGGTGATCTACAAGGTCGGAAATAAAGTGCTTCATAGGGCGCCATTACAATAATAAATTGGTAAGAGTTGTTATAAGAAAACTCGACCAAAGGGAGATATTGTTCCCAACCACCCTTGAAATCAGGCATACACATACGAAGCATATCCTCCAACATTTGGTTTACTCTTTCAGTCTGGCCATCTGTTTGAGGATGATAAGAAGTTCTTAACTTCAATTCGGTCCCCATAGACTCTTGGAAACTTCCCCAAAAGTGTGAAAGAAAAATCTTGTCTCGGTCGGAAATGATATTTAAAGGCACCCCATGGAGTCTGACAATCTCGCCGATGAATAATCGGGCATAGCGAGTAGTGTCATAATAGGTACGCACGGGTAGGATGTGTGCCGAATTAGTCAAGCGGTCGACAATCACCCAAATATAATCACATCCACTCTGTGACCTTGGAAAGCCTGTAATAAAGTCCATCGATATGCACTCCCACTTCCATACCGGAATCTCCAACAGTTGCAATAAACCTGTCGATCGCTGATGATCTATCTTGAACAATTGACAAGTAGTGCATTGTGATACGAACTTAGAAATATCTCGCTTCATGCTTGGCCACCAATATTGAAGGCGCATATCTTGATACATCTTATCCCCACTAGGATTTATCATAAATTTAGAACCGTGAGATTCTGCCATCACCGCCCGTCTCAAATCCCCCTCCTCCGGGATAATGAGTCTTCCATAGAAGCGTATTCCACCCTCTGAACTTATCGAGTAGGATTCTGCTCCCTCAGACAACAATTGACATATATGGTCTTGACAACCCTTATCCCTTCCTTGGGCTTCTACGACCCTTGATACAATTATAGGCGTAACGGTCATCACCGACATAAACGCCCTAACAACCTCGTCTTCATGACTGAGCTCTTTCCATTTAGCTTTCCATACATCGGCTAACTCTCCCTCGGGCTTTCTACTCAAAGCATCTGCTACCACATTCACCTTGCCCGGATGATAGTGGATGTCAAATTGATAGTCTCTCACAAACTCCAACCATCGGCGTTGTCGCATATTTAAATCTTTCTGTGAAAATAAATATTGCAGCGAATTATGGTTCGTGAAAAGACTAAATTTCTCCCGTAGGAGATAATGCCTCCAAATCTTCAAGGGAAAGACAACTACGGCCCGTTCTAAGTCATGCACCGGATAGTTTCTTCATGGGGATTTAGCTTGCGAGAAGCATAAGCAATAGCCCATCGCTCCTGTTGAAGTACACCTACTAATCCTTGTAGAGATTCATCAGTGAAGACTAGGTATTCCAACCCTGTCTTGGGCAAGGCAAGGACTGGAGCAGAAGTCAATATATCTTTGAGTTCATCAAAAGCAATCTGACAAGAGTTATCACAAACAAACCTCACCCCTTTCCGGGTATAATTTATCAAAGGGCTAGCGATCTTAGAGAAACCCTTGATAAATAGAAGGTAATAACCCGCCAAAACCAGAAAACTACAAATTTTGGTAGGTGTCCTGGGCTGACCCCACTCCCTCACCACAACCACCTTGTTTGGATCCACTAAAATGACCTGCAAAGTCACAATATGACCCATAAAATGCACTTACCGTAACCAAAAACCACATTTCTCAAACATAGCATACAATTGGTGATCCCTCAACCTTTGTAGGACCAACCTCAAATGAATAGCATGGTCAGATTCCATTCGAGAATAGACTAGGATGTCATCGATGAATACAATAACAAATTGGTCCAGGAAGTCCCAAAATAACCTATTCATGAGATCCATAAATACGACGGGGGCATTGGTTAGTCCAAATGGCATAACCAAAGATTTATATGACCCATATCTTGTCAGAAAAGCGGTCTTGGATACATCCTGCTCCCGTATCCTCAACTGGTGATACCGTCTCCTCAAGTCTATCTTATACCTCACACCAAAACTATGCCTTTGTGGGAAAGCACTGTGCCCTCGCCCGAAGGCCCGGTCGACCGGTCAGAGGACCGCAGTCGACCATTCATAGCAGACCTAAACCATTTTCATCTTCTACCAAGCGAAATCCAAGGTCAAAATTCAACCTTTGCCTTTCTCCCCATAACCCCCAAGTACAATATACCAACAACATTTCCAAACTTCAACAAACACACTAAAATCCATAGAAATCCTACCAAACTAAGATCTAATAATTAAATTACCCAAAATAGGTATCCAAACCTAATATTTACCCAAATATCGCAAATACACAATTATCACACAAATTATCCACCATAAATCATATATTCGCACGTAGAAAACTTGCCTTAAGCTTGCAAATTCATATTTGAGGAAGATGAATCCAAGATCAATCTCCAAATCTTCAATCTCTCTCTTTCTCCACAAGTTCTCTTCTTCTCTCTCTCACTCTAGGTTAACAAATTTCGCTTACGAGAAATAAAAAAAAAACAAGATATAAATCGTGCCTTTAGACTAAATTCCCAACTAAAGTGAATAATACCACATTAAATGATTCTCAACTACACATTTATGCTAAAACCAGTCAAAAGTGCCCAAAACATCAAAATACAATATGGAACTTATTTCGACTATTTCGCACATTTCGGAACTAACTACATCCTCCAAATTATCATTTGGAAATTTTATAGCTCATTTCAAGTTCTGGTTTCCATCTTAAGCCATAAATGTCATTTAAATTATTTGACGCAATAAACTGCAACATGATGATATTTACCCACATATAAGGTAAACATATAACATTTTAGTAAATATTAACTTATCACATTAAATTAGTATGTACTCCACATTATAACATTTTATTTATAATTACTTCACATAGTAAATAAATATAAAGTAGGTTCTCAAAAGAGAGGGTTGTTACAAAAACTACAATGATTTTTGGGTTGGTTTTTTCGTGAATCAAAACGGTTTTTTTGGAAGATTAACGAGTAAACCCCCGATAATATTCGATTTAAGAAATTTAGGAATTAATTGAAATTAGTTGTTGGATATGGGTTCTAGGATTATTAGAACCGTTTTTATATGTGTATATATGGTTGTTTGATGTTGGATGATGACGGGAGAGATGATAAAAAGCTTAGAGGTGTATTAATGGAGGTTTGGGATTTTTGGAGAAGAAGGTGTATAGTGACAGCGCACCTACGATTTGATTCGTCTAGTAACAGAATCGATTCATCTCTTCGCAAAAATAAAATTTGTATATCTTTTCGATACGGTTGCGTGGTCAGTGACCGCATATTTTTATGATTTTTTTTGAATTTATAATGATTTTTCTATTGAAGACTGTCCGAGATCGAAATCGTTAGTCAGAAATTAAGGCTAGAATTATTTCGAGATAAATATTAGGGGTTCCCAAATAGAGTGTTAGGACCTCTAAATAACTTTAGGAGATATAAAAACTTTGGGTTCGTAGAAATAAATCCGAGTTATAATTTAAATGGAGAATGAGATGATTTTTGGGTTTTGGAGATTTAAGCAAAATGGCCAAACTGTCAACTCCGGAGAGGCCGAATCGATTCGGATTTGGACCGAATTGATTCTTATAGGAAGACCTGTCAAGCGGTATCAGGTCAAATCGATTTAGATTTAGACCGAATCTATTCACTGGTCCGAATCGATTCGCTTTAAAAATATTGGAAATTTTCTTCCTTTAATTTTAGGGGAAGTTAATTATAAATCTGGAGGTTATATTGTGGGGGATTCTAGTTATGACATTAGGATTCTTATATGACGGTATTAAGGGAGACTAAACCTTGGAATGAATTAGGGAACCATTGATTAGTTTAGTGTACAGTCCGGGGTATGGACTTAGTGAATGTTCCGGTCGAACCACGTTCGAGAGAGGTCTTTGGAAATTTTGTATAGAGAATCCTTATGGGTTTAGTGTTTTAAGTGTGTGAAAACTTAGATATTATTACGAATGGGAACATTTGGAGTTATTGGCTATCGCAATATGAGATTGGCAAATATAGCCATATAAATAATTGAGAAGTGACGTAGATTATATATACGATGTGATTACAATATATATAATATGATACAAATACATATATATCTGTGTGTGATTGGTATATTTGTACTTTAGAGGCTGGTTCCACGGGCTTTCCTTTGGCATTGGATTGGAATGACCATATTATATATTTTCTCTAGTGCGATCCGGGGAGGTTGAACGATGTGGGTGAATCCCCTGGCTTGAGGAGCAGGGATAGTATATCCCCAGGTCATCTCGTCCCACATTCGAGTGCAATGTGTGTACTCCACTTACATAGGGAACATGATTGCCTTCAACATTTTGTATTTATACCATGACCATGAGTGAGTCTGGTTTGGTACTATGGTTGAGTGAGTAAACCTGGATTCATATAGGCACTATGAAACCACATCCTTGAGTTATAGCTTGGTGGGATGGTTATTATACTTATGATTGTGATAGGTATAATTATACTTGTTGCATATGATATATTTCTTGTATATGAAGTGTAATAACCCTCGCTTATGAGATTATATTTTATATTTATTTACTAAGTATGGCAATTAGGTATAAAATGTTGAGATATGGATTGAGTATTAAATTAATGTAGAAAAGTTAAAATTTACTATGAGGTTGCATATTTACCGTAACTATAGGTGAATATTGCCATGTTATGTTTTATAATATCATAAGAATTAAAATGATATTTGGCTTAATAATGAGACCGGAACTTAAAATGAATTATAAATTGTCCAAATGATAATTTGGAGGCCGTAGTTGAGTCCGAAACGTGCGAGATAGTCAAATATTGTGCCATATTGTATTTTGAGGTTTTTGGCACTTTTGACTGGTTATACCTTAAAAATGCAGTTGTGTGTTATTTTATCGCAATATTGGTTAATTAAGTTGGGATTTGGACTAATGCCATGACTTAGTCTTACTAAGTCATCTATTTTTTTCCGAAATTTCATTTCCTAAACCTAGAGAGAGCTTGAGAGAGGAAGTGAAAGAGTAGAGAACAGAGAAGAGATTGAAGATTGAGGGAGGATTCTTGCTTCTACACAAGGAAAATCTGTATTTTCTCAATTGAGGCAAGTTTTCTACTTGCTATTTGTGGTTTAAGAAAAATGATTTGTAGTGATAATGGTATATTGATCATGGTTTCACTAGTTTAGGATTTCTTTGTGTATTTTTTGGTTTTGAATCATTGAAAAATAATTTGGATGATTATTGATGGTTGTGGTAGTAGTTAGTAGAATTTATGTTATATTGGTGGCAATAAATGAGTTGGCTTTGGGATTAGCTTGAAATAGGAATATTTGGTTTGGTCTAGGTCTGCGAAGACCGGTCGACCGCGGTTCTCAGACCGGTTGACCGGGCCTTCGGGAGAGGGAAAATTTCTTTCTTCCAAAGGCATAAAATTTATGGCGCAGTCGACCGCGGTCCCCTGACCGGTCGACCGGCCCTGCCGAAGTGAACTTTTAGCTTTTCTACCTAGGCAAAATCTTGAGACGCGGTCGACCGCGATCTTGGAACCGGTCGACCGGTCCCCTGTTCTCTTCCCTAAAATTTTAATTTCATTTTTCAAATCGTTTCTCTTCATAGGGACTTAAGGACCTTCTTAAATGACGTAAATATAGGGTCTTAGAGTATTAGTTGAGTTTGGTCGACACCGTAGACTCAAAGGGCTTCATCTAGGGTTCATTTCAGGGAGGGTTTAATGTAATGTTCAGGCATTACTTCTCTCGTGTAGTTTTCTACTAATCTAGGAGATCTTACATTCCAATTTGGAGACTTTAGGAGTTATTGTGAGCTAGGTTTGATTTGATGGTCTATTATGAAGCCAAAAAGGAGGCTTTGGAAAATAACTTGGGAGTCTAACTATTTATTGAGGTTGTTATGATGTTACGAAATACATATAGTTCCGGATAATCTTAATGCATTTGATAAAATGTAAAATGGATAAAATAAATGATAATTTACTAAATCATGTAATGGAAATTAATAAAATGGATGATACACACCCCTTTAAATACCATATTAAGTGAAGTCCGTGCATGAGGTGAATCCCCTGGCTAATGAATGCAGGGCGGATATAGTCCTAGGCCATATGAGAGCTTGTTTTATATTTTTCTGCGATGGGTAAGAGATTCCAGGTGTGGTCTTGACTACCCCGCAGACATATGGACGCTTCCCGACATTTCGATAGGCTCCTAGGTTGTCTTATGATAGGCCCTGGAAGATGATGGTTATTTAGGGGCGCGCACAGTGGGGAAACCCGGACGAGCGGTGTTTGAATCGTTATATATATATATATACTTATAACTATTCAAATTATCGAGTTGGACTCGATGGAATATGAATGCCATAAAGAGCAAAGTATATGCCACAAAGAGCATACAATTGAGATTAGTGCCATAAAGAGCACATGATAATAATTGTATTCTTGATAAGTAATGGAAAGGAGATAAAATGAAAAGGATGAAAGATGAAAACGGTTGATAAGTATTCTTAATTGCATATATAATCGATTCTTCCCTTATAATTATTAACTTATATTAATTTATTTCATTGTTTCCATGCTAGAATATCATTTCTATCATCCATGCTTATCTGTTCATCATTGTCCTACTTGTCATTTATCTGGTTATCACATAAAATCGGGCTCTGACCGGTTCTTCTTTCTTGTTATGCATATATATATTATATCCGCTCAGGTGTTCCACTACAAGGTCGCCCGTAATGACCTTCCTATTTCAGTGTCTTTTGAGGAGCCGTGACATTTTGCGGATATCACAGGACATTTTGTGTAGACGGCTTCCTCATTATTTTCTAATTATGATCAGTCCTTATTCGAGCGTGTGGCCCAAATGGTTGTGATTTTATAATGGATGTATGATGTAACACATGGAACTTATTGTATATTGTATAAATTCTATTGACCGACATTTCATTCGATCTTTCCCTTATTATGGTGGGTATATATATATGCTTGTGGGAGTTTCCACCTTTCTTTTCTATTATGGGTTGTCAATGATGTTTTATTTAAATTGCTAAACAAAATTTTTTGATGACCCGTTTTATGAAATATTGTGTGGTTATCCCGTATTCTCTTTATGTTGTCATGATGCTGAGGATGATATTTATCAATGATTCCTGTATTATCGGAGTATCGGGTTGGCCACCCCTTATTTCGGATACCGGGTTATCACAGATGGTATCAGAGCATCAGGTTCTAGAGTCTTTAGGATCTATGCGGACTTGTCACGTTCTACCGTAGCGTTCTTTGACGTGGAGCTTAATGTTTGCTTATGTTTGCGATCTTCTGTTAGATAGATCGTTTTATGTAATATTATAACTCTATCATTTCTCTATCTCAGATGTCGCCTAAGAGAGGACATCTCGCTCGACGTAATAGAGTTGTAGAAGATGAGGTTGGTCCTCCACCGCCACCACCGGGGAATATCAGTGCCGCTGATGTGGAAAACATAGTGGCCCAAGCTGTAAATGCAGCGATGACTGCAGTGGTACAACAAACGCCACAAGCTCAACCACGGGGGCAAGAGGCACAAGTTCCTATGAGACCTTCTCCGTGGGAACGAGTTAGAGGGTCTTTCCTAAAAGGCCATCCCCCGAAATTTGATGGAGGATCTGATGTTATAAAGGAAAATCAGTGGAAGAAAGACATGCAACGCCATCTTCGAATGGTAGAATGTAGTGAGGAGAAAAAGAAAATCCTTGTTACTTTCAAGCTTGTCGGATCGGCCTTACATTGGTGGGAGTCGATGACTACTCCCGAGCAAAGGGATACGATGTTAATCACTGATTTTTGGGCCTTTTTTGATGGAAAGTACTTCTCTCCCGCAGTTCAAAGGGAGATGCAAAGGAAGCTTCAAGATGTAGTTCAGGGGGAGAGATCCGTGGCAGAGTATGAAGAGGAGTTCACCCGGCTAGAAAGTTTTGTGTCGGATGAAGTGACTCCAGAAGCGAAGAGAATCTCCAAATTCGTACGAGGTTTACATTGGCGAATAAAATAACATTTATTGGGAAATTCGGCTTTATTAACCTTTGGGGATGTGATGAATGCTTCTCTACTTCACTATCAGGAGAATAGATTATTTGTGAAAAATAATAAGAAGGTTGCAGCTATGGGGCAAGTGGGAAAACCTGGAGGTAATGGGATTGGAGGGGGAACATCTTCTTCATCCCAATCTTCAGGGAGTAAGCAGAGAGAAAGGGACCCCCAGCAAGGGGATTTATCTAAACGCCAATGCTTTAGTGGGTCTAATGCGGGTGGTAATAACAACAGGATGGGTCAGGGTGGACCACCACAACAACAAGGAGGTAGAGGTGGGAATGGAGATAGAGGCTAGCAGGGCCGAGGTTCGGGGCAGTTCAAAAACAATCAAGGAAGGAACCAGGAGAACGCGGCGAACAAATGTTTTCAGTGCGAGGAGTTGGGCCATTATAAGAGATCGTGTCCTCAGTTGGTTGGAGGGAATCTTCCTAGGGCTCCACAACAGTCGTATGTACAGTTTCCGCCCCAGGCGCCTAATCCGATTGCTCCTCCACAACAGGGCAATTGCAGTATGGACGGGTCTATCATATTCGGGAGGCTATGCTCCCTCCAGCCCCTCCGGCACCGCCAGCGATCGAGGGTAAGTTTCTTATCCAAGGACATATGGGTCGGGTAATATTTGATACTAGCGCTATACACTCTTTCATTTCTAGGAGTTTTGCTCAAATTACAAATTTGATAAAATCTGCAGAGAGTACTTTCACTAGCGTTGAATCCTCTATGGGTGATGGTTCATTGATTTTCTTTATTTGTAAAAACATAGGGATTAATCTTGGAAACTCGTGCTTTGAGGACGATTTACTCATCCTTGACATGGTCGGGTATGATGTAATATTGGGTATGGATTGGCTAGTGAAATACCGCGCGATAGTAAATTATTTCGGGAAGAGCATAGTTTTCGCGATTTCGGAACAAGAAATGTTCTTGGTTAGTATGCCTTGTATGGAAGGGGGTACGGGTGCTTATTTATATTTTATTGCGGAGGATGCATCTAAGGATGTAGTTGTTCCCTTGAATTCTCTTCTGGTTGTTAGAGATTTTGAAGATGTTTTTCGGGAAATACCGGGATTACCTCCAAGTCGGGAGATTGAGTTTGTGATTGATTTAATACCGGGGACTCGATCGATTGCTAAAGCTCCATATCGTATGGCTCCTGTGGAGATGATGGAGTTGAGAGATCAAATCCAGCAGTTATTAGAGCATGGATTCATTAGGCGCAGTACTTCTCCATGGGGTGCTCCGGTATTGTTTGTGAAGAAAAGAGACGGTTCTCTCCTGTTATGTGTGGACTATAGGGAGTTGAATAAAGTCACCATCCAAAATAAATACCCTTTGCCTCGAATTGATGATCTATTTGACCAACTTAGGGGAGCATCTTACTTCTCTAAGATCGATTTGAGGATGGGGTATCATCAATTGAGGATACGGGAGCAAGATGTATCCAAGACTGCATTTCTGACCCGATACGGATCCTATGAATTATTGGTTATGCCCTTTGGACTAACCAATGCCCGTGCAGTATTTATGGATATCATGAATAGGGTATTTTGGGATTTCCTGGACCAATTTGTTATTGTATTCATCGATGACATTTTAGTCTATTCTTAGACAGAATCTCACAATGCTACCCACTTACGGTTGGTCCTGCAGAGATTGAGGGATCACCAATTATATGCGAAGTTTGAGAAATATGGCTTTTGGTTGAAGGAAGTTCAATTTATGGGTCATGTGGTGTCATCCCAGGGTATATCGGTGGATCCTAGTAAGGTGATTGCGGTGAGGGATTGGGGTCAGTCCACGACACCTACTGAGGTTCGTAGTTTTCTAGGCTTAGCGGGTTATTACCGTCGGTTCATTAAGGGCTTTTCTAAAATCGCTAGCCATTTGACGAATTTGACCCTAAAGGGAGTGAGATTTGTTTGGGACAATTCTTGTCAGGTTTCATTTGATGAGCTCAAAGATGGGTTGACTTTGGCTCCAATCCTTGCATTGCCAAAACCGGGATTGGAATATCTAGTCTTCATCGATGCATCTCTTCAAGGCTTAGGAGGTGTTCTTCAGCAAGAAAGACGGGCTATTGCTTATGCTTCCCATAATCTAAAGACTCACGAAAGAAATTATCGGTTGCATGACTTAGAGTTCGCCGCAGTTGTCTTTGCCTTGAAGATATGGAGGCATTATCTCTTGGGGGAGAAGTTTAGTCTTTTCACGGACCACAAATCGCTACAGTATCTATTTTCCCAGAATGATTTGAATATGCGTCAGCGTCGTTGGTTGGAATTCATGAAAGACTATCAATTTGATATCCATTACCATCCGGGAAAGGCGAACGTAGTAGTGGATTCCTTGAGTAGGAAACCCGAGGGAGGCTTAGCTGTTGTATGGAAAGCTAAGTGGAAGGAGCTCAGTCAGGAGGATGCGGTGGTGAGAGCATTCATGTCAGTAATGACCGTTACTCCTACAATTGTGGCAAGAATTGTGGAAGCCCAGGGAAGAGATAAGAGTTGCCAAGACTATATTAATAGATTATTGTCCGAGGGAGCGGAGTCCTACTCGATTAGTTCTTAGGGTGGACAATGCTTCCATGGAAGACTTATTGTTCTGAAAGAAGGGGACTTGAGACGAGCGGTGATGGAGGAATCTCACGGGTCAAAATTTACGGTACATCCGGGTGGGGACAAGATGTACCAAGACATGCGCCCTCAGTATTGGTGGCCCGGCATGAAGAGGGATATCTCGGAGTTTGTATCCCAATGCACTACTTGTCAGCTGGTTAAAATCGACCATCAGCAACCGACAGGTTTGTTGCAACCGTTGGAGATTCAAGTGTGGAAATGGGAAAGTATTTCGATGGACTTTATTAAGGGCTTACCTAGATCAGAGAGGGGTCATGATTCAATTTGGGTGATTGTCAACCATTTGACTAAGTCGGCACACTTTTTGCCCGTGCGTACGGATTTTAATACCGCTCGATATGCCCAATTATTCATCGAGGGGATCGTTAGACTTTGCGGGGTGCCTTTAGATATTATTTCTGACCGAGATAAAATATTTGTGTCCCACTTTTGGCAAAGTTTCCAAGAGGCGATGGGGACTGAATTGAAGTTAATCTCTTCTTATCATCCTCAAATAGATGGCCAAACTGAAAGGGTAAACCAGATGTTAGAGGATATGCTCCGTATGTGCATGCTTGATTTCAAGGGTGGTTGGCAACAATACCTCCCATTAGTTGAGTTCGCTTATAACAACTCATAGCAATTCACGATTGGAATGGCGCCCTATGAAGTTGTTTATGGTCGGCCATGTAGGTCGCCTGCTTGTTGGTTGGAAGTGGGTGATAACAAATTTCTTGGACCTGAAATGATCCAAGACACTTCTTCAAAAATTGAACTCATTCGAAATCGCATTCAGATAGCCCAAGACCGTCAAAAGAGCTATGCCAATGCGGGTAGAAGACACGTGGAGTTGGAAATTGGAGATCCAGTCTTGGTGCGAGTGTCACCAATGAAGGGCATTAAGCATTTTGGGAAGAAAGGGAAGCTTGCGCCGCGTTTTGTTGGACCTTTCCCAGTTATTGCAAAAGTCAGTCCCGTGGCGTACCAACTTGCCTTGCCGGAGCCTTTACAATAAATCCACGATGTATTCCATGTCTCCTCTTTGAAGAAGTATAAGAGATGCGAAGGTGCCCTTTGGCACATTCCTTTCGAGGATATTGACTTGCAACTCGATGTTTCGTATGAGGAACAACCGGTTGCTATTCTTGAGTATGGGGAGTGAAAGTTGAGGTCCCATGTGGTGCCCTTGGTGAGAGTCCAATGGACTCATCACAATGTGAAAGAATCAACATGGGAGCGTGTGGACGACATGCGGGAGAAGTATCCGCATCTCTTCTTATAAGGTACGTTTGAATTTTGGGGACAAAATTCCCTCATAAGGGGGGGGGGGGGTATGTAATAACCCTCGCTTATGAGAACATATTTTATATTTATTTACTAGGTATGGTAATTAAATATAAAATGTTGAGATATGGATTGAGTATTAAATTAATGTAGAAAAGTTAAAATTTACTATGAGGTTGCATATTTATCGTAACTATAGGTGAATATTGCCATGTTATGTTTTATAATATCATAAGAATTAAATTTATATTTGGCTTAATAATGAGATCGGAACTTAAAATGAATTATAAATTGTCCAAATGATAATTTGGAGGCCGTAGTTGAGTCCGGAACGTGCGAGATAGTCAAATATTGTGCCATATTGTATTTTGAGGTTTTTAACACTTTTGACTGGTTATACCTTAAAAATGCAGTTGCGTGTTATTTTATCACAATATTGGTTATTTAAGTTGGGATTTGGACTAATGCCACGACTTAGTCTTACTAAGTCTTCTATTTTTTTCCCAAATTTCATTTCCTAAACCTAGAGAGAGGTTGAGAGAGGAAGTGAAAGAGTATAGAACAGAGAAGAGATTGAAGATTGAGGGAGGATTCTTGCTTCTACACAAGGAAAATCTACATTTTCTCAATTTAGGCAAGTTTTCTACTTGCTATTTGTGGTTTAAGAAAAATGATTTGTAGTGATAATGGTGTATTCATCATGGTTTCACTAGTTTAGGGTTTCTTTGTGTATTTCTTGGTTTTGAATAATTGAAAAATAATTTGGATGATTATTGATGGTTGTGGTAGTAGTTAGTAGCATTTATGTTATGTTGGTGGCAATAAATTAGTTGTCTTTGGGATTAGCTTGAAATAAGAAGATTTGGTTTGGTCTAGGTCTGCGAAGACTGATCGACTGCGGTCCTCAGACCGGTCGATCGGGACTTCGGGAGAGGGCAAACTTCTATCTTACAAAGGCATAAAATTTATGGCGCAATCGACCGCAGTCCCCTAACCAGTCGACCGACCTGCCGAAGTGAACTTTATGCTTTTCTTCCTAGGAAAAATCTTGAGACGCGGTCGACCGCGGTCTTGGAACCGGTCGACCGGTCCCCTGTTCTCTTCCCTAAAATTTTATTTTCATTTTTCAAATCTTTTCTCTTCATAGGGAGTTAAGGACCTTCTTAAATGAAGTAAATATAGGGTCTTAGAGTATTAGTTGAGTTTGGTCGACACCCTAGACTTGAAGGGGTTCATCTAGGGTTCATTTCAGGGGGGGTTTAAAGTAATGTTCAGGCATTACTTCTCTCGTGTAGTTTTATACTAATTTATGAGATCTTAGATTCCAATTTGGAGACTTTAGGAGTTATTGTGAGCTAGGTTTGATTTGATGGTCTATTATGAAGCCAAAAAGGAGACTTTGGAAAATAACTTGGGAGTCTAACTATTTATTGAGGTTGTTATGATGTTATGAAATACATATAGTTCCGGATAATCTTAATGCATTTGATAAAATGTAAAATGGATAAAGTAAATGATAATTTACTAAATCATGTAATGGAAATTAATAAAATGGATGATACACACCTCTCTAAATACCATCTTAAGGGAAGTCCGTGCGTGAGGTGAAGCCCCCTGGCTAATGAATGCAGTGCGGATATAGTCCTAGGCCATATGAGCGCTTGTTTTATATTTTTCTGCGATGGGTAGGAGATTCCGGGTGTGGTCTTGACTACCCCACAGGCATATGGCTTCTTCCCGTCGTTTCGATAGGATCCCAGGTTGTCTTATGATAGGCCCTGCAAGGTGATGGTTATCTAGGGGCGCGCATAGTGGAGAAACCAGGACGGGCGGTCTTAGAATCGTTATATATATATACTTATAACTATTCAAATTATCGAGTTGGACTCGATGGAACATGAATGCCATAAAGAGCAAAGTATATGCCACAAAGAGCATACAATTGAGATAAGTGCCATAAAGAGAACATGATAATAATTGTATTCCTGATAAGGAATGGAAAGGAGATAAAATGAGAAGGATGAAAGATGAAAACGGTTGATAAGTATTCTTAATTGCATATATAATCGATTCTTCCCTTATAATTATTAACTTGTCTTAATTTATTTCATTTTTTCCATGCTAGAATATAATTTCTATCATCCATGCTTATATGTTCATCATTGTCCTACTTGTCATTTATCTGGTGATCAGATAAAATCGAGCTCTGACCGGTTCTTCTTTCTTGTTGTGCATATATATATATTATATCCACTCAGGTGTTCCACCGCAAGGTCGCCCGTAATGACCTTCCTATTTCAGTGTATTTTGAGGAGCCGTGACATTTTGCGGATATGACGGGACATTTTGTGTAGACGCCTTCCTCATTGTTTTCTAGTTATGATCAGTCCTTATTCGGGCGTGTGGCCCAAATGGTTGTGATTTTATAATGGATGTATGATGTAACACATGAAACTTATTGTATATTGTATGAATTCTATTGACCGACATTTCATTCGATCTTTCCCTTATTATGGTTGGTATATATATATATGCTTGTGGGAGTTTCCACCTTTCTTTTCTATTATGGGTTGTCAATGATGTTTTATTTAAATTGCTAAACAAAATTTTTTGATGACCCATTTTATGAAATATTGTGTGGTTATCCTGTATTCTCTTTATGTTGTCACGATGCTGAGGATGATATTTATCCGTGATTCCTGTATTATCGGAGTATTGGGATGGCCACCCCTTATTTCTGATACCGGGTTGTCACATGAAGATGAGATATCATATAAAGTAAATATATGAATATAAAGTGAAAAGACTGATAAAGTGTATTTCCCCTTTTCAATAGATTCAATTCCAAATTTTATGAAAATGAATTATAGGTTCTAGTAAGGACTATCTATATATATTTATGCGAGCTACATATGTATATACGCATTATGTGTTGAGGGACTAATGAATACCGACGATCAACGTTCCCATGTAGTAGTGTATTGGGGGTTCTTTGTTTAGATTTCGCTTCGCGAGATGCCCCACGCACAAACGTAGGGTGGTATTGGAAATGGGGAGAAGGTTAGCCCTTAGCACTCGAGTTTATGGGGATTTTCAAAGATTGCGGGAAACGGATTAGTTAGTCTGGGTAGCTTAACTAGGCTGTTTAAAAGGTATGCGATATGTGTGCACTATTAGAAGAGGGGTGAGGGGTATCTCAAGGGAGTGCGATACCAATTTAAATTTGAGATAAATAATATTTTAAAAATATAACATTTATGCACTTGCAAAATATTTTCAAACTCGGGCTCTAAGCCGTTTCTCTATTTTCTCCTTTCTTTCTATATATTATATATATATATAGGTGTCCAGACACAGGGACGCCTGGATGATTATCCTTTCGAGTCATACGTTGCTGCAGCTACTATGGATGCATGCATGTTTATTTTTAGACACTTCTATTCTTGTGATCTAGATAGGAAGCATTGTAGAAACACTCGGGCCGAAAGCCCAATTGTATTCATTTACACTTTTACTGCCTTTTAGTGAGACAATCGATTTGGTGGTATTATGTTGAGCCGAGTTTTCAGTTATTTATTTCATTTCATATTTGTATATATAAATTGTGTGAATCTTTTATTTGAATGGTTTGGTTAAAAAGATAAGTTAAATAAAATTTTAATGCCACCCTAATAGGTTATTAGTAATTAACTTGGTTTTCGACAGTGATGCTAAGAATGAACCATATGAGACTCCTATTTTAATTTGGTATAGGATTGTTCACCCGGTATTTTACTAGGCGGGGGTCATAGATGGTATCAGAGCATCAGGTTCTAGTTTCCTTAGGAATCTGTGCAGACGTACTACGCTTTCAGCGTGGCCTTTGTGTTTATATAGAGCCTTATGATTAGGATTATTGATTCCTCTTGTGAGATTTCGTACTCCTGCCATTATTTAAAATTATAGTAAATCTTTTGCGTGCTCGTTCGAGATTCATGTACTGATTGATGAAGGGAGACCAAAAAATTTGTGATGAAGGAAGTAAGAGATGGGGCTTAGTTATAGCTGTAAGTTATAGTTGGGAATGGGGACCACAGTGTAACACCCCGTAATTCTGCTTAATTCTAAATTACGTCAGTAGAGTAATTTAATGTGATTAAATATGTTTGATTTAAATTACGTGAGTAGAGTAATTTAAATTGATATTATATTTGGGATTAAATACGCTTTAATTAAATTACGTGAGTAGAGTAATTTAATGTGATTTAATATGTTTGATTTAAATTACGTGAGTAGAGTAATTTAAATAGATATTATATTAATAAAGAAGAATATGTGTTATAGAAAATTTACTAAGGTGAGTAGAAATTTTCAATGCTGATATGTACGGTTTAGTGACTATATGGACGTACCGGATATATAACTCGACAAAATTAAGAATGAGAGTAGAAAAATATTTACGAGACTCAAATGATAATTTAGAGTCTACGCTTTATTCCGAAAGGGTCGAATTAGTCAAAATAGTGTACCCGGGGGTACTAGTTGAGTGCCGGGTCATTTTCGGGCTAAACCGGGACCATTCGGGGGCATTTTGGTCTCTTTACAATTATGGAAAAGAAGTCCTACGAATTTTTGTAACCCTATATCAGATTATAAGAGTGGTGGCTAGGGTTAGACAGTTAGAGTTACACCATAGCCATTAGAGAGAGAGAGGCAAATTCCTTAGGCAAGAAGGAAGGAGGGGTCATCTTAGGAAGATTTCACCATAAAGATTGTTGGGAAGAAGGATTGAGACACCAATATCATCAATCATCATCAACAACCACGAAATTAGACCCTACAAATCTTAAGGCAAGTGATTATTTGCAAAATAATTGAGTTATAATACCCATGTTTAAGCTTGAGGAAGAACATGATTTTTATGATATTATTGGGAATAAAGAATTGATAATAATCCATGATTGATTAGGATTTGTATGTTGGACGTTTTTGAATTACCTAGTAGGTTTATATCATAGAAAATCTGATGAGAAATTCGTATGAAAATCTGGTATTTTGATGAAAAATACAAAGAATGCAGTTTTAGGGTTCTTGAATATTATGGATATTTTTAGTGAATTTAGCCAAGATTTATAATGATTTTGTTGTTTTAAATCGTTAGTAATCATCCCAGAACATGTAGGAATGATTAGAAATTTTTGGTTGTGAATTTGATGGCTTATCATTAAAGTTAGAGATGTAAAAATGGTGAAACCCGTAGGAAGAAGATGAACTGGGTCTGTCACTGCTTGATCGATCGATCGACCCTGGAGTATCGATCGATCGAAGCAGTCGATCGATCGACCCTGTCTGAACTATAGAAAGTTGTGTAGAAATTTCTTTAAATGCCGTTACTTAATGGGAACCTTAGAATTGATATTTTTCCTATGAGGGGACTTGGAAATTACCAGTAGGTGTACCATTAGGTTCCTCCACTAATGATTGAGTAGGAATGTTGGAGAAATGGAATGACGGTAGAAAGATTGACTTAGCCGTGAGTTAAAATGGTTAATTTAATTACGGAAAGAGTGAGACTTAATTCCGGAAAGAAAATACCAGTAGGTTAAAGTTAACTTAACTACTGAATTAAGGGAGGGGTAACTAGGACCCTTAGAGTTACGCGAATACTCGAATAAATACAATAGTGAGATATGTTGTAATTAATAAGTACGGAGAATATAAGAAAAATATATTACGTACGGGTATGATTTACTAGGTCGGGTGCGTACCTACTAAATTTATATAAATAGTTTTGGGTTAAGAGAATATTAACTAAATTAATTATGTTAGGGTCGATGTGACATTCCGAACTAACACAAGACTATTATAAATTTGGGGTCGATGTTTAATGTCGAACCAAACTTTGAACTGGTGCCGCGATGAAAGAGTCCCGAACCAGAATATGTGTCTATATTGATATTTATAGATAGTTGGGGTCGATGAACCATTCCGAACCAACTTTCACTTGGAGTCGATGAATTATTCCGAGCCAAGGGTCCTTTGTGTGTAATAAAAGGATATATTAGTGGTAACTAATATTATATACATTGTTGTGGGATAAAATGTTTTATGTGCTAAATCTACAAATTGAGAATAGTAGACAATGAAATGATAAGTAAATGTCTCAGTAATAATTTATAGCATGATGTAATTATTACAAGAATAAGGTAACGAGCAGTTATTGAGTTAACTATAGTTATGAACAGTATAACTAGGTAGACCAAGTTTCCTCGATAGTTATATACTATGTAAGAGAGGTGAGGAGGTCCAAGGGAGAGTGCGAAACCTTAATGTGTGTAATCAATAACTTAATTGTGATAACCTCTTGCAAAATATTTTCAAATGTTTTGAGTACTAACTCTTGCTATGTAAATTTTTAAAAACCTTTTAGGTGCCCAGCCACAAGGACACCCAGCTTGATTTAATGTCAGAGATTTGGGAGCTGCAGCCAGTGTGGAGGTTGCAGGGATTGTTTAGACGCTTCCTCTTTTTCATTTCTAGTGCAGGATCTCAGTTTTATTATTTCTAGTTGGAACATGTCGTTCCTCCTTTACTATTACAGTTTATTCTAGTTATGGATTTGTAGTTGTCTTTGGGCCGTGGTTTGCGGCAAGACTTTATTTGCTTTCAGATTTTTATGTACTGAGCATTCATATCTAGTTTTGGTTATGTGTGGTTTGGATTATTTATTGTTTAAAGAAAGATAAATTTTGGCACCCGTTTTAATTACATTTAGGTGTTAGTAATTTTAAAAAAGGCGTTCGACAGTGATGCTAAGAATGAACCATTTAAGAAACCTGTATATATTAAAATAAGGCTTGATCACCCAAGGTTTAATTAGGTGGGGTGTCACAGATGGTATCAGAGCATCAGGTTCTAGTGTCCATAGGATCTGTACGACTTACTATGATTCAGCATTACGTTTGTTTGTATTAGAGCCCTACTATTAGGATTGTTGATAAATTTCCAACGGTTGCGTTATCGTACTTCTGCTCTTAAATTTTGTATAAACTGTGTACTTATACAATTTGAATCTTATTTTAGATGCCGCCAAGGAGACTGAGAGCAGAGAGGGCTGAAGCCAGAGAGGAGGTGAGGGAGGCTCATCAGGAGCCACAGGTACCGATACCCCCACCCCCACCTGAGCTAATCTCCACTACTCAGGTTGCAGTGATAGTGGCTCAGGCAGTTGAGACAGCAATGAGGGCAATGGCAACCCACTTTCCACAGCCCAAAGTACCTCCCCCTGTGGCACCGACAGTGCAAGTTTCGGCGGGACCATCATCTTGGCAACGAGTCAGGGAGACATTTCAGAAGGGGCACCCACCCGAGTTTTAGGGTAGTACTGATATAGTGGAAGCGTGCAACTGGAAGAAAAATATCCAGCGCCATTTGCGCATGCTAGAGTGCACCGGAGTGCAGGAATAGATGCTAGACACTTTCCGTCTGTCAGGAGCGGCCCTATAGTGGTGGGAGTCAGTTACCACCACCGAGGAGAGAGATACTTTGTCTATTTCTGAGTTTTGGGTGCGGTTTGACCGAAAGTATTTCCCTCCAGCAGTAGAGTCAGAGATGAGAAAGAAGTTCAGCGAAGTGGTTCAGGGTGATCGCTCAGTTGCTGACTACGAGGAGGAGTTTACCCGCTTGGCCAATTTTGTGCCAAACGAGGTGAGCAATGAGGAGAGGAAGAAGTCCAAATTTATGGAGGGCCTAACCTGGAGAATCAGACAGCACTTAATTGGTAATCCGGCATTGGTAACCTACATAGATGTCGTCAATGCCGCTCTACTACACTGTCAGGATCACCGTTTTCATACTAAGGGAAGTAAGAGGGGTGAGCCTAGCCAACCGGGAAAGGTGGATGGAGGTAGTGGCAGCAGTGCAACACAGCAGCAGGCAGCGGGTCAGTTGGGACAGGATTCCAGGCAGGGAAACCCTGCCAAGAAGTTTAAGCACGGGAAGTATCGCTTCGACCGACAGGGCCAGCAGGGTCCTCAACAACCAGTCCCTCAGGGTCAACAGGGCCAGGGTAATCAAAATGGGGGACAACAAGGCCAAGGGAGACAGGGCCAACGTCAGGGCCAACAGGGCCAAGGTCAAAGACAGTTCCAGGGGCAGTGCTTCACTTGTGGTCAGCAGGGTCACAAGAGCAGAAATTGTCCACAGCAAGACCGGGCACAACAGCAGGGTGCCCAACAGGGGCAGCAGGCACCGTTAGCTCCAGCAGCAGTACAGGCCCCATAGCCAGGGCAGATGCAGTACGGACGTGTGTTTAACATTCGTGACATTCCATTTCAGCCGGCACCGCCAGCACCGCCGGCAGTTGCGGGTATGTTTCCTATTCATGGGCTGGAGGGGAATGTTTTGTTTGACACTGGGGCAACGCATTCATTTATTTCCACTAGATTTTCATGGGCAGCCGGCCTATTAGCGACAGCAGACACTCATCTTATGTGTGTGGAGTCACCGATGGGTAGTGGGTCCCTCATACACTCGATTTGTAAGGGTGTGGACATTATGGTCGGGAGATTGAGTCTAGCGGCGGACCTTCTAGTGCTGGATATGGAGGGATATGACGTCATCCTAGGCATGGATTGGTTGGCACATAATAGCGCAATGGTAGATTGTTATGAGAGGACCATCGTGTTCTCTATCCCGGGGCAGGAGATGTTCCTTGTGGCTATGCCACTTCCCGAGGGAGGATCGCAAACTCACTTATATTATATTAAGGAGGAGACCTCACATGGGGTGGTCGTTTCTCTGGACTCAATCCCAGTTGTGAGGGACTTTGAGGATGTCTTTCAGGAGATACCAGGGTTACCACCTAGCAGAGAGATAGAGTTCGTAATTGATCTCACACCGGGGACGAGACCGATTGCCAGAGAACCATATCGCATGGCTCCGTCAGAGATGCGGGAACTGAGAGAGCAAATCCAGCAACTGTTAGGACAGGGTTTTATTCGACGGAGTACATCGCCATGGGGTGCGCCAGTACTGTTTGTGAAGAAAAGGGATGGTTCACTTCGTCTGTGCGTAGATTACAGAGAGTTGAACAAAGTAACGATACGTAATAAGAATCCATTATCGAGGATTGACGACTTGTTTGATCAATTGAGAGGGGCTGCATACTTCTCAAAGATCGATTTGAGATCGGGTCACCACCAATTGCGCATTCGTGAAGAGGATGTACCTAAGACTGCTTTCCTGTCGCGGTACGGGTCATATGAGTTCAGAGTGATGCCTTTTAGGCTAACTAATGCACCGGCGGTATTCATGGATCTCATGAACAGGGTATTCAGGGAGTTTTTGGATCAGTTTGTGATTGTATTCATAGACGACATTCTGATTTACTCCCTTACGGAGGAGGAGCACGCAGAACACTTACGATTGGTCCTACAGATATTGCGGAACCATCAGTTATACGTCAAATTTGAGAAGTGTGTATTTTGGCTTCGGGAGGTGCAGTTCCTAGGCCACGTCGTATCTAGCAGGGGCATTGTTGTTGACCCGAGTAAGGTATCGGCGGTGAGGGAGTGGGGACAGCCCACGACGCCGACAGAAATCCGCAGTTTCTTGGGTTTGGCTGGTTATTATCGTCGCTTCATCAAGGGATTATCAAAAATTGTTGGACTGTTGACGAATCTAACTCGGAAGGGAATTCCCTTTGTATGGAGTGATAGTTGCCAGTTAGCATTTGACGAATTGAAAGACAAGTTGACATCAGCCCCCGTTCTTACCTTGCCTAAGAGCGGAGTGGAATACCGAGTCTATACTGATGCGTCCTTACAAGGACTTGGGGGTGTGTTACAACATGAGGAGAAGGCTATAGCTTATGCGTCACGAAAGCTTAAACCACATGAGAAGAACTACCCCACCCACGACCTCGAGTTGGCAGCGGTTATTTTTGCTTTGAGGATTTGGAGACACTATCTTCTGGGCGAGCAGTTTACGCTATTCACGGATCATAAGTCATTGCAATATCTGTTCACTCAGAAGGACCTGAACATGAGGCAGAGAAGGTGGCTTGAATTCGTGAAGGACTACCAATTTGATATACAGTACCATCCTGGTAAGGCTAACGTGGTGGTAGACGCGTTAAGCAGAAGACCTATCGGAGAGTTAGTAGAAGTCTGGAAGGCAAAGTGGAGTGAGCTCCGACACGAGGATGATATGGCAAGAGCATGTATGGCAGTTATAGCTATCACTTCCGAGAACGTTATGCGGATAGTGAGGGCACAAGCAGAAGACCCATTTTGTTAGGATAAAGTATGGCAGTTACTGGCCAAGGGGGAAGAGTTCTACTCCATCAGTTCAGAGGGTGCACTACGCTTCAACGGTAGACTGATAGTACCCGAAGACGATGATTTGAGGCATGTCGTTATGATAGAGTCGCACGGGTAAAAATTCTCAGTACATCCAGGTGGGGACAAGATGTACCAGGATATGCAATGAGTATATTGGTGGTCAGGTATGAAACGAGATATTGCAGAATTTGTCTCAAAGTGTGTTACATGCCAACTCATAAAAGTTGACCATCAGAGGCCTTCAGGAATGCTACAACCACTAGAGATTCCCGTGTGGAAATGGGAGAGTATCTCAATGGATTTTATTACCGGGTTACCAACCTCGCAGAAGGGCCACGATTCCATATGGGTGATAGTGGATCATTTGACTAAGGTCGCACATTTCTTACCGGTTCGTACGGATTACGATACGATGCGATACGCGCAGCTTTTTATTTCGGAGATTGTTAAGCTGCACGGAGTTCCTATTAATATCGTGTCGGACCGAGATAAGATATTTGTGTCGCACTTTTGGCAGAGTTTTCAGGAGGCCATGGGCACCGACTTACGGTTGAGTACGGCATATCACCCATAGACGGACGGCCAGACGAAAAGAGTAAACCAGATGCTAGAGGACATGCTGAGAATGTGTATTCTAGATTTTGGGGGAAATTGGGAGACATATCTTCCTTTGGTGGAGTTTGCGTATAATAACTCTTACCAATTCACTATTGGCATGGATCCATTCGAGGCGCTTTACGGGATGCCTTGTCGTTCACCCGCTTGTTGGTTAGAGGTGGGGGATAACAGACTTTAAGGGCCAGAGATGATACAGGAGACTTCCTCCAAAATAGAGTTGATTCGAGGACGTATTCGAATAGCCCAGGATAGGCAGAAGAGTTATGCTGACGCCGGCAGAAGGCATGTGGAATTAGATGTGGGAGACCAGGTGTTAATTCGAGTATCTCCTATAAAAGGGGTTACGAGGTTTGGCAAAAAGGGGAAGTTAGCACCGAGATATGTGGGTCCGTTTCCTATCATTGAGAGAGTGGGACCGGTAGCTTACAGATTGGGACTCCCTGAGCATCTTCAAAGAATACACGATGTGTTCCATGTAGCATCGCTGAAGAAATACAAGAGGAGCGAGAGAGCGTTCTGGCACATTCCACTGGAGGAGATCGATTTACAGCCAGATATCTCGTATGAAGAAAGACCCGTGGCGATCCTGGATTATATTGAGCGCAAACTAAGATCCAGGGTGGTGCCCTTAGTACGAGTACAGTGGGGACACCACAATATGGATGAGTCCACTTGGGAACGGGAAGAGGATATGCGAGAACAATATCCAGAATTATTCATAGCATGTATTTTTCCTAATTTCGAGGACGAAATTCTTTTTGTAAGGGGGGAAGTATGTAACACCCCGTAATTCTGCTTAATTCTAAATTACGTGAGTAGAGTAATTTAATGTGATTAAATATGTTTGATTTAAATTACGTGAGTAGAGTAATTTAAATAGATATTATATTTGGGATTAAATACTCTTTAATTAAATTACGTGAGTAGAGTAATTTAATGTGATTTAATATGTTTGATTTAAATTACGTGAGTAGAGTAATTTAAATAGATATTATATTAATAAAGAAGAATATGTGTTATAGAAAATTTACTAAGGTGAGTAGAAATTTTCAATGCTAATATGTACGGTTTAGTGACTATATGGACGTACCGGATATATAACTCGACAAAATTAAGAATGAGAGTAGAAAAATATTTACGAGACTCAAATGATAATTTAGAGTCTACGGTTGATTCCTAAAGGGTCGAATTAGTCAAAATAGTGTACCCGGGGGTACTAGTTGAGTGCCGGGTCATTTTCGGGCTAAACCGGGACCATTCGGGGGCATTTTGGTCTCTTTACAATTATGGGAAAGAAGACCTACGAATTTTTGTAACCCTATATCTGATTATAAGAGTGGTGGCTAGGGTTAGACAGTTAGAGTTACACCATAGCCATTAGAGAGAGAGAGAGAGGCAAATTCCTTAGGCAAGAAGGAAGGAGGGGTCATCTTAGAAGATTTCACCACAAAGATTGTTGGGAAGAAGGATTGAGACACCAATATCATCAATCATCATCAACAACCACGAAATCAGACCCTACAAATCTTAAGGCAAGTGGTTATTTGCAAAATAATTGAGTTATAATACCCATGTTTAAGCTTGAGGAAGAACATGATTTTTATGATATTATTGGGAATAAAGAGTTGATAATAATCCATGATTGATTAGGATTTAGGACGTTTTTGAATTACCAAGTAGGTTTATATCATAGAAAATCTGATGAGAAATTCGTATGAAAATCTGGTATTTTGATGAAAAATACAAAGAATGCAGTTTTAGGGTTCTTGAATATTATGGATATTTTTAGTGAATTTAGCCAAGATTTATAATGATTTTGTTGTTTTAAATCGTTAGTAATCATCCCAGAACATGTAGGAATGATTAGAAATTGTTGGTTGTGAATTTGATGGCTTATCATGAAAGTTAGAGATGTAAAAATGGTGAAACCCGTAGGAAGAAGATGAACTGGGTCTGTCACTGCTTGATCGATCGATCGACCCTGGAGTATCGATCGATCGAAGCAGTCGATCGATCGACCCTGTCTGAACTATAGAAAGTTGTGTAGAAATTTCTTTAAATGCCGTTACTTAATGGGAACCTTAGAATTGATATTTTTCCTATGAGGGGACTTGGAAATTACCAGTAGGTGTACCATTAGGTTCCTCCACTAATGATTGAGTAGGAATGTTGGAGAAATGGAATGACGGTAGAACGATTGACTTAGCCGTGGGTTAAAATGGTTAATTTAATTACGGAAAGAGTGAGACTTAATTCCGGAAAGAAAATACCAGTAGGTTAAAGTTAACTTTACTACTGAATTAAGGGAGGGGTAACTAGGACCCTTAGAGTTACGCGAATACTCGAATAAATACAATAGTGAGATATGTTATAATTAATAAGTACGGAGAATATAAGAAAAATATATTACGTATGGGTATGATTTACTAGGTCGGGTGCGTACCTACTAAATTTATATAAATAGTTTTGGGTTAAGAGAATATTACCTAAATTAATTATGTTAGGGTCGATGTGACATTCCGAACTAACATAAGACTATTATAAATTTGGGGTCGATGTTTAATGCCGAACCAAACTTTGAACTGGTGCCGCGATGAAAGAGTCCCGAACCAGAATATGTGTCTATATTTATATTTATAGATAGTTGGGGTCGATGAACCATTCCGAACCAACTTTCACTTGGAGTCGATGAATTATTCCGAGCCAAGGGTCCTTTGTGTGTAATAAAAGGATATATTAGTGGTAACTAATATTATATACATTGTTGTGGGATAAAATGTTTTATGTGCTAAATCTACAAATTGAGAATAGTAGACAATGAAAAGATAAGTAAATGTCTCAGTAATAATTTATAGCATGATGTAATTATTACAAGAATAAGGTAACGAGCAGTTATTGAGTTAACTACAGTTATGAACAATATAACTAGGTAGACCAAGTTTCCTCAATAGTTATATACTATGTAAGAGAGGTGAGGAGGTCCAAGGGAGAGTGCGAAACCTTAGTGTGTGTAATCGATAACTTAATTGTGATAACCGCTTGCAAAATATTTTCAAATGTTTTGAGTACTAACTCTTGCTATGTAAATTTTTAAAAACCTTTTAGGTGCCCAGCCACAAGGACACCCAGCTTGATTTCATGTCAGAGGTTTGGGAGCTGCAGCCAGTGTGGAGGTTGCAGGGATTGTTTAGACGCTTCCTCTTTTTCATTTCTAGTGCAGGATCTCAGTTTTATTATTTCTAGTTGGAACATGTCGTTCCACCTTTACTATTACAGTTTATTCTAGTTATGGATTTGTAGTTGTCTTTGGGCCGTGGTTTGTGGCAAGACTTTATTTGCTTTCAGATTTTTATGTACTGAGCATTCATATCTAGTTTTGGTTATGTGTGGTTTGGATTATTTATTGTTTTAAGAAAGATAAAATTTGGCACCCGTTTTAATTACATTTAGGTGTTAGTAATTTTAAAAAAGGCGTTCGACAGTGATGCTAAGAATGAACCATTTAAGAAACCTGTTTATATTAAAATAAGGCTTGATCACCCAAGGTTTAATTAGGCGGGGTGTCACACACAGTAGAGGTCACTCCCCTTGTGGCATTGTAAAGAATTGCTGCAACGATTACTAAAGTATAATAGTTGTATTTATCCAAGTACCGCTATTATAGATAGTGGTGCGAAACGTGAATTACCCAGTGAAGTAAATTGGGAAATGGTTCGAAAGGTCATTGATATGGACTATACGTTGAAGTTAAGTTGTACGAAGTAAGTGTAGCGTTACTCGATGGTAGTAGAAGGCTCGAAAGCTTTAGGTTTAGAGCAAGGTATGGAAACACCTAGATGTGATAATTTGAGGAAAAGTTTTTTCACTCGTGGGAGAAATATTGAAATGGTGGTAACGGTAGTCACCATGTTTAAGAGAGCAGGATATTTTTCTCATAAAGGGATCTTACGGATGGTTTTAACTGCGAGTTCCCATGATTTAGAAAGAATGAAAAGATTGTAGTTTCTGGGATATTCACATAAGGATCGGTTGGAGGCTAACAGTGAATAAAGAGTTACATGGATAATTGAACTTTGTGCTGAATTTAGATATTTACAACGAAGAGAGAATCATTCGAAGGAATGATAGGCTCACTAGTAAGTGTTGCTTACACTTATGGATAATTTGTGTTCATGGATTCCCATTGGTTGACATCCACCAGGGGAGTTCATTGAAACAGGGTTATTGAGGTCTGTAGTGGAGTTTCCTTTTAACGAAAAAGTTAAGGGGACTATGAAGGAGATTGTCAAGATCGAGGAGATAGAGTCTGAGATACGAATAACCTTACCATGGTCGGGGTGGATAGAGATGGGTATATGTTTCAATGTGGAGTGTAGAACCACACGTGTAGTCCTTGTCTTGTATGAATTAAAGGATAAGAGTAGCGTGCCAAGATGGGGCATTGATTAAAGTAGTTTTTGGCTAATTTAGGGAAAGTGTACCATGTCAGGGAACCTTTTGGAGTAGCCAGGGTAATTGGAAAGAATGTTGTTATGATTTTCACCTCGGCTGAAGGAGGTATATTCTGTGTGACAAGATTAAGTCACAGTATTTTATTAGCCTTAGATTCGTGTATGATTCGAGTTTACTAATAATATCGGTAACATTATATTATGTATGTCTATATGTTTTTCTGCGATAGCAGGGTTCTATTTTGAATTTATATATGGTTTGTACTACTCATTTTGTATGTGTTAGACGAGTATAGTACTATTATAAGAGTATTGTTATGGTATTATAGGAGCGATAGCCGTCTAATGATTGTAAGGCTATCGTATCCGCGATTCTAGGGTGGAACGGGTTGTTGTTGCGATATTTCACCTGGATACAGTTTGAGATCGCCTTTATTATACGTTTATATGGAACTTCAGTGAGTGGATGTTTCATTATAATTATTTGAGTGCGTGGTGACCTTATATATATGATTTAAGGTATGCAGGATTTATTGTTAACCTATGATTTTAAGCTTGTCATTGTTTTCGCAAAGGACGTAGTGTTAGTACAAGCGCCTTGTGGTATAGCTCCTAAGAAGAAGTAGGAGTTCAAACCACATTTTGTTGACAGGTGGGATGGGATTATCCCAGTGGAATATTTGAAGCTAAAGAACCTCCACGATCGATAAAGTTAAGAATTAATGTATAGGAGGGGTTCCTTGTTTGGAATTTTCTTGCAAGACACTCCACACATGAACCTTAACGACGTTGGGAGTGGAGAGATGTTACGAGATGAAAAGATGTTGGTTTTGCTGATAGGTGTTACATAGTGTGGAGAAAACACTATAAACTGAAAGCCGTGTGACCATTGCATGCTTATGGAGATAGAATTTCTAAGGAAAGGCACTGAAATGGTTTTCTCACCGCAAGTATATGGGTGAGGTAAGGTTAAGGAAATTGATTTAAGTCTTATAGCCTTTCCTTGAGTGGAAGGAAAATTCTGAGGTAATACGTTCTGGGCACGATGTTCGTAATACTTTCGCAAAGAGTAAGTGCCCCGATTAGTTAGTCTTTCCATTTTTCTAAGATGGAAGGACATAGTGGTAGAAGAGCATTAGTAGGTTAGTGAGGTAGGATTTTAGAACGTCCCGATGGTGTGCCTTAAGCCGTTATATCTCGATGACTGATAATGTGAGGAATTAGTGTAACAGGAGGGTTCCTTGTTTAGATTTCGCTTTGCGAGAAGTCCCACTCATGAAACTGAGCGAATGTTGGAAATTGAGATAGGTATTTGGCTCTAGGGATATAGTTAGTATAATACTATTTTTACATGTATAGGAAACACGTAGATCTTAGGGTTACAAGGAAGTAAAGACAGTAGGACTAGTGGCGTCGATATAAGGAGATAGTTGTGAGTTAACCTTAAGGAGGATTGAATTTTTAGGTATAGGAAGAATTGGATCTTGAGAAGATCATTGAGAATACCTAGGTGTTAGCACCAGGCCAAGAAAGTAAGGCCCCTGTTTAGAGAGAGTGTTATGTATAGGACATTTATAATAGTTGTCCAGAGAGGCACATATTAAAACGTATATGGGCACCTTGGTAAGTTGATTTTATATACCATTAGAAATAGAAGGGGCGTAGTATACCTATTTTACCCATGATTGGATTATTGTGTACCTTCTACGACATTTCATCCAACACTCGAGGTCTATTTATAACTGTCTCACAGCATAACCTTCAGTTTTATAACAAAAACTGAAGATTATGCTGTGAGACAGTTAGAAATAGACCTCAAGTGTTGGATGCAATGTCGTGGGAGGTACACAATAATCCAATCATGGGTACAATAGGTATAGTTTCCTTTTGACAGAAATTCAATGTCGCGAGGTAGACAAGCGAACGCTTAAAGTAGTGATTTTTCTTATGGGATCATGACGGTTAAGCTGTGATTATAGGCTCATTTTCTTTATATGCGCTTATAGAAGCACTAGGTGCGACGTGACGTTATTAGAGCCAACCTTATGACCGAGGCAGTGTTGCAGCATATAGAGATTTAGTTAAGCCTGTTGTTAAGCTAGTGCGTTAGAGCATACGCCTCGAGGTAGGTGGGTACCATTAATAGGTACATGGTAGGGGACCATTGGGTAGTACCATTCGCCTTCGGTGTACTAGGACGTAGTGCATTTAGCGATCCTAGGTTAGTGGTGAAGGTTATATCCAAATTTCGGGGACGAAATTCCCTTGTAAGGATGAGAATGTAATACCCCATACTTTTATGGATATTTAAGTTACGTAAATGGGTGTAATTTGGAAATTTAAGGAATTTCTGAGAATAATAAGTTTTGGAATTTATGAGTCGGAAAAATTTATATGTCATGTCGGAGTTGGGTAAAGCGATAAAGGATAATATTTTAATTAGATAACCCATATCGAGATGTGTTAGGTTTAATTAGTTAATTGTAGTTAAGTGACTCAGATGGAGATTTAGAGTGAGCAGTTGGGTTCGGAATGGCCGAAATAGTCAGAATAGAGTATCCGGGGGTAGCGTTTAGGTTTCGAGGATTTTTGGACTAATAGGGACTCGCAATTGAGTAAACGAGTCATTTTTGGGTTTATAAGGGATAAAAACTTATTTCTATCTATATAAAGTACGGGACGGTGGGATAAAGGAAAGAAAAGAGAGAAGAAGAAGAAGAAGAAGAAGAGAAGAAAGGAAGAAAGAAAAGGAGATTCCGGCCAAACTCCGCGGGATTCGACTCGAGGTTGTCGGATGTTATCCACGAGGAAAGTGTTTACTTGCTTTATTCCTTTAAGCATAAAATCTCATATTGTAGTTGGTGTATAAAACTATAAAGATTTTTGGGTTGGGTGTTTTGTTAATCAAAACGGGTTTTTTGGAAGATTAACAAGTAAACCTCAGATAATATTCGATTTAAAAAATTTAGGAATTAATTGAAATTGGTTGTTGGATATGGGTTATAGGATTATTACAACCCTTTTTATGTTTGTATATAAGGTTGTTTGGGGTTGGATGATTACAGGAGAGAAGATAAAAAGCTTGGAGGTGTATTAATTGAGGTTTGGGATTTTTGTAGAAGAAGGTGAATAGTGAAAACGTCACTTCTTAATCGATTCGGCTCGGAAGAGAATAGATTCAGCTCTTGGTCAAAAAACAAAATTTGTAGATCTTTTCGATACGGCCACAGGGACGCTGACCGCGTATTTTTCTGATTTTCTTGAAATTTATAATGATTTTTCTACGAAAGACTGTCCGAGATCGAAATTCTTAGTCTGAAATTAAGGCTAGAATTATTTGGAGATAAATATTAGGGGTTCCCAAATAGCGTGTCAGTACCTCCAAAGGAATTGAGGAGATATAAAAACTTTGGGTTCGTAGAAATAAATCCGAGTTATAATTTAAATGGAGATTGTGACGATTTTTGGGTTTTGGAGAGTTAAGCAAAATGGCCAAACTGTCAACTTCGGACAGGCCGAATCGATTCGGATTTGAACCGCATCGATTCACATAAGAAGACCTATCAAACAATCTCAGGCTAAATCATTTCAGATTTAGACCGAATCAATTCGTTGGTCCGAATCGATTCATATGTGGGGCGAATCAATTCGCCTTAAAACTATTGGAAATTTTCTTCGTTTAATTTTAGGGGAAGTTAATTATAAATCTGGAGGTTATATTGTGGGGGATTCTAGTTATGATATTAGGATTCCAAGATGACGGTATTGAGGGAGATTAAACCTTGGAATGAATGAGTTAACCTTGGATTATTTTAGTGTACAATCTGGGGTATGGACTTAGTGAATGTTCCGATCGAACCACGTCCGAGAGAGGTCTTTGGCAAGTGTGTATAGAGAATACTGATGGGTTTTTTATTTTAAGTGTGTGAACTCTTAGATATTATTACGAATGGGAACATTCGGGGTTATTGGCTATCGCTATATGAGATTGGATAATATATCCATATATATAATTAATAAGTGATGTAGATTATATATACGATGTGATTACAATATATATAATACGATACAAATACATATATATATGTGTGTAATTTGTATATTTGTACTTTGTAGGCTGGTTGCAAGGGGTTTACTTTGGCATTAGGTTGGAACGACCATATTATATATTTTCTCTAGTGCGATCCGGGGAGGTTGCACGATGTGGGTTAATCCCCTGGCTTGAGGAGCAGGGAAAGTATATCCCCAGGTCATCTCGTCCCGCGTTCGAGTGTGATGTGTCTACTCCACTTGCATAGGGATCATGATCGCCTCCACCATTGTGTATTTATACCATGACCATGAGTGAGACTTTCTTGGTACCGTGGTTGAGTGAGTAAACTCGGATTCAGATAGGCACTATGAAACCGCATCCTCGAGTTATAGCTTGGTGGGATGGTTACTATACTTATGATTGTTATAAGTATAATTATCTTGTTTCATATAACATATTGCTTGTATATGAAGATGATATATCATATAAAGTAAATATATGTATATAAAGTGAAAAGACTGATAAAGTGTATTTCCGATTTTCGGTAGATTCATATCCGAATTTATATGAAAATGAATTATAGGTTTCAGTGAGAACTATCTATATATATATTTATATGATCTACATATGTATATACGCATTATGTGCTGAGGGGCGAATGAATTCCGACGATCAACGGTGCCAGGTAGTAGTGTATCGGGGGGGTCCTTGTTTGGATTTTGCTTCGCGAGATGCCCCATGCACGAACGTAGCGCATCGTTGGAAATGGAGAGAAGTTTATCCCTTAGTACTCGGGTTTATGGGGATTTTCAGAGATTGAGGGAAACATATTAGTTAGGCTGGGTAGCTTAACTAGGTTGTTTAAAAGTTATACGATAGGTGTGCACTATTAGAAGAGGGGTGAGGGGTATCTCATGGGAGTGCGATACCAATTTAAATTTGAGATAAATCATATTTTAAGAATACAACATTTATACACTTGCAAAATATTTTCAAAATCAGGCTCTGACTTGTTTCTCTATTTTCTCCTCTCTTGTTATATATATATATATATATATATATAGGTGTCCAGACATAGGGACGCTTGGATGGTCATCCTTTCGACTCAGACGTTGCTGCAGAAGCTATGGATGCATTTAGGTTTATTTTTAGATACTTCTATTCTTATGATCTAGATATGAAGCATTGTAGTAACACTCGGGCCGAAAGACCAATTGTATTCATTTATACTTTTACTGCCTTATTCAATTTTGTGGTATTATGTTGGCCCGAGTGTTTGGTTATTTATTTCATTTCGGTTTTGTATATATAAACTACGTGAATGTTTTATTTGAGTGGTTTGGTTAAAAATATTTGTTAAATATAATTTTGACGCCAGCCTAATAAGTTATTAGTAATTAACTTGGTTTTCGATAGTGATGCTAAGAATGAACCATACGAGACTCTTATTTTAATTTGGTATAGGATTGATCACCCAGTATTTTATTAGGCAGGGTGTCACAATAAATTGTTGAAAGAAGTACATAATAATTTGTATCTTAATGTTTGATGGACTTTAGGTGGGACAGGGAGAGTTGGCCAGGTTCTCTGATGTTGGGGCCAATGTGTAGTAGCAGGGAACTATTTGACCGAAGTTTGGTCCTTGGTTTTGGGTATATGTTTTTTGGTTTGTAATATTAAATTATATTTGTAATATTAATTTATTTTATATGGTGATTTGTATTTTCAGATTTATAGTGTCCAATAAAGTCCCTGAAGCTTTCCAAGTCTTTTGTAATGGTGATATCTTTTCATATTTAGACTAGAAAACTCACAAGTTCGACATTTATGAGATTTCTACCTGCATAATTGTTGAAGGAGAATTGTTGAATCCGTGGATTTTTACTGTAATGAAGGAACAGAGGCACCGTGACATCAGTTATGGGGAGCGATTGGATATTTTGAAGGATTATGTTCATTTTGGCCTTCGACGTTGGGGTTCTGATGCGAAAGGAGTGGAATGGATTAGCTATGAACCTGTCGGTCTCTATCCAATCATTGGTCTTGGCCATATGAGTTCATTACACTGCGGTTCTTAACTCAACAATTTACCTAGTTGACTCGATTTGGAGGAAATTATTAATAGTCGTTTACTATGTACTCTTATGTGAGGTTTGTATCTGATTATTGTTAAATCAATGATGTGGTTGAAATGAGGTCTAGTATGGACTATTAGTACTGTTAACATTGTTATAGTTGAGTATTTTTATTTTTTAAACAGTATGGATAGTCTTATAAATAAAGGTAATTCTACCCAAAATTTTAAAATTGTTTACAATTTGGGTTGTAAAATAATCTTCATCTTAAATATTGCACACTAGTATTGATTACCATTTTTTTGGACTTTTAACGTAAACGAGTATTGTTGTCATGGATTTGGGTTGTTATGGATTATAGTGCCAACCAAATATGTTATGGTGGTTGTTTTAGACTATAACTATTTTTATTAGTTTAAGTACGTGGTCTTATGTAGCCCATATGGCTTCGTGACTATAGTTAAATAAATGTTGTTTATAAGAGGTTCGGGACAAACTATTAGTGTTGTTAGAACATTTTTTTTCTTTAATGGGGTAGATAGTCCGACAAATAAAGGAAATTTTGTCTAAATTATTTACCGTAATATTTGGGGAGGAATGTTTTGCCATTTTCAATTATGTACTTTCAAATTTTTTTGCCGTTTTACAATTACGTACTTTGGATAACTTAAATTATATACGACTTAATACTTTGTTTTGTTGGGGAAAAAATTGTTTCCGTTTCGCAATTATGTACATTGAAAATTTTTGTCATGCCTTTAGGTATGGGCATACCCTAGTGTGTGTGTATATATAAATCCAAAGCAACATAAAAAAGTTTTAATATTCATAGGAGTAGAATATACATGGATCAATTAAAGATCAACTAGATGCAACAATCCTAAAATGTACCTTTTGAAATCCATACAAAGTATTGTCAAAAAAAATATTTTAAAATTATTCAAGATATGGAGAAAGAACAAATCAATAAGATAAACAATTTAAATATGAGTTATCAAAGGTGACACACAGTAAAATAAAAAATCATATACAAATCAAAACAATATGGACTAGCATAAGATCTATGAAATCAAGTGCTACCAAAGGATGTCACTAAAATAATCCAACTCAAGCATTCAGAGGTGAACGGGACCAATTTCACAATCTTCGTAAGTTACTTTAGTTCTATTAAAAGTTTCTTTTTCGATCCACCCCCCAAGGAGCTTTGGGATTAGGTACAACTCGAGTCACATTTTTTTTCACCTTAATTCTCTTACTATGGTCTTTTTCCTTAAATACACTTCTACTCTTAAAAAAAAAATCTTTCAAAGAGTTTAGATGGAAATTTTTTGGAATCAAAATCTTTTTGAGAACTTTTTTTCCTCATAAAATTCTTACCATTTATAACATGATTCAAATGTAGGTATTGTTTAAGTAAAAAAAAACATCAAATGACCCAATTTGTAACAATGATCACATTTAAAAGTTTTAGGTATTGTCATTTGGGTTTTGGTCTTATGAACAACCATTTTAAAATGTTAAACAATTTATCTTGTAATAAAAACCTCTAACGCGACTCTTTCATGACAGTGAGAAAAACCCTTTTATGACAATAAGAAAATAAAAAGTCCTTTTTAAGTTTCTCATGATTAAGCTCATGAGTTTATGGACCAAACTTAAGGTGCACAAGTTTAATTTTATTTTCAAAATTATTTTCAGCATTTTCCATTTTATCTTTAATATTCAAAGGAAAGTTTTAATTTTTTGTTGTCCCATTTTCTGAAGAATCTTTGAAAAAATTCTATATAAATATGATACATCAAACTTGTTAAAACCTAACTACTCTTAATCATTTCCTTTTTGGGTTGGTATCAATAAAAATATATTTCCAAGTTTTTGCGAAACCGCCTTAAAGTCAACTTTCACATTTTTGGTTCTGATCAAATTAATTTTAATACTTTCAACTTTCTTTTACAAAACAATTTAAACTCTTCACACAAATTTATATCCATTTCCAATGTTTCAAGAGATATAGAAAAATATTTTATTTCTTCTTTACAACTTGTAGAATTTTCGTTATCTTCTTTTGAAGTAATGTTCTTTTATTTTAACTCATCCAAAACTTCTAAAACATCCGAAAAAAGAAACATCAATATAGTTAAGTTTTTCAAAGAGGATAGGTTACTTCTCTTTGAAAAATGTAAAAAAAATCATTTTCATCTCTTATAAGTGCTATCTCATTTAAAAACTCTAAGTTCTCTTCTTCAAAAGTTTTGATCTTTTCCGAAGAGCTTCATTTTTTTTAAAACTTTCGTGAAACTACAATCAATAATATGAGTCTATTATCTTAGCAACTTAGCATTCTTATGCATGTGAGAATTTTTCGCTTGAAGTTTATCAACTAATAATGCCTTGTAAATCATTGTTATCCTTCTCATATGCTTTTAGTTTCGAGGAAATTAAATAATTTTCTCCAAAAACATTCAAAGACTATTCATAAAATTTCTCAGGTTTAGATTCAAGAGTTAGGAAACGGATATCATAGTAATCATACTCACTAGATTCATATTCAATTTTGGGTGAAGAAGGACATATAAATCAAATTGAGAATGAAGTTTGGTATAAGAATAATTAAAAGTACTACAAGGCAAAACCTTAAAAATTGCATTCCTACAATCCATTTCTACACACAAGACCTACCTCTAGGTATTTAAATTATCAAAAAGTGAGATCTAACGGTGATATTAGTGAGTAGCTAAATTAAAAATTATTACTAGGTGGAGATAATGTTTATCTTTAATCCAAATTTGGAAAAAAGTTAATCCTGGCATCTGAGGGAAAAAAAATTGATTTATATATTAATTCAACCTAACAGTATATGTTAATCAAACATATAAAGGGAAACAAAATGTGGAATTGAAAATCTTTCCCTTTAGATGAATATTTATACGAGGGAACAACTCTTTTGGGAAACATTTCAGTCCAAACATAACCCTTCCACTATTTAGATAAAGATTTTAGAAAAGGAATAAATGTCTTACAAACTTGAATGTCTCTTAGACTCAATAATGCATAACATATACAAGACATGATTTCCACCTTCAATTTGGAAGAGAAAGAACAAATAGTTCTCCGACCACTCGCCACATATCACAAGTGTCAACTTCCCTAGATAATGTCATGTTTGTAGAAAACATCAAATATTCTTTATAGTTGGAGAGAGCTATGTTTTTCCAATGCAACAAATGAGACACAATGAATGTATTTAAACTTTGTAGAATGTGAGATTACTCCAGGTTGATGGAAGTTTTAAAAGAGTTCGCCTAATGAAAAATAAACTCACAAAGTGTTTTCCAGATATAAAAAAATATTTGAAGTCTCTCAATAAGAAATTTTGCAACATCTTGTTCAAGTCTTAATAAAAACTGACCAAACTTTTAATGACTTTACAATAGTAATAAAAAATATTGATGTCTAAAAAACACAAAGAAAGTTTTTGCCCTTGAGAAAATCTGAATTATTTTTCTCCAGATAATAATGATAACTTGAAATCAACCTCCTTATTTTGTTTGGATAAGAAGATGAACTAAATAGTACCTTCAAACTTGTGTCCACAAGCTCTCAAGGCTTATAAGTCATTCTTATTCGTAAACAAAATATGATGATTCACCAACATAGCAAAAGATATGGCTGCAAATGAGCATCTACACATCTTTCAAAATAATATTTAGGAAATATTCCCTTTTTGTGCCAGATTTGGTACTTTTGTTGCAACTTCCTTGCAGCAAACAAATTCATCAATAAAGAGAATTTACAATGAATCTAGTTCATGGAAAATACTAGTAAATTTGGATATAGGAAATGTAATAATTAAAATATTATTCATCCCAGTGAAAGGAAACCTTCGATGTGGAGATTGATGTCACACGCATGTCTAGGAAATCGATGAGTATTTTTCATACATGCTTGGAAAAAATATTTGGCCAAAAATATAAATATATTTGTTGACATCCCAAAATACTCATAATAAAAATACAAACATAAAGATGCAATTTTCAAGAAAATAGTTATTCTATATGAAAAGGATATTGCATATTATAATTTAAAATTCATTTAAAACACACACACAAGTTTAACACAATTTACAATTCAATAAAATCTAAGTATTATTTATGTTAAATAAGGGTTAACTATATCTTATAAATCATATACCTTCATTTGAAAGAAGTATTGTCAATGTTCATGGCATGAGGTAGCTTTTAGATGAAAATGAATAAGTCTAGTTGACACACCCCAACTCGGTTACTTATAATTAAGTTTGAAAGTCAATGCGAGTCAAACAATAATTAATTTAACCAAACCATAAACACGTGTTTTAATTTCAAAGTCATCAACGTAAATTCATACAACTAAAAACTTTTTTCAACATTAAATAGTTATGCATTTACCAACTTCTTGAAGGGTAAGTTAACTTAATTACATCATTTACATTTACACAAAATCATTGTTTCACCCATTCCTGGCTAACCCAACCCAACCTCCTAGATTTGGCAATGACATCGCGTTACTTGAAAAAAACATGAGCATAGGAACAGTTAGCAAAATAGCCCAGTGAATGCATAACTATTATACTACTGCATAACTTAAATGCAATAAATCATGTCCATATAATTTTGTATTAAATTATTCGGCTCAATGATAATGAATGACCTAACTTTCTGAATCATGATTCACGTATCATGTCTGTAATAGACAATTCTCCACCATTCCTAGTTGAGGAGTAACCCCTTGTCAATAATAGATAAATTTTCCCCATTCCGGGTCGATTTGTAACCTCCTATTTCGGTAAAGTAAAATGGACAATTTCATATTCATTATATTCTAATCATATCAATAACACGATACAAATATCTCTTTGAAGTGAGTACACTCACTTTGGGTTGTCAACTACGTATTCACGTTTCATTCGAGAGGAGATGAACTGGGTTGATTAGACCTTACACATGTCAATCAAACTAAATCAATAATTAATCTTAATCATAAGTAGTATCCTAAAATAATTATGTAACTTTCCATGACTATATAACAACAATATAATTCCACTTAAGTCACATTCCATAAAACATGAGCAAAGACAAAACAAGGGTATACATGTTGATAAAGTTATTAACATTCAATCGTAGGAAATACCTCACAAGGAATTTATAACCAAAGCCATGTAAACATGAAACTATACTTCTCAATGTATATACACATGAAACATGTACTCTAAATACCCTTTGGAAGGAGGAGATAAAAACATTCTTTCATGGGGTATCTGATATGTCCTCAAATTATGGTCTTACATACTTAACCATCCTATATTCATAAATTCTACAACTATAGGTGTCCAATCTTATCAATATTAAATCATATTTGAATATGATTTCCATTAAAAGTGACGATGTAATTTTTCAAGGTTTCTATAGCAAGTTATGACCATTTTTTACAACATAAGAAATCTGCCCTACAAGCTCCTCTATTGTTCCTTCAATTTCCAAGAATTTTCATAATTATTGTATGTCATAACTTTCCATTATTTTCACCCATTTTTAATACACATATTGAATAGTACATAATTAAATTTTAGTAATCTTTTGACTTCATTTGCTATGTCAAAATCTTGACCAAACTCAAAGCATATCGATATGGAATATACAAATAGCAACTCTGTACCAACTTGCAACCATCACTAAGGCCTAACCAAAAGGAATTAAGTTATAATTTTCGTATATGAAATGAATAAATGTATCTATTTTCATATCCAATTAGAGTTTCTCAATTCCAATAAGCACAGAAAAATATATTCAAGTTTGAATGCAAAGGGTTTCAATACAAAGTAATTTTAAGGGTTTTTACAATTAACTTAACTTAATCTTGCATCTAACCATAGATATATATAAAGGTCTAAAATTTTAGTAAATAAAGGATGATTTCTATCATATAAATCGTTAATATAAGAAAAATAACAAGATTTGCGATTAGGATTACCTTTGGGACGTTTACGTAATTTCTACGGATTATTCTACACTTTTTCTTCCAAAACTCCCTAATTCTCCTTTCTCAAGGTAAAAATCTCTCATGGATGATTTTGGATGAAGGATAAGGTTATTTAAAAGGTATATGGTCGGCCAAACTATCCTAAACCTCCAATCAATCACTTTAGGACACATGTTGGGTACAAAGGACAAATTACCACTTAAACGAATGGACAAATTTGCCCTTGGTTAGTAATTTCGGTATAAATTCTTACTTGGACCTCTGTTTCACACACCGTTTATTGGGTTAAAACCCTAACTACTTGTCTACAACTATCTAGTTTTCACCTCAAGTCAATTGATATTTTATAAAGGTTAAAATTAGTCTTAAACATGAACATTCCTATCAAAAACTTCAAAATTTTATATTTGTAACTAATTCAATTCTTCATACTTTATGAAGGTAGGATTAGACTAAACATGATGACTTAACATTATGTATACTAATAACATATTATCCACATCACATAAGATAATCATGATTTAAACATAATTTATCAAAATTATATTCGGATTATCACACCAGTCTTTTAATCATGATATGAAGATTTCTGAATCAACTTATACTATGAATCAAAATAATTTAAAAGGGAATAGGAAAATCTAATCATGTTGGTCTTTTGTGCATAATAGTCTCTTACTATATTCTTTCCATTTCTCTTTGTGTTCTTGAGATGTTTGGTCTTCAAACTTTGATCACAAGTAATATTAAAGATTAAAAGCTTCAACATTTATTCTTGAACTAGAATACTATTATTCCTGTTTTTGACAGACTTGTGTCAACATATCGCAACATATTGTGAGGTTTATGTAAGCCAAAAATTAATTTAAACACTCGTGAATCCCTTAATAAAACTCACATCCTATAAAGTGGAAATCTAAGCATTGTTGTCTTCTCAAGAAAGTTCATCTTATACTTAAAAGAGGTTTTTTTATTCATGGTGTAAATTTGGAAAACATTGGAATATCATAAATCCAATCATGGTTATGTAATGTTCTCCAATTGGTGGTGCTATCTTCAGAGGATATAATGTTAAAGAGGTGATATATAGTGAGTGAATTATAGGATTATAAGCCAATATATTATTTTTGTAATCCTCTACCATAGTACATTTGTCGTTTCGTTCGGCCAGAGATTTTTACACATTATTGGTTTTTCCTCGTATTACTTAATGTTATGTGATTAATACATAGTTGGTAAACGTTTGATCACATGGATCATGGTTATCTATTTATACCTATAATAATTGAAAAGAAAATATGTATTCTATTATGTAGACAATTTTCATTAGATATTCTCACTCCATTCAGGTTTCGAGAACATGACCCCTGCACAAGGGTTGTCCTCCTTTGATGGGAGAGTGTTACTACGACAACAAAATGAGAGAGAAAATGAGATAGAGTGTAACACCCTGGTAAATTCAAGGCATCATTGTGCTTAAAATTAAACTAAAATCCTCAACAATCCACATAGAGTATCTATTTTCCCCAAAAATCAACATGAGAGGTCTTCAAAACACATAATGTCCAATCCATCATTCTAAAATGTCTCTTAACAACAAGGCTAGATAAAATACCTTGTAAAACATGTTACCCAATTAATGTTTTAACATTTATTTGCAGATTTGGATCCTCCCATTTCCATCATCAGGACTCTGGAATCGCTATTCTCAAATTTCTTTTGGGGCTTCTCAGAAGGTACCAGTAAAAGACATTGCAAAACTTGGAATTTTCTTTGTCTTCATTATGAATAAGGGGGACTAGACCTTAAGCTCATTCCTATGTTGGAGCGAGTTTTTGAAAACTTTGGTGGAGATTTTTTATCGTGGACTCATCTTGGAGCCGGTTCTTGAAAAATAAATATTACAAGAGATGTAATCCACTTGATTCATCATGCAAAATATATTTTTCTCACGTTTGGAAAGTGACGCATTATGTTCTTCCAGTTGTTAGAGAGTGGATTACTAATGATAATTATATCAAATGGATGGGAAATTTTATTGGCATTGTGACACCCCGCCTAATTAAACATCGGGTGATCAGGCCTTCATTAAATCAAAACAGGTTTCTCAAATGGTTCATTCTCAGCATCACTGTCGAAATTTTTTTAATTACTAATCCCCTAAGTAAAATTAGACCGGTGCCAAATTTTATCTTTCTTTAAAATAAATAAATCAACCAACGGAACAAGTACAAACAATCATGTACTGTAATTCAAACAACAAAGTAAAAGTACAACAGAACAAAAGTATTACCGAAGAAACCATCGGCTAAAAAAATCCCAAACAATCAATAGAATAACCACTAGTCTGAATCTAATATCTGAGACTAATACCGGACAACAAGTCCATACATAGAAGAGTGCGAGATCCTGTGCTAGATCTGAATGGGAGATATCGTCTAGTCAAATCCTGTAAGCATCCACTGTACTACAGCTCCGAGTCTGGAATGGAATCATCACACATGGCGTCCCTGTGGCTGGACACCTAAAAGGTTTTAAAAATATTTTATAGCAAGAGTTAGTACTCAAAACATTTTGAAAATATTTAGCAAGCGTTTATCACAATATAAAATGCGGTTATTGATTACACATGTTAGGTTCTCGTACACTCTCTTGAGTTAACTCACCCCTCATCTTTTGTGCACACCTAACGTTCTACACTTAGTTTATCTAGCCATACTTCTCAAGCTAACTAAAACCAAAGTAGTGAACTGAACTTATCTGTACCCAAGTTCCAGTACCGCCCATACAGTACAACCGTTTTACTAACATCTCGCGTATTTAAATAATTCCCAAGTAACATTTAATCTATGTTATTTCTCAAGACTTCTCATTTAGTTTCACAACTAAAATTACTACAGTTCTCACAATTGTTAACTTTCCCACTTATGTAATTAAGTTTCACTACTTGAATTACTAAATAGATTTTCTCTATCTAAAGGTGCATTTCATAATTAAGTTTCACTACTTAACTTACCATACTAACTCTTGCTATAAAATATTTTTAAAACCTTTTAGGTGTCCAGCCACAGGGACGCCATGTGTGATGATTCCATTCCAGACTCGAAGCTGTAGTACAGTGGATGCTTACAGGATTTGACTAGACGATATCTCTCATTCAGATCTAGCACAGGATCTCACACTCTTCTATGTATGGACTTGTTGTCCGGTATTAGTCTCAGATGTTAGATTCAGACTAGTGGTTATTCTATTGATTGTTTGGGATTTTTTTAGCCGATGGTTTCTTCGGTAATACTTTTGTTCTGTTGTACTTTTACTTTGTTGTTTGAATTACAGTACATGATTGTTTGTACTTTGTTCCATTGGTTGATTTATCTGTTTTAAAGAAAGATAAAATTTGGCACCGGTCTAATTTTACTTAGGGGATTAGTAATTAAAAAGTTTTCGACAGTGATGCTAAGAATGAACCATTTGAGAAACCTGTTTTGATTTAATGAAGGCCTGATCACCCGATGTTTAATTAGGCGGGGTGTCACAGATGGTATTAGAGCATCAGGTTCTAATGTCCATAGGATCTGTACGGCTTACCACGTTTTCAGCGTATCGTTTGAGTGATATAGAGCCCTATCTTAGGATGATTGTACTCCTCTACGTACATAGTTTATGTTCTCCTACTATTTGGTAGAAGTAGTGTTATATATACGAGTTCGATTGGGCACGGTACGTCGAATATGGTGGTAGGACCGGCATTGGCATTAGAAGGACTACAGGAGGGAGGAGCTCGGCATAAAGCATGGGGTGTTCGAAGATGGCAATCATAGGAGAGATGACCGTGGTCGAGGTCACTCCTAGCGTGTAATGGAAGTAAATGCTGCAAGGGTTGTTGAGGCATAGAAGGCATTTTCCAAGTGTCGCGACGGCAAGAGGGATGCTAGTCTAGACCGCCCAATGCAGTGATAGTGGGAGTAGGTCTGAAGAAAATTTGATGAGAACGTGCCGTAAATGGGAAAAAACGGCGACTGTGCATGTTAACCAATGGAAGTAGTATGTCCAGAGGTTTTGGCATTTAGGACTGACTAGAAATACTCAGAAGTGAAAATTTGAGTAAATTTTCAGGCAATGTGGCGGGGATACCAGTCACTACATTCGGACCGAGGGTCCGTATATATAAATAGAAGAACTTTACGTATAGTTTAACCGCAAAGTTCTCCAATGATAATTCGAAAGCGTAGTGAATGCGAATATATGAACCCCCACGTGAAAGCCTGGTAGAGGCCAATCGTGAGAGAGAAATTATCCGTTGAAGGGAACTTGTATCGATGAGATGGGTACGAGGGAAAAGAGCCCTTGAGAGAATAGACTCTCGAGTTATGATTCGCAATTTTGGTAAAACTCTTCTTGGACGACTTATGTATATGAAGGCAGTATGGTACTTCTTACAAGGTTGGGGTGAATGCTCCTAGGGGGCGAAGTTAAGAGAGTTTAAAGATTTAGTCAAAGAGTAAGACTGAATGTAATGGGGCTGGTGCAAGCTATAAGTGGAAACCCACTAAAGGATTTAATGATTAGATCCTAAGTCGGAACTGTTAAGCCCCATAGTGCGTTCCTCTTGGTCGCAGAACTAAGGGAACCAGGATGATAGTGCGCAGAATCGAGGCTACTAACTCCGAGAGGAGGGAGACCCCAAAACAGTCAGGGTGGCCTGGAGTAAGGGGATTTTTGTAAAGATGTCTAGTATGGCTGGTAGAGCCACACCTTCTAATTTAGCTTAAAGTTATTTGAAGAAATAATAACTCCAATAAGTTTTGCATTCCGGAGAGGACAAGCGTGTTATGTCCGGAAACCATATAAATCACCAGAGCGATGGTTAAGGAAGTATATGAGTTTTAGCCTCGAGTGAATGGGGCATATGATGACTCCTCACCTGAAAAGGGGTCGAGTTGTCATTATTCATAAAAATGTGAGAGACTTCAGAGATTATGAACATCTCTTAGTAATTGATTTCCGTGTGTGGGAACCTAAATGATGTGAGTCAATGCTTGTCGTATGACTGCTGAGCGGAGAGATCGAGCTCACTGTTGTAGTTAGTGCTTAAGACTTAGTGATAGTATAAGCGCGGTGCCACTTGACTCCGTTAGAAATATTGGAGTATGGTTGCACTTATTGTCGAGGAATCGAATTTGAGTATCTTGACTATGTGTTGTTACGACAATGCTCAGTAAGAATACATGGGGAGAAGTCCCTTTTTTAAGTTCGGTTGCGAAAGGGAATACGACTGAATTTTTGCACGTCAGGAGAAGTGGCATTGTTATATGCTAGGGCATCAGTGGAGCCGGTAGTGTTGAGGAGAAACACTGAAAGGCTTACCTCACCACGAAGGGATAAGTGGGACTTTGTGGGCAAGGATTTGATTTTTAGCCTATAGGGTATTGAGAATACCCACAAGATTGTAGTCACGTCGTGTAGACTAGGCAGGAGTTGAAGAAAAGCATGATACGGGTGCGACATTTGCAATGTTTTTACAAATGTGAATGGAGAAAAGGGTGTATGGGCGCCCTATTCAATTGGATTCCTTAGACATCCGAGATCGAGGGATGCGGAATATTTATGTACGACGTTGGGGAAAATAGGAAACAAGTCGTATCGATGAAATGGGTTGAACGTCATGGGAGATTGACGATAATCCAAGATTATATGTGCTGAGAGATCCAGCACACCCTATGGGATGAAAGTCGGTGGGAAACCGTTCAAAGGTTATCTCTTGATATGGGAGACCTAACTGTGGTGAAGAAGTAGCGCAAGGTGCTACTTGACTGAGTGTTGTGAGTGACTTATGAGTTACTAAAATGTTGATTCTTATAAAGTAACCAACCCAAAAAGGTGCGCCAATTGCGAAGAGTGCACAGATTGTAAAGTATAATAAACCCAGAGAGAAAGGGGAATAGAGTACCACTTAAGGAAAGATGACGTAAGTGGGAAGAGATGTTGAGGAGAGACATAGTGAGATTGCCTCGAGACACACCTCTAGTTCATAGAGCGAGATGGACTCAAAATGAGCAACTGGAATATGGTAGTGAACCTGCAATTCCAATGATGGAATAAGGAGACAGACTTATAAATTATTGATGGATTGTGAACATCATAATTAAGCCAACATTTCGTTGGGGGTAGCAAAATGGGGTGACCGGGATGGATTAGTATGTAGTTGAAAAGGGAGAGTGTACGGTGCCGCTCTACATGATTGTGAATCAGGATGAAATCCTAAAATTCCACCCTATGAGAGAAGGTCAGGAAGTAATAGAGATAAAGTTTTATTTTGAGTACGTAGTGCTACCTACGACTCAATGTTAGTGAGAAAGAATGATGATACGCCCTTATGATAGTGAAATTTTGGAGAAGCCCACTGATCAATTCATAGGTTGAATGTATGCCTATAAGAGCATATTTATAGGTAGAGTGAGTGCCTATATGAACTGTACATGAGGATTAGGTTCGTGGGTTCCGATTACGAACAATACATGTACTTTGGGTGTGGTTCGAGGAGACATTTTGAACTTTTAGTCCTTAACGCGTGATATGAGGACATTCTATTGGAGTGTGACATTTTAAGGTATATGAAATGTGAAATATATGGCTCATAAATTGTCTACTCATGTGGAATGAGATATATATACATATATTGGTGCTCGAGATGTGATCCCGAGACATGTAATTAATAACTATTGGTGATCGAGGTGGAATTCCGAGCCAATAACCCCAAAAGTGTTATAGAAGGGGGGTGATTAAAATAAGTGTTGGTAGTATATGTTATGTGTAAGATATATATACCTATTGAATTTTCCTACTTATGTGCGATAGTAAGTGTGCTTAATCTCTGTATTGGGGTCGATGATATTCCGGACCAATACAGGGGGGATCGATTTGGGGTCGATAATTTTCCGAACCAAAAATATATGATAAATATTGGGATCGACGGAAGGTCTGAACCGACATGTGCATTACATTTACCTTGGGGTCGAGGAATTCCCGGACCAATGTAAATGATAGGATTATCGGGGCCGATGATTTTTGCCGGACCAATTTTCCTTAAAAGTATATATTGTATGTGAAATATATACCTTATAATATTCTACTTATGAGTGATAGTAGACACTTAGATGTTATATAGAGATATACATCAAATGGGTAAATTAAGTAGGGAGAAACTTAATTTCAAGAATTAACGTTGGATTGGGAAAATCGATGAGAAATTAAGTAGTGGGACTTAATTATGATATATGCGGCATGGGTAACAGGCGATAAGAAATTATAATGCAATGGTCATGTGCTTGGGACGACCGTTAGGATGTTATGATTTGGTATTGGGTTTTAGAGGGTACAATTATATTTAAGGTCCTTAGCCTTAATACCAGCCTTATCCTAATTTCGAGGACGAAATTCATTTGCAAGGGGGGAAGTATGTAATACCCCGTATTTCTGAATATTCCAAATATTCCATTTAATTAGATTGGAGAATTAAATGAGAAAATATCGGCTTGATTTAAATTACGTAAGAGTAGTAATTTAAAGAGTTTTATTTTAAATTGTAATTATGGTGTATTAATCGAAAGATAGATACCACTATATATTGCATCATTTTATTTACTTAGTGCGAGTGGTAAATAGTTACTTAACGCGTATAGACCGCGTTGGGGTGAGAACGAGTAATATTTTTTAAGTGACTCAAATGATAATTTAGAGGTCACCAAAGAGTCCGGAAGGGTCAAATTAGTCAAAATAGTATACCCGGGGGTACTAGTTGAGTCCCGGGGTAATTTTGGGCTAAATAGAGACCGTTCGGGGGCATTTTAGTCTTTTAACATAAGAGGGTATGGAGACCTACGAAATTGAGAGCTTTATATCAGCCGTATGATAGATGAATTAGGGTTAGAACACCCATGACAACACCAATACCATTAGAGAGAAGAGAGGCACAACTTTCTAAAGCAAAAAGAAGATTTGGGAAGGATTCAAATGGATTCCTACCATCAACTTGTTGGGGAAGAAGGATTGAGGGATGAAGAGCATCAATCAACAACAAGAACCACGAAACCAGACCCTACTGATCATAAGGCATGTTGTTTATTGCAAATTATAAAGTTATAATACCCATGTGTAGGGTTTTTGAATAGTTTTGTTTAAATCAATATTTTGATTGGAGAAAGATGATATTTATGCATGTTGGGATAGGAATCGCATGTAGAATGATTTAAACTATGTAGAGAATTAATATTCAGATTAGACCTGATAATTTTCGGAATAAAAATCTGGATTTTGAATGATAATACGGGAAGAACACCATAACTAGGGTTTCAAGATTTTCTGGGTTTTAATTCATTAATTCTTTAAAGTAATTGGAGTTTTGATGTATTTGACACGTTAGAAACTGTCCTAGTATATGTGGAAATATGTTAGGATCATTGGGTTAAAGTTTGGTGGACTATAATGGAGTTTGAAGATTTGTTAATGGAGGAAAAATCTTAACGAAGAAGAAGACTGCGTCTGCCCCTGTTCGATCGATCGATCGATCTCGGACTGTCGATCGATCGAACCCAGCCGTCGATCGATCGACGAAAGCTGTTTTCCAAAAATTTTGTGTTTAATCCTTCGTTGAGTTCGGGAATGAATGAGTATTCTAGGATTTACATTATACTTATTTGGGAGTAAGAATAAGACCAGTAGGTATACTGTTGAGGTCCAATAAGGCCATTGGGTGTAGAGCTTGGATTACGGGCCGAGGAGAATAATCCGATTTAGTAGAGTATCGGGGACTTCGGAAATTGAGTTACGGGGCGAAGTAAATTCAATTTAAGTAATAGACCAGTAGGGTGAGAAATAACTACTGAAATTATATGTAAGGGGTAACTAGGACCCTTAGAGTTGTTTGAATACTCAAATAAATACGATTAATGAGATAAATCGTAAAGCGAATATTGACGGTAGATATATGAGATTAAAATATTACGTACGTATATGATTAATAGGTCGGGCATGTACCTACTGAATTATGTGATCTTTTAGGTAGGGAGATTATACCTAAATTAATTATGTTAGGGTCGATGAGATATTCCGAACTAACATAAAGTTATTATGTGTTTGGGGTCGATGAGAAATGCCGAACCAAACTTTGAACTGGGGTCGCGATGAGAGAGTCCCGAACCAGAATATGTGTATATATATATATATTTTTAAAAATAATTGGGGTCGATGGATCATTCCGAACCAATTCTTACTTGGGGTCGATGAATCATTCCGAACCAATAGTCCTTTACGTGTATAAAAAGGGTAAAATAGTAATGACTGATATTTAGTATTTATTATGTGTGAAATATATATACTTGACGATATTTTACTTCCGTGTATTAGTAGATTGATATATAGTATGTATTTAAAGATGCATACTGAAATGGTAAGTTAAGTAGTGAAACTTAATTACGAAATGCACCTTTAGATAGAGAAAATCTATTTAGTAATTCAAGTAGTGAAACTTAATTACATAAGTGGGAAAGTTAATAATTGTGAGAACTGTAGTAATTTTAGTATTGAAACTAAATGAGAAGTCTTGAGAAATAACATAGATTAAATGTTACTTGGGAATTATTTAAATACGCGAGATGTTAGTAAAACGGTTGTACTGTATGGGCGGTACTGGAACTTGGGTACAGATAAGTTCAGTTCACTACTTTGGTTTTAGTTAGCTTGAGAAGTATGGCTAGATAAACTAAGTGTAGAACGTTAGGTGTGCACAAAAGATGAGGGGTGAGTTAACTCAAGAGAGTGTACGAGAACCTAACATGTGTAATCAATAACCGCATTTTATATTGTGATAAACGCTTGCTAAATATTTTCAAAATGTTTTGAGTACTAACTCTTGCTATAAAATATTTTTAAAACCTTTTAGGTGTCCAGCCACAGGGACGCCATGTGTGATGATTCCATTCCAGACTCGGAGCTGTAGTACAGTGGATGCTTACAGGATTTGACTAGACGATATCTCTCATTCAGATCTAGCACGGGATCTCGCACTCTTCTATGTATGGACTTGTTGTCCGGTATTAGTCTCAGATGTTAGATTCAGACTAGTGGTTATTCTATTGATTGTTTGGGATTTTTTTAGCCGATGGTTTCTTCGGTAATACTTTTGTTCTGTTGTACTTTTACTTTGTTGTTTGAATTACAGTACATGATTGTTTGTACTTTGTTCCGTTGGTTGATTTATCTGTTTTAAAGACAGATAAAATTTTGCACCGGTCTAATTTTACTTAGGGGATTAGTAATTAAAAAGTTTTCGACAGTGATGCTAAGAATGAACCATTTGAGAAACCTGTTTTGATTTAATGAAGGCCTGATCACCCGATGTTTAATTAGGCGGGGTGTCACAGGCATTTTCTCTCTTAAATCAGCTTGGAACATTGTAAGATATAAAAGTTGTTCTCAATTCTTCTTTAAATCCATATGGAATAAGAGGCTTGCAAATAAAGTCTCTATTTTTATGTGGAAATTACTCCATCATATTATTCCTACTGTTGATACTATTCCCAAATTAATATTCATATTGTTTCAAAATGTCATTGTTGCACTTTCCCTCTTCAAGAATCAATAAATCATATTTTCTTCAAGGGAGAGATAGATTTATCAATTTGAACTTATTCCAAGGGTCTCATTGGGATCAAAACTTCTTCAACTTCAATCGGAGCATAACTTATTTTATGGTGCATTAAAGCTAAAGGCAAAGGATTAATATTTATTCTTCTTATCATTATTCCATGTATTATCATCTGGAAAATTTGGAAAGGTAGAAATAAATCTACTTATAACGAGCATCCTATGTTGGCTAATTTTGTAATATCTAATATCCATTATGGAATTATATATTTATTTTTAGCTTTTCCATTCAAAGGTTGTAAATATAGAGTAGTTCTTGATATTATCAAGGATTTGAAATTCAATGTACCTAATCTTGTTATTGCCACTGGAGGAAGGATATTTCCCCCCTTTGAATAGATTGATTTAAATTAAAAAAAGGCTAGATAAAATACATCTCCAAAAAATTATAGTTTCAGTTCCACTCAAAATAACTCTAAGCGCCTAAATATTTATACTGTTAGTTTACATAGAAATAATATTCTCAAAATGGCGTACTCTTAATATCCTTCAAAAATTTGTAATTTCTAAATCCATGCTTACCTGCCACTAAAAAAAGGACAGGAAAATTCACAATATGACAAGAATAGATGCTCAATACATTAATGGTGAATAAAATGAAACAATACGAAAATGTATATTACTCCAATGCAGCACCCGAGCATTGTACCAATTTATTTCTCAATAACGCATCAATAGTCACCGGACCTCATCTCACCTCATTTAGGCTTCTCGAAGTCTCATTGTGGTTATTGGACTTTGGACTTTTGGTGGGTGACCATTCTCAATTCCACATTAAAATTTCAAGGCTCCATGCCCACTAAAAAAATACACCATATCTCAATCGAATAACACACATGATTCTAATAAATACCACTACATTTCAATAAGAATACAAATAACTGAGAAATAAGAAAATACTTTCAAGAGATTTAGATAATCATATTGTGTAAATGCCATAACTTAAAATAATCACTCAAAAAATATTAAAATTCTTCCTTGAAATTATTCTTACATTTTGCATTCCTCTCGTGAAAACAAAAAGACGCGTTCTTGAATGATTTTGAGAAAACTTTGTTTAGCTCTTCAAAACTTAGGTTTGAAATTGATTTAATGGGGTTTTTGTTTTTTTAGAGGAGAGAGAATGAAATGATGGGAGTCCGCTGATTTTTAAGAAGGCTAAAATGTGTTTTAAAAGTACTAAACCCGTCACTTTAGGTTTATGTACCCAAAATAATTTGAGTCCTAATCAAACACAAACACTTAAAAATACATTACGGATGATAGGACCGTTCAAATTCACTAAGACTCTGATATGATGTATTTGATGGTGAGACGAAGCTGCTGTCAAAGATTCAGTTGATCGTACGACTTTAGGCCAGATCCTCACCCGATTTTCATATAAAAAAGTTATAATTTCTAAAATTTATTCCCAATTTAAATTCAACTTAAAACCGTACTTTTATATATAAAACCAACATTTTTACATAACAAAATTAAATAGATTGCAAAATTTTTTAATTTTTTAATTTTTAATCTATCAAAGATTTTTATGGATCAAAAATCATGGGGGGTTACATACTCCCCCACTAATACAAGAATTTGATCCTCAAAATTCGACAAAGCATAAACGTCAAATTTGAAGTTGCACAAATAAAGTAAGGCTTACATATCCCTACCCTTAGAAAGCTACGATTGAGCTCCCATACACCCAACCCTATACACACATACCCCACGTATAAAGATATAATATATATCCTAACTATATATGTTTGCATAACTATAAAAATAACGACATACCACAATCTTTCACGAATCACCACTTGATTAAATCTCCAAAAGACATCACAAGCTTAAGTCCTCAAATCAAATCACACCACTGCATCAATACTAGTCATATTCAAAATTTTATACTAATGATTTGCAAATAAATATCGTCTCCAAAATCAACTCTAAGGATCCTCACATCATGATTACTACTTCTAACCTCAATGCTTACTGCGTCCTTAACACAAAACTCCCGATCTCCAAGAACACGGCTAACATATATGCTAGACCAAATACCATAAGGAGTACAAATCAATAAGGGAATCAAAGATCGGTAACATGGAAGCTAAATGTTCGCACAACCTACGAGACCTAAGACCATGCCTAGATACCATCTGTAGCACACCGGAAAATTTGAGGTGTCACCGTGCTTAAAATTAAACTAAAATCCTCAATAATCCATATAGAGTATCTATTTCCCACAAAAATAAACATGAAAGGCCATAAAAATACATAATGCCAAATCCAAAATTTAAACGTCAATCTAAAATGTCTCCTAACAACAAAGCTAGGTAAAGTACATGTCACACCCCAAACCCAATATCCATACTAATCATTCATTATTAGAATAATTAAATCATAATCTTGAGCCCATTGGAAATATAATTCATCTATCCATATTTTACTGCATAATGTGCATAATCAACATAATATTATTCTTGTGCCATAACGAAATCAATATCAGAGTCATAATTAAGCGGACATACAATACTATGATTAACTATGATAAAATTTCACAATCATCAACTCAATCCATACTAACGCAAAATGTATAATGTGTGAGTAGATTAAAATCTTCAGTGTGACAATGATAAAATCCCCATATTTAAACCCCGACTCTTTCCAACGGTGCAACTCTCGAAGTTACCGGTCATATGGTATTCTAGTTGGCAGCATACAAACCTGAAATTGTTAAAATATAAACTGTAAGCATTAAGCTTAGTGAGGTACTCCTTCCCTACAATGTAATAACAATTCTATATAGAATATGTGGATATAAAATCCGAACAATCCTGCCCATTGCAAATAACAAATCCTGGATCATAAGACCCAAATAATTCTGCCCATTGGCAATAACAAATCCTGGAACATAAGTTCCAAATAATTCTGCCCATTGGCAATAACAAATCCTGGATCATAAGATGCAAATAATTCTGCCCATTGGCAATAACAAATCCTGGAACATAAGTTCCAAATAATTCTTCCCATTGGCAATAACAAATCCTGGATATTTGAATATCCAAACAAATCCTGAATACCGAAGTATTCAAACCAATCCAGGATCATGAGACCCAAACAAATCCTGGATATTTTAATATCCAAAAAAATCCTGAATACCGAAGTATTCAAACAAATCCGCTCTTAGAGCTATATTCATATTTATATATGAAACAAATCATAAGTACACTCACCTTGGCAGGTTAAACTGGCTTTGCCCTTGCCTTTATCCAGTGCTTGTTCAATCAGCTCTTCTTCCTTCCAATCATTATTAAAATATTAGTATCATCATAATAATATCAATAATCCAAAGAACGATTTAAACATAATTCAATCCATAAGCATCACATGATTCCATTCAAATCATTTATCACAAGTGAAGTTCCATCCAAATCCATGCTAGTATATTTAACATATCCAAATCATAGACCAAATATAAATTCATTTATTCTTGGAAATTAAATCCTTGTCATATTAGTATTCCAATACAAAAGACGGTACATCATTTTAGGTCTCGTAGAGCAAAATATGCTCATTTCTTTACCACATGGCAAATCTGCCCTATAGGCCCTCTTATCGTTCATTCAACTTCCACGAATTTCCATAATTTTTCTACATCATAAATTTATGTGATATTTCACCCAACATCAGTAAACATATTGAAAAATTCAAAATTAAAGTTTCATAATTTTTAAGGTTCGTTTGCTATGTCACGCAAAACACCGAACACATGGTGGGCATATTTTCACCCTTAAGGCAGATTTCATACCCGAACTTCAAACTCTCACCAAAGACTCATTTATTGGTATTTTATCATGATTTTCGGATATGTCATGCATATATGAGTCCGGGTAAATCTCCAATTAGAATCAATCAATTCGAGTAAGTACACGAAAATATATGGAAGTTTGAATAAACAGAGTTTCTAAACAAAGCAATTTTAGGGTTTTGTACATTCAACTTTACTTAAACTTGCATATATCCATACATATGCACCCAAGCATGAAAGGTTAATAAAAAATCAAGGATTTATATCATATAAATCATAAATGAAATAAAAATTGCAAGATTCATGGTTGGAATTACCTTAGGGGCTTTTACGTAATTTTTTATGAATTTTTTGAATGTTTCTCCTCACTTTCTTCTTCCTAACCATCACAATTGTTTTTCCTCAACTTAAAACTCTCCCAAACTGAGTTTGCTGAAGAAAGGAGGATATCTCAAGGGTTTAAGTCGGCCAAAACAACCTCCACCTCCAATCAATTTATAACATGTGGCATCATATAAAACAAAATATCATTTAAGGCTAAATGACTACTTTAGCCCCTATTCGTAAAAAGATAATATCTTCCCACTCGGATGCCCGTTCGATGGACCGTTTGTTGTGTTACAACACTAACTCATATATCTATAAATATCTAGTTTACACCTCAAGTCAATTGTTATGTCATAATGGTCAAAACGAGTCTTAAACTTGAACATTCCTACCGAAAACTTCAAAATTTCACATTTGTAACTAGTTCGATTCTTCATGTTTTATGAAGGTAGGATTAGGCTAAACATAATGAATTAACATTATATATACTAATAACCTATTATAAATATCACACAAGCTAATCATGATTTAAATATAATTTATCATAATTATATTCGGGTTGTCACATAACACCTCAAAAAAATTACAGTTTTAGTTCCACTCAAAATAATGCTAAGCTCCCAAATATTTACACTACCAATTTATACAAAAATAATATTCTCAAAATTTCGTGCTCTTAATATCCTTGAAAAATCAGTAACATTCAAATCCACGCTTTCCTACCACTAAAAAAGAATGGGTAAGTACACAATATTACAATAATAGATGCTCAATACAATAATGGTGAATAAAATGCAACAATATGAAACTGTATATGACTCTCATACGACACTCGAGCACTGTACCAATTTATTTCTTAATTAATGCATCGGTAGGTCACTGGGCCTCTCCTCACCTCATCTCGAAGCCTCATTTTTTCTATTGGACTTATGGCAGGTAACCATTCTCAGTGACACATTAAAATTTCATTGCACCGTGGACACATAAACAAATACTTCATATCTCAATCGAATAACACATAGGATTCCAACAAATACCACAACATTTCAAGAATAATACAAATAACCAAGAAATAATAAAATACTCTCGAGATATTTTGAGAAGCATATTGTTTAAACCCATACCTTAAAATAATCACTTGAAACCTCATAAAATTCTTCCTTGAAATTTCAGTTACACAGATTTGTTCCTCTCCATTCTTAGACGATTTTGGGAAAACTTTGTTTACCCCTCCAAATCTTGGGTTAAAAATTGATTTAAATGGGGTTTAGGTTTTATAGAAGAGAGAGAATGAAATGACGGGAGGCTACTAATTTTTGAGAATGTTAAAATGTGTTTTAAAATTCATAAACCCGTCACTTTATGTTTATATAAAAAAAAATTGAGCCATAATCCAACACAAACACACAAAAACTCATTACGAACGATCGGACTTTCGAAATTGGATGAAATTTTAATATGTTGTAGCTGATGGCGAGACAAAGCTGCTATACAAAAAATTTAGCTCCATCAAACGGACACATATTTCTTTTAGACCAGATCTTCTACCTATTTTTGTATAAAAAGTTATAATTTCCATATTTTAATCCCGATTTAAATTCTACTTAAAAACTTATTTTTATATTTAAAAGCCTTTTTTTTTACATACCAAAATTAAACATATTCCAAAAAAAATATTTTTCCAATTTTATTTTTTAAAATAACAAAGATTTTGATGGCTAAAAAATCACGGGGGGTTACAGAGAGTTTATCTTATGACCTGTCGTGGAAATGCTTGATGAGAAGTACATCCCTTAATCAATGGGGGTAAAGAAGAAAAATGATTACCTTCTATTGAAACATATATATTATACCTGGCCTATTATGAGAAGGAGTTTATGACATTGTCTTTATTTATGCTAGAGAGAAGCTCTAATGGGGAAGATAAAATAGTCTAGTAGGACCAAGGCAGGGAGCGTCTTTCATGGAAATCGAAGGATATTTTAGGATAATGGCTAATGGAAATGGCTTAGGCTTGGGTAGAAGATACTTATGTAGAAATTACATGCCCCTCTTAGTTTGGATAGGAGAAATAATAGCATAGATAATAATGAGTTTTTCCATTTCCATTCATGCGTATTTTTCTTAGTTTGGTTGGCAAAGGACATAGATCCAAAGTTTTCCTAACTATGGGGATGCAAGGGCATGAATGACAACATAATTACTAAGCCCAATAGCTTTTAGGAAGCAGAATTATTAGCATCGACATTTCCCATCAGAAACACCCAACACTGAGCCCCTAGGCATTACATTCACTCCCAGCACTCCTACTGCACAATAACCCCAACTTTTTATGGTAAATTGTACCAAATTGTGCAATTATAGAAAATGTAAGCCCAACTAATGGATGTTACATTTTATGTTTATAGTGACATACATTCATTAATATCATGTAGTTTTATGGAGATATTTTGTTTCTTGCCTCGAACTTTTGATAGGGATTTATCTCTAACTAGTCCTTTGGGTGTGTCGACTTGTATTTTGGATATGTGTTAAGGTATTAAGATAGATATTGTTCGATGAATTATTTGGCTAAGGCCTTGGTTTTAGATATGGAGGCGTATGATGTTAGTTTGGGGACGTATTGTTTGGTAAGGTATAATGATCACAAAGACTAAAGGGGTAAACCAATTATATTCATGATACCGGGTTAGGAGATATATGTAGTGGATATGCCTATGATAGAGGGTGGTGACATGACTCACTTATACTTCATACATGAGGAGACTTGCGAGGAGATGATTTTTCCCTTAGATTAAATATCGATTGTTTGATATTTTTTCGTTGTGTTTGAGGAGGTACTAGGGTTGTATGAGGATACAATAGATTGATTTTTTCAATGACCTATCTCCAGGAATTAAGTTAATTTCCAAGGATTGTTATATGATAGATACTTTGGAGATAAGAGACTTGCGGGAGCAGATTAAGTAGTTATTAGAGTAAGGATTCATTTGGTGTAACATGTCGTTATGGGGTGCTCCAATTTTCTTGGTCAATAAGGATAGTCATTATGATTATGTATTAACTATCATGAGTTGAACAAGGTGACAGTGAAAATAATGTACCTTTTTCCAAGGATAGATGATGCAATTTATTAGTTATAGGGTGCTTATTTATGTTCAAAAATCAGTTTTTATTCGATCTATCATCAGTTGTGTGAGAGGGGGACATGTAAAGATTTACTTTTGACTTGTTAATGTTTGCATGAGCTTAAGGTTATGATGCTTGGTATAACCAATGCCCCAGTCGTGTTTATCAATTTGGTGAACCAGGTTTTTCGACTATAGTGGGATTAGTTTATCATAGTCTTTTTTAATGATATTTTGATTCACTCATGAACAAATGAGGAGATCACTAAGAATTTGAGGAAAGTACTTCCTATGTTGTGGGATCATAAATTCTATGCTAAGATCAAGAAGTGAGATTTATCGAAGAGAGAGGCAATGTTTCTAGGCCATGTAATCTCAAAGAAAGTTTTATCGGTGATTCAGGTAAGGTGGGACAACCCACGACACTAATTAAGGTTTGTAGTTTCTTGGGTTTATACAGCTACTACCGGAGGTTCATTAAGGCATTTTCTAAGATATTAGGATTATTAACTATGTTGACTTGAACATGGATTCAATTCGCACGGGCTAAGAGGTGTTAGGAGGCCTTCAAAACTCTAAAGGAGAAGTTGACTACTTCTCTCCATTTTTTCCTCTATCGAGAATTGGGGTTGAGTATTGGGTTTATATTGATGCTTACCAAAAGAGAGTAAGTGGGTTTTTGATTTCGGAGGATCGATGAACTTCTTATTAATGTTAAACATTGAAGTCTCATGATGTTAACAATATAATGATGATTTGGAGTTTGCGACGGTAGTCCTTGCACTACATATTTGGAGACATTATTTACGGGCCGAAAACTTTAGACTTTTTAGTGACTATAAGATCCCAGAGCATCTAGTCACACACTTGGATTTGAACATAATGTAGTGACTATGGTTATGTTGGTAAAATAGACTAAAGTCATGCTTTATGTAATAGTATTAGTTATGAATTTATTACTTGATTAATAAATTTGTTTTTCCCAATGAAATGAGAATCATGTGTGCCATAATGTTTGCATTACTTATGTATTGCTGGTGTCTTTTATTCCACATAATAGGTAATATGGTGTATAGAGTATGGCTTTCACATGAAAGAGAATATAACAAGTACTCATGGAATATAAGTCTCCATTCACAGTCTTGAATGAAAATGGACATACCATCAATATTTCTATAGAACCATATTGCAATAGGGCCATCTTGAATATGAAAAATGTTATAATTTCAAATCATTGTACTAGTACACTTTGTGTGTACTGAACTAAATCACCTTAAGGTCAATGCCTTTCTACTGACTTGATAATATTGTGTTTCCTTAATCTCTTAATCTTGATATACTTGATGGACACGTTCAATAATTGATCATTGCTTTTACCTATTGCACTGTAGTGACACCCCGCTTATAATAATAATGGATGGCCAACCCTATACTAAGATAAGACATGAATCTCACGTGGATCACTCTCAGCATCAATTGCCCAGAAGATTAAAAAGTAACTAACCACCCAATAATAGAATAAACGGATACCAAAATTTTTCCATTTCAGAACATAGAGTATAATCAGACCATATACAACAACAAAAAGTGATCGCATGTATACAACATGTACAATAAAAGAATACATATATCAAATAAGCTATCGGGCAACAGAAAATACAACGTAACAAGTATTTGAAATATAAGAGACATACATAATTTAACCCTTTGGGTACACACCCGAGTTACAGTTCTAGATCCTTAACTAGATTTACAAAAATGAGAAGCGGCTAAAAAATTCATGCTACAGTCCGCACATACTACAACTTCATATAAAAAGGAATGAAAGACTTAACATTGGCATCCTTGCGGTGGGACACCTATAAAATAATAAATAAAACAAGAGAGAGGATATAAACGGTTCAGAGCCCGAGGTTTAAAACTAGTTCAGGAAGTGAATTAAAATGCACAATAATTATGAATGCACAATTTCATAATATAAAGTGGTGTCGCACTCCCTTGAGACTCAAACTCCCCCCTTAACTATAGTGCGCACCTAAATGTAAGCATTTTAATATTAGCCAATCTACCCCTCTCATTTAGGGATATCTCCACCTCTAATTTACGCATTTACCCAACTCGCGTATCTAGTTTAGTCAAAACATAATCATTTTTGTCTCATCCTAAATGATTATATGATAATTCATTACTTAAAAAATTTCACTAAATATTTTTATAACATCTTACACATCATCTCCAAGTCTATATAATATCAATCTCACTATTGTACGAGATAAATCATTGTTACCAAGTACACGTACATAACATACATAACATATGCATACTAACCATCCCTGAGATCTTTAACTCAATGGATGCGATCACTACAATGCTATCATCTTCTAGGGAATTACTCACGTACTATCCAAGGTTGCCAGCTATCGGACTCTCACACCGACTTGGTACAAACCAAATCACAAACGTAGGGAAAACGGCCATAGTTCCTCACCGGAAATAAGACGAATCATACCGAAGACGTATTACCCTTGATAAATGCCACAGAATAAATAAATGGACGCTATGACCTGGGACTATACACTCCCTGCTCATCATGCTACGGGCCTCATCCACAGCATGCAACTTCCCATGATAGCACTAGAGGGGTATGTCCACACAATAGATATATATCAATCACACAAGATATATATACACATCATATATACAAACCATTTAATACCCTAATGTATATATTTTTAATCCCGACTACATGTATATACCACACCTTACAATAGCCAATAATCCGCAAAATTATTCCCAATTCATTTTATGATTAAATCGCTCACTTGGACCTTTATCATCCATCACATATATAACCTAAATAGTTACCACTTCAACACTTCGCAGGACCACGACCTCTCTCTACTAGCCCACATACATCCTTAAGAAAATTCCTATGACTAGGAGAATTTATGAATGAAATCAGAATACCATCTCCCAAATATGCCTCAATAATTGACCCGATATCTCCCCAACCATCATGTCATAACACCATCCAACCTTTTAACTCATAAACATATTTATCGCATTATTTTAGAGCGTTTCCAAGCACCAAACCCAAATGGAAAGGAGTTACAGAAGAATTAGAAATTCGCCAAGATCGAACCGAACCACAGGTTCCCAAAATGAACTGATCCTCTACACTGATAAAGGAGAATCGAATTCATGACCTTCAAAAATGAACCAGCGAACTGCTAAAACGAACCGATCGGAGGCCTGCAACCAAACCGATCCGGCCTGTTTAGATTCTATTCCTGTGAGATTTCTCCTACATCTCAAAACCCCCTTTCTACCTAATTTTAACATCATAGATCAACCTAAATATACTCCCAACCATTTTTACACCATCTAACCCATATATACTTATCAAATGTTAGTTTTCAACAGAAAAATATAGGGTTTATCATATCTAAAAAATATCACCATAATTTATCCCCAAATTATGATATAATTCATACAAATATACATTTAGCAAGTTTAATCACTTTCCTCAAAGATGTAGAGTCCGAATCTTCCTCAAAGTTGCAGATTTAACCAAAAAATTACAAGGCTATAAGGTTTTATTCTTTTTCTCTTCTTTCTTTATTCTCTCTTTCTTCCTTAAACGATTTTTCCCTAAAAATAAGATTGCTAATAGCCCATTTTCTATTTACCCCAATTTTAAATAATAATACACTTAAAATGACTCGTGTACCCCAATTTGAGTCAAACTAGCCAAAAAGACCTCAAAATCCAAATAAAAACATCGGACAATCATTTTGATTCTCTTAAACCTTTCGAGATCAACCGTGCACTTCAATTTATCATTCGAGACTCCGAATATAAAAATCATCTCCCAACCTCATATATCTTACTCAAATATGTCCCGGTTGAGGCCTCTAATACACACATATGACGTAATAGCCTGCAACATGATTTTGTTTACCATATCACAATAGTAAATGTACAATTCGCATAACTATTAACTATTCTACATAAATTAATATTTATATTAAATTCTCATTTTAATTCTCGATTATATTAAATCGCACACACACACCTGGTAATTTAATATAAAAATAAATACACGAAAGTAAGGGGTATTATAACTTTATTCATTATTGGATCAACATGCTTGATAGACTGGGTTGTGGTTATTAGTGTATTGTGAAAGTCAATTATGGATGAAATCCATGTCTTGGTGTTAAGATTAGTGACACCCTCTTCAGTTTCTTCTAAGTTATGTATGCGTCAAGCATTACACATGCATTATGTTAATCTGACCGCTTAAAGAATTTAAGAAGTTAATTAAAATAAATTTTTAGTAATTTAGTTCATTAATGGGTATATGTGTAATACCCTGCATTTTATGGATAATTAAAATTCATAAGAAAATGTAATTTGGAAATTTGAGAAATTATCGTAAATAATAATTTTTGGAGTTTTCAAGGATTAAATGATTTTCGATGTGTATTACATTCACTTTTGGGATTAAGTAATTGAGTTGGAGTATTTTAATTATATGTCACAGCTGGGTAAAGCGACGGAGGATAATATTTTAATTAGAAAACAGGCATTGAGATGTATTGGGTTTAATTAGTGGATTGCGATCAAGTACCTCAGATTGAGATTTTGAGTGTGTGGTTGGTTTCGAAATTGTCGAGATAGTTAGAAAAGAGTCTCCGGGAGTAGTGTTTGGACTTCAGGATATTTTTGGACCAATAGGGATTCGTAATTGAGTTAACGAGTCATTTTTGGGTTTAAAGGGATAAACCATTATTTCTCCCTATATAAAGCACGTGAGAGGGAAATAAAGAAAGGAAAAGAGAGAAAAGAAAGAGGAGAGGAAAGGAAGAGAGGAAAGAGGTTGAAAAGGGAGGTTCCGATCAAATTCCACGAAATTCGACTCGAGGTCGTCGGATTTTATCCACGAGGCAAGTGTTTACTTGCTTTATTTCATTTAGTGTATATATATCATATTAAAGTTGGTATACCAATAATTTTTGGGTTAAAACCCTAATAATAAATTTGAGTAATTTGAATATGAGTTTACATATTGAGGTGATGTAAACTCTTAATGATTTCTAGTGTTAAATCCATGATAACGGAGAGTAGAAACGATTAGAAATGGCGGGACTGGTTAAACTAGGGTTTTAAGGATTTTTGGGTATAAATATAAGAAAAATTGGTTTAATCCCCCAATTAATTGATGTGTTAGTTAGAAATTAATGTTTAGATGTTTGTTGTGTTGTTGGTTGATATTAGAAACCATAAGAATGGAGTTTAGGGTGATATTTTGGGTGTTTGGACTTTTTGGATTTCATCCAAAATGGACTTTGGCCGACCTAACTGGTATTGCCGGTCGAGCGCGCCCCTATGGCCGGTCGACCGGGTAAGAGAAAAAGGCCAAACTGATTGGTTTGTTAGGCTTAATTACAAATCGCGATCGATCGGGGTTCCAGGGACGGTCCACCGACACTCTATTTTCATCCCAATATTTCGGAGATTGTTATTCCTTCTCCTCTTTGAGTTTAAAGTTTAAGGTCTTTCTAAATTAGAATATTAAAGAGAGTTGTGTTCTATCGGACTTGAGGAATTGTGAATTGACCTTGCTTTATTTGAGAAGTTAATCTGGGGTATGGGCCTATCGAATATTTAGGACGAGAGTGAAATTTGGAGAAATTTTGGTACGCACATATAGGTATATGTATGTCGACAAAATAGATAGGGGCCATATGTAGTTAATTAAATCCAATGAGGCGACTATGATGGAATTTGGGGTTATAGGATAAAGATAAGTTAAGGGTGTACTTAATAAATGGTTATGAATTGAAATATTTGGAGAGTATATAAATCCCTAAAAGTGATCAAGGTGTGAGATATATTTAAGTAAGAGAATACTTATGGGATCAGTATTTAAGTAGGAGAATACTTAAATATATATACGATGTATATATATATATATATGTGTGTGTGTGTGTGTGTGTGTGTGTGTGTGTGTGTGTGTGTGTGTGTGTGTGTGAGTGAGTGGTATATATATATGCAATTATGTGAAGCATACCCCCACTAAAGCTATCATGGGAAGTTGCGCGATGTGGGTGAGGCCCCTGGCTTGAGGAGCAGGGAGCGTATAGTCCCCAGGTCATAGCGTCCATTTTTATATTGTGTGATTTTTATTAGGGGTGAGACGTGGTGGGTATGTTTAGTCTCATTCTCGGGTAGGAACTAGGACCTCTTCCTATACGCTGTGATTTTGTTTTTACCATGTCGGTGATATTTAGTTTGACCACTGGTACCTATGTGAGTAATGACCTGGAAGATGATAGCATTGAGAGATCGCATCCTCGAGTTATATCTCGTTGGGATGGTTATTATGCTTGTGTGTATAGTATATAACTTGTGTATGAGAACAATATAAAATTTATATCTCTAATTAGAGTAAAGAGATAAATTGAAAAAGGATTTATTCACATTTCGGGAGATTATATCCGGACGTATATTGTGTTATGTATATGAGAGTGAGTTCGATAGTGTATATAATTATATGAGTATGTATATGTATACGTTGTGTACTAAGGGTCTAATGGATCTGGATGATCAACATTGACAAGTAGTAGTGTATCGGGAGGGGGGTTCTTATTTGGATTTCGCTTCGCAAGCCACCCTAGTCACGAACATGGCACAGTGTTGAGACTGGGGATAAGTGTAGCCCTTAGTACTTGGTTTACTTAGGACTTTCTGATTTGGGGGTGACGATTTAGTTAGGCAGGGTAGCATGACTAGGATGTTTAAAGGGATGCGATAGGTGTGCACCATTAGAAGAGGGGTGATGGGTATCTCCTAGGAGTGCGATACCAATTTAAATATGAGATAAACAAATTTTTCATAAATAAAGCATTTATGCACTTGCAGAATATTTTCACAACTCGGGCTCTGATTCGTTGATCCATTTTCCTCTCTTTTGCTATATATATATATATATAGGTGTCCAAACACAGGGACGCTTGGATGACAATTCCTTCGAGTCAGACGTGTGCTGCAGCAGCTGTGGATGCATGCGAGTTTACTGTAGACTCTTCTATTCTTGTAATCTAGATCGGAGTTACTGTATACATACTCGGGCCAAAAGCCCAATTGTAATTATTTATTCTTTAATCACCTTTCAGTGTGACATTCGATTAGGTTGTATTATGTTAAATCGAGCGTTCAGTTATTTTAATTTCAGCTCAATTTCATTTATATATAAATTGTGTGGATGTTTTTATTAAATGGTTTATTTAAAAATATTAGTTAAATAAAATTTTGGAACTAGCCTAATGGGTTATTAGTAATTAATTTGGTTTTTGATAGTGATGCTAAGAATGAACGATATGGGACTCCTGTTTTAATTTGGTACTGGAGTGATCGTCCGGTATTTTACTAGGCGGGGTGTCACAGATGGTATCAGAGCATCCGGTTCTAGTTCTTAGGAATCTGTGTGGATGTACTACGCTTTCAGCGTTGCTCTCAATTTGATATAGAGCCTTAGGATTAGGATTGTTGATTCCTCTTGTGAGATTACTTTCTCTTGTCATTTCATAAGATTATAGTAATATTTTACACGCTCGTTCGAGATTCGTGTACTGATCGATGAAGGACGACCACAGAAGGCCATTGCAAGGGTAGTAGAAGGCAGGACTATTGGAGAAATTAGTTGAAGTCAGAGACTAGGACCACAGTAGAGGTCATTCTCCGTGTGGCATTTGTTAAGGATTGTTGTATCGACTATTAGGGTATAGTACTTATAATTATCCAAGTACTGTTGAAGTAGAGAGTGGTGCTAGACTTGAATTAAATAGTGAAGTAAATTCGGAAAAAGGTTTGAAAGGTCTTCGATAAGGACCATACCTTGAAGTTAAATTATACTGAGTAAGTGTAATGTGATTCAACGGAGGTGAAAGGCTGAGAAGCTTTTGCTTAGAGCAGTGTGTGGAAATACCCGTATGCGAAAATTTGAGGAAAAATTTTCACTCATTGGAGAAACATTAAAATGGTGGGAATGGGGGTCACGATGTTCGGGGTAGCAGGATGTGTTGCTCGTAGAGGAATCTCACGGACGGTTTTAACCGCAAATCCCTTTGGTCAATAAAAAAAGAAGAGAATGAAGTTTTAGATTATTCACATAAGGTTCGGTCAGTGGTCGACAGTGAATAAAAGTGATATGGAGAAGTGAACCTAATACCGAAATAAGGTAGGTACAAGGAAGGCAGAGTCCTTCAGTGGAATGATAGGCTCACTAGATATGTGTTTCTAACACTTATGGAGAATTTGTATCCATGTAATCCCATTGGTGGACATCTACCCAGGGAATTCATTGAACCAGGGATGTTAAAGCTGGTAGTGGAGTTTCCTTTTAACAAATAAGTTAAGTTAACTATAAAGGCAAACATTAGGATGAAGTCTATAGAGTCTGAGATACTGATAACATTAACCTAGTCAGGGTGACCACAGGTGGGGAATGTTGCAATATGGAATGTATAACCACGCGCTTTGCCCTTGCCCGATAGGAATTAAGGGACAAGAATAGGGTATTGATGTGGGGCATCGATTAAGGTAGGTTTGTTTCGATTAGGACAAGTATATAATGTCTGGGAACCATTTAGAGTAATTAGGGAGATTGGAAAAGTATTTATGAGTTTCACCTCGGATGAAGGAGGTATATTCTTTGTGGCAAGATTGAGTCACAGTATTTTATTAGCCCTAGATTCGTGTGTGATTCGATTTTACTGGTAGTATCGATAACATTATATAGTATATATTTATGTGTTTTTTCACGATAGTGGGGATCTATTTTCTTTCACTTTCTATGAAACTCGGGTATTAGTATTTGAGTTTATATCTGGATTGTATTGCTCGTTTTATGTGTGTTATACGCATATGGTGTTATTTTGAGTATAATATAATTTTCGTTGATCGGAGCGATACATGCTAATGATTGCAAGACTATCGTGTCCACGATTCCAAGGTGGAACAGGTTGTTGTTGCGATATCTCACCTGGATATAGGTTGAGTTCGCACCTATTATATGTATTGATGGAACTTTGGTGAGAAGATGTTTCATTATCATGATTCGATTGCATGGCGACCTTGTAGAGAAGAGTTAAGGTATGAAGGATTTATTGTTGAGATGTGAGTTTAAACTCATTATTGTTTGCACTAAGAACTTAGTGCTAGTATGAGCGCTTGGTGGTGTGTCTCCTAGAAAGGAATAGGAGTTCAGATCACATTTTTTTGAAAGAGGGGATAGGGTTATCCTAGTTACACATTAAATCTAACAGACCTCCACAACCAACAAAGTTAAGTAGTAGTGTATTGGAGGGGTTCCTTGTTTGTATTTCTCTTGCGAGACGCTCCACGCATGAACCTTAATAACATCGGGAGTGGGGAGATGTTATGGGATGCAAGGATGTTGGTTTTGATGATAAGTCGTATAGTGTGGAGGAAAAAATATAGACTGAGAGCCGCATGATGATGGTATGCTTATAGGAAGATAGAAGTGTTATGGAAAAAAGCACTGAAATATTTATCTCACCGCAAGTATGTGGGTGAGGCAAGGTAAAGGAACTGATTTAAGTCTTGTAGCCAAGCCTTAATGAGAAGGCTAATTATGAGGTAGTATCTAATGGTAGAAGTCTTGTATGTGATGTTCATAATATATATTAAAAGAGAGTAGGCATCTCGATTAGTTAGACATTCCATTTCGCCAAGGTTGAAGGATATAGTGGTAGAAGTGCTTTAGTAGGTTAGCTAGGTAGTATTTAGGACGTCCCACCGGTGTGCCTTAGACCGTTATATCTTGATGACCGACGATGTGAGGGAGTAGTGTAACGTGAGGGTTTCTTGTTTGGATTTCGCTTTACGAGACGTCCCATGCATGAAATCGAGAAAATGTCGGGAGTTGAGAAAGCTCTTGGGCACTAGGGACACAATTTGGGTTAGTTTTCATCTTACGTGTGTCGAAAACCCTTTGATCGTAGGGTTATTCGGAAGTAAGGCTAGTAGGACTAGTGGCGCCGATAACGAGAGATTGTGGTGAGTTAACCATAAGAAGATTTGTTGGTTAACATTTAGAAGGATTGGATTTCCAAGTATAGGAAGTATTTAATTTTGCGAGCTAGGAAAACCCATGTGTGAATATTATACTGAGGAAATAAGGCCCATTGTTTAGAGAGAGTGCATGTGTCGGACGTTTACAATAGTTGTGCAGAGAAGAACGGGTTATAAGGTGTACGGGCACCATGGTAAGTTGGTTTTATATACCGCTTGATATAGAAGGGTCGTAGTATATAAAGTTGAAGATTATGTCGTGAGTCGTAAGAGGAAGAAAAAGGAGGTTCCGACAAAACTCCGCGGAATTCGACTCGAGGTCGTCGAATTTTATCCACGAGGCAAGTGTTTACTTGCTTTATTTTATTTAGTGCATATATCTCATATTAAAGTTGGTAAACCATATAATTTTTGGGTTAAAACCCTTAAACTAAATTAGATTATTTTTAATATGAGTTTACATATTGAGGTAATGTAAACTCTTAATGATTTCTCGTGTTAAATCAATGATAACGGAGAGTAGACACGATTAGAAATGGGAGGATTGGCAAAACTAGGGCTGTAAGGATTTTTGGGTATAAATCTAATAAAAAATGGTTTAATCCCCCAATTCATTGATGAGTTGGTTAAAAATCAATGTTTAGATGTTTGTTGTGTTGTTGGTTATGATCAGAAACCATAAGAATGGAGTTTGGGGGTGATATTTTGGGTGTTTGGAATTTTGGATTTCATACAAAATGGAATTTGGCCGACCTAACTGGTATGGCTGGTCGACCGCGCCCCTATGGCTGGTCGATCGGGTATGAGGAAAAGGGCCCATTAATTGGTTTGTTAGGCTTAATTACAAGCCGCGGTCGACCGGGGGTCCAGTGTCGGTCGACCGGCACTCTATTTTCAACCTAGGATTTCGGAGATTGTTATTCCTTCTCCTCTTTGAGTTTAAAGTTTAGGGGCTTTCTAAATTAGAATATTAAAGAGAGTTGTGTTCTATAGGACTTGGGGAATTGTGAATTGACCTTGGGTTATTTGAGAAGTTAATCCGGGGTACGGACCTATCGAATATCTAGGAAGAGAGTGATATTTGGAGAAATTTTGGTAAGCACATATAGGTATATTTATGTGGACGGAATATATTGGGGCCATCTGTATTTAAGTAAATCCTATGAGGCGACTATGATGGAATTTGGGGTTATAGGCTAAAGATAAGTTAAGGGTATACTTATTAAATGGTTATGAATTGAAATATTTGGAGAGTATAAAAATCCCTAACAGTGATCAAGGTGTGAGATATATTTAAGTTGGAGAATACTTATGGGGTCAGCATTTAAGTAGGAGAATATTTAAATATCGTTATGAGGTTGGAAATTATAGCAATGTATACATTTGAGGAATGATATATGTATATATATATATATATATATATATATATATATATATATATATATATATATATATATATATATATATATATATATCACTGTGTGAATGCTATATATATACACTTATGTGAAGCATACCCCCTCTAATGCTATCATGGGAAGTTGCGCGATGTGGGTGAAAACCCTAGCTTGAGGAGCAGGGAGCCTATAGTCCCCTGGTCATAACGTCCATTGTTATATTGTGTGATTTTTATTAGGGGTGAGGCATGGTGGGTATGTTTAGTATCATTCCCGGGTAGGAACTATGACCGTTTACAATACTTATGATTTGGTTTTTATCATGTCGGTGATATTTAGTCCGACCGCTGGTACCCAGGATGGTATATGAGTAATGCCCTGGAAAATGGTAGCATTCATAGACCGCATCCTCGAGTTATATCTCGTTGGGATGGTTATTATACTTGTGTGTATTATATATAACTTGTGTATGAGAATAAGATAAAATATATATATCTCTTATTAGAGTAAAGAGATAAAATGAAAAAGGATTTATTCACATTGCAAGATATTCTATCCGGACGTATATTATGTTATGTATATTAGAGTGAGTTTGATAGTGTATATAATTATATGAGTATGTATATATATATATATATGTTGTGTACTGAGTGTCTAACGGATCTCGACGATCGACACTGCCAAGTAGTAGTGTATCGGGGGGTCCTTGTTTGGATTTCGCTTCGCGAGACACCCCACGCACGAACATGGCACAATTTTGAGATTGGGGAGAAGTTTAGCCTTTAGTACTCGGTTTACTTCGGACTTTCAGAGTTTGGGGGTGACGGTTTAGTTAGGCAGGGTAGCTTGACTAGGATGTTTAGAGGGACGCGATAGGTTTGCACCATTAGAAGAGGGGTGCGGGGTATCTCCTGGGAGTGCGATACAAATTTAAATATGAGATAAAATATATATTTCATAAATAAAGCATTTTTTCACTTGCAAAATATTTTCACAACTCGGGCTCTGACCTGTTTATCTATTCGTCTCTTTTGTTTTATATATATATATATATATATAGAGAGAGAGAGAGAGAGAGAGAGAGAGAGAGAGAGAGATGCCTGGATGACGATTCCTTCGAGTCAGACGTGTGCTGCAGCAGCTGCGGATGCATGCCATTTACTGTAGACACTTCTGTTCTTTTAATCTAGATAGGAGTTACTGTAAACATACTCGGAACAAAAGCCCAATTGTAATTATTTATTCTTTTACCTCCTTTTAGTGCGGCATTTGATTGGGTTGTATTATGTTAAACCATGTGTTCGGTTATTTTAATTTTGTCTCAATTTCATTTATATCTAAACTGTGGGGATGTTTTTATTGAATGGTTTGTTTAAAAAGATTATTTAAATAAAATTTTAGTGCCAACCTAATAAGGTATTAGTAATTAATTTGGTTTTCAACAATGATGCTAAGAAAGAACCATATGAGACTCCTCTTTTAATTTGGTACAGGAGTAATCGCTCGGTATTTTATTAGGCGAGGTGTCACAATATGTAACCATAACGTTTGGGGATATTTATTACTAGTAAATGTTATCTTGAAATATAATTTTAGTTAAAATAGTCGAGTTACAAATGTAATTATTTAGTGAAGTTAATTATATTTACTAGAGTAAGGATGGGATCCGGGTCGGATCATGTTTTTCTACCCATTAGGAACCACGATTTTCAACTCCCCAAGGTCCCTACTGTAGACAATATAAATATGTATTTCAACCTTTCACTTTTTTTCATGCTCTTGAATTGAAAAAAATCATAATTATGAGAAATCCAAGTAGTTATCATGAAGACGAAAAGTTCACCCTTTCCTCATGATAGGCATGACAAAGTAATACCCTAGAAGACTCGAGATTTCTTCTACATCAATGATTGTGTGTTCTTAAGAAGGTGTCACCCTAATTCCTCCTTGTAGATTAGATATGCTATTGGATTTTTTGGCTAAATTTATACGTAATATCATCTATTTCTGGGATAGTTGTTCCAACAATTGGTATCAGAGTGTTGTTGATGTCACGTATATGTTGTATAAAATCATATTATTTAATTAAAACTAACATATTTCCCATGAATGTTAGGTAGAACTTAGAACTTTTCTAATATCTACTTAAGAATTCTTGTCCTGCTATTATGGTCACATATTTTAATTTATCTTTTTATGTGATTGTATCCCACGATGGTTTATTACTTGTTAATTTTATTTCATTTGATAAATGTAAAATTGATGTAAGAAGTGAACTCGTGCAAGAAGGCTTGTGAATGATGTAATTGATATACTTCTCTTGGGATGTCGGGAAAACAAAGAATTTTTTCAACATGAATACAAATGCAGTTTCTGATGAAGAAATTTTGGGTCGATTTTTGGATCAGTTTTGGGGTCGGATTGGTTTCCGCAATGTAAATTTTGGGTTAGAGAGATTTAATACACAAAACATTCGCACTGCTTGCTCAAATCTTACCTCCCTTAGACCCCCCACCCCAGCACGATAATATTCATAAGGGAAAACATTGAGCCAATTGGTTACCGAAGTAGAGTTTCATCTTGACAACAATAGTTGGGTATTTTTATTATTATGTTTTCTTATGATCTTTATTGCCTTATTAAACATGTTTTAATTATTTTATTGTTAACATGTTTTAGGTACCCTTAATATGGAGGACAACATGGATAATTGAATGATCTTGGATCACATAGATACCGATGTGACAAATTTCTATTAATTTTATTTGTGGATATGAATATGTTTAGTTAAAAACCAAAATTTAATATCCATGTGACTTTTTTCTGTCACGGGAACAAAAATATAATTTATCACACATAGGCTTGATATATAATAAAATAGGTTTCCCAATATTTTTTTATATACCAAATATCCTAGTATTTCAAATTAATTTAAATTAGACACATTTTTTAAAACACTCGCAAAATTTACTAAATTACTTACTGGGAGAAAATCCTATGGTGTCCAATAATGATTTATCAGCATGCCAATTAATCTAAGCTTCCCCACCGGATCAGGATAGTTGTGCTCTACTAGTTGAAAATTCTTTTAGGGATAATTTAATGCTCATATTTTCATAAGAAATCGCCCTAATGGAGAGATCCATTACAAAATGAGATAGTTTGAAAATAACTGGTGGTATACACTTAGATACAAAATAATGGTATCCTCCCTATTGGAGTTACTATTATTATTTTGTGGGACTAAAGAGTCATCTATTTAATTTTATTTTGTAGTTTTGTCTATAAAATAAAATTAAAATGAAATGGCATGTCTAATTTTATAATTGAAAAGTAGACCTCCTCCCACTAAGGCGTGATATTAAATAGTAATTGGACTGCTCACGTATTTTTCAAAAAATGCTATAGGTAACCTTAATTTTAAATTTGAATTCAAGATGTTTATGCCCTAAAATATTTTTTTATTATCAGTGTTAAAAATGGGATCTCTTTTAATCCTTTTATTTCATTCTCAAAGACAATAAATTAACTGGACTGAATTACATTTACTAGAGAATGAATTTGAATATTGTGTTGAATGATACAGAGTACAAGTATGTGCTCACTGAAACTTATCCTGAACAACCTATTGAGGGGAAAACAAAAAGGAAACTCGGGGTTATGAGAAATGGATCAAGATTGATGAGATGGAACGGTCTTACATTTTGGTATCCATGTCAAGTGTTCTAAAACATCATTACCAGTCCATGACTAGTGGCTATATTGTGATGATGAACCTCAAAGATATGTTGGGGATCATGGTCATAATGCAAGGAAGGTTTCTATGCAAGATCTCATGAACATGCATATGGTTTAAGGGACCCCGATGAGAGATCATGCTATGAATATGATAACTCTTCTCAATGAGTTGGAAATCCTTGTAGAGAAAATCGATGGGGAAACCCATGTTGATATTACTCTCCAATCACCGCTTGAGTGTTTTAAGCAGTTTCATCTGAATTATAAAATGAACAAAGGATTTTACTATTTAGCAGAAACACATAAAGAACTTCAAGCTACTAAGGGTCCCATGAGAAGTTCTATAAGTGTTTTTTTTACTAAAAAAATGTTCCACTAATAAGTCTAATGGAAAGAAGAAGCAAAAAAAGGTTCAGAAATAAATTGAGGGACCTCAGGAAGCTCATGATCCTCCAAGAGGTGTATAAATTCCAAGGGAAACTATTTTATTTTTAAGCGTACGAGAAACTAAGAGATATTAGATCTACTCACACAACGGTCACCCAATATGTAGGGATTATTTGACTTGATATAAAATTAGACCGCACAGAAAAAAATCCTCTATATAACTATAATGCAAGTTATTGGACCATCATTTATGTTCTCATAGTTAGAGATAAACTACTAGGAATGCATACCAACCATCTCTATTGGATGTCAATTCCTTATCTAGGTTATGAACATTTCAATAGTGCTAGAAGGAAGATTTCAGTCTCTTATTGATAAACCCGAAGTTGACTTATTGAAATTTCCATTTATGTTTATTGACTCGCATGTCTACAATACATTTAAACAAAAAATACGACATTCTCGTAAGTGTGACTCTTACTTACAAATGAACTAACAAATTTTCACTAAAATTAAATGTCATACATGGTTTTAAGAATAAAACCCAAACAATCTCCCACTTAGTCTTAAAACCATGAATCTAACCATAACCATTATACCCGAAAGTTTATTGCATATTGATTTAAGGATTAATGGGTGTTACTCGATAAAACCACGTTCATTAACTTATCACACACTTATTTTATCTCTCCTACTAGGTGAAACCTACACTGAAAATGCTTAATCTGTTTTATGGGTTATGGGTTCTTTCAAACTTTAAATTGTATCTCTACGAACACCAGAAGTGTAACAACTTATTGTTCTTAAAGTAACCTCACTTAAAGTACCTAGTAATTAATCGATCCATATAACCTCTTCAGTTATCTTCAAAGTGACAACAATTTTGGTCTCCCTAGTGGAGCCATTAATCTAGGATTTCTTCACAAACCTTCAACTTACAGCTCAACATCCTTGGGTAAGCACATATTTCGAGTTAGAAAACTTGAAATCCTTATTTAACTAAAAATCTCGTCTTTGTATCATAATTGTGTCAGAATATTGGACTAAAATCAACTGAATGTGCGAAATTCATAACATACTTTGGTCTTTGAGTGCAATATATATCATTCATGAGGTTGCCTAATGTCAAAGAATTAGGTATATTCCTCATTTTTCCCACCTAATCAAGTGTTCTAAGACATTGATTACTAGACAGAGATATTACATACTCATGAAAGATAACTTTTTATATGAAATCCCAATGCTAGTACTGTATATACAACATTGATATAATCAACTTGGAACAAGTCCAACATCCTTTTCAATTGATCTAATAAAGGCCTCGTCATAAATGTATGTGGCATGTACTAAGTACTTAATATGGAATATACAAGCAACCACACTCATATGTAATATAATACTCCCACATTGTTCCCATTTAGGCAAGTATTATCCACAAATTTCACTTAGAAATATTTGAACATTTCCATTATGCTTCTTATACTGACAAGTGACTTTTGAGATTTAATCAAAATTAAATCTTGATTTCTTGATAAAACTGAATAACCTAATGCCACAGTCTTAGATCAAATCCATAAATGAATGTCAAAAACTTGTATAACTTTGCTTTCCCAATGTATTACTATGTACTTATTAAGACAACCATTTGAGAATGTAATATTAACTTTAAAATAAGCATAACGAATGTAGCATGGCTACCACGAGAAAGTTTTATCATAGTCAATTCCTATATTTCTGAGTAAACATTTTCACAATCCCTAGATTAAAGGTTAGCTCCATCCCATCCATATATTATTCAAGTCCTTGTAGGTATACTTTTGCTCGATCAGTTTTACCCCATTAACAAGACCCGAAAATAAGATTCTCATACATCAAATCTGTTTTAGTATCCATTTTTTTTCTTGGGATCACATAAAAAAGATTAGCCAAAGCACTAACCATTCAATATGACTCAAAATGCTCCCACTACAACATACTTTCTATCGAGTATTAGTTCCATGTGTATCTTGATCATAGATAATACTCCCAATATGATGAGGTACTGTATTAATGATATCAAGTTGCATTTCATCTAGAATGGGTGGTTTAGAATCATTGGTAATACGATGTTCCATTTTATCTTCCAAGTCCAACTTACAGTTGGGCTAGTGGTTTATTAAATAATCCTACTACAAGAACTGGTCATTAATGCAATAAACACCCCTCTTGTAGTTAGGATTATGATATAAACAACCTTTGTTACCATTGTAATAACTAACAAAAGTAGATATATATTTGTCCTTAATCTCAACCACTTTGACTCCCTACACAATACTAGTGTGGGGCACTCCAAAATTCAAACATAACCTAGAAGGTGGTTGCATCCACTCTAATGTTTAGTGGGAATTTAAGAGACCATTTATGAACAAAGTAAATTAGAATGTATATGTCCATCTCTTAATAAAGAAGAACAATAAGAATGTTAAAAACCTGAAAAACCAACCATCGACCTCATCATTTTCAAAAGAGACTTATTCCTTTCTTTCCTCTACACAATTTTGAAGTGGAAGGGAATTGGGATAAAATCCCATACCTTGAATAAATTATTTATGAACTCTCCTAAGTGGTATACTCCTTTCAATAAAATCATAGAGTTTAAATTAGTTTATCTCACCCATGGTCCACTTTAGCTTTTCAAACATTGAACTAATAAAAGCCTTCAAATTGTGGTGCATAAGGTACACATATCTATAACTTCTAATTATCACCAACGTAATCGATGAAGCACTCAAAACCACGTTTTAATGGGATAGTCTTGAATCACACTAATAGAAGCGAACCATTCCTAACAAATCATTGGATCTTTTGCTTTGGACCATTAAAGCCCCTTACTTATTTTACATTCTTAATGGAATTAAAGATTAGAAGTGCCTCCACTTCCAATTAACTCAATTGTTAATTTAAAACTAGTCTTGGAATTCCATTTAGAATAAAATAACCTAGGCATAAGTGCCACAGTTATGTTTAATTCTTGAAGGAAACTATATATTCTAATGATTTATGTACATAAAATTATTCAATTCAATATTTAACAATATTGTTGAGACAAGCCTTATAATGTAAATATTTTTTCCAATGTAATAGAACTCAAAAAAGATATCCTAATTTTAATAAGATGATTTTATAAAATCAATCGAATATTTGTTTCAAAACCAATTTAGAAAACAAAAATAAACTTCTATTGAAAACATATACATTAACTAATTTTACCATAGTAGCTTTATGTCTTCACTAAAATTCATAAGAATATTCTACCCCTTATATTTCTACATTATTCTAATTTCCCATAACTGGGAATATCTCTCTTATGGTATTTTCTCAATCACCTAGAACCTTTGAAATGAGTTACAATTTGTGGTTCCCGAGTGTACATATTTGGTTATTGTGGATCAAACCATAAATCATGCAGTTACTACTAAGAGATAAACCAGTGTCATTTCCTTTTCCGTACAAAGCAAGTAAAAACCAAAAACTTTTGTTGTTATAAATCTTACTAATTCTAGTGATAATACCTGACTTTAGTCTATTGCACTACTACTAAGGAATATAAACTTTCCTTAAACCCCAGAGTCACACCTAAGACTTAGCCTTATCCTCTTACCTCCCTTTAGGGAGATAAATACATCTCTTTTCAAACAATTAGCATCAACCACTCGATACCAATTATCTTCACCCCCGGATTATAAAATGGTACTAGGTTTCCACACATTGTCCAATCCAAATAATACATTTTTCAACCAATGATAAAATCATTAAGAGAACACGATTCTCACTGGAGTGTCATCAACCATTATAGGTGTCTACTAATTATCATCCAACAATTATTTAAAACCAAAGAAGAATATATAGGACTTCCCCTCTGGGGGTTCGAACACATATAACATTTATTTAAAAAGAATTGTCATGTATTTTAAAATACCATGATTAAAACAATCCATTAGGGGGACAGCTGAACTAATAGGAGCAGTTAATCACGTCACTATTAAGAAATATTAATTGGAATTATGGTTTAAATAATTTTATTATCATTAAATTTTATAACAACGTTCAATTACATTTTCTGTCGTAGAAACCTATTCCCGTCAAAACATTAATATTATTACCAATAAGAAAACGTTCAATGCATTTTAAAAATCATATAATTATGAAATTGAAAAAAATAATTTTCAATTAGATGCAAGAATTAATTTAATTAAATTTTAACGTGTCATCCTTCAATTTCTTATTTTTAAAATTAATCTCGTCGAACATCCCAGTTCCACATCAAGTCAGATTTCTTGTTAGGAGCTTAAATCATCCCACCTTGAACCAGACATATTTTCATCTTTCATTATGCTATATGGAAAGTTTAGGAACCTTCTGTCAAACATAATGAATAACCAATGACTTTAGTTTTCACTCCTAATGATAGTGACTCTATTGGAGAGGTTATCAAAAGTTATGTCTAAATCTATACTACCGGTTCATTCCATAGAATATAAACCATTCCTGATTGACTTTCTCGTTTGGGGGGGAGGATAAAACTCACTCACATTCTAATTCTTAGAATTATCACTTAAGAGTTTTAATGAATCCTTTATGCCTTGATTAATTCCTTCCGTTGGGAGCCCAAACCTACGCTGGAGCAAAGAATTAATCATATTTGATTCATAAAATACCAATGAGGACCACAGGCTTTATGTTGAGACCCCTATCCCACATAATATTTTAAAAACTTGATGTTTTTTCTATAAACTACTCATTTACTTCTAAAATTTCAAATTAAATTCCTTTTGATTTCTCAATTTAATTTTACAAATTAAACTACCAGATCTCAGTATTTTAATTTTTCAAAATAAAACCATTTTCAAATTTAAAATAAAACCATGACATTAAAATTTAATGAATAATATTAAATTAGCTACCATGATTTAATTTAATATAGAAAATAATAAATAAAATGAATTTTCTATAAAATGATGGTTTAGGTGAGTCACAAAATTAAAATCCATGTTGTCCATAAAAACTGATGTTTCTAATTATCGAATTTGTTAGCATACGAATTATGAAACATAATAAAATACTGAGGCATGCATGAAAATATCAAATAAAGGAAAACATAAGATAAGTAATAATGTTCCTCTTTACACCACGACCTCAACTTCTTCTTGAAGTAGAATTCCTCAAGATCGAAAATCCTTGTTATGGAAGACGTTACTTTGACATAAAGTCCAACTTGAAGTAGACTTCATCACATAGAAGAGTTCTAGAAGATATTTCTTTTTATAAAAAATATAATATGGACTTGAAGGGATATGAGAAAGAACGAAACCACTGAAAATGCCATAAAAATAACCATCCTTGGTTGCCAGGTCCTGAAAATGCCACTGAAAATGTAAAATATCTATATTTTTTTAGGCCACTGAAATGAAAATGCAAAATATCAGTGGATATGAGAAAGAACGAAACCACTGAAAATTCCACTGAAAATACAAAATATTTATCAGACCCAGTTAGGACGGTTTCGTACACAAAAATATAAAATCATTCAACATGTTAAAACTAGGGTTTCATAGGGACAACATGGACATTTTCCAAACATGATTAATCTAAACATGAGCTTTTATACTAATTATTAGGGTAAACAACTGGGGTTAAAGGTTAAACCCTGAAAAAATTTCACCTAATCATGCATTGAAAAGAAAAAAAAATAACGGTGTTAAATGATTAAACCTAGTGGTCCATAAAACGATACCATAATAATCATGTTTTGATTTGTATGGGGAGACAAAGGTTAAAGGTGATCAAATCCTTCCCGACTTATTTTGGATCTCCAAATTCTTGATAAACCATAATCTCGGATCCTTTAGTGTATGATTCTCCCCAAATCTAGGTAGGTGTGTGTGATCACCTTTTATGATGAAAACACTTGCTTTTGATTAACGTATTGTGGTCTATATCTAGGCCTCTTCCCAAAAACCTAAATAATATTTTTTCTCACCCCTCTCAAATGTAATAATCAACTATATTGATTAAAACCCTTTTCCACACCTTTATACAAAAGTATAAAAGGTAACCTTGGGCCAAAGTCTTTTTTTAGAGTTTGGCTCTAACTACTTGGCTACATTGACTACACCAAGGACCCAAAATAAATAATTCAATTAGCTTACAAACAAATACTCAAAAATACCAATTCACAATTACCGTAGTTTATTTCATTAATGTATTTAATCATAATTTTCTCCACTTAATAATTATAAATTCACTCCTCTATAATTATCTCACAAATTACTCGGATGTAGTTAGATCTTCCTTGCAAAGTTAATTATGGTGCATAATATGATTACCCGTGTTCAATGTCCAATACCTACTTGGTCAAATGAGTTTACTATTAATCGATTTTAACCAACATCTAATCAATTTCTTGATTCTCCGACTTAACTTATTGGCTAGTCCACCGGGATTACAAAATAATCCAAGGCTTGAATTTTACTTAGTGTAAACAATATATATAAGTCTATCAAGGAGGTATCATAATATATAGTATCCACTAGATGAAGATTTCTCCAAATTATTATCTCAAACCTACTAACAAAACTCTCAACCAATTTCCAGGGATCATTTGACTCGATATAAAATTTGATTACACCAATAACAATCACAGTGACATTTGCATAGTCATTCCAATCCTCATATTTCTCACGATTAAGAATCTATGCACCTTTTGAAAATAGTGTGTAATTGTCTGAGTATAATAACAACAATCCTTAGACTAAAATATCACTTGTGGCTTTGTTCAATACTTCCCTAGGATCTACCAATCACAATCCTCTTTTAAACTATCATACGGGTTCTTGAACCATCATATACGTACCCGTGTTTTCAGATAAACTAATTAGATTGCATCGCAATGCTTCCCACATAATGTTAACTCCATATCTAGTTTGTGAAGTTTTAAATTAGTTCTAGAACTAGAGTTCCAATCTCCTGGTGATCACAAAAAACTGACTCATCAAAATTTCTGCTGAGGTCCATTGATTGACATGTATACAATATATTTAAACCAAACATATGGAAATCTCACAAAAATGATTTTTATTTCAAAAATGGACTGACGTATCTTCACTTAAGACTAAACATCATACATGTCTTTAATAGTAAAACCCTAACATATAAATAGTAAGTACTTGGATTAAAAGGAGTATGAGAAATTATTGGATTATGGTGGGTTGTTGTTATTAGTTTACAAGTTGATTCTATAATATGCTAAACATTAATAAAATCACCTTAATATTTTCATAACTAAATTCAATGTCTCAACGATACTTTATATAGACATAAGTGTATCTGGGGGTTCCTTGTTTGGATTTCATTTATGAGACATACCACATATGTAGTCTATAGATGGGTAGAGTTAGGGGCTTTAGGAACCTTTTATATAACTTATCTCCTCACTAGTGTGTCTTAAGTTTGGGAAAAACCCGCATGAGTTATAATCTAATTGTGCATAATACTAATTTTTTGAGATAATTATATATTGTAAATTAAAAGATAGTTCGATATGATATGATGGGTGGGGTAAACATATAATTATGAAATTATGACTTGTGTAATAATTAAATAAGAAACGGGGAACAAAATTTTCATAATGTTTTTAATAATTAATAGAACTGAATAAATTAGTATGGTTATATGGGAGTGTGCTGAGACAAGATATTCTTATTTGTTACGTGTCCATTTAGTAGTAAGATTTGCACGATAGAGCACAATTGTATTTGGGCATCACACATGTTATTATTATTCAAACCTCAAAAATGAATAGTGGTGTCCGATTTTATGTGAGAGGATTTTATTTGTGTATCACACATGTTGTTATATATCTAACAATTCTATTGAATTGTGTTGTACCGTTTTGTGTGACATGATTTTCTATGTGGATCATATGTGTTATTATTGTTCTGACCACACTAGATAATGGTGGTGTTTGGGTTGTGTGATAGGATTGTTTTTGTAAACTGTATATTCTTGAGATGGTCAAGTATAAGGGTTGCATGAAAGTTGATAATTGATTAAATAGGAGGTTAATTAATTATTAAAATGATGATTTAATTAAAAGAGATTGTGAGGTTCAATTTTAAATGTGGGTTAATCCTAGTACGATAGACAATATGTTTAGTTGGGCTCTCAAAAATATATCTTTGTGAAAACATTTTAGGTGCTAGGATTGGACCGACCTTATAATTAGCTTCCCTTTAGCTATAACAGAGATTTCGTTCACTTTATTCCACTTTTCACTCCTAGGATATAACGTGTAATTGCATCCTTGGTTAACTATCTTTTATTCAGTTGCGTTAGTTTATAAACTTTCGGTTTTCAATTAGTATGTATTGGCTGTATAGTTATTTAGAAAGTAGATTTATTATTAGTTATATGTTGGGTTAGGACTTGGACTTTATTATATAAGTTTTTAGGATGGGTTTTCGTATTACTATTGTCATGATTCATTCTTATATTTATTAGGTGGTGACATTATGACTTGAGGTTTATTCCAACGTATCTATATCTTCTCACATTTTTTCATTTCTTTTTGTACAAGAAATTAATGATATTTTAATTTTTTAGATAAGTTCTATATTTTTATATTTTGGATGTGATAAACCCCATTCTCATAATATACAGGTTGTTATAATTAAATAAAGTTGTTCACGAGAAGTTTAAAGAGTACCTGTATAATTCTTATAAGTCCCAAACTCGAAGGACCATAGGTGTCACAAATTTTTGAACTAGTTACTTCACCATTGGGCATATTTATGATTTTGTGATCATGTAATGCTTAATTCATTAATATTTAGCCTAAAAAGATTGATTTTTTGAAAAATGGAATATGGGATAGTTAGAGTCATTAGAAAATAATCCATATTTCAAAACGAAATTCCTTTTTGATAAAGGATAGAAAAGTGAAAGAAAATCTTCAATTATATAAGAACATTTACAAGGATAGGATATAATATCTCTTTAATATGAATATATATATATATATATATATATATATATATAGACACACACACATATAAGACACTTACAAATATTGGAATATAATAAAAAAAATACAAATACCAAAAAGAGACCAGGTAGTCTTGGTCTCTACCTCTTGAACTTCAGTACCACCTTAAGGAGAATCTTGTTGACCTTCATCTTTGGTAATAGAAGTCTTAGCTTGATCTGAGACCTTAAAAACATGCTAAACTTATTCATATACATATTATAATATAAGAGAATAAGAAGGACATTTGATATGTATAGATTAGGAAATAAGGTTAAAACCTTAGCCTTGTAGTGTGAAAAGCTCGTCGTATAACACTTGGTGATATAATTGAGTTACCCCTCAGACCTAAATTTAGTTGATAGGTTAGACTTGATTTTATGATTAACATGAACCTCAACTTGAAACTCAGATAGATTTTCCTAATTTTCCAAAATTTGATCATAGTATTGGTCTCGATCATTCTCGTCATCAAGAAAATTTATCCTTAGGGCAACCACGTCTACCGCCAGTATATATAACTTCAACTTATCCTTATCCATGTCAAAGAATTCAACCTTGAGAGAGTTATATCTCACCTTTAAATCTTCATGGATGGTGAAGAGCTCTTTATATTTTGGATCCTTGTAATTTAAGAGATATCAAGAAGAACTTTGGATATTCGCCAAATCCCTATGTGGTTCATCTAAGAGAGACTTACACTCTTCATCACACTAACCCTGCAAGTATATTTGATTATTTAACATTTAAATTTACGCCTTTAAATACCTTCCCTTGATATGTATGGACTTTAGGTAAATTTATAGGTCATCAAAGGCCATCACCCATTCCATCATACAGTGCTCATAACAAGTGGTGTAAGACATGGACCTCTTCAATGCTTGCTCTCCTTCCAATATAATGGATCAACTTTAAACCCGTCACCATTTTTGTCACTTGATCCTTTTTAAGCCCTTGGGAAACTATCTCCTACTCCAAAATATGCTTGGAAGTCTTTGCTTGAGTTCTTTCATTGAGAATTATAAATAAGGATAGTAAAGTCAACGAAACATATAGAAAAAAAAATACACACATGTAAAAAGAAGGAGTCTAACAAAAATTAAACCTGATGCCTCAGTAAGAATTGATAATTTGTTTGAGATCTTGCACATTAAGAAATAAAAATAAGGCTACTTATAAGAATCATGTTCAACCTTTCTATCTTCTCCATCGCTGTCCTTAAGTACCCCAACTTCAATCATATCAACCTCATATGTAATAGATTCACCAAGGCCATGCTTGATCTTGTCCATTGAACAGAACTCAACACGGACAATTCCAACAAAAATGAGGAGAATTGGAACTTATTATTTAGGTTCATGTCCTAGTATAGGTGCAAAAATCCTAGACAAAGTCAGTAGTAAATTTAGAAGTATCCTTATCCGTTTTTCCAAGGTCTTGGAATCTAATGACCTTTTCAGGAGTTATAAAAAAATAGTTTACTGATGGGAGGATATCATTCTAAAATGTTTGGATCCCCACATTTCATTCAAAAATTTCCACGAATTTCATTAGTAGAATAATTGGGAAGGTATCATGTCATGCTATTTTTGCTAGATTCTCTAAATAATAGAATAACATCCATTAATAGCCTTTAAGAATTAGCAATAATATGATTGGGGGTAAACATACAAAATAAAAGATCTCCCCTATAAAATAAGAGAGGTGTAAGAGGCCTCCATAATCCAAGAAGATACCATTAAAGGACATGAAGATGTGAAGCCGACAACACGCTCTCTTGTAAACCTCTATGACCTTTAAGACCATAAAATTAGGATTCTGGTATTTTTACCTCAAATTTTTATGTTCCTTAGTGGAGATGATAAAAGGCTCTAAGGAACCACCTCGTTATTTTACATATTGAGGCCTTAGTTACTCCATGAAAATAATACTCCTCAGCCTAACTAGAGGGATGACTTCAGTGAACTATGGAATGGTAATTACATCACCCAAACATATTTGTACCACCTCTTTCATTGTACGGTTGACCACGGTTAGGGCCATAGGGTTACAAACTTTGTGTGGAGATCTTTTAGGAGGCTTAGGTTTGTTGAAAGAAGTAAATCAAAGATAATGGAAGCAAGGAGTTAGAGAAAAAGGAAATTATTAAGGTTTTAAAAGAATAAATGAAACTTAAAACATATATAGATATTTTAAGCCTAAAGGTGTCTGACTTACTTACTCGAGAAGACAACTATCTTGTGAGTTTGACTCCCCACCTATTTCACTGCAATATCTAGTAATTCGTTGGAATCTCACTTGTAGTAGAGTGATAAAGTAACATACCATAATGCCATTTTGTTTTATTCACTAATAATTTCTCCTTACATGTAATGAAATTAGTAATATGGGTTATTTATAATATCGAATAATATCCCCAACCTCAAACCACAAAAGGAGGGTCCCCATCTCCCATTCAAGGTCGAGATATGGGTAGAGGGACCTCAATATTTTATTTCACTAACACAAAAATGGATCATATCCCATAAGATACATGCATTAACCTCGAAAGATTATATAAAGAAACATTGCGTATTTATTAGCACCATCATACTTCAGTTACCGAAGGATGAAACCTTATAACCAAAGAATGACTTTAGTAGTCATCTAAGATGACCAACTATACAGATAAATGGGATGTACTCATCTGTAGACTAATAACAATGGATCTTCATTTAATGTTAAGGGACTTGAATAGGAATAAATCAACCTTAGTTAATCTTCCCAGACAATAGTAGGACTTGGGACCATTTCTATATAGTCCATGTGATCTTAGTGGCTTAGAACTTTAACTTTAGGGAACACCATTCATAGGTACTATCAAGATCCACACATTAATACGAGGGGTTGGTAGAAAGTATTAGCACTTTTTTAGCAGCCTTATTAACTACTTAAGGTTTGTCCTAGAGAATTCAATTTCGTTTAATTTTTATAAGAACCATTACCACTCATATAAAATATGTTTTATCACTACCACATCGTTCTACTATTATGGATGAGCTTAAGTATGGTCTCCCATGATTCAAGTGTCCAACTATTTTCACCAGAGAACAAGTGTTAAGAAAATTATTTATCATTTGTAAAGAGGGATTGAGCCACTTCTAAACCTTAGACTGTGCATTCATCATCCTACTTAAGATACTTAGATCGTTTTACTTTCTCATGAGTCCTATTTAAGATATATTTACTAATTAAAAAGGCCTTGAACTTCAGTGAACAGTCTTGAATGTGTCCAACACTTAATATCATTTTATTATTCAACATTATTCTGAAGATAGTTGAGAGTAATACCTTTAAACTAGACATAAGTGCATCTGTTAGGGTAGAAAATCACTATGTACCCATGTGCCGAAGACATTTTTAATTTTAAAACACCTGCTCTTACACTAAGAGGATTAATTGGTGATCTTTTGGTCAAAACATATTTCATACCCGTTATTATTTGTTACTTCTCAAGAGGAAGGAATAAGAGATAATGTTAGGGTTAATTTGAGAGATAACATTGAGTTGATCATATGTTATCTTCAAGAGAGATGAAATCCTAACTTATTGACCAATTAAGAGATTCGTCGATTTTCTAAACTTTGGGTGTTCAATCCACGTGGGTGTCACTTAAGCTAAATGTCATTAGTTATGTAAACGGGGGGTTAAAATTATTTGGTCAATTGTGAGCGTGATTTGATAACTATGATCAAGTGAGTAAATTTAGTTGTTGTTGAGTAGTCTGTCAAAGGTGGGGTAATAGTTACAGATCATTAAGATAAACCTTATCCATCATTTTGAATGAAAAAGTGAAAAATCTTAGGTAAATACCATGGGAAAAATGGTAATAAATTTTTAATTCGAGATCAAAAGTATATGTGGAAAAACTGTTGAGAAATTTGGGAGATGGTCTTGATGATGATGATGATGATGATGATGGAAATGTTTATGCAAATATATAATTTTTTATGATTGTATTGGTCGATCTTCTTAATAAGACTTTGCATTTCATCCTATTTTGGTATGTGGGAAACTATGAGAGACGAAAGTCATAATAAAGAGCTTTTTGAAAAGTAGAGTGAAATCTTAGAGATTAAGATGAAATGGTTTTGATTGTGGTAAGATGTTATGATAAGAAGAACTATATTCATATAGATATTCAATAATATAGTGGTAAGGATCTAGATATTGAATGTATTATGATGGGTTTTAGGAATAGTTGATGATAGGATCCCAATGAAAGTTAGATTATGGAACGATTATTGTATTTATGTTTTTAGTTAAAGATAATTTAGAGCAAATTTGAGGTGCTTTCTTAGATTAAGTTGATTTATTCCCACAAATTTTATTTCTTTTATCATATCTCCTAATTTAATTTTTTGGACTATTGATTTAACCCATTGAATTGAAAGTTGGTAATTTAATAGAGGCTCTAATTTTACGGAAAATGATAATACAAATAGCTTTTTAACTTTAATCATTGATGATTATTTTTGTTAGAACATTTTGATATATTCTTTAAGATAATATTATAAAAACATGTTTGTAGCCTAAAATCTGATGGATGTATGCCAATACTGCTACAAATTCTAAAGATAATAAGAAACATGATTCATTCCTTATTTACAAAATATAAACACATAAAACATGACTTCCTATTTAAAAATGATCAAGTAGTTTGCAAGCATCATCGCCATTTTTTTCAATAGAAATTCTTATTTCTTAACCTTTGATGATACCGTATTAAACCCTTGGCATTTAAAATCCTCTTGGTTCCCCCAACTTCCCTTAAGTAAGAACATGGGTCCTAAGGTTAAACCTTGAACTCAGACAAACCACTTCTTAGCCTCTGAAACCTCCTTTGTTCTCGATAAAAGGCCATAACATTGTGGCATACCTAAGTCATCTCCTAATATTCCTAGAATGATAATTTGTTCAACATTTCACTTCAACATAGATCAGAGGCCACATCATTATAGTTACACCATGACTGATACCTATAATAGACATTAATCTAAGGAAAAATAACCTCTCAGGGCTACTCAATCCAAGACATAAAGATTTATAATTGAAAAACACTTTTTCAACAATATATGGTACTGCAAAGACCATTATCAAGCTCCTAAACATCCAATAATTATTTTACAACTAGTTTGGTGGGCAAGTGAAAATGAAAGAATTATTTCACCTACCACTACACTCAAGACCTCTTGTTAACACCATAACACCACCGATGCACCACAACCATATTTTTATAGTCCACTCATTCTCTATCTTAGAGCTTACATATAAAAAGGAGATTGCTTGAAGGTTGAAGATATGTTCAATTCATAATACATTCATAAAAAAAAAGATTTTTAGCATTCATAAATGTCTACTCCTTGTTTTTACTCTCTCAACCCACTATTGTGAGCATAAAATTATGAATTGGACCGTTTTCAGTTATCTTATACATTGTATACCTTGTTAATACCTAAATTAATTCTCAATAACCCTTATAGTAATGTATTAGTTACTTCCTAAGGCCCATTAGATTGTTGACAAAGGCTACAACAACCTCAAACTATCTTAACCAAAGATTAAGAGGTACCATAGATTGTAATCACTCTTTTATGATCTGATAAATAGTAACACACCCTTTGACTGTGGATTTAGGATCCTCATCCAAGATCCGAACAACTTTAAATACTTATCTAGACACTTTAACATTTCTCCCCTTTTACTTGTCGGAGGACTAGAGTAGGAAACCCGTGGGTCTGAGGTCACACACGAGTTCAACACCCATTAATAATTAATAATAATTTCGATGATATTGTATGTTTATGTTGGTAATATCTTTAAAAATTAATCACTTATGGTGATGAATCAATCTTGTTATGTTTTATGTTTTGTGGGAGATGAAATGCCCAAGTCGAAGGACTGATGTATGGATCATGAGGAGGTGGATTTGTAAGGCATGTAATGTATCTTCAAATGAAAAATTATTATAAATTAGCACACAAAGTAGTTTCACTTGTTTTTATATTGACAATAATTATGATAGACTACGAATTGATGTCCAACAATTACAATCGAAAATTTCCTCTTTCCAAAAATATCCCAGTTTTGATTTTTTTATTCCGATTTAGAATCAATTAAATAATGTGAGGAATGAGTAAGGATAGTAAATCACATGACTAATAGTTTGATTAGTAGATGCATGTGATATACAACATAGGTTTGCAATATGAATTTTTGGATTTTTTTAATAATTATTCAATAAGTTCATAAAGTTAAATGAAAAGATATTATTACTTTTTTATTTTTTTTCAATGTCTAAAGACATTGTCGAATTTTCCCTCTTTCATGAATCATCTTTTTCTTCTCTCACTCATAATTGCATTTTGAACACATTATATCTCCTATAATTATTAGTTTGCTCTGTTGTAAATTTTATAGGTTTCTTACGTATGATATAAATACTATCCATGTATCCTTTTTTGTTCATTTACTAATAAACAAAAACAATATCTTCCCACAACCTTCTGAACTTTGGATCCCTTTTTTAGGTGAATCGTAATATGATTTATATCGATGAACTATGAATCTCATGATTTTTAAGTTGATTATTCGTTAACTTATAATCCATTATATCTTGTTTTTGGATTGGTTTCATTTTTCCTTAAAATTTGGCTAATGAGTTGGAAAAATCTTCCATAATTACTTCCTCTTTTGCTTGGGTGAAAAAGAAAAATAGTTGATCTTCATCTTCATCTTCGGATCGCCAAGATTGGGATAAGTCTTGATAGTTAATGGAATGTTTTTATTCTTTCACCTCCTCAGCTATTTTTATTCATCGTTATCTATTGAAACATTTCAACCGGCGCACATCTTTGAAAGAAAGTCTCAAATTTCACATGACTTATTACATTAAGCAATCTTTCCTAAAACAATGTCATCTAGAGAAGGAAAAAATTTCCACACCCTCAATGTTTAGTTCCTTTGTTTGTTTTCTTCACTTAATCGTGTGATAACAATTTCTTAATTATCATTAGCTATTTTTCACATGCAATAATAACTAGATTGTAAAATACATGTCATTATATGTCTCACAGTTTGTAAATATAATTTTCAAACATTGAGAGATTATTATTAGTAAAAAAAAATTGCGAAAGACTTGCCATTTTTTATATTTAAACTAAAATTACACTTTCCAAAATAATCTCAGCTTTAATATAAATTGTTGTATGGAAAACGCTGGCAAAAGGGTTCAAATTGGATTTTTATAAAACAATGTTGTTATTTCCACACTAAAAATATCTCCCCAATACCACACAAAAAGTAAAAACATATTTTACTTCAATACACCAAAAATAACCCACTTTTTAATTTTACTAAATTAACGAAAATACCCTTGATAAAAAAATGACTCTTCCCACTTAAACCAAAAAATATTTTTCAACTTCACCACCACCACCACAAACACCATCACTACCACCCCAATTTGTCCCTAACTCTCTCTCTCTCTCTCTATATATATATATATATATATATATATCTGTGTGTGTGTGTGTGTGTGTGTGTGTGTGTATCCACCATTACCCAGCTTAACCCCCGTCACCACTTTAATCCTAACTGTTTTTTCAAAAACAAAAATTATAAATGATATTAATATGTGTTTAGACTTCAACTAACCAAAAATAAAAAAAGTAAAGACCTAATATATCAAATAGAAAATAAAAACACATAAACTCGTGATTAAGGGGCACCTCTACAACTATAGTGTCTCGTCACCGTGGAAACGGGTTGTCAGGGTGGGAATTCACTTTGAAAACCCCCTAACCACGGTGTCCCATCACAATGGTTAAGGGGATCCGCGGTGACATCCAACCATGGAAAGCCCATTTTCATGGTGATAGGACACTGTGGAGACATAAACAACCATTTTTGGTGATTTGTTTTTGTGTTTTTAGGGTACGTTTAGGGTTTTAGTTTTCCATTTTGGATTGTTTTAAGTATAAACCCTTACTTATCTTTATTTGTGATGTTTTTCCACTTAAAAAATAAAGTTTCGGGGCTATAATGATACGGGGGTGGTTTTATTATTTTTATAGGTGAAAAAGAGAATGGGAATCATTGTGTTGGAGATGATGATAGGAGGAGGAGGTGAGTGTGTGGAAGGATTTGGGGTATGGGAGAATATGATAAGGTAAGATTTAAGACTAAGGTTTGGTTTTGAGAATAACAAGATAGAGAGAGAAAGAAGTGAAAAATGGGAATTTGCATCAAATTTACTTTATATATGCATTGACACTTTGGGGTGTAACTTACTTTTGTATTTTCAATAACATTTTACTTATTTTTTGGGTGTTGACTAGATAGTAGTGTTTGGGAGTTATTTTTGGGGTGGAAATAACGTCACATATAAATTAATGAAAAATTAGAATTTCCCCTTTGTTTAATTGTAATACCTATTGTGTATATATATATATATATGTATGTATATATATATATATATATATATATATATATATATATATATATGTGTGTGTGTGTGTGTGTGTGTGTGTGTGTGTGTGTGTGTGTGCGTGTGTGTGTGTGTGTCATTATTCAGTCAACAATATAAAATATAACGAAACAGAGATAAGATAATTTTCAAACAAATCATTTTATGTGGTTCGATGGAACTTCATAACTTAAACATGTTCAACTTTTAAACTGTGTGTACTCTAATTAGAGATGAACCAACGCAACCCAAATTAAAATTATTATGGTTTAAAGGAAATGATTTCCCTTTAATTCCTTAAGGTTACTGTAAGGACAAATTTCCAATTGAGTCAATTTATTATGTTGGCTTAATTCTGGACAAAAAAATTTGAGTCATAGGATAGATTGCTGTACCTCAAGCCTATGATATTTGAAGAGTTCAAGATGCTGCGGCCAAGAAAAAATGTAGATATCATTGTCGGTTTCAAGTGCCTTATTTCTCCTCGTCAACACTGTCTCATTTTCCAAGGTCTCCAATGGTATGAATGCGTTAATATGTATAGGATCTTGGAATAATTATTTGGGTGTATTTTTATAAATCCTTTTTGTAAAGAGGACTTATTTTTATCAAAAAATATTTTTCACTTTTTTTCATAAAAGTTTTTGGGCTTAAAAAGAAATTTAAGGATTTTTTAAAAGTCATTAGAACAATCCCGAAATCTTTTTTGAACAAAATTTCTAGGTCATTCGATCAAACTTCTAAGTATAATGTGCAATTTTTATTTGTTTTCTCGTTGGAAGCTCGTTGGAACGAAGTCGTTCGAATGAGAAATGTTCTGAATTCTCGTTCGAACGAACTCGGATGCTGAAATATCGTTTGAATCGTGTCATTCGAACGACATTGAAAAGTCGTTCGAATGAATGACGTCAGTTTTTATTTAAAAACTTTCCCACTCGCCCACTATCCCACTAACCTTTTACCTAATAAAATAAGTGCAGGAATTTTTTTGTTATAGGACTTTTCCAGCCTTTAGAGTGTCTTAGAGAGAAAAAATATTAACAAGAAAAGTGCATTTCTTTTGTTGAGTTTTTCAAGATAAAAAATTTCCCAAAAACACAAAATTTACACCCAATATGTTTGCTTAGATTAAATCCAAGTTCCTATATATATCTCTATTTATATTGTTTGGCATTGTGTTTCTTCTATACCCATTAAGGAGAAATTTTGGGTTCCTTATCTACCCCGAGATTATTTTTGCTGCAGCGTGCTCATACGGTGAAAGGCACCGTGTGTGGATTGATGGTAGCTAAGCCCCATTAGTGGATTCCAAGATTTTGGTGAACTCCGGTGTTATCGACTAGCAGAAGGTTGAACAGCTTGGGAGTATCAAGTCTTGAAAGGCAAGTCTATGCTATAAGTTTCTCTTGTAGCGTCTTTTGTAAAAATGCCATACTTAGTGGACTTATAGGCTGGGTCGTCCTAGGTTTTCCCCATTTTGGGTTTTCCTCGTACATCTCCTTATGGTTGTGAATGTTTATTTTATCTTACTAAAACATGTAGATGTATTCATAGGTTAGTGAGATAAAAATTTGTTTAATTCATAACTCATGTGTAATTTGGTGCTAATTAATATATGGGTGATTTTAGTTAATTTAATTCAAATCGGCATTAATTGAATTTGATAATATTCATGCTAGGCTTGTTTAACTTGCATTGAATTAGAATTTTCTTTAAGTGGAAATACAAATGCTGGTGTAGTTTGATTTCACATTTGGTTTAATTTTGGAAGAAATTTAAAATTTGAGACCTTTAATTGTTTAATATAGGAGAAATTTTAAGTGTGAAATATTTGGCGAACCATCACATTTTGGAATTTTAAAATTGAGGTATCATAGCATATGCTGTAAGAAATCACCCCCTTTTAGGTACAAATAATACAACAAAGATATATGTGATGAAATGTTGTCAGAATTAGATTAAACAATTTTTGCCTTTATCATCAAGAAATTAAATACAAAATAAGTACCAAATTCACACAACACCAAGTCTCACGAGGAAAACCCCAGAAGAAATGTAAAAATCACAGGTGAACATGAATGACATAATGATCTATATCACATAATGCACTAACTGACTATCCATTATTTTGTGCAATATATTTTGTAGAAGGCGCCAACATTTAGAGAACATTACACAATCGCAATTGATCTTTTCCTCATCAAATGTAATAAAATTTTAACACTAAAATCAAACTCTTCTTTGAAACTTGAATTTCAATGTGTGAAAATATTAAAAAATACTTTGGCTTACTCAAAACCTAAAATGAATTTTTGAGATATTCACACAAGTCTCTTAAGAACAAAGATAAAAATAAGATTTTCTAATCAATAAAGGTGAAAGATTTTTTAGCTTCGACGAGACTTATGATGAATGTTTGAATACATATACCCAAAAAATATAAAAGCGATAAGTGAAGAACAAGAATATGGTTGTAATCTTTAACAAATATTTCTCAAATAAATTATGGTTCAGCTTGATCAAATTTATTTTCACTCTAACAAATTGTAGGTACCTATTACTGTCCAAGCCCGTAGTAGCCAGTGAAAACCAAAAAAATGAATTAGACGCCCAACCCAAATTATGAGTCTTTAATAACAGTTAGAGTAAAATATGTGTTAGAGTAAAATATGTGTCGGAGATATATTCATGGGACACGGGGCCAACGTGTGTGTGATCAACACATTCCCTTAACTCAATATATATTGTACCTTTGGAACCAGGCATAGGGGCATGTACTAAAACACCATCTCGACAGTTACTTAATAAAAATAGTAGACCTCTCCGTGGAGGTAGGAAAGTTGTCGAACCACGTAAATTCTTATGTTATGATTGTGATTGTGATTGTGATTGTTTGCTACTATTATTTTCTTAGTTATTGTTTTCTTTCATTATTGTTTGTGTTGTGATTTTTGTCACCACAATTGGTGCCGTCTGTGGGAAACAATTTTTATTCCTACGAAACCCTTTATCAATAAGAACCATTGATGTCCAATCACAATAGTAACGTCCGTCAAGCAAGTGACATTCAGTAGAAGCCTAACCCTCCAAGGGTAAGGTTTGAGATTTGTCATTTAAACCAAAGACGTTGCTAGGAGAGGCAAGTCTTAGAATAAAGCCGGGGGTCGCTCAGGTGCACACATATCTCTTGATTGATAGACGCCTATGAGGTCGGACTCCATGAGCAGGAGGAGGCTAGGCACCAGTAGTAAGATGAAAATCCTCACCTCAAGAGGCACCTGGAAAGAATGGAGAGAGAAATCCATTTAAGCACAAGGAAACCCCACAACCGGACTCTTAGCCCTCAGGCGAGCAAGTTTCACAATCGAGGAAGAAGCTCAAGGTGTGGGTCAGAAAGAACCAAAAAGAAAAGGTTAGATGATGACTATTATGAATGATTGTAACCAGCTTGCCGTTGTAGGATTCGTGGTCGATAGAACGATGACATACAGAGTTTGGTCCAGAGGGATATGGACCAGCACCTAGCTTATCATGGTGCCAAATTTACGAGGGAGCTAGCTAGGCGAGCTTTCCAAACCCATATGCATTCCCCATTTTCAAATGTAATAGAAAAAAGGCCCCAAAGAAGTTTGAGATTCACAGGTTTAAGATTTACGATGGGAAGATTGATTCCATTAACCATGTCAGGCAAAACCAGCCAGCTATGACTCTATGGAGTCACTATGACGCGCTCATGTGTCGAATATTCCATTCGAGCTTGCACGATATGGACCAAAAGTGTTTTGAAAAGCTACCTCATAGGCCCATCCAAAATTTTAAATCTTTGGTTGTGCAATTTATAGCCCGCTTCATAATAAGCAGATCCCACCCGAAGAAGATGCATGCACTGCTTACTATGAAAAAGAAGTCGCAAGAAAACCTCAGAGAGTATGCGAATAGGTAGTGGGAATTATTAAATAAAATCGAGGATTACTCGAACCATGTCAACATAGCATCCTTCAAAATTAGTTTACTAAGCTCCTTCCTCCTGCACCAGTCCTTAACTAAGAAGGAATCTACATCCATCGATGACTTGTTGGATCGTATTGATAAGTATGCCAAAGTCTAGGGTGTGGCCCATCTTAATGTAGGGGATAATGGTCACACAAAGGTTGGCCAAGGACTGGAGAATAATGAACCTTAAAAGAAAGGGAACAAGAACGGGGGCAAAAATGGCTCTATATTAGAAATAAAAATGATGCCTCGAAGTCATTTTAGGCAGTAAACACAATCTTCAAGGAGCCAATATATAAGATTCTTCCTAAGATCAAAGATGAACTATTTATTAAGCGGATGAAGAATATGGAAGGAAACCCTTCCAAGTGGAATAATTCATTAAGGTGTGCCTTTCGCAAGGAGGGCACCCATAACAATGAGCATTGTAAAGCCCTCAAATCTCATCTCGAGGATTTGGCCCAAGTTGATCATCTTAACGAGTTCGTGGAAAAGAAGGTAGCAGCGAATGGTGAGAAAAGGCCCGATAACGTCTTAGAGGAGGATGTTGGCCATGATTTCGCGGTGATACATGGGGCGTCAAACCTCAAGAAAATTTAAGGAAATGCAGCTCGGATAGAAATAAAGAAACTTACTATAGTCATGCGAGCCTTTTAGATTGACCCAACAAAAACTTAGGCTGAGAAACATCGACGATCGGAGGATGTCGATTATAATAGGCACATCATGTTCACTAATGACGACTTGATTTGGGTAACAATCCCTCATCATGATGCTCTGGTCATCACACTCAAGATAGCCAATTGGGATGTCGATAGGTTGCTCTTCGACCGAGGTTGTTCTCCCGAAGTGATGTACCTAGAAACTAAGTGTAGCCGACCTAAAAGAATCCACAATTCCATTGGTCGGCTTCGCTGGAAAGATTATAGTTCCATTAGGAAAGATTGTCCTACCAGTCAGGGCATGAAGCATTTAAAAAATGATCCACTTTCTGGAAGTTGACATTGAATCTCCATACCATGCCATTCTCGGCAGAGGTGGCTTCATGCAATGAAGGTCATACCGTCAACATACCATCAAAAGTTGAAGTGTATAAAATCGGGGAGTGGTCGAGATACATGGAGACCAAACTATGGTCAGGAAATGTTTCATCGTGGCCATCTACCCTAATAAATAAAGGAAACCAATGAAACAAAGAGCAAGGAAGAAGCCCAGGAGGGGTTGATACCCTCTAAATATCAGCTAAACTACGGTCGACCCGGAGTGGAGGAGAACAGGATCCATCCCTCCGAGAGGGTCAATAAAGACCTGAAAGAAGTCGCTGCTGGAAATAGCTCGACTGAGAAAAAGGTTTTTAATTGTTACATCTTAAAATGATTGTGAGAAGAAAGAATTAGCCACCCTCCTCCGAAGAAATTTTGATGTTTTTGCATGGGAACCCTACGAGCTGCCTTAGATTGATCCTACCATCACTTGTCATCGATTTCATATTGACCCAACCTTCAAACCAATCACACACAAGGCTCATCGAACAGCCCCAGAGAAAGACAAAGTAGTTGAAAAAAGGTCGAAAAACAACTGGATGCATATTCTATATAGGAAGTTTAGTTCAATAAATGGTTATCCAACCTAGTAGTAGTTCCAAACATTAATGGAAAATGGAGAGTTTGTATCAACTTTGTCTACCTCAACAGGGCCTATCCCAAGACAATTTCCCTCTTCCAAAGATTGATCAACTGGTCGACGCAACAGCAGCTCATGAGAGGATTTTAGAACGTCCCGCTGGTGTACCTTAGGCCGTTATATCTCGATGACTGACGACGCAAGGAAGTAGTGTAACGATAGGGTTCCTTGTCTGGATTTCGCTTTGCGAGATGTTCCACGCATAAAACCGAGCGAATGACGTAAATTTTGATAGGTCTTAGGCACTAGGGATATAGTTAGGATAGTACTCATTTAAATGTGTTGGAAACACATTGATCATAGGGTTATTAGGAAGTAAAGCCAGTAGGACTAGTGGCACCGATATAAGGAGATAGTTGTGAGTTAACCACAAGAAGATTGGTGGGCAAACTTTATAAAGGATTGCATTTCCAAGAATAGAAAAGATTGGAGTTTAAAGTATTCGGGTTAGGAATACCCAGGTGTTAGCACTATCACAAGAAAGCGAGGCCCATTTTCTGAGAGAGTGTTACGTGTGTGACATTTATAATGGTTGTACAGTTAGGCATGGGTCAAAAGGTGTATGGGCACCTTGGTAAGTTAGTTTTATATACCTTCTGAAATAAAAGGGGAATAGTATATAAAGTTGAATAATATGTTGTGAGGCATTTATAAGTGGGATTGAAGTTTGTTGGATGGAACCTCGTAGGAGACACGCGACAACCCAAGGGTGTATGTGCAATGAGAGTTAGTACACCTAAGGTAAGCAATCAGATGACAGGAGTAGTCGATCATTAAGGTAACTTCCTTCTAGAAGGAGTTAGATGTCCTCATGTATATGAGTGGACAAATAGAGTAGAGAATCTCTGATAGGATAAATAAGTTAGAGCGGCAGTTGTGGGATTGCTATATCTGGTTATAGAAGCACTAGTTGCTATGTGATGTTAGATTTTACCTTAGGACTTCGCTAGTGTTGTAGCATATGGAGATTTAGATAATCTTGTAGTTAAGCGAGTGTGTTAGATTATAAACCTTGTGATAGGCGGGTACCACGAGTAAGTATATGGTAGGGTATCATTTGGATTAGTACTTTCGACTTGTGTCTGTAAGATGAAATGTGAGTAGTAATTCGAGGTTGGCAGTACCAATCGTATCCAAATTTTTGAGGATGAAATTCTGTTGTGGGGAGGAGAATGTAATACCCCGCACTTTCATGGACATTTAAATTACATAAATGAGTGTAATTTGGAGAATTGAGGAATTTCTCTGAAGAATAATTTTTGGAGCTTATGAATTTAAAATGTTTACCGATGTGTGTTGCATTTACTTTTGGGATTAAGTAAATGAGTTAGATTATTTTATTACATGTCGCAGTTGGGTAAAGCGACAAAGGATAATATTTTAATTGGAAAACTCATATTTAGATGTGTTGGGTTTAATTGGAGAAATTTAGTTAAGTGACTCAGATGGACATTTTGAGTGCGGGGATGGTTTCGGAATGGCCAAGTTAGTCAGAATAGAATATTTGGGAGTAGTGTTTAGGTTCCGAGAATTTTTGGACCAATAGGGACTCGCAATTAAGTAAACGAGTCATTTTTGGGTTTATAAAGAATAAACCCTTATTTCTCTCCTATAAAAGGCTCGAGAGAGTAGGAGAAAGAAAAAAAAGAGGGAAAAGATAGAAAGAGAAGATATGAAGGAAAAAGAGGAAGAAAAGGTAGGTTCTTGCCAAACTCCGCGGAATTCGACTCGAGGTTGTCGAATTTTATCCACGAGGCAAGTGTTTAGTTTCTTGTTTCTTTCAAAGCATAAACCTCATATTATAGTTGGTAGTGATAAACTACAAAGATTTTAGGGATGGGAATTCGTGAATCAAAATGGGTTTTTTGGAAGTTTAACAAATAAACCCCGGGTAATATACAATTTGGTAAACTTAGGAAATTATTGAAATCGATTGTTGGTTATGGGTTCTAGGATGATTAGAAACCTTTATATGTGTGTATATGTCGTTTATTGATGTTGGAGCATGTTCGGAGAGGAGATAAAATCTTGGGGGAAGCTTTAATGGATGAAACAACTTCTCAGAGAAGAAGCTGTAGGGTCGATCGGTCGACCTTTCAGGATTTTTGACAATTTTGGCTTTTTAAGTTTAAATGGGATAAATTCCCAAATTAATGATTACCAGTCTATTTATTTGAGGAAATAGATACTTAAATAAGGGAATTAATACCTAGTCATTTGAGGGAATTTATGGGGAATAGGAGGGTGAAAAAATTGTATGGCACTAAATTATATTTTCGAGGAAAATAATAAATTGAGGAATTAGATGTTTCGGGTTCCTAAAATAGAGTGGGAACCTCTAAACTAATTTTTGAACAGAATGTAAAATTTGGGTTCATAGAAAATAGGATCCACGACTTATTTAATTGGGGGGTGTTTGGGATGAGTAACACTCGAGCGAGTATTTCGACGGGCGATTATATATATATATATATATATATATATATATATATATATATATATATATATAAATTGTGCACGTAGAAAATGTAATTATATGCCGACTAGGATGGAATTTGGGATATAGGCTAAAGATGATTGAGCGGTTATCCGATACATCTGTGGACGACTATCGTTATAGGTAATGAGAAACCTATGGGCTTTGTAATTTTGGGCTTAGAATCTTTGCTTAGGGTTATTTGTCTAACATTTGTTGATTCGAGAATGTTGATCCGAGAATCTTTACATGTCATTAAAAATGGTGGATTTTGGGTTGACTCATTATTTCAGTCTTTACTAAACCAATAAGGTTTCATCCTTTTATGTTTTGCAATCTGATCAATTTGTAGAATAATTTCCATTTAACAGGTACTCTGAAAACTACATCGGATTTTGGGGTTTTCTTATTCGTATCGGTAGTATTTTTGTCCCTCTTTTATATTAGAATCTGCAATTTTGGATTTTTGAGTTGATTCTCACTTTGCTGTTTAATTTTACATGGCCGGTTTGCCTCCCATCTCAGCCAACTAACTCTTAAATTTCTTGCTTTTCCATTTCATTCATAATCCTTTGGGGTCCGTTTGGCAGTCCAATTCCTATAATTGGAATTGGAATTGAAAGGCCAATTTCAATTCCATGGAATTGAAATTGGCTTTCGAATTGCAATACCATGACTTGGAATTGGGTTGCCAAACATACCATGAGTGGTATTGGAAAAGCACCATTTGAATTTGTGTTTTTGAGACTTAGATTTAAAAAAAATTATATCTTCTGAATTTGTGTTTTTACTCGTGCTTTTATGGATGTTTATGCTCATGATTTAGGACTTGAATGATTTCGACCAGATCTTTTTTAAAGTACTGACGTAATGTTGGATCATTTCACATAATGCTGGATCATTTCACATAATGTTGGATGTTATAGTCAATATCTTTTGCATATTTGATCATTAATCTTATCAACAAATTTTCTATGCCTCTTGGGTTTTGCTTATTTTCCTTAATCTTTTATTGGTTTATAGGCAATGAATTGTGATTATTGATCACATTGTTATTTTCCTTGGTGTAGATTTTAACTAACATATAAGTTATGGTGTTTTTCTTAGGATCGTTACACAGTTGCTACCAAAAATCGAACTCGAACATATACGAATGAGGTAAAGCCTATGTGTTCCTCTTCTATGTTTTGCAACTACTTCGATAAAACTATATTTCTCTTCTATTAAGGGAACCTCTATGTATTTAACTTTGGGTTTATTAAAGATACCCATGTTTAATATGGATGTTGCAGATTCAAACGTTGTAGATTCAAATGCTAATTGGTTTGTTTTATTTCTGTTTTCAATGATTCTAATGTTTTGTCTTGCACTGAGTATGCAATGAGAAGTGTGAACAAGAAGTTGGTGAACAATGATTCTAATTATTGCCCAAAATTTTATATTACCCCATACTCTCATTTAGTTTGTATACTCTCAGTTACATGTTTTTTGAATTACAGTTTCAAGTTTTTTTTTGGTATTGTCAAATGTAATTCTGAAAGCTTTTGGTAATTTTTTTTGTAATGTCAATTTTTTTTACTTGCATTGATTGACATGTACTGTGATGCTTTAGATGCACCAAAAACCGGGGAAAAGATAAATTTTGAATGTCATCTCGAATACTCAGTTTATAATTATGATGTGACGTTAGATTTTGAACTTATATCATCGTAATTATAAACTGAGTATTCGACATGACATTCAAAATTTAGTTGTTCATATTATTGTTTGTGTTTATTTTTCTGGGAAAATAGTTTTCTCTAATTGTATGTGTTTGATTCATTTTTTTAATTTCATGTGGTGATCCAAACAAATAGTCAAATTCAATATTCTTTATCACATGGCAGGTATGAGGTTAGTCATACTCAACTTTCTTCTTTGTTTTGTTTTGTTTCTTCGACAATGCGTGCATTCAAGTCTCTATAGTATTCGCTCACACATTGACAATAGTTGCACATGGATCTAGATCACGTGTTCAGTGTGAAGGTGTGCATATGGATCTAGATACCTCAAAAATCAATAGCCATTTTATGGTAATCCTATAGCGACGTACATGCTTTATAAAATGTCCACTTGAATTTTTTAGATTTGCATCAGCATTATGGTTCCATGTTACAAGAGTGCTGGCAACATAAAAAAACCAAGAAAGGGTGTTCCATGTACTTCATAGTGGTTTAGAAATTTGGGGTGAATCAACGCACCCTTTTTGCACCCCGTCGCACCCTCATTCTCACCCCATGTCCGTGCTTCATTTTAGTTTGTAATAAATTTGCAATATGAAATGTTGAAATATATCGATTGTTGAGTTATAAATGTATATATATTGAAAATATTTTTCACATAAAACATTCCTTTGGCCTCAATTTATGGAGTTTAAATTATAGAGCCAATTGACTTTGTAGTTATATATAGGTGACTAAAACACCTAACTTTGTTGTTTCATTTGGCCTCTATTATAAGAATGATTGTAACAAGAACACCTGACTTTCCTCTAGTTCCTCCTATATGGTCATTTGAATTTTTTATAGAAGATTTATCTTCAGTGGGAGGATTGCATTCATCATGATTTGGTACCGGTGATAAGCCACTTTGAGGTTATCTGTGCAATCTCAAATTCACATAAGAGATAATTGCCAATATTCATGCAATCCCAAATTTAAAGAGCAGGTATACCTTATTTGTTCTAATATTTATCTTCATTTTTTTTTCAAAATACATATACCTTCATACACCTGTCTTGCATCACTATTAGTCTGAAACATAACAGACTTCTCCATTTAACTTTCCCTTACTAAACAGGTCAGGAATTTTTTAAAGATGTGATGGGGAAAAGAGTTGTTGCACTATATGGGAAGTGGGATGACAACATGTATTATGCAAATAGAGACAGGGGTAGCAAGATGAAGGATTTTTCTGATGCATATTAATTGTGGAAAAGGAGTAAAACTTAACATCATTTGCAATTATGCTACTAACTCCTCTTCTTATCAGGATCAGTTGACAATGTGATATCTTATGCACAACATAACAATTTTTTAGCTGGAGAATGCTACAGAGGAGCTTTTAGTGTTCGCTACAGCGTAGGGCCAATTTTTTTTAAGATCATTTTACGGTTGGATAAAGTTGTTCTCAACCGTTTCAGGTCTGCCTACCATAGACTTATATATTGATCCGTGTTTTGCATAGAGACTAAATGCCCAATATGTGTGGAGGTAAATGTTTATTTGCATGGTTTATAGGTTTTTCCAATTATTTTTGGTTTTTGTGGCATTATTTAAGGATCTTATATATCATTTTTATTGATTCAATATTTCCAGTAACTAAGCCATTTATTCATTTCATTTTATGGTTCTATAGGTACTAATTTATACTGTTTATCAAACTCAGGTATAGCTTATGAAACTAATGTTGATTGCGTTTGTGCAACCATGAAATCCTGTCTAGGGAACACTGCAAACTCCCCATGATAACAAGTTGAACTTGGACGCAAAGAAGAATGGAACATTATGTTTGTTTTGGCTGATGTAAGCCTGAGTTTGTGTTTGTGCTTCATAAACAGATATATACATTATTTACATGTTGCGGATTTGAGCTCTTTTGGAAGCTATGAATGGTAAGTTTATGCATTTTCCCCGTATTTTAAGATCTGATATTTTTACATGGCTTTTGAACATGTACTGAATAAGTTATAGGGTATAGAATTCCAAATTGTTTATCTCCCTTCTACTGATAAAGTCGAAAAATATTGAATAAGCACATATGGATCAAACTGCAGTTTTTTTACCAATACTAAATAAGCAGGTATAGTTTAAACTATATCTACTTTTTAAACTATACTGAATAAGTATGTTATGTTCAAGTTATAGGGTACACAATTGCAGATGGTTTGTCGCTCTATTGCTGATAAAGTCGAACAATAATTGAAATCTTCTTATTCAGTATTGGTTTTAAACTATCTTTTGAATGTTTTAAACAATATCTGATTAAAACAATATCTTATTGAAATCTGACCATTAAAAAAGTAAATGATTGAAAAATGTTGTTGATCAAGTTATAGGGTAAACAATTGTATGTTTGAAACTATCTTTTGCAGGTACATTTTTCCCTCTTTTGGATATATATTTTAAACTATCTGTAATCTTTTCCAGACATCTCTTTGGGATTTAAACAATTTAAGTAATTGAAATAAATATGTCAATATATGTCTTTGGGAGTTAAAATATACATGTTTGCAACATATACCTATTTGCAACCCGAGAATGTTTATAATAGATATGTTTTAAACGAATTATGTAGATTCATGGTTGATTGGTACCTGTTTTAAACATGTATATGTTTTAAACAATTTATATTAATTCATGGTATTTGGGGTCGATTTTATGTTACAAGCAGGTATTTGGGTCGACTTCTATTATAGGTATATGTATGCATTGGTATTTTTAAAGTTTGAAATTCAGGTTTAGAAAGTATGTATGTTGATTCAAGTATCATGTTTTGATGCTTTCTATAACAATAAAAGAGTCATTACATTCCCTCCGGATGACTCTTTTATTGTTATAGAAATTTTATGCTTTCATTGTAGATTACGGATATGAATAATGGAAAGTGTCTTTTGGTAAAAAAAATAGAGCAAGTATATGCATCCCATATTGTCCACCTCTCTTTCTGCAGGTTTGTCTCCCTTTCCACTAGGTCTCCATTTCCCCCCTTATGGGGTTATCCTATAATTAAATTGCAACACAACGAAACCAACTACATCAAGATCCACAATACTGCCAGACCAACAATAGAAATAGAAATAAGGGTACCTATGCAGTACTTTATCACATCTTATTTTGCTACTTCCACCTATGCTCTTAATGCATGAATTTCTTGATCAAGTTTGTTAGTGAGGCTCAAGGTTTCTTGATTTTGATTTGCTAGATCATCACCAGTTCCCCCCCCCCCCCCCAAGGTTCAAATTCAAATTCTTCCCAACAATGACTTTGTTAATTTCATACCTGAATTCACTTCGCATCCTGAATAATAATAATAATATGTGCTGCCCTCGATTCATGTTCATTGTTTTCTTGGACATTTTTAAGCTAAAATTACTGGGGAAAAGTCTAGAGATCTCGAACAATCCATCACCAATAGAGAAGGACATCAATTTCATAAGGTCTCTCTCCCTATCTCTCACTCTCCACGGTTTGATTTTTTTAATGTTTTTATAATTTAGGGTTCACCTCTGTTATAAGTTTGTTGCATCTGGAGTTTTGTTTGAAAATATGGGGTTTATCTCAAGGGTCTTAAATTTAACACATCAATTTTTTATTCCTTTTAATTGTTTTGATTGTTTGAGTTTTAAGTTTTTGGGCTTCATTTCTATTGATTATTACTTTTTTGTTTGTTATCGGTTCAATGAGGCTGTTTTGATGAGTTATAAGTTTTATCATTTGCGAAAATGTTTGTGGGCACATAACAGGGTTTGGAAATCACATCAGTGGGCATGGAAAACTTAAAATGCAAGAGAGGCATTGAATTCAAATCCTTGGATGCATTGCCACTATTTTTTAAAGGAAAGGTTTAAATTCCATCTCTTTGGGTGTGCATATAAAATCTCCTCCATTTGGAATTTTTTTGAAAAATTGTCTATTATTGATCTCAATGCACAATGGCGGTGGGAGATGATAAATCCATCTTATTTTGGAATCATAGTTGGTTGGGATCACCAGTCTGGTACCAACTAGGATGTCCGAATGATATTTGTCATGTCAGAGTACTGGATTTATCCAAAATTAGACTTGGAATTTTCCTCTGCGCTTCTTCACTCTCATGCCACAGTTATAAAACTACTTTCATGGTGATAACACATTTGGAAACATTTTTACCTCACAGAATATCTACCCTCACTTGGGAGACTTTTGCACAATAAACTCCCTACCATGGATGTCCACCACACCATTGGCATTCAAGTCATCTCTGAATGCCACATCTGTTGTGTAGTTTTGCAAAACATTGATCATACTTTTATTTGAAACATGTGTATTGTTGGGCTGAACTTTGTCATACTTTTGTGCATTCCTAAATCACCAATAAAATTTTATTTTTTTAATTCTTTAATTGCTCACTACCCTACTATAAATATTGTATAAGTTAAATGATTTTTTTTGTGTTGTATAAGTTAATTTTGCAACTTGAGGGTAAGAATGTGGCTCACTTCCCTACTATAAATATGTATTCAGTTTTCTATTCTGAAAAATATGAATTCTTACAGTTATTCTTTTTAATCTTTTCTAAATAGTGCACTCAAATTTTGCCTGAAACATATTTGCATTTAATTTGTGTTCAGATCACACCTACACTTCCTCAAAAGTTCCCATGTATCTATTTATTTGTTTATATTTTTTATATCTCTGTGTTTAACATCCATGTTCAGATCGTATATGTTGATTTCATATTTATCTTTATATGATTATGTTTCTTCACGTTCACTTCCTGAATGAGATTGGCCTTATACGTAACATGTTGTACTAATTGATGAGGTATATGAGTCATCTTCCCATTCGTTTGTCCTTAGCATATGTTTTACGAATATGAAACTAATATGTTTACTAAGTTCCACAGCTTATACAGGCATAGATATTGTTCTTTGTAGGTTCAATTATTTTTTCTTATTTCTATCTATGGCAGGATAATCAGTTGAAGATCAATGGATCTATACAACCTGTTTTCTTTTTTTTTTGGGTGTTTGATAATTTTTCTTATTAAAAAAATTAATTATCGTGTGATATGCAGTGATATCAACAAGTGTGATTATGTTCAGTAACATCAGACTGATCTTCCATACATTGCATCAAAGATTAAGATCGATATTAAAGGGGTTGAAACTGCAAATAAGGAGGTTAAAGTTTGATTTCTGTAGATTTCACTGCCATGGACTAACACTTTTTTTATCATTATATATAAGTGTGACTTAATTTAACCAAAATAATGTCCGTACCTTATGTTTGGATTACAAAATGGATGGAGGTAATGGACTTGACTTTCTACTTCCCTTATTTGTTGGAATTTAAATATGGTTCTTAGCGTTGGTTGGATTTTCAATAATCAATTATTTATTTCCCGTTGGATAGAATTAGTTCAATTTCAAGGGAAAAAATGAATGTCCGTCTCTATTTATGGAAATAGGTTTATGGTCACTTGGTTTATCCAAGGCAGTGGGAGTTTCAAAAGGCGACGTCCATTCCGAACATGTTGACCATGAAGATGCATCTGCAGCCAAGTATGTTTTAAACCCTTGAGATTTAATTCTTTTCTTGCAAAAAAAATGTTGGTTTCATAAAGTCTTCAAAATTCATCATTTCAATTTATATTAATTTTGATTAATTAACTAATGATTTTATGGGTATGTGAAACGACATGGCACAAGTTTTTGGGTGGCCGCCAATCCAACCCCAATCACAAGAAAAACTCTCTCCTCTCTACCATTCGAATTAAGCAGTTCAAAGGAATAAATAATCATGTTGTACCAACGGTTTTGCTTCCCAATACATTTTTTAATAGTTATTGACACTGCATGGAAGGTTGGAAAGGATGGAATTGATGCAGGAACTAATATGGTGTCTGATTCTGCTCCAAGATTGAAATTGTAGTTTGACATTTATGTCTACTACTTTCTTTGTGCTTGGAATGATAGGGCTCATTTACTTTACTTTTATTTCTTTGAAGTTGTGTGTATTCGATGACTTTAACTACTCCACAAGTTATAAATGCACTGAATATGTGTCCTTAAGTTTATATTTATATTCTCACAATTGATAGATTATTGTACAAATATTTATTATTTACTTTGAGAGTTGTGTATTATTCATACTTCCACAATGTTTTTGGCAATTAAACTATTTGAGTAAGGTGTACCAGGCACTAAAATGAATGGAAAAGTAGGAAAAAAAAGGTATATCCCTAAAAAGATTGATTACATAATAAGTATAATTGGTGAATACATTTGTTATCATTGGTGTAATGGATTACTTGGACCTATTATTACAGGGTGCTAAGACCAAAAAGTTTTTTGGAGTTAAAAATGTTACATTATTATTATTATATAAAAAATGTTCTTTTGTTGTTTTTTAGAGTAAATAGGTTATGTTTTTCTTAGTGGTTAGGAACAAAATTCTTTTGCCCAAATTTTTAAAGATCATTTTTTTAAACTACACTTTGTTTTGTTGGGGAATGAAATTTTTACCGTGTTGCGAATACGAAGTTTGCAAATTTTTGTCGTGCCTTCAAGCACGGGCATACAGCAATATATATATATATTTGAGAAGTGATTCATAATATATATATATATATATATATATATATATATACGATGTGATTACAATATATATAATATGATATTAATACATATAAATCTGTGTGTGATTGGTATCTTTGTATCTTAGAGGTTGGTTCCATGGGCTTTCCTTTGGCATAGGATTGGAGCAACAAGATTATATATTTCTCTAGTGCGATCCGGGGAGGTTGGGCGAAGTGGGTGAATCCCCTGGCTTGAGGAGCAGGGAGAGTATATCCCCAAGTCATCTTGTGCTGAGTTCGGGTTCGATGTGTGTAATCCACTTGCAAAGGGAATATGAACACCTCCACCGTTGTATATTTTTACCATGACCATAAGTGAGTCTGTCTTGGTACTGTGGTATAGTTAGTAAACCCGAATTTGGATGGGCACTATGAGACTGCATCCTCGAGTTATATCTCGGAGGGATGGTTATTATACTTATGTTTGTGATAGGTATAATTATACTTGTTGTGTATAGTATATTACTTGTATCTAAGATGATATAAGGTGTATTTACCCTTCCGATAGGTTTATGTCCGGATTTATATGCATATGAATCATAGGTTCTACTAAGAACTATATATATATATATATATATATGAGTTATATATATACATTGTGTGCTGAGGGCTTAATGGATTGCGAAAATCAACATTGCCAAGTAGTAGTATATCGGGGGGGTTCCTCGTTTGGATTTCGCTTTGTGAGACACCCCACGCATGAATGTAGCTTAGTGTTGGGAATGGGGAGACGTTTAGCCCTTAGTACTCGGGTAAATTAGGATTTTCAGAGATTGGGTGTAACGGATTAGTTAGGTAGGGTAGCTTAACTAGGTTGTTTAAAAAGGTATGTGATAGGGTAGGACTATTAGAAGAGGGGTAAGGGGTATCTCATTACAGTGCGATACCAATTTAAATATGAGATAAAATCGTATTTTAAATATATGGCATTGATGCACTTGAAAATATTTTCAAACTCAGGCTCTGACTCGTTTCTATATTTTCGCTCTCTTGTTATATATTTATATATAAATAGGTGTCTAGACACAGGGACGCCTGTATGATGATTCCTCCGAGTCAGACGATAGCTGTAGAAGTTGTGGATGCATTCAGGTTTACTGTAGATACTTCTATCCTTGTAATCTAGATAGGAGGTACTATAGAAACATTCGGGCCGATAGACCAACTGTGTTTATTTATTTTTACTGCATTTTTAGTGCAGCATTCAATTTGGTTTTACTATGTTAAACCGAGTGTTTGATTATTTTATTTCATTTCAGTTTCATGTATATAAACTGTGTGGATCTTTTGTTTGAGTGGTTTGTTTAAAAAGATTAGTTAATTAAAATTTTGACTCCAGCTTAATAGGTTATTAGTACTTAAATTAGTTTTCGACAGTGATGCTATGAATGAACCGTATGAGACTCCTATTTTAATTTGGTATAGGATTGATCGCCAAGTATGGCTACATGCAATGAAGGCCTTCCCCTAGACCTACCATTATAAACTCAAATATGTGACTGAGCGAGGTGTAATGGAGATCCACGGAGATCAAGCGATGGCAAGAAGGTGCTTTATAGCAGCCATCCACCCAAAACCAAAGAAGAAGGCCAAAAAGGCCAAAGAGAAGCTTGAGGAATAGGAAGGTTTGATACCTTCAAAATAACAGCTAAAATATGCAAGAACCGGAGTGGAGGAAGCCAGGATCCTCCCTACTCAACGGGTCATTTAAAACCTGGAGGAAATCATAGCCGGTGGTAGAAAAAAGATAGGATGTTCTTGATCGGAGCTTCTCTCATAGATCGAGAGAAGAAGGAATTGACTTTACTATTAGGGAGCAATTTAGATGTTTTCACGTGGGAACTATACGAGCTGCCTGGGATTGACCCAGCGTGGTTTGTCATCAGTTGCACATCGACCCCACCTTCAAGCCTATCACACAGAAGGCACAACGAGCTGCGCCCGAGAAGGCTAAGGCTATAGAAAAGGAAGTAGAGAAGTTATTGGATGCAGGATCCATACGGGAAGTTAAATTTCCTAAATGGCTGTCCAACCCAGTAGTAGTTCCGAAAAGGAATGAGAAATGGAGAGTTTGCTTTGACTTCAGTGACCTTAACAGGGAGTGACCTAAGGACAGTTTCCCTCTCCCGAAAATCGACCAGTTGGTGGATTCCACAACAACTCATGAAAGAATGAGTTTCCTGGATGCATACTCAGGGTATCATTAGATTCCTATGTATGCACCAGACCAAGACAAGACAGTGTTCATCACCACCGTCGAGTTATACTGTTACAAAGTTATGCCCTTTGCGCTAAAAAATACAGGGGCAACCTGCCAGTGCCTAGTCAGCAAGATGTTTAAAGACCAAATGGGAGATACAATGGAAGTCTACATCGATAATATGCTCGTCAAGAGTAGGCACAAAGAAGACCACCTCTCAGACCTATCAAGGACCTTCGAAATCCTCAGGAAATACCGAATGAAACTCAATGCGAGCAAATGTTCCTTCAGTGTCGAGTCAGGAAAATTTCTCGAGTACTTGGTTAGCGAGAGAGGCATTAAAACCAACCCGGATCAAATTTATGCGATAAACAAGGTACAGACTCCCCGGATGATAAGAGACGTATAAAAACTCACGGGCATGCTTGCTGTCTTGAATCGATTCATCTCGAAGTCATCCAAAAAGTTACATCCATTCTTCCAGCTATTAAGGAAGAGCAAAATAGTGGTGACGAATCAAGTCTGCTCTAAAGCATTAGAAGAGATCAAAGCTTATCTCAGCACACCACCCTTGCTCGTGATACCTCAAGAGAATGATTCCCTGTACCTATACCTTGTTGTTTCTAGCCACGCTGTTAGTTTTGCACTGGTATGCAAAAAAATAGGAATCTATCACCCAGTCTACTACGTGAGCAAGACCCTATTGGACGTCGAGCACCAATACCTACCATTGGAGAAGGTCGCCTTTGCACTGGTGGTAGCCTCGAGGAAACTGAAGCACTACTTTGAAGCTCATTCTATCATCATCCTCACGTCACACCCCCTTAAAGCAATAATGCGTAAAGAGAATCTCTGTGATAGACTGTCAAAATGGTCAGTCAAGCTCGAACGATTTGACATCTAGTTTCAACCAAGGAATACAACCAAGGGCCAGGTCCTCGCTGACTTCATTGCGGGGTTCACAGGTGAACATCCTTGCAACCAACCTCAGTCCATGGATCAGAGGGAAGATCACTCAACAGGAGGTGTTTGGCGACTATTTTTTGATGGAGCCTCCAACTCAAAGGGGGCAGGAGTAGGCATTGTGCTCATTTCCCCAGAAGATACAATTCTCGAGCAGGGGATCAGACTTGGATTTAAAGCCTCCAACAATGAGGCTGAATACGAGGCTCTGATAAAAGGCATGTAAAAGGTACAGGCATTGGGTACAAAATAGCCACATGTGTTCGGCGACTCACAATTGGTCTCCAATCAGATAAGTGGGGACTTCAACGCGAGGGATGAAAGAATGGCAGCCTACCTCACCTTAGAAAAAATTTAATGTCCATCTTTGAGGAAGTCAGTGTCTAATAGTTTCCCAAAGGACAAAATAGTCATGTCGATGCCCTAGTAACCTCGAGTTCAGCAATTGACTCCGACTTAAAGAGAACAATTCCTATAGATTTCCTCGCCTGACCGAGAATCAACTAGAGTGAAGAGGTTTCATACATGGGCCATATTCTCCATATTGAATCAGCACCCAATTGGATGGACCCCCTGAGGGACTATTTGAAGGATGGTCCACTACTAGACGATAAAAAGGCTGCTCATCAAATAAGAGTTAAAGTTTCCCGCTTTCATTTATCTCCTGAGGGCAAGTTGTATAAGAGATTATTCACTGGCCCTTACCTCCAATGTGTTCACCCAAAATATGTCGGGCAAGTTATACGCAAGCTTCATGAAGGAATCTATGGGAGACATATTGGAGGGAGATCTCTAGATTTCTAAGAAATAAAGGAAGGCTACTGGTGGCCATACATGCAGAGATATTCTGGAGTATATGCTCGCAAGTGAGAAAAATGCCAGCTACATGCTTCTATGGTCCACCAACTGGACAATGACCTAAGATCACTTACCATCCCTTGGCCGTTCGCCCAATGGGGAATGGACATCGTAGGCCCTCTATCTACTGCTGTCGATAATTGCAAGTATCTATTGGCCGCGACAGACTACTTCACCAAATGGATTGAGACAGAGCCGCAGGAAAACATCAGAGATGCAGATATGATGAGATTCGTGTGGCATAACATAATTACCCGCTTTGGGATCATGAGAAACATCATCAATGACAATAGAACGCAGTTCGAGAGCAACCCTTTCCTGAGTTTTTACAATGACCACAGGATTAGGCACCATTTTAGCTCGGTAGCTTACCCCTAGAGCAACAGCCAGGCTGAAGCTTCCAAAAAAACAGTGATCGATGGATTGAAAAATGACTTGAGAGATCTCAAGGTGAATGAGTGAGAGAGCTTCCATATATCTTGTGGGCCTACCGCACTACCCCACGAGGAGCAACTGGTGAAACCCCATTTGCATTAACCTATGGAATGGAAGCAATCATCCCTTTAGAAGATGGCCTCCCAACCATGAGGTCCACCCTGGTTGACTAGGGCCAGAATGATGCAGCATTACTCGCTGAACTTGACTTAGCTGACGAACGCAAAGTGCTAGCCCTAGTGAGACTAGAGAGCTATCAGCAATAGCTCACAAGGCACTATAAGAAGAAGGTCAATCCAAGATCATTCTGGGTTAGAGACGAAGTACTAAGGAAAGTCATTGGCAGTGTAGTAAAACAATCTGATGGCAATCTCGATCCAAACTGGGAGGGACCATTCAAGGTGATAAAGGATGACCTACATGGAGCCTATCACATAGAAACGCTGGAGGGAAGAGAGATACCCTGAGCTTGGAACACAACCAACCTAAAAAAACTCTATTTCGAATTTTTTTCATTCAATTTTTATCACATTATTGGAATTGGCAATTTCATTACTTTTAATAAAATATTGTTCGACAGTGTTTTTCGATGAAGTGTTAATTTTGTTATGTGGACTTTATAACTTGCACACCCTTTCCAAGCAATAGGCACATTGCTCAATATATAAAAGCAGGGAGTCACCCTCCTCAGGTTTTCGTTATGAAACACGAACAAACTCTTTGCATTGCCCCTGGAAATGTATGAAGCCCTATAGGGGACCCTTAGGCAGTTCGACCAAATCGAATTCGTCACCAAACAATGTTTGGTTTAAAAAAAACTGATCGGATAGAACATCCAACACTAGGTGTGTCCTCGTCATTGACACACTTAGGCCTAAGGGAGTGTGACGACATGAACTAGAAGGTAAAATAGTGCAGAATGGTGTCTCATAAGCATGCTGGACTGGGAGGATACTCACATGACAAAAACAGTCTACCCACATCGAATCTAGTCAGCTATAAAGACCCCAAGATAATCAAACGAAAAATTAATGAAGTAGAAAATACACAACACATGTTTAGTCTAAAAAATACCCAAAACATAGATATTTTATTACTTCATTAAATTTATAAAAAGTTACATTGAATTAAGAAAATCTTAGTGAGGATTAGGCCTCTTAGTGATATAATCATCCACTTGCAATCTTCGATCGTCGTTCGGATGAGGAACTAATTCTTCCTCAATGTCATTCGCATCTGGCTCCAATAGCTACCGAGGGATAGCATCTATAGGGGACCATTGGTCATCCAACCTGAAATCATTAGGCCTTAGAGTTGTAGGAGAGATCTCGTGATGATACCAGAGCACCGAGTTCCTGGGGACCTATAGCTCCCTGATGGCACTCAACTATCCCCTAATAAAAGATAGATATTCAAACTCTATCAACCTCATCAAAGAATCTGTCCAACCCTGGTTATGACACCATCAGCCCACACTCACCGAGGTCCTTTTTTGAACAGATGCTTCAGTCGCGTGACATCTCTTAAAATCCTAGTAGCAATCACGTATAGTCAATGAACATCTTCTCGATGCTCGTCTATTTCCCTAGTTGAACCCCCTATATCTGTACCAGCTCGTGGACCGGCAGATGAAGTGGAACCTCACAAAACTTGAGGGGTGGCGCTCAGCCATGTGCAGCTCGTGGACCAACTGATGAAGAGGAACCTCATAAAACTTAAGGTGCGATGCTCGGTGCACACTCCCTGAGTCGCGACACCTCCCACATTGGAGTTTTATTCTCCTGATGGAGAACTTCTTTGACTTGATTGATCTCGGAGGCATGTAGAAGTTTAGCCCACAGAAGGTTCACCTCTTATTGAATAGAAGCACCAACGTCTTCCATATCCTGAAGTCTATCCTTCAGTTTGGTGACGAGCTCGGACTGATTTTTAAAGATATTTTTCCTCTACCTAAAGGACTTACAAATCCTTACAAAGGCTTGGCGAACTTGATTTCTCATATTAGGACCGAGGATCCTTCCTAATTGAGAGGTAGCAGGTATATATTCATCCACATCAATAAACTACAAGCCATAAAAATAATTAGAGAGCAGAAGAATCAGCATGTGGAAAGGAGAGTGTTTTCATTTCATTAAAATAGAGCGGTCCAAGTACATCGATAATCAAAAGAACTGTACAAACAAAGAAAAAATACAAGAGAAGTCCTCAAAATAGGCTAGCAAGAAACCTCAGTTGGCTCTGAGTTCATTAGTTTCTTTTCCTTATCTATAGAAGCAAGAACACCTCCCTCAGAAGGGGCACTAGTAGGAATGATTTGAGAAATAGGAACACCTCCCTCAGAAGGGGTGCTAGCAGGGATAGTCTGAGAAGTAGGGACACCACCGTCAATGGACGGGGCAGGTGCCTTATCCATAGTAGGCTTCAGGCCAGAGTCATGCTCATCGAATAGTGGAGAGTCAATGTCCACTCCAGAAGCTAAAAAGAGTTGTTCCAGCCTTTCTTGAAGTTCAGTCGATTGATGTAGCCTATCTAAACCTTAACATTCTTGTACGCAGTAGCCCACCCCGCCATTGTACGAGCTCTCCTCCACCTTCTTTACGTTCTCTACCAGCACCCTGTTCTCCTTCGCCACAGCTAACTTACTCGTGCAGACTAAATAATAAGACTATCGCAACTTGCTGAGCTCTTTTACTACCGCCTCCTTCACCCGATTGGATTGAGTGAGGGAGCGATCAGAAGACCACTGAGCATCATTGGCAATATTCAAACCGGCCTCTAGCTCGGCACCCTTCCCCTTCAGCTCAGTAGTCTGCTTTTCCAAATTAGTATTACTTTTCACCAGCTCATCGCGGGTGCGATAGAGGATGGCGAAGTCAGTCATGAACTGCAAAAAAGAGAAAACATTAAGAAAGAGAAGCATTGAATAGATTATTGAAAGAATAGAAAAGCGAAGACAAAATTACCAAGGCTAGCCTCTGACTTGCCTGCAGAGCTAACTGGTTGGTCCCCAGTGCCTTGTGATGGTCAGTAGGCAAAATTGCTCTATCGGGCAATGCATGAGACAACTGAGGAGAGATGGCAATAGAGGCCCCCTTAGGCAAAGCAGACACATGCACCAACACTTGCCCTACCTTTGTTCGCATCTCCTCCCTCCTTCTTTACTCTTATTTCTCCTTCTTCTCCTTCTGAAATATTCTCCTCTCCTCCACTTTCTTTCTCTCTATAATCGTCTTCCTCTCCTCCTCCTTTCTATTTCTCTCTCAACTGCTCTTTATCTCTCTTCTTCTTCTCCTGCTCATGAGTAGCAGACTGAGAACCAGTTTTAATCTCTCCATCGTTAGATTTCTGCTTCTTCGACCGATGGGAGATAAGCACATAATCATCGTCATCATCATCTCGAATCAGATTCTCCCTGGGAGGAGCCATATCCTCTTCGCTGGAACTGCTCGATTTACTAAAAGACTCAAGATCTTCTGAAACCACTTTCGAGATGAAAGAACCTTCACCATTATTTCTCTCTTCACTAGAACCACCTTCAACACCTCCCCCGTTATCACCTTCACTATGCTCACCAAAGCTGCTATCTTCTTCGTCAAATTAGATGGGATCTTTAGTAACTTATTTAGTGATGTCTAGATCGGGAACGTTGTCTACAGGGCGCGTGATAAAGTTGGACCCAACATTCTTGTACTCTAAGAGAAAGGCGGTTGATCGAGGATGTTCACCCTCAGCCAAGATTTCCCTGATATTCCAGGCTTTGACTAACTCAACAGCTTGAACCTCACTGAGATCAGGTTCCAAGTTCTTTTCTCTCGCTAAAAATAAAGAAAGAAAAATATCATAGAAATCATACATTAATTAGAGGATCGATGAGCAGACCAAAAACTAAACCTACCTATGAACTCCTCCCTATAAAATGGGACCATGAACCTATCAGACCTCAACCCCTCAGTATAGGGACGAAACTACGAATTTCTAGCAAGAAAACCCTCTTTCCAGCAATCCTTGTGGGAATCAAGTAGATTTACTACCAATACTCTATCCGGACTCCTGGACTTGACGTGAAGAAGACCAGAACTTATTCGTAAGAAATAATAACAAAAAAAGATCTCATCAAGCCCTAGAATGGTTCCATGAAACTGATTTATTCTATGGACACCATTAACAATCTTCCACATGTTTGGCGAACACTATGTAGGGACAATATTGAAATAACCAAAGAAGTGCAAAAACAAATTGCTTGGGAGGAAGTAAGACCCCCTTGGGACAATAGGAGAACATGAATCCAGTGAGAATTCTCAATCTCTTTAACATTACGAGGGACCGAGGCACACTCAATGTCCACCCAGTTTGGAATATTATAGTATATCCTAAATTCAACAATTGATCTATTGCCTACTTTCACCATTAAAAGATACAAACCCTAGTTATGAAAGTGGAGGAATTTCAATAGAAAAATAAAATAGAAGAAGTAAGAAGAATTTACAATGTAAGACTCAGCTTGAGACAAAGAAAAGCCACAAGAAGGGACGATGAAAAAATCTTGGAAATGGAAGACGACACCTGAGAATAAAAAGAGCTGCAGGGAAAACTTCAAGAGATTGAGAGAATGCAAAGAGATATGGAAGTGAGGATTTGAGAAATGACTTATCTAGAAGGATTTAAACCTTTCTAATCACGATGAACCCGAAACAGGGCAATCTACCGCCAAATTCAGTTCGGGAAGGGAACTTTAGTTCAAAAGTATGGCACGAATCATAGAAATGCCCTTGGGACTAAACATTTAAACTTATTGAGCCCAAATTGTGCCCCAAAAATTTTAGGGGAAATTTTGGGTATCTCAATTTGTCACCAAGGCCCAAACGAGAAGACCAATCAAACGCGGCCCAAAGTCCAAAGGCTAGACACCTCAACCAAATTTGTTTTGACCCAGTCAGTTCCTAAAATCTCTCTTCAGAGATATCCTAGGGATTACGGGTTAACGTGGGGGAGATCCAATCCTCCACCCTCTGAAAGAATATGTATATAACAAAACCTCCGCTTGGGGCATGTATTATTTTTCCTATAAAACACTCCCAAGAGTATAGAGAAATAATATCGAGATCACCACCGTGGATGTGGTCATTCTTGCTGAACCACGTAAATATTGTGTGGTGTGATTGGCGTTCTTTACATTCTTTATTTGATTTGGTGATTTCCTTTTCTTATTAATTTGTGTTGAACTTAATTGTCACTACACTATGTTAAACCAGGTGCTCGGTTATTTTATTTCATTTCAGTTTCATGTATATAAAATGTGTGGATGTTTTGTTTGAGAGGTTTATTTAAAAAGATTACTTAATTAAAATTTTAACGGCAGCCTAATAGGTTATTAGTAATTATTTTTTTTTTCCGACAGTGATGCTGAGAATGAACCATATGAGACTCCTGTTTTAATTTGGTACAGGAATGATCACCCGGTATTTTATTAGGCGGGGTGTCACAATATTATGGAAGTTTACATTGACGACATGCTCGTCAAGAGGAAGTTTAAGGATGATTACCTATCTGATATGGCTAGGACTTTCGATATTTTTCAGGAAATATCTAATTAAACATAGCGTAAGTAATTGTTATTTCAGTGCCCAGTTACAAAAATCCTTAGATACATGGTCAGCAAAAGAGGAATAGAGGCAAACCCCGACCAGATTGATGCCATCAATAAACTTCAGCCCCCTGGAATAGTAAGATATGTGCAGAAGCTCACCGAAATGCTCACCACGCTCAAACAGTTCATTTTAAAATCCTATGAGTGATGTCTACCCTTATTTCAGTTGTTGAAAAGGAAAAAGTGCATAACATGGAACGAGGACTGCTCCAAAGCCTTAGAATAACTCAAGACCTCTACCTCATTGTCTGAGACCATGCTGTGAGTTGCACCATGGTATGTGAAAGAGAGGGAAGCCAACATCCAGTCTACTATGCAAGTAAGAATCTGGTAGAAGCTGAGAAATGGTACCTACTATTGGAAAAGTTTGCCTATGCATTGGCGATAGCCTCGAGGAAACTGAATCATTATTTTGATTCCCACTCCATCTTCATGGTTACTTCACACCCTTTAAAGGATGTTATGAGGAAAGCAAACCACTATGGCCGACTGTTAAAGTGGTAAGTCGAGATCAAAAGGTTTGATATTCACTTTCAACCAAGAACAACCATCAAGGGGTAGATCCTAGCTGATTTCATCACTGAGTTTACAGGAGAACAGCCTGTCGATCATCCAGAAACCAGTCGACCAAGGGAGAGCTTAAGGGAACTGAGAATTTGGACCTTGTACGATGGTGGAGACTCCAACTCAAGGGGCAGGAGTAGGTATCGTATTAGTAACTCTCGAAAACATAGTGCTCGAGTAAGGCATCAAACTAGGATTTGAAGCCTCCAACAATGAAGTAGAATATAAGGCACTGATCACTGGATTATGCAAAGAATAAATATTAGGGTCAAGGAACCTTCAAGTCTTCGGTGAGTCTCGATTGGTATCTAACCAGATAAATGGTGATTTTAATACAAAGGATGGCAACTGATCTTGTCATTGTAAAGGGACTAATAGCCAACTTCAGTTAAGTAGATATTCAATATTTTCCTAAAGGACATAACAGCCATATAGATTCCCTAGCAGCTCTGAGTTCATTAATAGACTCTGACTTAAGAAGAATAATCCAAATAAATTTCCTCTCATAGCCTAGCATTGAGCAGGCTACGAAGCCGCTGAATCCCGAGAAGGTTCTCCTCATTGAAAGGGCTTCGAGCTAGATGGGCCCAATCGCAGACTATTTAAAAAGTGATATACTACCAAGTGATAAGAGGTCCTCCCATTAGATAAGAGTTAAAACTTTTCTCTTTAACTTATCTCTTGATGAGAAATTATATAAGAGATTCTTCATTGACCCCTACCTTCAGTGCGTTCATCCATAAGATGTTGAGTAAGTTCTGCATAAAATTTAGGAGGAAATTGGTGGAAGTCATGCAGGAGGAAGATCACTAGCCTTTAGGGCAATGAAGTAAGGGTATTGGTGGACATACATGTGAAAGGATGCTGAAGTCTATATTTAGAAGTGTGAAAAATGCCAGAGACACTTACCCATGGTCCACTATCCCACCAATGACCTAAAGTCATTAACTAGCCCGTGGCCCTTTGCCCATAGGTTTAATACATCATAGGTCCTCTACTTACTATAAAAAGAAATCGAATGTATTTGTTGGCTGCCACAGACTACTTCACTAAGTGGATAGATGAAGAATCCCTGACGAACATCAGGGATGCAAATATGATGAGGTTTATAGGGAGAAACATCATTACCCATTTCGGCATACCTAGAACGATCATTACTAACAATAAGACCCATTTTGATATTGAACCTTTCCAAAGATTTTGCAACGATCGTGGAATTAAAGATCACTTCAACTTTGTAGCATATCCCCAGAGCAATGGTTAAGCTAAAGCTTCCAACAAGACAGAGATCGATGGATTGGAATTGGCCAAAGGAGCTTAGGTGAATGAATTACCACACATCCTCTAGGCATATCGCACCACCCCTAGGAGAGCAAGAGGGGAAATTAACTTTGCACTCACATATGGAATGGAAGCAATTATTCCTTTAGCAACTGGTTTCCCTACTATGACGTCTACGTTGCTCGACTAAGGCCACAATAATGAACCATTGCTCACTAAACATGACTTATCTGATGAACGAAGAGAATTGGCTCTAGTTAAACTGACATCCTACCAGCAACAACTAGCCAAATAGTACAATTAGAAAGTTAATCCAAGCAAATTTCAAGTTGGGGACTATGTCCTGAGGAAAGTCTTTGGCAGTGCTGTGAAACCATCAATTAGCAAACTGGGACCAAACTCGAAAGGACCTTTCAAAGTAGTGAGGGATAACTTACAAGGAGCTTATTACTTGGAAAATTTGTATGGAAGGGAGATATAAAGGGCTTGTAATGTAGCCAACCTAAACAAATTCTACTTCTAGATTTCTCTATCTATGCACCATTAGTTTAGGCTAATTTTTAATTTATAAACTAATTATGCTCTTTATTTATGACTGCGATTAATAAAACTCGATTGGCCTCGACTATCTATATGTATTGGTTATCTCGAATGTATTTTGTTAGATACACCCTTTCTAAGTTACAGGCTCCACTCTTTTTATGAGAATAATAGAATTCCTGGAATATAGTGAGTTAGCTAGCTTACTTCAGTCAAAGGATCTTTTTAAGCAACCTCTTATGATTGCAACACAGTGGTTAAGACTATCCTAGATTAACTTATTCAAAGCATAATGAGCAATGTCAACAGGAAATAACCATCCTCGTGCCTTTGTTCCAAAATAAAATTGGCCTCCTAGGTTACTCCGATAACAAATAAAGACCTATAAGGGATCCTTACGCAATACGGACAACTCGGGTTGGTCGTCAATGTAGATTGGCTCCAAAATCCTACTCGGGTGGATTATCCATTAATCAGGTGTATTCTCTCCATTGCCATACTTAGGCCTAAGGTAGTGTGACGACTAAAACTAAAAGGTAAAGTGGGCAAAATGGTATAGCTAAGGCATACTGGACTGGGGGAATGCTTAATTGAAATTAAACTCTAAATGACATTTAGTCGGCCGAAGTGCCCAGAATAACTAGAGTTTATTAGTAAGTCAAAAGCAAGAAACACATGTTTAGTCGGCCTATGGCCAAAACATAATATTTTATTTCTTACTAAGAATTACAATGTTACATGTAAAACAATAATAAAATAAATCAACCTTAAATAGATCCAGGATATTGGGTAAGGTAGTCCGCTACTCGAGCTCTTCGACCATCATCACAGTGAGGGGAAAATCTCTCCACAGCGTGCTCTGAGCTCGGTTCCATTAGCTACCTTGGAATAGCATCTATAGGGATCCAACGATCATCCCTTAGAAAGGGATTTGGCTCCAAGATTGGGGGAATGATCTCATGCATATACCACAGGGGAGATTTTTTTTTGGGGACCATTAAATCCTTGAGGGAACTTTTGCATCCTTTAATAAAGTCCATATCCTCCATTTCTTTCAGCTTTGTGGGGGCATCTATCAAACTTTGTTCATAGTCATCAGCTCACACCTACCGAAGAACCTTTAGAAATAAATGTCGTAGATTTGTGACGTCTCTTTAAAGTTCGACAATGATTACGTATGCTCGTTGAACATCCTCCTTCATCTCGGTAATCTTCCTCTAGGAACAACTGTTATCTATCCTACCTCGTTGGGTGGATGATGATGAGGAACCTTAAATAACCACAAGATCACTGCTTGGATTATTTTCCTTAAGGTGCGCAATTTCTATCCTTAAGGCATTATTTTCATGTTGCAGAACCTCTCCAACCTAGTTGATCTTAAATTTGTCCAACAACTTAGCCTTCATAGCATCCATATCATCTTGAATGGAGGCACCAACCTCCTCTATCTCTGCGAGCCTATCTTTCAACCTGGAAACTACTTCGAACTAATCTTTATAGTCATAGTTCCTTCCCCTAAGGGATTTGAAAATGTTTATAAATACTCAGAAAACTTGTTCGCTTACATTTGAACGAAGGATTTGGCCTAGATGAGAGGTGGCAGAAATGTAATCATCAAGATTGACAAACTACAAGACATGGAACACAAATGGCACGTATATAAGTGAATACAAAAATAAAAACCCTCCATTTCATTAAAGAAAGGAACTAGGCAGGTACAAATACATGGAATGACAAAAAGAAAGAACAAAAATTACACAAGTAAACGAAAAAAGCCTAGAAGTCTACTAGGTGACCTCTTCCTACTCGATCGGGGTTCAATCCTTCCCCTTATTGATGAAAACCTCGCTAGTATCAGCCCCAAGTACACCTCCCTTTCCCGGGGTAAGATTCACTCCCTCGTCACCAGTAAGGGCATCAGTAGGAGGATCAGCATGCTCCACAGTGGTCCATGCAGTAGGGTCTTCTTCATGAATGATCATTTTAAGACCAAAATTATGCTCTTTGAATAAAAAAGAGTCAAAAGTAACTTCAGTAGCAACTAAGGCTCGATCCCAGCCTTTCTTGAATATTTCCCAACTGATGTAGTTGATATGTTTTTTGATATGTTCATACACTGCCTCTGAGACCTCATTGTAGCCACTCTCTGACGGTAGCCACCTTTATTTTTAGATGCTTCACCTTCTCAGCAAGCCCTTTATTTTCATCTGTAATAGCTAGTTTTCTATCCACGTCCAGTTGGCTCACCACACGGAGTTCCTTCAACTCCTTAGTCAGTTCATCCCTCTTCTTGGAAAAAGAAGCCTCAACCTGTGTAAGATCCTTATTGGGGGACTTCTGGTCCTCCTCGGAAGTCGTCAAGCTCTTCTCGAGCTCAGAGTTCCTCATCTCCAACTCATTTCGATTATGATGAAGGAAGATATAGCCATATACAAATTATAAAAATGATATAGAGGATAGTAAAGAGAGCGCGAAGAAATTACAAGTTAAAGGAATAGATAAAAGAGGAAGTGGACTTACCAAATCAAGCCCTTAATCTTCTTTCAGGGCTAACTGGTCTAGGCCTATGTTTGAAGACTTCTCATGGCCCGCCATAAGCATAACTCTCTCCAGCATTATTGGGGTAAGATGAGGGGTCAGAGCCACTAAGTCCCCCTAACCTGTGACAACCACAGGCACGAGAGAAGCCTGTGCTTTCTTCATCCTCTATTTTCCTCTCCTCTCCTCCTCTCCTCCTATCCTCATCTTTATTTTTATTCTCCTCTCTCTCTCTCTCTCTCTCTCCCCCTCTCTTCTCTTCTTATTTCCTTTTCTACTCCACTTTTTTCTCATGAGATGCTGTTTGGGAACCACTAGAAATTTCCCCAAACCTTGGTTTATAGATCTTCAACCTGTTGGATAGAAGGACATCCTCATCATTATCATCATCATGGATAAATTTTTTTTCTTTTAGGGGTAGCAATATCTTCCTCGCTACAACTTTTTGACCTAGAATCTCTTGAACTATAACCTTCCTCGCTGGATCCCTCCTCACTGGATCCTACCTCACCACAACCACCTCTACCACCTATAGCAATACCAATCTCTGAGTTGCTCTCCTCCTCATCGTCTAGCTAGATGGTTTCGAGAGAACCTTCTTCCTCTTCTTCTTCCTCAGGGATATATATTGTACCCCTGGCCCGGGGCATAAGGCCATGTAGCAAAACACCATCTTGAGAGTTACTTAATAAGAAATAGTAGAGCTCTCCATGGACGTAGAAAAGTTGTAGAACCACATAAATTCTTGTGTTGTGATTGTGATTGTGATTGTTTGTTGTTATTATTTTCTAGGTGATTGTTTTCTTTCGTTATTATTTGTGTTGTGATTTTTATCACTAGATAAATATTTCGGAAATTACTATTTTTCAAGAGTATTTGACAAAGATGATGATAATTAGGTTACTCTCTTCACTAATATCATGTTTTTTTATGTGTGGGGAGTGTACTTCAATAATTACAATTGCACACATAAATTTTCAAACAATGACATATATGGTTGTAATAAATTCTTGGATGGACTGCAAAACAAAAGAAAAAGTCTTTGATGAAGATAATGGCATACGAGGAGTAGGGTCTCACATGAACCTACGAAACTAAAAAAATTCTTTGGAATAATCTGAAACCATCAAAGATACTATGTGGATGTTAATCATTCCTTTACTGACGTGACCAAGTCATGAGAGACACCAGAACTTTGGTATGAAGGCAAGAAAAAATGTACATTTTTTAACTACAATATAAAAGATATTTGATACACCAAGGCAATGTTACTTTTGAAAATATTTATATGAACACATATGTGCTTAATTATATCTCTAACTACTAAATCTTTAACAAAGCACACATACACACAAAAAACCATTTGTCAGTTATGAGAAACTAAAATTGAGTATGATGAGAATAAAATTCTACTCAGTTAATTACCTCAGCATAAGAGGAATTCCAATGAATGTGATCATAAAAAGGATGCTTGATTGAGTATTGATAAAGCTTTTCGGTGGAAATTACTATTTGCGACGATTTCAAAAAAATACCTCAAGGACAAGAGACATAACATATGTTTTTTGAACAAGGACTATGAAAATACGTTTGTCATGGGGGCATATAAGTCTACATATAATCTTAAAATCTCTCCTTTGTCAACTCCGTAACATATATATATATATATATATATATATATACATATTATTTATTTATGAAAAATTGTGAAAATTAATTACATGTGCTTGATTGTGACGTGAGATGTCACCATTTCAAATTTGTGTTTTATTTAATTTGGATTTGGAATCGGATCTAAGACACGGTAATTCATTCATTAAATTAAATAATATTTGGAGTGGTGTTACTTATTTATGAAATAACTGAGTTGTTAATTATTTGCTTTCGCTATATTTTCTATTCATCTTTTAGGATGCGTAGGAGGTCCATTTTTCGTTTAAAATGTCAATTTTTAAGCCTATTGTGTTAGTATATGGTTTGGATAAGGTTTAAAGTCATTTAGATGTTATTTGGAGTACTCTTAGGTGAGTCCCATTTAGGGACCAAACCTAATTTCATGGATTAAAAGTTTAATGAGGCATTTGGTATCTCATTTGTCACATAACACAAATTAGGAGCCACCTTCGAGGCTAGAGATAAGGAGCAGGGAGAAAAGAGAAAATATTAGGAGATTTTCACTTAATTCTCTCCACTAATTCACTAAGGAAAGTTTATATAGAACTAAATTATGATTGTGCGTGCATTAAGATCATGTATATTAATTGATATCTTAATATATAATCATGTCTTGGATATGGTTTGAATGATTTAAATTTATTAATTTTTTATTAACCTAATCAAGATAGTAATTAGGTTATATTTAATCTTGAGTTGATTGATTACCTCATAAATTGTAAATTAAATTATTGGAAAATGGTTAGAAAATATTTTCTATTAGAAACTAATTATCCCTTATGTGTAATAATCCTTTGAAATTAGTAACTAATTGAAGAAATCATTATATACATGGTTCTTGAATGGGAAATTGGGGTTTTATTTTAATATTGATGTAGAATTTGGATTTGATGTTATAAATAGGTTCTAGTTGCTTATTTGATCTGGTTTTATCATTTGAATGTTGGTTGGGTCTTAGATGAAGTTTTTGAGTTCATTAATGGAGGTTTAGTGAGAAAAATTGGGCATTGAAGACGATAAATCATTTAACTAGAGAAATGTGGTTGATCATATCCAAACTGTCGATCAATCGATAGTATCCGGTTTGGCCAAGGTGGTCCTTTTGTTCATTTAGGTGAATTGCTAAGTTTTAGGTATTAAAGTTGTGATGGTTTGTCCTTTAAGATTATTTTACCTATAGAATGGATATGGATTCTATTGAATTGAGATGATGGAAATTGTTATTTAGGTTATTGAGATAATTATGAAATGAGTTTTTTTAAGGTGTTAATTTGAGTTTAGGGGATTAGTTTGAAAACTCAAGAGTAGGATGAATTGTTGTTTTAGAATTTTGAAGTTGAATGGATTGGTCTTATTGGTTGGGTTTTATTTACATCATTATGATGGACTATTGGATTTCTTATCCTCTAGGTGAGATTTTAATTGAGTCAAGAAACCCTAGAGTAGGGTAATTAATATATTTGATGGTTTCATATAAATTAGTTGCGGATCAATACCTAGATGCAATGCCTTGGGAGATTTGACTAGGTATGATAGAGATTGAATATAGTTGTTGTATGAATTTTAGTGTATGGTAGGGTGAGACAATGCCTAGATTCGAGAAATTGGGAGGTTATGGTTAATGTATTATGGGAGAAATATAGGGCTAAAGATGTGTTATATGTTTTTATGATATCAATCATAGTATGACTCGATAGTGTCTAGGTCGGTATGCATAGGTAATTTACCTTAACCCCCTTGTGAGGGTTATGTGTGTGTGTGTGTCTTATTTTGCTCATAGTGAGGGTGGAAATTTGTTACATGTTTTATGTATAATGAATATCTGGTGTGAATGCTCGTGGAGAACATACTAGGATGGATTCCATTATTGGGCACGTGTGACGTGTGATGTTTTACCTAGTCATATCTAATACGATCCACCATCTCCTGATACTCTACCAACTAGTTCAGGCCTAAAGTGATGTCGTACCTAGTCATATCTAATACAAGTAAGTCAGCTACTAAACTCAATATCCCAAAATCAATCCCCACCCCTATAGAAATGAAGTTAATAATGGCCCCATTACCCAAAGGTGAATTGACACACATAATACAACTGCTGACTGTCTCTAATAAACCGGTCATTCATGCAAATCTAGTTACTATGAAAGAATGTGTTTCTCCCACATCAAATAATACCTGACCCATATATTCATGGATAGGAAATGTACCTTCAACCGATGGAGTACTTGCATTGCTTATGGCATCATCGCATTTAAGACATTATAGACACGCCCATAGTACATTTGTCCTTGCTTCTATGGGACTGCTGCAGGTGGTAAATGTGCCTGATTCTAAGGATAAACTTCCAAATATTTTTAATTTGTATGTATTGGCATTATTATAGATAAAAATAACTTTTAGGCATAGGATAAATTTTATTTGCCATGATTCTCATTAAGCCTATGACGTTGTGTTAAAGACGTAGTGTACAGGCTTCAACGATATATTATGTCACAATTTTGGTTCTCATTTCATGTCTTCACATTCATATGGATTTCTGAGATTCTCTCAGGTATGAATACCAAATGGTTTATGGATTCTCGACATATTTTTCTAAGGATGTTATTTTATTTAAAACTGATTTTAAAATATTTTTTATGAGTTACCTCGTGTTTAGATTCATATAAACTTTACCTTACATTTTACATGGTTCAAACAAATTTATTGATCATTCAAATAACATTGGACTATCGTTCAAATGACATGGCACTCTTATTCAAATGAGAAGCTATGCTCGTTCAAATAAAAAGCTGATTTTATTAGAACGAAGTGCCACCTCAAAGATTTTATATAAGGTGTCTTTTTCTCAGAAAATCGGGAATGCAGAATATATAGGACATAAAAAATCTTGTACGTTTTCTACAATTATTTGCCAAAGGTTTCTAAAGAAAAAACACCCTTCCTTGTTTAAAAGATCCGAGTTTAAATAACCATATGTCATAGAGATCTTGTGTTTGCTCCACTTTTAATTATTTTATCTTTCGAAAAGCTTATTTCATGTTGTGGACAATGTAATTGCTGATTGACAGATGTTGTGGATGTATTGTTGAATAGAGAGGTACGCATGGACTCGTGCCTTATTTAACATACATAGGCGGGTATCAAGTCATTGTGTAAGACTGTAATCCTTCCTTTATAATTTTTGTATCATAGTGATTGTCTTGCCTCGGCCATCCAAAGTTTTTTCCCTTAGTGTTTTTCTCATGCATCGGCATGTTTTGTGAACTTTCTTTACTTTATGTACCTAATATCACCTAGATTCATGTTTCAAATTAAGAAGATAAAATTGGATTAATTAAAATTGGTTCACAAAATTGGAGCATAATAAAATTGGAAAGAGATTTCAAAAAAAATATTTTTACCTAAAACGCACACACATAAGGGACCCCATTTTTACAAATTGGTATCAGAGCTAAAAACACTACTTTATTGTGTGAGTGATCCCGTGTGTCCTTAGGTATGAATTTTGGAATGTATGATTGCTTTAGAACACCAATGTTTGATGGGTCAAATTAGGCTTATTTGAAGATGCAAATGAGGTGCGCACTTAAGGCCATAAATGATCGTGTTTGATTAGAAGTGGAAAAGGGGTGGACTCCACCAATCATGAGAGAGGGTGATTCCACTCACATAAATTGAGTAATGGATCAATGCCAAATACAAATTTGCACAATATAATTTCAAAGGTTTAAATGAAATTTCCTCGTCTTTCAGCCCAGAAAAGTGTAATCGTATGATGACGTGTGAAATGTTTAAAGAGTTATGGGGTGTTCTTGCACTTAATCAAGAGGGAACTAGAACTGTTAGGGATTCCAAACTCCAAAACGTCATCTCCCAATTTGAAACGATTAAGATCACAAAGAGTAAGACGTTAGATGAGTTTTACGTTAGGTTATCCCATATAGTCAACTCGTCATTTAACTTAGGAGATAAAATACCCGACAATTGAGTCATAAAGAAAATCTTATGGTTGTTGCAATCTATATTTGACCCAAAAGTTACTGTTTTAAACTCTCTTGGTTTGCTTGACTAAATAAAATTAGAAGATCTTATAGGTGACCTACAAACTTATGAGCTTGACATATTTACCTCCAAGAAAGTTCCAAACAAAGAAAAGGGAATTATTTTGAAATCCCAGAAGGAGGAAACTAAAGTATCAAATGATGAATCTGACACTGATTTCGAATATTTAGCAATGTTGGAAAAGAAGTTCAAGAAGTTTATTATGTTCCAATAGCAATCGAAAGATGCAAAAATACTTGAGAAATTCAAGAACAATAAGGCCGACCATGTCCCTAAGAACCAATGTGATAATGATAAGAGGGATGATTCAGATAGGTGTTATGGTTATGAGGGTTAAGCCCATAGGGTAGCAGAGTGCCCCACTAGGCTTAATAGGGAGGGAAAAAAACCGATTGCATTTAACACCACCCTTAGTGATAGTGAACCGGAAGAGGGAGGAGATTCCCCCATTGAGTGCAACTACATCCCGTTCATGGTTTGTCATGTAAGATATGACGATAAATATTTTCATGAAGATAGATTGAGTTATAGGTTGCCTTCCATGAATTGCATGAGGAAACGGTTAAAGTGAAGAATAAAAACTTTTAGTTGCAATATAGGTTGAAAGAACATACCATAGAAAATAATTATGCGTTGATTGAGGATCTTAGGGCACGTGAGAAGAATTTTTGGGAGAAACTAGAGTATGTTGCGGGGGAGAGAGTTAGTCTTCATGGTTTGATGGAGGCTATGAAGAAGGAGATTCTAGAGTTTGAGGATTCTAGGGATTTGCTCCAACCTAAGATAGGCGATATTGAGGAGAGACTAAGAGAATTGAGTAAGGTTAAGTTTGATTTGGAGGCTAGGTTAGAAAAGTTAGATATGATGTTCGGCACCATCCAAATCAATGATGATAGGTGTGGTATAGGTTTCGATCCCCCATTCCCAAGACAACACCATACATGTGAGATATCCAATTAGGAATGTTAGGAGAGGTCCACATTTAGGTAACATTCCTCATCATGTTTACACTTGCACTCACTATGGTAGGAAGGGTCACCTAAGGCATTTTTGTTATGACCTTAAAAAATCTCCTAAAATGTTTAAGAATAACATTATTTCGGTTCCGAAAACCCCTATGTGTCACTATACACCTACTTGGGTTAGGAAATCAGGCTTAAAGGCATCAGGAATTAAATTTCATGAGTTTCGTTTGCTTGCACATGATACTTCCCATGCGAGATCTTATAAATAATTGTGTTAACATGTTTGTCATAGTCTAGTTTTGATTCATGATAAATTCTTGCTAGTGTAATGACATTTTTATCTTTTTTATTATGTTTATCTTTTATTTGAGTCTTATTGAAAAGATACAAAAAGATTTTTAATTGTATATATTTTTGAAAAATACAAAAAGATTTTTGTTTTTGGATATAAAATATTTTTGAAAAACACAAAAAGATTTTTACACGGCTACCCTTGTTGGGCATCCTCCCTGTGTCCCCAGAAATTAAATAACGGCCTTTAAAGTCCCCCGGCCTATGGACCTACATGCCATGTCGGGGATATCTAATTGCCTCGACACTACTGGCCATACACGTTTTTCCTTTATCCCTACTGGCCATGAGGAACATGATGTTGCGGCTTTTGACCCTGGATAAATCAACTATCACCTAGTTTGAGTCCTCTTGATCGAAATCTCTTAACCATATTGTAACACCCCGTATTTTTCATAATTTTAAATAATTATGGGATTAATTATTGTTGTTGGATTAATTAAATTAAAATGTGAGAAATTAATCGTTAATTAATCCAGAATAAAATAATTATTAACTAGGATTCCAAGGGTTAATACTTATTTTCAAGAATTATAGAATATTAGTGTGTGAATGCATAATATGGAATTATGAAATTTTTTAAATTGTCGAGAGTGAACAATAGGACAATTCGGCATTATAAGTCAGGACACGCGTGTGAATCGTGTGGGGACTAATTGAAAGAAATATAAAGATAATTTATTTTAAAGTAGCTCATACGATTATTTTGAGTGCGCCATTAAGTCCTGAAGGGTCGAGATAGTAGGATAACTCTACCCGGGTATTTTATTTGGGCTCCAGAATATTTTTAGGTTTGGAGTTTTGCGAAATTATTATGAACAAAAATTAGATAATTAAAGATGAGTGTACGTGGATGAGAAGGAGTCTGTTAGTCTCTAAACCTACGAGAGATAAAGAGAGAACCATAGATCAAGAAGGAAAGTCCAAAGGCGTTCTTGGTGCAAAACTCAAAAACTCACACCACAAATCCCACCAAAGCATAGATCGAAAAATGAGGAATAATTCTATACCAATTTTGTCAGCAGATCAGAACATCATAATCGAGGAAAGTGTTTATTACTTTCTTTTTATTAGCAATAATTGTGTTCATGTTAGTATAGGAATCAAATACATGATTTGGAATTGAATTGGATGGATTTAAAAAATTTAAATCATAGATTAAGAGCTATTCTGATGAAGAAATGGATCCTTATGCGTGTAGAATAGGAATTTCGAAATTATATGTTATGATTGAGAAATGAATCTAGGTTTTAATAGTTCTTGAATTGAAATTGGAAGAACTAGGGTTTCAATTGTTTAATCTGGAGTTTTCGTATTTAATTGATGTACTGTGAAAATTTAATGATTCTAGGTTGATAGAAATCATCTAAAGATGTAGGATAAGAATCGAGTTTGTTTATTGGGAGTTTGGTAATGATCTGTGAAGGTTTTAGAGAGTATATATAATTATAGACACCTCATTCTGTTACCACCTAACTCTCCTTAGGTCCCTTGTACCTTCACTCATCATCGCAAACCCAGGTCATGTCCCGAGCACTGACCTGGAAGCCATCGGGCACTCCCCAGCTCAGTTTGACCCAAAAGTCAAACTCTTCGTCTCGACCGAGACTCAATGAATCTTCAAAGGGCACTGAATACCCTTTCCAATGGTCCACTCCATGTGCGATTCTGACTTACCATGCGGGCGAACAATCCGTTTACGTCCAAAACCCAACTGAGAGGCCACCGGGCGCTCCGAGACTCTGTTTGACTTAAGTCAACTCCTTATCTCAACCAAGGCTGAATGAATCTTCTAAGGGCACTGAATACCCTTTCCAACGGTCCATCCCGTGCACAATTCTGACTTTCCATGCGGACGAATGATCCGTTTGATTCCGAGAGGTCACCGAATGCTTCTCGGGCATGATTGACCAAAGTCAACTCCCCAAACCGGGTCAAACCCTTTGGAATGTCTAATTACATATCCTAACCTTTCTAACAGTCCGTCCCATGCACTGTTTGGACTTACCATGCGGACGAACGATCCATTTGCATCCGAACGATTCCTCGTCCAATGGACTAACAAACACTTCTGAGCCACATTTGACCCAAAGTCAACAGCCAAACATGGGAGAGGTCCAAGGACTTTCTAAGCTCTCTGAAATACGTTTCCAACGGTATGCCCCATGCATGATTCTGACCAACGGTTTTCCCTCGGCGGCCAATTTTCCGAAAAATCCTGAAGTGCACTGCCAAATGGCAGGTCCCTGCCTATCGGCACCTGCCGATAGATAGTGCCATGGCAATGCTGCTCGATAGACCCCTGGGCCTATAAAAGGATGCCTTGGCCTCATTTTCAAGGGGAGCTCAGATCAGAATAAAATCACTCTTAGCAAGTCCTAGAAACCTCTCTCGAATGCAGCGCGATTTCAACTTCCAAATCCCTTTTTCACTTCCACTTTTCATCATCCCTCTCATCAAACTTGATGAATTAACCACTCTCCATCATCATCCAAGTGCAAGGGCTGCTTTTCAACATTCAAGCTCAAAGTCTCCAAGAAGGTCCATCTTTCTCACCTTTCTCTTCAAATCTTCTTAAATTTGCAATAACTTGTTTTATTACTTAAGCACTTTTATTATCTTATTTCACATATCCTAACATACTTTTTATCTAGTATTATTTCACATCTCTTATTTTTATATAAATAAAACCCAAAAAAACAAGAAAAAGAGGGTTTTCTCATAAATTCGAAATAAGGATTCTCACACTTTTTCCTCACTCTTCCTAAAACACTTTTTCTACACACACACACACACACTCACAAATAAGAGATTTATCCATTTGGATTTATGGGATAAACCCCACCCCTCATTTTGTATGCTAACTACGTGGACTTTGATGCCTTTATAGGCTACGTAGGCGTCTCGGGGTAAAACCTGAGACTCGAGTCCTTTTCTCACTTTTTCTCTTATTTTCTATCTTCTCTTTATCTCATTTTCTATTATATTCTATACATTCATTCTTAGTGGCATATTATTCCACATGTGTTATCGTTCCCTTATAACAATCAACGCAAGGGTAATCGCGCAAATCCTATTTTCTACATTAATCTCACATTCCTACGGATGACTCGCTTTATCTTTTCCATGATACAAGTTGAGGATTCCTACCTCCATTATATATATACACATATAGACATATCACAGGGGGAAATATAAAGGAAAATAGCAAATATTCATGAGAGACCGAAAGGGCAGAATGGGTGCCTAATACCTTCCCATTTCGTAACTAAGCCTCCGAACCCTTCTCGAATCATTTTGGTTTCGCACGCACCAGTATCTCTTTGGATGCCATCCTTCGGGGTGGCTTCTCCTTTTTCTTTTGTCTGTTTTGAGTAAAATAGACTGGCGACTTTGAATCTCTCTACATTTTCACACGTCACAAATCGACACCGACCGAAGTGCTCTCCCGAGAGGGGACGCGCGGGACCCGAAGGATACTTTTCCCTCCACGGAGGGGATCGGGGATGGCCACAGTGGCGACTCCACTGGGGAGTTTATTTATTTTGAGGGATTGACTCTATTTACATGAATGCTATATTTTCTTATGTTTCCCCCCATACCTGCATATTCCCCTTTCTCACATGTGTATCCCATGCTTATGCTTATATTCACACACTTGTAGAAAATTCTCCATGTACACTTCACACCACGTGCACCTAGGATCACATGTATATCCCCATGTTGCATGCATCACCCATCCATACTTGGTGTACCATTTGGGTACTCGTACTTTGCTCCCTATTTGGCAATTCAAGAAAGGCAATCTCGTCATAAGATACTAATAAGAGAATCATACATGATTCACACAACATCACCAAAGAGCATTGATATTGACCGAATTTTACCCAGTAACTGGAGGGTCACTTCGTGATGTGCACTGGTTCGGAAGGTCGCAGTTAGCCTAAGTGATATGACTCTCACCTTCCATTGGCCAAGCACCTTCGACGTATATCGAACGGTTCCCCCGCATCGTACCGCTTGACCGAAGTCATGACGGTAGGTATATCACAGGGAATTCATTCACGTACGTCGAGTATATCGAATTCGCTCTCATATTTATCATCCCCACGAGGTATATGGTGAGACAATTCACGTACACTCAGGTATATCAAATGGCTTGTCCACACGTACTGATTGCCCGCAAGAGCAAGACTTATATCATGGAAGTCACGCCAAAGTGGGGAACCCATGACGATTCACCCAACCAACTGCATACCCACATATAGGTGTCAAACCTAGGACACGCACATTAGATTTCCGGTTTTAACCCGAAACTCTGCCAAAATTCCGGGTCGATCTGTCGCCCAATTTTCGTGCATTTTTAAAACGGGACCCTATCCGCGAGCCTGGTTACAAGTCCAAACATAGATTTGCATGTATTAAGACCCCCACTTTTCCAGGCTAGGGTCCCGTCCGGCATTACATTTAGGAGAATTAAATACAGGTGAGAACATAATAATCATAATAATCATGCTGAGTTCCGTCTCCAAAAACATTTCTCCCTTTTTATAAAAAATCCAAAAACATTTCTTCCTTCTTTATCAAAAAAAAATAAATCCAAAAACATTTCTCCCTTATTTATCAAAAATCCAAAAATAGTTTCTCCCCCTTTTCTCAAAAATAAATCTCATCCTACGCCTTCTCAGGTCAATCGCAGACCCTTGTCCTGGCTCCTTATTGGCTTCGGTCTTCAGTGAAATTACCCCAGAGTTTCATCCTCTCCTCTACTACTTCTTTCTAGTCCGGAATCCATCCATCTTCCATGGACAATGCAGATGAAGCACTAGTCATACAACCAGATCTGCCGACGGTCCTAGCTCAGCTCGTGGATAAGATTGACAACCTCAAAGCTGAGGTCCGAGAACTCAAAGAATCTAAGTTCCTATTCCTCAAGAGACCGAGGCCCTATTCCCTCTTGATATGGGTCCACCCGAGCCTATTTGGGTCCCGAAAGAATATCATCACGCTCCACGTGCCCCTCCGACTAATGGGTCGCCGCCTGCCCAACTTCCAATGCCAAATATTGACCAGCCTGTGGCTAACTTGCCTATGGCCATTGGTCCCAAAGAGGACGAGTTCAACAAAGTCAAAGAGGACCTTAAGATGCTCACCAATAAGTTTGACCAGGTCAGGATCTCTGGGTATTACATGGACTACACCCACATGTCTCCTTATCCTAAAGTGAGGTTACCCCAGAAGTTCAAGATGCTAAATATCGAGAAGTTCGGGGGGAGTGGTCCCCCAATTGTTCATCTTCGCAGTTATCACCATTCCATGACTGTCCTAGGAGCTTCTGAAGAGGTAATGGCCCAACTGTTTCAGCAAACTTTGAAGGATAGTGCCCTCCGATGGTTTTTATCTCTTAAGGAATCTACAATCCGTAGCTGGGAGGATGTAGCCCGAGAATTCATGTCGCTGTACAAATACAACGAAGAGCTCGAGGTCACCCGCCATGATTGAGAGCTGCTCAAACAAAACTCTGGAGAATCAGTCAGTAACTTCATAGCCCGATGGAGGGAAAAGGCAGCTACCATGACCAATCGGCCATCTGAGGAAGAACAAGTCAACATATTGAAGAAGAATTTCTTGGCCCATGTTCGAGCAACCATGGGAGGACAGTACTACCCCCACTTTCGAGCTCTCAGAGGAGTAAAAATCAAGGAAGGTCTTGCCAAAATAGAAGTTGAACCGAAGAAGGTGTCCGGACAGTTCACCCCCATAAAATATGGCAAGCCTTCCAATGCTACAATCTCAACCATCCACAACATCTCTCAACCAACCACATCATGGGCACCATAAAGTCGTCCTGCCCCCGTCCGAAGGGAATACACTAAGCTTCATGTCCCCCCTCTCCAAAGATTACCAAGCCCTGTTAAGCTGAAACCTTATAAAGCCCCTGGATCCACGTCCATTACCCAATCCACTTCCCATAAATTTCAAGACTGATGCTCATTGTGCCTTTCACCAAACGGCTGGCCATAACACTGACCAATGCTTCCACCTTCGAAACATAATCCAAGATTTCATTGGCCGGGGTACCATCGCCCCACCAGCCAATCCTAATCCAAACACTACTCAAAATCCACTCCCAAATCACACCAATGGCATCTTCTTGGAAGGAAACCCGAATTTCGATCCATCAACCCAAATCACACCCCTATGCCCTCCTAAACCTCTTCAAATTTGCCCATATTTCCTCCTACACCCTATTAGCCCCACTGATTGGGCGATATCACTCCTTACTAGAGCGTGCATCACTATCCGGACCCGTTCTAAAAGTGGAAGTATGGAATTATTAGACGTATTAAACCAACTCCTGGAGTTCGGGCTGAAATTGCCCTCAAGGATGAATATCGACTGCTAGAGGTTCGGTGAGTTGTTTTTGGAAGCGCGAAAATGGGCCCCAGAATTAGATAGTTGGGTGATACCAACCGATGAAGTCAGCTTAGATGATGTTGTCCAGATCATGATGGAAGCATTCAGGCAAACCAACAACATTTGCAGTATCACCGAGTTATTTGGTGCTTTGAAGCTACAATGGCACCTAATCCCTTCACCCTTACACATCCCCACAGAATGGGAAGACCTATATGAGGAAGTCATTGAAGTCATAGAATGCATTGACTTCATAGGGGGAAACAGAATTATTTCCACTGAATAGGGGGAAGAATTCGAAGACTCGAACGAAAAGCAAGCTTCAGGAAGAACTGGCCCAATAATCGACTTATGTGGGATGATATAATTTGAAGAACTCCTCGGAGAAATAAATAGGGTGGCAGAGCAGCCTGAGATCGATGAAGAAACGGGATTCATGTTTTTCTCTTCTTCGGTAAATCACATGACCAGATCAGGGAGACATTACCAGGTTCTAAGCTCACTACTAGAAAATGACAAGGGGAAGGGAATTGAAAACCTTCCTATGCCAGAAATGACCATCGAGGAGAGCAAGATCCTCGATCAACTGAAGTAAACTCAAGCTAACATCACTCTATGGGGGCTTTTTATTTCTTCCTAGCTTCATAGATATGCTTTAATCAAATTACTCACTGGACCTATAGTTCCTCCCTCTACCACACCAGAAGAAGCGGTAAACCTGATCGGATCCTTGACCTCTACCCGAATGCTGTCCTTTTCTGAAGAAAAAATCCCCAAAATTGGGCCAAATCACAATCATGCACTCAACATCTCCATCAAAGTTATGGGGAAGGTTGTACCGCTTTCTCTCATTGATAACGTATCCACTTTGAATGTCTGCCCACTGAGAACTTTCAAATGTTTAGGTCTGAAAGAAAGGGACCTCGCTCCAACCTCTGCTGCCGTGCGTGCCTACGATAATACCCGTCAAGAGGTGATGGGATCCATAAAACTTGCAATAGGGGTTGGACCTATAAACCCTATCGTCGAATTCCAAGTCATTGATATCCCGGCCTGTTTCAACTTATTGCTCAGACGACCCAGGCTCCACAGTATAAAGGGTGTCTCTTCCTCATTCCATCAGAAATTGAAGTTCTTCGTCGATGGGTGAGTCATCACCATTTTGGGTGACGACAGCAATGCCGAGAGTGCAAGCACCAGTAGTCCAATTCTTGAGATATAGCATGGGAAAAGGATATGCTCCTATCAGGATTCCGAGTTGAGCCATACCTACTCCCAGCAGGGGACGATTTCAAAGAAATGGTTTGTCCATAATATGACCCTCATGGCAATGTCAATGTGATTCAGACATTCAGAAACATGCACTTCATGCCCAGACTGGGGCTAGGACAAAGGCAGAAGGGGATACATAAGCCCATCGAACTGAAGAAAGATTCCCCTCCTTGTGGCTTGGGGTATAAACCATCAGAACAAGAGCTTAGAATGATCCGCCAGTCTCGACCAAAGAGAAGATTATACTGCATCCAGATTCTCCCAGGTGACTCCTTGAATGGACGATTCATCAAAGAGGGCGGGGATTTCCCCTTTTGTGGTTTTCCAGAACCATGGTACCACCGCACATATGAGAAAATGAAGTCTGGAATGGAGATCTTTTTCCAAGATAGTTACCTATGGGCCAAAAATTTCTCACACTGGGTACAATCGCTCATCAAAGATACCGAAAAAAACTGAGGAAAGTGATTTCGAAGATTCCTTCAACTTGCAGACACTAGGGCTGGCACTCTGCATGGTTCATTCAGGCACCACATGACTGGACCCCTCTCATCTGATCAAGGCCACGAATGCACCTATCCTCAACTGGCATGTTATGCCAGCTCTACCTCTTGAAATCTCCCCTAACCCCAATGTTTACCCTGTTTTATCTACTGTTGTCTATCCTTGCTCAAATGCAATCGAGACCTCTTTTGATGAGGTTCTCAATGATGTTTTTACTATCAATGAAATAAACGAAGATTTTGAGTATCTTGTTGTGCCTTACATTAACTTCTTGGATTCTAATCGAACTTTTTATGATGATGATTTTGCAAATGAAAAATTCTTAACTAATCTAAATAAGATTAATAATAAATAACATAACCGCGTTCAAGTTAATGAAGAAGAGACTGTTGTTATTAACCTCGGTTCTAGTAGCCAACTGCGCAAGATTAGGATAGGGGCCACCCGTAACACGCATGAGTGCACACAACTCGAAGAATTGCTAAAGGAGTTTGTAGATGTCTTCGCATGGTCCTATGACGATATGCTCGGCATTGATCCTGAAATATCTCAACAAGAGATCCCCACTCTCCCAGATTACAAGCCGGTTAAACAAAAGTTGAGAAATCTCCACACCGAATGGTCGCTCAAGGTCAAAGAAGAGTTGGTCGAACAGTTGAACGTACGTTTCATTCGAGTGATCAGATATCCCACGTGGCTAGCCAACATTGTACATGTACTAAAATCAGGAGGGAAGGTTCGAATGTGTGTAGATTACCGAGATTTAAACAAAGCTTCTCCGAAGGATATTATCCGTTACCCAATATCGATATGATCGTGGACAACACAGCAATTCATGCTCTCAAGTCATTCGTCGATGGGTTTACCGGATACAACCAAATCAGGATGCACCCTGACCACCAAGAAAAAACTTCATTCATCACCCCATGGGGAACCTTTTGCTACACCGTTATGCCATTCGGTCTCAAGAATGCTGGGGCTACCTACCAAAGGGCTGCCACGACCATCCTGCACGACCTGATTCATAAGGAGGTCGAGTTTTATGTGGATGATATGATTATCAAGTCCAAAACTAGAGAAGGTCATGTTCTCGCTCTCCGGGAGTTCTTCGAATGACTGTGAAAGTATCAGATGAGACTCAATCCACAGAAATGTGTCTTCGGCATTACAAAGGGAAAACTCTTATGATTCATAGTCAATGATAAAGGGGATAGAAGCAGATCCCGCCAAGATGAAGGCCATACTTGAGATTACACCTCCCTGAACAGAAAAGGAAGTCTGAGGTTTCCTTGGGAAATTACAATATATCAGTCGGTTCATCAGCCAGCTAACCTCCATCTGTGAACCAATCTTCAAGCTCCTCCAAAAGGATTCAACCAAGGTTTGGAATGAGGCATGCTAAGAAGCTTTTGACCGAATCAAACAATATCTGACCCAACCTCCAGTTCTCATGCCACCACAGCCTGGTCTCCCTTTGCTCCTATACCTAACCATAACCGATACTGCAGCTGGGGCTTTGCTAGCCCAATACCTTAAAGACTCCAGCAAAGAAAGAGCCATCTATTATGCCAGTCGCAAATTGGCTGGGTACGAGGTCAACTACACTTCTTTGAAAAAGCATGTGTCACGCTTGTCTGGGTCACCCAAAAGTTGCGACACTATATGCTCGCCTTCTCCATCAAACTTGTATCCCGAATGGATCCCATCAAATACATGCTTGAGAAACCCTCCTTATCTAGCCAAATGGACCGATGGTTGATGCTCCTAACCGAGTTTGATATCGCGTACGTCACACAAAAACTCGTTAAAGGAAGAGCCATTTCTGACTACCTCGTGGATTACCCCGTAGAAGAAACTAATGTATGGATCTTCGAATTCCCAGATGAGAATATCCTTTGCACTGCCCAAGACAACCTCTGATGGAAAATGTTCTTTGATGGCGCTGCCAACAAAAAGGGATATGGCATTGCGATACTCCCGGTTACCCCGGATGACTCTCATACTCCCTTCGCCATCAAGTTGAATTTCCCCTGCACCAATAACATGACAGAATACGAGGCATGCACAGTGGGCCTCAAGGTCGCTCTTAAGAAGGGTATTCAATACCTTGATGTATATGGGGATTTTACCCTCATTATCGGTCAAGTGCTCCGAAAGTGGAAAGTCAAGGACGAAAAGCTCCAACCCTTTCATGCCCAATTAGAAGAGTTATCCTCCCAATTCTGAGATATCACCTTCTATTACCTACCCCGAGCAAAGAATAACCCAGCTGATGCTCTCGCTACCTTCGACTCCATGGTCGACATGCCCGAGGGAATAACAATGACCCCCTTCCTAGTTCAAAAGTAAGACAAACCAACCCATTGCTACCACATTGAGCTCGTCACCACAGAAGATCCTGAGCTAGTCAACTACTGGTACTATGATATTTGGTGCCTCTTTAGGTATGGTAGGTATCCAGAGGGTTCCAATAAGAATGGACGAGCTACCCTTCGAAGGCTAGCCGCCCAGTACATCATCTGTCATAAAGCACTACTCAAGAGGAATTTTGATGGAACTCATTTGCACTGTATCGCAGGGGCTGACATTGAAAAGATAATGCAGAAAATCCATAGTGGGGAATGCGGGCCCCACATAAACGGTCACATTCTTGCCAAGAAGATCATTCGACAGGGCTACTACTCGACCACCATGGCCAAGGATTGCACCGCCTATGTTCGGAGGTGCCTTAAAAGCCAACAGCTCTCCAATCTCCAACATCTCCCTTCGCGGGAATTATACAACATGACTTCTCCCTGGCCGTTCTCCACTTGGGGTATCGACATCATAGGGAAGGTTACGCCAAAGGCGTCAAATGGGCATGAATTCATCCTAGTTGCCATTGATTACTTCACCAAATGGGTCGAAGCTGAGTCATACGCAATATTAAATGCCAAGAAAGTCGACAAATTCATCAAGAAAAATATCATCAGCCGATATGGGGTCCCGCACGAGCTAGTGTCAGATAATGGTTTTCACTTCGACGCAGAAGTCACATAAATAGTCAACGAGTATGGGATTCAAAAAGACAAATCTGCTCCCTACAGACCTCAGACCAATGGTGCAGTTGAAGCCTCCAATAAGAACCTCAAAGCCATCATCATCAAGATGACAGAAAGTTGTATGGATTGGGCCGATCGGATCCCATACGCCCTCTGGGGCTATCGAACCTCAATCCGAACCTCTAGTGGGGATACCCCTTACTCCCTGGTCTATGGCATGGAAGTTGTCCTCCCTGTGGAGATGGAAATACCCTCGCTACGCGTCATGCTCGAAAGCAAGGTTAGTGAAGAATACTGGTGCCAAAGTCGTCTTGATGAGCTAGCCCTTCTAGATGAAAGAAGATTAAAAGCTCTTTATCACATAGAGGGGTACCATCATCGAATAGTGCGATCATTCAACAAGAGAGTCAAGGACTGCGGTGTCCGGGAGGGGGATTTTGCCCTCAAGGAGATAATAGAACCCATCTGGGACCCTAGAGGAAAATTCAAGCCCAATTGGAGTGGCCCTTACATTGTGAAGAAAATCTTATCTGGCGGTGCCGCCATGCTCACTTACCTGGATGGGGAAGAGATGGCTCGTCCAGTCAATCTGGACAGTCTCAAGAAGTTCTACCCCTAGTCTGAAATCTCGGCGCGCTACGACTCTTCTCATCCCCCTTCTATTCTAAAAAAAATATTCATTTCCCTCTACCCAGAACTATGTGGGCCTGATCCTCTACAAAAAAACCACTATTAAAAAAAAAATCAAAAACCCCAGAGGTACGTAGGAAGCTCATTCGTCTCACATGAGCACGGACCCTTCTTTTTCACAAAAATATATTCTTTTCTTACCTCCAAGAACGGCGGTTCATTCTAAACATCTACTTGAACAAGAGGATTATGTATGCCTTAGCGATCGGTATAGATAATTCAAAATACAAAATTCATCGAAAGGCACAACTGGATGATCAGAAACTTATTTATTTCATTAATAACAAATTACATTACGGATTACTTAAGAAAAAGGAATGGATAACTCGCTTCTCCCTATTGCCATAAAAAGCCAGATAAAATCCCCCACATCTATCACACAAATGAACTCCCCAGGAGTTTTACCCACAGCTACCAGGAGAGCCTGCGCCCTCATCATCCACGTCCTCAGGACCCCAAGTCTCCCCTGCCTGAATAGAATGTCGCAAACATTACATGAATCGATGAGCCTTAACCATATTCGAAAAGACCACAACACCCCTTCCATGGAGTCAGATAAACTAAACCACCTTTGACCAGTCTCTGCTGCCAACATCTTGCTGACTACTTTCCTCCACAACCACTTCATATAATCTTTGGGGACATGGCAAACCTTCCCGACAGACTGAGAGGGACGGGTCGACGGACGCCGATTTTCCCACAGAGATCCAAGCAACAGACGCAGGCGCTTAGTTAAATCTTTTACTGGAAATAAATTTAAGGTCCGAGGGGGCACGACCTGCGTCCAGCCAAATTGGCACAGAAGCCGCCAAGGTAAATAAAAAGAAGTCTGTCTGAGAGCAACCAGCCGAACATATAAATACTCTCCTAGCTCCAGAATTGGCTGCAACTGTCCCTACCAAGGCACTAACCAGTATAACCCACGAGCCCCGTGCTCCATAAGCCAATTCTCCCAATTCTCAACATGCAGGCCCACACGGATGAATTATCACGAAAAGAAGTTGGGAACAGCCGACAAGGGTTACTCTGGTGGAGTCGCCAAACGAAATCTTTCAGACGACCACATGAACAGCATCACAGGTCTACCCCTCAAAAAGTCAGAACGACCTTCTCTCCAGGCATCCAAGCCATTCAGAGTCTCCGTCAATATCACCGCCGTAGGATTGCGACGATATGACAACCATGAAGTAATGGCTGCAAGTTGAGGGTCCACTTGCACCTCGCTAGTAACCAACAACAATTTTGAAACCAGGCCCAGAACCACGGCTCCAGCATAGCCAGCATTACCTACTTCCCGCAAATGCACGGACTGCAGCGCCGCCGGGAGGGAGATCATTCCTCCAGCAACTAGTGACCTGGCCGTCGAAGGCGAGATATGAAGAAGCCCGGCCAACAAATCCCTAGGAGAGCGGGAAAATTCGGGTAAAGCCGCGGCAACACTGGGATTCACACCCAGTATGGCAGAAAATTACTCGTAGGTAGGACAAACTTCTTCTAACCCAAAGCGAAATATATGGTCTTCGGGGTACCAAAATTGTACCGCCGCTCTCAACATATTCCACTCAAAAGGCCGATTACGCCACAAGGAGACTCGACGCATGCTGAAAGCATCGTAGTCAACATTATAAGAGCACATTGCTTCCAAGGCTTCGAGGTAATTGGCAAACTCAATGCTACCAGGGAGAGCCATCTTGCGGGGCTAAAAGATAGTAGGCAAGTGGATAAGAATGCAAAGGTGTGATGAAAATACTTCACCCTTACCCCTTTTTATACTTGAAAATCCTCAAAAAGGACATAATACCTGCAGAAATCAGAAGGAATCCTACCCTAGAAGGTACTAAAGGCTGAAGAAGTTACCAGTCAAAGCTTTCAATTGATGGGATTGGACTGAACTGCCGATAGGCAGATCACAGTGCTTGCCGATCGGCAACCCCCCCCTCATTTTGGGAAATGTCCCTTTTTCCTCTTTTGTTAAATCAGAAAACTCAGATAGAAATAAATTGATATTCTCAACAGAATTTCAAAATCCCTTTTCCTCCGTATATAATTTCCCTTTTTAAAATAAAAAATTTCCTTCACAAAATTTCCAAAAATATTCCTTTTTTCACGATCTCAGCAGCAAATTAAAAAGCGTATGCATTCATTCATCATTAAAATAAGAGGTAGTAAAAAAACTACACTGCATTACATATATATGTTTTCTGTGTTACATCCTTTTGCAAGACATAGAAAGAAAAGAAGAAAACAACGGGACTCAGCTCGAACCCACATTCTCTCTCTCTCTCTCTCTCTCTCAAGAGCTTCCACCCCTGCGACGGGCTCTCTTTCCCTTATGGTGAGACGATGCACCCCCACTACCCGAGCCAGAGTCTTCCCCGGATGATGCTGATGGCACCAAGAAAGAAGGAACAGGGACAGCATCCCAAATGTGGGCAATCACCGATGATATCCAGTCTCTGATGTCTCTCAGCCAAGTGGTCGCAACCCCAATTTTCTGCAAGGAAAAGGCAAAATCAGTATCAAGCAAAGGAAATCAAAAAGAGGACAAGGACTGAAAGGTTGACTATAGGACGAAGGACCTCCTCTGTCAAACCCAGCTCCTCCGGATCCATCGCAAAAGGACGGTGCATCATCGGCACTATCCCTCCATCGGCTCGCCGGATGTTGTACGAAGGAGTGTGCAACCACACGAAAGGAACCTCCGAGGTCGCCGTCGCCACAGGTGCCGATGCACCACCACCACTGTGGGAAGACCCCACCGCCCGACTCGAACCCGCAGGAGGGAAAGGCAAGGTGTCATGTATATTGGGCGCCATCAACCAGCTCGTCACAAAGTCCATATAGTCATACGGCGCAGCCGTATCAGTGTACAACGCATAAGACTCGCCGATAATCATCGCGATCCTCTCATCCTCCAATAGCTATCGCTCCCGTCTCACAGACGTAGGAGGCTGCGCAGGTGGCACCACCACCTCTTCCCCGACAATCTGGCGAACCACCCTCTCCCCGGGATACTAGTAATGGCCAAACTCGTACGCCAACAAACACCTCATCTGCGCGTTCACCCCAGTCATCCCCGTATCCTGAATGGTTGTCCCCCAAGGATAAAAGGTCACCTGAAAATCCCCAAGCAAGCATGAGTCAACACAAGATCCAAGGTGCAAAAACCAAGACTAAAAAGTAAAGGACCTTACCAGACCACTGGTCAAGTCATTCAAGAACTGGCGCACCGCCTCCAGGGAGAGAGATCCCTTCGACTGTCGGTTGGCCTTATGCCATCGATATAGTCGGAAGAAGTCCCCAATAGGGTCTTACTTCAAAGAAATCAATGGGGTATTGCACCCAATGACCTCATAGAACCACGTCTGAATTGACAAGAAAAAAATATTCATAAGGAAAATGCGAATGCATGAAAGGAAAATGCGAATGCATGAAATGAAAATGCGCAAAGTAAAGAATACTTCAAGGAGATACGTGGCTCCAATAAAAGTCTGCCGATAACACTGGCTGAATGTATCCAAAGAAGAGTAAAGGGTTGACAAGGTCAGACTCCCCCAATCGTAAAAAGGGATGTTCAAAAACATCCTCAAGTACGGCAGAAACCATAAATGGACGACGTCGTCGCCCGACGCCACCATAAAACCTTCCAGCACCAACAAGATGAATAATCAGGCCATCTGCCTCACTTGTAGCCCGTCCTCCAAATCAACCACCCTGCTCAGCAAAACATCCTTCAGCAACTACAACCGGATAGAATCTCTAGAAACAATCCTCCTCACATCACCAAGTGCCGCATGCACCGCCTCCGGCCTCACTCGCAAGGAGCGATCTACCTCTATCTGTTCCCCATAACAATCCAGCCCCAACAGTTGTTGCACATCTATAGGAGTCACCGTCATCTCCCCGAAGCCAAAATGGAAAATGTGGATAGAGTCCCACCACCTCTCCCCCAAAGCACACAAGATCGCTGTCGAACGAGGCGTCTCATCCAGCGCAACTGCCAACCTCCTAAAACCCGCTGATGATACCACCTAGCGCACCATAGGTGGGAGATGATCCCAAACATCCTTAAGCCCCGTCGTATCGCGGGCACGCATGTTCTTCAAAGAAATATCAGACTGGCAAAAGGAAAAATCTCATCAAGGGTCAAGAAAAAAGGAAAAATCACCTAAAAAGAAAGGAATGCCAAAGGTCAGGTTACTTACATAACCACCGGGAATCACTCTCGAAGAGCGATGACACGATGGCTCCCGCAGCAAGGTTCGCTCATCAACAAACGACTCGAATGCATCAAAGGCATTCTCATTCCCCAAAGTAAGGGTCACCCCGTCCTTTCAATCCACATTCGCCCAGTCATCAATGGTCAACCACTCCTGGTGGACCGCGATGCTCACCAAGGCGGCCATTTCTTGAAGATCGAAACGTTAGAGCAATTCACAGAGAGAAATCGCAGAAAGAGAGAAGGCAAGAACTGTGAAAAATGAAGGGGATTCGCCCCCTTTATATAGGATGACAAGCGCCATGCCGATCGGCACTGACCCCTCACCTTCCCAAGGTAGCCCAAAAGTCCGTGCCACTGCCGAATGGCACCCCTCAGTCTATGCCGATCAGCACACCCTTAAAATTTCGTACAAAAATTCCTAGAAAATGCTAGAAAACCCTGAAAAATCCTTAGAAAATTCTTAAAAATCCCAGGAGGGATTCAGAACATTTTCAACAAGAAAATTTCGCACTCCTTCAGGCGAAACCTCTTTTTTCCCAATGGAACCCTCAGAGTCCAAGCGAATGAACTCTCGAGCAATGCGTCTGGACCACCTAATCACCTCCTCAGCAGAGTTTACAACCTCAAACTGGTTATCTCCCGAACAATCAACTCCTCCGCTAAAATCAAAGACACAATGCCTCCCTAGCCATCGGCTACCCAGTGCTAAACAATATCACATGGTATTCTCCCCAACGGAATTCAGAAGAATCACTCGCCCCAGGCAATCTCTCCCAAACGACGATTCGAATATTCCCCAGCTCATCCATTGTTCCCAGAGGAATCTCAGATCCAAATTCCTATCCCCAGCGGAATCTCAAATCAAATTCTTACCTCTAGTGGAACTCTCTTCTTTTCCCAAGGAAATGCAACCACTCTTGGGTTACAATTGACCCCGGTCTTGGATCATCACCTGAATTAGGTCAGAATTGACCTCGGTCCTCGGTCATCACCACTCTTGGGTTAGAATTGGCCCCGGTCTTGGATTGTCACCTAAATTAGGTCATAATTAACCTCGGTCCTCGGTTGTCCCCACTCTTGGGTCAAAATTGACCCTGGTCTTGGATCGTCACCTAAGTTAGGTCAAAATTGACCTCGGTCCTCGGTTGTCACCACTCTTGGGTCAGAATTGACCTCGATCTTGGAACGTCACCTGAGTTAGGTCAGAATTGACCTCGATCCTCGGTCGTCACCACTCTTGGGTCAGAATTGACCCCGGTCTTGGATCGTCACCTCGGTCTTTGATCATCACCACTCTTGGGTCAGAATTGACCCCTGTGTGACACCCCGCCTAATCAAATACCGGGCGATCACTCCTTTATTAAATTAAAATCAAGGTGAACAGTTGGTTTATTCTTAGCATGACTGTCAAAAAATACTTTTCCAATTTAAACACCCTAAATAATTAAGCTAAGTGTCAAAACCATTTTAGAGTTTGATTTCCAAATTTTATTTTATATAAACCAATATTTAAAACGTTTCGTAATTCACAATTTAATAGTCACACGACAACTCTCCTGAAACATACAATGCAAATAATCAAACATTCAACTTGTTGAATCCAACAATTAATACTTTAAATGAAAACATCCTGGAAATAATAAATCCCAAAGTGCAAGTACTGGAAATAAATGGATTACAATATCCAATAAAACAACTGAAAAAAATGGAAAGGGCGACACGAGCCCAACTGAAATAAATAGTGCTGAGAGTGGAATCAAATGAATGAGGTCGTCTAAGCAAGAGTCCTGCAACTCTCACCTAAGCTGCAACACGTTCCTTCCAAAGGATCCTATGCAAGACTTCCCTGTGGCTGGGCACCTGTAATATATACATATATATACAAGAGAGATAGGATAAATAGAGACGGGTCAGAGCCCGATAGTGTAAATGATTTAATATTGTTTAGCAAGTATTAAAAATGTTTACAGCCAATGCAACAACATATTAGTGCGACACTCTCTTGAGAAATTCTCACCTCTCTTCTAATGTGCACACCTATCGCACTAACCTTCCCACCGGTTTAACTCATCTTATTCTAGGTTACTCGTAAGGTTTAAACTAAACAATTCAACTGTTTAGAGAAAGCTCTCATTTTTTACTTTATTTATTAATAAAGTTTTCCAGAAACATACTATACTTTCGAAACTGGTATTTCTCAACTGAAATCATTACTCATCTCTTACTTACCATAAACACAGTAGGAAATTCTAAATTTCAGAAATTCATATATATATTAAATACTCGCATAATATATATATTCTATCAGCACCCCACATAAAAATTATGGTGTGGGCATACTCTGCTATCCAATCCCCGTATCACTTGTACTAAGGGAAATACAAGTTCGGAATCACTCTCGAACTGTATTAAACAAAACACAAACAATATTGAGGCGAAGCATAGATTCCAAGTCTCTAAGAGGTCAGTACATACCCTCACGTCACTTAGGACCGTCTGACCATTGATCAGATAGCCTATACCAAGGAAATCTATCTTCTAGGGTAGGAGTCAATATCCCCCATAAAGGTCCCATCGAGATAAGATTGTCCCAGCGCGGTAACCTCAGGGATAGCAAGTAGCGCAGGCATGATTTTCACACGTATATAGTATATGCATAAACACAGTCATATAAATATACTACTTTTACCATATCTCTTTAGGTTCATATCATAACCCATAATTATAACATTTATCCTTATTTCTCATTATTTAGTCATCACTTATAATGGTTCGTCTCTTACTTTAATTTGAGGGATTAATCCAACTCACTACGTGACACTCATGGACTCTATCCTCCCAAGTGTAGGATTTTAGTAGGTACTCATCTAATTTCCAACGTAACTATTTTATGTGTCTCTCCCTTTAATGCATAATTTCATCATCCCTTATATGTAAATATCCCAAAAATGTACACCTCGTCTTACCTTAAAGGTCTCATAATTATTAATAAGTCCTACTGGTCTCCTTTACCTTCCAAATTATTTTAAATAAGGATGCCCAAATATATCTACTCATTTAATTTGAATTTAACTATTTTCAAAGGGAAAATGTGAGTCTGCCAGAAGGGGTCGATCGATCGAGAGCAGGGGCTCGATCGATCGATGCATCGATCGATCGACACTCCTGGTTCGATCGATCGATCAAACAGGTATACGAATTATGTAGATTAACAGTTACGCGTTTCATAATCTAACCTCAATCAAATCCATATTTTTCACACACAAACTACCTAAAATTTGTACTACAAATGGTATAAACCCATATTATACATCTTCAACGTAAAGCATGCAATTTTTCATCAATAACCCTAGATTAATAGGCCAAAACTCATATAAATCTCAAGAACCCTAGAATTTCTTTAACATGGTTCTAATCAGTCTTTTTCCAGAAGTTTCTACTCCTAATTCATCATAAATATGTGGTTAAGACTCTACATGTGAGGGGGTTTCCATATTATCATTCAAATCATTACTACATGCGATTTTTCCTATCTCCAACATGGATTTTCATCTACCAAACTCATCCTATCACCCTAGACTAGCATGAACGATGCATTAACGAAATTAAGCAAGATAAATACTTGCCTAGAAATTTTAGATTTCTGATTTGTGGATGAATTTGGTGTGGTTGCGTTCCCCATCGCACGATCTACGCGTTGGTGGTGGTGGCGGTGCAACCGGATGAATTTTCGGTCTAGAATTTGCTTTGAAAGATCTCTCCTTCCCTATCCTATGGCTATCACTTGTCTTTGGTTGTGTTAACCCTAGAAGGTAACCTTAGACATCTAATATAACCCTTGCAATTTTGTTGGTTTAATTACCCAAAATTACAAAATGTCCAAAATCCCTCCCGGGGTAATAATTAAGCCTAAAAACGCCCCGAGACCCAAACTAAACCCCCGGGTACACTTTTCTGACTATCTCGACCCTTTCGAACACTTTGGCGCACTCAAAACAACCATACGAGCAACTTATAATATATTCACTTTTATTAATCAATATTTAGTCCCGACGCGACACGGGCGCGTCCCGACTCAAACTTCCTAAATTGTCATTTTATTCACTCTTGACATTTAATATATCCAATATTATATTACTTTACTCATTGGTAATATTCAACAACAAGTTTCCCAGAATTACTAACTCACATCACGTTAATAATTATACAGTGATTAATTTCCGGATTTATATTAAATTAATAACTCACATTAAATTTAATAAACCCCCAAATTAATATATCCTAAAAATACGGGGTAGTACACTTGGTCTTGGATCGTCACCTAAGTTAGGTCAGAATTGACCTCGGTCCTCGGTCGTCACCTAAGTTAGGTCTGAATTGACCTCGATCTTGGATCGTCACCTGAATTTGGTCAGAATTGACCTCGGTCCTCGGTCGTCACCACTCTTGGGTCAGAATTGACCCCGGTCTTGGATTGTCACCTAAGTTAGGTCAGAATTGACCTCGGTCCTCGGTCGTTATCACTTTTGGGTCAGAATTGACTCCGGTCTTGTATCATCACCTAAGTTAGGTTAGAATTGACCTCGGTCCTCGGTCGTCACCACTCTTGGGTCAGAATTGTCCCCGGTCTTGGATTGTCACCTAAATTAGGTCAGAATTAACCTGGGTCCTCGGTCATCACCACTCTTGGGTCAGAATTGACCTCGATCTTGGATTGTCACCTAAGTTAGGTCAGAATTGACCTCGATCCTTGGTCGTCACCACTCTTGGATCAAAATTGACCCCGGTCTTGGATCGTCACCTAAGTTAGGTCAGAATTGACCTCGGTCCTCGGTCGTCACCATTATTGGATCAGAATTGACCCCGGTCTTGGATCGTCACCTGAGTTAGGTCAGAATTGACCTCGGTCGTCACCACTCTTGGGTCATAATTAACCTCGATGTTGGATCGTCACTTGAGTTAGGTTAGAATTGACCTTGGTCCTTGGTCGTCACCACTCTTGGGTTAGAATTGACCCCAGTCTTGGATCATCACCTGAATTAGGTCAGAATTGACCTCGGTCCTCGGTCGTCACCACTCTTAGGTCAGAACTGACCTCGACCCTCTGAATGGGTCATCCTCATTTCCTTAGGTCCTTAGAATGGACCTCAACCCTCTAAATCGGTCATCCTCGCTTCCTTAGGTCCTCAGAATCGGCTTCGATCATCTTAATCGGTCATACTCTCTCAAAAGCATCATGTGGTGTCTAATCGACGGCTATCATTTGTTCCAAACTCACCCGTCGAGGGACTCTATAGACACCTCATTCTGTTACCCCTAACTCTCCTTAGGTCCCTTGTACCTCCACTTATCATCACAAACCCAGGTCATGTCCCGAGCACTGACCTGGAAGTCATCGGGCACTCCTCGACTCGGTTTGACCCAAAAGTCAGACTCTTCGTCGCGAATGAGACTCAATGAATCTTCGAAGGGCACTGAATACCCTTTCCAACGGTCCATCCCGTGCGCGATTCTGACTTACCATGCGAACGAACGATCTGTTTTCGTCCGAAACTCGACCTAGAGACCACCGAGCGCTCCTGGACTCTGTTTGACCTAAGTCAACTCTTTATCTCAATCGAGGGTAAACGAATATTCTAAGGGCACTGAATACCCTTTCCAACGATCCATCCCGTGCACAATTCTGACTTTCCCCGCGGACGAACGATCCGTTAAACTCCGAGAGGTCACCGAATGCTTCTCGGGCCCGATTGACCAAAGTCAACTCCCCGAACCGGGTCAAACCCTTTGGAATGTCGAAGTACATCTCCTAAACTTTCTAATGGTCCATCCCATTCAAGGTTCGGACTTACCATGCGGACGAATGATCCATTTGCGTCCGAACGATTCCTTATCCAGTGGACCGACAAACGCTTCCGAGCCACATTTGACACAAAGTAAACTCCCGAACTCGAGAGCGGTCCAAAGGACTTTTGAATCTCTCTTAATTACCTTTCCAATGGTATGCCCCGTGCACAATTCTGACCAACGGTTTGCCCTCGACGGCCAATTTTCAGAAAAAGCCTGAAGCGCATTGCCAAATGGCAGGTCCCAGACCCTGCCTATCGGCACCTGTCGATAGGTAGTTCCATGGCAATGTCGCTCGGTATACCCCTAGGCCTATAAAAGGAGGCCTTGGCCTCATTTTCAATGGGAGATCATATCAGAAGAAAATCACTTTCAGTAAGTCCCAGAAACCTCTCTCGAAGGCAGCGTGATTTCAACTTCCAAATCCCTTTTTCACTTCTACTTTTCAACATCCCTTTCATCAAACTTGATGAATTAACCACTCTCCATCATCATCCAAGTTCAAGGGCTACTTTTAAACATTCAAGATCAAGCTCAAAGTCTCCAAGAAGGTCCATCTTTCTCACCTTTCTCTTCAAATTTTCTTAAATTTGCAATAACTTGTTTTATTACTTAAGCAATTTTAATATCTTATTTCACATATCCTAACATACTTTTTATCTAGTATTATTGCACATCTATAATTTTCATATAAATAAAACCCAAAAAAATAAGAAAAAGAGGGTTTTCTCATAAATTCCAAATAAGGATTCTCACACTTTTTCCACACTCTTCTCACAACTAAAACACTTTTTCTACACACACACACACACACTTACACACAAGAGATTTCTCCATTTGGATTTATGGGATAACCCCACCCCTCATTTTGTAAGAGAACTACGTGGACTTTGATACCTTTATAGGCTACGTATGCATCTCGGGGTAAAACCCGAGACTCGTGTCCTTTTCTCACTTTTTCTCTTATTTTATATCTTCTCTTTATCTCATTTTCTATTATATTCTATACATTCGTTCTTAGTGGCATATTAATCCAAATGCATTACCGTTCCCTTATAACAATCAACGCAAAGGTCATCGCACAAATCCTATTTTCTACATTAATCTCACATTCCTACAGATGACTCGCTTTATCTTTTCCATGATACAAGTCGAGGATTCCTACTTCCATTTTATACATACACATATAGACATATCACAGGGGGGAAATATAAAGGAAAATAGCAAATATTCATGAGAGACCAAATGGGCAGAATGGGTGCCTAATACCTTCCCATTTCGTAACTAAGCCTCCGAACCGTTCTCAAATCATTTTGGTTTCGCACGCACCAGTATGTATTTGGATGCCATCCTTCGGGGTGACTTCCCCTTTTTCTTTTGTCTGTTTTGAGTAAAATAAACTAGCGACTCTGAATCTCTCTACATTTTCACACCTCACAAATCGACGCAGGCTGAAGCACTCTCCCGAGAGGGGACGCGTGGGACCCGAAGGATCCTTTTCCCTCCGCGGTGGGGATCGGGGATGGACACACTAATAAAAACGTAACAATATTGGTTGTGCAAAGTCATCTAAAGATGTAGATCGAAATCATCTAAACATGTTGAAGACGTAACAGTGTTGGTCGAAGTCACGCGATGTCGCGCGAAGAGGGTTTGAACGAGACTGGATCTCGCGATAAGTCGTTCAAACGACATGAGACTTGGTTCGAACGAAAGGTCCAAAACCTGGAAAATCTTATTTTTACCCAAATCGAGTTATACATTTAATTTAGGTGAGGAGAACTGCTATTTGATGAATTTAACATAGTGCTAAATTTTTTAGAAAGTATGTGGGGAATTATACTTTAAATATTCGGAATGGTGAATTAAATTTGGAGATTTATGAAGACATTATAATCGAGGTAAATATACTATACGTAGTAATGAGAGAATAATACGTATGGATAGTATATGCTCTGGTTGGGTGAATACTTATTGATTTTAATAGGATGTGTATATGCCTATTATATGTATATTATTATGTGTACATCATAACTACGATGCTTGCTATCAGGAGGAGGAGGTTTTCACGAAGTGGACAGTCTTATCCTGTGTTTCCCATTGGTGGGATGTTTGACTTGTGCCCCAGAGCATATGAACTTGATTACGTGTTATCTGAGATGTAGGATAGTTTCGATGGATGAATGGGAATTGTTGATACCAAATTTAGTCTGTTGACGTGGACCATTCACTTGAAGACACGTGTCAACCTACGTGGCAATTACAAACACTTTAAACGAACAACATACTGTCATCGAGCTACTCAAGCGCCCAGAGCAACTCAATCATACCGAGCATCTTAGGTGCCCCGAGGAGCTTAAGGCTCCAGTAACTAAAGCGTACCGAGTAACTATGGCGGTCCGAGCAACTCAACATACAGAGCATCCAAATCAGGAGAATAAAAAAGACGACTGCGCATTAAATGCTCATTATTATCGGACAGATGTATATGTCTACTAGATAACAGCGCATTGTCCTTCCACATGTACAGCTTTAAGACTATAAATAAATTGTAACCTCCTCATTAGAAGGGGACTCTGAATCTCTTGGTAAACCATTTTATTGAGAATTCCAGTCAAACAGTCAACAATACAAAAATAGTGGACGTAGACCATTCTTATAAGGCTGAACCACTTTAAAAATCTTTTCTCTTATTTATTTTATATGTGATTGATTAATTAGAGATAATCTAATTTTTTACAATAAAAAAAAGTGGACGTAGGCCATTCTTATAAGGCTGAACCACTTTAAAAATATTTTGTCTTATTTATTTTATCTGTGATTGATTAAGTAGAGATAATCTAGTTTTTTACATCAACAGATTGACGTCGTCTGTGGGAAACGACTATAATTAGCGTTTTTCACCAAAACAATTCAATATCAATGGCCGATAATCCGAATTACAATAATTGAAACTTTGAGGTCCCTCCGAACCTTTTTACTCCCCCAAATGTTCAAGATCTGGCTAGTATAATGGCTAATCTGTCCCAAATACTTGCAAGAAACCATGCGACAACTTATACAAACTGTTCAAGGAGGAGCACAGTCTCAATTAGGATAATGAAGTGTTCAGAGAAATACCCGTTTACCCTCTTCAGAACTAGGAGAATGCTATTTCCAGAGGAATCTCGATCCAGATGCACCGACTCATATCATACTGAAAGATCTAATGATCCTTCATATCAGCCTGGTCGGACTTCCTCAATACGAGCTACAGACTCTCAACAAAAAATCACTTTATCTATGAAAAGGACCAGTGCTCTAAAGATGTTGAGTAGAGTCTCTCCTTTTGATCGTTTGGGCGCTAGGAGGAATAGAAGTCCCCCTAGGATTGTGTCAAGGAACTCTCAATGACCATCCGATCTAAGGGAAGGCTCTGCCCAATCATGACCAACTCCTCATAATGAAAGATCCCAAGAGGCAAATTCAACGCGATCAGTTGCTCGAACCAATAGGCCCGAGGAGGGAAGCGATGCATGGAAGGGTTCTATTCAGAGGTTGGAAGACAGATTAGGTGAAATGGCTAAGGCCAAGAATCCTCTACATAAAAATTTTGTCCAAGGGACACCATTTGTACAGGCAATTATGGATTTTCCCACACCATCAAAATTCAAAGCTCCTGTGGTGACACATAAATATGATGGAAAAACTTACCCTGTCCTTCATATAGAACAATACCAAGTTGCTGTCAAAATCTATGTAGTTGAAGACGAGATGAGATGCAGGGCATTTCCAGAAACTCTTACCGGATCTGCTCAGATATGATACAATCCTCGGGGGAAAATTACGACTGTCTTTTAACTAGCAGAACTCTTTATTGGGAATTTCTATTTTGGAGCAAAACCAGTCAAATAAGTAGCACACTTGCTGAGTGTTAGACTAAAGACATGTGGAAGCACTAGGGACTATATTACTCGTTTCTATAACGAGAAACTTGAGGTAATTGATTACGAGGAGAAAACAATAATTACTACTCCGATGAGTGGACTGTTTTCGAATAAATTATACTACACTTTAGCCAAGGATTCGCCTAGGACCATGGCTGAACTGATGGCAAAAGAAACAAAAATCATGAATGCCGAGGAGACCACGGCTGCGAAGAAGAATGCAAATACTAAGGAAACCAAGGTCGAGGCTGACAAGACTGAGAAGAAGGATCAAAAGAATAATGGTGGCAACAGACAGTCGAAAGCAAAGAAGGAACTGGAATAGTTGAAGAAATTTTGTAATTATACTCCTTTGAAGGTAGATATAAACCACATTCTGGAAGAGATCGAGAACAGTAAGGAGCTAAACTCGCCAGAAAAAATGAAGGTAGATCCTGACAAGAGGAATAAGTCCAAATATTGCGAGTTCCATAAAGACCATGGTCACACTACCAAGCATTACATAGCTCTTCAGAAGGAAATTGAAGCACTCATCAGGCGGGGAAAATTGACCAGTATGTTGATCGTCGAAATGGTGAAAAGTCCAACGATCGAAGAAGGAAAAGATATAAATCTCCTCATCGAGCAAAAGAAGACATGAAGAGAAGTAACGAAGAAGATCCAAAAGATGACCAAGATGACCCCGATCTCCCCAAAATACCAAGGCATCCAGAACGTGAGGTATTTTCAATCCATTTTGGATCATTTGAATGTAATGTTATTACAGGTTAGATGCAGGAGGTGGGGATATGACTGTAGAGAGGAAAGCTTACCTCAATGAGGCTCAAGCTTGCTCGTACATTCAACGAATAAATCTGGCTGAAGATGATCGCTCGAGGAAGCTGAATAGAGACAAATTTGTCATTGGTTTCTCTAAGAACGACCTGGTAGATGTACTATATCCTCATGATGATCCATTGGTGATTAAGATGAGAATGAAGAAAGTGGTGATTTCACGAGTACTGGTAGACAATGGTAGCTTGGCAGATATCATGTTCTACCCATGCTTTGACTGTTTGAATCTGAATCTAGCCCAGTTGGAGCCGTATCATAGGCCCCTCCTTGGTTTTACTGGAGAGAAGGTTTTTCCACTTGGGACGATTATGTTAGATATGGTTATTGGTACATGGCCTGCTTGTCGAACAGAACGAGTATGCTTTTTAGTAATGGATAAAAATGTCCAATCATCTTATAATATAATCATGGGAAGGGTAGGTCTGAAGAAGTTCGAGGCGGTCCCATCTACTGTACATCAATGTTTAAAATTCCCAACCAATTTTGGAGTGGGAGTGGTGAAAGACGACCAGAAAGTAGCTCGGGAATGCTACTATTCATCTGCCGAATAGGAAAAGCGTGAAGAATCCAGGAAGAAGACTACTACCTATTAGGCGGATGAAATAGAAGATGCAGAGATTGAAACGTTAGACCCTAGAGATGAGTCTCATCTCGTGAAAGGCCAGGTCATGGAGGCTACCGAAAATATCATTCTGGATGACGAGCATCCAGAACGAACAACTGAAATTGGTGCATCACTGGATATATTGATAAAACAAGAATTGATAGCATTTCTAAGACGTAGAAATCAGACTTTTGCATGGAGTCATGAAGACATGCCAGGGATAGACCCGAGCTTCCGATGTCACGAGCTCAACGTGAACAAGGAAGTCAAGCCAGTGAAGCAGCGAAGAAGAGTGCTCAGTCCTGAGAAGAACCAAGCTATACAGGAAGAAGTAGAGAAACTACAAAAATCCTCTTTTATTGAAGATGTCAAATATCCTCACTGTCTAGCAAATGTGGTGATGGACAAGAAGAAAAATAACAAGTGGAAGATGTGTGTAGACTTCACCGATCTCAATAAGGCATGCCTAAAGGATCATTTTCCTTTGCCCCGAATCGATCAACTGGTGGATGCTACCTCGGGGAATGAATTGTTGAGTTTCATGGATGCTTATTCTGGTTACAACCAGATTAAGATGAAACCTGAGGACAGGGAGAGTACGTCTTTTATCACCCCAAGGGGAACTTATTGTTATAATGTTATGTCTTTTGGACTTAAAAATGCAGGTGCAACATATTAGTGGCTGATGAATAAGGTGTTTGCAGAGCAAATCAGTCATAACATGGAGGTTTATGTTGACGATATGCTGACGAAGAGCAAGAAAGTTGTCGATCATCTCGTTGACCTAGCTCAGACCTTTGATCAACTAGAGAAATATCAAATGAAATTGAATCCCACCAAATACATATTCAGAGTACGAGAAGGTATATTTCTTGGATATACTGTTAACCAACGAGGGATTATAGAGAACCCTGAAAACATCAAGGCTCTATTGCAGTTGCGATCTCCAACCACAAAAAAGGAAGTGCAAAGCCTCACAGGGCGAGTTGCACCACTTAATAGATTTATGTCACAAGAAACAGAAAGATGTCTCCCATTCTTCAAAACACTCGAAAATTTTTTGGGTGGAATGATGAATGCGAGGAGGCCTTTCAAGAGTTGAAGAAGTATCTGGGGACACCTCCATTATTATCTAGACCAGTGATGGGAGAAAGACTATACTTGTACCTGGCAGTTTCAGAAAATGCAGTGAGCTTGGCATTGATAAGAGTGGAGGGAAGAGTACAAAAACCAGTTTATTACACCAGCAAAGCTTTTCGAGGAGCAAAAATTAGATATCCAAGGCTGTAGAAGTTGGCGCTAGCACTGATTAAAGCAAGAAGAAGGATGAGGCCATACTTCCAATCCCATACTATAGTGGTGTACACTGATATGCCATTAAGACAAGATCTGCTTAAACCGAAGAAATTAGGAAGATTGATCTACTGGGCAGTATAACTTGGTAAATATGATATAATTTATGAGCCTAGATCGTCGCTCAAAGGGAAGGCAGTAGCAGATTTTATCACATAATTCACTCAGAAGGATTCCTCCGACGAGCAGGAGTTGAATACGGACCAGCTTATGGATGTTACAGGATCATCAAATTTAAACTCCAACCAACTTACATCGGTGGACGAGCAGCGAGAAGTGCCGAAGGAGGACAAAAGGAAGCATCAAATATTCCACCGAGGAACTCTGTCTAACCAAGGGTTTGATAAGGAAGTATCTGTGTGGAATCTGTATGTAAATATCTCTTTGTGATCTACAAGTAGTGGAGCAGGGATTATTTTAAACAGTCCACATGGAATTGATGTGTAATATGCTCTAGATTTCAATTTAAGGCTTCTAATAATGAGGCCGAATATGAAGCAATGATCGTGGGTCTAAGCCTGGCTAAAACCATGAAGGCATATCAAGTCATTATGTTCAGTGACTCACAGTTAATCGTAAATCAAATTATGGGGGTGTGTGCAGCAAAAGGAGAATTAATGGTCAAGTATCATGCAAAAGCGATAGAGGTAGTATCAAGTTTTACTGCAATTCATTTGATTAGAATACCAAGATTGGATAATGCAAGAGAAGACGCCCTAGCTCGGTTAGCATCAGCCACACGCACTGAGCTACGAAGAACAATCCCAATAGAAATCTTGGTTGTTCGGAGCATCGATAAAGATCTGATGATAAACTTTATCGCCCTTTACCAACTAATAAACTCCCAGCCAAGAAACTAAAGTTTAAAGTGGCTCGTTATGTATTTACTAATAGCATTTTATATAGACGAGGAATTATATCAGGGCTACAAAGATGTGTCCACCCCTCCAAAGTGAAAGATTTGATCGAAGAGGTTCATAAAGGGTCTTGTGGAGCCCATGTGGCAGGTCGGACGCTTTTGCAAAGAATAACAGCGCAGAGGTATTATTGGCCGACGATGAGAGCTGATTATGTAGGTTATGCCAAGAAGTGTGATAACTATCAATGCTTCTCTTCTATCCGAAGAACTCCCCAAGCATTGTTAACACCCATCACGTCTCCATGGCCATTCGCCATGTGGGGAATAGACTTGGTCGGGCCACTTCCAACGACCAGAGGAATATTTAAATACCTCGTGGTTATGGTGGATTACTTTACCAAATGGGTGGAAGTGAGCCTCTCATTGATATGACATACGACAAAGTCTATGAGTTTATTTGGAAGAATATTATCTGGAGATATGGTCTGCCACATGCATTCATTACTGACCATGGAACCTAGTTTGATAATGAGGAGTTTGTAGCGTATTGTCATCAATCCAATGTACTGAAGACCCATTCTGCACCAGGCCATCTCCAAAGCAATTGGCAAACTGAGGTGACAAAAGGAAATTGGATTAAAGAGCTATATTCTGTGTTGTGGGCTTATCGTACCACACCACGAACAGCAACTCGAGAGTCTCCATACATGCTGGCGTTTGGGAGTGAGGTTGTCGTACCTGCTGAATTGGGTTTACCCACGCATAGGGTGCTTAATTTTAACTCTCCTGTTAATGATTTGATGAGAAGATTAGCCCTGGATATGCTCGAAGAAGTTAAGGAAGAAGCAGCAATCAGGAATGCGGCATATCAACAACAAATAGCTTTGTTCTATAACAAAAGAGTGAAGAAGTGTGATTTGAAGGAAGGGGATTATGTGCTGAAGAAATTGATCCAAAAGAATAACAAACTGGAAGCCAACTGGCATGGATCCTATAGAGTAACAAAAGTTGTTCGTCTAGGGACATACAAGATTGAAACCTTGGAAGGAGAAGAATTAAAGAATGCATAGAATGCAGAGCATCTGTGCAAATATTATCAGTAATTTAAATTCCTATGTAATACAATTTCTTCATTATGAATAAAGTGATGTTTTACCCAGTTTCTCTCTTTGTTGAAATTTTTTCAGAATATCAGTGCTACACACTACACATCAATTACCACCAACTTTGGTTGGTCAGAAATAAAGTACCACCATCTCCGGTTGGTCGGCAAATCAATTACCACCAACTCCGGTTGGTCGGCAAGTCAATTACCACCAACTCCGGTTGGTCGGAAAATCAATTACTACTAACTCCGATTGGTCGGGAATCAATTACCACCAACTCCGGTTAGTCGGCAAATGAATTACCACCAATTTTGGTTGGTCGGCAAATCAATTACTACCAACTTCGATTGGTCCGGAATCAATTACCACTAACTCCGGTTGGTTGGAAAATCAATTACCACCAACTCCAGTTGGTCGGCAAATCAATTACCACCAACTCCGGTTGGTTGGGAATCAATTACCACCAACTTCGGTTGGTCGGAAAAAATCAATTACCATCAACTCCGGTTGGTCAGAAAATCAATTACCACCAACTCAGGTTGGTCGGCAAATCAATTACCACTAACTTCTGTTGGTTAGTAACTAATTACCACCAAATCCGGTTGGTCGGTAAATCAATTACCACCAACTCCGGTTGGTCGACAAATCAATTACCACCAACTCCTGTTGGTCGGCAATTCAATTACTACCAACTCTGGTTGGTCGGGAATAAATTACCACCAACTCTGATTGGTCGTCAAATCAATTACCACCAACTCTGTTTTGTTGGTAAATCAATTACTACCAACTCCGGTTGGTCAAGAATCAACTACCACCAACTCTGGTTGGTCGGAAAATCAATTACCACCAACTCCGGTTGGTCGGTAAATCAATTACCACCAACTTCGATTGGTCGGGAATCAATTACCACCAACTCCGATTGGTCGGCAAATAAATTACCACCAACTCCAGTTGGTCGGCAAATCAATTACCACCAAATTCGGTTGCTCGGGAACTAATTACCACTAACTCCGATTGGTCAGAAAATTAATTACCACCAACTCCGGTTGGTTGGAAAATCAATTACCACCAACTCCAGTTGGTCGGTAACTAATTACCACCAACTCCGGTTGGTCGGAAAATGAATTACAATCAACTCCAGTTGGTTAGTACCAAATTAAGCAGGAACATGGGATGCAAATCATTCCATTACTTAGGCCCAAAGAGTGACAAGTCACTATAATCAAACAATAAATAGGACAAGTTCCATTATCCAAAAACAAAACATAATGTACATATATTCACAAACAAACAAACAAGGACATTCTACAAATTATTTAGAAGAAAATAAAATGGCAAAAGACTAAAATTTTCTTCATTCAAATCAAGTATAATTACATATGATGTGAAAAATATACTTCATTACATAAAAACCCTATTCTATTGCTTTTTTTCCTTCTACATTTGAAACAGGTTCTACCCCAGCAGGAGGATCATCTAATGCATAAGGGGAATTTATAAAGTTTAGATATTGCACCATTTGAACATTCATCATGGAGGGACGATCAAGCAAATGATCTGGGCGAGATATCTCAAATTTTGTATGAAGACTGTAATCGCCGAGATACTTGGAGATTAAGCATTGAGGAATTGCCCGAGCAGGAATCCAACTGATGTTAAGCTTAAAAGGAGGTATGGGCAAATGAAGCACTCCAGGGTTATAAAAGTCCCATAAGTAGTGGCCCTGCTCCAATTTTAGCACACACAGTGCATTAAACCACCCTTGCTTGTACCCCTCGTTATTTGATTGTTGGATCCGAGTATCAAGTTGGTAAAGGGATTCATTACACCCATCCATACAAAACTCTCTGGGTTGTTTATGGAACTGATAAGTTAACCTCTCCAGTTTCTCTTGGAGACTCTTCGCCAGAATTTCCTTATTTTCCAAAGCAGAACTCTAGGAAGAGAGTTGGTCAGTAAAATTCAGAATTTTCTTGGACATTTCTGCCAAAGCTTGATTCTTCGCCATCAACTGAAATGCCTGATTCTCCAAGGCCGATTGAGTTCTCGCTTCTTCAATAGAAACACGACCAGCCCTTGCTCATCCACAAGAAGAAGATATTTCTCATCCATGAGTAGATGTGGAGGGTCCATCTCTTTTCAAAATTTCCAACTTATCTCATAAGTTGTCATTTTCTACCTCCAAGAAAGAGAAACCTTCATCATTAACAGGGACCAAGGCTCCCGAAGAAGATGCAGCAGATTTGAGGTTTTTTATCTCTTCTTGAAAAGCAATGTTCTCCTTCTCTAATAACTTGGAAATATGCCTGTGATCTTCAACATCAAGCTTTAGAACACTCTCTTTCTTCTCATAAGCAAAAATAAACTTGTCATACCCTTTTTCAACACTCAATTGTTGATATTTTTTCTCGTATCCTTGGTGTAAAAGGGTAGAAGATTCTTTATATTGCTGTTGGAGTTCCTCAATAGTTCCTTGGAGATCTTCAATCATCTCATAGTAGGCCACATTATTGGCAACAGCATGATTGAGCAAGCACTTTAAGTATTGATAAGCTTCAACTGCTAGTTCAGAACCATCTGAATCAAGGATGTCAATAATTTAAGCCTCATTAAGATCTGCATGACCAGCTTTAAAATAGTCATTTCATTTCTTCATCAATTATGTGTCATGAGCTGATAAGGGATCCATCCTGGCCATAAACTAACAAAGAGAAGAAATAAAAAGAATCAATAATGATGCAGACATGACAAGTAGAAGAAAAAGTCAAGACGAACAACCAAAGTTCGAATTTTTATTCATCATAAGAAGAGATACATAGTCCAAGGTTACATTCAAGAAAGAAAGAAAATAAAAAGCCCAAATAACTTTACACCTTCTCCTTGTTTCCTATGACTTCCTCAGAAGGTTTGGAGGAAGTGACTGGTTGCTCGGAGGATAAGGGTAGCTTCTCGACAGAAGTGCTAGTTGGTTGGAGTTTCTCAGAGCAAGGTTGAGCAACAGGAACAACAGGGACCTGATCTCCAATCATCAGGGAAGAGTCATTTGAAGAAGCTTCATCCTCTTCTTCTTCTCCAGGAGAGGGAGGAGGGCCATGAGTGTACTGCTGGAATAACTCAGAATTCTGAGCAATTTTCAGTTCCTGTAAGGCTGTAACCCATCCATCCCTAAAATATTTGAGGCTGGCATACTCTATTTGAGAGGACATGGCAGTCAGTCCCTTGTTCCAGCCTTTGTCCCAACCAGCACTGAATGATTTTTTAACTGCATTTTTCCTTTTTTTCCTTCTCCGAGGAGGTCCTTTCCCTAAGGAGCTCCTCGATAGCCTTTAACTTCTCTTCCACCTCCGTTTTTTGTCGCTCAACATCTTGAAGTTTAACAACTTCCTCTTCAGCAGACTTGATCTTAACTTCAAGCTCTTTATTGCTCTATTCAAATGTTTTGTTTCTCTGCTCAAACTCCTTCAACGTCTTCTCCAATTCCTTGGAGGCATTCATATCTTGATTTCTGTCCAGCTCAATGGACTTGAGTTTCCTCTCCCAAGCAACTTTATCTTCCTCGTACTTTTGAAAAGAGTCTTTTAAAGATTGAGTCAGCCCATTAAAAGCTTCCTCTACTCCTCCCGAGGAGCTTGAAGCCTTAATAGCTTCATCCTTCTTTAAAATGCTATTGAAACACGTCACGAGCTGAAAAAAGAAATCACTTAAAGTCAATACATGAACATAGTATTAAAAAATAAAGGGGTTGAGCTAAAGATACTTGCTGAGGAAATTTGTTGAGCAACCAGGGTAGTGATTCTCTCACGATAAAGAGTATCTTCTAGGCCTTGGACTTTTGGGATAGTCCAGGATTTTACCAAGCCCATAGCAGAGCTCGGAGGAACAAAAGTTAGAACACTACCTTGAAAATTTAAAGGTTGAGAGATAGGTTCAGCAGGTCTCTCAGAAGAAATTTTCTTTAACCTCATCAGAGGAGCAGGAACATTTTCAACTAAAGACGTTGTCTTTATTGGTGATATTACAATAACCTCGCGCGGAGGAGAGATAGTGACAGTCTTGCTCAGAGCCACAAGGGGGCTTCTCACCAGCCTTCTTGGCAGCAGCAGGAGGGGGTACATCAGTAGTTTTTATCCCTTCTTTTGGGACATCTTGTTTACTTTTATTTGCCTCCAAAGTGGCAGAGGCAGATTTGTCAAAAAAGGAAGGAGCTCTTCTCTTCCTCATCAAATCACTGATAGGAATACTCGACTCAGAGGAAGAACCATCCACACTAGTCTCGGAGGCTGAAACTTGGTCAAGATTAACTATCACTGGCCGAGGATGAGCAGTGAAAGATGAATTATGACTTTTGTACTGCAACAAGTAAGAAGCAGATCTAATATGCTCCTCAACAACAGATTGGTGCAAATCCCAGATAAGTTTCAAATGCTTTAAATTAACATTAGCCTCTTTTGGAGGTTTTCTTTTACTGTCAACTATAACAAACAAAAAAAAATATCAGTGATGCATTTATCAAACATAAAGAAAACAAGATTTCAATAAATAAAAACAACATATCCCATTGCCATAAGGTGGACATCTGGGACCTTGGTATACATCATCTCCATTTAATGGAGGGTGTTGTTAATTTTTCATCACCACCCCATGATCAAAGTAATCCCTATTGGCATCAGGAAGATTGACAACTAACGCTCTATTCAAAAACCTAGTTTTAAAATATAAAGTACTATTGCTGATAACCCATCTGTAGCAATATATAATCTCTGGACTCCATAAACGCGTTCCATGAAGTTGATTAAACCTGTGTACTCCATTAACTATCCTCCATGTATTTGGAGTTATTCTTGCAGGTACAACATCAAAATATTGGCAAAACTCCCTACACAGGGGGTTTGGAGGGAAACAAAAAGACACATTTGGCTACAAAAAGACTGGGGAACCAATGTCCCTCAGCCAAAGAAAAATAATCAGCAGGTTCAGAAAGTTCTTCCAAAATAACCCACGAAGGGATTTAAAATTCAGACCAAAATTTGTCAAGCGATTCAAAAAGGTAAACTATGATGAACAAAGTAAATAAAAGAGAAGGAAGAAAATCTTACAGAAAAAGAGAGATCAGTTGACAACGAATGATGGAAAGAATGAGGCATAAGATAAGAAGAAAATGAAGAGTTCAAAGATACATATTTGAAAAGTGAAAGACGATAGGATTTTTGCCACTCTTAAATACTTTACCTCAATAATAGAGAAAGGCAGTGATTACAAGGGAGGACGTTTGTGTCTCCGGCGGCTAAAAGAAGAAAAGGGGCACAAATATCAAAGCGGTCATGAAAATTCAAAATATTTATGAGGCCTGATACTATGCACTCAAAAAGGAGTAATACACAATGAACATTTTCCTAAAAACCATAAAAAATAATAATCTGAGCAGTTTTCGATCTGAATATTCCACACTTTTCTTCAACCTCAAAGTGTGAAACATTGGGGGCTTATGTTGATACCAAATTTAGTCTGCTAACGTGGACCATTCACTTGAAGACACGTGTTAACCTATGTGGCAATTACAAACACTTTCAACGAACAACATCCTCTCACCAAGATACTCAAGCGCCCCGAGAAACTCAATCATACCGAGCATCTTAGGCGCCCCGAGGAGCTTAAGGCTCCGAGCAACTTAAGCGTACCGAGTAACTCAGGCAGTACGAGTAACTTAACGTACAGAGCATCCAAATCAGGAGAATCAAAAAGCCGACTGCGCATTAAATGCTCAGTATTATCGGATAGATATATATGTCTACTATATAACAGCGCATTGTCCTTTCCCATGTACAACCTCAAGGCTATAAATACATTGTAACCTCCTCATTAGAAGGGGACTCTAGATCTCTTGGTAATCCACTTTATCCATAATTCCAGTCAAACAGTCAGCAATACAAAAATAGTTGACATAGGACATTCTTATAAGGCTGAACCACTTTAAAAATCTATTGTCTTACTTATTTTATCTCTGATTGATTAATTAGAGATAATCTATTTTTTTACATCAATAGGAACGTAGGTATGAGCGTGACCCATTTGGTTGGGGATTATGTTCGCCTCCAATATATGTGATTTGAATTTTATGGTTCATCAGAGATTAAACAACAATCCTTTATGCAGTAAGCGATGCACTGGCACATGATAGCAGAGTATGTTTCCCCTTTTATTCAAATTAAAAAAATAAGGGTTAAATGGTAATTTCACCCATTGTCTCACTTACCCTCATTATCCAAACCTCCCATCTACTCTTCTCATCAGTTCTATCCCAACCTTACCATTAAATCAACAATGGGAGAGAGATAAACCCTGGAAACGACAACAACGAACCACTTCTCCTAAAAGATAAACAGCGAACAACAACAACCAACGTAATTTTTTTCGGTTGTACGATTTTTCATCATTTTTTTCTATTTTTCTAATTGTTTTCCTCTTCAATCTTTGTTCTGGAGAAGATAAATAGAGAGGCCCTTTTTTGCGGGTTGAATCTTTGTTCTATAGAAGAGAAAGAGAGAGGCCCTTTTTTGGGGGTATTTTTATTGAATCTTTGGGGTTTTTTGGGCATTTCTACTAAACGAACAACAACAGCATAAACAACCACCAAGGTAATTTTATGCATCAGTGTCTTTTTTATTCTTGATTTGCTGCCTCTCTCAAACACGCTTTTCTCCTTGATTTGATTTATCCCAGATCCTTATCCAAATCCACTCTTAGAAATCGCCCTTAACAATCAATTTTTATAACCACAGGTAGGTAAGATATGGTTTAACTGTTTGAACTATATATCTGAACCATTTTTTAAGGTTTTATATTTTGTATTTTATGAACTCAGTATTCTATTGCATATTCTGGTAATAAGAAGCTAGGTTTAATGGATTTTATAAACCCATGTATATAATTGAATATGTCAGTAGAGTGATGTGTTTGTACGTACTTGCAAGAAAACCAAATAGATCGCTGGTACTTGTAGTGTTAAGTCGCTTCACAGCTCCTCTCCTACGTGTGTTGTTGGTGTCTTTAGCAGGAACCACGTTTATGGATATGTAAGTGGCTTCTATTCAGGGAAGTCTTCTTTGATTGAGGTCAGGGATTCGCCTCAAAGAAGTCTTTTTGTTTGAGTGGATTGATAGCCAAAGTCTTCTTTGATTGTGTTCTCATTTTTTGTTATATAATTTAATGAAGAGAAGTGATGATAGAATTCATTGCTCTGTCAATCAACTAATACATACTGTGTGATGTTATACAATGAATCCCGCCAGCATCTGATCGCTTTTTTATTTAACTTGATTTTTTTTTTCAAAACATTTATACTAAAATTTTGCATATATGATTTATTTGTATGGTCTGGTGTTGGGAGGTAGATGATGAAAGTTTTATTATCAAATGGGTAATATCTAGCTAAATTTAATTTTTGATGTTAATCATTTTGGAGAACTGATGCCTTCCTTTTTCTCCCATATATATATTTGTTAGTAAACTATCATCTTTTAAATTTTTTTGTTAAATGTGGTTGTGGTAGTTTCTTTGGTTTTCAGACATTTTACCATATTAATCATTATATATAAATGGTCTACTAACTAGAAGTAGGGCACTGACTAAGTTCTACACTTCAATATATCCCATAATAAACTTATATATTTATCCAAAAACAGGGTAAATGATTACTTGGTTTGTTATGGTCCTTAAATGCTTCTTCCCACCAAATAAATGCTTAGAAATGTAATATGACTGTTGTTTTTAGTTTAGTGGGTTTGTTTAATTTACTATAGCATTAAGGATGGTCATTGAAGACTCAAAAATGCTAATAATTTATTTTGTATGATTTCTTAAACAACCGTTCATGTTTCCATATGATTTAGTTCAATTTTTGATAAAATTTCTTTGACGCTTCATTTCCCTAACACACTCTTGGGGTACAATTTAAGTGTATTTTTTATGCTGCAAGTACCCTCAAACCTCTTTTTCAGGTAATAACCCCTTACTGAACTAAGACATATTCAGACCAAATATGAGATATTATGAGGAACTTACTGAACTAAGGTATTCCGCTCAAATATGAGATTGTTTTAGTGTCATGAGATGTAAACTAAGTGATCCTTTGGACATATTCAACTCATGTCTTAGTATTAATGTAAAATATGGTTACCTACCTTTCTTTATTTACATGTTTACAACCTTGATGAAGCCATAAGAGCAAAGGGAGGAAATATCACCCAGGAAACTAAACCAACTAAAGGTTTTTTCTTTCATACATCCATTAGACTAAATATTTAATCTTATTTTGAAATGATCCTGAGGAAGTCTTTGAGGTTTATCCTGAAAATTGTGAAACATTAAAAGTGAGTTGCTATGAGATATTTTGGTTCTTGCTTAAGAAATTTTAATCTTATTTTCAAGTTTCATAGTGACTAAAATTTACTTTTCTTTTATATAGGTGGGCTCTTGGGCACATTTATATTCAGCTTGCTCAGACTTAAAGGCCCTTGAGTCTTTAAATAAAGCCACCAGGTTTGATCCACATAATGCCCAACTTATTTTTTATTTCTTTATTTTTTTTTTGTCACACAAGTTACCTCTTTGAAAATTTCAAGGCCAAATTTTATATTTAGATTCGGATTAGGGTGATGTTTCACGTTCTTATAAACGCTTCTTTTGATGTACCCTATCCCTACACTAATGCCTTTGTGATAAGTAGTCTATATTTGAAGTTTTCATCATCACATGTTTTCTCTATTTAGGAGTGCATTATTCCAGTTAATCTGACCATTTATAGGGTGATGGTGAAGATGTTGAGAAAGACAAGATGGGGGTCCCACGGTTAAAATAAATGTGAGACATCATGAAATATTATTGTTTCCCTATCTCAAACAGGACCCAAGTAAAATCAGTAGAACATAATGTGTTTTTAATCAAATACGAACTTAACCAAAATAAACACAACACGACAAGAAAATTTGATTCCAATCACGACCATTATCATTTTTGCAGGATAATCCTATAAACAAGGGATAGTATGACCATTTTTTTTAATTACACTTTGTTTTGTTAGGAAATGAAATTTTTTCCATTTTGTGATTACGTACTTAGAAAAAAAATGATGTGCCCTCAGGCACGGGCATACCCTAGTATATATATATATATATATATATATATATATATATATAAGGATGATGTGACTATATATATATATGAATATACTTGCGGAAAATTCTATTGTGTGAAACTAGTAGATATAGTAATAATGAGAAATAAAATAATCTTAGTGGGTGAAAGGTTAACCATTCGAACGGTAAATAATGAAATTTAGTTATGTGGGATAAACTATTTCAATAACGTATTGTATGGGCGATACGGGTATCCTACTAGTCACATAGATGGTGATATGGTGACTTCTAACTAATTAGGCTGGGTAGCATAACTAATATGGGGTAGATGTACGTTACGCCTGCACAATATATGAGAGGTGTGAATCTCATGTGAGAGTCGAACAAGCTAGCTGCACATAATCCTTGCTTTATTGAAAATTTTAAATACTTGCTAAAAAAAATATTTTTACAACTCAAGCTCTGACCCCTCTCTTGCTATTCTTCCCTCTTTTGCTATATATATGTATTATATCAGGTGCCCAGCCACAGGGTTACCAAACTTAGATGATTGGATTGTTTAGCGAGCTGCAGCGGTTGTGGAAGTTGCAGGTCCTTTCATTTAGATGGATCTATCATTTCTTTTAGTTATATTAAGACATTTCATTTATGGCATCTGTCACCTATTCTCTGTCAATTTATCAGAGAGATTGTACTCAATTTATTTTAGTAGTTCATTTCAGTTGGATTGAGTATTTTATGGCTTATTGGCTTGATACTTTAAACTGGAATATTTTATCCAGTCTTATTTATTTTAGCAGTTGAATTATATCCATTGTTCATTATATTCCTATGAATGGTAAATAGTTTATGTCTTAATACTTAGAAATTATTAATTGATTATTTGGGTATAACTTAAAATGAAAAATGTTTTGACACTAGCTTAATTATTTATTAGGTAATTATTAATGTTAATTATGTTTCGACAGTGATACTAAGAATGAACCAACTGAACAATTTGTTTTAAATTGAATAAAGTACTGATCACCCGGTATTTAACTGAGCAGGGTGTCACATGTGGTATCAGAGCATCAGGTTCTAGTGTCTTTTGGATCTATGCGGATTTTCACGTTTCAACGTAACGTTCTTTGATGTAGAGCCTTATTATAGGATTGTTGTATCCCCTTACGTTCTCCTACTATAAATTATAATGGATGTGACTCATTATATGAAATCGTGTGTGCTTCGAGCACCAAACATTATAGGAGGACCAACGAGGTCTATAAGAAGTACTACAGGAGAAGAAGCCCGACAGAAGACATAGAATAATCCGGGAATGGCGATCGTGAAAAAAGTCACTATGAGTAACATTTAAGCAAGTGATAATAGAATTATCACTGGGGAACATGGGGATCCCCAGGACCAGTCATAGATAACGGTAGCACGATTTTAGGATCACCTAGCGTAGTCGATAAAGGGTAAATTAGAGGGACCCTTTTAAAAATTCATTGGGGAAGATGATGAGAAAAAAGAGAGAAAGTGAAATAGGCCAATGGAAGTAGAAAATTCGAAGTCAATTGTGTAGAGTGGAGTGCAACGACACTCAGAATGAAAATTGAAGTTAAATTTGTAGCTCATAGGAGAGATATAAAGTGATTAGAGTCAATCACCACATATAAAAAAGTGTGTTTGAAATTTCAAGAGCATTTTGGGTGCGGTTTGATCATGAGTCTTCCATTCTATGTTGTAACAAAGTTTCAAGTGAAATTTTTTAAACTTAGCACAGTGGGTAAGCTAGAGACCGATCATGAGAGAACGATTGAATTTCATAACGAACTTCGTACCTGGAAAAGGGCATAGAATATTAAAGGGTTTATAGTTGATAAAGGACCGTGTGTAGAATACCAGGATGGATGAGAAATCCATCTAGGATAACTAATGTTGATGTTGTCAAGGTTATACATTTGCAAGTTAATTCATCACTTCCAGAAGAAGAAAGCCAAGAAGGTTAGAGAATTTGGCCTAAAAGAAAAACTGAACTTAACGGTGTTAGTGAAACACCACATAAGAGTATCCCGAATAGGGAACTAACTTAGATATTTTTGCTTGATTAACTTCTTACAAAGTGATGATGAAGTCAATCAGGGTAATAGAGTCCAAATATAGTTCCGAAAGTCCCACATAGACAAAAGGACAACTGGAGGACAATTGGGAGCTAATACTGCCTATTCCGAGAGGACATTCCAAAATTATTAGTGGGACCAGTGATGGGAAATGACTCGGGAAGTTTCCCTATGTGGAGAAAGTGCGACTACTAGTGTTGAATGTGTCCTCATTGAGAAGTACAACCGATAAGATTTGAGAATGATCAACCATGACAATTAGGCATAACAACTAGAGGAGTGATATTTTTAGAGGAGGAATTGGGTCACAAAAAGTTACAACCCGAGAGTGGTGGGTTTATGTTGGACCAGTGGAGTCCTCGATAGCATATTAATCCTCAGGGTCATTAGGGCCTAGGAAGAAATAGGGTGGCCAATAAATCCATAAGTGAGGCCTAAAGATGTTAGGCTAACATTTCAGTGATGGGTGTGTAAGCCGCAGGATAAATAAATTGTCCACAATGGGAGGGTAAAACTAATGGATGAAATCCTAGATTATAACAGTCACAGATGCTCATGGGTCGTGCTGGCAGATACGTGCTACGACCCTACAAGTACGTGAAATTGGTGAGGTTTTTCTTTATCCTTGTGAGTAAAGTATTTATTCAAGTGACATTGTGTGTCACAACTTATATATAAACTCTAAACCCTAAAATTCGCGTGCGAGTCGAGTTTAGTGGGAACATTAGTTTCAATAGTCTTGTTACAAGCATCTTTCTCATTGACAGCGGGGCTTTTTGATGCGGCCTTTGAGTGAACCGGGTCGGCCCTATGAGTATATTTTTTTGTTACAAGTTACATACTTATAATAAAGTTTATTATGGTCATGTGGATTGATTAATTACTGAATGTTCGAATGATAGTAAATTGAGTGATAAGACTATCGTGCTGAATACTCCGGGGGAGTAATAATAATTTTGTACAGTGCCACCTGAAATAGGGTTGGGCCCATATATATGTACATATGAAGATTGCATGGTATCATAAACCTCAGTGAGTATGTTTCTAGTTATATGTGATCCCGGTGCGTAGATATTTATTTACTTATGTAACTCAGGATGCATTGTGTCTTTTTATCAAGTAGCGAGATATAGCTTGTTATATATAGCGCCGAAACTTGGGATAGTGAGAGCGCCATGCTTCATGTTATTTTTAAGGACATGTGTAGATTAATATGTCAACATATAGAGATTGTGGGAAGGTACATTTTATGGACTGAGGACCTTACAGATATCAACGACTGACAATGTTAGGTAGTAGTGTATCGGGGGGTTCCTTGTTTGGATTTCTCTTTGCGAGACATCCCACGCATGAAACTGGCGAACGTTAGGAGTTAGAGAGAAACTTGGTCGATAGTATAAGGGTTTTGCAACTTGGTTATTATAAATATATGAAAATATAATTGAGAGTTGATAATTCTATTATGACTTAAGGCATGTAGAGTTTCCTAGTCCAGATATCATTCTGGAGAGAACAATGATCCAACTGAAAGAGTCATTAAGTTATGACTAGTGGGGTGGTTGAGTACACCCCTACAATATCATCATGTCGAGTGCGCGAAAATTGATTTAAGCATAGTATATATCATTTGTGCAATAATGCGCGAGATATACGATGTATGGGAGCCTTAGGTAATTGAAAATATCGTACCAGTCAGTAGATTATGATTATCATGTGAATTCGACAACATTTAGCTAGGGAAGTCGAAGATTATTCCGTAAGATCTGGCAAAGGCCTATGTTTCACGAGAAATTGATTTTTAGAGCAGGGAAGGGCTTACGGCATGCGGATAACGGTTAGAGGTACATTTGGGATAACATAAAATGTATCAGGTTATAACTGATAGATGTGATAGGATTTAAAGAAAAGAATTATTGCTAAATCGTCTAGCTGGGGACCACCTATCTATTGGTAAAAAGGTGGACTATCCAAAACCAGCAGTGGTTTCTTCAACCAATAGTAATGGGAATGTATTCCCAAAAAATTTATCATTAAGGTAACTACTTTCCAGAGGGGTTACAATCCTATATGGGTGATAGTGGATCGGTTAACTAAACTAGCTCGCGTTATGACAGTTAGGATTGATCATACTACGGGTAAGTATGCGAGATCTTTATAATCGATATAGTGAGAATACATAGGGTACCGCTTAATATTGTGTCCAATTCAGATAAGATCTTTGTTCTTTAATTTTGGAAGTGTGTTCATGATTCCATAGTTATCGAGTTGTCATTGAGTAAGGCCTATTATCCGTAGACGAATGGTGAGAACAAGAGGACTAATCAGATGTTGGGGAATAAAATTTATGTGTACCCTAAAATATTATGGGAGGACGGGAACAGTACCTTCGACTAATGGATTTTGTGTACCATAGCTCATATAAGTTCACTTTTGGGCATGTTTCCAGTTGAGGAATGGCACGGTAAACCTCGTTGTTTTCATGCTCGTTAGTTAAAGGTGGGGTAATAGATCATATTGTGAAGATCAGAGATGAGTTGATGTTTATAGTATATAATATGTGTAAAGTATATACTGAGCCAATAACCGACTCGTGTACGATTATTGTGAGACGAGATCGTATGTATCTAAAGAACGATTAATCTACCAAAGTGCGAATAATTGTAGGCTAGATAGTGAATATCTAAAATAAAGTTTAATTAGTGAAACTTAAATGGTAAGACTTCGTAAAGATACGTGAAAGGTTAACCTTGACTTCATAAAGAACATATGTGGAGTGTTCATTATTGAGGGTATTTGATAGCTTACTATATGGGTGGTATGGAGTAGTTTACTTGGGAGCGCAACAATGTGATGCGCAACTTATATACAGAGTTATTTGTACCTAGTATACTTTTCCAAATTTCGGGATGAAATTCCGTTGTAAGGGGGGAAGTATGTAACACCCCGTATTTTTGATGATTTTAAATAATTATGAGATTAATTGTTATTGTAGGATTAATTAAATTAAAATGTGAAAATTAATTATTAACTAATCTGGATTAAAATAATTTTTAACTAGCATGCCAAGGATTAATACTTATTGTTGAGAATTATTTAATATTACCGTGTGAGTGCGTAATATGGAATTATGAAATTTTATAAACTGTCGAGAGTGGGAAATATGATAGTTTGGTATTTTAAGTTAAGACGCGCGTGTTAGTCATGTTGGGACTAATTGAATGGAATATAAAGATAATTTATTTTTAAGTAACTTGAATGGCCATTTCGAGTGCGCCATTGAGTTCGAAAGGGTCGAGATAGTCAGAAAACTCTACCAGGGTATTTTATTTGGACTCCGAAATATTTTTAGGCCTGATCGGTACCCCGTAGGGGTATTTTTGTCTTTTGAATTTTTGAGGAATTATTATTCAAGAAAATTAGATAATTAAAGATGATTGTACATGGGTGAGAAGGACTTTGTCAATTTCTAAACCTATGAGAGAGAGAGAGAGAGAGAGAGAGAGAGAGAGAGAGAGAGAGAGAGACATAGAGGAAGAAGGACAATCCATTGGTGTTCTTGGTGCAAAGCTCAAGAACTCACACCACAAATCCCACCAAAGAGTATATCGGGAGACGAGGAACAAGTCTATACATATTTCATCAGCGGATCAAACCATCATAATCGAGGCAAGTGTTTATTACTTGCTTTCTATTAGAAATAATTGTGTTCATGTTAGTATAGGAATCAAATACATGATTTGGAATTGAATTAGATGGATTTAGAGAATATAAATCATAAATTAACAGTTGATCTGATGAAGAATTGGATCCCTATGTATGTAGAATATAAATCTCAAAATTATATGTTGTGATTCAGAAATGAATCTGGGTTTTAAGGCTTCTTGAACTGAGATTGGAAGAACTAGGGCTTTAATGGTTTAATTTGGGGTTTTCATATTTAATTGATGTACTGTGAAAATTTAATGACTCTAGGTAGATAGAAATCATCTAAACATGGTAGGATAACAATTGGGTTTGATTACTGGGAGTTTGGGAGTAATATGTGAAGGTTTTAAAGAGTAAATCTGATAAAAACATAACTACTAGAGGTTGAAGACGTAATAGTGTTGGTCGCGAAAAGTCACACGATGTCATGCAAAGATGGTTAGAATGAGAATGGATCTCGCGAGAAGTCATTCAAACGACATGATACCTAATTAGAATGATAGGTCCAAAACCTGGAAAATCCTATTTTTACCCAAATCGAGTTATAGAGTTAATTTAAGTGAGGAGAAATACTATTTGATGAGTTTAGAATAATGAAGAATTTTTGGAAGGTATGTGGGAAATAATACATTAAAGAGTCGCAACGTTGAGTTAACTTTGGAGATTACAGAAGTGATAGTAATGGAGGTAAATATATTGTATGAAGTAATGAGAGAATAAAACGTATGGATAGTATACGATCTGGTTGGTTGAATACTATTGATTTGAATAGGATGTGTATATTGTAATACCCCGTATTTTTTGTGATATTTATTTATGGGATTAATTGAATTAAATGCGTATTAATTGGAAATTAATCCGGATTAAAATACTAGCAAGATGCGAGTTGGTATTTGATTATAATGTGCATATATGATTATATATGAATACTGAATTATGAAATTTGTCGTGAGATTGAAATACGGCAATTTGGAAATTTTGTTGAGACGCGTGTGACAGTCGCGTCCGGAGTATATTTATTTTAATTAAAAAGTGAATTTTATTTCTATTAACCATATGGTCGTTTTGAGTGCTCCAATGCGTCCGGAAGGGTCGAGATAGTTAGAAAACACTAGCCGGGGGTTTGGTTTGGGTCCGGGGCATTTTTAGGCCACACCGGCAACGTATAAGGGTGGTTTGGTAATTTTGGATTTTTGGGAATTAAAACCTACGAAAATTGGGGATTAAAAAGCTGACTTGGTAATTGCCCACTAAACCCACTAATAACCAAATAGGCTACGGGGGTTATTAGAATTAATCCCAAAAAGTTCCTAAGGCAAACCCTAGCCACCATTAGCACCTTGGAGAAGAAAGCTGGAGAGAAAGAGAGAAGGAATTCTGCAGAGAGAGAGAGAGAACACTCCATCAATTCGTCATCAAAATCAGAGATACACATAAGGAAAGTGGTTTAATTACATATTTTGCAAATAATGCTTCTTCCACTCGTAGGAAATTTTAGGAAATTTACAGAATTTCATTGTTCTTGGAGAATGATAAAAACCCATTGAATTGGATGTAGAGATTTATAATTTTATGAGGAAATTTCATGTAGAACAATGTTAGGATGATTAGTCAGGGAAAAATACATCTTTTATACCATAAAAACGGATTTATTATTGCCTATGGATGAATTTAATTTCTAGGGGGGATTTAATATTTGGATGAGATTTAGGATGAATTAATCCCACTAATTACGTTAATATATGACCTAAGTATATTTAGGATTGATTAGAACCCAAGTAAAATTGTTGGTTTGATGTTTAGAGGAGATTAGAGGTGTAGAAAAATTGGAAAAACGAGTTAAGGAATTTCTGGGCCCGAAACTGGTCCCTCGTTAGAAGACCTACCGAGGTCGTTCGAACGAGCTCGTTCGAACGAGCTTCTAACGAGTGGACAGTTTGCCTTCTAACGAGTTGAATGTTCGTTCGATGCCTTTCGTTCGAACGAGATCTCATTAGATACCCAGTTCCTTCGAACGAACTCTCGTTCGAACAGCCTCGTTCGAACGAGACTTCTAACGAGTTGACAGTTTTGGCTTTTTAGCCTGTTTTGATTTCGCGTGTCCCATAACCTTATTTAATGGTAGAGATAACCTTCCCTTGATGATAAATTGTTATAGTAGGGACATTTGAGATATATAGAGGAGTAAAACCTAGAAGTGTGATTCGAACCAAATGGAAATTATGGATTAGGACGTGAGTGTCTATTACAACGTGAGGACAATTTAAGGCTTGTATAATTGTATCATCCGGGAATATGTAAATTGTGTAACATTATACGTAGGTACGAGAATGAGAAGTTTACCACATATAAATTATGGTGATTACTAAGATGTGTGCTTACTTAGTATATGTATTGATTTTATGTGTATGACATACCTACCATACTTGCTATCACGGGAGGTTTGCGTTCGCTTAGGGCCCTCTAATCCTTGTGTTGCCCGGATTTAGACTGGTACCTCGATGAACATAGGTCAGATAAGGACTTATTGGGATGTTAATAACTCTGCTGATCGTGGGAGCGCAGGTATGTGCGTGACCCATGTGATGTGACTGTGTTCGCCTCCATTGTTTGTGATTGTTGTTATCAATGAACGATTCATGAGAGATTCGGAATGCGTGATCCTTATGTACGTGATGTACCGGGATGGATAGTAGAGTATGTGTGCACCACAGCTTAGTCTCGGGGTGCTTGTATTGTATATTTATGACGTGAATAATATACACTTAATTAATGGTAACTTTCATGTTGGTATTATGAATATAATTATGGTAATGTTTTGAGAAAAACGTAACGGGTAAATTGATAGTGAATTGTATTACTAATTGAGAATCTGAGTTTAAGTAAAGCCCTCTATTTAATTGATAACGCTAGAATGTATTATGGGAATCGAGTAGTAAGGGGTAGAACTTATTACGGTTTGGTTAGATATGTATGTTATTTAGATGGGTACGGTACGTTAGGAGTGCACATGTAGTCGAGAGGTGAGAATTTCATGTGAGTGCACGTCTTAACATGTATTTTGCATTTAATGTTTTAATGTTATTGAAACACTTGCTGTTTTTAAAATGATTTCCACTTTCGGGCTCTGACCCATTTTCTTTCAAATCTATTTTTGTAAAAACCATTTTAGGTGCCCAGCCACAAGGACACCATGCTTAGGATCCTCATTCAGGTGACGAGTTGTAGCTGTTTGTGGAAGTTACAGGTCTTTGCTTGTAGACGCTTCATCTATCTTGACTCTATATTCATCATTTATCAGTTGTAGGGCATGTCGTCCATTTCTTTCAGAGACATTTCATTTATTTCAGTTATTCAGACTTCGGGCATGTAATTAATTCAGGATTCAGACTTGTCTTATTATTTTCAGTTGTTGGATTGTTGTGAGGAGTTTTCCTCCGTAATCTTATTATTATTTGTTGGTTATTTCATTACTTCGTTATGGTGAATGGATTATGTTGTTATTCCATTATTCTTTTATTGCATGTTAATCAGACTTAATTTAAAATTTGGCAACTTACTTTTTAAATACTAGGTGGTTAGTAATCATAAAAAAAATGTTTTCGGCAGTGATGCTATTAACTGAACCAACTTGACATTTTGTATTGATTTAATAAAGGAGTAGCTACCCGGTATTTAATTAGTCGGGGTGTCACAAGTGGTATCAGATCATCAGGTTCTAGTGTCCTTTAGGATCTGTATGGCTTATTATGTTTTCCGCTGAGCTTTCTTTGATGTAGAGCCCTATATTGTAGGACTGTTGTATTCTCATGTATATGCTACGTTCTTCAGCTATTTTGAGTTTATAACTGCGAACTTATAGACTTTATTCTTGTTTCAGAATGCCTCCACGATGTGCACAACGGGTTCCCAGGAATGCAACACCAGAACCACAGCCTGCACCAGTTCAGGGCACGATGAATGCCGCCGAGGTTGCAGACATTGTGGCCCAGGCGGTAAATCCCGCACTAGCCGTAGTTCAGCAGGCACCACCTCCGGCGCCGATAGCCGCGCCAGTACAGGCACATGCATTCCCGTCTGCTTGGGAACGTGTTCGAGATACTTTTCAGAAAGCAGACCCACCGGAGTTCGCAGGTAGCTCCGATGTAGTGGTTTCGAGTCAGTGGAGGAAGGATATTCAGCGGCACTTGAGGATGTACGAGTGCATAGAGGTTCAGAAGTAGATACTAGCTACCTTTAAGCTAGTGGGGTCTGCACTGCAGTGGTGGGAGTCTATTACCACCGTGGAGGAGAGGAACACTCTCACTATCCAGGAGTTTTGGGTGCGATTCGACCGCAAGTATTTTCCGTCCGCTGTTCACACGGAGATGAGGAGGAAGTTGATGAGCCTCAAGCAGGAGGGTAAGACTGTGGCCGAGTATGAGGCCGAATTCACTGATCTTCTAAACATTGTTCCGGATGAGATACTGACAGAAGAGAAGAAGATATAGAAATTTACTGACGGGTTAACTTGGAGGATTCGTGAGTATTTGTTGGGGAACCTATCATTGGCCACTTACTCTGATGTGGTTAATGCTTCACTGTTACACTGCCAGGATCACCTCTTTCACATGGCTGAGGGCAAGAGATCGGGAGAGTCCAGCCATCAGGGCAGGACTGGAGGACATGGTGCTAGTGGGGCACAATATGTTCAGGGGCAGAGACAGGGCGACCAGGGTTCCCAGCAGGGGATAACAAGAGGTTCAGGTTAGGAAATTTTAGGCACGGACAGGGAGGTTTCCGGTAGGGCCATCAGGATCCGAACGACCATCAGAACCAGCAGGGTCAGAATGGTCAACAGCAGTTTCAGCAGGGCCAGTGGAGGAACGGTAACGGCCACCAGGGCCGGGGACAGCAGGGACAGAGAGGGGGGAACTTCCCGGGAAAGTGTTTCGTTTGTGGCAAGACTAGCCATAAACGCCAGGACTGTCCTGATAGGGGCAGGGCCCCGCAGCAGCAGCAGGGTGCTCGACATGAGCCACAGAGGCCACTTTTTCCACCTTCCCTCCCAGCTCCATCCCAGGTGCCAGCACTACCAGCCATTCCAGCAGTTCCTGTGAAACAGGGGCAGTTATAGTATGGACGTGTCTATAACGTCCATGAGGCAGCAGCTCCACAGGCACCAACCGCGATTGAGGGTACGTTTCCTATCCATGGTACTATGGGTCATGTTTTGTTTGATACGGGGGCAACGCATTGTTTTATAGCTACACATTTTGCAAAAGCCTTAGGGTTGTTAGCCACAGCAGAGAGCACAATGACGTGTGTAGACTCACCATTGGGGAGTGGGTTGCTTATTTTCTTTATATGCCAGGGAGTGGGGGTAGAGATTGGTAGTCTGGTATTACCTGCAGACATGTTGGTATTAGATATGCATGTGCACGATGTGATTATCGGTATGGATTGGCTCACTGATTATAGAGCCATGATTGATTGCTTCGGTGGGAGCATTGTTTTTGCCATTTCGGGGCAAGAGATGTTTGTAGTGGCGATGCCTCGCCCAGAGGGAGGTTCGACCTCTCATTTGTATTACATAGAGGAGGATACCTCTAAGGAGGTTGTGATTCCTTTAGATTCGATCCTAGTTGTCAGGGAGTACTCAGATGTGTTTCAGGAGATACCAGGCCTACCCCCCAATCGAGAGATAGACTTTGTCATAGACTTATTCCCAGATACGAGACCTATAGCACGCGCACCGTACCGTATGGCTCCAGCAGAGATGCGAGAGCTACGGGATCAGATTGAGCAGTTGTTGGGTCAGGGGTTTATACGGAGGAGTACTTCGCCGTGGGGTGCCCCTGTGTTATTTGTGAAGAAGAGAGATGGTTCACTGAGATTGTGTGTGGATTATCGAGAGTTGAATAAGGTCACGATACGGAATAAGTATCCGTTGCCTAGAATCGATGACTTATTCGACCAGTTGAGAGGAGCTTCTTTCTTTTCAAAGATTGATTTGAGATCGGGATACCATCAGTTGCGTATCAGGGATGAAGATGTCTCAAAGACTGCGTTCTTAACGAGATATGGTTCTTACGAGTTTTGGGTTATGCCTTTTGGTTTGACCAACGCTCCAGCAGTGTTTATGGACTTGATGAATAGGGTGTTCAGAGAGTTCCTTGATCAGTTCGTCATTATCTTCATCGATGATATTCTGGTTTATTCCCAGACCGAGGAGGAGCACGCAGAGCATTTGAGGCAGGTTTTGCAGACGTTACATCAGAACGAGCTGTATGCAAAGTATGAGAAATGCGGGTTTTGGCTGAAGGAGGTCCAGTTTTTGGGACACATTATTTCCGACCGGGGGATATCTATTGATCCAGGGAAGGTATCCACGGTGAGGGAGTGAGGACAACCCACGACACCGACAGAGATCCGTAGTTTCTTGGGCCTAGCAGGATACTACAGGAGGTTCATTCGGGGATTTTCGAAGATAGCAGGTCCTTTGACACATCTTACTCGTAAAGGTGTTCCGTTCATTTGGAGTGACGCCTGCCAGTTGGCATTCGATGAGTTGAAGGACAAGTTGACCTCAGCACCTATGTTAGCATTGCCGAGACCGGGAGTTGAGTATCTAGTCTACACCGATGCGTCCTTGCAAGGACTTGGAAGTGTATTACAGCAGGAGAGTCAGGCCATAGCTTATGCTTCCCGCAAGCTTAAGCCTCACGAGAAGAATTACCCCACTCATGACTTGGAGTTAGCGGCAGTGGTATTTGACCTTCGGATTTGGAGACATTACCTTTTGGGAGAGAAGTTTCAATTGTTCACGGACCACAAGTCCCTACAGTACCTATTCACGCAAAAGGAGTTGAATATGCGGCAGCGAATGTGGCTTGAGTTTGTGAAGGACTATCAATTTGATATCCAATATCACCCGGGGAAGGCTAACGTGGTAGTAGATGCGTTGAGCCGTAGGCCAATAGATGAGGTGGCAGGGGTGTGGAACGCCAAGTGGAAAGAATTGGGACACCAGGATGCAGTGGCCCGATCATTCATGTCAGTGATGCCTGTTACACTGCAGATTGTCACGAAAGTAGTAAAGGCACAAGCAGATGACTCGTTCTGTCAGGAGCTGATAGTTCGATTACTAGCAGAGGGAGACGAATCCTATACCGTTAGCTCAGACGGGGGATTACGCTTCAATGGGAGATTAGTAGTTCCGGAAGGGACGGAATTGCAGCACGAGGTGATGGCAGAGTCACACGGCGCACGATTCGCGGTACATCCCGGTGGGGATAAAATGTACCAAGACATGAGACGATAGTACTGGTGGAGCGGGATGAAGAGAGATATTGCCGTGTTTGTTTCTAAATGCGCCACTTGTCAGCTTGTAAAAGTGGATCATCAGAGACCGGCAGGACTTCTACAACCATTGGAGGTCCTGATGTGGATGTGGGAGAGCATCTCCATGGACTTTATCACGGGGTTCCCTACGTCACAGAGAGGTCACGACTCCATTTGGGTAATTGTGGACAGGTTGAACAAAGTCGCTCATTTTTTACCCGTAAGGACAGACTACACTATGGGACAGTATGCCCAGCTCTTTATTGCAGAGATAGTGAGACTTCACGGTGTGTCCCTAAATATCGTGTCTAACCGAGACAAGATATTTGTTTCGCGATATTGGGAGAGTTTTTAGGAGGCCATGGGCACGAAATTGTGGTTGAGTACGGCGTATCACCCGCAGACCGATGGGCAGACCGAGCGTACAAACCAGATGTTGGAGGACATGCTACGTATGTGCATCATTGATTTCAGGGGTGGATGGGAGCAGTATCTTCCACTGGTGGAGTTTGCTTACAACAACTCATACCAGTTCACCATTGGCATGGCTCCATTTGAGGCATTGTATGGTAGACCTTGTCGTTCCCCAGCATGTTGGTTGGAGGTGGGGGACAACAAACTACTTGGGCAGGAAGTAATTCAGGATACTTCGGCGAGGATAGAATTGATTCAGAGTCGCATTCGAGTAGCTGAGGATCGGCAGAAGAGCTATGCTGATGCGAAGAGGTTCTTTAGAGAGTTCCAAGTGGGGGACCAGGTTTTGCTCAGAGTATCTCCTATGAAGGGGATTATGCGTTTCGGGAAGAAAGGGAAGTTGGCACCGAGATATGTGGGACCATTTCCTATTATTGAGCGGATTGGACTGGTTGCGTATAGGCTTGGGTTACCGGAATAATTGCATCGGATTCACGATGTATTTCATATTTCCTCGCTAACGAAATATCTTAGAGATGATTTGGCTCATTCTCACATTGCCTTGGAGGAGATCGATCTCCAGCCTGATAGCTCCTACGAGGAGGGGCCGATTGCTATTTTGGATCGAAGTGAGCGGAAGCTGCGGTCAAAGATAGTTCCGTTAGTGCGTGTTCAGTGGCGACATCATAATGTCGAGGAGTCCACATGGGAGCGCGAGGATGAGATGCGCGAACGTTATTAGAGTTGTTCTTACCAGGTACTTTCTAGTTCCGAATTTCGGGACGAAATTCAGTTATTAGGGGGAAGTAAGTAATACCCCGTATTTTTTTTTATATTTATTTATGGGATTAGTTGAATTAAATGCGTATTAATTGGAAATTAATCCGGATTAAAATACTAGCAAGATGCGAGTTGGTATTTGATTATAATGTGCATATATGATTATATATGAATACTGAATTATGAAATTTGTCGTGAGATTGAAATACGGCAATTTGGAAATTTTGTTGAGACGCATGTGACAGTCACGTCCGGAGTATAATTATTTTAATTAAAAAGTGAATTTTATTTTTATTAACCGTATGGTCGTTTTGAGTGCGCCAACGCGTCCGGAAGGGCCGAGATAGTCAGAAAACACTAGCCGGGGGTTTGGTTTGGGTCCCGAGGCATTTTTAGGCCACACCGGCAACGTATAAGGGTAGTTTGGTAATTTTGGATTTTTGGGAATTAAAATCTACGAAAATTGGGAATTAAAAAGCTGACTTGGTAATTGCCCACTAAACCCACTAATAACCAAATAGGCTATGGGGGTTATTAGAACTAATCCCAAAAAGTTCCTAAGGCAAACCCTAGCCACCATTAGCACCTTGGAGAAGAAAGCTTGGAGAGAGAGAGAGAAGGAATTCTGCAGAGAGAGAGAGAGAGAACACTCCATCAATTCGTCATCAAAATCAGAGATACACATAAGGCAAGTGGTTTAATTACATATTTTCCAAAGAATGCTTCTTCCATGCGTAGAAAATTTTAGGAAATTTACAAAATTTCATTGTTCTTGGAGAATGATAAAAACCCATTGAATTGGATGTAGAGATTTATAATTTTATGAGGAAATTGCATGTAGAACAATGTTAGGATGATTAGTCAGGGAAAAATACATCTTTTATACCATAAAAACGGATTTATTATTGCCTATGGATGAATTTAATTTCTAGGGTTCATGTTCTTGAGATTGGGGAAGAAGATGTGGAGATTTAATATTTGGATGAGATTTAGGATGAATTAATCCCACTAATTACGTTAATATATGACCTAAGTATATTTAGGATTGATTAGAACCCAAGTAAAATTGTTGGTTTGATGTTTAGAGGAGATTAGAGGTGTAGAAAAATTGGAAAAACGAGTTAAGGAATTTTTGGGCCCGAAACTGGTCCCTCGTTAGAAGACCTACCCAGGTCGTTCGAACGATCTCGTTCGAACGAGATTCTAACGAGTGGAAAGTTTGCCTTCTAACGAGTTGAATGTTCGTTCGATGCCTTTTGTTCGAACGAGATCTCGTTAGATACCCAGTTCGTTCGAACGAACTCTCGTTCGAACATCCTCGTTCGAACGAGACTTCTAACGAGTTGACAGTTTAGGCTTTTTAGCCTATTTTGATTTCGCGTGTCCTGTAACCTTATTTAATGGTAGAGATAACCTTCCCTTGATGATAAATTGTTATAGTAGGGACATTTGAGATATATAGAGGACTAAAACCTAGAAGTGTGATTCAAACCAAATGGAAATTATGGATTAGGACGTGAGTGTCTATTACAACGTGAGAACAATTTAAGGCTTGTATAATTGTATCATCCGGGAATATGTAAATTGTGTAACATTATACGTAGGTACGAGAATGAGAAGTGTACCACATATAAATTATGGTGATTACTAAGATGTGTGCTTACTTAGTGTTGATACCAATATTAGTATGCTGATGTGGACAAATAATAAGAAGACACGTGTCAATCTACGTGCCACAATAGTAACGAGGAAGATTATTCCCCCGACCAACATACTCACTCCGAGGAACACCAGTCTTCCGAGGAACACCAACACTCCGAGGAACTCTTGTCCTCCGAGGAACTCCAATGCTCCGAGGAACTCTTGGACGACGAGAAACTAAGGCGGTTCGAGCTACATCTCGACCGCAGCATTAATTGCCAGGTAATCAACAGTTCAACTATTCACTGAATGCTTATCATCTTAACGCACACGTTTAAAGAGCATTAAATGAATTACCCTTTCATATGTGTATCATTTAATGTAACACCCTTTCATGTACAACCTAAGGGCTATAAATACCTTGTATCACCCTCATTCAAAGGGACCAGAATTTCTTGATAGCACTGGTAATCGAGAATTCCCAAACACTCAGTAATAACATAACAGTGGACGTAGGCCATTCATATAAGGCTGAACCACTTTAAAATCTTTTGTCTCATTTATTTATCTGTGATTAAATAATTAGAGTAATCTAGTTTTTTACATCAACAGATTGGCGCCGTCTGTGGGAACGATTGTTATTATCGTTTTTCACCAAAAATCATTCATCATCAATGGCGGATAATCCAGAATCTAGCAATCGAAACGCTGGAAATCCTCCAAATCCCTCTGCAACTCCAGATCTGGCTGGGATTATGACGAATCTGGCTCAAGGACAAACCGCCATGCTAGAAACAATGAGGTAACTCATACAAACCCTTCATGGCGGTGCACCTGCACGTTCAGGACAACGAAGCGGTCAGAGGCAAACTTATTTACTTTCTTCACGATCCAGGCGTACTGAGTCATATCATAATAAGGAGTCCGATGATTTCTCTTATCAACTTGGGCGAACTTCGTCAATAAGGGCTATAGATACTGATCAACATATCACCCTCTCTCCAGAAAGACCCAGTGCCTTAGAAAGACTGAGTAGGGTGTCTCCTTTCAGTCGATTAGGCCCTAGGAGGAATAGGAGTCCACCTAAAACCATGTCGAGGAGTTTTCGATGACCATCATATTTAAGAGAAGGATCAGGACAATCACGACCAGTTTCTCGTCAAGATAGATCTCAGGAGGCCACATCAGAACAATCAATTTCTCGAACTAATAAGCCCGAGGAAGGAAACGATGCATGGAAAGGTTCCATTCAGCGCTTGGAGGATAGATTGGGAGAAATGGCCAAGGCGAAGAATCCCTTACAACGAACTTTTATTCAAGGGATACCTTTTGTCCAGGGCATTGTGGGTTTTCCTACCCCGTCGAAATTTAAAGCACCAGTAGTGACCCCCAAATATGATGGAAAGACAGATCTTGTTCTTCATATAGAGCAATATCAAGCTGCCGCCGATATCTATGCTGTCCCCAATGAAATGAGATGCAGAGCATTCTCAGGAACTCTTACTGGAGCTGCCCAGATATGGTACAACAATCTTCCTTGGGGTAAGATTTCAACTTTCTTTCAGTTGGCCGAGTTGTTCATCAGCAATTTCTGTTTTGGAGCAAAGCCAGTAAAACGAGTATCACACTTGTTAAGTGTTAGACAAAAATCTGGTGAGAGTACTAGAGATTACATAACTCGTTTCAATAACGAGAAGCTGGAAGTCATAGATTATGAGGAGAAGACAGCAATCACCGCCTTGATGAGTGGGTTGTTGCCTAATAAGTTGTATTACACTTTGGCAAAAGATCCACCTAAAAATATGTTAGAGTTAATGGAAAAAGAGGCCAAAATCATGAATTCCGAGGAAGCTATGGCTGCAAAGAATAATATGGATAAAGACACCAAGGTGGAAGTCGACAAGTCTAAAAATAAAGAGCACAAGGGCAATGGCGGTGACAAGCGTTCCAGAAATAATAAGTCATCATAGGAAGTCCTGAAGAAATTCGATAATTATACTCCCTTGAAAATGGGTATTAATCATGTCTTTGAAGAAATCAAGAATAGCAAGGAGGTAAAGTGGCCGAAGAAACTGGGGTCAGACCCTGATGCGAGGAACAGGGATAAATATTGCGAGTTCCACAAAGATCATGGCCATATGACTAAAAATTGCATAACTCTTCAGAACGAGATTGAAACACTCATCCGAAGAGGAAAGCTAGCAAAGTATGCTGATCGGGAAGGTGAAAGAAGAAACAATGATCGAACTAGAGAGAGATCTAGATCTGCTCGTCGAGCAGAGGAGAAAAAGAATAGAGGCCATAAAGATGATGCCGAGGATGACCCCGATCTTCCCAAGAAACCAAGTCAGCCAGAACGAGAGGTATTTTCCATACGTTTTGGGTCATTTGATTGTAATTTTATTACAGGAGGAGATGCAGGAGGAGGAGATCTTAATGAAGAAAGAAAAGCTTACCTCGAAGAGGCACAAGCTTGCTCGTACATTCAGCGAATAAATTTGGCCGAGGAGGATCGTCCGAGGAAGGTAAACAAAGAGAAGCTGGTTATTGGCTTTTTAAAAAATGACCTGGTAGGTGTTCTTTATCCTCACGAAGACCCTTTGGTGATCAAAATGAGGATGAAAGAAGTAGTGATTTCAAGGGTGCTGATAGACAATGGCAGTTCGGCAGACATCATGTACTATTCATGCTTTGACAGTTTAAATTTGAAATTATCTCAATTGGATCCTTATCACAAAACTCTTTTGGGTTTCGCTGGCGAGAAATTTTTTCCATTTGGGACAATCAAGTTGGATATATTCATTGGAACTTGGCCTGCTTGTCGAACAGAGAGAATACGCTTCTTTGTGATGGATAAGAATGTGCAGTCCGCCTACAACATCATCATGGGAAGAGTTGGTTTGAAGAAGTTCAAAGCAGTCACATCTAAAGTACATCAATGTTTAAAATTCCCAACAAATTTCGGAGTGGGAGTGGTGAAAGGTGACCAAAAAGTAGCTCGAGAATGCTATTATTCATCTGCCGAGCAAGAGGAACTTGAAGAGTCAAGGAAAAAGAATACTACTTACCAGGTGGATGAAAGTACAGAAATTGAAACACTTGATCCGAGAGATGAATCCCAACTTGTAAAAGGACAGGTGGTGGAATCTACAGAAAATGTTATTCTGGACGACGAATACCCTGAACGAACAACTCAGATACGTTCGTCGTTGGATGCTTCAATAAAACAGGAGTTGATAACTTTCTTGAGAAACAGAAAGAAAACTTTTGCATGGAGTCATGAAGACATGCCAGGAATAGATCCAAACTTCTTATGTCATGAGCTCAATGTGAATAAGGAGATCAAGCCCGTAAAGCAGAGAAGAATGGTATTTAGCCCCGAAAAGAATCAAGCTATTCAAGAGGAGGTCGACAAGCTCCAGAAAGCCCAATTCATTGAAGATGTGAGGTATCCAGACTGGTTGGCAAATGTGGTGATGGTAAAGAAGAAAAACAATAAATGGAGAATGTGTGTTGATTTCACTAATCTCAACAAGGCCTGCCCAAAGGATCACTTCCCATTGCCCAGAATTGACCAACTAGTGGATGCTACCTCGGTTACAACCAGATCAAAATGAAACCTGAAGACAGGGAAAGAACTTCTTTTATTACCCCTAGGGGAACTTATTGTTATAATGTTATGCCTTTTGGTTTGAAAAATGCAGGAGCGACATATCAGCGGCTGACGAACAAGGTTTTTGCAGAACAAATCAGTTGCAACATGGAAGTCTATGTCGACGATATGCTGACAAAGAGCAAGAAAGCTGCTGACCATCTAGTTGATTTAGGTCAGACCTTTTATCAACTGGATAAATACCAGATGAAGCTCAACCCGATGAAGTGCACCTTTGGAGTACGAGAAGGAATGTTCCTCGGGTACATCGTCAACCAGCGAGGCATTGAGGCAAATCCAACAAAGATCAAAGCTCTTTTAGGGTTGCGATCTCCAACGACGAAGAAAGAAGTGCAGAGTCTTACAGGACGAGTTGTAGCGCTCAATATATTTGTATCTCGAGCAACTGATAGGTGCCTTCCATTCTTCAAAACACTCCGAAAAACTTTCGAGTGGAATGATGAATGTGAAAAAGCCTTTCAAGACTTGAAGAAATATCTGGGAACACCTCCACTGCTGTCCAGGCCAGTGATAGGAGAAAAGTTGTACTTATACCTGGCAGTATCAGAGAATGCAGTCAGCTCGGCATTGATCGGATTGGAGAATGGAGTCGAGAAGCCAATTTATTACACAAGTAAGGCTTTTCGAGGTGCAGAGATCAGGTACCCAAAGTTGGAAAAATTGGCATTAGCATTAATTGAAGCAAGTAGAAGAATGAGGCCTTATTTCCAGGCCCATACCATCGTCGTATACACCGACATGACATTGAGACAAGCCCTTCATAAGACAGAAAAATCAAGAAGACTGATGTATTGGGCAATAGAGCTTGGTGAATATGATATTGTATATGAACCCAGATCGTCATTAAAAGGACAGGCTGTAACAGACTTTATAGCAGAATTTACATATCCTGATACCCCCGAGGAGCAAACGTTGCTCGCTAACCAACCTGTGGATGTTACAGAATCAATAGACATGAGTCCAGATCAACTCCGGTTGGTAAAAGGGCGAGAAGAGATGGTTGACGAAGAAGAAAAAATACCAGGGGAGGATGAAAGGAAACAGCAGATATTTCACCGAGGAACTCTGTCAGAAAATAAATTTAAAGACGAGTTACCTACATGGAAATTATATGTAGATGGGTCATCTTGCACAACAGGTTGTGGGTAAGGGATTGTTTTAAACACCCTAGACGAGATTGACGTGGAATATGCCTTACGATTCCAATTCAAAGCTTCCAATAATGAGGCTGAGTATGAGGCCATAATAGCAGGTCTTAATTTAGCAAAGATTATGGAAGAGCAACAAGTGATGGTATTCAGTGATTCTCAATTAATTATGAATCAGATGATGGGAACGTATGCAGTTAAAGGAGAATTAATGGTCAAGTATCATGCAAAGGCGATGGAGTTGTTGGCAGAATTTGAGGTCATTCAGTTAATCAGAATACCTAGAATGGAGAATGCACAAGCAGACGCATTGGCCCGACTAGCATCAGCTACTCGTACCGAGTTACGAAGAACGATACCAATTCAGGTGTTAGAAAGTCGAAGCATAGATGAAGGCCTGACGATGAATGTTATTTCCCTTGATTTAGGACCATCTTGGATGGATCCCATCAGGGCATATGTCGAGGAAGGAGAATTACCGGAGGATAAGATCGCTGCCAAGAAATTGAAGTTTAAAGCTGCTCGGTATGTACTAACTAATGGTGTTTTGTATAGACAAGGAATTATGGCAGGTTTGCAAAGATGTGTACATCCCTCCGAGGTGAAAGAATTGATTGAAGAGATCCATGAAGGGTCTTGTGGAGCCCATGTAGCAGGGCGGACACTGTTGCAAAGGGTGATGACACAGGGATACTAGTGGCCAACGATGAGGGCTGATTGTATAGCCTATGCTAAGAGATGTGATAAATGCCAACGTTTTTCTTCCGTTCGACGACTCCACAAGCATTGTTGACACCCATAACTTCCCCTTGGCCTTTTTCCATGTGGGGAATTGATTTGGTTGGACCATTGCCAACGACCCGAGGAAGATTCAAGTACCTCGTCGTCGCAGTGGATTATTTTACTAAGTGGGTAGAAGTTGAGCCTCTGATTGATATGACATACGAGAAGGTGTACCAATTCATTTGGAAGAATATCATCTGCCGATATGGTCTCCCTCATGCCTTCATCACAGACCATGGAACACAGTTTGATAACGAGGAGTTTGCCGCCTATTGTCATCAGTCAAACATTTTGAAGGTTCATTCAGCACCAGTCCATCCTCAAAGCAATGGACAGACTGAAGTGATGAACAGAACATTAATAAATGGTTTGAAGAAGAGGTTAAGTGAGGCTAAAGATAATTGGATTAATGAGCTATAATCAGTATTGTGGGCTTACCGAACAACTCCCCGAGCAGCAACTGGAGAATCACCATATATGCTGGCATTTGGAAGTGAGGCTGTAATACCTGCTGAGTTGGGTCTCCCAACACACAGAGTGCTGAATTTCAATTCCCCAGTCAGTGACTTGATGAGAAGATTAGATTTGGACATGCTCGAGGAGGTTAGAGAAGAAGCAGCCATTAGAAATGTTGCATATCAACAACGAATAGCTCTGTTCTACAACAAGAGGGTAAAGAAATGAGATTTAAAAGAAGGAGATTATGTGCTAAAGAAGGTCATTCAGAAGCACAATAAATTGGAAATAAATTGGCATGGACCTTACCGAGTTACAGAAGTTGTTCGACCAGGAACTTATCGAATAGCAACTCTAGAAGGAGAGGAATTCAAGAATGCATGGAATGCTGAACACCTACGCAAGTATTATCAGTAATGTAAAATGTAAATCAGTTCTATCAATATGAATAAAATGATGATGTTTCACCATCTTCTCTCCTTTTATTGAAATTTTTTTGGGGAATACTAGTGTACAACACTACGCTGCTCGACAGCAAAAAGAAGACGATAGTTCAGACCCACGACCAACTCCGTTTGGTAAAAGGGAGAGAACAAACTATACTCCTTTAGTTAGGAGGCATACACTAGCGTGACCAACTCCGGTTGGTAAAATAACTAGTGGACATTGATAGTTCAGACCCACGACCAACTCCGGTTGGTAAAAGGGCGAGAACAAACTATACTCCTTTGGTTAGGAGGCATACACTAGCGTGACCAACTCCGGTTGGTAAAATAACTAGTGGACATTGATAGTTCAGACCCACGACCAACTCCAGTTGGTAAAAGGGCGAGAACAAACTAGACTCCTTTGGTTAGGAGGCATACACTAGCGTGACCAACTCCGGTTGGTAAAATAACTAGTGGACACTGATAGTTCTAACTCAGACCAACTCCGGTGGGTAAAAGAGCGAGAACATGTGATTCCTAAAAATGCCAATCTCAGTTGGTTAAGAAACAAAATATGCCAACTTATGTTGGTCGGAAGGTAAAACTATTCCAGAAAATACAAAATATTCCAAACTGAACCAAGTATGGTTGGTCGGGATCAAAATCCACTAACTGTAGTTGGTCGACGAGGATAAAATTATCGACCTTGGTTGGTCGGACACATTTTATGAAAAAATTTACCAAGTATGGTTAATCGGGGATAAAAAATCTCACTAATTATAATTGGTCGACGAGCACAATTTAACAACCTTGGTTGGTTGGAAAAATTTTAAACATTTTTATACTCATTACTTTATTATTAAGTGATCGAGCAACATTACTGATACTTATAACTTTTTATTACTAGATTGGTCGATGAACCACAAAGTATTGTTATGCAATCACAAATATAAAAGTGTTGGACAAGTACAAAACAATACCAATACAGATTTGCAAACAGAAAATGAAAGTATTTCATTAAAATTCAAAACGAATTACAAATTACATGTATACTAACTATTACATTGAGATCCCTACTCTATTGGTTTCTTTCCCTCAGCTTTTGAAATAGGTTCCTCGCCAGCAGGTGGATCATTTAAAGTCTGAGGAGAATTAATAAAATTCAAGTCCTTCAGCATTCTGACATTCATTACTGAAGGTGTGTCCAATAGATGCTCGGGACGAGATACCTCGATCTGAGAATGAAGATTGTAGTCACCGAGGTATTGTGCAATTAAGCTCCGAGGAATAGCACGAGCTGGGATCCATTCCTTGTCCAAATTGAACGGTGTCACAAGCAAGTCAAGTACCCCAGGGTCATAATAGTCCCATAAGTAATGTCCCTGTTCAAGTTTCAACACGCATAAGGCATTCAACCAGCCTTGTTTATAGCCCTCATTAGTGGCATTCTGGATACGAGCATCTAAATGGAATAGTGCCTCGTTGTACCCAGCAATCCAAAATTCCCTGGGATGCTTATGGAATTGGAAAGTTAGTCTCTCCAACTTCTCGTGAAGGTTTTTTGCAAAAATGTCCTTATTCTCTAAAGCAGACTTCGTCGCAGTAAGTTGATCCTCCAAAGTTAGGATTTTCTTGGACATTTCAGACAAAGACCGATCTTTTACATTTAACTGGTACGCTTGAGTTTCCAATGTTGATAGAGTACGAGCTTCTTCAATACTACGAGGAGTTCTTGATCGACTCCGAGCAGGTTGAGTACTTCGTTCCTCGACAACATCATGGGCAACTCTTCCTCGCCCACGTGAACCTCTTCCTCGTCCCCGAGTAGAAGTAGAAGTACCAGATCTTCGCAGGATATCCAACTCTTGCCTTAATTTGGCATTCTTAACCTCTAAGAAGGAAAATCCCTCATCGGTCACTAGGATTACCGCTGTTGAAGAAGAGGCTGCAGACTTATATTGTGCTAGCTCTTTCTGTAAATTATTATTCTCTTGCTCCAGCAGTTCAGCAATTTGTCTACAAGCTTCAACTTCTCCCTTTAGGGACCTTTCCCTCACATCATACCCAGTAAGAAGTTTGTCGTAGCCCTTCTCGACAGAAAGGTGTTGATATTTCTTTTCATACCCATCATGTAACAAGGAATTTGACTCCTTGTACTGAGTCTGAAGATCTTCTAGAGTATATTGAAGCTCCTCGATCATATCATAGTAAGCCACGTTGTTGGCCACAGCTCGATCAAGTAAGCCCTTCAGGTATTGATAAGCTTCTACTGCCTGCTCTGAAGCACCATGGCCAAGGATGTCGGCAACTTCTGATGCACTTAGGTCTGTGTGACCAACTTTATAATATTCATGGCATTGCTGCATCAACTTTGTGTCATTAGAAGACAGAAGATCCATCCTGGACAGAAACTAACAGAGAAAGAAAAAGAAGATCAAGACAGAGTGTAGATAAAGAAGAGACAATCATATGGAAGAAAAGAACTCAAATTTATTAGATCATAAGGCAAAGTTACAAAGATCTGGGATACAAAGTACAAGTAAAAGAAAAACAGAAAGAGAATACCGAACAACTTGACACCTTTTCCTTGTCTCCCAAGACTTTCTCGGGAGGCTGGGACGAGGAGCTTGGTTGCTCGGTGGAAATAATGAGTTGGTCGGCGGGAGCTGGAACTTATTCTGGAGGAGCTGGCAGAGATGAAACCTCCTCGTCAGCAGGCTGGGTAAGGATGAGATCACCCACTACCATTGAAGATTCTTCTGAGGCAGCTTCGTCCTCTTCTTCATCCTCGATGGCTGGGGGAGGACCAGGGAGATGCTGTTGAAATAACTCGGATTCCTCGCTCACCTTCAATTCTTGGAAAGCAGCAACCCAGCCATCTCGAAAGTATTTCAAGCTTCCATATTTCACCTGAGTCATCATGGCAGCTACTCCCTTGTTCAACCCTTTGTCCCAACCTGTGTTGAAAGACTTATTTATTGCCATCTTTCTTTTCATTTTCTCCGAGGAGAGCTTCTCGGATAGAAGGTCCTCGGAGGCTTTCAGCTTGGCCTCCAACTCCTCCTTCTGACGCTTTGCTTCGCGCAGAAGGGTCAGCTCTTCCTCAACTGATTTCAGCTTATTTTCAAGCTCCCCGAAAGTAGTGAGCTTCTCGGCGTATTTTTTATTCTCTCTTTCCAAGTCCTTCACTTTATTTCCCAACTGCACCTTCTCTGCTTTAGATGCAGCCAATTTCTTCTCCCACTCACCTTTATCCTCGTCCTACTTTTGACGGGATTCCTTCAGAGATAGGGCCAAACCCTGGAATGCATCCTCTACTCCAGACGAGGAGCTTGAAGCCTTGAGCGCTTCATCTTTCTTCACAAAGGTGTTAAAGCAACTCACCAACTGAAAAAAAAAGGTAGTGATGAGTTAGTGCCGAGATACATATATTGATAGAAGGAAATAAGAATTCAAGATAAGAATAAACTTACTGAAGCAATGTGACGAGTAGCTAGGGATGTCAGCATATCCCTAGACATGTTTTCCTCGATGCCTTGGACTTCAGGAATAGTCCAAGTCTTTACCGAGCTCATTGCAGAGCTCGGGGGAATAATGGTTGGAACACCAACTCCACTAGTTTGGAGCTGGGGAATGACTTCAGAAAAACTAACCGAGGAGGACTTCTTCAATCTCCTCGGTGTCTTCTCAACAACCTCAACCAAAGAAGAATTTTTGGTTGGAGAGATAGTCATTACTTCCACAGGCGCATCCTTCTGTACAGGAGCCACTGGGGGCTTCTCGGCGACCTTCTGAGGAGCAGCAGAAGGGGCAGCATCCATTTTCTTTGTCCCCTTTGGGACATCAGCTTTATTTCTCTTTCCATCTCCAACAGAGGAGGTCTCTTCAAAGAGAGCAGGAACTCTTCTCTTACCCATCTTCTTACTCAAAGGAATGTGAGAGTCTGGTGAAGAGTCTTCAGAAGCTGGCAATGGTTCGCTAATGATAGCCACAGGATGAGCAGTATAAGAGGATGTATAGCTCCTGTACTGCAGCAAGTATGAAGCAGACCTAATGTGCTCGTCTGCAACCTTCTGATGCAAACTCCAGATATGTTTTAAATGCTTGATATTAACTTCTGTTTCTTTTGGAGTTTTTCTCTTGCTGTCAACTGCAAACAAAAACATAGTGAATTATCAGTCATACATTTTGTCAAACACAATGAAATCATAATTTAAAAAAACAAAATAAGATGAAAATAACCTATCCCATTTCCATATGGGGGGCATCTGGGACCCTCATATACTGCATCTCCAACCAAAGGGGCATGTTGCCAATTTTTTATAACTACTCCATGTTCAAAATAATCCCTGTTAGCATCAGGGAGGTTGACTACTAGATCCCTATTCAAAAATCTAGTTTTTAAATAATAAACATTGTCTTAAACAGCCCATCTATAACAGTACATAATCTCATGAATTCCTATACGAGTTCCATGAGTTTGATTTAACCTATACACCCCATTAACTATTCTCCATGTGTTGGGGGATATTTTTGCAGGGACAACATCGAAATACTGACAGAACTCTAAACACAAAGGATTTGGTGGAAAAGAAAATCCACATTCAGCAATAAAGAGGCTAGGGAACCAATGTCCCTCAGCCAAATCAAAATAACTTGAAGGCTCAGAAAGACTTTCCAAAATTACCCAAGAAGGAATGGAAAAGTCAGAACGGAATTTCTCAAGAGATTCGATAATATAAACCATTGTGAATAAAAAGAAATGAAGGATAAGGAAGAAAATCTTACAGGAAAAAGGAGATCTGTTGATAAACAAATGAAGAAAGGGATGAACGCACAGAAGAGAGAAAAGCTATAGAAAACTCGAAAGCAGAAATTAAAAAGGTAGAAGACGATGGGATTGCCTCTGAGGCTTAAATACTTTGCCTTGGGAAACGGCGAAAGAAATGATTACAAAAAAGAAACTATTACGCTACCGACGGCTAAAAGGACAAAAAGGGCACGAAGATCGAAGCGCTTATAAAAATGCAAAAAGGCGGATTCTGCGAATTTGGAAAGAAATTCAAATACGAAGAAAAGGTTCCTAAAACCCAGGAAGGTCATTTAATATTGCCATATACCGAGAAAGAATGTTCCATACTCCTCAAAGTTCGAAATATGAAACATTGGGGGCTTTTGTTGATACCAAAATTAGTATGCTGATGTGGACAAATAATAAGAAGACACGTGTCAATCTATGTGGCACCATAGCAACGAGGAAGATTATTCCCCCGACCAACATACTCACTCCGAGGAACACCAGTCTTCCGAGGAACACCAACCCTCCGAGGAACTCTTATCCTCCGAGGAACTCCAATGCTCCGAGGAACTCTTGGACGACGAGCAACTAAGGCGGTTCGAGCTGCATCTCGACCGCAGCATTAATTGCCAGATAATCAACAGTTCAACTATTCACTGAATGCTTATCATCTTGATGCACACGTTTGAAGAGCATTAAATGAATTACCAAACACTCAGAAATAACATAACAGTTGACGTAGGCCATTCATATAAGGCTGAACCACTTTAAAATCTTTTGTCTCATTTATTTATCTGTGATTAAATAATTAGAGTAATCTAGTTTTTTACATCAACACTTAGTATATGTATTGATTTTATGTGTATGACATACCTACCATACTTTCTATCACGGGAGGTTTGCGTTCTCTTAGGGCCCTCTAATCCTGTGTTTCCCGGATTTAGACTGGTACCTCGATGAACATAGGTCAGAGAAGGACTTATTGGGATGTTAATAAGTCTACTGATCGTGGGAGCGCAGGTATGTGCGTGACCCATGTGATGTGACTGTGTTCGCCTCCATTGTTTGTGATTGTTGTTATCTGAGAACGATTCCAGAGAGATTCGGAATGCGTGATCCTTATGTGATGTACCGGGATGGATAGCAGAGTATGTGTGCACCGCAGCTTAGTCTCGGGGTGCTTGTATTGTATATTTATGACGTGAATAATATACACTTAATTAATGGTAACTTTCATGTTGGTATTGTAAATATAATTATGGTAATGTTTTGAGAAAAACATAACGGGTAAATTGATAGTGAATTGTATTACTAATTGAGAATCTGAGTTTAAGTAAAGCCCTCTATTTAATTGATAACACTAGAATGTATTATGGGAATCGAGTAGTAAGGGGTAGAACTTATTACAGTTTGATTAGATATGTATGTTATTTATATGGGTACGGTACGTTAGGAGTGCACATGTAGTCGAGAGGTGAGAATTTCATGTGAGTGCACGTCCTAACATGTATTTTGCATTTAATGTTTTAATGTTATTGAAACACTTGCTGTTTTTAAAATGATTTCCACTTTCGGGCTCTGACCCATTTTCTTTCAAATCTATTTTTGTAAAAACCATTTTAGGTGCCCAGCCACAAGGACACCATGCTTAGGATCCTCATTCAGGTGACGAGTTGTAGCTGTTTGTGGAAGTTACAGGTCTTTGCTTGTAGACGCTTCATCTATCTTGACTCTATATTCATCATTTATCAGTTGTAGGGCATGTCGTCCATTTCTTTCAGAGACATTTCATTTATTTCAGTTATTCAGACTTCGGGCATGTAATTAATTCAGGATTCAGACTTGTCTTATTATTTTCAGTTGTTGGATTGTTGTGAGGAGTTTTCCTCCGTACTCTTATTATTATTTGTTGGTTATTTCATTACTTCGTTATGGTGAATGGATTATGTTGTTATTCCATTATTCTTTTATTGCATGTTAATCAGACTTAATTTAATATTTGGCAACTTACTTTTTAAATACTAGGTGGTTAGTAATCATAAAAAAAAATGTTTTCGACAGTGATGCTATTAACTGAACCAACTTGGCATTTTGTATTGATTTAATAAAGGAGTAGCTACCCGGTATTTAATTAGTCGGGGTGTCACATATATGCCTATTATATGTTTATTATTATGTGTATGGCATATCTATGCTACTTGCTATCAGGAGGAGGAGGTTTTTGCGTAGTGGACAGTCTTATCATGTGTTTCCAATTGGGGGGATAAATGACTTGTGCCCAGAACATATGAATACGATTACGTGCTACCTTAGATGTAGCATAGTTTCGACGGCTGAATGGGAACGTAGGTATGTGCGTGACCCATTTGGATGGGAATTATGTTTGCCTCAAATATATGTGATTTAAATTCTATGGTTCGTGAGAGATTAAACCAACAGTCCTTTATGTAGTGAGCGATGCACCTGGACATGATAGTAGAGTATGTATTGCGAAAAGTGGTCTTAACCTAAGGGTGCATGATTAGTATATATATGTATAGGGGTGATGTGACTATATGTATGTATATATATATATATACTTATGAATATTTCTACTGCGTGAAACTAGTAGATATGGTAATAATAATAAATACTTTGCGCCATTTAGTCTTAACCTAGGGGTATATATATATATATATATATATATATATATAGGGATGATGTGACTATGTATTTATGAATATACATGGGAAAAATTCTATTGTGTGAAATTAGTAGATATAATAATAATGAGAAATAAAATAATCCTTGTGGGTGAAAGATTAATAATTCGAACGATGAATAATGAAATTTAGTTATGTGGGATAAACTATTTCAATAACGTATTGTATGGGCTATACGGGTATACTACTAGTGACGTAGATGGTGATATGGTGACTTTGAACTAGTTAGCCTTAGTATCATAACTAATATGGGGTAGATGTACGTCACGCGTGCACAATAGATGAGAAGTGAGAATCTCATATGAGAGTCCGACAAGCTAGCATGCAGATAATATTTGCTTTATTGCAAATTTTAAATACTTTCCAAAAAATATTTTTTCAACTCGGGTTGTGACCCGTCTCTTTCTATTCTTCCCTCGTTTGCTATATATATAGATATGCATGTATTATTTCAGGTGCCCAGCCATGGGGTTACCATACTTAGATGCTTGGATTGTTTAGCGAGCTGTCGTGGTTGTGGGAGTTACAGGTCCTTGCATTTAGACGCATCTATAATTTCTTTCAGTTGTATTCAGACATTTCATTTAGGGCATGTGTCCCCCATTCTCAGTCATTTTATCAGAGATATTGTACTCAGTTTTTTTTGGTAGTTCATTTCAGTTGGATTGAGTATATTATTGTAACAACTCGTATTTTTGGGGATAATTAAATTTCATAATTGGGTATAAATTGGAAATTTGGGGAATTTCCCGAAATAGTAATTTTTGGAATTTTTATAGGTTAGATGATTTCAGAGGTGTGTTTCATTCACTTTTGAGACTAAGTAAATGAGTTGGGTCTTTTTAATTATTTGTCGCCGTGGGTAATGCGACAAAGGATAATATTTTAATGGGGATACCGCATTAAGTTGTTCGGGATTAAATTAGTGGGTTGCGTTCAAGTGCCTTGGATGGAGATTCTGACTGCGCGGTGAGTCTCAGAATGGCCGAGATAGTCAGAATAGTGTATCCGATAGTCGAAATTGAGTTTCGGGAATTTTTAAAGTAAAAGAGCTCGTAATTGAGTAAACGAGTCATTTTTGGGTTTTAAAAGGTATAAACCATTTTTATCCCTATATAAGGAGGGGGAGGGGGAGAGAAGAGAAAGAAAAGAGAGAACGGAAAGAGGAGAAGAGAGAGAGGAAGAAAGGGAGACTCCGGGCAACCTCCGCGGGATTCAACTCGGGATCATCGGATTTTATTCATGAGGTAAGTGCTTACTTGTTTTATTTATTTTTTAGCATAAATTCTCACATCACAATTGGTAATAACAAACCCTAAAGATTTTGGATCGGGTTTTCGTGGATTAAACGGGTTTTTGGGAGTTAAAACGAATAAACCCCAATAATTTTCCAATTCGAGAAACTTAGGATTTAATCGAAATTAGTTGTTGGTTTCGGGTTCTAGGATGTTTATAACCCTTATTATATGTATATATGTTGTTGGTTGATATCTTAGGATGTCGGGAGAAGAGACAAAAGCTTGGTAGAAGCTTTAATGGCTGAAACAGCTTTAATGACCCTTCAGGAATTGGGACAACTTTTCCTAGTGTTAATTGGATGGGATAAACTCCAATTTTAATTTGATTCGAGGTTATTTATATGAGGAAATAAGAAATATTTTAGGAGTAAATAGTCCTCCAATTGAGGCAATTTATGGGGGTTACGAGAGTGTCTTAAGTGTGCGACACTAAAATTATATTTTCGAGTAAAATAATTTAATTTGAGGGATTTGAGGTTTAGGGTTCCTAAAATAGAGTAGGGGCCCCTAATTATTATTTGAATATGATTTAGTCATTGGGTTCATGGAAAAGGAATCCAAAACCTATTTAATTTAAGGGTATTCTGGGATGAACATCAATTGGGATAGTTTTAGTGGCCATTTGGGTCAGTATATTTATGAGTGTGGTAAACCATAATTATATATCGATTATGCATGAAAAAATCCTATGAGTCGAATGGGATGGAATTTGGGTTATAGGTTAAAGATAAGTTAAGTGTCTACTTATCATACGATTATGAATCGGTATATTTGGAGAGTATATAAATCCCAAATAGCGATTAAGGTGCGAGATATATTTAAATAGGAAAATACTTAAATACCTTTATGAGATTGGCAATTATAGCCAGGTATACACTTGATAAGTGATGAGTTAATATGCATATATGTATATATATACACGATGTGATTATAGTATATATTACATACGATATGAGTACATATATATCTGTGTGTGATTGATGTATGTGTATTTAGAGGCTGGTTTCCATGGGCTTTCCTTTGGCATAGGGTTGGAACAGCCACTGGTAGATGTATAACGCGGGACGACAATCTGGTACTGCTAACTTTCGTAGAAAAGGGGAGTGGTGACCCCTTTTCTACATGCCAAAAACTGCGATGACAGCTCCATACGGGTAGAACGAGAGATAACAATGTAGTTTTGTTTTGTTTCTAAACTGTAGTCCTTGACTACAGTTTAGGAGTGTTGGCTTGATGGGAGAGTGTTGGGATTTGGGCACCTTATCAGACGAAGTTGTTAGACCACTTCGGTTAGTTTGTTTTCAACCCGAAAAAACCTGACGTCACTTGTGTTTTTGCAACATCTTCGGTAAGTTCTGTGCTGGTCGTAGAATCCAAAGCTATGATGAAATATCCTAGGTTCTGCATCAGAGTTAGCACAGCGAATGCCCATAGACTCAACGGGTGGACCCAACTCGATATAGTGAGCTTGATATCGCATTTTCTAATATTCCCCTATGAAAGGATTTTTTAGAGGAGCTTACTAATATATAAGGCAAAGGAATTCCTCTGCAAGGCTTCAGTTTGTCATAAGTTTCCTCCTGTACACCTGGATTCGAGTATTTGCCGACAGTGCCCTTACCGGAAATGGGTATGTATTGAGAGTAAAGGGATTGATTTCGCTCGCGCATTGAGAGTTTTGGATGAAGCCTTTTCTTAAGGAATCTTGTACCTTGACCCGCGTAGATATTGAGTCTAGAGTATATATTTCCTCTAGTGCGATCTAGGGAGGTTGCGCAATGTGGGTTAATCCCCTGGCTCGAGGAGCAGGGTAGGTATAGTCCCCTGGTCATTATTGTCCCTCGTTCGAGTGAGATGTATGTGATTCCACTTTCAGAGGGAACATGACCACCTCCACCATTGTGTATTTGTTTACCATGTCCATTGAGAGAGTCTGGCTTGGTACCATGGTATAGTGAGTAAACCCGAATTTCAGATCGGCACTATGAGACCGCATCCTCGAGTTATAGCTCGTTGGGATGGTTATTATACTTGTGTGTATAGTATATTACTTGTTCATGAAAACAAGGTAATATATATCCCTATGAGAGTAAAGAGATAAAAATGAAAAAGGATATTCTCAGTCCGGGAATCCGGATGTGGCTTATAAAAATGAATATAAATTAAATCTCAGTCCGGGAGATGACATCCGGATGGGCATTATAAAAATGAATCTAGAGTAAACCTCAGTCCCGAAGATATTATCCGGATGTATATTGTAAGATGTATATCAGAGTAAGTCTGATATGTATATCATTATATAGTATGTATATACGTTTTGTACTGAGGGTCTAATGGATCTCGACGATCGACCCTGCCACGTAGTAGTGTATCGGGGGGGGGGGGGTTCCTTGTTTGGATTTCGCTCTGCGAGACACCCCACGCACGAACATGGCATAGTGTTGAGACTGGGGATAAGTTTTGCCCTTAGTACTTGGGATAAATAGGGTTGTTAGAAGATGGGTAATAGACTAGTTAGGAAGGGTAGCTTGACTCGAGTATTTTGTTATGATGCGATAGGGGTTCACTATTGGAAGAGAGGTGAGGGGTATCTTATGGGAGTGCAATAACAATCTAAATATGAGATAAAACATATTTTTAAAAATAAAGCATTTATGCACTTGCAAAATATTTTCACAACTCGGGCTCTGACCTGTTTCTATATTTTTCCTCTTTTTCTATATCTATATATATATATATATATATATATATATATATATATATATATATAGGTTTCCAGACATAGGGATGCCTGGATGGCAATTCTTTCGAGTCAGACGTCTGCTGCAGCAGCTGTGGATGCATGAAGGTTTACCATATACGGTTATATTCTTGTACTCTAGATAGGAGGTACTGTATAAAGATTCGGGCTAATAACCCAACTGCATTTATTTATTCTTTTACCGCCTTTTAGGGCGGCATTCGACATGGTTTCATGATTTTGGGTCGAGTGTTCGGTTATTTTATTTCATTTCAGTTTCATATATTTACACTGTGTGGATGTTTCGAATTGTATTGTTGTTTAAAAAGAGTAGTTATGTAAAATTTTGAACCCAACCTAATAGGTTATTAGTAATTAAATCGGTTTTCAATAGTGATGCTAAGAATGATCCATATGCGACTCCGATTTTAATTTGGTACAGGAGTGATCGCCCGATATTTTATTAGGCGGGTTGTCAGAGATGGTATCAGAGCATCAGGTTCTAATGTCCTTAGGAATCTGTGCGGACGTACTACACTTTCAGCATTGCTCTCAATTTGATATAGAGCCTTATGATTAGGATTGTTGATTCCTTTTATGAGTTTTCGTTCTCCTGCCATATTGTAAGATTATAGAAATCTTTTGCGTGCTCGTTCGAGATCCGTGTGCTGATCGAGGAAGGCGGCAGGAGGTGGGGCTTAGTTGGAGCTATGAGTTGAAATTGGAGATTAGTATCATAGTAGAGTTCATTCTCCTTATGGAACTTATTATCAGTTATTGCAAGAAGGCTCAGAAGGGTTGACTTAGGTAAGGGTATGGAAATACCTAGAACTGAAAAATTGAGGAAAAAATTTCACCTGTAGGAGAAATTTTGGAATGGTGGGAATGGTCATAACCACATTCAGAGAAGCAGGATGTTTTTCCCCTAGAAGGATCTTACGAATAGTTTTAACCGTGAGTCCCCATGATTTAGTTGGAATAAGAAGGGTACATTTTTAAATTATTCACATAAGGTTCGGTCAGAGGCCGACAGTGGATAAAGGGTGATTTGGAGAAGTGAACCTTGAACCTAGGTGAGGTAGGTACAACGAAGAAAGAGTCCTTCAAAGGAATGATAGGCTTGTTAGAGAAATGTTGCAAATGCTTACGGAAATTGTAGGTGTGCTCATGTTCCCCATTGGTGGACATCCACATGGGGAGATTTGTTGAAACTGGTAGGGGAGTTTCCTTTTAACGAAGAAGTTAAGAGGACTAGTAAGATGATGGTAAGGAGAGAGGCTATAGAGTCAGATGATACTGATAACTTTATCATGGTCAGGAAGGCCAGTGATGAAAATAGTGATGTGGAGTGCGGAGTTGCACGGTTAGTCCTTTCTCGGTAGGAATAAAGGACATGATTAGGGTCCCTAGATAGGGCATAGAGTTAAGTAATTTTTGTTCAATTAGGTCAAGTGTAACAGGTCCAAGAACCACTTGTCGTAGATAAAGCCGAAGTTATTGTTATGAGTTTCACCTCAGAAGGCAGAGGTATAATTGGCGTGACTAGATAAAGCCGAGGTGTTCGTTAGCCTTAGACTCGTGTGTGTAATTTGAGTTTTGTGGCGGTCTTGATAACATTATATAGTGTAGGTCTATGTGATTTCTATGGTAGAGGAATTTTATTTTTCCTTTATTCGCTATAAAAGCGGGTCTTGATATTTTGAATATATATCTGGTTTGTACGACTCATTTTATGTGTGATATACGCATATGATATTATTGAGAGTATAATATGTGCAAAGTGATCGGATCGATAGCAGGCTAATGATGGCAAGACTACCATATCCGCAGTTCCAGGGTGGAATAGGTTGTTGTTGCGACATCTCACTTGGATACAGGTTGAGTTAGCCTTTATTATTATGGGTAGATGGAACTTCGATGAGCAGATGTTTCATTATTGTGATTCGAACATGTGGAGACCTTATAGATATGATTTAAGGTGTGCAAGAATTACTATCGAGTTGTGAGTTTAAGCTCATTATTGTTTGCGCAAGGACTTAGTATTAGTATGAGTGCTTGGGGGTGTGTTTCCTATTTAGATACGGGAGTTCATACCACCTTTTGTTGGAAGATGGGATAGGATTATACTGGTTGCATATTTTAAGATAACGGACCTCCACGACCGACAAAGTTAAGTAGTAGTGTATTGGAGGGGTTCCTTATCTGGATTTTTCTTGCGAGATGCTCCGCACATGAACCTTAACGACGTAGGGAGTGGAGAGATGTTATAGGATGCAAGGATGTTGGTTATGGTTATTAGTCACCTAGTGTGGAGAAAACACTATGGACTGAGAGTCGTGTGACGATTGTATATTTAGAGAAATGGAAGTGCTATGGGAAAGCACTAAAATGGTTTTCTCACCGCAGTATGAGGGTTAGACAAGGTAAAGGAAAGTTGATTTAAGTCTTGTAACTGGGCCTTTATGAGAAGGCAAATTCGAAGATAGTATGTTTTGGGTGTGAGGTTCATAAGATATTTAGAGTAGGCACCGTGATTAATATACTTCTGGTGACAAAATCTTAGGATGGAGTGGTAGATGTACGGGGGTAAGTTAGTGAAGTAGGAATTTAGGACGTCCCGCTGATGTGCCTCGGGCTGTTATATCTTGGTGATCGACGACGCGAGGGAGTAGTGTAACGGGAGGGTTCCTTGTCTAGATTTCTCTTTGCGGGACGTCCCAGGCATGAAACCAGGAAAATGTCAGAAGTTGAGAGAGGCCTTGGGCACTAGGGATATACTTAGGATTATACTCGTTTCGCATAGGTGGGGCAATGCATAGATCGTAGGTTTATTAGAGAGTAAGTTCAATAAAGTTAGTGGCGCTGAAATAGGGAGATTTTGGAAAGTAAACCATAAGAATACTGGTTGATTAACCTTGAGGAGAATTTAATTTCGCGGTTTAGGAGGACCCATGTGTGAGTATTACACCGAGGAAAGGAGGACCTTATTTAGAGAGAGTGTTACGTGTCGAACGTTTATAATGGTTGTGCAGATGTGCATGGGTTAAAAAGGTGTATGGGCACCTTAGTAAGTTGGTTTTATATACTGCCTGAAATAGAGAAGGCTTAGTATATAAAGTTGAAGTTTATGCTATAAGGCAGTCACAAAAGGATTTGGAGTGTGTTGGATGGAACGCCGTGCCCAAGATAAGAAAGGACACTTATGAGAGTGGTCGAGAGTTAGAGTAATTTCTTTTTGGGGGAAAATTAGATATCCAGATTTTGATGAGCGAACGTTTAGAATCGTGTTTGGACGTTAGAGCGGCGACTGTAGGCTTGTCTTCCTACGTGGGGCACTAGAAATGATGGGTGCGATGTGACGTTATTGGAGTCACTTTACCACCATGGTAGCCTTATATTTTATGGTTGGGAACCATTGGGTTATCATCGTTCCCCTTGAGGTATTAGGATTTGGAGCGATCCAAGGTTAGTACTGGTAGCATCGGTTGTATCAGAATTTCGAAGACGAAATTCCGTTGTAAGGGGGAAGTATGTAATAACCCGTACTTTTGGGGATAATTAAATTTCATAATTGGGTATAAATTGGAAATTTGGGGAATTTCCCGGAATAGTAATTTTTGGAATTTATAGGGTTAGATGATTTCAGAGGTGTGTTTCATTCACTTTTGAGACTAAGTCAATGAGTTGGGTCATTTTAATTATTTGTCGCAGTGGGTAATGCGACAAAGGATAATATTTTAATGGGGATACCGCATTCATTGTGTGGTATTAAATTAGTGGGTTGTGGTTAAGTTCCTTGGATGGAGATTCTGACTGTGCAGTGAGTCTCCGAATGGCTGAGATAGTCAGAATAGTGTATTTGATAGTCAAAATTGAGTTTTGAGAATTTTTAGAGTAAAAGAACTCATAATTGAGTAAACGAGTCATTCTGGGGTTTTAAAAGGTATAAACCCTTTTTCTCCCTATATAAGGAGGAAGAGGGGGAGATAATGGAAAGAAAATAGAGAAAAGAAAGAGGATAAGTGAGAGAGGAAGAAACGGAAAAGAAAAAAGGAGACTCCGGCCAACCTCCGCAGGATTCGACTCGGGATCATCGGATTTTATCCACGAGGCAAGTGTTTACTTGCTTTATTTATTTTTCAGCATAAATTCTCATATCAAAATTGGTAATAACAAACCCTAAAGATTTTGGGTTGGGTTTTCGGGGATTAAACGGGTTTTCGGGAGTTAAAACGAATAAACCCCAATAATTTTCCAATTCGAGAAACTTAGGATTTAATCGAAATTAGTTGTTGGTTTCGGGTTCTAGGATGTTTATAACCCTTATTATATGTATATATGTTGTTGGTTGAGATTTTAAGATGTCGGGAGAAGAGACAAAAGCTTGGGAGAAGTTTAATGGCAAAAACAGCTTCTCGGAGAAGAAGTTGTCCGAAACGATCGATCGATCGAAGGTAGAGAATCGATCGATTGACCGTCGATCGATCGATGGCCAGGGGTCGATCGATCGACCCTTCAGGAATTTGGACAACTTTTCCTAGTGTTAATTAGATGGATTAAATTCCAATTTTAATTTGAATCTAGGTTATTTGTGTGTCAAAATAAGAAATCTTTTAGGAGTAAATAGTCCTCCAATTGAGGGAATTTATGGAGGTTACAAGAGTGTCTTAAGTGCGCGACACTAAAATTATATTTTCGAGGAAAATAAATTAAATTGAGGGATTTGAGGTTTAGGGTTCCTAAAATAGAGTAGGGGCCTCTAAATTATAATTTGGATATGATGTAGTCCATGGGTTAGTGGAAAAGGAATCCACGACCTATTTAATTTAAGGGTGTTCCGGGACGAACATCAATTGGGATAGTTTTAGTGCCCATTTGGGTCAATATAATTATGCGTGTGGGAAACCATAATTATATATCGATTATGGATGAGAAAATCCTATGAGGCAAATGGGATGGAATTTGGGTTATAGATTAAAGATAAGTTAAGGGTATACTTATCATACGATTATGAATCGGGATATTTGGAGAGTATATAAATCCCAAACAGCGATTAAGGTGCGAGATATATTTAAGTAGGAAAATACTTAAATACCTTTATGAGATTGGAAATTATAGCCAGGAATACAATTGATAAGCGATGAGTGTATATGCATATATTTATATATATACGATGTGATTATAGTATATATTACATACGATATGAGTACATATATATATGTGTGTTATTGATGTATGTGTATTTAGAGATTGAATTCCATGGGCTTTCCTTTGGCATAGGGTTGGAACAGCCAAAGTATATATTTTCTCTAGTGCGATTCAAGGAGGTTGCGCGATGTGGGTGAATCCCCTGGCTCGAGGAGCAGGGTGAGTATAGTGCCCAGGTCATTATCGTCCCGCGTTCGAGTGAGATGTATGTGATTCCACTTGCAGGGGGAACATGACCACCTCCACCGTTGTGTATTTGTTTACCATGTCCATTGGGGGAGTCTGGCTTGGTACCGTGGTATAGTGAGTAAACTCAGATTTTGGATCGGCACTATGAGACCGCTTCCTCGAGTTATATCTCATTGGCATGGTTATTATACTTGTGTGTATAGTATATTACTTGTGCATGAAAACAAGGTAATATATATCTCTATGAGAGTAAAGAGATAAAAATGAAAAAGGATATTCCCAGTCCGAGAGATTATATCCGGATGTGCCTTATAAAAATGAATATAAAGTAAATCTCAGTCTGGGAGATGATATCCGGATGGGCATTATAAAAATGAATCTAGAGTAAACCTCAGTCCGGGAGTTATTATCCGGATGTATATTGTAAGATGTATATTAGAGTAACTATGATATGTATATCATTATATAGTATGTATATACGTTGTGTACTGCGGGTCTAATGGATCTCGACGATCGACCCTGCCACGTAGTAGTGTATTGGGGGTCTCCTTATTTGGATTTCGCTCTGCGAGACACCCCATGTACGAACATGGCATAGTGTTGAGACTATGGAGGAGTTTTTCCCTTAGTACTGGGATAACTAGGGTTCTTAGAAGATGGGTAATAGACTAGTTAGGCAGGGTATCTTGACTAGGGTATTTTGTTAGGATGCGATAGTGGTGCACTATTAGAAGAGAGGTGAGGGGTATCTCATGGGAGTGCGATAACAATCTAAATATGAGATAAAACATACTTTTAAAAATAAAGCATTTATGCACTTGAAAAATATTTTCACAACTCGGGCTCTGACCCGTTTCTATATTTTTCCTCTTTTTCTATATCTATATATATATATATTATAGGTGTCCAGACATAGGGATGCCTGGATGGCAATTCTTTCGAGTCAGGCGTCTGCTGCAGAAGCTGTGGATGCATGCAGGTTTACCGTAGACGCTTATATTCTTGTACTCTAGATAGGAGGTACTGTATAAACATTCGGGCTAATAACCCAACTGGATTTATTTATTCTTTTACCGCCTTTTTGTGTGGCATTCGATATGGTTGTATGATTTTGGGCCGAGTGTTCAGTTATTTTATTTCATTTCAGTTTCATATATTTACATTGTGTGAATGTTTTAAATTGTATTTTTGTTTAAAAAGAGTAGTTAAGTAAAATTTTGACACCAACTGAATAGGTTATTAGTAATTAAATCGGTTTTCGACAGTGATGCTAAGAATGATCCATATGCGACTCCGATTTTAATTTGGTACAGGAGTGATCGTCTGATATTTTATTAGGCGGGTTGTCACAATTATGGTTTATTTGCTTGAAACTTTAAACTGGAATGCTTTATGCAGTTTTATTTATTTCATCAGTTGAATTATATCCAGTGTTCAATATATTCCTGTGCATGTTAAATTGTTGATGTCTTAATAATTAAAATTATTAATGGGTTCTTTGGGTATAACTTAAAATGAAAAATGTTTTGACAGTAGCTAAATTATTTATTAGATGATTATTATTGTTAATTGTGTTTTTATAGTGATGCTAAGAATGAACCAACCAAACACTTTGTTTTAAATTGAATAAAGGATTGATCACCCGGTATTTAATTGGGATGGTGTCACACATATCCCCTAGTGGGAATCCCGCTCGCACGTCCTACTTGACTGTAGTTGTTGTGCCCCACTGGCAACATTACCTACCTCCTTTCCCGATTGGATAGACTCTTTTTCTCTCTTAGTCCCCTTCATGTGGAAATTATGGTCTTGACAGTGAAGTAGTGTGGCATTGATGATCTCAGTATACATCTTCAATGTCGAATTACCCAGCAAGTGTTTTTGGATCCCCCAATTAAGTCCATCCATAAGTTTTAACATCTTTTTTCTCTTTAGTGTTCACCTCATCGGGCACAACGTTTTCCAGATGGTTGAACTCTTACTCCTACTCGAAGATAATCCCCCTCCCTTGTGCAACATCTCTAAACCTCCTTCGCATCTCAGTCTTAATCGCTGAAGAAAAGTACTTGGTCAAACCACACCCATAATTCTATTATATTCATCGTATCCTTCTCCTCATATGTGGAGACTGAATCCCACCACTATAAGGCTTCTCCCACTAACTTAAACGTAGCTAATATCTATTTATGAGTGTCGCTGCACTCAACCATGTAGAAATGACGATATATATCCTTCTTCAACTACCTGATAGCTACAACATCTACACTTTCCTGGAACTCTGGTGGATGCCCTTTCTAAAAGGCCTCTTGAACCTTCTCCCACACTGATGTGCCCAAGTGGGCCTGGACAAAGGGTGTCATTGGCTGCTGTGGCTGAGTCTATGATAATTACTTTTTCATGGCATTCATGGAAGAATTAACTAGTTGAGAAATTATATTGACCACCTTTACAACCGTCACCATCCTTTGTGGCACATATGGTTCCTACTAAGCCTCTCCCTCATTGGCACTTATGGTGGACCTCTCTTTTCATTATCTCTTTGGTGGAATCAGAAACCAGAGTGCATTTGTATAATTCCACTATCAATGTAATTGATATCAGTAAAAGAATGTAAATCCCTAAATTAATGCAACAGTCCTAATAACAGGGCTCTATATCAAAGAACGCTACGCTAGAATACGTAGTAAGTTCGCACAAATCCTAAAAACACCAGAACTTGATGCTCTGATACCATCCGTGAAACCCCACTTATTAAAAAATGGGTGGGCTTCCCTCTACTCAAATAAAATAAGAATATCAATTGGCTCAATCTTAATATCACCGTCGAAAATTAAATAAATTACTAATACCCTATCAAGCCTGATGTCAAATTTTTAGAACCTTATTTAAATTGTCGTAAACATATTAATTTACCACAAACCATTCAAAATAATTAATTATACAATCACCATTAATAATTACTAAATTATATAATAAATACTAATTCAAATGATCGAATAAGCCATCGGTATAAATCCAATCCAATAATCCATCAAACTCAAATAAATAAATACGGAATAACTAAATATATGATAATGGGAATCATGCCTGAATGACAGTTGCATAAAATCCTATCTAGAATATCAAAGGTAGAAGCATCTAGTAAGATCCCTATGAGAATCCACAATTGGTGCATCATCGTTAGACGGGAAGGAATGATCATTCCTGGGGCCCTGTTGTTGGGCACCTAAAAGTTTTGAAAATATTTTGATGCTGATCAAAGCCAAAAACCTTTTGAAAATATTTTTCAAGTGTTTAAATTACATTAATAAATATACAATGTAATCTTTCATATTTAAACTAGTGTCGCACTCACATGCGATAATGCTCACCCTTGATCTATAGTGAGCACCTAGCACATGTAATTTAAACCCCCTAGTTATGCTACCCTGCCTAACTAGTATCAACATGCATGTTATCCCCATGTGCTAACCTTCTAGCCAAAATGTGTCACATATATTTTTTTTACTTAAATCTTATTTAGCTATAACACACACTAAATCATTTTAAATCTCATCATTAACCGACGCGTATAACTTTACTCCAGTTATTAATTTAACATTAGCATCTTAGTATCATTCACATGTATATATTTATGACCCTTAAATACATATATTCATAACACATATTGTAGACACACACACACATATACATATTACTCACTATATGCGAATAACCGCAATCCCCGAAGAATTACATCATGGATGCATTCCCATATATGCTATCAGGCTCCGGGGAACATCACGTACCATACCTAGGCCATCGGGTTGTAATCTGGCCTCCAAACCCAAATCGTAAAAGTAAAATCAAAGGGCATCATAGTCATACATCCGTGGGTCATAACCATACCACATTACCCCATTAGACTCTAAACTCATATATAGTGGTCGTGCGACAAACCTATATCATGGGGCATCGATCCAACACTAGTGGTCAACACCAAGGTGGACTACCCACTGTGGTCAACCTCCACCGATAGCATTTCTAGAGTAGGTATGTTTAACATATATCAATCACACCCATATATATATATATATACACACACTAATGTATGCCCATGCCTAAAGGCATGACGAAAAATTTCAAAGTATGTAATCGCAAAAAGGCAAAAATTTCCAAAGTACGTCATTATAAAACGAAAATAATTTTGTTCCCCAATAAAAGAAAGTTTAATTTTAACAAAAAATGGTCATAATTTTCAAAGTCGTTCGAGTTCCTAAAAGAACGATTACAATTCAACCGAGTATGAATCGTCTAGTCAAGTCATAAAAGTTTTGTAGTATAGTATAATTTTTCAAAATATTAATGGTGATCAATTATCCTGAAGGACGAATATTTTTTTCAAAATTATTTAATCGATGCTAATTTTTGAAACTTTTCACCGTTTATAGGACCATACATCTTATTTATTTCTCAACAGATAAACAATTTTTGAAATAACCTATCGTACGAACCTATTTGTTTGAAAAAAATAAATTTGTAAGATTTTTTACATATATACAGATATACCGTGCTTATATACATAGATACATACATACATACATACATACATACATACATACATACATACATACATACATCATGGTACAAACCTATCCAGGGTTGATTTCAAATATATTTCAAACATAGCTGCAAAAAATCATTGACCATATACAATGCAGTCTATTAATCATAAGCATACAAACACTTCTAAACTCCAAATGATAAGCCCCCCTGAAATCTTGACAAACACTACAATATAAACCCTCGTGAATATTAGAAGCTTTTAGATTTTAAGTGATCTCAATCGTAGGATCAAGTTGAAAGGATTGGCCGAATGGACCGGTATTATCTTGGGAGCCTTAATATTTGATCATTTCATCCGATGTAGCTATTACCTTTATCCTTTGCATTTTATCCTATGGAATCTAATATATTGCAAGGACCGACATTATTGTAAATTTAAACTGGCATACTAATTGACAGGGTTAAAAATCTATACCAACCCATAAAAAAAACGATTAAAAATCTCCAGGCTCTTGACAATTTATATAATATTAAAAATCATTATATGTAGTTGACCTGAATTCAAATTTTAATTTTGAATATATATGAATGTTTAATAACTAAGAAATTCACATATTCAAACTCATGTATTAGTTCTTTTTACACAGGATTCTAAAAAATTACTATAGACTGAAAATATTCAAACTCATTCTAGCTCGAAAACAAATTAATATGGACATAGACATCAATGCACATGATCAATGCAGTTTAAGATTCGCGTGATAATATATAAAACTAAACATATTAACCATTGTCCACATATAGAAGAGGTGTAATGTCAAAAGAAACAACAATAAACAGTTACTCTGGTTAACAATTTTTTTAAGGGTGTACTATATTCCCTGGTTCCTGGTCATTTTAAGGGTGTTGTATATTCTCTAGTTACTCTGGTTAACTACTTTTTTAAAGAAAAAAATGATATAAAATAAAGCATAAATAAGAAAAATTACCAAGAAAAAAGTAAAAACAATAACACAAAACCCTAATAAACAGTATAAAAGAAAAACAAAAATGAGATCTAAAACTTATAAATTACCAAAAACTAATTACAAAATTAAACACCTCGAGACAAAACATAAAATACACAAAATATCATTAACCCAAGCACAGCCTTCAACATATAAATTAGGAATTAAAGTAATTCAAAAATAAAATTATAATATACCTAAGAACATTACCATTAGTATGTAAACATAACATACATTAACATTTGTATGCAAACCACTTCATTCCACCTTTTCTCCCAACAAATATATGTAGATGTGGATGTAATCGAGCCAAGTCTAGATGAGCAACCACTTGAACATTCAACTTTAAATGACAAAATGCCATAGACATATTCATCTACAAACTTCAAACACTCATTTGGCATATGAATACTCATCAATAAAAAAAAGAAATAAAAGTATAAAAAGTTGTAAAACAACCTCTAAAAAACTTTTAAAAATTTATAAAATCCAAAAAGTTAAGGAGAGTTAATTATGTTTGAAGGTTCCAAACTTTGAACCCTAAAAAACCTTTGATATTGGGAGCCCCAGGAGTGGAACCCCCATATATGGAGAGTGTTTTGTATTTTCAAAATAAATAAAAAAAATAAAGAAATTTTGAAACCCATAAAGAAAACAAAGTGCACGGCTTAAACACCTCCTGCAATAAAATATAAAATAAACTCAGGAAAAAACAATAGGGGAAGAAAATAGTTTCTTCAACCTAAAAATTTCATGGAAGGACCAAAATTCCCACATTTCGTATTTCTATCTAACCCATTTATTCAACTCGTCTTCACTTCACAGTTGAAAACTGGTATAAAAACTTGAGAGAGAGAGGAAAAAAAGTAGTACTCACTTTTTAAACTGTCCCGGTTCGAACATACCCTGAGTACACACAATCCATATCCTGCAAAAAATGCATCTTGATGTTAGATATCATGGAAAAGGAACCCTAAAATTTGAACCTAAAATTCAAATCAAATACTTATACCCAATACCCAAAAATCTGAACAATACCCTAAAATTTGCAGCACATATCAAAACAAAAGTTTAATAATCATACCCAATACCCAAAAATCATAAAAACAAAAATTAAACCAAATTAGCACCCAAGTTCCTCATGCTGAATCATGTGTTACTCATCACCGGGGCTGGTTTCCACATGTGGAGAAACTACATGAAGATACTTAATGACTTAGAATGGAATGTTAGACTGTGGTTGGGGTTGCGATAGCTGGTTGTAATAGGTTTTATGCCCAATGGTTGCGGATCCTTATTATTTGGGGAACAATGAGGTTGGGTCCTCTGGTTTGCTATTGTGGCGACACTGGTTGCTAGTGTTTTTGGATTTTCGGTAACAACTTTTTCTCTCTACATTGGAACATGCACAAAATAAAATAGAGCATGTGAGAGACATGCATAATAAAAAATATTTGTTATATTTTATTTTAGGGTTTTGAAAACCCTAATCTCATTGAAAAAATACTACCTTTAATGGTGGTCGTTGTGTGGCAAAAGTAGCATGCCGACAAGGACGTTGAGATGTGGTTAAAGTGGGAGGGGATGGAGAGCAAGAGAGAGATGACTGGGATGTGAGTTTGTAACTAATATCCTTTTATTAAACAATGATACTCACCTACTCCTTATGAGAGAGATATCAAAATGGGTCAAATACAATTTTACCCTCCCTTTTGAATTTTGATGAAGACTGAGAAAAAGAGGGGGCACTCAAATGGTTGAGGAAAGACTAGGTAGTGCAAAAATAAATTTATCTTATGGGTGCAAATACTTTTATACCCATATTTTTTAATTTTTAAGAAAAGGGGGAAATAAATTAGTGTGTGTCAAAAGAGGGGAAATTCCAAATTTTCAAGGGTACAATAGGTAGTGTAGGAAAAAAAATGATCTTATGACATACATAAGTTTTAATCCTTATTATATATATAATCTACTAGTCGTGCCTAAGTCACTCGTAGCACTAGCCTATAGTTCTCAAGTGTAATCCCGACTCCCAAATCCATAAGTATAATCTACTAGTCGTGCCTAAGTCACTCATAGCACTAGCCTATAGTTCTCAAGTGTAATCCCGAATCCCAAATCCATAAGTAGTCACTTACTTATTTTTCACCTGTAATTATCCCTATTTACTTTGTCTCAATCTTGGGACAATGTTATTTCTCTAACAATATTACTCTTGCATTTTTAGTTCGTTTTATTTCTAATTTTATTTCCCTCTCTATATATTTTTTTTGTAATTTATAAATATTTTCGTCATGATTAAAAGTTTGTTTGTTCATTTTTCTACTAAAATACATATCTATATTTTTTGCATTTTTTATAATAATTTTTAAAAATATATTTTATTTTTCTGTATTTTTAAAATATACTTTATATATTTTTTCTTTTTGTTTAAACATTTCTTTATTAAACAAAAATCATTTTTGTTTAATTAAAGATTTAAACTAAAATAGACGACTAGTGATTCAAGTGTGTTTTTTATGGTTGATATTGATCTCTTTTGTGTTTCTTTGATCAATTTGTGAGATGCCATTTTGACCAATGGTTGCGCTATGTAGTGTCCACGCGGTTTCACCATGTATGGACGGTCAATCCTCTATCGACCGTTTGAGCTGTATTTACTGTATTACCCCTCTTTTACCCTTGACATTTGATGCATGTGTCCTTATATTGCGCATCCCATTTTTTCCCTTAGATTACTTTGGAACTTTACCATGCTTACCCTTTCATTACACCAAAAACATCAATTTGTCACACCTTGATATAAAAAGTCTGACACACTTTAAAATCGTGCCAAATTCTGGCATAGTTTGATGATAATCTGGCACACATTAAAACCGTGCCAAACTTTGGCACTCTTTAAAAGTGTGCCAAAATTGAGCACACTTAATTAAAATATAAATACCTTCTAAAATAATCTCCTCCCAAATATTTTTATCTCTCACCTTCTCTCTCCTCTTGGATTATCAGATCCCTCTCTCTCCCTCTCCAATTCATGGAATGAAGGCGAACCAAGCAGCCTTCAACTTGGACTTTCTCTCTCTCACGCTCTCTCTTGTTCCAGTAAGTACACTCGTTTGTCAACTTCACTTTTAGGGTTTCATATTTCTTTTCCTTTACATCTCACATTTTGTTGAATTAATTGTATCATAATGTGTTCTTCTATATTGCAGGTACAATAGAGTTCATTTTTTGTGGTTTCTAAATGATCAAGTGACCGAGATTATATCCACAAGCACATAATATTGAGGTGAATAAATGTACATTTATGATTCAGAATAGGTTTCAAATTTTTTATTCTTTGTTGCATTTATCATTTATGATTATATACTTGGGGTTTAGGTTTAGGTTTCAAGTGGAGATTTTGATTTGTTTAGATTAGTTTTCAAATTGGGAGTTGAAATTGGGTTGCCCCATAAACTCATTTGTACATGTCTATTTCATATTTTTCTTTTTTCTTTTTATCTCGTTAATTTATTTTGTTCTTCATGAACTTATTTCTTATTTAAATTTTTGGGCTTTTTTCTTTTCACCCATGTTTCATTTTCTTCTCTCACCCGCTGTGTGTTTGGTTAGGCAAAATCAAGAATATTTTCATTTTTAGTATATTTTGATTAGTGCTTTTAGGTTGAAATTTTGAAATCACTTTTATTTGAGTTTTATTTTTCTACTTATGTGGTTCAGATTCGCTTTTATGTTTTTTTATGATGGATTCACAATAGAATTTTGGTTTTATATTAATATTATTTGCTTAACATGTGTTTGACATAATGTCTAGCTTAGCATTTTTAATTTGTTAACGTCTTTTTTTGCATAGATTTTTGTTTGTTGTATTTTTTAGTTGGTTTGTTTTTCTGCATGTTTGTATCACCTATACTCCGAGTCATCATTTCAATATATTATTCAGTTCATTGATAATTTCTCAATGAAATTAAAGAATTCAGTCCATGTTATTGACCAAGTCATGTAGATTTGTGTCCATTCACAGTAGAAAAACATAATTTGGGTTAGACCCGTCGCTCAGGTTGCATGTCTAATGTGGATATAGCCCATAATTTTTGCTAGTGTTTAGCGGGAATGAGAATGTCCACAAATTATTTGATTTTACGATAAACTATATGTTTATCTTGTCATCTTTGGCCGGTGGAGATGTTCTCGTGTTGTACTCATCCATGCCATTTGAAAATTCTTCTCTTTTTTCCCCTGAGGTTAGATGCAAGTTGTGACAACCCGAATATAATTTTGATAAATTATATTTAAATCATGTTTATATTATGTGATATTAATAATGTGTTATTAGTATATCTAATATTAAGTTCTTATGTTTAGTCTAATCCTACTTTCATAAATCATGAAATGTCGAGTTATGTACGAACACAAGATTTGGTTATTTTCGATAGAAATGTTCCTGTTTAAGACTAGTTTTGACCATTGTAACATTACAATAGAATTGAGGTGAAAACTACGTATTTGTATACATGTGAGTTAGGGTCGTAACACAACAAACGGTGCATCAAACGGATGCTCGAGGAAGAAGTTAGGTCGAAATTACGAGAAGGGGCAAATATGTCAATTCCCTTAAGTGGTATTTTGTCTTTTATTAAACCAAATGTTTTAAATTGATTGGTTGGCTTGGGAGGCAGCCTTGGCCGACTTAAAACCCTCCCTCTAACATATTTCTTCAGCAAAACAAAGCCTAGGTTCAGTTTCAAGTGTTGTTAGCTTGAGGAAATAGAAAGTTAAGGTTTAGGAAGAAAAAGTGAGGAGAAAAAGTGTAGAAAAGTCCGTAGAAATTACGTAAAAAGCCCTGAATGTAATCCTAATTGAAATTATTGTTATTTATCTTATATTACTGATTTATATGATATAAATCATCATAGTTTTATGAAAGTTTCAGCCCTTTATATGTATGTATGGTTAGATGCAAGTTTATGTTAAGTTGAATGTAGAAACCCTTAAAATTGCTTTGTATTGAAACCCCTTGCATTCAAACTTGCATATCTCTTTGTGTGCTTACTGGAATTGAGAAATTACAAGTGGATATGAAAGTAGACTCATATGTTCATATCATACCCGAAAATGAGAATTTATGTCCTTGTGGTTAGGCCGTAATGATGATTTCAAGTTGGTACATGGTTGCTGTTTGTATACTTGATTTTGGTATGCCCTAAGTTTAGTCAAGCTTTTGAGATAGTAAATGAAGTCAAAATATTATGAAACTTTAATTCTGTACTATTGAGTATGTCTACCGAAAGTGTGTTGAAAATCATGGAAAGTTATGCTGTATAAAAATTATGAAAATTCTGGGAATTCGAAGGAACAATAGAGGAACTTGTAGGGCAGATTTCTTCTGTTGTAGAGAAATAGTCATAACTTGCCCTAGGAAGCTTGAAAAATCACACCGTCACTTGTAATGGATATTATATTCATATATGTTTTCATATTGATGAGGTTGGACCCCTGTATTTGTACAATTTAGGAATATAGGATGGTTAAGTATGTAAGACAATAATTTCAGGCCATACTGGGTACCCCTTGAATGAATATTTGTATTTCATCCTTACAAAAGGTACTTTTAGTACATGTTTCATGTGTATATACCTTGACAAGTATAATTTCAGGTTTACTTGACTTTGGTTGTAAATTACTTATAAGGTATTTCCTACGGTTGAATGTCCGTAACTTTATCAACATGTATATCATTGTTTTGCCTTTACCTATGTTTTATGGAATGTGACTTAATTGGAATTATATTGTTGATGTATAGTCATGGAAAGTTACATAATTATGTTTGGATAATATTTACGATTGAGGTTCAGTACTGATCTAGTTGGATTGACAGGTGTAAGGTCTAATCAACCCAGTTCAGCTCCACCAGAAGGAAACCTGAATACGTAGTTGACCACTCAAGGTGACTGTACTCACTGGAAAGAGATATTTGTATTGTGTTGTTGGTATGATCATAATAAAATGATTATGAAATTGTTCATTTCGGTTTACTGAAATGAGGGGTTACTCCTCGACCAGGAATGGGGGAGATTTGTCTATTAATGACAAGGGGTTACTCCTCGACCAGGAATGGGGGAGAATTGTCTATTTAGACAGGGTATGTGAATCATGATTCGGAAAAGTTGGTCATTCATTATGAATGAGCCGGATAAGTTAATACATAAGTAGATGGACATGATTTATTGCATTTAAATTCATGCAGTAGTTTAGTAGTGATGCATTCACTGGGCTATTTTTCCTCATGGTTCCTATGTTCAAATTTTTCAGGTAATACGATGTCACTGCCAAATCTAGGAGGTCGGGTTGGGTTAGCCAGGAATGGGAGAAACAATGATTTTGTGTAAATGTAAATGATGTAATTAAGTTAACTTATCCTTTAAGAAAGTTTTATGGGCATGACTACTTTGATGTTGTAAAAAGGTTTTCAGTTATATGGATTTACAATGATGACTCTGAAATCAAAACTCGTGTTTATGGTTTGGTTAGATTAATTATGGTTTGACTCACTTTGACTTCCTGACTTAATTATAAGTAATTGGGTTGGGGTGTGTCAGCTTTTGGTATCAGAGCCTAGGTTTTAAAGGTTCTGGAGTGAGAAGAGTCTAGATTTGGCAGTGAATGTTAGAAATATATTTTATTTGATACTAATGATTATGTTAGGAAAAATATGTATATCTGCATGTTGTTATATCTTTGATTCATTATAGATATAAGAGAATGGAACGAGGGAATGTGAATGTGGGAATAGATGATGAGGCTTCAAATATTCCAGCAGAAGCGGAGGTTGAGCAACCTGTTCAGATAAATGTGGAACTCGAGCCAGAACAACTGACAGATATGCAAAAAATGGCACGTGCTATGACGCTAATGGCAGAGCAGCAAGCTAGATTTATGGCTCAGATGGAAGAACAAAAGACCAGGCAACTGGAGGCACAAACCTTAGCTAGATCTGAGGAGGTGATACACCGGGAAGAAAGAAGTACTTCACATGAGAAATTTATTAAGATGAACCCACCATCGTTCGAAGGAGCAGTTGATCCCGCAGAGGCAGAAGTCTGGGTTAAAGAGATTGAACTTATTTTTGGGGTAATGAGAATGCCTGAAAATCAACGAGTGACCTTGGCGACGTATATGCTGAAAGGAGAAGCTAAGTACTGGTGGGATGCCACAAAACATTTGTTGATTACTCCAGGAGGTGGGAATGTGATCTCATGGGAAGCTTTTGTTAAAGCTTTGTATGATAAGTATTTTCCTCCGATGTATCAAAAACAAAAGGAGAAAGAATATTTTCTGTTGAATCAGGGGAGTATGACAGTTAGAGAATACGAAGATAAACTTACAGCTTTATCTCGGTTTGCTTCAAGGTTTATACGAAATGAGGAAGATATGTGCAGCCGATTTCTCGATGTGCTTGAGTTAGTCATTAAATCACGGTTGTCGGCTTTAGAGACTGTTAATTATTCATCCTTGGTGAACAAAGCCGTGCTAGTAGAAAGGGACGTGAATGAAGCCATAGGGAATCGAGAACGAGGTGTAAAGAGAAGTAGATTTGATTCAAGTTATCAAAAGGGTGGTGATACAGAATATTCGAGACTTGGAGGGCAGAAATTCCAGCATGGTAGAGGCATGGGAAGTAGTTTTCAAAGGGGTGAAGAAAGTGGTGGAAGAGATTCAAGAGTTTCATCGCAAGGAGATCCAAATGTTTGTTTCTTTTGTGGTGCATCAGGTCATATAAAGAGAAATTACCCAAAGTTACTGAATATAGAATGTTTTAACTGCCTTCAGAAGGGTCATTTGAGAAAGAATTGTCCTATGTTGGCGAGAACAGTTTCAGTCAGTAGTGTGGGGCCTCATAAAGGATCCTCTCCAGGCAGTGCCACCAGGGGAAGAGGTACAGGACAAGCAAGTGGATCGAAGGCAGGAGGAAGAGTGTTTGCGATGACATTGCAAGATGCCCATGCTACACCTGAAGTGGTTACAGGTAAACTTTTTATTGCAAACAAAGATCTATATGCACTCATTGATCCTGGATCTACGCATTCATTTGTGGCATGACATATTATTTCATATTTGGGTAGACCATGTTCATTCCTCAATTGTGCCTTATATATTTCTACCCCAATGGAAAGTGTAAATCTAGTTGAGCATGTTTATAAAGATTGTGTCTTACGAATGGGTGAGCGAGATTTCTATGTTGATTTGATACCGTTGGCCATTCGGGATTTTAATATTATATTGGGAATGGATTGGTTATCATCATACCATGCTTCCATTGATTGTTTTCACAAAGAAGTTACATTTCATTTGCCTGGTGAACCCGAGTTCCAATTTATAGGAGAAAGGAATGTTGTCCCTAATTGTCTTATCTCAGCAATAAAGAGCAGAAATTTATTGAGTAAGGGTTGTACAGGGTATTTAGCGTATGTGGTTGATGTTAGTAAGGAAGCAGTTAAAGTTGAAGATATACCAGTGGTTAGAGAGTTTTCTGATGTCTTCCCAGAAGAATTGCCAGGATTGCCACCCGATAGGGAAGTAGAGTTTTCTATTGAATTAATTCCAGGTACTGGTCCAATTTCTCTTGCTCCATATAGAATGGCACCAGCGGAGTTGAAAGAATTAAAAGTGCAATTACAACATATGATAAGCAGAGGTTTCATTCGGCCTAGTGTTTCACCATGGGGAGCCCCGGTGTTATTTATGAAAAAGAAAGATGGGACAATGCGATTATGTATTGATTATCGGCAATTGAATAAGGTGACCATTAGAAACAAGTACCCTCTACCTCGTATCGATGACTTGTTTGACCAATTACAGGGGGCCACTGTGTTTTCGAAGATTGATTTGAGATCGGGTTACCACCAACTAAAAGTGAAAGATAGTGATATTTCCAAAATAGCTTTTCGGACTCGATATGGGCACTATGAGTTTTTGGTGATGCCTTTTGGATTGACTAATGCTCCGGCAGTTTTTATGGATTTGATGAACCGGGTATTCCACCCTTTCATTGATTCATTTGTGATAGTATTCATAGATGATGTGTTGATTTACTCGCGTAGCATGGAGGAACATGAGAAACATTTGAGACTTGTATTGCAGATTTTGAGAGAGAAGAAATTATTTGCTAAATTCAGCAAGTGTGAGTTTTGGTTGAATGAAATTGTGTTTTTGGGCCACGTTGTCTCGAGAAATGGGATATATGTTGATCCAAAGAAGGTGGAAGTAATTGTTGAATGGGAGAGTCCTAAGAATGTGACAGAAATTAGGAGTTTCCTAGGATTGGCAGGTTACTATCGCAGATTCATTAAGGGATTTTCAGCAATAGCATTACCATTGACAAAGTTGACCCGTAAAGAAGTGAAGTTTGTGTAGGATGAAGAATGCGAAAGGAGTTTTAAAGAATTAAAGAAGCGGTTAGTTTCAGCCCCTATACTTGCTATTCCATGTGGGAATGAGTCTTTTGTGAACTATACAGATGCTTCATTTCAGGGGTTAGGATGTGTTCTTATGCAAAATGGGAAGGTAATAGCATATGCTTCCAGACAATTAAAGACGCATGAACGAAACTACCCTACACACGATCTGGAGCTAGCAGCCATTGTTTTTGCTTTAAAGTTGTGGAGACATTACTTGTATGGAGAAACTTGCGAGATATTTAAAGATCATCAAAGTTTGAAATACTTGTTCACACAGAAAGAACTAAATTTGAGACAGAGGCATTGGATAGAGCTGATTAAAGACTATGACTGTACCATTCATCATCATCCTGGGAAGGCCAATGTGGTAGTAGATGCTTTAAGTCAGAAATCATTCGGAATTCTTGGTTGTGTACGGTGTGCCCGTGTTGGAAATATTCTTGACTTGGCATCGATGGGGATTGAATTGAAGTTTTCAAAAAGCGGAGGATTATTAGCACATGTCACAGTGAGACCTTTATTGGCAGAACGCATACGAAATTTGCAGACCAGTGATCCATTCCTTGAGAAGAAGAAACAAGATGTCCTGGATGGTAAAGAGAGTGACATTGAAATTAAGAATGATGAATCGTTGTGTTATAAAAATAGGATTTGTGTACCTAATGATCCACCCTTAAAGAAAGATATATTAGAAGAGGCACATAGTTCTATTTACTCTATGCATCCGGGAGGTACCAAAATGTACAGAGATTTGAAACAATATTACTGGTGGAACAATATGAAATGTGAGATTGTAGAGTTCGTAGCTAAATGTTTAGTATGCCAGCAAGTGAAAGCAGAGCATCAGAAGCCGACAGGATTATTGCAGTCGTTGCCTATTCCGGAATGGAAGTGGGAGCATATAATGATGGACTTTGTTATAGGATTACCCCGGTCACCAAAGGGTCATGATTATATTTGGGTGATTGTAGATCGATTGACGAAGTCAACCCATTTTCTTCCAGTTAAGACCACCTACACTGTTGACAAGTATGCACGAATGTACGTTGATGAGATTATCCGTTTACATGGGACACCAGTGTCAATTGTATCAGATAGAGATCCAACATTCACTTCTAAGTTTTGGCCTCGTCTCCAGAATTCCATGGGCAGAAGTTTGAAGTTCAGCACTGCGTTTCATCCACAAACTGATGGGCAGTCAGAAAGGACGATTCAAATATTAGAAGACATGTTACGAGCTTGCGTATTTGACTTCAAAGGTAGTTGGGATGATCATTTTCCATTGATGGAATTTTCATACAATAATAGTTATCAGCCGACTATTGGTATGGCTCCTTATGAAGCTTTATATGGGAGGAGATGTAGGACGCCTTTGTGTTGGGATGAAGTAGGTGAAAGAAAAATTTTGGGTCCGGAATTGATAGATATGACAACTGAAAAGATCAAAATGATTCGGGAACGGATAAAGATAGCGCAAAGCAGGCAGAAATTTTATGCAGATAAGAGGAAGCATCCATTGGAATTTTAGAAGGGAGATTTTGTATTCCTGCGTATTTCACCGTGGAAAGGCGTTATGAGATTTGGCAAAAAGGGGAAACTAAGTACAAGATACATTAGACCATATGAAGTGTTGGAAAGAATTGGTCCCCTGGCTTATAGATTAGCATTACCTCCAGATTTATCCCGTTTACATGATGTGTTTCATGTATCGATGCTTCGTAAGTATTTGGCGGATCCATCCCATCAGTTGAAAACTCAACCAATGGAACTGAAGGAAGACTAATCGTACATCGAGGAACCTTTGGAAATTATTGATCGTAAGGAGCAGGTATTGAGGAATAAAGTTATTCACTTAGTTAAATTTATGTGGATGAGCCACGGAGTTAAAGAAGCAACTTGGGAAATGGAGGATAGCATGATGAAACAGTATCCCCATTTGTTTGGTAAGTGACCTTTATATTAAATTTCGGGGACGAAATTTTCTAAGGGGGGGAAGTTGTGACAACCCGAATATAATTTTGATAAATTATATTTAAATCATGTTTATATTATGTGATATGAATAATGTGTTATTAGTATATCTAATATTAAGTTCTTATGTTTAGTCTAATCCTACTTTCATAAATCATGAAATGTCGAGTTATGTACGAACACAAGATTTGGTTATTTTCGATAGAAATGTTCCTGTTTAAGACTAGTTTTGACCATTGAAACATTACAATTGAATTGAGGTGAAAACTACATAGTTGTAGACATGTGAGTTAGGGTCGCAACACAACAAACGGTGCATCAAACGGATGCTCGAGGAAGAAGTTAGGTCGAAATTACGAGAAGGGGCAAATAGGTCAATTCCCTTAAGTGGTATTTTGTCTTTTACTAAACCAAATGTTTTAAATTGATTGGTTGGCTTGGGAGGCAGCCTTGGCCGACTTAAAACCCTCCCTCTAACATATTTATTCAGCAAAACAAAGCCTAGGTTCAGTTTTAAGTGTTGTTAGCTTGAGGAAATAGAAAGTTGAGGTTTAGGAAGAAAAAGTGAGGAGAAAAAGTGTAGAAAAGTCCGTAGAAATTACCTAAAAAGCCCTGAAGGTAATCCTAATTGAAATTATTGTTATTTATATTATATTACTGATTTATATGATATAAATCATCATAGTTTTATGAAAGTTTCAGCCCTTTATATGTATGTATGGTTAGATGCAAGTTTATGTTAAGTTGAATGTAGAAACCCTTAAAATTGCTTTGTATTGAAACCCCTTGCATTCAAACTTGTATATCTCTTTGTGTGCTTACTTTAATTTAGCAATTCCAATTGGATATGAAAGTAGACTCATATGTTCATATCATACCCGAAAATGAGAATTTATCTCCTTGTGGTTAGGCCGTAATGATGATTTCAAGTTGGTACATGGTTGCTGTTTGTATACTTGATTTTGGTATGCCCTAAGTTTAGTCAAGCTTTTGAGATAGCAAATGAAGTCAAAATATTATGAAACTTTAATTCTGTACTATTCAGTATGTCTAATGAAAGTTTGTTGAAAATCATGGAAACTTATGCTGTATAAAAATTATGAAAATTCTGGGAATTCGAAGGAACAATAGAGGAACTTGTAGGGCAGATTTCTTGTGTTGTAGAGAAATGGTCATAACTTGCCCTAGGAAGCTTGAAAAATCACACCGTCACTTGTAATGGATAGTATATTCATATATGTTTTCATATTGATGAGGTTGGACCCCTGTATTTGTACAATTTAGAATATAGGATGGTTAAGTATGTAAGACAATAATTTCAGGCCATACTGGGTACCCCTTGAATGAATATTTGTATTTCGTCCTTACAAAAGGTACTTTTAGTACATGTTTCATGTGTATATACCTTGACAAGTATAATTTAAGGTTTACTTGACTTTGTTTATAAATTACTTATAAGGAATTTCCTACGGTTGAATGTCCGTAACTTTATCAACATGTATATCGTTGTTTTGCCTTTACCTATGTTTTATGGAATGTGACTTAATTGGAATTATATTGTTGATGTATAGTCATGCAAAGTTACATAATTATGTTAGGATACTATTTACGATTGAGGTTCAGTACTGATCTAGTTGGATTGACAGGTGTAAGGTCTAATCAACCCAGTTCAGCTCCACCAAAAGGAAACCTGAATACGTAGTTGACCACTCAAGGTGAGTGTACTCACTGGAAAGAGATATTTGTATTGTGTTGTTGGTATGATCATAATAAAATGATTATGAAATTGTTCATTTCGGTTTACCGAAATGAGGGGTTACTCCTCGACCAGGAATGGGGGAGATTTGTCTATTAATGACAAGGGGTTACTCCTCGACCAGGAATGGGGGAGAATTGTCTATTTAGACAGGGTATGTGAATCATGATTCGGAAAAGTTGGTCATTCATTATGAATGAGCCGGATAAGTTAATACATAAGTAGATGGACATGATTTATTGCATTTAAATTCATGCAGTAGTTTAGTAGTGATGCATTCACTGGGCTATTTTTGCTCATGGTTCCTATGTTCAAATTTTTCAGGTAATACGATGTCACTGCCAAATCTAGGAGGTCGGGTTGGGTTAGCCAGGAATGGGAGAAACAATGATTTTGTGTAAATGTAAATGATGTAATTAAGTTAACTTATCCTTTAAGAAAGTTTTATGGGCATGACTACTTTGATGTTGTAAAAAGGTTTTCAGTTATATGGATTTACAATGATGACTCTGAAATCAAAACTCGTGTTTATGGTTTGGTTAGATTAATTATGGTTTGACTCACTTTGACTTCCAGACTTAATTATAAGTAATTGGGTTGGGGTGTGTCACAAGTGGTGGTTGGTTCCCTTAAAAAATTGAGTGTGTCTCAATGTCTAGATCTAATCTGAATTTCATTAGATATAGTTAATGTTGCACTCCAGATAACATGTTAGCTATTTTTTTTTCAACTGATTAGTAAAATGTTAAATTTACTAGATGTTTTGACAACTAATTAGATATTTTATTTGGATATCTAAGGGTATAATTGATTAGCTAACTTATGAACCTAATCAAAATTGACAGCCTCTTTTGGTGTGCCACTACATTTACGAAGCATAGTGGTTTGGATTAAATATTTTCTAACTTGATATCACATCATTTAAGCCTTTCTTCCCAATCAACATAATCTCAATTTTTCCATCTTGTTACTTTTGTAGCAGCAAGTCTGACAGTATGCTCTTTGGTTTTGAAGCTTCATCAATTATTTCCTCCATGGTCCTATAGTGAATAACTCAACCGTACCTATATTTAATATACTTTTTATTGACTAATATTTGTGGTATATTATGATCCTCGTTGAGAATATTATCAAAATCAGGTGGAACAAAATTAACATGGTTTAAATTATTTGAACTTCGAAAGTCTTCCAATTTGATATGTATAAATATAGGGGAATCGACGAAAAAAGTAAATTGATAGTGGATCGAGTGAATCATTATTTTAGTGGATTCGTATAATTTCCTCTCGAGTTGAATAAAACACTTTAATTTTCTATTATGATTTTTATGGGTAAATAGTAAGGTCACCAGATTGCTTTGAAAGCTTGTAGTGTAATCAAAACAATATGATTCATTCTTCAATAACTTTCCTTTCGAAATGTTTTCAAAATTAGGATTTCTATTTGTAAGGACGCAAATTTCTAATTGAGTCCTTTGTAGTTTTTGCTCAATTCCGGACAAAAATGTTTTGAGTCATAGGATAGAGTTTATTGATCATCTTTCAAGCCTATGGCGTGCTTGATGAAGACGTAGCGTCCAAGTGTATAAAGCTTCATCAAAATGCCATGGTTTATGTGCCTCATTTCAACGTCATCAACATTGATTCCATGCTCCCAAGGTATGAATGTATTACATATATAAATAGGAGCTTGGAACAGTTTATATTGGGTGTTAGGTTTTTAAAACTGTGATTTGTTTTCAGAATGTTTTCTATTAAAACTTATATATAAAGTATATAAAAGTTTCTGGGATTTAAAAGAATTTTTGAACATTCTGTGAGTTCGTTCAAAGTGTCGTTCGAACCACAAGTCGTTCGAACGAGATTGCCAATGACTTCGCATTATGGCATACTGGAACTTCGTTCAAAATGTCGTTAGAACGAGATGGTCGTTCTAACGAGATTTCTAATGAGCTTCTAACGAGTTCATACTAGAACTTCATTAGAAGACTCATTCAAATAAGAATGTCATTCGAACGAAATGTCGTTCGATTGATATTTGGCGGGAACAGGTTTTTCTGTCAGTTTTAAGCAGCTTTTCCCACTTTTCCACTTGTTTTACCCCCTATCTTTTTGCTGAATATATATGTGCGGGAATAAATTTTTCTAACTTAACTTTTCACATCCTACGAACCTCTAGAGAGTGTTTGAGAGAAAATGTTTTAGGGAAAAGTTTATTGTTTTAATGTGTCAATTTTCAAGGGAAAATCATTATACACTTTAGTTTACACCCATAGTTTAGTTTATCCAAGTTCATATATATATATACATCTTTCTTGGAGTTTTGCACCGGTTTTCTCTACACCATGGAAGAAGAGAAGTTTGGGTTTGCTTCTAAATCCCACAAAATATAAGAGGTTTTTGTGATTTACCCACTTGGAGAAAGGCTCCTAGTTCAGGTGACGGTGACCACATTAGTCCGATCGGTGGATTCTGAGACCGCAGTGGAGCTTCGAGGTTATTCGCTAAGTGGAGGTGTTTACAAGAAGGAGCGTCGAGGCTTGAGAGGGATCGAGTCGTGTAATGTAAGTCTTTTGTCTTGTAATTTTAAATTCCATACTTAGTGGATTTGAGGTTAGGGTCGTCCGAGGTTGTTTACCGTTGTGGGTTTTCCCTCGTACATCGCGGCGTAGTATGATTGATTTATTTTTATCTTGCATAATAACTTAGAACTCATGCTTAGGATAATTCAAGATAAAATGGTTTTAATTGTCACACTTAATTTAATTGGGTGCTAATTAAATTTGGGTATATGTTCAATTTAATTCAAGTGAAAAATTACTTTATCTAGATAACATTCAAGTTTAACTTGAATTGGATTAATGTGTGTTTAAGTCGAAATGAAAATTGTGTGTGTAGTTTTAATTTCACTTTATTTTAGTTTTATTTTTTTTGTAAGTTGGTTTTTTTTTCTTTAAGAAAAGAAAATTTTAAATAAGTTTTGGAAAATTAAAATTTGAACCATTTCATTATATTTGAATATAAAAATTAGGAGCTTTCGCACTTTCAAATTGGTATCAGAGCGAAAAATGATAAATTACATTGTTAAGATCCTTTAAATAATTTGGGCTAAAATGGAATTTTCCCCATTTTCTAAATTTCCTATTTTCGATGGTTCTAACTACGTGTATTGGAAAGCGCAAATGAAATCGTCACTAAAATCTATCGACAAGAGGGTTTGGTTGTTTGCCGTCAACGGGTGGTTCCCACCTACACATTGAGTAGACAATGAACGTGTTCCCAAACCCGCCGATAGATGGAGTAAGAATGAATTTAAACTTTCAAATTTTAATTCCCGTGGTTTAAATGCCTTGTTTAGCGCGGTCACACCGGATGAATTCTGACGCATTACGAGGTGTGAAACCTCTAAAGAAGCTTGGAATATTTTATAACTCACTCATGAAGGTACTAGTGTCGTTAAAGCTTCAAAACTCCAAAACCTTACCACTCAATTTGAAACCATCAAAATGAACGATAAAGAAACTCTTGATGAATTTTATGCTAGACTTTACAATATTGTTAATTCATCTTTTAATTTGGGAGAGAAAATACCCGACAACCGAGTCGTAAAGAAAATTTTAAGGTCCCTACCCGATAGATTTATTCCAAAAGTGACCGTTTAAAATTCTTTACCAACTTTAGCCTCTACGAAATTAGAAGAGCTCATAGGTGATTTACAAACCTATGAACTGGACATGTTTCACTCTAAAACCGAAAAGAAAATTGAAAAGGGCATTGCTTTAAAAGCCCGTAAAGAGGGAAAACAAGTAGTAGAGAGCGAGAGTGATAGTTATAGTGACTAGGAATAAATGGCCTTGTTTGCTAGACAGTTTCGAAAATTTCTTAAATTGAACAAAAATAAATTTAAAAATGATTTTAAAAAATTTGAAAAATCTACGCATGACAAAGCCGAGAAGATCCCTAAAACTATTAATGAAAATTTAAATAGGGACAGTCAAATAGGTGTTTTGGTTGTGAAGGGTATGTCCATACGGCTTTTGAGTGCCCGTTAAACTAAGGAGAGAGGGTAAGCAACCAAAGTCTTTTAATGCAACCCTTAGTGATAGTGAAAATGAAGAGGGACCCGATTCCTCCTCTAAGCCCAAAATTGTGGCTTTTATGGCTAGTCATGTGAGTGATAGTGAGCATTCTTCTATTGATGAAATTTTAACACATGACACTTCCAAGGTCAAAGTTTATGATTCCCTTGTTTTTTATAGTAGTGAGAGTGGAGAAGAAAAAGAAAGTGAAAGTGAAGAAGAGGTTGATGTGAGTGAACTTCAAAATGATTTTCAAGAACTTTATAAAGAATCTATTAAATTAAAAAGAGCTAATTTGAAGTTAAAAGCGAGTCTAAGAGAGTGTGTCAAGGTCGTTGATGATAGTGTGTTAGTGGAAGACCTTAGGACATGAGAGAGAACTCTTCGAGAGAAGCTTGAATATATAGAAGGCGAGAGAGATAGCCTTAGAGGTTTAATTGAGTCAATGAAAAAGGAGCTTCTACAGTTTGAGGAGAGAAATGTTTTATTAGAGTCTAACATTTTTGAATTACAAAATAAATTAAAAGACTCTAGGAAAGTCAAATTTGATTTGGAGTGTCGTTCGGAGAAACTAGATAAAATTTGAGGAACGGTCCAAATTAAAAATGACAATTGTGGTTTAGGCTTCGATAGTTGTAATGAATCTTCTCATAAATCCAAAACCAATGTTTTAAGAGAATCACCTAGGAAAACCTTTAGAGATCAATCCTTAGGTAACAGTTTTCGACGTGTTTTTACTTGTGCACATTGTGGTCGAAAAGGTCATGTTAGAAAATTTTGTTTTGATCTTAAATGAGGTCCTAGAAAAACCCAACGTAAGGCAACCGAGGTATCCAAGATTCCTATGCCCCGAGATAGTCATTCGGCATTAGTTTGGGTTAGGAGATCCAACTTGGTAGCTTTACAAGATAGGGTATTTGATTCTCATTTACTTTCACATGCCTCCTCCCTTATAAAATCTAAAGGTTGAATGTGTTAGTTTTATTAGCATACTTTAGCTTTGTGCTTCATGTTATAGAACCCATGCTAATTGTATGATTGTTTAGTCATTTTCTAGTCATTGCTTTATTTCATATCTCATGCTAAAAATCATGACTTGTTTATCTTTTTTTATTATATTTCCTTCATTTTTGTTTTCTTTAAATGAAAAATACAAAAATATTTTTTTTATCATTTGTGTTTTACATTTTAGTGAATTAGGTTTAATGAAAAATATAAATGAATTTTTTTTTTTGTCTTTTGAGTATATATTTTTATTTTTGGTTAAAATTTAAAAAAACTCAAAAAGATTTTATTTTTGTGTGTATTTTAGTTTGACACACTTTATGTGGCATACACTTGTGTTAGAATCCCATCTTTTTCGCTCCCACGTGGCTAGAACTTTTGGTTTAGATTGTCAATCCTTACTATGTTCTTTACCATGCCTACATGGAGTAGTTGGATATTGTGTTGCTTAAATGGATTCTATTTTTATATACCTCAATTTACACATGCACGAGCTCATTTGAAATTTTAACTTCATATGTATATTTGAGCTTTGTGAGGTGTTGTCCTACCAATCTTGTCATCTACATATTTGTGACCTAAGAGGACTAGTGCGTGTCAAAATCCATTGCACGTGAGATTTGTGTGAAAAATAAAAATGATAAATATAAATGTTCACGGGGAAGGGATCCGAAAGGATTTATTATCCTTTGCGAATAGTAAGCCACCGTTTGTTCGGACCTAAAAGAAATACTTGGTTCAAAGGACTTAAAATAAAATTATGGCATCAAAAAAAAAATATTTGCCAAGGCCTATGTTTGATTGATATATTCATTCAAAAATAATATATGCTTATTGAGGGAGATTGGATGGTATATCAACGATTTGCACAACGTTCGTTTATCCTAGTTGCGCTTTCAATGTCATGACTCTATTGGTTTGTAGAATCATCAACATGCTAGGCTTGTATGCATTGTGTATGTTTGTTCATTGAGTTCAATATATATTGTCACATGAGGTTATATTCAAATGTGATGAAGTTTACAATCAATTGAGAACTCCGTAAACATGTTTTAAGTGATTGGGTCTAAATTTATTTATTTCTAGTTCACACCCCAACACTTCCGTTTCCATATGACACATTTTTTCCATACGAGTGTGAAAACCTTATTGTGTTTTGTGTCATTTTGGTGTTTATATCTATATGTGTGTACTTATGCTTAATTTAAATATATTGTGTGTACATATATATGATATTGTGTTTGTTTTTTATCTTTGCCTTGCTTTTCTAGTCCATCTATTCTTTAATGCATAATTGGTATCCATCTTATTGCATTCTTTGTTGATATCACATGCTTAATACTTTATATATCATATTGGTATCATTTTAGTGCATCCTAGTTGGTATCCGATGTTATTTGTTTGATTAGTTGAATTTTAGTTGCCTATGTGCTTTAATGTTCTCATCACTTTATGCGCTAATGCATGTTTAGCTTGTTATCCCATTCTATTTATCCCTTGTTTAGTTTAAGGGGTGTATATTCTTTAATATGGGGAGATAAGTTAAGTTTTGATTCTTTAGCCTTTGTATATTCCTAAACAAAAAAGGGGAGAATGATAGGGGGAGAAATGGTATCTAAACCTATCGTATCTTAGTTTGGGGGAGATTTATCTTAGGGCGAGACGTATTTCTAAGTCGATCATAGTTGATAAAGGGAGAGAATTAATTTATGGGAAGTAGTTACTTTACTTGCATTAAATATTTTGATATTCCCTATGCGTGTAATGTGTTTGCTTAAGTGTGCAGGAATTATTTTATAAAGCGGCAACTTTCAACGGCAAAGTTTCTGATCCTTGGGTTGTTTGAGTCAAGCATTGTATTTTTTACTTTGGGTGGGACTTTATATTAGTATAGTAGAGCTTGACGTTCCTTTAGGATTTTTGTTGGTTTTTTTCCAGGAATAGCCAAAGGGGGAGATTTGTAAGGACGCAAATTTCCAATTGAGTCCTTTGTAGTTTTGGCTCAATTCCGGACAAAAACATTTTGAGTCATAAGTTAGAGTTTATTGATCATCTTTCAAGCCTATGACATGTTTGTTGAAGACGTAGAGGCCAAGTGTATAAAGCTTCATCAAAATTCAGTGGTTTATGTGCCTTGTTTCAACGTCATCAACAGTGATTCCATGCTCCCAAGGTATGAATGTATTACATATATATATAGGAGCTTGGAACAGTTTATATTGGGTGTTAGGTTTTTAAAATTGTGCTTTGTTTTCAGAATGTTTTCTATTAAAACTTATATATAAAGTATATAAAAGTTTCTGGGCTTTAAAAGAATTTTTGAACATTCTGTGAGTTCGTTCGAAGTGTCGTTCGAACCACAAGTCGTTCGAACGAGATTGCCAACGACTTCCCATTATGGCATACTGGAACTTCGTTCGAAATGTCGTTCGAACGAGATGGTCATTCTAACGAGATTTCTAACGAGTTCATACTGGAACTTCATTAGAAGACTCGTTCGAACGATAATGTCATTCAAACGAAATGTCGTTCGAATGAGATTTGGCGGGAATAGTTTTTTTTGCCAGTTTTAAGCACTTTTGCCCACTTTCCCACTTATTTTACCCCACTATCTTTATGCTGAATATCTATGTGCGGGAATAACTTTTTCTAACTTAAATTTTCACATCCTACTAACCACTAGAGAGTGTTTGAGAGAAAAATTGTTTTAGGGAAAAGTTCATTGTTTTAAAGTGTCAATTTTCAAGGGAAAATCATTATACACTTTAGTTTACACCCATAGTTTAGTTTATCCAAGTTCATATATATATATATACATCTTGCTTGGAGTTTTGCACTGGTTTTCTCTACACCATTAAAGAAGAGAAGTTTGGGTTTGCTTCTAAATCCCACAAACAAGAAGAGGTTTTTATGATTTACCCACTTGGAGAAAGGCTCCTAGTTCAGGTGACGGTGACCACATTAGTCCGATCGGTGGATTCCGAGACCGCAGTGGAGCTTCGAGGTTATTCGCTAAGTGGAGGTGTTTACAAGAAGGAGAATCGAGGTTTGAGAGGGATCGAGTCGTGTAATGTAAGTCTTTTATCTTGTAATTTTAAATTCCATACTTAATGGATTTGAGACTAGGGCCGTCCGAGGTTGTTTACCGTTGTGGGTTTTCCCTCGTACATCGCGGTGTATTATGATTGATTTATTTTTATCTTGCATAATAACTTAGAACTCATGCTTAGGATAATTCAAGATAAAATGGTTTTAATTATCACACTTAATTTATCTGCGTGCTAATTAAATTTGGGTATATGTTCAATTTAATTCAAGTCTATTGTTAAAACTGGTTTGGCTTAATTTGGAATAATGATAAATATGACTTAGGCAAATTCTGTGACTTGGATGAATTAAATGTGTTTAAGTGATACTAACATAAGTGTGTGTATTATATGTCTATTTCACTTGGGTTTAATTTTAATTTGTTAAGAAATTAAAATTTGTTATTTTTATGTTGTGAGCCATCACCTCTTTACGCTTCCGCATCTTTTTCATAAAAAGGAAATAATATTTCTTAAAGATATTAAAAAGGGGGCCTTCTACGGCCGATTACACTATTAACAACACTTCCATAATTTTACTACTATGATTACATACATATTCATATTGTTGTTTAGTATTCTAGTTTGTAATAGGTTTATCTTATAGTAATCGGTTGTTTATTTTATTTTTCAGTCTCAAGATTATGGTAGTTTGGATGAAAAATCAATTCACGAGGACAAAAAATATATGATGTTCTTTTACTTTCTCATTTTTTTTTAACAAAAAGTATATATTTTTAGTATTTCACAAAATTGGAGGAAAAAATCATGCTAAGGAGCTTGAGATGAGTCAAATTCATGTGAAAACACAGGTAATGTGACCATCTAAGTATTAGATGTTTGTAATACTTTAAGACAAATGGATTATTTGCTTGTAGAAATATGATTTTATACCCTTGCCTACCTATTGAGATGCTACTGATCAACCCAACTATTTCCATAATATGTTTTTCTCTTGATCGTATAAAATTGAATGATAGGTTCTCTTAATAACTTGTGGAAATATTATATTTGCGGATATTTAGGAATATCACTGTTAGTAACTAGTATTTAGGATAACTAGTACAAGTAAATATACTAGATTTCAGCATTTAAAAGTAGGAAATTTCACATATAAACAATTTGAACACAAACTACTAAGCTTAGTGAATGAAATGCATTATCATACCCCATTGGTGGTGAAATTCTGTTACTAAAGCCGTTTAATAAAATTAAACTATTTAAGTAACTCCGAACAGTTTTTTGAAGGAACTATTTTCTTAAAAACCAAAACTATTTTGAACACAAGATGTGTTTTATAAAAGTATGTACGAGATCTATGCAAGATTTGATTAACAAGTTTATAAAATAGTTTAAACAAACTTTAAACTCAGCACAACCAAGAATGAGATGAGAAGATGTAGGAAGATTAAGAACAAGATTTTTTACGTGGTTAAACCTCACCCAAGTGAGGAAACATCCACGACTCCCTCTACGGAGTAAAAACAGAAATTCCACTATAAACAAATTTTAACAGTTACAAACTATATAACAAACATGCATACAACTTAGACCTATATAAGTTTAGGAATGTACGCTCTGGTGTCCTTATAACTTCTCTGTAGTTCTGATTGTTGATGTTGTTCTCCCAGTTTGTTAACTTCCAATTTGTTCAAGTTCTTTACGTCGACTCTTGTTCACAAGATCTTATTACCAACACTTTTCGTGTGGTAGGGTGAAAGTATTTGTGAAGGTGCTCTTTAACACATGCATGCACACACACACACACACTTATTATGTACAATCAGTCCTAACAAATTACATATAAGACTATATGCAGTGACTTTTATTTTTCTCTCTTCTCACAAAACTTAACCTTTTTGACCTTTAAAGTAATCCCAGAATCCACGACTATCTTGCTCAGAAGACGTATCAAGATCTTAATAAATCTCTGTTTTTGAAAAGAGTTTTGAGATTGAAAACCACCAAGTGTGATTCCAAACTAGGTCAAATGTCTTTTTGCAAGAGAACTAGAAATAGAAAACATTATTGTTGATTTCAAAGTTAAAAACATTTACATAAAGAAAATCAACAATATATTTCTCAAGATGGGAAATAAAAATGAAAACTAAGTGTAATATATCATGAAGGACTCAGATCTAAAATTTCTATATACCAAAAAAATAGATCTAAGAAAATGATTAAGTGGGAAACAAGATCTAAAGAACGAAGAGGTTACAGCAACAAACCAACTCTCAAATCACCTCTCAAATACTCAAACACTCAAGGTTGTGTTTGGGAAAATACAAGGGTTTGAAGTTTTATATTTGGTTTGAACTGTTTGGACGATTTAGGGTTAGGGTTAGGTTTTCTAACTCCTTCTCTCTCTCCTCATTTCTCTCTTTCTCTCTCTTTTGGTTTCTCTCTTTCTCTCTCTTAAAGGACGAAATGGCAAAAAGTCTCTGAAGGCTGAGAGTAAGAGCCTTTTTATAGGAGGCTGAGAAGGTTCGAGAATGAGGATTTAAATCAAAGGTTCAGATTTAGTCAAGGTTAATTGACTTGGATCCAATGGTTCATGATACGCGGTGTTTAAGACTCTCCTGATTGGTCCAAAAGGGGATTACAGGGATTATGAAGGGGCGCATGCAGATCGTCGATAAAAATGATCTAAGGGTTGAAAACGTGTGCTGGTTTACGCTCTATAAAGAAACACACTTTCCACCAATCAGAAAGCAACAAATGTTGGACAATGAATAGAGATAAAACGCGCGTCTGAAAGTAATTATAATGTACACCTTGAAGTCTCTGTCGTTTTCGGATTCTACCCAAGGTAACTTTAGGCCAATTAAACCAACAATATGAAATAGCAGATTGACCCCACAAACTTTTAAAACCAAGTTTTAATTAATTAAAAACTTATTTTAAAATGTTTATAAAATCCCAAAAAAATATTTAAAAAGCAATATTAGGGATTTAAACACACTCAACATATGTACACACATTAATATGCAATATGACATGTATATGATCCATTCTACCGTTTGTGTGTGTTGGTAATGAGGTCTAGTTCACTTCAATCAATGATGAAATAGTAGTGCCAGCTCCGAGGTTCTTTGGATTCTAGGTTAGACATAATTTTATCACAATTTCCAAACTAGATGAACACTTACACAATATAGACTCAAGTGAGTCAACAGTATAAGGTGCTTCAATCTCCCCCTTTGGAAATATGAGACAAAATCTCCTTTGAGTCCTCTAGAACTCGTAGGGAAACAAGAATGAGGAAACCTATTCCTACAAAAATCTATCTACCCAAATCCTAGAAAGCAAAAGTACATAACTCAACTATTTACAATTGAATACCCTATTACAACTGTTGAGAATAATTGTACAAAAACCTGCAATGGAGCACTAAGATCATGTTGTTTAGCATATGTAAAGAATTATTAGAGACTCAAATTTCTCCCCCATTTTGTCTCAAATGGACAAAGGGAAAAAATAAAGAGATCAAAGAAATTAATCAGCACACACCATATCAATAGATTTAGGCAAAGAAATAAATCGATTGTAATCTAAAGGTTTGGTAAACATATCTGCAAGTTGCAAATCAGTTGGAAGATAATTGATTTCTAATTCCTTAGTTTCAACTAATTCACGTATAAAGTGATGTCTTATTTTTATGTGCTTTGTTCACGAGTGTTGAACAGGATTTTTAGAAATATTAATCGCACTTTGATTATCACAATAGAGATGCAATTGGTTTTCTTGAATACCATAATCACTCAGCATTTTTTTAAGCCATAGTAATTGAGCACAACAGCTGCCAGCGGCTATGTATTCAGATTCAACTGTTGAGAGTGATGTGCAGTTTTGTTTCTTACTACTCCATCCTACCAAGTTATTACCTATATAATAACATGCTCCTGATGTGCTTTTACTATCATCAGTACACCCAGCCCAGTCAGCATCAGTGTACCCAATTATAGTGCTTGGTGTGTCATTAGTGTACCAAAGTCCTAGATTCAGAGTGCCTTTTACATATTTGATAATTCGTTTAACAGAATTCAGATGGCTCTCTTTAAGGTTATTCTGATAACGAGCACAAATAACCACAGCATACATAATAGCAGGATGCGAGGCAGTAAGGTATAGCAAGGTTCCTATCATACTACGATATAGTATAGGATCTATGGATTTTCCAGTTTCGTCTTTAGACAGTTTTATCGTAGTACTCATGGGTGTTTTAGCATTTTTAGCACTCTCAAGGCCAAATTTCTTTACTATTTCTAAAGCATACTTAGATTGCGAGACAAATAATCCTTCTGAATTTTATTTGACTTGAAGACCTAAGAAAAATTGCAACTCCCCCATAAGAGACATTTGAAACTCCTTATGCATTATTTCAGAGAAGGATTTTACTTCTGAGGGAGAAGTTGATCCAAATATAATATCGTCAACATAAACTTGAGAAATAATGATGTGTTTGTCAAAATGTTTGACAAAAAGGGTTTGATCATTTCCACCTCTTTTTAATCCTTTATCTAAGAGGAAACTGGAAAGACGCTCATACCAAGATCTAGGTTCTTGTTTAAGACCATACAAAGCCTTTTTAAGACGGAATACATGATTTGGATATTGAGGGTCAATGAACACATTAGGTTGTTCTACATAGGTCTCCTCAGTCAATATTCCATTAAGGAATGGAGATTTGACATCCATTTGGTAGAGTGTAAAGTTCAAGTGGCAAGCAATAGCAAAGAGAAGACGAACAGATTCTAAACGAGTAACAGGAGAAAAGGTCTCGTTAAAATCTATTCCTTCAATTTGAGAATATCCTTGAGAAACTAATCTAACTTTGTTTCTAATGATTATCCCACTTTTATCAGACTTATTTTAAAAAATCCAACTTGTGCCAATAACCTTTTTGTGATCAGGCCTAGGTACAAGATACCAAACATCATGAATGACAAATTGAAGAAGTTCTTCCTGCATAGCAGAAATCCAGTGAGAGTCATTCAATGCCTCATTTACATTCTTTGGTTACACTAGGGAAACAAAACATGCATAATGTGCATAATTTCTTAGTTGAGATCTTGTATGCACTAGCTCACTAGGGTTACCAACTACATTATTTATGGGATGATCTTTAGAAACCCAGTTTGGTACTTCAGGTATCTCAATTGGTAATGAATCATCTATTTCAGGAGAGTCATTTTCTAAAATGTTTGTAGGCTCTTCTACAATAGTTGATTCACTAGTCTTGTTCTCTACAGTAGTGTCACTAACAATTACATTTATGGATTCTATCAAGGTTTTAGTGCGAAGATTATACACTTGATAGGCTCTACTGTTTGGCGAGTATCCTAAAAATATAGCTTTATATTCCCGTCTCTCAAATTTGGACAAGTGTTCCCTATCTTTGCATACATAACAAGTACTACCAAAGGTTCTAAGGTACTTAAGATTAGGCTTTTTTCTTATACCAAAGTTCGTAAGGGGTTTGTTTGGAATTCTTTCTAAGATAGACCCTATTTATGATGTGACATGCAGTACGAATGGATTCTACCCAAAAATATTTAGGCAAATTCTTGGCATGTAACATAACACGTGCCATATCTTGAAGTGTACGATTATGTCTCTCGGCAATTCCATTTTGTTGAGGAGTCTTAGGAGCACTAAAATCGTGTTTGTAACCATTATAGTCACAATAGTCTATTATACCAGTGTCTTTGAATTCTCCACCTCTATCACTACGAATTCTATTTACTTGAGTGTCCTTTTCATTTTCAATCCGGAGAAGGATTTTTCAGGAAGTTTGAAAAGTGTCAGACTTTTATTTTAAAAAGGATACCCAAGTAAATCTGGTGAAGTCATCAACCATAACTAGAATATAACTGTGTCCACATAGACTAACAGTTTGGGAAGGACCCATTAGGTCCATATGGATGAGCTCCAAGGGATTAGAGGTAAGAACATCATTAACTTTCTTATGAGGTGCCATAAAAATTTTACTTTCCTGACAGGAACCACAGACAATGTTAGGAATGGGTTTGATTTTAGGAAATTATCTAACTATTTCTTGAGAGGTCAGTCTACTAAGATTATCGAAATTTATGTGACCCATTCTGTTATGCCATATCTCCTTGTCATCCATTCTGGAAATATTACAGATTTCAGAATTATTCATGACAGTATAACAATTGTCCGGAGTTTCGAATCCTGTAATTATGCATTCACCTTTTTTTATTTAAAATTTTGCAATTGTTCTTTGAAAAGGTAACAGTATGATCTGAGTCACAAAATTGCGAGATACTAAGTAGATTGGCCTTAAGACCTTTAACTAGAAAAAAAATTTCGAGAACAGGAAGTCCATCTTCTTGGAGAGTTCCTTTGCCTATGATTTGAGATGATACTCCATCACCAAAAATGACTTTTCCACCAGCGAAGCTGGTTTTGTTCAAAAGTTTAGTATCATCCCCAGTCATGTGCTTAGAACATCCAGAGTCTAAATACCAACCAGATGATGTGTGCTCATCTTTTAAAGCAGTAATAACTATCTTACACTTCATCTGAGGTAATAAATTTTATTTTCTAACCCAAATTTCTCTAGTTTTCATTTTGCGCTTATTAGCTCTCAAATGATAAAATTTGCGAGCATTCGATTTTTGTTGAAAAATGTTTTGCGCATGATTTTGAATTTTATGAAATACATAAGCATGGGGTTTAGGAAAGTGTTTAGGAGTCCTTCTAGGAAATGTTCTTTTAGGTTTGGCCTTTCTCTTCCTATAATTAGAGTTTCTATTTGGTTTTCTAGGAAGTATATAATTGTTGCAACTCCTCCTAGAATAGTTAAAGTTCTTATAGGTTGGAGGATAACAGAAAGGTTTAACTAGTCTCCTAGCATAGAAACTATCAAAAGAGTGACCGTATATATCACAGTGAGAGCAATAAAGATGGCTCAAGGTTGGGGTCTCCTTAGGAAAGTCTCTAAACAACGGTTTTGAGGAATTTTGAGGTTGGACTATATTCCTAAAAATGACAGTCTTGAATGCAGACTCACTATTCCTAATAGAGGGGCAGACGTATTTATCCTTAGGTGAACTTTCATGTTTAGAGAAACTTGATTCCCCAATGTTTAAATTTTGATGTTTTGAATCAAACTCAGTTTTTAGGGAATGAAAATTTGGGTAGGTTTCAATAGGTCTTTTACCTCCTGACACAAACTTGATAGTTTCAAAAAAATTTGTTTGTGTCTTGAAATTGGGGCAAAACCCAATGCCAGTTCGATCATCAGAATTGGTTTTAGATTCAGCAATAAATTCATCAAAACAGTTTGAATTATTTTCAAATTTTGTAAATTTTTTGAAAACAGTTGCTGTCTTTTCTTTAGTTTGTTCCAATTCTAACAATGTCTCTTTGTATTTTTTCTCCAGAGTTTCATTTGTTTCAGTTAAATTTCTGAGTTTTTGATCAAACATTTTAATTTCACTTTCATGAGTCAAACATTGGGTAGTATACTCTTCAGCATTTAGTTTGACCATCAGGCTTAGATCTTCCAGCTTTTTGGTGAGATCTTTCACAATCTTTTCTAGTCTAGTGCTTTTCTTGAGAGTTTTAGCATAGAGTGTGTGAATATCTGGGAGGTCTTCAATGTCCGAGTCACTAAGTGAAGTGTGTGAATTGACCCCTAGGGCTTCATTCTTTAGACTCACACACCCATTGACATCGTCATTATCGCTTTCCCTTTGACTCACACACCCTGAAGAAGAGATAGCAATATTCTCAGTAATTAAAGCATCTAAACCAGTAACAGCATTATTAGAAACATCAATAGTAAAATTACTAGATTCATCCTCATTAACAAACACATGCATATCATCATTATAGATAATCTTGGCAAAGAAGGACATGCAAGGGTCAAAAACATCAGATGACTCAGGTTCCTCATTTTCAGAGTCACTTGAATCATCCCATGTCTTGCAAATGTTGGCTCTAGTGTGTTTGTTTTGAGTGTTCAAGTTAACTCTGCAGTCTTGTGCAATATGTCCTAGTTTTCACCATCTAAAGCATTAAGTCATCTTAAGGTCTCTATTAGGTCTAGTGTGAGAGTCCTTGTGATGTTTGTCATGGATTTTCTCATGAGGTTTATGATTAAAGGGAGTTGGATAATTGGACTTGCTTTGTTTATTTGCCATGTTGTTTCTAAATTTAATGATTTTCTTAAACTGTTTTGACATCAATGCAATCTGATTGTCCAAACTCTCTATATCGCATTCCTCATCAGAGTCATCATTGGATGTATTAAACTCAGGCTTAATCAATTTAGAAGAGAATCTTAGATTGGAACTAGTTTATTTCCTACCTATGGGACTGGGTCAATTGCTTCTTAAATTCTAGTTCCATTTCCACAGTTCTTAATTTACTATTGAGTAATTCAGGAGTGAGATTTATATCACACATTTCCTCAATAGCATATCTTTTGTTATCAAATTTCTGTGGTAATGATCTTAGAATTTTAGATACAATTTCTTGTCTGTCATATGTTATCCCATTAGCATGCAGTTTTGTCACAATATCAATCAGGTTCATATAGAAGTCATCAAATGACTCAGTCTCAGACATAATTAAAGAGTTATATTGTTGAATGAGCATTTGAGTTTTAGCTTCTTTAACTCTAGTGTCACCTTCATGAGCAGTAACCAAGGTGTCCCAAGCTTCCTTAGAAGTGGTACAAGATGAGATTCCTTTGAACTCATGTTCATTTATGGACATAAATATGGCATTCTTTCCTTTGTTAATATTTCGAGAAACTTATTTCTCTTCTTGTGTGAATTCACTTAATACTTTCTTAACCCTCTCATTACTTCCTTTAGTGGCTGGTTTTGTAGGAAAAATGTAACCATTTTCAACAATGTCCTAGACATCATCTCCCAGAGTTCCTTGAATGAAAGAAATTATTCTTACTTTCCAGTAAGCAAAATTGGTTCCATTAAAGATAGGAGGTCTGGTCAAGTTACCAAATCTTTCATTTTTCTCGTCCATATTTGATTTTCAGAAAACAATTTTAGAAACACAAGATCTCTTTAAAATACGTTTACCAAGCTCTGATACCAATTGAAATTCTGTTACTAAATCCGTTTAATAAAATTAAACTATTTAAGTAAATCCGAACAGTTTTTTGAAGAAACTCTTTTCTTAAAAACCAAAACAATTTTGAACACAAGATGTGTTTTATAAAAGTATGTACGAGATCTATTCAAGATTTGATTAAGATGTTTATAAAACAGTTTAAACTTTAAACTCATAACAACCAAGAATGAGATGAGAAGATGTAGGAAGATTAAGAACAAGATTTTTTACGTGGTAAAACCTCACCCAACTGAGGAAACATCCACGACTCCCTCTACGGAGTAAAAACAAAAATTTCACTATAAACAAATTTTAACAGTTACAAACTATATAACAAACATGCATACAACTCAGACCTATATAAGTTTAGGAATGTACCCTCTGGTGTCCTTATAACTTCTCTGCAGTTCTGATTGTTAATGTTGTTCTCCCAGTTTGTTAACTTCCAATTTGTTCAAGTTCTTTACGTCTACTCTTGTTCACAAGATCTTATTACCAACACTTTTCGTGTGGTAGGGTGAAAGTGTTTGTGAAGGTGCTCTTTAACACATGCATGCACACACACACACACACTTATTATATACAATCAGTCCTAAAAAATTACATATAAGACTATATGCAATGACTTTTATTTTTCTCTCTTCACACAAAACTTAACCTTTTTGACCTTTAAAGCAATCCCAGAATCCACGGCTATTTTGCTCAGAAGACGTATCAAGATCTTAATCAATCTCTATTTTTGAAAAGATTTTTGAGATTGAAAACCACCAAGTGCGATTCCAAACTAGGTCAAAGGTCTTGTTTCAAGAGAACTAGAAAATAGATAACATTGTTGTTGACTTCAAAGTTAAAAACATTTACAGAAAGCAAATCAATAATATATGTCTCAAGCTGAGAAATAAAAATGCAAACTAAGTGTAATGCAACATGAAGGACTCAGATTTAAAATTTCTATATACCAGAAAAATAGATCTAATAAAATGATTAAGTTGGAAACAAGATCTAAAGAACGAAGAGGTTACAGCAACAAACCAACTCTCAAATCACCTCTCAAACACTCAAACACTCAAGGTTGTGTTTGGTAAAATACAGGCGTTTGAAGTTTTATATTTGGTTTGAACTATTTGGATGATTTAGGGTTAGGTTTAGGTTTTATAACTCTTTCTCTCTCTCCTCATTTATCTCTTTATCTCTCTCTTTTGGTTTCTCTCTTTCTCTCTCTTAAAGGACGAAATGGCAAAAAGTCTTTGAAGGCAGAGAGTAAGAGCCTTTTTATAGGAGGCTGAGAAGGTTCGAGAATGGGGATTGAAATCAAAGGTTCAGATTTAGTCAAGGTTAATTGACTTGGATCCAATGGTTCACGATACGCGGTGGTTAAGACTCTCATGATTGGTCCAAAAGGGGATTACAGGGATTATGAAGGGGCGCATGCAAATCGTCGATAAAAATGATCTAAGGGTTGAAAACGTGCGCTGGTTTACACTCTATAAAGAAACACGCTTTCCACCAATCAGAAAGCAACAAATGTTGGACAATGAATAGAGATAAAACACGCGTCTGAAAGTAATTACAATGTACACCTTGAAGTCTCTGCCGCTTTCGGTTTCTACCCAAGGTAACTTTAGGCCAATTAAACCGATAATATGAAATAGCAGATTGACCCCACAAACTTTTAAAACCAAGATTATATTAATTAAAACCTTATTTTAAAATGTTTATAAAATCCCAAAAAATATTTAAAAAGCAATATTAGGGATTTAAACACACTCAACATATGTACACACATTAATATGCAATATGACATGTATATGATCCATTCTACTGTGTGTGAGTGTTGGTAATGAGGTCCAGTTCACTTCAATCAATGATGAAATAGTAGTGCAAGCTCTGAGGTTCTTTGGATTCTAGGTTAGAAATAATTTTGTCACAATTTCCAAACTAGATGAACACTTATACAATATAGACTCAAGTGAGTCAAGAGTATAAGGTGCTTTAGGTGGGAGAGACACTATTCAAAATGGCAAATATGTAAATGAAATACTATGGTAGGGGGAAACACATGGGAAGTAAGCATTTCGGCCATGTAATCGTGGTATATAATTAGAGGGATAAGCTAGCCATTAGTATATTTTGGTGAGATGCATTCCTATTTCCTACAGAACAGACCATACTTAAACACAAAACGATAGAAAAAAAATCATTGCCATTAGTTAACTATGAAGTCTTTTGTCTATTCATGAAGTATTCTTTGCACGAATGCTTATGTAGCATAACACAATCTTAGTAAATTCTTAAAAATAATTAGCAAACAAGTCCGCTCTCTTAAAATATTATATAATTCTTTTACATTTCAGTTATATTCCACCAATTAGCAAACACGCCCGTGCTCATAAGGTATTTCCATCAAACGGATCGTTCGTCCTATTCAAGACCCTTCAGGTAACTTTCATTCCTAGTCTATAATTTTCTACAAATCGGGCTCAAGTAACTGTCCGAAGCTATAATTTACTACATTTGATGACAAATCGCTCCCAAACCACAAAAACAAGCTCAGAGAACAAGAAAAGACAGACTAATGCATATAACATATTTTCTCTGATGTAGCTGGCACAATAAATGTTTTTTCTTAGTGTTATATTCAAATTAACATTTCGGGACGAAGTTGGAGAGTTGTAGAGGTTGTAGATTTAAATTAAAGTATGTGTGGGTTTAATTGCGAAAGAAAATGCACCTATGTTGGAATAATAGGAGAATAAAAGACGATGTGTTGCAATATCTAGAGACAGAAAGAAACAGAGACACCTAACACCAAAATCCCCATAACTAAACAATATTAAATTCGTGGGCATAAAAACATGAAAATAACAATCAATCCAAATCCTATAATATCACCAACTAACAAAGAATTGTACACTTGTATAAAAATCAGGGGATAGGAAGGAGAAAATTTGAATATAAAGATGGATCCCTCACAATACAAAGGTTTCACACCTAGCAGACGGACATTATAAATCCTAAAACTCACCGACTGTATGTTGTCTTGTAGTATCATCTCTTGTTCACCTTGAAAACAAATAACATTGCGCTTAAATTAGCACCGAATTAAACAATTATCATTATATAGATAACTGACTTGAACCCAAAATATAAGTACAATGTCTAGACTCGGTAAAACCTCGATGAAGGAAACATCCTTGTTGTGGTTACTAAACCACAAAACTAAAGCCACTTAAAAACAATAATGAATTTACAACTTAAATGGTAAGGCATTAAGTCCCGATATCCAATAGGAAAAAAACTCCTAGTTATCGTACTAATTGCAACTGCTTCAAGGGTGTACAAGGGAATCTTTGTGGAGATTGCTTATACATGTGGTAAAATAAAAACTATAAATGAAGGAACACTTATTACTCACTAAATCCATTATATTGGTTGTATGCCTAAGGGTCAATATGGTTTTACATTTTCTTAAACGTTCCAAACTCTTTGGGACTGTTCAAGCATTCACATTCTCTAATAAAACAAGGGTAATTGATCAGGAGGTTCAATAAAAGAAACCCCTACCAATGAGCCCCTCTTTATGGAGAAGTCATTTATAATGATACAGTGATTACAAGGGCCCTTATTTAAATTAATATCATACCTAAATACTTAGAGTTCTAATTTGATTAATTAACAGAAAAGAGAAACATAAATAAACTAGGTAATAAAAAGAATACTCATATCTAATCCTAAACATCATAACTTAAAATCAACAACTAAATAAATAGTAAGCACGATACTGTAACAATGAAAATGGTAAGAAATAAAATATCTTCCTATTTTTTAAAATTGGTCACGGACCTGCACACCCCCACTTAAGAAGCCCATTCTAGGCATGAAAGAAGGAAATACATTATCATCGTATCAACAAACTTATAATAAAACTCCTTTATTTGACAAGGAAGTATTCCAAGAAAACACCTGGAAAAGAAAATATCAAAGTGAAAGTTGCACAACAGCCAAACCAATATCAAGACTTTAACTTAAAAACATGATATTAGGAGGTGAAAATCCAAACGAACACCCAAATGGCCATGTAAGAGGCATGAACATCTTGCATGGGATCAATGTAACTCATAGGAACTGTTCACATAGTCACGGTACCCTCGATTTGAGAATATGACGATAATTTAAAAAGATCTAGATTAGTCTTAAAAATAAGTTGTTAAAAGGGTGAAAGCTCAATGCAACCCTCAAACGGCCTCCTAAGAGTCATAAACAGCTCACACTAGACCAATATAACTTATAGGAACTGAGAGCGTAGTCACGGGTCTCCGATTTTGAGAACATGAGGATAATTTGAAAATATCTAGCTTAGTCTTAAAAACATGTCGTTAGAGGGTGAAAACTTAAAATAGTGCCCAAACGGCTTGTAAGAGGCATTAACACCTTGCACGGGACTAATGCAATTTACATGAATTGACCGCGTAGTCACAGGACTCCCGATTTGATAATATGACTATAATTTGAAAATATCTATACTTTGGCTTAAAAACAAGCCGTTAAAAGAGTGAAAACCCAAACCAACCCCCAAACGGCCCCGTAAGAGGCATGGACACCTCGCACATAACCAATATTACTTGTAGGAACTGACCTCATAGTCACGGGTATCCTTCTTTGAGAATATGATGATAATTAGCAAACATCTAGATTAAGCTTAAAAATAAGCCGTTAAAAGAGTTAAAATCCAAACCATCCCCCATACGGTCCCGTAAGAGGCATGAACACCTCGCACCGGACCAATATAACTTATTAGAATTAACCGCGTAGTCAGAGGAATCCTGATTTGAGAATAAAATGATAATTTGAAAATATCTAGATTACGCATTAAAAACATGTCGTTAGAGGGTGAAAACCCAAACTAGCACCCAAACGACTCCGTAAGAGGCCCTAACACCTCGTACGTGACAAATGTAACTTGTAGGAACTGATCGCATAGTCGTGGGACTCCCAGTTTGAGAATATGATGATAATTTGAAAATATCTAGATTATGCTTAAAAATTAGTCGTTAAAGGGTGAAGACCCAAACGATCCCCCAAATGGCCCCGTAAGAGGCATGGACACCTCTCACGGGACCAATGTAACTTGTAGAAACTGATCACATAGTCACGGGTCTGTAGGTTTGTGAATATGATGAAAATTTGAAAATATCTAGATTAGGCTTAAAAACAAGTCGTTAAAAGGGTGAAAACCAAAACAAGTCCCGAATGGCCCCGTAAGAGGTATGAACACCTCGCATGAGATCAATATAATTAGTAGGAACTGACCACGTATTCATGGGTCTCTTGGTTTGTGAATATGATAATAATTTTAAAATATTTAGATTATGCGTAAAAGCATGCCGCTTGAGGTACTAATACCTCGTATGGGACTAATGTAACTCGCAGGAGCTGACCACGTAGTCACAAGACTTTCGGTTTGAGAATACAATAATAATTGTAACTATTATATATAATTTTTCAACTTGAATAAGATTTTTTTAAAAATAGTCTTGGTTACAAATATCATCTATTTTTTATATCCAATTTTCTTGCAGGATAACATTTTATCATTATCTTTTATCCACACGAAACACACGAAGAAGTCAATGGTTTACAATAAGGGAATTATTTATTTAATGTCGTTCATATTCAGGATTCTATTTTTTTGTTTTATGCCCATACAAACTTTAGTAGTTTTATTGTTAACTTTTATGGCCATGAGGGCTTTTGTAATTTTATTGTTATATTTTATGGTCGTGCCGGCTTTACATTACGCAGGCTTTGGAATGTCCAGAAAATAAAGGATACTTTGCCCATTTTTTTTGTTTGTGAGCTATTAAGACTTGTAATATTTTGAAGTTTCTATGTATATTAGTTTCTCAACAACGTGCGAGATTCCTAATTTGTGAATTTTCTTGGTTTCAAATAATTTTTTTTCTTTGATCCAATAATTTTTTTTCTTTGATCCAAAAGTGTATCAAATTTTGGCACGGTTATGAACTGTGTCAAAATTGTACCAAAATGTACTCGATCTGGCACAGTTATAAATTTTTTCAAAAGTGTGCCAGAAATATCAAATTCTGGCACGGTTTAAAAGTATGCCAAAAGTGTTCCGATTTGTCCAAATCTGATACACTTTTAATCCGTCCCAGAAAAAATGGCCATTTTGGAACACCTGATTCTGGCACAGTTCAAAACCGTGCCAGATTTGATCTGGCACCATTTTAAACTTTGCCAAATTATTTTTTTGGTGTAGTGTTTGGTAGTTAGTATTTACGGTTGAACCAAGATCTGTTGGATGTTCCTATAAATAGAGCACATGGTATTGAGAATAAACCACTACACATTTTTATCTTTCCCACCAAAACTCTGTCCGTTTTTTTTCTCACATTTTCTCTTTTTGAATCTCTTGTCTATGTACATCTATGAGAGTGTTCTTCATACGTTTCCCAAACACATGAACATTCTAACACTTATTTATGAGTTGTTGAATTTTATTCTTGGCTAGGAACTTTTAGGATCTAAAAGTTTATTTAGGTTTCAAAGAAGTTGTTATGGAGGTTGAATCGTTTTGTTGTTCCGATCTTGTGAGTTGTGTTCAACATTTGAGGAGTCTTTTAATTTATCTGTTAGCTCTTTTGTAAGATCTCCCTTACTCACTTTATATATATCAATATATATACTTATATACGTATTTACATATATTACCTGTTATATAAATACTTACAATATTGACTTATATATATAGTAGGGAGAGGTTCAAAAGTGAACCTAAAAGATGAACATTTTAATGAACCTTAACAAAAAACACCTAAACAACCCATTAATTTTAATTCCTTTGTTGTAACTTGTTCGCCCCAGTGGCAATGGACACGCGTGTGACACGTGGGTTTTTTAATACACGCACCTTATCCCCACCCGCGCGAGCGTTGCCACTGGCAAGGACCAATTATAACATATAAATTAAAATTAATGGGTTGTTAAGGTAGTTTTTATTAAGATTCATTAAAATGTTAATCTTTTTGGTTGACCTTTGAACCTCTCCCAATATATATATATATATATATATATGTAGTTAGTTAGTTAGTTAGTTGGTTTACGGATTATATATATATATATATATATGTGTGTGTGTGTGTGTGTGTGTGTGTGTGTGTGTTCTTTTTGTTGTTTCTAAATCCTGTTTGGTAAAAATATCATCTCCTCTCTTTAAAACTATAAATTCATATAAATAGTGTGTTACTCAATTAAATTTTACGTTGGTTAAAAGTTTATCTTCCAATTCTTTTATCAATTTCTTGAATCTGATCTTGTTTGCTTTTGTTAAAATACAATTAACACTTAAGCCTATTTTGGTTGGGTATATTATTTATATAGATTTGTTTATTAAAATTAGAGTTTAGAATTTTATAAATTCTACGTGTACCTTTGTTTTGGAGATCATAAATATAAATACAATTTATGAAATTGATTTAATAGGTGTGCATGTGTTAAACTCTCATTCGTTTTAAATTAAAACATGTCTTAAAATAATTTTTATTGTCTTAAACCTATTTAATTTGCTGTAAGGTCTATTTGTGCTCAGTTGTGTAAAACTAAACTTTTGGTATACTCTTACTGAGTTGTGTGTCGACATTTAGATATAATTGCTTTATATTTAGATTTAATAACAACTATTGATTATTTATTACTAAAAAGAAAACCTTGTAAGTGTTTCATCTGTTAGTAACTTATAATCTTTTTATGTATTGATTAACTCAAACTCATTTTATTAATTATGTTGGTTGTACAACTTCCATGATATTCGATGTGTAGTTGGGCGTGTGTATCAAGTGTTCACTCCCTTGGTGTGATTATTACTGTATTTCAGATTAAGTGTGTGGGATTGGATAACTTCATCTGGGTTTGTAGTTTGTATTAACTGAATTTATCCATTTAAACTAGTAATTATATAATATGTAATTAGTCATTGGTATTAGTGGACTTCGATGTGTGAGTGGTCCTAGAACTAAGGGAGCCGGGGTTTTCCATTTTGTTGGTTTCATCGTGAACAAATACTGAGTTCTATTCAGCTTTTCCTCATCCCATTCTCAATTAATTTTATTTGGGTAACATCATCACAACTTTTTTTTATTTGTGTGTGTACAACACTTTCAATCTATTTTAAAAGTTATTTATAAAAAGTGTTACAAGAATTTTATTTAATAACTAAAACATGTTAGGGTGATTAGGTCATTTCAAGTGGTATCAGAGCTTCAGGATTCACTTTTTAAAAGTTTTCATTCCGCTAAGATACTGAACTCCTTTCTTTTAAATATTAATCATTTACTATTGGTGACCATAATGGGTCTTGTGTATGTACTCCCATCTTTAATGGTGGCGACTTCGCTTAGTGGAAAGTAAGAATGGTTTTGTACCTCCAACACTTGGGAGATGAGGTATGGGATATGGTTAAAACTAGATTTTTTGCTCCTACTCATTTAGTGCTGATGGTGATGCTCAAATTTTTACTCGAAAACCTCTTTCAAAATGGACTAAAGAGGAAACATTTAACTCACGGTATAAAAACAAAGGCAAAAATGTTATTTTCCATGCGTTGGGTGCAACTGAATTTAATAAAATTTCAGTTTGCACCACATCGAGAGAGGCTTGGGACATTTTAATGATAACTCATCAAGGAGAATCTAGGGTTAAAAGGGATAGGTCTCAAATGCCTGTAAACTTTATGATCCTCATTATATGAAAAATAATTAGAAATTTGATGATTTTTATAGACACCCCATTCTAATCTCCCCCTAACCTCTTCTAACATCCCTAGCACCTCCCTTCATCATTGCAAATCCAATTAATACCCCAGGTAATGACCTAAAGTCCATAGAGTACTCTCAGGCTCCGTTTGACCAAAAGTCAAACTCTTCATCTTCACCAAAATAGAATGAATCTTCAAAGGGAACTGAACCCCCTTTCCAACGGTCCGTCCCGTGCACGATTATGACTTACCATGGGAACAAACGACCAGTTTTTCCCCGAAACTCGATCAGGAGGTCACCGGACGCTCCTAGGCTACGTTTGACCGAAGTCAACTCTTCAGCTCAATCGAGACTGAATGAATCTTCAAAGTAATATTCAACCCCTTTCCAACAGTCTGCCCCGTCCGCGATTCTGACTTATGGTACAAACGAACGATCTGTTTTACTCCAAAAGGTCACCGAGAACTTTCAGACCCTAGTTGACCAAAGCCAACTCCTCGAACCAGGTCAAACTCTTTATAATGTCGAAGTACATATCCTAAACTTTCTAACAGTCATCCCCGTGCATGATTCTGACTTACCATGCAGAAGAACGATTTGTTTGCGTCTGAAGTTTCCTCGTCCAAAGGACCGACGAGCGCTTCTGAGCCACATTTGAACTAAAGTCAACTCCCGAACTCGTGAGCAGTCCAAAGGAATTTCTAAGGTCTTTAAAATACCTTTCCAATGGTTCACCCCTGCATGATTCAGATCAACGGTTCGCGCTCCATGATCAATTTTCAAACGAACTTGAAAGACACTGCCAAACGACAGGTTCCAAGCCCTGCCAATCACAGTGTGCCTAAACACACTTGTCGATTGGAAGGACCAAGGCTATGCTGATCGGCAATGCCCTGGTCGTATAAAAAGGAGGGCCTAACCTCATTCCAAAAAAAGTAAAATCAGAGATCCATCACTCTCAGCAATCTCAGAAAACCCCTCTCGAAGTCAGCGTGATTTCCACATCCGAATCCCTTTTCAACCTTCACCTTTCATCAAACTTGGTGAATTAAGTACTCTCCATCATCATCCAAGTGCAAGGGCCTCTCTCCAACATCCAAGATCAAGCTCAAGATCTTCAAGAAGGTTCAATTTTCTCAACACTCCCTTTAAATTCCCCTAAATTCGCATTAACTTGTTTTGTTAATTAGTACTTTTATTCTCTTATCTCACATATCCTGATATACTTTTTATCTAGTATTATTGCACATATCTTATTTTCATATAAATAAAACCCAAAAAAATAGGAAAAATAGGATTTTCTCATAAATTTCAAACGCTAATTCTCACACTTTTCTCAAGACTAAAACACTTTTTTACACACACACACACACATACAAGAGAATTCCCCGATTGGATTTATGGGATAAATCCCACCCCTCGTTTTGCATACGAACTGCGTGGACTTTGATGCCTCTATAGGCTACGTAGGCGTCTCGGGGTAAAACCCAAGACTCGAGTCATTTTTCTACTTTTTTCCTTTTTTTCTATATTCTTTAAACTTAACTCTCTTAAATTCTATGTATTTACACACACACACACACACACACACATATATATATATATATATATATATATATATATATATATAATAAGGAGTAAAACTTATGTATGTCATAAGATGAAAAGATGATGTCAACTATATGAGTTTTCTTACACTACCTATTTTACCCCTTAATTTTTTGGTTTCCCCGATTTTTTCTTCTCACTAATCAATTCCCTTATTCCACTTGAATTCAAACACAAGGTCATTTTGGTAAATAAAAATTATCTCTTCATCTAGACCCCACTTTCTCTCTACTTTCTCATAAGCACGAAATATCGCTCCAACTAAAGCAACCCATCGAACTCTCTTTCATGCCCACCATCCATCCACCACCTTCACCATCTCCATTCAACACCTACACCATCCATCTGCCATCGAACCCGCCACCATAAACCAAGTATACTATTTAACCCGACACCACCATCCACCAGCTGCTCGAAGAGACTCACTTGACTGTTCGAAGAAACCCATTTGGGATTTTAAGGTACGATTCAAAGAAACCCATTTGGGATTTTAAGCTTCTGTTCAGCCATTTTCAGAAATGCATTTTACTTTTTGGGATTCTAAACTAGTGTTCGTCCATTTGGAGATACCATTTAACCCAACACCACACTGTTTGAAGAAACTCATTTGGGATTTTATTATGAGATTTTGATGATTTATTTGTTTTAACATTGAAGATTCATTTTTTTATTTGAAAGAGTGACCATTTTTTTCCATAAATTATGATTTCCATGTTTTATATATGTTGTTTTGTATCTATTAAATGGCAATCTACTCTAAAAATGACGGTCGTAGTGGTGTGGTGGATAAGTTCAGATTGGAGTGCATTTTTGGTTATTAGTTCAGATTTGAGGCTTTGCTCTGGATCTTTAGTTATTCATTTGAGTTTTCTCAAATTTATTTTTTACTTGTACAGGTGAATGTCACTCTACCGCCTCTAAAACGCATCTATGGATTTTTTTGGTTACTCATATTCTCTTTGTCATTTTCAAATATTATATGAATTTTATTCTATTTTTTTCATTCAAGTTTATTGTGTCCATTTAAACATAAATAATATGTGACACCCCGACTAATTAAATACCGGGTAGCTACTCCTTTATTAAATTAATTCAAAATGCCAAGTTGGCTCAGTTAATAGCATCACTGTCGAAAACATTTTATTATTACTAACCACCTAGTATTTAAAAAGTAAGTTGCCAAATTTTAATTTAAGTCTGATTAACATGCAATAAGTGTAATGAATAAATAAATAACACCATTCACCATACTGAAGTAAAACGAATAATCATCACAATAGAGTAAATAAAGGCTGGAGGAAAACTCCTCACTACAATCCCACAACTGATAAGTAAAACGAATATTGAAACAATACTTGCTAAAGTCTGAAAACTGAAATGTAAAAGATGCTCTAAATAGAAATGGGCAACATGCCCTACAACTGATAGATAGTGACTCTGGAATCCAAAAGATAGAAGAATCTATAAGCAAAGTCCCTGTAGCTTCCACAAACCGCTACAGCTCGTCACCTGAATGAGTATCCTATGCTTGGTGTCCCTCTGGCTGGGCACCTAAAATGGTTTTACAAGAAGAAGATTTGAAAAGAAAACGGGTCAGAGCCCGAATGTGGGGTTATTTTTAAAAACCTGCAAGTGCTTTAAAAACATTTAAAACATTAAATGCAAAGTACATTTTAGGACGTGCACTCACATTATATTCTCACCTCTCGTCTAACTGTGCACTCCTAACGCAATTACCCATCTACAACGATATAAACCACTAGCTAAGTGACAACATATCTAGCTAGACTGCCAAAGGTCCTACCCATAATACTTGGTTCCATTAACATAATAACGCTCGTAATTAAATAGGGTTTAACGTAAACTCAGACACTCAATATGCAATATATATAACTATCAGTTAACTCGTTATATTTCTCGAAACAATACCGTAATATATTTACAACATTAACATGAGGATTCTCATTAATTAAATGTATATTAATCACATCGTAAATATACAATACAAGCACCCCGAGAACTAAGCTGCGGTGCACACATACTCTGCTATCCATCCCGGTACATCACGTACATAAGGATCACATATTCCGAATCTCTCAGGAATAGTTCAGATAACACAAATCACAAATAGTGGAGGCGAACACAGTCACCATCACGTGGGTCACGCACATACCTACGCTCCCACGGTCAGCGGACTTATTAATATCCCAATAAGTCTTTCTATGACCTATGTTCATCGAGGTACCAGTCTATATCCCCCCCGTAGGCACACAAGGATTAGAGGGTCCTACGCGAACGCAACCTCCCGTGATAGCAAGTATGGTAGGTATGTCATACACACAATCCATATACCAATACTAAGTAAACACACATCTTAGTAATACCGTATATTAATCGTAGTACATATTGCATTCTCGTACTAACTTATAATTATCACAATTCATACTATTTCGGTTTGTAATTATACGCGCCATAATTCATCCTCACGTCGTAGTAGACACTCACGTCTCACCCAAACGGTTCATTCTAATTTAACTCTCTTGTATATAATTTCCTTCTCATATATACCCAAATGTCCCAAACCTATCACTACGTCATCATTGGAAGGTTAACTATATCCTCGAACAAGTTTACGGGACTCCAAAATTCAAAACAGTTCAAAATAGCCCAAACTGTCAGCTCATTAGAAGTCTCGTTCGAACGAGTTTGGGCTGTCAGCTCGTTAGAAGTCTCGTTCGAACGAGATTCCAGTTCGTTTGAACGAACTGCACCTTTTAACAATATCTCGTTCGAACGAGATATCGAACGAAACTACCCTTCGTTAGAAGAGACTGGTCAACTCGTTAGAAGCTCGTTCGAACGAGCTCGTTCGAACGACCTGGGGGCTGCTTCTAACGACTGGCCAGTTTCGGCCCAGATTTTTCTAAATACGTTTTTCACCATTTTTACTCCTCAAATCACCTCTAAAATTTGTCCCAACGATTGTTTTAAAGTCTATAAACAATCCTAAACATAATATAATAACATCCTATCACGTTTTTATGGATTAATTCACCCTAATCATCAATCAATTTACAAATACTTAAACTTTTCCCCAATTCATTCATGAACATGAACCCTAGAATTTGGAACCCTCAATTAATCAAATTTAATCCGTTTTTCTTTCACCCAATCATGTATTAACATCAGATTAATCGTCTCCAAGCTATTCTACATGCAATTTATCCTCAATGTTCAGAACCTAAATCCAATTAATCATGGGTTTTCATTCATCTTCCAATAACAATTATAAATCTTCAATTTTCTAACATGGAAAGAACATTTGATGAAGTTAAACATAATTAAACCACTTGCCTTGTTTGTTTCCGGATTTGGTGTTGATTTGGTGAAGAATCTCTGCAGAATTTTCTCTCTTTCTCTCCTTCTCCAAGCTCCTTCTCCAATGGTGGCTTAAGGTGGCTAGGGTTTGTTTTGGGGAAAGTTGTAAACCTAAAGATAACCTCCGTAGCTTAATGGTTTAATATAGGATGGTTAGTGGGCTTTGTGGGTTTAATCCACATCAGATTTACACCTCAAATTTTCGTCACTTTTAATTCCTAAAAATGTAAAATTACCAAAATACCCTTTAAGTTGCCGGTATGGCCTAAAAATACCCCGGGACCCAAACTATACCCCCGGCTAGTGTTTTCTGACTATCTCGACCCTTCCGGACGCATTGGCACACTCAAAACGACCATACGGGTTATAGATTTTAAATTCACTTTTATTATCAAAATATTATACCGTGACGCGGCGGTCCCACGCGTCTCAACAAAATTTTTAAAATGCCGTATATAAATCTCACGACAAATTTTATAATACCAAATACATATATAATCATATTTGCACATAATCAAATACCAATTCGCATCTCATTAGTATTTATAACCCGGATTAATTATCAATTAATACGCATTTAATTAATTAATTAATCCCAAAAATAAATATAGTCAAAAGTACGGGGTATTACATAATATTCCCATTCGCTCTTTATCATCGCCTTGGGTCACACCCCCTACCACAAAAAGGTACACATGATAGAAATTTTCAGAGTTCATTGATTATAACCTGTACTATAACATTTTTTGTGCTTATAGGGTTCTTTATGCTTTAGGTGAAGAAAAATATTTTAGAGGTTGGGTTACAGTACATATGGGTTCTATTTTGAGGTTTCATGGAGTTCTTTGGTGGCGTTGTACAACAGTGAGCTCTTAGAATTTTTTTTGTATTTTCTTCTCTTGTGGAATTCTATAACACAAATCTTTACTTATCGCAAATTTAAATGTATATATGGTGTTGTCAAAGCTTCAGTCAAAGTTTATTATTGTATTTTCTTAATTATTTATTTTATTATTGTGATAGTTATAGTTATAGTTATTTTTGTAGATAGTGTCGATTGATGGCAGTATTTGGTGAACATGAAAATAACAAAATAATAAAATTTTGGTGTTATTGGTTAACATTAGACTTGAGGCTCCATTTGGTTTAGTTTTTTTTGTATGGTTTTAAATGTACTGTTGTGCATTTCTAATTATTATTTTCTCTTCAACTGTACTGGATCAATTTCTTGGCCTGGAACTTGCAATGAAAATTCCCCCTTTTTTTCAAAGTTCAAAATGAAGGGTAGAATAGTATTTCCCCCCATTATCTTCCTTACACTCATCTTTCCAAACCTAGATTTTTTTTTCATTTCTCTCCGTCTCACTTTACTCTCCCCCTCTCTCTCGCATGCGGCTATCATCAACGATCAACAAATAATGGTATATTTCTTCCAATTTCTTTTTTTGTGTGATGCTACTGCTGTGTTTCTATCATCTTATGGTCCTTTAGTGGTTTTCTACTAGATTTTATTTTGGGGTATTTTTATTCAATCTTTATGGTTTTTTGGGATATTTTTACTATATAATGTGTCAGAAGGACATTTAAGAGTCTTCTAAGGTAAAACACTCCGTTTTTCATTTTATGATGATTTGTTAATATGGTATCTAATTGGGTTTATGACTTTGTGCAGATGTTACCCTCATTGAGCCCCTTGCATTCTTGTTGTTTGAAAAAATGTCAATGTGGAGTAATTTTGTTATTCTTTTTATTCTAATATTTATATCTCTTACTTGAGTTTGTAGATTTTTCATTTGTGAATAATATGTGTTGTTCTTTTCGATTAAGGTATTTGATTAATTGATTCTACGGGACAAATAGTGTTATATGCATTGTTCAATATCCACTGCTGGACAAAGTGGGCATGTGAGTATTTTTTTTCCCAGTATTGTTGATATAAATTAATGGATGCAAATGTATATTCATCTGGGGTATGTAATTTTATGGTGTAGGAAGATCTGGATGAGTTTATTTGAATGCTACTAGGTAAGATATGTTTAGTAAAACATCTTTCTAAAATATTTTTGTTTTATAAATGTTCATTTGAATGCGACTGGATGAGTTCATTTTAACTTATGTAAAATATTTTTATTTTATAAAGAGAAGAACTCGGCATTTTCTCGATTTGGATAGAAAAATATTCTCTATAGTTCAAATTTCTCTATAATGGTGATTAATTATTAATTTATTTCATATTCTTGATTTGTGTAGGTTCACGTTGTATTGTGTAAATTCTTTTAAATTGGTTTGTGCATCAATTTTCATAAACACTAATTAATCAATCTAAAGCAACAAAAAAATATAATCCCTTCAGATCTTATAATTCTTTTTCCAGACTGTATGTCGTTGCAGAATACACCTATGCACTAACACTGGTAAGCTTTTACATATTTACTGACTCAATTTGATGCATTTTGGCTTAACATAGGAAAATGTGAAATTACTATTGGGGACGATAATACTACACATTAAAAGAGAATTTAACAGAACCACATGTTCAGTGGATTGAGATAAGGAAGCATGCTCTCAATCATCATATTCAAGCTCCGATTATTCTTCGACAACTTCTCATACCCAGTCCCGACCAAAACATGCTTCTCCATTGTCAACGTTCCTTCCTCATTTCACTACCTAAACCTGGCCAGGTCTCGAACACAAGAGCATAATCATAATTCTTTTCAATTGGAATATCGGTTTTCCCCCAAACCATCTCTATATGGTCAATCGTAGATTGAAAAATTATCATTCTTTATAAATTGCGCGTAATTCCTTGGCATGTCCTTTTTCGCGTACACCCTTTAAGCCTGCGCTCCAAGCCTAGAGTGGAGAACAAATTAGGTTTGGGTCCATGCGAATATCCATGGGATGGCGCGAAGATGCCCGATTCTTTCTGAGCTCTTTCTTCATTTGCGTTATCTTCCAATGTTGAGGAAGCCCATTTGGGATTGTACCATTTCTTGGAAGTAAGTGATGAATTCAATTATTTTTCCTTTTATTTTCTGATTGATAACAAATTCGTGATGGTTCTATTCATGTAACTTGATATTTTTTTTTCTAATTCCATACTCGATCCTACATATTTGCTACGATAGTTATGGGTTTGATGGTATGCAATGGTAAAGAAAATATGATAGGAGGGAATGGATATCACTTGGCTGGGTGATCAATAGTTTTTCTCTTTTCTTTCTTTATTAGATCCGTTGAGTCGGTCCTTCTCATTTTTGTATGTTTTCGTAATTATGGCGATGTATTCATTTTTTTAAGCTTGGTATTTTTCATTTATGGTGTTGCTGATTATGGTATTAAGCTTGGTATTCATTTTTTAAAGTTGTTTAATCAAACGTATGCACAAGATTTTCACTCTTACGTACACATATATTGACATTTGGTCGTTATATACTCTAAAGCATTGCATTTGTTCAACCTTAGTTTAATTTTGGTATCTCAAAAGTCTATGACCAATCTCTACAAGTTTCTTACTATGTGAATTGTTATCTTTAATACGCATTTTATTTTATAGGTACACCTACATGTTAAAGTAGTTAGCCACATCTTTAAGTCATCTTTGGTTTGTTGTAAGTTTTGAAGTATTCTTCAATTGCTCTTTAGTTTTATTTGTTTCATGTTTTGTAAGTTTCAAGTATCATCTGTGTTCTCTCTTAAATTTAAACCATTTTTTTAAAAAACAAATTAAGCAATATGATGATAGTTATTTTACATAGCTAATATTTTACATAAATATGAAATATTACAATAAAAAAAATCCATTTTTCTCTCGAAGTAACACAAACTTTCCAGTAAGTATATTTTTCAAATATAGTAAATATGAGTTTACTGTTGTATAGTCTTTCCTAAACCACTGCGTAGTTGCAACAGCCAAACTGGAGACCAGGTCAAAGAATCAGTATGGGCAATACTGGAACATAATTCAAGTTTTTCATCATATATGCCACCATGTGTCCTAACACAACCCCATAAACCACCTGGAAGGGAGTATGCCCAAGTGAATCATGCAGAGGTCTGGACGTGTATAAAGGGTGCTCTAGAGGAAATTGACACACAATTTGGTTATGCATTTCACCTTGACGACCAGCATGAAGTTTGACCCCGAAAGAATCATAAGCGTAACATAATCCAAGACAACCGCAATGGAAAATGTTGGTCATCATGTCCCTTTTTGAAGGCCAATAGCTACTACCAGTGTTGTTGTAGTTGCAGAATGCGATGTCGGAATTACACCATAATCAATCATTATTTTAGAACCCCATCTCTTTTCCTTATACCTGAGTATCTTGAGGAATTGGACGATAACGAAGGCTAGAAAGAAATTCAATTTGTGTTTAGGAGAAGCAATCTATGCCTTGGTGACACGTATGATTCTTTGTCATAACAGCCCCTGTTTCGAACCAAAGAAATTCTAGTTGTTAGCCCTATTGTAAAAATTAAAATTAATAACATCCAACCCTACACTATCATGAGGAGAGAAGATGATAGAACAACACACACTAACTGCAATTATTTTGTTAGTGTTTCCAGTCCAAAGTAAGTTTCAAACCCAAGAATGAATCATATCCAACAGTCTAGCAGACAATTTATAGTTATTGGTAATAGAACACTTTTGTGAATATCTCATTTGCCTCAAAATAATATGCATGAACTTCAATCTCAGGGATCTAAATAAATCATCATGATCATGAACTTCGCTATCGTCCAATGATTTATTATGACCATTAGTATCAATCTTTATTTGGATGTTTTGGAGGTGCTGAGTAGCCTCCTCCAGTCTACTATTTATATTTCAAAAAATAGTTGAGTTCCAAACCTTAATCACAACTTTTATCTATATGAGCTTGGCCTTTGAAATAATCATGGTGTAGCCTTGAATAAATATATACATATGACTATATACATACCTATTTATGTTTATGATATTTGAAGATATATATTGGTATAGGGGCTATACCATACTACTGGCATAGTAATTATTACTATACCATACTACTGGTATACCAATTATGACTATATACAGTTATATACTATACTACTGATGCTAGGGCTAAACCATGTTTGAAATATCAGTAGTATAGTATAAACTGGTATAGGGGATATACCATACTACTGGTATATCCCTTAAACAGGTATGATATTTTGAGCTTGAAATAAAGATGTATAGTATATATTAGTATAGCTTGGCAATCAAAATAAACCTGGCAATATTCATAACTGGTATAGATATAAATGGTATCATTATAGTATATAGTCATAATTGGTATCAGTAGTATAGTATATACTCATAACTGGTATATACTATATTACTGATATTTCAAACATGGTGTATCCCAGAATGACTATATACATACTTGTTTATCTTTATCATATTTCAAGCTATATATTGGTATAGGGGCTATATACATACCTGTTTATCTTTACATACATGTTTATTTCAAAGGCCAAGCTATATACAAACCAGTTTATTTCGAAGGCTAACCTTGATCGTAACCCTTTATCTTTATGCCTATATACATACCTGTTTATCTTTATAACTATATACATATTGGCTTCCCCTTTTGCTTCTTCATCACTATCTTCCACTTGCTAAGTCTCTGTCCCATTACCCCCATTATACTCCCTAATTAAACTAAGCCTTTGCTTAAAAAAACCTAATATACTTCCCTCTTCTTTAATGATTTATAAGAATATTCTACTGGGTAGTCTGGATCAACATCTATACTTGGGGAACTATTTACCCTATAGATTTATTTATCATCAAAGCAGGCTCAATGTATAAATGATCAGCATTCCACATTCATCTTCAAAGTAGGAGCTTGAGTTGATTAAGAAGCAACGTATACTTAGAAACTCCAAGCCAAATGATGGTATATTGGTTGTGTTATGCTCAACCTTAAGCCGGGTAGTATTACCCTGTAAGATAACATCGAGTAATGGGCATCATGCTCAACCTTAATTCTATATTTTAAATCTTTATATGGTGTAATTTTTGCATTCGATCTGACCACTTCACTTTTTTCGCAATGAATTTTAGGCATCCTAAAGTTTGAACATTATGCCATATACGATGTCTATTGTGTAGTTATGTATACCAGTTGTTTTTGTTCGTGGTTGAATACACTAAACTCACTAACTCAACCTCATGACAAACCAGAAATCACAGCGTGAACATCCATGAATCCAACCAACCCAAATTTCGAGAAAGTATATGCTGATTTGGTTCGTCGCGCCAAAGACAAGAATTTGAGGGTGAAAAGACCTGTTAGGATTCTTACTAAGGTTCTAAAAATACTCTACTGGAATGTCTCCCTATGGTGAAAGAATAAACACATTTGATAGATTTGAGATACTAGTTCACGAGGAAGTAATTGATCTTTTCAATAAACTGCCTTTCTGTTTATTTGAGTAAACTTCCTTTTATTTACTTGTTTTCTTGAGGATTCGTTATATTTGAGGAATCGTTATGTTGCTCTTCTACAATGTGTGTTGTCATCATCAATATGAATAATCTTAGTTTCTTTTATAATGTGTGTTGTCATCATTAACCTGAAGTCTAGGCCTCCATAATGAACCTCAAATTTTTTATTATGTTTAGATTCATTCAATAAACGGACTCAAGTTGAATATGAATCAATTGGGTCAAATGTTGTTTTACTCTTTATAGTGCATTTTATGGTTGATATTAACTCAGGTTCACATAAGGTTTATAAGGTTTTATTCTCATTTTGTATGGTTTTTAGTAATATGTATAATTCTTTTAAATTTGAGAGTTTGCCAATAAACACTCACCATTTTGTATGTATGTTAAATAAAGCATTGTGGTATTTAAAATTCTCATTTTTCAATTATATTTACAAACTTATACTTGAATTAATATTTATTTATTCATGGGTGTTTTTTCAGTAATTAAGCTAAATTGACTATTTATGTATTAGTATTTGTCTTTTTTATTTCTTACACAGGGTCCATAGTCCTATAAACAGTGTTCTAAAAGGCCCGCCTAGGCTCCGCCTAGGCCCGCCTAGGCTTGAGGCTTGAGAGAAACGCATCGCCTACGCCTTATTACGCCTTATTCTTGGTAAAATGCTCAAGGCACACTTTTCTTTTAAAAAACAAAGGATTAGTTGACAAATATTGGTTATGGAGCATGATAATGAAAAAGATGGCTACCAAACATATGGATATATTTTCAAAATTCAAGGTATGTACTATTTTATTATATTACTAGCCTTAGAATAATTAAAATAATAAAAAAAGGAAAAACGCCTTTTTACGCCTAGGCTTCGCCTAGGCGCGCCTAGGCTCCTAAGGCTTGAGGCTTGACCTCTACGCCTCGACCACGCCTCGCGCCTTTTAGAACCTTGCCTATAAACAAATGAATTTTTTTCAAAATTTTATTTATTTATTAATGTCTTGGTTGTATTTCGGCAAGTTGACTTATATTGATGATGTTTATATGATCTCCAAGAAGTACTATTACTATTGTTATTATTAGAGTGTTTTTATTTGTTAAATAGGGTGGATAGCCCATAAATAATAGAAATTGTGCCCAATTTTTTAAAATTTTTTACTCATTTGTGTTGTAAAAGAATATTTATGACTTATATTTACACGATTTAATACTTTAAAATTTTACATTTATAATATATAAAATGTTTATTATTTACATTTTATGGACTTAATATTTTTCAAAATTATCTGCGTGCCTTTAGGCACGGGCGTACCCTAGTGTGTGTGTGTATGTGTGTGTGTGTGTGTGTGTGTGTGTGTGTGTGTGTGTGTGTGTGTGTGTATTTTTTCTTAATGGCGTATTATTCCACATGCGTTATCATTCCCTTATAATGATCGACGTTAAGGTAATCGCATAAATCCTATTTTCTAATATGACTTTTAGGAACATTCCTGTGGATGACTCGCTTGATCTCTTCCATGATATAAGTATATGATTCATATCTCCACTACATATAAATATGCACACATATCACGGGGAAATAAAGGAAAATAGAAACAACCCATGAGCGACCGTAAGGAGGGAATGGGTGCCTAACACCTTCGCATTTCGTAACTTAGCCTCCGGACCCCTTTCGAATCATTTTGGTTTCTTATGTATCAGTATGTCTTTGGATACTGTCCTTCGGGATGGCTCCCATCTCTTTTGTCTGTTTTGAGTAAAATAGACTGGTGAGTCTATCTCTCTACATTTTCACCTTATTCACTGACGTCAGCCGAAGGGCTCCCAAGAGGGATATGCGGGACCTAGAGGAATCCACTCCCTCCGTGAGGGGATATATCCCGTGGATGGACACAGTGGAGACTCTGCTGAGGAATAGATTTTTGACGGCTAAACTCTATATACATGGGTATTTTAATTTCTTATTTATCCCCCTATTTTCCACTTTACTATTCATGTGTACCTCATGCTTATGCTTCTATTCACACGCTTGTAGAAAATTCTCCATGTACACTTCACACCATGTGCACCTAGGATCACATATATCTACATATTGCACGCATCACCCACACTTGGTATGCCATTGGTACTCATACTTTGATCCCTGTCGGGCATGATCATGAAACATACTCTCATCATAAGATACTAATAATATAATCATGCATGATTCACACGATATCACCAAAGAGCATTATTATTGACCAAATTTTATCCCGTAACTGGAGGGTCACTTCATGATGGGCGCTGGTCCGGCAGCGCGCAGTTAGCCTAAGTGATATGACTCTCACCTTCCATTGTCCATGTAACTTCGACGTATATTGAATGGTTCCCTCACATCGTAGAACTTGATCGAAGTCATGACGGGAGGTATATCATAAGGAACTCATTCACGTACGCCGATTATATTGAATTCTCTCTCACACGTACCATCCCCACGAGGTATATAGTGAGGCAATTCACATACACTCAGGTATATCAAATGGCTTGTCCACACGTACCGATTGCCCTCAAAAGCAAGACGTATATCGTGGAAACCACACCAAAGGAGGAACCCTTTCCAATTCACCCAACCAAACTGCATACCCGCATATAGGTGTCAAGCATAGGACACACATTTTAGATTGTCGGTTTCAACACGACACTCTGTCAAAATTTTGGGTCAGCCTAACGCCCAAATTTTCACGCATTTTTAAAATTGTACCCTGCCCGTGAGCTTGGTTACAAGTCCATCCATAGCTTTGCACATGTTACAAACCCAACTTTTCCAGGCTCGGGACCCATCCGTCATTTCATTTTGCATTTAGGAGAATTTAATACAACATATATATTGGTATAGGGGCAATACCATACTACTGGCATAGCAGTTATTACTACACCAAACTACTGGTATACCAATTATGACTATATACAGTACTATACTATACTACTGATGCTAGGGCTACACCATGCTTGAAATATCAGTAGTATAGTATAAACTGGTGTAGGGGATATACCATAATACTGGTATATCCCTTAAACAGGTTTGATATTTCGTGCTTGAAATAAACATGTATAGTATATATTGGTATAGCTTGGAAATCAAAATAAACCTGGCAATATTCATAACTGGTATAGACATAAATGGTATCACTATAGTATATAGTCATAATTGGTATCAGTAGTATAGTATATAGTCATAACTGGTATATACTATACTACTGATATTTCAAACATGGTGTATCCCAGAATGACTATATACATACCTATTTATCTTTATCATATTTCAAGCTATATATTGGTATAGGGGCTATATACATACCTGTTTATCTTTACATACATGTTTATTTCAAAGGCCAAGCTATATACAAACAAGTTTATTTCGAAGGTTAACCTTCATCGTAACCCTTTATCTTTATGACTATATACATACCTGTTTATCTTTATAACTATATACATATTGGCTTCCCCTTTTACTGCTTCATCACTATCTTCCACTTGCTAAGTCTCTGTCCCATTACGCCCATTATACGCCCTAATTCAACTAATCCTTTGCTTAAAGAAAATCCTTATATACTGCCATCTTCTCTAATGATTTATACGAATATTCTACTAAGTAGTCTGGATCCACATCTATACTTGGGGAACTATTGAGCTTGTAGATTTATTTATCATCAAAGCAGGTTCAATGTATAAATGATCAGCATTGCACATTCATCTTCAAAGCAGGAGCCTGAGTTGATTAAGAAGCAACATATACATAGAAAATCCAAGCCAAAAGATGGTATAATGGTTGTGTTATGCTCATCCTTAAGCCGGGTAGTATTACCCTGTAAGAAGACATCGAGTAATCGACATCATGCTCAACCTTAATTCTACATTTTAAATCTTTATATGGTATAATTTTTGCATTCGATCTGACCACTTCACCTTTTTCGCAGTGAATTTTAGGCATCCTAAAGTTTTAACATTATGCCATATACGATGTCTATTGTGTAGTTATGTATCCCAGTTGTTTTTGTTCATGGTTGAATACACTAAACTCACTAACTCAACCTCAGGACAAACCAGAAATCACAACGTGAACATCCATGAAGCCAACCAAGCCAAATTTTGATAAAGTATTTGCTGATTTGGTTCGTCGCGCCAAAGACAAGAAATTGAGGGTGATAAGACCTGTTAGGATTCTTACTAAGGTTCTCAAAATACTCTACTAGATTGTCTCCCTATGGTGAAAGAATAAACACATTTGATAGATTTGAGATACCAGTTCACAAGGAAGTGATTGATCTTTTCAGTAAACCGCCTTTCTGTTTATTTGAGTAAACTTCCTTTTATTTATTTGTTTTCTTGAGGATTCGTTATATTTTAGGATTTGTTATGTTGTTCTTCTACAATGTGTGTTGTCATCATCAATATGAATAATCTTAGTTTCTTCTATAATGTGTGTTTTCATCGTCAACTTGAAGTCTAGGCCTCCATAATGAACCTCAAATTTTTTATTATGTTTGGATTCATTCAATAAACGGACTCAAGTTGAATATGAATCAATTGGGTCAAATGTTGTTTTACTCCTTATATTGCATTTTATGGTTGATAATAACTCAGGTTCAGATAAGGTTGATAAGGTTTTATTCTCATTTTGTATGGTTTTTAGTAATATGTGTAATTCTATTAAATTTGAGAGTTTGCCAATAAACACTCACCATTTTGTATGTATGTTAAATAAAGCATTGTGGTATTTAAAATTCTCATTTTTCAATTATATTTACAAACTTATACTTGAATTAATATTTATTTATGCATGGGTATTTTTTCAGTAATTAAGCTAAATTGACTATTTATGTATTAGTAATGGTCTTTTTTATTTCTTAAACAGGGTCCATAGTCCTATAAAGAAATGATTTTTTTTCTAAATTTTATTTATTTATTAATGTGTTGGTTGTATTTCGACAAGTTGATTTATATTGATGATGTTTATATGATCTCCAAGAAGGACTATTACTATTGTTATTATTAGAGTGTTTTTATTTGTTAAATATGGTGGATAGCCCATACATAATAGAAATTGTGCCCAATTTTTTAAATTTTTTTACTCATTTGTGTTGTAAAAGAATATTTATGACTTATATTTACACGATTTAATACTTTAAAATTTTACATTTATAATATATAAAATGTTTATTATTTACATTTTATGGACTTAATATTTTTCAAAATTATCTGCGTGCCTTCAGGCACGGGCGTACCCTAGTGTGTGTGTGTGTATGTGTGTGTATGTGTGTGTGTGTGTGTGTATATATATATATATATTTGTTCTTAATGGCGTATTATTCCACATGCGTTATCATTCCCTTATAATGATCGATGTTAAGGTAATCGCATAAATCCTATTTTCTAATATGACTTTTAGCAACATTCCTGTGGATCACTCGCTTGATCTCTTCCATGATATAAGTAGAAGATTCATATCTCCACTACATATAAACATGCACACATATCAACGGGAAATAAAGTAAAATAGCAACAACCCATGAGCGACCGTAAGGAGGGAATGGGTGCCTAACACCTTCGCATTTCGTAACTTAGCCTCCGGACCCCTTTCGAATCATTTTGGTTTCGTATGTATCAGTATGTCTTTGGATACTGTCCTTCGGGATGAATCCCTTTTCTTTTGTCTGTTTTGAGTAAAATAGACTGGCGACTCTATCTCTCTACATTTTTCACCTTATTCACTGACGTCAGTCGAAGGGCTCCCGAGAGGGATGTGCGGGACCTAGAGGAATCCTCTCCCTTTGCGAGGGGATATATCCCGTGGATGGCCACAGTGGAGACTCTGTTGAGGAAGTGATTTTTGAGGGCTAAACTCTATTTACATGGGTATTTTAATTTCTTATATATCCCCCTATTTTCCACTTTACTATTCATGTGTACTTCATGCTTATGCTTCTATTCACACGCTTGTATAAAATTCTCCATGTGCACTTCACACCATGTGCACCTTGGATCACATATATCTACATATTGCACGCATCACCCACACTTGGTATACCATTGGTACTCATACTTTGATCCCTGTCGGGCATGATCATGAAAGATACTCTCATCATAAGATACTAATAAGAGAATCATGCATGATTCACACGACATCACCAAAGAGCAGTATTATTGACCAATTTTTTTTTCGTAACAGGAGGGTCACTTCATGATGGGCGCTGGTCCAGCAGGGCGCAGTTTGCCTAAGTAATATGACTCTCACCTTCCATTGTCGAAGTAACTTCAACGTATATCTAACGGTTCCCTCACATCGTAGCACTTGATCGAAGTCATGATGGGAGGTATATCGTATGGAACTCGTTCACGTACGCCGAGTATATTGATTTCACGATCACACGTACCATCCCCACGAGGTATATAGTGAGGCAATTCACGTACACTCAGGTATATCAAATGGCTTGTCCACATGTACCGATTTCCCTCAAAAGCAAGACGTATATCGTGGAAGCCACACCAAAGGGAGGAACCCTTTCCAATTCACCCAACCAAATTTCATACCCGCATATAGGTGTCAAGCCTAGGAAACACATTTTAGATTGTCGGTTTCAACCCGAAACTCTGTCAAAATTTTGGGTCAGCCTACCTCCCAAATTTTCACACATTTTTAAAATGGGACCCTGCCCGTGAGCCTGGCTACAAGTCCATCCATAGCTTTGCACATGTTAAAAACCCAACTTTTCCAGGCTCGGGTCCCGTCCGGCATTTCATTTTGCATTTAGGAGAATTTAATACAAGTGAGAACATAATAATAATAATAATAATAATAATAATAATAATAATAATAATAATAATAATAATAATAATAATAATAATAATAATAATAATAATAATAATAATAATAATAATAATAATAATAATGTTGAGACCCATCTTCCAAAAACACTTATCCTTTCTTTATCAAAAATTCAAAAACATCTCTCATTTCTTTACCAAAAATCCAAAAATATTTTTTCTTTCAATCTCAAAAAGACAAAATGTCAAAAATATTTTCATCCTTTTTTTATCAAAAATAAATTCAATTTTGCGCCCTCTCAGGTCGATCGCACGCCCTTGGCCTAGCTCCTTATTGTCTTTGGCCTTCATTCAAGTCACCCCGGAGTTCCGTTCGTTCCCCTGCTACCTCTTTCGAGTCTGGTATCCATCCACTTTCCATGGAAAACACAGATCAAGTACCAGTTGCGCAGCCAGATCTGACGGCAGTGTTAGCTCAGCTCGTGTCCAAGATTGACAACCTTCGAACTGAGGTCCGGGAGATGCAACGAAACTAGGTTCCTGTTCCTTAAGAGCCCGAGGCCCCCTTCCCTCACGCTATGGGTCCCCTTGAGCCTTTCTGGGTTCCCGAAGAATATCATCACGCTCCTCGTGTTCCTTCTGTTAATGGGCAGCCGCTTGCCCAGCGAACCTTGCCCAATCTAGGGCTAACTTGCCTATGATCATTGATCCGAAAGAGGAAGAGTTGAACAAGGTCAAAGAAGATCTCAAGATGCTCACTAAGATGTTCAACCAAGTCAGAATCTTCGAAAATTATATGGACTACACCCACATGTCTCCTTATCCTAAGGCAAGGTTACCCGAGAAGTTCAAGATGTCGAGTATTGTGAAATTCGGAGGAAGTGGACCACCGATTGTTCATTATAGCAGTTATCACTATTCCATGTCTCTCCTAGGGGATTCTGAAGAAGTGATGGCCCAATTGTTTCAACAAACTTTGAAGGATAGAGCCCTCCAATAGTTTTTATCTCTTGAAGAGTCCAGAATCCGTAGTTGGGAGGATGTAGCCCGTGAATTCATGTCACAGTACAAATATAATGAAGATTTTGAGGTCACCCGCCATGATTTAGACTTGCTCAGATAGAACTCTGGGGAATCAGTCAGTAACTTCATAGCCCGATGGAGGGATAAAGAAGCTACCATGAACAATCGGCCTTCTGAGGAAGAACAAGTCAGCAGAGTGAAGAAGAACTTCTTGCCCCATGTCCGAGCAACCATGGGAGGATAATACTATCCCCACTTACGAGCTCTCAGAGAAGCATGAGTATAAATCGAGGAAGGTCTTGCTAAAACAGAGTTTGAACCAAAGATAGTGTCCTGACAGTTCACCCCCAGAAAATATGACAAGTCTGCCAGTGCTGCAGTCTCAACCATCAACAACATCTCTCAACCGACCACTTCGTGGGCACTAGAAAGCTGCCATGTCTCGTTCGAAAAGAATACACCGAGCTCCTTACTCCCCTATCCAAAGTCTCTCAGGCTCTGTTAAGCCGAAACCTTATCAAACCTTTGGATCCCCGTCGATTGCCCAATCAACTTCTGAGAAACTTCAAAGCAGATGCCCATTGCGCCTTTCACCAAACTGCTAGATATACCACCGACTAATGCTTTCACCTTCGAAACGTAATCCAAGGTCTAATTGACCAGGGTACCATTGCCCTAACAGCCAATCCTAAGACAAACACTACTCATAACCCACTCCCATATCATACCAATGCTATATTCCTATAAATGAACCCAAAATTTGATCCCTCAACTCAAATCACACCCATACACTCTCCCAAACCTCTCTAAACCTGCCCATATTTCCTCGTACACCTTGTTAGCCTCGCTGATCAGGCGCTATTACTCCTTACCAGAGCATGCATCATTCTCCTTACCCGTTCCAAAAATGTAAGTATGGAATTACCAAAAGTGTTAAGCCAACTCCTTGAGTTCAGGCTGATATTGCCCTCACAGATGATCATTGATTACCAGAGGTTCAGAACGCTGTTCTGGAAGCACAAAAATGGGCTCGAGAGTCAGACAGCTGGGTGGTACCAACCAATGAAGTCAACTTGGATGATGTCATCTAGATCATGGAAGGATTATTCAGGCCAAATAATAATATCTGCAGTATGACCGAGTTACTTGATACTCTAAAATTACAAAGGCATCTGGTCCCTTCACCCTTACATATCCCCAAAGAATGGGAAGACTTGTATGAAGAAGCCATTGAAGCTGTGGAATTCATTGACTTTACATGGAAAGACATAATTATTTCCACCGAATGGGGGGAAGAATTCGGAGATTCGAATGAAGAATATGCTTTCGAGAAAACTGGACCGGTAGTTAACATGTGTGGGATGATATCATTTGAGGAGCTCCTCGGAGAAATAAAAAAGATGGCAAAACAACTCGAGATCGATGAAGAAACAGGGTTCATGTTCTTCCCTTCTTCAGTAAATCCAATGACCAGATTAAGGAGGCATTACCAGATCCCAAGCTCACTACCAGCCAATGATAAGGGGAAGGACGTTGAAAACCTTCCTATGCCAGAAATAACCCTCGAGGAAAGCAAGATCCTCGATCAACTGAATGAAACTGAAGCTAACATCACACTCTGGGGCTTTTCATGTCTTCCCAGCTACATAGAAATGATTTGATCAAGTTGCTAACTGGAACCATAGTTACTCCCTCTACTACACCAGAAGAAGCGGTAAATTTGATCAGATCCTTGACCTCTACCCGAATGATATCCTTTCTGAAGAAGAAATCCCCATAATTGGTCTAAACCACAATCATGCACTCAACATCTCCGTCGAAGTTATGGGGAAAATTATACCGATCTCTCTTGTCGATAATGGATTCGTCTTGAATATCTACCTATTAAGAACCTTCAAATGCTTAGGACTGAAACAAAATGATCTGGATCCAACTTCCGATGTTGTATGTGCCTACTATAATATTTGTCGGGAGGTGATGGGATCCAAAAAACTTGTAATAGGGGATGGCCCTATAAACCCCATCGTTGAATTTCAAGTTATTGACATTCCAGCTTGTTTCAACCTGTTGCTCGGATGACCTTGGCTCCACAGTATTAAGGGTGTGTCTTCCTCGCTCCATCAGAAATTGAAGTTCTTCACCGAAGAACGAGTCATCACCATTTTGGGCGACGACAACAATATCGAGGGTGCAAGTACTAGCAATCCAATCCTTGAGATACAACATGGGTCAAACGATAAGCTCCTATCAGGATTTCGAGTTGACCCACTCCTACTCCCGACATGGGACGATTTCAAAGAAAGGGTTTATCCATAATACAACCCTCATGGCAATGTTAATCTGATTCATATGTTCGGAAACATGCACTTCATGCCCGGACTGGGGTTAGGGAAAAGACAACAAGGGATACTTGAGCCCATTGAACTGAAGAAATTTTTCCCTCCTTGTGGTTTGGGGTATTAACCATCAGAATAAGAGCTCATAATGATCCTCCAGTCTCGACCAAGGAGAAGATTAAACTCCGTCTAAACCATCTCAGGTGACTCCTTGAATGGACTATTCATAAAGGACGATGAGGACTTCCCTTTTTTGCGGTTTCCAGAACCATGGTATGACCATATAGACAAAAGGATGAAACCTAAAATGGAGACATTTTTCCAAGACAGCTACCCATGGGTCAAAAGTTCCCAACGCCATGTATAACAACTCATCAAAGATAACGAATAGACTGAGGAAATTTACTCCGAGGACTCGTTTAACTTACCGACACTGGGGCTGAGACTCTTCATGGTTCATTCAAGCACTACATCCCCAGATCCATCCCACGTGATTAAAGGTACTGATACACCTCTCCTCAACTGGCATGATGCGCATGTTCTACCTGCTGAAATCCCACCTAACCCCAATGTTTATTCAATTTCTTCCTTTTTTATCTATCCTTCCTCAAATGTAACGGAGACCTCCTTTGATGAGGTTCTCAATACTGTTTTTCCTATCAATGAAATAAATGAAGATTTTGAGTATCTTGTTGTGCCTTACATTAATTGTTTAGATTTTAGTCAAACTTTTGATGATGATGATTTTGCAAATGAACAATTCTTAACTGATCTAAATAAGGTTAATAACAAACAACATAGCCGCGTTTAAGTTAATGAAGAAGAGACTGCTATTATTAACCTCGGTTCTAGTAGCCAACTATGCAAGATTTGGATATGGGCTACCCTTGACGAGCACGAGCGCGCAAAAATCGAAGAATTATTAAAGGAATTCATGGATGTCTTCGCATGGTCCTATAACGATATGCCCGACATTGATATTGAAATTTCTCAGTATCTGATCCCCACTCTTCCAGATTATAAGCCGGTTAAACAAAAGTTGAGAAATCTCCACACCGAATGGTCGCTCATAGTCAAAGAAGATGTGGTCAAACAGATGAACGTGGGTTTCATTCGTGTTATCGAAAATCCCACATGGCTAGCCAATGTAGTTCTTGTGTCAAAATCATGAGGGAAATTTTGGATGTGTGCAGACCATCGGGATTTGAACAAAGCCTTTCCAAAGAATGATTACCCGCTACCCAATTTCGACCTGATCGTGGATAACAAGGTAGTCATGCTCTCAAGTCACTCATCGATGGGTTTGACCGATACAACCAAATCAAAATGCACCTAAATCATCAAGAAAAATACCACGTTCATCACCCCATGGAGAACCTTTTGCTACACTATTATTCCATTAGGTCTCAAGAATGCTGGGGTTACCTATCAGAGGGTTGGCACGACCATCCTGCACGATCTTATTCATAAATAAGTCGAGGTCTATGCGGATGATATCATTATAAAATCCAAAACTAGATAAGGTCATGTTCCCACTCTTTGAAAGTTCTTCAAACGAATGCGATAGTATCAGATGAGACTCAATCCAAAGAAATGTGTCTTCGGCATTACAAAGGGAAAACTCTTGGGATTCATGGTCAATGAAAAAGGGATAGAAGAAGATCCTGCCAAGCTAAAAGACATACTTGAGATGCCAACTCCCCGAATGGAGAAAGAGGTCCGAGGTTTCCTTGGTAGATTTTAATACATCATTCGGTTCATCATCCAACTCAGCTCCATTTGTGAACCAATTATCAAACTCTTTCGAAAGGATTCAACCAAAGTTTGGAATGAGGCCTGCCAAAAAGCCTTCAACCGAATCAAATAATACCTGACTCACTCTCCAGTACTCATGCCACTGTAGCCTGATCTCCCCTTGCTCCTATACCTAACCATAAACGACACTGAAGCTGGGTTTTTTCTAGCTCAATACCTTGAAGATTCTCACAAAGAAAGAGACATCTATTACGCAAGTCGCAAATTAGTTGGATATGAAGTCAACTATACCACTTTGGAAAAAGCATGCATCGCGCTTGTTTGTGTCATCCAAAAGTTGTGACACTACATGCTCTCCTTCCCCATTAAACTTGTATCCCGAATAGACCCCATCAAGTACCTTCTTGAGAAACCCTCCTTATTCAGCCGAATGGCTCAATGGTTGATGCTCTTAGCCAAGTTTGATATCGTATATGTCACATAGAAAGCCATGAAAGGAAGATCCATGTCTCACTACCTCGCTAACTACCCCATGGAAGAGGCTGATGATTGGATATCCGAATTCCTAGATGAAAACATCTTTTACGCTGCTTAAGATGACCTTCGATGGCAAAATGTTCTTTGATGGCACGGCCAACAAAAAAGGATATGGAATTGGGATACTTTTGATCTCCCCAGATGACTCCCACACTCCCATCGCCATCAAATTGGATTTCCCATGCACCAGCAATATAACTGAATACGTGGCGTGTACGGTAGGCCTCAAAGTTGCACTCAAGAAAGGTATTCAGTGCCTAGATGTCTATAGGGATTCTTCCCTCATCATTGGTCAAGTTCTCAGAAAATGGAAAGTCAAGGATGAGAAACTCAAACCCTTCCAAGCCCACTTAGAAGAACGCATCTCTTAATTTCGAGACATCACCTTCCACTACCTACCTCGAATAAAGAATAACCTAGATGATGCCCTTGCCACCCTAGCCTCCATGGTCGACATACCCTAAGGAATAACAATGGTCCCCTTCCTGGTCCAAAAGAAAGATAAACCAACCCACTGCTACCACATTCAGCTCATCACCAAAGAAGATCCTGAGCTAGCCAACTGCTGGTATTATGATATCTGGCACCTCCTCAAGAACGGTAAGTAACCCGAGGGTTCCAACAAGAATGATCGGGCAACCTTTCTAAGACTAGCCTCCCAGTAAACCATTTGTTACAAAGAACTATTTAAGAGAAACTTTGGTGGAACTCATCTACACTGCCTCGCAGGGGCCGACATTGGAGAGGTAATGCAGAAAATCCACTACGGGAAATGAGGAATCCATATGAACGATCACATGCTTGCCAAGAAGATCGTCTGATAAGGCTACTACTAGACCACCATGATCTAGGATTGCACCACTTATGTCTGGAAATTCCTCAAATGCCAACAGTTCCCCAACCTTCAACACTTGCCTTCGCGAGAGTTATACAACATGATTTCTCCCTGGCCGTTCTCCACCTGGGGCATTGACATCATAGTGAAGGTTACACCCAAGGACTCTAACGAGCATGAGTTCATCCTAGTTGACATTGATTACTTCACCAAATGGGTCAAAGATGAGTCATACGCAGTCCCGAATGCCAAGAAAGTGGCCAACTTCATCAAGAAAAACATCATTTGTCGATATGGGGTTCCACAGGAGCTAGTGTCAGATAACGGGTTGCATTTCATGGCAGAAGTCATAGATGTGGTCAACGAGTATGGGATTTAGAGACACAAATCTTCTCCGTATCGACCTCAAACCAATGGTGCAATCGAAGCCGCTAATAAGAACCTCAAAGCCATCATCAGCAAGATGAGCGAAAGTTATGGAGATTGGGCCGATCGAATCCCATACACCCTCTGGGGCTACAGAACCTCAATTTTATCCTCTACTGGGGCTACCCCTTACTCTCTAGTAAATGGCAAGAAAGCAGTCCTACCCATGGAGCTAGAAATACCCTCATTATGCATCATTCTTGAAAGCAATGTCAGTGAGGAAGACTGGCATCAAAGCCGCCTCGATGAGATGTCACTCCTGGATGAAAGGAGATTAAAAGCTATGTATCACATACAAGGTTACCATCACCGAATAGCACATTCATTTAATAAGAGAGTCAAGGACCGCGGTGTCCAAGAAGGGGATTTATAGCTCAAAGAAATAGTATATCCCATCTGGGATCCCAAAGGGAAATTCAAGCCCAAATGGAGCGGCCCATACATTATTAAGAAGATCTTTCCTAGCGGTGCCACCATGATCACCGACTTAGATGGATAAGATATGGCTTATCCAGTCAACCTGGACCGTCTTAAGAAATTTCACCCCTAGTCCGAAAGATTGGTGCGCCAGAACGACGTGGGCCTGATCCTCTGCAAAAATCATTCTCATAAAAATTAAAAAAAATCAAAACCCCCCAGAGGTACGTAGGTAGCTCATACGTCTTACATGAGCACCACCCCTTATTTTTCACAAAAAACTATTCTTTTCTCATCTTCGAGAACGACATTCCATTCTAACATATATTTGAACAAATTAATTATGCATGCCATAGCGATCGGTATAGATAATTCAAAATACAGATATCATTAAAAGTCACAGCTAGATGATCAAAAACTTGTTTATTTCAATAATAAGAAATTACAGTGCAATTACATAAAAAAAGGAACAGATGACTCCCTTCCACCCAACCTTCCTAAAAAGCCAAATAATATCCCCAAATGTATCCCCATTACAAAGCAAACTCTCCAAGAGTCCTACCCACAACTACCAGATGATCCCGCTTCATCGTCTTCATCGACATTCTGGGGTCCCGAAGCTTACCCTGCCTGAATGGAGTGTCGGAGACTCTCCATGGATCGATAGGCTCGAACCAACCTCAGAAAAACTACCACACCTCCCTCTATGGTATCAGGTAAGGCAAGCCATATTTGTCCAATCTCCACTTCCAATATCTAGCTAACTACTCTCCTCCATAACCAATTCATATAATCCCCAGGGATGTACCAAACTCTCCCAGAAGACTGAGAGGGACGGGTCGACGGACGTCGACTCTCCCACAAAGAGCCGAACCGCATGCGCAGACGCTTTGTCAAATCTTCGACCGGAAAGAAGTCTAGTGTTCGAGGTGGCACGATCTACTCCCAAACAAATTGGGCAGAAGACGCCAAGGGAAATAAAAAGAGGTATGTCTAAGACCAACCATCCGAACATATGGTTATTGTCCCATTTCCAGAATAAGCAACAGTTATCCCCACCAAGGTACTGACCAGTATAGATTTAGAGCCCCATGCTCCACGAACCAGTTCTCCCATCTCTCAATATCCAGGACAACACTAATGAAATGGAGCGAAAAGAAATTAGGTACAACCGACAAAGGTTATATTAGAGGAGTCACCACGAGAAATCTTTCAGATAACCACATGAACAACATCACAGGGCTACCCCTCATAAAGTCCGAACGACCTCCACATAAGGCATCCAGGCCATTTAGAGTCTCCACCAGTATCACCGTCGCAGGATTATGATGGTAGGACATCCATGAGGTAATAGCTGCAAGTTGTGGGTCCACCAGTAGCTCCCTAGTCACCCGCAATAATTTTGAAACCAAGCCTAGAATGAAAGCTCAGGCATATCCAGCATCACCAACCTCCTGCAAATGCGTGGATCGCAACACCGTCGGAAGAGAAATAATACCTCCAGCCACCAGTGATCTAGCCGCTGAGGACAAAATACAAAGAAGCCCAGCCAACAACTCCCGAGGATAATGGGAAAACTCAGGCAGAGCCGCAAGAACGCCGAAATTTATCCCCAAAATGGGAGAAAATTCCTCATAAGTCAGACAGACTTCTTCTAAGCCAAAGAAGAATACATGGTCTTTAGGGTACCAGAATTTTACCGCCGCCATTAGCAAGTTCCACTATATGGATGGATTACTCCATAAAGAAACTCGATGCATGTTGTACGCATCATAGTCGATGTTATAGGAGCACATCGCCTCTAAAGTCTCGAGGTAGTCGACAAACTCAACACTAGTAGGGAGGGCCATCTCACAAAATAAGAAAGTAGGACGCGCTCTCTTTCCTCGACGATGAGATGACGCACCACCACAACCTGAACCAGACTCCTCCCTGGATGAGGCAGAGGGCACCAAGCAAGAAGGAATAGGAACCGCATCCTAAATATAGGCAGTCACCATAGATATCTAGTTCATAATATCCCCTAGCCAAGTGGTGGACACCATGACGTGCTGCAAGAAAAGGCAGAATCAATGACAAGCACAAAAAATCAAAAGAAACCAAAGGAAAAGAGAAGAAAAGGTATACCTCACGACGAAGAACCTCCTCTACCAATCCCAACTCCTTTGGGTCCATCGCATGAGGACGATGCAACATAGGCACCATTCATCCATCAGCCCATCAGATATTGTATGAAGGAGTATGCAGCCGCACAAAGGGAACCTTCAAATTCGCCACTGCTGCAAATGTCGAAGGACCGCCACCGCTCTGGGAGGACCACAGTGGCTGACTCAAACCCGCAAGAGGGAAGGTTAGTGCATCATATATGATGGGCACCATCAGCCATCTTGTCATAAAGTACATATAATCATATGGCACAGTTGTATCGGTGTACAATAGGTAGGGATCACCAATCATTTCCGCGATCCTCGGATCCTCTAGCAGCAGTCTCTCCCGCCTCATAGACATAGTGGGCCTCACAAGTGGCACCACCACCTCTCCCTCAATAATTTGTCATACCACCCTCTCCATGAGATACCAAGAGTGGCCAAAATCATGCGCCAGCAACGCCTTATCTGTGCATTTACTCCAGTCAACCCCGTATCCTGAATGATTTTCCCCCAAGGGTAAAAGGTCACCTGAAAAATCTCCTTCAGATATGAGTCAAATACAAAATCAGAGCACCCAAAGGTCTTAGAGTGAAGAAGAAAGAAGTCTTACCCTGTCACTAGTCAGTCCATTCAAGACCAAACGCACCACCTCTAGAGAGAGAGACCTCTTTGATTGCCAATTGGCCTTGCGCCATCGATGCAATCGGAAAAAATCCCCAAGAGTCTTGTCCTTTAAAGTGATCAGCTATGTATTGCACCCGATCACCTCATAGAACCATGTCTGGAAAAGATAAATATTTTCACAATTAAAAAGAGACGCATAAGGGAAATGCGAATGCATGAAAGGAAAATCCACAAAATTTAAGAATACCTCAAAAAGATACATGGATCCACTGAAAGACTGCTGGCAGCACCGACTGAATGCATCCAAGGAAAAATAAAGGGTCGCCAAAGTCAGGCTCCCCCAATCATAGAGAGTGATGTTTGAAAACATCCTCAAGTATGGTAAAAACAATAAGTGGACAACGTCGCCGCTCGACGCCACCGAAAATCCCCCCAACACCATAAAAATGAACAACTGGGCCATTTGCCTCACCTGTAGCATGTCCTCCACATCGATCACTCTACCAAATAAAATGTCCTTCAGCAGCGACAAATGAATGGAGTCCCCAGACACTATCCTCACTACACCACCAAGTGCCGCGTGCACCACCTCCGGCCTCAACCACAAACAACGATCCACCTCTATCTTCTCTCCATCATAATCTAGCCCTAGTAGCTTCTTCACATCTATGGGAGCCAGAGTCATCTCCCCAAAGCCAAAATGAAAGGTGTTGGTGGTGTCCCACCACCTCTCCTCCAGAACGCATAAGACTGCTATCGAATGAGGCATGTCATCAAGCACAAAAGACAACCTCCCAAATTCTGCTGAGGATACCACCCAACGCACCACAGGTGGAAGATGGTCCTAGACATCCTTAAGCCCCATCATCCCACGGGCACGCATATTCGACAAAGAAACATCAGACTACCAAAGGAGAAAAACCTTGTCAGAATCCAAGAAAAAAGGTAAAACACAAAAAAAAAGAATGCCAAAAGTCATTTTATTTACATAACCACCAGCATTCTCCACCCTTGAAGAGTGATGCTGTGATGGATCCCGTAGCAAGGTCCGCTCATCTGTAACCAGCTCGAATGCATCAAAAGAGTCTCACTCCCCAAAGTAAGAGCTGCCCTAGCCCTCTACTCCATGTTTGCGCAGTCATCAACACCCAAATATTCTCGATGTACTGCAGTGCTCACAAAAGAGGCCATTTTTTAGAGATCAAAGTGCTAGAACGATTCATAGAAGAAAATCACAGAAAGAGAGAAGGCAAGAAGCTGTGAAAATGAGGTGAATTCGCCCCCTTTATATAGGATGCCAAGGGTCATGCCGATCGGCATTCACGCTCCACCTACCGATCGCCACTAACTTTTTTCCCTTTCGAGGCAACCCAAAAGTCCATGCCACTGTCGAATGGCACCCTCCACACCATGCCGACAGTCACCTCCCTTAAATTTTCGTATAAAAATACCCAGAAAACCCTAAAAAATCTCAGAAAATTCGTAAAAATCTCGAAAATGATTTAGAGCATTTTCACCAAGAAAATTTTGCACTTCCTCAAGTAGAACCCCTATTTCCCTAGCAGAACTCTCAAAAAAATGTGAGTCTCTCCCCGGCAACGTACCCAGAGGACCTCCAAAATATCTAAAACTTCAGGATCATATCCTATTTCGCAAAGGTCTCAAATCTCCCCGAGAACTAAGTCCAAACCATGGATCACCTAATCACTTTCTCAGCATCAGATTGGCTATTCCCCATGTAAAGTCTCCAAAAGACACAAGGATTTCCCATGAAATCGGCTCCCCAGCTCAAATCAAAATCACGAGGTAATTTGTCCAACAGAGTTCCCCAAAAACTTCTCAACTTAAGCCCACAAAATTGGCTTCGACCCGCCGAATTGGCTTCGACCCGCAAAATTGGTCATCTCATCCTTAAGCCAGCAAAATTGGCTTCGACCCATAAAATTTGTCATCTCATCCTTAAACTCGCAGAATTGGCTTCGACCCATAGAATTGGTCATCTCATCCTTAAGCCCGTATAATTGGCTTCGACCCGTAAAATTGATCATCTCACCTTGAGCCCACAGAATTGGCTTTAACCCACATAATTGGTCATTTCACCTTAAGCCCGCACAATTATCTTCGACCCGCAGAATTGGTCATCCCATCCTGAAGCCCGTAGAATTGGCTTCGACCCACAGAATTGGTCATCTCACCTTAAGCCCGTAGAATTGGCTTCGACCCACAGAATTGTCCATCTCAACTTAAGCCCATAAAATTGGCTTTGACTCGCAGAATTGGGCATCTCATCCTTAAGCTCGAAGAATTGGATTCTTCCCGCAGAATTGGCCTCGACCTCCAGAATTGGTCATTTCACCTTAAGCCCGCAGAATTGGCTTTGACCCACAGAATTGGTCATCTCATCCTTAAGCCCGCATAATTGTCTTCGACCTGTAGAATTGGTTATCTCACCTTAAGCTCGTAGAATTGGATTTGACCCACAAAATTGGTCATTTCACCTTAAGCCCGTAGAATTGTCTTCGAGTTGTTAGAATTGGTCATTTTAACTTAAGCCTGCAGAATTGGCTTCCATCGGCAGAATTGGTCATCTCATCTTTAAGCCTGCGGAATTGGCTTCGATCGGTATAATTGGTCATCCCAACTTAATCCCGCAGAATTGGATTTGACCTGCAGAATTGGTCATTTTAACTTAAGCTCGCAGAATTGGCTTCGACTAGAAGAATTGGTCATTTCACCTTAAGCTCGCAGAATTGGCTTCGACCCGCAGAATTGGTCATCTCACCTAAAGCCCGTAGAATTGGCTTTGACCCAAAGAATTGGTCATCTCACCTTAAGCTCACAGAATTGGCTTCGACCCGCAGAATTGGTCATCTCACTTTAAGCCCGCAGAATTGGCTTCGACTCGCATAATTGGTCATCTCATCCTTAAGCCCGCAAAATTGGCTTCGACCTGCAGAATTGATCATTAAAACCTAAGCCCTCAGAATTTGCTTTGAACTGCATAATTGGTCTCCCCCCTAATTTCTTTGGTCATCACTTCCTTTAAGACCATCCCCAGCATATTCCTTCAAGCCCGTAAAATTAGCTTCGACCCGCAGAATCAGTCGCCCTCATCTTCAAGCCCTCAGAATTGGCTTCGACCTGCAGAATCAATCACCCACATCTTCAATCCCACATAATTGGCTTCAACCCGTAGAATCAGTCACCCTCATCTTGAAGCCTTCAGAACTGGCTTCGACCCACAGAATCGGTCATCGTCATCCGTAGGTCCTAAGAATCTACCTCGACCCATCCTCTTTCAAAGGCATCATATGATATCTATTTGACGGTTATCATTTGTTCCAAACTCACCCGTCAAGGGGCTCTGTAGACACCCCATTCTAATACCCCCTAACCTCTTCTAAGGTCACTAGCATTTCCCTTCATCATTGAAAACCCAAGTCATACCCCAGGTACTAACCTAAATGCCATCGGGAACTCCTAGGCTCCATTTAACCAAAATTCAAACTCTTCATCTCAATCGAGACTTAATGAATCTTCAAAAGGCATTGAACTTGCTTTCTAAGCGTCCGTCCCGTGCGCGATTCTGACTTACCATGTAGATGAACGATCTGTTTTTCCCCAAAACTCGATTACGAGCTCACGGGACACTCCCAGGCTCTGTTTGATCGAAGTCAACTCTTCATCTCGACCGTGAATGAATGAATCTTCAAAGAGCACTGAAACCCCTTTTTCCACGGTCCGCCCCATGAGCGATTTTGACTTACAGTACGGACGAACGATTCATTTTACTCCAAAAGGTCCCTGAACGCTTCTAGGCCCCGGTTGAATAAATTTAACTCCCTGAACTGGGTCAAACTCTTTGGAATCTCAAAGTACATCTCCTAACCTTTATAACGGTTTGCCCTGTGCGCGATTCGAACTTACCATGCAGACGAACAATCCGTTTGCATCCGATGTTTCCTCGTCTAAAGGACCGATGAGTGATTCCGAGACACATTTGACCCAAAGTCAACTCCCAAACCCGGGAGCAGTCCAAAGGACTTTTGAAGGTCTCTAAATTTCCTTTCCAACGGTTCACCCCGTGCATGATTTGGATCAACGGTTCACGCTCTACGACCAATTTCCCAAAGGAACCTAAAAGACCTAAACACACCTGCCGATCGGTAATGACCTGGTCTTGTAAAAAGGAGGGCCTAACCTCATTCTTAAAAAAGTAAAATCAGAGATCCATCACTCTCAGGAAGCTCATAATACCCCATTCGAAGTCAGCGTGATTTCCACATCCAAATCCCTTTTCAACCTTCACCTTTCAATACCTTTTTTCATCAAACTTGGTGAATTAAGTACTCTGCATCATCATTCGAGTGCAAGGGCTGCTCTCCAACATCCAAGATCAAGCTCAAGATCTTCAAGAAGGTCCAATTTTCTCAACGCTCTCTTTAAATTCCCCTAAATTCTCATTAACTTCTTTTGTTACTTACTACTTTTAGTCACTTGTCTCACATATCCTAATATAATTTTTATCTAGTATTATTGCACATCTCTTATTTTCATATAAAAAAAAATAAAAAAAGAGAATTTTCTCATAAATTCCAAACGGGAATTCTGACACTTTTCTCATAACTAAAACACTTTTTTACACACACACACACGTACTAGAGAAATCTACGATTGGATTTATGGGATAAATACAACCCCTCGTTTTGCATACGAACTACGTGGACTTTGATGCGTCTATAGGCTACGTAGGCATCTCGGGGTAAAACCCGAGACTCGGGTCTTTTTTCTACTTTTTTCCTATTTTTCTATATTATTTAAACTTAACTCTCTTAAATTCTATGTATTTACACACACACGCACACACACACAGATATATATATATATATATATATATATATATATATATATATATATATATATATATATATATATATATATATATGTTCTTAATGGCATATTTTTCCAAATGCGTTATCATTCCCTTATAATGATCGACGCTAGGATAATCGCATAAATCCTATTTTCTAATATAACTTTTAGGAACATTCCTATGGATGACTCGCTTTATCTATTCCATGATACAAGTCGATGATTCATATCTCCACTACGTATACACATGCACACATATCATGGGGAAATAAAGGAAAATAGAAACAACCCATGAGAGACCGTAAGGGCGGAATGGGTGCCTAACACCTTCCTATTTCGTAACTTAGCCTCCGGACTCCTTTCGAATCATTTTAGTTTCGTATGTATCACTATGTCTTTCGATGTTGTCCTTTGGGATAGATCCCTTTTCTTTTGTCTGTTTTGACTAAAATAGACTGGCGACTCTATCTCTCTACATTTTCACCTCATTCATTAACGCCGGCTGAAGCGCTCCCGAGAGGGACGGGCTTGACCTAAAGGGATCCTCTCCCGTCACGAGGGGATACATCCGGGGATGGCCATAATTTTTATCTAAAATTTCAAGATATTATTAATCAATCACATAATAATGGTGTTGTGTATACTGATTCTGAAATATGCGATAAAATCATTAAGTCTCTTCCTAAGAGTTTTGATTTAATAATTCATGCTATGGGTGAACATATAGATAATAGTTATACCGCTCATCTTTTGTCTAGTAAACTTAGAACGTTTGAACTTCCAAACACTTTAAGATATGAACAAAGAGGTAAAGAACCTGCACACACTGAAACTCAAACTTAGCCTTTGTATCCTCGTTGGCTAATTTGAATGAATCTGAAAATTGTTTAGATTCCTTAGATAATGAAATTGCACTTATGACCAAACTTTTTGAGAAATTTGTTAAATTTAGAAATAAGTTTTCTTCAAATGAAGGTCAACATAGTTACATTGAAAAAGAAAAGTTTTGAAAAATCAAAGCTTAAGAAGGATTTAAGGCACATTCAATGTAGAAAATGCAATGAATATGGATATTGTACGAACAAATGTTTTCCTAAAACTAAATGGGAATCTTCTAGTAAAGTACATTTGGTTAAAACTTGGGATGATAATTCTGATAGTGATAATGAGGATTGTTTTGATAATTTTATGGCTTTCACATATGTTTGTACTACTAAGTCTAGGGACATTTTTGACAATCTATCTACACCTTCCGATGATTCTGATTTATGCGTAGATAATTGTGAGGTAGACTTTATAAATATATCTCATATCTTTCTTGGCCAAAATCACCCTACTGTCACAACTTCTCTATTTGATATTGGTAATATTTATGGTGATCTTGGTGAATCTGATCTATTAGAGGATTCTGCTATTGTAGAAGGGTGTGCGAGTAATAATTAGGTTGATTATACACTTGATGATAGCACACAATTGAGTGAAATTAATTCTAGGATATTGGGTAAAATTGATGTTTTGAATAGTCAAATTAAACACATAATTGAAGAATCTCCTCTCCTAGTTGAAAAACTTGAAAATGATGTTTTTTTACTTAAGAAAAGGGTTGTCATATTAACTAAACTTAACCACTCTATTGAAGTTAAACATAAGGATGTTTTAACTAGATGAATCTCAAAAGGAACTTAAGGACAAATTGAAAAAGATACATGCATATACAAACTTCAGTGTAGTTGTCAAGTCTTTAAATAAATATTATGATCTTACACCTTTAAAAGGAATTGGTTTTGTTTGTGAGGATTTTGATGAAACTAATTTTGTTAACTCTAAAGAATAATTCCCTCCTGCAGATGAAATTAAAATGAGAATTAAACATGTTAAAAATGAGGATGGTGCTACTGGTTTTATAAAGCCATTGTTTGTGTGTGATTTCTAACATGAAAAGGGACACCTAGAAAAATTCTATTTTAAGAAATTATGACAAAATAAACCTGACTAAGGAAAAATTAGGCATACTAAAACTGTTAGAAATAATCAAACTTTTAAACATGTTTTGAGTGTGGATTTTGTTCTAAGAAAGGTCATTTATAACCATTTTGTTTTAAAAAGGAAAAATTGAATAATAATAAATCTCTCCCTAAACATGCTGATCCAACTAAACCTGTTTATCAATGTTTTGAATGTTATAAGTTTTGTCATAAAAATGGACATTTGATAAATTTTTTCTATAAAAGGTTGCATGCTTGTAACAAAACAAGTTTGTTTTATGGTAAAATTGAATTACTTAAGAAATCTATTTTATCTAACAAAAATCCCATAAAAACATAAATTTATTTTTTGAAAACAAAGGCTATTTAGGTTAGTAAGATTGAATCAAGTGACACATTGACATGTAATTTAGTTTTATCATCTTTAAATGCTCATAGTAAAAACTTGCAATGGTACTTAGGTTCACGTTGCTTTAGGCATATGATGGGGGACAAATCCAAATTCATCATTTTGAAAACTTTTGTTGGTGGAATTGATACTTTTGGTGATGGAAAGACGTCCCACGTCATAGGCAAAAGGTTTCTAAACACATATGGGCTCCCTAACTTGGAGTAAGTTTTACTTGTTGATGGTTTAAAAGATAACCTCCTAACTATTAGTAAGTTTTGTGACAATAATCATGTTGTGAATTTTTCAAAATCAGATTGTAAGATTTTGGACCCTTATGGGAAAACTGTTTTATATGGAACTCGAACAATAGGTAACTAAAGTTGCAAGGTTATATGAATTTAGTTCAAATTCATAGAATACACTCCATAATACAAATATTAATTACGCCACCAAGTTGATACGTTCCTAATTTTAATATTACTTACTAAATCCTAAGTGAGCATGCAAGATTATAAATATGCAACAAGAAAGTACAACCACAACATGCCGATATACAAGGAAAACCAAAATGGGAAAAACCTCGACGACTGGACCTATAAAAATACACTACGAATATGGTTTCACAGAAATAGTTAAAAGACTTACAAACTTACAGACTTGACACAACAAGACCCGTTGATTCCATCTTTAATACCTCTGTCCATATTACGTAAAAGTCCAACGCGATGTACCACATCTCCAGTGTCTCGGTATCCACTGAAAGCTAAAAGCTATCCTTAATCCAAAATTTTGGAGGAGATCCACCACACCCAACTACGGATGAATGTATGAGAGGATGTAATTGAGGTTTTTGGTTCTCGAAAAATGATAAAAATATCACATAAAATTTTTGGACACTTTTTGTTAAAAGGACATGAGTTTTCAATTAAAGTTCAAAAAGTGTTCAAGTGCAAATTTTCGTCCCATGTTCTGTTACAAAAGATAAAGAAGTGGACCAAAGAAGTTAAGAAAAAAAATGTACGAAAACTGAATTTTTTTCAAAAAAATAACATGTCATTCAAATGACTTAAAAGACTCGTTCAAACGACGATCTTTGAACAAGATTACTAACGATAATGCAAACACAAATACGTGGGTTGTCATTTGAAATTAGTTTGAATATACTAGTTTGAATGAGACTTCGAATGACAAGTTAGACAATTCCATAAGAGAAATCGTTTGAAAGTCATTCACACGTACCCGTTCAAATATGCTCGTTCGAACGACTTGGGAAATTTTGGAGAATAAAATTTAACTTTAAAAGGCTTAAATTGATTTGAAAATTCCATCAAGAAGCATTTAACAATATGGAAAATTTCACCAACGACATATAAAAGAATAGGGTCATATACCTATGGAAAAAAGAGTAATCGGGTGAAAAATGTGTCGGTTTTTAAAGTGATGCAAACCCGGATGATCTAATTCTTCATCGATGAGATATGTATGACACATAACGAGACTAAATGTTTTTTCAAATGGAATGAGACAATACTACAACTTTAGTCAGTTGGAAATTTGTCCTTAAAATAACTTATATGTTGTAATTCATGAAAATGAGTCTAAATATTGTGTATCTTCTAGGATTAGTGATTTAAACTTTTGGCGTTAAAGATTAGGACATTTAAACTATGATACTTTGTCTAAACTACAATGAAAAAAATCTTGTTCACGGTGTGCCCAAAATCACTAAAGTTAAACATTTTGTTTGTGCCTGATGCCAAATTGGTAAAATACACTAAGCTCCTCATAAGAAAATGACTAATATGCTTACTTCACACCCTATAGAATTGATTCTCGTGGATTTAATGGGTCCCTCTAGTACAATTAGTTTTTGTTGTAACTCATATATTCTTGTTATTTTTTATGACTTCACTAGATTTACTTGGGTGGAATTATGAAAGAAAAATCATACACATTTAACCATTTTTTGATTTTTTTTTTAAATTGAAAATCAAAAGGATACTCAAGTGACTCGTATTTATATAGATAGGGGTGGGGAATTTAATGACACGGGGGTTATTGATTATTGTATTGGGAATAGGTAACAACACGAGTTTATTGCACCGAAGACACCTCAACTAAATGGCATTATTGAAAGAAAAAATCGAGTCATTCAAGAAATGGCTCGTGCTTTAATTCATGCTAATAATTTGCCAAAATATTTGTGGATTGAAGTCACTCAAACCGTGTGTCATATAATTAATAGGGTTCTTTTAAGGAAAAATACTAAACAAACCCATTATAAATTATGGTATGGAAAGAAACCAAATCTAAAATATTTTAGGGTGTTAGGTAGTTAGTGTTATGTGTGTAAGGATTGTGAACACTTGTCTAAATTTGACATTAGGGGCGACAATGTTGTTTTTCTTGAATAATCCCAAAATAGTATTGCTTATAGAGTTTATAATTTGAAAACTAAGACTCTTATGGAATCTATAAAAAAAAATTAAATGATTGCATTACCCCTCTCGTAGAAGATAGCCCGGAGTCTCTACTCCTTGAAAACATTTCTTCAAATGATTTCCCAAAAGAATTCGCAGCTAGTGACTCGGAATCAATTCCACCGAAAGACCTTGATGTTCCTAGTTGTATAGGGCTAATCATCCTAAGAAAAACATTTTAGTCAATTTTAGAGAACCGATTAACACTAGAGGACAAACTCTAAATGACTTAATGTCTTATTTTGTTTCTCTAATCGAACTTGAAAATCTAAAATATGCCCTCATTGATGAATCATGGTTACTTTCTATGCAAGAAGAGTTAGGTCAATTAAAAATATATGATGTCTTGTTTTTAGTTCCTCGTCCTACTCATACTAATATTATAGGAACTAAATGGATATTTAAAAATAAATGTAATGAAATCGGAAATCTTTTGCATAATAAAGATAGACTAGTAGCTCAAGGATACATCCAAATTGAAGAGATTGATGTTGATGAAACTTTTGCCCCGGTTGCTAGGATAGAGTCTATTCGATTTTTACTTACCATTTCATGTCACTTAAAATTTAAACTAAATCAAATCGACATCAAATCTTCATTTTAAATGGGATTCTAAACAAAGAAGTTTCTGTTGAACAACCTAAAGGGTTTGTTGATTATTTTCTTATTAAATTAAAGAAATCTCTATATGGGATCAAACAAGCACCTCGTTCTTAGTATGACCGTCTTTCAACATTTCTCGTGACCAAGGGCTTTAATCGAGAGGGAGTATACCTAATAATGTTTTTCAAATGAAACTCCAATTGTCTTCTTATTGCTCAACTCTATCTTGATGACATTGTTTTGGTTATACATCTCCTCAAGAGGATGAAATTTTTCTATCATAATGAAATATTAATTTCAAATTCTTATGATGGGTAAGCTGCAATTGTTTTGGGTTTACAAGTTTCTCAAAAACCTGACTGCATTTTTATATTTCAAACTAAATACGCAACTGAATTAGTTAAACGTCTTGGGTTAACAAATGATAAAAGGGTTAGGACTCCTATGAATTCAACTACTAAGCTTTTTAAAGATTTATGGGGTAAAAAGGTTGAAGTTACTTTATATTCTAGTATGATTGGAAGCCTTCTTTACTAAATGGCTAGTTGACCCGATATAATTCACCGTGTCTGTGCACTCGACACCAATGTGAACCTAAATAATCTCACTTACTTGAAGTTATGGGCAGATTAAAATATGTTAGTTGTACTTTAAACTTTGGTATTATGTACACGGTTGAGACTAATTCTAAAATATTTTGGTATGCGGATGACGATTGGGCTAGTTGTGCCGATGATAGTAAAATTACCTCCGATGGATGTTTTTACTTAGGTCACCGCCTCGTCGCTTGGTCATCTAAGAAGTCGAATTATGTGTCTTTTTTCCTCCACCGAAGCCGAGTACATAGATGGTGGTAGAAGTTGTACCCAATTATTGGGGATAAGAGAATTGCTAAAAGACTATGGTGTAATTGAACTCAGTGCACTTATTTTATGTGACAATCAAAGTATTATTAGTATTTCTAAAAATTTGTTGTTTCATTCACGCACGAAGCATATCAAAATGCGTGAACACTTTTTTAGGGAATTAGTTTAGAAAAAGAAAATTTGCATTAAATTTAATAACTCCAAAGATCAATTAGCTAATTTATATATTAAACCACTAGACAATAATAAATTTTAAACTCTTCGAATGTCTATTGGTGTATGTGCTTTCCAAGTTATTGTTTTTTCTTTTTTCCATTTATCCCTTTGAGACAATCAAGCGGATAATTTGAGACTCTTGTAGTTTCTTTTATTATCTTTCTTTAGGTCTATTATTGTTAGTTAAGTTATGTACTCTTATTTATTTAGGACTATTGTTTTTAGTTGAGTTATGCGCTCTTCTTTCTTTAGGACTATTGTTATTAGTGGAGTTATGTATTGGTACGCTCATTTCCTTGTCTAAATCTCAGAGTCTCATCTTGCTTTGTCTCAAAACTGGGCAAATGGGGAGATTTAAACTATCCCTATTTAGTCTATCTCAATTTTGCGACTATGTTATTTCTCTAACAACATTAATCCTGCATTTTTAGTTCATTTTGTTTCCAAATTATTTTACTCTCTATATATTTTTTTTGAATTTTAAATAGATTTTTTTTATGATTAAATTTTTTTTTTATTTATTTTCTACTAAAATAAAAATCTATATTTTCTGTATTATTTATAATTGTTTTTATAAATATTTTTTCTGTAGTTTAAAATACACTTGATATTTTTTTTCTTTTTGTGTAAACATTTCTTTATTAAACAAAAATCAATTTTGTTTAATTAATGGTTTCAACAAAAATTGACGGTTGGTGATTCTAGAGTGGTTTTGATGGCTGAGATTGACCTCTTTTGTGTTTCTTTCATTAATCCGTGTGATGCCATTTTGACTTATGGATGGGATGTGTAGTGTCCACACGGTTTGACCATGCGTGGACAGCCCATCCTCTGTTGACCGTTGGAGTAGTGTTTACCTTATGACCCCTTTCCTACCCTTGTCATTTGACACATGTGTCCTTATATTATGCGTCCCATTTTTTCCTTGGATTCCTTATCTCTTTAATATGTGTCCCCTATGGTTAATTGTATTTATGGTTGAACCAGGATCTGTTAGATGTTCCTATAAATAGAGAGCATGGGGTTGAGAAAAAAATTCTCACATTTTCTCTCTTTAAATATTCTGTCTATATACATCTCTGAGAGTGTTCTTCATATGTTTCCCAAACACATGAACATTCAAACACTTATTTATGAGTTTTTGAGATTTTTTTGGGTTTGGAACTTTTAAGATCTCAAAGTTTTATTTGGGTTTGAAGGAAGTTCTTATGGAGGATCAACCTTTTTTTTTGTTCCTGGTCTTGCGAGCAGCGTTCAACATTTTAGGGGTCTTTTATTTTATCTATTGGCTCTTTTGTAAGATCTCCCCTACTTTATACATATATATATATATATATATATATATATATATATATATTCTTTTTGTTATTTTCGTGAATTTGATCTTGTTTGCTTTTATTAAAATCCGATTAACAGTTAAGCCTATTTTGGTAGGGTATATTATTTATATATGTTTGTTAATTAAAATTAGAGTTTAGACTTTTATAAATTTTGTGTGTACCTCTATTTTGGAGATCATAAATCTAAACACATTTGGTGAACTAGATTTAGTGTGTGTGCTTGTGTCAGACTCTCATTCGTTTTAAGGAAAACATGACATAAAATGATCTTTATTGTCTCTGACCAATTAAATCTGGTGCAAGTTCTACTTGTGTTCAGTTGTGTAGAACTAAACTTTTGGTATACTCTTTCCCAGTTATGTGTGGACACTTACATATAACTTCTTTGTATTTAGATTTAATGATAATTATTTATTATTTATTACTAAAAGAAAACCTTGTATGTGTTTCATCTCTTAGTAACTTATAATATTTTTATGTACTGATTAAATAAAACTCATTTCATTAATTTGTTTGGTTGTACAACTTCACTGATATCCACGTATTGGGTGTGTAGTTGTGCATGTGTATCAAGTGTTCACTCCCATGGTGTGAGTTTTACTTTATTTCAAATTGTGTGGGGGGGTGGATAACTTAGTCTGGGTTTATAGTTTGTATTGACTAAATTTATCCATGTACACTTTTAATTCTGTAATTTGTAATTAATCATTGGTATTAGTGGACTTGGGTGTGTGTGGTCTTGGAACTAAGGGACTCGAGGTTTTCCACTTTGTTGGTTTCATCGTGAAGAAATACTGTGTTCTACTCCGCTTTTCCTCATCCCATTCTAAGTCATTTTTATTTGGGCAACATCATCACAAATTTGTTCTTATTTTTCTGTGTGTGTACAACATCTTCAATATATTTTAAAACTGATTTATAAAAAGAGTTAAAAGAGTTTTATTTAATAACTAAAACACATTAGGGTGATTAGGTTACTTCAAAATTCTCAATCGAACCCATTAAAATATTTTCGAGTGTCGTTCATCCTACACACTCATAATTCCACACCCTGGTTCTATTACCAACTAATCCAAGGTAACATCATATCCCTAAATATTTTCCTGAAGTCCTAGTTTCATCTACGGACTTCCTAAATCAAAATGGACTCCAAACGGTCCAATTAAAAACCCAAACAAACGAATTTGTTCCAATCAACAGGTCTAAAATGATTCGATTCTGGCTAGTGGCCCTGTCCACCCAGTACGAGATTCATCAGCTCCCCATCAACCAATTCAAAATATATCACAAATTCAACCCCAAAATCTCACTTCCTATCAATTCTAGATAATATTATACTAATTTTCAAAATCAAATTCTTCCGAACCCAGTCTAATTCATGGGTTTCAACATCTCAATCAAGAATTGTGCATTTTTTAATTAAATTCAAACATTACACTAATACTCCATTTTGTCATTAAATCTGACATCTTTTTATTAGGATCCAGTCTCAAATTACATATGGGATAATAATCAAATCAAAATGTATGAAATCATTCCCCAAAATCCTATCTTTAAATGTAAGTCCCACCAAAAATGCATATTTTGTTCACCAACTCTAATATGAATTAAAACACATATAAAGTATTAAAGAAAATTTAAACAACCTCCTTGTATTATTGGAGATATCTCAATTCTTTTTTTTGTGGATCTTTTTGTATTAAATTATAGCCCATAATTGTCCCACTTCTTTCCCGTATTGCCTTTCTTGAATATTTCTTGGGTTTTCCCTTCGCCTTTCTCTTTTTCCTCAATTTTGGACTCTTAGGATGGACCTTCCCCCCTTATAACTCTAATACCAAAATTAGGGTATTTACTAGGTGTAAAATGACCTCAATACCCCTACGCAAGTTCTGACTAGTTTAAAAAAACCCTAGAACTCGAGTACATAATTTTTACAATTTTGACCATTTTCGGCTCATCCCAGCACTCGAAATCAGCATCCAAGTCACCTATTATACAATCTATATCTCATGAGATACTGTGAAATCCAGTCGATTTTACTCATTCACGACGTAATACCATTTTTGACATACTTTTTTTACTTATCACACTAGTAAATATATTTTGACATAATTATTAACCCTTTTCTCAGTAACTAATATTTATGAATTTCTCGTTATATCCCTTTTTATTTAAATTACGTGAACACGTGTAATTTAAAATGCTAAAAAAATACTTTAAAATTACGGGTTGTTACACCGAGTTTGATTGATGTAATTTCGTATTTCATTTTCTCATTATTACTTGTTAAGTTTTAGTTATTTCATAATGATGAAAATATCACCAAATATTTTTTATTCCCGTTATTTTTATATTAGACCTAATCAATTTATTTACGGATTTTGTAGGGTGTTAGAGTTACTAACTAAGAATTCTAGGTTCTAGTGTGCTAGGGCTCTTCAGTTCGTTTGTCACTTTTTCGCATTGCATTCTTGGAATAGATCTTTACCATTTGAGGTTTCTATTCTCTGTAATGACCGTCATTTCAGAAGTTTCGCACCATTATTTCTTATTGAATGGCTCGGATAAACAAAGTGTATTGGGATGGTTCCTTATTTGGATTTCACTTGAGAGACATCCCACACATGAGGTTGACTTCGATCGAGAGCTAAGGTCTTTCCGATGTGAGACCTTTAGCAAGTACTTAGTGTTTGCTCCATTGGGAAATCTTTTCACTCACCATCCATAACGGCTATAGAATCATGTTTATAATACCTCGTTTGTGCAACAGTATAATGGATACTATAAGGCCGAGTTTAACTTCCTTTCTCTCTCTACACTGGAAGAGATTGTTAAGAAAGCAAATGATTATATTTACGTTATTAGTTATAGTTCGAGAAAGATTTTTAGAGTTGTGAGAAACGTCATAAGAAATGTTTTCTGGTGTTACTGGATAAACCATTCTTCACCACGTGCACTCATGTGGTTGAAGTTACCATACTACATTAATAGGAGTATTATAACAATTACATGGATAAAGTTCCTAGGATTGAGAAGATCGCGACCAAAGTAGGCCCAGTGAATGGAGAAGTTGAAACATGGACCCAAGTAGGGGGACCTTACCAAAAAAAGGAACAACATAATTGGATATGACCCCAAGACATTTCCAAGAGTAGATGATGTCATATTTTTTTTCCCACTAGGGCTAGGGGAATTATGGCTTGTGGAGACACAAACTATGAGAGAGGGGAACACGATTCATATTTTAGCAGAAATGACAAAAAATTTAGGTCATCAGGGCCACCAGTGGAGTCACCATTTCGATTGTTCCTTTAGACACGGGTGTTACATTAGTGGCAAGTGCGGCCACCTAGCTATAAGTTGCCTTAGTGGCAATAAAATTTTTAGGGAACCTCTAAAGGAAGGTTTTGAGAATGTTTATGTTTTGCGCGCATGAGTCAATCTTAAACATAGAGGATTTGTCATTCCTTAATGTGTGTACTACGATTATGAGGTATATAAATTTTCTTTTAGACTTATTAAATTGTGGTTACCCTAAGCGCATAGGGGATACTTGACATCATGATTATAGAGACCTGGAAGTTTTTTTAGTTGTCTTGGTTTTTGTCACTTTGTTGACTTTTAAATGACATATCATTGTATTATTAGTGAGCTTGTGTCCATAGATATTCTATGTTCATACAAACTACCAGGGGTAGTCTTTTATATGTCATTTTGGGTCCTTTTTTTCTTTGGGTAATTGTGAATAGGCTAGAGAGAAAGTCTGCTACACTCTTTCATAAATTTGTGGGAGTATATTACTAGCGGTTACGATTGCGTAGACGTGGCACTGATAGTCCAAGATTCTTACAGTGTTAACTTATTTGGGGTGTTGAGTTATCACTTAGATACAGGTTTGATTTTCCTTGAATTTAGCACTAGAATTGGATCTGTTGCGAGGGATTCTTATGGGACAGGCTTTACCAGCGATAGTAGAGGCTTCATGGGAGCTTGCACCACAGTTTTTGAGCCAATTAAGCATTCGGGGATGACGTCACTGTGTGGAACATCCTAAAATACGGATCATTCGCTTAGTGGATATGTGCAGCACCAATAGTAGGATAACGTCGAGATACGAGACAAGTGTTCGTTGTTACACATGAATGAACTATTGGAATAATTATGGAAAGTGTTTCCTCTTAAAAAGAGAAAGACGAGCGAGTTATCATCAGTAGTGCAATCAGTATGATAATATCCCGAAGGCAGCCTTCTAGCATAATATGGACAAAGATAGTCCTTTATAGATTTTTTGACCGTGTGAAACGGTAGTTTATTATGTTTTGTGATGATATCTTCTTAAAGAGTAAATGGTGTGGTACTCGTATCCACTACACCCAAATATGTGATAAAGGATGGCTCATTCCCCAACATTCAAGTTTACAAAGTATAGGTATTGATTATTCCTTTTAATTTCATACGCAGAAAGTTTTTTAAGGATGACAAAACAAATTCTATTTTTGTGAAAAACTTTTTTTCAATTTTTAATTCCCACAAACTTGTGAACAAATTCTAACTTAACTAAATTTCATATTTATTAATCCTAAACATCCATCTAGTGATTAAAACAAGTAAAATAAAGTAAATAATACTCACAATGACGGATGTACATGGCAAACCATAAATAGGGAAAACCTCGGACCGCCCAAGTCAGACAATCACTATGAATATAGTTTTAAAAAGACTGATTGTCACAACCCAAACCCAAACCCAAACACAAATCCAATCAAATCATTTCATTTATATTATAATTAAATCACAATCTTTAGTCCATTTGAAATATAATTCATTTATCAATATATTTTTTCATGTAAAATAAATATAATCATGTTCTATGTACCATAACGTAGTTAACATCAGAGTCATAATTAAACGAACATGCTATACTACGATAGATATTGATTAAATATTACAATCATCAAATCAACCCATGTTAACTCAATATATATGATGTGAGAGTGTAGTAAAACCTTAGTGTGACAATGACAAAATCCCCACGTCTAATCCCCAGATCTTTCTAACGATGAAACTCTGAAATCACCAATCATATGATATCCTATCCGGCAGCATACAAACTTGAAAATGTTAAAATACAAACCATAAGCATTAAGCTTAGTAGGTACTACTTCCCTGAAATGAAATAACAGTTCTTTATCAAATATGTGGATATAAAGTCCAAATAATCCTGCCCTGCTATGAAACAACAATTCTATATCAAATCTCTAGATATAAAATCCAACCAATCCTTCCCTACAATGACATGACAATTCTATATCAAATCTGTGGATATATAATCCAAATAATCCTACCTTTTTATTAAATAATAATTTGATATCAAATCAGTGGATATGAAATCCAAACAATCCTGCCCATTGGTAATAAAAATCCCGGAACATAAGTTCCAACAAATACTTGTCATAACACAAATCAAATAATGGGATCTTTGTCCAATTCCAATGCTGGATCATAAGATCCAAACAAATCCTCGATATTTTAATATCCAAACAAATCCTGAATACTGAAGTATTCAAACCAATCCTGGATTATATGCCCCAAACAAATCCTAGATATTTTAATATCCAAACAGATCCTGAACATCAAAGTATTCAAACCAATACTAGATCACAATATCCAAATGAATTCTGGATATTTTAATATCCAAACAAATCCTGAATACCGAAGTATTCAAACTAATCATGGATCATAAGACCCAAACAAATCCTAGATATTTTAATATCCAAACAAATCCTGAATATCGAAGTATTCAAACAAATCCTGGATCATAAGACCCAAACAAATCCTGGATATTTGAATATCCAAACAAATCCTTAATACCGAAGTATTCAATCAAATCCGTTCTTAGAGCTATATTCATATTTATATATGAAACAAATCATGAGTACACTCACCTTGTTAATTTAACAGGATTTCCTTTTCCTTTATCCGACACTTGTTCAACCGATTCTTATTCCCTATCTATCATTCTTACAATATTGTTATCATAATACTAATATCAACAATCCAAGCAATATCTCAAACATAACTCAATTCATAAGCATCATACGATTCTATTCAAATCATTTATCACAAGTGAAGTTCCATCCAAATGCAAGTTAATATATTTGACATATCCAAATCATAGATCGAATATACATTGATTTATTCTTGGAAATTAAATACATCATATTAGTATTCCAATACAATAGACGATGCATCATTTCAAGTTTCCTAGAGCAAGTTATGCCCATTTCTTCAATGCATAGCGAATATGCCATATAGGCTCATCAATCGTGCAGTCAACTTCCATGAATTTTCATAATTTATATACATCATAAAATTATATTAAATTCCACCCAATATCAATAAACATATTGAATAATAAGAAATTAAAGTTTCATAATTTTTAGTGTTCATTTCCTATGTCACGTAAAACATCGAGCAGATGGTATGCGTACTTACACTTTTGGGGAAGATTTTATACCCAACTTCAGATTATCACCCAAGATTTATGTCTTGGTATTTTCACATAATTTTAGGATATGTTACACATATATTAGTTTATTTGTATCTCCAACTAGAATTATTCAATTCCAATAATTAGACGAAAAGATATAGAAGTTCGAATGCACTAGGTTTCCAATCGAAGTAATATACATGATTTACACATTCAACTTTGCTTAAACTCGCATATATTCGTATGTATACCTCAAGCCATGGAAATTTAGTAAAAATTGATAATTTATATCATTTCAATAAATAATACCAAAAATATAACGAGATTTATGAGTAGAATTACCTTAGGGACTTTTACGTAATTTCTTATGAATATTTCTCCAACTTCTCCTCGCCTTTTCTTCGTAAACTTCCCGGTTCTCTCTCCTTAGGCTAAAACTCTTCCATGAATGAAATATGCTGAAGTAGGATCTTTTTTCAAACCTTCAAAGTCGGCCAAAACCCACATCCTTCTTTAACCAATCAAAATCCACCATTTGTTATACTAATAAGACGAAGTATCATTTCACAAATGGACAAATTTTCCCCTGCTTCATGATTCCAGCATAACTTCTTACTCAGACGTCCGTTTAACACACCATTTGTTGTGTTTATCATATATCTACAACTATATAGTTTTTACTTTAAGTCTATTATTATTTTATAAGGGTCAAAACTAGTCTCCAACCTGAATATTTCTACCAAAACTTCAAAATTTTGTATTTGTAACTAATTCGATATTTCATTATTTTTAAAGGTAGGGTTAGACTAGAAATAATAACTTAACATCATATATATTAATAACACATTACTCATATCATATAAGATAATCTTGATTTAAGCATTATTTATCATAAGCATATTCGGGTTGTCACAATTCTCCCCCTGTTAGGAAATTTCGTCACCGAAATTGACAGACGTTGGTTGTCCGAATCAAACAAATATTAATAACGCATATTCATGCTATACTCACTCTACCATGTATCTTCTTCCATGGAATGCATTCTCAACATAACTTTCATAGGTGGGATCACTTTGGATCTCAAAATTCGTTCCTTCCTATCCATGATAGCAAGTGGTTCTTCCACATAACTCAAGTCTTCCTTCAACTTAATAGGTTGTTCCACCAACACATGTGAAGTATACACTACATACTTTCTTAACATATAAACATGGAAAACATCATGTAATAGGGATAACTCTGGGGGTAATGCTAACTTGTGGTCAAACACCCCGACTTTTTCAAGAATCTTACATGGTCCAATATAGCGTGGACTTAACTTTCTGTTTTTCCAAAACTTATAACTTCCTTCCATGACAATATTCGAAGAAACACATAATTCCCTTTTTGTAATTCCAAATCTTTTCGTTGTTTATCCGTATAACTTTTCTGTCTACTTTGAGTTGTCTTCATTCTATCCTGAATAATCTTTACCTTTTCAATGGTGACCTTAATCAGCTCTAGACCCTCTATCTTCCTTTCACCAAGTTCAGCCCAATATACTGGTGTGTCACACCGTCTACCATGCAATGCTTCATATGGAGCCATACCAATATTAGACTGGAAGATATTATTATATATGAATTTTTTCAAAGGAAAATATTCATCCCAATTAGCTTTGAAGTCAAGCACACAAGCTCTAAGCATATCTGCAAAATTTGTAGTGTCCTCTCAAATAACCCATCTGTCTGAGGATGAAAGCCATACTAAAATTTAAGTTAGTACCCATAGTATACTGCAATCCATCCCAAAATCTATATGTAATGGTGGGGTCCCTATTTGAAAGAATAGAAACAGGTGCTCCTTGTAATCGAATAATTTCATTAACATATAATGTAGCATACCTATCAAATGTATGCGTAGTCTTGACGGCTAGAAAATGAGTTGACTTAGTCAACTTTTTCTCCACTACCCAAATCGAATATGACCCCTTCTGAGATCAAGGTAGCCCAACTATGAAATCCATCGTTACATCATCCCATTTCCATTTTTGAATTGGCAATGGCTGAATCAAACCGCAGGCTTCTGATGTTCTTCTTTCACTTGTTGACATATAGGGCATATAACAACAAAATTGGTTATTTCCTTCGAATCCCAATACATTTTAGTATTGCTAAGATGGATAGTATAAAAGGAATTATGAGCCTCATCTAAAATTTCCATTTTCAATCCATCCACATTAGGCACACATAATTGGTGTTTATAAACTAAAGTTCCATCATTAACAATACAAAAATCATCAGACTTACCATCTCTGACATCTTGTCATTTTTTCTCAAGAAAAGGATGTTGACTTTGCAAATCGTGAATACGAGTAACTAACAACTGCCTCACGCTTACACGAGTAAATATTTTATCCCTATATGCTAGTTATAATTCCGCTCCCATCAATATCAACTACATAATGTGAGCAACTTTAGAACATCTAATGCAAGATAACTTGCTCGAAGTCTTTCTATTCAGAGCATCTTCAACTATATTTGCTTTCCCTGGATGGTAGTGAATTGTACAATCATAATCTTTAATTAAATCCATCCACAACATCTACCTCAAATTCAAATCCTTCTGAGTAAATAAATACGTAAGACTCTGATGGTCAGTAAAAATTTCATATACTTCACCATATAGATAATGACACCATAATTTCAAAGCAAACACAATTGTAGTAAGTTTTAAATCATGTGTAGGATAATTACGTTCATGTACACACAACTGTTTATAAGCATAAGCGATAACCTTACCATTCTGCATAAAAACGCAACCTTACCCCTGATGTGAAGCTTCGGTATAAATAACAAAACTATATCCACCATGTGAAATAGTAAGAACATGTGCAAATACCAACCTCTTTTTCAATTCTTCAAAACTATTTTCACAATTAGAATTTCATTCAAACTTGACATTCTTTCGGGTTAATTTAGTCACTGGCAAGGAAATTGAAGAAAATCCCTTTATAAACCTTCTATAATACCCAGCCAAACCCAAAAAACTCCTCACCTTAGTCAGATTATTAGGTCTCTCCCACTTTACAATGGCTTATACTTTCTTGGGATCAACACATATACCATCTCCATAAATAATATGGCCTAAAAATACAACTTGTGATAGACAAAATTCACATTTGCTAAACTTAGCGTACAACTGCCTATCTTTTAACACCTGCAAAATTGCTATGGAATGATTTTCATGTTAAACCATACCACGTGAATAAATCAAAATTTCATCAATAAAAACTATCACAAATGAATCAACAAATGGATGCAGTATCCAGTTCATAAGATCCATAAATACAGCTGGAGCATTAGTCACTCTAAAAGGCATCATCAAAAACTCAAAATGATTATGGCGAGCACATAAAGAAAATTTTAAAACTATCACTCTCTTTGACCTTGAACTGATGATAACTCGACGGCAAGTCTATATTTTTTTTAAAACACTTTAGCACCCTACAAATAATCAAAAAAATCATATATATGAGGTAAAGGATATTCGTTCTTAACTATAGCTTTATTTCGTTGCCTATAATCAATACACAAATGCATAGTACCATCTTTCTTTTTCACAAATAAAACCAGTACACCCCATGGAGATACACTTGGCAGTATGAACCCCCTATCAAGTAAATACTGTAACAGAATCTTGAGCTCTTTCAATTCAACAGGTTCCATTCTATACGGTGCCATAGAAATAGGGTTATCCCCGGTGCTAATTCAATACTAAATTCAACTTCCCTCTCTGGAGATAACCCAGGTAACTCACTAGGAAACACTTCTAGAAAATCTCGTACAGTAGGAACATCATCTAATTGTAAATCCTCCTTCCTAGTGTCAAGCTTATATACAATAAATCCCTCACAACCCTTACTCACAATATCCTCATCTGAATAGAAGATATTATGCAACTGGGAACAATTTTTCTTTCCCCCACAAATTTAAATCCTGGCTCACCAGGCATACTAAAAACAACTTCCTTAAAGAAACAATCCATAGATGCATGATATTTAGATAACCAATCTATTCCCAGAATTATATCAAAATCAAAAATATCCAATGGAAGTAGATCTAAAACTGTATCTCTAACCCCCACAGTCAAACCACAATAACAAAAAACATATTCAGCTGCAACCATATCCGTCACAGGCATATAAATACCCAACCCCACATCTAAACGAGTACACGGTCTATTCAAGTATATTGCAATAGCATAGGACACAAATGAATGTTTAGAACCAGGATCAATCAAAACATAAGCACTTCTATGAGTAATAGAAAGTGTACATGTCACCACATTTGGGGTAATATGATCCTCTTTCATCGTCAAGACTCACCCACCTGGCCTGGAACCACTGGCTTATCCCATGACCCAGATTCCATCTATAATAACCGAGTTACAACAACCAACACAAATAATTTATAATACTAAATTATTGTTTACTACATAAACTATTCATAAATATAAAAATCAACTCAATAACTGCCATCTAACCATCACACACATCTAGAATTAAAAACCTAGATGCTCTGACACAACTAATTGTCACACCCCAAACGCAAATCTAATCAAATCATTTCATTTATATTATAATTAAATCACAATCTTTAGTCCATTTGAAATAAAATCATTTATCAATATTTTTTTTTCATATACAATAATACTAATCATGTTCTTTGTACCATAACGTAATTAACATCAGAATCATAATTAAACCAACATTCTATACTACGATGGACCATGATTAAATAATACAATCATCAAATCAACCCATGATAACTCAATATATAGGATGTGGGAGTGTAGTAAAACCTTAGTGTGACAATGACAAAATCCCCACGTCTAATCCCTAGATCTTCCTAACGGTGAAACTGTGAAATCACCGATCATATGATATCATAGATGGCAGCGTACAAACTTGAAAATGTTAAAATACAAACCTTAAGCATTAAGCTTTGTGAGGTACTGCTTCCCGAAATTGAAAAAATAGTTCTTTATCAAATATGTGGATATAAAGTCCAAATAATCCTGCCCTGCTATGAAATAGCAATTCTATATCAAATCTCTAGATATAAAATCCAAACAATCATTCCTAACAATGAAACGACAATTATATATCAAATATGTGGATATATAATCAAAATAATCATGCCTTTCTATGAAATAATATTTTTATATCAAATCAGTGTATATGAAATCCAAACAATCCTGCCCATTGGTAATAACAATTCCTGGAACATAAGTTCCAACAAATCCTTGTCATAAGACAAATCAAATTATTGGATCTTTGTCCAATTCCAATCCGGGATCATAAGAGCCAAACAAATCCTGGATATTTTAATATCCAAACAAATCCTGAATACCGAAGTATTCAAACCAATCCTGGATCATAATACCCAAAAAACTCCTGGATAATATCCAAACAAATCCTGAAGACCAAAGTATTCAAACCAATCCTGGATCATAAGACGCAAACAAATCCTAGATATTTTAATATCCAAACAAATCTTGAATAACTAAGTATTCAAACCAATCCTGGATCAATAGACCCAAACAAATCCTGGATTTTTAAATATCTAAAAAAATTTAAATACCGAGGTATTCAAATAAATCCTGGATTATAAGACCCAAACAAATCCTGGATATTTTAATATCCAAATAAATCCTTAATAACTAAGTATTTAAACAAATCCGCTCTTAGAGCTATATTCATATTTTAATATCCAAAATAATCCTACCTTTTTATTAAATAATAATTTGATATCAAATCAGTGGATATGAAATCCAAACAATCCTGCCCATTGGTAATAAAAATCCCGGAACATAAGTTCCAACAAATACTTGTCATAACACAAATCAAATAATGGGATCTTTGTCCAATTCCAATGCTGGATCATAAGATCCAAACAAATCCTCGATATTTTAATATCCAAACAAATCCTGAATACTGAAGTATTCAAACCAATCCTGGATTATATGCCCCAAACAAATCCTAGATATTTTAATATCCAAACAGATCCTGAACATCAAAGTATTCAAACCAATACTAGATCACAATATCCAAATGAATTCTGGATATTTTAATATCCAAACAAATCCTGAATACCGAAGTATTCAAACTAATCATGGATCATAAGACCCAAACAAATCCTAGATATTTTAATATCTAAACAAATCCTGAATATCGAAGTATTCAAAGAAATCCTGGATCATAAGATCCAAACACATCCTGGATATTTGAATATCCAAACAAATCCTTAATACTGAAGTATTCAAACAAATCCGTTCTTATAGCTATATTCATATTTATATATGAAACAAATCATGAGTACACTCACCTTGGTAATTTAAGAGGCTTTCCTTTTCCTTTATCCGACACTTGTTCAATCGGTTCTTATTACCTTCCTATCATTCTTACAATATTATCATGATAATACTAATATCAACAATCCAAGGAATATCTCAAACATAACTCAATTCATAAGCGTCATATGATTATATTCAAATCATTTATCACAAGTGAAGTTCCATCCAAATTCATGTTAATATATTTTACATATCGAAATAATAGACCTAACATACATTGATTTCTTCTTGTAAATTTAATACTTATCATATTGGGATTCCAATACAAAAGAAGGCGCATCATTTCATATTTCTTTGAGCAAGTTATGCCCATTTCTTCCATGCATAGAAAATGTGCCCTATAGGCGCATCAATCGTGCTGTCAACTTCCAAGAATTTTCATAATTTCTCTACGTTATAACTTTCTATTACATTCCACCCAACATCAATAAACATATTTAATAATAATAAATTAAAGTTCCATAATTTTGAGTGTTAATTTTCTATGTCAGGCAAAACATCGAACACATGGTAAGCGTACTTACACTTTTGGGGCAGATTTTATACCCAACTTCCAGTTATCACCGAAGATTCATTTCTTGGTATTTTCACATAATGTTCGGATATGTTACACATATACGAGTCTATTTTCATATCCAACTATAATTATTGAATTCCAATAAATATACAAAAGGATATAGAAGTTTGAATACACATGGTTTCCAATTGAAGTAATATACATGATTTACACGTTCAACTTTGCTTAAACTCGCATCTATCCATACGTATACCTCAAGACATGGAAATTTAGTAAAAAATGATAATTTATATCTTTTCAATCAATAATACCAAAAATATAACAAGATTTATGAGTAGAATCACCTTAGGGACTTTTATGTAATTTCCTATGAATTTTTCTCCAACTTCTCCTCGCCTTTTCTCTATAAACTTCCCAGTTCTCTCTCCTTAGGTTTAAACTCTTCGATGGCTGTAATATGCTGAAGCAGGAGCTTATTTCAAGCCTTTAAAGTCGTCCAAAACCCTCCTCCTTCTTTAACCAATCAAAATCCATCATTTGTTATACTAATAAGACGAAACATCATTTAACGAAAGGACAAATTGGTCCCTGCTTCGTAATTCCATCATAACTTCTTGCTAGGACGTCCGTTTAACACACCATTTGTTTTGTTACAAACCAAACTCATATATATACAACTATGTAGTTTTTACCTTAAGTCAATTGTTATTTTACAAGGGTCCAAACCAGTCTCCAATCTGAATATTCCTATCGAAAATTCAAAATATTGTTTTTATAACTAATTCGATATTTCATGCTTTCTGAAGGTAGGATTAGACTAAAAATAATTACTTAACGTCATATATATTAATAACACATTACTCATATCACATAATCTAATCATGATTTAAGCATAATTTATCATAAGCGTATTCGGGTTGTCACACAAATGGTAGTCTTACTCAATGACTCGATCCACCCATGAGACTTAACGCACCTCTGTTTTTTAACCACTCCTCTCAAAGTGCCCACGCATAAATTAACCTTCGTCCATGATTCCCTTCTACAACACACGTGTCCACATATGTCTCAAAGAATATCGATGTGGATTGTAATGTCTACGATGCTAAAATCGGACTCCACTGAATCTTCACCCCAAAGCAATAATTTTCAAGTGTATAAAAATTCTTCTTGGTGAAAACAAGAGAACATAATCTATACCAATGATGTTCAGATCTTTTGAAACTCAGAAAATGTTTTAAACTTAAAAAACCTTTGTAAACATGTGTGCTGAAACTCTCTGGTTCGTATATTATTTTTTTGCAGAATGCGCACACTATGAAATCTGAAGTAAACATGCCTCTATATATTTTTCTTATGGCAATGGTTCATTTGAACGACTAGGCTTCTCGTGCAAACGAGATGACCTATCGATCGAATGACTTGGCATCTCGCTTGATTAACATATCGTGTCATTTGAATGACACAGTTTGTCGCTTGAACGACGTTCGAGATTAGAGTCCAAATTTAAACTAACTCTAATTTGTCCCTCTCAGATTAAAATGAACTCTAAACAGTTTCAAACACTTAAAAATTTTTAGAAAACATTTATTTAATAAAAATAACATCCTTATCATTATGAAAATTAACTCTAAGTCCATTAATATTATGCATTCATACCTGAGTGATCTCGGAATGAATTTAAACTTTGAATACCAATAAACCTCACCAAATAAACTTCGGCATAAATTCCTTGAAGCTTTTTCGCAAGGTCTTCAATTAAACTTTAACACGTCATAGTCTGTGAGGGAACGTGACGTATAAAAAAATGCCTTTGACTCAAACATGTTTTGTTCCGAAAATAAGTCAAATCTATATTAAGACTCAAATGGAAATTTTGTCCTTACAAATCCCCCCTTTGAGTATTCCAGAGGAAAACCAATAGTGAAACGCCTAAGTCGGGTCGTCAAGCCGTATGACGCTTAAATCCCATCCCATAAACTCAAAATAAAAATTACAGGACAAGAGTAGTACATTGTGGTCTAGCAAGCTTAAAATGTCTCTGAATGTCTGAATGTGATGTAGACTTGAAATATACAATCTCTTTAATCATAGCTACACACATGAGATAAACAAATACCCAGTGACGTATGGAGGAACAAATGATAAAAAATCTATGTACAATTAAATCCAAATCATTTGTTAAGTGAGTAATCATGATACCAAGTTAAGTGAATAATTCGTGATACTAATTTGTATACAATTATGAAACTCACAAAAACACCACCTACATCACAGACATCTCTCCCCCTTTCTGTCATGAATAGACAATCCAGTGAAAAGACACACTACCTAGCATGAGATATACCTATATGTAGCGTATCTCGGTATACAAAGACAACCAGCTAATGATGATGAACAATATAAAATTCCTAGCTGGCAAATAAATAATCACATAAATGAATTAATCAATCTACGTATGTGTGACTAAACAAATCAATGCACCTGAAGGTACTGAATCATAATAGATTAAAAACTAAATCGATCGCTCAAACAAAACACCCTGTTGCTCGAACGAGAAGGATTTTCATTAGAATGACAGCTTCGCACGACATACATAAGTCGCTCTAACGGAATATGTTCTCACTTGAACGAGAAAATGAAACTTTCCTAGAATGCCCAGAAAATCAAATAGTTTTGCCCAGTAAAAAAAATTCCATAAAAAAGTACTAAGAAGGGACTGACAGATCGAAAAATAGTGCCTTTTCTGTAGCTAAAATAGAAAACTCAACCAAAAAAATAAGTTACATGTTAACATAGTATCAATGTGCTCAAACAGGAAAATGGAATGTATGGGCGTGAACTACAAGAAACTAATCACAATTTTAACACATCGAAACGATCAAAAAGATCTAATTGATAGTGATAAATCATCGAACTTTATTTCAGCAATATGTGATAATTCGTGTGTGAGCTTAATGAACTAAACAGTCAAACATGCAAACAAATCAAAAATTTTGACAATTTTACAAACAATAGCGTCATGACACGATTTTTCAACGTTTGGATTCTTTGAGAAAACCCGTTTAATTTATCCATCCAAACCCCCTCAATTATATCATGTTATCTTTTGAATCAACATAAACTACTTTGGCACAATTTTGGCATATGAATCTTTTATTGCATTTCAATCTTTTGGGCACTTTTAAACGGTGGCTTTCACTACGAATCTATTTTACACTCTCGTATCCCTTTCCCGTGAACACTCATCATTTTTTTAATCACTATCCTTATGGTAATTGGTTCTTACATGCACACCTCCTCCTTATATCTACTTATGCATAGATGAAAAAATTGAGATAAAAACGTTTCACTAAACTCAAATATGCAAGAGATGTCAAACATCCATATAAACTTGTGCATGTGTGCAAAGATGGCATATATACAAAGTCAAATCAAAATGCATATCAACTTCTAAACAACCCCATAATAAAATGGTTAGAATCATTCTAAGTGTAAATAATTATGACCAAATGTCCTAACCACATGGATAATGAAAGGAAGGGGGTCCAAGCACACCAATATGCCACATCAATCATGTAAACTCAGAAACAAAAACCCATTTTTTTTGGGTTTTTCAACATATTTTGACTCAAATAAATGCAAAATCTTTTTGTATTTTCTAAAAAAAATTCAAAAACAAAATCTTTTTGTATTTTTCAAAGAAAACTGAATAGATGAAAATATAATACAAAATGATACACATGGTAACACACTCAACCTTTTGAATTTAGCATGGGAAGAATCAATTGCAACCTAATGAGGGCCATAAACTTTTAGACCTAAATCCTCCAAGTCCAATTTCCTAACCCAAGTAGGTGTGACATAATGGGTGGGGTTTTAGGGAACCGACATAACTTTATTCCTAAAATTCTTAGGAGTATTTCTAAGGTCTTAGCAAAAACGTCTAAGGTGACCTTTTCTACCTCAATTTGTGAAAATGTAAAGACGGAGGGAATGATTACCAAAATATCAACCTCTCCTCACGTTCCCAGTGGGCTCTCTCACACTGTTGGTATTGGCTTTGGTAATGGGAACACTATCATCGTAGCCTATGCCACACCTATCACTCTTGACTTGGATGCTACCTAACATCCTATCCAACTTCTCTGGCCTAGATTCCAACTCAAACATAACCTTACTCGAGTCTTTCAAATTCTCCTCCAACTCACGAATCCTAGACTCAAGTACATTCCTAAACTCCTCAAACTCTAGCAACTCCTTTTTCAAAGTCTCCATTAAACCACCAAGACTATCTCTCTCTTTCTCAATGTACTTTAGCTTCTCCATAAGCTTATTCTCTCGTTCCCTAAGATCCTCAATCAAAGCATCATTATTTTCCATGGCATGCTCATTCAGCCTAGGTTGCAATTTAGAGTTATCCCTTTTCCCGTTCACTACCTCAGCATATTACTCATTAAAGGCAACTTGCAACTCTTTCACATCAACCTCCTTATCCTCACTCAATTAACCCTCACTCATTTGGATTCAACGACCTCGAAAGTGTCATGCACATGAGAATCTTCGTGGGAAGATTTATCATCATCGCTCACATGACATGCCAAGAAAGAAACAAACTTTCTCTCATTGGGGGTACTCTCTCCCTCTTTTGTATCACTATCGCATAAGGTGGCATTATATGCAATCAGTTTCTTACCCTCTTTCTTAAGTCTAGTAGGACACTCGAAAAATTTGTGACCATACCCCTCTCACCCAAAACACCTATTAGACTCAACCTTATTAAGTTTCTCACTTTTATCTTTACAGGTGGACTCAACCTTGTTGTTCTTGAATTTCTCAAACTTTTTGTCATCTTTAGATTACTTTTGAAACTGAAGAAATTTTTTCAATTTTTTATCCAATAAGGCGACATCCTAAAAATCAAAATCGGAAATAAATGCCCTTTTCTTTATTAGGAACTTGCTTCGAGCTAAACATATCGAGTTCATAGGTTTGTAAGTCACCTACAGTATCTTCTAGTTATTCGAATCAAGCATTCCTAGCGAGTTTAAGACAATCATTTTTGCATCAAACCTACTCGGCAAAGATCTCAAAAAAAAATTATGACACAGTTGTCGGGAATCTTCCCACCTAAGATAAACGACGAGTCAACAATATTAGGCAACCTAGCGTAAAAATCATCAAATGACTCACTATCTAACATTTTAATGGTTTCAAACTATGTAGTGAGGTTTTCTAACTTAGATGCCCTAACCATGCTAGTGCCCTCGTGAGTAAGTGCAAGTGTATCCCAATCCTCTTTTGAAGTTTCACAAGTTATAATTCTATTATACTCTTTCGATGTTACATGTGAGGAATTAGATGTATACCTTTAGAGTTGTACAGTGCAAGCCTATGTTCAACATCAGTTCATGACACAATGGTTTTCAAACTAGTGGCCTCACCCTCTCGTGTGACTGCCGGTGTCCAACCCTTTTCAACAGCTATCCAAACCCTCTCATCAATAGATTTTAATCCACTTCTCATTCGTATTTTCCAATAAGCATAAGTTGTGCCATCAAAAAAAGGTGTACGAAAACTTTAAAAACCTCCAAGGTTGATCTCCCATAAAACAAGGGATCAAACACAATAAAAAAATATGCTTCTAGATCTGATACCAATTTGATGGCCCCTTTTAATTTCTAATCCAGAAAGTGTTTTACGGATGAAAAAAAATCTGTTTTTGTAAAAAACCTTTTTACAATTTTTAATTCCCACCAAGTTGTGAACAAATTCTAACTTAACCAAATTTTATCTTGATTAATCCTAAACATCCATCATGTGATTAAAGCAAGTAAAATAAAGTAAAGAATACTTACAACGCCGAATGTATGAGGAAAACAACAAACAGGAAAAATCTCAGGTGGACCAAGCTAGACAATCACTATGAAAATGGTTTTACACAAACAGACGGTAGTCTTACTCAACGACTCGATCCACCCATGATACTTGACAATCCTCTAATCTTCAACCACTCCTCTCATAGTGCCCATGCAGAAAGTAAATTTCTTCCATGATGTCTGTCCATAGCACACATGTCCACGTATGTCTCGGTGACCATCGATATGGCTTGTATCGTCTATGATGTTGAAAGCGAACTCCATCGAATCTTCATCGCAAAACTAACAATTTTGAAGTGTAAAATAATTCTTCTTGGTGAAAACAAGATCACATAACATATACCAATGATATTCAAATCTTTTGAAACTCAAAGGATGTTTTAAACTTAAGAAACCTTTTTGTAACATGTGTGTTGAAACTCTCTAGTTCATATAATGTTTTTGGCAGAATGCACACACTACGAAATCTGAAGGAAACTCGCCTATATATATTTTTCTTAAGGAATTGGCTCATTCAAACGACTAGGCTAGTCACGCGAACGAGATGACCTGTCGCTCGAACGACGTGGCATCTCGCTTGAACGACATAGCCTGTCATTTGAACGACGCAGTTTGTTGCTTAAACGATGAGCGATATTAAAGTCCAAATTTAAACCAACTTTAATCCATCCTTCTCGAATTAAAAATAACTCTAAGTAGTTTCAAACACTTAAAACATTTTAGAAAAGATTTATTTAATAAAAATAACATCCTTATCTTCATGAAAATTAACTCCGAGTCCATTAATATTATACATTCATTCCTGAGTAATCTCGGAATGCAATTAAACTTTAAAGACGAATAAATCGCACCAAATATTCCTTCAAGATTTACTGCATCGTCTTCAATTAAACTTCGACACGTCATAGTCTGTGAGAAATCGTGACACATAAGAAAAGACCTATGACTCAAACGTGTTTTTTTTTTAATAAATCAAAACTACATTAAGACTCAATTGAATTTTTTTTCCTTACAGGTATACAAATAGTATTGGTAATGGGTCATTTCTTTATTTCATGCCAGTAGAGGGGTACATTTTTTAAGGAATTGTTTTTGTGAGGAGTAGGCTGATCTGAAACTGAAAGAAGTAGTTTTAACCTTGGTATTATGTTGTCATATGCTATACATTCTATTACTAATAGGTTGTAGAGTAATTTCGTAACCATGTTGATGATATGAAGAAGTTATTACTGGTATGGTTTGTATCAAGATGATGTTCCTGCCAGTGGAACACTGGAGACATTTGGTGATTTATAGTGGTTTAAATCAGATGTAGAAACTACAAACTAAACTAATTTATTTTGCTGGGAATTAGGAGTTCAAAAGAGTTCATGGTACCATTTCGGGTCATTTAAGTTAGTTTGACCAAATATATTAGAGGTATTAGTAGAAAAATATTTATATTAAGTCGTGTTTTGAAGACCTTGAGAATAAGGTGTTCGTAGTTAAACGTGCGAACATTGTCAGAGAAGGATAAGTAATTTGAGGACCACTGGAGGTGTGGGTTGTAGATTTAGGTGAAATATCATGTATTGTTAATCATCTTTATACTGCAGGAATTATGGCATTTGGCATCCAATGGGGAGTAGGAAACTCGATGGGAAGTTCCTCTTAGAAGCTTTAGATAAAACGAGGTTGGTTACATTTGAGCTTAACTTATCATCGACATTGTGCATGAAGTTTTCCACGATTACTAGATGAAGGTATTCCTTGAGTGACAAGTTTTTGTTTTAACAATTAGACTATCTTGGTTTATATAGGAGGGTAGTGAGACAGGGGTCTATGAATAAATGGAAAGGGTAAGGCGTGACCCACTCCAATGGACGCTGCCTGCAAGGTCTTCAAGGTCTCGTGGTGCAACTTCTGAAGAAAACTTCCCCTTCTGGTAACAATGGAACTCAAGCTTCAACTCACTCCCTGCAAGAAGATAACTTTCACAGCAAAAATAGCAATTTTCTCAAGGGAAACACCTGAGAGTGATGGCTGTCAATGGGGAGTGAAGGATTAAGGCACTCAGCACTATGAGAATGAGCAGGGAGAGAATACTTAGGTAGGTCTGGTGATATTTTAGCAGAGTAACAGTGCAATTTCTATTGTCTATCTCTTGACCTTGCCCAGAGGTCTATTTATACATGGGCGTTAGGGGTGAGCTGGCATTTTTGGGGGCCAAAATTGAGAGAGTTGGTGGGGAACAATGTCTGAAGTGTACCATTTGTCCCTACCTGTAGGCAGCCTGCCTGTCCCCTCTGCAGGCGCCACCTGGCGCCGACCAAAACTCAAAAAGCACTTATGTCCTCTAATGGAGACAAAATAGCAAATTTTGGTAGGTATCTTTTGAAACGGTAACTTGTGGTGCAATTTTACAAATCTTGAGAGAAGAGACCTTAAGGCCTCATCTCCTCTAAAAGTGTTATTTTTCTTGAGAGGGACCTCGAGGACCCCCTCTTCTGGAAAAGTCATTTTCTTGTAAAGAGTTTATTTCTTGTGAGTAGCCAGCTCTTTGGCTTCTCACTTCACTTGTGACCAAGTGTGCAGTGTGTGTAGTCTAGAGTGACTTCTGGGTCTGCCTACTAGTATTCTCTCAATCCGATAGTGTTAAGTGGTTGAGCTTGCTCAACATACCTTGTTCCTCAGCCGCCAAGCCATAACTACCAGGAGGTCCCAACGCGCCTGTTCGAGCCCTGCTTGCTCGACTAGGCAACCTATACAAGATTTTAAAGTGTTAGTGATGTTGTTCATTTAGAGACTGATGTTCCATGATGGGGGGTTGTTCGCGATAGTTACTCCCTCAATATGAGTTTCTGTCAAAAACCCCTGTAGCAGCACTTCTTGAATAACATTTCTGCAGTGACCCTTGCAGTAGCGCTGAGTCTTGCAGTGACGCCGACTCTCTCAACTGTCATTACTGCAGTGGCCCCTGAAGCGGCGCTGGCACTTGAAACAGCGTCGACCCTTGCGGCGGTGCGGACCCTTGCATCGGCGCTGGTATTTGAAGTGGCGCCGACACTTGCAGTGGCGTCGACACGTGAAGCGGTGCCGACGCTTAAAGTGGCGCTGACACTTGAAGTGGCGCTGAGGCTTGAAACGGTGCCGACCCTTGCGGTGGTGCGGACCCTTGCATCGACGGTGGTATTTAAAGTGGCGCCGACACTTGCAGTGGCGTCGACACGTGAAGCGATGTCGACGCTTGAAACGGCGCTGACGCTTGAAGTGGCGCTGACACTGGAAGTGGCGCTGACGCTTGAAGCGTCGCTGGCACTTGAAACGACGTTGACGTTTGAAGCAGCGCTGACGCTTGAAGCGGTCGCTCATACCTGGGGCGGCGCCGACCCTTGTCGCGGTACCGACGCTCAAAGCAGTGCCGACGCTTAAAGTGGCGCTGATACTTGGGTTAGCATTGACGCTTGAAGTGGCGCTGACACTTGAAGCGGTCGCTGATACCTGAGGCGGCGCCGGCTCTTGTCGCGGTGCCGACACTTAAAGAGGTGGTGACGCTTGAAGCGGCATTGACGCTTGAAGTAGTCGCTGATACCTGAGGCGGCGCCGACCCTTGTCACGGCGCCGACACTTACAGCGGCGCTGACGCTTGAAGCGGTCGCTGATACCTGAGGCGGCGCCGACCCTTTTCGCGGTGCCGACACTTAAAGCGGCGCCGAGGCTTGAAGCGGCGCTGACGCTTGAAGCGGTCGCTGATATCTGAGGAGGCGCCTACCCTTGTCGCGACGCCGACATTTGAAGCGGCGCTGCCGCTTGAAGCGGCGCTGACACGTGAGGCAGCGCCGACGCTCGAAGTGGCGCCAATGCTCGAAGTAGCACTGATGCTTGAAGTGGCGCTGACACTTGAAGCGGTCGCTGATACCTGAGGCGGCTCCGACCCTTGTTGCGGCGCCGACGCTTGAAGCGGCGCCGACCTTTGTCGTGGCGTCGACGCTTGAAGCGGCGCCGATGCTCGAAGCGGCGCTGACGCTTGAAGTGGCGCTGATACTTGAGGTAGCGCTGACACTTGAGGTAGCACCGACCCTTGCGGCAGCGTAGAGACTTGCCGCGACGCTAACACTTGCGGTGGCGCAGGCACCTGCAGCGGCGCCGGCACTTGCGATGGCTTTTGGACTTCTGGGTGACCCTCGCGGGTACCTCTCGGATGTTATTAATAAAAAAGCGCTTTTATTTTAGTTTGCTTTTTTTTATTGATAAACACCCATCTACATTAGCCCCTCGTGCAAATATTTTTTGGTCGGGTAGACTAAAAAAACTTTGTACGCTATAAATCTGATTTCAACAATTATGTACATATATATATATATTTTTTCTGAGGGACCCTTGGATCATTAACTGCGATGTCCCTTTATCCGAGGTTTTTAATTTTTTTGAGAACCCACGCGTTAGTGTGGGAACTGTCATCTCATTAGTTGGGAAAAAAAGGTCATCAACTTTTTGCCTTCCTGCACGTTTTCCCATTTTGGTGCAAAAAACATAAGCCTCTTTTCTTGGGCTCCTTCATATTCTTCAATAAAAAAAACATAAGGCACTTTTGGGTTTGTAGTGAGAGAGAGTGAGAAAGGGATTTTTAAAACACCATAGCCACCCATCTCCTCATTTTTGCTCTAACTTTTCCAACTACCCTAGCCTCTCATCCATGGATTCTAAACCAAAGAATGTCTCTCCAAATGTAAGCAACTCTAAAACCCCCAAGATTCTAAGCTCTATACCTTCTTCATCAATCGTTTTCAACGATTCTATGTCCGAAACTGCTATCGTCGGCGATCCCTCATCCCGTCCGACCAGCGGCGTCGGTGTTTCATCCGCTATACCCGCCTTCTCACATTTTGCGTCGAGAACCCTCGAGGGTTCCTCGCCCTCTGCTTCGGTGTACGCGACCTTCTGTTTGGGTTCCTCTGCGACGAGGGGTGTCTCGTCCGAGGCTTTGCTGGCGGCGGGGGATATCTCGACTGTAGATGGTATGCGCGAGGGACACGGTGTCTCGACCGAGGCTTTACTGCCGGCGAGGGGTATCTCGACTATTCGGGTTCTGCGCGAGGGACACGGTGTCTCATCCGAGGCTTTACTGCCGGCGGGGGGTATCTCGACTATTCGGTTTCTGTGCGAGGAACACGGTGTCTCGCCTGATCTGGGCGCGAGTTTGAGTTTCTTGGTTGGGACGGCTGCCAGCAAGGGTTCTTCGTCAGTAGGTCGCCCATCCGAGGGTCTCTCGCCCCGTTCAAGACCTCGTGATCTGATATTTTTTGGCGAGACAAGTCCTTCTCCATTTGAGACCTTGCGTGTTCGGGGCCAGTGCCTCAGATCTCCTCGCCTCTTATATCTGCGTATGAGGACCTCTCGCCCATGACGAGCTTTTTTAGAAGTTCTCCGCGTGAGGGGTCGCGATGAAGTTCTCCGATGTGTCCTCTACATGTGTCTTAACGCGCCATAGTGCTGGCAGCGGTTCCTCGCGTGCTGGCGCGAATGTGGGGAATACTTCCTTGTGTCCCGTAGCTGGGGGTCTCTCGCTCAATCTGTTGTTGGCGTCTGGGGGCGTCTCGACCTTGGGTGTCTCGGCGCCCATGATCTTTTCGGAAGTTTATCCAGTTGGTTTGGATAAGGGTATCTCGGATCTTTCTGGCGCCGACAGTGGTTCCTCGCGCGTTGAGCTAGGCGCGGGGAGTTCTTTGTCTATTGAAGATGAGTTTGGAGGAAGGGGGTCTCGATAGGTATTAGTGCTAACGCCAGCATTTCTCCCTCGGGTGTCTCGATGCCTTTGACTGTTTCTGAAATGGGTATTTCAGCTTATGGTAGCATGGTGACCTCTCGTCAGCAGTCGGGGGCCTCGAGACTTGGCCTCGCCTCCACGAGTCTCTCGTTCGTGGAAGGGGGTGTCTCGACATTTTATCGACTCGGGGGTTCCGTGATCCAGGGTGTCTCGCCGACTATTGGTGTTACGGAGAGCGTGCTACTGACCAGGGGCTCTTCACATGATTTTGCTGGGGTTTCTTCCTCTACTTATTTTTTTGCAACAAGGGACCCCAAGGGTCCCTCGCTCGGAGTCCCCACTAGGGTGAGTTCTTTTCTTGAGCCAATGGCTCTGGGTGGTTCATCAGCTACGCCAACTTCTTCTCAGGCATGGAAGGACTATATGCGCATTCGTCAAGGGCGAGACTTTGGTATTTATCGCCGTGCTCCTTTTTTTGCTCCTGCTGACAGTTTCATGATTTCACTTTCTGATTTTGCGGAAAAAAATTCGGGTGCTGTTGTCAAACGTTCTCATGCGGGGTTAACTGAGTCTACTGATCTTCCTACTATTTCTCCGGATTCCATTCTCCGAGTCCGAGTTGACCGCGGTGACTTTCCTTATTCCAACGTTGAAGTTAAAACCCCGGGTGGACCCACAGAGGAGTGGGCTAGCTGGGTCGATTATGTTCTGAGCGTTCTTGATTATGTGGCTATTCTTAGGGAGGTGGGGCTCTTCACCGCTGTCAGCAGCCTGAAGTCCTGCACCATATTTAAACACGGTTCTTCGCTCAATCTCTTATTGTCTCGGTGGAGTATGGAGTCTCACACCTTTGTCACGGGCTGGGGGGAATTTACCATTACCCTAGAAGATATATGTGAGTTGTACACCCTTCCTTTCTTTGGGCAGTAGGTCATTTCTGATGACTACGAGGACTCCCTAGAGAAGGAGCTGGTGGGGGAGTTACGGTCAGCTCTCGGAGAGTGCTCGAGGTATGTGGACATAAATATAACTGGTCATTCCAAGCATTCCTTTACCAAATGGTAAAGATACTGGTTCAGAGACTTTGAGCAGTTGCAAAAGGGGGAGACTTCTCGTGCAGCCCCCAGATCCCAGGATGGTCCTAAGCTTCACTCTCCTGCACATTTATCCACTTTCCTCATTACGTTCCTGACTCGGTTCCTTCTACCAGGTAAGCCTGAAGATTGTCCTCGCGAACTTCTTTTTAGATTGGCTGTACGATTGTCTCGCGGTAGATCGGTACCCATGGCTGCCCTGACCTTGGGTTCTCTTTACACCTGGATAGACCGAGCACACATAGATGTAGAGAGGTACTGTGGTCGGTATGATGTTGCTAATCATGTCAACGCCCCTCTCTTGATGGCCTTTTTGTTTGAGCATTTCCCCCACTTTACTTCAGGGGCTCACGCTTGTCATAGCGACGCTGTGAGACTTCTTCGGTGGCATAAGAAAACTCCCAAGCAGTCTCTGGGAATGTTGATTAATGATATCAAGGAGTTTCAGTTTTGGCCTTACACCAGGCGCCCTGGGGGTACTTTCAGCTGGCTTTCTTTCCCCGGCGACGGCGGGACCTTCTATTGCCCTTCAACAGTGGGGTCAGTTTCCACGTGTCCTCATATTAATGTGGTGACGATGCTCTTACCGTGTCACCTTCCTTCTTGGACCGAGTTAGGTCCGCATGATGAATCTTATCATTCCGAGAGGGCAAGACGATAGTTTGGTTATGATCAGGGCGTTCACACTCCTCCTCTTCCTACCTACAGTAGTCATTCTGAGGCATTCTCCGAGGCGTGTGCTAGCTTTACTCTTCAGGGATTATTTCGCAGAGTCAGTGGTTTGGGTGGTCCCTATGTGCCTCCCTGCAATTATCATCCTTCATTCACTTCATCTTGGTTCCTTCTTTGGCAGCAGCAGGTTCGTCTTATTCAAGAATGTGTAGTTGGCCCTCCTCATGAGACTAACCCCATTAAATATACCAGAGCTCAGTTTTTGGTCAGGCGGACGCAGAAAGATCCTTGGTTTCTCAGCACCACCTCTACGCCACCCTTGGAGCAGGACATCCCTATTTTAGTGAAACCTCTCATTGACGAGTCACTTCCGCCTCCGTCGACTGAGCTTCCCCCTGTGAAGTCTAAAATCCAACCAAAAAGAAAAGGGAAGGCGGGCACCTCTACTACCAGCAAAAGGAAACACCCTGACGCCGATGTCTCCAACTTTGTTCCTGCTACTACTGCTTCTCCTACTTCTTCTCCTGTGAGGACCCGGGCTGCGAAGAAAAAGAAAGGAGATGGCGTTGGCCTAGCTGCTTCCTCTACGGTGGATCAAGAGTCCAATACTGGCAACTTTGGTGCAGGGGGAACTTCCCAAGTAGTGAAAGGGAAAGGTTACTACTCACCGAGCCTTACTTCCCAGGAGACGCGGGTCGCGTCTATTCCTATTGGAGAAGGTGCTATATCACAACATCCTTTACTTAGTGGAACCAGTTCTCACGGAGTTCCTTCATCTCCCTCCCCTTCATTGGAGGAGGAACTAGTTGATTATGGAAGCACCCCTTCCTACGACGACCATAGTTCTTCTTCGGGTGATATGGGCGGCCTGGGTTTCCATAGCGAAAGCACTACTGACACTTATGCTTTGTTATCAGTCTCCAGAGAGTCTTCTAGCGATGATGAGGCCTCCCGTTCTCCTGGGGGGGTCAGCCCCACCCATCTTCCTTATAGCCAGACTACGCGCCCTGTTACTGTAAGCGTTCTCCCTTTACTTGTCTATATTTTTTTTGCATATGATTTTCTTTCTTCCCCTCATTATATATATATATATAAATATATTTTTCATTCAAAGCATTCTGTTATATTTGTGCAGGCCATTTCCGTAGAGGCAAGTAGTTCTCCTCTTCCCCCACTACGACCGATGCCCTTTCAGCGGGAGAGGAACTTCATGCTCATTTCCTCCCGAGGCCTGTTTAGAGAGGTTTGTTGTCTCCTTAATTCATTTAACATCTGTTGTAATTTATTCGTCTTCTAACTACCTTTTGGTTGCATACACTGTCATTTCCTCGCAGCTTTCGTCCGTGCACTTTACTGTCACCAGGACCACCCCTGTGGCTTCCCCTTCTCCTCAGGTATGCTTTGCTATTTTCAAAACTTTCATTGCGCCATTTTCTTTTTACATCTTCCTTTTATTTACCCATTTATCATGCGTAGAGAGTTGTGTCTTCGGGCGTTGCCACACCATCTTCTCTTGTCTCGGCGGTGGGCACTTCTGCAGTTGAGCCCCTGGGCTCCTCTTCATCTGAGGTACATATATATTTTTTTTCTTTACCTTTGAATATTTGTTTCCTCTTAACAGGAGTCCTAATGGCTCTTGGACTTTCTTCTCAGGGAGGGGCTCCTCCCTTAGCTGGCGTTATCGCCCCGGGTTTATCCTCTTCGGGGAGAATTTCTATCCCTAGGGTCCGCGTATCTATGGACGGTAGACCTTTGGTTCAGGCGATTTCTCGTGGCCCAATATTTATCGTGGCCTCAACCAGTGAGCCCACACTTCAGGTCAGTCCTTTCTGTTGAAGCAATGGGATCTCCTTTTCCTCGAACATGCGATAAACAACGTATTTTCATTCTTTGCAGGCTATCAGTACAGCCCCTACTGCACCGACCGTCTTTTTTCGCGCTTCCCCCTTGGATGGGGTTCAGGTATTCTTTTATTTTCTTATATCTATTTTTTATCTGTCCCGACTGTACTTATCGTAGCCCACTTTTACTTTGTCGCAGTTATCCCTTGGCGCTGTTTCGAGTGCGGCTCCTGCCACTGCCGTTTCCGCAGCCCCTATACATGGGTTGGTTTGTCCTGTTGTTGCGCCTCTTCAGGTAGCTATCTCTACGGTGCCCTTTTGAGGAGCTTCCCTCACCCTCTTTTTAATTGAGGTATATATCGTTCATGGAATAACTGATTTGTTACCTGTCGCCCTTTTTTGTCACTCGTAGCCTCACCTACCTCTCGCGGCCTCTGTCGCTGAGATTGTTCTTCCGGAGGTGTCTGAGGTTGAGCTTCTTTGGAAGCATTGGTCGCCGAGGCAACCCCTTCTGGAGCATCGATCAGTGTTGTTGCCCCTACGAGAGCCCCTGCTCCTCCTTCTATGACCGTTACGGAGGGTGTTGTTCAGGTGCCGTGTATAAGAGTATCTACTTTCCTCCTTCTTACGTATATTGTGCAAGCATTCTCATTTCACCCTTGTCTCATTGTTTCCAGGTGCATGAGAGTACTCCGACGACTATGGAGTCTGGCAGTGGGGCCGCTGCGAGAGAGGTATTAAACTGGCATACCTCCTCCTTTTACTATTCCCCTATTTTCTTCTTGCATATACTGTGCAAGCATTCTCATTTTACCCTTATCTCATTGTTTCCAGGTGAATGAGAGTACTCCGATGACTGTGGAGTCCGGCAGTGGGGCAGTTGTGAGAGAGGTATTAGACTGGCATACCCCCTATTTTTACTATTCCCCTCTTTTCTTCTTGCGTATACTGTGAAAGCATTCCCATTTCACCCTTGTCTCATCGTTTCCAGGTGCATGAGAGTACTCCGGTGACTGTGGAGTCTGGCAGTGGGGCAGCTGTGAGAGAGGTATTAGACTTGCATACCCCCTCTTTTTACTATTCCCTTCTTTTCTTCTTGCGTATACTGTGCAAGCATTCCCATTTCACCCTTATCTCATTGTTTCCAGCTGTATGAGGATACTCCGATAACTGTGGAGACTGGTAGTGGGGCAACTGTGGAGGGAGATCACAGTTCTGAGTTCACTCCTTTAGTCGGTGATGATGATTCTGGTGGGGAGTCTTCTTTTCTTCCTTCTGAGGCGGGGTCTCGCCACTCTGAGGGCGATGATGAAGCCGAGGATGCTGCGACTATTTCTAGTAGGCTATGGCTTGAGGAGTTACCAGGCCGATTCAGGGTACATGAGCGTCAGCTCTTGGATCTCATCTTGGAGCACCATCCCGAGACGTTCACTTCTCAGAGTATACTCCAGGTTGACAGTCTTACGGCCTTCAACCTGAGGGCTCTTGCCAGCCATGTTCATGAGTTCTTGGCTACCTCCCCTGCTAAGCTGACTAGCTATTCTATCTTGATATTCTTGGATGCTCTCCGCGACTTACAGCAGTTCTATCATTTTCGTTTGGATTGGCTTGACGCAGGGGTTCGCCCCTTTCTGAGTGTTCCTTTTCGAAAGATAGTGAGGTTTCACACTTCGTGGCAGTCCAGGGTTGAGCAACGACATGCTGAGGCTACGAGGATCCGGAATCAGATCGCCCTACTGCAGGTGAATCTTGCCAGACTCGAGTCTGGCGATGAGGAGGATGAGGCTAAATTCGTCAGGTTGGAGGAAGAGTTTCTGCGGGAGGCTAGTCCGTCATATGTTGGCGCCATCGCGCGTGATGATTTATTTTTTGTGGTTTCTAGCCGATAGGCTACTTCTTGCTTTGTAGTGCTCAAAATTCTATGTGTACATCACTAATCATTCCTGTATGAGACACTTTGTTTCTTCTGCAATTTCTTTTTCTTTTGTTCTCCCTTTATGTTGTGGGTGTTCTTTTTATGTGACTTGCTCTAATTTTCTGTGAGCATTTAGTCTACTAGTGGCTACCCCATATACTGCGGGGTATTTGCATTAATATGAAAAGTTACGTATTATCATATTGTATATATTTTTTAAAATGCACCTCCTGTAGTTGTGAGGTGTTGGCATGAGACTTTCTTGGGTTGCCCCTCCTGTCTGTGGGGTAATTCCTGCACATTACTGCTTATAGTCGTAGAGGCTAGGTTGGAGAGGAGGGTGACTCCTGCCCCTTTCCGGAAGCCTGATTTTATTATAAAAAACTGTATTAATTTATGTCTGGGGGACTTTGCTCAGTATACTTTCTCTTAGGATGGACCTACCTTCCAAGTGTAGTGAGCAAAGTTCCTGATCTTTTTTTTTGTACTCTCTTATAACTTAATAGGGAGTGCATATGTATGTATAAATGAGCAAGCAGAGCAAATGTCAACAATGATCAAAAGTGTTGCTATTTCATTTCTTTACCTTTGTGTGCTGTTTACAGTGTAGTATTGCTCTAAAAAAATTACAAAAAAACTTTTCTGGTATAGGAGCAATCCTTGACATCCATTACATACATGCAAAATACAAACAAAACTTGTTAGTTGTTACTAAGCATAGTACCTCTTCAGCCCCTTGCAGTTGATGGACTGGAGGTAATCACTCTCTGGTTCTGATATTTGGCAGTAGCCCGACTTCCCCACTCCTCTGACAAAAAAAGGGCCTTCCCAGTTAGGTTTAAATTTTGGTGCCGACATTCTACGGAGATGGTGAGTTGATGCTCGCAGGACTAGATCTCCCACCTGGAATTCCCTAGGCTTAACCAAATTTTCGTAGGCCCTGGACAGTTGCTGAGTGTAGACTTTGAAATTCTCTCTCGCCTTGTCTCTGTGCTCATCCAACGCCTCCAGTTGCACATGCCTTGGGTCTGGGATGAGCCCATTGCTAAGAGAAATTCTGGCTGAAGGTACCGCCAGTTCCACTGGTAGGATAGCTTCGGTCCCATATACTAGAGAGAAGGGAGTGAACCCTGTTGGCTTTCTTTTCGAAGTACGGTAGGACCATAACACCATAGGCAACTTCTCATCCCATGCTCCCGGCATGTCTTCTAGCATTATCTTCAAAATATTTATCAGGGTCTTATTAGTAGCTTCTGCTTGGCCATTGCCCTTGGGGTAGGATATGGTTGAGCTATTATGCACAATCTTATACTTGTCCGTGAGGAGGGCCATCTCTTTGCATACAAATTGTTTCCAATTATCCGTTAGGATCACTTTGGGTATACCAAACCTACATATGATATACTCCTTTATAAACTGGGTTACCACTTGGGCAGTGACTCTCCTTAAAGGAATGGCCTCCGCCCACTTGGTGTACAATTCTGTAGCCACAATGATAAAAGCCTTGCTGTGAGATGCTGGGGCGATCTTACCCACCAGGTCGAACGCCCATGTGTGGAAGGGATAGGGGCTGCCAAGCCTTGTAGGCTGACGGAGGGAGCATGCACCATGTTTCCATGCACCTGGCATGCTCTACACTTTTTCACATATCCAATGGAGTCAGCCTCCATGGTCGGCCAGTAGTATCCCAGCATCATCAGTTGATCATACAGCTTGGCGCCTCCCATGTGGGAGGGCTCATGAGCTTCTTTCAGTACCCTTTCCACTTCCTCTTTGGCTACGCACCTTAGTGCCTTCTCATTGTACCCTTTCCTATATAACTCTCCTTTGACCAAGTAGAAACGTGCTATCCTTTTTCTAAGGTAAATTTCATCCGCTCTCTCGCCGGGCAGCTCCCCGTCTTTTAGATATGCTAGGTACGGATGTCTCCAATCTTCGAAGGCTTCCACAAAGTTAGCCTCCGTCGGCTGGTCAAAATTAGCTTGGCACTTTAAACAACTTTATTGCAAGCGGGCTCCTTCTACGCTCATGGAAGGCCAAAAGTACCCGCTTCACTGCAATCGTCTGTACAGGGGGATATCCGTATCTCCACAGTGCTTCTGGTGCATTTCTATTAACCTCATCTTGGCTTCTTGCTCCCCTACGCACCTTGCCAGGAACCCTTCGGGACTCTTGAAGTAGAGAGTTCCCTGCAGCACATAATAGTTGGCTAACTCTAATATTTTCATTGTCCCTTCCCTGGTTTCAAGTTGCTTCTCCACCAGACTCCTCCAATCTTTCGGCTCGTTACTTGGTAATAAGGACCTTACGGTAGTAGGTACCGTTATCCGCCTCACTGTGATGGTTGCTTCTAACTCTTCCATGTCCAACTTTTGTGCTATGGTGGCCAGCGCGTCAGGGTGCCTGTTCTTCATTCGCTCCTGCCTCTCCACAGTTACTTCCAAGAACTGTCCCAGCAGTCGTTGGATGATGTGTCTATACGGTGCTAAGTTGGCATGTTTAAGGGAAAACTCTCCATTGACCTGCCTTATGACCAGATTGGAGTCTCCTCGTATACACAGTACCCTGATCCCTATTCTGAGTGCTTCCAACATGCCTAGAATGAGGGCTTCATACTCAGCTTCGTTATTTCAGCATTTAAAATCTAACTTGAAAGAGAGGGTAATCTTCTCCTTCCCATGTGACAGTATGACGCCGGCCCCACCTATTCCTTGAGCACTGGAACCATCAAACTCCATAAACCACTCCTTCACCTCCTCTGCCATGCATGCTTGGAAACTTTCTTCGGGTAGCTCTTCACTAGGCGGTTCGAAAACCCCACTCGGGAAGTGGGCCAGCAGATCTGCTACCGCCTGGCTCTTAATGGATTTAGGCACTACGCATTTCAGATCATATTCTGACAAGATCAAAAACCACCTTGACGCTCGTCCCACGAGTATAGTCCGCGCGAGGAGGTACTTGATGGGATCACACTTGGTGACTATGTGAACGGTGAAGGCTAGAAGGTAGTGTCTCAACTTCTGGGCTACAAATACCATCGCCAGGCAGTGCCTCTCAACGGTGGTGTATCTCGATTCTGTTCCGGATATTACTCTTGATAGGTAGTAGACTGGCTTTTCCATTCTTTCCTTCTCTTGCGCCAAGAGGGCCCCTATCGACCTCTCTGTAGAAGTGAGGTAGAGCAGCAGCGGCGCTCCGGCTTCGGTGGGAATCATCGTGGATGGAGATGCTAGGATTTCTTTAATCTTCTTGAACGCACTCTCTTGCCTCTCTTCCCAAACCCACTTGGCTTTGTCTTTTAGTAGAGGTGCGAACGGATGAGTTACTTCTGCCCACGCAGGTATAAACCTCCTCAGGTAGGATACCTTTCCCAGGAATCTCTTAAGTTGTCTCTGACTCTTGGGCGGTGGCATCATCACAATGGCTTTCATCTTCTCTGCATCCACTTTCACTGCTTGTCTATTTACCACAAAACCTAAGAATTTCCCTGCAATAACCCCAAAGGCACACTTTAAGGGGTTCATTCTCATCTTATACCGAAGACACCTCTCGAATACTCTCCTGAGATCCTGAATGTGCTTGTTTTCTTTCGTAGACTTCACCACCAAATCATCCACATAGAATTCTAGTATATCATGAAATAAGTCGTGAAAAATTGCCATCATGGTTTGCTGGTATGTGGCTCCAGCGTTCTTCAATCCGAAGGGCATGACTGTATAGTGAAAGTTCCCTAACGGTGTGCGGAAGGCAGTTTTCTCTACATCGGCGGGGTCCATTTTAATCTAGTTATATCCAACATACCCGTCCATGAAGCTATACATCTCATGTCCCGCGGTGGAATCCACTAAGCTGTCTATGCTGGGTAGTGGGAATTCATCCTTAGGACACGCCCTGTTCAAGTCGCGAAAGTCTACACAGATTCTGATTTGGGTCTTATCTTTCTTTGCCACCGGTACTATGCTGGACAACCATATGGGGTGCTGAATAGGCTTGATGAACCCTGCCGCTAGCAACTTCTCCACCTCAACTCTTATTTTCAAATCAAGGTCTGCTTTATATGTGCGTGTGGCTTGCCTTACCGGAAGGGCATTGGGAAGGATGTTCAATCTATGAGAGCTCACTTCTGCGTCTATTCCTGGCATCTCCGTGTACTTCCAAGCAAATACATCAGTGAACTCCTTAAGTAGCTCAATGAGATCTTCCTTCTGCTTCGGTTCCAGGCACTTGGAAATTAGAATGGGTCTACTCTTGCCCTCTTCTAACCCCAACTTGATTTCCTCTAACTCCTGCAGCTGCTCTCTGGGTCCGTCTTGCATGCACTCCGGCGCCTCTTCTGGTTCTTCAACATGCTCAACAATATGGGATTCATCAACAATAAAACACTCGGGAGTCAGGTCGATGCTCTCGTCCCAGAACATCGCCCGCGCAGACCGTTATAAATGGTAGATGACTTTTCCATTGGTGAAAACCACTTTCTTGCAAGTTCGAGGAGGTCTAGCTACCTCCTCTACCTTCCTCTTGCCTTTTTCTATGTGGGGGATTATCCTTTCCCCTAGACGGTCATGAACGGATTTTTTCTGCGGGACCCTTCCCTCAGCTACCTTGATTCCTGCTAGATTTCTTGTAGAGACCTTCCTTTCCTCGTCCAACTCGGTGTAAAAGGCCGCATCTACCAGGTGGGCCTCCTCAACGGCAAAGGGTCTCTGCATGGCCTTGATCACTATCTCTGTACCTCTAATATTTGCCTTCGCGCACTGATGGTAGGTGGAAGGCACTACGCCATGAGTGTGCATCCATACCCTTCCAATGAGTAATTGGTAGCTGGTGTCAGCGTTAATAACATGAAATTTGATGTGAGAAGTGAAATTTCCCAACTTAATTCCCACATTCACGTATCCAATTGACTGCATTCTGGCGTTGTCGAATCCGGAAATTACTAGCGGTACCGGAACCACCTTCTCCTGGTCAATTCCCGTATCATATAATGTACTGATGGGCATGATGTTAATGGATGCTCCTCCATCCATCAATGCCCTAGGAAATGAGACTCCATTAATTATGGCTGTGACGTACAACAGGCGGCTGTGGAAGTAGGGAACCACCCTATCGGCTTCTGAAAACACCACTTCAGAGGTATACTTCGTAATCATCCTTCCGATTGGCCCCTGCCAATTTAGCGAAGGGTCTCCCTGCTGCTGCACTGCCTCCAAGACTTTCCTCATGATGGACACCCTCGTGTCGTACTTCACCCTTATCTGGTCGAAAAACCACTTGAACTCGGGGCTCCTCGCTATGGCCTCACATTCAGAATCTAAGTCTACCTCGTACGTCTGGGCACTGCAAACATACTCTGCTTCAGAGGTCCCTCCCTCGTCTAGAGAGAGGATGACGTCTACCTCGCCTTCTGGGAGAGCGACTTCCTCAACATCCCCTCTCCCACTTTCATGCTCCGGAGAGAAGAACCACTCCTCTTGTTTTCTTTCTAGCCGAAGTCTGCTCAGTGACAGACTTTCTAACTCCTCGCATAACTGCTCGCCATTCTCCCGCTTCACAAGACTTCTCGCAGCTTCTTCACCGTAGTCAACTACCATGTTTGCGATTCCAAAGTGATGCGTAGGAAGTGGGTTCTCGTTAACGTCCACAGGGGGTATTTGCAAGGTACCGCTGGCCATCTGCTCACCAATGATCCTTCTCAAGTAGTAACAGTCCTTGGTAGAGTGCTGCACTCGTTGGTGTAATTCACAGTACTTCGGATTGGCCTTGTCAGCTGCAGTGGGGGTCTCTCCTTTTAGGTGGGGAGGTCCTGCTACGCCTTCTCGCACCAAGGTGCGGTAACAATCCATGGCCTCCGCTACGCTGCACGGTAGTGGCGGTGGGGCATCTTCCCCGAATTTTCTTTTGTTGCCAGGACTATCAGTCTTGGACCCAGAGCCTCCCTTCTTCCCTTTGTTACTCCCGTCCACATAGTTAACCGCTTGCCTCCTCGCAACTTGAAACCTCCCGGGAGTCAGTGGAACTTGTGTCCTCCAACCCGGGGCTCTCGGTTTGATTATCATAGCTATGTTACCGGCGGCCCTGGTGAATTCTCTGAAATTTCCATCTCTAGTTTCGTTGATCAAATGCAGCTTGTACTCTTCCAAGAGTCCTTCCACACATATCTGCAGCAACCTGGCCTCCGCCACGTCCTCGTGAACATCTAAGGCCCTCTCACGAAATCGCTTGATGTAGTGCATCAACTCTTCTCCTGGCTTCTGGACCTCTTGCGCCAGGTGCCTCAGTGTAAATTCATCCTCCGCTACAAAAAACTTATGAAGGAACTGCTTGTGCATCTCTTCCCAAGTAGGGACGCTGTTAGGCGCCAAGTGGGAATACCATGTATAAGCTTTCCCCGTGAGAGTTTTAGAGAACTCCCTCAATCTCAAGTTCTTGTTGCCGGCGTGTACTCCCAGGTACTCGACGAACCTCTTCACGTGTTCTCCCCCTACCGCCAAACTTGATAAATTTTGGTGGAATATACCCCGCAGGGTATTACTTCCTGTGGATAGGGGTCTTGTAACTCCTCGTATAGGTGGGAACCCTCTCTTTGAGAGGAGGAGAGGAGCTTCCTCACTTCTTCCATAGTAACAGTCTTAGAGGGTGATTCCTCCAAACATGTGCTTTTAGGAGCTGGAGAACCTGTTGGCTCCAGGACCCGCTCCGGCGCCGCCTTCCGAGACGGAATCGTCTCTGCCGGAATCGTAATAGGAGTGGCTACCCCTACAAAAGGGGGGGCAGCAAGTGTCACACAACCTTGACCCAAGTTTGATAGATGTACGTTGTTTTACTTTAAAAAGTAAAAAAACATTGCCATAAGGTTCATACCTGCCATTGGAGCCACTGCCGGTGAACTGGTCTGACCTCCCTGAGGCGCTGGCGCCTTGGCTCCGATCACCGCCACTTCTTCCTAAGTAGTCTGGTCACTGTGAGCTCCATTACCAGATGGAATGTCCTCAAAAACCAACTGCTTAGAGACATTGAAACCGTCTTTGTCCATGGAAATGAGGATAACTCCCCAGCAGAGTCGCCAAATGTAGGAGGGTAGTGAGACTGGGGTCTATGAATAACTAGAAAGGGTGAGGCGTGACCCACTCCAATGGACGCTGCCTGCAAGGTCTTCAAGGTCTCCTGGTGCAACTTCTGAAGAAAACTTCCCCTTCTGGTAACAATGGAACTCAAGCTTCAACTCACTCCCTGCAAGAAGATAACTTTCACAGCAAAAATAGCAATTTTCTCAAGGGAAACACCTGAGAGTGATGGCTGTCAGTGGGGAGTGAAGGAACAAGGCACTCAGCACTATGAGAATGAGCAGGGAGAGAATACTTAGGTAGGTCTGGTGATATTTTAGCAAAGTAACAGTGCAATTTCTATTGTCTATCTCTTGACCTTGCCCAGAGGTCTATTTATACATGGGCGCTAGGGGTGAGCTGGCATTTTTGGGTGCCAAAATTGAGAGAGTTGGTGGAGAACAATGTCTGAAGTGTACCATTTGTCCCTACCTGTCCCCTCTACAGGCGCCACCTGGCGCCGACCAAAACTGAAAAAGCACATATGTCCCCTAATGGAGACAAAATAGCAGATTTTGGTAGTTATCTTTTGAAACAGTAACTTGTGGTGAAATTTTGCAAATCTTGAGAGAGGAGACCTTAAGGCCTCATCTCCTCTAAAAGTGTTATTTTTCTTGAGAGGGACCTCGAGGACCCCCTCTTCTGGAAAAGTCATTTTCTTGTAAAGAGTTTATTTCTTGTGAGTAGCCAGCTCTTTGGCAGCTCACTTCACTTGTGACCAAGTGTGCAGTGTGTGTAGTCTCGAGTGACTTCTGGGTCTGCCTACTAGTATTCTCTCAATTCTATAGTGCTAAGTGGTTGAGCTTGCTCAACATACCTTGTTCCTCAGCCGCCAAGCCATAACTCCAAGGAGGTCCCAACGCGCCTGTTCGAGCCCTGCTTGCTCGACTAGGCAGCCTGTACAAGAAAGTAAAGTGTTAGTGTTGTTGTTCATTTAGAGACTGATGTTTCATGATGGGGGGTTGTTCGCGATAGTTACTCCCTCAATATGAGTTTTTGTCAAAAAACCCTGTAGCCGCACTTCTCGAATAACATTTCTGCAGTGACCCTTGCAGTGGCGCTGAGTCTTGCAGTGACGCCGACTCTCTCAACTGTCATTACTACAGTGGCCCTTGAAGCGGCGCTGGGACTTGAAACGGAGCCGACCCTTGAGGCGGTGCAGACCCTTGCATCGGCACTGGTATTTGAAGTTGCGCCGACACTTACAGTGGCGTCAACACGTGAAGCGGTGCCGACTCTTGAAATGGCGCTGATACTTGAAGTGGCGCTGACACTTGAAGTGGCGCTGAGGCTCGAAATGGCGCCGACCCTTGCGGTGGCGCGGACCCTTGCATCGGCGCTGGTATTTGAAGTGGCGTTGACACTTGCAATGGTGTCGACACGTGAAGCGATGCCGACGCTTGAAACGGCGTTGACACTTGAAGTGGCGCTGACACTTGAAGTGGCGCTGACGCTTGAAGCGGCGCTGGCACTTGAAACGACGTTGACGTTTGAAGCAGCGCTGACGCTTGAAGCGGTCGCTCATACCTGGTGCGGCGCCGACCCTTGTCGCGGCGCCGACGTTCAAAGCGGCGTCGACGCTTGAAGTGGCGTTGATACTTAGGGTAGCGCTGACGCTTGAAGTGGCGCTGACACTTGAAGCGTTCGCTGATACCTGAGGCGGCGCCGACCCTTATCGCGGCGCCGACACTTGAAGCGGCGCTGACGCTTGAAGCAGTCGCTGATACCTGAGGCGGCGCCGACCCTTGTCGCGGCGCCGACACTTACAGCGGCGCTGACACTTGAAGCGGTCGCTGATACCTGAGGCGGCGCGACCCTTGTTGCGAAGCCGACACTTGAAGCGGCGCTGACGCTTGAAGCGGCGCTGGCGCTTGAGGCGGCGCCGACCTTTGTCGTGGCGTCGACGCTTGAAGCAGCGCCGACGCTAGAAGCGGTGCCGACGCTTGAAGTGGCGCTGATACTTGAGGTAGCGCTGACACTTGAGGTAGCGCCGACCCTTGCGGCGGCTTAGAGACTTGCCGCGACGCTGACACTTGCGGTGGCGCAGGCACCTGCAGCGGCGCCGACACTTGCGATGGCTTTTGGACTTCTGGGTGACCCTCGCGGGTACCTCTCGGATGTTATTAATAAAAAAGCATTTTTATTTTATTTTGCTTTTTTTTATTGATAAACACCCATCTACAGTTTAGATTATAATAAGACACGATTTACGAGAAGATAGACAATAGGGTATGCCAGGTTATAAATTGATTAGATTATTTTACATTGGTATGGGGACTCTATATGAGAGATATTCTTAGACTTTCGACTAGAAATTTGATGAGTTCAAATCTCGAGGACAAAATTTCCCATTAAAAGGGAAAGGAATGTAATAACCTATACTTTTTTCATATTATTTAAATATGAAAAATTGTGAAAATTAATAACATGTGCTTGATTATGACATGAGATGTCACGATTTAAAATTTGTGTGTTAATCAATTCAGATTTTGAATATGATTTAGGACAAGCTAATTCATTAATTAAATTAAGTAATATTTGGAGTTATATCAGAGTTGTTATTTATTTTCTTTAGGTATACATTGTATTCAAATTTTGGGACACGTAGAAAGTCCATTTTTCTTTTAAAATGTCGAGTTTTAAGCCTAATGTGTGAGTATAAGGCTTGGATAAGCTTTTAAGTCATTTCGATATTATTTTGCACTCTTTTAGGTGAGCCCCATTTATGTACCAAACCTAATTTCATGGATTAAGATCTTAATGAGGCATTTCCAATATTATTTATCACATAACAAAAATTGGGAGCCACCCTGGGGGCTAGAGAGCGGGAGCATGGAGAAAGGATAAGAAATTGGGAGATTTTGGCTTAGTTCTCTCCATAAAATCATTGAGGCTAATTTGTATATAATTAGATTATAATTGCATATGTATTAAAATTATACATATTCGTTGATATCCTAATATAATCATGTCATAAAACTGATTTTAATGATTTAAATTGATTAGATATTAACCTAATCTAACTTAAATTATTAAAACATGTTTTTGATTAGAAACTAATTAACAACTCTTTGGTTATGTGTAATAATCCTTTGAAATTGTTAACTAATTGAAGAATATTTTAAATCTACGAATTTTGAATTGGAAATTAGGTTTTCTTTTAATCTTGACATATAAATGTGATTTGATGTTAAAAATAGGATAAATTGTTTATTTTATATGGTTTTATCATTTGGATATTGGTTGGGGTCTTGGATGAAGTTTTTGAGTTCACTAATGGAGGTTTAGTGAGAGAAATTCGGTGTCAAAGAGCATGAATCATGTAGCAAGGGGAAATTACAACTCTTTTGGAAGGTCGATAGATCGAATCCAAATTGTCGACCAATAAAAAATATCAGGTTTAGCCAAGGTGGGACTTTAATTCATTTAGGTGAATTATTGGGTTTGGGGGGATTAAGTTTAGAATAGTTTAACCATTAGTATTATTATACCTATAGAAGGTATATAAATTCTATTTAATCAAGATGACGAAAATTAGTGTCTGGGCTGGATTATTATAAAATGAGATGGTTTTAGGGGTTAGTTTGAGTTTAGACCGTTAGTTTGCAAACCCGAGATTACGATGGGTTGTTCATTTGGAATTTTGGAAATTGAATGGATTGGGCTTATTGGTGTGACACCCTGCTTAAAATAATAACGGGTGACCAGTCCTATACTATAAATAATCAGGAATATCAAGTGGATCATTCTCAGCTTCTACTGACGATACTAAAATAAACACATCTAACTACCCAATACTATAAAAAGAGGGTACCAAGAAAAAAAATTAAAACATTCAATGCAATAACCAACCAACAATATAATAACTACTGAACATTATAACATATGCACACGATGATGATAAAAAGAAGTCATTCTAAATTACATCATAAGTTCTGAAAAAGAAAATACCCGAATATGTTTGATGATGCTGGGAATCAGCACCACCAGGTAAGGTGTTTCCAAGCTCTATATGTATATAACAATGGCAGCACAACTATAAAAAGAGGTAAGAGAAGGAGGTGAGGATATGAGGAGATCAATACCGGAATATGGGTGGTTCAGCCTGTCTGGCCTACGTCCACAGTGAGTGTGTGAGTAATATCACTGAAAGATGGTACTAATGACCATGGGTACAATTCCCTCAAGCTCTCTCTCTCTCTCTCTATAGTATATTTTGACAGGGTTTCTGCTAGGGTTGCATGAATGAGATCCTTTTTCAAGGTAGGGGATGACCCCTATATATAGTGTCTAGGGGGTGTAATGTACCCCCCATGCATGCAGTGAGCATGTGTGTGATATCCTCACCAATGGGGGAATGCCACCTGTCCTTGTCACATGTAAGCAATGATGATGAAATATTCTCCCCCATGTTGAGAATAATCTTGTTATAACTGATTTGTGCCCAGGTGTCTTTATCCAAATGTCAACAGATGCTCGGCAGTCATGTTGGTGAATGACCTCGGCCTTTGAGAGGCCGAGCTGTAAAGGTTGGATGACCGCTCAATCCGCGCGGTGTCATGAGGAGTCTCAGCCTGATATTAGCCGAGACATATTCTTGGGTCGGCCCGAGCCGAGGTTGGGCATGCAGCATGCTAATGATTATTAATACCTCTGGTAGCCTCGGCCCAAGGCGAGGTAGGATCCGTGTTGAAGATGAAGTGGCTTATTGTCCTCTCGGCCTACTGATGGCCGAGGTTGCTATTCCTGGGTACTTTAGGATGCTGTTGATGTCTGCGACGTGCGTAGTGTCCTTGGGGAGGTGTAAGTAGTAGTGTCGGCCTGGGCCGAGGTAGTCCTGGCCGAGGGATGATATCGTGGGCCCTTACCCCTCATTGGGTCGATCAATGTCTCGGCATTTATCTCGGCCGAGGTAGGTATCCCTGGGCCGAGGTTATACTTGGGCATATCAATCACCCCCAGCCCTTAGTCATTTGCGAGAGCAGGTGGCTTGGGGATTCTCGCCTCCGAGGCCTGTTCACCCCAAGGCCAACACCTGCGTGACACCTGTCCCAAGCTAAGGCGTGCCCACTTGGCTTGCGTGCGCTGTCAGTTGCCCCTTGGGTTTCCCAAGGCAATGATGAGCCTTGGGAATTGGGCCTAAGTATTTAAGGGTTAAACCCTTTTTTCCTCTTTCTTCTTCCTCATTTCTCTCTTTCGCGCGCTGTTTTCTGCAAATTCTCTCTCTGAGGCCTCTTCTTTCCATCACCCTTTCTGCAGAGGATCCGCCCCGTTTCTTGCGAGATTTCTTCTTTTCCAACCTTCAACTCATCTTCAGGTACCTCTCCCTCCCCATTTCCTTCATTTTTGGCATTTTGATTTGAATTTTCCGGCGAGGTTTTGAGTTTTCCGGTGGTTCTATGAGTTTTCCAGCGAGGATTTGAATTTTCCGGTGAACTAGGTTTTCTGAAAAACTCCTTAATTTGATCTTTGGGCTCCTTTATTTTTCAAGCCAAACTTGTTTGTAGTTTTAGGAGTTTTCCTCAAGTTTAGGGTCGATCAAAGTTTTGGGTCGTCCCCTGATGCTCAGACCCCTGTACCAACTTCTTGAGGACTTCCCTTCTCTTAGAGAAAAGACCTTAGAGAAAATTAGGCAAATAGAGAGAGCTGAGGAAGAAGCTCGTAGGTCACAGGAATTCCCTGTCAGACCCCTCTTTCCTCCACCTCTCAAGGTGGTATACCCTCGTCCACCTAAGAATTTCTATCAGACAGACGTCTCTGCCAATAACTTGCCGATGTCTGAGTCTGAGTCTTCCACCTCCGACCCAATGTCTGTGGACTCTTTCCAAGAGGCCATGGATTTTACTCCTCAGACCGGTCAGCACCCTAACCAGGCCGAGGTCTCCAGCCGCGCCTCATCTCAAAATGGCACAGGTACCTCAGGTTCTTCTTCCGAGGTTGAACTTGTTGATCCAAGTGTGGTTGTGCCACCCATTCTAGATGCTATAACCCTGTCGGCCGTTACCGGGGCCGAGTTTGGTCAGAGGTTCCCTGGTAACCCGTCTACGTCTGCTCCAGCCGACATTGAGCCTGACGATGATGAGGATGCCGAAAGTGATGTTGACGTATCTGAGGCGGCCGAGTACGAGAGCACGGTCACTGAGGTGGATCTATTGCACTTCAGATATCTATACTCCATCAGTCCCTCAATCCAATTAAGGAGACCTCTGAGGGAAGTGAGGGCCTACCACGGTCAAGATGGAGAAATCTGCTTGTACGAGCAGATGTTCAAGCTAGGTTTTCGTCTTCCCTTTCACCCTGTCATTAGGTCCATTATTTCCTTTATCAACTTGGCCCCCTCGCAGCTCTCTCCCAATGCTTGGAGAGTTATTATAGGGGCCATCATCTTGTGGAGGGCAGTCCACCACTCTGACCTCCCAGTTCAGGTCTTTGCTGGGTGTTACGTCCCCAACTCGACAAAGAATCATCCGAGCTACTATCACTTCGTAGCTCGGAGGCCTAAGAAAAAGATGCTCTTGGTCACTCAGACCTCGAATCATAATTGGAAACCTCGATACTTTTTTGCCTCGGGGCCGTGGGAATTTGGCTCGTTAATTCCCTCTTCCATTTTTGAGCGGAGAATACCCCTCAGATGGGGTAAAGTCACCATGTCTGCAAGGGCCGATCCTGGACTAAGTGTTCAAAATATCAAAAAGGTGAAGGCCCTGCAAGACCAAGGGGCACATGGGCTGTTTATCAAGTTCGAGCATCTGCTGACCCCCCAATACCTCTCGGGGACGAGCTTAGGTGGAAGTCCCCTAGTTGACTTTTGTAAGGATTTTTCTTTTTAGTTCAAGTCTAACCTCTGATCATTCATATTTGATTCCTAACTCTTATCTTTTCACTTTTGCAGAGAGACCACCAGTCGTTCCGGACGAGTTGTGGGAGATGGCAGCTCCAAGTTTGGCTAGGCTCGTCAAGAAGATTGGTTTGAGCGCTCCTCCACCTGCTCCCTCAACATCCAAATACAAGAAGAGGGCCCCTGAGGTCCATGCCTCTGAGGATCAGAGGCCGACCTATAGGCAAAAGAAGACTTCAGACGCTGCGATCCCTGTCACAGCCGACACATTATCAGCTCGTCTGGACCAGCTAAAGCTTACTGACAGCGTGGTCGGCAACAGCAGGCAGGCCATGAATGCCCTTGCCAACGTGATGACTGATGCCGACAAGCATTTTTACAGGGCCATGGACACTCATATGATGGTTGAGTTCGGCCTCCACAGAGCCGTCCATGTATGGCTTGTTCCTTTTGCCAATAATTTTGCAAGTGCAACGTCTGAATTTATTTTCCTCTAACCTTTTTATTGTCTGTACAGGGTGTGACCGCCATGTACCAGTTATCTAACTGGGCCCTGAGGAAATTGCCTCTGATTTAGAAGGGGCAAGAGGCTGAGAAGGTTGAGAGCACCCTGAAGGCCGAGGTTGACCGTCTGAGGTCAGAGTTGCTGAATGCCGAGACCAAGGCCCAGAACTCTGAAAATAAGGCCCAGGGTCTAGAAAAAGATATCTCTGCACTCGTCCAAAGCCACGCCAAGGCCCTGAAGGACAAGGACGATGCCCTGCAGAGGAAGGTCAATGCTTCTGTGAAGGCCTCTCTTGCAGATGCCTCAGAGAAAATAATTGTTGATTACAAGGTCTCCGAGGAGTTCATAGGTTTTGGTCTTGAATACCACGAAAGAGGTATCAAAGACACCACCAAATGGGCCGAGGTCAGGGAAACCGAGGTTGGCACTATAAAGGCCTCCGACTTTGTGGGCCTCGGCCTCGCCGACCCTCAGTTTGACCAGGCCTTACAAGAGATAGAGGACGAGGCTGCTGCCCCTGGTCAGACTGTTACTCTGGAAGGGACTGATCTCGGAGGGACTGACCCTGTCGATGAAGTGGCTGAGGTGACCAATGCTGAACAGGCCAACCCAGACGAGACATTGAATGTTCCTCCCTCAGATGCTTAACTTGGCCTTGTATTTTGTATTTTTTGATTTGTAACTCTGGACTTGTAATTTATCAGACACCTAAATGTTGTAATTTCTTCCTTTTATTGAATGCCAATGTCTTCCTTCATCTTGATCGCTGAATGTATTTGAATGCTATGCAATCTCTGAAGTCATTACTAAATATGATGTTGTCATAACCATTTCTTAAGGGTCTGAGGTGATCTAAACCAGGTGTCTGAGCTCAGACCTCGTCACCACCGAGTGATGTTATAAGGGTCTGAGGTTATCACCTAAGAGGTTAGCCTCGTAAGGAATATCACCAAATTAATGATGTTAAGGGTCTAAGGTTATCTAACCCAGGTGTCTGAGCTCAGACCTCGTCACCACCGAGTGATGTTATGAGGTTCTGAGGTCATCACCTAATAGGTTAGCCTCGTAAGGAATATCACCAAATTAATGATGTTAAGGGTATGTAATTATCTAACCCAGGTGTCTGAGCTCAGACCTCGTCACCACCGAGTGATGTTATAAGGGTCTTAGGTCATCACCTAAGAGGTTAGCCTCATAAATGAATATCACCAAATCAATGATGTTAAGAGTCTGAGGTCCTCTAACCAAGGTGTCTGAGCTCAGACCTCGTCACCACCGAGTGATGTTATGAGGGTCTGAGGTCATCACCTAAGAGGTTATCCTCGTAAGGAATATCACCAAATTAATGATGTTTAGGGTCTGAGGTTATCTAACCCAGGTGTTTGAGCTCAGACCTCGTCACCACCGAGTGATGTTATAAGGGTCTGAGGTCATCACCTAAGAGGTTAGCCTCATAAATGAATATCACCAAATCAATGATGTTAAGGGTCTGAGGTCCTCTAACCCAGGTGTCTGAGCTCAGACCTCGTCACCACCGAGTGATGTTATAAGGGTCTGAGGTCATCACCTAAGAGGTTAGCCTCATAAATGAATATCAGCAAATCAATGATGTTAATAGTCTGAGGTCCTCTAACCAAGGTGTCTGAGCTCAGACCTCGTCACCACCGAGTGATGTTATAAGGGTCTGAGGTCATCACCTAAGAGGTTAGCCTTATAAATGAATATCACCAAATTAATGATGTTAAGAATCTGAGGTCCTCTAACCAAGGTGTCTGAGCTCAGACCTCGTCACCACCGAGTGATGTTATAAGGGTCTGAGGTCATCACCTAAGAGGTTAGCCTCATAAATGAATATCACCAAATTACTGATGTTAAGAGTCTGAGGTCCTCTAACCAAGGTGTCTGAGCTCAGACCTCGTCACCACCGAGTGATGTTATAAGGGTCTGAGGTCATCACCTAAGAGGTTAGCCTCATAAATGAATATCACCAAATCAATGATGTTAAGAATCCGAGGTGATCTAACCCAGGTGTCTGAGATCAGACCTCGTCACCACCGAGTGATGTTATAAGGGTCTGAGGTCATCACCTAAGAGGTTAGCCTCATAAATATATCACCAAATCAATGATGTTAAGGGTCTGAGGTGATCTAACCCAGGTGTCTGAGCTCAGACCTCGTCACCTCCAAGTGATGTTATGAGGGTCTGAGGTCATCACCTAAGAGGTTAGCCTCATAAAATAATCACCATATTAATGATGTTAAGAGTCTGAGGTCATCTAACCCAGGTGTCTGAGCTAAGACCTCGTCACCACCGAGTGATGTTATAAGGTCTGAGGTCATCACCTAAGAGGTTAGCCTCATAAATGTATCACCAAATTAATAATGTTAAGAATGGAACAAGATGATATCATGGAAACTGATCTTTATTAACAACCTCTTCTCGATAAGATGGTACGTTTACAAATTACAAAATAGATGCAACATCATATGAAATATCTCTTTAGGTAGTCAGCATTCCACGGGTTGGTGAAAGGTTCTCCCTCTAGGTTCTCTAGCCTATACGTGCCAGGCACAACCTCTTCCGTTACTCTGTAGAGGCCATGCCAATTCGAGTGTAGCTTGTTTGTTTTCTGTAGGGTCTTCTTAAGCACTAGGTCTCCTACTGCAATGGGTCTTGACTTTACCCTTTGATTGTAGAATCTTGCTGCCCTCTGATAGGCTGCTTTCCTGACCTCTGCGTCTTCTCTTCTCTCTTCAATGAGATCCAGGTCTAGCCTTCTCTTCTCCCCATTGTTATCAGGGTTGTAGGTCTGAATCCGATGAGTTGGTAGTCCTACCTCCGTTGGTATGACTGCCTCAGAGCCATGCGCCAGCATGAATGGGGTTTCTCCTGTGGGTTTCCTTGTCATAGTTCTGTAAGCCCATAGCACAGCGTAGACTTATTCTATCCATCTCCCCTTCGCGTCTTCTAACCTCTTCTTGATTCCATCCAAGATAGTCATATTTGTGACCTCGGTCTGGCCATTTGCCTGAGGTCGACCAGGAGATGAGAAGAACTGCTTAATCCCCACACTTTGGAAATACTTCTCCAAGGAGGAGTTCTTGAACTAGGTCCCATTATCCGAGATGAGCGTGTTTGGGAGGCCATACCTACATATGATGTTCTTCCAGATGAACTGAAAGGTCTTCTGCTCCGTAATTTTTATCATTGGTTCGGCCTCTACCCATTTTGAAAAGTAGTCAATGGCAACTATCAAGAATCTATAGTTGTTGACAGATCTTGGCAAAGGTCCTACCAAGTCAATCCCCCATACCGCGAATGGCCATGGAGAAGAGATCGACGTCATAGGATGATGGGGTTGGTGAGGGATAGTGGCGAACCTCTGACATTTGTCACACCTCTTCACATAGTCAGCAGCGTCCCTAGACAAGGTGGGCCACCAGTATCCCTGAGTGATGATCCTCTTGGTTAAGGGTCTTCCTCCTATGTGGCTGGAGCAGGAGCCTTCATGAACCTCCTGTAAGATCCGAGGTACCTCCACAGGATGCACACATCTGAGGAGGGGCAAGAGAAACCCCTTTTTATATAAGACGTCTCCTACTAATGAGAACTTTGCAGCTCTATATCTCAACTTTTTTTCTTTCCATCTTGGACTCAGGTAGCTCCCCCTCTCTTAGGTATCTGACAATCGGGTCAATCCACGAGTCTACCAGGTTTACATTGTGACACGGGTTACATACCTCATCCTCCTCGATACTTGCCTTTCCTAAGACTTCGATTGGGATGGTTCTTCCCAAGTCTGTCTTCATTGCTAAGGCCAGCCTTGCCAATGCATCAGCGTGATTATTGCTCAGTCTAGGCACTCTCTTCAGTTTGGTCTCTTCAAAGTACTCTAGCAACCCTCTTACTTTCTTTAGGTATTTGTCCATCCTTTCATCCTTGGCCTCGTATGCCCCTAGCACTTGATTGACAACCAACCTCGAGTCGCTATGGAGTATGAGCCGCTTTACTCGAAGAGTTGTTGCCAACAAGAGACCTGCTATCATGGCCTCATACTCAGACTCGTTGTTGGAGGCCTTAAAGTTGAATCTCAAGGCGTACTCAATGTTGGCGCCATCTGGAGCCGAGAGTACTAGGCCCGCACCGCTTCCATGGTCACAAGAAGAGCCATCAACGAAGAGTCTCCACACGTCCGCATCGGATGAGAATACCCCTTCACTCATAACCCCCTTCTTGAAGAGGTACCAATCCTCTTCGATCTCTTCCACTTTGCTCCGGGTTTTTCCTGGTACAACCTCTTCTCGGCCTTGGAAGACATTTGGTGCTGCCTCTTTCGAATTTCGGAAGACACTACGGTTTGTCTCTTCGCCGTCATCCAGGCCTTTCTCTATCTCGGCCTCTTCCGAACCTCTATCTGCCTCTTCCCAGGTGAACTCTGCGATAAAGTCTACGAGGGCCTGCCCCTTGATGGCTGTCCTGGGCTGGTAGGTAAGATCATACTCTCCTAGCTTGATGGCCCAGGTCATCAATCTTCTGGACTTTTCAGGCTTGTGCAGAACCTGCCGTAGTGGTGAATCGGTGAGGACTATCATAGAGTGAGCTTGAAAGTAAGGCTTCATCTTCCTTGAGGCATGTATCAGTGCATAAGCCAACTTCTCCATGCAGGGATAGTTTTGTTCAGACCCTTGAAGGGCCTTACTATTGAAGTAAACGGGTCTCTGAACCCCATCCTCTTCTCGTATGATGGCCGCGCTAATGGCTGACTCAGAGACTGCCAGGTACACAAACAACCTCTCTCCCGCGATGGGCCGGGACAGCAGCAAGGGAGACCCCAAGTAGGACTTAAGTTGATCAAAGGCCTTTTCACATTCTTCGTCCCATAGGAAGGCCTTTCTCAGAACTTTAAAGAACGGAAGACACTTGCCTGTGGCTCTGGAAACAAACCTGTTAAGGGCCGCCACCCTTCCAGTGAGTCTCTGAACATCCTTGATACTCCTAGGAGTCTTCATGTCGAGTAACGCCTTGATTTTCTCCGGGTTTGCTTCAATACCCCTCTGATTAACGATGAACCCCAGGAACTTCCCGGCTCCTACCCCGAAGACACATTTCGCCGGGTTGAGCTTCATTCTGTAGGAGTCCATGACATCAAAGGTCTTCTCAAGGTCCGCTACGTGAGTACATGCTTTCAGGCTCTTCGTTAGCATATCGTCCACATACACCTCCATGGTCTTACCTATCTGCTCCTCGAACATCTTATTGACAAGACGTTGATACGCTGCCCCAGCATTTTTCAGACCAAAGGGCATCACCTTGTAACAGTACGTCCCCTTGTCAGTAATGAAGGCTGTCTTCTCAGAGTCCTCGGCATCCATGAAGATTTGGTTATAACCTGAATAAGCATCCATGAAACTCATAAGCTCATGCCCTGTTGTTGCATCCACCATCTGGTCTATCCTAGGCAAGGGATAGCTGTCTTTCGGGCAAGACCTGTTCAGGTCTGTGAAATCTACACACATCCTCCACTTTCCATTGGCCTTAGGCACGATGACTGCATTTGAGAGCCACTCTGGATAAGTAACCTCTCTTATGAACTCGGCCTCTTCCAACTTCTTCACCTCTTCCCGGATGAGCTCATACTTCTCTCTGGAGTAGATCCTTCGCCTCTGTTTAATAGGCCTAGCATCTCCATCCACGTTGAGCTTGTGGGTCATGATCCCACGGTCGATGCCAGGCATGTCTATATGACTCCACGCGAAGACGCTCTGCCTCCTCCTAAGGAAGTTTATCAGCTCTTCCTTGATCCCTTGTTCAAGGGCCTTGCTGACCTGGACGGTTTTTTCCGGCTCGTCCTCATTGAGGACGATGGATTCTACCTCTTCCGCGGCCTCGCCCTTCTTTAATTTTGTTTCATCTCTGGGATCAAGTGTGCCAATGCTGTAAGTGGCGGTTGCTCTCTTATGGGCCTCTCGCTCTTCGGTCGAGTTGAAATAACACTCCCGCGCCGTGGTCTGGTCCCCTTGCACTTCCCCTACCCCATAAGGAGTCGGGAATTTTAGCATCTGGTGGACCGTTGACGGCACGACTTCAAACTCTTTGAGGGCCACTCTTCTGATGATGAGGTTGTAGGCCGAGAAGACATTTTCGTCCATCACAAAAAAGTTTATCTTCTTAGTCAGCCTCTTAGGCCACTCATCTCCCATCCGTACATCCATTTCATACATGCCCAATGGGTGTACCTTTTCACCACTGAAGCCTATCCATGGGTGATGGTAGGGCACCTGCCTTGCCCTGCTAAGACCCAAGCTCTTGAAACAAGGCCAGAACATCACATCTGCTAAGCTTCCCCCATCTATGAGGATTCTCCTTACATCTCACCCATGCACCCTTGTTGTTATGACTAGAGGGTCATCATGGGGGGCTAAGATGACCTTGAAGTCAAGTCTGGAGAATCCCACCACTAGGGTGTCCATGTCTACCTTCTTTCTCTTCTGTACTGCATCAGAAGAGGTCAGATTCACAACCTCAGTCTTGACCACTGACTTAGCCTCCGCTACATGAGTCTTCCTATCGGCTACCTCAGATCCGCCTCCCGCGAATCCCCCACATATGGTGCTAACACCAAAGGAGATCATTCCTACGCTCTTCACTGGGGTGTTGTCAACCTTAGGTGGGAGATCCGGGTCATCACCATCATCACCCTCTGAATCATCATGCCTTCTAGTCGGGACATCACCGCGGCACCTATCATCTCTTCTCTTCCTAGGGTCTTCTCTTCCACCCTTCGGGGCCTTGCCATCCACATACTTTCTCAGTTTCCCGGATTTCAGCATCTTCTCGATCTCGTCCTTCAGAGCGAAACATTTTTCTGTGACATGTCCGTGATCCTGATGGAACTCACACCAGAGGTTTTTATTCCTCTTATGTGGTGGGGCCTTCAATTTTTCTGGCCACCTCAGAGCCCGGTCAGTCTTGATCTCATTAAGGATGTGCTCACAGCTCACAGTCAGAGGAGTGTAATGAGCGAACTTGTCATCTGCTGACCTCTTCTTCCCCTCTTTCTTGCCCTGGGGCCTTATAGTCCTACCACGGTTCTCCTCCTCATATTTGGCGGCCATTGCCTCTTCCGCATTCATCACTCTCCCTGATGTTGCCAGCAGCTCTGCCATAGACTTAGGAGGGTCTTCCGCTAACTTCCATAATAGCTTCCCCTTCTGGAGGCCTCCTATCAGGGCGTTCATGGCTATGCTCTCTTCATAGTCTTCCACCTCCAACTTCTCCTTGTTGAACCTTGCTATGAAGTCTCTTAGGCTTTCGCCCTTAGCCTGTTTGACATACAAGAGGTGGGTAGTCTTCTTTTGAGGTCTTACCCCAAAGCAGAAGTTGTGGATGAACTGCTCTGCTAGGCCCTTGAAGTTTTCAATCGAGTTCTTTGGAAGAGAGGTGAACCAACTATGAGCTGCCCCTGTCAAGATCCCTGAGAAGGATCTACACTTCATCTCATCAGGGATCGAGTAAATATCTTCCGCCGACTGATACATCTCGATATGGTGCACTGGGTTAGTGATGCCATCATACTTAGGCGTCACTGTAGGAGGCTTGAACTTAGCTGGGGTTGGGAATCCCACTATCCTAGCTACAAACGGGGAACCCTCCGAGTAGCCCCTCTGCAGTGGGTCCCTGCTCTTGATGAGGTCCCCTATCTTCTCTTCAAGACGTTGGATTGAGTCATTCCAGGGTCTTCTCTCTTCAGCTAGGCCGAGGTTATCCCCTGCCACCTCCCTACATGGACAGAGGGTTCCTCAGCCACAATACGCTGACTATTGACCTCTTCCGGCTCCCTAGCTCTTCTCTCCAAGGGTCGGCCTTGATCTGGCCGAGCCGGCCTATTACCTCTTTGAGAGCCTGCCGCGCTCCTTGACCTCGATAGCCTTTGCCTCAGGTCATTGACTGGGCCCAGCCTTTCGAAGGCCGACCCTCTGCTCAACCTGTTAAAGGCCGACCCTCTTTGCTGGGACTCATCTCTTCCTCGGTCGACACATCCTTGACTCTGCCTGTCAAAGGCCGACCCTCTTTGTTGGGCCTCGTCTCTTCTTCGGCCGACACATCCTTGGCTCTGCCTAAGAGGTCGTACAGTGTTATCTGACACCTCATACGGCTCCCAGCAGTCTTCCAGGGCCTCTTCAACTTCTAGGTCATCATACCTGTCCTCCGGGCAAGGGTTTCCTTGCCTCCCCATGCGCAAGCGCCTAGGGTCAGCAATGTCCCTCCTCCGCTGGGGTGCAGGTTGGTCCTTCATGGGAGCCTGGGGTGGTCCCCTGGCGTCGGGATGAGGCTGAGCTGCCGCCGGAGTTATCATATCCGGGGAGACCCCAGGTGGCCTCATCATCATGGTTTGGCTGAGTTGGGCAAATTGCTCCTTCATAGCTTGTTGTGTTGCAGCTAAATATTTCAAAGCTGCAGCCACCTCCGCCATTTCGGACTGGGTAGGAGCCTGACTAGAACTAGCCCCTCCACCTCCAGGCGGCGGAAGAGGCGGTGGTAATTTCGGTGCCATGTACTATCAATAAGGAGCTTGAACAGCAAGTGAGCTTAATACCTTAAAGGACCTCTTTCAATGGTGAAACATCTCCACACAAGGGGTGGTTCCTGGTTCACCAACAGAGTCTCCGGTGAGGTAAAGCTGAAGATTAGGAAGAGACAGCCTCTCGATTCCCACAGACGGTGCCAAAATGATGATGCTGGGAATCAGCACCACCAGGTAAGGTGTTTCCAAGCTCTATATGTATATAACAATGGCAGCACAACTATAAAAAGAGGTAAGAGAAGGAGGTGAGGATATGAGGAGATCAACACCGGAATATGGGTGGTTCAGCCTGTCTGGCCTACGTCCACAGTGAGTGTGTGAGTAATATCACTGAAAGATGGTACTAATGACCATGGGTACAATTCCCTCAAGCGCTCTCTCTCTCTCTCTATAGTATATTTTGACTGGGTTTCTGCTAGGGTTGCATGAATGAGATCCTTTTTCAAGGTAGGGGATGACCCCTATATATAGTGTCTAGGGGGTGTAATGTACCCCCCATGCATGCAATGAGCATGTGTGTGATATCCTCACCAATGGGGGAATGCCACCTGTCCTTGTCACATGTATGCAATGATGATGAAATATTCTCCCCCATGTTGAGAATAATCTTGTTATAACTGATTTATGCCCAGGTGTCTTTATCCAAATGTCAACAGATGCTCGGCATTCATGTTGGTGAATGACCTCGGCCTTTGAGAGGTCGAGCTGTAAAGGTTGGATGTCCGCTCAATCCGTGCGGTGTCATGAGAAGTCTCGGCCTGATATTAGCCGAGACATATGCTTGGGTCGGCCCGAGCCGAGGTTGGGCATGCAGCATGCTGATGATTATTAATACCTCTGGTAGCCTCGGCCCAAGCATAGGTCAGATCCGCGTTGAAGATTAAGTGGCTTCTTGTCCTCTCGGCCTACTGATGGCCGAGGTTGCTATTCCTGGGTACTTTAGGATGCTGTTGATGTCTGCGACGTGCGTAGTGTCCTTGGGGAGGTGTAAGTAGTAGTGTCGGCCTGGGCCGAGGTAGTCCTGGCCGAGGGATGATATCGTGGGCCCTTACCCCTCATTGGGTCGATCAATGTCTCGGCCATTATCTCGGCCGAGGTAGGTATCCCTGGGCCGAGGTTATACTTGGGCATATCAATGTTGTCGGGTCACAGACAATACAAGAATCTTGAGGAGAGAACTATAAACAAAATGCTACAACTACAACACTTGGGTGTAAAACTGATATACAAATTGAATCCTAATCTAGATATACAAAGATAGGAATCGGCTATATCAAAAATCCAGCAGTAGTCTGCAACTGATACAGCTCCACGAATACATTGGATAGATAACATGAATGGCGTGCTTACGGAGGAACACCTAAACCAATACAATATATATACAGAAAGAGGAAAATATAAACGGGTCAGAACCCGAGGTGTGAAAACATTTTTACAAGTGCATTAAAAAGCATAATAACTATAAATGCATTGTAACATGATTTAAGTGGAGTCGCACTCTCCAGAAGATCCAACACACCTCTCAACTGGAGCACGCACCTAAGGTATGCACACGATCCTCAAAATAATTGCCTAACACTATATAAGGGTAATACAATATAACCTACGACCAAAAATTCATGCTCACGTAAACTTCCATCTAAAACCTAACCATCAACTTCTGACTCTACCATAATCGCAAATGTTCATCAACTTACTTAACATATAAATATACATATACATATTCTCTTACTAGAATTATCGGATTCTAGTTATTGACATACACGAGTTATTAGCATCTAAATGCTAAGGACTAAACTCCTCCCAATTCTCAACACTGCACTGTGTTTTGTGCATGGGACGTCTCGCAAGCGAAATCCAAACAAGGACCCCCTGATACACTACTCCTTGACAGTGTTGATTATCGAGATTCATTATGCCCTCAATGCACGATGCATATAAACCCAAATTACTTATTTAATATATAGAAATAAACTTCTCCCAACTCCCAATAGTGCACTGTATTTCGTGCGTGGTACGTCTCGCAAAGCGAAATCCAAATAAGGAACCCCCCGATACACTACTCCTTGACAATGTTGGTCGTTGAGGTTCATTATGCCCTCGGTACCCCACAATTACTAAGAATTCATATGGGGAGAAATAATCTCTAATCACATAAATAAAATAATGCTCCGAAACATTTAGGTCTGTAACATTACTCTAATTATAAAGCACAAGCATTCAATCCCTATAATTAAGTACACATAACACACTTAGCGTACATATAAATATCCAAAACCCAATCACACATGGAAATACAAAATACTTCACAATGCTATCATCTTCCAGGAATTACTCACTTTATCCCAGGTTACCATATATCGGACTATTATCACAGCGCCATGGTAATAAAATAAATCACAACGTATGGGAAGCGATCATAGTTCCTAGCCAGAAAGTGAGAAGGAATCATACCCAAGACTTATCACCCCCAAATAAAATCACACAAATAATAATGGACGACTATGACCTGGGGACTATACGCACCCTGCTCCTTAAGCCAGGGTCCTCAACCACATCGCGCAACTTCCCATGATAGCACTGGAGGGTATGCTCACACAATAAATATACATATATCATTCACAATATATATATATATATATATATATGTATGTATAAAATCCCGTCATATAAATGCAAACCAACCATCACACAAGGTATATACAATTATGCCATATAGGAATACATACTATATTACGCCCGTATGTAAAGGAAGTAAATTCATTTATAGTATATAACTCGCATTATACTAACCGTTGCTAACTCGCTTATCATCCCACTATTCTTCACAATACGATCACTCACTCGAAACCTTCTCATCCATCACACTTATTAATATGAATAGTCTCTCAATTCAATCAACATTAAGGATTCCATCGATATTCGAATACACACCGGTCAACAATCATCATCCCCAATCCATAGTATGGTTCAATCAATCATATAAACACTTAATGTTATCACGTTTGTGATTTAATCCAAAATTCCAATATCTCTAAGCGCATCATGCCTCTCTCTTATAAACCCATAACTATTTCCAAATAAAAAACTCGATGATAGTGGATTTCCCACTCGGCTATACGATAATCCTCGAATCGGTATTCTCTCGTAATAAATAAATATGACCACCATCATATCATCATAAGGGAAACTCCCTAAAAGTATCCAAAAAATTCTTCTCATAACTTATATGAAGGTTCCCAATCGATAAACCCAAATGAAACGGAGAGAAACACACTCTAGAAAAACCTCGCAAAAACAGCCCCGTTTCTGAATCGAATCGGGACCAATCCGAATCAATTCGGCCCTGCGAATCGATTCGCCCACTAATGCAAATAGATTCATTCCAATGGACCTAAGAAACTGTCTTAGGCCGAATCGATTTGGCTTTGAGTTCGAATCGATTCGGTCCCTCAAATTTGGAAAGCCTTTAACATTCCGAATCGATTCGAAAAGGGGGCCGAATCGACTCGGCCTGTTCAGAAACTACGAAAATGGCTATTTTCCCCAAAAGCAAAAATTCCCAAAAATCATATTTATCATCTTCTAACCATTTCTCTTCAACCCAAACATATTTCTAACATCAAAACTCATTATATTTTCACCCAATATGTTTTAAAACCCAAAATCCATTTACCCACACCTCAAATGCAAGATTAACCCAATATCTAGGTTTTAACACTTTAAACCCCAAATCCATAATTTGTATCCACAAATCATAAAATGAATGATGTACAAGAATTATTTAGAAAGTTTAATCACTTGCCTCAAAGTTATAGAGTCTGAATCTTCCTCGAAATCGCGGATTGGTAGGAATCTCCAAGCTTTTCTTCACTTTCTCTTCTTTCTCTTTTATTTTCTTCTTCTCTCTTTCCTTCTAAGGCTTTTCTCTCGAATGATATTGGCTCTCATGTAGGATTAATAAGCCTTAAATCCAAGATATCCAACTTTAAATGATAACACACACTTTAAATGACTCAGTTACTTCAATTCGAGTCAAATGAACCTAAAAATATTTCAGAACCCAAATAAGACTTAAGTACAGTCATTTCAACTTTTTCGACCCTTTCAGAATCAACCACGCATTCAGAATCGTCATTTGAAATAATTTCTAACATCTTCAAATTTTGACCTCAAATGCCAATTTAATTATTCTCCAATTAAAATAATATTTATTTCTCCCAAAAATAATTAAATTATCAGTTTAAAAATCACGGGGTATTATAATTGGTTGGGTTTTATTAACACCGTTGTGATAGACTAGAGGGGTAAATATCCTTTAGGAGAGATTAGGATTGAGTTAAGAAATACTAGATTAGGGTATTTATCAAATTCAAGACGCCATGCCTTGGGAAACTAGACTATGGCTAATTGAGATAGAATATAGTTTATTTATGGATTATAGGGTATGATAGGGTGAGACTATACCTACATTTAGGAACCCGGGAGGCTAGGGATGATGCGTTATTGGATGAATTTAAGGTTAAATATGTTCTATACCTTTTATGATAATGATTCTAGTATTACCTAGCAGCGTCGGAGTTAGTATGGTTATGTGCACTAACTTAACCTATTTTTTAGGGTTATGTATCAGTTTTCTTTATCCCATTAATGAGGGTGGAAATTTTTTCGTGTTTTGTATGCAATTCATACTAGTTGTGAGTTCTCACGTCGATCGTACTAGTAGGGATTCCATATTTGGGTACATGCGGTGTAGACGACGTTGGTTCCCCGATGCCTAGAGTCTCTCTTCCTTAGTCATGTTTACCTAGTGTGATACATCTAGGTATCAGTATACCGATGATGTTCACGAAGAGATTTAATCATATGATCTTAGGCATGGTAGATTATATAAGTGGTGGGTGGGCGTATGATTTATCCCTTCACTATGATAAGGTCATAGGTTTATGATAACCTAAGACAACTCCTAATACACGTGAGTGATCCATGAAGGAAATAAGCATAGGACATTGTTATGTGCGGGTGTGAGAATAGCTCATTTATTTTTACATCACAGGGGTTGCACCGTTGTATGGAAAATACACATGAGTGGAGTGTTTCTTTTGCCATATGTGATTACTTTCTAACCATACTAGTGATAGCTGTACCTCTTTATGTGTTTTATTTGAGATGTATATGACTTATAGTACAAATACCTACCTATATACTTATGACATGGATCTGTGTATTACTTCTACTAGAGACGTTCATATTGCATTACTGGTATGAGATAGCCTAGTTTGGATAGACTTAAGATATAAGCATGTTATTTTACTGAGCATACTTAGGTTTGAGACCTTAGTACACCATGTAATTTATAATAAAAGAGACTAACTAATTTTCTAATGGTAAATATTAAAGAAAGATGAGGTAAAACTTTAATCATTTGGGCTACATATGGGTTTGGGATTTAGAACAACATGTTGATTTAGGTTGTTGGGCTGGGTAATAACTTAAAATGTAAAACCTGAGAGAAAAATATGCAGTTTTAATGTGGTCGAGATTTAGTTATAATCTTATTTTATATAAACTTATTGTTTACATTATTATTATATATGTTTTCAAAGTTCATAGGTTATTGTGGTTCCTATTGACCTGGTTCATTGGAGGAGCATCTCTAGCAAAGTCCCATTCATTAGTCCTACCTTGTAGGAGTCCAACAAGTGTAGTATATCTTCTTATTATACCTTTTACTTTAAATCAACTTGAATATATGATACATGTATTCATATTCGGACATTTGTGTGAGATGCATTCTATATTCCAGTGTTGCTATATTTTTATCGGTAGTGATTGGTATCAGGATTGGATTTATGTTATTCAATATTTCATTATTTCGTTATTAATTATTCAGTCATAGTTTTTTAATTATGCTGAAAATTTTACTTAACATGTTTTATTCCCATGACTTTTGTATTGGACACGATCAATTTATTTATGAATTTTGTGTGTGTGTGGGGGGGGGGGGGGGGGGGGGGTCATAGTTAATGTAATCCTCCTTATCTGATTGTGGTTTAGTCACATTTTTCTTACATCTTCTATGAAAAATATGGTATGTTAATTTGACGGATGTCTCCACTAACTGCTCTTCGGGTAGGAGGGAACACTTTGAGTCTTTATTATCTTTAACATGTAGAATTTTTATTGTGTGCTGGTCTTTTCTCCATGTGATTCTCATGGCATTGTATAATTCACATGACAAGCATATTGGGATACCAACATCTGTGGAAAGTATTTGTCTGGCATTTATAGTAGGATGAATACAATATTTGAAGTTTTTAAAAAATATTTCCAGCATTATCATGTCTAGGAGATAACAGATTTAAAAAAAGATGCAAATTAAGAAGGGGGTCATCACCTATCTATTCTATAACCCATTTCTCAAATCACTCCACCACTTGGTTCATCTAGGGTTGTTCTCTAGCCTTACGTGAATAATCATATTAAAAACAATTAGGGAATCTATTATTGATCCCCCCTTCAAAAATTATTTTGACATCATAAGTGTAATTCCCCTTATTATGGTAGAAGAGGACATATTTTAGGAGTCATAATAACATGAAACTCCCTCACAATGTTTGGGTAAATGACCTTATTGTCTGAACCATGAGAGTGCGACCTCAACCAAATTCTTGTATATAACTCATTATATGCTTCTGGCATTTTGACTTGAATTGTATCCTAGTCAGCAGTTTTATCAAACAAAAAACGGTCTCTAAATATGGTCTTAAATTTCTCTTTATCTTCACTATAAATAAGATGTGAAGTAAAGGTGGAGGAAGATAAAGGGCGACATATGTACATGTTCTTTTTGCGTGAGTGGTCATTTATATGTAAAACAAATCATCAAGAAGTATAAAAGAATCCTAATAATATTAAAATTATTAATATATAAATCTAAAGAAAGTAATCCATCTCCTAAAAATGGGAAGGACTCACAACCAACGAACACCCTCAAAATGGGTATCATAAATTCGAAAACCTAAATAAATGAGAATCGTGGCATGAAAATGTGTTTAACAATAGAGTTCAACCATATAGTATGATAACTATTATAATAAATCAGTTTAGTCTCAAGAAATATTACTTTTTCTATCATATGAAAAATATAGGATGAAATCGACATCAACAAACAAATCTCCAAATAACTCATAAAACGTACCTAAATAGACCTCAAATGGGCAAAATTGGATTTACTAAGAATTCGAATGATGAATACTCAGAATACTCTTGTTTAACATCATAATCAAGGTTTAAGGTTATAACATTATCATCAAAATGTAAAATGAGTAAGTTTATGAATACTTTATTAAATTTTAAACCTAACAATATAGGGTGTAATGAATGTTCCTCATTTAAAGAGAAGCATTGAATGAAGAATACTAAACCAAAGTTCAATAAAAAAAACTTTTTTGAAAAATTCTTCTTGTGATGTTTATCATGAAAAAGATTCCTTTCACTTGAAAATATAAAATTTTCAATGATAATTTTATTCTTCCTCAAATTTTCAATTAGGATTAAATTTTTTCTCATATCCTTGGTGTTACCTAAATTTATGATTGATTAAAATCTTTAAGGAATCTCTTTCCAAACACTATTTCAAGTGGCGACTTTCACGTGAAATAAAAAAATTAGGGAACTAATTTCTAAATTTCATAGGTAATCATCCCACCTTCCCCATGTCGTAGTCTTACCAATTTCATCACTCATGATTTTGAATATATTAGTATAAAGCTTCTCAGCAAAAACTATGGAAAAGCCTCACATGCACAAGGCAAAAATGTCACTCCTTTTCACATCATAACCATTTTGAGATACCATAAAGCATGAATAAAATTTCTTTGTCTTAATCTTTGAAACAAATAATTTCTTAAGAATGTTATGTGGTTTAAATTGCATTGAATTGTATCATATACTATATACTAATTAAGATTTAATAATATTATAACTTTTAAGACGTAGATTTCAGTTTCATGGGTACATAGGTATATACAGAACAAAGATACAGTATTTCATGCAAGAGATTATACATTAATATAGCATATGAGCAAACTTACCTACAAACACATAATAAACAATTATATCTCAAGAAAAATAGAAAAGGCATTAAAAACAAGATAAAACATTTAAGATTACTAGGTGGGTCGAGAAAATAATCTATTTAGTAAAGGTTAAAGGGATTAATTTAGGACACCTTTTGATTTTACAACTATCATTTTCATATTATCCTATCTAATCCACATTTGACTCGTATGCGGCTTTTCTAGTTTATATCAAACATTGGGTAGGTTTTAAATATCTTTGCCATTCTTGTTGTGAATATATTAAACATGTTTTCTTTGCCTTTACTTCAAATTATTCCCAATAAACACTACACCAAAACAGGAGATTTGTAAGTGTTTTGAACACTTACAAATGCGATTTGCAAGTGTTTAAAACACTTACAAATTGGCGCGTTGCAAAAAAATTATAAGTGTTCAAAACCGTTGCAAATATCATTTGTAAGTGTTCATTGGGAACACATATCCGTTTCGGGAAACCGTTACAAAAAACTTTGTAAGTGTTTTGAACACTTACATATTAAACTTTTGCAAGTGTTTTAAACAGTTACAAATTTTTTATTTGCAAGTGTTTAGAACACTTGGAATATATATATATATATTTTGTAACGGTTCAAAACACTTACAAATATTAATATGAAGGAAAACAATGTTCATTTTGTAAGTGTTATGAACACTTACATAAATTAAAATATTAAAAAAAATAAAAATTATCCACCACATACCACCAACCTCACATATAACAAACAATAAGAACGACTAAAAATATAAAAATTATATCCAAACACTTTCATACAATACTTCATGATATGTTCGACATAAACAAACACTCTCATCAAGAGAGGAAACAAGAACCAAAGGTATATATTGAGTATTCTCCTTAACGAACTTCATACATCTAGTTATTGTATCCAAATACACTTGTGACACAACCCTATTAGTATGGCAAGGAAATTGTATCAATAAGAGAATTGTCACTAGTTCCCTCAAGAGACCATTACCAGTACTCACCGACTCATCACCAAATGGCTCTTCAAGTGCATAAAAAACGAAATCAAAGCTTCTACCACTTCATCATTACAATCGGCAGAAGATGAAATAACACTACTCATGAGAGTCTGATAAAAACCTGAGTAACATCACGAAAGTCAAATTTAGCAACAGTTTTATGTGATTGTGGACATAAAAAAATAAGTGACTCTTAAAAGGCAAGCACACGGGTCCAAGGAAAAACATTAAAACTAAAGGACATAAAAAAATTAAGTGACTCTTAAAAGGCAAGCTTTTATAGCATTTCTCATTACGGATACTATAGGTGTGGTGTGCTCTAGTTGTGTTGTATTCATTTACTTCGTCCTGGGATATGTTAAAGAAGAGCGTAAACTTCTAAGCACATATTCTTTGCCACCACCCTAGTTATTACCGCAGTGGCATCAATGATGGTTTCTTTCATTAATGGAATATACGCTTTTTTAGAGCATTCACAAGGCATTGCAATTATTGTATGTGTTTTAGGTTGTTTATCCTTTCTAATTTATTTTACATAAGGGATATCTATAGTCAACATTTATCCTACCAAGCGTTTCAGTAATTTTAGGCGCACAAAATCCACACAAAAAGTTGATAACAAAATAATGTGGCAGGAAATTTAATTAGACAACTCCATTTTCTACTAATTAGTTTTAGTGATGTGGCACCTTTGCTCCGTTTATTTTCACTTATGTAGGTCGTCACATCCTACTTTTGTATGATTATTATATTATGATCATATTATATGATCTTTTACATCACATCCCACTTACAAAACATGATGTGGACCCTTGCTCCATTTATTTTCACTTATGTAGGTCCTCACATCCTACTTTTGTCAGATATTTTTTTTATTTGCTTATTTCATTCACTTCTAATTAAAAGCAATACAAAGAATACTTGAGTTATGTAAACCACGAGTACTGACTCATGGATGTAGGATACGACAACATTATGTAGAAATGACTACACAAAGCTTTGGTTAATGCCCGGTCCATGTTCTATGTCGATTATTAGGAATAGATTTAAGACTAGTATGCAAATTGTAGTCAATGTATACGCTGAGAATTTCAGTTAATTGTGTAAAAGTCAAATCCCCCATCCCACCCCACGCCACCACCACCACACTTTTCTGGAAATTTGAGATACACCCTCGTAAGCATCTCTAAAGCACATAAAAGACATTTATAAAGTGACATTTCCTGAGTTTTAACAATGCTTTGGAGGTGTATTTCAATTTTATTACAGAAGTGGGTGGGTGGGTGAACACAGAAGTCAGAACAAAAGCCCATGATGTAATTCTTTATCATTCTTCTCAACGACTACAACGATAATTTTATTATCTTCTTGTGTTTTTCAAAAAGTTCTTTGCAAACACAAGGAAAAGAAAAGCCTACTGTTAAATCTAAGTAAAGCAACAAGAAAGTTGAGGAGTACAAAATAGCAAAAATTGGCACTTGAGGAAGGAGGTGAAATGGGTTTGGGCAGTGCGTGTTTTTTTATTTGCGGGTGCTATGGCTGGTGGTGAGCTGGAAGGTGACAACCAGTGATTGTGGTGGAATGTTTGGGGGCTAGTGTTTTGTCAGGTTAGTGTGTTTATGATACGAAAAATATGAAGAAGATGGCAAGAATTTTATTAAAAAATTGATTGTTTTTAGACAATTCTCACCCAAGATATTATTCTTATGGAGTTCCACATGAAGAAAAAAATACTACCTATTCAAAAACCATACAAAAGTAATTCACCATACCTCTTCGAAGTGGAGAATTCTTTCATAACAGAACCGCTTTAACCACTTTTCATGAGCTGCAACGTCATCCCTGATTAGGAAAAGAGAAATTAATATATCCTAAAAATTTACAAAGATAAATTTCATTGGTTAAGGTCATGTCATCATACTTGTGGGTGTGAAACATGTACCGAGATCCACCCAACATCTCAACGTTACGTGTAAGTTTCTCCGTGTATCGAGGACTGCAAAATAATACGATAGACATTTTGTTTATGTCAAACTCATCTCTACCAAACATTTCAGTACAAGAAAAAACCATCTTCCATTGAACTTCCCTCAAATTCCTAAGTCCTTTTTACTTAAATGACCAGATTTAGTGTAAGAGTTAAAGATACCATCAATGTGGTGAATTTAGAAAACTTTAAGTCACCTGTCTACAAGAATATTTCCTTCAGGATGAATAATCAATTAAGTAGTTGCTCCATAGGAATTCTCAGAGTGATAATAACATTGATATACTCCCTGAAAACATTTCTTAATAAGTCAAATAAAGCATATAGTTTAATTAACTTCTAACGGAACCATGATGCGCGGTATGGAGGTGTCCCTAGAATATTTTCAAATAGCCTAAAAACATTTTTAGGCTATTTATAGGGGTTATTTAGCATTTGGTCTATTAGTGTTAACATGTGTAATCTTATCATTTGCTGACCGACCTAACTTCACTATTATATCAAGAGAGGAAGCAATCTGCAATAAAAGGAAACATATAAACTCACTTTCTCGATGTTCTCTCTAATGGCATACTTGCATTCACATTGGCAAAATTTATGTAATATCAGCACCACTAAAGCGTTGATTGTACTTGGCAAAAGCCCTCAGGTCCACATCTTTCAAAATAGGAGATTTCCTCAGACATGACTTGCAGATCTAAAATCAAGAATCCTCATCTGGTAGAGGGATGTAAATTAATTGATCGAGATGACCAAGATGAAAAAGTGCAGGATCAATAATGTCAGGTCTGTTAGTAGCCCCCATAATGAAAACTATTTTCTTGGCCGACATTCCATCCATTTCAGTCAGCAGCACCAACTGCATCCCCGACACTGCTTCCCCTCTGCATAATATAACAAAAAAACAATTTAATTCAGGATCAACGAAACAATATTTTGGGGTCCTTTTGATTTCCGTTTAAACTTCAACGTTATGACCCCATGTTTTCGAAAATTGAGACATAACATCGAGAGTGTTGCTAAAATTCAATCACTATTTGAAGGTATTTTATGACACTGAGTTTTAGCCACACTTTTGGGGAGTTATCTCAGTTTTTAAAAGGCAAGGGTGTAACACAAAAGTTGGAATAAAGTGGAGGTGAAAGTCAAAATTAACCCTTTTTCAACAAAAAGAGGAAGAAAATAGGTAATCACATTTGAAAGACATTATACAATGCTGAGTAGGAATTATGTCTAGTTCATCAAAGAATAAGACGCAAGGAGCAGACCCACAAGCTTTGTCGAATATTTCTCATACGTTGGCTTCGCTCTCTCCAAACCACATAGTAAGTAATTCAAGACCCTTGATACTGATGAAATTTGCCTGGCATTCATTGGCAATAGCCTTGGCCAGCAAAGTTTTACCACATCAGGGGGCCATAGAAGAGAACTCCGTTCTAGGGGGATATACCAAACTTTTCAGGATGCTTCACAGGATATTGCACAGTCTGCATAATAAATTGATATTTGGTAAACAAACTGAAAAAAAAATAACAGAATTGGTGAACATATATGTTAATACATTCCAGGAACTCTAACTAACTCTTGAAGCTCCCTCTTAACATTTTTGAGGCCTCCAATATCTTCCCAACTGACATTGGGCAATTCAACAACCTAATTCATAAGAACAGTCATAATTAGGATCCAAAAGACATAATGGTCATCAGTGACTGGAAAAAGGAGGGCATGTTAAACCTTTATATATGAAAAGGAAAAAATAAAATAAGCAGACAACATATCTAAACACTATATCAAGATCCTTTAAAATATAGATCACAATAAAAAAAATCTACTTACTAATTCATGCAGAGCAGAGGGATTGTTTCCATTCACAAAACTAGAGCAGAGGTCAATGTTAAATTCAAAGATTACGGAGAAATTGAAAAATCAAATAGTCTAAAAAAAGTATGACAAAATATGGGTATATAGCATATGACATAAATAAAGTATGAACGACAAATGGAGAGGTACAATTTGCTCACCGAGAATTAAAGTAACATCAGCAAGTTCCATTAATTTAAACATATGGTTATATTATATGGAATAGGGACTGTACTAACCCTATGGCACATGATTGACATCTGATGCAAGCTCAGTTCACCATTAAAAGGATCAATGTACCCATCTTCTAGATGGTGATCAACTATGCAACCGAATTTGAGCTCATTAATACGACACTTCCTTATAACGGGGTTCATCAATGCCCTGCAGTATATAAAATTATTATTCTAAAAAAATAAAAAGTACGCCGGAATATGGACAAATAATGATGAATAATATTATCATTTGATGAACCATATTCTAATAAACTTTGCACCAGGTTATTTATTAAGCCTGCTACAGACACACTGCCTCAGCTTCTCTATATGGTCTGGCAGCTTGCATATGTAATGGCACTGTGCGTACATCCCTGTACCAATTGAGAATCGTAAACAAACAATATCTGTTACTTATCAATATGTGTGTGTCTGTGAAATTTGTCTACATTTAATTTTACATATCCCTATACACTATATAATAGTTGATATATATATATATATATATATATATATTAAGCCCATTATGGTCACACTGCCTTAGCTTCTCTATTTGGCCTGACAACTTGCATATGTAATGGCACTCCACGTACATCACTGTACCAATTGAGAATCGTAAACAAACAGTATCTGTTACTTATCAATATGTGTGTGTGTGTGTGTGTGTGAAATTTGTTTACATTTAATTTTACATATCCCTATACAGTATACAATGTATATATATAATACAATATGCTACACACGCATAGATATATCCAATTATTCACACCCACACACATGGTATCTGTCACCTACCAATTGACCTACATGTAGACATCCATTATACTGAAGTTAAACCCGAAATAATTAAATTTAATATTACTCAAACGACAAAAATTAATTCTCTGAGCGAAGTAATGGTAACAAGGTAATTTAAATCAATGCCAAGGTAAAAAAATAATGAGCTCAAACATGATTTTATATACAATACAGATATGAAGCATACATGTATATATATATATATATATATATATATATATATATATATATATATATATATATATATATATAATATCTGACTACAAAACCTACAAAACCTACAAATCCAACAACATCACAACAAAATTGAACTAATGATCTGATCTAAAACCATAGATTAAACATCATCCATAAAAGGTAACTTAAATCAACGCCAAATAGGTTTGCGATACACCTCTGAGAAGACGAAGAAAAATGAAGAACAATGGAGCGATGGAGTATAATCGTGGTGGGATGGAGTTTGAACAGGTTTGCGATTTCGTGAATAGTCGAGGGAGGAATAATTGTGAGAGAGCGGGGATTGAAAATTAGGTTAGAGAGGGAAATATTATTAACCTTTTAGGGATTATGTTACACTTTTTAAGTTTGGGGAAATAAAATTATAGATATAGCAACGGTTTTGAACACTTATAAATTTTGTAAGTGTTCAAAACCGTTGTTAATTTTGTAAGTGCTATAAACACTTACAAATTAAATATAATATTAGTTGCAAAAAATTCATTATGGTGTAGTGAAAACTCTTATTTTTCCTAGTATAATTAAAACCCAATTTAGAAATGAGAAAATATCAAAAGTTTCTGAAAAAGATCTTTGTTTGATAATGACCACATCTAAATGTTTTGAGTCTGAAAACATATGCATGAAACATAGGAACAATCAGCTCAAAAGGTTTAACTTTCTTCATCTTGAAAAAAATCTTTAAGGTTTCCCTTTCTATGATAATAGGAACAAACATTATTTTAGGATATCCTAATATGCATTGGTTGGTTTCTATTAAAAAAAGTAGGAGGAACAACAATTTTCTCTCTCAAATTTTTCCCACCATCACATTTCCTAGGATTTTTAATACTTTTGGAAATAGGCCTGAAAAAGGTAGTTCATTTGATGATGAATTTTTTTACTTGCAAATTTTTTTCCTCTAGGAATTTATAGTTTGTTAGAATCCATGTATTTAGTAAAATGTTTTGTCTTCTATAAAAGTTTGAAGTTGTACTGTTCACAATCTTGAAACCTCCTTTTCAAATTGTATAGGTAGTTGGTCAAATCATCTATATCCTTTCCCGATGTGGACAAACATTCATATTCAATCATAGGAAAATTCCTATGAATTATAGATTATTCAAGAAATTCTAAAAAGTTATCAAAGAAAAATTAAAAGGGCTTCAAATAAAAGGTTAAGAGAATGCACATGAGCTTATATAACTTGAAGGAAATCATTTTCTTCCTTTAAACATTTTATCTCTGTAACAACCCGAGACTTTAGAGACGATAATTTATTCCTTTTGGGAGAAATAAATATCATATTATTTGGAGAATTATTAAATTGGCATTTGTGTTGATATGTGATTTGCATCATATTTTGGGAATAAGTAGTCATGGGTATGTACCATTCTCACTTGTTGGTTAGGAACTATGACCGTTTCCCGAACGTTGTGTCTGTGAGTTGATCACGAGGTAGGTGTTGTTTAGTCCTACCAGTGGTCCCTAGTTTTCTACGTGGTTTGGGTGTGACAACCCGCTCAAAATAATAACGGGTGGCCAGCCCTGTACTACATTAAATCAGGTATCTCAAATGTCATAGTCTCAACATCAACCGACAATACACCATAATATAAGGCTAACTACTCGAAATCATAAAAAGCGAATTGTCAAAAATTTAAAACCTTTATTTAACAACAACAACAAAACCAACTTTGCTAACACAACCAACCATACACATATAACTATGATGAGTGAAAATGTGCAAACTCCAATAATATGAAGAGTACAATACAATGTATGACAAAGTCTACCATAAAATACCCGAATAAGCTGTCGGGTAACAGACGATACAATAATCTGAGAATGAAATATGAAAGTGTTAATTTACAACACTTGAATATTAAATCTATATACAACTGAATCCTAATCTAGATATACAAAGATAGGAATCGACTAAAACAAAGTGTCGCAACAGTCCGCTACTGCCACAGATCCACGAATACCGGATGGATGAACATCAATGGCGTCCTTGCGGAGGAACACCTAAAGTAATACAATATATACATGGAGGAAGAAAATATAAACGGGTCAGAGCCCGAGTTGAAAAACGTTTTATAGCAAGTGTATTAAAATGTATAATAATTATAAATACATTATTATATGATTTAGATTGAACCGAACTCTCCATTTGTTCCCAACTCCCCCTCAACAAAAGCGCGCACTAAACGTGTGTACGTGGTCTCCAAATGGATGCCCAATTTCTATTTAGGTAAAAGGATTCTAACTTAAACCCAATTGAATTATTTAATTGAAATCATCTAACTCATCTTCCAATCTACACTAATCTATTTTCATTAGATTGCATTCTTTAACATTGGTATTATAGTTATCTTCATAATGTTCATTTGTTGAACATATAAAGTTGCATCATCATGCTCATAATCACATCAACATTCTCAAATTCTAGAATTTTATATTCTACTGATGCCCTTATGTGGCATGTAAGCAATACATATAATTATTATATATGAGTTATTATCATCAAGAGTTAAGGACTAAACTCCTCATGATTCTCAACACGGCACTGCGTTTCGTTCGTGGGACGTCTCACCGAGGCGAAATCCAAATAAGGAACCCCCCGTTACACTACTCCTGACCGTATTGATCCTCGGGGCTCATTATTCCCTCAATGCATGATGCATGTAACCCAAATTATTATCCAATTTTAATTAATTAATATTCCCAATTCTCAACAGTACACGGCGTTTCATGCGTGGGACGTCTCGCCGAAGCGAAATCCAAACAAGGAATCCCCCCGTTACACTACTCCTGGCACTGTCATTTGTCGGGATAGGTGATATATATAAATATGAGCATTAAGGACTAAATTCTCCCCAATTTCCAACATTACACTAGGGTTCATGCATAGGACGTCTCGCCGAGGCGAAATCCAAACAAGGAACCCCCCCCCCCCCCCCCGATACACTAATTCTGGCAATGTTAGTCGTTGAGGTCCATTATGCCCTCGATACCGAAGTACAAGCACAATAAATAACCATCCAACCGAGCTATAGCTCGAGGACAGAGGCTCACATGATATCATCTTCCAGTTTCCCATATACGTAGCAAACTGGGGCCACCTGCTGGGGTTCAACGACACCCACCTCGTGATCAACTCATGCACCCAACGTCCGAGAAGCGGTCATAGTTCCTAACCGGCAAGTGAGAACGTCACATACCCCCAACTTCTCACCCCCAAAAGAATGCATATATGTCGCATAATAATCATAATGGACGACTACGACCTGGGGACTATCCACACCCTGCTCTTTGAGCCAGGATGCTCACCCTCTACGTACGCAACTTCCCAATGATATCAAGGAGGGGGTATGCTTCACTATATATGTATATACCATCATATAAGGTATACATACATCATCATCATCATCATAAAGATATACCATCATATAAGGTATACATGTCACATTGTTTTATATTTTCAATATACGCTCTTTGGTACAATTCAATTAATAACATTGTTTAGTATACCACCCTCTTTTGATACACTAACCGTCAATTCGCACACATTAACCCCACTTAGTATACATTATACTATTTCTCGCTTGAAGCTCACATGACGCTTCTATTTACATTTCTCATCGTATGAGATATCTCCCAAATCAATCATCATTAAGGATATTTCTATATCCGTTTACATACCAATCAACCATTTTCGTCCCTCAAATACTAACCTTGATACTTAGAGGATTTTCCACCAAATTGAGCTAATCTTTTAGATTCGCACTTTCTCAAAATCAAACACTAAAACTCCCCAACGTTTTCATTTAGTCATTTATTACAATTGCTTTCATTACCTAAATAAGAGAGATATCCCACCATCAAATTTATTTATCACTTAGTCCCATATATCATCTTACTCTTCTAAAGTCAATAATCCCCTTACATAATCACTTAATCCTCTGTGACACTCTAATTATAAAAGTCTATACAAATAAACCCAAAGGAAAAATGGGATAACTTAAATTCTCAAAATTGAACCCAAAACAGGGGACCGGTCGACCGGTTCCCAAACCGCGGTCGACGGCTCTTTATAATTATGCTTATACTTGAAGACAGTGGGCCTAGTTTTGGTGGCGCGGTCGACCGGCCCTCTGTACGCGGTCGACCGGCCCTACCAGGTACCACGGCCAAACTCCATTTTTACACAACTCCAACTTCTCAAAAACCCCCAATATAATTACTTTTAACCAAAAATCTTCAACCCATCCCTATTCACAACATTAATATACCTCAAATAATTCAACATAACTAATCTAGAACTTTAAATCCATCCTAAACACATCCAACGAAAGATTTAACCCAAAATCTAGGTTTTAACATATTTATCCCAAATTTCATAAATTTATCCACAAATCATGAAATAAATGATACACAACAATTATTTAACAAGTTTAATCACTTGCCTCAAGTTCGTATTGCCGAAAATCTCCACTTTTTCTCTCTTTTCTCCTCTCTTTTCTTCTTCTTTCTTCTTCTCTCTTTCTTTCTTTCTATTTCGCTTTCTCTCTTAAGTGAGAATGACTTCTCACCTGGCTTTTAAGACTAATCTTCCAAGATACACATCTTTAAATGATAATACAGACTTTTAATGACTCGGTAACTTTAATTCGAGTCAAACAGTCCTGAATTATTTCGGAACCTAAATAGACCCCAAGTACAGTCATTTCGACTTTCTCGACCCTTCTGGAAACGATGGTACCCTTAGAATTGCCATTCGAGACACTTTCTAATGACTAAAATTTTGACCTCAAGTGCCAATTTAATTAATCTCCAAATAAAAATAATATTTATTTCTCTCAAAATAATTAGATCATCGTCTCCAAGACCTCGGGTTGTTACATTGGGCAACTGGAAGATGATAGTATTGAGAACCTGCATCCTCGAGTTATAGCTCACTTGGATCATTATTATATTTCTGTGTGATTAGTGCTTTGGGTATTGAGGGCATAATGGACCTCAACGACCAACATTGCCAATAAGTAGTGTATCGGGTGGGTTCCTTGTTTGGATTTTGCTTTGCGAGAAGTCCCACGCACGAAATGCCGTGCACCGTCGAGAATTAGGAATAATAAATTAATTAAAAAATGGAATAATAAGAATTTGGGTTACATGCATTGAGGGCATCATGAATCTCAAAAATCAATACTATCAGGAGTAGTGTAACGGGGGGGGGGGGGTTCTTTATTTGGATTTCGCTTTGTGAGACGTCCCACGCACGAAACGCAGTGCAGTATTGAGAATTGGGAGAAGTTTAGTCCTTAGCACTTAGATGCTAATAACTCATATTTATATAATGTTGGTATAACTAGAATATGAGTTATTCTAGTAAATAAAATGTTTATCTATATTGTATGTTGGATTAGAGAAATGTTTATGTAAACTCTATATGTTAAGTAAGTGAACAAATAAAAGAGAGTAATAGCATTAGAAGTTAAAGTATATGATTTAGATGGAATTCAGATAAGTGAAGATTGAGAGATAAGTCAAATGGTTTTAATTAAACATTTATATTTTGTTTTAAGTGAGACTTATTTGCCTAATTAGAACTGGGCATTTATTTGGAGTTAACCTGCATACGTTTAGTTGCGCGCTTTAGTTGAGGGGTGAGTTGGATATTATGGAGAGTGTGACTCCATTAAATCATGTCATGATGCATCTATAATTATTATGCATTTTAATGCACTTGCTATAAAAATATTTTCACCTCGGTCTCTGAACCGTAAATATTTTTCTCCTGCTATGCATATATATATATATATATATATATTGTATTATTTTAGGTATTCCTCCGCATGGACACCATTGAGGTTTATATATATATATATATATATATATATATATATATATATATATATATATATATATATATATTGTATTATTTTAGGTATTCCTCCGCATGGACGCCATTGAGGTTTTTCCATCTAGTGTATTTATGGAGCTGTAGCAGTAGAGGACTGTTGCGATACTTTTATCTAGTAGATTCCTATCTTTTGTGTATCTAGATTAGGATTGAGTTTTTATATCGGGTTTATACCCAAGTGTTGTAGAGTAGCATTTATATATATTCTTTCTCAGATTATTGTATTGTTTGTGACCCGACAGCATATTCGGGTATTTTACTTTGTACATTGTGCTGTATTCTTTTATATTATTGGAGTTCGTATGTATCACTAATCATATTTAGATGTAGTATTCTTGTTTATGATTGCATGGTTGGTTTTATTTTGGTGTATATGAAAAGTTTTAAATTTTGACATCTGCTTCTAATAGTTTCGGGTAGTTAGCCTTATATTATTTTGTATTGTCAGTTTATGTTGAGACTGAGCCATCTGAGATACCTGATTTAATGTAGTATAGGGCAGGCCACCCGTTATTATTTTGAGCGGGTTATCACAGATGGTATCAGAGCATCAGGTTCTAGTGTCTTCAGGATCTGTGTGGGTTACTCCGATCTTTCGTAAGCGTTCTTGATGTAGAGCCTTATTATTAGGATTGTTGTGTTCATACGTCCATATTTCTTTTGTGATGAGAAAACATTTGAAAGGCGTTCTGATACACTTGTTCTTGTTTCAGATGCCACCGAAGAGAGGTCGTTCAGTCAGGGCAAAGAAAGTGGTTGAGAATGTGGAACCCCAAATGCCTCAAAGGACCATGACTACAGATGAAGTTGCCAATATTATGGCATAAGCAATAACTACTGCCATTTCTACGATGGTGCAGCAACTTGCCGTTCAAGCAGCCCAAAACCCAACAGGATTGTCCATGTGGGAAAGAGTGAAGGAAGATTTTAGTAAGGGGCATCCTCCAAAGTTTTCAGGGGGAGTTAATGCGATGTCTACCAATCAATGGAAGAATAGTATATAAAGGAACCTCTGTATGGTTGAGTGTAGTGAGGTGCAGAAGCAATTTTTATCCACCTTTAAGTTAAAGGGTACAACTCTCCAGTGGTGGGAGTCTGTCACCACGTTAGAACAGAGAGATACTTTGCCTATAACATATTTTTGGGAGCTCTTTGATTGAAGTTATTATCCTTCCCCGACTCAGAAAGAAATAGGGAGGAAACAAATGGATGTGTTTCAAGGAAATAAGACGGTGGCAGAATATGAAGAAATTTTTACTCGATGGGAGAAATTAGTACCTGATGAGGTAAATACAGAAGAAAAGCGTATATCGAAGTTTATTTAAGGTTTAGATTGGAGAATTAGGAAGCATTTGTTAGAAAGCCCAACGTTAGTGACTTTCGCCGAGGTAGTGAACGCGGCAATGTTAAAGTGTCATGAATATTATCTTCGTCCGCAAGGGGATAAGAACTTTGGAGACTCGGGTTCGTCTAGTAGGTTTGGCGAAGGGATTACCAATAATGCCAGTGGTAATAAGTCGGACTAGAGAGAGTCACAACAGCGTTATGTTTCTCAAGGTGGGCTGATAGGATTTGTGGGTAGATGTTTCTTTTGTAAGGAAATAGGTCATAGGAAGAAAGATTGTCCTAAAAGAGATAAAGGAGAACATTTTGAAGATGTTTTGGAAGTACAACCCCTACAACAGATTCGAGGTCATTTTAGACTAGGGGATTTTGTGTGGAGCCCAATGATGAGGAAGGGCAATCGGACTAGAGATGGATGATGTAAGTTAATTTTCCTTTATGAATAGGAATATTAATATATGAAGTTTGAAATATCGTATGGGAGATATTTATGAAAGGGTAGTGCTAGAACCCTATTATGTATGGAATGACCCTAAAGGGGACTTTTGAGCAAAGCGAAGCTCTTATGTTTCTATCTTTTGAGAGATTAGATTTTGTGGTAATGTGCTAGAAAGAGAGCTATAACTTTGTTGTGAATGTAAGAATTGTATTGTGTATTGAGTAGTAATGATAAAGCTACTTACTTTTATATAGTCATGTTATACTTATATAATTATTGTATTCCAGCTATGGAAGAGCCTGATATATGGCAATATATTAACATGATATAAGATAATATTACTGAAACGAGTTCAGAATTTGTGGATTAGTGAGGCACAGGGAAGTTTAGCTCATAATTATGCTAATTTTTATGATTTGTATGTATGATGATTGTTAAGACCTTGTGTTATGGGCATAAGGCATTTTATATATATATCGTAAGACATAAACCGTTTTTAAAGCAAACTTTTTTCAAATCAAACTTTTTATAAGCCTTTGGGGCCATATCAAAATGATTTACACAAAATATTTTTTTTTTAAAACTCTAGACCGGATCTAACCAACTCTCAATCCCCGACGTCGCGACATATTAGTGTATTGGGAGGGTTCCTTGTTTGGATTTCGCTTGCGAGACCTCCCTCGCATGAAAGTGGCGAATGTCAGGAATTGAGAGGAGTTATTTCCTTGGACCATTCAAAATTTTTATACCATTAATATTGCTAGTATTATATATACATATTTAGAATTATGGAAATTTGGAGGCAAATGAAGCCTTATTATGATCGGTACGAGTAAAGCTCGAATAAAGGGTGTATGGGCGCCCTAGTTGTTAAAATTATTTTTATAAAACTTAAAATGAATTAAAATAAATTCGTCGTGGAAAGTTAGAGGTTTGGGTATAGTATTAGTGAGGATGAGTGTAGTAGGAACTAGTTGAGCTTTGGAGTATTAGGCTTAGCTAAATTTCGAGGACGAAATTCTTGTAAGTGGGGAAGTTTGTAACAACCCGAGACTTTAGAGACGATAATTTATTCTTTTGGGGAGAAATAAATATCATTTTATTTGGAGAATTATTAAATTGGCATTTGAGGTCCAAAATTTGAAGTTGTTAGAAAGTGTTTCGAATGGAAATTTTGAGGGTGTAGTTGTTTTCGGAAGGGTCGAGAAAGTCAAAATGACTGTACTTGGGGTCTATTTAGGTTCTGAATAATTTAAGATCATTTGGCTCGAATTAAAGTTACCGAGTCATTTAAAGTGTGTATTATCATTTAAAGTTGTGTATATCGGGAGACAAGGCTTATTAAGCCTACGGGAGAAACAATTCTCCTTAGAGAGAAAGAGAAATAGAAAGAAAGAAAGAAAGAAAGAAAGAGAGAAGAAGAAAGAAGAAGAGAAAGAGGGAGAAAGTGGATTTTTTCGGACAATACGCGATCTCGAGGACGAATCAAACCCTACGAATTTGAGGCAAGTGATTAAACTTGCAAAATAATTATTGTGTACCATATATTTCATGATTTGTGGATTAAACCTTTGGGTTTTATTTTTAGTTTGTTAAAACCTAACTTTTGGGTAAATTTTAGATTTGTTGTGTAGATAATGGATTTGAGGTTAGAAATTAGTTTAAATGTGTTTTTGGATGAATATTAATGTTATATATGTGATTGGGTTAGAGAGAAATGAAGAGAAAATGATTAAAATGAATTTTGGGGTTTTGGCTTTTAAGGAAAAATAGCCATTTTCGTAGTCCTCGAACAGCCCGAATAGATTCGGCCCTAACCCGAATCAATTCGTAATGTTCCAGTTTGACAATTCTGAGTGACCGAATCGATTCGGACCCCAGCTGAATCGGTTTGGCCTGAGACAGAATCCCATGTCTGATGACCCCAATCGATTCGCCTTGGAGGTCGAATCGATTTATATTTGGCCCGAATCGATTCGGAAACAGAGCATTTTGGGGAATTTTTTCAATGGAGAATTTCATTCCATTTCATTCAAGTTTATCGATTGCGAACCTTTATAGGAGTTATTTGAGGTGTGTTTTGGAGACTCTTAGGGATATTCCCTCAAGGGTTATTGTTTGGGTCATATGGACTTAATTGGAGAAATATCGATTAGAGAATATTGTATATCCTAAGTGGGGAAGCCCACCATCATTGAAAATTATATTTGGAGAATAATTATGGAATAATATGAAAGAGTGAGATTGTGGTTAGTGATAATGAATTTTAGTACTAAATCCCAAATAGGATAACTTTAAAGGTTCATATGATTATATTGAACCATATTATGGATTGAGAATTATAAATGCTAATAAATGTACATACGGATATAGAAATATCCTTAACGATGATTGATTTGGGATATGTCTCACACAATGAGAAATGCTAATCGAGGTGCATTAGGATAGAGAATATCTTTAACATAAATAGAATTGAGAAAAAAATTCATAATCAGAAGTGATGCGAAAATTAAAGCGAGAAATAGTATAGTGTATACTAAGTGGGGAAGATGTGTGAGAATTGACGATTAGTATATCAAGAGAGATAAATATACTAAACAATGATATTAATTCAACTACGCCTAAGAGCGTACTACGAATATGTAAACAATGTGCTAGGTATAGCTTATATGGTGGTATATCTTTATATGATGTGACGATGTATGTATATCTTATGTGATGATATATATATATATAAGTGAAGCATACCCCCTCCTTGCTATCAGTGGGAAGTTGCGCGATGAGGGTGAGCACCCTGGCTTGATGAGTAGTGTGTGGATATTCCCCCGGTCATAGTCATCCATTGTGTTGATATGTGATTTGCATTATATTTTGGGGGTGAGAAGTCGTGGGTATGTGCCGTTTTCACTTGCCGGTTAGGAACTATGACCGCTTCCCGGACGTTGTGTGCGTGAGTTGATCACGAGGAAGGTGTCGTTTAATCCTACTAGTGGTCCCCAATTTGCTATGTGGTTTGGGCAAATGAATGATGATAGCATTGAGAACCTACGTCCTTGAGTTATAGTTCGCTTGGCTGTTTATTATATTTCTGTGTGATTAGTGCTTTGGGTATTGAGGGAATAATGGTCCTCAATGACCAACATTTCCAATAAGTAGTGTATCGGGGGGTTGCTTATTTGGATATCGCTTTGCGAGAAGTTCCATGCATGAAATGTCGTGCACTGTTGAGAATTGGGAATAATAAATTAATTAAAAAATTGAATAATAAGAATTTAGGTTACATGCATTGAGGGCATAATGAATCTCAAAAAATCAATACTGTCAGGAGTAGTATAACGGGGGGTTCCGTGTTTGGATTTCGCTTTGCGAGACGTCCCACACATGAAACGCAGTGCAGTATTGAGAATTGGGAGAAGTTTAGTCCTTAGCACATAGATGCTAATAACTCATATTTATATATTTATATATTGTTGGTATAACTAGAATATGAGTAATTCTAGTAAAGAAAATGTTTATGTATATTGTATGTTGGATTAGAGAAATGTTTATGTAAACTCTATATCTTAAGTAAGTGAACAAATAAAAGAGAGTAATAGCATTAGAAGTTAAAGTATATGATTTAGATGGAATTTAGATAAGTGAAGATTGAGAGATAAGTTACATGGTTTTAATTAAACATTTATATTGGGTTTTAAGTGAGAGTTATTTGCCTAATTAGAACTGGGCATTTATTTGGAGATCACGTGCATACGTTTAGTTGCGCGCTTTAGTTGAGGGGTAAGTTGGATATTATGGAGAGTGAGACTCCATCAAATCATGTCATAATGCATTTATAATTATTATGCATTTTAATGCACTTGCTATAAAAATGTTTTCACCTCAGGCTCTGACCCGTTTATATTTTTCTCCTGCTATGCATATATATATATATATATATATACGCCATTGAGGTTTATCCATCTAGTGTATTCGTGGATCTGTAGCTGTTGCGGACTGTTGCGGAACTTTTCTCTAGCCGATTCCTATCTTTTGTGTTTCTAGATTAGGATTCAGTTTGTATATCGGGTTTATACCCAAGTGTTGTAGAGTAGCACTTATATATTTTTTTTCTCAGATTATTGTTTTGTTTCTGACCTGACAGCATATTCGGGTATTTTACTTTGTACATTGTGTTGTACTCTTTTATATTATTGGAGTTCGTATGTATCACTCATCATATTTAGATGTAGTATTGTTGGTTATGGTTGCATGGTTGGTTTTATTTTGGTGTTAAATGAAAAGTTTTAAATTTTGGCATCTGCTTCTAATAGTTTCGGGTAGTTAGCCTTATATTATTTAGTATTGTCAGTTGATGTTGAGACTGAGTCATCTGAGATACCTGATTTAATGTAGTATATGGCTGGACACCCGTTATTATTTTGTGCGGGTTGTCACAATCTCATGAGAAAAAGATCATTTTCTCCTTTTCAAGGTTTTTTATTTTTTCAAGTGAAGCACGCCTTTGAATAGAAAAAATCAAAAGAGTCACAATCTTCCATTTTCTGCAAGCTCTTCTCTTCCTAAAAAACCTTTAATTCCATAAACAAAAATTTAATATTTTTGTTAATAAAGGTAATAAATAAAAAAACTAGCCTATCTTAATAACTACAAAGAGCATCGTCTTCACTATCACTGCTATTAACATAATCCTAATAATAGAGTGATCCAAAACATAGATATGTTTACAAGTCCGGTAAGGCATGACTATTACGAAAACTAAGTCATCAATACAATAACGCACGCTTAACTCCATATTACACACACTATATATACCTCATGGTGATTAAACCTACACAATTGAGTTTTAGCTCGAATGCTAGTTGAGATGCATTTACTTGAATCCGGGATGGAGTGAAGGTACCCAAATTATAATTATTGCCAAAACAGAGGCAATATTTTCCTTATAATTTCTTAAGGGAGGAAGTTAAATAATCTAGGACTTTGTGACAAAATGTTGTACAAACTATATTAAATAATGTTTTATCTTAAATATTAATTTAAATGAAAATAACAATTACAACCACATAACCCCAAGTCTTATGAGGAAGAAACTTAGTAATTGGAAAAGAATATTTGGGCCTAAATTAATGACAAATTCGTTGTGGTAGAGTTTACGAATAAAAACTAATGACTTATAATCATGCAACAACCACAATGAATATCCACTCTTTTCAACATATTTTTCGTAAAAGGTTCCACAATTTGGAGAAATCTACACAACCGCGACCGGTATTGGCCTCGATCAATGTCTTCAAATCTTCATCTCGAAATCAAAACCTTTTTTTTTATTTTGAAGATGGACTTTTCATGAGAACCCACCAAATGCACGATTATCACTTTCTAGGATGTGCGTAATCCAAAATTTTTTGAAAGGGTTAAAAAATACTTTTGATTACTCAAACCTCACAATTCATGTTTGAGATTTCATATAAGTCATTCAAAAATTAATAAATAAATTATTTTTTTATAGAATAATGCTATAAGTGTTAAAAGCATCAATAGGACTTATGATCAATTTTTGAAAAACCAACCTTTAAAAAATATAAAAGAGATAAGTGAATAAGAAAACTATGGTTTAGCCTCTATAGTGTTTGTACTCAAAACTTTCTTTCTTTAAAAAAATCCTCTTATCGAATGTATTCTCACGTTAAGAAAGTCCTATAATAATGTTTCTCTCTAGTGTGTTTTAAAAATATGTTGATAAGGAGATTGATATATTCACTTATACCATGATTTTCCACTTGTGTGGTGAACCACAAGTAACAAAAATAGGGAGGTTAAACCCATTATCAATATCTCACATTCAAGTGTTTAAACAAGTAAACACGTGGCTCTAAGAAAGTCATCAAATATTCACAAATAACGAAAAAATATCTTTAAGAAAATATCTTTATAGTGGAAAATTTCACTAAATGTGAAGGATTGTTGTGATCACACCAAATTATTCAATAACGCTAACGGTCTGCGATGAATGAGGTTGTGCATGACACTTAAAAAATTGGAAAAACAATCTCTGTAAGACTCCACAACCATCCAAAAGACTTCATAGACACAAAGCATTCCTTCACTCATAACGTCAATTCATGAGAAACACCAAAACTATGGTAAAGGTAGAAAATGATGTGTTATTTTTAACCTTAATAAAAAATGATATACCTATGCAAGGTTCCTTCTGAAATGATTTTTAAGGACATATATTTCGATACATATATCACTAATACCAAATCAATATTAAAAAACTATTTTTGATAATGAAAATTTAATTTAACTATAACAGAAATGAAAGTCTACTAAGTCTGTTAACTAAGCCTGAGAGTCATTCTAAGGACAATGATCTTAAATGATACCTGATGGAGTATTCATAAATATTTTTAGTGAATATTTTAACATGGGATATGACAATCCAATTATCTTAGGGCATATGAGTATACATATATTTTGCAAAATCATTATGATCTATCAAACACCAGCATAAAATATACAGTGAACTTTTAACCAGTAAATATAAAAGACAAAAACAAAATTCTTCATCCAATAGAATGCTGTAATTGTATAAGAACTTCTCAATACAAGTGTAGTGTTTTTTATTGTTGTTAAACTAATGGCTCAAGTTACGTGAGAGTAATTGTTATGGTTTTTTCCTTATTTCTTTTAAATATCAACTAAATGATGACACAAGAGTTGAAATGTATCTTTGATATTGACATATTAATTATGAACTCTTTTTTACTTAAAATGATGATTTGTGAAATATTTGTAGTGTGAAAAAAACTGGAAATTGTCAGTTGTGGGAAAAAACATGGAATTACGTTTTAAAAAAACTAATCGTTATAATTCCACTTAGACATCTTTAGGTTACTAAAGAAATGTTTAGTATACTAAATCGTATTTAGTAGACTAAAAAATTTCTTTATGATATTTTCTAAACCATTCAAACTCTTATTGAACTTTGTTAGTGTTGGTAAAGCTTTGCATCTTTGTTAGAACTTCAGTGATGAGAAATTTTTCTTTATGTGAAATTCATTGTTCTTAAAAATGATTTGTATTAGTGTTGTGATATCTCCATTAAATAACATGGGGTTACATTGATGATGTTTTCATTCCATGTAATCAAACTCTCCACTTTTTGAGTATGGTGTAATAAAATTAACAACATTAGAGTAAAGATCATAAAGTTTGTATTTTATCTTTTTTCATATATATGAGGATTTAACCACCTACTTTATTGGGATATCTGGAAGAATATCCCTTCCAATGTGGCATAACAACCATGGGAAATAAAAATAAAGTTGGTTTTATAAGAAACCAACAAAATAATAAAGAAAACATCAAACAAAAGACTTAAGTAAGTAAGAAACTTTTAGGAACACGAGTACTCAAATTAATCTCAGAGTTATAACCTTTAGTCTTCTGAGGGAGATCTTCAATTTTTGAAAAATAGTTGATATTTTACTCACCACTCTAAAATTGGTCAAATAATCTACTACTGAATTTATTTCTCCAAATCAATGATTGAATTTTAAGATAATTTATTTTTTAAAGATCAAAATATCCTTCATATTGATTCTACTACTCCATGGAATCCTCTTCCTTTGTCCGTTTATGAAATCCACCAATATTTTTAAGTCTGGTTGAAACTTCACTTGTAACTAGGTCAATTGATGATTCAATTTTAAACCTTCATTAATAACCATAGCTTCAGAATATATATTTGAGTTTGTAACCCCATAAACAATAAATCCCCATAACATGCTCCCTTTACAGTCCCTTAAAACCACAAGTTCCCAAAATCCCTAAAGATGCTCCATATGTGTTCAATTTCACAATGTTTTGAATAGGTTTCTCCCACTGAATTGCTTTGATGACCTTGATTTTCATTGAACCTATGTTAAATGAGAATATGTTCTTTAAGTAATTAGTAACACTTGATTTGAAAACTTTCTTACAATTGATATCTTTCACTAGGGATAACATATGAGATAAGAAATGCAAATTAATATGTTGTCAATAAGAAACCTTCTCTTCAAAATGTATTCCTTCAAAAAAACTTGTATTCCTTCTCTTCAAAATTTCCCATCAAAAACACTTGTATTCCTTCTCTTCAAAATTTCCCAAACAATGCAAATTAATATGCTGTCAATAAGAAACCTGATCAAGTCATTCCTTATATTCTAATCCAGAACACCATTAGTATACCAATGATAGAAGTAAAGAACGTTTTTATGCCTGGAAATTCTCCAATTAAAGTCCACACTTCCTTTGCTATAGAACCTTGAATAAAGAGATGGTTTATGTTTTCAAATGACTGATAGAATCATCTTTAAAATGAAGTCATTCTTGTACCAATACTTTCAATATTGTCTTCTATTAGGACACTGTTATTCAAATATATCCATATACAAATAGACATTTTTCGAGGAATAGTTGGATTTCATGGAATTTTTTAAATTGAAAATATAGCTTTATAACCTTCTAATTAACTCACAAGCACTTTTGAACCAAAAAGTACCATCTAATACTAACTTCCAGTAAATTTTTCCATCAATAATTGCTAAATTCTTCTCTACTTCTTCTATACCCGTTTTAAACTTCTTCAAACACTAAAACACTTTATCTGTTGGTGCCGATTTAAATTTATCTCTCATAAAAGAAGCCCATATGCTATCTTCAAACTTAAACTTCCATGCAATTTTCAAGCAAGATGCTTTAAATATGTCATCTAGTCATCGAAAATCCAAAAACCCCTCCTTAATAGGGTAAGAAAGGTCGTTTCACTTGATTGAGTGATGATTAATGCCGAATTCCATGCTTGAACCCAAAAAACCATTACGAATTTTTTTTCCAATTCTATATAGGATACTTTTAGGAGGATTTAGTGAAGACATATTATATATAAACATTGAACAGTGAACATATTTAATGAGTACAAAACGACCTCTATATGAGAGAAATTTGTAAATCCAACCATTTACTTTACCTCTAATGGATCCTAACAAATGTTCAGAGAAAGTTGCACGATTTCTACATATTAAAAGACGAGAACCTTGATATAGAAAAAGGACTTTGTCATACTTAATTCCTAAAACATCTTTTATACAACTTTTCCTTCTTCTAGAGATTTTATCTCCCATAATGAAACTTCTTTTTGCTATGTTGATCCACTCACCAGAGAATTCTTCATAATGATGTAAAAAATTCATTAGGTTCTTAATGCTTATTATATCCCCATTAGATAAAACTATGACATCATCTACAAATCTGAGATGGCTTTTATAGACCTATTATTTGGATGAGTGAAAGGCCCAACTTTATCGTTACACATAAGATCATGAATCCCCTACTCAAAACCATAGAAGAGATAACAAAAAGGTTGAGAGATAGAAGATCTTCATGACTCAAACCCCTAGAAGATTTAAGGAAACTAGAAGGCCAACCATCATGAAGAGATACAGCTCCATATTAAGCAATGAATCCTTTAGTAAATCCAAAATCCTTGATATCTTTGATAAGAAAGAGCCAACAAAATATATCATATACCTTGGTCATATCAAGATTAAAAACTACATTTTAACCAACGATATTTCTATCAAGCAAATGAATCATCTATTGTACAAGGGTGATGTGATAGAATATGTTCCTACCTCAAATAAAACTAGTTTAAAAAGGAGATATTATTTAGGGCATGATCTGGGCTATTCTTCGTGCATAAATCTTCGATATAATCTTATAGTAAAATCTACAAAGACTAATCGGTATAAAGTTATTTCACATTGATGGGTTCTTAGTTTTGGAAATTAAGCATATATTATTAATACCCCAAGATTTAGCAATACCACCTCCCAAAAACAAACTTTGAATTGCATCCACAAGATCTTCTTTAATAATATGCCAACATGTCTTATAGAAACCTCATTGAATCCATGTACACAGTTTCACTATCAGAATTTAGGGATAGGATTACTACAAAAAATTCATCCGGTTCAGGGGTATTGGTAATATTTTAATTCATTTCACTATTCACCACTTTTTAGATACCTATGAGCAAGTCATGGTCATTGTAGCTTCCTTTAGATCATAAAATTGAGTGTCTTATAAATTTCCCTCTTCTGGATGCCTGGTTCTTAGATATGTTCTATCTTATCTTTTAATAACTCATATTAAAGGATAGCAACCTCTTGAAAAATGTCTTTGAAACATTCCTTATTCCATTTTTGAACATTTTTTAAACTTTTAAGTTTGACAAAAAAATTGAATATGCTGGATCCACTTCCTGCTTCATTCCAACAAAGATGAACGATTTGTAGAGCATCCTCATAGAGGCAACATGCGTTTTGGAATTTAAAAGTCCTTATCACATGATAATGGTTTTGATTGAAATCGATAATGGAGAATGGTTCAAATGGTTTTTAAAGAGGTCAAAAATTGATGTGAGAGGCCTTGTGGTAATCCATTTAGATTTTATTAACCCTCTATTAAGTCTTTTACAAATTAGTTCTTGGTCATTTTTGTTAATCCAAGAGAATTTTGAACCCTCAAACCTAATATCAACTAGGACAACAATTTGAGTACACTGGTCAAAGTCTTGCATATCAAATTGGCTTGTAGCACAACCTCCAACTTATTTCAAAACTATGAGAAAAAGTGTTCAAACCAATAACCACTGTAAAAGTTAGCCATTATTCCAAATTTCCTCCCAAAGACTAAGGCTATCACTTCTATTACATATATTGTAAATTATATTCATACTAAATAAAGTAGGTAGCAATGGGTGCCTAATATTAATGAGGACATTTGAATACTATCATATAGTACTTCACAATTCAATCCAAATCCAAAAACACCAAATCTTATGCTTTACTTTCGATTCACACCCATTAAATTAGAGGTTCTATGATAATATTCTAATTTCTTATCTTTTATCTTTTATCTTGGGTTCCAATATAGAAATGAAATGTAATGAGTAAGACTAACTCCTGTAGTAATCCAAATAATTTTTTTATCATTGAGACAATCTTGCATTGACTTTCTTGGAAACTGTGACACCCCACCTACTAAAATATCGGGTGACCATCCCGGCATCAAAATAAAATGTTGGTCTCATATGGATCATTCTTATTAGCACTGTCGAAAACATTTTTTTAAGTTACTAACCACCTAGTAATATAAATACACTGGTGCCAAAATTTATCTTTCATTTATTAACAACATGCGGAAATAAATAATAAGAAAACCATCCACACAACCTGGTAACTAAATACAACACAGATGAATAATACAAATAAAGATGACCGAATCAACCATCGGTTCAATAATAAAATACAATAGTAAATTGAAGTAATAACTTGGATACACGAGGTCACATAAATAACTGAATATTAAATTTGAGGGCGACGTGCCCAAAAGAGTACTGAAGTAAAGTTCCTACACTAGGAATAAATGAATGAAGTGTCTATAGAAAAGTCCTACAACTTTCACATGATCTACAGCTGCGCATTCCTAGATAGAATCCTCAATCTGGGTGTCCTTGTGGCTGGACACTTAAAACATTTTGAAAAATATTTTGACATGGGTCAGAGCCTAAGTAATACATTCTGAAAACATTTAGCAAGCAGTTAAATTGCAAAAATTAAATATACATGCACACTCTTCATATTTAAGCTAGTGTCCCACTCGCTTGAGGTATAACTCACCCCTCATCTAATGTGCACACCTAACGTTTGCCTACTAACCTTCCTAGTTAAGCTACCCCACCTAACTAGCCATATCACACCTCTTTAAACTGCACTACTCTAACCCGAGTATTCTTACTTGGATTATTAACTTATATTCTCATTAACTTATTAATTTATTCAACTATATTAAATCATATAACATTAACACAAGTTATATAGGAAAATCTTTTTTAACCATATAACTTTCACAATAGTTATATAACAAATCCCATTTTTAATTCATATAACTTTCACACTAGTTGTATAAGAAGTACATCCACACTTATATATCAATCCCGTATTTAATTATCTACTTATATTATAAACGTAATAGTATACTACAAACTTCACACACATCTCGCGTATAATAGACATCCATTCCCGAGTAATAACTCACAATATATTTCCTATAAAATGTCATATTTTCCCAGGCATGCCACTACAAAAAAATGATCTATTGGGACTGACATATTAAGGACGGCCGTTCACAACCCTCCCTAAAGCTAATAATTTGGGACAACCACTATACTCGTCCTATATACATATTTAATAGGGACGTCTAGGGTCATCCCGTCCCTAATAGTACATAAAAAGAGTATTATATATGATGATTTATTAGCCGTCCCTAAAACTTTGGTCCCTTCATTTTTTATGGGACGAGTCTATTTTCAATTACCCTACATTCCATCCCATTAGAAAATCTCATTTTCACGAACCCCGCTCAGTTCCTTCCCTCACCCAAATCGTATTTCCTCCCAATCTCAACCATGAAACCCATTTTCTCTCTCTCAACAGGTCGAGACCACTATTAAAACCTCAACCTATTTTCTCTATCTCGGAGCAAGATCGACAGAAGGTTAGGGTAAGGTCTATTTTGATAAGAGATTCCAAGACCATGAGCCATCACTCTTTGAGATCCATCTCATAATTTTTTAGCTTGTGATTTGTGAGATTGTTGGGTTCCAGTGGTAGATTTGGAAGGTTTTGAGGATCATGTAACAAAAAATACGAGTTTAAGAGGCAGAATGAGAATAAGGCTCTGCTGCTCTCCTCCATGTCAATGGGTAAATTAATTTTTGTCTCATTTGCTTTTGTGTAATATTTATAATTATATATGTTCATGTGTTGGTATTATTATATGCATTAGAGTCCCTTCTAGGGTTTACCCAGTTTTAAAATTTTGATTTTTTTTAAGAGTGTACTCCTAGTGAAGACACCACAATTTGTTATTATTGGGCCTTGTTTGTATCTCGTTCTCTTATCGTTTATGTAAGCTTAATGTTTTAATAATCTTTTAATGTTTGAATTCGTTTTGAATCTATGTACAACAATGACTAAAATGTTAATTGCTTATTCAGTAGAGGTTAATGAAATAGTTCTAACTTGTTATTTGATTTAGTTTTTGGCTGATATCAATTGAAATTCATTTGAATTCATTGGTATTCAATTCAATGCATTTGATATAGTACAAAGTAGTGAATTCACTATTAATCATTGGAATCCTACTATAGTTTAGTGCATTTCTTTTAGTAAAAATATTCACTAGTATTCTAGTGCATGGGACTAGAGTATGCATTGGTATGCTAATGTATAGTTTCTGAATATAGCACTTCTGAAAATATTTTTTCATTAAACTGTTGTGGAACACTACTGAGTATTGTAGGGGCCTAGATTATGTATTGGTAGTTGACACATTTTGGTAGTCATGGAAGTCATTGGTATGCAATGGAATTCATTGCAATTCATTTGATTTAATGGAAGTAGTTAATTCATTGCTTCTCATTGGTACCCTACTACAATTTAGTACATTTCTTTCATTAAAAATATTCATTCGTATTCTAGTTCAGGGGACTAGCATATGCCTTACCTTACTACTGTAGAGTTTTTGAATATTGCAATTCTGAATATTTTATTCATTAAAAGATTTCGAGACATTAAGTTTCCTGTTAAGGCCAACATTCGAAAAGCTAGAGCTCTTCAATTAACTAAATATGTCAATTCTAAACACCCCTTCCTTATTGTTACGATGCAGTCATCATATGTGTCGAGAAACTATATCTTGGTAAGTGTTCTATATTAAAATTACCTTTAAAGTTAATTACTTTTATCTTCATTATTTTCTTTGTGTTTTATGATTTAATTACTTCACTATTTTTTAGTTAGCATGCACCATTAATCATATTTATTGACGAAATTGATAGTATTGGATCTGTTTGCAAGGAATCTGGCAAGGGAAACGGCGATAGCAAAGTACAACAGACTATGCTGGAGCTTCTTAACCAATTGGATGGTTTTGAAACATCCAACAAGATAAAAGTATATACATATTTTTTCCACTCTTCTTGTTATTGTTACAAGTTTGTCTGGGGGTAAAATTACTGAAAATGCATTGTCTAATCCACTCAGCAAGTTGTTATTAAGCATGATTTTAATGATGTTGATTGCAAAATATCACGTGTATGCTAACATGATTATGTTGTTAGAAAAATGTTTTGGATTGAATATTATTCAACACTTTCTCCCATCCGAAAATCTCAATGGCATGTTATTGGTGATTTTAACACTTTTTTGAGAGCTCACGAAAGAAAAGGCTGTCAACCCCCCATTAGAGCTACTTCTGATGAATTCAATTCTATGAGTGATGTTTGTGACTTCACACATTTAGATACTTCTAGCCATTTCTTCACTTGGAATAGAGTCACTCAGTTATCTGGACTTAGTTTTTTGGACATTGTTAAAGCCTTTGGGATTCCTTCTCCTCTATACACCCCTTGTTTATTCTTGAGAAATCTCTCAAATCTCATTTAAAAGTCTGGAAGATTACTATGTTACAAAACTGTGTTACTAGTTTATGAGTTCCATTAAAGCATGGTAATCCAATAAATTTGACTATATTACAAAACTGTGTTACTTTGGTAAACAATTATGGCAAAGGGAGATAGCAATAATAAAGCAACGACTATAGAACCTGTAAGAGAATCATTGGTGAAATCTTTTCTCATGTGTGTCCAAAATTTACTCTATTTTTCCCAATTTTATAGCTCACTCTTCTCTTTGAAAAAAATAGATTCTGTAGGTCTCATTCTTAACCATCTTTATTTCTTTATATTAAAAGCGCACACACACACACACACACACACACACACACACACACACACACATATATATATATATATATATATATATATTAAATTATAAAATTTAATTAGAATAAAGTTCTCTTTATAGAAATAAATTGTGTGTGATTTTCAATCAATAGGAATAACGAATGGAATCCTCAAGTGCTGGACAAAGGTTGCTCTCAAACTCCATAGATATATAAATATCTATCAGTGTCTTTCCTTGTTTTCATGCTCTACCAAATTTGTACTCCAAATGGTGCTAAAATCCGTTTTTGGTATGATACTTGAAAGAGTCAGTCATCGTTCTGATTGCTTACATACAATGCTATATATAGCACTGCATTCCTATGCTGCCTACATGGCCAATCTTCGCAATAAGGGATTGTCAACGACTCCAACTACACTAAAGAAGGATAAGTTATGCAATCCATTCCTCCGCAGCTCGAGTATAGAAATCAGGCAGAAATTAAAAATTGTGGCCACCACAAGCGATGAAGAATCCTTGGGTGCCATTCGACAAGCGAATGATAATTTCTAGGTTTTCTCTTATCGGCTATGTAATACCCCGTATTTTTATGATATTTATTTATGGGATTAATTGAATTAAATGTGAATTAATTTGGGAATTAATCCGGATAAAAATACTAGCGAGATGTGAGTTGGTATTTGATTATAATGTGTATATATGGCTATATATGAATATTGAATTATGAAATTTGTCGTGAGATTGAAATACGACAATTTGGAAATTTTGTTGAGACGCGTGTGACAGTCGCGTCAGGAATATTATTATTTAATTAAAAAGTGTTTTTTATTTCTATTAACCGTATGGTCGTTTTGAGTGCGCCAACGCTTTCGGAAGGGTCTAAATAGTCAGAAAACACTAGCCGGGGGTTTAGTTTGGGTCCCAGGGCATTTTTAGGCCATACCGGCAACGAAAAAGGGTAGTTTGGTAATTTTGAATTTTTGGGAATTAAAACCAACGAAAATTAGGAAATAAAAATCTGATTTGGTAATTACCCACTAAACCCACTAACTACACCTTATGACCAAATGGGCTACGGGGGTTATTAGAATTAGTTCCAAAGTTTTCTAAGGCAAACCCTAGCCACCATTGTCACCTTGGAGAAGAAGGCTTGTGGAGAGAGAGAGAGGAGAATTCTGCAGAGAGAGAGAGAATCATCCATCAATTCGACATCAAAATCAGAGATATATCAAATGCAAGTGGTTTAATTTCGTTTATTACAAAGAATGTTTCTTCCATGCGTAGGGAATTGACAAAATTTGTATTGTTCTTGGGAGTTTGATAAAAACCCATTAATTGGATTTAGAACTTTATATTTTAATGAAAGGATTGCATGTAGAATTGTGTTAGGAGGATTATTCTGATGGAAATACACCTTGTTCATAACAAAACGGATTTAATTATGCCCATTGGTGACTTTAAAATTTTAGGGTTCATGTTCATGTGATTTGGGGATAAATGAAAGGATTTGATGATTCAATGATGTTTAGGAAGAATTGGCCCTATATAAACGTTAATATATGACCTAAGTATGTTTAGGAATGATTAGAACCCATGAAAAATTGTTGTATTGATGTTTAGATGAGGTTAGAGGTGAACAAAAGTTGGAAAAACGAATTTGGGAAAATCTGGGTTCGAAATTGGCCTCTCGTTAGAAAACCTGCCCAGGTTGTTCGAACGAGCTCGTTCGAACGAGCTTCTAACGAGTTGACAGTTTGACTTCTAACGAGAGGGATGTTCGTTCGATGACTTTCGTTCGAACGAGATCTCATTAGAAGTCCCACTTCATTTGAATGAACTCTCGTTCGAACAGCCTCGTTCGAACGAGACTTCTAACAAGCTGACAGTTTAGGCTTTTTGGCCTGTTTTGACTTCGCGTGTTCCGTAAACTTATTTAATTGTAGAGATAACATTCCCTTGATGATAAATTGTTATGGTGGGGACATTTGGGATATATAGAGGAGTAAAACCGAGAGTTGTGATTTGAACCAAATGGAAATTATGGATTAAGACGTGAGTGTCTTTTACGAAGTGAGAACAATTGACGGCTTGAATAATTATATTGAACAAGAATATGTAAACTGTGTAACATTATAAGTCGGTACGAGAATGAGATGTGTACCACAAATAAATTATGGTGACTACTAAGAGGTGTGTGTACTTAGTATATGTATATGATCTTATATGTAGGACATACCTACCATACTTGCTATCACAGGAGGTTTACGTTCGCTTAGGGCCCTCTAATCCTTGTGTTGCCCGGATTTAGATTGGTACCTCGAGAACATAGGTCAGAGAAGGACTTATTTGGATGTTAATAAGTCTGCTGATCGTGGGAGCGTAGGTATGTGCGTGACCCATGTGATGTGACTGTGTTCGCCTCCATTGTTTGTGATTGTTGTTATCTGAGAACGATTCCTGAGAGATTCGGAATCCGTGATCCTTATGTGCATGATGTACCGGGATGGATAGCAGAGTATGTATGCATCGCAGCTTAGTCTCGGGGTGCTTGTATTGTATATTTCTGACGTGAATAATATACACTTAATTAATGAGAATTTTCATGTGGTATGGTGGATATATATATATATATATATATATATATATATATATATATATATATATATATATATATATATATATATGAAACTCTTTGAGAAACTATAAAGGGATAACTGTAATGAATTGTATTACTAATAATTGAGAACCTGAGTTAAGTAAGGCCCTCTATTTAGTCGATAACGTTGGAACGTATATTGGGAATCGAGTAGTAAGGGGCAGAACTTAATACGGTTTGGGTAGATTTATATGTTACTTAGATGGGTACAGTACGTTAGGAGTGAACAAATTAGTCGAGAGGTGAGTATTCCATGTGAGTGAACGTCCTAACATGTATTTTGCATTCATTATTTTAATGTCATTAAAGCACTTGCTTTTTTTAAATACTCTCCACTTTCGGGCTCTGACCCATTTGCTTTCAAATCTACTTTTTGTAAAAACCATTTTAGGTGCCCAGCCACAAGAACACCATGCATAGGATTTTCATTCAGGTGACGAGCTGTAGCTGTTTGTGGAAGTTACAGGACCTTGCTAGTAGACGCTTCTTTCATCTTGACTCCATATTCAGGATTTATCAGTTGTAGGGCATGTTGCCCATCTCTAGTAGGAACATTTCTTATTTCAGATTTTCAGTCATTTGGCATGTAATTACATCAGGTTACTTTGTTTTATTAGTTCAGTTGTGGGATTGTTGTGAGGAGTTTTTCCTCCGGTCTTATTATTATGTTGTTGATTATTCTATTGTTTCGTTATGGTGAATGTCGTTATTCTATCATTATTCTTTTATTGCTTTTTAGTTAGAGTTAACTTAAAATTTGGCAACTCACTTTTTTAAATACTAGGTGGTTAGTAATTATTAAAATGTTTTCGACAGTGATGCTATTAACTGGACCAACTTGGCATTTTGTATTAATTTAATAAAGAAGTAGCTACCCGGTATTTAATTAGTCGGGGTGTCACAGGTGGTATCAGAGCATCAGGTTCTAGTGTCTTTTAGGATCTGTACGGCTTATTATTTTTTTGCTGAGCTTTCTTTGATGTAGAGCCCTATATTTTAGGACTGTTGTATTCTTTTGTATATGCTACGTTCTTCAGCTATTTCAAGTTTATAATTGCAAACTTATAAACTTTATTCTTATTTCAGATGCCTCCACGACGTGCACAACAAGTTCCCAGGGATGCTACGCCAGAACCACAGCCCGCACCAGTTCAGGGCACGATGAATGTCGCCGAGGTTGCAGCCATTGTGGCCCAGGCGGTAAATGCCGCACTAGCCGTAGTTCAGCAGGCACTACCTCAGGTGCCAGTAGCCGTGCCAGCTCAGGCACATGCATTCCCGTCTTCTTGGGAACGTGTACGTGATGCTTTTCAGAAAGTGCACCCACCGGAGTTCGCTGGTAGCTCCGATATTGTGGTTTCGAGTTAGTGGAGGAAGGACATTCAGCGGCACCTGAGGATGTATGAGTGCACCGATGTCCAGAAGCAGATACTAGCTACCTTTAAGCTAGTTGGGTCTGCAGTATAGTGGTGGGAGTCTATTACCACCGTGGAGGAGAGAGATACTCTCACTATACAGGAGTTTTGGGTGCGGTTTGACCGTAAGTACTTTCCATCAGCTGTTCACACGGAAATGAGGAGGAAGTTGATGAATCTCAGACAGGAAGGTAAGACTGTGGCCGAGTATGAGGCCGAATTCACCAATCTGTTGAATATCGTTCCGGATGAGATACCGACAGAAGATAAGAAGATACCGAAATTTACGGACGGGTTGACTCGGAGGATCCGTCAGCATTTGTTGGGGAACCTATCGTTGGCCACTTACTCTGATGTGGTTAACGCTGCATTGTTACACTTTCAGGATCATCGCTTTCACGTGGCTGAGGGCAAGAGATCGGGAGAGTCCATCCATCAGGGCAGGACTGGAGGACACGGTGCCAGTGGGGTACAATCTGTTCAGGGGAAGAGACAGGGTGACCGGGGTTCCCAGCAGGGGGATCACAAGAGGTTCAGATCAGAAAATTTCAGGCACGGACAGGGAGGTTTCCGGCAGGGCCATAAGGGTCCGAACGGCCATCAGAACCAGCAAGGTCAGAATGGTCAATAGCAGTTTCAGCAAGGCCAGCAGGGCCAGGGGAGGAACGGTAACGGCCACCAGGGCCGGGGGCATCAGGGACAGAGAGGGGGGAACTTCCCGGGGAAGTGTTACGTTTGTGGCAAGACTGGCCATAAATGCCAGGACTGTCCTGATAGGGGCAGGGCCCCGCAGCAACAGCAGGGTGCTCGACAGGAGTCGCAGAGACCCGTGTTTCCCGCCGCCATCCCGGTGCCACCTCAGATGGCAGCATTGCCACCCATTCCGGCGGTCCCAGTTCAGCAGGGGCAGCTGCAGTATGGGAGAGTATACCAGCTTCAGCAGGCAGCAACTCCACAGGCACCACCCGCTATTGAGGGTATGTTTCCTATCCATGGCACTATGGGTCGGGTTTTGATTGATACGGGGGCAATGCATTGTTTTATAGCTACACATTTTGCGAAAGCCTTAGGGTTGTTAGCCACAGCAGAGAGCACAATGACGTGTGTAGACTCACCATTGGGGAGTGGGTCACTTATTTTCTTTATATGCCGGGGAGTGGGGGTAGAGATTGGTAGTTTGGTATTACCTTCGGACATGTTGGTATTAGATATGCATGAGCACGATGTGATTATCGGTATGGATTGGCTCGCAGTTTATAGAGCCATGATTGATTACTTCGGTGGGAGCATTGTTTTTGCCATTCCGGGGCAAGAGATGTTTGTAGTGACAATGCCTCGCCCAGAGGGAGGCTCGACCCCTCATTTGTATTACATAGAGGAGGATACCTCTAAGGAGGTTGTGATTCCTCTAGATTCGATCCCAGTTGTCAAGGAGTATTCAGATGTGTTTCAGGAGATACTAGGCCTACCCCCCAGTCGAGAGATAGACTTTGTCATAGACTTATTACCAGGTACGAGACCTATAGCACGCGCACCGTACCGTATGGCTCCGGCAGAGATGCGAGAGCTACGAGATCAGATTGAGCAGTTGTTGGGTCAGGGGTTTATACGGAGGAGTACTTCGCCGTGGGGTTCCCCTGTGTTATTCGTGAAGAAGAGAGATGGATCGTTGAGGTTGTGTGTGGAATACCGAGAGTTGAATAAGGTCACGATACGGAATAAATATCCGTTACCCCGAATCAATGACTTATTCGACCAGTTGAGAGGAGCTTCTTTCTTCTCGAAGATTGATTTGCGATCGGAATACCATCAGTTGCGTATCAGGGAAGAGGATGTCTCAAAGACTGTGTTCTTAACGAGATATGGTTCTTACGAGTTTCGGGTTATGCCTTTTGGCTTGACCAATGCTTCAGCCGTGTTTATGGACTTGATGAATAGGGTGTTCAGAGAGTTCCTTGATCAATTCGCCATTGTCTTCATTGATGATATTCTGGTTTACTTCCAGACAGAAGAGGAGCACGCAGAGCATTTGAGACAGATTTTGCAGACGCTACGTCAGAACGAGCTGTATGCAAAATATGAGAAGTGCGCGTTTTGGCTGAAGGAGGTTCAGTTTTTGGGACACATTATTTCCGACCCGGGGAAGGTATTCGTAGTGAGGGAGTGGGGACAGCCCACGACACCGACTGAGATCCGTAGTTTCTTGGGCATAGCAGGATACTACAGGAGGTTTATTCAGGTATTTTCGAAGATAGCGGGCCCTTTAACACATCTGACTCGTAAGGGTGTGCCGTTCATCTGGAGTGATGCCTGTCAGTTGGCATTCGATGAGTTAAAGGATAAGTTGACCTCAGCACCTGTGTTAGCATTGCCAAGACCGGGAGTTGAGTATCTAGTCTACACCGATGCGTCCTTAGAAGGACTTGGACGTGTATTGCAGCAGGAGAGTCAGGTCATAGCTTATGTTTCCCATAAGCTTAAGCCTCACGAGAAGAATTACCCCACTCATGACTTGGAGTTAGCGGCGGTGGTATTTGCCCTACGGATTTGGAGACATTATCTTTTGGGGGAGAAGTTTCGATTGTTCACGGACCACAAGTCCCTACAGTACCCATTCACGCAAAAGGAGTTGAATATGCGGCAATGGAGGTGGCTTGAGTTCGTGAAGGATTATCAGTTTGATATCCAATACCACCCGGGGAAGGCTAACGTGGTAGCAGACACGTTGAGCCGTAGGCCAGTAGATGAAGTGGCAGGGGTGTGGAAGGCCAAGTGGAAGGAGTTGGGACACCAGGATGCAGTGGCCCGATCGTTCATGTCTATGATGACCGTTACACCGCAGATTGTCACAAAGGTGGTAAAGGCACGGGCAAATGACTCGTTCGGTCAGGAGCAGATAGTTCGATTATTAACAGAGGGAGCCGAGTCCTATACCGTTAGCTCAGACGGGGGATTACGCTTCAATGGGAGATTGGTAGTTCCGGAAGGGGAGGAATTACGGCATGAGGTGATGGCAGAGTCGCACGGCTCATGGTTCGCGGTACATCCTGGTGGGGATAAAATGTACCAAGACCTGAGACAACAGTATTGGTGGAGCGGGATGAAGAGAGATATTGCCGTGTTTGTTTCTAAATGCGCCACTTGTCAGCTAGTAAAAGTGGATCATCAGAGATCGGCAGGACTTCTACAGCCATTGGAGGTCCCGATGTGGATGTGGGAGAGCATATCCATGGATTTTATCACGGGGTTGCCTACGTCATAGAGAGGTCACGACTCCATTTGGGTAATTGTGGACAGGTTGACCAAAGTCGCTCATTTTCTACCCGTAAGGACAGACTACACTACGGGACAATATGCCCAGCTCTTTATTGCAGAGATAGTGAGACTTCACGGTGTGCCCCTAAATATCGTGTCTGACAGAGACAAGATATTTGTTTCACGGTTTTGGGAAAGTTTTCAGGAGGCCATGGGCACGGAATTGCGGTTGAGTACGGCGTATCATCCGCAGACCGATGGACAAACCGAGCGTACAAACCAAATGTTGGAGGACATATTACGTATGTGCATCATTGATTTCGGGGGTGGATGGGAGCAGTATCTTCCACTGGTGGAGTTTGCTTACAACAACTCCTACCAGTTCACCATTGGCATGGCTTTATTTGAGGCGCTGTACGGTAGACCTTGTCATTCCCCAGCATGTTGGTTGGAGGTGGGGGACAACAAACTACTTGGGCCGAAAGTGATTCAGGATACTTCAGCAAGGATTGAGCTGATACGGAGTCGCATTCAGGTAGCTCAAGACAGGTAGAAGAGCTATGCTGATGCGAAGAGGTCCTTCAGGGAATTTGAAGTGGGGGACCAGTTTTTGCTCAGAGTATCTCCTATGAAGGGGATTATGCGATTCGGGAAGAAAGGGAAGTTGGCACCGAGATATGTGGGACCATTCCCTATCATCGAGCAGATTGGACCGGTTGTGTATAGACTTGGGTTACCGGAGCATTTGCATCGGATTCACGATGTATTTCATATTTCCTCGCTAAGGAAATATCTTAGAGACGATTTGGCTCATTCTCATAATGCTTTGGAGGACATCGACCTCCAGCCTGATAGCTCCTACGAGGAGGGACCGATTGCTATTTTGGACTGAGGTGAGAGGAAATTGCGGTCAAAGATAGTTCCGTTAGTGCGTGTTCAGTGGCGACATCATAATGTCGAGGAGTCCACATGGGAGCGCGAGGATGAGATGCGCAAACGTTATCTAGAGTTATTCTTACCAGGTACATTCTAGTTCCGAATTTCGGGACAAAATTCTGTTATTAGGGGGGAAGTATGTAATACCCCGTATTTTTATGATATTTATTTATGGGATTAATTGAATTAAATGTGAATTAATTTGGGAATTAATTCGGATAAAAATACTAGCGAGATGTGAGTTGGTATTTGATTATAATGTGTATATATGGCTATATATGAATATTGAATTATGAAATTTGTCGTGAGATTGAAATACGGCAATTTGGAAATTTTGTTGAGACGCATGTGACAGTCGCGTCAGGAATATTATTATTTAATTGAAAAGTGATTTTTATTTCTATTAATTGTATGGTCGTTTTGAGTGCGCCAATGCGTCCGGAAGGGTCGAAATAGTCAGAAAACACTAGCTGGGGGTTTAGTTTGGGTCCTGGGGCATTTTTAGGCCATACCGGCAACGAAAAAGGGTAGTTTGGTAATTTTGAATTTTTGGGAATTAAAACCAACGAAAATTAGGAAATAAAAATCTGATTTGGTAATTACCCACTAAACCCACTAACTACACCTTATGACCAAATGGGCTACGGGGGTTATTAGAATTAGTTCCAAAGTTTTCTAAGGCAAACCCTAGCTGCCATTGTCACCTTGGAGAAGAAGGCTTGTGGAGAGAGAGAGAGGAGAATTCTGCAGAGAGAGAGAGAATCATCCATCAATTCGACATCAAAATCAGAGATATATCAAAGGCAAGTGGTTTAATTTCGTTTATTACAAAGAATGTTTCTTCCATGAGTAGGGAATTGACAAAATTTGTATTGTTCTTGGGAGTTTGATAAAAACCCATTAATTGGATTTAAAACTTTATATTTTAATGAAAGGATTGCATGTAGAATTGTGTTAGGAGGATTATTCTGAAGGAAATACACCTTGTTCAAAACAAAACGGATTTAATTATGCCCATTGGTGACTTTAAAATTTTAGGGTTCATGTTCATGTGATTTGGGGATAAATGAAAGGATTTGATGATTCAATGATGTTTAGGAAGAATTGGCCCTATATAAACGTTAATATATGACCTAAGTATGTTTAGGAATGATTAGAACCCATGAACAATTGTTGGATTGACGTTTAGATGAGGTTAGAGGTGAAGAAAAGTTAGAAAAACGAATTTGGGAAAATTTGGGCTCGAAACTGGCCTCTCGTTAGAAAATCTGTCCAGGTCGTTCGAACGAGCTCGTTCGAACGAGCTTCTAACGAGTTGACAGTTTTACTTCTAACGAGAGGGATGTTCGTTCGATGACTTTCGTTCGAACGAGATCTCGTTAGAAGTCCCACTTCGTTCGAACGAACTCTCGTTCGGACAACCTCGTTCGAACGAGACTTCTAACGAGCTAACAGTTTAAGCTTTTTGGCCTATTTTGACTTCGCGTGTTCCGTAACCTTATTTAATTGTAGAGATAACATTCCCTTGATGATAAATTGTTATGGTAGGGACATTTGGGATATATAGAGGAGTAAAACCGAGAGTTGTGATTTGAACTAAATGGAAATTATGGATTAAGACGTGAGTGTCTTTTACGAAGTGAAAATAATTGACGGCTTGAATAATTATATTAAACGAGAATATGTAAACTGTGTAACATTATAAGTCGGTACGAGAATGAGATGTATACCACAAATAAATTATGGTGACTACTAAGAGGTGTGTGTACTTAGTATATGTATATGATCTTATATGTAGGACATACCTACCATACTTGCTATCACGGGAGGTTTACGTTCGCTTAGGGCCCTCTAATCCTTGTGTTGCTCGGATTTAGATTGGTACCTCGAGAACATAGGTCAGAGAAGGACTTATTTGGATGTTAATAAGTCTGTTGATCGTGGGAGCGTAGGTATGTGCGTGACCCATGTGATGTGACTGTAATCTCCTCCATTGTTTGCGATTGTTGTTATCTGAGAACGATTCCTGAATGATTCGGAATGCGTGATCCTTGTGTGCGTGATGTACCGGGATGGATAGAAGAGTATGTGTGCACTGCAGCTTAGTCTCGGGGTGCTTGTACTATATATTTCTGACGTGAATAATATACACTTAATTAATGAGAACTTTCATGTGGTATGGTGGATATACATATATATATATATGGAAATGTTTTGAGAAACTATAAAGGGATAACCTGTAATGAATTGTATTACTAATAATTGAGAACCTGAGTTAAGTAAGGCCCTCTATTTAGTCGATAACACTGGAACGTATATTGGGAATCGAGTAGTAAGGGGTAGAACTTATTACGGTTTTGGTAGATTTATATGCTACTTAGATGGGTACAGTACGTTAGGAGTGCAAAAATTAGTCGAGAGGTGAGTATTCCATGTGAGTGCACGTCCTAACATGTATTTTGCATTCATTGTTTTAATGTCATTAAAGCACTTGCTTTTTTTAAATACTCTCCACTTTCGGGCTCTGACCCGTTTGCTTTCAAATCTACTTTTTGTAAAAACCATTTTAGGTGCCCAGCCACAAGGACACCATGCATAGGATTTTCATTCAGGTGACGAGCTGTAGCTGTTTGTGGAAGTTACAGGACCTTGTTAGTAGACGCTTCTTTCATCTTGACTCCGTATTCAGGATTTATCGGTTGTAGGGCATGTTGCCCATTTCTAGTAGGACCATTTCTTATTTCAGATTTTCAGTCATTTGGCATGTAATTAATTCCGGTTACTTTGTTTTATTAGTTCAGTTGTGGGATTGTTGTGAGGAGTTTTTCCTCCGGACTTATTATTATGTTGTTGATTATTCTATTGTTTCGTTATGGTGAATGTCGTTATTCTATCATTATTCTTTTATTGCTTGTTAGTGAGAGTTAACTTAAAATTTGGCAACTCACATTTTTAAATACTAGTTGGTTAGTAATCATTAAAATGTTTTCGACAGTGATGCTATTAACTGGACCAACTTGGCATTTTGTATTAATTTAATAAAGGAGTAGCTACCCGGTATTTAATTAGTCGGGGTATCACAGGCTACTTGTGCATAAAAAAGTAAATCCTACCTTTTGTAAATTTTAAAATTAAAACAGTCTAATAAAGGAAAGTTTTTTCATTTCATTGTAACTTGGAATGTTCCGATGTTCCCTTTTCATTTGTAAGCCTTATTTATATTGAATGTTTAATTCTTTATCGATGAATTTTCATCCTGTTTGTGTCGAATTATAGATGCATCTTAATAAAATTTAAATTGTGAAGTTTTCATTTATGATCGTTGTAAAATTGAAATGATCCACACTGTTTATTCTTGGACCATTAGATAAATCTTATAAACTATTCGTATAAATCTTATGAATTCTTATGAGCTATTCTTGAGTTCATAATCATATAATTTATTGACTTAGAATTCTTTAAAAGTTGCATTTCCCTCATCTTGTTTGTGCTAATACGGGTTATGCTATAATTGGATAGTATAGTTACATTTGACTGATTTAGTAGATACTATTGGTATGCTCTTTTGGTGCTCAAGTAGAATTTTCTAATAATTTTGCAGAGGGTGAACTTCAACTAGTTGGAAATCCAGTCCCAGATTTTAATGCACAGGTTATATTTGATCAAGAATTCATCAAGGTAACATAATGTATAAGAGAACAAAATTATGAAATATTATTTTCCATATCCTATGCATATAACGAGTATTTTTTATTTCGTTAAATAATTGTTTTGCACTTGGGGACCTAGTTATCATAGTAGACCCAAAATATACAAGTTCCAAAAACATCACAGATGTACTAAATGATGTAGCAAGCTAAAGAGTTTTTCTCAATTTGACAAAATCAACAAGATAAAAGAGTTTTTTCTCAATTTAATGCCACAAGTTGGCTTTCCTGTACGAAATGATGTCACTTGCTTAGGTATTTTCTTAACAATTAAAATTATTTTACTAATAATTTGTGATTAAGATAGGCCTTGTGGGCGAGTGAATATTTATGATGATGAAATTAATTTATGTGCTCATTTGGGCTTTTGTTGTTGTTGAGTTGCGTTTTAATGTTAAAACGGGTTGGTTTTCATGAATAAACAAAGGAAACTCTGTCGATTTTTTTAAAAAATAACAACTGAATTAAAAATAGTTAAGAGGACAACATACGAATTACCATAGTTGAATATTGTACTAATTTAAGCTTATTTTCTCTTTCACATGTCCGGACATCATTTGGAATAGGTGTTGGCCATCTCTATTTTTTTGGTTTCCTATGTTTTCGAATTGGTTATTTGATATTTTTGGGGATGATTGTAGTCTGAATCATATAGCTTATGATTTAAGTTGGTTGTTTGAAGATGTTATGTTAGAAATCTTAAATATGAATGAATGAATTTTCGGACCTTCGTTGGTCTTTATCAGAACTTGAACATTTATTGATATTGAATAATATTGAATGAGGCTAGAACCTTTCCAAAGATGTCGTGTCATAATAGAAATTTTCATGGCAATTATGGCGGCAACTTTTTAAGGGACGATTAATAGTGTCCCAAATAATATTATTAGGGATGGCCAGCCCTCATCCCCAATAATATTATTAGGGATGGTCAAACTCCAGTCCTAAATAATATTATGGATTTATGGACGGCTATATCCATCCCTAAAATGCAGTTGCACAATAAAAATTTTGGCGGCAATTTTGGCGCCAACTTTTAAGGGATGGTTCATACCATTCTAAATAATATTATTAGGGACGGAAAAATCCATCCCTAATATATTTGGGACACCTATCAAATGTCACCATGCTTTGTCGTCCCTAAATCCGTCCCTATTGGTCTTTAGGGATGGATTTATAGTCTTTAGGGACGGATTTTGCCCATCCCTAAAAGTGATTTTTTTGTAGTGTGCTCACTCTAACCCGTCCACCTCAAATCGGACTAGCTCACACCGAACTTTGGAAAAAATAATGTAAACGTAGTGGAGGCGGTCATATTCCCCCTGAAAGTGAAAACAAATCATACCCAAAGCGTCTTACCTCGAAAAATAATTCACATTGTAAAATAGGCAATATGACTTGGGGACTATACTTTCCCTGCTCCTCAAGCCAGAGTATTCACCCACATCGTGCAACCTCCTATGATAGTTCTAGAGGGGTATGTATTCCAATAAATATAATTCACATCGATATCTATAGAGCACACACACACACACACACACACACACACACACACACACACACACATATATATATATATATATACACTATCACACAAAACTGTATACATATATTTAATAAAGTTCGGCTAACCTATGCCTAACACCCATAGCACTAGCCTAAGAATATCCAAGTTTGTATCATGAATTGTAATTTAATTAATCACACGTTAATTATGTTTCATTTAAGTTGCATCACCCAAACACAATACCCATACTCACCCATTCGGTCCGTATCATCACCCTTTAAAATTGATTAGAAGAGTTCCCACTTTTAACTTTAACCCTTCCCGTTAAATTTAATAATCGATAATTTATTATGTATCTCTATAACAAATTAAACCGAATACCCCGTGCCTAACTCCGTAGCACTCAGCCCAAAAACATCTAATTCATAACCCGACTTTTAATCAAATAATCTCACTGAAATTAATTTTATGTAAGTGGTGTCAATCAACAAAAATACCTGGACACCCTCACTTTGTTCGTAATTTAACATTTTAGGATTTATTTCATCCAACATACACTATTTAGATTGACATTTTATCTAAATAAACTATATTTTAAGCTCCACCTCCCTAGGCTCTAATAATTATCACCCATTTTTCTCTTTCACCCAATTAATTCCTTTAGAAGAAAATCCCAAAAGGATACCAAGGTAGAAAACGAAACTGGGAAAAAAAATCACTCCCACCGTCGTTCGAATGACTCACCTGGTCATTCGAACAACCTTACCTTTCCCTAACTCCATCTTTTTCCTTACGATATAGGTTTCAACATTACTATTCAACCCAGTTTTCCAAACTTAATCCCAAATATGCTAACTACTAATTCCCAGCGATATAAACCCTTTTTCTAACAATTCAATTGTTCATTTATATCATAAAAATCGATTTGTAACACTAATAATAATCAGAGTTGGGTTAATACGATTTCTTCAACACTGTTTCCTAGGGTTAAATTTTAAACTCCCAATTAACAATTTTGATTACCAGCCCATAATTATTACTTGGATTCGTACACTTTTGAATCATCATAGCACATCAATCGAGTCTCTATCCTTAATAAATTGTCCCAATTCATAAACATCTATTTTTCATGTGAAAACCCACCCAAAAATGAATATGGTTTACACGCACCATGATACGAATCAAAATACTGCAATTAAATGGAAAGAAAGATTAACTACTTGCCTAATAGATTCGTAGGGTCTGATTTCCTCTGTTGTAGACGAAGAACACCCCTCTTTTCTTAGTTTGTCTCCCCAATGCTCTCCCATTTTCCCCCTCTATTCTCCTCTACAAAACTAGGTTTTTTTATTGGAGTTGTGTCAGCCACAAACTCCCTAATATAGGTTTTATATCACTGATATCGAAATTATGCTTATGGGCCAAGCCTCCGTGTGAGCCTGATTATACCTAAAAATGCCCCGAGACCCAATTACTACCTCCGAGTACTCTTTTTTATTCTATAACGGCCTATTGGGAATCAATCGTGCACTCAAAATTTCCATCTGAGTCACTTTGCTAAAATCTTCAACCTCGACCTCGAATTACGACATAGGTAATTTAAAAAATATACTCAAATTAATTAAATCTCAATTCACTAATTTAATTAAATCCTGAAGATAATTTAAATCCTAAATCACAAAATTAATTAAATTTTATATCCTCATAAATACAGGGTGTTACAGAAACCATGACATATGCTCTTGTGATTCTTTTAGAAATTAAGTTATTAACTTTAGCCCCCTTTTGACTGCCCTTCTTTTTTTAGATTACGATTTAGGATGACTCTTGTCCCTTTTTTGGATTCTGTAAAGCTTCTTCTCTCTTTTTTTTATGCTCATCCAATTTTACAGTCAAATATTTGGAAAAAAACAATTATTCTATGATGGGGATACTTTTTTCACCTAGGATCTTTCGAGTCTGATGGATAAAATTGATCATGAAATATAATATGGACTTTTTAAGTAATTCGGTACCTCTTGGAGATAGGTTTGAATTATGAACTACCTTTACATTCTCTTCATCAACATAGAAATACTTTATTTTATCTATAAGCTCCTCAATAATATTAGGACTTAAAATTTTGAGCTAGGTTATTTTATGAACATCTAAGAGCTTATTCACTTCAAACTCTTCAATAACTTTTTAATCTTAAACTACTTCATGTTATTCAAATATTTTTTTCTCTATATTTTTGGTTAACACATCAAATATCAGGTCATTGTCCTCATGTATCTTCTTGTAATTCAATATAATTATTTGTTTAGAGGCAACATTTATGACACCTTTACTACCATTATGAACCACTTTAAAACATTTCCCACAATAATTAAGAATGTTTTTCATAATTGATTTCTTTTTAATAACAATTATCTTCACAACTTATCTGTGTCCATCCTGAGATCTTCCCCCTCCCTGGGCATTTTCGAGGGGAAAAGAGGGAGAGATAAAGGTCCCGCGCCGCTTTGCTACATCAGGGGTTGTTTCAGACGTCATCGGTTTTGAGGTGATGTAAAGAGATAGAGTCGTCAGCCTATTTTTCAAAAAATAGGCAAAAGAACATGTTTTTACCCCGAGAGAGTGGCATCAAAGAAAAATCGATGCTTGCGAAACCCATAGTTCAGAGGTTTGGGGGCTAAGTTACGTAATGGGAAGGTGTTAGCAACCCATCATGCCATTGCGGTCTCTTGTGGGATTATGTTCCTATTTTCCTTAATTTCTCCGTGAAGTGTCCGTGCATGTATATATAAGTAGAGATCGAAATTTCTCGACTCGCATCACAGAAAATATAGAGTGAGTTCATCTATAGGAATGTTCCTAAAATAAAAATTAAAAAATAAGATGTGTGCGCTTATCGGGATATTGATTGTTATGCTGAAACAATAATATGTGTTAGATAAGATGCAAGTATGAATCACAAGTATGATATATATATATATATATATAAAGTAGGAAAAAGATGAAAATATGAAAATAGGACTCGAGTCTCGAGTTTTAGCCCGAAACGCCTACCTAGTTCGCATGCTGGACAATGATGTAGTTTTTCCCACGGATCTAAACAGGAGTTTATTATATGTGTGTGTGTAGAAAAGATGGTTTTAGTTTTAATAAAATATGATAAAAAAAATTGGTCAGAATTTATAGGTGTAACCCTATTTTTCTTTGCTTTGGTTTTTTTATAGAAAATAAATTATTTGCATTATAGCTAATAAAGGATTGGAGATTAATATTTGTTATCTAAAGCTAAATTCAAAATTTATATAATTAATTAAAAAATAAAGAAATTTAAATAGAATGATGTTTGGACCTTCTTCGGAGACTTGAAGCTTGACCTTGATGAGTTTCTTTGCAAGTTGGGATGAATATACGATGAGAGAGAAGGTGATTCTGCTAAATTAGGTATGAAAGTGATGGGAATGAAATGAGGAGAAGTTTTTCACGCAAGGAAACTTCGTTGATTGCAGAAGAATGTTGTTCAGATCATTGAAATTGATTGTTATGAGGTGCCTCTCAAAGTGAAATCACGTTCTCTTTATATAGGATAGGGGAGTGAGTATCGGCATTGTTCGTGTCTTACCTATCGGTAGGTAACCCTAGACACATTGTCGATAGGCAGAGAAATGGTCATAAAATGTAATTGGGAATGTGTGGGACATCCTATAGGTATAGTTGTTTCAATTTAATAAGTCATGGACTATATATAGAGTCGACATCCGATCGGTATAGTTATGTGTATAATCCTAATAGTTTATCAGAAATCATGGGAACGTGTGGGATAGTTAGAGAAATAGTATAAAAGTTTGAAAGGTGATTATGACCGGTACATTTTGGAATGTATTAAAAAAGACCATATGTGAGATAAGTCCAAGGGTTGTCTTAGTTAGAGTAAAGAAATCTCTCATCATTTTCCAAGGATGTATAGATTTTTAATCCCGGTAGTTATGAAGATTGAAAAACTTTCCCAATTGTTGTGTTGATTGATAGGGATGCGATTTAATTTTAGATTTGTTCAATATATCTAACCAAGATGGGAATAGTTGTGTGAGTAGGTTTGAGAACATAATTCATAGGCTCAACATCCAAGAAAGATCTTGGATTTTGATACCTCCTTGGTAGACTTATAAGTTTTTTTTTTAACTAGTAGACCTAACTAGTGGATAATTTCATAATCTAGTGGACTATCAAAAATAAGTATGTGAATCAACGAATTGAATAAATGATGGTTGGAATAGATTACTGGTAAATTTATTTGACCAAGTGGGTACCAAAAGCTTAACGAGAGGAATCACATTGTGTACCATAATCAACATTTCAAAAAACAACTCATTATTCCAAGAGATTTTTTAATAAATAAATTGGAATGCTTGGATAATCATTTTGTGGAAATAATTATGATCAAATCAATAAAGAAAATAAATTGAGGAATGTCAAATTTTTTATACTATTTTTGGATGTCAATTTAATTATTTATCTTAGGTCCCTTGTGTAGTTCATATTCCTAAGTAGTAGACCCAAAGTCTCTAGAAACTTATTTTATCCAAGACAACAAATTATAGTAATATATATTGGTGTAATCAAGATTTTTCAAATTAGTAAGCATTATTAAGGTTTAGACACTGGGAGATAAAATAATATTCACATTTTTGTGAAGAGACTTAGAAAGAGGTCTGTATCCCACTCAAAATAAAAGGTTTTCATCTCAAAATATTCTCATACACCTACCGAGATTTTCCAAGTATTTCAATGGACACAAGAAAGCTTTTGGAGGACATTCATCTTCAACATAAAAATTTTCTCCATAATCGGATTGAAATCGGATCTATAAAGGAATTTTATTCAAAACCTAGGTTGATCCTTATAACTATTTTTTTTAACTTTCCATAGGATGATTAATCATAGATTTTGGGGCTGAAATTTGTCTATGTATATCGATCCCCAACGCCAATTACATTCCCATACTCGCACATGATACATCAAATGTCACATATAAAACTATCATCATACGTTAAACAATCCCATTGTATCTCACATTCCCAACTCATCTCGCAACTCGTAATATAGGTCTGTGTAATCCCAACACTCATATAAAACATATACTCATTCTTGTTAAATCGTAACTTCTATGAGATAGTATGATCAATCATCTTATCATCCGTGCACCCATCTTATGTTAACCATTGTTGATAGTGTAACGCACGATATTAATTGCCACATTACCATAGTTAGTTAGTATTAGAGACATTTTTTATATAAATCCTATGCATACTCTCATAACATGCCATAAATAAACATAAAACGATCGCATATATATTTACATGGCCCACTTCATATCATCCATATAACTATGCCAAATACACACATATACATAGCATATCCAGTTAACCCCCCCAACCCCACCCACCCACCCGCGGCCACCCACCACCAAACATATATATATCAAATTGCCCAAATCTTAGTCACATACAGTACCCACATAGAGGCATACCTTAACAACATATAAGAACACACATATGGACCATACCCACATAACTATGTGAATACATGCACATGGACATACATTATACAATATTAATAAAAAATGATCACTATGTAAAAATGATATTATCAAACCCATTAGACAAGTAAGGTATCTAGGTTTTATTGCAACTATCCAATTAGCACTATGATTTTTATACCATTCCGAACGCACTAAAATAATTCATAGATATCATTTAATTTATTAATTATATAATTAATATAGATTTCCTTTTTACCACTATATTCTTAAGATATAAGCAGCATAATATAACTCTCCTTATGTTTACCCCTCTTAACCTTAATCACATAAACTATCACACTATAGTAAAAGCATAAACTCATTCACATCAAATGTTTGAATATGACCCTTGTGATACTAGCAAAAAAACATGTTTAAAATCAACACCAGGCTTTCTAAAGTCCCTAGTTAAGTTTGCACCATAAATTTGTAATATAATAACTTATATATGGGCATAATATTTATGAAACTATTGTTAGCACCAAAACATCATATATATAAAACTTTTATTCTTACATATGTAAAATATTTAAAATAATATATCTTTGTTATGTATCAAAACCCAGGGTTTCACTCTATTTCAATAAGCCATAATCATTATTGAAAACTCCATTTGCAAATGTATAAGGCCTATAACCAAAAATCATTATAATAAACTGGTGTTAACACACATAAAAAATTTATACATAATAGGATTGCACTCCAAAAGTGTCTTTGTATAAATCTCCACTAAATGCCCTATTATCGAGTCCCATTAAAAAACCATAATCTTATTTTTTGTTATTAAAAAATTTAATATAATAAAGCAATTGTCAAATACCAAGATAAATTTTCAATTATAAATGAGGAATGAAAGTCCTACAAGTAGTGAGTGAAGGGATTGTCAACTTCTAAATTTTAATTGAATCAAAATTAAATATGTTGTGTGAACCTTTTTACCCCATTTACCTGGTCTAAAGCATGCATTTATTTGAATAGCAAGAAAAAATAAGCACTGACATAATGTCGAGTTGTACGAGGAAAGCCCACAATGGTAAAAACCTTGGATGACCTAATCCGCACAAAGACTACTATGATATAGGATTTCATACAAGGATGACAGATGACATACACATGACTCGATGTCTTCAAGGTAATGGACTGCCAATCTTTCTTTGAACCTTCTTCACACCTACACCGTGGGAATGTAACCATGGACCACAATGCATTCCTCGTACGTCTCGATATCCACCAACTTTTACTAGAATCCACTACCATAGTCACAAGGAATCCGTCGTGCCAAACAATCTCTCTTTATGCAGTACAGTAAACAAATTTGGTCCACAAAACATGAGATATCAAAATATCATATTATGTAGATCTCAAACAAACTTGGTGCTCGGAGAGGATTTTGTGTTTTCTATAGAAAACTACATTCAAAATATTTTTTCAAATAAAATTTTTGTAGATTATTTTATATTAAAAACATAAATATTTGAAGGCATGCAAAATGAGGCCTCTTGTTCGAAAATGAGAGACACAAACTCCTTTGAATTAGGATAACAGGACCTTCAAGACCATATTATTTTAGTCAGATTGTTCATGTTTGATCGTCCTTTAAAGATAGTTCAAAAGAAACCACAAACCTTGTTTGATTTAGAACATAAACTCGTTCGAATGAAACTACGAATCTCGGGGGGAATTTGAAATACAAAAATTATGTTCTTAAAAATCCTTTTGCAAAAAGCACCTGATTAAACTTTATACACCCAAAACCACACATAATGATCAACATAAAATAACTTTTCTTTGAGATCCCAAGGTTTCAGATGGAAACTTGGCATGAAATTGATGTTGCTTTACTCGACTCGCTTCATGTCTTTAAATGCATAGTCTTGAAGGAGCAAACTGAACATGCCATAGCCTATCACTCAAACTATTTTCTGAACCAAATAAATCCAATATTATAAATTCACAATAAAGATTACAATTTGACACAATTATGAAATTTTTCCTGGCAAATCACACCCTTTGGCTATTCCATGACAAAACCAAAAATAAACACGAGGTTTTCAAGATCAAATTCCCAATCCCCAAACCCTAAGATGAAAATGATACAAACAAGACTTGACTGATTTATTTATTGAGTAGTTTTGATATTGTAAACTTTTCCGTATCGTATCTTAAACCTTCACACTTAGCACATCTTTCAAATTCAAAGAGAATACAAAACCTATAATAATTTTAATAAAAAAAATCCCGATATATGAAAACCGTCCCCATTAATATAATATTTTTCTCGATTTTTTTTTAGATTAGTTAGAGTTAAAGGTGTATAATATGAAATTAATATGATACCAATATGAAACAAAATATCCTGAGATGTGAAGTGAAATAACAACGATAAACATGGAGAAAGACAAATAAAAATAATCCAAACGATGAAACAAATTACACCAATTTGAAACATATGATGACCATGGATTGAATGCATGAAAAGACTTAGTCAGTGAACTAACGACTATTCATTATTTTATCATTGAATCAACTCCATACTAGTTTTGAATTAGAGAAATGCTATTGTAAACCTTTGATTCAAACAGATGCCACTTATACATATATAAATGCATATATAGCATGATACTCTTGAACATATATATATATATATATATATATATATATATATATATATAGATAGATAGATAGATAGATAGATATATGACACAAAATGTGACACCCCATAAAATCAAATAATAGGTTGCTAAAATCTAAAATAACTAATAAAGGAGTCGATACAATTAAGTACCATTCTACGAAACTAGAAATAAAATAAAGTATTCATAGTAAATGACCGAATCAATAATTAAGTGGAATCCCAATGAAATTTGATATCATTACTCACATAACTAGATCCTAAAACGGAATAATAAAACTATCTAATATAAACCCAACATCTTCTAATAAAACTAGTACTTAAATCTGACTCAATAGAATATAAAGAGAGGCGAGGAGAATGGATACGTATACCCGACACCTACATCCTAAAATTGGAAGCAACGGATGAAATTCTACTCTGAAGAAAAGTCAACAACAACAACATGTAAGATCATAACTAAATTTGTCTACCATATTACTATGCATCTGCCTTTCATATTTGAGTTATTTTAAGTTTATCCCAACATTCGATATCTCGGGTTTCTAAACCCAAGCCCAAGTAATCCCATAATTGGGTAGTATTCATCACTTTTAAATATAACTAATGGAGCTGAAATAACTATGCATTAAATATCATAATTGTATAAGTACATAATTCCAAATATTCATAAAGTCTACTTTTAACATAACAATGATCACAACCATGTACATAACCTTATAGGGGTTTTATTCAAGCCTGCACATAATGAAGGCCTACCCTAATGCCTTCGGAGAACTTTCACATTGTACTTGGTAGAGGTATAGGTTTTCATAAACATGTAACCCTAAAAATCGAATTAGGATTAGGATTATTCCTTCATCCTAATCATTTGGTCCCATCCCCAAAGCTACATGAAATAAACCCCTCGTGTTATCACCGCGGGATAACACCAGTACCACAGCACGTAGTGTCTGGGATAAATAACCAAGGTAAAGCCCATCTCATAACTGAACTACCAATCAACATCGATGCACCCCATAAGCATATTCCCTCTAGTATGTTGTACTATGATGAATCAAGACTAGGTACGTGTACATGAAATACCATAATAGTAAACCCTAGTGTATAAAGGTCATTAAGCCTTAACCAAAATCTCACAATTTATTAAGTTCAATAAAGTTAAGTATTTAATTCCAATATTAATTTCAAATATTCTAATCAATAAGATTCATACACTCCTACATGGATAAAGAACCTATAAGTTACCCTAACATATCCTCAATCTCCAATAACCGACCCAAAACAATATGTAAACCAACCTTAAGCCAATCATGAGAGAGTTATTGATCGACTATAATCGATCGATCAAGGGTCCCAGATTTTCACTTTGTTCTTCATTATGCTATTAGAATCCTCAAACCTCTATGAAAGTATACCAATATTAACAAACCCGAATGAAATTTAATATCCTTCATATGTAGCTTATTTTGTATTATTCCAAACATATGTCTAACAATTCTATAGAATTATAGCAAAAATTAAAGAGTTAATTTCAAATATAAGTTAAGAACCCCAGTTTTAGGAAATCTATCCAACTTAATTCAATTACACATCAATTCAAGCACATATAATGGGGATTTTGATGATTAATAGAATGTGCTCAATTCTTAATCATCTTAGAACAATTTCAAGTCAAAATCATGTAGAAATTCTTAAACATCAACAATGTAATTAACCTAGCTTCTTTATTTTAATTAACCAAATTATAAATCCAACCAATTCAATCCTTTAATTCATATGCCCATTCTAATTAATTCATATTTCATTGAATATAAGTATCACAATTTAGAATGATTATAATGAAATCCTAATTAAACTTGCCTTAATCATACTTATAAAGGAATTGTGTCCAACCCTCTCAATTCCCATTCCTCTCTTGAATTCCCAACCCTCTCAACGCTAGTTTCATAACAAGAGAGTGTGTGATGTCATACCACCCTATAGCAGAGTTCTTATACCCAGAGTGAACCATCACTCCAAGATGCGTTATATTCCTATATAATCCAGAGAAATTTCACTTTAGGAACGAGATGATCCAACATATTCCTACTTTCCATGGTATGGCATCGGAGAAACCTTATGTTCACACTCGAGAGTTTAAGTAGGCGTGAAAAACATTTAACGATCAAGATTGCACCCAAGATGTCATACGTATCAAGATTTTCACTTTCTCACTTAAGGACAAGGCCAAGACTTGGATTCGGACTTTGACACTGAACTCTATCAGTATGCGGAGAGACATTCAAGATAAATTACTCCAAAACTTATTTCCCGCTAACAACACCAACTCTATTAGGGATCAAAATCAAACTTTTAAGAAATATGATAATGAGCTTTTTGATAAGTGTTGTGGAAGGTTCAATGAGTTGGTTAACATTTTCCCACATCAAGGTTTTGATAAGTGGAGACTCATCTCCTACTTTCATAATGGGCTAACTCTAAGCTCAAAGAAACTCGTAAAAATAATGTGTCTAGGCGAGTTCTTTAGGTTAGATGCGGGCGATACGGAGGACCATTTTAGGTATTTCATCGAGGCTACTCAATGTTAGGACACATCGGATCCGAAAACCCAACCCAAAGCAAGAATGACATCTACAACTCCTTCCTCGTAAGGACTCTACCACTTGGACAAGGAAGATGAGTTAAATCTCCAAATTAATCATTATCCAAGCATTTAAAGACATGGTAGAAGCTAGGGGGAGAGATACATACGACCATCTCCAGATTTAAATAAGGATATTTGTCCAATTTATGAGGTGGGATATTTTAACGAATGAATGTCCAACTATATTCAACTACAAAATTATGCTTCAAGAGCAAGTTGAAGTGGTGAGATCTTATAAAGGGGATTTTAACGCCCCTCGCGGGAACTCTTGTAATTCTATTGGAGAAACCATATTTTTTTTACGTTGAATCCCAATCAACACGTTGCCCATTAATCTCCACCAATCCTGCGTTTTCAACAAGTCCCACCAATATAAGTACCTCCTCCTGCGCCTTATGTGATTTCATAATGAAAGAGTCTCGAGGAAACTCTTGCCCAATTTTTGCAAACTCAATCGGTGATAAGTGCCCAAAATCCTCAAAACATTACTGACATAAAGGCATTACTTTCTAAGTTGTAGTTCTCTTTGAGTGCTCAAGAGAATGGGATGTTTCCCTCCCAAGTCCAACAACCTACAGAAGGTTAAAATTGTCTGAGCTCTAATCCCAATGAAAATCAATAGTAATGTAAAGTGGTAACCACTCAACATAAAAGAAGAGTTTTAGACTTTTGACCTCCTCCACATAACGTGCAAAAGGATAAGGATCTTTTGCCCGACATGAAAGAGATGAAAGATGTTCCCTCAGAAGAGAGTGAAAAAGAAGACACGATTAAGACTGAAGTTGTAGTGAACCCCCAATAGCCATAGCATACCCTCAACGGTTTGCCCCTCCTGCTAAAGGGACCTCCCGTGATAACATTTTAGAGGTGATTAAACAATTTAAGCCAAACTTACTTTTTCTTGAGGTTATAAAGAAAGCTCCAATGTGTGCTAAGTTCTAAAAGAACTTGATCATGGTGAAACATAAATTAAAGGTAAGGAAGAAGGTATTATTATAACAAAATGTGAGTTCAATACTTTTGAGTGACCTCCCACCCTAGTATAAATATCCGAGTGCCCCGGAAACTTCATGCATTATTGGAGATAATAAAATCGAGAGAGTTTTATTAGATTTAGGGGAGAGTGTCGACATTCAACCATAGGAAGCTTCATCTGGAAGATCATGATACCATCAAAATTATTCTTTAACTTTTAGATCGTTTTGTGAAGGTACACTATGGGGTAGTTGAGGACTTGATCATCAAAGTTGATACTTTTTACTTCCCCGTAGATTTTGTCATTTGGGATACGCACCCCTCCTCCCCATTGAGTCATCATGTTCTTCTTGGCCGCCCTTTCCTAGACACAGATAATGCATTGATTAATAAGTGTAATGGGAAAATGCGAATCACGTTCGGGAATATGATGCTTAAAATTAATATCTTTAACTTCACTAAGAAAATGGATGATGAGGATGAATTACTTGACACATATGTTATCGAGGAAGTAATACCCAAACACTTTGAGGGTAATCATGTTAGGGTTCCACTTGAGGCGTGTCTAGTGAAAGATAGCGAGAGTGAGAGAGAGTAGTCTGATTTCCACCGAGAGGTGAGTATGATGAAGAAGTTGTTAGATGAGGGAAAGAGTGATGATGGCATGTTTGCATTAATTACCAGAAACTCAATGTCGGCACTCGAAAATACCACTTCCATTTTCCATTCATGGACCAAATGCTTAGAACAGTTTCAGGTCACCTATTTTACTATATTTGTATGGTTATTCTAGGTATAAACAAATAGAGGTGGACGTCTAGACCAAGATAAAAATACTTTCACATGTCCCTTTGGCATTTTTTCCTAAAAAATATGCCATTTCGATTGTTTAGTGTGCTCGTGGTCATTCAAGAAGCATGATCCGTCCTTTTAGAGAAATGGATGAGAGAGGCCTTGAGATTTTCATGAATGATTTTAGCATCTTCGTCCCCTCTTTTCAGTAATGGCTTGCTAATCTTAAGAAGGTGCTTGTCCGGTGTATAGAAAAGAACCTAGTGCCAAATTGGGGAAAATGACACTTTATGGTTACCAAAGGAGTTGTTCTATGCCACATTGTATCATCCAGTGGGAAAGAATTTGATAGGGAAAAAATTCACATAATTGCCTCCAGCTCCTTATTGGATCCTTAATTTTGTCCTAGCTCCCTATTGGCCCTGGTCTTTTGTCAAACCACCCCAATGTTCTACTGCTCCATCTGCTGCTTCTATTGGATTTGAGATCTCCTTCCGCAACTAATTTATGGATAATGCAGAACAAGTGTCAAATGTTTAACCAGATTTATTGGCCGTCTTAGATTAGCTCATTGTCAATACTAATAACCCAGATCTAGACACTGCCACCCAAATTGTTCCCATTAAAATACACAGCATAACTACAATCTCACCCAAACCGCTCAAAGTCTGTCTGTCCCTTCTCCTACATCCCACGAGCTTTACTGATCAAGTTTTTTCGCTCCTTACTCGAGCCTTTATTATTGTCCGCACCCAATCAGAGGGGGGAGGCATGCAATTACCACAGTTCTGGATCATCTCTAAAGGTTTTGGCTAAAATTGCCCATAAGGATGACCATAGACTATGAAAAGTTCAGTGGACTATTTATGGAAGACCAAAAGAGGGCTCGAGAAATAGACGAATGGATAATTCCCATAGAAAAAATTAGTTTAGATGATGTCATTCATACTATGTCAGACATATTTCATAAAAATAGGGAGATATGCAGCATCCCTAAGTTGCTCACAGCCTTAAAACTCCAGGGGTGTGTGTTCCCTTCACTCCTTCACTTCCATGCGGAGTAGGAATACCTATATGATGAAGATGTGGAGGTAATTGCATGCATTGGCAATCTTGGAAGAAGGATATCATCGCCACAGTGTGGGATGATTATTTCAAAAGCTTAAACGGTGAATCGGAGGTCGGATTATCCACCTTTTGCTAATTTTCTAAACTATGGTATAACTCCACTTACAAAAAGATAAAAACAGGGATGGCAATCTTCTTCCATGATGACAACACCTGGGGTGAGGAACGAAAGCATGAGGTGGAACCTCCAATAGATAAGAATATGGAAAGTACAAAAGACTTTAAGGTATGAAAGATCAAAGATTCGTTCAGCCTGCAGACACTAGGGCTGAATCTCTGCATGATCTACACCGTTGGACTCATTTGAAAAGACTGCCACTGCTAAAGAACCTCTCCTTAACTAGTATGTCATTTTAGTACAACCTACTCAAACCCTACTATCCACCTTTTTTAATAAATCCCTGAACTTGTTATTATTCCTCCTATTTTTTATATCATTATAAACGAGGCCTCTTTTGATGGGGTTCTCAATGTTGTATTTCCTGAGAATGTAATAAAATAGGGTTTTGAGTATCTTTATGTGACTTACATTAATTGCCTTGATTTTAATCAAACATTTGATGAGTATGATTTTATAAATGAAAAATTCTTCATTGATATCAATAAGGAAATAAATAACAACATAACCATGTTCAAATAAATTATGACGGGACTTTTGTTATTAATCTCGGTTTTAGTAGCCATCTGCGGGAGATTAGGATAGGGTCCACCCTCAGTAAGCATGAATGGTCACAATTCAAAGAGATTATGAAAGATTTTATGGACGTCTTGACATGGTCCTACGATGACATGCCTGGAATAGACCCACAGATAGCTCAGCACGTTCCCACATTCCTAGAGTGCAAGTCCGTCAAGAAAAAACTGAGGAAGCTCCAAACAGAAGAGTCCTTCAAGGTCAAAGAAGCTTTGGTGAAATAGAGAAACGTAGGCTTCATTAACATACTCGAATACCCTATATTTCTTGCAAACGTCATCCCCGTGCCTAAATAGGGAGGGAAAAGTTCGCTTATGCATCGATTATAGAGATATGAACAAGGCATCCATGAAAGATGATTCCCCTTTACCCAATATTGATATGATAGGAGATAACATGGCCAACCACGATCTCAAATCATTTGTCGATGTTTTTTTCTGTTACAATTATATTAAAATTCATCCTGACCATAAGGAGAAAACAACCTTCATAACCCCGTGGGGAACCTTCTGCTACACAGTCATGCCATTTGGGCTTAAGATCGTTGAGGCTACCTATCAAAGGGACACCATAACCATCCTTCACGAACTCACTCACAAACAAGTTTAGGTCTATGTTGACGACATGATCATTAAGTCCAAGACCCGAGAATGTCACATTCCTTCCCTGAAAAAATTCTTCGAGCAACTGTGACACTATTATATGTGACAAACAATGTGTCTTCAACTTCACTAAAGGAAAACTCATTTGATTCATGGTCAGTATGGAAGGGATTGAAGCTAATGTCATCAAATTAAAAGACACACTTAAGATGTCACCACCCAAATGGGGAAGTAAGTGCAAAGGTTCCTGAGTAAGCTATAATACATCCGTCAGTTCATCAACCAACCGACCTCTATGTGTAAACTGATTTTTAAACTTCTTCCAAAGGACTCAATAAAATTTTTGAATGAAGCGTGCCTAAAAGACTTTAACCAGATCAAATGATACCTCACCCGACCTCCTGTGCTCTTACCACCGTATTCCACACTCCCCCGCCTATACTTAACTGTCACCAATATTGTAGTAGGTGCTTTGTTGTCCCAATAAATTAAGGAATTTGTTAACAAAAGAGCGATCTATTACACTAGTGGAAATATAGCTGGGTATAAAGTCAACTACATTACCTTGGAGAAGGCATGTGTTGCCCTGGCCTGGTTCACATAGAAACTACGACACTATATTCTAGAATTTCTCATTAAGCTAGTATGCTAACTGGATCCTATAAAATTATTTTTAAAGATACCCGCCCTGTCAAGTCAAATGGTCTGTTAGCTAATATTTATGGCCAAGTTCGACAATGTGTATTTTGCATAGAAATCCATTAAGGGGAGGGCCATCTATGATAATCTTATTTGTCGACTATCCCATGGAATGAATAAAAGATTGGGTCTGCTAGTTTCCATACGAAGATATCCTCTACACCTATTATGGCGACCTCAAGTGACAGATGTTCTTCGACAGAGTCGCCAACCAGAAAAGTTATGGTATTACGATACTCCTGATCGCTTACGATGACTCTCACACCCCCATTTCCATTAAGTCGCACTTACCTTGAACTATCAATATGACAGGCATGCATCGTAGGACTCAAGATCTCTCTCAAGAAAGGAATCAAGCACAGGGACGTTGATGGGGACTTCGTCCTCATTGTCAAAAAAGTCTCAGGAAATGGAAAGTCAAAGACAAGAAGCTCCAACCCTTCCATGCCCATTTAGATGATCTTGCCTCATAATTCAAGGATGTTACCTTCCATTACCTTCCTCGATCGAAGAATAGCCTAGCTGGTGCACTAGAAACCTAGCCTCCATAGTCGAGATTCTTAAGGGAATAACAATGTCCCCCTTCCTAGTTTAGAAACAAGTTACATCCACCCATTATTACTACATCGTTCTCATCACCGAAGAAGAGCCAAACATGGAAGGATTGTGGTACTATGGCATTTATCACCTTCCCAAACATGGTAAGTATCCCTGAGAGGTAGATAAGAAATACCGTGTAATCCTTCACAAATTAGTTGCCCATCACATCACATGTGATGAAGTGATTTTAAAGGGAAACATTAATGGAACCAATTTGCATTGCATAGCAGGGGCTGAAATTGAAGAAAAGATGTAGAATATCCACAACGAGGAATCCATATCCCACATGAATGTTCACATGCTTGTGAATGAAATCATTCGTAAAGGGTACTATTAGACCACCATGATCCAGGACTACATCACCTACATTCGGAGATGCCTCAAATGCCAATAGTTTACCAACCTTAAGAACTTGCCTCCTCACTAATTATACAACATGACCTCTACCTGTCCCTTCTTTACCTGGGGCATAGACATCATAAGGAAGGTCATTCATGAACCTTCAGATGAGCATGAATTCATCATGGTTGTCATGGACTATTTCATGAAATGGTTCGAGGTCGGATCATATATCGTACTAAATGCAAAAAAACTGGCCAAGTTTATTAGAAATAATATCATTTGCTGCTATGGAGTTCCTCATAAGTTATTATCAAACAACATACTCAATTTTGAGACTGGGGTCACAAGATTAGTCGATGAGTATGGAATTCAGAGGCACAAACCTTCTCTTTCCAAACCCTAAGGCAATAGTGTTATCGAAGCTGCTAATCAGAAATTCAAAACCATCATCAGAAAGATGACTGAAAGATACAGAGACTGGATTGATCGAATACAATATGCTTTATGGGGCAACTGAACCTCCATCAGAACACCCATTGGGGCTTACCCTTATTCTACGGTATATTGCATGGAAACAATTATCCCTGTCGAACAAAAATTGCCTTCTCTGCATGTCATGCTCTAAATCAAGGTTAGTGAAGAGGATTAGCATCAAATCCGCTACAATGAACTCTCACTCCTATATGAAAAGCGACTAAAATATATATACCACACACAAAGTTACCATCATCGGATCGTGCGATCATTCAACAGGAAAGTCAAGGACCGTCGTGTCCAAAAAGGAGATCTTTACCATAAAGAAATCATAGAACCCATCTGGGAGCCAAGAGGAAAGTTCAAACCTGATTGGTGATGCCCCTAAATTGTAAGGAAAGTCATTTAATGTGTCTATGCTATGATTACAGACCTCGACATACAGGAAATGACGTGTCTAGTTAACCTGGACTGTCTCAAAAATTTCTACCATTAATTCAAACTCTCGTCTCACTACGACACTTTTATTACAAAAAATATCTTCATTTACCCTACTCAGAACTACGTGGAAGCTGATACTCTTAACACCTCACCCCCACCCCCAATGAATCACATAAATTTCTAAAACCCACAGAGGTACGTAGGCATCCCATAAAACACACATAGGTGCAGTTCTTCCTTTCTCAGAAAACACTTTTCTTTTCTTCTCCCAAGAATAGTGGTCCATCTCATTATTTAAATCAATAAAAAGATTATATATTCCTTGGTGATTGGTTAAGATAGTTCAAATATGAAACTCGTTAAAAAGACGTAACAAGCTATGTCAAAATCACTTCTCTTTTATTTAATCAAAAATACGGTTGTTATAGGAAATATCAGCGACGGGACTTAAACAAGACACTACCATCCTAACCATCATACAACCTAAGACTCCTTACCATTAAACTAATTTCACAAAAAAAATCCAAAAGCAAACCAAAACACACCAAAATACAAATTCGCTTAACTGTAAAATGGGCTACAAGTCCCATACCACAACACAAACTAGTAAAGGCATCGAGCCTCATGCTCCACGAGATAGTTAGCCCAATTCTCCATCGATGGGACGAAGTTGAAAAAGGTCATAGAAAATAAATTGGGAATGCCCGACAAAGGGTACTTAGGCGGGGTAGCTAGGCACAGTCTCTCATAAAGCCACAAGAATAACATGACAGGGCTCCCTCTCTAAAAATCATACCGACATTCCTTCTAGGTATCTAGGTCGTTCAAAGTCTCTACTAACAGAACCAACACAGGAGTACAGTGGTATGGAAACCACTTCACTATTGCGGCCAACAAATGGTCAACAATCAAATCTCTTCTCACCAACAAAATCCTAGCACTCAAACCCAGGGCTATAGCTCCGACAAAGCCATTATCGGTAAAATTCTTCCGGAACATCAAATTTATGACTGTCGGGGTGACAATATTTCCTCTATGAACTAGCAGTCGAGCGATTGAAGGGGAAATGTGAATTAACTCCACCCAAGACACCTAGGAGAACGAGACAAATTCGGCATAGCAGCCACTACACTGGGGTTGATAACCAGCATTGAAAAAAAACTCATATGTGGGACACACCTCATCTAAGCCGAATAAGAAAAAATGTCCTTCGGGGTACTAGAGTTGTACCGCTACTTCCAAAATATTCTAATCCATAGTACGATTATGCCACAAAAAGACCTGATGCAAACCAGAGTCTTTGTAGTCGACATTTTAGAGGAACATTGCCTCTAAACTTTCAGTAAAGGTGAAAAAGGCCTCAGACGCTGGAAGCATCATTTGCAGTGAAAAGAAGAAGAAAGCTGCAAAGAAAAGAAAGTGGAATGGGGCAATTAAAACACTTCTAAAGCCCTCTTTTTATACTAAAAAGTCCCACACGAAAAAAGTAATTCAAAATGCAACCAGTTTCCCTACTCCCGAAGTACCCGTAGTATGCAGAAAGTGCAATCATAGCTAAAGGAGTGATTTAGACTTGACCCTTATGTCGATATGTAGACCAAGGGGTTTTCTAATTGACAACCCTCCTTTTTTGAAAAAATTCTCATTTTTTCTTTTACCCATACCATTTATAAAAATAAACATTTTCTTTGAAAAAAGAAAAATATCAACCTCCGGGTTGTTCCTTTTTGAAAATATTCTCATTTCTTCCATTTTCAAAAACTAAACATCGTCCTTTTACTTCGAGTACCTTTTTCATTTTTGTCTCCATCTTTATAAATAATGAAAAACCTTAGAAGAAAATTCAAGTGCATGTAGTGCAAGTCATTAAACTGTGATAATACAAAAAATGATTTTCTTATAAATATTTATGGAATCATTACATTTAGGTACAATCAAGGAAAGAGAGAAAAAAGAAAAACTACAACAGGAAGGAACCTGAACCTCTCAAACCCAACCTTTTACTGCCGCTGAGGACATGCTTTTTATAGTGACGAGTAGTAGACCCTTCACTCACAGACTTAGAACTCTCATCAGACATGATCGATATCACCAAGCAAGCACTGGCTAACTACCTCACATAGGTTGATATCGACACCATCCAATCCTTGATATCCCTCAACCAGGTGGTCGACACACAGTTATTATACAAGAAAAGGGGAACAAAAGCTTCAAAATCAGTAAAGAGAAAGAAAGCAAGAAATGAAAGGTGGAAGAAATGATTATACCCCACTCTAAAGAGAATCCTAAGAAATACCCATCAATCAGTAACGAGGGCAGTGAGGCACCGGCACCACGTTCTCGCTACTTAATCGAAGATGATAAGAGTAAGTGGAGAAGTGAAGAAGTTGATCCCCCCCCCCCCCCCGCTACCACAGTCATGCCTCCTCTAGTATTGTGGGCCAACGTCACTGATATGTTGGTACCTCTCCTTAATTAAGTCACATATGGAAGCATATTCTCCACGTCATATCTACATAACAATATAAACCAGTTAGTCACAATGTCTAAATAGTCATAGCCCACCACCTTATCGATGTAGTACCTATAAGGCTCTCCTTCCATCACCCCCACCATGGCCTCATCAGTAATTTCCCTAACCCACCTCATTTACTCTGGGAGAACTGATGGTGGGACCTCAGCCTATCCCTTGATGATTTGTTTCACCACCCTCTCCTTGAGATTCCATATATAACTAAACTTGTGCACTAATAATAGCCTCATATGAACGTGCATGCCCATAACCCCAATGGCCCTCTAAGATAGACTCTAAGCGTAGAATCTCACATGTTTCCGTAACAAAGAGTCAGTAATCTACCCAGAAGCAAAATCTTGTAAAAAAATTAGAATGAGACAAGGATCAAAAGCCTAACATGGTTGTTAGTCAGGGCATTCAACATTTCCCACACATCCTTCAAAGAAATGGATGGTTTCAGAGCCTATTCGACTTCCTCCACCTATACATCCTATAAAAGTATCCTAGCTCACTCTTCTTGAAGGAAACCAACCCCACGTTATGTCCAATCACCTCTTAAAACCATGTATGAAAAAGGCAAACACCCATAACCACAAGAGAAAGCAAAAAGGATGACAAAACGATAAAGATGAAACTGAACTTAAAGATTCCAAGAGATATGTGGATCATGTAAACATTTGTTGGTGGAATCGACAGAAAGTATCCAAAGAAGCATAAAAGGATGCAAAGGTAAAGCTCCCATATTCATACATATGGATGTCTAAGATGAACCTCAAAAATGATAAAAACCTAAAATGAACAAAGTTTCCATCGCAAATCCCTCAGAAAAAGAGGAATAAATAATATATATGTGAAATATACTAATAAAAAGTGTAAATAATATACATGTCTGAGATGATCCTCAAAAATGTTTGTTTTGGGGATTTTTGTAGAAAAGAAATTATGTGCAATATACTAATAAAAAATTTAGATATCAATGTGTGTGAACTAAAGTAAAAACTAGATTATGAATCTAATGTATATTATGCAAAAATAAAGAATTTAAAGAGAGAGGGAAGGAATTCGACCTTCTTTGAAGCTTGATCTTTGATCTTGGATGAACCCCTTTGAGTGTTTATGAATGTTGATGAGAGTGACTGATATGTGACAAATTGGGTATGAAAAGGATGGGAATGTAAGCTTGGATGGAACTTCACATGAGGGACTTTACTGAATTCGAAGGAATGTTGTTGAGATCACTAATGCTGATGGATTTGTTGTCTCTCTTGGAATGAGGTCATGGCCCCAATTTATAGGGTCAGGGGGTGCCTATCTCCCTACCCCATAGTGTGCCTATCGTCATGTGATCCCAGACACATGTCTGAGAGGCAGGGATTTAGACCTTCAAATTGGTAGTCCCATCCATATTTTCCAAGAAAAATGATCGTAGAACAAAAACCGTTGATCCAAATTGTGCATGGGGCATACCATTAAAAAGGTATTTCAGAGACCTTCAAGAGTACTTGGACCACTCCTAGGTCCAGGTGTTTACTTTAGGTCAAATGTGGCTTGGAAGCTCATGTCACTCTTTTGGGCGAGAGATCACCGGACGAAAATGGATCGTTCGCCCGCATGGTAAGTCAGAATTGCACACGAGGTGGACCGTTGGAAAGTTTAGGAGATAAAATTCAACATTCCAAAGAGTTTTGCTCGACTCATAAGGTTGACCTTGGGCAACTGGGGGCTCGAAAGTGCCCGGGGATCTCTCAGAGTAAGATGGATCGTTCATCCGTACTGTAGGTCAGAATCGCACATGGGGTTGACCGTTACAAAGGGTATTCAGTTCCCTAAGGAGATTAATTTAGTCTCATTCAAGTTGAAGAGTTAACTTTGGTCAAATGGAGCCTGAGAGTGCTTGGTGGCCTCTGAATCAATTTTTAGGGAAAATTAGCGTTCGTCCAAATGGCTAGTCTGTTATGTGCACAGAGTAGACCATTGGAAAGGGGTTTCAGTGCCCTTCAAATATTCAAAAAGCTTTCGCTCTGACTATGAAGTTTATTGGGGTCAAATTAGGGTCCGGGAGTGCTTGGTGGCCTGCGAATAGATCTTCAATAGTAAAATGGTCCGTTCATCTGAATTGTTATGTTGATTCATACATGGGGTGGACCATTGGAAAGGGTATTCATAGTCCTTCAAATATTCAAAGATCTTTCTCTCTTATGATAGAGTTGACTAGAGTCAAACGAGGACCACGGGCGCCCGATTGGCTCTTGATCTGTACTCGGAGTGAGACCTAAGGTTTACAGTGAGATGGGGAGGTGCTAGGGACCTACGGGGAGACTTAGGGGGTTTTAGAATGTGGTTTCTACAGTGCCCCTCGATGGGTGAGCTTGGAATAAGTGATAACCATCGAATAGAAACCACATTCTAAATTAATGTTGGGGTAAGTATGCCCCTCGAGGTCAGTTTTATAGACCTAAGGGATGAGGATGACCGACTCAGAGGCTCGATGTCTCTATTGAGGACCTAAATTAATGTTGGGGCAACTGATTATGAGAACCTAAAGGAGGTGATGATTAGCGAGGCCACCAATTCTGCGGGCCATGGTTAGTTCTGAGGATTAAAGCCAATTCTGCGAGCTTAAGTAGAAACGATCGATTCTGAGGGTCGAAGCCAATTCTATAGGGTTATTTAGGGTTGACCAATTCTATGGGTCAAATCCAATTATGAGGGTTTAGGTAGAAGTGATCAATTCTCAGGATCGAAGCCAATTCTAAGGGCTTATTTGGGGTGACCAATTCTGAGGTTCGAAGAAAATTCTGAGGGCTTATTTAGGGTTGACCAATTTTGCAAGTCAAAGACAATTATGTGGGCTTATGTAGAAGAGACCAATTATATGGGTCAAAGCCAATTCAGAGGGCTTAAGTAGAAGCGACCAATTCTAAGTATCGAAACCAATTCTGAGGGGGTGACCAATTCTTCGGGCTTAAGTAGAAGTGACCAATTCTGCGGGTCAAGGATAATTCTACCGTCTTAAGTAGAAGCGACCAATTTTTAGGGTCAAAGCCAATTCTGAGGTATTAAGTAGAAGCGACCAATTCTGAGGGTCAAAGGCAATTTTGAGGGCTTAACTCAAAGCGATAAATTCTGAGGGTCAAAGCCAATTTTGAGGGCTTAAGTAGAAGAGAACAATTCTAAGGGTTAAACCCAATTCTGAGGGATTATTTTGGGTGACCAATTATGCGGGTCAAAGCCAATTCTGAGGGTTGAAGCCAATTTTGAGGGGCTTATTTTGGGTAGCCAATTCAGCTGGTCAAAACCAATTCTGAGGGTTTATTTCGGGTGACTAATTTTGTGGGTCAAATACAATTCTGTGGGCTTAAGTATAAACGACCAATTATGAGGGTCAAAGCCAATTCTAAGGGTCAAAGACAATTGTGTGGGCTTAAGTAGAGGTGATAAATTTTGAGGGTCAAAGACAATTATTCGGGCTTAAGTAGACACGACCAATTCTAAGGGTTGAATCCAATTCCAATGGCTTAAGTAAAAGCGAAAAATTCCGAGGGTCGAAGCCAATTCTGAGGGCTTATTCAGGGTGACCAATTCTGCGGGTCAAAGCCAATTCTGAGGGCTTAAGTAGGAGTGAACAATTATGAGGACTTAAGATTCCTTTGAGAAATTTGGGGACTCCGCTGGGGATGTGTAATTTTTCTCTGGGGATTTGGAGAAGTATTTGGTTTTAAGTTCCGTTGGGGAAGTGGGGATGATCCGAGGATTTTGAGATGGGGAATTTTTGGAATTTTGAAGCGTCCTCTGGAGACATTGTTGGGGAGAATTATTTTCTAGAATTCTTCTAGGGATGTAAAGAATATGTTTTTCTTGGTGAAAAGGTTCCAAAATTAATCCGGAGATTTTAGGAATTTTTCGAGGATTTTTTGGTATTTTCTAGCATTTTTTGGACTTTTTGTACAAAATTTTTAAGGGGGTGCCGACCAGCATAGAGGGAGGGGTGCCAAATGAATGTGGCACAATCTTTTATGGTGCCTTGAGTAGGTGGAGGGTCAGTGCTGATAGGTGGAGGCAGGGAGATGTCGATCGGCATGCCCCATTGCCTTTAATAAAAGGGGGCAGGTTCTCCTCCTTTTTAGTAGTTTTTTTTAATTGCCTTTTTCTCCAATGACCTTCTGCAAATCTCTCTGAAGTTCCAAAGTCAAGAGATGGATGAGTTTTCAAGCAGCGCTGCTCACATGGCATGGCTTAATGCCGATGATTGGGCATGGTTAGAGTGGAGGGCTAGAGTGCCCCTTGCACTAGGCAATGAGAACTCATTTGACGCATTTGAGCCGGTGGTGGATTATTGGATTCTTTTATGTGACACCTCATGTCATCTTTATTCTAGGGTGGTGAACCCTGGAAGCTATGTAAGTAATTAATGACCTTTCGTATTCTTTTCCTTTTTTCTTAATGAGGTTTCTTTATTTCTTAAATTTTGACAATGATTTTCTTTATTTCTTTGACAGTCTGACATCTCCATGTCGAATATAGGTGCCTGAGGGATGACGAGGTTAAGGATGTTTGGGATCACCTTCCATCCATGGTGTATTGGATGGTGTTATTAGTCAACTTTAGGAGACTGGAATTTTCTTTGGATGAGAGGACTCATTCTACGACCGTTTTTGTGTGATATTGGGGAGAGGTGTTGTTACACTACCCACACCTTCCATTTTGTCTTTGGGGAGATAAGGTTGAATCCCATTGATGTGCATCATCTACTGGGGCTAGACTGTGATGGTGCTTAGATTGAGGTGGATAGGATGTCGATGGTGATGCCGGAGGCAGTGGAGACGGCCTTAGTTGATGTGGAGAGGGTGGTTTCTGGGGACTCTCTCTGTTTTTCTCTGTGAGGTAGTTGTTGTTTAGGAAGAGGAGGATCGATGAGATTAATGGGCATCAGGTGCATCAGATGGCTTGCTTGTTCATTCTTTTGGTACTGGGAGATTTTTTTGTGGCGACGTCATGCCCTTGTGGTTTTTGCCATTTTTTAAGGGTGTTCTCAGACATCCATCTATATGATTAGGGGAGCCTGACTTTTGTGAACCCTTATCATTATCTTAATGCATTCATCCGGTGTTACAGACAGTCTATTACTGGAGCCACGTATCTTCTGGAGGTATTCCTTATTTTTTGCATTTTGCTTCTATGCATTCCCATTTCCCTTCATTCTCTTTTTCTCAATTTCGTAAGTGCTGACATTTTCCCTTGGTAGAAGTTATTTATAAGGTGATTAGGTTAAACACCCAGTTGATATCTTTTTAGGATGACTCTCTCGGGGACTTCTGACGGATGTACCAGTGGCGGAGGTCCAATCGACAGTCGAAGAAGTCTCTTTCTCTGGAGGTGGTGCGTCAGGTCTTGAATGGCCAAATGAGCAAGTGGGTAAGACATCTTTTAAATTGGGACTTTCCTTTCCTTTGATGATTTTTTTATTAATATTAATCTTTTGCTCTTGCCGGGGATTTTCACATGACCTTTTATCCTTTGGGGACGGCCATTCAGCACACTGGGCTAATTGGGGGACATGCGCAGATGTAGCGTCTGCTGGCGCATAAGTTTTTCTACTCTTGGTAGCTCAAGGAGAGGGTAGTCCTGCAGATCATGGAAGATGAGGTTTTGGTACGACTGACGAAGCCCCCTATGTTCGTGAGGTGAGTGCGAAAGACATCAGAGGATACCCGGTGGTGTCGATGATGGGAGAGTCGTACTCGCTCTATACTGACATGGATGTGATGTATGACTATATGGATTTGGTCATGAGATGTTTGATGCCTACCAGTATATACGATAGGATGCCCCTTCCTCGCGCGGGTTTGAGTCGGCAGATGGGGTCCTTCCACATTGCGAGAGGTGCGACGACATCAACAACGATGATGACTTTATAGGATCACTTTGTACGGTTGTTCTCTCCTGGTTGCAGTATTCAGTGAGTTGATGGAGGGTCGGTGTGTTTACAGCATCGTCCGAATGCGATGGACCCGATGGAGTTGGTTCTGACAGAGGAGGGCCTTCAACATGAGGTACACTTTTTTGCCTCTTTGTCTTTTGAGTTCCTGGTTCCTTTCTTTTCCTTTCATACTTAACTGATTTACTCTTTTCTATTTTATTTTGCAGCGCATCCGGTTTTCCCCCACTTGACTGAGGGATATTAGGGATTGGATATCTTTGGTGACTGCCCACATTAAGGATGTGACCCCTATTCCTTCTTACTTAGTGATGTCTGCCTAGTCTGGGGAAGGGTCGAGCTCTGGGAGTGGTGGCACGTCGTCTTGCCATAGGGGGAAGAGGATGCATCATAGGAATGGAGGCTTTTAGAGAGAGAGAAGAGGAGAGAGAGAGAGAGAGAGAGAGAGAGAGAGAGAGAGGGAGAGAGAGAAAATGTGGGTGCGGGCTGCGTCCCATTATTTTTTTGTTTTGTTTTTTTCCTTCAAGACATCAATGTAACATAGAAAAATATATGCAAATAAAAATGAAGTTTTTATTAATTCCTGCTTAGGTGATTAATGCGCATGCTCTTTTTACCTTTGTTCTAAGACCGTAAAAATAATTTGAAAATTAATTTGTGAAGGATTTTATTTTAAAATGGGATAAGTAAAGCATGAGGAAATTCGGGATTTCCTTAAGATAAAAATTATTTTTATTGAGTTTTTTTATTTTGACAAAAGTGGAAAAAGGTAATTTCCCCAAAAATAGGGGTTGCCAATTAGCATGACCCTTGTCCTGCCTATCGGCATATCAGTCCAATCCAATCAACCCAAGGCTTTTATTGTACTTTCTTAAATTTCTTGGTACTTAGTGGGGCAAGCTTTACTCCAATTTCTGCAGGGTTTCTTATCTTTACTTGAGAGTTTTCAAGTATAAATAGGGGTGTGAATGGGGCTTTTCTCCTCACACTTTCATTTCCTTTCTTTCTCACATTATTACTTTTTTATCATCTCTTTGTTTTGTAAGATGGATCTCCCTGGTAGCATTGAGTTCGCCAACTACCTTGAAGCCTTGGAAGCAATGTCTTCTTAAAATGTTGATTATGACGCCTTCCATAAGCGGAGAGTCTCTTTGTGGCACATTCGGCCCATTGAGTGGAACATGATGATGGTAGCCGTGGAATTTTGGTACCCCGAGGATAATATTTTTTTCTTTGAGTTGGATGAAATTTGTCCTACCTATGAGGAATATTTTTATATGTTGGGGATAAATCCCAGCGTTGCTACAGCTTTGCCCGAGGTTTCCCGTTCTCCTAGGGAGTTATTGGGGGGACTTATCCACATTTCACCTTCGAAGGCCAAGTCGTTAGTCACAAGAGGTATGATATCTCTTCCATCGGTGCTGCGGTTCGTGCATTCGCAGGATGTGGGTGACGTCAAATATACTGGGGCTGTTATTTTGGACCTGGTTTCAAAACTTATATCGGTAACCGGGGAAGTACTGGTGGACCCCCAACTTCCAACTATTATTTCTTGGATGTCGTACCACCGCAATCCTGTAATGGTGATACTGGCAGAGACTTTAATGGATTGAATTCCTAGTGGGAAGGTCATTTCGACTTTCTAAGGAGTATCGATGAAATGTTGTCCATGTGGTTATCGGAGAGGTTCCATATGGCAGTCCCACCTAAGTATCCTTTATCAGCGGTGTCAAACTTCTTCTCGCGCTATTTCATTAGCGTAGGCGTGGACATTGAGAGTTGGGGGAACTAGTTTATAGAGCACGGGGCACGGGGGTTGCGCTGGTCAGTGCCTTGGTGGGGGGAGCTGATACCCATTCTGGAACTCAGGGAGTATCAATACGTCCAGTTGCAAATCGTGCCACTATGGACACTAAGCTTCTTTCCTATGGAGGACCAGACATAGCGTATGTGCCTGCGGTTTAGTTCTCTGTGGGAGAATGTTCATTCGTCGACCCATCCTTATCATTCTACTGGCCGAGTCTGGCATGTCTCCAGGGGCTACATGAAGTGGTTGTGGAAGAAGGTAGTGGCCAATATGCTGGTTGTCGAGACTGGGTAAAGGTGGTTTACCATATCTGATACCATTGAGGGAAGTGTTGTGGTTTTCCCCAAGCTATTCCGGTCGTATTGCTCTATGGAATGTCTGCAATACTCAATTCAGGTAGGGGAGGTTTGGGGACCCAAGGATGCGGGTGGTGATGGGGTTGGTTCCTATGGCAGGTGCGAGTAGGATTTTCTGAATCTTTTGTAATGGGTGTGGTTTTGTACTTTTATGGGAATAATTGGAGGATGATTCTTAAGAGCAGTGGGGCTTATTTTTATCTTGGTTTTTTAGGAAGTTAGGTGTAGGCTGGCAAGGGAAGTCGTTTTACTCCCTATGCTACTGTAATCATACTAAAATTTTGAGTAGTAAAATAAAGGAGTTTTTTGGCCATCTAGTTGTGCTTCTTGATGACCTTTGCATTTTGAATTATCTATATCAATCGGTAAAGCATACATAACCCTTTTGTTCATGTATATGTTAAAATGAACTGTCATTTTTAGGGATAAGAAAAGAATAACATTTTGTGAAAAAGTAAGGGGTCGTGCTCATGTAAAGAGGATGAGTTGCCTACATACCTCTGTTGGTTTTGAATTTTTTTTGAAATTCATGTTTTTAAAAGAAAAAAGGTTTTTAGAGGATTAGGGCCCGCGTAGTTCTGATTAGGGGGAATGAAGAGTTTTTCATTTTTTTAGAATAGAAGGGAGATGAGAAGAGTTGTAGTGCATCGAGATTTTGGACTAGGGGTAGAATTTCTTGAGGCAGTCCAGTTTGACTGGATGCGCCATTTCTTCTCCATTAAGGTCGATGAGCATAGCGGCACCGCTCGAAAGGATCTTCTTCACAATGTACGGACCGCTCCAATGGGGCTTGAATTTCCCTCTGGGGTCCCAAATGGGCTCTACTATTTCTTTGAGGGCTAAGTCCCCTTCTCGAACACCGCGGTCCTTGAATTCTTATCGAATGATTGCGTTGTGCGGTGATAGTACCCTTGTATGTGATATAGAGATTTTAGTCTTCTTTCATCCAAGGGGGACAGCTCGTTAAGACTGCATTGGTGCCACTCTTTCTCGCTGACCTTGCTTTCAAGCATGACACGCGGTGAAGGAATTTCAAGATCCACATGTAGGACTGCTTCCATGCCATAGATTATAGAGTAAGGGGTGAAGTACGATTGACCCAAAAGGCGTAAGGGATCCTATCGGCCCAATATCGATAACTCTAGATCATCTTGCTAATAATGGATTTAAGGTTCTTATTGGTTACTTCGATTGCTCCATTGGTCTGAGTTTGGTATGGAAAAGATTTTTGTCTCTAAATTCCATACTCTTAGACCACCTTTGTAACTTCTTCTTCAAAATGTAACATGTTGTTTGATAACAGCTCGTGCGGGACCTCATATCGACAGATAATGTTTTTCTTAATGAACATGGATACTTTACTGGCATTCAGAACTGCGTATGACTCGACTTTGACCCATTTGTGAATTATTCAATTGAGACTAGGATAAACTCATACCCGTTGGATGCTTTCGGTGTAACATTCCTTATGATCTCAATGCCCCATATAGAGAACGGCCAGGGAGAAGTCATGTTGTATTATTCCCGTAGGGGTAAGTGTTATAGGTTGGAATACTACTAGAAATTTAATCACCATCTAATGTAGGCCGTCCAATCTTAAACCATGGTAGTATAGTAGTAACCCTATCGAATGATCTTTTTGGCGAGCATATGGCCGTTCATGTGGGGTCCGCATTCCCCACTGTGGATTTTCTACAACGTTTATTCAATTTCATCACCTGGGATGCACTGTAAATCGGTTCCATCGAAGTTTCTCTTAAACATTTGTTTATCACATATAATATACTAAGAAGCTAGTCTGCGGAGAGTTTCTCGATCTTTCTTATCAGATCCCTAGGTATACCTACCATGTTTGAGGAGGCGCCAAATATCATAGGACCAGTAGTCGGCCATCTGAAGATTTTCCTTCGTGCCAAGATCAATGTGGTAGCAGTGGGTTGGTTTGTCATATTTTAGGACAAGGAAAGGGGCCATGGTTATACCTTCGAGCATGTCAATTATGGAGGATAAGGTAGTAAGGGCGTCGTCTAGGTTATTCTTTGCTCGAGGAAGGAAGTGGAAGGTGATTTCTTGGAATTAGGAAGCCATCTCTTCTAAGTGGGCATGGAAGGGTAAGAGTTTCTCGTCCTTGACTTTCCATTTTCTAAGTACTTGACCGATGATGAGGGATAAATCCCCGTAGACCTCGAGGTATCGAATCCTTTCTTGAGGGAAACTTTGAGTCCTACCATGCACGCCTCATATTCAATAAAATTATTGGTGCAAGGAAAGTCCAGTTTGATGGCATGGGAGTGTGAGAGTCATCAGGGGAAATTAGGAGGATCCCAATGCCATACCCTTTTTTTGTTGGCAACACCATTACAGAACATTTTCCATCCAAGGTCTTCTTGGGAGGTACAGAGGATATTCTCATCAGGTAACTCAGAGATCCAGACATCGGCCTCTTCCATAGAGTAGTCATTGACCTCTTTCATGGCCTTTTGCATGATATAGGTGATATAAAATTCATCTAGGATCATCAACCAATGGGCCATTTGGCAGGACAATGAAACTTTCTCGATCAAGTACTTGATGGGATCCATTTAGGATACAAGCTTGATGGGAAAGGCGAGCATGTAGTGCCATAACTTTTGGGTAACCCAGATAAGAGCGACACATGATTTTTTCGAGGCAGTGTAGTTAAATTTGTAACTAGCTAACCTTTGAATGGCATTGTATATGTCTCTCTCCTTAAGAGTTTCTTTGAGGTATTGGGCTAGTAAATCCCTAGCAGAAGTATCGGTTACAGTTAGGTATAGGAGTAAGGGAAGATCAGGATGCGATGACATAAGCATCGGAGGTTGAGTTAGGTATTGCTTGATTTGGTAGAAGGCTTCTAGGAAATCTTTGTTCCAATATTTGGTTGAATCCTTTCGGAGGAATTTGAAGATGGGTTCATAGATGGAAGTCAATTGGCTGATGTACTGCAATTTTATAAATAATCCCTGAACTTCCTTCTTTGTTCGAGGTAGTGGAAACTCAAGTATGGCCTTTAGCTTGGTAGGATCTGCTTCTATCCCTTACTCACTGACCATAAATCCAAAGAGTTTTCCTTTAGTAACGCCAAAGACACATTTATGTGGGTTAAGCCGCATCTGGTATTGTCACAGTCGTTCGAAGAACTTTCAAAGAATGGGAACATGGCCTTCCATAGTCTTGGACTTGATAATCTTGTCATCTACATAAACCTTGATTTCTTTGTGTATCTGATCATGCAAAATGGTTGTGGAAGCCCTCTGGTAGGCAGCCCTTGTGGTTTTTAGACCAACTGGCATGACAGTGTATCAAAATTTTCCCCAAGGGGTGATGAATGTGATTTTATCTTGGTGATCTGGGTGCATCTTAAATGTGATTATATCTAGAAAACCTATCAATGAATGACTTGAGAGAATGATTGGTCGTATTGTCCACAATAATGACAATGTTGGGTAGCGGGTAATCATCCTTCGAAGAGGCCTTCTTCAAGTCTCAATAGTCGACACACATGTGAACCTTCCCTCCTAATTTTGACACGGGTGCAATATTTGCTAGACATGTGGGATATTTGATCACACGAATGAAACCCATTTTCAGTTGCTTGACTACTTCTTTTTTCACTTTGAGTGACCATTCGATGTGGAGCTTTCACTATTTTTATTTGATCAGGTTACATTCTGAGAGAGTTGGAATCTCATGTTGTTCCATCTCAGGGTCAATGTCGGTTATATCAGCATAAGACCATACGAAGAAATCGATGAATTCCTTTAATAGTTCTTCTAGTTACGCATGCTCATGCTCCTTAAGGGAGGCCCCTATCCTAATCTCGTGAATTTAGCTATCGGAATCGAGATTAATAAAAACATTTTTATCTTCATTAACTTGAACACGAATATGTTGTTTGTTATAAACCTTATTTAGATTAGTTAAGAATTATTAATTTGCAAAATCATCATCATTAAGAGTTTGATTATTATCAAAACAATTAATGTAAGGCATAGCAAGATACTTAAAATCTTCATTTATTTCATTGATAGGAAAAACAGCATTGGGAACCTCATCAAAGGAGGTCTCGATTTCATCATAGTGAGGGGAATAACTAAAGGGGAAAGGGGATAAACATTAGGGTTTGGTTGAGCATAATCAAGTGGCATGGGCATAGCATGCTAGTTGAGAAGAGGTGCATCAGCATCTTTGATGAGGCAAGATGGATTAGATAATATAGCACCTGAGTGGATCATGCGGTCTGTCAGCCCCATTATCTGTAAATTAAAAGAGTCCTCGGAGCACTCACTTCCCTCAGAATCCCTGGTATCAACTATGGTCTCTTCAGTGAGTGGATGTAAATGGTTTTGGGAACTCTCGACCCATGGCTAGTTGTCTTGAAAGAAGATGTCCATTCCTAGTTTTATCATTTTTTCTATATGTTCATACCAAGGTTCAGGGAAGCCGTGAAGGGGAAATCTTCATCTTATCTGATGAATCTCCATTTAGGGAATCTTTCAGGACAGTTCTAGTGCATTCTAACATCCTCTTCAGTCGAGGATGACGGATCAATAGGATTTATTCCTCTGACAGCTGATAGCCCAAGCCACATGTAGGAAATGCCTCCTTCAACATAATAGGTTCAATTATACATTGTTGTCTTTGCCCTAGACCCAGTTCGGACATGAAGTGCATGTTCTTGAACATCAGGATAACATTTACATTTCCATGAGGGTCATATTTTAGACAAACCTTATCTTTGAAGTCATCCCCTGTTGGGAGTGGGAGTGGATCAACCCAAAAACCTGACAGGAGCATATCATTCACCCCGTATTGTATCTCAAGTACCAAATTACTGGTGTTGGCATTCTCGATGTTGTCGTCGTCGGCCAAGATGGTGATGACCTGCCCATTGGTGAAGAACTTTAATTTCTGGTGAAGGGAAAAGGACACCCCTTTAATACTATAGAGTCGTGATCGTCCGAGCAGCATATTGAAATGTGCTATCATGTCGATGACTTGGAATTCAACAACAAGATTTATAGGTCCAACCCCTATTTCAAGCTTGATAGATCCCATTACTTCTCTATGGTTGTTATCATAGGCACATACAACGATAAAAGTTGGATCAAGGTCGCTCACTTTCAATCCCATACAATTGAGTTTCTTAATGGGAAAACATTCAGAGATGATCCGTTGTCGACGAAAGAGAGGGGGATAGTTTTCCCCATAACATCAATAAAGAAATTAAGATAATGATTGTGGTTGGGACCAGTCTTTAGGATTTCTTCTTTAGAAAATGAGATCATTCGAGTAGAGGTTAAGGATTCGACCAGGTTCATCACTTCTTCTGGCATGGTTGAGGGAGGAATTGTGGGTCATGTGAGTAGCTTGACAAGGGCATTTTGGTGAAGTTGGGAAGACATAAAAAGCCCCCATATAGTGATGTTGGCATGGGTTTTCTTCAGTTGATTAAGGATATTTCTTTTCTCGGAGGTCATTTATGGCCCCCGTTCCTTTATCGCTCACTAACATTTATAGACATGGGATTTGGTAATTTCTTCCTGACCTCATCCTACAGTTCACAGAAGGAGGAAAAAAATCTTATTTCTTCATCGATATCGGGTTGTTCAGCCACCTTGTTGATTTCTCTTAGCATCTCCTAAGATGATATCATCCCGCATATGTTGGCTATCAAACTAGTCTTTTCTCAATCTTACTCTTTATCAGAAACTTAGAAATCATCCCCCCATCCGATGGCAACGATATTATCTTTCCATGAAAAGTCAATGCACACCACAACTTCCACGACCTTTTCATATAATTACTCCCATTCGACAGGGAAATGCAGAACTGAAGGGACCAGGCACCCTTGTAATTTCAAAGAATCAAGTATCTTGGATACACTACAAATATCACCAGTCTGTTGAAACAAATATTCCATGAACTGGACCATATCATCTAGACTGACATCGTCGGTTGGCACCACCCAATTTTTTTACTCTCGAGTCCATTTTTGAGCATATAAGAATAACCCACTGAATCTCTGACGGTCGATGGTCATCTGGGAGGGCACTTTCAGCCCGAATTCTAAGAGTTGCTTCACCAATTATGACAGTTTCATATCTTTACCTCCATAATGGGTGCGGATAGCGATGCATGATCTAGTGAGAAGAGACAAATCTTGATCGGCAAGGATGGTAGGGTGTAAGAGGAAATATGAGCATATTTGGAGAGGTATATAAGAGTATATGGGTATGATTGGTGATTCACTCGGCAAGATTCGGGTGTATGTGTCAAATTCTGAGTCTTCTTCTAGGAAAATGGCATTTGCATGATTTGGGAGTGTATTATGGGTAGTGTTTCATTTGGGATTAGCTGGTGGGGCGATAACACGCCGATCAAAAGGCCTTGGATCATATTTCAAAGATGGACACATTGGTCGTTGGTATGACCAGCAGTTTGATGAAAGTCATAATGGGCATCAGGTTTGAAGTTTTTTGAAAGTGGGCTTGGTAATGGACTCATGTCCAATGGTTTGATCAGATTTCGTCTCAAGAGGGCCTGGTAGAGTTTGGAGAGAGGAGAGTGAATCTCGGTGTATTCCTTTCTAACCGAGTTTGGGAGACGTTCTGGTGCCCATGAAGTGGAAGTCTGAGAGATGTTGTTGATGGTATAAACTTTGCTACTAGTAGGTTTTTTCAACTTTCTAGGAGAAAACTGTCTAGAGGTCTTGCTCGATTCAATTTTTGTCTTGGAAAGACTTTCTTCGATCTCCACTCCTTATTCTCGAAAGGATCATAAGTGAGGGTAATATTGTCCTCCCATTGTTGCTCGAACATGGGGTAGGAAGTTTTTCTTTACTATACTGACTTGTTCTTCTTCGGAAGGCTGATTGGTCTTGGTAGCTTCTTTTTCTCTCCATTTTTCTATTAAGTTGTTGACTGATTCCCTAGGGTTTTTCTTAAGTAGCTCTAAGTCACGGCAGGTAACTTCTAGCTCTTCTTTATACTTGTAGTGTGACATGAACTCATGGGCAACATCTTCCCAACTACGGATCCTGGATTCCTTAAGGGATAAGAACCGACGGAGATCTTTATCTTTCAAAGTTTGATGGAACATCTGGGCCATTATTTCTTCAAAATCCCTTAAGAGAGTTATCGCTCGATGATAGCTACAGAGATGAACAATTGGAGGTCCACTGCCTCCGAACTTCTCGATATAAGGCATCTTGAATTTTTCTAGTAATCTGACTTTAGGATAGGGAGAAATGTGGGTGTAGTCCATGTAGTTCCCAGAGAGTCTGACTTGATCGAACTTCTTGGTCAACATCTTGAGGTCTTCCTTGACCTTATTCAATTATTCCTCTTTCAAGTCAACAGTCATGGGTAAGTTAGCCCCTAGCTAACAAAGGTTTTGCATAGGCAGGTGGGCTCGCAACGGCCAGTTAACAGGACAATCATGGGGAGGATGCTGGTATTCCTTGGGAATCCAAATAGGCTCGGGTACAGGCGGACCCATAGCGAGGGGAATAAAGACCTTGAGATCTTTGGGGGTAGGGACCCGGTTCTTTTGCATCTCATGAACCTCGGTTTGAAGATTGTCAATTTCAACAGTGATTTGAGCTAGAATTGTCAACAAATCTGATTGTACATTCGGCACATGATCCGTGTTCTCCATGGAAGGCGGGTGAATTTCGAACGCAGAAGAAGTAAGAGAAGTGACAAAACTTCGAGGCGGTTCGACTGAAGACCAAAGATGATAGGGAGATAGTACAAGGTTATGTGATCGTCTTGATAAGGAGAAAATTGGGATTTATTTTTCAGAAAAGAAAAGAATGGGAATTTGTTAATTTTAGAAAAGGAGGAAAATGACATTTTTGGAAAACATGAGGACCAAAATGTTTTTGTTTTTGTTTTTTTTAGAGGAAAATAAATTTTTTTGGTATTTTTTAAAAGGGGGAAAAATGTTTTTAGACAATTTTGGAAAGAGAGAGGATAAGACGAGAGACGGGTCTCAGCATGATTATTGTGTTTATTAGGTTCTCACTTGTATTAAGTTTGCCTAGATGCAAATAAGAAATGTCGGACGAGACCCGATCCAAGAAAAATTGGTCAAAAACTTGACGCGACTAAGAATTTGTCTCAGAAATGCGTTCACTCTAGGCTCAAGTGCAAGCCTGTCGCTCAAGTAATAAACCCGGTAAGTTGGGATCGTATCCACAGGGATCGAGATTGCCAAATAGTAATAAGAAAAATTATTAAATCTTGAAATGATTTCTTAAAAGAAACGAAAAGATGATTAATAATTGGGAAAATTTAACAAACTGAAAAGTGCAAAAGAAATTAGATCTGACAAATGGGAGAAAATAGGGTAGGGTACAATCCCTCAATCCTTAACAAATTACCGTATAGAATACTAGAATTGTAAATTAAAATTATTGACTAGATCCAGTATTTATACATTTTAAGCATTACATATATGAGGGATCTAGCCCGCATCATATGAAATCAAAGATAGATATAAAGCGGTGAATGAATCCAGTCTTTATAGATTCTAAGCATTACGTATATGAGGATCTAGCCCGCACCATACGAAATCAAAGATAAATATAAAGCGGTACTTTCACGATTCAATCAATATTTTAATTGAACCTCTATTTTCTACATAAATAATTTGCCTTGGATTGAGTTCATGTACCCCAACCCTTGGGAATTTAGCTACTCATGATTTGGTTCAAGAATAAATTCACACACAAAATTATGGATCTACAAGACATGGGAAATAATTTGCAAATAATAAAAATAGAGAATGGAAAGATATTACTTGAATTCAGCAACAAAAATGGAATTGGAATTCAGAATTTCTTACAAACTAGGGTTCATGAAAACTCTTGAAGGAATAGAAAATTTGCTCTCAAAATCTAACCCTAAAATTCAATCTAGCACTTCTAACCTACTCCTAACCTAGCCTCTCTCTAGCAACTCCCTTTGAAAATGAGGTAGGGCATGGTTTTTTATAGCACCAAGTTGCACGAATTTGGCATCAAATTTCGCTTGTGGCACAAGTTTTCCAAGAGTTGCACTGCATTAAATGCATAATTAATTACAGAAATTCGCACATCCAGACTCTTCATTATCACGCAACTTCAAAACATCGTAACTTCTTCACCGTAGCTCGGATTGAGGTGCCGTTTTTTCCAGTATTCTTGTAATTTAGAGATCTTAAAATTTCTAGTTGGCCCCACCTCCGGACTAAGGCTGTAAAATTACGAAAATGCCCTTCAACTCTCCATTTCTTGGTTTCTTTCACTGTTTTGAGCTCTTGTAAAATTACGAAAATGCCCTTCAACTCTCCATTTCTTGGTTTCTTTCACTGTTTTGAGCTCTCCTTCGCACTAACTTGCGTGAAATACCTGTAAAATACATGAGAAATACACAAAACACGAAATACTTGCCAAAAAAGGTTAGTAGCATAAATAAGAGACAAATCCAAGCTAAATACACTGCACGGGATCATAAAAATACCGAAATTAAGGGGATATATACGAAGAATGTGTGCCTAATCACACCCACTAACTTAGAACTTTGCGCATCCCGAGCAATGTAAATGAAATTAGCCAAAATTCTACTCTTGAAAATTCTTTTATTAAAATAAAATTCCACTTTCGTAGGCAAGCGATTGCATTTAGCGTATGCAACAAGCCTTTAAACCCCTAGGTTACCCTAGTAGGACGAGTTTTGTCTCGTGAGGGTTTGCAGTGAATACACCCACAAAATTCTTTATTGACTCAAATAAAGATCAAAATACTTAAAAATTGTACAATTTAAACTTTTTGAAAAATAATCACCATAAATTCATATTCAAATGTCTTAAACCATAGTGTGTGTGTGTGAAGCCAAAAATTAAACCTCAAATTTCCACCGATTGAGCATTACGTTACTTTTTGAAAATTCGTTTTGATTCAAATTCTTACGGATGCACTCACAAATGAATCACTCGGATTGTGGCTATTTTCTCTCGGTATGCATGATATAAAGAGTAAATATAATGGACACAAATTCATGCATACAAAATTGAAAAGAAGGAAATTTATGGTGAAAAGATCTCATCATCGGAATACAGTTATTAGGAAATGGGAACATCACCTCTAGTTCACACCATTTAATCTCTCATATTATCTTTTCATGTCTTAGCTCTCCATGTGGTAACCAATTTCTCCATTCGGACTCAGTTAGGACTTTTTGGGTTAAAAGGTGTAAAGGGTAAAAATGGGAATAAACGGAATGTCCGGAATTGGAAAATGTCCTTATGATGTCCATTTGTGCTTTTTCGGGCATTTGCTCATTTTTCTCTTTCTTTTTCAATTTTCATTTTTTTTCACTATTTTTTTTTTTAACATTTTTTTTTCTTACCCCTTTTTATTGCACAATTTGGACTTACTTGATGAATTTTCTCAATTTTCACAATTCTGGGCTATTTGGTTTTTTTGGGTTATCAAACGAAAGGATAAATTTTATTTGGCTCAAAGTGGGTTGCAAAGGGATAATTTTTCACATCTTTTTATGGCCAATATTTTTGGGTAACAAACGAGGGCCTACTTCATTGTCCAAATTTCTAATCACATTACCATATGCATCTCGAGATTAATTAAGTTTAGAGATATATTTAGCATGCAGTTCGAGACAACATTTCACACATTTCCCATAACTGATCAAAACAAAGGATTGAGATCATCAACGACTTATTAAAACGCTGAAAAGAACTTTGAGTTAATCATAAACTCGTATTGATTTAAAAACTCATAAAAAATTGAAAGGCTCGAAATCTCACCGGTTTGGACTAATCTCCACACTTATTCGTAAAGTCGTCAATTTTCTTTCAATTTCCATCTTCGGTCAATTTTGGCTTAGTGCAACTGATATTTAACAATTTGAGACTTTAAATAGAATAAAGGTGATATTTTTGAAAATTTTAAATTCCAATTCTTATTTATTTTGAACAAAAATATTTTTGGCTTTTCAACATTTTTCAATTTTTTTTTTAATTTTCTAAAAAAAAACACACTTGGAAAGAACATGTGATCGAATCAATGAATCTAAACAATAAATGGGAAGAATATCCCACACCCCCTAACTTAAATGTTGCATTGTCCTCAATGCGAATCAAGAACACAACATAAAGAGAGGAAAAGAAAGATATTACCCAAATGGAGCGATCCCCGATGAGTGCGAGTCCATTGAATCTACAAAACATGTTAGAACCAAGCATAGCAAAAATAATAACAAAAACTTTAACTATCGAAACTAGACTATAATAAAAGAGAAAAAGAAAAAAAAAACTAACTATTTACAACCTAAAATTGGAATGGCTAATAAATCATACACTAAAAGTCGAAAAATTTGAGGGTCCACCCAAAATACAATTTGACTTTGAAGGATTAATGGTGTACCCTCATTAGGATGCATGCCTCCCGAAAAGTAGGAATTCCGTTTGAAAAACGGAAGGCATGTGAAAAGTTTAAAAAATGAACCATCACCAATTACAAAATTTAGGGGGATAATGAAGGATTTTGGTGCATAAGAGGACAAGTCCCAATGGGATCCAAGAAATATAGAATCACGTTCCAAAGATTTTTCAAGTAGTATGGGGAGAGGGGCACACAAAAAGGAACAATCCATATTAGAAAACAATTTAAGCATAGAGTGCTTGTCCTCATAAACCGGAAAATGATCCTCTTGTTGCGTAGCACGTGTGTTGATCTCTAAGTCGGACGATATTTGAGTCGTATCTTCAAGTACCTCCGAAGACTCAAATGGTATGGGTGGAGGTTTAGGAAGGAGAAATTCATCAATTCTATTCTCCCACTCGCTTTCGTCTAAATGATGAAATGAGTCCCAGAAAGATTGGACATCATCATTTAGGCTCGCATCCACCGGTCCGAACTCGCGCTCAAACTCTGCTAGGCTCAACTCCTCTAGCTCTCTCTCTTGCTTGGTCTCCTCAAAAATTTTTCCCTCAAAATTTTTAATTGGATCTGGTGGAGTGACACGTCTAAGTGTGTGGCCCGTAAGATGAAGCATCTTAAAATAACATTCCCATACAAGAAGCGGATGAACATCCTTAAGACATTCATCCAATTCTTGTGATGCATTTAATGGTTCGATAATAGTGGGGACACAAGGAGACAAATGATCCTCAACCTCAGTAGATTTTGCAATATTTATAATAGGTTGAGATTCAAAAGAACTTGGATCAATTTCAATGATTTCATTCTCAAAAGTATTAGGTGAAGCGCAAGTCTCGACATTTTCTATGTTGTCCAAATAATCATTCAACTCCTTGCAAGTTGCTATAATTTTCGACTCGAGAACAGCACGGTCATCAGATTGCTTTTTTAGATCAAGTAAGAGTTCTTCCAAAGTAGGCTTTCTTGGTTCTAGCACCTCGAATTCCTCATTTGGTTGAAAACTTACTTCATCTTCAAAACTATCGGAAAAAAAATCCTCATTGGGTTCAAATAATGCATCTAACTCTTGCTCCCAATAACGATTTTTTTTTGCGATATTCTTTTTCAAGTCTTTCTTCTTCAAGCAATTGATTTTGATAAATTTGGAGTTTCTCAGCACTAGGCTTGTATTTAATATAATCATCTTTAGTGATATTGATCCAATGGTCATAAGTCTTGAGTGCCTCCTCTTCCTCACTATTAGCATAACAATTAAAGCCACCAAAAGAGTTAAAATAAGACATTTCAAATTGGGCAATTCAAGAACGTGACACCCATTTTTTTTTTCAATTTTTGTTATATATATTTTTTTTTTTCGAAATCACTTGTAGATAAAAATAACTTTCTTAAAAATTTAACAATTTCAATCCCCGGCAACGGCGCCAAAAACTTGACGCGACTAAAAATTTGTCTCAGAAATGCGTTCACTCTAGGCTCAAGTGCAAGCCTGTCGCTCAAGTAATAAACCTGGTAAGTCGGGATCGTATCCACAGGGATCGAGATTGCCAAATAGTAATAAGAAAAATTATTAAATCTTGAAATGATTTCTTAAAAAAATGAAAAGATGATTAATAATTGGGAAAATTTAACAAACTGAAAAGTGCAAAAGAAATTAGATCTGACAAATGGGAGAAAATAGGGTAGGGTACAATCCCTCAATCCTTAACAAATTACCGTATAGAATACTAGAATTGTAAATTAAAATTATTGACTAGATCCGGTATTTATACATTCTAAGCATTACATATATGAGGGATCTAGCCCGCATCATATGAAATCAAAGATAGATATAAAGCGGTGAATGAATCCAGTCTTTATAGATTCTAAGCATTACGTATATGAGGATCTAGCCCGCACCATACGAAATCAAAGATAAATATAAAGCGGTGATTTCACGATTCAATCAATATTTTAATTTAACCTCTATTTTCTACATAAATAATTTGCCTTGGATTGAGTTCACGTACCCCAACCCTTGGGAATTTAGCTACTCATGATTTGGTTCAAGAATAAATTCACACACAAAGTTATGGATCTACAAGACATGGGAAATAATTTGCAAATAATAAAAATAGAGAATGGAAAGATATTACTTGAATTCAGCAACAAAAATGGAATTGGAATCCAGAATTTCTTACAAACTAGGGTTCATGAAAACTCTTGAAGGAATAGAAAATTTGCTCTCAAAATCTAACCCTAAAATTCAATCTAGCACTTCTAACCTACTCCTAACCTAGCCTCTCTCTAGCAACTCCCTTTGAAAATGAGTAGGGCTTGGTCTTTTATAGCACCAAGTTGCACGAATTTGGCATCAAATTTCGCTTGTGGCACAAGTTTTCCAAGAGTTGCACTGCATTAAATGCATAATTAATTACAGAAATTCGCACATCCAGACTCTTTATTATCGCGCAACTTCAAAACATCGTAACTTCTTCACCGTAGCTCGGATTGAGGTGCCGTTTTTTCCAGTATTCTTGTAATTTAGAGAAATTCAAATTTCTAGTTGGCCCCACCTCCGGACTAAGGTTGTAAAATTATGAAAATGCCCTTCAACTCTCCATTTCTTGGTTTCTTTCACTGTTTTGAGCTCTCCTTCGCACTAACTTGCGTGAAATACCTGTAAAATACATGAGAAATACACAAAACACGAAATACTTGCCAAAAAAGGTTAGTAGCATAAATAAGAGACAAATACAAGCTAAATACACTGCACGGGATCATAAAAATACCGAAATTAAGGGGATATATATGAAGAATATGTGCCTAATCAGTTTTACCATATGTAGAAACTAATATTGGACTTGTTACCAGACTTATAAGCAGGGCCCCATTTTAAAAGTTGCGTGAAAATTTGGGTTGCAAGCCAACTCAGAATTTTGATAGAGTTTTGGGTCGAAACCGGCAATCTAATATGTGTGTCCTAGGCTTGATACCTACATGAAGGTATGTAGGTGTTGGGTTAATAGGAAGATGTTCCCCCCTTTGGCATGACTTCCAAGATATATATCTTTCTTTTGAGGGAAATCTCTACATGTGGAAAATCCATTTGATGTACCTGAGTGTACGTGAATTGACTGACTATATACCTCGTAGGGACGGTATGTGTGAGAGAGAATTCGATATACTCGGCAGACGTGAACAAGTTCCCTGTGATATACTACCTGTCATGACTTCGGTCAAGCGGTACGATGCAGGGTGAACTGGTAGAGCATGTATAACAAGTGAGAGTGGTTGGTGTGTGATAAGTGTAAGTGAGCATGGATACATACACGTATAGGTGTGTGTTAGTGAAACCTAATCATAGATTTCTACGTGGTGTGTGCAACATGTAGACATGCGTGATCCATGTGAATATGGTGTGAAGTGTACATGGAAAATTTCTACAAGTGTATGAATAGTGGAATAAGCATGAGGTACATATGTACAGGGACTAATAAGGGGAACATGAAAAATAGGGGAATATACAAGAAAGTAAAACACACATGCAAACAGAGTCTAGCCCTCTTAAAAATATTCCCCAGCGGAGTCGCCACTGTGTCCATCCCGGGCGACGCTTGGGGGAAAGAGAGAGATACATGTCCCCCTCAGGAAGGCTGCAACGCGGTCTCGCACCCCTCTTGGTAAGGTTGCTTCGGCCGTCGTCAGTGTGGGGGAAAATGTGAAGAGATGGAGTCATCAACCTATTTTGCACAAAATAGGCAAAAGAACATGGTGCCACTCCGAGAGAGCGGCATCAAAGATAAAATGATGCATACGAAACCAATAGTTCGAAGGTTCGGGGGCTAAGTTACGAAATGGGAAGGTGTTAGGCACTCATCCCACCCCTTCTGTCTCTTATGGGCTAGTGTTATTATTCTCCTATATATCCCCATGAAGTGTGTATGCACGTTTATATAATGGATATTGAAATCATTCAACTCATACCATGGAGAAGGTAGAGTGAGGTCATCCCTAGGAATGTTCCGAAAATAACATCTGTAAAAAGTATAATTTATGTTTTCATCACGATATTGATTGTTATTAGGAAACGATAATATGTGTTGGATGAAACGCAAACAATCATGATATATATATATATATATGAAAATGGGAGATTTTAGAAAATTTGGGAATTTGGGAAATGGATAAAGTTGGAAAATTGGACTCGAGTATCGAATTTCATTCGAGACGCCTACATAGCCTATAAAGGCATCGAAGTCCATGTATTTCGAATGTAGTGTAGGGATGGGGTTTATCCCATAGATCCGAACAGGATTTTATTGTATATGTATGTGTAGAAAATGTGTTTTTTAGGTTTTGGAAAAAGTGTGATGGATAATTCCGTTTGTAATCTACGGGTGTAACCCTCTTTTATTTGTTTTTACGATTTTTATAGAAAATAAACTATGTGCAATATACATATAAAAACTGTAGATGTTAATGTGTATGAACTAAAGTAAAAACTAGATTATGAATCTAATGTTTATTATGCAAAAATGAGGAATTTAAATAGAGAGGGAAGGAATTGGACCTTCTTTAAAGCTTGATCTTTGATCTTGTACTAACTCCCTTGAGTGTTGATGAATTTTATTGAGAGAGGAGTATATGTGCCAAATTGGTAATGAAAAAGATGGGAATGTAAGTTTTCATGGAACTTCACACGAGGGACTTCGTTGATTTCGAGGGAATGTTGTTGAGATCACTGATACTGATGGATAAGTTATCTCTTGTAATGAGGTCATGGACCTTATTTATAGGGTCAGAGGGTGCCAATCAGCCTACCCCACGGGGTGCCTATCAGCATGTGATCCCAGACACAATACCGACAGGGAGGGATCTGGACCTACCAATTGGAAGTCGCGTGCAAAATTTCTCAAAAAATGGTTTTTAGTTTTAGAGAGAGAAATTTTTAGTTTTAGTTTTTTTTTCTTTACCAAAAAAATATTGAGAGATTGTAATTGAAGATTCTATTTCAAGTTAAAGGCAAAATTGGGTTTGATTAATTCTTCTCTTACTAATCATTCTACGCTATTACTTGGTTTCAATTATTCTTGAATTATGACTATGGTTGGCTAATCACTCCACTCAAGGAGTGAAATGAAGCCCCATATATTCAATTGAATGTATTAATTAATCTAGTTTACATTAATTCATTTAGTTAATTTTCTTTTCATTCCTACATGAGTTTATGCGTTGAGAAATGGTAAACTATCCTTGAGAAGGGATTAAAATCTAATATACTCTTAATTTTGGATTCAAATTAGAGATAGAATGACCCACCAATTAGAGTATTTTATATTTTATTATACTCATACATTAAATTTTGTTGGATTTATGATTTATTATATGAATATACTTTAGCGAGTGATTTATATAATTTTTCTAAATCAATTATTCAATTGAGTTGTGGGGATGAAAATTTAGTTAACTAATTTTATATTAGTTTGTTTTGTCAAATGATGAGAATCAATTGATAAAATAAATTAATATTTTCAAAATTAGTAAACTAGAATAATCAACACATTTGATTGATAAAGTGGAGGTCAAGTTTCATTCCTTGAATATTTCTCAAATTTAATTTCATCTCTCATTTTAGTTTAGTGTTACTTAACATTTTCACCTAAAAAGTGTTTTAATATTTGAAAAACATAAAAAAAAAATGAAAAACCCAAAAGTCTAAAAAAATAATCAAGTGAATTATATTCATTATTCTCTCATTTTTAGCATGTTCACACCTTAGATTTGGATTGATACCTCACTTACCATTATACTCTAGTATGGTCTACTTTTATAGGTTTGTGAAGATTTTTTATTGAAGAGCTTTTACAGCAACGACACACCAAAAAGTAATTCATGAAATAGCTGATTAGGGGAGTAAAGGTATCTTTATTTGAAGATCCAATGCAAGGGTGGAAAATTCGATCCTGCTTTGCTTGATCAATAGTTTCTTCAGCATCCAATATCTCATCAAGATAAGTAAACTCACCCATGGGTTCAAACTTAAGTAGCTCACAGATATCTTCCAAGAAAATGGTGAACTCCCCTCAAGCAGCAAAGAAGGTGTTTGTTGTGATGTTTTATATGGAGACCAACACTTGGAGTGCAGCATTGTGCTTAGAGAGAGTGAACTCCCCAAACCAGTTGGCTCGGTGAAGACCAACTTTGGCAAGAGCTGCAGTGTGGGAGCTCTGCATATGTGCATGCCAGGCAGAAAAATGTGCTGCATATCCCCTAGGTGCTTCAAAATCAATCTGGGAGTAAGGAAAGTCATCATGATCAAATTTGAAGCGTAGAGTCCCCTCTAGAGGAAGAAAACCCCACTTGGATAATTCTTCATCTTCATCTTCATCACCCAGGAGCAATGGGTCATACTTTGCTAAAAATGGAAAATCTTGCAAGCATCTGAGAACTCATCGACTTTGCCAAGGATGGGAGACCGATGGTAAAATCGTGGTTACTATCAACGAGCAACATCCAAGGCGATGGCACCCACCGGGGCAGCGGCAGCAGAGGTGGTAGCAGTGGAGGTTGGATGAGAACTGGTGCTGGTAGCCATGGGGACGCTCGAAGAAGACATAGCAGGTTGAATGAAAGGACAAGCTTAGTGAAGAAGAGATAAAGGTGAAAATGGAGTAGTATGGCCACAGGCGACGGTGAATGAAATGATAGAAGAAAAAAAAACTAGAGAAAACCTTGATAGCAATGGAGGTTTGAGTTTTCTCTCTCTCTAAGTACACTGGGAGTTGAATAAGATGAAGGAAAAGGAAGTAAAAAATGACTAAATGTTTGAATAATAGTTGTCTGAAATTCTTGGGTTCGCCTTTTAAGTTTCCCACCACCGCACGTGCAAAGCCGTCTATAATCATTTCAAATGGACACGTGGTGCTTCAGGAAGTGTCCTGACAGTTGAAAAGATGGAACTACAACGCATGGGAATATAAAGGGTTTCTTCCAAGACAAGTTTTGGGTTTGGCGCCAAAATTCTTCTTTTTGTCAGACAGATCCAATATCTCATAACACATAAGCTGTTACGGCGGTTTAAAAAGATATGACGTCCCCTCCAACAAGTCCAAATGGTGTTTAACTGTGACTCAGGTACATAGAGGAGAATTTTATAGTTCAAACAGTTACTTTGAGGAGAACTCCACAAGTTTGAGTGTCAGGAATGCCTAGGAGGAAGATTTCATACCAGTAGGGGCAGTTCTAACGCTAATACCAACCACTTACAACTATATTGCACAAACAACATGAAACATTATAGACAGAGGAGAATTTCACTTCCTAAGAGTCCAAGCAAATAGTCAACAGGTTTCTAAGACGTTGCGAAGAAATTCTAATAGCTAAGGAAGGCGAGACAGAACAATTGAACCTCAACGACAGGAAATAGTAGCGATGTCCCTTCGCCAATCGCCGACGGGTCGTAGCACTTTGGTTCAGGTACATCAGGGAGAATTTTACTTTTTCCTAGAAGTCATAACTGTAGAATTTGTAACGAAGATAAAAATGCCATATTTTTCACAACTAGAAGGTTCATCGGATTGAGAAGTTTTCGTCCAGACATTTCTTGTTCCCACAACAAATCTCTACACGAAGGGGAAAATATCGGCGGCTTGAAGATAATCTCAAGATTAGAGATAATACCCCTAGAAAATACAACAGACTCAAGGGATTAAGGAAGCTCAAGCGATACAGCTCAGTGATGCAACTCAGTGAGGCAGCTTAAGCGGTGCAGCTCCACAAGGCAACGTAAGCGATGCTTCTCAGTGAGGCATCTCAAGCAATGCATCTCAGCAAGGCATCTTAAGTGATGCAACTAAGAAAGTAATCTTAATCTATGCAACTCAGTGAGGCAGCCCAAGCGAGGTAGTTCAGCGTGGCAACCCAAAGAGATATTCCAGCGAAGAAACTGGCCGACATAACTCATCCTTTAGTTATGTTTTTTACGTAGTCTTGTTATATTCTTTGTTTACATTGACTATGAGTGGTAACTATTATAAATTTACTTAGTGTGAGGTCAAATGGTACTCGTAAGAGACCATGCCTGGGAGGTCCCAGGAGAGATTTAATGCTCTATCGAATGACCTCATCATGGGAACTTCAGAGGGACTTGGTTTAGAGGATTGAGAAGTGAGGCAGCATTGGGGCTTGTCCTGACCATTTTGGGTACATCTGGTAAAATACTGAAGGGCCTTTGACCATGGAACCTTGGGCAGAGTAGCCTTGAGTTCCATCGTGTGTTGAGTTGTGAACCAAACAGCCCTCTATTTGATGTCACATCTGCTTTAAGTGATGTCACTAGCCATCTAAGCAATGTTAAATCTGCACTTGAGTAAACCGCCATGGTATTTGGGGCCTTCAGACAGTTGGTGAGCCACCACTATGATGATAGCCCCCTGACGCACAATGGTTGGGCAAAATGCATGTATTGGCATTTAATGTTTATGACGTGGAGCTGACTAGTCCATTGAGCATTTAATGTTTATGACAAAAAAATATGAGGGATCACTTTCAGATTTATAAACGACGGAGCCATGTCGGGAGTGGTGTGTGGATTATTTATTGGCCTCAACCATTTCTAAGGGAAATAAGTTATTTTCTAGAGATTGTTGGCTGGAGAGAGGTTTTAATCAAAGACAAAGAAGTTATTGCAAAATCAGATTTTTTACTCATACACCATTGTCATTTATTAATAAGCTTTTAATACCTAATTGGAGCCCTTTGAGAGTTGGTGTGTTTGGATAGCTACCAAGGTGTATCCAGGGTGCTTATCTCTCTCTCCCTCTAAATGAGTTATTTCTGAGTTCATTGTTATCCTATGAATTATACACGAGAGATTTGTGAGTTCAAACTGAGTTTATCTTCACTAGGTTGTGATTGTGTGTCTTGTAATTGATCAATAATGTTATCGGTCAACTTATCGTTACTATACTCAAAACGGGTCACGCCTCCATATAATCTAAACAACCCTGTTACAGGGGTCTTCTTCGACAAGCTCCCAGGGTAACTGGTAATTTAAATTAGATCCAATCTTTATAAGACATAAAGAAACCAATCACCAAAGACATTAAGGTATTAAAAAGGAAGTTGTCTGCCATTAATCGGCTCATATATTGGTCTTTGAATAAGTGTTGTCCCTTTTTTCAGACTATAAAAAATGAAAATACTAGTATATGTACACAGGATTGTGATCAGGAACTAGAAAAGACAAAGAAATATTTAGGATCCCCCCCCCCCCCCCAATTATTTTTAAGATTGGTTAGTGGTGACAAGATCCACATATACTTGGTTTTTTCAAAAAATGCAATAAGCACAACTCAAATTTTAGGCCAAGGCGGAGATCGGTTATTGGTTTATTACATTATCTACACCCTACTTTAATACGAAAATAGATATATGCACAATGAAAAGTTAGCATTAGCATTGGTGATATCATCCATGAAACTACGACATGACTTGGATTGTCACTCTATGGTCTTCCTAACTTCTTTCCCTCCAAAAGAAGTATTTAAAAAACCAGATTTATCTAATAGTATGAGAAAGTGGTCATGGGAGTTGTCCAAATTCGATATTATGTATGAGTTCGATATGCGATTAAGGGGAACGTATTGGCTAACTTCACTATTGTGTTCTCAATAAGCCCAAAAGGAGAATATATTCAGTTAATCCACCTCCTAACGAGGCTTAACTTATAACAACAAGACCAAACACCCGAATGAAGGTTATTCGTGGATAGAGCGTCAACGGAAGGAGTCATAATCATTGGAATCATCTTTATTACCCCATAAGGAGTTTTTATAAACAAGGAAATTTGGCTTGGTTTCAATGGATCCAACAATGAGCTAGAGTATGTGGCCATGATAATTATCCTTCAAAGGGTGATTGTGTAAGGACAAAATTTCCAATTGAGTCGTTGTATGTTTATTTGACTTATTGTCGAAACATAACACATTCGAGTCATATATGTTATTTTTATTGTCACAATCCCACACAGACTATAATATATTGAAGTTTATTGAAGACGTTACGAAAAAGATTCAAAGATTTATCATAGCGGTTTTATGGTGCATATTTCATCTTCAAGTCAAATTGCATTCCAAGATCACTCAGGCATGAATGCGTAATTTTAATGGGACTCGAAATTTACTAAGGATGTTACGTTATTAAAATAAATGTTTTTAAATGTTTTTAAAGAGTGTTAAAAGGATTACAGTTCATTTTATTATAAGATATGGATGGATTAGAGTTGTATGAAATGCAAACTCTAATGTTTTTGGTTAAAATGACATTAAATTTTGTTCAAGTAAGATTTTGACCATCGTTCAAACGGCATGAATATCTCGTTCGAGCGACGTGATAAGTCATTAGAACTATGAGCCACCTCAAGAAAATTATTTAAGGCATGTTTCCATCAGAATTTTGTAACGGTGAAATCTGAAGAAAAAATAGTATACAATCAGAACGTATTTTTCACATGTTTTTTAGGTTTTCTAAGTACAAAACATCCTTAGAGTTTCAATGATTTCAACTTTCATTATCATATGCAATAGTGATCTTTGTTTGCACCTTGTTGGAATTTGTTCCACACTTTGAAGAACGTAGATGGGTTTTGCATAGAAGAAGCAAAGGAGTTCATGTTTCAATTTTGTAGACTTTCCAAGATACATCGGTGGACACCGAGGCATTCGTGGAGGCTACTGTTGTGGATAGATATCACAGAAGGATTCGCGTGGGAAATCTGGAGGAGTGGTTAAAGATCAGAAGAGAGTTAAGTCTCGTGGGGTTGAAGTCATTGAGTAAGACTTGTGTCTATTTCTGGTAATTCCACATCATAGTGATTGTCTAGCTTGGGTCGTCTAAGGCTTTTTCCCTTAGTGGTTTCCTCGTACATCTGGTATTATGAGCATTATTTTCGTTACTTTACTTGCTTTAATCACTAGATGTACGTTTAGGATTAATCCAGATAAAATTTGGTTAACTTAAAATTGATCCACAACATGGTGTGGTTTAATAAATGGAAAAAGGTTTCTCATAAAAATAAAGTTGGTTTTTGTCATCCTTAAAACACATTCGAAAGAAAAAGGGGCCTACAGAATGTCATGGAGCACAAGATATTTTTGTGCAATGTGATTCCCATTGGATCTCTAACCTAAAAAGAGAGGAATAAGAGGGCATAGATTCAAAAACTCTTTATTATCACAATGAAGTTACAAAAATTCTCAAGGCTTTCAAATGGGCAGTAATAGAATATTTGACTAGGAATCACAATACTCATGTTGATGGCCGAGATCTTTAATAACTAATAATGATTTGATAATAACGATTAAAGTTAAATATTTGTACTGACCAAGCATTGATGAATCTAAAATATTTCTAGATACCATGCATATAAATTTGAATCTCTCATTAATAAACACCATCTTTGCCTATCTAAGGAATGGATATATCCCATTGGATGGAAAATAGGCCCAAAAGTTGAAAATTCACTCGACAAGGTTCTCCCTCAACTCTAAATGAAAACTCTACAAACCATCATTCACAAGTACCTTCCTCAAGTACGTCCATCTAGAACATGTAAAAGGAATCCTTAGTGAGATGCGCTAATGAATTTTCTTAGCTTATATAGGAGGAAGATATTAATATTATAGGGCAATTTTACACGGGTATTGGTGACCTTTCATGATAACGGATGCGAACCATTTTTCTAAAAGTTCCCTAAATGTCATGATTTCTTTCCCATCATTAAGTAGTCGTTGATCCACCTAAATCATCTTATAAGTGTATGGCCTTTCTCTTAACGGGGTAGGAATATTATAGGACATGTTTCTATCGTGATTGGGAATAAAAAAATACTAATCATTGCTATAGATTACATCACCAAATAGGAGAGGCTAAGTCATTAACTCATATCCAAGAGACCTATATCATGCGATTTGTTAGAGAACATAATAACTAAATCAGGCATCCATAGAGTCTTGGTTTTTCATAAAGAAACCATTTTGACAATGACCCTTTCGTAGGCGTTTTCTAAAAATATGGAATTTAAGATCACTTTATATCCATGGTTTTTCCACAATTCCACGACCAAGCAGAGACTACAAATAAGACTATCCTCATTAGGATAAACCATGATTAGATAAATCGAAGGTAAGATGGGTGGACGAGCTCTACACTATCCTTTGGGCATACAAAGCAATCTAAAGAAAGACAATGCGGAAACCCCAGATGCCTTAGCATATGGAATGCGAGCACTATTGTCCCATGAGATTGATATTCGGACTTTCAGGTAAAAAAAATTACGATGGACACAAAAATGATATTTTATCTCATGATATTGATTTTTCCTAAGTGTAAAGAGAGTAGGATCTCCTCCCCCCTTTCTTATATCAACAAGATCTTCTTAAACATCACATTGATAAAGTCAAGGTTCGAGAATTTCAGGTTGGCAATCTGATGCTCAAAACGTTCTTCTAACTTCAAAGATACCCTTTAATGAGAAGTTAGTGCCGAATTGTCAAAGTCCCTACATAGTTGTATTAAAGGGGGTGATATTTCATATCACTTTGAAGAATTAGATGGGACTGTAGCCTTTAGGTCATGAAATTCCATGAACCTTAGGAAATTTTATCAATAAGTAGATTATATTTTCTTTTATGTAAATGAATAAAGTTTGTTCATGTTAATAAATAAAATTATTTAAAATAATTACATTTCTTAGCTAAACTCTATGATAGACCCACCTAATAATGGATGGCACAAGTTATCACGAGTCTATTTTGCCTAATACATACATAAACCCACTCAAAAATAGGGTACAACCTGCACCTGGGTTAGTCAACCTAGAATAGAAATAAAACCACCTAATAATGGGTGGTATGACTTAGAAAAAAGTTAGTTTTTCTAAGAACATGCATAAACCCACTTGAAAATGGTGATAAAACCCAAATTTGGGCTACTCTGCCTAGAATAGGTGTAAGCCCTCCAAATAATGGGCGGTATAACTTAACACGAGACAATTTCACCTAATACATGCATAAATCGATCTAAAAATAGTGAAGAGCCCAACTCTAGGTTAGTCGGTCTAACATAGTCATAAACCCACCAAATAATGGGTTGAATGACTTAGAATGAATTATTTTTATCTATAATATGCATAAATCCACCTGAAAATGACTATACACTCCAATTCGAAGTTCATCGTCCTATATTAGGCATAAACCCACCTATGAATGAACATGACAACTTAGAATAAGTCGGTTTCATCTAAAATAGGCATAAACCCACATGAAAATGATGGTACACAGTATCTTAAGGTTGATCGACCTAGAATCGACATAAACCCACCTATGAATTGGTGGTATGACTTAAGCTAAGTCGATTATAACTAGAGTAGGCATAAGAAATCTGAAAATTGTCGTACAACCTAACACTAAGTTGGTTAGCAGAGAATAGGCATAAACCCACCAAAGAATGGGTGCTTCAATTTGAAATAATTCAGTTTTTCCTAAAATAATCATAACCCTCTCTAAGAAAAAAGGAACAAATGAATAAGGTAAATATGAATGCTAACTTATAAATTTTTAGGTTAGCAATTCAATATGACTACCAGCTTATTGATAAAAAAATACATGTGAATGAAGTCGGTACTGGACAACGGTTGAGTTAGATATGAATGTTAAGTTATCCCTTTTCAATTATCAAGTTCATATGACTATTACCTTCTTGATCAAAATTTCACATGTTATTGGAATCGATTGCAAATCCCAATTCCACCATCTAACGATTAAGTTAAATATGAATTTTAACTTATCAATTTTTTAGTAAGTTAGTATGAACATTATCTTGTTCATTAAATTCATAAGTTAGAGTAGTTAGCCATTAACCTAACATATACTGACCACAATCAGAAATACTTTACTACATTCATATAAACTGAATACACAACGAAATAAAAATAAATGGAAATTTCTTTTAATAATACCATGAAATGGCAGAAGGCTTAAAAACTTTTAGCAAAACGACCTATAAAAAACATAGAAAAAAGGCAAAAGCCCTAATATATATGTGCTAAGGGTGACCTCCCCTAGATTTCTCCAACTTTATTTACCTCATCTCCCCATTCTTAAAGAGATGACTTGACTGGCGAAAAATTTACTTTTGGGGAAAATTCCAAGGAAGATTCACCAACACAAACTACGGGCTTCATAAGAAGAGGGTTCTCTGTATAGTCAAGGTCTCTCTCAGTTGCATTCCTAAATCAAGTATTTGTATAATAAAAATTATGAAGAAACTTTCAGGATGTTGACCTTAAGGCCTTCATCAAAAATCCTTCCCTGATCTTAGGACATAACGATGATGAGTGACCATTTTTGCCTTAGGAGAGTCATATTCTCAAAATCTTCTTTACCTCGGCTAGTTAGGAATCAGTCTGGCTATGCATCAGTTGTAGGATTTCACCTCTACTTAACATCTTATCCTTATTAGTGGAGTCATCCTTCAGCTTACTTTGGAGATCGACAATCAGGTTATCATTCCCGATCAACTTTTTCTGCACAATATTGTTCTTTTCATAACTAACATCATCTTGGTTTATTAGATTTTAGGCATGAGTAAACTTCTGCATCGCCTGGAAAAACAAAGGTAAAAGAGTTCGATTAGTATTAAAAATATTTTATTTTTTAAACTATAAACAAGTATGAAGATAAAAAAAATTACCAAGGTCATGTGGAGGATCCATTTCTTGTGAAGGGGATTCAAGGTAAAACCTCTCAAGGCCTCCATGTCTCTAGGTAACATGGAAGCCTAGGAAAGTGTGAGGCCCACCTCAATGCTATGAAACATCAAGTCACCAGTGGTGATGGGTTGTTGAACCTTTATGAAACCACTATTCTAAGGATGAACCTTAGATGCAGGGAAAACCCATTGCCCCAAAGAGGTGGGTTGTGGCCTGGCAGAGGAGTGGCATGGCCTCAACCAAAGTTTGTACTTTTTTTTGGTAGCCTATACATGGTCCCGGCATTACGAAATATAGTTTCTTACCTTATGGTCCCCATCAAACAAAACATGTTCATTATTTTTAACTCAACAAATTACACCAATAAAAAAAATTGAACCCCTATGCAATTCATTTTATTTTAAGTAGACCATATACATGCCTAGAGTAAAATCCAAAAAGCCATTTTTATTATCTCAACCCCTACACAATTATTTGATAGTCTTGAAAGGCTAAAACTCAATCCCTTTCTTTCACTCTCTCTTGTTGCCAATGGAGAATTTATATTCCAAATCTAATTAAAGTTAAGGTCGCTCTCTCGATCTATCTCTCTATCTCTCTCTCTATATATATATATATATATATATATATTATTTATTTGTGTGTGTGGCCATCCCGAGCATTTTTCGAGGATCATGCATGAAGCTTTAGGGGATTTGGTTAGAATCGTATCTGGGGATTTGATTTGTATTTCTTCTTTGAGTGAGATGATCTTAAGGAGGAGGGTTAACGTTATTGATGGGCTAAAGGTGAGATAGACGTCCCGTTTGTTTATTTTTGTTCTTTTTGGTGTCTTTTTGGTGGAGACGAGTGGCAACGTCGTCCATCTCTGGTTCTTATCGTATTTAAGGATAATTTTTTACGTCCAACTGTATGATTGGGGGAGTTTGGCTTTTGTGTCCCTTTATTCTTCATTTGATGCTTTCAATCAGTGCTTTCAGCAAACTTTTACGGGGGACACGTACCTTCTGGAGGCAACTTCATATTTATTTTTCTTTTGAACATTTCCTTTCATTTTTCTTTCGTTCCATTTTTGTTGATTCCTATATTTTGTAGTTGTAGTTTATGAGGTGATAGGGTATAATGTAGGGTTGATGTCCCTAAAGGATGAGCTTAGGGGGGACTTCTGCTGGATGTTTCGATAGAAGAAGTCCAACTGGAGTTCATGCAATGGGCTCTGAATGCCCTGATGAGCAGTCAAGTTATCTTTTTGTATTTTTTTAGTCCTTTTTGGCGTCTTCATTCCTTGAGTAGATACTATTTCTCTATTGGGGATTGCAGGTGACTTTCTACCCTTAGTGGTGACTCCTGGGATATAGGGGTAACATTCCTACATGTGCAGATGCGATGGTTGATCATGCATGAGTTTGGGTATGTCTAGTACCTAGGGAAGAGGGTGATGAAGCAGATTGTGGAGGAGGAGGTGGTAGTCCCAACTCCATTTCCCCCATGTACGTGAGGTGGGCGAGAGAGATATCGAACGGTGCTCAGGAAATGGTGATAATCGGCGAACCCTATATGCATTATACGAATATAACAAAAAGTTATGATTATCTGGATTTCGTTATGAGCTAGTTGATGCCCTATTGTATCAATGACATGGAGAACATGCATCCACCCTTCATGGCTTTAGGCAGGGGGACTAGCGTGCCGGTGGGATTGCCCCACGGCGTAGGTGGTGGAATATTGGTGGTGGAAGTAACGGAAGACACTCTGATCATTCAGGTTACTCCCCACTCCTACAACTTTTTAATGAGTAGTGGGGAGTCACTGATCTTGATATGCAGTCCTAATGCATTGGTGTCTAGGTTAACCGGGCCTACGGATGAGGCCTTTCGACCTTAGATATATATTTTTTTCTTACTGATCCTTCTTTGCTTCTTTATTGACTGACTTGCTTCTTTCTTGTTGCTTCTTCATTTGCAGTATGTTTGGGTGTTGACCACCTGGTTGCAGGATATCAGGGATTGGATGTCATCCATGTATGAGTATATCAAGAAGTCGACTCCTTCATACTTTAGCCCTCTTTCCACCTCTAATGAGGGCTTGGGTTCTGGGAGGGGAGGATCCACCGCTCCTCGCCATAAAAAGCGCGACTCCCATGGGGGTTGAGGGTTGGAGAGAGAGAGATGTTGAGGGTTCAGGCGAAGTCCCATTTGTTTTTTCTATATTTCATGTCTATTTGGAAATTGTAACCAAGTGAAGAAAAATATATAAATAAGGAGAATAATAAACAAGAAAGAAGTCGGAGAATAACAAATAGCCAAGGGGGAGACTTGTAAGAACAATTTTTCTAGGATTTTTCATAGCATAGCTTTAGGGTAGTTTGGCGTATCCCATTACAAATCACTACGCAAACATCGACTTCTTTTATGGGGTAATTAGCAAGGTAGTCGAAGATGGATCTCCCTTTCATAGTTTTCTCCGTGACATACACAATATCAAACTCGGCCAGCAACATCAACCAACGGTCCATTCGGCTAGATAGATCTTACTTTTCTAGCAAGTACTTGATGGAAACCATATGGGATACTTATGTGATGGGGAAGGAAAAAATGTGGTGCCATAATTTCTATGTGACCCAGACCAGGATGACACACGCTTTCTCTAAAGAAGTATAATTGACTCCGTACCCGACCAATTTATGACTGGCATAATAAATGGCTCTTTTCTTATTAGAGTCCTTAATATATTCGGCTAAAAAATCCCCTATTGCAGTATCTCTTACGGTCGAGTACAAGAGTAGGGGAGACTTGGATGTGTAGGCATAAGCACCGGAGGTCGGGTGAGGTATCGCTTGATTCAATAAAAGGCTTCTTGGCAGGCTTGATTCTAGACTTTAACTGAATCCTTAATGAGAATTTTGAAAATGGGTTTGCAGATAGAAATCAGCTTGCTGGTGAACCGACTGATGTACTGTAGTTTACCCAGAAATCCTCGAACTTCCTTCTCTTTCCATGGTAGTGGTATCTCGAGTATGGATTTCATCTTGGTAGGGTCTACTTTGATTCCCTTCTCACGAACCATAAATCCTAAGAGTTTTCCTTTGTGATGCAAAAAATGCATTTATGTTGGTTTAGTCTCATTTGGTATGGCCGTAGTTGCTTAAAAACTTTCAGACAGAGAGAATATGACCTTATCAATTATTAGACTTAATGATCATGTTATTTATGTAGACTTCATCCTCTTTGTGAATAAGTTCATGCATGATGGTTTTGGCAGCCCTTTAGTATGTAGCCCCGACGTTCTTGAGTTCAAATAGCATGATAGTGTAGCAGAAGGTTCTCCGTGGGGTGATGAAGGAGGTTTTCTCTTTATCATCAGGGTGCATCTTAATCTGGTTATGTTCGGAGAATCCACTGACAAAAGACTTAAGGCCATAACTGGATGTGTTGTCCACAATCATGTCAATGTTGGGTAATGGATAATCATCCTGTGAGGATGCTTTATTCAGATCTCGACAGTCGATGCACATTCCTACTTTTCCTCCTGACTTTGGTACGGGAATGATATTGGCGAGCCATGTAGGATATTCGACTGCGCGAATAAAATCCATGTTCAATTACTTAGCCACTTCTTCTTTGACTTTTAGTGACCATTCGGTGAGAAGCTTCCTTAGATTCTATTTGATCAGCTTGCATTGGGAATGTTAGGATCCTGTGTTAAGATATTTTTGGGTCAATGTCGGGCATATCATCAAATTATCATGCGAAGACATCCACGAATTCTTTCAGTAGCTCTTTGAATTGCACATCCTCATGCTCGTTAAGGGTGGACCCTATCATAAGCTCGCGTTGATTGCTACTAGAACTAAGATTAATAACAACAGTCTCATCATCAATAATTTGAACACGTTTATGTTATTTGTTATTATCCTTATTAAGATCAGTTAAGAATTATTCATTTGCAAAATGATCATCATTACAGGTTTGATTAGAATCAAGATAATTAATGTAAGGCATGACAAGATACTAAAAATCTTTATTTATTTCAATTTGGGAAAAATGGCATTGAGAACCTCATCAAAAGAGGTCTCATTTATATTCATATCGAAAAAAGGAAAAAAAATAGGTGAAGAGATTAAGATAGGGCAAATAGCAGGATCAGGTTGAATCTGAGCAGGTTGAACAGGTACGGCATTCTAGCTGGGGAGAGGCATGTCAGCAGCTTTGATTTGAGTAGACGAGTTTGACGATGTGGCATCTAAGTGGATAATTTAGAAACTCATCCCCATTGTCTAAAGGTTAAATGAGTCCTTAAAATCAATTTCATCAGAAACCTCAATAATTGTCACGGCTTTTTTAGTGAGAGGTTATACTTCATATTAGCAGTATTTTGCCTAAGAGTTGATATGTTAAAAGAAGAATTGTAGTCCCGATTTCATTTTCTTGTCAACACGATAATACCATGGTTCAGAGAAGCTATAGAAAGGGAAGTCTTCACCTTCCTTTGATAAACCTTGCATTCAAAGCGTCTCTCAAAATAGTCCTTCCATCTTCTAAGCTTCTTTTTGGTTGTGGTTGCTAGAATTATTTGAGTTCTTCTAGTGAGGGCATGTATCCCAGGACACATGGGGGAAAGGACTCCTTTAGGACTATGGGCTCAAGGATCCTTTGTTGGCATCGTCCTTGCCCCATTTTGTGTAAGAAGTGCATGTTCTTAGATATCTGAATCACATTGACGTTGCTATGAGGGTTGTACTTCGGGCAGACTCGGTCTTTGAAATTTTATCCTTTCAGAAGAAAGTGGATTAACTCTAAAGTCATAGAGGAGCATGTCATTCGTCCCATGATGGATTTCAAATACTGAGTTGCAAGTGTTGGCAGTGTCTAAACTGTCATCGTTCCCCAAGATGGTGATAATCTGGCCTTTAGTGAAGAATTTCAGTTTATAACGAAGAGAATAGGATACCCCTTGGATGTTGAGGAGCCATGGATGGCCAAGAAGAAGATTAAAACATATAGGTATGTCAACGACTTGGAAATTTATGACAGGATTGATAGGCCCAACCCCTAATGTGAGTTTTTTCGACCTCATTACCTCTCGACGGGTATTGTCGTAAGCATGCACAATGATAGAAGTGGGAGTGAGATCACTAAGCCACACTCCCCAACAATGGAATGTTCTGAGAGGAAAAACATTGAGGGGGCATCCGTCATCAAATAGTGAGAGTGCGACTATCTTTCCCAATACTTCAGCAAAGATATTTAGGGCATAATTGTATTCAGGGCCAATTTTTGGTATCTCTTCATTGCAAAAGGATAGGAGTCTTAAAGAGGTTAAGGACCCAACCATGTTTATGGCTTCTTTAGGAGTGGTGGAAAGAGGAATTATAGGCCCAGTGAGGAGTTTTATCAGAGCATTCTTGTGCAACTTGGAGGAAATGAAAATTCCATGTATGGTGCTATTAGCTTGTGTTTTCTTAAGCACGTCAAGGACTTTACTTTATTCTATTGTCATTTCTAGCATGGGAAGTTCTTCGACAACTCTCTTTCCTTTATCTGTCTTGGTCACATGAGGAATCGAATCTTTGTAGTGTCTTCGTGACCTAGTTATGTGAATCACTTGGGAGGGGAAGAACAAAAAACCTTGTGTCTTCATTTACCTTTGGATGAATGGCTACCTTATTGATTTCCACCAATAGATCTTCAAAGGATATCGATCCACGTAGATTGTCTACTAGACTAGTTTCTTCCTAACTGGGTTCATCATATAAACTGTCAAAGTCGTCCCCCCATTTGGTGGAGACTATGTCATAATTCTAAGATAATTTAATAAATTCAACAACCTAGACGGCTTCATTGTACAAATCTTCCCACTCAGCATGAAGGTGTACGAGTGAAGGGACTAACCGTGCCCGAAGCTTTAAAGAGTTCAGTAGCTCATTAATGCTATGAATTTCATATGTCTCTTAAAATGCATCAACCATTGTTTATATTACACAATCTACATTGACTTCTTTAACAGGTACCACCCATTTATCTGATTCTCGAGCCCATTTTTGGGCTTCTATGAACAAGCCACTGAATTTGTCACAATCAACAGTCATCTCAACGAGAGATTTTAACCCAAACTCTAAGAGTTGGTTCACACATCTGGTCACTCCACGTCTTTCCCTTCAGATTGGGTATAAACGAAAATGCAAGTCCTTGTAAGGATTTACAAAGATTTATTAGTGAAACATGTAGGGTGTAGGATAAAATAAGGACAAACTTTGAGCGGCTTAGGTGAGATTATAGGTATAATGGGTGCTTTAATTGGCACAATTTGAGCAGATGGATCAAATTCTGGATCACTCTCTAGAAATATGTCATTTATATGATCTTGAAGTGGCTTATGAGATGTAATGGTTTTAGGATTGGCTGGTGGGGCGATGGGGTCAATTAAACCTTCGATCATATTCTGAAGGTGGAAGCATTGGTCAGTATTATGTCCAGCGAACTAGTGGAAATCAAAGCAGGCATAGGCTTTGAAATTTTTAAGTAATTGATTTGGTAATGGACAAGGGTCCAAAGGTTTAATGAGGCTTAGGTTCAACAGGGTCTAATAGACTTTTTACAAAGGATCATAAAGCTTAGTGTACTCTTTCGTGGTAGGATTAAGGAAATTTTTTGTCTGAAATAATTGGTCACTTTTTTTAGCTCATATTCGACTTTAGTGATGCGTTCCTCAATTTTTACAATAGCTTCTCAAAGGGCTCAAAGTTCGAGTAATATTATCCTCCCATGGGTTCTTAAATATGAGGCAAGAAGTTATTATTCATGATACTGACTTCTCCCTCCTTAGAGGTTCTATTGGTCATGGTAGCAGCCATGTCTCTCCACCTTCCTATAAAGCTACTTACTATTTCTTCAAGGTTATGCTTAAAAATCTCTAGATCTAGGCATGTAACCTCTATTTCCATATTGTACTTGTACTGATACATGAATTCTCAGGCGACATCCTCCCAACTATGGATCATGGATTCTTTAAAGGATAAAAACTAACGAAGGGCTCTTTCTTTCAAGGTCTACTGGAACATCTGGGTTGCACTTAGAAGGCACCAAGGAGGGTCATGGCTCGATGATAGATTCAAATATGAATAATTGAGGGTTCGCTTACCCCAAACACATCGATGTCTGTCATCTTAAACTTCTTTAGCAATCTGGCTTTGGGATAAGGAGACATATGGGTGTAGTCCATGTAATTCTCAAATATCTTAACATGGTCGAATTCCTTTGACACGAGTTTGAGGTCCTACTTGAACTTCTTCATCTCCTCCTCCTTAAGATCTGTGGGTACTGACAGGTTAGCCCCTAGTTGGGCAAGGTTCAGAATACGAGTTGAGTTGGCAGCAGCCCATTGGCACGAGGGGCCTGCAGAGCATGTTTATACTCTTCTGGGACTCAAACAGGCTTGGGATAGAGTGGATCAATGGCACAAGGAAATAAAACCTCAGGTTCTTCGGGACTCTGTATCCGATGATGCTGTATTTTATGGACCTCATTTGAAGGTTCTCAGTCATGGCACTGCGCTGGACTAATACAGTCATCAGATCGGGCTGCACCTTTGGTGCTTGGTTACTATTCTCCATGAATATCTCTAGAAAGTAAATCTAAAACTCAGATGAAGTATCACAAGAAACAACGGAGCTTCGAGGCAGTTGACGGAAGACCGAAGACAATAAGGATCCAGGCCAAAGTTGGGTATGTGATCGACCTAAGAGAGAAAATAGTTCGAATTTATTTGTAAAAGGAGGGAGAAAATTTTTGGTCTTTTAGAAGGAGGAGAAAAAAGGTTTTGGGTATTTTTGGATTTTTGAAAAAAAAAAAGGAGGGAAAAAGGAAAGAAATCTCATCATGATTATTATTAATGTTATTATTAGGTTCTCACTTGTATTAAATTTGCCTAAATGTAAACAAATGTTGGATAGGACTCGATCCTGGGAAAATAGGGTTTAAAAATATATAAAACACGGTTGGACTTATTTTTAGGCACACGAACGGGGTCTAATTTTAAAAAAGATGAAATAGAAAAATTCGGGTGGTATGCCGACCCGGAATATCAAAAGAGTTTCACATGGTAACCAGCAAACTAAATATGAGTGTCCTACGTTTGACACCTATATGAAGTTTATGCAATTGTTGGTTTAGTAGAAGAGTTCCCCCTTGGCATGATTTCGACGATATACCTCTTGCCTATAATGGCAATCATTCACCATTAAGTGAGGACAAGACAATTAATATACCTGAGTGTACGTAAATTGCATCACTATATACCTTGTGGGGATAGTATGTGTGAAAGAGAATTAGATATAATCAACGTACGTGAACTACTTCCTTTATATATACCTCCCATCATGAGTTAGGTCAAGAGGGCGATACGATGTGAGGGAACCATTCGATATACATCGAATGTACAAGGCTTACAGTAGGTGAGAGTCATATCTCTTAGTCTAACTGCGACCCTCAGGACCAGCTCCCATCATATAATGACCCCCAGTATGGGACAAAATTTTGGTTAATATATCCATGCTCTTGGTGATGTAGTGTGCAAAAAATCATGAGTCTTTATTAACATATTATGGAGAGAGAGTACATGGGAATATAAATGAGTGATTGTTTGTGGTAGTGATCCCATACATGGATCAACTACAAGTGATGTGTGATATGTGTAAGTAAGCATATACACAAGTGTAGGAAGTGTGGTGGTGTGCTTGTGAAGCCTAAGCATGGATATTCAAAGTGGTGTGTGAAGCATAAAGTGAAGATAAGTGTAAGTGTATAAAGTGTACATGGAAAGTATCTACAAGTGTGGGAGAACTTGACCGTCGTCAATGTGGTGTGATATGTAGAGATAGAGTCACCAGCCTATTTTGCATAAAATAGGCAAAAGAAATATTGTCGCCTCAAGAGAATGGCATCAAGGACAATACTGATGATTATTAAACCAAGTAGTTAAAGGGTACGGGGATTACGTTATTAAATGGGAAGGTCTTAGTCACCGATCCCACCCTTTCGGTCTCTCATGGGCATCTGTTAATCTTCTCCTGTAAAACTCCATGATGAATGTGCTTATGTGCATAATATAAATGGAGGACAGAATCACTCGACTCACTTCATGGATAAAGGCGGAGCGAGGTCATCCTTAGGAGTGTTCCCAAAATAGTAATTCAAAGTATGATGTAAGTGTTTATCGATTCACAAGTCGTTATAAAAGAACGATTTCATATATCCGACAAGACGTAAGAAAGAAAGCATATAAAATATATGTTATGAATATGTGATAAGAACAAATTAACAAATGTAAGTGGAAGGACTTGAGTCTAGGGATTTACCCAAGACACCTATATAGCCCAAGGGGGGAATCAAAGTCCACGTAATTCAAAGACAATACAAGGTGGGGTTTAGCCCATAAATCTAACGAGGGACTTTGATTATATATGTGTGTGTAGAAAAGGTGTTTTAGTGTGAGAAAATGTGATGAGAATTCCCTGTTTAGAATTTACATATAAACCCTCTTTTTCTTGTTTTTGGGTTTTTCTATAAAAATAAAGTATGTGTGAATACTAATAGTAAAAATTTTGGAGTTAAGATATGTTAAAGTACTAGAGTGAAAATGAAGTAACTAATACAAAAATAATAGAAATTAAAGACAATGGGGAAGAATTAGACCTCCTTACGTAGGCTAGAAGTGGATCTTGATCGTAGATGCGTTGATCTCATAATGAGATGATGATGGTTTAAGGAGATGGGTGAGAATTTTTTCAAAAGAGTATGAAAAGGATGGTAAGAATGTGGGAAATGAGTTTTTAAGGGGGAACAGCTCTAAATTCGAGAGAATTCTCTCTCAATTGAAGAGAGGGATGTTGTGCTTTTCAAAGTGATGTCATGGCCTCTATTGATAGGGAAAATGGGGATGGCAATCGTCATAGTCCTAGAACTACATGTCGACATAGAACCCTTGGCACACTGCTGATAGATAGCATCCTGGGGTTGGCCTTTCAGCAATCTGAGGTAGTTTTTTTTTTAAATGGGCCATAAAACACGAATTGTAAATCAGAATTGTGCACGGGTGAATCATTGGAAAGGTTATTTAGACACCTTTAAGAATCCAATAAGGCACTCTCGGTTCAGGAGCTAACTAAGTCAATCGAGGCTTGGAAGCACCAATTGATCATTAGATAGGAGATTCCCAGAGGAAAATGAATCTTTCCTCTGAACCATAAGCCCGATTCGCACACTGGATGGAGCATTGGAAAGCGTATTCAAATCCCCTAGAGATATTACTCAGATTCGTTCAGTTCGGAGAGTTGATCATGGTCAAATGGGGGTTGAAAGCGTTCGATGACCTTTTGAAGTAAAAGGAGTCGTTCATCAGTATCGTAAGGCTAATTTATGCACATAACGGACTGTTGGAAAGAATATTCAAAGACCTTTGAAGATTCAATCAAATTCATTCAAGACGAAGAGTTTAAAGGAGTTAAACGGAGCCCAGGAGCGCCCGGTGGACTCCAGATCAATTTTCTGGGCAAAACGGATCATTCATTCATATCGTAAGGCTGATCTATGCATAGGGATGACCTTTGGAAAGAGGATTCAAAGCCCTTCAAAGATTTATTAAGCTTTCGCTCTGAGGAGAAAGTAAATCAAAGTCAAAAAGGGCTCGCACGCGCCCGGTGGCCTCCACATCAATTTTTGATAGTAGAATAGACGGTTCGTTCGAACAGTAAGGCCAATTCACGCAGGGGATAAACCGTTGTAAAGGAGATTTAGATACCTTTAAAGATCAATTGAGCTTTCACTTAGATGAGAAAGTTGATCGGAGTAAGACGGGGCTCAAGATCACTCTATGGCCTCTAAATCGGTACTTAAGGTATTACCTAGGGTTTGTGGTGAATGGATGAGAGCTAGGGACCTAAGGAGGTGTTTAGGGGGTCCTAGGATGGGGTTTCTATAGTGTGCACCCTACATAGTTTGCAATCCTTTTTCTTTATCCTTAAATATTTCTTAATTTTAATTTTTGGCCTAGTTTTTGATTTCTTAACTTCATTTACCCAATATTTAATAATTGTTATTAACATTTATTTGTGCACTTCATATTTAATTTATTTTCTCTTAAATTAATTGTATTAATTCCAATTGTAGTATTATAGCAAATATTGGTGTTATAACTTGAATAAGTAATTTTTATATTGAAACTTGAATAAGTATTTGTCAATCAATTAATATATTTTTAGTGCTAAAAAATTGCATAAATCTATAAATAATACACAAAAATCACCTCAGGGTCTCTCACCCCGAACCCCTTATAATAATCGAAACTTTTGAACCCCCATTAAATTCCCCACCGCCCCCAAACAATCGTAGCTTCTCCGTGACTTAGATGTTGAAGGTTATAGTGGTGGAAGATATCCCGTGCAACCACTACATGTAGATTATTTCCCCTTTATGGAGTGGGGGAGGTGTTCAGTCAGTTGTCCTCTTTTTAGCCTACTTGAACCCTCTATATCCTTATCTTTATTTTTATCTTGGTTCTCTTTCTCTCGATTGGATATTATTTTATTCTTAAAGTTGGCTGCTCCTTTGGTGATTTAATTAATTTGTCCACCTTTATTTTTCAAAATCGCCCTGTGGCATCATAATAGAACACACATCATGGGCGTCCTTTCAAATCTTCTAAGTCTTTCGGAATATGGCAAGTTAAAATCTTCTTCTTTCTCATCCTCATTTTAATTTATCTTGTGCCAGAGATGAAGTGATATTCCCACATGTTCATAAGATAAAATTTCGGCAAGGTTGTCAAAGAAAATATCTTCCATGTCTTGAACTAATTCGTCCTCCTATGAATTGGTGGATATTACGTAACTGGGATATTTCTCTTCACAAACATATAGTACCCTCACCTCAACCCTGAGAATGGGAATAAGTGTTGAGATTTTTGAACCCTCGACCACTATGTATTCAATTATTAAGACTTCGGAGACAACTATGAAATTCTTGGATAACTTAAACATTAGTTTATAGCCAATAGGTACGTGGGGCAACCCTCTAATTCTACCTGAGTCCAATGAAAGTTATATGTTTCCAAACTTTATTGAGATCGAAAAGTTTGCTTCAAAGTCTCTCGGCCTTCTCTTTTAATAAATATATACACCTGAAAAAAAGAGATTGGTCATTATCAAATGATATTATATTTTCAACCAACTTTAAAAGAATGGTAAATAACCTACAAGGAGACTCGACTTGCTTAGGTATATGAAGACCTGTGTAGTTTTGATCATACATTTTCCCAGTGAACCCATAGTTGCATCTATACATATATTTTTGGGACTTGGTCCTCTATGTGAAAAAATTATGAGCCTTGTACCTTGCCTGGAAATGGCATGTACTGGACCCAGGAGTAGTCCTCAAGTTATAATAGTAACATATTTCATTTAATCTCAAATTAGTATCTGAATTTTTTTAATTGCGAATGTACCCATGACATTTCAGAAGAAACTAATGTTTTCTTGGATTGGAAATATTCCGTAAAAATGAAGAAATTTCACCAATAATTTCTAGAGGGGGAAATGACCCCCCCCCCCCCCCAACCACCATATTATTTCCACTACCATGAATACAACCTCATCACGGATGTCATAAGCATCCTCATCATCAGTGGTGTTTGTATTTTGATAGTGCCTTGTATATTATACTTGGTAAAAAATGATTGAGATAAACCGCGTATTTTAAAATTATGCGGCTAATCCTCTTTTAAAATAAAAAAGGATCCTAGTATGGTTTCATTCTCAACATCATTGTCGCAACAAGAAATATAAATATAAACGAGTAAAAACATTACAACTAAATGAACAGAATAAATGACATACAAAACTAGATAAATGTGCACCGAATAAACCATCGATCACTAACAGTAATAATCCAATTGATATAAAAATTGAATAAATAACATACTTGACATAATGTAAAGTCCTATCCAACTATGGTCAATACGCCTCAAAGGAAAAACTGAAATGAAAAGAATATCTCGATAGAAAGATCTGAGGTAGCTAAGACATATTGTAGCATCCACATCTATTATGACAAAATGAAAGATTTGTCCTTGGTATCCCTGCTGCTGCACACCTTGGGTTTTTAAAAGAAAAATAAGTAAATAGAATTGTCCACGAGTCAAAGCCCAAAAATTTTTGAAAATATTTTGCAAGTAATTAAATGCTTTAAATAAGTAAAACACGTAGTGTATTACTTTCACAGTTAATTAACCGGTCGCACTCACATGACACCAAACCTCACCTCTCATTTACACAATGCATTCATTTTGTTATCGTAACTAGGACAATAACAGCTATCCAAGCCTAATCTTGCTAATAGTCACCATTAGCTAAGTTTATACTACCCTCAGTTGGTAGGCATTTTTTTTATTTCAGAAATATATATATATATATATATATATATATATATATATATATATATATATATATATATATATATATGGACAATAGCCCTCCAACAGTGGCTGATGTAACATAAGCTTGAAATTAAGTATGGAAGTTAGGAATGCCTAACATATCTATGAATACAAGGCCTCTAACTATTTTAAGAATGTAAGAACAATTTTTCCAGGATTGTTCATAGCATAGCTTTAGGCTAGTTTGTCGTATCCTGTTACAAATCATCGCACACCATCAAGATGAACCGAACTCACGAATTTCCAAGTTTGAAGACTACCCGACATCCCAATAAGGTATAAAGAAATTTAGAGTTTAAATTAATTTACCAAATTATATTTTGGGATGTTTATTTTTATTAAAAATGAATAGTAACTTTTTGTTTTAAAAAATATGTTTTCTGAGTTTACTGTAGGCGGAGTTTTAAAAAAAAATCATTTATGTCATTCAAATGACATCCACATATCTTTAGATCCCTCGTTTGAAATAATGATTCTAATTTGAATCAAACGAAGCTTACTGGTTTGAATTTATTTAGGTTGTTAGAAACAAGATGCAATCTCATTCGAACGACATGCTTGTGTCGTTAGAACGACTTGTTAATCTCATTCAAACAACTCGCCACCTTAAGTTTTGTATAAATACATGTTTCGTATTCAAAATATTTAAGACTTTTGACATAACATTTTTTACATATCTTTTTCAAAAGTTCTTCACTTTTTGTGTTGAAAAATATTTGTACAATTCACAACAAAACATCCTGGAATATTGTGCATTAGTTGAGAACCCTAGAAAGTTTTGTATATTTGCATACGCATTTTGTGGAACGAATTTTCATTGTTGACATGTGACATCTATGGGGATTCACTGACGGAGGATTACATTCATGTGATTCTTACCAGGATCATAGTTGTTCTTTAGAGATTTTTGAAGAAAAGCGTATTATACTTGTGGAGGATATTAGGTAGTTTGCAATTTGACACTATAGTAAATTTCTAAGTGAATAAAAGTTTTTTACCCGAAAGATTTTTTTAACTTGTCCCGAGTTGACTGCTTATTTATTTTATCAGTTTTATCCCTATAGAAGCATGGTTAGGATAAAAAGATAAAATTTGTTTAAATTTGGCTTTTGCATTTATAATTACTATTGCAAATTTTTTTAAATAACCCTTGCAATTATTTTTTCTTTCTCAAGTATCAGAGCTTTTAGGTAGCATTTTTATCATTAACAAATTGGTATCAAAGTGGGTTACACTAGGTTATTATATCTGATCTTGTTGTTTCGGTGGTTGTTTATTCCTCTCTCATATGCTTGTTTTTTCTCTCTCGATGGATTCTCATTTGAATTTAAAGTTTTCCAAAAGAATTGAATTTCTTGAAAATCATTTTTAAAATGTTTTGAAACTTTTGCAAACTGTCCAAGATTAAGGGATATCATTTGTGAGAAGTTCGTTGCCTTGTACCATGATTTCAGTATGTTAAAAGTATCCTAAAGGGAGTGTGATGCTAGAGTCCTTGTTTTAGAAAAAGAATTAGGGGACTTGAAAAATTCCGGGGCTTGTGCTTGTTCCAAAGAGGATAAAAATATTTTAATTAATGATTTTAATGCATATAAGAAGTCTCTTAGGGAAAAGCTTTCTTTCATTGAGGGGGACCGAGATAACCTTCTAATAATGATTGAAAATATGAAGGACTCCCTAAAATTGGAAGATTTTAAGTCTTTGCTTGAGTCTAAAATTTTGAAATTAAAAAATGATTTAAAAGACTCGAGTAGTGTTGATAGTGATGGTAGTGGATCGCCATGTTCTTATGCTTTGTGTGTTAAAGGCAAAACCATAGATTGTTTTAGAGGGTCAACTAAAACCAAGGACATGAGAAAACTTCAAACCATAGGTAACATTCCTCCCATTTACACATGTTCACATTATGATAAAAAAGGTCACCTTAGGCATTTTTGTTATGATCATGGAAGTGGTCCTAGAAAGCTTAAGGATAATGTCCCATCGGTTCCCATAACCCGTTAAGTTATGTGTACACCTTTTTGGGTTTGGAAATTTATTTTGTAGACGCTAAACTTTAGATTGGTTGATTCTCACATGCTTTCACATGATGCTTCACATGATCTTTCTTATGGGTGATTGCTTACATGATTTTATTTGTCATACACTAGTTGTGCTTTATGATATATATTTGCTAGTGTTATGGCATGCCTACTTTTTTATTATATTTTTCTTTTATTGAATCATATTGAAAAATACAAAAATATTTTTGTTTTTATGTATTTTTTGAAAAATACAAAAATATTTTGTTTTTTAAAAAATTCAAAAACATTTTCAATTTTTGCGTGTATTTTAGTTTTACACGTTTAGTATGGCATATTGGTGTGTTTGAATCCAATTCATTCTACAATTTCCATATGTCTAGGAAATTTGGTTATGACTTTAGATGCTTAGATTGATCTTAACAATGTTTATGGAGTTGTTTTCAAATTGAATTGCTTTATGGATTCGATTTTGTTTATGCCTCCACACAAACATGCAGGAGCTTATTGTATTTTGACTTAATGATGTATATTTGAGCTTGGTAAGATGTTCTCCTATCAATGTTGTCATCTACATGTTTATTTGACTATGGAGATTTTGTTCATGTAAGAATCGCTGCCCATGACGAGTGTACACGGAAAAGGGCTGCAAGAGTATAATGAAATCGTCATGAAATCCACCATTTGAAAAGAGCACAAGAAAAAATTGGGGCAATAAAAAGAAATATATGAAAAAAGGGGGCCAAATAGTTTATTTTGATATAATCATTCAAAGAAAAGAATACAATACAAAAATATGATCATGTTTATATTCTGAGGGTGTGTGGATGGAAATAATTAAAGGGTTTTCACAAGGATAATGATTCCTAGTTATGCTTATTTTTCATGACGCTAGTAATTTGTAAAAACATCAAAATTCTATGCTTTTGTGCATTGTGCTTGTTTTGTTCATTAAGTTCAACCTTATTTGTCACTTGAGGCTAAAGCTTAGTCTGATAAAGTTTTGCGGTCAATTTGAACTTCTTGAACATATTTGAGTGTTTGGATTATAATTGTTTTGTTACTAGTTCACACCCATTCATTCCATCCCATATATTTGGACAAATCGATACTATGATAGTGTGTAAAGATTGTGTTTTTGTGCCATGTTTTATGGTCGTTTATAACTATATATGTGTGCCAGATTTGCTTGGATACATTTTGCACATATTATATTGGGTATTGTATGATATTTTGTAAGTTTCAAATTTTTTTTGGAAAATTTGAAAATTTTCAAAAATAGTTGGTGTCTGTTTGCCCTTGAGATGATCATTACACATGCTTGATTTATATCTTTTTGTGATGATATATTATCTTCATATTCGTGATGCTTGGTATTTCATGATTTTTTTTCTACTTCTTTATCTATTTGTGTATTTCGATAAATACAAAGGGGAGAGAAAATTAAAATGAGTTTGAATTATTGAAGAATTTTTTTTATTTATAAGTTTTACTTCATTTCAAACTTGATGCGTCATGAGTGTATACGTTTTTGTTTCATGTGTGCAGGTTTCCATTTTGCGATATTCAAGACACGCATATGAAGAGAAAGTTTGGAAAGGAGAAGAAGTTTTTGAAAACAAAGAGATTGTGTCGTTAAGTTCTAGGGTTAGGAAGAGTGTTATTATTTTTGTCATAGGAGATTTTTTATTTTTAAAAATTTGTTCGGTCATTTTGTTTGTTTTGTACTTGAATAACCAAAGGGGGAGATTTGTAATAACATTTTTTCTAGGATTGTTCATAGCATAGTTTTAGGCTAGTTTGGCGTATCCCGTTAAAAATCATTACGTAACATCAAGACGAACCGAACTCAAGAATATCTATGTTTGAAGACTTCCTAACATGTCGATAAGGTATAAAGCAATTTAGAGTTTAAATTAATTTACGAAAATATATTTTGGGCCTTTTTTTAATTAAAAATGAACAATAACTTTTTTTTTACAAAATAAGTTTACTTAGTTTACTATAAGCGGAGTTTTTACAAAAATTAATATTTCATTTATTTCATTCAAACGACACCCCAATATCGTACAAATGGCATCCTTATGTCGTTAGATCCCTCGTTTGAAAGAGTGCTTCTAATTTGGATCAAATGAAGCTTACTGGTTTAAATTTATTTAGTTCGTTAGAAATGAGATGCAATATCGGTCTAACGACATGCTTATTTAGTTAGAGCGACTTATTAATCTCGTTCGAGTGATGTGCCCCCTTAAGTTTTATATAAATACATCTTTCGTGTTCAAAACGTTTAAGACTTTTGACATAACGTTTTCTACATATCTTCTACAAAAGTTCTTCACTTTTTTGTATTGAAAAACACTTGTTTAATTCACAACAAAACATCCAAAAATATTGTTCTTGTGAATTAGTTTAGAACCCGAGAAAGTTTTGTATATTTGCATACACATTTTGTGGAGAGGATCTCCATTGTTGACTTGTGATGCCTGCGTGGATTCATTGCTAAAGACAAAGGTTGAGGCTGACGAAAGACTAGGGTCATATGATTCTTGTGAGGATCATAGTTGTTCCTTAGAGATTTTTGAAGAATAACACATTATACTTGTGGTAAATATCGAGTATTTTGTAAGCTGACTCACTTATAAATTTATAAGTGAATAAAGTTTTTTTTACCCGAAAGGGTTTTTTTCCTGAAACTTGTCCTGAGTTGATTGCTTGTTTATTTTATCTATTTTATCAACATAGATGCATGATTAGGATAAAAAGATAAAATATATTTAAAATTACCTTCCATATTTATAATTGGTGTTGCAATTTTTGTTTGAAATCACCCTGCAATTATTTTTTGCTTTCTCAAATTAGTATCGAAGATTTTAGCTCTCGATTTTACCATATACAAAGAAAATAATCCATATTTGATGAGCATATATCCAAAGTGCAAGTAGAACTAAATTTTATAATATAAGAAGCAGTCATATTTCCTGTAGGATGGATGCAAGAGAATTTTATATTATGAGTTGAGATCCAATTTTCAAGAGTATGGAATTTATCATGAGACCAAGATGATAAGAGTTCAAATTTATTTGAGAACCATGATATGGGAAGGTAAGACTCCATAGTGATGTTTTGGAAGAATTCTATACTTTTAGATAAAGTAAACCCTAATGCATATATTGGAAGCAAATCAGAAAAGAGGGGAGAATGACCTGCACAGCCAAATAGAAATTTTCCTTTATAATATCTTATAATGCCTCCCACTACTTGAAAATAACACTAGCCAATGTTAATTTTAAGAGAGAGTAGGATATGAGGAATCCATCTAATTGATTTAGGGAAGAATTTAGTATTTGGATCAGGTTTAGGATAAGAGGCAATAAAAGACTCAATATGAAAGATAGTTTGATCAACTTTAGGAGATATATTCTCACACTTAGCTTTGTTTCAAGCACACCAAAGACACCGACGGATAAAACTAGGAATAGAAAGTGTATAATGAGGGATAGTATTGCTTAACCACCAAGTTGTTAAAATAGCTCTGATTGAAATGTTTAAATTTTTTATTGCAAATTTATTATTATAATGAAGCCAATCTTGAAACGGAATATCTTTTGAAGAGAAAACATGACCAATGTCTTCTTCTTTTGGATTGAAGCAACTGAAGCTTTTGATGGCGCTCTAATGCCCAATATTTTAATAACTGAATCAATAGGAACAGTATCTCTAATAATTCTCCACAATAATAATTTAAGAGTTATGGAAGAATGCCATATGAAGTTATTAGACCAAGAGGAAGGTTCATGGTATCTCATTAAATTCTAACCAGATTGAATAGAGAAATAGCAAGATTTATTAGGTGACCAAAAGGAATATTTGTTGAATTATGTAGGATAGGGGTGCTTATGATGGAGTGAGAGATATTCGGATCAAAAAGGTTTAAAATTAAGAGGAATCCAATACACCATTAAAGTTAAAAAGAAATTTTACTTACAACTTTGGATATAAGCCCAAATTATTAAGCAGGTCAAAATGAAGCCAATTCTCCCAAATAACAGAACATTTGCCACTTCCAATAAGACAAATCAAGTTTTCATCCACATATGATTTGCTCTGTATCATTATTCTCCAATATGAGAGCATGTAGTGGGAAAAACATACCCTGGAGGATGTTTTCTGGAATATTTCTTGTACGTAAAAGTAAACCATAAGGATTTTTTTTTAGTTCTTAAATTCCACCAAAGTTTCATTACAAAACATAAATTGAAGTCCTAAATGGATCTAATGCTAAGGCCACCTTCACTTATAGGGATGCACATGTCAGACAGTTTTTCCAATTATATTTGTTCTTGTCTTCAATGTTACACCAAAAGAAATTTTCAAGGATATTATCAATACAAATGAGGACTTTTTTAGGAGGATTTAGGTTCGCCAAAGTGTAGAAATGATGGAATTAAGGACATGTTGGATAAGAATAATCTTTCCCCCTATGGACAAAAATTTGCCTTGCCAACTTGAAATTTTGTGTCTGGTCTTTTGAATAAAAGAGAGAACTATGTTTTCTACCTTGGAAAATAGTACATCCTAGGTAAGTTAGATAAACAGTACTGAAAGAGATTTCCAAACAACTTGAAATAGCATTATTTTTAGAAGGATGAATTGTTTTTTAACCATATATGAAGCTTTAGGATTTATTACCAAGTTGTCCAGAGCATTCTTGATAGTTGATGAGAATTGATTTCAGTTTTCTAATTGATCTAATTTTACTACAAAAGAAAAGTATAAGGTCATCAACATGATATAGGTGAGATACAATAAGGAAGTTGATTAGGGGTTTGTATGGTGTAATTGAGGGGTTTTGAGCAAATAAATCCAAGCATATTGAGAGGACCTCTAAAAAAATAATAAAGAGACTTGGGGAGATGGGATCCCCTTATCAAAGACCATTAGTAACAAGAAAAAAAACTATGAGACATACTATTAAATAAGGTAGGTATCGAAACATTTTAGATTAATCTCCAAATTAGGTCAATGAATAGTTCATTAAAACCAATTTTTCTCAAAATAGATATTAGTACATGATAGGAAATTCTACCATATGCTTTCAACATATTAAGTCTAATAGCTAAATTGGAACCTTTGTTTTTAAATTAATTTGATAAAAAAAGTTGAGTAATACCTTTACCGTTGACAAAAGCACTTCGAGCGGGGGAGATAATATTCTGAAGAATCTTGGCAAGCCTATCTACAATATTTTTTGTATAATTTTATTGTCAAATGTGCAAAAACTGATAGGCATGAAGTCTAGAAATGAATGGCCATTATCCTTTTTAGGAATTAGGAACAAAGTAGTGGAAGTGATATCTCTAGGAATTTTAAATCCTAAGAAAAAACCTTCTACCATTTTAAGAATTTTGGCTCCAATAATATCCCAAGTAGATCTAAAAAAGCCCACCGTAAATCCATCAACACCAGGAAAACTGTTTTGACTAAGATTGAATATAGCAGCCTTAGCCTCTTCTAAGGTAGGAACAGTAGCAAGTAATTGATTCTGATCAGTAGTAATAAGATAAGGGATATTATTGAGCATAAGATTATTCATATCCCTAAAATATGGATCAGCAAAAATATTTGTAAAGTACTCAAGGCCTGCCCTTTTTATATCTTCCATAGAATCCAACCAAGAGACATTAGAATCCTTAATTTTTAAAATCTCATATTTCTTTTTGCTCCATTTAACATAATTATGGAAAATTTTGTATTAGCATCCCCATTAGAGCACCATCCTATGTTGTCTTTTTATTTCCAAAAACATTCCACTTTTCTTAATGCATGTAAAGAGGAGAATTATCCATTTTAAGAATCAGTTTGTGATCTAGAGTAGGATTACAGATAAAATCCTTTTCACTTTTGAGAAATTTATCTTCTGCCTATTGCATCTTTTTGAAGATATTTCCAAAAGTTTTATAACTCAAAGTTTTAGGAATGCTTCTTAAATTTTTGAGATTATTCATAAAATAGGACGTAGGATTGCCCTCAGATAAGGTCAACCAATGAACAGGAAATAAAGGAGGAAAATGAGGATGAGAGGACCAGAAATTTTGATATATAAATCTTCCATAGTGAGTGGAGGATTCAATAGAAAGGCTAAGCACAAGAGGAGAGTGATCAGAACCAGTTTTAAAAAGATTCTCCAATAAGATGTGTTTAAAAATATCCAACCAAGAAGAATTTGTCAATTCTCTCCATCATTGAAACATTATCAAAGATCTTATTCCACCAAGTAAATCTAGAACCATTAAAAACCAAGTCAATTAGACCACAACCATCCATACAGTCTAGGATATCCATAGCATCTTTTATGTCAATAGAATTACCTCTTATTTTATCAATGGGATAGTGACTGCATTAGAATCACCACAAACAAACTATGAGAGTGTGCGTTATCATCTGACGGATTAAACTTATTTAATAAGATGTAAATCACTAAGAAAATTCAATTTTAATTAAACCTTAAACATGCAACTCGGTGATTCAAATCAAGCATGTAAATAAACAAATAATTTCACGAAAATCTCCTCATGGAAAAATCTTTTATTTCAATATAAAATGTCAATCGTAACTTACAAATACATGAAGAAATATAGAAATGAATTCACAAAAAAAACCCACAAAGGCTTCAGCCTTCAATCAGCAATGATTCCCTAAAAAATCATAAGAACCTCAATCCTCCTCCTTCAGTAATGAATGCCTTTGAGTGTCACAAGATCAATAATGAATAAACTCTCCATAAGAATAAATTCGTTACAGAAGTGTTTAGGTTCCAAAGAAGATTCACAAAAGTATTTGGGATTATTTGTGAGAATCAAAAATGTGTTTTTGCCTTAAAAAGGTAAAGACTATTTGCAGTTGTTCTGTAGTTTGCATAAATGAAAAAACTTAAAGAAAAATCTTCACGAAATATGTTTTTATAGGCGAACATGAATTTTGAGGTGGCAGAATGTCATTAGAACGAGATTAGGAGGTCGTTCGAATGAGATGTCTATCTGGTTAGAAGCGACCTTGGAACGATTCATCAAATTACATCTAAAAAACAAAGCAGTAAGCTTCGTTTGATCCATATTATATACAAGCCTTCAAACGATGTATCAAATGCCCTTGCAATGTCGTTTGAACGATAGTAACATGTCATTTGAATGAGCTAAACATAATTTTAAAATTCTGCCTATAGTAAACTCATAAAACATTTTTAAGTTTAAAAATGCCTCATTTTGTAAGAAAACAGTCTAGAAAAAATATCCCAATACTTAATAAAAAAATCTAAGTAACACAAAACTAAATCCATACTAAAATTAGTTAAATCGTAGAACTTTGTTGAAAATGCTTGATATCCGGATCCATCCTCTTAAACTTGTGAACTTGAATGCCTTGATGGATGTAACGGGATACACCATACTCAATGTAAACTAGACTCTATGGACAAGTCCTAGAAGCTAGGGGTAATGATGAAAAATGTTCCCTAATAAATCTTCCATAATGGCTATTTCAATACAAGATAAAAACAATCTAAATCATCCAACAAATTCCTATACAAATCTATACCCTCCCAAAAACTCAAAAGTGGAAAGATAGTAAACATGTAAGCCTTTAAAGTCTTCATCTTTCAAATATTCAAATCTCCCTTCTTTGTCCTGATATTCTTTTGAAAGATTTGTCAAATGTGTGCTTTTAAGTTTCTCTTCAAAATGTACCTACACATAATAGACAAATGAAATACCTTTGTGACGTATCGAGTTTGAAATAAGATAATAAATCAAATTAATCAAATCAATTCCCCCCCCCCCCCCCATAATTCAAACTCTTACTCCCCCATAATTCATAATTTGTTCCCCCTTTTCATTTGTCCAAAATGGAGAAAGAAAAGAAACAAAAAAAATAAACCGAAGTGGGTCACAACAAGCCTAGAAAATCATCACAAACATATATCAAGTAATCTCATGCAAGGATAAACTCAAAAGGCTCCACAAACTATTTTCAAATTTTCAAATGATTTCAAGAGAAATTTTTTTTTACAAAAGGAACACACCATGAACTAACACTAAGATAGTCTAATCATGAAAACAGAATGAATGGGTGTCAATAAATTCGATAGACATATTAACTCAAACAATTGTAACCTATGTGCATGATGAATTTTGGATACTTCTAAAGAAAGAAGTCAAAATCGTCCTTAGGTGTAAAAATATTGAATTCATCTGATATCGACCCAATCTAATCAACAATTCAAAGTCTAAAATTATTGTCACACCAATAACGTCTAAAACTGTGTAATGCTTTTACGAGAATTTTTCAGGACATGAAAACCCATTAATCATATAGAATATTTCACTCAACTCTTTATTTTGAAGAAATTAAATCCTCATACGTAGCGAAGCACCAATGTTCTTTTAAATTTTTCCTAGCACTTTATATTTTTTCTTTTAAGTGGTTTTAATCTTTTAGGCTCTTTTCTTTTGCAAATGGTGGCTATTCACACAAAAATATTTTTACTTTTGCAACCCGATACATTGCATTAAAATTAACACATTTACTGAAGATATAAATATCAATTTTCCCAATCGAGGAAATGGTTCTTACATGAACTACTCCCATTATCTCATTTTATCGCATTTGGTTCGTTATAAAGATAGGATTGAGATGAAAACACTTTGACCAACATGTGATATACAAGTTCAAAAATCAAACAAATTTGTGCATGTGTGCATTAAAGCAAATCATAAGTCAAATATGTAGAAAACATCTCAGTGACTCCAAACATTATAAAGCATAAGAATTAAATGGTGTTGCATCTCAAAACACTATCAGATAGCCACATGGATAATAGAATGATATTGTGACTTGCAAATTCTAATTTTCCATCCATATATTGTGTAAAAAGAAATATAAAAATATTTTGGCATTTTTCAAAAATTATATCAAAATAAAATCTCTTTGGCTTTTTCACGTTTTTAAAAAATAGAAAATCTTTTTGTATTTTTTCAAAAAATTTCAAGAAAAACAAAACTCTTTTTTGATTTTTTGAAAAATAAATAAAAATAAAAAAAAGATAAATACAATAGTAATACATACTAGCAATATGCATAAATATATGAGCATAAAAATCATCCTATGCTAGAAAACAAGTCTAAACCTCAATCATTAGGTACGGTGTTGTTTTCCAAAGGGGGTGACATTCTATGAAAAACATCCATCAAATCATGTGAAGTTTTGACCAAATACTCAACTTGCTCTCAAAAGTGCTTAAAATCTCGTGTGATGTGCGGAGCATGTGGAATAACATGTGTGGGAGTGCATGCAAGAACACGTATAGAAGCATAACGAGGTAAATACCTATGAGACACATTACCCAACTTAAAGTACAATTCCCAAAGGTGCCCTCTTTTCTTATAATGGAAACATATATAAACCGACCTATGAACACCTCTCTCAAAATGTCTAGGATGCACTCTCCTATGGGGAAATGGATACCTAGGTGGGTTAGGTTGAAAGGCATATGGATCAATAGGTTGAGATCCATATGGATCTATAACAAACTTGGGAATCGGCTCGAGTTCAACATGGCAAGTGGACGCACCATCATAACCTAGTCCTAGTCTCTCAACATTACCCTAAGTGGGATCGAGATGTGTACTCTAAAGTGATCTTGACCACTTGGTCACATTTGAGATCTCTCTCGATTTAGTATATATGGGCTTCCAGTTTCTCATGACTCTCTAGTGAAGATTGAAGATCTCCCATAAGACTAGCCACGGTGTCGATCAATTCACTCTTTTCCTGGCCTAAGACGGTCAAATGCTCACACAAACAAACTCTCACGTCCTCGAGTTGACTTGTCGACGCCTCACACACCCATAAAACTTTTAACTCTCTCTCCAAATCTATCACTCTAAGAGATAACTCCCTATTCATATTTTTCATCTTCAAAGTCTCGGTGTATAAATCACTAAACTCTTTTTAGAGATCACCTTCACCCTCACTTATAATCTCATCCTCACACTTACTATCTCCCAAATGGATTGAAACAACATCGAGGATCTCACATTTATAAGTTTCCTCATCGTCATGGGACAAACTAGATGTGCTCATGGACCAGCCATGAAAGCAACGCACTTTTCATGTGGTGATTCTTCCCCGAAATCATCCAACTTGATGTCACTATCGCTAAGAGTGGCCATGTTATCAATTTTCTTTCCCTTTAACTTTATCATAATGGGACACTCAAAGGTATTATGCCATTTTCCCTCGCACTCATAACACCTTATATCTTCCTCTTTCTTACCGTTATCCTTGACCTAGTCTATTCTTTTGTTTTTCTCAAAAAAATTTTATTAGAAGAATTAGTTTTGGAAATTTTAAGAAACTTTTTAAAAAAAATTCAAATAAAACCAAGTCATCGATTTCAACCTCGCCCTTAGAAACAAACTCACATACTCTCTCTTTTTTACTTTTTCTAAACTCGAGTCTTTAAAGCTATCCCTCTATCCTTAGGCTTAATAATTTTGGGAAACATATTGATCTCTTAAGTTTGAAGGTCTCCTATGAATTCTTCTAACCTAAGAGATTCTAAACCCCTAAAGAGTTAAGAACAGTGACCTTAGGAATAAATCAGGAAGGTGGTGACCTCAAAATCTTTTTCACGACGCTCGAATCAACAATCTTCTCACCCAAATTAAAACTCGTGTTAATAATGTCCGATAACATAGCATAAAACTCATCAAAATTCTCCAACTCTAACATAGTGAAAGTGTCACATTGGGTGGTCGAATTTTGTAATGTCGATGCCTTAACAGGATAGGTACCCTCACATGTCAACTAAAGAACATACCATGCCTCCTTTAATGTGGTGGACGTCATGATACGTCAGAACTCATCAAGACAACTCCAAAAGTAGCACTAAGGCATCAGGAGTTGTAGGTACTCAACTTAAACTCATCATCAGTCCAATCAGAAATAGGTTTGGGATTCGTGACATTACCAGTCGTGATAGTGGGACGAGTCCACCAACTTTCACAAACTAACCACACTCTTTCATCAATAGCTTTTAAACAATCTCATACGGGACTTTCAATATTTATAATTTGTTCCATCAAAGACTGGCATCCGATTATATAAATTATCTATCAGAAAATTTATAATTTTTTCAAAACCAATTGATACCTCTGAAAATATTTTGCTGAAAAAGAATCACACAGTAAATTTGTGCAACAATCTCTGATACCAATTTGAGAGTGCACATTATCCTCTGACGAGTTAAACTTATTTAATTAAATTTCAATCTCCAAACAAATTCCAATTTTAATTAAACCCTAAACATGCAACTAGGTGATTCAAATCAAACATGTAAAGAAACAAATAATTTTAAGAAAAATCCCCTCGGGTAAAACTTTTTATTTCACTATTAAATGTAAATCGACTTATAAATACATAGAGAAATACAGAAACCACAAAGATCGCAACCTTCGTTCAGTAATGATTCCCTCAAGAATCACAAGAACCTCAGTCCTCCTCTTTCAGTAGTGAATATCTTCGAGTATCACAAGAACAGTAGTGAAGAAACTATCCATAAGAATAACTTTATTACAGAAGTGTTTAGGTTCCAAAGATGATTCATAAAAGTATTTTGGATTGTTTGTGTGAATAAAAAAGGTGTTTTTTCACTAAAAAGGTGATGACTATTTGTCGTTATTCTCTAGTTTTCGTAAATGAAAAGTCATAAAGAAAAATATTCACAAAAAAGGTTTCTATAAGCAAACACGAATTTCGAGGCGAAAGAATGTTGTTAGAATGAGATCAGGAGGTCATTCGAATGAGATGGATATCCCGTTAAAAGAAACCTCCGAATGACATATCAGATGGCCTCTAAAAAACAAAATAATAAGCCTCGTTTGATCCATATTATATACAAGCCTTCAAACGAGGCATTAAACAACCTTGCAATGTCATTTGAATGACAGTAAGATGTCATTTGAATGAGCTAAATGTAATTTTAAAACTCCACCTACAATAAACTCATAAAATATTTTTAAGTTCAAAAATGCCTTATTTTGAAAAAAAAGGTTTAGAAAAAATATCCCAGTACTACGTAAAAAAATTACTAAGTAACACAACTAAATCCATACCAAAATTAGTCAAGTCGAACTTTTTTGAAGATGCTTGATATTCGGATCTATCTTCTTGAATTTTTGAACTTGAATGACTTGACGGACGTAACAGGATATGTCATACTTAATGTAAACTATACTCTATGGACAAGTCATATAAGCTAGGGGAAATCATTGAAAATTTGCGCTAATAAACCAAGGGTCTAACCAGTTGCATGATGAAACATAATCCCAGAGATGAAGTCTTTCTTTCCTAGTACATTTAGCATGGATTATAGAAAATATAGCATTAGAATGGAAGGCATGATGTTTAAACTCACAGAAAATCATTGATTAACTTGGGACATAATTGAAATGTTAATATCATGTTGATAGAAACACTAGATAGTGCTTATATCATTACAAATGACATGTTTGAAACCATATATATTCCTATATGACTCTTATCTAGTTGAATCTATCATAGGTTCAAGGCAAACAAGGATCGAAGGATTGTATTTATTTAAAAGTTTGAAAATTCTTCTATTAGAAGTTTCTTTATCTAAGCCTCTAACATTCCAAGAGATGATATTGATTATAAGGAATAATTACATTTAGTGAACATAGAGTTGGATCTAAGAATCCTTTTAGGGATTAACTTTGGGTATGATATTCTAACTTCTTTCCTTTTTACAATAGACCTATTTATATCATTGTTAGGAATGGTTTTGGGAATATATATATAGTGGAGAGGTTAAGACAAGAGATATTAGAACATTCTCCATCCTCTAGAGAAGGAGCAAAGATTTCTTCATTAAAAGAAGAGACAATTTGAGGACTGTGAATAAAAGATACACGAGAGTTGAAAGGAATTATTTCCAAAGGATTATGATAGTTTGAATCAAAATTACAAGGGGGGAAGGAGGATGAATAACTGACTCTAAGAATATACCAACGTTAGAGTTATCTGAGAAATGAATTACATTTTCACCGGTAGCAGTGTCACACTTCTGTTTTAATGTAAAGTTGGTTGTAACCCACTCTTTGGTAAAAAGTTTCTTCTCCTTTTGTATCACTTTTTTTACTACACTATCCTTAATAAATCCATTTCATGGCCATACGTCATCCTGATTACTTTTCACTGCCAAATCTGGGACATTTTTCCTTAGATAAAGTTTGAGGAGTGGTTGAGACTTCTTGTTACAAACTGTTTGGTTTCGAATAATAGTATGATCATCTGTATCATGGTTGTCAAGGTAATGACCCATTTTAAAACATTTTGTGCAGAAATTTGGCAAATTTTCATTTTTAGAATGTTTGCCAGAAACCTTGCCCTTTTATTCCCATATCCTATCCATACTCTCTTTGCATCAGTTTTAGTAAGATCTAAGGCAACACAAATTCTTTCCATATTGGGCCTTGAGAAGGACTCAGTAGGACCATCAACTTTAAAAGGGGAACTAAATGTAGAGGCTATAGAAAAAATGCATGATTTTTCATATAAATGAATGGGAAAGAGGGGAAGAGTTATCTAAATAGGGGAAATGGGAGATTCTCTAGAGGGGTGAAAATCATAAGACCATTTGAAAAGTATCAAAGGGAAACCAAGCATATGCCCAATTTCTTGAATCCCTAATTCAATAAAATCCTCTTCCAAAGCACATATAATTGATATGTGTTAAAGTTAATTATACCAAAAGAAAAACCTTTTAATCCCATAGATGAAATTGATTTTCTGATATCATCTATAGAATGATGACCATGTGAGAATTTTCCAATAAGAGTATGCTGGAAAGGTTGTGAAATATTGGATAATTTATCTCCAAATAAAATTAAGGAAGGTTCATCATTGAGCATGACAATAGGTTTGGAAACTATATTAGGGGTAATTATAGGCTTTCCCACAACATCTGCAAAAGATTTTTTCAGAGTGGGGCTTGGGGGAATAGGATGTGAAGAGGACAAAGGTGGAGAGGGTTAAACCCCTGGAAAAAGGGGGCCGAAGCCATGGAAGGGGAAAAACGTGGTTAGGGAGAAATTTTGATAGAAAATGGTTATAAAGAGAAGTTTTTAAAACACTCAATTCTTCACTAGGTATATGTTCATAAATAATATTTTAGGAATACACGCGCTATATATAGGTGTTCATATAATATAATACCATAGCTACACTTGTGTTATTAATAGATATATACACTATATCATATAAACATGAATATATATCTCTCGTTATATATGTATAAACGTATCCCTAAAGCATGCAACTCACAGATTCATTCCTCGTGTGCTATCAGACTCTAGTCATATCATGCATCACACTCAGCCACGGTGTTGAAATCTCACCATCGAATCCAAATGTAAACATGAATAAATGGAGAAGGTCATAAACATGCATCTGTAGTCACAACTATACTACATCATATCCAACCGGTCTCCAAACCATCACCTGTCCTTATACATGGATAGTGGCCTTGCAATAGTACTATAACCTGATGAACTAATCTAACACTTGTTAGTCAATGCCAGGGTAGATTGCCCATTACATGCAACCTCCTAACGATAGCAATATCAAGTATGTATGTTTAATATAAACAAGAATCAATCACATACACACACACATACATATATATAAGTCACTCCAATACATATATATCTAATATTGACCACATACAAAATCCCATTGTGTACTAGTCTCCCAAATCCCAAAGTTCGAACCGACTTTCTGATTACGCATATAAGTTTTCACTTTCTTGAATTTATTAGCTCGTCTCACCCTAACCCATCTGTTTGTTGGCCTAACGCACATACACAACCCTGCAACGTATTTTCTAGTAGCTCCACTAAAACTCGAAAGCCCCGTTGATCTTTCCCAAAGCTCTAATGGGTCAAACCAACATTAAAACAAAATCCATCTAGTCCAGTAAACCAAACTAATTTTCTTGGAAGACCCAATCGATTCGGTCAAGTGAACCGACTCGTTCCCCCCACCCCCCACCCCACCCCCAATGAACCAGTTTGGTTTATTGCACTACAAGTCATCTTTTTTCCTCGCGTTTTCTCCTATAAAACCCTACAATGAAGGTCCCAAGCCTCCAAAAACGTAAAATTGATAACCCACGTCAATTCCTAATCAACCTAGAAGCATTATAACTCCGAAATATACCCCCAATTCATAATCAAAACCCCTAGATTCATTATAATTAATCAATTAAAGCAAACCCAGAATTAATCAAAGTTAATTTCACATTGATTTTAACACCCTATCAATGTTCAACATGTTCATACTTGTAAACCCAGAATTAAATCATAAAACTCTTATATGTTCATCATCAATTAACATCAAATGAAATCAAAGGTTACACAACTTAGATCTCTTTATCCTAATTCTCAAACTTTCAATCTTTTTTAATCATAGATTTGTTCTTAATTAATCATGAATGTAATTACCTACATAGTTGCAATCTGAATCAATTAAGTACTTGACTTTGTGGATCTAAATCCAAAGTCTTAAGCGTATGAATGATTAAAATCTGGAGATTAGACCTTCCTTCTGTTCTCCAAGGTCTTCTCTCCGTTTTCTTCATTTTTTTTCTTCTCTTAAAGTCTCCCTTAAGCACAATTATGTAGATATTGAAAAGTGGGTTATCAATTAACTCCTTAACACTTAAATTCATCTTAATCACACCCTAATCCTGTATTTAGGTTAAACCCTAGGTCTAAAAATACCATTTTACCCCAATATAGGTCCTGGTACATCTAAAAATCTCTGAAACCCAATTATAACCCTCCGGTACTTATTCTGGACCATTTTGACATATTTTCAGATCATTGGTGCACTCAAAATGGTCATCTGAGTCACCCAACTACAATTACACCAATATGCCATTAATTGGGCCCGATGCGTGTGTACAATACGCATCACCCATAAAATATATAAATTTTTCAAAGCAACTCTCTATCGACATAATATAATAAAGTGTCTCTTTTCACTCATACGCGACATATAACAAATCACATGTTTATTTACTTATCACACACAAGTAAATAATAGTACTAATAAATATTAATCCTTATATCGCTAATTAATATTTACTAAAACTCGATTTAAGTTCCCCTAATTAAATTAATAATCAAAAGCACATGAAAATTAAATAATCATAAAAGCACGGGGTATTACATCCTCCCCTTAATAACAGAATTTCGTCCCCAAGATTCACACATACTGCCATGAAGAGCTCTGGATACATTTTTCGTATGTCATCCTCATGCTCCCACATTTATTAGGACACGTTGTGGTGTCCCTAATGTACACACACTAACGATACCACCTTTGACCGAAGCTTTCGCTTGCTATGACCCATAATGGAAACAGGTCTCTCCTTATAAGAAACATCCAGCTACAAGTCAATCTCCTCCACCACTATAAGTCTATAATCTATGTCATCCTCGAGATACCTCCTCAACGACGACGCATGAAACACATCATGAGTCCGCTGAAAATGCTCATGTAAGACTATATGCAACCGGCCCTACCCTCTCGGTAATGGAAAAAAACCCTACATACCTATGTGACAACTTCCCCTTTTTCTTGAACCACATCACTCCCTTCATGGGAGATACCCGCGTCAAAACCTGATCACCCACATCTAACTCTAAAAACCTCTAGTTCTCATCAGTGTAACTTTTCTTCCAGTCTTGAGCTACCCAAATATGACTCCTGGTCAATTCAATATTAGTTAATGTCTCTTCAATTAAGCCCAGTCCAAGAAGCTGGATGTCCCCCACCTCTAACCAATAAAAGGGTGAACGATGAGGTTTCCCCTATAAATCCTAAAACTGTGCCATGCCAATTGTAAATCGGTACAATTTATTACACGCAAACTTTACCAGAGGTAAATATTAATCCCAGCTACCCTTAAAATCTTGAATACACATCCTCATCATATCCTCTAATATTTAATTCATCCTCTTCATCTTCCCATCAACTTGCAAGTGATGCATTGTGCTCAAATGCAACTTTATTCCCATCGCCTCCTAAAAACTCTTGTAGAAGTGGGATACAAAGATATTATCCTGATATGAAATAATGTTGAGAGGAACCACTTTAAATCTCATTAACTCTGCTATGAAAAGATGTGCATCCTGCCCTAATTTATAGTCCACCCGAAATGGCAAGAAATGAGCAATCTTGGTCAATCTATTCATAATTACCCAGATGGAATCGTGACCCCTCTGTGATGTCGACAACCTCGTGATGAAGTCCATCCTAATAATCTCCCATTTTCACACCGGAATCTATAATAGCTGTAAAATCTCGACTGCACTCTAATAATCAACCTTAACCATCGCATAAGTGGTGCACCTAGAAACAAACTCTTCTATATTCCACTTTATACCATCACACTAATACTACCTCTTTATATCCTAGTACATCTTATCCCCTTTAAGATGAACCGAGAATTGTGACCCATACGCCTTTTCCATAACTGCGCGCTATAGGTCCTCGTAATCTGGGATAATCAACCTCCTATTGAAGCATAACCCACCCTCAGAACTGGCCGAGTAAGCTTTTGCTCCACCCGCTAATAACTGTTGAATCCTCTCCTAATAAGAAGGATCCCCTTTTTATGCCGTAAACGCCCTCAAAATGATCTCAATTGTGTTATTCATCACTATAATATAAGCTCAGACTACCTCATCCTCCTGATGAAGCTCGGCCCATTTCTTCATCCATATTACTACAAACATCCATTTCGTTAGATGACTCAACGCATCTTCCACTTTATTAGCCTTCCTTAAATGATACTGGATGTCAAACTGATAATCATTCATGAACTCAATCCACTGACGCTGCCTGCAGTCACCTCCTTCTGTATGAAAAGATACTATAGTGACTTATGGTCCTTGAACAATCATAATCTCTCACCCAGTAGATAGTGCCTCCAAAACCTCAAGGTAAAAACACTTATCTTTAACTCCACATTTCTCGAACTTAGCATACAGCTAGTGGTCCGCCGAAGTCTGTAGAACCATACACAAATGGTCTACGTGATTGCCCTCTGTCTAAGAAGAAACCAAGATTTCATCTGTGAACACAAGGACAAACTAATCTAAAAAATCCCTTCAGACCTTATTCATGAGATCCATGAAAACTGTTGGCAAATTGGTTATTCCAAATGGCATAACCCTAAATTCATAAGACATGTATCTCGTCAAAAATGAGGTCTTAAGGACAACTCATTCCCTGATACATAACTGATGGTACCCTAATCTCAAATCAATCTTACAGGAGTGAGCTACTCCTCTCAACTGATTGAATAAGTCATCGATATGGGGAAACAGATACTTGTTCTGAATCGTTACCTTCTTCAACTCATAGTAGTCGATACACAATCTCAATGAACCATCTTTCTTCTTCATAAACAAAACAAGGGAACCCTTAAGTGATGTATTTATGTGGATAAAGCCCTACCTCAAAAGTTTCTCAATCTGATCTCTTAACTCTCGCACCTCTAAAGAGCTAAGCAATGTAGTGCTCGCGTTATGGGCTATAACACCTCACCTATTCTAATAGCGGTTGAACAATCCATTATTAAATTAAACGAGAATCAAATATGGTTTCATTCTTAGCATCATATTGAAAACCAATTAATTAAGCTAATGACCTCTCAAGTCCAATGTCAAAATTTATTAACTTATTAACATGTTTCGTTAAACCATTCAACCATATAAGATAAACATCCACAACAACATAACATAATGAGTAATGATAGCATAAATAAATAAATAACCATATAAACTCTTGTTAATCCTGAGTAAAATAAGTAAAATGCTAAATGAAATACTATAAATAAAACCTAATAATAAAGTTGTCTAACTACAGGTGACATGCCTAAGAGAAATACTAAAATAACATCTTAACTAGATAGAATGGAAAGAGGGAACTAAGAAAATCATTCATGTATCCACAGCTGTTGCATCATCGTCTAACTGAAATGAAAAGCTATCCCTAGCGACCTTATGGATGAGCACCTAAAAGGTTTTGAAAATCTTTTTAACATGGGTTAGTGCCCAAAATATTTTTAAAAACAGTTGCAAGTATTTAAATGTATTAATAAATAAGCAGCAATAAATATATATGTCCATCTGGTTTCGCACTTACATGAGATTATCCTCACCCCTCATCAACGGGGCAAACTAAACACATTTATTTTAATTAACTTCCCGCCTAACTAGTATATCCATTCTCGATATCATACAATCCTCTAAACTTCTAGTCCACTTTTACTACTCGTATACTACTTCACTTTATCTATCTCCTAGCTATTACATAAGTTATAACATTATATTTCTCAACTGTATCCATACTGCTACATAAGCAACATAACTATATACTAGTTATAATTTGGTTTTCACACAGTCATTTAAGTACACTTATACATATATACATAGCATTCCTTAGTATGCTATCATCAGGCATGTTGCATACCATCCCAAGACCACCAGGTTGGAATCTCACCACTGATCCCAAAATCCCCAACACATAATGGATGTGGTCATAAACATACATCCACGGGTCATAACCATACCACATTAACCCTTCCGCACTCGAAACTCATATATCCTCACACACAGAAAGTGGTCTTGCAATAATACTATGACCCGGGGAACAATCCAACACCTACTCGTCAATGCTAGGGTGGCCTCCGACTACATGCAACCTCCAATGATAGCATATTAGAGTAGGTATGACCACTTAAAGTCATTGACACATAGACATATATATACTAGTCACACTCAATATATATATATATATATATATATATATGTGTGTGTGTGTGTGTGTGTGTGTGTGTGTGTGTGTGTGTGTGTGTGTGTGTGTGTGCGTGTGCGTGTGTGTGTGTGTGTGTGCGTGTGTGTAAAGTCGGACAACATGTGTAATATCTCTTAAAACACTAACCTATAAAATTCCAAAGTCTACCCCAACTTCTTAATCATAGCTAAGTTTTCACCTACTTATTTCTCAATTCTCTAACTTTATACTTCTTCCCAATCATGTTATCCTACCCAAACACTAGCCTAATCACTCCTGAAATCCTAACCCGATTTCCCAATTTTCACCCGAGTGCGTTCACACACTTATTCACGCAATTTTATACCCAAAATCCTCAATCTATCCTCGAACCCAAGATTCCATTCTAATCCACAAACAGTCCAAGAAAAATAACACAAGGCAGAGGAGGCCAGCTATCAAAACTGAGTTGGTTTGTATCCCCCAAATTTAAATTTCTAAAAGAAAGCCAAATCCAAAACCACCAATTTAAAATATCGGAATTGTGCACCTTTTAGTAGAAAATTCATAACAAATTTAAAAAAAATAAAAAAAATACCAAACCATTGCTCACGCCTTCCTAATTCGATTCTACGCAATATTACCAAACTTCCAAAAGTGAATCGATTCTCTGTAAACCGATTTGGTGAGTGAACCAGTTCGATTTTCTGTGTTGCTTTAACGAACTTTTGAAGGGATTTTTCCTTCTCCTTTCATTAATAGTGGTTTTAACCTTCATTCAAATCCCATATATTAACTTTAGTCTATCCCCAACCATGAAACAACAATTCTCTACATGAAAATCATCCCCAAACACATCTAATTCATTTGACAACAATTTATATCAAGAACCATGCGCTAATAAAACCCTAGTTTCAAGATTCAATATTTTCTCTTTTAAATCATTCAAGAACCTATCTTTATTATTTAATTAACATCAAATTTAGCATGTAGTATTCCTTAGATTCATCTCCTAATAAGTTCTTCATTCAAAACCCAGATTCATATAATTTCCCAACTCGAAATTTTTGTTTTTCTACACCAAATTGCATGAATAATTGAAACTACAATGGATATTAAAGAAAGTTAAATACTTTTCTTGAGAGTGAAGAATTTATAGTATTTCTCTTCATGAATTAAATTATTGATGATGATTTTTACCCGATAGCACATGATCTTTACCCCGAATTCTTTTTTCTTCACTTTTCTCCCTTTTCTCTTCAGTTTTCTCTCTTTTCTCAAAATCCTAGCCTCTTGGATGGATGGATAGATACCCCTTCTATCCACCTTAAATAAATGTAGACCTAAACACTCCACATCCTGTAATTTAGTGAGCTCTCATATGTAAAATGATTCGAATACCTTTTTACAGCTCCCGTTTAGCCTAAAAAGCCTCGAGAACCCAATTGTAACCCCTAGTACCTATCTCAGACTATTTCAACTCATTTTGGACCATTGGTGAAATCAAAATTATCATTAGAGTTATATAAAATTAATTGTCATCTCATTATCGACAAGACTCTATCTACGTGTCCTGAATGAGATACCGATAAACTCGTAGCTTTAACTCACTTATGGTGTAACAAAATTTAATACATTTCCATTTACTTATAATACAAGTAAATATAAATATACATAAATATTAACCCTTTTATTCGCTAATTAGTATTTATTTAAGTCACTTTATTTCTCGATATAATTAAAATTATTTTGACACATGTAATTTAAAATGCTATAAAAATACGGGTTATTACATCGGCTTAGTCCCTGATTCTAAGTCGATCACAAACTTAATATCTCGACTCAATGGCAATCCCTGTATCTACTAAAACACATAAAATTAGTCCCTAACCACAGGGATCGAATCGAACGAGATGACAAAACCCTCCGAAGTCTCCTCTTCAATATAGGATAAATGAGTGTTCGATCCTCCCTCTGCACGAGGTATCACCACAAGAAACACATCCTACCTTGGAATATAAAAATTGATAGTCCTACTGTAATAGTCCACCATCACTTTGTACATCACTAACTAGTCCATACCCAGAATAAAACCATACTCATCCATCTCTAAAATGACAACATTTGCTACTAAGAATAACCTCCCCATGTCCACACCCGCTCCCCTATAGATGGAACGAATGACAGCCCCGCTACCCAATAGTGAATCTACGGTCAAAATGGTATTTGAAGTTATATATACTGAACCCATCGCATGTGAAAATCTAGTGCTAAAAAAATAATGTGATGCACCCATGTCAATCAAAACCCTCCCTATGCACCCATGGATACATAACGTACTCTCAACTGCTGATGGTTTTAGTTGAAAAATTATCCCTCGGATGTCATACACACACTTAAACTACAACTTCCCTTATGGAGGCTAAAAAGTTAGAATTGCTGGTGGGGATGGAAGCTACTATAATTACTGCACCAGTTGGGCCTCCTCTTGCTGACCCTTAGCCCTATTTGGGCATGCATGTTGCATGTGGCCCTGCTCCCTATATATGAAACATCTTTTCTTAAAATTCGTCGACCTCGAGCCCTACTGACCCTGGCAAGGTTGCCCTGTCTTGATATCTGATGGCCCTGATAACCCCAACCCTACTAACCTTCAGTCTGGTTCCTATATCCAAGATGGCCCTACCTAAAATTATCATTACCCGACCTGAACCTATTATCTGAGTCCCCCTACTGGGAACACCTCACATTCTACCTACCCTACTGTTACGGTGTCCCGCTGGAATCATTGCCCCTAGTCTTGCCCAACTGGATCGATTCTCTTATCATCTTCGCTCCTCTTAGATGGAAGCGATGGTCCTAGAAATGGAGCAATGTGATGTTAACAACATTAGTATAAGTCCTCAATGTCGAGTTCCCCCATAAATATCGACGAATCCTCTAAGTAAGTACATCCATGAATTTGAGAATTTTCTTCTCGTCTGTGTTCACCTCATATGGAACAAAGTTTGCCAAACCAGTGAAATCCTCCTCATACTGAACAAAAATTTGGCCCTCCTATAAGAGTTCTATAAATTTCATCATCATCTGTGAGTAAACTATTGACGAAAAGAACTTATGATCAAATCGCACCCAGATTTCCTAAATAGTCATCGAATGCCTCTCCTTCGATGTGGTAATCGATTCCCACCACTGAAGAACCTACACCAAATCTATCATATTATCACAGTCATTGACCTTGACAAGTTGGATCTGGGGGTGATAAATTTGGTTGTCACGAACTTTTCATGGTCATTGATCGTGACAAGTTCATTAGACTTGTCACGGTCATGTCACGATCTTGGACCTCGATAACATTTGTCATGGTCAAAGACCGTGAAAAACCCGTGGCAATCTTTAAAAAAGTTGTCACGGTCAATGACCGTGACAAATCTGGGTCGAATTTTAAAAAATCTGTTGGGCAGTTTGGCCACTGCCACTGCCCAGTAGTATATTTTTACCGGCTATAGCGAACTTGTAGTTATTTAAACAGCATATATCCAAATTACTCCATATCCAAACCAAAATGTAACAAATCAAAACAATACAAATATAATCCAAGTGTCCAAATAAAATAGATACAAATAATGTCATGTGGTAGATTTAAGGAGAACGTAAGGCCACACGACAAACGCATTGAGACACCCCTGAATATACATCACGGTGCATTATTCGCGCAACCACAATGGGGCGTCCTCCTTCACGATTATCATATGTATGATGAGCACCTTGTTCTCAAAGTCTTGAAGCGTACGTCCATGAACCAACATACCCTAGATGGTATTTGGGTCCCTCAACCCCCTCCCTATCCGTGTGCCATCAAATACATCGAGTGTAAAATGCTCGGCCAACTAATTGTTGACATAGGTCGCTCGATGGGAGCCAAGTAAGGGAATGGATCATCAATTGGTGAGTCTTCACGTGTCGATGATGAAGTAGCGATGTCCACATCCTCGTCCGCCTCCACCTCCTCCTCCGCCACCTTCTCCTTCCCCTTCCCCTTCCCCTTGCCATTTCCGCCCAACGAACGCTTCACGAATGAGAACATATCTCACTACACCAAAATGGTCAAATTGACACCCTTCAATTGGTCAGCCTTGTCACGATCAATGATTGTGATAAAAAAACATGCATTTTTTATCACAGTCATTGACCGTGATAAGGTCGCGATAAAGGCTTGTAACGATCAATATTGTCTGGGCTCGATGGTAGCGGAGGCGACGAGGGCTCCTCGGCCCCTAGGCTCCCCAAATATGAAAAATTGGGGATGACCATCGAGAACAAGACGGGGCTATTAGTGAGATGCCTCGATATGGTAAAGACGATCATCGACCCGGGGTACACTAGTTAGAGGGAGGTGCCAAATGTTCTCAAGTTAGCTATTTGGGCGGCACTACAGGTAGTGTATTTATATTTATACTTATATGAATATTTTAATTTTAATTTCAATTTTGATTTTGATTTCAATTTCATTTTATATTTACATTTATATTTATTTGAACTGACATTGAATTTGTTGGACAGGAACAATTCATCCTGGATCCAAAACTACGCGATTCCGTCTTGGAGCAGTTGAGGGAGAAACACAAGACGTGGAAGAAAAATATGCGGACCCGATACTTTGGGAAGACCCGAGACTCTGTTATCCGAATGTGTGACTTCATCCATCCGAAGGAGCCGATCTCATTGGCACAATAGCAAAAGTTCATTGATAATGAGATCGGGGAGCGACAATTGTCATCTCGTCAATCGGGGAGGGAAAATTGGGCAAAAAAGAGGGATGTGCTCTAGTCCGGCCGGACGTCTTATGCCAAGATGGGGCATAGGATAATGGTTAGATTTAATTTTTCTATAATTACAGAAATATATAATTCTGCATTATTTTACTTTGTGGGGACGACACTAATTTGTCATTATTTTATTTCAGGGGAAGGGGAGTGGCCCATAGGCCCGATACTTATGTGGCTATTCGAACGAAGAAAGGAAAGGATAAGGAGGTTTCCCTGAGCGTCGCGGCCACAATTGTAAGTAATCCGATAGTTTACTTTTTTTTAATTACGTTATAATTTTTTTATTTACTTATTTAACTAATCGTGTTCTTTTTGCCGTTGCAGGCAAAGCTTAAGGAAGTGCATGAGTCGCAGTCTGATGCCGATAAGGCATATTTGTCCACAGACACACTCAGCCAAGTTCTTGGCACTGATCGCAAGGGGAGGACAAAGGGGTGAGCTCACGGGTGGCCAAATCTAGTATCATCAAATTGGAGACGAGCAACACCGGGTTGGCTTGAATGGTGGACTCGCATGACATGAAGTTGTCCCATTTGGAGGCGACGGTCCAAGACATGTTCTAATTCATGAAGAGTTTATTGGAGGGAAACCATAAGGGGAAAGGGAAAGATAAGGTGGTAGTGGAGGCCTCGTTGCTTCATCGCCAACACGTGCGGACTCTGATGATACCGTCCCTTATTTCACTCCCTTCAATCGACCGATGTCAACACTTGGTTGGCCGAGCGTGTTTATACAGGAAATATTTGATGGCCAGCGGATAGGGTGGGGGTTGAGGGACCTAAATACCGTCCAGGGTATGCCAGTTCATAGACGTTTGCTTCAAGACATCGAGGCCAAGGTGCTCGTCACTCATGTGATACCCGGGAAGGAGAACTCCCTATTGTGGTTGCGTGAACAATGCAGCACGATGCATATTGTTGGGTGTATTAATTCGTATATCGTGTGGCTTACTCACATCCTAAGACCTACCCCATACATTTAGTGACATTATTTGAATTGAATTGTTTTAAGTTACTACATTTGAATTATATTTGGATTATAGCGTGATGCATATTGTTTTGAATGTATATTTGCATTATCTTATTTTATTCGGATATATGATGTTTGAACAGGTACAACGTTGCTATAACAGTTACAAATATACTATTGGGTAGTGGCAGTGGTCATATTACCCAGCAGATTTTTTTTCAATTCTGCCCAGAATTATCACGATCAATAACCGTGATAATTATTTATTAAATGTCATGGGTTTGTCACGGTTAATAATCGTGACTAATATTATCGCGGTCATTGACCGTGACATGACTGTGACAAGTTTAATGAACTTGTCACCGTCATTGACCGTGACAAGTCCGTGACAATTATTCTTTATCACCCCCGGACTTGTCACGGTCATTGACCTTGACAAGTTGGACTTGTCACGGTCAATGCCCGTGACAAGTCGACAGATTTGGTGTAGTGTCTTGAATCGTCGCCTACAATATTGATAGATTTGCGTCATGCGAGTCCACCTGATGGGCCAACCCGATGTTGCTCATCTCCAATTTGATGATCCTAGATTTGGCCACCCGCCAACTCACCCCCTTGTCCTCCCCTTGTGATCAGCGCTAAACACTTGGTTGAGTGCGTCCGTGGACAAAGATTCCTTATCGACATCGGACTGTGACTCATGCACTTCCTTAAGCTTTGCCTGAAATGACAAAAATCACACAATTAGTTAAATAAGTAAATGAAAAAATTATAACATAATTAACAAAAAGTAAATTGTCGGATTACTTACAATCATGGTCACGATGCTCATGGACACCTCCTTATCCTTCCCCTTATTCATCCGAATTTCCACATAGGCATCGGGCCTATGTGGCCTACCCCAGGGCCACTCCCCACCCCCAAAATAAAATAATGCAAAATTAGTACCGGGCCCACAAAGTAAAATAATACAGAATAACATATTTTTATAATTATACATAAATAAAAACTTACCATCATCCTATGATCCACCTCAGGGTAAGTCATCCAGACGGAGTAGTGCATGTCCATCTTTTTAGCCCAATTTTCCTTTCAATTGGCGAGTTACCAATTGTCACTCCTCGATCTCATTGTCAATGAAATTTTTCCATTGTGCCAATGAGATTGGCTCCTTCGGCAGGATAGACTCACGCATTCTGATAATGGAGTCTCAGGTCTTCCCAAAGTACCAGCCTCATAAATTTGTCTTCCATGTCTTTTGTTGCTCCCTTAATTGCTCCAAGAAAGAACCGCGGAGTTTTAGGGCCAGTCTGAATTGTTTCTGTCAAACAAATACAATGTTAGTCACGAATAAATTGAAATTGAAATTGAAATTGAAATTGAAATTAAAATTTAAATTTAAATTTAAATTTAAATTAACATATAAATATAAATACATTACATGTAGTGCCGCCCAAATAGTTAACTTGAGCTCATTTGGAACCTCCCTCCAACTAATGTACCTCGGGCCAATAATTGTCTTTAGCAGCTCGAGGGATCTAGCTAATATCCCCATCTTGTTCTCGACGGACATTCCCAATTTGCCCCATTTGGGGAGCCTAGGGGGCGAGGATCCCTCATTGCCTCCGCTACCGTCGGGCCCAGAAGACATCATCATTATCATCATCATCATCCTTACCTTAATCCCTAGAGAAGACATTTTCTGTAAAAAAAAATGTTCTTATTAGTACAAATTCAAAATGAATTAGAAGAAGACATGCAAACATTAAGTCTAAATAGTACATACGCTAATGTAATCAAGTACAAATGAATAAAAAGCATTAAACCGATGTTTGGAATACTTTTTACTGTTTAACTCACACACATATACAAAAGAAAGAGAGAAAGATAAAAAGAGTGGAAATGATCAAGTACAAATGAATCAAAAGCATTAAACCGATGTCCGATAATAACAAAACACTAGTACATGCGCTGAATTGGAATACTTATTAAAAATTAAAAAATTATTTCAAATTTGGGTTATCATAAAAAATGGATTGATATTCGGTAGGAGAAGCCAAGTCATCCACACTACTATTTAGACTCTTTGGCGCATGTAGGGCGATTGAGCACGGCTCGTTGTTGATATACTCTGAGTAAAACACTTGGTTGACCTTTTGAAATGCACAAAAAAAAATGGCTCATCGCTCACGTGTTCCTTGCTCTTAAACTTGGACAAGTCAACCATGATCAAATTGGTTCCCGTATCAACTTTACAATCATTTTTATCCTCAACTCTTACCCAATCACAGTAAAATACGACCTCTTTGAATCTTACATAGTCCAATTCAAATATATTTCGAATTACACCATAGTAAGTCATTTCAGCTTCAACGATGTTTTTATCTTTTGCGCTCGCTCGAAAGAAAGTAAGAGCCTTGTATGAAATGCCCGAGTTCTGTACATTTTTATTTTCCTCGTACACCCTTGCGCTGAATACGTAACCCTTCAATCGATACTTTTTGTACTCTTGTGCCATGAATAAAGCTCCAGTGGATAGACGAGCAAGCCTTGATGTCGCATCCCCCGTCTTTAAGAGCTGAGAATAGAGATAAATTAATTAGGTTAGTTGTAAAGTTTTATTGTAATGTAACGTTATATAACAGCCGTTTTCATTATAATTACCTCGTGTGACAACCACGGCCTAAAATCGTTGTTTGATTGTACCATTGTTTTTCGTCTTTTATTGTTCCCACAGACTTCATATTTTCTGCATACAATTAATGTGACAAACGTATTACAAAATTAATCATGTATAAAATAATCTAAAATAATGTAGAACTTAAAATAAATTAACTTACTTTCTCCATTCTTCGACATCTTCATGTGTGTCAAATAGATAACGAGCTACTTGTTCATGTTGCAAACTCGTTAATTTCACTCATTTTCCCATCACATGACCACCCTCATCGACGAACTCATCAATGTCATCAATGCTGGTCGTGTCAGGCATATATTCCCGAGTATAAATTAATGACTCAGCGGTGATGTATTCCTCTGCAATTGAACCTGCAATGTATCGCGTATTCTTGACGTAATCTTTAAAAACTTTCATCAATCTTTCAAACAAATACATCCACTGATATCTAACTGGACCGAAAAGAATGCTGGGGGAAAGTACTTCTCCAACACACAAATTTCTTAGGTCACCGCTAATTTTTCGACCACTATGTGTTCTCGATTGACTACCTTCTCACAAAAAAGTGAGAAGCATATACTAATTTGCATAATAGCCCTCCACAAATCCTTGTGCTTGAAGAAACAGTGCTTCAACAATAGAGGAACCAATTGCATGATCACATACCAATTGTGGGACTTACATTTATGTAAATCATGGGTAGCATAATTCACAATCTTTTGCACGTTGGACGAAAATTTAGATGGAACCTTCTAATTATATATTGTGTCTAAAAGCACCTTCCTTTCCCTAATCGTCAAAGTAAACGCACTAGGAGAATTATTGTCCTTCCCCTACTACCTTCTTTCAACCATAGTTGTGGCTTAAGTTTCAATGATTTAAGGTCTTTTCGTGCACTTTCTCCGCCCTTCGAATGACTCCCCCCAAGTCATGTGCCCACAATATGTTCAGTGAGGTTCTTCTCTACATGCATCACATCCAATACATAGTGCATCGGGTTATTCTTCCAATAAGGCAAGTCAAATAAAATTGACCTCCTAGACTATGCCCTTCTTGTCTCAGTTTCATTCCCAATTGGGGTATTCTTATGCTTGACATTCTTAAAAATAGGATTCTTACCTGGCATATTAGAGCCACAATTAGAAGATTTACTTTCAATTTCTAAACCTGAAAGTTTTCTCAGCGGTAGCCTATGTTCAACCCCGCCCGATAAAAAATGGAACCTTTCTCAAATCTGAAACTATGAGTCGGGGGTAAAACCCTCCTATGGAAATGGTATACAATTTTTGAGTTAGAGTGAAGACGAAGAGATTCAGTATCCTCTCCATAAATAGGACACTCCAAATAACCATATACTACACAACCGGATATTATCCCATAAGCTTGAAAATCATGAATTACCCACATCAACATAGTTTTCAAGTCATTGTCAAACGAATGTTACGCCAAACGAATGTTACACTATTCTAAAGCAAAATCGGGATACTCATAACTCATCCTCATCCAAGTTGTAGAATTATTAGGATGACAAATGAGATTATCCCCAACTTCTGCCCTAGCATGCCAAGTCATTGCCTCCGCTATACATGGTACTGTAAAAAATCTCTTTAATCTAGGCGCAATGGGAAAATATTTCATCACTTTTTGAGGCACTGTTGATCTTGTGCCTTCCTTGCCAGTAGATTGGACATATTTAGGTTCATCGCATACAAACAACGATCGAGATTTTCATACTCCTTTCGGTATAGTATGCAGTCATACACACAAGCATGAACTGATTTATACTTCATTCCCAAACCTTTCAAATTTTTCTTCATAATAGGATAGCTATTTAGAAGCGTATTCTCCTTGGGTAGTAAGCCCTTCACCCAATTCAGAATTCATGTTACGATATTGCCAGACAAACCGTATTACGTCTTCAAATTGTGCAAACCAACCATGGCATGTAAATTTGTTTGATCTTTCTCAGAGCCAGAGTATAATGATTGGGTCGCCTTAAATTTTAAACTTTGGTAATCATCATCAAGGTTTATCGTGATATATTCATGAGCACCTGAACCTTTTACATCGTTAGTGACTTCATTATCCTCCACTATATGAACTCCGTACGCATCATCAACTAAATCCTCTAACATATTATGATCTATGTCATCCCCTTCTACATATATTCTACTTGTTTAAGGTTGTTGTGAAGGTTATTCAGAGAAAAATGAACTTTTAATTCACCTTGAAAACTCCAAAATTGATAATTATCTTACATACCCGATCTTAACAAATGTAGTTCAACTGTTTTTCACTCAAACACCTTACCATTCTTACACCTAGCACACGGACAAGAAAACTCTTTATCATTATAACATCTATTTGTATATTTCATAAATTCATTAGCACCTCTGCAAAACACATTCCCTAATCCATTTGTCTCCCCCATCCACTCTTTGTATTTTGGATATCCCATCACAACTACTACAAATAATCACATATTAAAGGTAAGAAGCATATAAACGTGGATTAGGATAAACAAAACTTATATTTATAGGATGTTTTAATTAATTATGTCTTATTTATATTCGATTTTTAAATTTCAATTTATAATAGTAATTCCTATTTCTCCGTCTCCTCTAAAGGGTGAGTGGTCCTATCCCATTCAAGACCGCATATTTCTATAATATACTTAACAGCTCATGCACATTGTTACGATTTGAGAAAAATTAGACAGAACATCCTCATAGTTCTCTAAGTACATGATGTAGATTGGCTAGTGTGAGTGTTATTTCAATTGATCAATTGAAATAACACTCACACTTTCCAATGTAATATGTACTTAGGGAACATTAGGATACGACTGCAGAACTTCCTCCAAAAGTAACAACTTTAAGCCACTAAGAATATTATTATACAAAAATTATGTAGTCCCAAACTGTCTAAATGAGACAATTCGAAAGATCTCATTACAGGGGTAATGACTCTCGGACGGGTGTAAGGGCTATTGAATGCGTACGCATAAGAACTAAAAGGCTAGTATCTATGACCACTATGTGTAATTGTAGGTATGTTTCATTTAATTATGATAAGTCCGTGGTCATGCCATTCTCGAACGGATCGTGACAGAGAGTAATTTTAGAAAAAAGTTAAAACTCCCCCTCCCCCCATTTCGACAATAATCCAGTGGTCGTGCCACTTCCAAAATTAACGATCTCAACAAATTAAGACAATATAATTATTTATGGATTTATTTGTGTGAATTAAATTAAGTATTTTTAAAAAAAATTAACAATCAACTTCCATATCCAACCACCTCCGTCCAATATAATCCAACAGCAACAACAAACCAACAAATGTGTATCTCGTACTCCATCTAATTCATATACTCAATTAATTCAACAATAACAATTTCAAACCTAAATAAAAATGAAGAAACAATATTTATAATGTCCAATCAACATTCACAATTAATTTCAAGTCCTAAACTAAACATTAATTTCAAATCCTAAATCAACATTAACAATTAATTTTAAATCCTAAACTAAACACCAATTAATTTCAACACACACATATACATACACGCATATACACCCTACACCCCTTGCCCCATCACCACCACCCCTGCCCTACACCTCCTGCCCCACCACACACACATCTTCACACATAGACAAACTCGACCCCCCAACACACACAAATGCCCCACCCCCTGCCCCACTACACATACACACACACACACAAATGCACCCGCATAAACCCACCCACACCCACACACATAAACCCACCCACACCACCACCCCCTGCCCCCTCCCATCCACCACACACACACACACACTTACACACACACACATGTACATACAAACACACACCCATGTACATGCACACACACGCACACATACACACATATATACAAATGAAAGAGAAAGAGAGAAGAAAAAATACCTGGTAGAGAGAGAGAGAGAGATAGAGAGAGAGAGAGAGAGAGAGAGGGAATATAAAACAGTGGGAAAAAGATGAGAGAAAGGTTTTTTTATTGACAAACTTGTCACGAACCTATCACGGTCATTGACCGTGACAAGTTTATAAGGTTGTCATGGTCAATGACCGTGACAAGTCCGTGACAACTGTTCTTGTCATGGGCTGGTCACGATCATTGACCGTGACAAGTCTTGTCATGGTCAATGACTGTGACAAAAAATGCGTATTCTTTTGTCACGGTCATTGACCGTGACAAGGGTAGCCGTCTCAAAAGTGATAATTTGATCTTTTTGGTGTAGTGAGAGTTGTTCCAACTAGCTTGAACATAGCTAGTATCTTCTATTGAGTGTCGTTGCACTCAACCACATTCAAATTCCTTTAGATGTCATTTTTCCATTGTCTAGCTACTATAGCATGTGCATTACCCTGAAACTCCAGCGGATGGCCCTTCTAAAAGGCCTCCTTAACTCGCTCCCACGCTGACGGCATTGGGTGAGTTTGAACTTTTGTTTCCATTAACGGTTGTGGTTGTTCCTGGGGAAAGTGCTATGTTAGGGCAGTAATAGTGGCATTAACTGCCTGTGTTACTATGGTTGCAACCTCTATTGCAGTCACAGTCCCCTAAGCATCATGTGGCTTCGACTGAGCCTCCCCCTCTATGGCCCTCCTTGATACATGTCCTGGTTTACCTCCACTAGTGTTTGGGATCTGAAACCAAACCAAAATCGTATGAGATTCACTTCAAATTTATATAATAGTATAAGAATATAAATGAGTAATGTGAACCAACAGTCCTAAGTATGGGGCTTTATATCAAATAAATGCAACACTAACAACATAGCAAGTTTGCATAGATCTTAATGACACTATAACCTGATGCTCTGATACCAACTGTGACAATCCACCTATTCTAATATCAGGTGGTCAATGATCTATTAAAATAAAGTAGGAATCCAGTATGGTTTCATTCTTAGCATCACTTTCGTAATAAGCAATATAAATATAAATGAATAAAAAACATACAACTAAATGCATAGAATAAATTACATGCATAAATGAATAAATGTGAACCAAATAAACTATAGGTCATAAATAGTAATCATGCATCTGATATAAAAACTAAATAAATAACAAATTTGACATAAAGTAAAGTACTATTCAACTACAAGCGACACGACTAGAAGGAAAAAAAGGAATGAAAAGAATTGTATCTAGATCAAAAGAGCTGAGGCATCTAAGTAAATCTTATAACGTCCACAAGTACGACAACAAATAGAAAAGTCTATCCCTGTTGTCCCTGTTGCTGCTACACATCTGGGGGGTTTAAAAGAAATAAGTAAATAGAATTGCCCGTGAGCCAAAGCTTGAAAATGTTTCAAATTTTTAATAAATTAATTAAATGCTTTAAAACAATAAAACATATAGTGTATTACTTTCACAATTAATTAAGCGGTCGCACTCACATTAGATAAAGGCTCACCTATAATCCATAGTGCGCACCTAACACATTCATTTTATTATCCTAATTATACTACCTAGTCTAACTGGGACAATAACCGCTATCTAAGACCAACCCCGCTAATAGTGACCATTAGCTAAGTTCGTATTACCCTCACAAGGTGTACATAATATCTTAGTATTACACGTGCTATAAATAGGTGTTCATACAATATGATACCGTAGCTACACATTTTCTATAAATAGATATACACACTATATCATATAAACATAAATATATATTGCTCGCTATATACGTATAAACGAATCCCCAAAGCATGGACATCTTGAATAAATCCCTCGTGTGCTATTTGGCTCCGGGCATATCACGCATCATACTAAGCCACCGGGTCTAATCTCACCATAGAACCCAAATTTAAACATAAACAAACGGATGTAGTAATAAACATACATTTGGAGGTCGCAACCATGCCACATAGTACCCAATCGATCTCCAAACTAACACATATCATCAGACATGAATAGGGGTCGTGCAACAGTACTAGGACATAGGGAACCAATCCAACACCTTCTAACCTCCTAATGATAGCACTACCGAGTAAGTATTTATAATATAAGCAAGAATTATTCACACACACACATATCTATACAAGTCACCCCAATACGTATATATATAATACTGACATCATACGCAATCCCACAATGTACTAGTCTCCTAAATCCTGAAGTCCAAGTAGACTTTCTGATTATGCATATAACTGTTCACTCACTTGAATTTCCCAGTTTGTCTCACCCTAACCCATCTATCTGTTGGCCTAATGTACATATCAAACCTCAGAGAGCATTACCCAATAGTCCCACTTTACCCTGGAATCCCCTACAAGCACTCCCCAAGCTATAATGGATCAAGATAACATTCAAAAAAAAACTAAGCAAGCCAATAAAATGAACCGATTCGCTTGGCAGACCGAACCGGTTCGGTCAAGCGAACGAATTCGCTTCCCTAGTGAACCAATTTTATTTATTGGGCTACCACTCATCTTCTTTCTCGATTTTTCTCCTCCAAAACCATCCACTGGAGGTCCCAAGCCTCATAAGACATCAAATTGATTACCCACATGCCTAACCAACCTAGAAGAATTATAACTCTGAATATACCTCAATCCACAATCAAAACCCTAGGATTTTTAATCATTAATCAATTCAATCAAACCCATAATTAATCAAACTTGAATTTTCATTGATTCTAGCACCCTATCAATGTTCTACATGTTCATGCCTGTAAACCTAGAATTAAAACATGAAATTCTTATATGTTCATCATCGATTAACATCAAATGAAATCAGAGGTTAAATAACTTAAATCTCTTCATTCTAATTCTCAAAATTTAAATATTTTTTAATCACGGATTTGTTCTTAATTAATAATGAATATAATTAATTATATAGTTGCAATCTCAAGCAAGTAAATACTTGCCTTTAAGGATCTGAATTCGAATTCTCACGCGTATGAATGACTTGAATATGGATATTAGTCTTCCTTCTCTTCTCCAAGGTCTTCACTCCCCTTTCTTCCCTTTTCTCTTCACTCATACGCGTATAATAAATCACATATCTATTTACTTATCATACATTAGTGAATAATAATGATAATAATTATTTTCTTATTTCACTAATTAATATTTATCAAAACTCAATTTAATTTTTCCCAATTAAACTAACAATCAAAAGCACATGAAAATTAAATAATCATAAAAGTACAGGGTATTATAATGCCTTAAAGTCATTTTCTAAGGTCATTTGTACTTTCTCATATTCCTGGACATGGTTAAAGAAAGAAATAAAGAAGAGAAAAAATAAAGAATATGAAGTTTTTTTGAATTAATTTCTCTACTACTCAAAATCATAGAATTATATAAAAAAAAATGAAGTTTCAATTCTACTTTCAGTAAAGGGCCAAAGTTTTTATTTAAACCCCTTATAGTCCTTATAGCCAAAGGGTAGCTAAAGTGACGGCTCTATTGGAAATGGATACTCCCTTCCAAGCTCTTCGGGTCACACGCCTCATACATAATACCCGAGGGAAGAAAACTTACGGGGCACAAAACCCTTAACATAGCGATTATGTGTGTGAAATCTTATGATTGCGTCTCCATTAAGGATTAAATGGGATGAGTGGAAATTAAAGAATTTTCTGTCCAAAATACACGTAATATATGGACAATAAGACAAGGCAGAATCAGGCTGATAAGGCCTAAACACCGATCACCTAACTCTACAAAAAATTGAAGTAATTATGAGTCGAATATTCCATGTAAAGGCGAATCACTAAAGATAATAGTTGATATAACCAGATACGATGTAAATATAACTCATTTGCTTCAAGGATAAAATAAAAAAAGGAGGTTGACTATGGTCGTTAGGTATGAATTTTTTATGGTTATGACTCTTGTATCTATAAATACGGTAACATAATGATAAAAAGATATAAATCATGATATTGTACCCACAACATGAACTCTTAGCTAGAATTTCTAGAACTCTAAGTTGTCTTTTTCACCTTTCCTTGAAAGCAATAACATCTAGCCCTCCTTCCCCATAGATGTAGACATGTCAACCTGTCGAACCACCTATATCTTCGAATCATTTTTTAATATTGTACCCATATTTGTGACAAATGTGGTATTTAACATTATTGTAGGATCAATACCCCTAGAAATACTAAATGAGTTCAAAATAAGTTCTATACTGTTTAAATTAAATTACAAATAGATATTTGTCAAAATATTATGTTTCCTAAACATATCAAAATATTACAATAAAATAATCACTTAAGAAGTGCAAGTTTTTATCTTAAAATAACAATTGTTAAGCGCATTATTTGTTTTTCTTGAACATTCAATTACATAATATAATTTTTTCACCAATCGATTTTTTATATTTGAGTTTAACAAAAAAAAAATCAATCGAGGATAGAAGGACATGTTGGACCACGAGGACCCCAATTTTAAAGATTTTACAAAAAGTAATTTCCTTTAAGAGATGCGGAAGCGAGATGATTCAATTAAACACACACAAACACCAAATTTTAATTTCTTTCAAATTAAAATTAAACCCCAAGTGAAATTAAATTAATCAACAAATACATATTTCACTTAAACAAATTTAACCCAAGTCCTAGAATTTGCCTAATTCATATTTTCAATATTACTAAAATAGGCCAAACCAATTTTAACAAATTAAATGATGACTTGAACTATATTAACATATACCCAAATTTAAATTAACACCAATTTTAGTAAGTAGTGATATAAACCAAATTTTAGCTTTTTACCTAAGCATGCATCTAATGTGAATTTTGAAAAAGATAAAATAAACAAATAAACCACTACGTCGCGATGTACGAGGAAAAATCCACAACGGAAAAAAACCTCAGATATCCCTAGCCTTAAGTCCACTAAGTACGGAATTTATAATTACAAGCAAGATGACTTACAACACTCGACTCGACTCCTTCAAGACCCGACGCATCTTATTGTAACTACCTCTGCCTAGCTGATAATCCCAAACACCACCGGAACCTTGGAATCCACCAATGAAGCTTTAGGAACACCGTAAACCACACATGGTGCCTTTCACCATGTGAGACTGCCGCAGCAAAACAAACGAGACTTCTTCTTTGAGGGATGTAGAAGAAAATCCAAATCAACTCTTCAACTTGGTAAAGTAAACCCGGTGCCAAACACTCCAAGCAAGATATTTATATGGAAACTTGGAATAAACAATATGGTTGTAAACCAAAAGTGTTTTAGGGTGATTTTCTTGGAAAGAAAAATACTTAAACCATGAACCTTTTCATAGAAAAGTTAAACTCTCAAAACTCTCTCTAGGAGATGGAAGAATATGAAAAAGTTAGTTTGAAAAAGTTGGTTCCCGCACATATTAAGTCTGTCAAAAGTTAGTGAGGAAAAAGTAGTGGGATAGAGGTGAAAAACTATCAAAAACTCCCAAATAATTTTCTCGCCAGAAATCTCGTTCGAACAAGATTTTCGTTCGAACGAAGTCTCGTTCGAACGACACTTCTAACGAAGCTCTAGTGGCCTGTTGGGAAAACTCGTTAGAAAACTCGTTCAAACGACATTCCTGTTCGAACTTGTTCGAACAACATTCTCGTTCGAACGACAATTTCGAACGAACTTCCAGAAAGCTTAAAAATTCAATTTTAGCCCAGAAACTTTATTTTAAAGATTTAAATAAAACTTTTGAAAATAACCCTCAGTTTAAACAAAAATTACACCCAATTAAAATTGTTCCAAGCTCCTATATAAATATGTAATGCATTCATACCTTAGGAGTAAACGGAACACATGTTGTTGACGTAGAAACAAGGCACAACAAACTCGGCATTTGATGAAGCTTTAATCTTGGTTGGAACGTCTTCAACTAACACGTCATAGGCTTGAATGGATAAAATTGACCACTATCCTATGACTCAAATGTTTTTGTCCGAAATTGAGCCAACACTACATTAAGACTCAATTGGAAATTTGTGTCCTTAAAAATCTCCCCCTTTGGCTATTCCGGGACAAAAACCAAACAAAATCCTAAAGGGTCGTCAAGCTCTACCAGACTTAAAAAATATCTTACCCAAAATAAAGAGTACAATGCTTGACTCGAATACCACTTTAGAATTAAACGCTTTGCCACTATAAATAGATGTCTCTTTACAATACCTGCACACTTAAGCAACACATTAAAGGCATAGGGAATATCAAAATATTAAATGCAATTAAAATAATTACTCCCCCTAAATTAATTCTCCCCTTTATCAAATATGATCTACCTAAGAATGTCGCGACTCCCCCTAAGTTAAATCTCCTAAACTTAGATAAGATTATAAAAGGATTAGATACCATTTCTCCCCCTATCATTCTCCCCCTTTTTGTTCAGGAATAGACAAAGGTTAAAAGTAATTTTTAAAAAAATGATGCATAAGGTGATAGGAACATGAAACTATATAGGCAACAAAAGTATAACTAATCCATATAAAGAAAATGATACCAATATGAAATATAAAGTATTAAACATGTGATATCAACAAAATATGCAACTAGATACATATCAATCATAAAGTAGAAGCATAGATGGACTAGCAAGCAAGGCAAAGACAAATAGAATACCTCGCATATGAGTACATAATAAATATCATTAACATACACGCACATATACCAGGTATAAATGTCACACATGACATAAAATAAATAAGTTTTTCACACTCGTATGGAAAAAATGTGTCATATGAAAACGGAAGTGTAGGGGTGTGAACTAATAACAAGTAAATTTAGACCCAATCATTTCAAACATGTTCACGGAGTTCTCAATTGATTACAAACTTCATCGCATTTAAATATAACCTCATGTGACAATATAGATTGAACTCAATGAACAAACATACACAATGCATACTAGCCTAGACTTTTGATGATTATATAAACCAATATAGTCATGACATTGAAAGTACAACTAGGATAAACAAACATTGTGCAAACCATTGATATACCATCCAAACTCCCTCAATTTAAGCATATTATTTTAATCTTTTGAACGAATAAATCAACTAAACATAATAGGCCTTGAAAAATATTTTCTTTTAATGTCATTATTATTTTAGGCCTTTGGACCACATATTTCTTTTAGGTCCAAACAAACGGTGGCTTACTCGCAAAGGATAATTTTTCCTTTCGGATCCCTTCCCCGTGCACACACACACACATATATATATATATATATATATATATATATATTTATATTTATGACTCACACAAATCTCACGTGCAACAGATTTTGACATGCACTAGTCCTCCTAGGTCATATAACAAGTAGATGGCAAGATTGATAGGAGAACACTTCGCAAAGCTCAAATATACATATGAAGTTAAAATTTTAAATGAGCTCGTGCATGTGTGAATTGAGGCATATAAAAATAGAATCCATTATATCAACACAAAATTCAACTACTATATATAAGAATGGTAAAGAACATTATAAGGATTGAAAATCTAAACCAAAAGTTCTAGCCACATGGAAGCGAAAAATAAGGAATTCAAACACTAGTATATGCCACATAGAGTGTGTCAAACTAAAATACACACAATAAAAATATTTTTGAGTTTTTGAAATTTTTAATCCAACCAAAAATATTTACTCCAAAAGACAAACAAGAATCATTTGTATTTTTCATTAAGCCTAAATTATAAAAGGATGAAACACGAATGATAAACAAAATCTTTTTGTATTTTTCATTAAATGCAACCTAAAATGAAAAAAATATAATACAAAAGATAAACAAGAATCATAATTCTAGCATGTGATTAAACATGGAGCATAGACTAGAAAATGATTAAAACAGACATACAATTAGCATGGTGATATAGCATGAGGCACAAATGCTAATGTATGCAAACAACTAACACATTCAACCTTTAGATTTAGCAAGTGAGGAAGCATGTGAAAGTAAATGAGAATCAAAAATCCTATCTTATAAAGCTACCAAGTCGAATCTCCTAACCCAAACTAATATAGAATGATGATCTTGGGGTGTAGGAATCTTGGCTACCTCGGTTGCCTTACATAGGGATTTTTTAGGACCTCGTTTAAGATCAAAACAAAATTTCCAAATATGACCTTTTCAACCACAATGAGAGCACCTAAAGACTCGACGAAAAGACTTACCTAAGGAATGATCTATGACATTGTCCCTAGATGATTCTCCTAAAAGATTGGTTTTGGCTTTATGAGTTGATTCATTACAAGTATCGAAGCCTAAACCACAAGTGTCATTTTTTAATTGAACTGTGCCTAAGATTTTATCTAATTTTTCGAAATGAGACACCAAATCAAATTTGACTTTACTTAAGTCTTTTAATTTATTTTCTAATTCTAAAATTCTAGACTCTAGCTAAACATTTCTTTCTTCAAATTCAAGAAGCTCCTTTTTCATTGACTCCATTAAACCTCTAAGGCTATCTCTCTAACCTTCTATATATTCAAGCTTCTCTCAAAGAGTTCTCTCACGTGTCCTAAGGTCTTCAACCAACACATTGTCATCAATGACCTTGACACGCTCTCTTAAACTCGCTTCTAACATCAAATTAGCTCTTTTTAATTTCATAGATTCTTCATATAATTCTTGAAAAGCATTTTGAAGTTCACTCACATCAACCTCTTCTTCATTTTCACTCTCTCTTTCTTCTCCACTCTCACTACCATCCTCTTGTATAGCTTCACAAACAAGGGCCTCGGAAGTGTTATGAATTAAGATGTCATCACTGAATGATTCTTCACAATCACTAACATAGCTAGCAATGAACGTGGTAAAGTTGCGCTCAATGGGGGAATCCGGTCCCTCTTCCTTATCACTATCACTAAGGGTTACATTGTAGGAAATTAGTTTCTTACCCTCTCTCCTTAGTTTATTGGGGCACTCAAAAGCCCTATGGCCATACCCTTCACAACCAAAACAGTTATCTGACTCGTCCCTATTTAAACTTTCATTAGAAGTTTTAGGGATCTTCTCGGCTTTGTCATGCTTAGATTTTTCAAATTTCTTAAAATCATTTTTAAATTTATCTTTGTTAAATTTAAGAAAATTTTGAAACTTTTTAGCAAACATATCCATATTTTCCGAGTCACTATCACTTTCACACTCTACTACTTGTTTTTCCTCCTTTCGAGCTTTCAAAGCAACGACCTTCTCAATTTTCTTTTCGGTTTTGGAGGGAAACATGTCTAGTTCATAGGTTTGTAAATCACCTACAAACTCTTCTAATTTCGTAGAGGCTAAACTGGGTAAAGAATTTAACACGATCACCTTAGGAATAAATCTATCGGGTAGGGACCTTAAAATTTTCTTTACTACTCGGTTGTCGGGTATTTTCTCTCCCAAATTAAAAGAAGAATTAACTATACCGGAAAGTCTAGCATAAAATTCATCAAATGTTTCTTTTTCATTCATTTTGATGGTTTCAAATTGAGTGGTGAGGTTTTGGAGTTTCGAAGCTTTTATAACACTAGTTCCTTCATAAGTGAGTTGTAAAACATCACAAGCTTCTTTAGTGGTTTCACACGTCATAATGCGTCGAAATTCATCCGGTGTGACCGCGCTAAACAAGCTATTTAAACCTCGGGAATTAAAATTAGCAAGTTTAAATTCATTCTCACTCCATCTCTCAGTGGGTTTGGGAACGCGATCATTATCTACTAAATGTGTAGGTGGTGACCCCCCGTTAACAACAGATAACCAAACCCTCTCGTCGATATATTTTAGTGTCGATTTCATCCGCGTTTTCCAATACGCATAGTTAGAACCATCGAAAATAGGAAATTTTGAAAATGGAAAAAATTCCATTTTAGTCAAAAATATTTAAAAGGATCTTAAACGCAATAATTTAGCGATACCGCTCTAATACCATGTGTTGGACCACGAGGACCCCAATTTTAAAGATTTTACAAAAAGTAATTTCCTTTAAGAGATGCTGAAGCGAGATGGTATAATTAAACACACATAAACACCAAATTTTGATTTCTTTCAAATTAAAATTAAACCCCAAGTGAAATTAAATTAATCAACAAATACATATTTCACTTAAACAAATTTAACCCAAGTCCTAGAATTTGCCTAAGTCATATTTTCAATATTACCAAAATAGGCCAAACCCATTTTAACAAATTAAACGATGACTTGAATTAAATTAACATATACCCAAATTTAAATTAACACCAATTTTAGTAAGTAGTGATATAAACCAAATTTTATATTTTTACCTAAGCAAGCATCTAATGTGAATTTTGCAAAAGATAAAATAAACAAATAAACCATTACGCCGAGATGTACGAGAAAAAACCCACAACGGGAAAAAACCTCGGACGGCCCTAGCCTTAAGTCCATTAAATACGGAATTTACAATTACAAGCAAGATGACTTACAACACTCAACTCGACTCTTTCAAGCCCCGATGCATCTTCTTGTAACTACCTTTGCCTAGCTAACAATTTCGGACACCGTCGGAACCTTAGAATCTACCAATGAAGCTTTAGGAACACCGTCAACCACACAAGGTGCCTTTCACCATGTGAGAATGCCACAGCAAAGCAAACGAGGCTTCTTCTTTGAGGGATGTAGAAGAAAACCCAAACGAACTCTTCAACTTGGTAAAGTAAACCCGATGCCAAACACTCCAAGAAGATATTTATATGGAAACTTAGAATAAACAATATAAGTGTAAACCAAAAGTGTTTTATGGTGATTTTCTTGGAAAGCAAAGCACTTAAACCATGAACTTTTTAATAGAAAAGTTAAACTCTCAAAACTCTCTCTAGGATATGGAAGAATATGAAAAAGTTAGTTTGAAAAGGTCGGTTCCCGCACATATTAAGTCTATCAAAAGTTAATGGGGAAAAAGTAGTGGGATAGAGGTGAAAAACTACCAAATAATTTTCCCGCCAAAAATCTCGTTCGAACGAGATTTTCTTTCGAACGAAGTCTCGTTCGAACGACACTTCTAACGAAGTTCCAGTGGCCTATTGGGAAAACTCGTTGGCAAACTCGTTCAAAAGACATTCTCGTTTGAACGACAATTTCGAACGAACTTTCAGAAAGCTTAAAAATTCAATTTTAGACCAGAAACTTTATTTTAAAGATTTAAATAAACCTTCTGAAAATAACCATCAGTTTAAAAAAAAATTACACCCAATTAAAATTGTTCCAAGTTCCTATATAAATATGTAATGCATTCCAAAAACTTGACGCGACTAAGAATATGTCTCAGAAATGCGTTCACTCTAGGCTCAAGTGCAAGCCTGTTGCTCAAGTAATAATCTGATAAGTCGGGTATCGATCCTCAGGGAAATAGGACAATAGGGTTGTGACGATGAGAAAAGACGAAGGAATCCTAACTCTGACTCTAAAAAGAAAGGAAAAATGTTTTGGTTTCAGAATTGATTAAACTAGATGCAATTGTGAAATTATGAAAAGATGAAATCATACTAAATTACCTAAACTGCTAATGAAAATTGATTTAAAACTTTAAACTATGTATGCGAAAAACAGGACGGGAATACAATCCCCCAACCCTAGTGTATTGCAGTTATAATACTAATCGTAAATTTAACTGATTAATTTGACCCAGAATTTAGTACTCCCAAGAATTACGTATACGAGGTTCAAGCCCGCATCATACTTAATCTGAGGACGAGTAAATCAGTATCGCGATAGTAACACTCGAATTGCATTCTAAATCATCCCGGTTACCCAGAGGCAAACGAGATATAAAGATCTACAATTGTTGTGTTCCTACGCAATACAGTCGTAATAAATCACTAAATTCGGAGGATTAATGTTATACACATGCAACTAACATATGAGGCTGGGTTCATGTATCCCGGCCTTAGAAAATCTAGACTATCATGCTGAAAGTGATGAAAACAGTGTTTGATTTGCAGAAAAACATGATTAAACTATGGAAAATTGGTGGAATGATGTAAAACAGAATTAAATAGATGAAATTACTTACTAATCTTACCAAAGCACTCAAAGTATTAGCTAGAATTACTGGTAATTACTGAAATTTGATCAAAGCTTCAATCTTGGAATTAAAAGAACAAACTGTATCTAAACTAGGGTTTCTGAAAGAGAGGGGAAAATTTACTAAAATTCTCCGTGAAATAATAATAATAATAATAATAAAATGGGTTTTTATACCCTACAAGAATTTCAGAGTTTCAGCTGCACTAGGAGTCTCTTTAGGAGAGGATAAGATTTCAGAATTTCGATGGCCGGACCGGTCCGGGGCTTAGGCGGACCGGTCTGCCTCCCAAGCGGATCAGTTCTTTTACTTTTGGGGCGGAAGTGTTCTTTTATTTTTCACCCTTCTTCAGTTTTCTTTCGATCCGAGGTGTTTCGGAGGTTTATACAGCGGACCGGTCCGGGGTAGGGGCGGACCGGTCTGCCTGTTTGACTTTCTTTCTCAACTTTGACTGCTCATATCTTTTGTTCCGGGATTCCGATTAAGGTGTCATTTCTTCCTATGTGCTCATGAATGAGATATCTTCAACTTCTCTTAGGTACCTCATATGAATTCCGGGTAAAAATTATGCTTTTGCCCTTTTGACTTTCCTTCTTGTCTTTCTTTATTCTTCCGGTCTCCTTCTTTCGTTTCTTGACATCAAATACCTGTAAAAGCAATACGAAATACTAGAAACTCGGTGTACTCGTTAGGACAAGTTAGTAGAAAGATTATGAGATATAGTCAACCTGATTACGTTGTTCGAGGTGCTAAAAGTAACTAAATTAAGGGATAAATTAGGAAGAATTTATGCCTAATCAAACCCCCCTAACTTAGAACTTTGCGCGTCCCGAGCAATGTAAAAGAATACTAGCACGGTGTAACTCAAAAAAAAAAATTTAGGATAGAATACCTTTTTCGCGGGCAAGCGATTGCATTTAGCGTATGCAACAAGCCTTTAAACCCTAAGTTACCCTAGTGGGACGAGTTGTGTCTCGTGAGGCTTTGCAGTGAATATACCCACAAAATTCGACTCAAGGAAGATTCAAAATATGCAAAAATTGTACAATTCAAACTTTCCTAGAAAATATTCATCATCAAGCCTTGTTCAATAGTCTCAAATCGTAGTGTGTGTGTGTGTATGCGAAGACGGAAATATAACCGCCAATTTCCAACGATTGATCATTACGTTACTTACCCGAACATTCGTTTTAATTTCAAATTCTCACAAAATTCTCTCTTAATGAATCACTCGGAATGTGGCTATTGTCTCGGTATGCGTGATATAAAGAGTAAATGTAATGGATGCAAACTCACGCATACAAGTAGAAAGACAGAAATTTCATAGTGATAGGATCTCATCAATGGATTACGGTTTTAAAAATGGGAACATTGCCTCTTTTTCGCACATTTAATCTCTTATATTATCTTTTGGTGTATTAGCTCTCCACGCGGTAACCAATTTTGCAATTTGGACTCGGTTAGGACTTTTTCGGGTTTTAAGGTGTTTTGGGGTAAAATGAAAATGGTAGGAAAGATTGGAATTGGAAAAGTCATTTGTGATGTCCATTTGTGCTTTTTTCTAGGCTATTGCTCATTTTTTCTTCTTTTTCTATATTTTTCTATTTTACACTTCTTTTCTTTTCTTGCTATTTTTGTTGAGCATATCTATTTTTTTCTTGCCCCTTTATATGCACTTCTCGGACTTAATTCTGAATTTTTTTTTCATTTTTCGCAATTCCGGGGTATTTGGGTTTTTCGAGTTATCAAACGAAAGGGAAAATCTATTTGGCTCAATTTGGGTTGCAAAAGGGGTGATTTTTCGCATCTTTTTCTGGCCAATATTTTTGGGTGACAAACGAAGGCCTAATTCATTGTCCAAAATGTTAATTGCATTACCATATGCATTTTGAGAAGAATTTAAGTTTAGAGATCACTTTTGGCAAGTTTTTCAAAGCAATATCACACACGTTTTTCATAACCGATCAAAATAAAAGGGTTGAGATCCTCGACGACTTTTTAGGCGCTGAAAAGAACTTTGAGTTAACAATTAAATCGGATTGATTTGAAAACTCGCAAAAAGTGATAGGCTCGAATCTCACCGGGTTTGTTAATCTCCACACTTATTCGTTAAGTCGTCAATTTTTGCTCAATTTCCATCTTTGGTCAATTTCGGCTTTGTGTATGTTGAATTTTTACAACTTGAGACTTTAATCCGACTTTTGATGATATTTTTAAAAAAATTGAATTCCAATTTTTATTTATTTTGAACAAAAATATTTTTGGATTTTTCAAAATTTTATGATTTTTTTTTTGGGAAATTTGGCATTTTTGAAAATTTGTGAAGTTTTAGATTACGCACTTATGACCCCCCCCCCCCCCCCCCCTAACTTAGACTTTTGCATTGTCCTCAAGAAAAAATGACGAAAATCTAAATAAGGCAAAATAATAAGTGCGATAAATAAAACAAACAAATGGAGAAAAATGCAGATTTTATAGCAACAAGATTGTGGTACAATTACAAGGAAAAGCATTCAAACATGTGAACAGGGAAAAACAACAAATGTGTAAAAACTACAGATCCACATTAAGCTTCACTGGGGTGGGGGATGGGAAGAACCGGGCGCGTCGGGGCCATAGGGATCATAGTAATAAGAGGGAAGTGGCTCATGAGGATCACCTTGGCGTCGATAAATTTCCACTTGGAAATGGAGTATTAAGCTCATGTCGCGACGGTAATCGATCAAAAAGTTGCCGAAGTTCGTCTCAAGTGCTGCCATTCGGTTGGTGAGGTCGCTACCTGCCCACTCAAAATCCGGGTCATCTTCTTCGTTCGTCGACTCTTCATCCGGACCCACATCCCCCATTTTGACATCCCCACTGGCGGCCTCTTCTTCATCGTCACTCTCGCTCGAGGCAGCCTATTCTTCACTATCATCTCCGCACCGTGCCCGTAGGACAGCTAGCTTTTTGGCGCTCTTAGTGCGGGTCCCTTGTCCAAAAGGATCGAGAATGAGAGTATGATCAAGCGGCGTAGCTATGCCAGCATCCTTGAGGATAGAAGTGATCAAACGGGCATAGGGCAATGGGGGTAACACCCTTCTCATCCAAGGATGCGTTGATAATATCGCCGTATAAAGTGCGGGCTAAGTGGATGGGAGTTCGTGGGTCAAAGAGGTGATAGGTTAAAGTGGCTTGCCGGGGCCGCATGGCGAAATCGTTGGACGTTTGCAATATGTTGGCGCACACAATCTAAAAAGTGAGGCACGCCTTCTCGTTTAGGCATCCAACGGCGACGGCTTGCCCCGTCTAAGACACATCCGGTGCAATGTGGGACATGATAACTTCCTTGGCGACCGGAGGGACGTTTCGTGGATAGGTGAAGTCTTGAACGTCCGAAACATCGTACTCGGCCAACTTGGCCATGAGAAGAGCCAATGAAAATGGTATGACATTCCCATCCACGTAAGCTTGGGCCTCGAATTGGCCCGTCCGAACAAGGGTGCCATAAAATGATCGGACTTCGGTTGCCCAAACCGCTTCATAGGGTTCGTTGAGGAATCGGCACCAGCCCCGAGCCATGAATAGGGCGGTGACGGAGTTGGGCAGTCCGATCCATTAGACAGCGCGCTCCATATGGAGTTTGCGATCCAAACCAAAGAACCGATGGCACCATCTCCTCTTGGCGGGAGCGAAATTCTCCATGGCCGGAGGGGTGGATGTCGGTGGAGTCATACTTGGTGGGGGAAGCTCTTTGGGCCATGAGAGATAGGGAGAGGATTTGCTAGAAATTGAGGGAGAGAGAAGAGAGGAGTTTGGTTGAAGGTGTGAAGAGAAGGGGAGGGTATGGGTGTGTATTTATAGGTGAAGGGGTGAGTGTATGGGTTGGAATTGGAGGGAAAGGATTTGGAGGGAAAAGGGGGTGAATTTGGGAGGGAAATGGAAGGGTTGGGAGTTGGGAAGACAAATTGGAGGGAATGAATTGGATTGGGGAGAATGGGGGGTAAATCTAGGGAACGGTTAAAAACAGATCTGCAGAAGGCGGACCGGTCCGGGGTAGGGGCGGAGCGGTCTGGTCCTTTAAAATTCAGGCAAATCTGATTAGCGGACCGGTCCACCTTAGAATTAAAGGAACCGGTCCGGCCCAGGGTTTTTGGGCTGGATTTTTTCCCTAACTTGGTTTCGAACGCTCTTCTCCAAAAATTTTCACTTTCACAACATACTCCCGATTAATTTTGGTCCAAAACCTCTCGAGACCAATGTTCAACGTGATTTCACTCAATTTCCCAAAAATGTGAATACTTTTTCCCGAATGTACCCTAATCCTAACGACGCTCGCTACACACATGACTCTCTCTACACACACGACTCTCACCCCATACGCATCGAGGGTGCGACGACCTTTCTGTAACAGCTCATTCTACCCTATAAACGGGGTCCGACAACCAGATGGTGTTGACTTCTTCTGCACACGCCTCTAGATATGGCTTTAGGCATTGTCCGTTCACTTTGAATGTATTTCCCCCTTTTAAATCGTCTAATTCAACAACTCCGTGAGGGAAAACATTTTTCACAATGAATGGGCCAGACCATCGTGACCGCAACTTGCCTGAAAAAAGATGAAGTCGAGAGTTATAGAGAAGAACTTTTTGCCCCGGAAGAAACTCTTTGCATCGAATGATGTTATCGTGTGCGAGTTTCATCCTTTCTTTGGAAATTTTGGCATTTTCATACGCATCATTACGTAGTTCTTCTAACTCATTCAATTAAAGCTTGCGGGCTTCTCCGGCTTTGTCCATGGCATAATCCAATTGCTTAATCGCCCAATACGCCTTGTTCTCTAATTCAACGGGAAGATGGTAAGGTTTTCCATACATAAAGCGAAAAGGGGACATGCCGAGTTGATTCTTATATGCGGTACGATAGGCCCATAGCGAATCGTTCAATCTAAGTGACCAATCTTTTCGGGTAGGATTGACGGTCTTTTTAAGAATGTTCTTTATCTCCCGATTTGCTAGTTCGGCCTGCCCATTCGTTTGTGAGTAATAAGTCGTTCCAACCTTGTGAACGACACCATACTTTCTCATGAGCTTCGCGAACAGCCTATTGCAAAAGTGCTTGCCATTATCACTGATTATCGCTTTCGAAGCACCGAATAGGGAAAGTATGTGTTCCTGTAGGAACTTAATCACCACTTTGTTATCATTCGTCTTGGTAGCTATAGCCTCCACCCATTTAGAAACGTAATCTACCACGATAAGGATATATAGGAAACCAAAGGATGGGGGGAAGGGACCCATGAAGTCAATACCCCAACAGTCGAAGATCTCGATGATGAGTATGGGGGTAAGAGGCATCATGTCTCGTCGAGTAATGGCTCCCATCCGTTGGCACCTATTGTAAGATTTTCAAGCCTCGTTTACATCCCGGAATATTGTGGGACAATAGAGGCCGCATTGCAAAATTTTAGAGGCCATCTTTTTTGTCGAAAGGTGGCCTCCACAAGCTTCCGAATGATAAAATTGGATGACTTTTGGGATTTCGTCATCCGGTACACATCGTCAGATGATTTGGTAGGAGCAATATTTAAAAAGGAACAGATCGTCATAGAAAAACATGCGCCACCAAGTAATAAACCTCTTCTTATCTTGCGGTGTCCAGTTGGGAGGGACGGCTCCCGTGGTAAGGTAGTTTACTATATCCGCAAACCAGGGTAAAGGAGAGGTGGCAGAGAGTTGCTCATCTGGAAAGTATTCGTCTATGGGTATGGGATCACTAGGTACGTCGGACGAAAGCCGTGATAAGTGGTCGGCGAAAACGTTTTCTACTCCTTTCTTATCTTTAATGGAGAGGTTGAACTCTTGTAGGAGTAGGTTCCACCTTATGAGGTACGGCTTTGCATCTTTCTTTGCAAGTATGTATTTCAATGTCGCGTGGTCGGTGAAGCAAGTAATGGGAGAACCGATAAGATATGATCATAATTTATCAAGGGAAAAAACTACCGCTAGCAACTCTTTCTCCGCGGTAGAGTAGTTGAGTTGTGGTCCGGTAAGAGTCCGGCTAGCGTAGTAGATGACATGAGCTTGCTTATCTTTTCCTTGGCCCAAAACATCCCCTATCCCATAATCGCTAGCATCACACATAAGTTCGAATGGCAAAGACCAATCCGGAACTTGCATGATGGGAACGGACACAAGCATGATTTTTAGTTTTTCAAAAGAGCTTTGGCATGCTTCTGACCACTCGAATGGGGTGTCCTTCATGAGTAGGTTGCTTAAGGGTCTAGCTATGGCGTTAAAGTCCTTAATGAACCTTCGATAAAACCCCGCATGGCCCAAGAAAGAGCGCACGTCCTTAAGCGATTTTAGTGGGGGAAGATCAGCTATGACATCGATTTTCGCCCTATCAACTTCTATCCCCTTGGATGATACTATGTGGCCAAGAAATATTCCCTCGGTGACCATGAAATGGCATTTCTCCCAATTCAGCACCAAGTTCTTTTCCACACACTGGGCAAGTACTTTTTCCAGTTTTTCTAGACAACGATCGAAAAAGGTGCCAAAAATGCTAAAATTTTCCATGAACACTTCAAGTCCTCTCTCAACCATGTCGCTAAATAAGCTCAACATGCACCTTTGGAAGGTCACAGGCGCATTACACAAGCCGAATGGCATACGTTTATAGGCAAACGTACTAAAAGGGCAAGTGAAGGTTGTTTTCTCCTGGTCAAGTACATCTACCTCAATATGGTTATATCCCGAATAACCATCAAGGAAGCAATAGTAAGGGTGGACTGCTACTCTCTCAAGCATTTGATTAATGAATGGTAGGGGAAATGGTATTGCCTAGTTCCCGCATTGAGTTTTCGGTAATTAATGCAAATGCACCACTCGGTGGTGGTAAGTTGAGGAACTAGCTCTCCCTTATCATTCTCAATCACTGTCATGCCCGACTTCTTCGGGATGGATTGAATGGGGCTCACCCACTTACTATCCGAGATTGGGTAGATAATTTCGGCATCCAATAACATTATAATCTCAGTTCTCACTACTTCTTTCATGTTGGGATTTAGCCTTCTTTGCATTTCTCTTGAGGGCTTGACATCCTCTTCGAGATGGATCTTGTGAGTGAAAATTAAAGGACTTATCCCCTTCAAATTGGTAATGCACCAACCAAAATCACCTTGGTGCTTCCTTAGAATTTTCAACAGTTTACCCTCCTGCTCTTCGTCTAGGCTAGAGGAGACAATAACAGGAAATGTCTCATCCTCTCCTAGGTATGCATATTTAATATGGGAGGGGAGTTTCTTCAACTCGAGGGTTAGAAATTTTTCGTCGAAGCGAACCATGCATGTATCCCTCGGTGGTAACTCCTCAAATATCGAAACCCAATTAACGTCTCTCGCGTCCTCGTCCGACGCTCTCTCATCGAGTAATTCTCTCAACTCCCTAACCTCCCTCTCGAAGTCGGTGTACGTCCCCTCACTCTCGTGGCTCGACACTAGACAGGACCCTAAGGCATCGCCGCAATAATTCTCCTTAAAGTACTCTTTTACTATCTCATCTATGAAGCTCACCGCGTAAAGATCAACTTCTTCCCCCGTATGTTGGGCTATGTGGAAGATGTTGGTCTCTAAGGTCATGTTCCCAAAGGTGAGTTGCATTTGCCCATTTCGAGTATTGATGATTGCGTTAGCCGTAGCTAAGAACGGGCGCCCAAGGATGATGGGAACATGGTTGCTCGAGTTGAAGGAGGGTTCCGTGTCCCAAATGACAAAATCTACCGGGAAGTAGAAAGTGTCAACTTGGACGATCACGTCCTCGATTATTCCTCTTGGGATCTTCACGGTTCGATCCGCTAATTGGAGAGTGACCTTTGTGGGCTTGAGGTCGCCCAAGTCAAGTTGCCTATAGATGGAGTAAGGGAGGATATTGACACTTGCTCCTAAGTCAAGTAAGGCCTTCTCAATTTTGTTTTCTCCAATGATGCAGGAAATGGTGGGTGCACCGGGATCTTTGAATTTAGGCGGGAGATCATTTAGTAGAATAGAGCTCACGTTCTGGGCTAGAAAGACATTCTTATTTACCTTCATCTTTCTCTTTACCGTCAACAAGTCTTTAATGACTTTTTTATAAGCTGGAATTTACTTAATGGCATCGAGGAAAGGTAAATTCAGCTTAACTTGTTTTAGCACTTCTAGCACGTCTTCACGTGGGTTTCCTTTATGGGAAGGAATCAACCTTTGAGGAAACGGTGCCGCGGAGGGTGGTTTCACTACTACCTCGGGCTCACTAGCGTCTTCTTTATCACTCTCACTTAAGGGGACATCTTCAGCCTCTTTCGTGCCGGGTGAAATCTCCTTATCTTTCGTTGTGTCGTGTGGGGGAGGTGATAAATCAACGACTCTCCCACTATGAAGAGTGGTCACAGCTTGACATTGCTCCTGATATTTAGTAGAAGTGGAGCTAACACTAGTTTGACCTTGGGGAGGTCTTTGGCCCTGGGCAGGAAACTTGCCCTTCTCTTGGACGCTCAACGAGGATTGTATCTTTGACAGATTTGCATTTATGTCATTGATCAGGAGATCATATTTAGCGTTGGTTACAGTATGGCTAGTGATAAATTGATTCATAGTATCCTCGATAATTCTTCACGGTGGAGGGATATATGCTCCTTGAGGTGGTGGCGCTTGCACATGTCCTTGCATGTGTGGAGCTTGTTGAAAGTGTTGTGGTGGAGGAGGGAAACCATGTGAAGGAGGGTTCATTGCGGCATGTTGTTGACTATAGCTAAAACTAGGATGGTTTTTCAATAAAGGGTTGTATGAATTCCCGTGCGGTGCACCGAAATTACCCTTAAATCCTCCTATACCACTAACTTGCTCCTGAAGCATTACTTTGTAGGCGGGTATAGTCGGGCATTCCTCAGTTGAATGACCTACCTCACAAATCGCCCACACCTTCTCGACGGGGTTTGGTATGGATCCAGCTGGTCCTTTTCCATATATCTCGCATAGGTCTCGAAATCCTTTCTCAAGGGTATCCAATCGACTGTCCGTCATAGAATTATTATCTATGTGAAATAGGTCGGGCACCAACGGAGTGGTGGTCACTTGACGATTTCAATTTTGAGCATTAGGATCAGTATTATCCCAGGATTGGGTAGTCTCGGCGACATACCTCAGGTGAAGCTCAGCATCGTGGGCATCTAAATCGACAAACGGACCACTTCCCATGGTTTTAACAAGTTTCTTGGAGTTAAGATTCAGCCCATTATAGAGAAAATAGATGATCTGCGCTGAATCAAATCCATGATGGGGGCAGGAAGTAACTAACTCATTGAAACGCTCATAACATCGATGAAATGGCTCATTTTCAGGTTGTCTGAACGATTGAATTTGAGCCTTTATGGAGATTGTTCGATGTGGTGGGAAGAATTTCTTGAGAAATCTAGATTACAACTCATTCCAAGATGGGATCGAGCTTGGAGGTAAAGACCATAGCCAGGTCTTAGCTTTATCTTTTACCGAGAAGGGGAAGAGTTTGAGGCGGATCACCTCTTGTGTGCAAATCTGATCATTTAGGGTATCACACACATCCTCAAATTCCCTGATATAGAGATATGGCTTTTCAGAATCCATACCATTGTAATGTGGTAACATCTGGATCATCCCGTTTTTAAAGCAAAATTGCTCGGCATTATACGGGAGTATAATGCATCCCGGAGTGACAGTGCGCTCGGGATATAAAAATTCTCTCAACGGGTGGTACGGGGCCTCTTCCTCACCGGCAGGTGCATTACTGTGTTGTGACATCTCTCTCTCACTTAACGACTCGGTGCTCTCACTTGGTGTGCTTGAAGTGTGTCCTAAGAAGGAAAACGGAGTGTTATTGGAGATTGAGTGTGATAGTGTGGGAGGTGGGATCCAGAACTGTGGGGCATTTGGAGTGTGAGGGCTATCGGGATTGTACTCAACTATTGGATTTTCGTGAATGCTGGTTGGAGTATTGTGGGGTGTGGGAGTGAGTTCAGGATTTTTCATTAAAAGCTTGTGAGAGATGGTGGTGAATCTTTTTGTGCTTTTTGAATGTTTTTACGTTTTTGGATTTTTTTTTTTTTGAAATTTTAAGTCAAAGCTTTGGATTGACTCGATCTAATCCTAAGTGTACCTAAATCCCGGGAAACGGTGCCAAAAACTTGACGCGACTAAGAATATGTCTCAGAAATGCATTCACTCTAGGCTCAAGTGCAAGACTGTCGCTCAAGTAATAATTCGATAAGTCGGGTATCGATCCTCAGGGAAATAGGACAACAGGGTTGTGACGACGAGAAAAGACGAAGTAATCCTAACTCTGACTCTAAAAAGAAAGGAAAAATGTTTTGGTTTCAGAATTGATTAAACTATATGCAATTGTGAAATTATGAAAAGATGAAATTATACTAAATTACCTAAACTGCTAATGAAAATTGATTTAAAACTTTAAACTATGTATGCGAAAAATAGGACGGGAATACAATCCCCCAACCCTAGTGTATTGCAGTTATAATACTAATCGTAAATTTAACTGATTAATTTGACCCAGAATTTAGTACTCCCAAGCATTACGTATACGAGGTTCAAGCCCGCGTCATACTTAATCTGAGGATGAGTAAATCAGTATCGCGATAGCAACACTCGAATTGCATTCTAAATCATCCCGGCTACCGAGAGGCAAACGAGATATAAAGATCTACAATTGTTGTGTTCCTACGCAATACGGTCGTAATCAATCACTAAATTCAGAGGATTAATGTTATACGCATGCAACTAACACATCAGGATGGGTTCATGTATCCCGACCTTAGAAAATCTAGCCTAGCATGCTGAAAGTGATGAAAACAGTGTTTGATTTGCAGAAAAACATGATTAAACTATGGAAAATTGGTGGAATGATGTAAAATAGAATTAAACAGATGAAATTGCTTACTAATCTTACCAAAGCACTCAAAGTATTAGCTAGAATTACTGGTAATTACTGAAATCTGATCAAAGCTTCAATCTTGAAATTAAAAGAACAAATTGTATCTAAACTAGGGTTTCTGAAAGAGAGAGGAAAATTAACTAAAATTATCCGTGAAATAATAATAACAAAATGGGTTTTTATACCCTACAAGAATTTCAGAGTTTCAGTTGCACTAGGAGTCTCTTTAGGAGAGGATAAGATTTCAGAATTTCGATGGCCGGACTGGTCCGGGGCTTAGGCGGACCGGTCTGCCTCCCAAGCGGATCGATTCTTTTATTTCTGGGGAGGACCCGTCCGGGGCGGATCGGTTCCTTTATTTTTCACCCTTCCTCGGTTTGCTTTCGATCCGGGGTCTTCTGGAGGTTTGTACAGCGGACCGGTCAGGGGTAGGGGCGGACCGGTCTGCCTGTTTAACTTTCTTTCTCAACTTTGACTGCTCATATATTTTGTTTCGGGATTCCGATTGAGGTGTTGTTTCTTCCTATGTGCTCATGAATGAGGTATCTTCAACTTCTCTTTAGGTACCTCATCTGAATTCCGGGTAAAAATTATGCTTTTTCCCTTTTGACTTTCCTTCTTGTCTTTCTTTATTCTTCCAGTCTCCTTCTTTCATTTCTTGACATCAAATACCTGTAAAAGCAATGCAAAATACCAGAAACTCAGTGTACTCATTAGGACAAGTCAGTAGCAAGATTATGAGATAAATTCAACCTGATTACGTTGTTCGAGGTGCTAAAAGTAACTAAATTAAGGGATAAATTAGGAAGAATTTATGCCTAATCACATACCTTAGGAGTAAACGGAGCACAACAAACTCGTCATTTGTGAAGATTTAATCTTGATCACTACGTCTTCAACTAACACGTCATAGGCTTGAATTAATAAACTTGACAATTATCCTATGACTCAAATGTTTTTGTCCGGAATTGAACCAACACTACATTAAGACTCAATTGAAAATTTGTGTCCTTACAGGACACTTGATGTTTAGCCTGTATAAGACATAAGTACTTAGAGCAACCCTTACGGGTAGGGTAAACCCGTATAAATGCGGTATATGTGAATGTTATGGGTAGGGTAAAAGGCCAGATTTAGACATCGCTAGGGTAAAAAATAACAAAGATAGAATTCCAATAGTTAGTTTTTTTTGGGTCTCGCTGCCTAAACGGAACATCATGTTCCGCGTAAGAAATAAAAAAAAAATTAAAGCGGAACATCATGTTCCGCGGAAGCCTTTTCCTCTATTTCCTCTATTTCAACTTTGGCCCCCAAATTATTCCAACAGCTTTAAACGGCTCTATTTATTCAACGGCTATTTTTTTTTTATAAATAGCAGGTTTAAACCCTATCTAGTATCTTCATTTCCATTTAGAATTTTATCTTCATTTCCATTTAGAATTTTATTCGAAACAGTCTCTACTCTCTAATATCTTCATTTAAATTATTATCAAATATTTATTTTATAGCTGCAATATATATTGATTTTTTTACCAAAAATTATTATAAAATTTTTATATTTGCATTAATATATTTTGTGATTATTTTACAATGGTTCGAGGTCAAAATATGTCTCAACACGACGATGAAGTATTATGCACCGCTTATGTAAATCAAACAAATGATGGTTTACGAGGAACTAATCGACCTAGCACATTATTTTGGGATGCGGTCTCCGAAGAATATAACACAACGACGGGTATCACAGAACGTCGGACGGGCGCCAGCCTATAAACCCGGTACAGCAAAATTTCGAGATACGTAATGTTATATGTTTCTAAATTGAAAGATGTATCGATGACAAATCGTGCTAGTGGGACTGTTAACACAGACTGGGTAAAATAACTTTTACCTTTTGTAATTTATTTTAAATATTATTTCTTGTAAATCTGTTGCTTGTGGAGTTAATAAAAATACATTATCATATTTTGTCAGGTTACTGCGGCTAATATAGCATTCCAGCGAGAGAACAAGGGAAAATCATTTAATTTTGAATCTTGTTACCAAATTTTAAAAGAACTCCACAAATTTCAACTTTCCCAAACTTTTTTAGACTCCCCTCAATTTCATTTTGATTCGCCAATGACGGGTGCAACAGAAACTGAAGGAAGTCTGAATACTGGGTTTCACCAAGGAAATTCCAAAGATGGGGAAGAAGTTGATATAGAAAGGCCTTATCTGAGGCCACCTGGAAGGAAAGAGATGAAGCAACGGGCTAAAGGAAAAGTGAAGGCTACAAACATGGAGGTGAACCGAGAAATACTGAATAGTTGCTCTTCATTCAATGAATCATTTGAGCGATCATGTCAGGCTAATCGTGTACGTGACTAAGAGGCCCATTTGGGGCTTAACCGTTCACTGCAACTTAAGGAGCGAAGTTTGGAGCTCAACGAACGCAGTATATTGGCTATGGAGAGGAAAGATATGCGTGAACAAATATTGCTTGATCAACAAATTATTAGCACTGACACCTCAAACATGAATTCAATCCAGAAGGAGTACCATGAATACCTCGTTCTTAATATAATTAAAAAAGCACGGGACCAATCAAACTTTCCAAACTATCCACCACACGGAGGTCAATCTGGATTTTAAAATTTCTATGCTTTTGAGTATGTAACATGTTATTTATTTTTATCGTTTGATCTACTTTGTAATATGATTTTATGGGTTGTGTAATGAATTTATGGGTTGTGAAATTAATTTGTATCAAATTTCCATAAATAAACATTAGTTCGGTACAATATTAACGATACAACATTAATAATAAAGATAACAACATTAGAAAAGAAACATAAATTGTGTAAAATCACACACTGTTATTGGCAAACTTTTCCCAAACATGTTCAACGAGATCTGCACGTAGCTGTAAATGCTTCCTCTTGTCGTGCATGTGCATTGTCCTAGCCTCGATCGCATAATGTTGCTCGAGAGAGTTTCGAAACATAGGAACCGGGTCAGGCGGGAAATCGTATTCCTCTCTCCAATCACAATCACACCTCTCGTCTTCAACAATCATGTTGTGTATTATGATGCACGAATGCATAATAGATGACAATTTATCCTTGCTCCAGAGTTTTACCGGCATATGAACGAATGCGAACCTAAGTTGCACGACACCAAACGCTCGTTCCACATCTTTTCTTGCCCCCTCTTGCACTTGAGCGAAAAGTTTTTCCTTCTGGTTGGTTGGCCTTTTAAAAGTTTGCACCAATGAAGCGTAAGGCGGATAAATGTCATCCGCTAAAAAATACCCCATATCATATACATTGTTATTTATCTCAAACTGGATTGGTGGAGTCTCATCGCGGACAAGATCGGAGAAAACTCTTGATCTGTTCAATACATTAATATCATTACAACTACCCGGCATCCCGAAAAATGACCTCCATATCCAAAGGTCATGTGATGCTACCGCCTCTAGTATAATTGTCGGTGACTTTTTATGTCCAGTATATTGCCCATGCCATTTGGTTGGACAATTTTTCCACTCCCAATGCATGCAGTCTATGCTCCCCAGCATTCCGGGGAATCCACGCACCGCATTTTGTTCGGTAAGCCTTTGCACATCGAGAGCGGTAGGCTTTCTGTTATACTCCGGGCCAAATATCCCCACAATGGCAAGGGATAATCGAACCAATGCCTTCTGGGTTGTCGATTCTCTGATACACAGGTACTCTCCATTTATATCAGCAGAAGACCTATATGCTAACATTCGCAGAGCAGAAACGATTTTTTGATGCGAGGACAGGCCAAGACTACCAAGTGCATCTGGTTTTTGTACGAACCAGGAGTCGTAACTACATACAGCATCATGAATAAGTACATATAGGGCTCGATTCATTCTAAAACGTCGCCGGAAATGGTAGTCTTTGTATACCGATGCTTCACCAAAGTAGTCGGCGATTAGTCTATCATGGCCCACCTCTCTGGTCCGACATATCGTCCTCCTCATTTTATCCTCATGGGAATCACAAACTATGTTATGAAGGGCCATATTTTGAATTTGTTGCATATGGCCCATAGCTATTTTCTTTTTCTTTTTGGCTACATTTGACTAGGCGATTTGCATGGCTTGTATTTCTTCGTATTCTTCCATCTCACTGTGGTTTGACGTTTGATCAGTAAAGAGAATATGGTGCTCTTCTATTTATAATAGGTTGTAATATGTTGATGAACTTAAAGTATAATAGGTTGTAATATTTATAATAGGTGGACGATGTAGGACGGAATATCTAGAGCGGAAGATGTAGATCGGATCACATTAGGCGGATTATCTTGGCCGGAATATCTAGAGTGGAAGATGTAGCTCGGATCACATTAGGCGGATAATCTTGGCCGAAATATCTAGAGTGGAAGATTTAGCTCGGATCACATTTAGTGGATAATCTAGGGTGGAAGATCTAGCTCGGATCATACTGGGCAGAAGAACGAGGGCGGAATAGCTAGGACGGTTTATGTGGTTAATTATACTACTATTGACCAAGCATAAATTCTTCAGAATTTAGCCCCTTAATTTAGTGATTTTTAATATCTCGAACAATGTAATTGAGCCATTTTTATGCCATATCACTCCATTGTCTATTCCTAACAATATTCCCTAGGTTTTGTATAATTTGGATGAAGTTTTCAGGAATGGAATGCAAGAAAGACTCCAAAAGAAAAGAAAAGAAAAGCAAGCAAGAAATGTATAAGGGCAAAAGTGTAATTCCATTCAGAACTTGAAAGTGACACCAAAAGGGAAGTTGAAGATAATGAGTTCACAAGAGCATAGGAAGAAACGGCATCCAAATCGGAGGTCTAGATAAGAAGATATGGCCAGTCAAAGCTGCAAGGAAAAAGTCAAAGAAGAGGAGATTCGGACCGATCCGGGTAGGAGTCGGACCGATCCGATCTGGCCAAGTCCAATGCACCCCGGATGGATGACAAACCGATGGAAGGAATAATCAAACCGATCCGAGAACAGTCAGACCGATCCGAAAGAAAATAAAAGAACCGATCCGATGGATATCGGACCGATCCGATTAAGACCCGGACCGATCCGGTCATGCGAAATCCTGGCATTAATTTGCCATTTATTGTGCAGATTTGATGAGTGCATAGCTGTGAAACTTGTTCCACAAGCAGGGTTGGAGACCGACTTTCGATGATTTGTGCTATAAAAAGCCAAGCTCTACATCATTTGAAAAAAGGAGGCTAGGGTTGATAGTTCTAGAGAGAGTTTTAGGTCAGATTTTTAGGTCAAATTTCCATTTTCTTCGAGATTTTCATGAAACCTAATTTGTATTCTGAATTCCAATTCCGTTTTTGTGCTGAATTCAAGTAATATCATTCTATTCTCTTGTGCTTTAATTTTTGCAAATTTCTTACAATGTTCTGCAGTTTCATAATTTCATATGTGAATTTGTTTTTGAACCAAATCATGAGTAGCTAATTTCCCAAGGGTTGGGGTACATGAACTCAATCCTAATACAAATTATTTGTATGGAAAATAGAAAATAAATGAAAATATTGATTGAATCGTGAATGAAAATCATATATACATTGTCAAATCTTTTAATCTCTCTTGCCCTAGGTACTTGAGATGTTTAAGAATGCTTTGTATGTATAATTTGTCGTTCACCGCTTTATATTTATCTTTGATTTCATATGATGCGGGCTTGAACCTCATATATGTAATGCTTAGAGTTTATAAGGACTGGATTTAATCAAGAATTTTGATTTATAATTCTAGTATTCTAAAGGATAATTTGTTAAGGATTGAGGGATTGTACCCTACCCTAATTTTCTCTAAATTGTTAAACCCAAGTTTCGCTGTTAATTTCTAATTATTTTTCATAAATAAATTTTTAGACATTTTCCCACAAACCAAACATCTTTTTATTTCTTTTAAGAAATCATTTCAAGGTTTAGTAATTTTTATTGTTACTGTTTGGCAATTTCGATCCCTGTGGAGACGATCCCGACTTACCGGGTTATTACTTGAGCGACAAGGCTTGCACTTGAGCCTAGATAAATACGCACTTTTAAGACAAATATTAAGTCGCGTCAAGTTTTTGGCGCCGTTGCCGGGGAGTGTTTGTTATAGATTATAATTGACTTACTACTTCGTAAAAAAAAAAAAAAAAAGGAAAAAGGAAAAAGAAAAAGCTAATTATGTACAACCTAAAAAAAAAAGATCGCACTAACTTGTGGGATATTCTTCCCGTTTATTGTTTAGATTCATTGATTCAATCACATGTTCTTTCCAAGTGTGTTTTTTAGAAAATTTCAAAAAAAAAATACAAAAATAAAAAAATAAAAAAAATATTTTTCTTCAAAATAAATAAAAATTGGAATTTAAATTTATCAAAAATGTCACCTTTATTCTATTTAAAGTCTCAAATTGTTAAATCTCAATTGCACTAAGCCAAAATTGACCGAAGATGGAAATTGAAAGAAAATTGACGACTTTACGAATAAGTGTGGAGATTGATCAAACCCGGTGAGATTTCGAGCCTTTCAATTTTTTATGAGTTTTTAAATCAATCCGAGTTTATGATTAACTCAAAGTTCTTTTCAGCATTTTAATAAGTCGTTGATGATCTCAATCCTTTGTTTTGATCGGTTATGGGAAATGTGTGAAATGTTGTCTCGAAATTCGTGCTTAATATATCTCTAAACTTAATTAATCTCGAGATGCATATGGTAATGTGATTAGCAATTTGGACAATGAAGTAGGCCTTCGTTTGTTACCCAAAAATATTAGCCATAAAAAGTTGTGAAAAACAAAATTATCCCTTTGCACCCCAATTTGAGCCTAATAAATTTTTCCTTTTCGTTTGATAACCAGAAAAACCCAAATAGCCCGAAATTGGGAAATTTGAGAAAATTCATCAAGTAAGTCCGAAAAGTGCAACAAAAAGGGGCAAGAAAAAAATATATGCTCAACAAAAATAGCAAGAAAAGAAAAAGAGAAAAAAAAAAAGAAAGAGAAAAATGAGCAAATGCCCGAAAAAACACTAATGGACGTCATAAGGACATTTTCCGATTCCGAACAAACCGCTTATTCCCATTTTTACCCTTTACACCTTTTAACCCAAAAAGTCCTAACCGAGTCCAAATTGCGAAATTGGTTACCGCGTGGAGAGCTAAGACATGAAAAGATAAAATGAGACATTAAATGGTGTGAATAAGAGGTGATGTTCCCATTTCCAAATAACCGTACTCCGATGATGAGATCTTTTCACCATATATTTCCTTCTTTTCAATTTTGTATGCGTGAATTTGTGTCCATTATATTTACTCTTTATATCATGCATACCGTGAGAATAGCCACAATCCGAGTGATTCGTTTGTGAGTGCATCCGTAAGAATTTGAATCAAAAATGAATTTTCGAAAAGTAACGTAATGCTCAATCGGTGGAAATTTGAGGTTTAATTTTTGGCTTTGCACACACACACTATTGTTTGAGACATTTGAATATGAATTTATGGTGATTATTTTTCGAAAAGTTTAAATTGTACAATTTTTAAGTATTTTGATATTTATTTGAGTCAATAAAGAATTGTGTGGGTAAATTCACTGCAAACCCTCACGAGACAAAACTCGTCCTACTAGGATAACCTAGGGGTTTAAAGGCTTGTTACATACGCTAAATGCAATCGCTTGCCCGCGAAAAAGGTATTCTATCCCAATAAAAGAATTTTCAAGAGTGGATTTTTAGTTAGATTCATTTACATTGCTCGGGACGTGCAAAGTTCTAAGTTAGGGGGTGTGATTAGGCACATATTCTTCACATTTATCCCCTTAATTTCGGTATTTTTATGATCCCGTGCAGTGTATTTAGCTTGGATTTGTCTCTTATTTATGCCACTAACCTTTTTGTCAAGTATTTCGTATTTTGTGTATTTCTCATGTGTTTTACAGGTATTTCATGCAAGTTAGTGCGAAGGAGAACTCAAAACAGTGAAAGAAACCAAGAAATGGAGAGTTGAAGGGCATTTTCGTAATTTTTCAGCCTTATTACGAAGGTGGGGCCAACTAGAAAGTTGAAGAGCTCTAAATTATAAGAATACTGAAAAAAACGGCACCTCAATCCGAGCTACGGTGAAGAAGTTACGTTGTTTTGAAGTTGCGCGATAATGAAGAGTTTGGATGTGCGGATTTTTGTAATTAATTATGCATTTAATGCAGTGCAACTCTTGGAAAACTTGTGCCACAAGCGAAATTTGATGCCAAATTCATGCAACTTGGTGCTATAAAAGACCAAGCCCTACCTTATTTTCAAAATGGGAGTTGAATTCTAGAGAGAGGGAGTCAAATTCTAGAGGGTAGGAGTAGGATTAGAGAGAGAAAGTTAGATTGTAGTTTTCTTTGGTAGAAGTTTTCATAAACCCTAGTTGTAAGTTTGAAGAAGAAGTTTTGCTGGATTCAAATTCATCTCTTTCTCCTCTTGCTAAATACAAGTATCAATTTCTATTCTCTATTTTATTTTTCCATTCAATTCTCAATTGTTTTGCAAATTGTTAACAATGTTTGTTAGAGTTTTCTTTTGTTTTCATCATGTTTAGCTAATTTTTAAGGGTTGGGATGCATGAACCCATCCCGATGTAATTTATCTACGTAGGAAATAGAATTTAAATTTAAATTTGAAAGAATCGTGTAAGAGAAGTTCACAATCATCCTAGATCTTTTAATCTCTCTTGCCCTAGGTACTTGGGATATTTAAGAATATGATGTGCATGTAATTATTTAGCACCGCTTTATATTTATCTTTGATTTCATATGATGCGGGCTTGAACCTCATATATGTAATGCTTAGGATCTATAAAGACTGGATTCATTCAAAATTATAATTTACAATTCTAGTATTCTAATGGGTAATTACTAGGGATTGGGGGATTGTATTCCAACCTATTTCCTCATTCATTTTAATTAGTTTTATAAATTTGTTCCAACTTATTTCCCCTTGTCAACCATCATCATCTTTTTCACTTTTATTTTAGAAGTAATAAATCAATTAAATTCTATAAAACATTCCCTGTGGATTCGATACCCAGACTTACTACTATACTCCATAAAAGTGTAGTTAAAAGTTTAGGTTTTTTTTTTGTATTGAGGTTGGAAGCCGATAACAACGATTAGCGTATTACACGGATGTTCGGTTTTTCCACTCGATCAACTATAAATGTGAATGGCCAGATTGAGTGCTAATGAGCACAATGGCATCTTACGAAGATGTGATTGATGAGTTCTTGGCTGAAGCCTTGATAGATTCATTTCCACGCGGTCTTTTTGGTTGTGAGATTAGCCAAGTTAATGATCTACGAACCCCTTGGGAAATAATTGCCGACAAATATCATGAGTTGCTACCTAGGCATGATTATCAGAACCCGCGTAACTTGATGGATCGATGGTTGGAAATTAAAGACGACATCGAGGAATTTGATAACATTTTCAATAGGGTTGAACAAGATATGCAACCATTGGATGAGGAAGACGATCCATATGAGGAGGCGGTGAATTCATACATTCGCACGTTTGGTGAGAATTTTGAAGGCCTAATGACATGGTGTGCGTTGAGGAGAAATGCTTATTGGAAGGACTTTTACTAGAATTTCTTTCATCTCCTCTACATAGAGCAAGGGCAACTGCTATTCATGTTAATTTGAATCATTGCATGTTTATTAATATCTTGTTTATTGTTAAATTAAATGTAACGGAATTAATGGTTCAAAACACTATCTTCATTTTCATTTATATTTTTATTCTAAACAGTCTCTAAATTTATGAAATGAATTTGTGAAATGAAGCTTCATATTGTGAAATGAATTTACGCCAATCTTAACAATACAACATTAATAATAAAGATAACAACATAAATAACAACATTACAAAACATATTAATATTAATTATCGAAATCCCAATCTACATCATCCAAATTTACAACATCAGACATGTCATAATTTTGCATTGATGGACCAGGTTGGCTAGTATCTTCTTGGGCACCAATATCATCCATGTGCGGTCGATATACTGTGGTCGCAGGTCGGGGATCTTCTGTGGGGTTGTAAAAGGCCGAGGTTGTACCACTAAAGAAATTAGGCGGGGGAGCAGTTCGCTCGTGAGATACACCCAACTCTTGGAGCTTCCTTGTAGCTATATCCAACTCATGACTCCAATAGTTATTGAGATGCATGGCTGCACCTAGAGCGGTGGCTCTCGATGATTGCCAATAATCTGAGAATTCCCGACTAGTAAATAAGAGGTCATCGTATGTGGGCAATTCTTCATCGACCGCAATCCTGTCTGGCCGTGGAACCGGAATCAATATGGGTACACCTGCAGGACTGGAAAACGGTAGATCCCAAGTCATTTGGGGTAGAGTGGGATGTACCCGACCTATGGGAGTCTCATAAGCGTCAGGTGCCTGTGAAGGGACAGTCGGTATTTGGATGTGGTATGGCAGTGTGATGGGACTTATGACATCCGTGTTGACTGCTCGATATAGGGGTGGCATTACAAGGCCTAGGGACACTTGCTTCCAGTAACGGCCATACATGGGTTGGGAAACAATAGATACGCTGGGGTCCATCTCGTCAATAATAATACCATGCCTATCATGGTGAAAGGGTATCCTCATCATTTGCGGCGGAGGGTCAGTTGGTATGCAAATTTCACCGGTGATCTGTCGGTGGCATCGATCACCCAAGTAATATACCCCCCATATTGAGGATCCATAAGAACGCATCGTTTCAGCGATATGTACTTCGCATGTTGAACGTAGGCATGCATCTCCACAGTAGACCCCGAGTAAGGTAGCCAATTGATTGAACCTGGCGATCGCATTTCAATTTGACTCTGGGCTGTGGAAAAATTATATTGGATTGAGCCCTATGTCTCCTTACGATTTAACCGATTTTCTTTCTTCCATCGATTAATCCTAGGCCAGCAGTCACCTGTATCTTCCCTCAATAAGGGACACGCCCGCTGTATATATTCAAACCCGAAAAACTGCAATACAAAAATGATTATTATTAAACCATAAATTTTTGATTTAAAACATATAATATCACTTTTTTACACTTACCAATATGAGTTGCCAAAAATAATTCATAGAGTCTATGCGACATCTTGACAAGAGATGGAGAGAGTAGTATATGCGAGCTAGAATTGCCGAACCCCAATCGTATGATCCCACAATCTCCAAATCCTCCAAAGCAGCCAATCAACCAATAGGAACGTTGTCTCTTGCGGTCGGGAAAAAAATATGTCCCACATAAAAAAATAAAAAAAACCCTAGCAATGTCTTCAGGGCCAACAATCACAGTTTTTAACTTTATGGCCTCAAACCACTTATTTAAGCTCGACACTTTCACCCCACAGGAATCACTGCAATTTGGTTCCATGCCGGGAAAGTATCTATGTATAATGTCACCCCGTATTTGAGTTTTTCCGTCAAGTACAATCAAGTATTTTCTATCATCCATCGGTACCATAGAACCGCTTCCGATAGGAATACCTGCAAGATGGGAAGGATAACAATCAGTTGTAAATTTAATTAATGTACTAATCAATGTTAATATTGAATTTATTTTTTATATGCAGAAACTAACCAGTCAAAATCGTAAAATCATAAGGAGTAATGGTCAGCTCCCCGGTTGGTAGTTGGAACGTGTTGGTTATGTCCCACCAACGCTCACCGAGCGCTTGTACCAATCCCCAACTTGTCTTGGGAATTTGAGCATCCAACAATTCTCCCCAACCGCTACGGTGTATAAACTGTATAACCTTAGGATATGTTTTTAAATATTTGTATGTGGCTCTAAGACTATGCCAATTGCCACGCATCTTTATTGAGTTGCTGTTTGTGGTCGTGTCCGGAGAAGGTTTAATGTGATCTCCGTCGTCCACTATACGCCTATAGTTCTCAAAAACTATAGGTCGCTCGGCAGTAGTAGTTTCGGCCTCTCGACCACCTTCTCCCATTTTTCGAGACTTTCTAGCCCCAACACCCGTCTAAAATTCTTTCCAACTTGTTCCATTATCAACACTGCAATTTAAGAAATCTTTACAAAAATAGAACATATTATTATTTAAAAAAAATAACAAAACAGATAATTTATTAAAAAACATAACAAATAGATAATTTCTTAAATAATTTTTTATAAACATTCACTATTTTTTTTATAAACATCCACTTAAATAGTTTCTTAAAAACATAAACATAAAAAAAACATAACCGAACCGAACAAAAACATTCATTTAAATAGGGTTGTTGGCACAACAAAAATTAAACAGAACAACTAGATAACTTTACATGATAATTACCTAATACTTTACATGATAATTTACATGATAGCTTTACATTATTAAATTTACATGATAATTATTAAATTTACATGATAACATTAACACATCAGATAATTACTAAATTTACATGATAATTACTAAATACCTAATAAATACGTCAGTTACAAATACACAACTAGAAATTATTTAAAAAACATAAAAGAAACAGATAATTTCTTAAATAATTTTGTATAAACATTCACTAATTTATTATAAACATTCACTTCAATAATTTCTTATAAACAGAATCGAAAAAAACATAACAGATAATTAAACATTGAGAATATCGAGTGACTTTAAAATACATGAGAGTGGAGACTTATAAATCTTTAGAGATGATACTAAAACCAAAAAATTTAAATTTGAAAATATCGAGTGACTTTTTGTGAAATTTCCCTTTAACAAATTACATTTCTCATGTGCATTTTTACACAAAATTCTGTCTTTGAGTATAGTGTAGTAATTAACCGAAACCAAAGAAATGAATGAGGGCGAATTAAAAGTCAAATGCATAGTTGGATGTTCAAAGCAGGAACACGACACGAGCATTTCGTTTGTATAAAAGTGGTGAGGATGAACGTAACGGCCCAAAGTGATGACCTCAGTTTTATGTAGGGTCCACAAAATAAAATATAAAAGTCCAAACAAATTTTCAGAAACAGTTCGTAACGGCGCATCACCGCGCCGCCCGGTTCCTGTCCAAAGCGTGTGGTGTGGGAAGGAAGCAATGACAGAGAAGACTATGGGTCCCAAATTTGACTGCCACGTGTCAGAAATATTAAGTTTGAACAGGGTTTCTTGGTGACCGTGCGATTACGTTACAACAGTTTTGAGGTTCACCAAATACCGAGATGGTATTTAATGATACCACTGTTGTAGTACTGTCAAATTGTCAATGGTCACTCCAATACGGACGAGGATTTTTGACTTGACGATTTGGTAATACCAAAATGTCAAATTTTCATATTTGATCATCTTTTAATATTTATCGTGATAAAATATGGGGTGCGGCTATCCGCACTCCATGAGACTCGAGGCACTCCAAATTTCAACATAAAATTATAATTCGCTATACAATAAAAAAAAATAGTATTATCTTCTAGTCACAAATATATTCTCTCTTTTAATTTCATATTTGAAAAAGAAAATTATAACTCCCAAAAAATAATTAATGAATATCCTAAAATTCATGATTTTTTAGTAAAAAATATTAGAATTATATGATTACATATTTCAAAATTATGAAGTAAACCCTCAACTTTACAAATGGAACACTAAATAATTTTTTTTAAAACCACTAATATTTTTAATTCAATAATTAGATACAATTTAAGCAAAAAAAAAATTATGAACATGATTTAACATTATACGAAACATTATTTTTTTATTTAACAAGAACATAACGCAAATAAAAGTGCCACGACAAGAAATTTTATTTTTTTAACTACCACGAACACGACATATTTTTTTAACTTAACACGAACACAATCCAAGTAAAATAGACACGAGATGACACAAAATATTATTTTAATTTATTTATAAAAATAGAAACACGATCGAATAAAAATGCGACACAATACGAAATCATTTTTTTTACGAAACACAAATATGGTCAAGTAAAAGCGACACAACATAATTTTTTTTCAAACACAAACAATAATATTTTTTTACCAAATACAATATGATTTTTTTTACCAAGCACAAACACAAACACGATCGAAGTAAAACATAAATGCCACATCGGATCGTGTTTGTATTTTGAAAAAAAATCATGTTGAGTCGCTTTTATTTAGCCAAATTGGTAAAAAAAATCATATTGTGTCGTATTTTAATTCAATTGTGTTGTGAAATCTTTTTTTACAAAAACTGAAACACGACCAAATTAAAATGTCACACAATACGAAATCATTTTTATTTTTACCAAAATGGCCGACTTAAAGTGACACAACATGATATTTTTTTTTAACAAACACAAACACGATCCTATTGGCCATAGTTGTGTTTCGTGTGTTTTTTTAACAAACACAACATGATTTCCTGTTGTGTCACTTTTATTTGACCATAGCTGTGTTTCGTGTTGCATTCAATTTTAATAGGGTCGTGTTTGTATTTAATAAAAAAAAATTATATCGTGTCGCTTTTACTTGGATCGTGTTTATATTTTTTGACCTAACCTAAATATGACCCAAAAAAGTTATGTCATGTTTATTAACGATTTAGGTCGTGTGGCGTCACTTTTATTTGTGTTGTGTTCTTGTTAGATAAAAAAATAAAGAATTTTTGGATATCCATAAATTTATTTTAAGGTTATAATTTTTTTTTCTTAAATATAAAATTAAAAGAGAACATATTTGTGATTAGAGGACAATAATATCTTTCTTATTGTATAAGAAATGATATAGACGAGAGGAGTTTGCAATTGAATGATAAAGGACAATTATATCATTTTATAATTTTATGGTGTGATTTGGGGTGCCTCAAGACTCTCATGGAGTGCGGATAGCCGCAGCACAATCAAATATATATATATATATATATATATATATATATATATATATATATATATATATATACATACATACATATATATATATATATATATATAATATGATATGATAGCATGGTTTTTGAAAAATTTTGAAAAATATCTTCACTTTTTGGATGCATGATATTTTTCTCTTTCATGTCCATGCATGAAATGTCATGCTAAAGTGTTTTTATTTATTTATTTTTTTAATAATAAAGGTTTTGTTTTTGTTTTTTTAAAAGGGAAACAATTCTTTTTAAAAAGGGTAATAAATTTAAATAATTAAATTTATATTTTAATTTTTTTTTTAATTTTTTAATTTTTATTTGTAAAATATTTTTTTATTTTTTCTTTAATTTTTATTTTTTTTATCATGGGGGAAAATTTATCGTCATGTTATATATATATATATATATATATATATATAGAGAGAGAGAGAGAGAGAGAGAGAGAGAGAGAGAGAGAGAGAGAATCAGGCTATAGTATATTATACTCTATACATCACCCGTGCATCACACCAAATTCTAGGCCCTAAAATTATTTCTTTTTCAAATTTTATATTTTTCCTTGAAATTAACCTTCCAATCATCCCATATGCAAAAAATTAGGTCAAGATACATTTTGTAGCTATTTTTAAAAAATTCACAAAAAACTGCTAAAAATAACTTATTTGTAAGGGTCTGCGCCAGCAGTTTTTTGTGAATTTTTTAAAAATAGTTACAAAATGTATCTTGACCTAACTTTTTGCATATGGGTTGATTGGAAGGTTAATTTCAAGGAAAAAATATAAAATTTGAAAAAAAAAGTTTTCTAGGCCCTAGAATTAAGTGTGATGTACGGTGTGATGTATAATGCATGATGTAGGTGATCCTCTCTCTCTCTCTCTCTCTCTCTCTCTCTCTCTATATATATATATATATATATATATATATATATATATGAAGTCGCCCGAAGATGGGGCCCCCGATTTTAATTTCTTATAAAATTATATTTCCTTTTATGAAAATCGATGCGGAAGCGTAAGATGGTTCACAAAACAAACAAACAAACACCAAATTTTAATTTCTTCACAAATTAAAATTAAACTTATTGAAAATATGATTAATACACACAAATCAAATTTCACTTTAACCAAGTTAATTCATCCAAGTCCTAGAATTTTCCTAAGTCATATTTATTATTATTTCCAAATTAGGCCAAACCAGTTTTAACAATAGACTAGAATTAAATAAACTTTTAACCAAATTTAATTAGTACCCAATTAAATTAAGTGTGATAATTAAAACCATTTTTATCTTGAATTATCCTAAGCATGAGTTCTACGTTATTATGCAAGATAAAAATAAATCAATCACACCACGCTGCGATGTACGAGGAAAAAACCAAGACGGGAAACAACCTCGGACAGCCCTAGCCTCAAATCCACTAAGTACGGAATTTACAATTACAAAACAAAAGACTTACATCACACGACCCGATCCCTCTCAAGCCTCGACGCTCCTTCTTGCAAACACCTCCACTTAGCAAATAACTCCGGAGCTCCACCACGGTCTCGGAATCCACCGATCGGACTTTATGTGGTCACCGTCACTCGAACTAGGAGCCTTTCTCCAAGTGGGTAAATCACGAAAAACCTCTTCTTTTTTGTGGGATTTAGAAGCAAACTCAAACTTCTCTTCTTCAATGGTGTAAAGAAAATCGGTGCCAAAACTCCAAGCAAGATGTATATAGATGAACTTGGATAAACTAAACTATGGGTGTAAACTAAAGTGTATATTGATTTTCCCTTGAAAATTGACACTTTAAAATAATGAACTTTTTCCTTAAACAATTTTTCTTTCAAACACTCTCTAGAGGTTGGTAGGGTATGAAAAAGTTAGATTAGAAAAATGGTTTTCCGCACATAATAAAGTCTGAGAAAAATTAGTTAAGAAACAAGTGGGGTAGTGGGAGAAAACTTCTTAAAACTGCCAAAAAACTGTTCCCACCAAATCTCGTTAGAAACGACATTCTCGTTCGAACGAGTCTTCTAACGAAGTTCCATTATGAACTCGTTAGAAGCTCATTAGAAATCTCGTTAGAACGACCATCTCGTTCAAACAACATTTCGAACGAAGTTCCAGTATGCCATAATGGGAAGTCGTTGGCAATCTCGTTCGAACGACTTGTGGTTCGAACGATAATCTCGTTCGAACGAACTCACAGAATGTTCAAAAAATTATTTTTAAGCCCAGAAACATTATATACTATATATATAAGTTTTAATAGAAAACATTCTGAAAACAAAACACAGTTTTAAAAACCTAACACCCAATATAAACCGTTCCAAGCTCCTATATATATATATATATATGTAATGCATTCATACCTTGGGAGTATGGAACCACTATTGATGACGTAGAAACGAGGCACTTAAACTCGGTATTTTGATGAAGCTTTATTCACTTGGCCGCTACGTCTTCAACAAACACGTCATAGGCTTGAAAGATGATCAATATACTCTATCCTATGACTCAAACGTTTTTGTCCGAAATTGAGCAAAAAATACAAAGGACTCAATTGAAAATTTGTGTCCTTACAATATATATATATATATATCGATCTACTGTTGTTTGTAACTTATATGGCTTCATTATATTTATATATATTTTTTATAGCATATCATGAGGCATTTGACTCAGCTTACACGCATCTTGATTAATTTTCATTTACGGTTAGTGGCTTCCGCTGACCAAGCATTATTTTGACAATACCGAAAATCGAGCTGGGGATCAAACTCAATCCACCTCCAAGATAGTTCGAGTGAGAGCCTTATATCACTAAATTAAAAGGCTTACTTGTCACTTTAATTGAATAATAAAAAAATTATTAAAATTAATATACCTCATCTTATTGATTGCAAAATCCTTTCACATTGGTTGTGTTGTATTTTCAAATCTATCTCGCAAGCACTTTCCAATTCTTAAATGTGATAAATAATGGTAAAATAAAATGTGATAGTTTTTAATTTTCATAATAAATTTTAGATGGATACAATGTTCATGTACATAAATTTTCATCTTCTTTGTGAGCAAACCTTACCTCCTTATATAGAATGACAAAGTTTTTCCACATATTTGTCATCGTTATGATTTTTTTTTTCAACTTATAAATCTTGGTTAAATTTTATTTATTTATTTTGTTAAAAACTTTTTTGAAATGTTTTTTATTTTTCATTATAAATATTTTGTTGGCTAAAAACTATTTTTTCAAAAAAACTATTTTTCACTAAAAACAATTTTGTGTTAAAACTATTTTCAAAAAAAAAATTGTTCTTCACTAAAAAAAATGTTTTTCGTTTAAAAACTATTATATTTTTGTCAAAACTGTTTTTTTATTGTTAAAACTTGTTTTTTGATAAAAATTGTTTTTTAAACATTTTTAATTTTTGTTATAACTATTTTTTTGGCTAAAACTCTTTGAAAAAAAACTGTTTGTTCACTAAAACCTATTTTTTGTGTTGAAATTGTGTTTCTAAAAAAAGTCGTTTTTCATTAAAAGAAAAACATTGTTTTATTTTTGAGCTAAAAGCTATTTTTTTAATGTATTTTCATTACAAACTCCTTTTCTTCAAAAACAAATTTTTTTCCTTGTTATAAATTGATTTTATTATAAAAGGCTATTTTTTTAAGAACTGTTCTTTTTTTCATTGTAAGTTGTTTGTGTTAAGTTTATTTTTTAGAGACTATTTTTTTGTTAAGAATTTAATTAGGTTAAAGTCAATTTTTTAATATATCAATTTGTTTTACATTTGTTATTTTTACCATTAATTCTATTAAATATTTCACTTTTGCCACCTGAAAATTTAATGTTATCAAACGACCCTAGCATTTTTATCACAGAATTTGCAATGAAAAATTTTGTCATACCACAAAAAAATTTGCCATTCAGATCATTAATCCACTTTATAACCAAACAGACCCTTATAAAAAAAATAATGAATTTGAGAGTAAAATACTTTTAAATTTATCACTTCAAAGCTAAAGTAGGCATGACACTCTAAATGATATGTCAAAGATTCTTGCCACCCTTGAAAATTTTGCACCCTTATACTATTAAAAACATAAAAATAATTTGGTGATACCAAATAGTAGAATTAAATTATACGAGTGTTATAATTAAAACACCATTTTATATAGAATGTGTTTTATTGAACCTAGAACTAACTACAAATAGTATCTTGTGTAGAATTAAATTTATAAAAGTTAAAATTTGTCAAAAGTAAAAATGCAAGATTAATATGACAATCTTATAAATGATCGAAATAATATAATTATAACATGCTTAATTTCAATAAATGATCGATATAATATGATGGAGCAGCACTTGAAATGTTGTTAGAAGGTCGTATAGGACAAAAGTCATGGAGCAAAAACATAAAAATAGTTAAGCGGACAGCAATAGGGCATTATACTTGACCAAATTGTTGTATATTTTGTAAAATGCTAGCTTATTTGGTCAAACTTTAGAGTCAATTTTAATTAAGACACATATGTTAAAGGTGACGTGTCTTAATACCAATGTGTTCCTTGTAGCAAGGAGATTAATTTGGTATACTCACTTGTTCAAAATAGTGAAGTAATGAATGAAAAATTTGGACTTAAAGTGACCCATTTGAGTTTAAGCTAGATGGTGTAAAATAGCTAGTGGGTTTGTCCCACATTGGAAAAGTGGTAGAAAAGCTTGGAGTTAATATACACAAGTTATGGGACTAAGGCTTGGATGCCTTGGGCTATCCCAACTCTTTGAAGGGGAGATGGCCTACAATATGCATGTGTTGGGCTTGGGCCAAAAGCCCACGCGCGCGCGCCGCCGGCGTCATTAATTATTTAAAAAACATTGTCGTTTTTAATTATTTAAAAAACGCTGTCGTTTTTAATTAATTAATTAAAACGTTAAGTTGAGAGATGCAACTGTTCAAACAGTCACATCTGTTCTGAGAAAAGCCATGAGTTGCAGCCCTTCACCACTTATAAAAGGACCATATGCAGTCCATTTAAGGCATTAAAAAATCTACCCGAATTCTCTACTACTGTCCTTGTTCCCTTCTTACTGCTTGAGAGTAATTCGCCATTGTTGGTTCGTGGGACTGTTGCACTGAAGTGCTTCTTGCGACAGTCGTTGACCGTTTCATCCTGGGAGGTAGACGCCCGTTGTATTTTCCGTCAGCACCGTAGCGGGGGCGTATTCTGTCTTAAGGAGAGATAGTTTAACTTTCGACTCGTTCAAAAATCTACAAGTGATTGTGTCAATCACAAACTGTATGTTCTTATTTTCTCTCTTTACTGTTGCTGTTTATATGTAATTTCTGTTTATTTATTTAGTGAAATATTACTTTTTGTAATCCGGGGAACAACAATCTTAAGACAGAATAATTCTATATTTTTTGTGTTTTCACTAAATAAATATTTTTCTTAATTGAATTAGTTTCGCAACGTTTTACTTGTTTTATTTACATACTAAAACGTGTTTACATTGAATATATCTTTTCTTACAATTTTAATTTTGGAAAAATTTATATACATTTCCTAAATTGCTTTGTGTTATTCAATAACAGAATAATGGCTACTGAATCCTCTGAAAATGTGATGTCTGTTCCTCAAAATGATGTGACGGTTAGCATTCCTAATACCGTTCCTACTCATTTAACTCATGGAGAAAAACCCGAAAAGTTTAATGGTACTGATTTCAAACGTTGGCAACAAAAGATGTTGTTCTATTTAACTACCATTAATCTTGCGAGATTTATTAACGAAGATGCTCCCGTAGTTAATGAAAATGAAATGGATAAGACAACTTTGCTAGCTGTAGAAGCATGGAAACATTCAGATTTTATTTGCAAAAACTATATCCTTAATGGATTGGACAATACACTTTATAATGTATATAGTCCAATCAAAACCGCTAAACTGTTATGGGAGTCTTTGGATAAAAAATATAAAACCGAGGATGTCGGCATGAAAAAATTCGTGGTCGGTAGATTTCTCGAGTATAAAATGGTTGATTCAAAGACTGTCATAAGCCAAGTACAAGAGCTTCAATTAATTTTTCATGAAATACTTGCTGAAAATATGGTCATAAGTGAAACATTTCAAGTTGCTACGGTAATTGAAAAATTACCCCCTTCTTGGAAAGATTTCAAAAATTATTTGAAGCATAAACGAAAAGAAATGGGACTTGAAGATTTAATTGTTCGGTTAAGGATAGAAGAAGATAATCGTAAATCTGAAAAGAAAAATGGTAACCATGCTATGTCTGCAAAAGCAAATATTGTTGAGGATGGACAAAAATTCAATAAAAAGAGGAAGCACAAAAATGAAGGCACAAGTCAACAAGGCGGTGCTAAGAAGTTCAAAGGAAAATGTTTTAATTGCAACAAAGAAGGTCATAGGGCCAAGGATTGTCGCAAGCCGAAAAAACAAGAGAACTTCAAGAAGAAAGCACCACAAGCCAACATGACAGAAGTTGATGCATTATCCGACGATGTTTCCAATGTTTCTCTCTCCGCAGTTGTATCTAAAGTAAATTTGGTGGGTAATACCAAAGAGTGGTGGGTTGATACCGGCGCTACACGCCATGTATGTTCCGATAAAAGCATGTTTACAACCTACCAACCAATTGCAAATGGAGAACAATTATTCATGGGAAACTCCTCCACCTCGAAGGTTGAAGGTAAAGGCAAAGTAGTGCTGAAAATGACTTCGGGGAAGCATCTCGCACTCAACGATGTATTGCATGTGCCTGACATTAGAAAGAACCTTGTCTCTGGTTCCGTGCTAAGCAAGAAAGGATTTAAGCTAGTCTTTATTGGAGACAAATTTGTACTAAGTAAAGATGGGATGTATGTAGGGAAAGGATATATGTGTGATGGGATGTTCGAATTGAACGTCATGACTGTTGTACCTAAAAGTAACAATGATAATAATAATATGATATCTTCTGCTTATATGCTTGAGTCTATGGATATGTGGCATGGTAGACTTGGACATGTTAATTATAGTACTTTAAGTAAATTAATTCACTTAGAATTAATTCCTAAATTTAGCATTGATACAAGTCACAAATGTGAAACATGTGTAGAAGCTAAATTAACTAAAACACCTTTTCATTCAATTGAAAGGAATAGTGAATCTTTAGATTTAATTCACACCGATATATGTGATTTAAAATTTGTTCAAACTAGAGGTGGGAAAAAGTACTTTATTACCTTTGTGGATGATTGCACTAGATATTGCTATGTCTATCTTTTAAGAAGCAATTGAAGCTTTTAAGCAGTACAAGATAGAAGTTGAGAATCAACTTGGTAGAAAGATTAAAGAATTAAGAAGCGATAGAGGTGGTGAATATGAATATCCTTTTAAGGAAATATGCTTAGAAAATGGTATTATTCACCAAACTACCGCACCTTATTCTCCTCAATCAAATGGGATTGCGGAACGTAAAAACCGAACTTTAAAAGAAATGATGAATGCATTATTAATAAGTTCGGGATTACCCCAAAACATGTGGGGGGAAGCATTGCTTTCAGCTAATTACATTCTCAACAAATTGATTCATAAGAAAACAAAAAAGATACCCTATGAGTTGTGGAAAGGACGCAAGCCTTCCTACAAATACTTAAAAGTGTGGGGGTGTCTTGCAAAAGTGCTAATTCCTGAATCTAAAAAGGTGAAAATTGGTCCAAAGACTATTGACTGCATATTCATTGGTTATGCACATAATAGTAGTGCATATCGGTTTCTTGTGCATAAGTCTGACATTCCTGAAATTCATGAAAATACAATCATAGAATCTAGGAATGCATCATTCTTTGAAAATATCTTTCCTTGTAAGAATACACAAGAAACAACTTCTAACAAAAGAATGCTTGAAGTTACAAATGGTGAACCTCGAAATATTAGTGAGGAAGAACCTAGACGTAGCAAAAGAGCTAAGATTTCAAAATCTTTCGGTCCGGATTTTCTAACATATATGTTAGAAAGTGAACCTCAAACGGTTAAAGAAGCTCTATCCACTCCGGAAGCCTCATATTGGAAAGAAGCTATCAATAGTGAAATTGAATCCATTTTGCAAAATCATACATGGGAACTGGTGGATCTACCACCAGGAACAAAACCGTTAGGGTGTAAATGGATATTCAAACGGAAAATGAAAGCTGATGGAACTATTGATAAATATAAGGCTAGACTTGTAGCTAAAGGATACAAGCAAAAAGAGGGAATAGATTATTTCGACACCTATTCACCTGTTACAAGGATTACATCCATTAGAATGTTAATTGCAATAGAAGCAATACATAAATTGGAAATACACCAAATGGATGTTAAAACGGCATTTTTAAATGGTGAATTAGATGAAGAAATATATATGGAACAACCGGAAGGTTTTAGATCTCCTGGAAATGAAAGGAAAGTATGTAAACTTGTGAAGTCATTATATGGGTTGAAACAAGCACCTAAACAATGGCATGAAAAATTTGACAACGTCATGAAGTCAAATGGTTTCAAAATAAATGAGTGTGACAAATGTGTTTACATCAAAAGCACTCAAGCGGGACATGTGATTGTATGTCTATATGTAGATGATATGCTAATAATTGGTAATAATAATAATGTTATCAATTCTACTAAACAAATGTTGACTAGTAGATTTGAAATGAAGGACATGGGATTGGCTGATGTCATCCTAGGAATTAAAACTATTAGAACCCCTCAAGGAATTAGCTTATCTCAATCACATTACGTTGAAAAAATACTTCAAAAGTATAATAAATATGATTAAAGTCCAGTGAGAACACCTGTAGATCCAAGTCATCACCTCTTTAAAAATAAAGGTGAAGGTATATCTCAATTAGAGTATTCTCGTATTATTGGAAGTTTGATGTATTTATCAAACTGTACTCGACCTGATATAGCATACTCGATTAGTAAGCTCAGTCGATATACGAGTAATCCCGGGAAAGATCATTGGAAAGCCTTGATAAGAGTTCTTCGATATCTTCGATACTCTTTGGGGGATGGTTTGCACTACGAACGATATCCAGCTGTACTTGAAGGCTATAGCGATGCAAATTGGATATCTGACTCAAATGATTCAAAATCCACAAGTGGATATGTTTTTACCCTTGGAGGTGCAGCCTTATCTTGGAAATCCTCGAAGCAAACGTGTATTGCAAGATCCACGATGGAATCTAAATTTATTGCTTTAGATAAAGCTGGGGAAGAGGCTGAATGGCTTAGAAACTTCTTAGAGGATATTCCAATATGGTCAAAGCCCGTGCCACCTATCATAATACATTGTGATAGTCAATCGACAATTGATAGGGCTGAAAATAATAACTATAACGGTAAATCACGACATATACGTCGTCGACACCAAACCGTTAGACAATTGCTCTCAAATGGAATTATTTCTGTTGACTATGTAAAGTCAAAGGAAAATATTGCGGATCCACTAACTAAAGGTATACCTAGAGAGCAAGTTGCAAGTTCATCACGTGGAATGGGCCTAAAGCCTGTAAAATTATAAAGAGTCGTCTTAATGGAAACCCAACCTAAATGACTGGAGATCCCAAGAAATAGGTTCAAAGGGACAACCTAATTATGATGACCCAGTTTGCACTGAGAAGTAATACTTTAAATTACTTCCTCCCATTCCGAAGATGAGTCAGTGCACAAACTGTCACGTGTATAAGGATAAACTATGTTTTTAATGATTTCTATATCTTGAATGTATAGGTCAAGTGGGGTATTAGCAGGATACTCTTTATAGAAATCACCTATGTGAGTGAGAAGGGGCCGCTTCTATGAGAATAACGAAGGCTATTTCTCTAGCACACTCATGAAACCAGGAGGTGTCCAAGGCCAAAATGGACACAACAATGAGAACCAATAAGGCTGGAAAGACATTGTGTGAATACTATTGTCTCAGTTTACACAAATGGTCGATCAATTCAAGACATCAAGTTCATTGATTGGCTAGTAAGCTCGATAGTATCTCACTAGAAAAGATTCAAAGCCACAAGCTATCTTTTTTCGATGCAATGTTTTTCCTAGAACAACTCTCTATTTGCATCTATATTCGTTTGATTCTTCCAAATTTCATTCATGTGGGGGATTGTTGTATATTTTGTAAAATGCTAGCTTATTTGGTCAAACTTTAGAGTCAATTTTAATTAAGACACATATGTTAAAGGTGACGTGTCTTAATACCAATGTGTTCCTTGTAGCAAGGAGATTAATTGGGTATATTCACTTGTTCAAAATAGTGAAGTAATGAATGAAAAATTTGGACTTAAAGTGACCCATTTGAGTTTAAGCTAGATGGTGTAAAATAGCTAGTGGGTCTGTCCCACATTGGAAAAGTGGTAGAAAAGCTTGGAGTTAATATACACAAGTTATGGGACTAAGGCTTGGATGCCTTGGGCTATCCCAACTCTTTGAAGGGGAGATGGCCTACACTATGCATGTGTTGGGCTTTGGCCAAAAGCCCACACGCGCGCGCGCGCCGCCGCCGCCGTCCGTCCGGCCCGTGCCCGGGTCCGGGTCGTGGGTCTTTCTTGAGCAACTATTAAATTTTTTGGACAAATTTTAATTGACCTTTGGGCTTTAAAATTTATTTTCTGATCCAAAAAATCTGAATTAATTATTTTCCGCATTAATTAATTATTTAAAAAACATTGTCGTTTTTAATTATTTAAAAAACGCTGTCGTTTTTAATTAATTAATTAAAACGTTAAGTTGAGAGATGCAACTGTTCAAACAGTCACATCTATTCTGGGAAAAGTCATGAGTTGCAGCCCTTCACCATTTATAAAAAGTACCATATGCAGTCCATTTAAGGCATTAAAAAATCTACCCGAATTCCCTACTACTGTCCTTGTTCCCTTCTTACTGCTTGAGAGTAATTCGCCATTGTTGGTTAGTGGGACTGTAGCACTGAAGTGCTTCTTGCGACAGTCGTTGACCGTTTCATCCTGGGAGGCAGACGCCCGTTGTATTTTTCGTCAGCACCGTAGCGGGGGCGTATTCTGTCTTAAGGAGAGATAGTTTAACTTTCGACTCGGTCAAAAATCTGCAAGTGATTGTGTTAATCACAAACTGTATGTTCTTCTTTTCTCTCTTTACTGTTGCTGTTTATATGTAATTTCTGTTTATTTATTTAGTGAAATATTACTTTTTGTAATCCGGGGAACAACACAAATTTGTCCAATGTCTTGTATATGGTCTTAAGAGGTTAGATAACTCACCTCATTTTGTGCCATCATATAATTCAATTGTTTATTTTTTCAATTCAAATCTTAAGTCATTTTGCTTAAAATTTGTGTCGTAAATTGCAACAAACTTGTCTTTATTTATTTTTAATATGTTAAAATCATAATTGTACATATTTTTTGAAGTTTTTGCAATTAGCAATTGTAAATAATTTGTAATTACTTTGAAGAACGATAACTCAAAATAAAAAATAAAAAATAAAAACTATTCAGTAATAATCATTATGATTTTAAGGTACAAATACAAAATAATTTATGTGAAATTTGTAAATTTTTATGGTTAGAGTGATTAGTTATAAATACCCAATTTACGAGAGTTGGACAATTAATATCATTATAAATATATGGAATAACATAAGAGTGCAAATAAAAATGGATAAACTCCAACTAAACTAATATGCTAAGAAAAAAAATCAATTTTCATACACATACAATATTAAAATGAATATGAATAAATTGTTACAATCCCAATATTATTGCAACTCATCTGAATACAAATTGATCGAATGAATAAATAAACATAACTCTATAAATAAAATCAAACTATACAACTGAATCCCTGAAGTACTTTAACATTATATAATTGAAATAGAATGAACTTTGCACTACACATGCTCAATTGTGACACATGCCAACAATGCTAAGCAAAAACTTTGGTCATCGCAACAAAATCTAAAAATATTAGTCGATAAACGTGGGTCAAAACACATCGCAAGAAGTCTTCTACATCGCCCAAGTAGAGATTAATGAGGATAGATAGTAAAAAACATCCCAAAAGATTTTGATTGATGGTAATTTGGAAAATAAAATAACAAACTCTAGATCTATGAAACTAAACCTAGTGCTTAAATTACCAAACATTTGCGAACCTTATGGGCAATATGATATAAGAGAAACAGTTGATGAAAATGTTATAATGAATGATCACACTACTCCATACATCGAGAATAGTCATGGAAAGTGGGTCACTATCCAAATCCGTGAGCAAAGGGTTCACGACCCAAAATCATAACCACCCTCAATATACCAAGACCAAAACTCTGACCCCTTTTATGGGTGACCTAGACAGTACATTGGTCACGATTATCAACCATGCTAACCGTGATGACAAATTTAGAACGCGATCCAACCGTAACCCAGATGGCGAGAATTATGGCGCCAATTTAGTCAAGCAGAGGATCACGGTTCAAGACTGTGACCAAAACGAATGGGTCGTGATAAAGTTAAATAAAACATGGTCACGGTTCAAAATCGTGACCCCCAACTGTGATGGTTTCTTGGTAACGATTTGGGACCATGACCAGGTGTTTGTGACAAAGTTGGGTCACGATTGGGAACCGTGACCACATTGCCATCACAAATTTTATTTGTTAAAGTATAGGTCCTAATTCTGAGACGTGACCCAGTATCTGGTATAATTAAATCCTCTTATATATTTTTTTCATTTCACCGTTCATAACTCTCTCTCTCTCTCTCTCTCTCTCTCTCTCTCTCTCTCTCTCTCTCTCTCTCTCTCGAGAGAGAGAGATAGAGAAAGAACCCTTTCTCCACCGATCCACTATATCCGTTTCTCCACCACCATGGTTTTATCTCTCACTCACTGTAAATCTCTCTCTCTCTCTCTCTCTCTCTCTCTCTCTCTCTCTGTATATATATATATGTGTGTGTGTGTGTGTGTGTGTGTGTGTTTGTATATATAGGGTAAATTGCAACAAGATCCCCTAAACTATTAATTTTTTGCTTCTTGCAATTTTCTAACAAATTTTTAACATTTGTTATGCATAAAATCAAATTTTATCAACATTCTTTTTATGAAAAGAAGCTGGATGAAAAAATTAATAGTTCAAGGGGTCTAGTTGAAATTTACCCCCCCCCCCCGCTATATATATATAGAGAGAGAAAGAGAGAGGGGGGGGGGGGGGGGGGAAGGCCCACCTACATCATGATGTATAACATCACACCTAATTCTAGACCCTAAAAACTATTTTTCTTTTTTTTATTTTTCTCTTGAAATTAACCTTCCAATCAACACATAATCAAAAAATTAGCTCAAAATACATTTTATGGCTATTTTAAAAAAAATCCACAAAAAACTGTTGGCGCAAAGCCTTATAAATAAGGTATTTTGAGCAGTTTTTTGTAGATTTTTTAAAAATAGCTACAAAATGTATTTTGATATAATTTTTTGAACATGGGTTTATTGGAAGGTTAATTTGAAGACAAAAATAAAAAAAGTGAAAAAAACTTTTTTTAGCTCCTATAACTAGGTGTGATGTATGAATGATGTGTATATATATATATGTGTGTGTGTGTGTGTGTGTGTGTGTGTGTGTGTGTGTGTGTGCATGTGTGAAAAATTTAAGGTTCACAAAAATTAGGCATAATTTAAATCTGGTATAAATTTGAAATTAAAATTGAAATTGGGTATAAATCTAAAATTGAAATTTGAACTAGGTATAAATCTGAAATTGAAATATTAATTTGAGTGTAATGTTGTTTAATTTTAGTACATTTGTTTTTTATTTATACTCAAGAAGGTATATTGAAATCTAAAACTATATTTTTTATTAGTTTAAGGGTATAATCGCATATTTTTTGTGTAACTTGATACAGTAACTTAATTTCACACATTTGGATATTTCATATGCACTTGAATAGTAACTTTGTAATTCATTATTCCCTCGATGAGTTATGTTAGATTTGGGGGATGAAATTAAAAGATTAAGAATACACATATATAGATATATACACACACTTGTACACATATACTCACGCTTACATATATATACACATACGCGCACACGTATAACACACACACACACACACACACACACACACATACTTACACTCGCACAAATTAATACTTAAACTAAAAAGGAATTGGTTCGTGATAAAAATGAATATATAAATACACGAATTCTTATATATACATGAAGTCCCATATATACTCACATGCGCACACATACCCCCCCCCCCCCCCCCATATATATACACTTTTACATAATCACATTATATACACACATAATTTCACACATATCTACATATATACACATAAATACACATATACTCACATGCATATATATAATATACATATACATATGCATACACGTATAAGACATGCACACATATATGTACACACACACACACACACACTTATACTCGCACGCATCAATACTAAAACTAAAAGGGAAATGATTCGTGATAGAATAAAAATATAAATACATGAATTCTTCTAATATACATGAAATCCCCTATATACACACACGCACACATACACATCCCCACACACATATATACATACTTTTACACAATCCCCCCCCCCCATATATATATATATATATATATACACACACACACACACACACATAACTTTACATAAATATACATATATCGAGACACTGATACATAGATATACACGTATACTCACACGCGTACACGTATAATACATACATGTATATATAATGAGTACACCTTCTACCTAAATGAATGTTTGAGTAATATGAGATACAAAAATTACATGTTTAGAATAGAATAATATGTTGATATTTTAGATTGAATAATATGTTAACATGTTTTCTTATTGTTCCTTGTGCGCATGCAATTGGAGAACAATTATTTGTAGCTCAACTTATTTTAGGTGCTTTCTTTATCCATGCAATATTACTTATCTTTTCTTTATGTAACATAGTCTTATAAATAAATATATATAGAGTTGTGGTCAGGTTCACCCCTTCTTTGAGTGAACAAAAAATGGTGGAAGGCTTGCACATCTAGTAGACACGTAGTAATTTTTTAATTAATTTAAATAAAATGACCTATTAAATTGAATTGTTGATATTGATATTAATGCATATATACATTGGGTTAATTGTTTTGGTCATGTTCATCTCTTCCTTAAGTGGTTGTTATTTGGGTCGCAAATTTTTAAATCAAACTTATTTAATTGGATGTCTAAATTTGCTCAAACCAAATGCCAATTTTATTCAACCCCTAAACATGTGGCTAAGTGTCAAATCAAATCAATAAACTAAACCATGTGATGATTAAGCTAACAAACACAAATTTCAGGAAAAAAAATCCTTTTGGGTAAAAACCTTTATTTCACTATAATTTGTAAGTACCTTACACAGATTACAATGAAATCTGCAGTGGTTCACACTCAGCTATTTCACAAGAACCGCAGTTGGAATCATCCCAGGAATACCGCAACACTCTCTATGACATGAAATTGATCAACCTAGTACCTCCCTCAAGCGGTACCTATTGTCAGTCCAGTACTTTCAATGGCACCTATTTCAGCAACATAAAATCCCACTAAAATATGTCTTGGGTTCCATAAAACAACTCACATAAAAGTAATTGAGATTGTGAATTAAAAAATAAAAGCTTTGAACCCTTAAATGGTTTGAGAAGAATACAAACACTATAAAAAGATAGTCAGCCAAAAGAAGTGCTTCTCCATGCCTAAAACAAATAGTCTGGCACCCAATATATAGCAGCATTTAAGGCGGTGATGTGTTAAACTAAAATACACGTCGTTCGAGCGACATACGTTATCGTTTGAGCGAGATTATATCTCGTTCGAATGAGATACGTTATCGTATAAACGACTGAGGTGGTGATCCCAAAAAGACTTCAGACTTTGAAATAAATTGGAAACCTTAAAAACCAAAACTTGTTACGGGACCAGAAAACCTTTTACAAAAAAAAAATTATAAGAAAATGTTTGAATAAAAACCATTTACATCCCAACACTTTTAATATGAAATGTAGATGTAACTTAAACATATTTTTACCAAATTCATCTTGTTGGGCTTCAATGTTGAATTCCACTTGTAATTCGGATCTTTCTTTTGCAGATATTAGCTTTCTCAATTCTTCGACGACTTGCAGCGGTATATGACATAATTAATTTTAACGGACAATGTCCTTATAAATCCCCATATGCCCGGTACAAAACAAAAACATCTGAATTATTAATATTCAAAAATGACCTATACAAATCTACCCTCCCAAAATCAAAAGTGGAAAGAGAAAATAATTAGTCTTCAAACTTTGCTTCAACAATAAATTTTTTAAAACTTCAAGCTTTTCTCATCAGGGTGTGCAATCCAAAAATCTTCAATTATACCTACACACTTGAGACAAAGAAAATACCTCATGACGTATCGAGTTTGAAATGATATAAGCATAAACATGAAAGAATAATCAATTATCCCCTATACTTAAACTCCCTCATAAATTCATAATTTGTTCTCCCCCTTTTTATTTATCCGAAATAGACAAGAAAAAGTATAAACCACATAAATACGATCGGGGTGTCACAGTAAACTAATGCGAATAAACTATTTTTTATTTTTTAGATTTTTTCATACAAAAATGCAAAAATGATGTTACGAAAATCACACACCATGAATTTTCACTAAGACAACCAAATCGTGGAAACAGAATAAATGGGTGTATATAAATTCGATAGGAAAATCGACTCAATCATGACATGTGTGCACGATGCATAAGTGTACTCCTAAAGAATGAACATCAAAATAGTCATTAGGTATAAAATTATTGAATTTAGATGGCCTCGTCTTAATCATATCAACAAATCAAAGTATAAATGATTTTCAAGTCAATAACGTCCAAAACTATGTAATGCTTTTTCATGAATTTCAAGGACGTGCAAATAGTTTTAAATTCCATCCAAACTCCCCCATTAAAAGATAATTCTTTTTATTTTTCTTATGAGGTGACGAAACTAAAATCTATTGGCCCCCGGATAATTTTTAATTCCTCACTTTTTTAGGTCCATTTAAATGGTGGCTTTATCACAAAGGAAAAGATAAGATACCTTTCGCAACCCTTTTTTGTTTTTCAAAATAAATCACATAAACTCACAAATGGTTTATAACATGCACTACTTTCTTGTCAAGTTTTATTGCATTTGGTTCGTTGTATAGATAGAATTGAGATGGAAACATTCAACCAATATGTGATAGACAGGCACAAAAGTCAAACAAATCCGTGCATGTGTGCAATAAAGGATATTATGAGTCAAACGTGTAGGTAGCAACACTATTTATCATCTCAAAGACTCCAAACATTATTAAGCACATGAATGACACAACATATTACCTCAAAACACTATCAAATAGTCATATATATATGGAATGATGTTGTGACTTCGTCATCCTAAATATGCATTCATATATAGTGTAAACAAAATACAAAAACTCTTTTTGGATTTTTCAAAAAATTTATCTAGAAAAAAAAGAAAATATTTTTGTATTTTTCGAACACTATTAAAAAGCAACCCAGTAGTACCAAATAATATAACAATATGAACCAGAGGACTGCAAATGGGTAAGTGCAGAAAACCAACCACGTCGTTCAAACGAGAACCAATATCACTCGAACGAAAACGCTTATCCTTAGAATGACAGCTTCGCGTGACAGGAGATCTCGCTCGAACGAGAAAACAGAAATCCCCCACTTTGTCCATAATTTTAAAAAGTATTGGTGAGTGGAAAAATTTCTAGAAAAAATACCTGGAAGGTTCTGACATTTCCAAAATAGTGCTAAATCAGTAGAATAATTAAAAAAAGTAATAAAAAACTTTAAAGAGTTATATACTAACAAAGTACAAAACAAATGGTACATACTAGCAACAGGCATAAGATAACATCATGCAAATAAACCTATGCTAACAAACATGTCTAGACCTCAACCGGTAGGTGCGGTGGAGTTTTCCAAAGATGGTGAAATATTTTAAAACAACTCCATCAAGTCATGTGAAGTCTTGACCAAAAACTTTACCTGCTCCCCAATATCTGCAAACTCTCTCATGTAATCATACGGAGCGTTTAGTTTGGGTGCGTGTGAGTGAACATCTGTAGTAGCAAAACGTGATAGATTACCCAACTTAAAACAAAACTCCCTATGGTGTCCTCTCTTATGCAATGGAAGCAAACATAAACAGGTTTATGTACACCTCTATCGAAATGTCTCCTATGCGCTCTCTTAACAGGTACAAAATGCATAGGTGGGTCGGGTCGAGAGCCATGTGAATCTATCACTACAGTAAGAATCAGCTCGGGTGCAACAAAAGAAGTGGATGCACCGTCATGACTTATTACTAAACTCTCACCACTACCAAAAATGGGATTGAGGACCATCTTTTTAACCTTCTTAGATGCATTCTCTAAAGGGACTTTGACCTTCCGGGCACGTTCGATATCACTCTAGAGTTGGGATACACGTGTCATCAGACTAGACAACGTGTTGGTCAAGTCACACTTTTCCCTCCATAAAATTTCTTGGTATCTCTCCAAATCTAAAACCCGACGACCTAAATTCCTATTATACTTTTTTGTTTTCAAGGTCTCGGTGTACAAATCCTTAAAAGATTTTTGGAGCTCACTTTCATCTCCACTCTCAAACTCTCTCTCACCTCCACTAGAAACACTAGACTCATCGTTGTCGCTCTCGTCAAAAATAGGCATTCGATTATATGAGTGTTCCCTCGGACAAGTTGCGATTTTTCAAAAAAAAGATTTAAAAAAAATCAATATCACACAATTCTTGCAAAAAATAGGAATTCACAATTAATTAGTGAAACCTACCCTGATACCAATTTGTAAAAAATCGTGTGCAATACCGATTCAAATGGATTCAAAAATTCCCAAATCAAACTTATTTAATTGGATGCCTAAATTTGCTCAAACGAAATGCCAATTTTATTCAGCCCCTAAACATGCGTCTACATGTCAAATCAAATTAATAAATTAAACCATGTGGTAATTAAGCTGACAAACACCAATTTCAAGAAGAAAAAAAACTTTCGGGCAAAAACTTTTATTTCACCATAATTTGTAAGTACCTTACACGGATTATAATGAAATCTGTAGTGGTTCACACTCAGCTATACCACACGAATTGTAGTTCGAATCGGCCCAGGAATACCGCAACACTCCTTATGACACACAGTCGATCAACCTAGTACCTCCCTTAAGAGGTACCTATTGTCAGTCTGGTACCTTCAATGGCACCTAGTTCAGCAACATAAAATCCCAGTAAAATATGTCTTGGGTTTCACAAATGACTCATATAAAAGTAATTGGGATTTTAAATTAAAAAACAAAAGCTTTGAACCCTTAAATGGTTGGAGAAGAATACAAACACTAGAAAAAGGTATTCAGTCAAGAGCAGTGCTTCTCCTCCCCGAAAATAAATAGTCTGACGCCCAATATATAGCAGCATTTAAGGTGGTCATGTGTTAAACTAAAATACACGTCGTTCAAGTGACATAAGTTGTCGTTTGAGAGAGACTGTATCTCGTTCGAATGAGATACATTGTTGTTTCAACGACTGTGGCGTTGATCCCAAAAATACTTCAGACTTTGTAACAAGTTGAAAAACTCAAAAACCATAACTTTTTACGGGACCAAAAAACTTTTTACAAAAAAACTTTTATAAGAAAATGTTTTAACAAAAACCATTCATATCCCAACACTTTTAATATGAAATGTAAATGTAACTGAAACATATTTTTACCAAATTCATCTTGTTGGGCTTGAATGTTGAATTCCACTTGTAATTTGGATCTATCTTTTGTAGATGTTGGCTTCCTCAATTCTTCGACGACTTGTAGCGGTATACGACATAATTAATTGTAATGGACAATGTCCTTACAATTGCACATTTGATGGACACATAGTAATTTTACGATTGATTTATTTAAAATGAACTTAAATTGAACTTGTCGATATTGAGTAGATAAATATTAGTGTACATATATATTTGGTTAACAGTTGTTGTTGTGGTAACCCTTCCTTAAGTGCTTGTTATTTAAGTGAATACAAATTAGTGGAAGAGCTTGCATATTTTGTGTACGCATAGTAATTTTAGGATTAATTTAATTGAAATAAACTTAAATTGGACTTGTTGTGTATGATTGATCGATTGAAAAATAATAATTAGTTTAGGATTAATTAAAGTCATTACCTTAAGGGCTCATATTCACACCCATCTTTTTTTGTATTTTTTCAAGAAAAAATGACTAACGGTAACAATTACTTTTAACAAGAGTACTAAAGGTTGCAATTGGAACACACTGAAATATCTTTTATTAGTACGCGTCATATAGAGGGAACTCCTAAATACAAGTATGAAAATAGGATAATTGAAAAGTGTTATTACCTTATAGATCGTGGAGTTGATCTCTTACAAGTGTACCTATTCGATTCTATTCTATTTTCATTGCCAGAATGTTGGGATGAGGAAATATAGAATATATTTTTCCTTCATAATCCCGACAAAGCACTCACGATAGTGAGGCTGCTGGAAAAGTTAAAAAAATATGAATCCATTGTGGATACAATTATATAAAGAGAGCATTCGCCCAGATTGTGACATCACATAATATATGAACATTAAATGTGAGCATGGAAATAAGTTAAAAAATAATGGTTTTTGAGTTCTGGTCACATACATTTTTTGTCAATTATAAATACACTTTTTCTTAGTTTGCTATGTGCATCTTTTCATAAATTTTTAATAAATAGTACCAATTGGATTTAAATCAGACACACTAAGTATGTTTTAAAGTTGTGTGTGTGTGTGTGTGTGCGCGCTCTTCCGTGCGCACATATATAGTCATAAACATGAATATCATACATTCTTCGCTAAATTTTTTTAATTTATTTGTAGGATATGTCGAAAAGGAACAAAAATAATCAACTAATTAATGGAACAACTCCACCTCATTCCTCTCCTAAACCCCAACCTCAATTTTCATCACCTGCGGGTTTGAAATACTTCTCTCCCTTGTAGGTTCATTCTACCACTCCATTTATAGTGTCTCTGAGTCATTAAACTCCATAAACCACTGTTAATCTAATGCCCCAACCTTTCTCTACCGAGGATTCCCAAGCAGGTGATAAAAAGCCCATTAGGTTCTCTGTAACTAGTAAAAAATGATGTCTATGTTTTTAAAGCCCTATGTTTGTTTCTCGAAAAGATAACTATGGGAACCTGGAGCACAAACAACTGGAAGAACATTGATCTTGACATAAAGGATAAAGTGTGGGATTAACTTTGTAAGAGTTCTACATTCCCACAAGGTTCAAAGGAAAGTGTTCTTTCCCGAGTAGGTAAATATATGAAAATCTATCGAAAGAACCATTGGAAGAATTTTCTCCCGAATGGGTAATCAAGTTATGATATATCGGTGTGGAAATACTATGATCCCCAAAATGTTGAAATGCCCGTCGACCAATGGAATAATTTCTTTGAGAAAGAGTCCAAGGCGAAAGAACTAGACCACGGGGAGAAAAATAAGCAGAATAGGGCAAAGAAAGTTGATTCCCACAAGATTAGGGCAAAATCATTTGATAATTTTAAGGATGAATGGATGGATAAGACTAAGGGGACTTCGGAAGAAGGTAAAGCCCCTAATTGGGTCAACTTATACTTGCATGCCCAACGTGATAAATAGACTACTAAATTTAAAGAAAAATTGGCTCCGAGACCGATGAGTTTGAATTTAATTATCATATATATACATGCTATAATAAAATAATGTTGAAATAATAGTCCTAAATATAATATTATGCTGAAGGAAATGATAGAAGACATGACGAGTAGTCAGTCTGAGTGCAACTCCTATGACATTCCATCAGATTCCCTATCCAAGGTACTTGGGAAGGACAAAAATGGGAGGACAATAGGTGGGGTCTTACATATGCGAAGTACCAAATTAAAACACACTGCACATATATTGGACTAGATCTCTTCGATAAAGAGTCATGTGTTGAGCCATGTGGAAGATTAGGCCAATATTATGTGGGAACTGTTAGAGCTTAAGAAGGACATTAACTCTTTTAATGATACCTTTGGACTACTAACAAATGAACTCAAGCTCTTAACCTAATAGATTAGTCTATAACATAGTTTCCCCTCCCAAATTCCTCTTCAAACATGTCCCTTTCCTATGCCTCAAGTGTTTTCCTCCCAAGTGCCTCCTCTTATAACATTCCATGGATCATCATCGTTCATGTATGGTGACTTTGGTAAGGAGTATCGTATAAGGAATTTGACCAATACCGGGGTCATTGGCACATTCACGCTTGTTTTCATGAATACGTGAACACATATGCACCCTTTTTGAGGTGGGTGAAGCTCTAATACTGGTTGATAAAATATACCAGGGTTATGTAGAGGAGCCTAAGCATGTTGACTCCATTAAAGGGTCTATATTAAAATCATATAAAGTTTGTTATATTATCTAGCCAATTTATTTGCTGGTCAAGATTAGGCGATGAACAATGCTTTATATGGGAACAAGTTTATAATATTTTAATTATGTGGGATATATTTTGAATTCATAAGTTATTTTAATTTTAATTTTTTAGGTTTTAATGACATCTTACTTTCCTTAGTTTTATTTCATATTTATTGAATGATAGATTTGAATGAATTTTCTTGGGTTGAATGAATTAATTTGCTTGAATTATAAACTGAGAGTACTTGTAAGCAACATGAACTTTGTTTTAATATATATATATATATATATATATATATATAACTTGAATAGTGAAGACTATTTAATGGATTTACCATTGTATAAAGAGTGGATAGGAGAGATTAATAGAGTCACCAATAATCATGTAAACAATGTTCGTGAGTTTGTTAAATATCTAGATAGAAATCTAAATAATGACAATATTCCGTGTCTGTGCACCCGTTGTATAGATAACAAATTTAAGTCTTTAGAAGATGTTGAATTCCATTTAATAAAGTGGGGTATATCATAAAACTATAAGATATGGACATTCCATGGGAAAAAGAGTGTAAAAATGTTCTGGATGAATTACTATTACACAACTATGTAACAAAACCCCACCAAGAGGAAGTAGTGAACGATTCTCTAGCACATCGTCCTTTGACAGACCTAATTGATGATGATTATGGAGTTTGCCACTATCAAAACCATCAGCCAATTGATAAGGATAATATGCATCATGACCTAGTCAGTGAACAAGATAATACTGAATTACCTAAAGATCAGGAATACATAAGGTTGAAAGTTGATGCGGCTAGATCATTGTATAAAAGTTGTGAAGAAGATCACTTGGCATTATATTCAATGATCGGTTTACATAGTTTGAAGAGTCAAATTGGTTTGTCGAGCAATAGCGTAACCGTAACTCTTAAGTCGTTTAAAGACATTCTCCCAAAAGAGAACACATTACTAGTTAGTTATCCAAGCATGAAGAAGAGTGAAGGTTTTGGGTTTGAAGTAAAAATCTATTTATGAATGTAAGTATGATGAAATATTGTATCTCTATGAACACGTACGGAAGAATAAGTTTCATGTATGCAATTATCTAAGATATATGGTTAATGAGAGTGGAAAAGACAAAACTGAAAAATTTTACAACTGATCAAAAATTCCACTAAGGTATTAGAGTATTTTTCCTTCGAGCCATGGTTAAAAAGATTTCTCATTATACAGTGGATGTAAGAGGTCAATACATGGCATGCTCGAGTCGAGGTGGGTGAGAATCTCATACATTATCCCATTAATTCACTAATATGGAAGCTTTCAAACGCACGACACCCTGGATTTGCAAAGGAACCGCGCAAAGTTCGTCTTAGATTACCAACCAACTGGTTTGACCCTTTTATTAATTTAAGCACTAATCAAAGTAATTGGCAAGTGCTCATTGTACATTTAAGTCTCCCTCCAACATTGTACATGAGAAAATAGTACATACTATTATTGTTGTTGATACCCAAACCAAAGGCTCCCAATGATGATATTGATATTTTCTTAGCCCCATTAACAGAATAATTTAAGGAGTTGTGGGATGAAGGCTTAAGGTCGTTCGATGCTCATAAGGGTGAAGAGTTCCCACTTACAACAATGATGTTGTAGGAAATCCACGACTTTACTACCTATGGGACCTTGTCGTTTGCAATGTTCATAGTCATTATGTATGTCCCATCTGTGGGGAGGAAATTGAATCCACTTAGTTACACCATAGTGGTAAGATAATGTGACACCCCGACTAATTAAATACCGGGTAGCTACTCCTTTATTAAATTAATACAAAATGCCAAGTTGGTCCAGTTAATAGCATCACTGTCGAAAACATTTTAATAATTACTAACCACCTAGTATTTAAAAAGTAAGTTGCCAAATTTTAATTTAAGTCTGATTAACATACAATAAAAGAATAATGGAAGAACAACATAATCCATTCACCATAACGAAGTAATGAAATAACCAACAAATAGTAATAAGTCCGGAGGAAAACTCCTCACAACAATCCCACGAATGAAATAATAACATAAGTCTGAATCCTGAATTAATTACATGCCCGAAGTTTGAATAACTGAAATAAATGAAATGTCTCTAAAAGAAATGGGCAACATGCCCTACAACTGATAAATGCTGAATATAGAATCAAGATAAATGAAGCGCCTACAAGAAAAGTCCTGTAACTTCCACAAACAGCTACATCTCGTCACCTGAATGAGGATCCTAAGCATGGTGTCCTTGTGGCTGGGCACCTAAAATGGTTTTTACAAAAAAATAGATTTGAAAGCAAATGGGTCAGAGCCCGAGAGTGGAAATCATTTTAAAAACAGCAAGTGTTTTAATAACATTAAAATATTAAATGCAAAATACATGTTAGGACGTGCACTCACATGAAATTCTCACCTCTTGACTACATGTGCACTCCTAACGTACCATACCCATCTAAAAGACATAAATATTTAACCAAAACCGTAATAAGTTCTACCCCTTACTACTCGATTCCCATATTACATTCTAGCGTTATCAAATAAATAGAGGCTTTACTTAAACTCAGATTCTCAATTAGTAATACAATTCACTATCGGTTAACCCGTTATGTTTTCTCAAAACATTACCATAATTATATTCACAATACCAACATGAAAGTTCCCATTAATTAAGTGTATATTATTCACGTCATAAATATACAATACAAGCACCCCGAGACTAAGCTGCGGTGCACACATACTCTGCTATCCATCCCGGTACATCACGTACATAAGGATCACGCATTTCGAATCTCTCAGGAATCGTTCTCAGATAACAACAATCACAAACAATGGAGGCGAACACAGTCACATCACATGGGTCACGCACATACCTACGCTCCAACGATCAGCAGACTTATTAACATACCAATAATTCCTTCTCTGACCTATGTTCATCGAGGTACCAGTCTAAATCCGGGCAACACAAGGATTAGAGGGCCCTAAGCGAACGTAAACCTCCCGTGATAGCAAGTATGGTAGGTATGCCATACACATAAAATCAATACATACACTAAGTATGCACACATCTTAGAAATCACCATATTTTATTTGTGGTACACTTCTCATTCTCGTACCTACGTATAATGTTACACAATTCACATATTCCCGAATGATACAATTATACAAGCCTTTAATTGTTCTCACGTTGTAATAGACACTCACGTCCTAATCCATAATTTCCATTTGGTTCGAATTACACTTCTAGGTTTTACTCCTCTATATATCTCAAATGTCCCTACTATATCAATTTATCATCAAGGGAAGGTTATCTCTACCATTAAATAAGGTTACGGAACACGCGAAATCAAAACAGGCTAAAAATCCTAAACTGTCAACTCGTTAGAAGTCTCGTTCGAACGAGGTTGTTCGAACGAGAGTTCGTTCGAACGAACTGGGCCTTCTAACGAGATCTCGTTCGAAAGAAAGTCATCGAACGAACATCCCTCTCGTTAGAAGTCAAACTGTCAACTCGTTAGAAGCTCGTTCGAACGAGCTCGTTCGAACGACCCGGGCAGGTCTTCTAACGAGTGGCCAGTTTCGAGCCCAGAAATCCCTTTTTTCGTTTTTCCAACTTTTCTTCACCTCCAATCTCATCTAAACCTCATTCCAACAATCGTTCATGGGTTCTAATCATTCCTAAACATACTTAGGTCATAAATTAACGTTTATATGGGGCCAATTCTTCCTAAACATCATCCAAATATCAAATTTATACATTTTCCCCCAATTTCAAGAACATGAACCCTAGAAATTCTTAAATCCCCAATGAGTCTAATTAAATCCATTTTTTTGTTTCATCCAAAATATATTATCATCAGATTAATCACCTACATACAATTCTACATGCAAATCCTCATCAAAATACAAGTTTCTAATTCCAATTTAATGGGTTTTCATCAATCTCCCAAAACAATACAGATTCTGTCAATTTCCTACGCATGGAAGAAACATTCTTTGTAATAAACGAAATTAAACCACTTGCCTTATGTGTATCTCTGATTTTGATGACGATCTGATGAATGGTTCTCTCTCTCTCTGCAGAATTCTCCTCTCTTCTCTCTCCAAGCTTTTCTTCTCCAAAGTGGCAATGGTGGCTAGGGTTTTTGCCTTAGGAACTTTTGGGACTAATTCTAATAACCACCGTAGCCCATTATGTTATTAGTGGGTTTAGTGGGTAATTACTAAATCATATAATTATTTCCTAATTTTCGTGGGTTTTAATTCCAAAAAATCCAAAATTACCAAACTACCCTTATACGTTGCTGGCATGGCCTAAAAATGCCCCGGGACCCAAACTAAACCCCCGGCTAGTGTTTTCTGACTATTTCGACCCTTCCGGATGCGTTGGCGCAATCAAAACGACCATACAGTTAATAGAAATGAAATTCACTTTTTAATTAAATAATATATTCCTGACGCGACTACCACACGCGTCTCAACAAAATTCCAAATTGCCATATTTCAATCTCACGACAAGTTTCACAGTTCAATATTCATATATACGCATTATAATCAAACACCAACTCGCATCTCGTTAGTATTTTAATCCGGATTAATTTCCAATTAATACACATTTAATTCAATTAATCCCATAAATACATATCACCAAAAATACGGGGTATTACATACTTCCCCCCTAATAACAGAATTTCGTCCCGAAATTCGGAACTAGAAAGTACCTGGTAAGAACAACTCTGGATAACGTTCGCGCATCTCATCCTCGCGCTCCCATGTGGACTCCTCGACATTATGATGTCGCCACTGAACACGCACTAACGGGACTATCTTTGACCGCAGTTTTCGCTCACTTCGGTCCAAAATAGCAATCGGCCCCTCCTCGTAGGAGCTATCAGGCTGGAGATCGATGTCCTCCAAAGCAATATGAGAATGAACCAAATCGTCTCTAAGATATTTCCTTAGCGAGGAAATATGAAATACATCGTGAATTAGATGTAAATGCTCCGGTAACCCAAGTCTATATGCAACCGGTCCAATCCGCTCAATAATAGGAAACGGTCCCACATATCTCGGTGCCAACTTCCCTTTCTTCCCGAAATGCATAATCCCCTTCATAGGAGATACTCTGAGCAAAACCTGGTCCCCCACTTGGAACTCCCTGAAGAACCTCTTCGCATCAACATAGCTCTTCTGCCGATCCTGAGCTATTCGAATGCGACTTCAAATCAATTATATCCTTGCCGAAGTATCCTGAATCACTTCCGGCCCAAGTAGTTTGTTGTCCCCCACCTCCAACCAACATGCTGGGGAACGACAAGGTCTACCGTACAACGCCTCAAATGGATCCATGCCAATGGTGAACCGGTAGGAGTTGTTGTAAGCAAACTCCACCAGTGGAAGATACTGCTCCCATCCACCCCCGAAATCAATGATGCACATACGTAGCATGTCCTCCAACATCTGGTTTGTACGCCCGGTCTTCCCATCGGTCTGCGGGTGATACGCCGTACTCAATTGCAATTCCGTGCCCATGGCCTCCAGAAAACTCTCCCAAAACCGCAAAAAAAATATCTTGTCTCGGTCAGACACGATATTTAGGGGCACACCGTGAAGTCTCACTATCTCTGCAATAAAGAGCTGGGCATACTATCCCGTAGTGTAGTCTGTCCTTACGGGTAGAAAATGAGCGACTTTGGTCAACCTGTCCACAATCACCCAAACGGAGTCGTGACCTCTCTGTGACGTGGGTAACCCCGTGATAAAATCCATGGATATGCTCTCCCACATCCACATCGGGACCTCCAATGGCTGTAGAAGTCCTGCCGGTCTCTGATGATCCACTTTTACTAGCTGACAAGTGGCGCATTTAGAAACAAACACGGCAATATCTCTTTTCATCCCGCTCCACCAATACTGTCGTCTCATGTCTTGGTACATTTTGTCCCCACCGGGATGTACCGTGAATCACGAGCCGTGCAACTCTGCCATCACCTCGTGCCGTAATTCCTCCCCTTCCGGAACTACTAATCTCCCATTGAAGCGTAATCCCCCGTCTGAGCTAACGATATAGGATTCGGCTCCCTCTGCTAGTAATCGAACTATCAGCTCCTGACACAACGAGTAATCTGCTTGTCCCTTTACCACTCTCGTGACAATCTGTGGCGTAACAGTCATTACCGACATGAATGATCGGGCCACTGTATCCTGGTGTCCCAACTCCTTCCACTTTTCCTTCCACACCCCTGCCACTTCATCTACTGGCCTACGGCGCAACGCGTCTGCTACCACGTTAGCCTTCCCCGGGTGATACTGGATATCAAACTGATAGTCCTTCACAAACTCAAGCCACCTATGTTGCCGCATATTCAACTCCTTCTGCGTGAATAGGTACTGTAGGGACTTGTGGTCCGTGAACAATCGAAACTTCTCCCCCAAAAGTTAATGTCTCCAAATCCGAAAGGCAAATACAATTGCCGCCAACTCCAAGTCATGAGTGGGGTAATTCTTCTCGTGAGGCTTAAGCTTACGGGAAGCATAAGCTATGGCCTGACTCTCCTGCTGTAATACACCTCCAAGTCCTTCCAAGGACGCATCAGTGTAAACTAGATACTCAACTCCCGGTCTCGGCAATGCTAACACAGGTGCTGAGGTCAACTTATCTTTCAACTCATCAAATGCCAACTGACAGGCATCACTCTAGATGAATGGCACACCCTTACGAGTCAAATGTGTCAAAGAACCCGCTATCTTCGATAATCCCCTAATGAACCTCCTGTAGTATCCTGCTAGTCCCAAGAAACTACGGATCTCCGTCGGTGTCGTGGGTTATCCCCACTCCCTCACCGCGGCTACTTTCCCCGGATCAACAGATATCCCCCGGTCGGAAATAATATGTCCCAAAAACTGGACCTCCTTCAGCCAAAACCCGCACTTCTCATATTTTTCATACAGCTCATTCTGACGTAGCGTCTGCAAAACTTGCCTCAAATGCTCGGCGTGCTCCTCCTCAGTCTGGGAGTAAACCAGAATATCATCAATGAAGGCAATGACAAACTGATCTAAGAAATCCCTGAACACCCTGTTCATCAAGTCCGTAAACACTGCTGGAGCGTTGGTCAAACCAAAAGGCATAACCCGAAACTCATAAGAACTATATCTCATTAAGAACGCAGTCTTCGAGACATCCTCTTCCCTGATACGCAACTGATGGTATCCCGATCGTAAATCAATCTTCGAGAAGAAAGAAGCTCCTCTGAACTGGTCGAATAGGTCATCGATTCGAGGCAACGTGTACTTATTCCGTATCGTGACCTTATTCAACTCTAGGTAATCCACACACAACCTCAACGATCCATCTCTCTTCTTCACGAACAACACAGGGGCACCCCACGGCGAAGTACTCCTCCGTATAAACCCCTGACCCAACAACTGCTCAATCTGATCTCGTAGCTCTCGCATCTCTGTCGGAGCCATACGGTACGGTGCGCATGCTATAGGTCTCGTACCTGGTAATAAGTCTATGACAAAGTCTATTTCACGACTGGGGGGTAGGCCTGGTATCTCCTGAAACACATCTGAATACTCCCTGACAACTGGGATCGAATCTAAAGGAATCACAACCTCCTTAGAGGTATCCTCCTCTATGTAATACAAGTGAGCGGTCGAGCCTCCCTTTGGGCGAGGTATCGCCACTACAAACATCTCTTGCCCCAGAATGGCAAAAACAATGCTCCCACCGAAGCAGTCAATCATGGCTCTATAAGCTGCAAGCCAATCCATACCGATAATCACATCGTGCTCATGCATATCTAATACCAACATGTCTGGAGGTAATACCAAACTACCAATCTCTACCCCCACTCCCCGGCATATAAAGAAAATAAGCGACCCACTCCCCAATGGTGAGCCTACACACGTCACTGTGCTCTCTGCTGTGGCTAACAACCCTAAGGCTTTCGCAAAACGTGTAGCTATAAAACAATGCGTTGCCCCCGTATCAAACAAAACTCGACCCATAGTACCGTGGATAGGAAACATACCCTCAATAGCGGGTGGTGCCTGTGGAACTACAGCCTGCTGAAGCTGGTATACTCTCCCATACTGCACCTGCCCCTGCTGAACTGGGACCGCTGGAATGGGTGGCAATACTGCCATCTGTGGTGGCGCCGGGAGGGCGACGGGAAACACGGGTCTCTGTGGCTCCTGTCGAGCACCCTGCTGCTGTTGCGGGGCCCTGCCCCTATCAGGACAGTCCTGGCGTTTATGGCCAGCCTTGCCACAAACATAACATTTCCCCGGGAAGTTCCCCCCTCTCTGTCCCTGCTGCCCCCGGCCCTGGTGGCCGTTACCGTTCCTCCCCTGGCCCTGCTGAAACTGCTGCTGTTGGCCATTATGACCCTGCTGGTTCTGATGGCCGTTCGGACCCTGATGTCCCTGCTGGAAACCTCCCTGTCCGTGCTTGAAATTCCCCTACCTGGATCTCTTGTGATCCCCCTGTTGGGAACCCTAGTCGCCCTGTCTCTGCCCCTGAACAGATTGTACCCCACTGGCACCATTTCCTCCAACCCTTCCCTGATGGCTGGACTCTCTCGATCGCTTGCCCTCAGCCATGTGAAAGCGGTGATCCTGGCAGTGTAACAGTGCAATGTTCACCACATCAGAGTAAGTGGCCAACGATAGGTTCCCCAATAAATGCTGAACCTTCCTGCTTGAGGCTCATCAACTTCCTCCTCATCTCCATGTGAACAGCTGACGGAAAATATTTACGGTCGAACCGCACCCAAAACTCCTGGATAGTGAGAGTATCTCTCTCCTCCACGGTGGTAATAGACTCCCACCACTGCGGTGTAGACCCCATTAGCTTAAACGTAGCTAGTATCTGCTTCTGGACATCGGTGCACTCATACATCCTCAAGTGCCGCTGAATGTCTTTCCTCCGCTGACTCGAAACCACAACATCGGAGCTACCTGCGAACTCCGGAGGGTGTGCTTTCTGAAAAGCATCACGTACACGTTCCCAAGCAGACGAGAATGCATGTGCCTCAACTGGCGCTACTATCGGTGCCTGAGGTGGTGCCTGCTGAACTACGGCTAGTGCGGCATTTACCGCCTGGGCTACAATGGCTGAAACCTAGGCGACATTCATCGTGCCCTGAACTGGTGCGGGCTGTGTTTCTGGCGTAGCATTCCTGGGAACCCGTTGCGCACGTCGTGGAGGCATCTGAAACAAGAATAAAGTTTATAAGCTCGTAGTTATAAACTTAAAATAGCTGAAGAACGTAGCACTTACAAAAGAATACAACAATCCTAAAATATAGGCCTCTACATCAAAGATAGCTTAGCGAAAACATAATAAGTCGCACAGATCCTAAAGGACACTAGAACCTGATGCTCTGATACCACCTGTGACACCCCGACTAATTAAATACCGGGTAGCTACTCCTTTATTAAATTAATACAAAATGCCAAGTTGGTCCAGTTAATAGCATCACTGTCGAAAACATTTTAATAATTACTAACCACCTAGTATTTAAAAAGTAAGTTGCCAAATTTTAATTTAAGTCTGATTAACATACAATAAAAGAATAATGGAAGAACAACATAATCCATTCACCATAATGAAGTAATGAAATAACCAACAAATAGTAATAAGTCCGGAGGAAAACTCCTCACAACAATCCCACGAATGAAATAATAACATAAGTCTGAATCCTGAATTAATTACATGCCCGAAGTTTGAATAACTGAAATAAATGAAATGTCTCTAAAAGAAATGGGCAACATACCCTACAACTGATAAATGTTGAATATAGAATCAAGATAAATGAAGCGTCTACAAGAAAAGTCCTGTAACTTCCACAAACAGCTACATCTCGTCACCTAAATGAGGATCCTAAGCATGGTGTCCTTGTGGCTTGGCACCTAAAATGGTTTTTACAAAAAAATAGATTTGAAAGCAAATGGGTCAGAGCCCGAGAGTGGAAATCATTTTAAAAACAACAAGTGTTTTAATAACATTAAAACATTAATGCAAAATACATGTTAGGACGTGCACTCACATGAAATTCTCATCTCTCGACTACATGTGCACTCCTAACGTACCATACCCATCTAAAAGACATACATATCTAACCAAAACCGTAATAAGTTCTACCCCTTACTACTCGATTCCCATATTACATTCTAGCGTTATCAAATAAATAGAGGCTTTACTTAAACTCAGATTCTCAATTAGTAATACAATTCACTATCGGTTAACCCGTTATGTTTTCTCAAAACATTACCATAATTATATTCACAATACCAACATGAAAGTTCCCATTAATTAAGTGTATATTATTCACATCATAAATATACAATACAAGCACCCCGAGACTAAGCTGCGGTGCACACATACTCTGCTATCCATCCCGGTACATCACGTACATAAGGATCACGCATTCCGAATCTCTCAGGAATCGTTCACAGATAACAACAATCACAAATAATGGAGGCGAACACAGTCACATCACATGGGTCACGCACATACCTACGCTCCCACGATCAGCAGACTTATTAACATCCCAAAAAGTCCTTCTCTGGCCTATGTTCATCGAGGTACCAGTCTAAATCCGGGCAACACAATGATTAGAGGGCCCTAAGCGAACGTAAACCTCCCGTGATAGCAAGTATGGTAGGTATGTCCTACACATAAAATCAATACATACACTAAGTATGTACACATCTTAGAAATTACCATATTTTATTTGTGGTACACTTCTCATTCTTGTACCTACGTATAATGTTACACAATTCACATATTCTCGGATGATACAATTATACAAGCCTTTAATTGTTCTCACATTGTAATAGACACTCACGTCCTAATCCATAATTTCCATTTGGTTCGAATTACACTTCTAGGTTTTACTCCTCTATATATCTTAAATGTCCCTCCTATATCAATTTATCATCAAGGGAAGGTTATCTCTACCATTAAATAAGGTTACGGAACACGCGAAATCAAAACAGTGTAAAAAGCCTAAACTGTCAACTCGTTAGAAGTCTCGTTCGAACGAGAGTTCGTTTGAACGAACTGGGTCTTCTAACGAGATCTTGTTCGAACGAAAGTCATCGAACGAACATCCCTCTCGTTAGAAGTAAAACCGTCAACTCGTTAGAAGTTCGTTCGAACGAGCTCGTTCGAACGACCTGGGCATGTCTTCTAACGAGTGGCCAGTTTCGAGCCCAGAAATCCCTTTTTTCGTTTTTCCAACTTTTCTTCACCTACAATCTCATCTAAACCTCATTCCAACAATCGTTCATGGGTTCTAATCATTCCTAAACATACTTAGGTTATAAATTAACGTTTATATGGGGCCAATTCTTCCTAAACATCATCCAAATATCAAATTTATACATTTTCCCCAATTTCAAGAACATGAACCCTAGAAATCCTTAAATCCCCAATGATTCTAATTAAATCCGTTTTTTTGTTTCATCCAAAATATATTATCATCAGATTAATCACCTACATACAATTCTACATGCAAATCCTCATCAAAATACAAGTTTCTAATTCCAATTTAATGGGTTTTCATCAATCTCCCAAAACAATACAGATTCTGTCAATTTCCTACGCATGGAAGAAACATTCTTTGTAATAAACGAAATTAAACCACTTGCCTTATGTGTATCTCTGATTTTGATGACGATCTGATGAATGGTTCTCTCTCTCTCTGCAGAATTCTCCTCTCTTCTCTCTCCAAGCTTTTTTTCTCCAAAGTGGCAATGGTGGCTAGGGTTTTTGCCTTAGGAACTTTTGGGACTAATTCTAATAACCACCGTAGCCCATTATGTTATTAGTGGGTTTAATGGGTAATTACTAAATCAGATAATTATTTCCTAATTTTCGTGGGTTTTAATTCCCAAAAATCTAAAATTACCAAACTACCCTTATACGTTGCCGGCATGGCCTAAAAATGCCCCGGGACCCAAACTAAACCCCCGACTAGTGTTTTCTGACTATTTCGACCCTTCCGGACGCGTTGGTGCACTCAAAAAGACCATACGGTTAATAGAAATGAAATTCACTTTTTAATTAAATAATATATTCCTGACGCGACTGCCACATGCATCTCAACAAAATTCCAAATTGCCGTATTTCAATCTCACGACAAGTTTCACAGTTCAATATTCATATATAGTCATATATACGCATTATAATCAATTACCAACTCGCATCTCGTTAGTATTTTAATCCGGATTAATTTTCAATTAATACACATTTAATTCAATTAATCCCATAAATAAAAATCACCAAAAATACGGGGTATTACAGATAAGTTAGCCGTCATTGTATATTTTTTCCAAACATTCACCCTTTGAGGAATGACAAGTCTAACATTTTACCACTATGGGTCACCCTATTAGTTATGAGTGTATGGAGGAACCTTCTAAACTTTTTAGTTATAAAATCGAGGAGAAGGAGAAGGGTACCACTCTAGGGAAGAAGTTTTCAGGAAAACACCCTAAACTTGCAAGCCAGAAGCGTAAAGCTAGGGAGGATAAAAAAGATCCTAGTAAAATTAAGGCATGACTCAGATGGTCAATCTTATTTAACCTATCATATTGGAAAGAGCACCATGGGGGCATGTAATTGATTTGATGCACACAGAGAAGAATTTTTCAGAACATCTCATAAAGAACATGTCTGGGTGGATCTTATTTGAAATATGGGGAGAAGGCTCATCACGATCTAACGAAGATGAAAAATATTATGGTTTAAAACTAATCCTACAACATGAAAAAATTCGATCCCCATGGGTGCTTTCCCTCTGACTAATAATGAGAAAAAGATCCTCCTAGAAAAATTCAACTTGAAGACTCTGACTGGTTATTCTAATAATTTACGTAGGGCTATGATCTACCAAATAAATGACCTGAAATAGTACAAGTCTTACGATTGGCACCCCATTATTCAATTAATCTATTTTTTGACTAGGCATTTCTTTTATGAGCACAAATATCTTCGTAGGAAAAATATGCAAATTAGTTTATGCTTCACCTTACTTTATGCAAAATTGGTAAAGATAATGGTCATTAAAGCTACAAAATCAACTTTATCTGAGGAAATGTTTGTAATAGATAAATGTTATCCTCTGTCATTCTTTGATAGAAGAGTCCACCTTCTTATGTATCCATATGATGAGGATTTATTATATGGAAGCATCAGGTATTGATGTATAAATCCTTTTAAGCACTTGATAAAAAGATTCAACTATTATGTTAAGAATACACGGTGTATTAGATGGTTCATTGCAGAAGAATACATAATAAAAGAATCATCATTATACTCTCAGAAACCTTTGCGGGAACAATGGCTTATGATTTTTGGTCCTCATGGAGAAAGACTGATCGAGGAACCTAACAAGTTTTAGGATGAATTGCCTTTCGAGAACCCTAAAGAAGAGAGACTCGCCAATCTGCAATTTGAGCAAGCATCTCATCATGTCTTTGAATCACAATATGAAGTTAAAGATTAGAGAGACTATGTAGCTAGATATAGAACTTATTTTTGCTCGATTATCTATATTCTCTGTATTACCTTCTAAACTCTACAATTTCATGAACATGTTTAGGAGGTATAAGAGAGAAATTTCCCAAAATAAGAAGAGAAATTACATGATAAAGGATTTAAGGGAGTGGGTATCAAAAGAGTTAATTTCCATCTCTTCTGTTGAGGTTATTATGTATGTGTTATAAAAACATGCCATTATACAAACCCATTCATAAATGAATATTTTATCAAGAGGTGATGTCTTTTTAATGCTTTCACACCTACTCAAAGGTCCCAATTTTCATGCGAAGGAGTTTAATAAATTTTTCACCAACGGTTTTGATTTCATCTCATACCCATATGAGGAAAAACGTTTGACGCAAAATAATAGAATTTTAATTTCTACCTTGACTTCTTATATGGCTAGTAGGAAAGATAAAAATCCAAAGGATACGGTGCTAAACTGTTATGTCTAATAAATCCTGGAACTAGATTACTTAGATTTCAAAGAAATCATATTCTTTTTTGACTAGATGAAGGTGGAGGACATTACGATTGGTTAGAAAGTTAATCCTTCCTCAAAACTTGTTATGGTAGATTTATCTATGATGAAGAGTTAATATTACATGGTCGACGAACCTTTTATTTATTCCTTTCAAAACGTGAAGAATTTATTCTACTTAAAGTGGATAAACAAAGATAACTGTTCAATTGTTATGCATGTAGTAAAGGGCTTGACTACACAAGCAGACGCAGTAAAGGCATCAACAGAATACCAATCTTCTCTTGATGATAAGCCAAATTTGAAGGATCTTTTAGTTGATTCAGACAAGATTGAGCTTGGAAACATTATTTTTTTTATTATTTAGTTAACCCTTATATGAAAACTCTATTTGTATCGTATATCTTGGAACATTGCTTGTATTTATTTACATTTATGCATCTTTTACTAATATATCTTCTTCCTCGTCATCAGATATATAATGTTTCTCTAGATATTATTTAATTTTGAATGTGACACTAATAAAGAACTGCTAAATTTGAGATAACCACACGAATGGTCATGGTTGCTACTGATGTTCATTATATGTGTGGTTGTCTCGATTTTTTTTTTTTTGGTTATTTGATGTTCACCAAGACACAAAGCATCAAAGTGTTTTATTGTTAATACTAATACCATTTTTTAATATCATTCTAGAACTAATACTACACTTTTTATTATCAGATGTACATTCAAATATATTTTCATAAATCGAAAATCCCAAAAGGGGGCTTATACCACAATTTCCCATTTAGAATGTTCATAAAATATTCTACATTTTTAACATATTTGACATCTTTTTTCATAAATTAAAAGTTACACCCTCGATTTGGATTAGGGATTAGAACCACACTTGTTCATCTATGAACTGCGTAGACTTTGATGCCATTTTTGGCTACGTATGCATCACAAAGTCATTTTGGAATTCAATTCATTTCTTACCATTTGGAACATTTTGAAATATTTGCAGTCCTAGATGGAGATGGAACACTTTGAACATTTTGCATATGTTTCTTGGAAGGAACACATTGAATATTTAAATAACTATTTGTGTTGAATTAATGTAATTAATTTGATGGCGTAATAGTTAGTTAATTTGTGTTGTATTAGTATTTTGATTGTTAGATGAGTTGATACTATCATGGAAATGTATACAAGTTTGAAAACCTCTATAAGTTTTATTAAGAGGAAAAAAAATAAAAAATATTTCTTTTAATTAAATTTATTATTGATCAAGATGGAGGGTCACGGTTGGACATCGTCACCAGAAATAAAAGTTCACTGATGATGGTCACGGTTGAAGATTGTGATCAATAATGACCACGTTGCATTGTCACGGCTTGGGTCACAGTTTAAGACTAAGACCAAGCCCCTAATATTGATGTCACAAAAGCGACCGTGACCATCTTATACAGTCACAATTTTGAACCGTGAGCCCCATATTGGTCACCCTAAAAATGGTCACGGTCCCAAACTGTGACCCTTGGCCTTTGTCACAGTCCAAAACTATGACCATTCTCAGTATATGGTGCAGTGTCAATAACTTTAAATCCTTGATTAGATGTGAAAAATTCCTTAGATCTTCTTGTATATGATCCATCCAAAGCAAGCTATGTGTTTGGGAACATTAATAGATAAAAAGAAATAAAAGAAAAGTCACTTTCTCTCTCCTCAACTCCTCAAAAAAATGTGAATAGATGTTTTTTCTCACTCTATACTAAATATCCCATATTTTTTGCCTTTATTTAATTGTATTAATTATGAAAATAAATTAATTAATTTTTACCTTAGTGAATTGTTAATGATAAAATGCATATATAGATGATGATAAATTGCATGTTATGTGATTCATTTGTGTCACGTGTTATATTTAATTAATCGGTGTAATTTGATGCTTGGATCTGAATTCATAGATGTATTATACTCGATTCAATGTAAAATAAGATCTAGGTTTAAATCTGTGAACTTTATGGAACAAAACCTTACTTCATGTTTTTATATCTTAAGTCGTTGTGGAAATCATTTAGGGTGATAAACCTGTGATTAGATTTGATTATGGTGAAGTTTGGATTATTGGGTAAAGGATCAATGTTTAATAATGAAGGTTTATACTATACCCTAAATAATACTAGTCAAGGTGGACATGCTTAATTAATAAATCGTTGGAAGTGAAACAAATTAAATATCATTCTCAGCATGTTCTGAAAATATGAGATAGTTTAAAACTTTTCTTAACAAGAATAATATATGAGAAACAACGTTAAGAATAACCATGAATAAAAAAATTCATTTATTGAAATACTCTAATTATATTCAGTTCCCTATCCCCAAATAATACAATACAACAAAACCATAAAATCGTGTTTGGTATATAATGACTGGAAGGAAAACTAAAGAATACATATAAGTAATCCCAATATTTCAAATGTACTAACACTCCCCAATGTTGCTCATGCATCTGAAATCCAATATTACTCCACGGGTGCATTCCAGCTCTAATGTAAACTTGAAATGTTAGTCAACAAAAAGTAGGTCAAAACCCCACAAGTATACTAACTACGTGATCCCAAATAGGGTACATGAACCCAACCATAACTACTAGATGCACCAAATATCATAATAGAGTCTTTTAATTAAATAAAGAAGATATAACTACAAGGTGGAAAATAATTTTTACAATAAAGATAGAAGAAATATTTTAAGATACTCGTATCGTAAAAATGTTCCTCAATGTTCATTAATCAATAGTTATATTTTTTTATTAATTTATCATTATTAGAGATAGAGAACGTATCTCCCCCACCCCCTTCCCCTTTAGAAAAATAGTCCCACACCACACAATATATAGTCCAATCTCCACCAGACACACCAAATATTGTCATAATATAAATTGTAATCATGTCTGATCCCCAGTCCCTATTGGGGTCACAAGTCCCATGGTATGCAAAATAAAACCATCTTCCACTATAGACACCCCAAGACCGTGATCGTGTATAGTCCCTCACTCCCTCTCAAGGAAACTAACACCACGTCAAGAAACCTATCATAACAAAGTCTAAACTCCACCATAGACACCCTATAACACCATCACATGAAAATCTAACCTCCACTATAGACCCCCCAAAACCGTGATCGTGTTTAGTCCCCGACCCCCCCCCCCCCCCCCCCCCAAGGTGACTAACACCATGACATGCAATCCATCAAATATAAGTAAAACGAATGAAAACCACAAGTGTAATTGATTAGAATGTTCTCCCTCGTCACACAAATATGGATTAGTATATTACTACTCATTAATATCCATTCCCAATTCATTTGTTTAAGAATTACCATCAGTATCTAGTTTACAACTTTTTGCTAAAGTATGTACTTTTTACATTATACTTTCATGTTATTCCCTTTTAGACTTTATTTCCCTTACCAACTTTTGTCTTCTCAATTAGTTTTGTTATTTTTCAAAACCATGTCAAACATACACAACCAAGTAGGAAATCTCGTACACTTAAGCATACCCCCAAATCATCTAAATCCCTAAAATTGGATTATTTTTTTATATTATTAGGTTTATCAACTCTTAACCTTATTAAATTCAACTCCTAGTTTATTCCCTCTCTAAACTATGATTACGTCTATCTTTCTCTATATATACACACACTCTCTCGTAACATAAATATACATTCCCTCCTTTAATTAATAAATTAATTGCATTACAATCTCTTATGACCTTAATTAATCTCCTAAACACTTTAAATCGTTACTCTCAAAGCTCATATATACATACGACCATAGGATACCTCTCACTCACGTATTTACCCATTCTAACTCAGTCCTAACACTAGATATAAATACAAAAGTAGGTCATACCTTTAAACTGTTTAATTATCCTTAATATTAACCAAGTATGATTCCCCACTAAACTAGGTGAAATGATCCTAGATGAAAGTCCAACCCAAAATCACCCATCCAAAATTTTTGTCTCCACAAACTATTAGTAGAAAAGTCATCAAAATTGTAAAAAAAATAAAAAAAATAAAACACGAAATCAGTGTCCACGCGTTTTTGTAATATGATTCTGCACAATCTCAACCATTTTCCAAATCATTCATCTAAATCGTTAGAATTAGAAAGGTCATCATTCGAATGTTCTTTAGAATCTAGTTAGAACCAACTTCAAACGAAAATTTCAAAAATCCCCTCCTCTTTTCCAACTTTGGGATCTAAAATTAAAAAAAAAACTCTATTAATGATTCTTGAAGCTCCGAATCAGTACCCAACTGACATCAAAACCAAATCTAAGTATGAGATTATATTTTAAAACCTTTGTACAAAATCATACGAGTCTAATAACATTAAATCGAAGATCTAATCGTAATGATCCAAACCTTGCAACCTAACTCATCGTTTAATCATCTTAGGGTTTGTTCATCACCAATTCCAGAACTAAAACATAAATTAACATGGAGAACTTCAAAATAATGGATGCTCATACTAAATCATTGATTAAATCTTAGATCTACAACATTAAATCCAATAATTTCATGATGTATTAAGCAAGGTACTCTTAATACATATGAACAACTACAATAAACCAACGACTCCAACTCTATGCATACAAAGCTAGATCTCCAGAACCGCACATCTGTTTGCTTAGCCCTATTAACTTGTATATATAATAATAATGACCAGGGGAAAAAAATTTAGGCCAACATGCTCAAGGTTCAAGAGAGAAATCTACACAATCATACGAGTCTAAAGTTGTATATGTAATATAAATCATGCAACTAATTTGCAGTAAATATTCAACCCTTCAACTATCACATGCAACCAATACCTCACCTCTCATCTAATTGAAAGTACTAGCTGCATGTCCTAACCCAAGTCATAATCAATGCTATAAGTCTTTATATCCAGACAATTAAGTACTTTCAGTAATGAACAACTAACATGGAACACTATTTAATACCCACATATGGTTTTTCCCCAAGGTCCACACATATATTTTATTAATATATTCTCAGTCTCATATAGTAATCTTATCTCTATTTTAATATATTTTTAATTAAACAACCATAAATGATAAACAATAAGTTCGTGTCATGCAATAAGGACGTAACTACCTACATGTATAAGAATATAACCCAAATACTAACCCCCACAATGTCATCCCAAGAATAAAAATAGAGCATATAATGTAATTTACATGACATCGGGTTCATTATCAATTTTCTATCATTATAATATATTAATATATATCTTAGTTGAATATTGCATCACACGCAATCCACTACCTTCGGGGTCAATTTCTTATTTCTACCAGTAAGTCTGTAAAAGTCACTTGTCTATCAAGCTTAAACAAAAGGTACATAAGCAATGGGGCGATCACCACGCAGTAGACCATCGCTAAGGCCCATATAAAAACCCTTCAGATAGATCCAATAAAACAATCTTATCTTATCATGAAGTGGTGATTCCTATGCATGATCTAGGAGACTTTCGATACTACCTTCTTCAAGGAGTCAAGAGCGCAGCCCAGAGTGCAATGTACACAATCCCTGATATAATTACAATAGTACAAAAGTCATATATATAACCTACTTAACTATCCTAAAGATTAACCAAGTTTGATCTCTCAATAAACTAGGTGAAGCAATTCTAAAAGAAATTCCAACCCCAAATCATCAATCCAATAATTTAGTCCCACGCACTATTATTAGAAAAATCATAACAATTCCAAAAAAAATAAAAAAATATGAAACCAACTCCCACAAATTCGTAATTCAATTATGAAAAACCTTAACTATTTTTTAATTAGCTAAAAAAACTCACTTGAATGAGAAAGGACCTTATTAAAATAACCTTTAAGATCTCATTAAAATAGACTTCAAACGAGACTTCAAACGAAAATTCCAGAAATCTTCTTTTCTTCTCCAACTTTGAGATCCAACATCCCCTAACTTCCATTAATGATTATTCAAGATACAAATTAGTATGAAATCAATACCAAAATCAAATTGAAGTACGATAACATATTTCAAAACTTTTTTCACGATTATGCGAGTTTAATAACATTGAATCCAATATCAAAACTTAATGATCCAAACTTTGAAACATAACTTATCGTTAAATAATCTTAGGGTTTGTTCATCACTAATTTCCCAACTGAAACATAAATTAGTATGGGGAAACTTAAAAATAATGGATCCACATCCTAAATCGTTGATTAAATCTCAGATCTATAACATTTAGTCCAATAATTTCGTGATCTATTCATCAAAGTACAAGTATCTAATGTATGATATATTTGTATTACTTCTAATTAACCCGCATATTAAATATATTCAATCATAAATAAATTAATCACTAGACATGATTCAGTATTCAGATTTAAAAAAAGGAAATCACGTATTATAAATTAGTTAGATATTTATAACGAGGATTGCAAGATATTCTTGCATGAAAATCGCAGAACACGCAGTGTAGGCTTGAGTCCTTGTGGTTTTCCCTCCTTGTGTTGCTTCTCCCAAAGACCTATCGTTGCTAGGGTTTGCTTCTCCTTGAAATAAATGCTAATTAATGACCCTTAATCCCACATAAAAACTTAAATTCTCCCACCTCCATTAAATGGCTATTTTTGGTCACTCAAATGGGCCCAAAATACTTCTCGGATTGATACGAAACTCCTCTTAAGGGTATACCTACCCCAGAGACCAATTTAAAGCGGTAAAGAGACATAACTGGACTTTTGTGACACCACATAGTCCATTCTAAATGATACTACCCATAACACACTGCAATGCCTCATGACATCAAAGAATATTCAGTTAGTTATTCTACGCATCATATAATTAATATCATTAATTAATTATTCCAAATGCACGTTACAAAAATCATACTTTATGAAAAAATTAATTACCATCTAAATTATACCAATTTATTATTACTAAACAACACAAGTAATAATTAACTCCATTTATTAATTTAATTCACACTTATTAAATAATAAATATAATCCACGAATGGGGTATTACATTAATTCCTCGTGGCACTTAATATTTCCCCCCAACACCGAAGGTTTTAATCACAGAGTCATGGTATTTTTTAAAAATATTGAATTTATTTTAAATTAAGTGTTACATGTATTTGGTCCACCCACAGGAAAGTTCTATGTGTACATGTTTAATTTTAAAGAATTGGCCAATGAAAATTTATAGACACCTATGATTGGTTGACGTCACTCAAGTAGTAATCATGTTCTTAGAATGATTTTATCATCAGTTGAATAAAGGATTATTTAGATTAGACATGGTGGGGAAACCCGGTACATAATTAAGGAGTGGGGATATTTGATAGCCAAAGATTGGCATAAGTTGTTTGATAAGTTCCCTACTTATACCCAGAAAGGAAGGTAGGAGGATAGGATATGGCTAAGTCTCAGGTACAACGGTTTGGATTAAGGAAAGTTCACGTTCCTCGGTATTAGTGAAATCACCAATAGATATTTTCATAATAAGTAGTTAGAACTTTTATAGTAATGGTGTCCGATTTTTCCTTACTCTGCAAGAAAAATGACATAGTAATGGTTTATCTCTTAAAAGTAATTTCATGATTTATGGTCCAATCTACAGTAACCTGGTATGTAGATAAAGAAACCATAAATCAGGACTACAACTTGTTGCAGAGGTTTTAGGTAACCAGACAATTACTTAAAAGAGAGATGTCCATGGCTATGGGAAATTAGATTAAAGCAGTGGTACCAATGGTGGGATATTCGTATGAATTTGATGTAGACAAGTTACCATAGGTAAACTATTCAATGTACCTGGTTTTATAAATTTTGGTTTCAATACTCTAAATTTATTTGAATAGATATTTAATTTATTTTATAAAAGTGTTTTTTAAAAATTGGGATATTTTTATCTCATCTGGTACATCAAAAAATAATTTATACATTATAATATTTGTTTCATCAATACTTCTAAATAATGAAATTGAATAATTTAGTGGAAAAATTATTAAATAGAATATTTCCTTCTAGAACCAAACACAAGTTTGGCACTTATACTTACGTTATTTTATTCTGAAACGAATTCAATGACTGGTCTAAAATGGACAATTAAGTTCATTAGAAGTGGAGGAAATTCTAGTCTTGAATCCCATGTAGAAGGTAAAATGGCCAAGTTGGTTCACAATCGAAAGCTAAATATCCAAAGATGTGTTGGAAATGGTTCATTTCGATTAGTTCGATTCGGCGACTATTCGATCAAGAGGTGGTTTTGAGTTCTTCATCGATTTCATTGATGATAATTGGAAGGTATAGAAATGTTTACCTTATGCACCATATGTCATAACCATTTTGATTAGTGCAAAGTGTGAAAGGATAAGGTGGAGTGTGAGTGAGGTAAACTAATTCAAACTCTACGTTTTAATTGTGAGGAATATATCCCTAAGGAGGGTTAAGGAATAATTTATTAAATGTATAATATTCTATCCTAGTTGTCTACATTAGGCATTTCAGTTTAGAATGGTGTAAAGGATAAGAGAGGAATGAAGCTATTTTGTAAATGATAAGGTCCGCGGTTAGATCATCACGTCTACAAGATTTTTATTGGGATTTTACTAAAGAGACGGGTATATATACTATAATTAATTTTCTTTCTTAATCGATATCTTCAATTCCCATTGGGCATTAGAATGGGCACAATCTCATTCTAAGGCGTGTCTGGATCTGGGGGTGCCCGACACTCATGCTATGAAGGAGCCAAGGAATTTGAAATTAAGGACAGAGCTATGCCTCCTTATTGATTATACAAAAGGTATTAAAGGCTATTTATATCATACTCCTAAGTATAAAAAGGAAGTTGACCATATCAATGATCAGTTCTTATAGGAGGATTATGTAACAAACCAGGTGCCCAAGTGTAAGTTAGACTTATAATATTATAAGGAAAATCATATTACATTTGTTTCTAGACCACCCGTCAAGGATGAAATGCGACTTGATATCAATAATACACTGCTAAACGGTAGTGGGAGTATTACCTATGATTAGGATACACGTGTCACTTATACTGGATAGCAACGTGGGATAATCAGGGATCATCTTGAATGGTTAGTTTTTTAGGTGATCATTTTGATATGATCTCAGCAAAATATGAACTTAGTTCCGAAAACTACAATGAGTCATTACAAGACAAGGACTATTGCTTTAACTTATGACTATGGATATAAAAAGGGATTCAATGTATTCAAATAAAGTTTTAGGACTAGAATATTTTTTAATGGGGTAAAACCCATTGGGCACAAGTGAACCTATAACGCTACACCATCTACCGAGAATGGTTACGGGAGGTGATAAGTACCCAAAAGTGTCTATTTTATACCCTTAATAGAAGCATTTTAGTCACTCGTTTTTAATAAAATTGTCCTTATATCATATTTATCTATATTACAGGTCAATTGTCAGTCGCAACAGCAAATAATGCCAAATCAAGTGAATTGCGAAAAAAATAGCGGTTAAAAGAATTAAGTGAGGAAATACAAGCGACCGTGAAGTCTAAAGCCCCTATTTGAGCTTGTCCAGATGAGTTCCGATGTCCCGAGCCCAGTCAATCACCTGAGCCCCATGTGTGTTTAGTTTGTACTTTTTAGAATTTTTTTAGATTTTTATTTTTCATTTTTCATTTTTCATTTTTCATTTTTCATTTTTATTTATTTAGAATTTTCAAGAATTTATTTTCTATGTCTTTTTATTTATTTTTTTATTAGTTTTTAATTTTAGTCTTTATTTTTATTTTATTTTATTAATTTTTTTATTTAGCTTCTAGTAGTTTAGTTTTAGTCTTACTAGATTTTATATTTTTAGAACTTTAGGTTTTATGTTCATTTGATTTGTAGTTTTTATTTTTTATTTTTTTAGACTAGGAATTTCATTTTAATTGATTTTAATTTATTTTTAGATTTTATACTCATAGGAATTTTAGGATTCATTTGAAATATTTTGTATATTTCTTTTTAGTGTTGCTTTGTTTTGATTTTTAGTTTTTATTTTTAAGAATTTATTTTTCTATTTTTCTTAGATTTTATATTCTTAGGAATTTAGTTTTATTTGTATTAGGTTTTCATTTTTATATTATTATTTGAGTTTTTTATTTTATTTTAATTTAATTAGATTTCATTTTATTTATTTATTTTTAGTTTATTACATTTTTTAGTATGTTAATTATTTTATTTTTCATTTTTTTAATGTGTACAAATTAACACACACACACACATCACTCACCCCCATCTTATCTAACCTACACCACAAACACACTAATAATCCCTAACCCACACCATTCCCACATACACCCTCACACATCAAAACCCCCCACCCATCTTTAACCTCTCACCCACCTTCTCTCTCTTTCCACCATAACCAAACACACCCATACCTTAAACCCATTTCCTCTCTCTTCCCCACCAAACACCATAATCGAAAATCCCCCAAAACCAAGACCAACCAGGATGTCAAACCCATCTACGGCCATAAAAGCAACAAACCCGGAAAAAAAAACTAATTTGCGATAACCAGAGTCAACCCATAACCTCCCATACCTGAGCTCAAAACCGCAGCCATGTCAACCCAAAACCAAAAAAATCGGAACTACTCACTTGCCAAGCCTTAAAAAAAAATCCACGTGCAAAGGAAAATAAACCTAAACCCCTTTGACTTCACCTAAACCCAAATCCCATAAATCTCTCATCTATTAAGGAACGTCGTGGGTTATTTAAATAAGGGGGCAACTCATTCACAGGAGTCTGAGAAAGGACTCTCATCACATAAGGAGAGACTGCAATAGAGAGAGAGAGAGAGAGAGAGAGAGAGAGAGAGAGAGAGAGAGAGAGAGAGAGAGAGAGAGAGAGAGAGAATGTATATTATGTACATATTAGGAGCATAAAAGTTTTTTAAGAAAATCCAAAAATATTAGTTTAGTGTTAGAATAGCTTTTTAGATTTTGTTTTTCAACCTTTTTTGTGTAATCAAGTACTGGATTTGTGAGAATATTGGGAAACACGTGCATGAACACGATTCAAGGAATCAATTCAAAGGGAGACTTTTGTGTATTATATTTCTTGCCCTGCTCTTTAATTTGTTGTTCCATGTTTGTAACTGTGATTAATTATTTCATTATGCTTGGCCTGTTACCATGTTCAAGGTGTGGGATGAACTGAGTAGGATGTTAAATTAATTAATTATTTTATTGATTGTTATATTTCTAGGTTAATTAATTTAGAATTGTCATAAATTAATTTATGTAACTAGAGTTAGTAAATTAATTTTACAAATTAATGTTTGATTTTGGGAATCGAACTAGAGATAGGTTTTTTCTAAGATTAAATATTAATTCGGTGTTGACATTTGAGGATTCATATTGTTTTTATTAAATTGATCCTAGAGGGTAATTTTCTTAAAAGAAGTATAATTCTTAATATTTCATCGTGTGACATTTTTGAATTAGTTTTCTTAAAAAGATATTATTAAATTTATGATTGTAACAAGAGTTAGATTATCGATTAATATTATCTCGAAATATTTCAAATTAATAAATTGAGAAATTAAAATAATTGATAATGCGGTGTAATCCCATCTCCTGATTTTCTCACATTTATCACGCTCGGTTGCCCATTATTTTTCGTTATTTAGTCATTTCATAATTTTAGCATTAATTTGTTGATTCTCCCTTGAAATTGTCTTAAAAAATATAATAAAAAATATATTCAATAAAAAAAATTAAAATTGTAAGTTTTCTCAATAATTGTTTCACCTTTGGAAGTTGGATTGATACCCGTACTTACCACAATACGAGTTGTTTTAGCAAGTTTTGTAGGTAATTCAATGTAATTTTGAGATTGGATTTTGAAGACAACGACCACACGTAAAAAGCCTCTTATTAGGAGGTGGGTCATTGTCTAAATATGTGACCATAGTGATTACGGTCCGAATTCATGGCGATAGTAAAAATACCATGACCAAGGTTAGGATCCCTTCTAGGGTGACCTAAACAGAATAATGGTCACTATTCGAGACTGTAACCACAATTGTTATGGTTTCAAACCTTGACTATATCTTAATACAATTTATATGGTCACGGCTGTGGTCACAGTTCTGAGCTATGAATATTTTGGTCACAATTGAATGTTAGGGTTAGAGATCGTGGCCAAAATTAAAATTCCACCGAGGATGGTCATGGTTGGGGATCGTGACCATCAACACAACACGGTTTATCATCATGGTTGGGGTCACAGTTCTGAATCGTGACCATTTGGTTATGAACCATGGCCTTGACCAATCCCCTAATTTTGCTATCACAAAAATAATCATGACCACCATTTTGGTCATGGATTCAGACCTTGAACCCCTAAATGGTCACCCTCAAAATGACCCCGGACCAAAACCATGACCCTAAGCCTTTGTCACTATCCAAAACCATGACCATTTTCAATATATATATAGTGAAAGAAGTTATAAGATAGATTTATATGAAGATGCAAACCATCAAAGCAAGGCTTGAGAAAGGGTTTACTCAGAAATATAAGGATTAACTATGATAAAACCATCTCGCGATAGCCGTGCTAAAGTTTATTGGGATTTTTTAAAGTCAAGATCGTATTCTTGAACAATTGTCTTAACAAGTACATAGTAAGAATTCGATAAAGGAAAGTGATGTAATCTTTTCAAATCCATTTATGGATTTAAGCTAACATCAAGGTCTTGGGTTATTTTTCTTCATCAGGTAACTAAGTTTGATTTTAATTAAGTCTTGAATATTACTTGTTAGTATAATAAGAATGATAGAAACATGGTGGTATTTTTAAGTATAATTTATGTATAATATTTGCCTATTTAGGAACGAGGTGGGAGTTCTGTCTTATATAAGAGTGTGACTGTCAAAGTATTGGATGTGAAGTACTTAGGAAAATCCAAACATATATTTATGATCAAGATTTTCCTCTATTGGTTGCAAAGGATGTTGTTCTTATCCCAAGTAGATTATATCAATATTGTACACACGAGTAACATCGGTATTCCATGAAAAGAGTTTCTTTTCATGTATGGAGTCATTATATCTGGGAATAAGTGCAAACACTTGATTAGATAGAGGCTATAAAGAATATACCAAATGCTTTGGCAGTGGGTAATCTCAAGTATGTTAAATTGTGTGCTGGGCCAAAATATGCTATGTCTTTGATATGGTCAACAAATTTCAGTCCAATAGTCTTATACCTTTAAGTACAAAGACTAGGTTCTCGATCATATAAGGATTATAAATTTTCTACCTCACAATATGTTTTTACACAAGGAGGATGAGCTATAAGTTGGAGGAGTATGAAGAAATATTAAATTGTTGACTCCACCAAGGAGGCCAGAGTTGTCGCCACTTCAGAGGTAACTAAAAATCTATATGGCGTGGTAACTTTCTAAGTAACTTGGGTGAGGTCCTTTCAAGCGAAATTGGATATAAAACTTTCACTGTATGTAGTGGGAGGATTACAAGTTTGAGAGGGAGTGTAACCCATAGGAGGGTTAAGAACATTAAGTGTAGGTTTCACTTAGTTAAATAGATTGAATGAAGTGGCTGATAAGTTTAAATCTAAGGTTGTATTATAAAACAACCGGTTATTCCTTGTACTAATACACAACAAACTATCGTATACATGAAGGGGATTTGTATACATGGATTTAGTCTAAGTTAGAGATTATTGGGATTTTATTCTTAAAACTATGTATGACGTGTACTTTTATGAAAGGTGTATCAGTTCATTTTGAAATAAGAATTATGGTTTTGATAATACATTCTATTTGGTTGAAATATATTGAAGACATGTTGGTCCATGGAGATTAATAGGAATTCTTGTGAGTCAGCTCAAGGTTGATCACTAGAAGATCGGGATTCCAGTTCGATCACTATCAAAATGTTTACAACCTAAATAGGGAGTTTACATCATATCAGAATGATTGTAATTCAATCCTAGTAGTTTAGATTAAACTAAGATAACTTGTATGATGTTTCGATAACCTATATGATAGTTCGACAAAAGATTGCGATTGGTACATCCCAAGAATTATTGAACAGGTCCACCCGTGAGATTTGAGTGTAAGGGTTGTCTTGATTAGACTCAAGAAATCTCACACCATTTACAAAGGGTGCATATATTATTAATCCCGAGAACTATGAGGATTGGAATGCTTACGCATATATCACTTTGAATTCTATGGGTGCAATTTGATTTTACATCGGGTCAAATGATCTTCTCATATTAATGATTGTTGTGTGAGTAGGTCCTAGATCATAATTCAAAGGAATCCACATACAGGGGATACCATGGATTGTAATACCCCTTGATAAGCATGTATGTTTTGCTCCACCAGTTTAACCTAGTAGGTGGATCATTTTATAATCTCGATGAAGTAAAAAGTAAATTAATTATGAGAATCAAGGAATTGATTAGATTTTTGTTAAAATCGATCAATAGTAAATTGATTTGATGAAGCGGGTATCGGACACTGAACGTGGAGAATCATATTATGTACCATAATCAACTTTGAAAATAATACCTCTTTATTCTAATTAATTTAAAGATAAATAAATTAAAGTGAAGTTATAATTATTTAGTGGAATTAATCACGATTAAATAAATAAAGGAAATAATTAGGGTAATTATAATTGGGATTTTTGACTGTTTATTTGCAAGATAATTTAATTATTTGTCTTGGATCCCTAGTATAGTCCATTGCCCAAGTAGTAGGACCAAAACTCTATGAAAGCCCAGTTTGAATAAATTCCAGGGCTCAGACCTACATATAGTAGTGTAATATAGGGTTTTAGTCTCAGTTTCCACAATAGAGGGTTAGAGTGTGAGAGAAAAATACCATTTACATTTCATGAAGGAGAGAGAAGGTCAATTCTACCATATTTCACCATGGTGCCATCTCCAAGAGTGACCACACACAAGGATTACTTTGGTTGGATCATATGATGGAAGATTGGAGATGTTTATATCTTTCTTGAAAGTTTTGTGGAGATGTTGGAGGAAAACAAGGAATTCATCATCTTCAAGTTTTGCCTCCTCATACAAATCACAACTTGATTTGCTATGGTATTATTTTCTTGAACCATAGGTTTGCTCTTTACACCTAGTTCTTATTTTTATTTTTAAAGCATGACTAATCAAAGATCCTTATGGATGAAATTTTTTGACATTTTAAATGTCAATCCCAAGTTATTTACCCTAACACCAAGTGCACCTTTTCGGATGATTAAACCTTTAAAGTGAGTACTTGAGACCTTAAGAGTTTTAAACCTGGCCTATTAACCTATTAAACATTTTCAAACCTAAGGCTATATAGTTTTGTTTCAATAATATTCCAAATAAAGAGTAAGAGTTTTCAAAAAATCTTTTTACTGATAAAGACATTTCAAACATTTGAGAGCATATTTTTCACTCCTCTTGTTTAAGTTCTACGAGACAAATCTATTGGTTTTTTCATTGAGAAAACCTTAGGTATTTATTTATTCATCTTTTTATTGAAAATCATCTTTTAAGCTTTTGTTTGTGAGTATGTATTTTCTCTTCGTTGGATTGTAAAATTCATTGTGATATTTAGAACACCATACCTTTTAATATATTGATGACGTTAGAAAGACATCATTTGAATTTGTATCAGCAGCTCAAGCTCAAGCACACAGAATAATGGAAATGTGCATAACATCACAGAAAATTAAATATGAATAAGGATATGAGGAGAAGAGGAATAAACACTAGCATATAAGTGGTTCAGCCATTGGCTTGATCCACTCTGCAAGTGAGTGTGAATTTCACTATATGAATGGGAACTAGTGGCCTGAGTAATGCATCTATCAATACTTTCCTTCTCTACTACAAAAGGAGTAAAGCTTGGGATAGGTTTTATGTCTTCGATCCCTTTTCCTAGGGAAGAAAGAGACTATATATAGTGCTTAGGGTGCACATTGCACCCCTAAGCATACAAGGTGCATGTCTTTGATGGAGCCACAAATAGGATCTTGGCACCTATCCTTTAGAATGTGTAAGTAATAATGATGCAAATATTCCCCCACGTACCCTTATGATTTAGTTATAACTGCCTGCCCACATGGATTGGCCATACTAAAGTCTCGTGTCACATATGGAGGGGTGTCATCGAGGGAGGTCTCGGTCAGGCCAAGTATGAGACCTCCATATATTTATTCGACCAGATGTTTGAGAATGCTTAAGTGTGGTATTGAATTCTAGTGTGCTCTAGGACGAGATGAGAGTGTGAAGGAATTGTGAACCATTTGGTATGTCTCAGCTACAAAGCTGGTTGGATGAGATGAGACTAGTGCGTATGATGGACATGCTAAAAAACCTTGTCCTAAGAGGATGGACGAGAGTGAGGTTGATATTATTGGATCTTTGTAGAAACTCTATTCTGTAAGGTCAGATTTGGACGAATGAGTCCAGGCTTGGCTGAGGTCACATGTGAGTATATCAATCACCCCCTAACCATTAGTTTTCAAAGTGAGTGGAAGGTTGAGGGTTAAGTGTCTGAGGGTTATTGATGGTTGGTGGAGTGACACTTGGAAGTTACTCTATAGCTCAGCATGTTAGAGATGACACATGTAAATGTTCTTATAGGTTAGTGTCTTAAATAAGTACAGGCGGTGGCAGATTCTCTTAGGGTTTGGTGCCCTAATGATGACCTTATTGGGACTTGTGTGCAATAATTATGTGTTTTAAAACCACATTTGAGAATTTTCTCTTTCTTCTTCGCATATTTTCTCCCGCCCAAAACCTCTGTTCCAGTTTGCCATTAATTCCCCTTCATTTTACTTCGATCCTTGCTTCTTAAGATGTCTTCTAGTCTATTTCCTCCTCACAAGAACTTTGCTCTACCCAGGTAACTCATATTCATAGATTTTTCTTTGGTTCAAGTTATATTTACATTGTTTTCCTTTTTCATCATTTTTCAATAAAGTTTTGATTTTTTTGGCTGTGTATTGAGTTATTCTAGGGTTATCCCTTAGTATTCTTAGGTGTTTTAGATGATATAAGGCGATACTAAGTTGAGCCCAGGGTTTTTAGTCCATTTCCATCATGGTTTGGGTATTATAATGACTTATCGGCCACCCTCTCTGACAAAAACCATGGCCATTGTTCTTGCTCCAATCTTCTTAAAAATAATTAAGTTCCTTCCCTTTGATCTTGTAGTCCACCTTGCTCAACCAAAAATCTATTTTGATGTTAAAAACTCTATACGAGTTAGCTGAGCAGTACCCCTCTTAGGGAGAGGTTTTTTTAAGGAGATAAGGAGGGTAGAAGCTGAGGTCTCTATTAAGCGTAGGCCTGAGACCGAGGCTGATCCTGCACTTCCAATCCATCCAGTTCCATTAGCTGTCATACGTCCTCCAATTATCGAACTCGTGACTCAATGTCTGAGTCGCCTGCTTCTTCATACGATAATAATTCCATCTCCCACACTATCGAGAGTGTGTATTCTTATGAGGAGATGATGAAACTTTCATCATCCTCATCTGAAGGGTCTTAGGTGGTTGAGGCCTCTTCCTCTAAAGGTTCTAAGGTAGTCAAGGCCTCTTCTCAAGACTCTTCCTATCAGCATGTTGAGTCCTCTAACCATTTCGACTCCTTTTTATAATAGATCTTGAACCTCGATGAGTGGAGGGTGGATATTGCAGTTACACTTCCTCTCATGACTATTTCGTTATCATCCATTATAGGTGATGAATTCGCACAATGACTTCCTAGTGGTGTCCTGACTGCTAACCCTTACCACGACTCTTGTTCGAACGTAGATAGACTTGACACATCTTACACCAAATCCTTTCCCATAAATGTTATAGAGGTTCAACTTTTGATCCAGAGGCATCTTTATGGAATACGACCCTCTATCAACATAAGGGTGCCTTCTGAAGATGAGAGAGAGTTTCATAGCCGAGATGACGAAATATCAGTCTACGAGCAGATGTTTAGGTTTGACATTAGGTTGCCCATTCACCCCACTATATGAGCCATTCTTGATAATTTAGGCCTCGACCCTTCTCAACTCTTGCCTAACGCCTGGAGGATCATCATTGGCTTTGTATCCCTCTAGAGGTTAGTTTATTTTGCCAACCTTCCAGTTGGAATTTTTAGGGCATGTTATAATATATCATCTCTAAAAACCCAACCTGGATATTATCATCTCATATCTCAAAAACTAACAAATAAAGTCTCGGTTCTGAACCAAGCATCCAACCATAACTTAAAGCGTCGTTATTTCTTCGTGTATGGAGCTTGGGAGTTTGGCCCCAATGCTTCCTATAGTTCTTCAGAGTCTGAGGTTCGTTAAAGGTGGGCTAAAGAATTTATGTTAGCCAAACTTGACCCGGATCTGAGTGTTGATGCCAGTAATAAGGTGAAAAAATATTAGGAAACAAGGTAAAGAGGGTGGTCTAGTGGAATTTAAGCAGTTGATGACCCCTTACTTTTTGGAGCAGACAGGATCGGGGGTAGACCCCCTGACTGAATTATGTAAGTACTTTACATGCAATTGTTATGTCATATTTATGTTAAATTTTTAACTAATCTCGTCTTTATTTTGTAAATCATTTACCTAATACCCCCAAGTCCATTTGGAAGATGGTTGCGCCTAATCTAGCCAGTTTGATGAACCAAGGGGGGAAAAGGTCTGCATTCCTTCCTCAGACAAAAAATTCTACTACTAGTTACCCCGACCAGGTCGAGGTAATAAAGAAATGTAAATAGGTCCTTGGGGACACTACTTCCTCTTAGTAACATAAAAAACGCAAGGACGGGTCATCAAAAGCTGTGCCGACCCATGCAATTCCTATCTCCTTGGAGGATGCTCTATTGGCACGTCTGGATAACTTGAGGATTAGCCCTGACACCCTTATTAGGAATAGGAAAATGTCCTTTGATGCACTAGCCTCCATCATTTCGGAGTCAGACAACTATTTTCTTGTGTCCATAGACATCTCCCTTCTGAGCGACTTTTGACTCCACAAGGGTATTCATGTTATCCACTTATAGTGATTCATACGTTTATACTTATTCTCTTTCTAAAATTTTTATTGCGTCATCTCGTACTAATGTCTCTCATTTTTTTAGTAGTCTCTCTTACTTTACTTAAGGTCTATGAATTGGGGTCAAGAGAGGCTGCTTATAATTCAGTTGGCTCGAGAGGCCATTAAGTTCGGGAAGCATTTGAATAAATAACTCTTAACACAAGAGACCGACCACTAGAAGGAACTGGATAACTTGAAGTGAAAACATGTAGAGGCCTTGAATAAGTTGAACACAAGTCATGATTCCATAATTAAGGCCTTATTCAATAAGCAGGAGGCCGAGGAGAAGAAAAAGGTTAAAGGTGCTGTAGAGGAGGCCAAGAAAAAAGTTGTTGAGGATTTTAAGGCCTCAAAGGAATTCTTAGGCTATAGTATCCAGTACCTTGAGAGAGGGGATAGTAAAACTTGTCGCTGGACTACTCTCAAATTCCTTAATATCTCTTAGTTGGTAAAAGAGATTGAGAACTTTGATTTCTTAGACCCTTTGCCTATGATTGCACTGACTGAGATAAAGGGATCGATACAAACTGAGCTGACCATCCAGATAGTTGACAAAGAAGATGAGGATGAACTAACGGGAGATGAGACTGAGACTATCCAAGGTCAAGATGAGGCTGGGTAAAATGATGTTATTGATGAGATGGTGCAGGTTGAGACCAAAAGGAATGATGGAGCCTAAATCACCCACTTTCTATTAGGGCGGTCATCTGTGGCTTGATGCCCTCTACTGATGTAAAAATTTGAATAGTTACTAAGTTTTTAAATTCTCGTGGTTAACTTTTATTTGAACAATATTATTTGTATCCTTGTCCTAACTGCTCATATATTCAAATTTTGATATGCGTTGAATGAAAATACTTGTATCTTTTTACTAATTCTTCTAATTATGTTGTATCTGCTTGCTTTGACTTCGCATTATTGTGATATAACCTTGTAATCTTTTGTTTGGAGATGAATTGTCTTCTGCTTGGATATATATTCTCGTTCTTGGCTGCGACATAATTCAAATCAAATGACCTTCAAATTTGAATCACCAAATTATTTAAATTAAATGACTTTCAAATTTAAATCACCCCATTAACGATGTTTAATGACAAGTCCCCTCTCATTATTTTTTAGAGTGTATGGATGAGTATCGTCTCGTCATACTCCGTCATCTCATTGAGAGAGTTTTGACTCTAATGCCACCACATTGTGATATTTAAAGGAATCATGTTTAAATGACTTTTACATTTGAATCACCAAATTAATAATGTTTGATGACAAGTCCCATCTCATCGTTTTTTAGAGTGTATATATAAGTGTCATCTCGTCATACATTATCGTCTCGTCGAGGGAGTTTTGAATCTGATGCCACCACATTGTAATGTTTAAAGAAATCATATTTAAATGATTTATAATTTGAATCTCATCCTTAAACGATACGATTTAACCAACTTAGTGATTTTCAACTAGATTGTGTTTTTCACCACCTTAGTGATGTTATCACACTATTCCCCCCCTCTGGGTGTTATTGAGAATCTTGGGGTGACGAGTCTCACATGGTTTTTCGTACCACAGAGAGTGAGTTAATTCTACCCCCACCTAGGGCAATTTGAACCACGCACTTGAACAATTCATACAAGAAAAATATGAGGCAACACTTGGAACTATTTTCATTTACCATTCACCATAATCATCTTTTTCAAATAAAAAGAAAATTATATAAACTGAACTGTACACATGAGATAATTTGTAGTATCTTTTCAAATGGTCTGCATGTCATGGATTGGAGAATGGCTTTCCTTCTAAATTGTCCAGCCAATATGTGCATGGGACGACCTCTTAGGTGACCCTGTAGGGGTCGTGCCAATTTGGGTGTAATTTTTTTGGTTTCTACCAAACCTTCTTCATAACTAAATCCTCCACTACTATCGGCCTAGGTCTAACCCTTTTGTTGTAAAATTTATCCGTCCTCATTAGTATGCTTCTTGCCTCACTTTACCATCTTCCCTTCTATCTTCAATCAAGTTCAGGTCCATCCACCTCTCTTAATTAGTTATTTATGGGTCATAGATCTGGACCTTGTGGCTGGGATGATCGAGTTCGATAGGTAACACAATTTCTGAATCGTTGGCGAGTATAAATGGGATCTCCCCCATCGATGTCCTCTTGGTCGTCTTGTAGTTCCACAAGATGGCATGTGCCTCTTTCGTCCATAGGTCTTTGGTGTCTTCTTCTAGATTCTTCTTAATCCCGTCTAATATTGTTCTATTTATGACCTCTATGTGACCGTTTGCTTTAGGTCAGCTAGGCTCTGAATAGAATTATTTAATGCTAACCCTTCCACAATGAGCCCCCAGGGACTTATTTTTGAACTGTTATCCATTGTACGAGATCAGTGTATGAGGAAACCCATATCTACAAATTATATTACTCCAAATGAATTTGAAGGTCTTCGTCTTTGTAATGGAGATCATGGCCTCAGGATCTACCCATTTCAAAAAGTAATCGATAGCCACTATAAAAAATTTGTAGTTGCCTTTGGCTCTAGGCAGAGTCCCCACCAAGTCAATCCCCCAGACTACAAATGGTCAACGGGCTTTAATGGACGATAAAGGCTGATGAGTCTAATAAGGGATACAGGAGTATATTTGGAATTTATCACATCTTTTTTATGTAGTCGGCCACATCCTTAGCAAGGGTCGGACATTAGTAACCCTGCGTTACTATCCGTTTTACCAAAGATCGTCTTCCGACATGACTGGAGCTCGATCTTTCATGCACATCTTTCAAAACATACTTTCCCTATTAAGGACAGACACATCGTAACAAGGGAAGTATGGAACCCTTTTTATATAGGACATCTCATATGATGGGGAATTTTGTTGCCCAATATCTCAATTTCTTTCTCTCGGACTTTGATTTTGGCAGCTCCCCATCTCTGATAGAGGTAATGAAAGGGTCCATCCAAGAAGCTTCGAGATTCAAGTTCAAACAAAACTTAAGTTTCCCATTATCTCCCTCAATGCTCGGTCTCTATAATATTTCGACTGGGATGGTTCTCCTAATTTTTATTCTTATTGTTGACACTAATCTCGCCAATGCGTTGGCTCGACTGTTGCTAAGCTGAGGAACTCTTTTTACTTTCACTTGTTTGAAGTATGCCAAGACCCTTTTTAAATTGGCTAGGTATTTGGCCATCTTCTCATCTTTTAATTGATATGTTTCCAGAGTTTGGTTTACTACCAGTTGGGAGTCACTGTGAACTACTACGTGGACGACATATAACACTTTGGCTAGGTATAAACTTGCAAGAAGAGCTTCGTACTCAAACTCGTTGTTGGAGGCTTTAAAGATAAATCTCAATGCATACTGAATGTCTGTCCCGTCTGGAACCGAAAGTATGAGCCCTTCCCTACTGCCTCTTTCACAGGATAAGCCATCAACAAATAGACTCCAAACTGGACTATCGACCGAAAAACACCCTTCACATGCTACACCTTTTCTGAATAAAATATCTTTTTCTATAAGGTCGGATCACCCTCCATAATCCACGGTCAGAACTACTATTTCTTTCTCTAGAAAAATTATCACCTCATCTTCTTTGGTGTCGACTCATCCCAAGTGAAGTTGGCCGCAAAGTCGACCAAAGATTGCCCTTTAATTACTATTCTCGGTAGGTATATGAGTTTAAACTCACTAGGATCAATTGACCATGCCATCAACGTACCCTATTTCTTGAGTTTATGGATGACCTTCCTCAAAGGAGTGTCAATGAACACCACCATACACTACACCAAATCTGCCGAATTGTCAAGGTCATTGACCTTGACAAATCCAACTTGTCAAGGTCAATGACCGTGACATTTCGAGGCGAGATAACTTTTTTTGTCACGGTCATTGACCTTGACACAAAACTCGCGTTTTGTGTCACGGTCGTGTCGCGGTCAATGATCATGACACGTTTATCACGGTTCATAACCGTGACAAAGCCGTGACCCTTTTTAAAAAAATTATGACGGCCATTAACCGTGACACGTCCGTGATAAAAAGTTGTCACGGACGTTTCACGGTCAATGACCGTGACAATTCTGGGCAGAATTTAAAAAAAATCTGCTGGGCAGTATGGCCACTGCCACTGCCCAGCAGTATATTTCTACCTGTTATAGCAACGTTGTACCTGTTCCAAACATCATATATCCAAACAAACTAAAGATAATGCAAATATATATTCAAAATAGAAACTATTTAAGAAGAAACAACATCACCATCAATTATCTCAAATCTACAAACTATTTGCATGGAAAAGAGATTTTGTACCGCGACGCTCGGGGACACCTCTTTATCCTTCCCTTCTCATCCGAATAGCCACATAAGTATAGAGCATATGTGGCCTACCTTTAGGGCCACTCCATGTCCCCTGAATTGAAATAAAGTAAAATTAGTATCCGTCACTCAAATATAGATAAATATAAATCGTAATTGAAATCGAAATCGAAATCGAAATTGACATATAAATATAAATACATTACCTGTAGTGTCACTCAAACAGCTAACTTGAGCTCATATGGCACCTCCTTCCAACTAATGTACCCCGGGCAATCATGTCAAATATAATTCTCTTCATATCTAAACACTAAGAAATACCATAATCCTATGGAGTTATGCGTTGCAAATTCCTTCCAACCGTTGTGTAGCCAAAAATCAGCAGTTGAAGTTGTCAATTCCACCTTTCAATGGTCTCCTATGTTTTGCTAGAAGTTCCAAGTGGTGGGGTATGGAAAGTGGAATTGACAACTTCAACTGGTGATGTTTGGCTACATAACGGTTGGGAGGAATTTGAAGAGCATCGCTCCATAGGATTATGGCATTTCTTAGTGTTCGGATAGACGAAGAGATTCAGTCTCCTCTCCACAAATAGGACACCCCAAATAACTATGTACTAATCACCTATTAAAGGTAAGAAGCGTATATTCATGGATTAGTATAAACAAAACTTAGATGTAGTTGGAATATTTATGTATTAATCTCCTCTCCACACACGCACACTACACAAGAGTGAAAATGATAAAGTGCAAATCAATTAAAAGCATTAAAAATGGATGTTTCGGTACAAATTGAAATATTTATTACAAATTGAAAAATTATTTCAAATTCAGGTTATCATCAAAAATGGATTGATATTCGGTAGGAGCAGCCAAGTCATCCACACTACTATTTAGACGCCTTGGCGCGTGTTGGACAATTGACCACGGCTCGTTGTTGATATACTCCGAGTAAAACACTTTCTTAACCTTTTGAAATGCACAAACAAACGGCTCATCGCTCACGTGGTCGTTGCTCTTCAACTTGGACAAGTCAACCATGATCAAATTGGTGACAGGATCAACTTTACAAGCATTTTTATCCTCAACTCTTACCCATTCACAGTAAAATACAACCTCTTTGAAGCTTATATAATCCAATTAAAATATATTTTGGATTACACCATAGTAAGTCATTTCAGCTTCAACGAGGTTTTTATCTTTTGCGCTCGCTCGAAAGAAAGTAAGAGCCTTGTATGAAATTCCCGAGTTCTGTACATGTGTACTTTCCTCGTACACTTTAGCGCCGAAAATGTAACCGTTCAATCGATACTTTTTGTACTCTTGTGCCACGAACAAGGGTCCAGTGGCTAGACGAGTAAGCCTTGATGTCGCATCACCCATCCTTAGGAGCTGAGAATATAGATTAATTAATTATATTAGTGGTAAAATTTGAGTGTAATGTAACGTTATATAACGACCATTTTCATTATAATTACCTCTTGTGTCAACCGTAGCCTAAATTCGCTATCTGATTGTACCATTGTTTTTCGTCTTTTATTGTTCTCACAGGCTTCATATTTACTGCATATTACAAAATTAATCATGTATAAAATAATCTAAAATAATTTAAACATTATAATATTCGAAACTTACTTTTTCCATTCTTCGACATCTTCATGTGCGTCAAATAGATAACGAGCTACTTGTTCATGTTGCAAACTCGTTAATTTCACTCGTTTTCCCATAACATTACCACCATCATCGAGGAATTCATCAGTGTCATCAACGCTGGTCGAGTGAGGCATATATTCCCGAGTATATATTGATGACTCCACGGTGATGTATTCCTCTGCAATTGATCCTGCAATATATCGCGTATTCTTGACGTAATCTTTAAAAACTTTCATCAAGCTATCAAACGGATACATCCACCAATATCTAACTGGACCACAAAGAAGTGCCTCGTCGCATAGGTGTACCAACAAGTGAACACTTATGTCAAAGAATGCTGGGGAAAAGTACTTCTCCAATACACAAATCGCTTCGTTCACAGCCAATTTTGCAGCCACTATGTGTTCTCGATTCACTACCTTCTCACACAAGAGGGAGAAGGTAATACTAATTTTCATAATAGCCCTACGCAAATCCTTGTGCTTGGAGAAACAGTGCTTAAACAATAGAGGAACCAATTGCATGATCACATGCCAATCGTGGGACTTACACTTATGTAAATCATGAGTAGCATAATTCACAATCCTTTGTATGTTGGAAGAAAAAGTAGATGGGCCCTTCAAATTATATATTGTGTCTAGAAGCACCTTCCTTTCCCCACTCGTCAAAGTAAACGCACCAGGGGGAATTATTGTCCTTCCCCTACTATCTTCTTTCAACCAAAGTTGTGGCTTAAGTTTTAACGTTTTAAGGTCTTTTCGTGCATTTTCTCCATCCTTCGAATGAATCCCCCCAAGGCAAGTACCCACAATATGTTCAACGAAGTTCTTCTCTGCATGCATCACATCCAATACATGGCGCACCGGGTTTTTCTTCCAATAAGGCAAGTCAAATAAAATTTACCTCCGAGACCATGCCTTTCTTATCTCAGTTTCATTCCCAGTTGGGGTCTTCTTATGCTTGACATTCTTAAATTTGGGATTCTTACCTGGAATATTTGGGACACATTCAGAAGATTTACTTTCAATTTCTGAACCCGAAAGTTGTCTCGGCGGTAGCCTATGTTCAACTCCGCCCAATAAAAAATTGGAACCTTTCTTAAATCTGAAACTATGAGCTGGGGGTAAAAACCTCTTGTGGCAATGGTATACATTTTTTAAGGTTGTTGTGAAGGTCGATCGGGGACAAAAGGAACTTTCAATTCACCGTGAAAACTCCAAAATCGATAACTATCTTGCATACCCAATCTTAACAAATGTAGTTCAACTGTTTTCCACTCAAACACCTTACCATTCTTACACCTAGCACACGGACACGGAAACTCGTCATCATTACGACATCTCTTTGCATATTTCACAAATTCGTTAGCACCTCTGCGAAACACATCCCCCATTCTATTAGTCTCACCCATCCACTCTTTGTATTTCGGATATGCCATCACAGCTACCACAACTAAACACCTATTAAAGGTAAACAAAACTTAGATTTATAGTATGTTTTATTTAATGATCCCATCATTTAATTATCCTATTAAAGGGTAAGTGGTCCTATCCCATTCAAGACTGCATTTTTCTATAATATACTTAACAGCTCATGCACATTGTTACGATTTGAAAAAAATTCGACAGCATATCCCCTTAGTTCTCCAAGTACACGACGTAGATTGGAAGGTGTGAGTGTTATTTCAATTGGTCAATTGAAATAACAGTCACACTTGTCAATATAGTATGTACCCAGAGAACATTAAGATACGACTGCAGAACATCCTCCAAAAGTAACCACTTTAAGCCAATAAGAATATTATACAAAAATTATACAGTCTCAAACTGTCCAAACGGGACAATTCGAGAGATCTCATTACAGGGGTAATGACTCTCGAACGGGTCTAAGGGCAATTGAATGCGTACGCATAAGAACTAGAAGGCTAGTATCTATGCGCACTATATTTAATTTCAAGTATGTTTCATATAATGGGTTAATTCAAATACAAAAATAAATTCATGGGTTAATTAAAATACAAAAATAAATTCATGGGTTAATTCAAATACAAAAATACAAATTCACGGGTTAATTCAAATACACACACACACACACACACACACACCTCCACACCCCCCACTCACCACATACACACACACCCCACCTCCCTCCACACACCCCACTCACCACATACACACACACCACCACCCCCACTCACCACATACACACACACACACACACACACACACACACAGTAGTGACTGTCTATTTAAAATAATCTCAATGTTAATTTCATGTATTGAATTTCTACTATTGTTTTGTGATTTTTATAAATCATATTCAATGTTAGATATGTGTTTTGTTAAGATATCTAAGTTGTTTTATAGAATTATTTTTTGTATCTTGAAGTTTAAGTTCTAAAATAATCAACCTAAAGTTGTGGTTCATAAAGTATTATCACAAATATAAACTAAGAGTGATAAAATAACTTTGAGGCAGATAAATTAATTGTGACAAAGTAAGATTATGCACCAGAACCTAAAATTTAAAAAAAGTGTTTTTATTTAAACCCCACTTTTCTTTCTATAACTCATATTTTATTAAACTTTAAATATAATTAAGGGTGTATAGAAAGAAAAGTTAAATAGGAATAAAAACAACATTTTTAAAATATGAAGGGCTCACCAATTTGATCAAATTTTTCAACAACATAGACTAAATGATATTTTATTTTTCATGCTTTTAGCAATTTCGGATGCCATTTTAACCCTTATTGTAGTTTTTTGTTGTAATGTCATTTAAAAAAAATCATTTAGGTATGTAAATATATTGTAATAGATCTTGCCTTCCACAAAATGATATTTTATGGTAAAATTTTATTTGATGGATATAAAGTCATGTGATACCTATATGTGTTATTTTGCATCTAATAAAAACAAAAAACGCCATATATGATTTTTTCTCCATTAGTATATAGCGATTATTTCACACTTAAATCACATATTAAGTCGGCCTTCATTTTTTTATGAAATTTGTAGAAAATTACTTATTTATTTTGAATGAAAATAAATTGTTATCCAATATTTTTGGATATTATTTATAATTATGAAACTCATACACAAATTAATGTTGTATCAAAATAATATTACATTTTTAACCCCCTACCCCCACTCTACCCCACCCCCTACCCCCACTCTGCCCCCACCCTACCCCCACCCTGCCCCACCCCCTTCCCCCGCACACACACACGCACATATATACACACATACACACACATATATATACACACAAACATATATATAAATGGAAGAGAGAGAGAGAGAGAGAGAGAGAGGGGGAGGGAAAAAAGAAGGGGGAAAGGGTTTTTGCTGCAAACATTGTCACGGTTGTGTCAAGGTCATTGACCGTGACAATTATTTAAAGAATTGTCACGATCATTGACCGTGACAATTCTTTGTCACGGTCGTGTCAAGGTCAATGACCGTGACACAAAACGCGTGTTTTTTGTCACGGTCAATGACCTTGACAAGGGTGACCAGTTGAAATGTGACAATTTTGTCATTTTGGTGTAGTGATAATATCGGCTTGAAAGTAAGGTTTCATTTTTCTTGAGGTGTGTATCAAGGCATACGCTAGCTTCTCCATCCTCGAATATTTTAGCTCAGCCCCCTAAAGAGCCTTATTGTTAAAGTAGATTGACTTCTATACCCTTTTGTTGTATCAGACGATGGCGGTGCTAATGAAGACTCTCACACTTCCAAATATAAATACAGATTTCTCCTTGAAAAGGTCGAGACAATATCATTCGAGAACGCAGATAAGCCTTAAGCTCTTGAAAGTCTCTTTCACACTCTTCATTCCACTAAAACTCCTTCCTCAAAACTTTGAAAAAGGGGAGACATGTATCGTTATCCCTTGAGATGAACTTTTTAAGTGCAACGACCCTACCTGTCAGCCTCTGCACATCTTTAATAGTCTTTGGAGTCTTCATCTCAATCAACACTTTAATATTTTCTGGGTTTTCCTCTATGCCTCTCTAGTTGACAATGAACCCAGGGAATTTACCTACTCCCACGCTGAACACACACTTGGCTGGGTTTAGATTCATTTGATAAAGATCTATTGTATTAAAGGTCCTCTCAAGGTTGGCCACATAGTCCTCGACCTTGAGGCTTTTGGTCAGCATATCATCCACATAGACTTACATGGTCTTGCCAATCTTCTCCTCAAACATTTTATTGACCAACCACTGGTAGGTTTCCCCTATATTATTAAGGCCGAAAGGCATGACCTTATGACAGTATGTTCCTTTATAGGTGATAAAGGAAATCTTCTCTGAATTGACTTCATCCATAAATATCTAATTATATCTAGAGTACACATCCATGAAACTCATTAATTTATGCCAAGCTATATCATCAACCATCTAATCTATATAAGACAGGGGGAAGATGTCTTTAGTGCAAGCTTTGTTCATATTAGTAAAGTCAACATACATACGCCATTTTTCGTTAGCCTTACGGACTATCACCGCGTTAAAGAGCCACTTTGGGTAGTGAACCTCTCTGATGATGATGACTGGAGTTTCTTAAACTCATCTTGGATAACTCCATACTTTTCCCTTACATAATCTCTCCTCCTTTATTTTACTAGCTTCGCTTTCTCATAAATTTTTAATTTGTGGGAGATGACCTCAAGGTTTATTCCTGGCATATCTTTGTGGCTCCATTTGAACACACTTTCCTTCTTCCTTAGCAACTCTATCAGTTTCTCCTTCACCTTTTTCTTCAGTGAAGAGCAGATCTGGATGGGTTTTTCTAGTTCGTCCTCATTGAGGATGATGGATACTACCTCCTTTATGGCTTTGCCTTTCTTTAGCTTTTTCTCATCCCTTAGATTGAGAGTATCAATGTTATATGAGATGGTGAATTCTTTGTGAGCCTCTCTCTGCTCGATTGAGCTAAAGCAACACTCCCTGGAATCCACTTGATAACCTGGGACTTCCCCTACCAGATAAGGGGTCAGAAATTTTACCATCTGGAGTATAGTAGAGGGCACTACTTTAAACTCTTTAAGAGCAATATGGCCCAGGATGATATTATAAGCCGAGAATACATTTCCATCCATAAGAAAAATGTTTACCTTCTTCATCAAGTACCTCGGCCAAGTGACCATGTAGAATTCGATTTCATAAACTCCCAAAAGTTGCACTTTTTCTCCACGAAACCTTATCAAGTGTTGGTGATACGAGATCAGCCTCTTTTAGCTAATCTTCAGTCCATTTAAATAGTCCCAAAACATAACGCCGATCGAGCTGTCACCGTCTACTAGAATCCTGGATATGTCATGCCCATGGACTCTAGTGATGATTACCAGAGGGTCATCATGAGGGGACGAGATTCCCTTAAAGTCTAATCTGGAGAATCCCATGACCAGAGTATTATATATCAAATTTTCAAATCTTTCCCGACATTGGCTTAGAGGCTTTCGAGTTAACTTTCATCCTTTTTTATGCTAATTTGGCCCCTAATACATGTGCTTTAAGGTCAGTCATCTCTGACCCTCCTCTGAATATTCCTACTGATTATATGGACATCAAATGAAATCACATTTTAATACCCCTTCAGCTCTCGTATTTTTAGTGGGAGATCAAGGTCATCTGTAACATCATCATCATCATCAGGCTCCCCATCCTTCTTATTAGCCTGATGTTATCTCCTTAGTCTCTTATCTCTCGCCCTGCACTATCTCTTTAGAGCGTCGTTTTTGGAACCACTTCGATTTACATACGTTCAAAGGTTCCCTTTCTTGAGCTTTTTTTCAATCTCATCTTTCAACGCAAAGCCTTTGTCGGTGGTATGGTTATGATCTTGATAATAGTCACACCATTTGCTTTTGCCTCTCTTATGAGGAGGATACCTAATATTTTTGATTCATCTCAAAACTCTGTAATCCTTAATTCCATTTAGAATCAAATTAAGGTTTACCATAAGAGGAGTGTAGTCAACAAACTTGTCATCGTCCAACCTCTTTTTCCCATCCTTGCCTTTAACTTTGTAATATTTACTTCCACCAGCTTCGTTCTCATTCTCTCCCTTGGCCTCCATGGCCTCCTCCGCATTTATGACTCTGCCATCTGTAGCTTGGAGTTTTGCCATGGATTTTGGAGGATCTTCGGCTAACTTCTGTAGTCCTCCTATTAGGGAAGTCATAACAATGTTCTCCTCATAATTTTTTACTTCCAACTTCTCTTTGTTGAATCTTACAATACAGTCTCTAAGAGACTCGTTCTTCCATTTCTTTATATTCAACAGATGGGTAGCCTTTTTGGGGGACTTCACATGAAAACAAAAATTGTGAATGAACTTCTTGGCCAATTTCTTGAAGTTCTCTATGGAGTTCTTGGGGAGTGAATTGTACCAGATATGGGTTGCACCAGTCAGTGTATTGGAGAATGCCCAACGTCTCATCTCATTAGAAACTTAGTATATATTGGCTCCAAATTGGTACATGGTAATGGGACCCCGTGTTTGAGAGCACGACCCATATTTAAGAATGCCTACACGGGTCCGGTGACCATGTGGTCACGGAACCCTTGATTTGAGAGCATGGGAACCCTGCAATGTCACCTAAGGAGAACTTGCAGCAACTGACCGATTAGACTCCCTATTCGATGATTTTTTTTTTATTAATATAAAAGCTGGTCATGTCCCAAAGTCGTGACCATGTTATGTATACAGTAAGTTTGGTCATGGCCCAAATCCGTGACTAAGTTAATTTCTATAGAAAACATAGTCACGACCTAAAGCCATGACGAAGATTAATCATAAGAATAATAGTCATGGTTTAAATCCATGACCAAGTTTTTAATAGGGTCGGGGATATGGGTCGTGACCACATTTATGACTATGGAAAGTCCGTGACCAGGTAATGGGTCAGGGATTTGGGTTGTGACCACTAAAATTGGTCACGCTCGATTTGGTCACGGACCAAATTCGCGACCCAGAAAGCCTGGTCAGGGATAAAGTTCGTGACCAATCGCCCAGTTTGGTGTAGTGTAATGCATCTCAATCATACCTAAAAACTCAGGACCCCCGGGACACCTCACCCTCAAAATGTGCATGTGCGCTCCCATGCATGAAAACTCAACATAGTGCTCAAACCCTTCCTAACTCGCGACCTTTATACGGTCTTCTAAACTACCCTAAAACTAACTCTACTCATTAGTATACAACCCCTACTCACCCTATACACCTCAGGAGTGTGACGACCTCTCCTTTAAGATCAGTGAACCCATAAATGGGGTTCGACAATCAAATTTTATCAGCTTCCTCAACACACACCTCTAGATATGACTTGAGGTGTTGTTCATTCACTTTATATATGTATCCCCCCTTAGGATCTTCTAACTCAACGGATCCATGAGGAAACACCTCTCTCACAATAAATGGGCTGGTCCACCGCGAACGTAACTTGTCGAAAAATAAGTGTAAACGTGAGTTGTAGAGAAGCACGTTTTAACCCAAATAAAACTCCTTTCTACGGATAGTTCTCTCATGCGCAAGTTTTATCCTTTTTTATATATTTTATCACTCTCATATCCATCATTGCGTGTTTCTTCTAACTCATTTAATTAAAGCTTACATGCTCCACCGGCTTGATCCAGGTTGTAATTCAACCTCTTGATTTCCCAATATGCCTTATGTTCTAGCTCCATGGGTAGATGGCAAGGCTTTCCATACACAAAGCAAAAAGGGGACATCCTAAGGGGGTTCTTGTACGTGGTTCAATAAGCCCATAGCGCATCATTCAAACGGAGAGACCAATCCTTCTGATTAGGATTGATGGTCTTTTCTAAAATATGCTTAATCTCACAATTTGCTATTTTTTCTTGCCCGTTCATTTGGGCGTGATAAGTCGTCCCAACCTTGTGGATGACCCCATACTTTCTCATGAGTTTTTCAAACGACCTATCGTAAAAGTGTTTGTCGTTATCACTAATGATTGCCTTCGGAGCTCCAGAGAGAGAGAGAGTATGTGTTCTTGTAAAAACTTTATCACTAACTTGTTATCATTTGTCTTAATAGTTATGGCCTGAACCCATTTGGACATAATATCTACCTTAACAAGGATGTATAAGAAACCAAAGAAGGGAGGAAAGGGACCCATAAAGTCAACTCCCCAACAATCGAATATCTTGATGATGAGAATTGGGGTCAGTGGCATCATGTCTCATCGAGTGATGGCTCCCATCCTTTGGCATCTATCACAAGATTTGAAATAAGCACCAACATCCCAAAAAATTGGAGTCCAATAGAGATCGCTTTGAAGAATCCTAACGCTCATCTTATTCATTGAAAAGTGGCATCCACAAGCTTTCATATGACAAAAATGAATGACGCTAAGTATCTCTTCATCTAGTAAACATCTTCGAATGATTTTGTCCGTGCAATATTTGAACAAATAAGGATCGTCATAGAATAACATACGTGACCAAGTTAGGAAATTCTTTCTCTCTTGCTGTGTCTAATCGGAGGGAACATCCCTCGTGATAAGGTAATTCATTATATCTGCAAACTAATGGAGAGAAGAAGCGGCAAATAATTGCTCATCCGATAAGTATTCGTCTATGGGTATGAAATCACTAGTCATGTCAGACGAAATTCGAGACAAATGGTTGGCTATGACATTTTCTACTCCTTTCTTACCTTTTATGGAGATATTGAACTCTTGTAGGAGTAGGATCCTCCTTACGAGGTGCGGTTTAGCATACTTTTTGGAAAGGAGGTACTTAAGACCCGCGTGGTCATCGAAGCATGCAATCGGTTAACCTATGAGGTGAGAACATAATTTATCTAAGGCAAAGACTACGGCTAACAATTCGTTATCCCTAGTGGAGTAATTGAGTTATGGTCCGGTTAACGTCTGGTTAGCATAGTAGATAACGTGAACCTTTTTATCTTTTCTTTGACCCAAAATAACCCTTATATCATAATCACTCGCATCACACAGAAGTTTGAATGGAAGGGACCAATCCAGAGTTTGCATAATGGGAGTGGACACGAGCATGCTTTTCAATTTTTTAAAGTCACTTTGGCACGCTTCATTCCATTCAAAGGGGGAATCTTTAACAAGTTAATTAAGGGCCTAGTGATGGCACTAAAGTCCTTAATAAACCTTCGATAGAATCCTGTATGGCCCAAATAAGATTGCACGCCCTTTAGTGACTTAGGTGGGAGAAGATTGGCTATGACATCTATCTTTGCCTTATCTACCTCAATACCTTTGGACGACACTATATGGCCAAGAAATATTCCTTTGGTGACCATAAAATGGCACTTCTCCCAATTTAGTACCAAGTTCTTTTCCACACAAAGAGCTAACACTTTTTTGAGATTAGTGAAGAAAAGTCAAAAGAGGGGCCGAAGACACTAAAGTCATGCATAAAAAACTCAAGGCCGCTTTCGACCATATCGCTAAAAAGCCTAAGAATTCTCCTTTAAAATTTCACGGGGGAATTACATAATCCAAAAGGCATACATTTGTAGGAAAACGTGCCAAAAGGATATGTGCACATTGTCTTTTCTTGATCTAGCACATGTACCTCAATTTGGTTGTACCAGAATAACCATCAAGAAAGCAATAGAATGGGTGTCCCACTACTCACTCTAGCATTTGGCCAATAAATGGTAAGGGGAAATGATATTTTCTAGTGACGGCATTGAGATTTTGGCAGTTAATGAAAATGTTCCAGCTGGTGGTATGTTGTGGAATAAGCTCACCATTTGCGTTTTCAACCACAGTCATTCTTGACTTCTTCGGGACAAATTGAATAAGACTCACCCACTTGCTATCCGAAATGGGGTAAATGATTCCCACATCCAATAACTTAATAATTTTTTCCCTCACGACATCTTTCATCGTGGGATTCAAACGCCTCTGCATCTCCCTCGAAGGTTTTATGTCCTCCTCGAGGTGGATTTTATGGGTACAAATTAGGGGACATATACCCTTCAAATCCATGATACTCCAACCAAAAACACTACGGTGCTTCCTCAAAATGGCTAATAATTTACCCTCTTGCTCTTTATTTAGTCTCGAGGACACAACAATGGGAAATGTCTCGTCCTCTCCCAAATAAGCATATTTTACGTTTAAGGGCAGTTTTTTTCAAATAGAGGATGGTCTCATTGGAGGGAACCATGCACGACTCTCTCAGTGGTAATTCCTAGACCCTAGAAACCCAACTAACGTTTCTCATAATCTCATCCTTCGTACTCTCTTCCAAAATCGCTCTCAACTCGCCCACCTCCCTCTCCAACTTGGTGTGCGTCCCGTCGCTCTCGCTACTCGAAATAAGGCACGCTTCTAGAGAATCCCCACTAAAATTTCCCTCTATGTGCTCATCTACTACCTCTTTGATAAGATCCACCGCTTGAAACTAGTCCGCATCACTCACTTGCTTGGTGATGTTGAAGATATCTGTCTCAAGAGTCATCTTCCCGAATGTGAGTTGCATTTGCCTATTTCAAGCATTAATCAGTGCGTTAGACGTAGCTAATAATGGGCGGCCAAGTATTATGGGAACATGATTACTAGAGGGTATGGAAGGCTCCGTGTCCCAAATGAAAAAATCCAGCGAGAAGTAGACAGTGTCCACTTGGAATATGATGTCTTCAATTTTCACTCGAGGTATCTTCACAGTACGGTCCGCTAGTTGGAGAGTGATGTTAGTGGACTTGAGGTCCCCTAAATCTAATTGCCTATAGACGGAGTAAGGGAAAATTTTAACACTCTCCCCTAAATCTAATAGGTCTCTCTTAATGTTATTATGTCTAATGATGCACGAAATGGTCGGTGCACCCGGATCTTTAAACTTCGGTAGGATGTCACTTAAAAGAATCGAGCTTACATTTTGTGTTAGAAAAACATTCTTTTTCACCATTAATTTATGTTTCACCATCAATAAGTCTTTAAGAAACTTTGCATAGGGGTAATTTTCTTGAATGCCTCGAGAAAAGGTAAATTAATCTTGATGTGCTTTAATACATATAGCTCATCTTCACGGGAGGCCCCTTTAGGAGGAGGAACCAACCGTCAAGGGAAAGGCGTGAAAGTGGGTGGTTTCACTATAACTTTGAGCCTACTAGATTCGTCGTTGTCACTCTCATTCAAGGAGGCATCTTCGACCTCTTGCGTTCCAGGAGAAACCTTCTAGTGTTTAAGCTCGTCGTGTGGGGGAGGTAATAAATCAATGACTCTACAACTACGTAGAGTGGTCATGGCTTGACATTGATCCTTACTATCCTCAGAAGTAGACCTAACACTAGTTTGACCTTGGGGTGGTCTTTGGCCTTGGGCTGAAAACTTGCCCTTATCTTGGACACTTAAGGATGATTACAACTTAGACAACGACATTTTTAATTTGGAAAATTATTGGGCATTTTGAACATTGATCGCCGACTAGTTTTGCATAAATTGGATCAAACTGCCCTTGATATTTCTACACGGTGGGGTAATATAAGGCGTAGCAGGTGGTACTTGCATAGGGGGAGATTATTGGAAATGTAGGAGTGGTGGGGGTGGTGGGGCAACCTATGAATTAGGATTCATCGCTGCGTGGTTACCCATATTTGAAATCGGGATGATTCCACCATGAAGGGTTATAGTAATTCCCGTGAGGGGCGTTAAAATTACCCTTAAAAGCTCTTACCACTTCCACTTTCTCTTGAAGCATCACTTTGTAGGCGGGTATTTTCGAGCATTTATTCGTTGGATGTCCTGCCTCACAAATTTCACACACTCTTCTATAACTTCTCGAGTGGAGATGGATTTTTCTCTTCCTCTCAATTTGATTATGTCTTCCAAACTCTTAGCAATTTGGTTGATTTGAATCTTTAACTCGGCTTTTTTGTCCAAATGGTAGAGTTCGAACACAGAACGAGTTGTGGATGTTTGTCGAGCTCGGGTTTAGGTGTTTGGATCGGATGTGTTCCATGCTTGAGTAGTCTCGATGACATACTTAAGGTGAGTCTCATAATCATCCACGTCTAACCCTAGAAATTTCTGGGAGAACATGGTTTCAATGAGTTGTTTGGAACTTAATCTTAGCCCATAATGGAAAAAGGAGATGAGTCTCCATTTCTCAAAATCGTGGTGTGGTATCATATTAAGTAACTCATTAAAATGCTCTCAACATTTATCGAACGGATCATTCTCTTGTTGTTTAACCGTTTAAATTTGAGCTTTTATGGAATTTGTTCGATGTGGGGAAAAAATTTCAGAAGAAACTTAGCGTGTATATCTCTACACGTTTCAATCAAGTTTCGTACCAATGACCATAGCCAAGTCTTAGCCTTATCCTTTAGGGAGAAGGGAAAAAGTTTGAGGCAAATGACGTCTTGGGTTCATGCTTGATCGCTAAAAGTTTCACATGCCTCTTCGAACTCGCGGATGTGGAGGTATGGTTTTTTTACTCCAAATAATGGAATGTGAGAAGAATCTGAATTATCCTATTGCAAAAGAGGAATTTTCCCGTATTATACAGGAATATAATGCATCACGGAGTGATGGTTCTCTCAGGATATAAGAGGTCTCTTATAGGGAGATAAGGTAACTCACCCTCACCCGTAACAGAAGTAGCGTTGCCAGACATCGCACTCTCTCTTAATGATTTGATATCCTCACTCGACACCTTAGACGTATGACTCAAAGTTTGACTTGTGATGGAGTTGGGGACGGTAGGAGATGGAACCCATAACTATGGAACGCGAGGAGTATGTGGGATATCGGAATTGTACTCTACTATAGGTTTTTCATTCATTCTAGTAGGTGTGGATTGAGGAGTTGGTTGAGGAATTTTCATGTAAGGATTTAAGAGATTATAATTTATTTATTTTTGTCTTTTTATTTTTTTGAATTTTTGATTTTATGATTTTTTTTTGGGCTTTTTAAGAATTAGGGTCAAATTTTGGAGTAGCACGGCCTAACCTAAATGTCTACCTAATTCCATGACAACGGCGCCAAAAACTTGACATGACTAAAGAAATATGTCTCAAACGCTTGTGATTACGAATCAAGTCCAAGCCGATCGCTCAAGTAATAATTTGGTAAACCGGATGTCGAACTCAGGGAATAGGACACAGAACATGACGACAAATAGGAATGATGACTAACCTTACGTTTGAATCAGAGAAAGAAAAGAAAAGAAAAGATGATTGTTTGTGACTTTCCTATCAACTAGTGCAGTTTAATTAAACTAGTAATTTAACTATGCATTCGAGAATAACTAAGTGAGTTTAAATCAAAGGGAGAAAATGGAGTTGGAGTACACTTCCCCGAACCATCGGTGATTACATAGGACATAAAACCTTCAAAAACTTAATTCTCAATTCAAAGAATCATCAAATAATCTCTAAACATTTAACATGTGCGGATTTTACTCTTCACGATATCAAATCAAAAATTATATTTGACGAGAATGACAAATTTCTAGAACTCGTATTGCATCCTCAAACTTTCGGTTACCTAAGGCAAACGGAATTAAAAGACCTACAATGTTTACTTTGAAAATAAATCAATCCCTTGAATTGGTAATTAAATTTTATTCTCTTTTACGTCCATTCGTAACACCTAGGTTGGGTTCATGTACCCCAACCCGCTAATAGCTTAGCCAGACATGCTGTGGGTAATAAACAAAATTCTAACATTGCATGTAATTGAAATCATGATGGAACTATACCTAAACATGCATGAAGTTATTAAAATACCATAAAATAGAAAAACATGCAAAGAATAAGAACATGCAATAAAGTATAGAAGACAAACTTTTGCTATTAAATCTTGAAAAGCAATCCACACAAGTGTAATCTTAATGCCGGAATTCAAAACTATGGTTCTTGCCTATTTCTCTCTCTACTCCTAGGTTAAAAACTGATCAAAGTTATGTCTAGCATGAAACTACAATACAACTCTAAGAAAACTCAACAATTAAATGAAAATTCGCATGTCAAGTACCGCGAACCGGTTCGGGTGCATAGGTGAATCTGTTTGACTTGTTGAATTAGCTTGTTTTTATTCTTATTTCTTTGTGTTTCATACTCTTTAACTTTTCTTTAGGCTCTGCTTTCGAATTTGGGGCTACAGAATTACGAAAATGCCCTTTAACTCCCTGTTCCTTGGTTTCTTTCACTGTTTCGATTTCTCTCTCGCACTAACTTGCTAGAAATACCTTTAAAACATATGAGAGATACACAAAATACAAAATACTCGCCAAGGAGGGTTATTAGAATATATATGAGATAAATATAAGTTAATTACGATGCACGGGATCATAAAAGGACTGAAATTAAGGGATAAATATAAAATATTTACGCCTTATTAATACTTTATATGTATAGATATTATTTTTTTATATTACTCTACTAGTGTTTCTATTACTGGGCGTAGGTTCATACCCCACCATCTCCCCCCCCCCCCCCCCCCCCCCAAGGTACTTCGGGAAAAGATAAAGGTAAGAAAACCGTGAGAGGCAGGGAAGGATTTATGTGCCAATAGAGCTCTATTTACTATTTACATTAAATGTGTTATTTAAATGAAACTTTAACCACGTTATTTGCAACCGTTTTGAAGAATTTAAAATTTTGTTCATAACACAGGATGTTGTGAACTTTCTTAAATTATTATTTATTCTATGAAGAAGTCAAAACTATTTTATTTCAAGTGTTCTTATAAATTTCATAATCCGAACATCATTTTATTAATTAAATTCAAGGTATTTTATGACACAAAAATGTAAAAGCAAGATTTTACTTTAAAATAGGAGTTGCTCAAATGAAATCAAATTATAAAAGGTTTTTCGCATTGACCCGCTGAAAATCAGGGCGTCATAGTGATAGCTGACTGTAAGTGAGGTATAGTTGACTATAAGAGTGCATCTTGAGCCTAGTTTGTCTTCAAACCATTAAATCTTTCTCATTTCCCAAAAATTCTCCCTTCCTCTACTTATATCTTAACCAAACTATCCTTTATCATCCAAACCTCCTCACTCTAATTGTTTTTACTTTCTCCTACAATTTAAACATCCAAGCTCAAAAATCAACCTCTTTAACTATGTAGATTGGAGGACCCAGCAACACAATCCTACAAATGCCACCACTTAACCCTAGTGATCATTTCATTGGAAACACCAATTAAGAAGTTCGTTATACTATAGTCTTCAGTCATCGATACATCGAACATGGGAGTATCAACTCTTCCATTTATCTTCAAAGAGAACTACCTCACATTCATCGAATGTTCCTTATCCAAGGTTGTCTAAGGTTCTTAGAAACCTCGGGAAAAAAATTGGACCTTGCCCAAGTATTCTACTCCAATCTTTTCCATGAGGATAATGTTTTTGGATCTTCCATTTTCTTATACCCTATCCTCGTATCCCATTCCTTCTTAAAGTAACTTTTAAGCCTTCTAAAAGATCTACTGACCTTTTACACCACCCATAAATGGATCAGCGATCCAAACTTTCAAACCATTGAAGCCATGAACTTTTGGCTAACACCCAAATTATCGACTCTCCTAGATTTCATCTGCATTCCAACCATCTTTTCGACACATCTAGGTTCAACCATAACATCATTAGAAAATGCATTCTCCCACGATCGGGTCATCACTCTGCCATTCCCAAAATTGATGTTTTCCTTAACTGGTGCATTCAAAAAGGAATCGACCTCGACCTGTCTTATATCAATAACAAACATATAGGAATTGCTCAAAAGAGAAGGGGTAGTTGCCTACCATACAACACGATATTAAATAATATGATGTAGGCTTTGGACATGCTAATATTTCCCTCTAGACTACATATACCTATTTCCCAACATCCTATATTTTCAACTGAGACTCTTGTTAGTCTTAAACTTTTCAATAACCAAGGAACTTGGTATCTCATGCATCCAACCCTTAACTAAGAAATTTAAACCAATCAGGTAAATCCTCACTAAAATCATGGGAAAAATGTTTCCTCCAACAATCAAAGTCAAACTAGTACATCCAACCACAATGACATCTCTCTCCAAAACCTCTCCCTCAAAATTCACCATCTCTACTCATTTGAACAAACAAAATTCCCCAAGCATCAAACAAATCAAACACAACTTCTTGACGTCATCACAATCTTTGAAACAAATTCTAAACCGATGTAAACCTCCAGGAGAACCTTTGGAATGACGCAACTAATCAATGGTGCTCCTAGATGTCACAACAGCCCATTCACTTAACTAATCCATATGAAAAAATGTTTTAAATCAGTCGAATATTTGATTTTTTTATGGAAAATATTGAGACTCCACAGACCCAATAGATGGAGTCCCTCAGACCGGACCATCCGATGAATTTCACCCCATTAATAGAGGAGAGCCCGAACTTACTACTTTGGAAAACTTCCAATACAACCCATAATATCCATGCTACCCATAGCTATCATGAGTTTCGTAACTAGCTGATGAGTGCATTATTTTGTATAATTTATACCCAAATCTAGGCCTTGTTAGGCACGTTGTATCATAAATAACGAGCTTTTAGAGTCGTTTTTATTATTTAGAAGAAAACTGCAACTTTAAAAATAATTCGAGTTAATAATGAAACTTTAGCAACGCAAGGGGGTAAAAACATAATTTCAAACACTTTATGTCCCTAAGTTTTTTTTTTAAGTATTTATATGGGCAATATGAAGTTCTTTATGAAAATTGGTTGAATTTCTGGTTAAAAAGAGTGACATGTGAATTTCGGGGCTAAAATTTAAATAACGGTAATTATGTAATTTCCTACTAAATTTGAATTAATAATTATCATTTTGCATTTTTACATTCAACTCGGGATTTCGGACAAAAAGTGTAAAAAAGTGATGCGCCGTGTGCGATACCGATTTAAATAAATGTACAAATTCCAAGTTCAAACTTATTTAATTATCGTCAATTTTTTAATCAAATTAAATTAGCCCTTAAACATACAACTACGTGTGTGCGTGTGCCAAACCATCATAAACACAAATATGCTAAGTCACAGATTTTAGAAAAAAATTCCCTCAGGGAAAAACCTTTTATTTCACTATAATTTGTAAATCACAACTTACACGGATTACAATGAAATACGGTGACACACGAATACCCGCAGACGTCATTGGTGTCGTCAACAACGGAATAACCGCAGCATCCCCACAAGAACATGTCGTTCTTTCTTCAGCAAAGATCCACATGTAGAAAACCTCAATGACCACAGTCGTAATCAGCCCAGTTCCATAGAAGGCACCTAAATCAACACTAGAGATCCTCTCTACAGGAGAAAACTTCAACAAGATGGTATCTTGGGTTCCAACACAACTCACGTAAAGATTGGGATGTTTTGTGAATTGAAAAATAAGGTTTTAAACCTTAAAATTGAAGAAGACAAAGTGTCCTGCCGTTTGCAGATTACTGGTATCGAAAATCACCAGGTCTCCTTAACGAAAATGGTGTGATTTAACGCACTTTATATAAAACAAATTGAGGCGACATGTCGTTCAAATGAGATAGGATGTCGTCGAACGAGATCCCATGTCATTTGAATGATAGTACATGTCGTTTGAACAAGAAAAAGTGAAAAATAAATTTAATTTTTTTATTTCAAAAATTCTTCTTTTAATCTTGGAAAATTCATTTTGATGAAACACAATGCCTCAAAACTTAGAAAATATTTTTGAAGAATTTACAAAACTCCTTTAAAAATTATCCCAACACCTTTAAGTGACCCGTAAAGGGACTTAAATACTTTCTCACTGAAATTAACCTTGTCGAGGCTTGAATGTTAAAGAAGCTTGATATAGGATCCATCTCGATGCATATGTGATCCTAAACAATTCTTCAACGATTATAGCGGTATATGACATACTAAATTATGACGGACATTTATAAAATCATCTCCTTACAAAAAGGAGTTTGTATGCCAAATTTCTTAGAATATGTCGCGAAACGACACAGTTGACACGGTTGGACTAAAGGATTTGTATAAATTCTCTCGAGTGTCCGTTGAGGTCGTGTCATAAATTTTCAAAAAGGTCTTTAAAAGACTTACAACTTTCTATTTCAGACGAACTTGAAAATATGAAGTTTTGAAGGTGCAAAATCAGTTTGAAAAATATCATATAAAAAGTGAAGAAAATGCAAAAGAAAAAGGGAAAAAAACATATAACAAAACCATACTCACCACCTTATAACACCCATCCAAAGCCATACCCATTGTCTACCATTTTCCATCTCCATCAACTTTCTTTTATGAAAGTTAACAACGATAAAGCCAACAAATAAGGAATAAAAAAATGAAAGGCCTTATTTGATTCTAACGTCTTGGCTTTCACTTACCATTTTATGCCCCATACTTTTCCATACCTATAAAAATAAGTCCATTACATATAACAAAAAAAAGGAGGAGGAATTTGAACAAAACAAATTTTTAGTTAGGGATAGAAATTTTTAGAGTGTATTTTAAAGGGCACCAAAAAATATATATCTTGGTATTTTTATTTTTGGTGCTCATACAAGAATTTGTGTAAGTTTAGGGAGGGCTTTATTGTATTGACATTAAAATATTGGGATTTTAACTTTGTAAGTTGATTATTATTAATGATAACTAGTATTTCATCATACAATTTTTGTGTTTTAATTATGATGCTAGTTTAATTTAATTGCTAGGATGAGGTGAAATTTACCATGATTAGTTAGTATATGTTTTAATTGGTTTAATTCGCTTAAATTTCCTACTTGTTCCAAAAACGTTTTGAAAATTCGATGGTCATTTAAAATAGTCATGATAGTGATATTTTAAACCATCGGAATTAATTTTTTTTTCATATCCTTTGGTTTTACATACTTATGTTTGATGGATTATGTTTATGTTAAACTGTTTGATAGTCCATGCTTATGTTTGACATTTAATGCTTAGGGGTGATACTTTTAAGGGAATAAAAAAAATTTGGCGTCTAAAGAAAGATATGATAATATTTATTTAAACTTTCACGTTTTCATCTTTTAAAATTTACGCAAATATGGTCGATACAATTTTGAGTTGTAAAAGGGAATTACGAGTTATACTAATTAATCATAAGCTAGTAAAATGATAAACGGATCTGAAATCTTTTATATACTCTAAAATGCTTTACAATGCTTAATAACTCCTCTTTCTTTAGAGTATCCACTCAGACAATATCATCTTCTCTATTTCTCTCTCCAAGTGTGTTTCATTTCGTTTCCCCCTTTTCATTTCCTCTTCCACCCTAAACTTATTACATTGAATGCAAACAACTCTTCTACTTCCACATCAAATTTTTCCATCAATATTACCTACCCCGAGACCAAAAATGTATATACCAGTCCCGCAAACTCATACGGTTCTCCGAATAAGAGAACCACGTAGAAATGCTAAAATCTCGATGAGAGAGGCTGAGGATTATCTGGATGTGGACATGAAGGAAACTATGAAATAGTTTAGGAGGTTTGAAGACGTGATGGAAAGAGAGTCCAAGGCAGAGTACCAAAGTTTAGTTGCCATCAGAGAGAGTGCCAGGACAATTGGTATATCTATGAAAGCGACCTTCAATTCTGTTGTCGTGTCCATGAAATCGATGATTAAAGCGGTCTCGGCCCCTTCCAAAAAGATTCATCCTTCTTAGTGTTTCACATCATCACATATTATGAAATGTAATTTATGCTCATTGAATCTTACTTTTTGTAATTTTTGGATTTCGAAATTAAAAAACAGAACATGGATAAAATCATGTGTCTCTAGATGATTTGGATGTTTCCCGGACCCTTTTCTATTATGGAGTTATGATATTAGCTGGAGATCTTCTGGGCTTTTGTTTCTCATAACCTTCTTCCTTCTTAGAGGATGTTTCTCTGCGAAGTGATTGCTGGACCTATGCGTTTTGGTATGGATAATGGTTTTGATCCAAATCTTTGGAGTTTGTTTTTGAAAAGTTGTTGATGGTTATTTGGATGAAATGGTTTTGATGGTTTTTTCTTTGTCTGGTTCGTCTGGAGGTCAGAGAAGGTATGTCTGGGTTTGGTTTCTTGGGAGAAGTTTGTGTTTCTTTTGACTGTCTGTTTAGTTTTGTGTTAATACATGGTTTTCTTCCCTGGTTTTGTTTTGGTCATGTCACGTGTCCTAGGGATGCAAGTTGTATGTCGCGTGTTTTGTGTTTTATGTGTGTGTTTTTCTAGATTGTTCTGGGTTTCCCAGCTAATGGGTTCAGAGTTGGATCTTGGGCTTTTGTGTTGTTGGGTAAATTCTGTTTTGGTATTGAGTTTTGGATGCCCGTTTGTGTTTGTATTTTGTGGAGTTGTTAATCATTTTGTTCCAGTTTTTGGATCGAGTCTGTTTTTCGTTTGGGCCTTGGGCTTGTTTTTCATGTATTACCTTATCAAAAAAACTGTGTCTCTAGGGTTGGCCCCTGCAGAGACACTAACAATTTGTAATCTCATTTTAATTTTTTTTAAAAGAGAACTCAGTTTTTTTAATAAAAATTTTAAAGAGAACTCAGTTTTTTTAATGTAGGATCTCCTTTTAATTTTATTATATTTAATGTAGGCTCTCATTTTTATTGTTGAAGTTAAAAATATGTTTACTATGTGCTCTCTTTTTTACATATGTTTTTTTTTAAATTTGATGTCTTAGAAACGCGATTGGTTAGTGCCGCTGGCGCGGGTCCACGTCCATTAAATTATGTGGGTCCGCGTCAGTGACATTAATTAATCGCATCTCTAAGACGTAAAAAAAATTTAAAAAAACAATCACATCTCAAAAACATCAAAATTTCAAAATAAACCAACTGTTTTTATAAAAATAAATTATTTTAATTGTTAAAAGTTTGTCTTTTATATAAAAAAATTTGTACATTTTATTTAAAACTGTTTTGTAATACCACCAATACATACTGCTGGCGCGGTCCAACATATTAGAAAAAATGGACCGCGCTTATATAAAACAACTTCTTAGAAATATGGATAGTAAATATTTTAATCTTTAATGTGATTAATTACCCCAATATGATACATCGACATATGATTCGTATGATTTAAAATTCGTTATTATTGATGATGTCGGTGATCACCATTATGACCGTGATTTTGAATTTTTAATCTATGTTGTGCGGTCATACTCTCAAGTTTATGGTACTTTTTTAATTAGTACTATAAATATTATTAATTGGAATGACAAACAACTATTTCGATTATTAGTTTATGGTGGTGGTGATAATTGTCATTACTTTATACATAATTAATTTTTTTCTTTCATAGAATATTTTTTAGGTTGTTGTAGTTTTATTTTATTTATTTATTTTTTTATATATCATTAACATACATTTGTACATATTGGAAGTAGGTAGCAAAAGTGAAAGTTCACACATAATATCTTCCTTTTACCTCTTTACTTTATTTTCTTTGTCTATATTTTTATTTGAGCATACATTGGAGACAATATAAATTTAGGTTCGGCAATAAGGATGGTATTTTTTTTAAAATAATAATGAAAAATTTGTATTTAAAAAAAATTAAAAAAAAGTGTAAATATAAAAATATTTTCAATATAATTGAATTTTGAAACGATTTCTTAATATAAAATTAATTCACAAATCTCTCAACTTATGAAGTTTTTATATATTAGCTATATAATATGGTCGAAAATGGATATCGAGGCGAAAGTTAATATGCTTAATGAATACATGTGGAGATTTTAACCCGGTGATATTTTTATGCCATTCGTCGTTTATAAGAAATTTAAATCAATCTGAGTTAGAATAACTCAATCTTTCCTTCAGCGATAAATTTGTTGATGATCCCAAATTCTTTGTTTTGTTCAATTACTAAAAATAAAAAGTCGGTGTGTGGATCTTAAGCACTCGAAGTCTTAGTAAGTTGACTTGAGACACAAATTAACTTAACGAAACTTGAGAAATGAGATTAGGCCATCATTTTGAAAGTAAAAAAATTAAGCTTAAACCGATATTTTTACATTATTCCGTTGCAAATCCATTTCTGCCAAAAAGAAAAATAAGCTTTTTAATGAAAAATCCAAAAATTCAAACCCATTTTATGAGAATGTGGGGATAAAATTATGGTACAAAAATGCCAAAAGAAATAGAAGTTCACAAGAATAATGATCAAAAATAAAATAAGGAAAAATAGAAGAAAGAAAGAATGAATGAGAAAATGAAAAGAAAAAGAATATGTGAGTTTGGAAACAAAAAAGAAAAGAAAAGGAAAATGGAGGTTTGAAAAAGAGCCTAAAAGTCAAAATACCGATAACCTTTATATTCTCAAAAAAAGTTAAACTTTGAAAAATTGTTCTTTCTAAAAAAAATCCGAGCCTATAATACCATCAAAAAAGTCATAATCGATCTCAAGTGAAGTTAGTTATAGTGTGGAAAGAATATGAATAGCATCAATGGTGTGATTCAATGTTTGTAAAAAGTAATCGATTTTCCATTCACGAAAGAATAATCATCCAATATAAAAAGTCTTTTTTTATCATGTATATGTGAATTTTGATCATTAAATTTACTATATTATTCACATTTACCGAGACAAATTATCCATTTTTGAGTATTCAATTGTGAGTGCATACTGTGAGCTTTGAAATCAAAATGAACTTTCGGATAAGAAACGTAATTATTAAATTGTTTGAAATGGAAGATTATATTGGCTTATGCATATATGCACGATAAGTTAAGTCTAAGAAATGAATTTTTACTATATTTATGAAGTTTGCATTTAAAACTTGGTTATATTACTTTTGTGTGTTTTATAAATTGAGTCAAGTTTTTAAATTTAATAAGTATATTCACTAGAAACCCTCACGAGACAAAACTCATCCGCTAGGCAACCTAGAGGTTTAACAGTTTATTACACATACTAAGTGCAATCGTGATTCCTACGAAAGTGAGTTAGATTTTAAAATTTTAGTTTTGCTCAAGGACTAGCAAAGTTTAGGTTTGGGAGTATGTGATGAGTAAATTATTTTGTATAATTTATACCCAAATCTAAACCTTGTTAGGCCCGTTGTATCATAAATAATGAGTCTTTAGAGCCATTTTTGTTATTTAGAAGAAAATACAAATTTGAAAATAATTTGAGTTAATAATGCAACTTTAGCAATTTAAGGGGATAAAACCATAAATTTAAAAAATTTATTGCGCTAAAAATAATTTTTAAATGTTTATATGGGCAATATGAAGTTCGTCCTGAAATTTGGTTGAATTCCAAGTTAAAAAGAGTGATAAATGAATTTTGGGGGTTAAAATACAAACAAGGGTAATTATGTAATTTTCTACACTTTTATGACCCTAAATTTGAGTTAATTATTTTTATTTTTCATTTTTACAGGCATCTCGAGAGTTCGGACAACAAAGGAGTTGACATGCAAAATTTGTTAGGATATGTCGCGACACAACACGGTTGACATAGTTGGACTAATGAATTTATATAAATTCGCTTGAATATCCTTAGAGGTCGTGCCATAGCTTTTCGAAAAGGTCTTTAAAAGACTCACAACTTTCTAATCAAACAAATTTGAAAATATGAAGTTTTGAAGGTGCAAAATCAGCTTGAAAATTTTGATATAAAAAGTGGCGAAAAGTACAAAAGAAAAAAGAAAAACAAATGGCCATCCCCATAACGAAACAAAACCCACCTCACCACCTTATAACACCCATCCAAAACCATACCCATTGTCCCCCACTTTCCATTTCCATTGGATTTTTTTTATGAAAGTTGATAACGATAAAAACAAATAAGGAATAAAAAAATGAAAAAAAGTTATTTGATTCTACCGATTTTGTGGCTTTCACTTACCAATTTATGGCCCATACTTTTCCATAAAAGAAGCGCATTACACATAACAAAAAAGGGAGGAGGTATTCGGACAAAACAAATTCTTAATTAGGGAGAGAAATTTCAAAAGTGTATTTTTAGGAGCACCAAAAATAATAAATCTTCATATTTTTTGTGCTCATAAAATAATTTGTGTGTAAGTTTGGGATGGACATTATTGTATTGACATTCAAATATTGGAGTTTCAACTTTGTAGGTTGATTATTAATAATGAGAATTAGTATCTCATCTTGCAATTTTTGTGTTTTAATTATGATGCTAGTTTAATTTAATTCCTAGGATGAGGTGAAATTTACCATGATTACTTAGTGTATGTTTTAATTGGTTTAATTCACTTAAATTCCCTACTTGTTCCAAAAACGTTTTAAAAAATCGGTATTCATTTAAGATAGTCATGAGAGTGATATTTTAAACCTTCAAAATTAATTATTTTATTCATTACGTTTGATGGATTATGCTTATGATAGTCCATGCTTATGTTTGTTTGATATTTAATGCTATTTAGTGATACTTTTAAGGGAACATAAATTTTTTGGTGTCTAAAAAAAGATATGAAAATATTTATTTAAACTTTCACGTTTTCATCTTCCAAAATTTATGCAACGATGGTCGACACAATTTTGAGTTATAAAAGGAAATTACGAGTTATACTAATTAATCATAACCTTGTAAATTGATAAACGGATCCGAAATCCTAGTAATATCTCCAAACTTGTTACATAATTTTTGTTCACTCATTTATCATTACTTTACTTTGTTTTATCTCTATTTGATATTTTTACACATATATTTTCTAGTTGGAAAGTCGATGATTTATATGAACTGACCAAATCTCTGAGGGTTCGACTAGTAATTACACTCACTATATTCCAATAGCATGTTCACTTGAGATAATTTTATAATTTGACAACACTGGCCAAATTTTATTTAAGTTTGTATGCATGTAACGGAACTTTCTTTCTATATAAATGAAATTATTGAAGTCTTGTTTTTTCTTATGTTTTGGTTTACATTTTATGCATTATCCATTACTCATATGATTTTACAAATCAAACATATTCTCATCAAACAGGATCATGTACAAAAATAAGAATTGCACCAGCCGGTAGGACCTTAACACCACAAATAACAAGTGTTTAGTAACTAATTTGCATGAGTGTGATTTACCTATCCCTATATCCTTACTCCACATTAAATCCTCATATAAAGCAAAGTATCCATATACATTGTTGTAAAATCATGGTATATGTCTCCAACGTGATACAATATTACACTTTCGTAACCTGCTTCCTCATAGAACATTTGAGGCATTCCTTACCATTATTGGTGATGTTGGTACAAAATATTTCAAAACCATACATCTTTTCCACATCAAGAAATTATTATTTACTCACTATCTTTTATAGTCCATATCAAGAAAGTAAAGGGGGACACAAAATCTGAAAAACCTTACATCATTTCCACACCATAGCGAACAAATGTACATTTTTCATACAACGCCACCTTTTTTGATAATGACAAAGGCAGGGAGATAGATATGAGAAATATTCAGAAAAGTAAAGGTACAACAAAGTGGGAGATTGTGAAATATAAAGTATTTAATAGTCCATGCTTTTAAATATTTTCTCAAACCATATCAATTGTATTGTCATCATAAAAAAGGGGGAGATTGTGAAATATAAAGTATTTCAAGAAAAAGGATTTTGTATGATAATAACACAATTGATATATAATCATACTTCACTATCTTCTCTCTAATGCACTTGAGATAAAAACAATCACTTAATACATGACTATAAATATTATAAGGATCATATCTACCATGCAACCATCACACTAATTTCACAAGCATTGCAATGAAGCATTAAACCAACTCTAGAAAGATCAAATTACAAACATCATAAGTTCAACTATAAATATCAAACCAATATCATAAAACAAAAGCATTAAGAGAATTTCATTTCAAACCATTCATACAAGCAACCTCCTGACCATCTCACATAAGGCAACATCACATGTTTTATGCAATCCATACGAATTGTCAAACTCTAGAACACCTTCTCAGAACCTTGAAGATCCTTAAGAATATTTTTATAATGTTAGTGAACTTATTTGATCATGTATATGATTAAATCCAACCTACCTAAACATACCTAAACCTTTCCAAAAGATGGAACCAAACCACAACATCATAGTGACCTAAACAACAAGGCATAGTCGACTAAACACTGAGTTATAGTCGACTAACTTAGGCCAAGTGGGAATGTCATCATAAATCTAAAAATTCACTTTGTAAAAGGGTGGTATAGTTGACTATATCATTGTATCATCAACTATAAGTGTTTGAAATCTTAATACTCCATAACGGTTAGTTTTTAAATGTTCCAATATTTCCCCTACGACCCTATAACGGCTAGTTTATCAACACACACCCATGGCGCTATAGCCATTAATCCCAATTATCATTAGCCCATCACATACTCGTGACGCAAATCCATTTAATACCCATTTATTATCTTAGGCATTAGTTATTAATTCTCTTTATTCTCGATTAGCCCCATCCTTAATTCAGGTATCACAACCTAAAACCACCCCTAGTCACATACCTACGGATCATCAAACCATAAGTATTACTGTAATAACCCGCCCTTTTGGAGAGGATTAAATTTCATAATTAGGTATAATTTGGAATTTGGAGAATTTCTCGAAATAGTGATTTTTAGGATTTTAGAGGATTTAAATATTTTCGAAGGGTGTTATAAATTATTTTGGGACTATATAGGTCGAAGTAATTTAATTATATGTCGACGTGGAGTATAGCGACAAAAGAGGTAAGATTTTGAGTAGAATACCGCATTTAATTATTTTGGGTTAGAATAGTGATTTGCGGTCAAGTACCTCGGATGGAAATTTCGACTGCGCCATGAGTCTCGGAATGTCCGAGATAGTCGGAAAAGAGTGTCCGATTGTCGAAATGGAGTTCCGAGTAATTTTGTAGTTAAATAGGCTCGTAATTGGGTAAACGAGGCGTTTTTGGGTTTTAAAGGGGTTAAACCTTTTTCTCCTTAAAAAAGGAGGTAGAGGGGGAGAAAAGAGAAGAGAAAAGAGAAAGAAGAGAGGGAAGAGAGAGAGGAGGAAGAAAAGAGGAAAAAGGGGGAGATTCCGGCCAGCCTCCGTGGGATTCAGCTCGAGGTCGTCGGATTTTATCCACGAGGCAAGTGTTTACTTGCTTTATTTGTTTTTAAGCATAAATATCTCATATCATTGTTGGTATAACAAACCCTAATGATTTTGGGTTGGGTATTCGTGGATAAAACGGGTTTTTGGGAGTTAAAATGAATAAACCCCTAAAAATGATAAATTGGAGAAACTTAGGTTTTTCTTGAAATTAATTGGTGATTCCGGGTTCTAGGATGTTTAGAACCCGTATTATAGGTGTATTTGTAGTTGGTTGAAGTTGTAGGCCGTTTGGTGAAGAGATGGAAGCTTGGGGGAAGCTTCCATGGCCGAAACAGCTTCTCGGAGAAGAAGCTGCCCGACTTGATCGATCGATCGATCATAGGGGATCGATCGATCAAAGCCATCGATCGATCGACGGCCATGGGTTGATCGATCGACCCCTGCTGAAAGTTGACAATTTCTCTAGGGTGATTTGGATGGGATAGATTCCATTTCATCTTGCTTTGAGGTTAATTAGGTGATAACCCTGGGGGACCTTTTAGGACTTTATGGTCCATAAATTAAGGCAATTTAGGAGGGTAAAGTAAGGGTTTTTAGTATATAACCCTTAATCTATATTTTCGAGGAAAATAGAATATTTGCAGAAATCGATGGATTACGGTTCCTAAATTATATTGGGGACTTCTAAATGATTAATTGGACTAGGTATAGTCTTTGGGGTTCAAGGAAATGAAATCCTTAACTCGTTGAATTTAAGGTTGTTCGGGTGAGATAAATCCCGAGGATATTTCTCATAGGCATAGAGGCCTATATAATTATGCTTGTAGAAAGCATAATTATATCGATTATCGTTAAGTGTATCCTAGGAGATAATTAGGATAAACTGGGAATATAGGTATGTGTTGATTTCACTTAGAGTGAAGGGTATCATTGGAGATATCCAATAAATCCTTAGATGGGATTGATGTATATAGTGATTCTTAAATTAAGAAATATTTGGGTTTAGTTTCATGCGTATATGAATGCATGATTATGATTCCTGGAAGGAATCTTCGGGATTATTGGTCATCGTTGGATGCTATAGGCCACTATGGCCGTTTATATATATTCTAGGAAGAATATATAGGATATGTATATACTGTGTGATTTAGGTATATATATATATATATATGTTATGATGGAAATGATTTTGAAAATATAAAAATGAATATTTTCAAAATGGAAAGAGAAATATTTTTCATAATTAATAAAATATGGATTACACACCTCTCTAAATCGCTATCATAAGGGAAGTTGCGTGCATATGGTGAAGCCCCCTGACAAATTAACGCAGGGTGGATATAGTCCTTTAGGCCATGTGAGCATTTGTTGATATATATTTTTCTACGCTGGTTAGGAGATTCCGGGTGTGGTCTTGACTATCCCGCAGGCACATGGCCGCTTCCCGACGTCTTGTGATGTAGGATCCCAGGTTGTCTTATGATAGGCCCTGGAAGATGATAGCCATTTAGGGGCGCGCACAGTGGAGAAATTCGGACGGTCGGTCTTAGAACGCGTTATATTAAAGCAATTCATGATAATGGATTGGCTTTAATTACATTTCCTGGATATAGGAAGGGAAATGGGATAAAGGTTTGGCTTCGGTAACACTTCTCGGATGGAAGAAGGGATGTGGAAGCATATGTTATGATCAAAGCATTTTTATGATAATGAAAATGGCTTTGAATACATTTCCTGAATATAAAAAGGTAAATGGGATGATTTAAAAAGGTAAAGCATTTTTATGATAATAAAACTGGCTTTAAAAAGAGATATGATTTGTTAAAGCAATTTGTTGATACCAAAATTAATATGCTGATGTGGACAAATCATACGAAGACACTTGTCAATCTACGTGGTACAATAATAACGAGGAAGTTCATTTCCCCGACGAAGTCATGCTCTCTCCGAGCAACGAGGACATCCCGAGGAACTTTAGCACTCCGAGGTACTCTAGCGCTCCGAGGAACTCCTGAGCAACGAGCAACTAAGGCGGTCCGAGCTGCATCTCGGCCGTAGTATTAATTGCCAGAATATCAACAGTTCAACTATTCATTTAATGTTTATCATCTTGACGCACATGCTGCATTAAATGTATTACCCTTTCATATGTATATCATTTAATGTATCAACCCATTCATGTATAGCCTAAGGGCTATAAATACCTTGTATCACCCTCATTCAAAGGGACGGGATTTTCTTGACTGAATTTGTAATCGAGAATTCCCAAACACTCAGCAATAACATAACAGTGGACGTAGGCCATTCTTATAAGGCTGAACCACTTTAAAAATCTTTGTCTCATTTTATTTATCTGTGATTGAATAATTAGAGTGATCTAATTTTTTACATCAACAGATTGGCGCCGTCTGTGGGAAACGACTATTGCTATCATTTTTCACCAAAAATCATTTATCATCAATAGCAGATAATCCAGAATCCAGTAATCGAAATGCTGGAAATACTGGAAATCCTCCAAATCCATCTGCGCCTCCAGATCTGGCTGAAGGACAAATCGCCATGCAAGAAACAATGAGGCAACTCATTCAAACTTATCACGGCGGTGCACCTACCCATTCAAGGCAAAGGAGTGATCGTGGGCAATCACGACCCAGGCGTACTGGTTCATATCGTAATGAAGAATCTAATGATTTTTCTTATCAACCTGGGTGAACTTCATCGATACGGGCTACGGATACAGATCAACATATCACCCTCTCTCCGGAGAGAACTAGCGCCCTGGAAAGATTAAGCAGGACATCTCCTTTCAGTCGGTTAGGACCAAGGAGAAATATGAGTCCGCCTAGAGCCCCATCGAGAAGCTTTCGACCACCATCAGGTTTGAGAGAAGGATCAGCACAATCAAGACCAGCTACTCGTCGAGATAGATCTCAGGAAGCTACGTCAGAACAATCAATTGCTCGAACTAAGCAGCCCGAGGAAGGAAATGAAGCTTGGAAGGGTTCCATTCAGCGATTGGAGGATAGACTTGGAGAAATGGTTAAAGAAAGGAATCCCTTACAGAGAACTTTTGTTCAAGGGACACCTTTTGTGCAGGCCATTGTGAATTTTTCTACACCATCGAAATTTAAAGCACCTGTAGTGACCCCTAAATATGATGGAAAAATAGATCTTATTCTTCATATAGAACAATACCAGGCTGCTGCCGACATATATGCCGTCCCCGACGAGATGAGATGTAGAGCATTTTCGGGAACTCTTACCGGATCTGCACAGATATGGTACAACAATCTTCCTCGGGGTAAGATTTCGACTTTTATTCAGTTAGCCAAGTTGTTTATTGGTAATTTCTGTTTTGGAGTAAAGCCGGTAAAGCGAGTAGCGCACTTGTTAAGTGTTAGACAAAAATCAGGTGAGAGTACTAGAGATTACATAACTCGTTTCAATAACGAGAAGTTGGAAGTCATAGATTACGAAGAAAAGACAGCGATCACTGCTTTGATGAGTGGATTGATGCTTAACAAGTTATATTATACTTTGGCCAAAGATCCACCTAAAACGATGTCGGAGTTGATGGCAAAAGCGGCCAAAATCATGAATACCGAGGAAGCTATGGCTGCGAAGAAGAATATGGATAAAGAAACCAAGGTTGAGGTTGACAAATCTAAGAAGAAAGAGCAAAAAGGTAATGGTGGTGATAAGCATTCCAAGAATAATAGGACGTCATGGGAAGTCCTGAAGAAATATGATAATTATACTCCATTGAAGATGGGTATTAATCATGTTTTAGAAGAAATCAAGAATAACGAAGAAATCAAGTGGCCAGATAAACTGAGGACCAATCCTGAACTGGGGAATAGGGCCAAATATTGCGAGTTCCATAAAGATCATGGCCATACGACCAAAAATTGCATAGCCCTTCAGATAGAGATTGAAACGCTCATCCGAAGAGGAAAGTTGTCAAAGTATGTAGATCGCAGAGGTGAAAGGAAGAATGATGATAGAACCAGAGATCGTTCCAGATCTCCTCGTCGGACGGAGGAGAAAAAGAAAAAAGATCATGAAGATGATCCAGATGAAGACCCCGATCTTCCAAAGAAGCCAAGACAGCCTGAACGAGAGGTATTTTCCATACGTTTTGGGTCATTTGATTGTAATGTTATTACAGGAGGAGATGCTTGAGGGGGAGACCTTACTGCAGAAAGAAAGGCCTATCTCGGAGAGGCTCAAGCCTGCTCATATATTCAACGAATAAATCTTGCCGAGGATGATCGTCCGAGGAAGGTAAATAAAGAGAAGCTAGTTATTGGTTTTTCAAAAAACGATTTGGCCGGTGTTCTTTACCCTCACGACGATCCCCTGGTGATCAAAATGAGGATGAAAGATGTGGTGATTTCAATGGTGTTGGTGGACAATGGTAGTTCGGCAGACATCATGTACTATTCATGTTTTGATAGCTTGAATTTGAAATTATCTCAATTGGAACCTTATCACAGACCCCTTCTGGGTTTTGCTGGCGAGAAAGTTTTTCCACTTAGGATGATCAAGTTGGATATATTCATTGGAACCTGGCCTGCTTGTCGAACAGAAAGAATACGCTTCTTTGTGATGGATAAGAATGTGCAGTCAGCCTATAACATCATCATGGGAAGAGTTGGTTTGAATAAGTTCGAAGCAGTTCCATCTACAGTGCATCAATGCTTAAAATTCCCAACAAACTTCAGAGTAGGAGTTGTAAAAGGTGATCAAAAAATAGCTCGGGAATGCTATTATTCATCTGCCGAGCAAGAGGAACTTGAGGAATCAAGGAAAAAGACTATTACCTACCAAGTAGAGGAAGGTACAGAAATTGAAACTCTTGATCCCAGGGATGAATCCCAACTTGTAAAAGGACAGGTGGTAGAATCTACAGAAAATGTTATTCTGGATGAGGAGCACCCTGAACGAGTAACCCAGATAGGCTCGTCGTTGTATGCTTCAATAAAACAAGAGTTGATAATGTTCTTGAGAAACAGGAAGAAAACTTTCGTATGGAGTCATGAGGACATGCCAGGAATAGATCCAAACTTCTTATGTCACGAACTCAATGTGAATAAGGAGATCAAGCCTGTAAAGCAAAGAAGAAGGGTATTTAGCCCCGAGAAGAATCAAGCCATACAAGAGGAGGTCGAGAAGCTCCAGACAGCCCAATTCATTGAAGATGTGAAATATCCAGACTGGCTGGCAAATGTGGTGATGGTAAAGAAGAAGAACAATAAATGGACAATGTGTGTTGATTTCACTAATCTCAACAAGGCATGCCCAAAAGATCATTTTCCATTGCCCAGAATTGACCAACTAGTGGATGCTACCTCGAGGCATGAGCTGCTCAGCTTCATGGATACGTATTCTGGTTACAACCAGATCAAGATGAAACCTGAAGACAGGGAAAGTACTTCTTTTATTACACCTAGGGGAACTTATTGCCATAATGTTATGCCTTTTGGTTTGAAAAATGCAGGAGCGACATACCAGCGGCTGATGAACAAGGTCTTCACCGAACAAATCAGTTGTAACATGGAAGTCTATGTCGATGATATGCTGACAAAAAGCAAGAAAGCTGCAAATCATTTAGTTGACTTAGCTCAGACATTTGATCAACTGGATAAATACCAGATGAAGCTCAACCCGACGAAGTGCACATTTGGAGTACGAGAAGGAATGTTTCTCGGATATATTGTCAACCAGCGAGGCATTGAAGCAAATCCATATAAGATCAAAGCTCTTTTAGGGTTGCGATCTCCAACAACAAAGAAAGAAGTGCAGAGTCTTACAGGACGAGTTGCAGCGCTCAACAGATTTGTATCCCGAGCAACTGATAAATGCCTCTCATTCTTCAAAACACTCCGAAAAACTTTTGAGTGGACTGATGAATGTGAAAAGGCCTTTCAAGACTTGAAAAAGTATTTGGGAGCACCTCCATTGTTGTCCAGGACAATAACAGGAGAGAAGTTATACTTATATCCGGCGGTATCAGAGAATGCAGTTAGCTCAGCATTGATTAGATTAGAGAATGGAGTTCAGAAACCCATCTATTACACAAGTAAGGCTTTTCGAGGTGCATAAATCAAATATCCAAAGCTAGAAAAATTGGCATTGGCATTAATTGAAGCAAGTAGAAGAATGAGGACATATTTCCAGGCCCATACAATCGTCGTATATACCGACATGCCATTGAGGCAAGCCCTTCACAAGCCAAAAAAATCAGGAAGACTGATGTACTGGGCAATAGAACTCGGTGAATATGATATTGTGTATGAACCCAGATCATCATTAAAAGGGCAAGCTGTAGCAGATTTTATAGTAGAGTTTACATACCCTGATACCCCCGAGGAGCAAAAGGTGCTCGTTGACCAACTTATGGATGAAGACAGATCATCAACTTCGAGCTCAGACCAGCTTCGGTTGGTAAAAGAGCGAGAAAAGATGGTCGACGAGGAGCGAAAAGTGTCAAGGGAGGACGAAAATAAGCAATAAATATTTCACCGAGGAACCCTATCAGATAAGGAATTTGAAGACGGGTTACCCATATGGAGATTATATGTAGATGGCTCATCTTGCACAGCAGGTTGCGGCGCAGGAATTGTTTTGAGCACCCCAGACGAGATTGACATGGAATATGCTTTACGATTCCAATTCAAAGCCTCTAATAATGAAGCTGAGTATGAGGCCATAATAGCAGGTTTAAACTTAGCAAAAGTTATGGAAGCACGGCAAGTAATTGTATTCAGTGATTCTCAATTAATTGTAAATCAGATGACAGGAACATATGCAGTTAAAGGAGATTTAATGGCAAAGTATCATGCAAAGGTGATGGAGTTACTGATAGAATTTGATGCCATTCAATTGGTGAGAATACCGAGGATGGAGAATGTACAAGCAGACGCACTGGCCCGGCTAGCATCAGCTACTCGTACCGAGCTGCGAAGAATGATACCAATTGAAGTATTGGAAAGTCGGAGCATAGATGAAAACTTGACGACGAATGTTATTACCCTTGATTTAGGACCATCTTGGATGGATCCCATCAGGAAATATATTGAAGAGGGAGGATTGCCTGAGGATAAGCTCGCTGCCAAAAAAATGAAGTATAAAGCTGCTCGGTATGTATTAACTAATGGTATTTTATATAGACGAGGAATTATGGAAGGTTTGCAGAGATGTGTACATCCCTCTGAGGTGAAATAATTGATTGAAGAAATCCATGAAGGGTCTTGTGGAGCTCATGTAGCAGGTCGAACGCTTTTACAAAGGGTAATGACTCAAGGATACTATTGGCCAATGATGAGGGCTGATTGTATAGCCTATGCTAAGAAATGTGACAAGTGCCAACATTTTTCCTCTATCCGACGAACTCCACAAGCATTATTGACACCCATAACTTCCCCTTAGCCATTCGCCATGTGGGGAATTGATTTGGTGGGACCATTGCCGACCACCCGAGGAAGATTCAAGTACCTCGTCGTCGCAGTAGACAATTTTACTAAGTGGGTAGAAGCTGAACCCCTCATCGACATGACGTACGAGAAGGTATACCAGTTCGTTTGGAAGAATATCATCTGTCGATATGGTCTCCCTCATGCCTTCATCACAGACCATGGAACCCAATTTGATAACGAGGAATTTGCTGCTTATTGTCATTAGTCGAACATTTTGAAGGTCCATTCAGCACCAGGCCATCCTCAAAGCAATGGACAGACTGAAGTGACGAATAGAACACTGCTAAATGGTTTGAAGAAAAGGCTAAGTGAAGCTAAAGCTAACTGGATTAACGAGCTATAATCAGTATTGTGGGCTTACTGAACAACTCCCCGAGCAGCGACTGGAGAATCACCATATATGCTGGCATTTGGAAGTGAGGCTGTAATACCTGCCGAGTTAGGTCTCCCAACACACAGAGTGATGAATTTCAATTCCCCAGTCAGCGACTTGATGAGAAGACTGGATTTGGATATGCTCGAGGAAGTCAGAGAAGCGGCATCCATTAGGAATGCTGCTTATCAACAACGAACAGCTCTTTTCTACAACAAAAGGGTGAGGAAATGCGATTTAAAAGAAGGAGGTTATGTGCTAAAGAAGGTAATTCAGAAACACAATAAATTGGAGGCAAACTGGCATGGGCCTTACCGAGTTACAGAAGTTGTTCGACCAGGAACTTACCGAATAGCAACTTTAGAAGGAGAAGAATTCAAGAATGCTTGGAATGCTAAACACCTTCGCAAGTATTATCAATGATGTAAAATGTACAACGGGTTCATCAATATGAATAAAATGATGATGTTTTCACCATTTTCCTCTCCTTTGTTTGAAAGTTTTTCGGGGAATACTAGTGTTGTACACTACGCTGCTCGACAGCAAAAAGAAGACAATAGTTCGAAAGAACCAAAAAATATACTCCTTTGGTTAGGAGACGTACACTAGCGTGACCAACTAAGGTTGGTAAGATAACTAGTGGACAAATAGTTCGAAAGAACCAAAAAATATACTCCTTTGGTTAGGAGGCGTACACTAGCGTGACCAACTAAGGTTGGTAAGATAACTAGTGGACAAATAGTTCGAAAGAACCAAAAAATATAATCCTTTGGTTAGGAGACGTACACTAGCGTGACCAACTAAGGTTGGTAAGATAACTAGTGGACAAATAGTTCGAAAGAACCAAAAAATATACTCCTTTGGTTAGGAGGCGTACACTAGCGTGACCAACTAAGGTTGGTAAGATAACTAGTGGACAAATAGTTCGAAAGAACCAAAAAATATACTCCTTTGGTTAGGAGGCGTACACTAGCGTGACCAACTAAGGTTGGTAAGATAACTAGTGGACAGATAGTTCGAAAGAACCAAAAAATATACTACTTTGGTTAGGAGGCGTACACTAGCGTGACCAACTAAGGTTGGTAAGATAACTAGTGGACAGATAGTTCGAAAGAACCAAAAAATATACTCCTTTGGTTAGGAGACGTACACTAGCGTGACCAACTAAGGTTGGTAAGATAACTAGTGGACAAGATAGTTCAAAAGAACCTGATAATTCAATAATCAACTACGGTTGAGGGAAGAACAATATCATTTAATTTGAAAATAAGCCAACAAGTTGGTCGGAAGGTAAAATCATTCCAGAAAATACAAAGAATTCCAAACTGAACCAAGTATAGTTGGTCGGTGATCAACTATACTTGGTCGACGAGGATAAATTATCGACCATGATTGGTCGGATACATTTTAGGAAAAAGATTACCAAGTATAGTTGATCGGGGATAAAAACCCATCAACTATAGTTGGTCGACAAGCACAATTCAACAACCTTGGTTGGTTGGAAACAGTTTAAACATTTTATACTCATTACTTTATTATTAAGTGATTGAGCAGCATTGATACTTGTAATTTTGATTGCTAAGTTGGTTGATGAACAGCATCATATTGTTATCTTTTTAACAGATATACACAAATGTAAAAAATTTTGATAAACACAAGACAATCGCAATACAAATTTGCAAACAGAAAATGAAATTCTTTCATTAAGATAAAAATGTATTACAAGCTATACATATGTGATAATTATTACATTGAAAAACCTATTATATTGGTTTCTTTCCTTTAGCTTTTGAAATAGGTTCCTCGCCGGCAGGAGGATCTTCTAAGCAAAGAGGAGAATTGATGAAATTAATATCTCTGAGCATTCTGACGTTCATCACAGAAGGTGTATCCAAGAGATGCTCTGGACGAGATAATTCAGTCTGAGAATGAAGACTATAGTCGCCGAGATATTTTGAAATTAAACTCCGAGGAATGGAACGAGCTGGGATCCATTCCATGTCCAATTTTAAAGGTGGCACAGGCAAATCTAGTAACCCTGGAGCGTGATAATCCCATAAAAAATGCCCTTGCTCCAATTTCAGTACACCCAGGGCGTTCAACCACCCCTGCTTATAACCTTCAATATTGGCATGTTCAATCCGAGCATCTAAATGAACAAGGGCTTCATTGTATCCTGCCATCCAAAATTCTCTGGGCTGTTTATGGAATTGGAAGGTTAATCTATCCAATTATTCGTGAAGGCTCCTGGCAAAAACATCTTTATCATTCAAAGCAGACTTTATTGCAGTAAGTTGATCTTCCAAAGATAGATTTTTCTTGGACATTTCAGATAAAGCCCTATCTTTGGCGTTTAATTGGTATGCTTGAGTTTCCAAAGTAGATTGAGTGCGAGCCTCTTCAACATTACGGCTAAGAACTCTTGATCGACTCCGAGCAGTGACTGGAGAACTTTGCTCCTCAGCAACATTTTGAACAGCTCTTCCTCGCCCACGAGAAGCTCTTCCTCGTCCCCGAGCAGTCACAGGAATAACAGATCTTCTTAAGTTATCCAGTTCTTGCCTTAATTTGACATTCTCAACCTCTAAGAACGAGAAACCTTCATCGGTAACTTGTACTAAAGCAGTGGAAGATGACGCTGCAGATTCATACTGTGCCAACTTTTTCTGCAAATTATTGTTCTCTTATTCCAGCAACTCAGCAATCTGCCTGCAGGCCTCAACTTCACCTTTTAAAGTTCTTTCCCTAACATCATATCCAGCAATGATCTTTTTATGGCCTGTTTCAGAAGAAAGCTGCTGATATCTATTTTCATACTCCTTGTGCAGCAAAGCAGTTGATTCATTGTGTTGATGTTGTAGATCTTCTAAAGTATAATGAAGTTCCTCGATCAAGTCATAATAGGCCACGCTGTTGGCCACAGCTCGGTCGAGTAAATCTTTCAAGTACCGATAAGCCTCAATTGCTTGTTCTGAGGCATCATGACCAATGATGTCAGCAATTTCTGATCCACTCAAATTTGTATGACCAGATTTATAATACTCACGACATTGCTGCATCAGCTTTGTATCATGTGCAGATATCAGTTCCATTCTAGCAACAAACTAAGGATGAGAAAAAAACAACAATCAACAAAAACAAATCATCAACAACAGAGATGAACAAAGATGTATTTTATTAGATCACAAAAGGATTACATTGTTTGATTACAAATACTGAAAGATAGAAATGATACCGAACAACTTCACACCTTTTCCTTGTCTCCCAAGACTTTCTCGGGAGGCTGGGACGAGGAGCTTGGTTGCTCGGTGGTCACATCGACTTGATCAGCAGTTGAAATTTGCTCAGGAGGAGGAGGCATGGAAGAAATGTCCTCGTTGGCAGAAGGAAGAGAAGCAGGGACTTGATCACCTATGGCCATGGAAGATTCATCAGAGACAGGCTCATCTTCTTCTTCCTCCACAATTAGTGGGGGAGAACCAGGGAGGTGTAGCTGGAATAGCCCAGAATCTTCTTTGATCTTCAATTCTTGCAGGGCAGCTACCCAGCCATCTCGGAAGTATTTCAACTTCCCATATTGAACTTGGTATGTCATCGCAGCAATCCCCTTGTCCTATCCTTTATCCCAGCCAGCGCTGAAGGATTTTTTAACTGCGAGCTTTCTTTTCAGTTTCTCCGAGGAGAGCTTCGCATCCAATACTTCTTTTTGTCCCTTGATATCTCGCAGGGCGGACAATTCTTCCTCTGCCTTCCTCAGCTTATCCTCAAGTTCTCCAAAATTCTTTAGCTTGTCGTCATATTTCTTATGCTCAACCTCTAAACTTTTCACTTTATTCTCCAAACTCTTGGAGATCTCAGCCATCTTCACCTTCTCGGCCTCAACTGTAGATAACTTTTTCTCCCATTCGGCTTTGTCCTCGTCATATTGCTGACGAGAATCCTTCAAAGATTGGGTTAAACCCAGCAGAGCATCCTCTACACCAGACGAGGAGCTGGAAGCTTTAATTGCCTCGTCCTTCTTCACGATGTTATTGAAACAGTTCACCAGCTGAAAGATGAGAAAAACAGTAAAGTCAATACAAAATGCAAGCATTAAGAGGAAGAAAGAAAACTCAGAGTGTGAGAAATTTACTGAAGCAAGATGACGAGTAGCTAGGGATGTCAGCATATCCCTAAAAAAATTTTCATCAATTCCTTGGACCTCGGGTATGATCCACGTTTTTACCGAGCTCATTGCAGATCTCGGAAGAATGATGGTTGGAACACCAACACCACCAGCTGGTAGAGAGGAAACAGTTTCAGCCAAATTGACTGAGGATGATTTCCTCAATCTTCTCAAAGGGACTTCAGCAGTTTCAACCAAGGAAGAACTCTTGGTCGGGAGATAGTAATCACTTCTACAGGAGAAACTTTCTTGCTCGGAGCCATTGGGGGCTTCTCGGTAGCTTTTGAAGGCGCAGCATCCACCTTCTTAACCCCCTCTGGGATATCAGTTTTGCTTTTCTTGGCCCCAGCAGCAGAAGTAATGTCATCAAATAGAGCAGGAGTAGCTCTTTTCTTGCCCATTCTCTGACTTAAAGGAAGATGAGAATCTGAAGAAGAATCCTCTGGAGTTGAAGCTGGCTCAACAGGGCGAGCAGTATAAGAAGTCGTATAGCTCCTATACTGTAGCAAATATGATGCAGACCTGATGTGCTCGTCTGCAACGTTCTTATGCAAACCCCAGATAAGTTTCAGATGCTTGATATTGACCTCTGATTCTTTTGGAGTTTTTCTTTTGCTATCAACTGCAAATAAATACATAATGAGATATCAGTCATACATTTTGTCAAACATGATAAAAGCATAATTTCATAAGTAAAAGAAATAAAATGAAAAATAAACCTATCCCATTGCCATATGGGGGGCATCTGGGACCGTTGTATACTCCATCTCCAACTAAAGGGGCATATTGCCAATTTTTAATAACCACCCCATGTTCAAAATAATCTCTATTTGAATCAGGGAGGTTAACTACAAGAGCTCTATTCAGAAACCGAGTTTTTAAGTAATAAATATTATCTAGAATGGCCCATTTATAGCAATACATAATTTCAGGGATCCCTATACGAGTCCCATGAGTTAGATTTAATTTGTACACCCCATTAATTATTCTCCATGAATTGGGGGCTATCTTTGCAGGGATAAGATCAAAATACTGACAAAACTCAAGACACAATGGGTTTGGCGGAAAAGAAAATCCACATTCAGCAATGAATAGACTGGGGAACCAATGTCCCTCAGCCAATCGAAAATAATCTAAAGGCTCAGAAAGAACCTCCAGAGTTACCCAGGAAGGAATGGAAAAATCAGAACGAAATTTCTCAACAGACTCTACAATATAAACCATACTGAATAAAAGAGATATAGAAGAAAGGAAGAAGATCTTACAGGAAGAAAGGAGGTATGTTGACAACGAACGAAAACAAGGATGAATGCACAAGAGATAAGGAGAGAATAGAAAGCTTGAATGCAGGAAATTGGAAAAAGAAGAAGACGGTATGGTTACCTAAGAAGTTTAAATACTTTGCCTTGGGAAGCGGCGAAGGAAATGATTACAAAAAAGAAACTATTGAACTTCCGATGGCTAAAAGGGCACTAAGATCGAAGCGCTCTTAAAAGTTCGAAAAAAGGCGGATTCTTTGAATTTGGAAATAAATTCAAATACGATGCTCCTAAAACCCAGGAAGATCATTCAATATTGCCATAAACCGAGAAAGAATGTTCCATACTCCTCAAAGTTCGAAATATGAAACATTGGGGGCTTCTGTTGATACCAAAATTAATATGCTGATGTGGACGAATCATACGAAGACACTTGTCAATCTACGTGGTACAATAATAACGAGGAAGTTCATTTCCCCGACGAAGTCATGTTCTCTCCGAGCAACGAGGACATCCCGAGGAACTTTAGCACTCCGAGGTACTCTAGCGCTCCGAGGAACTCCTGAGCAACGAGCAACTAAGGCGGTCCGAGCTGCATCTCGGCCGTAGTATTAATTGCCAGAATATCAACAGTTCAACTATTCATTTAATGTTTATCATCTTGACGCACATGCTGCATTAAATGTATTACCCTTTCATATGTATATCATTTAATGTATCAACCCATTCATGTATAGCCTAAGGGCTATAAATACCTTGTATCACCCTCATTCAAAGGGACGGGATTTTCTTGACTGAATTTGTAATCGAGAATTCCCAAACACTCAGCAATAACATAACAGTGGACGTAGGCCATTCTTATAAGGCTGAACCACTTTAAAAATCTTTGTCTCATTTTATTTATCTGTGATTGAATAATTAGAGTGATCTAATTTTTTACATCAACACAATTCATGATAATGAATTGGCTTTTAAATACATTTCCTGAATATAAAAAGGGAAATGGGATGATTTAAAAAGGTAAAGCATTTTTATGATAATAAAACTGGCTTTAAAAAGAGATATGATTTGTTAAAGCAATTCATGATAATAAATTGGCTTTTAAATATATTTCCTGGATATGAGAAGGGAAATGGAAGGTTTTGAGATAAAAATGATAAGTATTGATAAATACTTTGTATATGGATTCTCATTCCGGGAGATAGATCCGGATGGTTATGGTAAAATATGTATATGTATATATAAATGGATAAATCGAGTGCCGAGGGTCTAATGGATCCCGACGATCGACCTTGTCGCATAGTAGTGTATCGGGGGGGTTCCTTGTTTGGATTTCGCTTTGCAAGACACCCCACGCACGAACATGGCATAGCGTTGAGACTGGGGTGAAGTTTAGCCCTTAGTACATTGCTTGGACTATCTAGGATTGATAGTGGGTTAGTGATAGACTAGTTTAGCAGGATATCTTGACTAGGATGTCTAGAGGGATGCGCTAGGAGTGCACTGTTAGTGGAGAGGTGAGGGGTATCTCATGGGAGCGCGATACCAATTTAAATATGAGGTAAAACCTTTTTCAAAATAATAAGTCATTTATGCACTTGCAAAAATATTTTCAAAACTCGGGCTCTGACCCGTTTATCTACTCTCCTTTCTTTCTATATACTATATATATATAGGTGTCCAGACACAGGGACGCCTGGATGGAAATTCTTTCGAGTCAGACGTCAGCTGCAGCAGCTGTGGATGCGTGCAGGATTTTTAGTAGACGCTTCCATCCTTGTACTCTAGATAGGAGGTATTGTACAAACATTCGAGCCAATGGCTCAATTGCATTTAGTTATTCTTTCAGTACAGCATTCGATATGGTTGTATATTTTGACCGAGTGTTCGGTTATTTAATTTCACTTCAGTTTCATTTACGCATAAACTATGTGGATGTTTTATTTATTGTTGTTAAAAAGAGTAGTAAAGTTAAAATTTTGACACCGGCCTAATAGGTTATTAGTAATTAAATGGATTTTCGACAGTGATGCTAAGAATGATCCATATGAGACTCCTGTTTTAATTTAATATTGGAGTGATCGCCCGGTATCTTATTAGGCGGGGTGTTACAGATGGTATCAGAGCATCAGGTTCTAGTGTCCTTAGGAATCTGTGCGAACGTACTACGCTTTCAGCGTTGCTCTCGATTTGTCATAGAGCCCCAGGATTAGGATTGTTGATTTCTCTTGTGAGATTTCGTTCTCCTGCCATGTTACAAGATTATAGAAATCTTTTACGCGCTCATTGAGAATCGTGTGCAGAACTCGGAGGGCAGCAGGAGTTGGAGCTTAGCTGGGGAAGCTGGTATAAGGTTGGGATGAGGACCTTAGTAGAGGTCACTCTCCCTATGGAAATTATTGAGAATTTCGGTGGAGACTACTAAATAATAAGTAGTTATGAGTACCGCAGTACCGCTGAAGTGGAGAGTGGTACTAAAGTCGAATTCCTCATGGAAATTGAGGGTTCGAAAGGGATCTTACTGATAGTTCTAACCGTGAGTCCCCATGAATCAGCAGGATGAGAAGAATGTTATTTTGGGAATTATTTGCCTAAGGTTCAGCCAGAGGCCAATGGTGAATAAAGAGTATTATGGAGAAGTGAACCTTGTACCTAAGTGAGTTAGGTGCAATGAATGATGAGTCCTTTCCAGGAAGGATAGGCTCACTAGAAAATGTGTGTATTCGTGGACCCCATTGGTGGAAATCCACCCGGGAAAATTTGTTAAAATGAAGTTGTTGTTATGAGTCTTACCTCAATCGAGGAGGTATATTTGGCATGGCTAGATAAAGTCGCGGTATTAGTTAGCCCTGGACTCGTGTGTGTATCTTGAGTTTTATGGCGGTCTCGATAACATTTTATCATGCATGCTTATGTCTTGTCCGCAATAGCGGAGTTTTATTTTCCTTCATTCGCCATAAAGGCGGGTGTTGATATATTGTGTATATACATATATATATCTGGTTTGGGATACTCGTTCTATATGTTTATACGAGTATGGTATTATGATGAGTTAAATACATTATGGTGTATTTTTGGAGCGATAGCAGGATAAAAATGACAAGTCTATCGTGTCCATGGTTCCTGGAGGGAACGGGTTATTGTTGCGGTGTCTCACCTAGATATAGGTTAAGTTCACCTTATTTGGTATGGGATACGAAACTTCGATGAGTAGAGGTTTCCTTATCGTGATTTGGGTTTATGGCGACCTTATATATATGATTTAAGGCCGCAGGATTTTCGTTGAGCTGAACATAAAGCTCATTACTATTGGCGCAAGGACTTAAAAAAAAATGAGTGCGAGCGTAGGGTGGTATGACTCTTAGTTAGAGATAGGAGTTCAGACCATCTTTTTGTTGGATTAGGGGATAGGGATATCCCAGGTGCATGTTGAAATGACGGAACTCCATGACCAACGAAGTCAAGGGCTAATGTGTGGAGAGGTTCCTTGTTTGGATTTCGCTTTGCGAGACACTCCACACATGACTCTTAACGGCGTTGGGAGTGGGGAGCTGTTATAGGATGCAAGGATGTTGATTTTGTGGAAAGGTCTTATAGTGTGGATGAACCACTATAGACTATGAGCCACATGATGTTGATATACATATGGAAATATTGTGCTATGGAAAAGCACTAAAGTGGTCCCCTCGCCACAAGTGGGTGGGTGAGGTTGGACTTAGAAATTGATTTGAGGATAATAACCAGCCTTAATGAAAAGGCATATTTTGAGAAGATAAATTTTGGGTATTATGTTCGTGACACTTTTTACAGAAAGTGGGCACTTCGATTGATTGGGTTTCCTTCTGTATGGGCGGAAGGATAAGATAGTAGGAATGCGTTCATAGGCTAGCCTTGTAGGATTTAGGAAGTCCCGCTTATGTGCCTTGGGTCGCTATATCTTGATGACCGACTACGCGAGGGAGTAGTGTGATGGGAGGGTTCCTTGTTTGGATTTCGCCTTGGCGAGACGTTCCACGCATGAAACCAAGCAATTTTCGGGAGTTGAGAGAGGCCTTGGGCACTAGGGACATACTTAGGATTATAGTAGTTTCACGTATGTAGGATATCGCATAGACTTTAGTATTATTTAGGACTTAAGTTCATCAGTGTTAGTGGGCCGAGGTTAGGAGGATTGAAAATTCGCGAGTTGGAAGAACCCATAGGTGAGTATTACACCGAGGAAAGGAAACCCTTATTGGGAGAGAGTGTTACGTGTCAGACGTTCACTACGGATGTGCAGATGTGCACAAGTTGGAAAGGTGTATGGGCACCTTGGTAGGATGGTTTTATATACCGCCTGGAATAGAATGGCCGTAGTATATAAGGTTGAAATTCATGCCGATAGGCATTATAGATGATGGGTGTTATGTGACGTATTAAAGTCACTTTACGATCGTGGTAGTGGTGTAGCATATGGTTGGGAACCATTGGGTTAGTATCGTTTCCCTTGAGAAATTAGGATTTGGAGTGATCCTAGTTATAGGGTGTAGGTTATACTTGAATTTCGAGGACGAAATTCCGTTGTAAGGGGGGGAATATGTAATAACCCGCCCTTTTGGAGAGGATTAAATTTCATAATTAAGTATAATTTGGAATTTGGAGAATTTCTCGAAATAGTGATTTTTGGGATTTTCGAGGATTTAAATATTTTCGAAGGGTCTTATAAATTATTTTGGGACTATATAGGTCGAAGTAATTTAATTATATGTCGCCGTGGAGTATAGCGACAAAAGAGGTAAGATTTTGAGTAGAATACCGCATATAATTATTTTGGGTTAGAATATTGATTTGCGGTCAAGTACCTCGGATGGAAATTTCGACTGCGCCATGAGTCTCGGAATGTCCGGGATAGTCGAAAAAGAGTGTCCGATTGTCGAAATGGAGTTCCGGATAATTTTGGAGTTAAAAAGGCTCGTAATTGGGTAAACGAGTCATTTTTGGGTTTTAAAGGGGTTAAACCTTTTTCTCCTTATAAAAGGATGGAGAGGGGGAGAAAAGAGAAGATAAAAGAGAAAGAAGAGAGGGAAGAGAGAGAGGAGGAAGAAAAGAGGAAAAAGGGGGAGATTTCGGCCAGCCTCCGCGGGATTCGGCTCGAGGTCGTCGGATTTTATCCACGAGGCAAGTGTTTACTTTCTTTATTTGTTTTTAAGCATAAATATCTCATATCATTGTTGGTATAACAAACCCTAATGATTTTGGGTTGGGTATTCGTGGATAAAACGGGTTTTTGGGGGTTAAAACCAATAAACCCCTAAAAATGATAAATTGGAGAAACTTAGGTTTTTCTTGAAATTAATTGGTGATTCCGGGTTCTAGGATGTTTAGAACCCGTATTATAGGTGTATTTGTAGTTGGTTGAAGTTGTAGGCCGTTTGGTGAAGAGATGGAAGCTTGGGGGAAGCTTCCATGGCCGAAACAGCTTCTCGGAGAAGAAGCTGCCCGACTTGATCGATCGATCGATCATAGGGGATCGATTGATCGAAGCCATCGATCGATCGACGGCCATGGGTCGATCGATCGACTCCTGCTGAAAGTTGACAATTTCTCTAGGGTGATTTGGATGGGATAGATTCCATTTCATCTTGCTTTGAGGTTAATTAGGTGATAACCTAGGGGACCTTTTAGGACTTTATGGTCCATAAATTAAGGCAAATTAGGGGGGTAAAGTAAGGGTTTTTAGTATATAACCCTTAATCTATATTTTCGAGGAAAATAGAATATTTGTAGAAATCGATGGATTAGGGTTCCTAAATTATATTGGGGACTTCATATTGATTAATTGGACTAGGTATAGTCTTTGGGGTTCAAGGAAATGAAATCCTTAATTCGTTGAATTTAAGGTTGTTCGGGTGAGATAAATCCCGAGGATATTTCTCGTAGGCATAGAGGCCTATATAATTATGCTTATAGAAAGCATAATAATATCGATTATCGTTAAGTGTATCCTAGGAGATAATTAGGATAAACTGGGAATATAGGTATGTGTTGATTTCACTTAGAGTGAAGGGTATCATTGGAGATATCCAATAAATCCTTAGATGGGATTGATGTATATAGTGATTATTAAATTAAGAAATATTTGGGTTTAGTTTCATGCGTAGATGAATGCATGATTATGATTCCTGGAGGGAATCTTTGGGATTATTGGTCATTGCTAGATGATATAGGCCACTATGGTCGTTTATATATATTTTAGGAAGAATATTTAGGATATGTATATACTGTGTGATTTAGGTATATATATATATGTTATGATGGAAATGATTTTGAAAGTATAAAAATGAATATTTTCAAAATGGAAAAAGAAATGTTTTTCATAATTAATAAAATATGGATTACACACCTCTCTAAATCGCTATCATAAGGGAAGTTGCGTGTGTATGGTGAAGCCCCCTGACAAATTAACGCAGGGTGGATATAGTCCTTTAGGCCATGTGAGCATTTGTTGATATATATTTTTCTGCGCTGGTTAGGAGATTCCGGGTGTGGTCTTGAGTATCCCGCAGGCACATGGCCGCTTCCCGACGTCTTGCGATGTAGGATCCCAGGTTGTCTTTTGATAGGCCCTGGAAGATGATAGCCATTTAGGGGCGCGCACAGTGGAGAAATCTGGATGGGCGGTCTTAGAACGCGTTATATTAAAGCAATTCATGATAATGGATTGTCTTTAATTACATTTCCTGGATATAGGAAGGGAAATGGGATAAAATTTTGGCTTCGGTAACACTTCCCAGATGGAATAAGGGATGTGGAAGCATATGTTATGATCAAAGAATTTTTATGATAATGAAAATGGCTTTGAATACATTTCCTGAATATAAAAAGGGAAATGGGATGATTTAAAAAGGTAAAGCATTTTTATGATAATAAAACTGGCTTTAAAAAGAGATATGATTTGTTAAAGCAATTCATGATAATGAATTGGCTTTTAAATACATTTCCTGAATATAAAAAGGGAAATGGGATGATTTAAAAAGGTAAAGCATTTTTATAATAATAAAACTGGCTTTAAAAAGAGATGTGATTTGTTAAAGCAATTCATGATAATGAATTGGCTTTTAAATACATTTCCTGGATATGAGAAGGGAAATGGAAGGTTTTGAGATAAAAATGATAAGTATTGATAAATACATTGTATATGGATTCTCATTCCGGGAGATAGATCCGGATGGTTATGGTAAAATATGTATATGTATATATAAATGGATAAATCGTGTGCCGAGGGTCTAATGGATCCCGACGATCGACCTTGTCGCATAGTAGTGTATCGGGGGGGTTCCTTGTTTGGATTTCTCTTTGCGAGACACCCCACGCACGAACATGGCATAGCGTTGAGACTGGGTGAAGTTTAGCCCTTAGTACATTGCTTGGACTATCTAGGATTGATAGTGGGTTAGTGATAGACTAGTTTAGCAGGATAGCTTGACTAGGATGTCTAGAGGGATACGCTAGGAGTGCACTGTTAGTGGAGAGGTGAGGGGTATCTCATGGGAGCGCGATACCAATTTAAATATGAGGTAAAACCTTTTTCAAAATAATAAGTCATTTATGCACTTGCAAAAATATTTTCAAAACTCGGGCTCTGACCCGTTTATCTACTCTCCTTTCTTTCTATATACTATATATATATAGGTGTCCAGACACAGGGACGCCTGGATGGAAATTCTTTCGAGTCAGACGTCAGCTGCAGCAGCTGTGGATGCGTGCAGGATTTTCAGTAGACGCTTCCATACTTTTACTCTAGATAGGAGGTATTGTACAAACATTCGAGCCAATGGCTCAATTGCATTTAGTTATTCTTTCAGTACAGCATTCGATATGGTTGTATATTTTGACCGAGTGTTCGGTTATTTTATTTCACTTCAGTTTCATTTACGCATAAACTGTGTGGATGTTTTATTTATTGTTGTTAAAAAGAGTAGTAAAGTTAAAATTTTGACACCGGCCTAATAGGTTATTAGTAATTAAATGGATTTTCGACAGTGATGCTAAGAATGATCCATATGAGACTCCTGTTTTAATTTAATATTGGAATGATCGCCCGGTATCTTATTAGGCGGGGTGTTACAATTACCTAGTCTATCACCTACGAATAATACCTACCAAAAATCATCACTTAGTCTCAAACTTAGGCTAAAGGAATAACGTAACGGCATACTGCTTAACCCCACCAAGGAAAATACCCAACCGTACAGGCATACACTCACTAGTCCCATACTTAAAAAGTACCAACAATAATAGAGTTTACCTACTCGTCCCATACCTAGCAAGCAACCTATAAAAACAAGTTAAAGTATAATTACTCCCAAAAATCCAAAAGTTCACGCGATGTCGAAATATTAACACGAACAATATCCACATAAATATTCTTTTAATTTAACACTGCAATTCTCCAATTAATACTACGATTTCAATTTTCTTCAAATTACATCCATCTAATCATGTAATAATCAAACTCTAACAAATAGTTACATAAGTTATCAAATTCTATAATTCCCATAGGAGTGATATTTTAACAATTCAACACATAATCCAAGTCAAATATGCGTAATAACCATCCAACACAACAATAAACTCGTTCTAGAACATGCACATATACTGACGTAATTTTGCGAGCCAAAATATTATTCTAAGTTCATATTTTAATTTTAACATGCGATTTGCCCCACAAATCTACCAGAACATAATACATTATTCTAAAGCATGCGATGTTTCAAAGCCTTAAATCATATTTTTAGATTTAATAAAAATATCCTCGAATTTAGTTTTACTTTTCTCAATTAATCTACCTAATATTTTTTAAGAAAACATGATTAATTAAGGTTTAGGTAATATTTAAAACATACAACACTTAAGGGGAACAATAGAAGTAATCATGCCCCAAAATAAGTCCTCTCAGAAATTTGAATATGCGATTGCGTTCATCTCACGAAAATACAAAGAATTCGTTCTTGGAGGATCTTGACAAATTTTGATATTGGCCTTTAAAATTTGGGTTGAAATCTTATTTTAATGGAGATTTTGGTTTTATATAAGAGAGAAAGGAAAACTTGGCAGGCTAATGCTTTTTAAGATGATCTAAAAGTGTTTAAAAAGTTTGAACCCCTAACCTTTTAATATAGAAAAAATAAAAGAATTTGAAACCAACGCAAACACTTAAAAAATAATTCGCCAGGGTTCCCGAGTCGAATCGACCTCCCCCAAAAGCGATTCCCTCCTGTTCATCCAATAGAAAAGAAAAGTTAAAAAAATCTGATTTTGTTCTCAATTTCAAATTTGTGAGAGCCAGATTTATAATTGCTCATAGTATAGATTATTTGATGTATCTCGTTACAAATCGAACACTACATTTGTATATGCTTCCACGATCAATTGAAGACATGATAGTGACTAAGAATCATTTTTTAATTTCAATCTGTTGGAATCATCACAAACACTTTATGGAGGTACACGGATTTGAGGTTTTTATTATGTCTCAGTCATATATATTCTGAGATGTTTTATTTTTACTCGAGGCATTTTTTCAAAAAGGGATTTTGTAAAAAAAATTATTTTTTGATCTCGTTATAATGAGATGTGGCTCTTGTTAGAACGAACGCCTTTGTTCGTTTGAATGAAGTTTCAATGTCATTAAAACAAAGTGTTGAATTCATTAGAATGAACTACTAACAAGCATCTAACAAAGTGGTCTCTATTTGAGAGAACCAAACTCATTGGAAGTTCATTTGAACGAACTATGCCTTTCTTTCGAAAGATATTGGACCTCAGTAGAACAAAACAAGGTTTTCATTTGAACGAAGTCCCATTTTTGTTCAAACAAGTTCTCCGCCTCGAAAAATATGTTTTACATAAAAAGGATTGTTTTGGACTCTTTTACACAACTCTTTTAGCGACAATCAATTGCAATGCCTGCACCAAAAGTTTTCTTTCTTTTTTTCATAGAAAAACTTTTTTATCCCAAATCATACATTCCTTAATATGAATTTTTGAGTTTAAGCAAATCCAATTTCCATAGACTACATCAAATCCTTATAGAGTTATCTCTATAGATGATTATGGAGTTGAGACTCTACTACTGAAGAAGAAAGGATTCCGCGTCCTAAGGCTGATCGATTGATACCTAGAGAAGAGTTGCTTCCCGTGGGTGGTGCTGGACTGCATCACTTTCTGTCAAAGATTTCAAGACCCTCTGCATTATACTTAGTGGAGATCCAAGTAGTCTGTAAGTCAACGAGTCTGTCAAACTCTTTTACAGTTCTGAAAAATAAGTTTTCCCTAAAAGGAATTTTTCCTTAAAACTTCTTTTGTTTGGGGTTAGTTTGATTGTAGGATTTGAATATTTAATTTAGACTCTATATTTCATGCACGTCTAATTATAATCAAGATAAAATTTGATTAAAAATTGGATCTTGGATTGAATTAGAAGTCAATTAGTGGGAAATCCAAGTCGTTTTCTCTCCCTAGCCAACCCTAATTCTTTATAGGGTTTGCATGGATTATCTTTCCTCTCCTTGTGAAGGGGAGGACATGCAATCTTCCTTGAACATTCATTCTTCCTCCCCACCAATCACAGATCCTAATAATAATTCAAATTTTCCCATTAACTCTATAAACCCAAATCTTTTTGCTAATGTTGTTTGTTCCAAGAAAGAGTCACTAACTTCCTTGCACCATATATCTTCATTCAAAGGGATATCAACTCTAAGTGTTTATGAGTCCACTCTCTAAGAAATGTCGATCCATTTCAAATACTCAATAGTTAGCAATTTTTCACATGGCAGACCTTCCATATATGATATTCGTAAGTTCTTCTCTTCACTGCAACTCAAAGCCTCCTTTCAAATAGGACTTATGGATCAAAAACATATATTCATTCGTCTGGAACATGAAGAGGATTTTCATCGTCTTTAGTTTAAATATAATTGGTTCATTCATAGATTTACCATGCGAACTTTCAAATGGGATATTGATTTTCATCCTAATAAGGAATCATTAATTGTTCCTGTATGGATTTTTTTCCACTTCTCCCTATACACTTGTATAATAAGAATTCCTTATTCTCTATTGGACAAGTTATAGGCAAACCTCTCAAGATTGATAGTGCTACTGACTCCATTGCCCATCCTAGTGTGGCAAGAATATGTGTGGAATTAGACCTTAAAATGACTCTTCCCTCGAGAGTATGGTTAAATAACAAAAATAAAGGCATGGGTAACCTATTGTGTATGAAGATTTACCTCCATATTGTTTCTATTATGGAAAGAAAGGTTGTGATCAAGAGAAATATCATTTTAATAATGAGATGGGAACAAGTATGATAAAGGGTATTCAAGAAGGCATTCACAAAGGAGAACAACAGCTAAAAGAATCCACAAAAGAATGGGTTAGAAAGTCATTTAGGAAGCAAACTATAGAGGCCACAACTGATCAATAATAATAATAATAATAATAATAATAATAATAATAATAATAATAATAATAATAATAATAATAATAATAATAATAATAATAATAATAATAATAATAATAAGAAAAAGAAGAAGAAGAAGAAGAAGAAGAAGAAGAAGAAGAAGAAGAAGAAGAAGAAGAAGATAACAGAGATCCCACCCCAAATAAGAAAACACAAACTCTAATTTCCTCTTATTTCAAAAAAAATTCAAATAAAAATATTACTCCAAATGCAAGTCCAACTACAAATATTCAGAACAATATTCACTCAACGCTTGTCGCAGTCCACTCAAACAAGCCAAATGATGTTTCAAGTTCCAGAGGGTGATAGTGCAAACAAGCTAGAAGAATTATAAGATACAAGCCAAAATAACTCTCAGGAGGATCAAAAAGAGGATTCAGATATGCCAGCTCTTGAGAATTTCCAAGAAACTAGAGAAGAAAGAACCAAGATGCCAGTCAGCCATAAAGAAGTATACCCACACTCCTACCTTAATGAGAAGGAGAAATACAGTCCACAAGTTTTAAAATATTTATAGGATGGATTTATTATTGTTACCGGGAAGAAAAAGACCTAAATAAGTTCATCAAATTCAAGTTTTGGTAGTTCTGGAACCAAAGAAAAATATTGACGATATAAGAAGATTTATGTTGAAGTTAGGGTTCTCTACATGTCAATCCAATATGAATAGCAAGATATGGTGCTTTTTCAAAGAATAAGTTGATTGGGAAGTCCATTCTGATATGCCTCGGTGCATTACCTTTAAAGTAAATTGGGAAGGTAACAAGCAATCAGTGTTGTGTAATTTTCTTTTTGCAAGATGTATTAGAAATGATAGAAGAATGTTGTGGCCATATATGTTTTCCATTGATCATGATTTAGCTTGGTTAATTGGTGGTGATTTTAATATCATCACTAATCAAAATGAGAATGCAGATGGTAATGCAGTTAATATTGGATCAATGTATGAATTCCTTGAATGTATTGTCAATAATGGCCTTGTTAATGTGGGATATAAAGGATCAAAATATACTTGAAATTACAAAAGAAGCTAAGAATATAGTATCTGGTGTAGGTTGGGCAGGGTGCTTAAGAACCAAAAATGTTAGAGTTGGGTATAGTTTGGGAAGTTCAACAATTAAATAGAAGTATGTCAGACCATAATCCCCTTCTCCTGTTAGGAAAGGTGGTAAAATTAATGTCCAAAAAATCCTTTAAATTCCCAATTTTTTGGATTCAGAAGGAAGAATGTATTAACATAGTCAGATCCACTTGAAAAGATGTGGACTACACTAATCCAATTGTGACCATTTCTTTGAAGCTTAAAGTTATAAGGGAGAAACTAAGTAGTTGAAGTAAACAATGTTATAGGGATTTATTACAATCTGCCAGGGATGGAGAAGACAAGTTGTTACAAGATGAATTAGAGTATTAAAATGACCAATCACAGCACAATATGGAGATGCTATCCCAGGTCACTTCTTTATGTAATCAAAGTCTCAAGAATGAAGCAGATTTATGGGCGCAAAAAGGAAAAGATACTTGGGGAACAGAAGGAGATAGAAATACAGCTTTCTTCCACAGATGTGTTAAAAGCAAGATGAGGAAATTATTCATCAATAAAATAAGGAAGAAGGATATCACTTGGGTAGAAACTAGTGAGGATATTCAAGATAAAGCAGTTCAACATTTTTTAGAAATGTTTCATTCTGAAGAAGTAATTAATCTAGTAGGTAATGAGAAGATTCTGAAATGTGTTCCTAATTCAGTTAATGAACATATGAACCTTAAGCTTGTTAAATGGGCATATATTATAGAATTTGAGACAAATGTGAAGGGTCTAAATGCCTTAATTGGTCCAGATGCAGATGGCTTTAATGGTTATTTTTTCACGTTCTTCTAAAAGGATATAAAAATTGATGTTTTAAAGGCAATCAACGGTTTCTTTGCTGGATATAGCCTCCCAAAGATTTTTGCCCCTACCAAAATAGCTTTGATTCCAAGAAACGATAACCCTCAAACTTTTAATGATTTTAGACCAATCAGTATGCAAAACTTTATCAATAAAATATTCTCTATAGTATTCAATGATAGAGTATCATCTATTTCACATAAAATCATTTCTCCTACCCAATTTGGTTCCATAAGAGGTAGACTTATTACAGAGAATGCTCTATTGGCCCAAAAATGTCTATCTAGAATCCATTATAAAAACTTTTGAGGTAATATCATCTTGAAGTTGGATATGACAAAGTCATATGATAGAGTGTCCTGGTTGTTCCTAATGAAAGTCACGAAAAGAATGGGCTCGTGTGAGATATATATGTGGATAAATATGGTCTGGAGGTTGATATAAAATTCTTAGTTCACTATTATGACCAATGGAGAAAATGAAAGCTTCTTCAAATCCTCAAGAGGGTTAAGGCAAAGGTATCACCTATCACCAAGCCTTTTCATAATTATGGTTGATGCTATTTTAAAAAATCTGGAAAATTTGATGTATGATCCTTCATATGTGGGATACAAAATGCCACTTGACAACCCTTCTTTTAACCATTTGACTTTTGCAGATGATATCATCATTTTTAGCTCGAGATTGAGGAGGGAAGTCAAGCATATTATGAAGTAATTAAGCGAGTATGAGCATCGAGCCAACTCATTAACAAAAGAAAATGCAACCAAGTGGTATCCAACAAAATAAGTCGAAGAATTTTCAACAAAGTAAAGGAATGTGTAATACCCCGTAATTTTGAGGACTTTTTTTATGAATATGGTATATAATTTTAATAATATTATTATTTTATTAATCAGGATATTGATATTATATTTATTTTTATATGAAATGAATCGAATATTTAAATTCAAATTTAATTGACTTTTGGACATTTTGTAATAGTTTACATATGGAAAGTTGATAATTTTGAATTAAAGAGCAATGTAGTAATATGCGTTAGCTCAGGCTCCAAGATAGGGTTTGAGAGAGGGGTTATATAAGGAATATTATCGGTGATTATAAGGAAAGAGAGATGAAAAAGAGAGGCCAAAAATGAAATCCAAAGAGGCAAAAACGAGTAGAATGAGAAGAGCCAATTTGGAATGTTTAGATCTTCTTTTTGAGTACATTTGAATGAGATTTGAGAAAAATCCAAAACATATACCTTACTCAATTTTTCACCTAGAATCCAAATCTAAAGTTGTATTGGTGATTTGAATAATTTGGATCTAATTTTTTTGGTTTTTTAAAATAGGACTATTCGGGGTTATCTCGTGTTGGGACTAGAATGTGAATTGATTATTTTTGCGAGAGGAACATGATGGTGCGATCATATTTTGAGGATGAATTTATGTGCAAATACATTCAATGATTTTAAGGTATGTGGTTTTACACAATATGCTCCTTAATCTCGCGAGTGTTATTCCGTTGATTTTATGTTTAATTGAATTCATATTTGAATTCCTAAATTTATTTGGAAATCTGTAAATTTTTTTGTTGGAATATGATTTTGATTCATGTGGTATTATTATTGTGTTAAGCATGTTGTCATGAGATTTTAATATGACACCCGCCAAGATTCCTATTCCGGATACTTGATAAAGTATGGCGCGGTATGGTGAGGCCTGGTGACTCGAATTAATGTGTTGTTGAGAAAATATATTGATAAAAATGCTTATGTGATTCGTATTTGATTTGAATATTCATACTCGTATTGTTACGTTTTATTCACCGCTAAGAATTATTGAGCATCTTTCCTGTTGTATTGTGTACTTCCCCATATTTTCTTTTAGTAGCATGTTAGAGCGGATTTGGGCGCTTAGGATTTGATTTGGAGATTGATTTTTTAGCGAGGATTATTTTGGGAAGATTATTCGAGAAGAATAGATGAGAAGATTTGTATTTATTGTTTATGTATAGAGCATTGGAGATTCATTTTATTTCGAGTTCGATAGTTGTATTTAATTCGAGGGACATTGGTTGTATTTTATTTGAAGAGATTTAAGAGTAGTGGATTCTCTTATTTTATATTGTGGGTTTTAGATGCTCTATACCTTGTTATTTGTGTATTTGATTAGTTTTATCGAGTAGCGCTTCGCTCTCTCCGGGCTAACTGTGATAATATCGGAGCTACCAGAGAACTCAGGGGGATGCGATTTCTGAAAAGCATCCCGATCCCTCTCCCATGCAGATGGGAGCTGTGATGGTACTTGCGCCACTGCCTGAACCTGGGGTGGAGCCTGCTGAATCACCGCTATCGCGGCATTCACCGCCTGAGCAACAATGGCGGCTACTTCATTTGCATTCATTGTGCCTGGTGCCGGAGCAGCTGGCTGCTCGGCCTGGGCACGCCTATCTTTCGGAGCACGTCTCAGAGGCATCTGAAATGTGAACAAGTTTATTAGTCTACAGTTATTATCAAATCTCAAATAGCTGAAGACTTAAACGTAAAAGCAAGAATACAACAATCCTAAAAATAGGGCTCTATAGCAACAACATTAAGCTGAAAGCGAAATAAGCCGTACAGATCCTATGAACACTAGAACCTGATGCTCTGATACCACCTATGACACCCCGCCTAATTAAATACCGGGCGATCACTCCTTTATTAAATTAAATCAAGGTAAACAGTTGGTTCATTCTCAGCATCACTGTCAATAAAAAAATAAATTTTCCAATTTAACACCCTAAATAATTAAGCTAAGTGTCAAAACCATTTTCATACATAACTTTCCAAATTTTATTTTAAGAAAAAGATTTATTTATTTATTAACATCATTCCAACAATTAAGAATCACACCACAATAAACCTGGAACACAAAGTCCAATAAATATAATACATTCGTCAATCGATTGTCAATATACGAAATCTAAAGTCACAAATCCAATCTGAATAAAACCCATAGTAACAATACTGGAAATAACTGAAATACAAATGTCCCAACAATAATGAAATCATGGAAAGGGCGACACATGCCCAATAAATGAGAATGGTAGAAGTGGAGTCAATAAAGGAAGTCGTCTACGCAAGTGACCTGCAACTCCCACGTAAGCTGCAGCACGTTCCTTTCAAGGGATCCTAAGCAAGACGCCCCTGTGGCTGGGCACCTGAAATATACACATATATATACAAGAGAGAGAGAGAGAGAGAGAAACGGGTCAGAGCCCGAAAGTGTGTTTGATTTAAAATACGTTTAGCAAGTATTTAAATTGATACAAGCCAATGCAATAACATATTAGGGCGACGCTCTCTTGAGAAAATCTCACCTCTCTTCTAATGTGCACACCTATCGCACTAACCTTCCCAACAGTTTAACTTAACATTTTATCATACTAACCTTCCCAATAATTTAGTTTATCTTAACTTACTCATAAGATTTCAAAATCGAACGATATCAGAGATTAAAAAGATACTTCCAATTAGCAACACGACTCTCGTTTTAACTTTATTAGTTTATATAGTTTCCCAGTGTCATATTATACTTTCATGAAACAAGTATTTACTATTTGAGTCATCAACCATGTCCTACTTATCAAATCACAGTAGGCAGTTTCAAATTTCCAAATCTCATATATATATTAACTACTCGTATAATATATATAAAATAACAGCACCCTACATAAAACTATGGTGCGTGCATACTTCTACTATCCAAACCCCATACCACTCATATCAAGGGGAATACAAATTCGGAATCACTCTCGAATTGTATTAACACATACACAGACAATATCGAGGCAAAGCATAGATTCCAAGTCTCTAAGAGGATGGCACATACTCGCGTCTCTTAGGACCGTCTGAACTATCGATTCGATAGCATGTACAAAGGATATCTATCTTCTAGGGTACAAGTTAATATCCCCCATAAATGTCCCATCGAGATAAGACTGTCCCAGCGCGGTAACCTCAAGGATAGCAAGTAGCGCGGTATGTTTTTCACATGTATATAATATATGTACACACAATCATATAATTATACCACTTTTATCGTATTAATATAGGTTCCTCTCGTCACCCATAATTATAACATTTATCCTTAATTTCACATTATTAGTATTACGTATAAGGTTTCATCTCTAACCTTAACTCGAAGTGTTTTCTCACTTATGACGTGATACTCGTGGACTTTATCCTTCCAAGTAGAAAATTCAGTAGGTATACCTCTATTCACTATCGTAACTATTCGCCGTAATCTCTCACTTGGAATACGTAGTTTCATCATTTATTATATAATTATCCCGAAAGACAAATTCTCATCTCATAATAAAGTTCCCAACACTTATTCATATGTTCTACTGGTCTTTCCTATCTCCCAAAACATTTTATGAAGAACACCCAAGAATTATATCACGACAATTCAATTTTTAAATCATTTACAAAGGGAAATAGTAGTCTGCCAGGAGGGGTCGATTGATCGAGGTTTGGGGCTCGATCGATCGAAGTTCTAGGCTCGATCGATCGATCAAGCAGGCCTGCGAAAATCTGCAGAATTGCAGTTACGGGTTCTACCAATTTTCTTCATCCAAAACCATGTTTTTCCATTCTAAACGTCCCAAAAATCCTACTACTAACATGATATCAATATACCAGATGTTTTCAACGTAAAGCATGTGCATATCTAACATTTAACATGGATAATTAACCCAAAATCTCATCAAATCATCAAGAACCCTAGAGTTTTTCTTAATCATGGTTCTAATCTGTTTTTACCAGAATTTCCTTCTAATATATCATCAAAATTTCGTGGGTTATATTCCTCTACATGGTAAGGATTCCATAATTTTCATATAAATTAATTCAACATGAATTCTCCTATCATAAATTGGGCTTTCTTCCATAGTTTTCATCACAAATCATTCCTAAACTAATATGAAGATTGCACCAACGAAAATACGCAAGAAATACTTGCCTGGGATTTTTGGTATTCTGATTCACGGCTGATTTTGGTATGGCTGCATTCCTCGTCTAGCGATCTACGCGGTGGTGGTGGTTGTGGTGCAAACCGGTGACTTTTGGGGCCTTGGATTGCCTTGGAGCTTTCTCCTTCCCTCTCCTATGGCCGTCACTTGTGTTTTTGTTTTCTAACCCTAGCTGACTAACCCAAATGGCTGATATAGGTTGCTGAATTTCGTGGGTTTAATTACCCAAAAAGGTGAAATGACTAAATTGCCCTCCCGGGGTACCAATTAGGCCTAAAAATGCCCCGAGACCCAAACTAAACCCCCGGGTACACTTTTCTGACTATCTCGACCCTTCCGAACGCGTTGGCGCAAAACGACCATACGAACAACTTATAAAATATTCACTTTTATTTAACAAAATTAGTCCCGACGTGACACGGGCACGTCCCGACTTAAATTTCTGAAATTGTCATTTAATTCACTCGTGAAATTCAATATAATCAATATCATATATTACTTTGCTCATTAGTAATATTCAACAATTTTTCCATAATTACTAACTCTCGTCACGTTAATTATTATAACATAATTAATTTTCGGATTTTTATTAAATAAATCACTCACATCAAATTTATTAAATCCCCAAATTAATATAGCATAAAAATACGGGGTATTACATACTTCCCCCCTAATAACGGAATTTCGTCCCGAAATTCGAAAAATAAGGCATACCTGATAAAAAAAAAATTGGATATCTCTCGCGCATATCTGTCTCGCGCTCCCAAGTGGATTCCTCCACATTATGATGCTCCCACTGGACCCGCACAAGTGGAACTATCTTCGACCTCAATCTCCTCTCACTATAGTCTAGGATAGCCACCGGTCTCTCCTCGTAAGAGCTATCAGGCTGTAAGTCGATCTCATCTATCGCAATATGAGTATGGGCCATATCATCCCGAAGGTATCGTCTCAACGACGAGATGTGGAACACATCGTGGATACGATGAAATGTTCTGGCAGTCCCAACCTGTATGCAACCGGCCCAATCCTCTCGATGATGAGAAATGGTCCCACGTACCTCGGACCCAACTTCCCCTTCTTCATGAACCTCATCACTCCCTTCATGGGAGATACACGCAATAACACTTAGTCCCCCACACTAAACTCCCGGAAGAACCGTTTCGCATCGGCGTAGCTCTTCTTCCAGTCCAGGGCTATCCGAATACGACTCCTGATCATCTCAATCCTTGCGGAGGTCTCCTGAATCACCTCTGGTCCTAGCAACTTGTTATTCCCCACTTCGAGCCAACAAGCTGGGGAACGACAAGGCCTGCCATACAAAGCCTCAAATGGAGCCATGCCAATCGTGAACTGATACGAGTTATTATAAGCAAACTCTACCAGTGGAAGATGTGGCTCCCAACCTCCTCCAAAATCAAGAATACACATGCGCAACATATCCTCTAACATCTGGTTAGTACGCTCTGTCTGTCCATCTGTCTGTGGGTGGTAAGCTGAACTCAGCCTCAACTCAGTACCCATAGCCTCCTGAAAGCTTTCCCAAAAATGTGACATGAAAATCTTGTCTCTATCTAACACAATATTCAGGGGCACCCCATGTAGTCTGACAATCTCAGCGATGAACAACTGAGCATACTGGCCCGTGGTGTAATCTGTCCGCACCGGCAGAAAATGAGCCACCTTGGTCAAACGGTCCACAATCACCCAGATAGAATCATGGCCCCGCTGTGATGTAGGCAACCCCGTAATAAAATCCATGGAAATACTCTCCCACTTCCACGCGGGTACTTCCAATGGCTGAAGCAATCCTGATGGTTTCTGATGGTCCACCTTCACCAGCTAGCAGGTAGAACACTTGGACACAAACTCAGCAATGTCCTTCTTCATCCCACTCCACCAGTATTGCCTCCTCATATCATGGTACATCTTATCTCCTCCAGGATGTACTGTAAATCGGGACCCATGAGAATGAGTCATCACTGCATGACGTAATTCTGCTCCTTCTGGAACCACCAATCTCCCATTAAACCGTAAACCTCCATCAGAACTAACAGAATAGGACTCAGCACCCTCGGCTAGAAGTCGCACAATCTGCTCCTGGCAAAACGGGTCTATGTCTGTATCACCCTCGTAATAATCTCGGGTGTGACTGACATCACGGATATGAAAGAACGTGCTACTGCGTCCTGGTGACCTAACTCCTTCCACTTTGCTTTCCAGACATCCGCTACCTCGTCTACCGGTCTACGACTCAACGCATCAGCAACTACGTTGGCCTTTCCCGGATGATACCGTATATCGAAATGGTAGTCCTTCATAAACTCTAGCCATTTGCGCTGGCGCATATTCAGCTCTCGCTGAGTGAACAGGTACTGCAATGACTTGTGGTCTGTGAACAAACGGAATTTCTCACCCAATAAGTAGTGCCTCCATATCCTCAATGAAAAGATGACCGCTGCTAACTCCAGGTCATGGGTGGGGTAATTCTTCTCATGCATCTTAAGCTTGCGGGAGGAAAAAGATATAGCCTTCTCTTCTTGCTGAAGTACTCCCCCAAGTCCTCGTAAGGACGCATCGGTGTAAACCAAGTACTCCATACCCGGCTGCGGTAACGCAAGGACTGGCGCTGAAGTAAGCTTGTCTTTCAGCTCATCGAAAGCCAACTGACAAGCGTCTTCCCAAACATATGGTACCCCCTTGAGAGTCAGATTGGTCAATGTACCCGCTATTTTGGAGAATCCCCGAATGAATCTCCTGTAGTAACCAGCTAACCCCAAGAAACTACGGACTTCCGTCGGTGTCGTGGGCTGTCCCCACTCCCTCACCGCTGATACTTTACTCGGGTCGACTGCTATCCCCTGCTCAGAAACAACATGCCCCAAGAACTGTACCTCTCGCAACCAGAATCCACACTTCTCATACTTAGCATACAACTGATGCTCTCGCAGAGTCTGAAGAACCTGCCTCAAGTGCTCGGCATTCTCCTCCTCGGAGTGTGAATATATCAAGATGTCATCTATGAAGACGATGATAAACTGATCCAAGAACTCTCTGAATACTCGGTTCATCAATTCCATGAAAATGGCTGGAGCATTTGTGAGTCCGAACGGCATCACCCTAAACTCATAGGACCCATATCTCGTCAAGAAAGCAGTCTTCGAAACATCCTGATCCCTAATACATAGATAATGGTACCCCGACCTCAGATCTATCTTCGAAAAGAAAGTTGCTCATCTCAGCTGGTCGAACAGATCATCGATTCGAGGAAACGGATACTTATTCCGTATCGTGACCTTGTTCAGTTCCCTGTAGTCCACACACAATCTTAGTGAACCATCTATCTTCTTCACAAACAAAACTGGAGCGCCCCAAGGTGAGGTACTCCTACGAATAAATCCCTGACCTAACAGCTGCTCTATCCGATCTCGTAGCTCTCGCATCTCTGCCGGAGTCATACGGTACGGTGCGCGGGCTATAGGTCTCGTATCTGGCAATAAATCAATAACAAAGTCTATCTCACGACTGGGGGGTAAGCCTGGTATCTCCTGAAACACATCAGAATACTCCCTGATAACTGGGACCGAATCTAAGGGAATCACAACCTCCTTAGAGGTATCCTCCTCTATGTAATACAAATGAGCAGTCGAGCCTCCCTCTAGGTGAGGCATCGACACTACAAACATCTCTCGCCCCAGAATGGCAAAAATAATGCTCCCACCGAAGCAATCAATCATGGCTCTATAAGCTGCGATCCAATCCATACCAATAATCACATGATGCTCGTGCATGTCTAAGACTAACATGTCTGCAGGTAATACCAAGCTACCAATCTCTACCCCCACTCCTCGGCATATAAAAAAAATAAGTGACCCACTCCCCAGTGGTGAGTCCACACACGTCACTGTGCTCTCAGCTGTGGCTAACAATCCTAAGGCCTTCGCAAAATGTGTAGCTATAAAACAATGTGTTGCCCCCGTATCAAACAAAACCCGACCCATAGTACCATGGATAGGAAACATACCCTCAATCGTGGGTGGTGCCTGTGGAGCTGCTGTCTGGTGGACGTTATAGACACGTCCATACTGTAATTTCCCCTGCTGCACTGGAGCTGCTGGAATGGCTGGTAGGGCTGGCACCTGGGCTGGAGCTGGGAGGGCAGGTGGAAAAAGTGGTCTATGCGGCTCATTACGGCCTCCCTGCTGCTGTGGGGCCCTATCGCCCTCTGGGAAATCCTGACGCCTATGGCCATGTTTACCGCACCCAAAACATCGTCCTTTGAAGTTACCTCCCCTCTGACCCTGCTGTCCACGGCCCTGTTGGCCGTTACCTCCACGCCACTGGCCCTGTTGGCCCTGATGTGCACGTTGTTGGCCCTCCTGGCCCTGCTGCTGTCCCTGCGGTCGGTGTTGGCCCTGCTGGCCCTGATGATTAGGATGGCCCTGCTGGACCTACCTATATCCCCCATATCCCTGCCTAGAATCACCTGAACGGAATCGCTTAGCAGGGTCCCCCTGATGGGAACTCTGCTCGTGCTAATGAGTCTGTCCATAAGATGGTGCCCCACTGGCACTATTACCCCCGGTCCTCCCCTACTGGCTGGACTCTCCTGCTCTCTTGCTTCCCTGCAGATGGAAGCGGTGATCCTGTCAATGTAGCAATGCGGCATTGAGTACATCAGTGAAAGTACTCAGGGATAAATTCCTAATAAGGTGCTGACGGATCCTCCAAGCTAACCCGTCGACAAACAGCAAAATCTTCTTGCTCTCAGTAGGTGCCTCATCTGGCACAATGGTGAGAAGTCTTGTGAACTCCTCCTCATACTCCTCTACAGTAAGACTCTCCTGCTTCAGGTTCAGTAATCTCCACCTCATCTCAGTCTGCACTGCGGGTGGAAAATACTTGCGGTCAAACCGCTCCCAGAACAACTGAATAGGGATCGTGTCCCTCTCCTCCAGAGTGGTAGTGGATTCCCACCACTGTAATGCGGCTCCCACCAGCTTAAAGGAAGCCAATAAATGCTTTTGCACATCAGTGCACTCATACATACGGAGGTGCCACTGGATGTCTTTCTTCTATTGGCTAACTGTGACAATATCGGAGCTACCAGAGAACTCAGGGGGATGCGCTTTCTGAAAAGCATCCCAAACCCTCTCCCATGCAGATGGGAGCTGTGCTGGTACTGGCGCCACTGCCTGAACCTGGGGTGGAGCCTGCTGAATCACCGCTATCGCGGCATTCACCTCCTGAGCGACAATGGCGGCTACTTCATTTGCATTCATTGTGCCTGGTGCCGGAGCTGCTGGCTGCTCGGCCTGGGCACGCCTATCTTTCGGAGCACGTCTTGGAGGCATCTGAAACATGAACAAGTTTATTAGTCTATAGTTATTATCAAATCTCAAATAGCTGAAGACTTAAACGTAAAAGCAAGAATACAACAATCCTAAAAATAGGGCTCTATAGCAACAACGTTAAACTGAAAGCGAAATAATCCGTACAGATCCTATGGGCACTAGAACCTGATGCTATGATACCACCTGTGACACCCCGCCTAATTAAATACCGGGCGATCACTCCTTTATTAAATTAAATCAAGGTAAACAGTTGGTTCATTCTCAGCATCACTGTCGATAAAAAATAAATTTTCCAATTTAACACCCTAAATAATTAAGCTAAGTGTCAAAACCATTTTCATACATAACTTTCCAAATTTTATTTTAAAAAAATGATTTATTTATTTATTAACATCATTCCAATAATTAAGAATCACACCACAATAAATCTGGAACACAAAGTCCAATAAATATAATACATTCGTCAATCGATTGTCAATATACGAAATCTAAAGTCACAAATCTAATCAGAATAAAACCCATAGTAACAATACTGGAAATAACTGAAATACAAATGTCCCAATAATAATGAAATAATGGAAAGTGCAACACATGCCCAATAAATGAGAATGCTAGAAGTGGAGTCAATAAAGGAAGTCGTCTACGCAAGTGCCCTGCAACTCCCACGTAAGCTGCAGCACGTTCCTTTCAAGGGATCCTAAGCAAGACGCCCCTGTGGCTGGGCACCTGAAATATATACATATATATACAAGAGAGAGAGAGAGAGAGAGAGAGAGAGAGAGAAACGGGTCAGAGCCCGAAAGTGTGTTTGATTTAAAATACGTTTAGCAAGTATTTAAATTGATACATGCCAATGCAACAACATATTAGGGCGACGCTCTCTTGAGAAAATCTCACCTCTCTTCTAATGTGCACACCTATCGCACTAACCTTCCCAACGGTTTAACTTAACATTTTATCATACTAACCTTCCCAATAATTTAGCTTATCTTAACTTACTCATAAGATTTCAAAACCGAACGATATCAGTGATTAAAAAGATACTTCCAATTAGCAACACAACTCTCGTTTTAACTTTATTAGTTTATATAGTTTCCCAGTGTCATATTATACTTTCACGAAACAAGTATTTACTATTTGAGTCATCAACCATGTCCTACTTATCAAATCACAGTAATCAGTTTCAAATTTCCAAATCTCATATATATATTAACTACTCGTATAATATATATAAAATAACAGGACCCCACATAAAACTATGGTGCGTGCATACTTCTACTATCCAAACCCCATACCACTCATATCAAGGGGAATACAAATTCGTAATCACTCTCGAATTGTATTAACACATACACAAACAATATCGAGGTGAAGCATAGATTCCAAGTCTCTAAGAGGATGGCACATACTCGCGTCTCTTAGGACCGTCTGAACTATCGATTCAATAGCCTGTACCAAGGATATCTATCTTTTAGGGTACAAGTCAATATCCCGCATAAAGGTCCCATCGAGATAAGACTGTCCCAGCGCGGTAACCTCAAGGATAGCAAGTAGCACGGTATGTTTTTCACATGTATATAATATATGTACACACAATCATATAATTATACCACTTTTATCGTATTAATATAGGTTCCTCTCGTCACCCATAATTACAACATTTATCCTTAATTTCACCTTATTAGTATTACGTATAAGGTTTCATCTCTAACCTTAACTCGAAGGGTTTTCTCACTTATTTCGTGATACTCGTGGACTTTATCCTTCCAAGTAGAAAATTCAGTAGGTATACCTCTATTCACTATCGTAACTATTTGCCGTAATCTCTCACTTGGAATACTTAGTTTCATCGTTTATTATATAATTATCCCGAAAGCCAAATTCTCATCTCATAATAAACTTCCCAACACTTATCCATATGTTCTACTGGTCTTTCCTATCTCCCAAAACATTTTATGAAGAACACCCAAGAATTATATCACGACAATTCAATTTTTAAATCATTTACAAAGGGAAATAGTAGTCTACCAGGAGGGGTCGATCGATCGAGGTTTAGGGCTTGATCGATCGAACCTTCGATCGATCGAAGTTCTAGGCTCGATCGATCGATCAAGCAGGTCTGCGAAAATCTGCAAAATTGCAGTTACGGGTTCTACCAATTTTCTTCTTCCAAAACCATGTTTTTCCATTCGAAACGTCCCAAAAATCCTACTACTAACATGATATCAATATACCAGATGTTTTTAACGTAAAGCATGTGCATATCTAACATTAAACATGGATAATTAACCCAAAATCTCATCAAATCATCAAGAACCCTAGAGTTTTTCTTAATCATGGTTCTATTCTGTTTTTACCAGAATTTCCTTCTAATATATCATCAAAATTTCATGGGTTATATTCCTCTACATGGTAAGGATTCCAGAATTTTCATATAAATTAATTCTACATGAATTCTCCTATCATAAATTGGGTTTTCTTCCATGGTTTTCATCACAAATCATTCCTAAAATAATATGAAGATTGCACTAATGAAAATATGCAAGAAATACTTGCCTGGGATTTTTGTTATTCTGATTCACGATTGATTTTGGTATGGCTGCGTTCCTCGTCTCGCGATCTACGCGGTGGTGGTGGTTGTGGTGCAAACCGGTGACTTTTGGGGCCTTGGAGCTTTCTCCTTCTCTCTCCTATGGCCGTCACTTGTGTTTTTGTTTTCTAACCCTAGCTGACTAACCCAAATGGCTGATATAGGTTGCTGAATTTCGTGGGTTTAATTACCCAAAAAGGTGAAATGACTAAATTTCCCTCCCGGGGTTCCAATTAGGCCTAAAAACGCCCCGAGACCCAGACTAAACCCCCGGGTACACTTTTCTGACTATCTCGACCCTTCCGGACGCGTTGGAGCACTCAAAACGTCCATACGAACAACTTATAAAATATTCACTTTTTATTTAACAAAATTAGTCCCGACGTGACACGGGCACGTCCCGACTTAAATTTCTGAAATTGTCATTTAATTCACTCATGACATTCAATATAATCAATATCATATATTACTTTTCTCATTAGTAATATTCAACAATTTTTCCATAATTACTAACTCTCGTCACGTTAATAATTATAACATAATTAATTTCCGGATTTTTATTAAATAAATCACTCAGATCAAATTTAATATATCCCCAAATTAATATAGCATAAAAATACGGGGTATTACAGTGATATTATTATTGTCATGAGATTTTAATATGGCACTGAGGTTGGGCACCCGCCAAGATTCCTGTTCCGGCTACTTTATAAAGTATGGCGCGGTATGGTGAGGCCTGGTGACTCGGATTAATGTGTTGTTGAGAAATTATATTGATAAAAATGCTTATGAGATTCACATTTTATTTGAATATCCGTACTCATATTGTTACGTTTTATTCACCGCTAAAAATATTTGAGCATCTTTCCCATCATATTGTGTACTTCCACATATTTTCTTTTAGTGGCAGGTTAGCGCGGATTTGGGCGCTTTGGATTTTATTTGGAGATTGATTTTTTAGCGAGGATTATTTTAGAAAGATTATTCGAGACGAATAGATGAGAAGATTTGTATTCATTTTTTATGTATAGAGCATTAGAGATTCATTTTACTTTAAGTTAGATATTTGTATTTAATTCGAGAGACATTGGTTGTATTTTATTTGAAGAGATTTGACAGTAGTGGATTCTCTTATTTTATATTGTGGGTTTTAGATGCTCTATACCTTGTTATTTGTGTATTTGATTAGTTTTATCGAGTAGCGCTCCGCTCTCTCCAGGAGGGGTGTTACAGAATGCCACAGGAATGCAGGTTAAAGAGGATCCTACCACCTATTTAGGCTACCCAATTTTTAATGGAAGGAAGAAGATCATATACTCCGAAGATTTGGTCCAGAAAATCAAGAGTAAAATCCAGGGATGGAAGGCCAAATGTTAGAGTCCAAGACGTAAGCTTGTCCTTATCAAATCAGTTTTTTCATCTACGTCAATGCACTTGATTTCATCTATCAGTATTCCTAAGGATATTTTTAAAAGAATAAACTCTCTTTTCTCAAAATTGTTTTGGAGTTATAATTTTTAATAACATAGGCATTAATGGTGTAGTTGGAGTTTGATTGGAAAACCAATTAATGAAGGTAGACTAGGTATCAGACATCTTAATGATGTAAATTCAACTCAAAGTATGAAACTGTGGTGGTTATTTAGATCTCAAAATTCTTTGAGATCAAAAATATATCCAGTCAGCCTATTGTAGGAAACATCACCCTACAGTTGTGCCAATTAGGGGAGGTGCTCAAACTTGGAATAGATTGTGTTCAGTTCGAGACAAGTCAAAGTAGAATATGATGTGGAAAATATGAGAAGGAAAAATCAATGTAGATAAAGAAAATTAGGGCATATCTGAATGTAAAAATTCTATAGAAGTTGAAGTGGGTCATATAAAAGATTTTTGGACAACAGGTCAAAAATGGAACAAGGAAAAGGTGATTCATTCCTTTAAGCAAGAAATTGCTCATAAGGTGATTAATTTTTAAGAAATTTTCCCTTTCAATCCAGATAACCTAATTTGGAAACCATATGCTTCGGAATCTTTTTCCACTTTTTCATCTTGGAGTTTATGTAGAACAAGAGGTGTTACAAGTTTGAGCTCAAAGTATCTGGCATAGCTCCCTCCCCATTAAAATATCAGTGTTCATGTGGAAACTCATGAATAACCTGCTCCCTACTGATCAGAAAATCAAATCTTTAGGAATAAGAGGAACCTCTAAGTGCTATTGTTGTTTGAGTCCTCAAGAAGAAACAACTGACCATATTTTTTATAAGGGAGACATAGCTGCTTCAGTTTGGGATAAAATTATAAAAGAATATGGTATTAAAGATTTAAAGGTAGATGTTTTAGAAATCTGTTATTTCAATGGTGGATTTATGGGGTTAAGTTAAACCATGGAGTAAGCATTTTTGTTCCTGCAATAGTTTGTTGGTGCTTATGGTGTATTAGAAATAAATGTAAGTATGATGATGGTTTCCCTAGTGTGTCCTTGGTTCTTTTTCAAATCCATCAACAGATTCAATCATCTTCAATTTCTAAAAAAGTTATAGCTCCTAAGCAGAGGTTGCAGATCAAGTGGGAAAATCCCCCATCGTGTTCTCTAAAGTTAAATGTTGATGGTAGTAGTATAGGGAATCTTGGTTTAGGAGGAAGTGGAGGCATTCTTAGAAATCATTTAAGAGATAATGTTTGGGATTTTAATGTACATTTTGGAGAAGTCACAAATTAGGAAGCAGAAGCATTATCATTGCTGAAAGACTTGGAGTTCTATAAGGATCTAACAGATTATACTTTTAACATAGAAAGTTATTCAAGAGTCCTAGTATATGTCCTCACAAGTAAAGGTTTTGTTCCATGCAGAATTAAATGGCATGTCCACAAGATTCTAAGCATTCTAAAAAGATTAAAGTTCAATATTGTTCATATATATAGGGAGGCAAACAAATTATTTGATTTTCCTACTAATTTAGGAAGCTCCCAATCTTCAAACACTTTCTTTTCTTCTCCAACTGACTTTCACAAGGAAATAAAGAGTTTAATCACAGTGGATAAATGAGATTTTCCATCATTTAGGAATGTGTAAAAGTCATTGGTGTAAAATATATTCTTCAGGTTTCTTTAAGCTTGTTTTAATTTCATCTATCATTTATATCTATGTAAAGGTTATATCTTATAAAGAACCTCATTTGACTTTCTTGTCATTCATCTTGTTAGATTATCCCAAGTATGTAAGCTATTTAGAAGAGGCAAGTTCTTATGCTCCATATGAGTAAATTGTCTTTACAAAAAAAAAGAAAAAAAGAAAATAAAAATTGGACCTTTGTCTGTGTGACCTAAGATACAATTGATTCCATATAGCCCTGCATTTTCAAATTGGTGTCAAATCGGGTTGACTAAATTATCATGTGATCTTGATTTTTTACGAATTTTTTTAATTTCAATTTTTCAAATTAGTATCAGAGCGGGTTGCACTAATTTATTATGTGATCTTTAAATTGGGTTCATGTGGATAATTTGTATAATAGGGTTCCTATTTTCTATGGATCAAATTATATCTATTGGAAAGCTCGAATGAGGTCGGTTTTGAAAGTGATTGATGAGCATGTCTAGCTTGTGTACGAAAGAGGGTGGACACCACCCGCTGTGACTAATGGCGATGTCATAAGTCCTAAACCTATGACCACTTGGACGGATGATAAATTTAAATAGAGAAATTTCAATTCACGTGGTTTAAGTGAAATTTTTGTATTTTCCACCCCTGACGAGTTTCGCCTCATCATGACATGAACCACGTCTAAGTAAACGTGGGATATCCTCCAACTCCCTCACGAGGGTACCAACACTGTCAAAGCTTTTAAGCTTTAAAATCTCACCACTCGGTTTGAGACTATTACCATGCTAGAATCTGATACTTTTGATAAGTTTTATGCACATTTATCTAATATAGTCAATTCTAGCTTTAATTTGGGTGAGAGAATTCTTGAGACGAGAGTCATGAAAAAGATTTTGATATCCCTACCATCCCATTTTATCCCAAAAGTCATTGTCCTAAATTCTTTGGGAATTTTAGATACTCTGAGGTTATAAGAACTTGTAGCAGACCTTCAAATTTACAAAATCGATATATTCCCCAAAATTCAACAGAAAAAGGAAATAGTGATTGCTTTGAAAGCCCGGTCTAATAAGAAAAAGGAAAAGGTTTGTGATTTTGAGTCTGAGTTTGATTTTGAGCTTGATGCTCTTGCCTTGTTTGTGAAAAATTTCAAAAAAAAACTCAAATTTAACAAAGAAAATTCTTCTGAAGAAAACAAAATTTTTGAGAAAAATAAAAATGTCAATGAGGGCAAGACTGTTTGTGAAAAAGATTAGGTGAGATATTATGGGCCCATTTGGTTCTCTATTCAGAAAACTCGATTTAAACGTTATTTTTAAATACAGTTTTAAAATTCAGTTTTTTGTGTTTATAATTATTGGTGTGTGTTTGGTAAACTTGTTTTTGAATACAGTTTTTTAAAAATTTGACAAAATTGGCAAACATGTATATTTATATCATACGTGTGTGTGTGTGTGTGTGTGTGTGTGTGTGTGTGTATGTGTGTGTGTGTGTGTAAATATATATATATATATATATATATATATATATATATATATATATATATATATATATATATATATATATATATATATATATATATATATATATATATAACATACACAAAACTTTCATACATACATGATATATGAATGTATACATACATATATACATCATAAATTATATACATGTACATTTAATATCATGTATTTTTAGGTATATTTAATGAGGTATGTTGGGGAGTTTAACAATATATATATATATATAATAATGCTCTTCTGTGGACCAGTCGCATTTTAAGAGTGCGGACCGGACATGTGTCACCTGGCGGTGATCCTAGAAATTATAGGCTAAATTATAGGCGCGCTATCTCTCTTTTCTGAGCTCACCTCGCCAGGTGACACATGTTCGGTCTGCACTCTTAAAATGCGGACTGATTCGCACAAGAGCATTATTGTATATATATATATATATATATATATATATATATATATATATATATATATATATATATATATATATATATATATATATATATATATATATATATATATATACATGAATTGATAATATTTTTTAATACATATGTATATTTTATATTATTCCATACATTAATAATACATGTATAAATATAATATTATTTAACTTTATATTATTTCATACGTAATTTTGTGTACATGTACATATATATTTTTTATTTATAAGAATTACACACATATTAATGTATTGTGTATGTATATTATATATTAAGGTATAACTGCATTAAAATATTAAGAATGAATAATTTTGAGTAGAAAAATAAAAAACAGAAGTTATAAAACACCCTAAACCTGTTTTCTGAAAAACTTGATTATAACACAGAAATATTATAATTTTGTGTTTAAAAATAGCTTGCCAAATGAATTTTTTTATCAGAATTGTATTTAAACACAGAAAACATAATTATAATTACAAACCAAACAGACCCCATGAGTGCGAGGGAAAGGGTTATAAATCCCACGAGTGTGCCACTAGACTAAAGAGACAGGGCAAAGGCAAAGCTGCATACAAAGACATGCTTAGAAATTGTGAAGTCGATTCGGTGGATTATGGGTGTGAATCACCGCATGAACATAATTTATGTGCGTTCATGGCCAGTCACATTAGTACATATAGTTTTTCCCACGCCCATGAGGACATTTCTAAATATAATAGCCTCAACACTTTGTCGAACCATTCTAGAGAGAGTGAGGATGATGATGAGATTTTGTGTGAGGGAGAAAGTGGCCTTCAAAAAGTGTACACCGAAGTTTACAAAGAGTCTTTAAAAACCAAAAAGAAAAATAAAAGTTCGAATCTTAGGGAGTTTAATTTAGAGAAGGTGGTGATAGCTTTGAGAGAGTGTGAGGTGATGGTGAGTCAACTAAAGAAGTAGAAAGTTTTTTTGTGTGAGAAATTGATTGTGGTAAATAAGGAGAAGACCGATGTACCATCATTGTAGCTAGTCTTACGAACGATATTAAAGCTTCATTGAAGACTCATGAGAAACTTGAAGCCTGTGTATTCTAACTCAAGAAATATGTTGAACATTCTCGGGAGGTCAAGGTCACTTTAGAGGATATGTCTAAGAAGGTAGAAAAGATGTTCCTTGGCCTCGCTTTAGATTTTAGCGAGAGGCAAGGAATAGGTTATGATGGTACATCCACTTCCAATACCACAACTGATCCGGTTATCGGTTTTATGATGGATCCTTATGGCCCTCGTCCTAGCCCACCTAGGAGACCGAACCCACTAAGGAGAGCCTTTCCTAATCGTTTTGATCAAGTTACACCTAAGACGATTTATGTTTATTCCCATTGAAAATAAAGAGGCCACTTTCAGGAGTTTTGTTTTAAGCTAAGGAGAGTTTCTTATCCGTGTGTTCCCCAATATGTTCCTACACTTGTTCACACACATATTCCTACACGCACTCCCGTACGTGTTCCTACTCATGCTCCCATACACGATCGTAGAGATTTTAAGAGTCCTATTGTATTATTATGCTTATACTTATTTATGATTTTTTACGTAATTTGAAAAATCTAAAAGATTTTTCGTTTTTTAAAAAAGTTTGAAAAAGTTCAATAAGATTTTATTTTTGTATTATCGTTTTTCACCATATATGGATGTGCATTTGAGATGTTTGAATCACCCCTATATTCCATCCATTCATGTGACTTTTTCATGGTGTTTTGAGATATGGCTTCGTTTCTTTAGTGTGCTTAATAATGTATGGATAGCATTTCGTTGTTCATTGATGATTACTTTCTTCATGATAGACTCTTTATAACCTTTATTGCACACATGCATGCATTTTTTTAACATTGTGGTTGCTTATCATATGTTCAATATGGTGTTCTCGTCTTAATCATGCTTAATAATGAACCAAATGTATTAGAGATAAGTTGTACTTGTAAGAACCATTGCCTAGATTTTGTTTTCCATAAAATTTATTATATATTAAGCAATAGAAAGGGGCTAAGAAATAGAAAAATTCTCTTTGCGTTAAAAGCCACCATCTGCCAAAAATATCCTAAAATAATAACGACACACAATAGCAAAAGCGCCAATGCCATATTTATTTCATTGATGCTTCGCTATATATGATCATTATGATATCTTTAAAAATTTGAGAGTGAAATCTTAAATATGTGAGATTTTGATGGTGTTATAAAGTAGAAGATCAATGAATTTGCACAACGAACTCTCTTTAGTTTGGTGATATTGATTTGAGAATCATTTAAATTCATGACATGTTTCATAAGTCAAGTCAATTTCATTTAAGTTCAACATTATTAAACCTAAGATTGAAATTGAGCTCTTTCTTTATAAGTATCCCATTCACTTTGTGCACCTATGTCATGAATGCCTATGTTGATTTGCCTATGAAAAATGTTCACACTATTACATTCTGCTTCCATGATTTGAGTATTTTTGTATCCTTCCTTAGTGTGATGTATTTTGTACCTATATATACTTTTTATACTTGAAAATTGAAATTTTAAAAAAATATTTGGTATGTGTTTCGAAAATTCATTGCATGTGCTTTATTTTTTATCTTAGTGATGTTATTTCTTTTGGAATCATGTGATGCTTACTATTGATGATAAGTTTCTAACCCTTTGTCTATTACGGACAAAAAGGGGGAGAATAAATTGAGAAGGAGTTTTATTTTCTATAAAACTCGTATGCGTAATGATATTTTTTTTGTTTCATGTGTGTAGGTCCATTCCACATTGATAATCTCATGGACTACACAAGGTGAAGAAAAGAGAACATATTGAATGTCATTTTGTTTTGGGTTTGGGAGGGAGGACATTAGTAGAACATTGTCTTAGAGATTTTATTATAATTTGGTTTTCAGTTTATGTTTTGTACCTGAATAGTCAAAGGGGGAGATTAGTAAGAGCGAGATTTTATAATTGCTCATAGTAAAGATTATTTGATGTATCCCGTTATAAATCAAACACTACATAAGCATATGCTTCCACAATCATTTGATGACATGTTAGTGATCGAGCATAATTTCCGAATTTCAAGCTGTTGGAATCATCACGAACACTTTAGGGAGGTATACGGATTCGACTTTTTGATTATTTTCCAATCATATATATTTTGGGATGTTTTATTACTACTCAAGGCATTTTTTTGATAAAAGGATTTTAAAATAAAATTTTAATTTTTTTATCTCGTTAGAACGAGATGTGGCTCTCATTAGAACAAACACCTTTGTTCGTTCGAATGAAGTGTTAATATTGTTAGAACGAAGTGTTGAATTCATTAGAATTAACTACTAACGAGCATCTAATGAATTTGTCTCTGTTAGAACCAAACTCGTTGAAAGTTCATTGGAAGGTCGTTCGAACGAACTAGGCCATTTGTTCGAACGATATTGGACCTCGTTAGGACGAAATAAGGTTTTCGTTCAAACGAAGTCCTATTTTTATTCGAACGAGTTTGCTGCCTTAAAAAACGTGTTTTACATAAAAAAAGGATTATTTTGGACTGTTTTACACAACTCTTTTGGCAAAAATTAATTGCAATACTTGCCCCAAAAGTTTTCTTACTTTTGTTTCATAGAAACACTTTTATTTTCTAAATAATACATCCCTTAATATGATTTTTTGAGTTTTGTCAAACCCAATTTCAATACACTACATCAAACCCTTGAAAAGGTATCTCTACGGATGATTTTAGAGTTGTGACTCTAATACTGAAGAAGAAAGAATTTTGCATCCTGAGGTTGATCGGTGGATATCGAGGAAAGATTTGCTTCCTGTGGGTGGTTCTGGACTACATCACTTCATGTCGAAGATTTAAGACCCTGTACATTATACTTAGTGGAGATCTAAATAGTTTATAAGTCATAAAGTTTATCAAACTCTTTTACAGTACTTAAATATAAGTTTTGCTCGAAAGAAATTTTTCCTCAAAATTTCTTTTATTTGGGTTGGTTTGATTATGTGATTTGGAATATTTATTTGGACTCTATCTTGCTTGCACACCTAATTATAATCCAGATAAAATTTGATTAAAAATTAGAACGTGGTGTGTGTAACCTAAGATACAAGTGATTTCATCTAGCCCTGCGTTTTCAAATCTGATTAAAACCCCATTTCTAATATATCAAAATCAACATTTATTAATATTAAAAATAATTAAGTTCAATAAAAAATATTTCTCTTATTTTCACATTACAAAAAGATATTTTATGTTCCAAAAATATGGGGTATTACATTCTCCCCCACAAATACAAGAATTTTGGACTTGAAATTTGACGAAGCGTAAATGTATAACGTAAAGTCATGCAAATAAAATAAGGCTCACATATTACTACCCATAAAATGTCAGGATTAGGCCCTCATACACCCAATCCTACATGCACCTGCCACACGAACAAAAGTACAATATATATCTTAACTATATAAATAAGTATAACTATGAATATAAAGGTGTATCATGCTCCCCCATAAATCATCACTCGATTCTATCTCCAAAAGCAATCACAACTCTTAAGTCCTCCTCAAATCAAATCACATCAATACTAACGATCTTCAAAATAAATTTCATCTTCAAAATCAACTCTAAGGATCGTCAGATCAAGAATACTACTTCTAACCTTAATGCCTACAACAAGCTTAACACCAAAATGCCCTATCTCCAAGAAACACAACTAACACGTATAATACACCCAATATCTTAGGGATTACAAATCAACAAAGGAAATAAAAGATCAATAACACGAAAGATAAATGGACTCATAACCTACAAGACATAAGACCATGCTCTGATACCAAATTTTACACCGCGCATATTTTACCATCTCCATTGGTCATCATAATCAAAATAACATTCTTAGCATGTGATGAAATATGAGACATTAAAAACTTTTTTCACAAGATATAATTTGAAATTAATCTAAATGGATTAAAACAAATACCACAACAAAATCCATCACCATGCTAACTCCAAAAGATAAATAATATTAAAATGAAATAGTCCAGCAATAAATCTTTAACTTAAATGATAAACAACTGTGGAATCGAATGACCCACGAAAAATTTGTAAATGATTGTCTCATAAAAGTACGTCTGGAAAGGAAAGATAAAATACTAAAGCAATAAAAGTAACTCCAACTGCAACTCCATGAATCTTCAATCAATCCTAGGAAGCTACTCCAGCAACTATATTTAAAATGTTAGTCAACATAATGGGTCAGAGCCCACCGCATGAACACTATCTACTACTCCCAATTAGGATCCGTGAATCCAAACATAGCATCATATGAGATCAATATTATAATAAAGTATTTTAAATTAAAACGATATAAGAAGATACGAGTAAACTAAAATAATACTAATTACCCACATAAACTAAACCACCCCACTAACCAAGTGCAATTAAGTTATAGTGAATTTAATCCCATAATTATAAATTAAATTGATGAAACCAATATTCTTAATGTGACACCAATATAGCCAACTTATCTTTCTATTGGTCCAGCACATACTCCCAGCACACTAATAATTACAACACACTATACCCATTCCCCTCACTATAGCCAGTTTGCCCAATTATGTTAGCATTGCACATACTCGTGAGGTTCCACGCACGACACGTCAATATAGCCGGTTTGCCCAATTTCATTGGCCATGCACATACTCATGATGCCAAACACACATCCACGTACCTATATCCAGTCAGCCCAATAATTGTTAGCTTTGCAGATACTCGAGACGCAAATCCAATTTAATGCATGTTTATTATCTTAGGCATTAGTTATTAATTCTCTCTATTCTCAATTATCCCCACCCTTAATTCAGGTATCACAACCTAAAAATACCCCTAGTCCCATACCTAGGGATCATCAAACCATAAGCATTACCTAGTCTATCACCTAGGAATAATACTTATGAAAAATCACCACCTACTCTCGCACCTAGGCTAAAGGAATAACGTAACGACGTACTACCTGGATCCACCTAGAAAAATACCCAATCGCACAAGCATACACTCACTAGTCCCATCCCTCAAAAGTGCCAACAGCAACAAAGTCTACCTACTAGCCCCATACCTAACTAGAAACCTATAAAAATGGGTTAAAGTATAACTACTCCCAAAAATCCCAACATTCCCACGGTATCGAAATATTAACACAAAGAATCTCCATGTAAATATTATTTCAATGTAACACTACAATTGTCCATTTAATGCTAAGATTTTAATTCCATTCAATTTACATCCATCTAATAATTTAATAATAAAATTCAACCAAATAGTTACACAAGTTGTCAAATTCCATAGTTCCCATACGAGTAACATTTTAATTATTCAACACATAATCCAAATTAAATATGCGTAAGAACCATCCTATATAATAATATACTCATTCTACAACATGCATATATACTAATGTAATTTTACGAGTCAAAATATTATTCCAAGTTCATATTTTAATTCTAACATGCAATTCGTCCCACAAATCTATCATAACCCAATACACTATTTTAAAGCATGTGATGTTTCAAGTCTTCAATTATATTTTTCAATTTAATAAAAATAGCTATGAATTTACTTTTACTTTACCTAATTAATCTTCTTAATTATTTTAAGAAAACATTATTAATAAAGGTTTAGGCAATATTTAACATACAACACTTAAAGGAAATAATTAGGCATAAATTCTTCACATTTATCCCCTTAATTTTGGTATTTTTATGATCCTGTGCGGTGTAAATAGCTTGGATTTTTCTCATATTTATGCTAGTAACCCCTTTTGGTAAATATTTCGTATTTTCTGTATCTCTTATGCGATTTACAGGTATTTCATGCAAGCTAGTGTGAAAGAAAGCTCAAAATAGTGAAAGAAACCAAGAAATTGGGAGTTGAAGGGTATTTTCATAATTTTTCAACCAAAAGTTGAAGATCTTTCAATTACAAGAACATTGGAAAAACGGCACCTCAATCGGAACTATGGTTAAGAAGTTATGAAGTTTTGAAGATGAGAAAAGTCAAGAAGAAAATCTCTGCATAAATTTAAATGGCGATTCGGACCTTTTATTTTAAAAGGATCCAGACCGCATTTAGTCACGCCCAAAATCCGTTACAAAATTAGTCACGCTTTCTAAGTGTGATAAATTGGCAGATACGCGATTTTTATTTTGTCCTTATCTTTTAGCCAAAAGAGTTTTATGTTTTGGGGACTCTTCTAAACGACCTCTAGCCTATATATTTAGTCATTAGGGATGTTTTTATTCAGATTTCATTCATGTAAAAGCTCCATAATAACTAGGAACATCTAGGAGAAGAATTTACATATTTTTCAGCTTTAATTCAAGAGCTTTTCCCGTTTTTCTTCAATCTTTGATTTCTTCTTGCATGGTCTTGTTCTTTAATCTTGGTAACCTTTGTTTCCAGTACCTTTATTATTATTTCTCATGTTTAATCTCTCTTTCCATGCAATTATAATTGATTTACTATTTCGTTAGATATTTTTTCTTTTGTATTTTTTTTTTAAAATTTTTTTTGCAGGCTTCCACAATTGAGCACCAAGAAACATTGAATCCTCAACAGCACACGTCTTTATGTGGATTGTCCATTTATAAACTATTCAGTAATCATGTATTTTTATAGTGAGTTTTGTAATTATAATGGTTCATATGGGTATAGTTCTCAAACTTTCTATTTTCAAGAATGCACGCCTCGACCTATTACCATTGTCGAGGGCCTTAGAATTCTTGAGAATGAAAGGCTTGAGAATAAATATTGGGAAGAAAATCGTGTTCGAGCTTTTTATTTCCAAGAATCTCCTCCGCGACCTATTACCATTGGTGATGGACTTCTAAGTCTTGAGTATTAAAGTCTTGAAAACAATTATTGGGAAAAATTCGTTTTGGGGAGCAAGAGTTGGATGCATTATTCGAATCCAATTACGAATTTTCTTTCGATATTTTTGAAACTAAAGAACATTTTCAACCAAATGAGGAATCCAAGGTTCTAGAGCCAAGGAATCCTACTTTGGAAGAAAAAAATCTCTTTGTAATCAAAAGCGTACTCATTTTTCTTTCCACCCAAAGCACGATGAGTATCGATATTGGTCTTGTTACGAAAATGATCTCACTTTGTGATGAGATGCGTTTGAATTTGGAAAACAAATAGAAGGTGAAACTTGTGTGTCACCTCAAATTTTTGAAGAACATCTCATTGAAAGTGAGTATTGCTCCCTTGAAATTCAATCTCCAAGTGATGACGAATCACTTGAGGTTGAATTTATTTCATCTCCATTTTCGTTCATCGTTATTGAACCAATAGAATTACTGCTAGATTCCTATGAGTCAGTTGAAACTTTTGAAACGTTTAAACATTTCACCAACGAGGACTCTTTACTTGATTTTTTTTTCAATATTGACTCTCCCTTTTTATGTGCCCCGCTTCCTATCTTACTTGAAAAATCTTTGAAAGGTGATTCTATTTTTCTTGAATCCCAATTGTACTTGTCCCCCCTAGCATCCAAATCCCCCATCATCACTTTAAAAATTTTAATTGGTGACGATTCATTTTTCCCATCTCACACATGTCTTTCGTTGTTCAAACAGAATTATTATTTTTCGGGAGGCATGCATCCTAATGAGGGTACACCTATTACTCCTCAAAGTCAAATTGTATTTTGGGTGGACCCTCAAATTTTTTGACTTCTACTGTATGATTTATTAATAGTTCAAATCGTAGGTCGTACATAATTAGCTTCTTCTTTTTTCCTTTTATTTTTATAGTTTATAGTAATTAGTTAAAGTTTTTGTCAATATTTTTGTTATGATTGGTTCTAATATGTTTTGTAGATTCAATGGACTCGTACTCATTGGTGATCGCTCCATTTGGATAATTTCTTTATTTTCCTCTCTTTATGTTGTGTTCTTGATTTGCATTGAGAACAATGCAATATTTAAGTTAGGGGGTGTGGGATATTCTTCCCATTTATTGCGTAGCTTCATTGATTCTATCACATGTTCTTTCCAAGTGTGTTTTTTTTAGAAAATTTCAAAAAAAATTGACAAAGTTTGAAAAGGCCAAAAATATTTTTCTTCAAAATAAATAAAAATTTGAATTTAAAATATTCAAAAATTCACAAATTCTTTTTAGTATCAAGTTGTAAAAATCAAATACACTAAGCCAAAATTGACCAAAGATGGAAATTGAGCGAAAATTGACGACTTTACGAATAAGTGTGGAAATTAACTAACCCGGTGAGATTTCGAACCTATCATTTTTGTGAGTTTAAAAATCAATCTGAGTTAATGGTTAACTCAAGGTTCTTTTCAACGTTTTAAAAAAAAGTCATTGATGATCTCTATTCCTTTGTTTTGAATGGTTATGGGAAATGGAATGTTGTCTTGAAAAACGTACTAAATAGATCTCTAAATTTAATTTATCTCGAGATGCACATGGTAAAGCAATTCGTAGTTTGGACAATGAAGTAGGTCCTCGTTTGTCACCCAAAAATATTAGCTGGAAAAGTTGTGAAAAATTTTCCCTTTGCAACCCAATTTGAGCCGAATAAGTTTTTCCCTTTCGTTTGACAACTCAAAAAATCCAATTAGCCCGGAATTGTGAAAATCGAATATTCAGAAAGAAAGTCCGAAAAGTGCATAAAAAGGGGCAAAAAAATAGAAAAAGAAGAGAAAATGAGCAATAGCCCGAAAAAAGCACAAATGGACATCATAAATGAATTCTCCAATTCTGAAGTCCCCACCATTTTCATTTTACCCAAATACACCTTAAACCCAAGAAAGTCCTAACTGAGTTCGAATTGAGAAATTGTCTACCGCGTGGAGATTTAAGGCACAAAAGATAATAAAAGAGATTACATGGCGTGAAAAAGAGGTGATGTTTCCCGTTTCCCAACGACCGTATTCCGATGATGAGATATTTTTACCTAAAATATTTTCGTCTTTCAAAATGGTGTGCGTGAATTTATGTCCATCATATTTACTCTTTTTATCATGCATACCGAGAGAATAAGCCACATTTCTGAGTGATTCATTTGCGAGATCATCCCATGAGATTTTGAAACCGAAACGAATTTTTGGAAAGTAACGTAGTGATCAATCGGTGGAAGTTAGTGGCTCAATTTCGGCTTCACGCACACACACACTATGATTTGAGACTCTTGAATATGAATTTGCGGAGACCATTTTTGGGGAGTTTAAATTGTACAATTTTTACGTATTTTAAAATTTCTTTGAGTCTAGAAAAATGAATTTTGTGGGTATATTCACAGCAAACCCTCACGAGACACAACTCGTCCTACTAGGGTGACCTAGGGGTTTAAAGGATTATTGCATATCCTCAATGCAATCGCTTGCCCGTGATAAAGGTATTCTATCAGAATAAAAAATTTGAAGGGTCCTTAACTCATGCACCTATTCTTTTACACTGCTCGGGACGCACAAAGTTCTAAGTTAGGGGGTTTGATTAGGCATAAATTCTTCACATTTATCCCCTTAATTTCGGTATTTTTATGATCCCGTGCGGTTAAAATAGCTTGGATTTGTCTCATGTTTATGCTAGTAACCCCTTTTGGCAAGTATTTCATATTTTGTATATCTCTTATGTGTTTTACAGATATTTCATGCCAGTTAGTGCGAAAGAGAGCTCAAAATAGTGAAAGAAACCAAAAAAATGGGGCGTTGAAGGGCATTTTCGTAATTTTTCAGCCTTAGTTCGAATTGGGGCCAACTAGAAAGTTAAAGATATTTCAATTACAAGAACATTAGAAAAAATGGAACCTCAATCGAAGCTACGGTGAAGAAGTTATGAAGTTTGGAAAATGAGAAAAGTCAAGAAGAAAATCTTTGCATAAATTTTAAGGGCGATCCAAACCTTTTATTTTAAAAGGATCCGAACTGCATTTAGTCACGCTCAAATTCCGTTACAAAATTAGTCACGCTTTCTAAGTGTGAGAAATTGGCAGATACGCGATTTTTATTTTGTCCTTATCTTTTAGCCAAAAGAGTTTTATGTTTTGGGGACTCTTCTAAACGATCTCTAGCCTATATATTTAGTCATTAGGACTCTTTTTATTCAATTTTCATTCATGTAAAATCTCCATAATAAGTAGAAACATCTTGGAGAAGAATTTACATATTTTGCACCTTTAATTCAAGAGCTTTTTGTATCTTTCTTTGATCTTTGATTTCTTCTTGCATGTGTAATACCCCGTGATTTTAATAACTTTTAAAATGGATTATATTTTAAATTAATGGATTAATGGGATTTTATTATAAATTAATTCATTTGGGTTTTATCCGAATTGTGGATATTAAAATGAATGATTCTGTATATTACTTAAAGATATGTAGGTAATTTATGATTATGATGTTATTGATATTACGGTGAGTTATTAATTCCGTAATTTGAATTTTTAGTCGGACGCGGTATGGGACGTGTCGGGACTAATTAGTTAAATTAAAAAGGAAACTAATTTTTACATCAACCTTATAGTCATTTTGACTGCGTCATTGCGTCCGGAAGGGTTAAAATAGTAAGAAAAGTCTATTTGGATGTTGGTTTTGGGTCTCGGGTCATTTGGAAATGAAAAGACAACCCAAAAGGGCATTTTGCTCATTTTTACACGGGGATGAATAGTGATTTCGGATTTTGTCTTATTATAAGTATTTGGAGATTAGTTGTACGTGGGTTCATTCATCTCTTCTACACAAAATTGAGAAGTCATCTTCCTAGAGAGAGTGAAAGGTTGCTTGGGAAGAGAAAAGCTTGCTTGGAAAGGAGAAGAACCAAAGACTAAAGGTCACCACCACCGGAAGTGACCGGAGAAGGGGAGAACCACCTGTGTTATACAACTCCAAAGGATCAGATCTTCATTAGAGGCAAGTATTTGATGATTGCAATCTAAGTTTGTATATTATCCATGTTAGGATAGTTATAAAAAGATGAGATTTTTCATGTTTGGAAGATAAAGATGGAGTTGTTAATGGATTTCTGGAAAATGAACATATATAGGAATCAAACTCATGTTGTAGGTAGATAGTAATCCACGAAATAATCATAAATCTGTTGAAGAAATTCTGAGAATCTATGGTGTGTTCTTGAAGATATCATGTATATAATCTTCTGGAAAAAAAAGGATAAACATATGCTTTTAATTCAAACTCTTGATGATTCTAGGGTGTTTAGAGCATTAGAAATCATTCACATATGTTGCTATATCATGTAGTAAGGTTTATAAGTAATTTGGGAAGTTAATATGAAGGTTTGAATGATTAAAAGTGATGAAACCCGTAGTGGGAGAAATGCAGAAAACTGGGTTGTTATCTGGGCGATCGATCGATCAATCCCCTGACTTCAATCGATCGACCTCCTTAGAATTGTTGAAGTTATTTCTTTTTAGTGCTTGTTCTTAACCCAAACCTTTTGTATATCTTTGATGATTATTAATTGGATATAATGGTACTTAGGGAAGATAAGTAAGCCCTAGGTAAGAATCGAATTAATATGATTGGGATTTAATTGATTAGAATTTTGATAATTAGTTTGGAAGAAATTTTCGTTGCTAGATTCATGTATTGCATTCTAATTGGTATGCATGAGGATTAAGGATAGGTCCATTAGGGGAGATTTAATATAACACCTGGGTAGCCTTAGGGTTACAATTTGAGCATCAAGGACTGAGTTTAAGCTCATTATTGATTGTGCAAGGACTGAGTGTAGTACAAGCGCTTAGTAGTATGGCTCCTGGATAGAGATGGGAGTTCAAACCACATTTGGTTGAAAGAGAGGATGATGTTATCCCGGTTGCATATTTGAAGTTGACGGACCTCCACGACCGACAAAGTTAAGTAGTAGTGTATTGGAGGGGTTCCTTGTTTGGATTTCTCTTTACGAGACGCTCCGCGCATGAACCTTAACGACGTCGGGAGTGAAGAGATGTTATAGGATGCGAGGATGTTGATTTTATTGATAAGTCATATAGTGTGAATGAAATACTATAGACTATGAGCCATGTGATGATGGTATTCAATCCTAGTTGATAAGAAGATGTGAAGCAATCGGTTTTAACCTTTAGTCCTCTATTCGACGACCTGCGATAATAGGACGTGATAGCAGAGTAATGCATGCACCGCAGCTGTGACTCGGGGTGCCATATTATATATGTATATATATATAATGAATTAAATGAATGTATATATAGTGGTTTGATTAATCTACTGTGTGATAATTGTAGATAACGGTGAATAGAGAAAGAGAATTGAACTAAGTTAATGAATTGTTAGTCTTATAGAATTGAAGAGCTTAATTCATATTAATGAGAAACGATTCATGTTAATGAGAAACGTATAAGAATTATTATACTACGTATGGTATGGGACATACGGGGTTATGATATGGGTTAGAATCATACTATGGAAACTAGTTAGGAGGAACCTTTAACTAGGAGGTTAATAGGAAACGTTAAGTGTGCACTCTAGATGAGAGGTGAGAATAGCAAGTGAGAGTTGGATACTAACATGTACATAATATATGCTTTATTGCACTTGTTAAATACTTGATGTTTTCAAAATCATTTTCACATCGGGCTCTGACCCGTTTCCTTGCATATTTTCTTTTCTATTGTACCTTCTATATCAGGTGTCCAGCAGCAGGGACGCCAACCTTAGGGAATTATGATGAGCTATGGAGCTATGGAGTATTGCTTAGACGCCTATCTTCATTTGATTCACAGTGTTCTTTTGTTTAGGGCATGTTGCCCAGAGGAATTTAGTTATCATCTTTTTATTTGAGTCATACAGTCTTGTACTTGTGTCATTTTCATACATTTAATATTGTTGGGTTGCATTTAAATTCTTTTTTGTTATCTGTTCGGTTATTAGTGATGTAGAAAAATATGTGTAGTGTTATTTGTAAATTAAGAATGGATTTTATTGAATTAAAATTTGGAAAGTTTTTAACACCAGCTTAATTGGGTATTAGGTGATTTGTAAATATTTTTGACAGTGATACTAAGAATGAGCCAACTGTATATTCTGTTTTAATTTGGTATGGGACTGGCCACCCGGTATTTAATTAGGCTGGGTGTTACAGCATGGTCTTGTTCTTCAATCTTGGTAACCTTTATTTCCAGTACCTCTATTATTATTTCTCATGTTTAATCTCTCTTTCCATGCAATTATGAGTTCATGCAACATAGATAACGTAGTTTTCACTAATTTCACCATGTTAGGCTAGATTTTTAATGGTTGGGATGCATGAACCCAACCCGTTGTGGTTTGCATGGGTATAAAATTAGTTATCTAAATTTAATAATTGATTAGATCGTGTAGTATGGTGATCCAAACGTTGTAGGACTTTTGATCTCATTTGCCCTAGGTAACCGGGATACTTAAGAGTGCAACGCGCGTGTAGCTAATACGACACTGCTTTACTTATCTTTTGATTATATATGGTGCTGGCTACAATCCCTCATATATATAATTCTTGGGATTACTAAAGACCGAGTTTGATCAATTAATTAATTTACGACTAGTTTTATACTGGGTAACATACTAGGAGTTGGGGGATTGTGTCCCTACCTTAATTTTCTAATTAGTATTAGTTAACTTCTTTATTTTTCACCTGTTTCGTTTCTCACCCCATCATCATCTTTTACACTTCATTTTTGAAGTAATAAATCAATTAAAATCTATCAAACATTCCCTGTTGATTCGATACCCAAACTCGTCGATATACTCCATAAGAGTATAGTTAAAGTTTAGGTTTTTTGTATTGTGGTCGAAAGCCGATAACAACGATTAGCGTATTTACATGGACGCTAGATTTTTCCACTCGATCAGGAAATAATATAAGTATTCATGAAAATAAGTCATCTCGAAAATCAGAATATGCGATTGCGTTTGTCTTGAAAAAATAGAAAAGATTCATTCTTGGAGGATCTTGAGAAAATCTCATCATGGCCTTTAAGATTTGGGTTGAAATCTTGTTTTAATGGAGGTTTATATTTCATATAATATATATATATATATATATATATATATATATATATATATATATATATATATATATATATATATATATATAGAGAGAGAGAGAGAGAGAGAGATGTGGGAGGCTACTGCTTTTTCAGATGATCTAAAAGTGTTTAAAAGTCTAGACCTTGAGCCTTTTAATATAGAAAAAATAAAAGAGTTTGAAACCAACATAAAAACTTAAAAAAATAAGCCAATTCGCCCGTTGTCCCAGGCCGAATCAATTCCTCCTATTCAGCCGATAGAGAAAAAAAGTTAAAAAAAATCTAATTTTGTTTTTTATTTCACATTCTATTAAAACCTTATTTCTTATATATCAAAACAAACATTTTCAAATACTAAAAATAATTAAGTCCAACAAAAAATATTTCTCCGATTTTCAAATTATAAAAAGATATTTTGTGGCCCAAAAATCACGGGGTGTTACAACTAAATCTTTGATTTAGTTGACTAAACCCATTTGTCTTTGAGATGGCTTATTTTAGTAGGGTCTGGGGAAATGTTTAGTCGACTAGACTTGCACTTCTAGTCGACCAGAGATACTTTTAGTCGACTAGAACTTCCAGGTTTAAGGCTTTGTGATGTTGGGTTTGGGGTCAATTATTTGGGTAGGTTTAGGATAATCCTAGGTAGGTCTGGGAAAGTAGGTTTTGAGCATATAAAAGTTAAATCAATCTTCTTTACCATTGTACAATAGTTCCTGAAGTACATCAAGAAACTGAGCAATGATATTTTAGTCTTTGAACATTCTTCCTAATTTCTTGAGTCATGAAATGTTTTTTTGTGATATGTTTTGGGAGCATACTTGATTGAGCTTGATTTTCATACGACATGTGAAGTTGAGATGATCAGAATCTTGGTTAGCTGTTTGCTTTGTGTGATATGATAATGAGCTTGCATGTATGTATAGTTTAGCTTGAACTTCTCTTGATGCTTGATAGATAAACTTGCTAGGGTTTGACGGATGCTATGAATCTTCATTGTACTTCTTGGGATCTCTATTCTGTTGCTTGGGCATGGTTGCATGAATGGAATGTTTCTTGTAACATATCTCATAATGTATTGAGTGCTTGTTTTAATCTCAATTTTGTTAGAGAGAAGATAGTGAAGTGTGATCATATATTTGTTATGTTGTCATCATACAAAATCCTTTTATTTTATACACATTTGGTTTCACAACTCCCCCTTTTTATGATGACAATACAAATGATATAGTATGAGAAAATATTTGAAAGTCTCCCCCTCGCTTTGAGACTTGGTTTTAGAAAGATATTTTTATACCCCTTTATTGTAGATTTTTTTATCAAATAATATTTCTCCCCTTTTTCATTATCGAAAAGAATGAGGGTTTTTGGAATATAGTGAAGACTAGTCCTATTCTGATGGCTTTCTTGATTTATACCGCAAAAGAGAGTTAGCTTGGAAATACTAAGACGCAATATATTTTACTAAATGGGTCTTAACAATTAGGGTAAGTAATGGATCATTTTGTCATGGGGTATAACATTAAATAATGTGAGAATCATATTTTTTAAGAGATGTATTCATGGAAGTACAACATTTAATCATGCGATATTCATACCACGACAATATATGTTATGTAGTGATTAAATAAGAATAATATCAGTGTATACACTTAATGTCACGGTGGAAGTGTTTCTATATTATAAGCACCAGTGAGGTTTAGATATTGGAGATTTTTGAATTTTTGGTGAGGAGGGATTTTGAAAGTTTACTTTTTTGATATCCTGGGTATTTCGTGTGTGCAAATGAAGGGATGGTTACTTTTCTACGCATGAAAACATATTTTTAGGAGGTGACTTGAATGGACATGTAGGACTAGAATGGGATAGTTATCCAATGATACACAGAGGTTACGATTTTGGTATGTGAAATGAAAGAGGGGAAACTATCTTAGAATTTTCTAAGGCATGTGATCTAGTGTTAACAAACACATTTTTCAAAAAAAAAGGATGAACATCTAAAAGCGGAGAGAATAAAACTCAAATAAACTATTGCTTACTTAGGAGAAGAGAGTTGTACACATGCAAATATTGTAAAGTTATCCCAGGTGAAAGCTTAACAAATCAACATCATCTATTAGTAATAGATTTAGCAATTAAATGATTTAAATATCGAAAAGATAAAATAGGTCATCAAAATATAAATTGAAATGATTTAAAAGGATGCAAAGAGATTGAATTTAGGCAGAAGTTCCTGTTAAACATGAAGTGGAATTGGGACAACAACGTTAACAACATTTGGTCAAGAACAAAGGATGATATCGAGAGAATAGGTAAGCAATTTTTAGGTGAGACTAAAGGAAAAAGATTCATTAAAAAGGATACATGGTGGTGGAATGAGGAAGTGCAAAAGATAATACAAACTAAATGAGTAAGTTTTAAAGAGTGGCAAAAGAGTAAAATCAAGAAGATTTAGAAAAAGTATAAGAAGTTAAAAAGTGAAGTGAAAGATATTATTAAAAATGCGCAACAAAACGCACTAGATAATCTTTATAATAAATTGGGTACTAAGGAAGGTGAAAAGGAAATATATAAATTGATAGTGCATAAAGATAGATTGACAAGGGATATGGGTTCAGTTAAGTGTACTAAAGACATAAACCAAAATATATTAATTAACGATAAAGAAATTCTAGATAGATGGGAAGAGTATTTTTAAAGATTATTGAATGAAGAATATCCGAAAAAAGATGTCAAGGACATTGAACCGAATATAGGAATGGTATTTTCAATTACTGAAAAAGAAGTAGATATATTAATAAGAAAAATAGAAAAGAATAAAGCGGTTGGGCCGGTTAAAATACCAATAGAGGTATGGAGAACCCTTGGAAGTCTAGGGGTAGAATGGTTAATAGGTTTATTTAATAAAATTTTAAGATAAGGAAACATGTCAGATGAGTGGAGGAAAAGCACTATAATACCTTTGTATAAAAATAAAGGGGAAATACAAAATTGTGGTAATTATAGAGGAATCAAACTGAGGAATCGGACTATAAAACTATGGGAAAAGGTTATAGAACAAAGATTAAGAAATGAGTCAACTATTTTGGACAATCAATTTGTATTTATGCCGAGGCGATTCACCACGAAAGCTATTTACTTATTAAGACAGTTAATGGAGAAACGTATAAGTAAGAATAAAAATTTATATATGGTCTTTATAGACTTAGGAAAGGCTTATGATAGAGTAGCTAGGAATATAATTTGGTGGGATTTAAGGAGAAAAATAATCCATATGAGTTATATTAAAGTTATTAAAGATATGTATGATAACACAAGGACTAGAGTAAGAACTATATGTGAAGAAACTGATGACTTTAAGATTAAAGTAGGTCTACATCAAGGATCGACCTTAAGTCCTTACTTATTTGTCATAGTTTTGAATGAGATTACTAAGGACAATCAAGAAGATGTCCCATGGTGTATGTTGTTTAAGAATGATATAGTTTTAGTAGACACTTTAAATGAGGGATTAGCGATGAGAGTGGATACTTGCAGAAAAAGCCTTAGAATCTAAGGGACTAAATATAAATTTCATAATGAGGCATCGGATAGCATAATGTTAACGATTGAAGAAAAAGTAATAAACCAAGCTAATAAATTTCGTTATTTCAATTTAGTGTTATAACGTAATGGGGATATTGATGAGGATGTTACGAGTAAAATATCACCTGGTTTGATGAAATGGAGATGAGCAAGTAGGGTGTTATGTGATAAGAGGATAACTAATAAATTAAAAGGAAAATTTTATAAAAGAGTTGTTAGGCCAGTGAACCTATATGGAGCGGAGTGTTGGGAATTAAAGGAAAAATATGAACAAAGTCTCCATATTAGTAAGATGAGGATGCTCCGATGGATGATATGAATTACTAGAAAGGACAAAATTAAAAACTAGTACGTGCGAGAAAAGTTAGGATTATCTCTCATTACCCAAAAATTAAGAAAAAGTACACTTAGGTGGTACGGAAATACATTGCGTATACCGATAGATGAATCTATAACAACAGGAAGATTATTGAAAATAGAGGGTAAAAGAGAAAGGGGACTCCCTAAGCTATTGTGGGAGGAAATTATTGTGACACCCCGCCCAATTAAACCTTGGGTGATCAAGCCTTAATTTAATTTAAACAGGTTTCTTAAATGGTTCATTCTTAGCATCACTGTCAAAAACTTTTTAAGTTACTAACCACCTAAGTGAAATTGAGCGATTGCCAAATTTTATCTTTCTTAAGCAAAACAAATAATCCATACAAGCACATTACAAGTCTAGTGATAAAAAAAATAGTTGCATAAATAACTGAATGCAGGTAAGGTCTTGCCGAAAACCACGGCCAATAAAAGACATCTCAAAATCCAAAATCAGAATAACTGTAAAAGTAAATATAGGACAACATGTCCCAACTAAGAATACTAAAACTGAGATCCTGCACTAGAACTGAAAAAGAGGAAACGTCTAAATAATCCCCGCAACATCCACACGTGCTGCAGCTCCCAAATCCCTGGAATGAAATCATGCTGGGTGTCCCTGTGGCTGGGCACCTAAAAGGTTTTTAAAAGATTTTACATAACAAGAGTTAGTACTCAAAACATTTAAAAATATTTTGCAAGCAATTATCACAATTGAGTTATTGATTACACATATTAAAGTTTCGCACAACTCCCTTGAACTTCCTCACCTCTCTTCTATAGTGTATGTCTAACGAGGACACTTAGTTCACCTAGTTATACTACCCATAAGCGTAGGTAACTTATTTACTGCTCGTTATCCTTATTCTTGTAATAATTACATCACGCTATAAATTATTACTAAGATATTTACAATTTATTTCATTATCTACTATTCTCAATCTGTAGATTATGCACATAGAATACATTTTATCACACAATCATGTACTTAATATCAGTTATCACTAACATATCATTTTACCACACATAAAGGACTCTTGGTTCGGAATGATTCATCGACCCCAAGTAAGAGTTGGTTCGGAATGATCCATCGACCCCAACTATTTAAAAATATGAATATATACACATATTCTAGTTCGGGACTCTTTCATTGCGACACCAGTTTAAAGTTTGGTTCGGCATTTTTCATCGACCCCAAATATATAATAACCTTATGTTAGTTCGGAATGTCACATCGACCCTAACATAATTAATTTAGGTAAAATTCTCTTAACCCAAACTTTTATATAATTTAGTAGGTACACACACGACCTATCAAATCATGCCCGTACGTAATATATTTTACTTATATTCACCGTACTCATTAATTTACAATTTATTTCACTATTGTATTTAATTGAGTATTCACGCAACTCTAAGGGCCCTGGTTACCCCTCCCTTAATTCAGTAGTTAAGTTAACTTTAACCTACTGGTATTTTTTTCCGAAATTTACTCTCACTCTTTCCGTAGCTAAGTTCTCTTAATCCCAACATACGGCTAAATTGATCTTTCTCCCGTCGATCCGTTTCTCCAAAATTCCCACTCAATTATTTATGAAGAAATCTCATGGTACACCTACTGGTATTTAAGAAGTCTCCTCATAGGTAAAATATCATCACTAAGGTTCCCATTAAGCGATGGTAATTGATAGGAAATTTATTTACAAAATTCTCTAGAGTCTAGGCAGGGTCGATCAATCGATGGGATGAGGTCGATCGATCGACTGCTCGATCGATCGACATTCAAGGGTCGATCGATCGATCAAGCAGTGACAGACCCAGTTCGTCTTCTTCATGCGGGTTTCACCATTTTTATCTATCTATCTTTCATGATAGTCCACCATATTTTCAACCAATAATTTCTAATCATTCTTACATGTTCTGGGATGATTACTAAATATTTACAACAACAAAATCATCATAAATCTTGGTCAAATTAACTAAAAATCTTACTAATATTCAAGAACCCTAAAAATACATTCTTTACATCTTTCATCATAATTCCAGATTTTTAGTTCGATTCAATCATCTAGTTTTCTATGATATCAGAATATTTGGAGATCCAAAAATATTCTACATGCAATCCCTAACAATCATGGATCATAATCAATTATTTTTCTCCCAAAAATATCATAAAAACTATGTTCTTTATAAAGCTTAAATATGGGTATTATAACTCAATTTATTTTGCAAATAACCACTTGCCTTATGATTTTTAGGGTCTGATTTTGTGGTTGTTGATGATGGTTGATGATTTTGATCCTTCAATCCTCCTTCCCAACAAATTTGTGGTGAAATCTCCTTAGAATTTCCCCCTCCTTGCTTCTTTTGCCTTAGGAAATTGTCTCTCTCACTTCTCTAATGGCTATGGTGTATATTCTATATTTCTAACCCTAGCCTCAACTCTTATAATTTGATTTAGGGTTTCAAAATTCGTAGGTCTACTTACCCATAGATGTAAAGAGACCAAAATGCCCTCGAATGACCCCGGTTTAGCTCGAAAATGACCCGGAACTCAACTAGTACCCCCGGGTATACTATTTTGACTAATTCGACCCTTTCGGAATCATCTGTGGACTCTAAATTATCGTTTGAGTCTCTAAAAATATTTTTCTAATCTCATCTTCAATTTTGTCTACGCGTGACACTCGGTTGAGATAACTCAGGTACGTCCATAAAATCCCTAGACCGTACATAACAACATTCAAAATTTACTACTCACATTTAGTAAATTTTTAATTGTTATATTAGTATTTATTAACATTATATCACATTAAATTACTCTTCTCACGTAATTTAAATAAAACGTATCACATTAAATTACTCTACTCACGTAATTTAAATATAATGTATTTTCCTAATTAAGCAGAATTACAGGGTATTACAATTATTAGGATAGATCTTAAGAAATTTAACTTGAATGATAATATTGCATGTAATATATTAGAATGGAAAAGGAGAATCCATGTGGTCGACCCCATATGATGATGATGATGATGATGATGATGATGATTCATGATGATGATGATGATGATGATGATGATGATGAAGGGGTGGTTCGTATGACATATACGAGAATAGGTATATTATGTTCATGTAATGTAATGGTGTTGAATACATTTCTAAATAATGTCATTTGGAGTTGTGATCTCAAGGTCACAGTGGATAGAGAAAATTCTATATTTTAGGAAGAGATTTAGAAAATATATTGACGAGGTTGTTTGTGGTATAAGTAAGATGAAGTTTCACATCCCATTTTAGTACATGATCCCGTAAAAAGACGTGTTTTATGTTGATATATTTGGTTCGATAATATTGCACCGAATTTTTATTATGGACATCGGTCTTGAAGATCTTGGTGTTGTCATTTATTTATACTAGAGTTTCTTCCTCGTGTAGGTTCATCATTGATCCTATATAAAGGTGTTCTACTTACTTAGTTGTAATCTTTTATTTTGAATGTAATATTAGTTGGTTTTATCAAATACGATATGTATGGAATCTTGGATGACATGTGTTCTTGGGTACATAGGCTTGAATCTTGGGTAGATGGATTATTATGTGTATGACATACCTACCATACTTGCTATCACGGGAGGTTATAGGAAGAGGATAATCTTATCTTGTGTGCCTTCGGGGGGGATTTAGATTTGGTACCTCAAGAACAGAGGACTATTAAGACTTAGTTGTGAGTTGATAAGTCATCTGACCATGGGAGCGTAGGTATGTGCGTTACCCATGGGTGTGTGAACTATGTTCACCTCCAATATGTGTGATTTGTATTAATACGATTCCTGAGTTATTTGGAACTCGTAATCCTTACGTACGTGATGTATCGGGATTTAATAGCAGAGTATACCTAGACCGCAGCTTAGCCTCAGAGTGCCGTATTAGTATATATATACATATTATAGTGATAAATATATGTACTTGTGTTGTATTCTACTGTGTGAACTTAGTAGATAAGAAAAATAATGGAACCTAAAATAATGCTAGTATGGGAATACTTAACTTTAGATTGTGAGAACTCCTCTTCGAAATAAAAGAGGGAAAAACATTCAACATGGCATATCATGGGAAATATATGGGGGCACTATGGGTGATATATTAGGGGAGGAATGTATACAGAGTAGTTAGGTAGTAGCATAACTATGATGGGTTAAAGGTATGCGTTAGGCGTGCACTTTAGTTGAGGGGTGAGAAACTCAACTCAAGTGCACGTAACTAACGTGTATATAATATTTAATGTTTAATGTAATTAAACACTTGCTATTTTTAAAATATTTTCACCTCGGGATCTGGCCCATTTTCTTCCAAATCTATTTTGTTTTGTCAAAACCTTTTAGGTGTCCAGCCACAGGGACGCCAAGCATAAGAGTTCCATTATGTTGACGTGTTGTAGCTGCTGTGGAAGTTATAGGATCTCGGTATTAGATTCCTCCACTTCTATATTTTTTTCCTTTGGAGTGATTCATATCAGTTAAGGCATGTTTACCATTCTTATTTAGAGATAGCAGTTTTAGACTTTCATTTATTTCAGTTGTTGGTTTTATTTATTCAGACTCTTGTATTGGGATTATTTGGCATTGAGACTATATTCGGAGTGTTACTCCAGACTCTATTATTTTTTTCTATTAATTATTACTTTGAGAGTGTTTATATGAATGCTGAATGTATGGTTATTCATTACTTAGTTGTAAATTAATTTAATTAATAAAATTTGGCATCTCAGTTTATAAATATTAGGTGGCTAGTAACTAATTAAATGTTTTTCGATAGTGATGCTAAGACTGAAGAAACTTGATATTTTGTATTAATTTAATAATGGAGTAGCTACTCAGTATTTAATTAGACGAGTTGTTACAGGTGGTATCAGAGCATGAGGTTCTAGAGACCTTAGAATTTGTACAACTTACTATGCTTTCAACGTAGCGTTCTTTGATATAGAACCCTACTATTAGGACTGTTGCATTCTTTGTTGTGTGTTGAATATTACGTACTTCTTCTACAATGTTATGTATGGTTGGTGGACTTATAAAATTCATTTGAATTTTAGATGTTGGTTATGAGGGAGAGACAAACTGACACCACCGAAGAAGCAAGTGCGGGATAAAATCAACAAGTACCCCAGGAAATGGTGACAATCACAGAGATGGCAAGCATAGTTGCACAGGCAATTACAATTGCAATATTGAACTTCCAAGATCGTCGTGTCCAGTTTCAAGGGGACAAAAGGACAAGGGTAGTTAGTCGACCTATCAGAAAAATGGGTAAAAATAGTGGGGGAGCACTATTACAACAGCGAAAAGTTCCTCAGGGATGTCAGGACCATGGGAACGAAGGAGATGTGATTCAGAACCAAAGACGTCAGGGCCAGCATGGCCAAGAATAAATATATCTCAAAAGAAAAAGGTGTTTTAAGTGTGGAAGAAATGGCCTCAAATGCCAAGTTTGTTCGTAAAGAGCTGGAGGACAGCCTCGGTCAAATCAGCAAGGTTAGCTAAGCCATCAGAGCCACCAGCGTGCTCAGCAGGGCCAGTAAAGAGTAAACTTTGTTGGTAAGTGTTTTATATGCGGCGAACGGGGCCACTCCTGTCAAAATTACCCATCGAGAAATTGGCTACACATGTCTTCCTCACTTTGTACAAACCTTGAAGCAAATCGAGATAAGGCTATAAGTTTAGCTTCATATTCTCTAACTGTCATGCTTCCCTGATTCAACATAAAATATTCTTTCTCCTTCTTTTTTTCGATACATTGGGGGAAAATACTTATCATACAAAGCTTTAACAAAAGCATCCCATGAGATCACATTCCCGTCTCCTGGAGTAATGAACAGATGTTTTATGGCATCCCACCAATACTTAGCTTCTCCTTTGCAAACTACTTCCACTTCTACAATGTTGAAATTTCTGCCCTCCAAACCTTGAATATTCAATATCGCTAGCCTTTTGATAGTTTGGATCGAATCTACTTCTCTTTGCGCTTCATTCTCTTTTTCCTCTTACTTCATTCACATCATTTTCTACTAGCATCGTTTTATCCACTAAAGCTGAATAATTAACAATCTCTAAAGCCAACAACTGAGATTTAATAACTAACTCTAGTCCATTGAGAAATCGGCTACACGTGTCTTCCTCATTTTGTACAAACCTTGAAGCAAATAGAGATAAGGCTTCGTATTCTCCAACTATCATGCTTCCCTGATTCAACATAAAATGTTCCTTCTCCTTCTTTTTTTGATACATTGGGAGGAAATACTTATCATACAAAGCTTTAACAAAATCATCCCATGAGATCACATTCCCGTCTCTTAGAGTAATTAACAGATGTTTTATGTCATCCCACCAATACTTAGCTTCTCCTTTCAGCATGTATGTCGCCAAGGTCACTCGTTGATTTTCAAGCATTCACATTACCCCAAAAATAAATTCAATCTATTTAACCCTTACTTTTGCCTCTGCTGGATCAACTGCTCCTTCAAACGATGGTGGATTCATCTTAATAAATCTCTCGTGTGAAGTACTCATTTCTTCTCGATCTATTACCTCCTCGGCCCTAGCCAATGCTTGTGCCTCTAGTTTCCTAGTCTATTGTTCTTCCATCTGAGTCATAAACCTAGCTTGTTGTTCTGCCATTAAAGTTATAGCACGTGCCATTTTTTGCATATCTGTCAGTTGTTCTAGCTCGGGTTCCAAATTTATGTGAACAGGTTGCTCAACCTCTGCTTCTGTTGAAATATTTGAAGCCTCGTCTTCTATTCTCACATTTACATTCCCTCATTACATTCTTTTATATCTGAAATGAATCAAAGATATAACAATATGCAGATATGTATATCTTTTTTAACATAATTGTTAGTACCAAACAAAAAATATTTCTCACATTCATTGCCAAATCTAGACTCTTCTAACTCCAGAACCTCTACAACCTAGGCTCTGATACCAAAAGCTGACACACCACAACCCAATTACTTATAATTAAGTGTAAAAGTTGAAGTGAGTCAAATCATAATTAATTTAACCAAACCATAAACATGAATCTTAATTACAGAGTCATCAGCGTAAATCCATACAACCAAAAACTTTTTTACAACATTAAAGTACTCATGCTTACACAAACTTGCTTGAGGGATAAGTTAACTTAATTATATCATTTAAATTTAAACAAAATCATTGTTTCACCCATTCCTAGCTAACCCAACCCGACCTCCTAGATTTGGCAGTGACATCACGTTACCGGAAAAACATAAACATAGGAACCGTGAGAAAAATAGCCCAGTGAATGCATCACTATTGTACTACTGCATAAATTTATATGAAATAAATCATATCCATATAATTATGTATTAACTTATTCGGCTTATTCCTAATGAATGGCCTAACTTTCCGAATCATGATTCACATATCATGTATGTAATAGACAATTCCCCCCCCCCCCCCCCCCCCCCATTCCTGGTCAACGAGTAACCCCTTGTCATTAATAGACAAATCTCCCCCATTCCGGGTTGGGGAGTAACCTCCAATTTTGATAAATAGAAATGAAGAATTTCATATTCATTCTATTATATAATATCAATAACATGATAGAAATATCTATTTCCAGTGAGTACACTCACCTTGGATTGTCAACTATGTATTTATGTTTCCTTCCGGTGGAGCTGAATTGGATGGATTAGACCTTACACATGTCAATACAACTTAATCAATATTGAATACCAATCATAAGTATTATCCTAACATATTACGTAACTTTGAATGACAATACAACAACAATATAATTCCACTTAAGTCACATTCTATGAAACATGAGTAAAGACGAAACAATGGTCTACATGTTGATAAAGTTATGAACATTCAACCGTAGGAAATACCTCATAAGGAATTTATAAATAAAACCAATTAAACATGAAATCATACTTCTCAATGTATATATACATGAAACATGTACTCAAAATACCCTTTGGAAGGAGGATATAAAAACATTCTTTCATGGGGTATCCGGTATGGCCTCAAATTATTATCCTACATACTTAACCATCCTATATTCATAAATTGTATAACTACAGGTGTACAAGCTTATCAATATGAAATCATATCTGAATATACTTTCCATTACAAGTAATGATGTAATTTTTCAAGCTTTCTAGAGCAAGTTATGACCATTTCTTTACAACACAAGAAAGCTGTCGTACAAGCTCCTCTATTGTTCCTTCAACTTCCAAGAATTTTCATAATTTTTCTACGTCATACCTTTCCATGATTTTCAACAAATTTTCAATAAACATACTTAATAATACATAATTAAAGTTTCATAATATTTAGAGTTCATTTTCTATGTCAAACGCTTTACCAAGCTCAGGGCATATAGAAATGAAATATACAAACAGCAACTATGTACCAACTTGCAACCATCACTAAGGCATAACCACAAGGAGTTAAATTTTAATTTTTGGATATGATATGAATATATGAGCCTAATTTAATATACAATTGTAATTTCTCAATTCCAGTAAGTACAAAAAAATATATGCAAGTTTGAATACAAGGGATTTCAATAACAATAAATACGGGTTACATACACCACTCATCTCACATGTGAACAAATACTTATTATCACAAAGGAGGATGGAATTGTAATCAATAATTCAAGATGTATATACTTTGAAATCAGTATAATACAAGATTAAAACATTATTAATCACATAATTATACCTTGGAAACATTTTAAGGATTTTCTCAAAATTTTCCTAGTTTTTCTTGTAATCTTTTCTTCCTTAACTTCTACTTTATCTTTCCTCAAGCCAAACACTCTTAAAACTAAACCTAGGGTTTAATTTTCTGAAGAACTAAGTTAGAAGAAGATTTTTAAGTCGGACAAGGAGTCCTCCCTTGCCAACCAATCAAATTAAACCATTTGGTTTACTAAAGGACAATTTACTGCTTAAAGGGAATGGACAGATTTTCCCCTTATTCGTAAATTCAGGCTAACTTCTTACTCGAACATCCGTTTTATGCTCCGTTCGTTGTGTCACAAACCTAACTCATATATATACAACTATCTAGTTTTCGCCTCGAGTCAATTGTTACATTATAAGGCTTAAAACTAGTCTCCAACAGGAACATTTCTACCGAAAACAACAAAATTTTGTGTTTATAAATAATTCGACATTTCATGATTTATGAAAGTAGGATTAGACTAAACATAATCACTTAACATTAGATATACTAATAACACATTATTCATATAACATAAGGTAAGCATGATTTAAATGTAATTTATCATAATTTTATCTGGATTATCACAGACTTACACAACGACTCGATCCCCATAAGCCTTGAAGCTCTTCTTCTCTTTAACCGCTCCTACACATTGCCCATACAGAAATCCTTCCACGATACTCTGTCCACAGCACACGCGTTTATGCACACCTCGGTATCCACCGATACATCTTTGGTAACCATCTACGATGTTGAACACGAAATCCACCGGTTCTTCATCGCAAAACTCAGTAATCCAGGTTGTTCAATATGGATGAACAAACTCCAATAGTGCAAACAAGATGTCTATAGAAATTGTATATGAAAGCTTAGATCTTGAAAACTCTAATTATAGTTTTAATCTTTGAAAACCTTAGAAAACATGTGCAAAAAACGTAATGTTTCTGTTCTGTAATTTGGTTCTGCACACACACAAAATTCTGAGAGAAAACTACCTTAAATAAAAACTTTAAGTCGGCAAGTCATTCTAACTAGATCCACGTGTCGTTCTTATGACTGTGAGATGTCATTCTAACATCTTATATCGTTTGAACCACCTAAATACGACTCTAAACCATACTTATCTTAGAATAAACGAAGTTAAAACATTTTAAAATCATTTATAAACAAAATATCATCCTTAAAATATTTTTCGAGTTTCATAAACATTATGCGTTCATACGTGAGAGATCGGAACATGATGAAGATGTGAAATGTGCACCAATGAAACACGATATGATAAATCTTTGAAGCTTAGCCGTTATGTCTTCAACAAACATGTCATAGACTCTGTGGGAATCATGACAAGATAAAATCTATCTATGACTCAAACGAGTTTTGCTCCGGGAATAAGTTAAATACATATAAATGGACTCAATTGGAAATTTTGTCCTTACTATATATATATATATATATATATATATATATATATATATATATATATATATATATATATATATATAGTTAGTTAGTTAGTTAGTTAGTTAGTTAGTTAGTTGGTATGTAATCAATGAGGGTTGACAGTTTAGACCTAAAAATGAGCTAGTTAACAATCAATTGACGGAATTCGTCAAGATGGGAACCAAATCCCAAGATGCAAAAATTATGGGAGTTTGATTCAATAACGAATAATTACAAGGTACCAAATCTCTAATAACCCAAAAAATTACACAAAATGATGAGTCAGAGTGAAAGATTTGTACATTATTTTAAGTGAGTGATGTATAATATTTTATTGCAACGTCACATCAGTTTATGTAACTTTTTTGTATAACTCTTTTATACCTTATATAACTTTTTGTATAACTTTTGTATACCTGTAATATTACTTGTTAATGATGTCACATTAAGAAAAACAAAGGTGTGTCGTGTCCCCTAAATACTACTCAAAAAACAAATTGACATTGCCTAATATCATTTCTTCATGCACGGGAGGCTTATATGCGACTTCTACTAAAAAAAATATATTATAAACATGTTCTTTATACTTTATTGTAATCAATTAAACATGGAGTAAATTACAGTGAACCCTTTTAAATTATAGTATAGCGATTTTGCAGATAAGCCCCCAATCTAAAAATCTCGATAAAGATCCCCTTAAACTATTGAATTTTGACATCAAAATTCAATAGTTTATGGGGCTTTTCATCGAATTTTTTAGCTTAGAGAGCTATCTGTAAAACCACTATAGTTCATGAAGTTTGGTATAATTTACCCCTAAACAATCACATTATTGCGTTCAATTTCTCACAAATAAACAAAGTGCTATAAATATCTTCTAAACATGTTCTTTTTACTTTATCGCAATCAATTAAACATAAATCACATTATTCGGTTCAATTTCTCACAAATAAACAAAGTGGGAAAAAAAGATAAATTTAGTAAAGAATAATTACTGATTTAAAATAAGAGCAATTGCAATATATGCAAGAACAAATACATACAGAACAATATGAATTTCCATGTTATTGAACTCAGCCCAAATATATTTTAGTTAAAATGTAAATTCAAGACTCATATACGTGACATAAGATCACTCATTTAGTTATGTCGATATATGTGGATTTTTTTTGTGCAAGCTTTTCACTTCTGCGCTTATGAGCTTTGAAAGGCCAAAATGTTATAGATAGTTAATTGATTAAAAGCTTGAGTACCCAGAATTTCTCCAGAAATGTTCATGTAATGTCCTATAATCTTGACCTTATGAGAGTGCATCTTTTTTGCATACTTATATTGTAATTGGAAGCAGTGGAAGTTATTTGATAAATGCATCAAACAATTTTTTTTTCTTTTTTCCCCATCTTTTCCACCCATAAAATTTTCTCAGTATCATTGTATTGGAATATTAATCATACCTGTGGATAAAATCATAATTATACAAAAGTTTGCAACCATACGTAGTGATCATATGTCACATTAGCGAAAAACTAAAATAAAAAATAAAAGCAGAAGCTCAAGGAGAAACATACATGGACATCTATTACAATTATATGGTAAAGCTTCTGTTTTATATCCAACGATGACTCCATGAGTTTACATATTCCGAACAGAGATTTATAGATTGAGAATTTTTTTCACAATTCCACTTACTAATCCTATAAAAATATTTAATTCGACGGTTGTATGTACAAAGGATATTTTGGTGAGGTTTCAATGCGGAAAGAGTGACGTGACATTGAGTTTCGGCCAGGGACTCGATGAGATCTCTGGTAGAAGAAGAAGATGAGGGAATAGTAAGGGTGGATGAGCGTGGTGAAATGATTCTTACAAATAAATACAAGATATGGGGAGAATGAAAACTAAAATTATTATAATGCATTAAAAAAATTGTTTAAATATAATGTACTATAACTACTTATCTCCTGTGTCAATGACAAATTTCAACTAAAAATTAAGGAAAAATAACCATTGAACACTGATATGCCCAAAGTGTACCCTCATACTCAGGGTCACTAACCTCGGCATGTCTCACAGCCGAGTTGACAGAAGGCCTACAACAGCCATTGGGAAGGTCATCTCCTAGAAGGTCGGATCCTCACTGACCAACCTCGACTGGTCAGGAGCCGATCTCAATAGCATCTTATGGGATCAAGCTAGGGTCAACATCATACTCAGCCTCAGCCGGTGTTGCGTCATAAACTCGGCTAATCTCTCAGGACGAGGTCATACTGATGATTGACAGGACAAAGCAACAATATCAGACTTCCCCAACCTCGTACTCGACAAGGCCGAGGTTACTGCAAATGATGTCACAAGTCCGAGCGCACATAAACACATGAAAGACTTAGAACACGTGGGCAAGGCAGTTATAACTAAATCATTCCCCTCATGTGAGGGAATATTTAGTCATCATTATATACATGAGATCAGCCAGGTGTCAATAAGACACTGGTTCGATTCTCATATGCATGCTCATTACATGCTTGGGGGGTACACTACACCCCCCAAGCACTATATCTACTTGTCTTCTCCTACATTGTAAAGGGATCCAAAATTACAACCCTAGCAGAAACTCTACCAGTATACACAGTAGAGAGAGAATGTGAGAAATTGTATCACAGGCCATTAGTGCCACCATTATAGTGAAATTACTCACACCAGTGGATGTAGACCAGATTAGTTGAACCACTTATATACTAGTGTTTCTCCTCTCCTCCTCACCACCTTCTACTAGATATATATATTCTTGTGTTGCCATTGTTATCACTAGCTTGAGCTTATCAACACCTAATCTGGAGGTGTTGTTTACAGCATCATCATTTTGGCATCGTCTATGGGAACGAGAAGCTTTATCTCTTCCTTCTTGAATCTTGGACTTATCGGAGACTCTGGTGGTGCACCAGTCCTCCCCCATTGTGTGGAGCTGCGTCACCATTGAAAGAGATCCTCAAAGGTATCAAGCTCTCTAGTGTTTTCATTTACAAACTCTCTAGTCTTTTTCAATGGCACTAGAGTTACCACCTCCACCATCTGGTGTTGGAGGTACTAGTTCTAGTCAAGCACCACCCCAGTTCGAAATAGCTGAGGTGGCAGCAGCCTTGAAGTCCTTACCTGCAACTCAATAAGCGATGCGGGAACAATTTGCCCAGCTAAGCCAGAACATAATAATGAGAACACCTGGGGTCTCACCGGAGATGATAACTCTGGCAAATGCTTAGCCACATTATGAGGCCAGGGGACCACCCTGGGCACCACGAAAGGACCTACCTACTCCTCAGCGAAGGAGGGATGTTGCTGACCCTAGGAGGTTATGCCTGGGGAGGCAAGGAAATCCTTACCCTGAGGATAGGTACGATGACATTGAGGTAGAGGATGCTCCGGAAGATTGTTGGGAGTCGTATGAGGTCTCAAACAACACTATACGTCCTATCCAACAGAGCCGGGGTCAGTGTGAGAAACGAGATTGTGAAGCACGCCAAAGAGGGTAAGCTTTTGACCACTTGAGTAGAGGGTTGGCCTTTCAAAGGCTCGGCCCAGTTAATGATCTGAGGGAAAGTCTGTCCAGATCAAGAAGTCTCGCTAGCTCTAGAAGGGAAGGAGGTGACTGTCGTCCCCATAATGGTCGACCCCCACATGGCCGAGGTTGTGGCCAGAGGGAGGTCAACAGTCGACGTTGTGCAGTAGTTGGGGAACCCTCAGTTCACCCCTTGGAGGTGACTGGGGATAACCTCGTCCAAGACGACGTTGCTAAACCATGGAACGATTATATTTAAAGGATAGAAAATAAAATTGGAGATATCTTGAAAAGTCGAGACCCGTTGCAGAGAGGATACTCTGAGGGTTCTCCATTTGTGGCAAGGATTGTCAACTTCCCAACCCCTGCTAAATTTAAACCTCCAATTGTGTCTCCCAAGTACGATGGAAGTGCCAACCCAGTCCATCATATTAAGATATATCAGTCTGCAGCTGACATATATTCCATCCCTAATGAAATGAGGTGTCGATCTTTCTCAAGCACTTTGACCGGGGCTGCGCATATCTAGTTCACTTCTCTTCCTAAAAATTCAATTGAGAGTTTCAAAGGTCTGGACTAAAGGTTTATTCACAACTTCTGTTTTGGGGTGAGACCTCAGAAGAAGACAATCCATCTGCTATATGTCAAGAAGGGGAAAAATGAAAGCCTCGGAGATTACATCGCGAGGTTCAACAAGGAAAAGTTGGAGGTAAAAGATTATGAAGAGAGCATAGCCATGGAAGCTCTCATTGGGGGTATGTAGAAGGGAAAACTCTTATGGAAACTAGCCGAGGTTCCCCCTAAGTTAATGGTCGAGTTGTTGGCAACAGCTAGAAAGGTCATGAACGTAAAGGAAGCTATGGATACAAAATACGAGGATGAAAGGGGGAGCAGCAGTGGAGGCAAATTTCAGAAGAAAAACAAAGACGGTAAGAAAAGATCTACAGATGATAAATTCTCAGACTACACTCCTCTAACTGTAAGTTGTGAGCACATCCTCAACGAAATAAAGAATGATAGATCTTTGAGATGGCCAGAGAGTTTGAAAGCTCCACCACATAAGAAAAATAAGAACTTATGGTGCGAGTTCCATCAAGACCATGGCCATTTAACTAAGAAGTGCTTCTCTCTGAAGGATGAGATTGAAAAAATATTGAAGTCCGAAAAGCTCATAAAGTATGTGGATGGTAGAGCTTCAAATGGAGGAAGAGATGATCCTAAGAAGAAAAGAAATGATAAATGCCGGGAAAATACCCCTTCCAGAAGAGCTGATGCCTCAGATGATGATGACGATGACCCTGATCTCCCACCAAAAGATGATAATGTCCCAGTAAAGAGAGTCGATATGATCTCATTTTGTGTGAATACTATCTGCGGAGGACTAGCAGGGGGTGGCTCAGAGGTTGTTGATCATAAGGTTCACGTGGCAGAGGCCAAAGCGGTGACTAAGGCCAAGTTTGTGAATTTGGCTTCTACAGAGGTTAAACATGAGAAGCGAAAGAAGGTAGATATAGACACCCTCATAGTCGGCTTCTCACGACTTAATTTCAAGGGTATCTTACCTCCCCACGATGACCCTTTAGTCATCACCACCAGGGTGCATGGATGCGAAGTTCAGAGGATCCTTGTTGATGGGGGCAGTTCGGCAGACGTTATTTTTTTTGCCTTATTTCAAGATCTTAGGCCTCAGTAGAGCTAGGCTTGTCCCTTATCATCATCGCTTGATTGGCTTCAGAGGTGAAAAGGTTCATCCATTGGGTATGTATGAAATGGATGTAAGGATGGGAGATGAATGGCCTAAGAGGTTGACCAGGAAAATCAATTTCTTTGTGATGGATGAAAATGTTTTCTCAGCTTACATCCTCATCATGGGACGAGTAGACCTCAAGGAATTTGAGGTCGTGATTTCAACAATCCACCAGATGATAAAATTCCCAACTCCCTATGGAGTAGGGGAAGTGCAAGGTGACCAAATGTCGGCACGAGAATGCTACTTCAACTCTGCAGAAGATAGAGAGGTTCATAAGAGGGCAACAACCACTTATAACATTGATACCCTTGACCCCAGAGACGAAACAAAACTCAAGAAAGGAGAGGCCGCATAGGAGGTAGAATCGATCATCCTCAATGAGGACGAGCCGAAAAAAACCATCCAAGTGGGCAAGGCTCTAAAGCCTGAGATCAAGGAGGAGCTAGTGAAGTTGTTAAGGAATAGACAAAGTATCTTTGCTTGGATCCATGTAGAAATGCCAGGTATTGATCCTAAGATAATGTGTCATAAACTTAATGTTGTAGAGTATGCCATGCCCATTAGGCATAGAAGAAGAATATACTCAAGAAAGAAGTATGAAGTCATCAGAGAGGAGGTTCGAAAGCTTGAAGAAGCTAAGTTCATCAGAGAAGTTATATACCTTGAGTGGTTATCTAACGCTGTCATAGTACCCAAGAGTAATGGGAAATGGAGGATGTGTGTAGACTTCACCAATTTAAACAAGTCTTGCCTAAAGGATAGTTTTTCCCTACCTCGTATAGATCAGATGGTGGATTCCATAGCTAGACAAGAGCTCATGAGCTTCATGGATGCATACTCCGGGTATAATCAGATCTTTACGGACTCGGTTGACTCAGAGAAGACAACCTTCATTACAGACAAGGGGACCTATTGCTACAAGGCCATGCCCTTTGGCTTAAAGAACGCGGGGGCTACATACCAACATCTTGTAAATAAGATTTTTGGAGATCAAATAGGCAAGTCCATGGAAATTTACGTGGATGACATGCTGACGAAGAGTCTGAAGGCCGACACTCATATGGCCAACATCGAAAGAACTTTTGACACCATGGACAAATATAAAATGAAGCTCAACCCGGCCAAATGTGTCTTCGGGGTAGGAGCAGGAAAGTTTTTGGGATTCATCGTCAATAAAAGGGGAATAGAAGCTAACCCTAAGAAGATCAAGGCTTTGCTAGAAATGAAGACATCCAGAACCATCAAAGACATTCAGAGGTTGACCGGACGAGTGGCTGCACTTAACAAGTTCGTATCTAGAGCTACAGATAAATGTCTTCCTTTTTTCAAAGTTCTTAAAAAGGCCTTCGAATGGAATGAGGAATGTGACATATATTTTAAAGAGATGAAGTCCTACCTTAGTTCCCCCCTACTCCTATCTCGGCCAATTCAGGGTGAGAAGCTATATGTATACTTAGCTGTCTCAGAGTCAGCCATCAGTGCTTCAATAGTAAGAGAAGAGGATGGAGTGAAGAGACCAATGTACTTCAACGGCAAAGCACTTCAAGGTTCTGAGCATAAGTACCCTCGGATTGAAAAGTTATAGGAAAATAAAGCCATACTTCCAGGCCCACTCCATGGTCTTACTCACTGATTCCCCACTAAGACAGGTGCTCCATAAGCCTGAGAAGTCAGGAAGGCTAATGACCTAGGCAATCAAGTTGGGGGAGTACGATGTTGTTTATCAACCAGGGTTGCTATCAAGGGACAGGCACTCACATATTTTGTGGCCGAGTTTACCTGGGATGAGGCCGAGGTTAAGAAGAATCAAGAGGCTGCAGTTGTGCTAGAAGAGAGAAACGTCGGTCGAACTTCAGACGAGGCCGAGACAAGTGCTTTCAGACAAAGAACAGTTGAGAATGAGGAAGAGAGATACCTCTTCAAGCAAGGGACCCTATCAGAGGGAAACTTCTCTTCAAATGAAACTATTTGGAACCTCTTCGTTGATGGGTCGTCCTGTGAAAGTGGAAGTGGAGCAGGGTTGATAGTGTCTGCACCAGATGGGACAGATATTGAATAGGCGCTGAGGTTAAACTTTAAAGCTTCCAACAATGAATCAGAGTATGAGGCATTAATAGCAGGTCTCTTTTTGGAAAAAGCCCTCAATGTCGGCCAGCTCCTAGTCTATAGTGACTCAATATTGGTTGTGAACCAAATCCTGGAGGTATATAAAGCCAAAGATGAAAGGATGGCCAGATATCTGAAGAGGATGAGATCGATGCTAGAATGATTCAAAGAAGTAAAGATAAAGAGAATACCTCGGCTAGACAATAGCCGAGCTGATGCACTCGCGAGGTTGGCCTTAGCAACAAGGACATGCATAAGGAGAACAGTACCAGTGGAGATTCTGCTCAAGCCGACCATCGAAGAGGAAGAGGTTGTTAGACCTTGCCTAAACCTGAATATGGAAGTATCATGGATAGATCCTCTTATCAGATACATCAGAGAGGGAGAGCTGCCAGAGTCGAAGTTCGAAAGGAGAAAGCTGAGGTTCAGAGCTGCAAAATTCTTAATTGTAGGAGATGTCTTGTATAAAAAGGAATTTCTGCTCCCTCTCCTCAGATGTGTCCACCCTTAAAAGGTTCCACACATCTTGCACGATATGCATGAGGGATCTTGTTCAAGTCACATAGGAGGGAGGCCATTGGCTAAGAGGATAATCACTCGGGGGTACTGGTGGTCGACCTTGGCCAAAGACGAGGCTGCATATGTGAAGAAGTGTGATAAATGTCAGAGGTTCTCCACCATCCCTCATCAGCCTCACTAACCTCTTACTTCAATCAGCTCCCCTTGGCCATTTGCAGTATGGGGCATTAATTTGGTAGGACCCTTGCCAAGAGTTGTAAACAACTATCGGTTCTTAATAGTGGCAATTGATTATTTCTCCAAATGGGTGGAAGTCGAGCCAATGATCACAATCACTGAGCAAAAGACCTTCCAGTTTATCTGGAAGAACATAATATGCAGGTATGGTCTTCCAAATACCCTCATTTCAGACAATGAACCCAATTCAAGAATATTTTCTTGGAAAAATACTGCGAAAGAGTAGGCATCAAGCAACTCTTCTCTTCTCCTAGCCGACCCCAGGAAAATGGCCAAACTGAGGTCACAAATCGAACAATCCTTGATGGGATAAAAAAGAGGCTGGAAGAGGCCAAAGGAAGGTGGATAGAATAAGTATATGATGTGCTTTAGGCTTACAGGGCGACGGTGAGGACACCCACAAAGGAAACTCCATTCATGCTAGCTCACGGCTCAAAGGTCGTTATCCCAACAGAGATAAGGCTACCGACTCATAGAGTTCAGACATACGACCCTCAGAGGAATGGGGAAGAGAGAAGACTTGATCTTGATTTGATTAAAGAAAGAAGAGAGGATGCAGAGATATAGCAAGCAGCATATCAGTAGAGAACTGCGAGATTTTATAATCAGAGGGTAAAGTCAAGGCCAATAGCTATGGGAGACCTAGTCCTTAAGAAGACGTGGCAGAAAACTAATAAGCTCCATCCCAACTGGCATGGTCCTTATAGGGTCATTGATGAGGTTGTATCAGGTACCTATCGGCTAGAAAATCTTGAAGGAGAACCTTTCTCCATCCCTTGGAATGCCGATCACTTAAAGAAATATTACTTATGATGTTGCAATTGTTCTTACCTTTTTGTAATACATGTGTCGGTTTATACAGAGGATGTTAATGAAAAGATAGTAATGTTGTGCTGATATTTTTGTTACAATGTATATGCCTTTAAACATCATTAATATGGTGAAATACGGGGTGTAACATCATTAACTTGGTGACCTCGGACCTTAAACATCATTAATTTGGTGAATTATGAGGTGAAACACCATTAACTTGGTGACCTCATACCTTTAGCATCATTAGTTTGGTGAAATATGAGGAAAAACGTCATTAACTTGGTGACCTCAGACCTTTAACATCATTAGTTTGGTGAATTATGAGGTGAAACACCATTAACTTGGTAACCTCCACCATAACAAAACAGATAATTAGTGACAAAAAAATTCGTCACCAAATAAAACAATTTCGTCACCAAAGACATTTGGTGACGAAAATTTTTTCGCCAATCGTCCGTCATGAAAGCCCCGTCACTAAAGATTTTGGTGACGAAATACAAATTTCGTCACCAAATAGTACACCATTTGCTGACAAAATATGCTTTGTCACGTAATAACAAGCTTTTAGTGACAAAATTATTTGTAACCAAAGATCTTATTTTTTGTCACCAAAAGGCCAATTTTGTCACCTAATGTACATGATAGTATGCAAAATGATTACCATTTGGTGACAAAAGTAATATACTTAGTGAACAATATTTTTGTCACGAACTGAATTTTGTTGTCAAAAATTTATAAACTTAGAACTCATATTTTTTTGCATTTCTCATATAGTTATTCAATTAAATAAATATTAATTATAGAATCAAGCAATTTTTTTTAAATATAAAAATCAACTAAATTTCATCAACAATATATAAGTAATCAACTACCATCATATACATACTCAAAATTAAGGTTCAAAAGATTATATATTAATACGAAAGCATTCATACAAAGATCTCAAAACTATTGGTGAATTACAAAGTACCCTACATTGTTTGTTACAACACATCAACTACAAAGTAGCCTCCAAAACACAATTCCTAAGGCATTAATTTCTAACTTTATATTTCCTAATGCTATTTCTAATCAATTACAAAGTAACCTCCAAAAAACAATTCCCAACAAGTTTGCTAAATTCTCCTTGCATCTTCATCATCCCAAAAATAATTTCCAAAAAAGATCCTCACAACGTCCTAATCTGCAATTCAAAAAGTTTCAAGACATTAGTTTCTAACTTTACAAATCTATTAACAATTGATAAATAAAATAACATCAACTAAAAAATAACACATTGAGGTAAACACCAAAATAATTACGAAATTCAATTTTATTTTTAATATTTTAAAAAAATTCAACAGAGTTACCTTTGTTTATAGACTAAAAACACCCTGTTAAATTAAAAAATTAAAAAATAAAGAAGCCCAACAACAATCCACCAAAATACCCCTTCCGTCGATTCAAAAGTTAAGGTAATAGCATCGCCAACATTTTAAAAAAAAATCGGCAGAATTTCCTTTGTTTATAGACTAAAATCACCCTGTTAAATTCAAAAATATAAAAGTCAAGAAACCCAATGACAATCCACCAAAATATCCATTCCACCGATTCAACAAATAATGTAATAGCATCACCAATAAAGGTATTAAATAACTCAAAGGATGTGAATCCAACAATGTAATTTTGATAAATTCAACATTGAAATTATTAAGACTTACCATATAGTAAACGTGGGAGGAAGGGAACCTGATGCTTTTAAAGCATCACACAACTTGTCGAATCCAAATTGATGAGCTTCTAAACATTCCAGACCCCCATCACGAGCATGTAGTTGTTCCTTTAACTCATGATTCGCTCTCTGAGCTTCCCTAAGGGCCTCCTCTAACTCTGCGTCTCGCTGTGATGTTTTTGATTTGGTAGCTTTCGATCCATGCCCTAGACCTATGATATATCCCGATTTAGTACCAAGTACTCGATCAACTATCTCATCAGGAGTCAAAGGTTCACTACCCTCGGGAGTAGGCTCAGCTTGCAACTATTTCATCTTAATCTGTAAAACAAATTAGTATATATCATTTCATAAAATCGAAGTTATGGTATTTGTCTAATATATGTTATATTCTTACATATAGTTCCTCAGCTTCGGGAGAAGACCATTTTTCATTAGTGCAGTGGGTTTTCTTGTAGAACTCAATTCGATCTAGCTCCTCATTCGTCACATCATTCTTCATAATCATGAAAGACAATTATTATCATCAATATTTGTGAAAGATAAGTTGAACTTTAGAAAAAACAAATATATAAAAATATATACCAAGTGATAACAAGCTACTACAAATACCCTCGACCCTTGATTGTGTTTGATAGTTTGCATCGCTCGATTATTCTTATTGACGTCACATTGATGCTTCAATAATAGTTGATGGATAATGAGTATGTTATGAGTCAATTAAAAGAACGAAACTGTTATATTTTATAAATTTATTATACCTGATGTTCAGAGCTAGAGAACAAATCACAAAAAGCATTTCCAATTTTATTGGCTCATGTTTTTTGGCTTATCACGTCGTGCCTCTTCGATTGATTTGTGTTTTTTGAACCTTAGTCGATGTCTATATCTTGCACTCCTGCTTCGACTCATCAGCAATTTTTCGACACTGTTTCTAACATACTCATCCTCTATTTTAATGCCAAATTTGGACTGAAAATTCATAATTTATAAAAATTAGTATATAAAACAAATCAATTACTCAAGGACGTTTAATAACATAGTAGTTTTTACTTATATCAAGTCGTTTGAAGGCTTCTTCTTTGTCATTTTCAGACATGTCCTTCCATTTCGCAGGAACCGGGATGAGATTTCGTGCAATAATTCCCAACTCACTTGATTGTTTAGAAGATTGCACCACATTTGTCGGCCTTCCCTTGTCCCTTGCAATTTCAATAGTTCAACTTCTTTCCATCCGACCTAGTCAACTTCTCAAGGCCCTTTCCTTTAGTTGGACCACGTATCCTTTTTGCCGTGGTGGAAGCTGCAATTAAATGATATATTAGTTCATCGAATATAACATATAATGAGGTGAGGCATTATAAAAAACATGATGTGAACACCTGCGCACAGCATATACTAACATACTCCAAAAAATTTCAGCATATACTAACATACTAACAACAACTACTAAAAATTTCAGCATACTCGAAAATTTCAGCATACTAACCGTGGCATTTCATCTGGCTTAAAGAGCAGAATTTAAATACTAAATATTATCAATGCCACTATAAAAGCTAAAAGAAGGAAATTGGCCATTCATAGAATTCAAAGTAATATTGGTGATTGGATACAGGAGGAAAGTGAAGTTAAAAATGCTTTTATTCAGCATTTACAGTCCCAAGTATCTACAAAATGTACAGACCATAACAATTTGCTGCTGAGATCCACCAAAGTAGACACTTGCTTTTGAAATCTGATCTAGCATTAGGAATTCCCATTATATAACCAAAATGAGACCACACTGCATCAGCAATATCCCCTTGAGTAAAAATTTGATTATATGATTCCACTTAATATTGAACACAACAGTGACATTTAGAAGGCCCATTCCATCCTATAGTGGATAATTTATCATCCAATGGAAGGAATCCTTCTAATAATTTCCAAGCAAAAATGGAGAGCTTAATTGGAATAGCCCTCTGCCAAGCAAAACGAAGGCCAACAACTTCTGAATGAATTATCTCTAACTAACTCCCAAGCTGATTAAAAACAAAACACACACATCTACAACTTCTCTTTAAATACCAGAGAGATCTTAGGGTTTAGAAAATGGAGAAGTTAGATAATTCAACAGTTGCTCGTGGACGATTAGCTGTTTATCAGCTTGTGTTGAATCTGATGCATTTTCTCCTGTTCTAGATTTGTCGTGTGTTTCATCGCAATTTGTGGCACCGCCTTCGAATCTGAAAGGATCGTTGATGATTGTTGATGAGAGAACTGGTAAGAAATATCAAGTTCACGTCTCCGAAGAAGGGACGGTTAAAGCTACGGATTTCAAAAAGATAACAACAGGGAAGAATGATAAGGGGCTCAAACTTTATGATCCGGGTTACCTTAACACAGCTCCTATTCGATCATCCATATGCTACATCGATGGCAATGAGGAAATCCTTAGGTACAGAGGTTATTCAATAGAGGAGTTGGTCGAGGGTAGTTCCTTTTTGGAAGTTGCCTACCTTTTAATGTGTGGGTTTACCTTCTGAAAGTCAGTTAGCAGACTGGGAGTTCGCCGTTTCACAACATTCGGCTGTTCCACAGGGAATTTTGGATATTATACAGGCGATGCCTCATGATGCTCATCCAATGGGTGTTCTCGTCAGTGCAATGAGTGCTCTTTCAATCTTTCATCCTGATGCCAATCCTGCTCTTAGAGGCCAAGATTTGTACAAGTTTAAACTAGTGAGAGATAAGAAAATTGTGTTCATACTTGGAAAGGCACCAACCATCGCAGCAGCAGCTTATCAACTGTCCATCATTCCTTAAATGACATATAGCATTGGAACTGAGCATGATCATTCCAATGATGCTTAACCAAATCAGTAAATTGAGTGTATAAGAAAATCAGAGGTGTCAATTTGAGAACAATTCATTAAACAGAGAATATTCTCTGTTATATACTTGAAACTGAGCTTGATCATCAATTTGAGTGTGATCAAATTGATCAATTTATCCACTACAGGATGGAATGGGCCTTCTAAATGATCATCATTGATCAATTTGACATTATATTGATCATCATTGATCAATTTGACATTAAATTAATCAGTAAATTGAGTGAACAAATCAGTTATATCAAACGGATTTCCATATCTCTTCGCTAGATTCTCAAAGTGAAGTTTAGTCGCTCCATACCTATGGTCCTAATTGAACACTGAAAAAACAAAAAGAGAGTCAGCAAAACATGATTGGATGCTCATTTAATACATATATTGTCAGGTTTAATATTCAATTTTGAAGTTTCTTGCAACCAAAATAGGGGTATGGAATCCCTATTCTGCAAAACTGAACTTATATTTAATTTAGAAGTTTTCTAACGTCTGACTCTCCTTGATTAGGCTTAGCAGTGCTCATATCAGGTGGAATTTCACCTTCTTTTATTAAGTTGTATACGATTTAGAGCTTATTTAGTGTTTTTTAGGACCAAATTTTTCGTCAATCAATTAGTAATTCGCAATATAAATTATGGTTGACATTAGTTTGATCGTGATGCCAAGCTGCATTTTTGGACATGTTCCACTCTAATGGTAAATGTAGACATAAATGTAACAACCAGCCGAACCTAGAAAGATCAGGTTCAAACTTACGAATTACTTTCTTATTTGGAGATACGTACGTACATATTTACTTGGTTCTGGCCCCAATATATACATTATCCTACATGTAAGCTGACTATATACTTGAGGTATATGTAAATTGAAATTACAAATTGAGTAATTCTGTTTTAGAGCACAAATTAAGTCAATAAACACATAAATATGTTATGCCAAGAACATAATTTCTAAATGTGGGCAATACATCAAATGAATATATAAATTAGAGATAGGGAAAAACAAAAACCATAAAAAATAGAAGCATTGATTGGAAGGAGACCAACTGAATTACAAGCACAAAAGATTAACATGTATCATCATCAAAGTACACAGCCTAGTGTACCATCATCTCAGCTACACAACACCATAAGAAATCGTAATACATCACAACCTTTTCATCCAGCAAATCATGTATCTAAGTCCGGGTATTCAGCACAATATGAAGGTACAAATCATTAAGCTGTTGAAAAACATCACCCAAAATACGGCCTGTCAAATATGTGGAAAAGGCAACCATACAACTCTCAAGTGTTATTATCAACGAGAATATTCCTATAGAGCTCAAGGGCAATTTCCAGAAGCTATGACTGCTATGAATTATCCACTGGAGGACAACTCTCTTTATGTTGACTCAGGTGCAACATCACGTATGACTAACTCCATTGGTAATATTTCTAAACTTAAGCCATATACTGGACATGATAAGGTAGTCATTGGAGATGGGTCCAAACTTAACATTACTCATATATGTGATAAATCTCTTTATTCAAAATTTTCACTTAAGGATGTTCTTGTTGTTCCTCAAATTAGAAAGAATCTAATTTTCGTGAGTTAATTGCTAAAAGATAAGGAATGCATATTAGAATTCTCCAACAATTGTTTTATTGTTAAGGACAAAATGCCTCACCAGGTGCTAGCAACGGGAACTAAAAGAGGCTCTCTTTATACCTTTGAAGATGAACATCAACAAGCCTTGAATGCAATTAAAGAAGGGAAAGCAAGCAACCAACCAATTATGGCATCAATGCCTTGGACATACTCAATCAAAATCATTGCAAGTCTTGAATAAATGTCATGTTCTGAATATTAAACATTCGAATAAAACTCCAATTGTTTGTACTAAAAAAAAACAAAATATAGTTTGGATGACAATACAAATGAGGAACTTCTTAGTTACCCAATGATAATAAAAATCAACCACAGGAAATTCAATCGTGAACTGAACCATAACAATGACAACTGAACCATAACAATGACACTGAAGTTGATGTCCGTATCAAAGGCAACCTGTCAATCTTTAATGATCTTCGAATTAAAGACTCTCATTATTGGCACTTCTCAGTTAAAGGATTCTTTAATTATACAAGAATTCGAAAAAGGGACCTTGTAGAAATTATGGGTTGTCAACTTCCCTATGCTGACTCCACTTTGTGCGAGAAAACTCACAAAAATCGATATCGCAAGACTATTAGCAGATTCTCTACATACACCAACAGTACAGGGTACTTGTTATTCACAAACTTGTGTTGATGAATTTTACTCGGTTGCTTTCACACATTACCTTAAAACTGTAGGTATCAATTTGATGTTTGGAAGCACAGAGGGGACTTTAGATTAAGGTTGTTGAAAACTTTCTGGATCACTGATGGCACCTAAAGTTAAAAAATAGCTTATAAAGGAGTAATGCTAGGGACACCCACTTCGTGGACCCGTGAATAAGACAAAAATTAGGTAAAGTTTTTAATACATTGGTTGATGCCCTGGCGGGACCCAAAACAATAAGGTATAAGCTTTTAATGCAGTGTGTCCACGAAATGTGTCCACGCAGTGGGTCTCTCTAGCATTTTCCTTTATAAAGATATTGGTCTGCTTCAAAAGTTGCATAAATGCCCCTTATGTATCCCCCAAATATCCTACAGCATCCCTCATGCATTTGAGTCGTAGGGTTTTAATATTGGTTAATTGCAAACCTAAGGTAGGTCGCGTTGTTTGTTTGATAAGAATCTATTCGTCAAAGGATAGATTAGAACAGAGATCTAACATCAAACTTCAGTTTTTTAGGTAATTCTTCATTTAATGTCATTTTCTGCTATATTATAATTTTGTTCCGCAATATTATGCTTCATTTGTTTAGAATTGTATTTAAAATTTGATAATCTTGATTCGTACATGCTAGTCCATATATTTGTTTCTTGTATGAGTATTCCATTTTGGATTTTGACTATTATTTTTTTGGTTCTGTTTCTTTGGTTTATTTAATGAGGTTAAGCCATGTTTCATGAGAAACTAAATGATCTCTTTTTCACATCCGTTTTGAATGGGTTTTTATGTACTAGTATTAAATAATGCGATTGTGTGCGGATTCAAAACGGATGTGAAAAGTAGGTCACTAACAAGAATCTGCAAATTGTCTGCAAATTATGTGTGGATTCAAAACGAGTGGTATTCAACCCATGTTGGAAGAAGACCATCACGGGTGCGTTGGCGTCGACAGAGACGCTTTCAGAATTATCGAATTCAAATGATCAAGATTTCATTCCGACCACACATCTTCACTATATTCCGAATGGGTTATATCTACTCCCAATACAACAACAGGTTGAACTATGTTGTTGCCTCCAATTTCAGAGTTGGTGTTTGATATCCCGATGATACGCCAAAGACAAAGATGAACAAATTCATTCCAATCAAAGTAAATGGGTATGCATGAAACTGACTCAAGACAATCTGATGAAAATTACAGATATTATGTGGGGATCATGTCCAGTCCTCGTCAATGATATTACAATCGCATAAGCATTTTCTTAGTAATGCATTTTCTTGATCATAAGCATCTCCATTTCAATGTGCGGATCAATAATCATAAGCATGAAATCTAGAAATTAAGGATAAATCTTAACACGTAGGGTATAAAAAAAGAATATGTGGAAAAGAATAGACAATTTAGGATCCGTTTGGTTCAGGGTGAAATATTTTTAACACGGTGAAAAATAAAATGGTGAAATGTGTTTTGACATATTTAGGTTTACATTTTGTTCACTATTTCCATTCAAAATAACATAATTATAACGTGTGCAATTATTCAAAATTTCAAATGAACAAAAGTTTAATTCCAAATAGTGCTACAAAAGTTTAATTCCAACTAGTGAATAAGCACTTTACCATTTTACTTTTCACCGCGGTTAAAAATATTTCAACACGAATGAAACGGACCCTTAGGTGTCTTCCCCCTTTCTACACAATTTCATAAAACAAGTAAATTGTAGAGATAAAGAGTAAAGGTCAGGTAATTCACCTCTCGACCAATTATGGCAATTGAGGGTACAGTCAATAGCCATGGCAATTGTCCAAAGATAGCAACTTCTGGAGGTCTTGTACACAAGAAGACCAAGGTAGCCGCAACCATGAGCTGCATAGAGACAATCGAATAAGGGACCGTTAGAAGGTCCTTATAATCTAAGGGAAGCTAATCCCTGTACTTGCTTTCTTGTATCCATGAAATTTTTAGTTTAGCCCAAAATTCACAACAAAACTGCAAAAGTAACACTAAAAAAGAGAGCATATCTTATCTGCAACTGGATCTAAAAATGCACCAAATTCACTTCCTAACTTCATCTGAAACACACACACACAAAAAAAGCAATTATTGTTGATGAAATTGTGACACGCAGAGAACAATAAAGACATGTCCACCAAATGCTGATTTGAAATTTCAAAAAACTTTGGAGCAATGTATCCATCAAGCCAATCCGTAATTGCTGCAGCAATGAAGATACCTGTTGTAGCAGTTGATCCCCACCAACTATTCATATAAAAAGCTAGTGAAAATTAAATATTATGTTAGTCTCATCAATTAATGAATATCCTTGAGCAATAAAAAAGTTGGAATATAATCTAGTACAAAGATTATTTGCTGGCAGCAGAAAGTGAGGAACAAAATTTGGTGAAAATAATAAAATGGTCCAGGTTCTGGTATATGAACATTGAAATTGTGAAACGGGACCTACTGAAAACGTGAAGCGGAACGGCAACGATGCGGCCGATTGTCAAAATGGTGGGCAATGTGAGCAATTTGGTGGATTGATCGTTTTTAATCTCCGGACCAACAGAATGTGTTTCTTTGTCCTGAGAAAAATTGAGTTTGGGGGTGCCTCGAAACCCTAGGTTATCGTGCGCCGGAGGGGCGCAGAGCAAAACGCTCCACTCGCGAGTACACATCGGTGTTAGAAGTGGAAATGGTGCGCGCCCACTGAGGGTGACCGACGATGGCTTATGTTAGCAACAACAATTGCGCCTATATCTCTATCATTGTTATTTCTACCTTTCGGAGAAAAACGGTGACCCTGCTCCATCAAAAATCCACCAACCAAGATAATTGGTGCTACTCTAGACATACAAAAGTGACGTATGTCATTCATCTAACCAATTATGAAAGACTACTAGTTCTATAAATGTCAATCACTTGTTTGGCAGTGATCACACACACACACACACAGAAAAAATGAACGCAGAAAGCGGCAGTAAAAAAGCTATTATAAGAGAGAGTCAGCTAATCACTAACCTTGGAAGAGAGAGTCGACGGCAGCAGCAGGCAGGAACAAAGGTGGCAAGCAGGAACGGCGGTGTAAGAGAGAGTCGAAGAGAGACCTTGGAAGGAATCGCTAGGAAGAGAAGAGGAGTAGTAGTATTTGGGGGAAAACGAATTGAAGGTTTAGACCGAGAAGATTTTGTTATTTTTTTTATTAATTAGTGAGGAAATGTTTTTGTCACTAATTAATTTTTTTTTTGTGACAAATTTATTTGTCGCTAAATGTACAATAATTTGTCACGAATAGATAAGTCCAACATTTTAGTCCGCGGGAACTTTGGCGCCAAAATTTTTATGATCATTTGGTGACAAATATTATTAACTCGTCACCAATTTAGCACCATCCCATACAATTCGTGATGAAATTAATTTTCCTCACAAAGAGGTAATTTTGAGTGACAAAATTACTTTTGTCAAGATTTTTTTTGTTTGGTGAATTATGAGGTGAAACATCATTAACTTGGTGACCTCAGACCTTTAAACATCATTAATTTGGTGAATTATGAGGTGAAACACCATTAACTTGGTGACCTCAAACCTTTTAACATCATTAATTTGGTGAAATGTGAGGTAAAACATCATTAACTTGGTGACCTCAGACCTTTAACATCATTAATTTGGTGAAATATGAGGTGAAACACGGTGACCTCAGACGTTAAACATCATTAATATGGTGAAATATGAGCTGAAGCATCATTAGCCTGATGACCTCAGACATTTAACATCATTCGTTTAGTGAATTATATGTGTTTGTTGTTACTTTGATTCCCATTACTAAAATTGTGTAATATGATGGATAAAGGAAACATCATCGACATGAAATAGTGAAGCAATAAGTAAAGAAAAGCAACACAAATGAAGGAAATGGAGTTGCATTCATTCGAGCCAAAAAGTGTTACATTGTTCTAAGAGAAGAGGTTACAGTTCATCAAATAAAAGAGGTTATACAAAAGCTTCACAAAAATTCAGACATGCAGAAGAAATACTCAGGCTTCAGCCGACCCACCACCAGCAGCAGGGTTGCTTGGCTCTGGGACTTGGTTGGTAACTTGAACATCGTCATCCTCACGTCCACCATCCTCGGTCTCAGTCACCTCAAGCTGGCTCGTCTCGGCTAGGCCACCCTCTTCAACCTCCTGAAGGGCCTTAGCGAGCTGGGCATTGCCAAAGCCGAGGCCAATAAAGTCCTCGGCCGACAGACTGCCGGAACGTTCTTGCTTCATTGCAGCCCATCAGTTGGTTGCCTTGATGCCTCTCTCTAAGTACTCCAGGCTGAAACTAACAAACTCATCAGAGGTTTGATACTCCTTGATGATTGTCTTTGAAGCATCCTCCATAGCAGCCTTAACTACAACATCAACCTTGGACTGAAGGTTGTCATCCTTTGCCTTCAGGGCCTTAGCATGATCAGTCTTCATGGGAGAGATCTTACCATCCCTCTCCTTCAGATCTTTCTTCAAATCAGCAATCTCCCTCAAGAAATCAGCTTCAGCCCTTTCAGCATCCTTTCCCTTCTGGACCAGAGGCAGCCTCTTCAGAGTATAGTCTGCAAGACAATGAAGACAATGAAGGGAGAGGGCACTCTGCAAAAAGAAGAGTCAGACACATTAGCAACAATGAATGGCTAAGAGCAGAGGTAACACTTGAGAAAATTGCAAATAAATACCTAAACTGCCCTATGAACTGCATACTCTGCCAGCAGAGGGACATCCATCGAATGAAGAAAGTGCTTATCATCCTCGGTCATTGCGTGGTCGAGGGAATCAGAAGCCCGGGCACTGTTGCCGATCAGGCTGTCACAAATTTTTAGCTGAGAAAGTCAAGCCGATAGAGCATCGTCTGAGGAGATTGGTATACCACGCTCAGTATTTTGGGCTTTGCTAGGCCTTGTACAGGAAGGGTCTGCATGTGCCCTCCTCTTCTTTGATGTCTCAGTAGGAGCTTTCCCCTTTTTTGTGTGGGCAGGGGGTGGCACAATCTTGCCAGCACGCTTCTCTGTAGTTTCGTGATGCTGGGAGCAAACATATTCCAGAGGTCTTCAGAAACTCATGCTGGTCTCTCTATAAAAAAGAAAACATCGGAGTCAGAAGATGAGACATATGAATTCTGCGAGACCATACTTGGTGTAAAATATTTTGTTCTAGAGTACTTACGAAGCTCGGCCAAAGGGCCGCTCCCAAGACCCGTCTGAGACAAATAGTAAGGGGTCATCAGATGCTCGTACTTAACGAGGTTACCATCTTCTCCCTGACTACGAAGATCCTCAACATTCTTACGGTTATCTTAGCTCAATCCGGGGTCTGCTTTGGCCGAGAAAGAGACCTTAGCCCACCTCAGAGGAGTCCTTGGAACGAATGCTCCACAAGCCTCGTTAGGACCAAACTCCCAAGCCCCTGAGGCAAAGAAGAAGTGCGGCTTCCAATTGTGGTTGGAGGTCTAAGTCACCAACAACATCTTCTTCTCAGATTTCCTGGCCACAAGTGATAGTAGCCATGGTGATTTTTAGCGGATGAGGGTTTGTAGCAAGCTAAGAATACCCTAACTAGAAGGTTGGTATGATAAACCACCTTCTAGAGTACGATGGCCCCAACCAAGACTCTCCAGGCATTGGGGGAAAACTGAGAAGGAACGAGGTTGGTAAAAGAAAGAACTGCTCGGATAGACGGAAGCTAAGTTTGAACATCTGCTCGTAGACGCAGAGCTCTCCCTCTCGGCCGTCGAAGGCTCTCTCGTCCTTCAGAGGCGTCCTTAAGGTAATGGATGAAGGAATGGCATACAGATGTCTGAAGACGAGAAGGTCGTATTCTCTCGTATTCAGTGACTGATGTCTCAGGACCATCAACCTTGGAAGTGTCAAGTTCACTCCCTTCATCGTCATCATTATCATCAACAGTCTGAGTCTGAGGCTCAGATGGGGCACCATCAGGAAACTTCTGAGCAAACTCAGCACCGGTAGTAGCCGACGGCTGAATGGCGTCAAAAGGAGGTGGAACTGCCACACTGGGCTCTAAGATTTCAACGGAGGAAGACCTACGGGAGGTGCGAGCGGCCAGAAACCTCTACTTCCTCTGAGACAACATTTCCCTTGGGGGAGCAATCCATAGCCTCTTGGAAAGAGTCTATAGACTCTGCAGCCTCAGAGGTAGACATGGGGTCTGAAGAAGATGATTCATACATCGGCTCAGGGACCTCAGGAATTTCAGCAGGGTCAGTAGGTTCAGGGTATATGACCTTCAAGGGTGGAGGAAAGATTGGTCTGAGGGGAACGGCCTCAGCCCTACGAGCCTCCTCCTGGGCTAACTCTATCTGCCTAATCTTTTCAAAGGTTTTGCTCACGAAGAGATGGAAACTCTTCAGCAAGCTTATACAAAGGTCTGAGCATATGGTGGACGACACTACACTTGAGGGAAAAATTACAAACAGGCAAACAACTTGTACAACTTGAACTAAAGATCAAACAAGGAATCCAAAGGGTTCTCCCCAAGAACACTTAAAGATGGGTCACCGGAGAAGATGATTGGAAGGTCACCGAAGGATAGAAAAGAAGGGGTTTTAGGCTAAAACAACCTCGGAACGGCCTAGAATAATCCTAAAACACCTAACCCCACAAGCCCAGGCCTAATCACCACGAGACAGTGGTGGTTTTGCTCGCCGAAAAACTAAAAACCCAACAGAAAAGGAGCCCATGCACAAATAATGACCAGAAATGGAAAAAGAAGGTCAAAGGCAATACCTAACTGGTCGCGAGTGAAGGTGGAAGAGAGTAAGAAGCAAAGAAAACCTTGAATCGCAGCACAACAATGGAAGGCTTGAGAGAAAATGGCATTCGTAGTAAACTATAGGCGGGAAGCTAAAGGAAGAAGAAAGAGAAAATGAGGAAAGAGAAGGGTTTTTAAACCTTCTCAATGATGGGGCACGGTATACAACACCCTCATCATTACCCTAAGGAACTCAAAAGGTGTCGCCAAAACTGTCATATCTTGGGAGAAACGCTAGTCGCTTCAGTGAATGACATGTGTACAAGGAACCACTCCAAACCCCAAGACATCAAAACGTCCCTTCGTTAGCTTGACTCTCATACCCCTCAGTGACCTACTCACACAGAAGACTAAGGGCTAGGGGGTGATTGATATGCTCGAAGTGTACCCTCATACTCAGGGTCACTAACCTCGACCGGTCTCACTGCCGAGTTGACAGAACAGAAGGCCTACAACAGCCATCGAGAAGGTCGTCTCCTGGAAGGTCGGCTCCTCACTGACCAACCTCGGCTAATTAGCAGCCAAGGTCAACAGCATCTTATGGGATCAAGCTAGGGTCAACATCATACTCAACCTCAGTCGGCGTTGCATCATAACCTCGGTCAATCTCTCAGGCCGAGGTCATACTGACGATTGACAGGACAAAGCAACAATATCAGACTTCCCCAACCTCGTACTCGGCTAGGCCGAGGTTACTGCAAATGATGTCACAAGTCTGAGCACACGCAAACACATGAAAGACTTAGAACACGTGGGCAAAGCAGTTATAACTAAATCATTCCCCTCACGTGAGGGAATATTTAGTCATCATTATCTACATGAAATCAGCTAGGTGTCAACAGGACACTGGTTCGATTCTCATATGCATGCTCATTACATGCTTGGGGGGTACACTACAACCCCCAAGCACTATATATACTTGTCTTCTCCTACATTGTAAAGGGATCCGAAATTACAACCCTAGCAGAAACTCAGCCAGTATACACAGTAGAGAGAGAAAGTGAGAGATTGTATCACAGGCCATTAGTGCCACCATTATAGTGAAATTACTCACACACTCACAGTGGATGTAGGCCAGATTGACTGAACCACTTATATACTAGTGTTCTCCTCACCACCTTCTACCAGATATATATATACTCTTGAGTTGCCATTGTTATTACTAGCTTGAGCTTATCAACACCTCATCTAGAGGTACTGTTTACACCGTCATCAAACACTGTAATATATTATGGTAAAAAAATAACAACTTGGTGAACTAATTTCTTTGTAATATTTTGAGATGGTTTCATAAGAAATTAAAACCATAAAATGAGTGTTGGGGTATTTGCTCTTATTTCTAAATTCTTAATCCATAACTTTACTGAAATATAAAATTAAAAATACAATGAAGAAATTTCTAACAAAGGTGCACTTTGCACACCAATTTATTGCACAGCTACAAGCAAATGCTCCTTAGACAAATGTTCCCTTAGCTATGAATCCTTTCAATTATCAATGATCTACAAAAATTAAGCAAACATATAGAGTTTGTTGTAATATACATGTTTTGTGCATATATGAATAGAAAAAGGGGGTGGGTGGTAGAGAGTATAAATAATAGATTTTGTGACGGTGTAGATTTTTTAACCGAGCATTATATTGAAAATGGCAATGCAATCCTTTTCAGCAGCTATTTCCCCACATAAAAGTACTATTTGTTATTTTAAACATCATGCTTTAAGAACATATACATTTTGAACTCACCAAATCAACCTTTATGATAATACACACAGTGAGCGCCTAAAATTTGACAACAACTTAATATATCAGCCCCTAAATTCAGATTTTTAATGACCATAGTTTTTAAGATAAATGAATTCTAGAATCGAAGCTAGACTAACTTACTGCAACTAAATCACAGTAGATGGATCGGGTACATTTTGAAACAAATAAAGCTTAAGAATTATAATAAATCCATACCATATATTGAGCCCTATGTATGTGAATAGCCTTTTGCCACTACGAATGTGTGACCGCCTGCACAATCGCCTTGGCCCTCTTTGCGGGATCCCCACTTTTAAACACACCCGACCCTATAAACAGACCATCACACCCCATCTTCATCATCAACGCCGCATCCGTCGGCATCGCCGCATATGAAAAGTATGTTTCAATTGAGCTAGAAGAGCCGTTGCTTTGCTTTATTAGCCTTTGCCAACGTTGCCTTCTTACACCTCACCACCTTAGCAGCCTTCTCCACAGGCTTTGCCATTTTCTTGCGGGTCCCGAATTTCTTCACACCTTTGGCAGTGGTAAATTTTGCCATTTTAGGTTTCTTTGAAACACTTTGATCCATATATATAGAAAGAGACCTGGTAAATGGGAAGACGTGAGTATGTCAGATGAGAATGTGAAGAGGCTATGCATCAACTGTAAATGAAGATAAAAGAGTCAAGAGAGTCAAAATGAATAGGGTCTCTTCAAATACTGGGACGGGCGAATGTAAAACAGAAGAGGAGGAAATGGGAGGAGAGAGAACGGATGATTATAAAGCGCCACATGGAGTGGATGAATTGTTGTAAACATTAACTGCAATCTTCCGCTTTATAAGTTTTATATAGATATTTTACTTTGGAATTTTTTTAATGATACACAGTTAGTTTTGGCAAGCATCTCTCTCTTCCCTTTCTCTCTATTTGTATATATAACACACACACTCTGTCTCTCTCTCGGGGCAAACCACCTCTTCATCTCATCGCCACCACCAGCAACCCTCATTCAAACCACCACATAACTCGATCCACCGCCACCCCCACCAACTAACCCTCCGCAGTCACCACCATATCCCAATCTGCTCCCACCCCCACCCTCCCCACCAAGTAATCCACCTTAACCACCATCATCATCATCACAACATTCTTTTCCCCACGGCCATTGAATCCTCCATCTTTTGCGACACCGACCCTCTCGCCCTTCTATCTTACCGCCACCTTCTCTTCCTCTTACTGCTCTGTGATGCTTTTGCACTCCCAGTCTATTTAACTAAAAACAATGAAAAGTCAATGAAAAAACGTTGTAAGAAATGAAGAGGAATAATAATGGAATAAGCATGGAATTGGTCAAAATTCTAATATAGTTGCCCAGTTTGGTGGTGGATCCATCTTCATTTGGTGAACGTTTTACAAAGATCGGCAAATGACATGAATAAATTTTCTTAAATACGCCTTACATACCATTAAATTATCAAGATTGCTATATTGCCATAACATCATACATTTATGAAATAGGAAAAGAATTAAATCCATGAAACTTTGTTTAATGTAGGAGTCCTATAAGTAACAAGTATAAATAATAAATTCAATAATGTAATAAGTGTAAATATGTATCAGCAAATGATATTGTAAGGTGTATCTGACGTAAATGACGCCAAATGGGAGCAAGAAAAGATAAATCTCTCTAAAACTCTCTCAAATCACTATATCTCAAAATTAAAGAATGCATCAAATGAGGCTACATATGATTATTTATACGAAGGAGGTTGTTTTGCCTTTAAGCTAAGAATTTAATTATAATTATGTCCCTAGGGTCCAATAACCTTCCTTCTTCTAAATACTAAACAAAAGGAAAATACAATAAAATACTAAAATTAAAAGAAAGACTATAAAATGACAAAAAATGACAAAAAGTCCCTTATTCGCATCACTCTCCCCCCTGAAGAGTTCGTCCTCGAACTCAGGGAGGAAGGCCTTAAGTGTCACCATCGAGAATAGTAATGAGAGCAACCTGAGGTGGAATCTCCGTCATCTCCTCAAGATCGCATGAAGGTAGGGAACAATCCGAGGTTCGATGGACAATCACCCCACAATTGTAACATTTGAATGTTACTGGGTGAGTGGGTGCAGGAGTAGGAATTGTGGGGGTCGGAGAAGCTGAGGTAGGCGGGATCACAGGAGCAGTAGAAGTCACAAGTGCTGGAGGAGCTAGAGTGGATCGGTCACGGGGTGGAGGGGCAGTCTGATGGAATGACTCGACTTTAGTGGCGTACTCAACCGCCTTGGCAAAGGAGGTGATGTCACGTAAAGCGGGATCTCTCCAGATATAACTCTGAAGACTCCTCACTCTCGCCGAGTCGGGCACGAGTACAAAGAAGCTGAAAGCGCTTTGTGTAGTCTACTACTGTAGTGTCCTGCCAAAGAGACTGGACCCGTAAAAAATAGATCACGCTCGTAAGTAGTGGGAATAAAAGAGGTCATCAACTGGGCCCGAAGCTCTGCCCAAGACTGTATAGGAGGCTGGCCCTCTAGAACACGGCGCTGCTCCAAGTCATTCCACCATACACTCGCGTAATCCTGAAACTTGGTGATCGCTAACAGGACACACCTGCGACCTTTCATCCCCTTGTACTCAAATATCCTCTTCATGGCGGCAAGCCAGTCAACAACGTCATCAAGCTGCAAGTGACCATTAAACATCGGGATATCCACCTGAATATTACCCTGCATACTCCTCAATAGTAACTGAAGAGCCAATTGTGTAATGGTGTCACCACCCTATAGGGCCAAGGCATCCTCATCTAGATCATCATCAACTGCGGAGGCTCAGGAAGTAGTGCTCTTTGTGGCCGTCTCCGAGACGGTGGATGATGAGGATCAGGGGCTGGTGGTGGTGGTGGTGGTGGTGGTGGTAAAGGGGCGAGTGGTGGAGGAATATAAGGTGGAATGGCCTCTCGTGGTGGGGAAGGAGGTGGAGCGGGGACCAACGGCTGGTGATAAGGGCAATGGTTCATTTTGTGCCCCTTCTGATAACACAAAAAACAATGACGCTCGAGAGAGGTACATATGAAGTGGCCTTCGAACCCTGAGAATCAAAAAGGGAGACATTGGTGCGCCACTCAATGGGAGGGGGAGGCTCAAACTCTGGGACAGAATGGGGTCGGGGTGAAGGTGGACCGTCGTGTAGGGGTAGGTTAATCAACTCCCGTACCCGCTCATGTGAATCAACTGGAGTGGAATAGACGGAGCGTGCATCCCATGTAGAATGAGGGTGGGGTACATGTGTCGGGTGACCGGGTGGTGGTGATGTGTGTAAAATGGGTGGGAGCAGAAGCGTCGGTAAGGCTATATGGGGTGGGTGAGTAGTAGTAGGTGAAGACGGAGGCATGAAGGGAAGATGAGGAGGTTCGAGGTGTTTTTATGGATGATGGTGAAGGTAAATGGCGAGGTTCTAAAAAACGCGGGGGGTGACCGAGGCGTGGAGACTGAGCCTTAAGCCTTAAAAGCCTAGGCGGGCCTTAGACGTAAAAAGGTGTGAAAAGGCCTTTAAGGCTTTTTTTAATATATTTTAATACTTTTTAACCATAACAAGACTATTTACAAATTAAAATACTATTTTTTTTAAATACTAAAGAAAAATGCGCATTTTTTCACGCCTTACCTCAAAAAACGTTGACCATCATTGACCGCGCCTTAATACACGCATTGGGCAAAAACTTGGCGTTTGTAAAAGTCCTACCTAGGCGCGTTTTTTGGAATACTGATTAATATTAATAATCATTCAATAATCGATAATCAATAATCAATACAAAATGATCCAATATAAGAAATGTATTTTGTACCTTTCAAATGAAACGTATAGACTTTTGGTCGGAAGTCGACCGACAATGTTAGCCTTTTTTTTACGAGAAGCAGAGAGATTTGGGATACTATTTGCCTTTTGATTGTTTTGGACGAGATATTGATCCGATTTATAAATAAAAATCTTTAAAAGTTATCGTTTCACTAAAGCATTTTTGTTTTAAAAAAAAGTGGTAAATGGAGATGTGATGTAGGGGGTGGTCATGTGGAAGCGGTGTGGGGTAAGAAGGGTGGTTTGGTGGTAGTGAATGGGTTGGGATAAGAATACAAGGTGGAGGAAGGTGTGATGAGGGTACATGGTGGTGTGCTGAGGGTTTGGGTGGTGGAGGACGGTATATGGGAGATGTTTCTCAATTTTGGAGGGTGAGAGTATTGGGGATGTGTGAGGGTAGAAATTCTAGGGTTTGTCCTTCAAGATTAGGGTTTAAGATGCATGTTGAATTCACTTAACAACAGAATTGTTACCTTTGCTTGTGGATGAGTTAGATTTGAACCCTTTGCAGGTCGAATGCCACGAATCATCTCAGCTATTGTTTGAGAATACGTTCTGATCATGGGTGGTATCATTTGAACACATAAGGGGGAAGAAATTACTGAAAAATGTGGGAATGACCAAGATATGTTGGACGACCCTCGGTAGGGCTGTCCGGTTGCCACAAATATCGATCCTGGGCAGGCGGGAAGCGCCAATGCACTATTCGGGTCGGATTGGCAGTGTTCTTGGTGCGATGGACTTCGGAGGTTGTACTCGGTGGCTGGAGGGTGTTGTCTAGAGGGTTGGAGGGTGATCGGGATCGAGATAGAGGGGTTTGGGGTTGGGCGGAGGTCGAAATAGGGTTTTGATGTGGGTCGAGACTGATTTGGTCAGTTCAGGCCTGCCTTGAGGGGATATTGTGTTCCTCGGCCACGGGGTTGCATTGGTGGGGCGCCACCCTTCGTGGTTGTGCCTTCTTGGGTGTATATGAGGCTAGAGTTTATAGGGTTATGATTTTTTGTGGTAGGGGTGTAGAATGGGTTGATTTGAGGGAATTAGGGTTAGTTAGGGTTTTGGGAAGTTACCGGGGCAGTGCGAGGGCGTCCAGCAGTGGTTGGTGGTGGAGGAAGTCGCGCATCGATCTCATCCATTCGGGCCATCAATCGATTGATAACCTCCAAGAGATGTTCGTTCATAGTTCGCACAGAGGTGTTCATCTTTCTTGGACCCACCTTGATGTTGATTACGAATTTTTGTTTTCTTACAATAACGAGTGGAACCGATTGGGCTCTTATATTAATTGACGTCAATGACGCCAAATGGGAGCAAGAAAAGATAAATCTCTCTAAAACTCTCTCAAATTACTATATCTCAAAATGGAAGAGTGCCTCAAATGAGGCTACATATGAGTATTTATAGGACGTGATTGTTTGATTTTAAGTTTTTGCAGTGAACTGTGGAAATGTCTCCTTTCTAAGACAGGGTAGCAGGGAATGTTATTGAGATTTGAGACTAAAGATGGAAGAAATAAGTTATGAGAAACAAAACATCTATAACATATTGAAAACCGTATCATGAGAACATGGGATTCATAGGTGGCCATGTTCCGTTAACATGTAAAATTACCATCCATCCCAAAATACGAAGTTAAAAGATAGAAAGAAAAAAAGGGGCAGACACCAAATAATCCCTTGAACATTTTTTATACACGTTTAATTCAACCTTTTTTATTTTGTTCCAAAAAGTCTTTCACCATACCGCTAGCGCGGACCTTTAAAAACAAGAGAATATTAGTTAAATGGTTGTTTGAGGGACTTTTTGATACAAAATAAAAGCCTTGGCCTAAATGTGTATTAAAAAATGTTTGAGGGACTTTTTGGTATTTGATCCAAGAAAAAAAAAAGGGGGTATTTCTGGAATGTAAAAATATGACGCAGCTTCATGGATGATGGCTGCTATATATAATAGAAGATGATTCACCTGTTAACCAAGAGTGGTGAAAAACAGTAATAATTTTTTTTTTCAGTTTCTCATAAAACAAACAAAGAGTAACAATTTACACTAGCACATAAAATGGCTTAGAGGATAGAACGCAGGTTCTTTGCGTTCTGCTTCCTTTGAAGCATATTCTCTTAACACAAGCTCAACTTCTTCCACAACCCCCAAATTTCGAAACCACCTAGCCAATATTTCTGAACCTTCTTTCTCAATCAAAATACCATTTCTCTCTAAATCCATCAGAAAATCCAGTGCCCTGTTTAGCTTATTATCCTTTTCATAAGCACCCAAAATCAGTGCTACACATTTATCGTTAGGCTTAAGACCAGCCCTCCTCAGATTCTCAAACGCGATACAAGCTTCGAGAGTTTGACCCGCAACTACGTAGGCATTTATGAGGAGCCCACACACCTTAACATCTGGAGTGATGCCTGCCAGCTGGATTGCATCGAAAATTCTCTGAGCTCCTCTACTATCACCATTCATAGAGTATGCTCTCAATAATGCTTTGTAAACTTCTCTTCCTGCGTAAATTTGTTGGGCTTCCATTTCTCTAAGCAATCTTTCTCCTTGATCAAGCATTTGGGCTCTAATGTAAGCCATGATCATCGACCCATAGGACCTTTTATCCAGAGGTGGGCCTAGCAACTTCATCTCTTCGAATGTGTCTTGGGCTCGCTTGAGATTCCCGGCCTTGCTGTACATGTGGATTGAAGCAGTGAGGATGACCTGGTCGCAGATGAAGCCTCTTGCCTTCATGGCCAGGAGAGTACTTTCGGCATCTTGCAGTCGATTTTGCTTCGCATAACCATGAATCAACTTGGTATAGTCACGAATGTTGGGTTCGAGTGATTCTTCTAGGAGTGCAAATTCAGCCACCTAAGAGATGTACAAATAGCAGTAAACTTCATAAGATTTTTTCACTTTTTTTTCATATTTGAAGGTGAGTATATGATGTGAAACGCAGCAGAAATATCACAAATAAACAAATCACTCCAATCTCAAGAACTCAAAACATCATAAAAAACAAAAGTGTGTACAAGGGGGAGCCCTGGGGTTTTATTTATAGACTGCCTAAGACATGTTGGGCAAGTATCCTAGTTAAGGTAGGAGTCTTTCCAACCTAAATAATCAACAAAGAGATAATTAATTAAAAAAATTAATAAACACGTACTGAAAATAAAAAATAAAAAGGGAATGAAGCCGAGAAATCTATTGAAGTTATAACACAAGTGCTAGAGAAGGGACAAAAATGGAGCAAGTTGAACACAAAGGAACATACTACAATGTCTGGCTTGGATGGTTTGGCCAAATGACTTCCCCACCTATTTGTAGGCATCCACCTCCTCAATGGATGGTGGAGATCAAAATAGATGAGTAGTCGGTATTAATTCTCTAAAATGGTCCCATGTCCTTGTAGGGACATTTTAGAACACTGCATACTTTTTTATAATTCTTGATTATTCCATTCATTACAAGTAAACTCTAGATTATTCTAGCAAATCCTACAATATTCCATAACATATTACACAATAGTAGATAATATACTAGGAAAATCTAGAATGTTATGGAGAATTATGGTGTACGTATGGAGCCATTAAGGAAGAAAATATAGAAAATACATGGTACGTGACATCAAGATCATAATCATCTTCATCACTCGTAGGGGGAGAAAATGTCGAGACATTTCTTTTATAGTACCTACGTATAACTAAAAGAAAATAATGAAAGATAATAAACCTAAACATTTAATAAATTAGCATTTAAAATAACTCTACTATTTAATATTAATATTTTATAAAATCTAAATTTGAAATTTTGGCATTTAACAAATCCTAACATTTTACAAACCTTTCCATTAAAAATAAATTCGCACATTTTTAACATTCATTTTCAAAACTCATAACATATCAAAAGTAAGTTGTGATTTTAACATACAGGCAAACAATTAATCAAAACTAAACTAACCTTGGGCATGAGCTAGGAAAACCAATACTCTATCTATCTCTTTAGTCGCATGAGCAAGAGCAAGTAGGAGATGAAGTCAAGTTGTTCGGTCATTCAACAGTGGGCTCTCTCAATATCTCTACAAGCTTCTTTTATTTGTTTAGTGTTAGACATTTTGGGAGAGTTATGGGTGGTGAACTGATAGATACGGTGCAGATACCATGCTATCCACATCTGTATACCTATCCTTATCCGCTTGGATAGAAAAATAATTATCGGTATCTGTGTCCTCTCAGATTCTCGGGATTCGGATATTATCAGAATCTGTTTACATTGTTTATCCATCTTAATTAACACTACTTTTGAAATTAACTAAAATTCATATTGAATAAAAATTAGACAATCGAAGTCCAAGATAATTTTGCCATAACTAACTAAAAAGCGACAATATAAACTCTTCAGAGAATGTTTGAAATCAAGTACTAACCTTTAATGTTCATGTAAGGCGCTTGGAGGTAATCTCTAAATTATAGAGAGCTTCCCAAATTAATAGAAGAGACTCAAGAGAAGGAATCAGCATGAAGACAGCGAGCCAGCTTAGAGAGGCAGCTCGGCGGGGCAGCTCATCAAGGAATCTCAGTGATACAACTCAACGAGTAAACTGACCGAGAGAGCTCCTTTTCATCATCCGTTCTTACTTAGTCAAATTGCATCTGTTAAATACATTTGTTTTAATGTTGTAATGATTGTAATATAAAGTGTGAGGTCAAACGGTACTCGCAAGAGACCAGGACTGGCTGGGCTTGGGAGAGCTTACATGCTCTATCGAATGACCTCGTCTTGGGAACTTCAGAGGGATTTGGTTTGGAGGATTAATAAGTGAGGCAGCGTTAAGGCTTATCTTGACCATCTTAGATACACCTGGTAAAACACTAAGAGACCTTTCATCGTGGAATCTTGTGCGGAGTAGCCTTGAGTTCCATTGTATATTGAGTTTTGAGCCAATTAGTCCTCTACTGAATGTCAAATTTAATGTAGGTGATGTCATTAGCCATCTAAACACTGTTCAATCCATAGTTGAGTAAACCACTGTGGTATTGGGGTTGTTAGACAGTTTGGGTAGCCACCTCTGTTGTGATAGTCCTTTGACGCACAGTGGTTGGGCAAAAGGCATGTCTTAAGATTTAATGTTTATGACGTAGGGATGACTGGCCCATCATGTATTTAATGTTTGTGACGTAAAGTATGAGGGGATGTCTTTCACAGTTGTGAAGGACTAAGGCGTCTCAGAAATGGTGTGGGGCTATTTAATGGCCTCAACTACCTTTGAGAAAGGGGGTTCCTTCTAGAGAATTTATTGCTAGAGAGAGAATATATCAGGGAGGAGTTATTGCAAACCAGAGGGTTTACTCACCCGTCATTGTCATTTATTGTGAATTTTTTAATGACTAACCAGAGATTCTTCAGAGTTTGTTGGTGTATTGGCTGCGTGCAAGGTGTGTCTAGGGTGCTTACTTCTCTCTCCCTTTGAATGAGTTACTTCGGAGTTTCCTTTATTATTGTTTGAGTTATACATGAGAGATTTGTGAGTTCAATCTGAGTTGTTATTAAATTGTGTTTGTATGTTTATCATGTGATCATCAAGGGTATTCGGGTTAAGTGTTATCACTATACCTATAGGGGTTACACCTCCATTTAGACTTGAATAACCCTTTTACAACTCTTATTCATGAATAATGTTCTCTTTTCCTCTTATTGAATAATCCATAGCTCCTCAACATGCATTTCTCCTTTGTTAAAAAAGGAAAATGCACATCAAAATTCTTAACTTTATGCACCTACGCTACTTTGTGGTCACCAATAAACATGTAATTGGATTTTTTCAAAGTATTGTTATGAGTGGCAGTGGGCAACCTAACATGTAATTTCCTCTTCCAATTGGAAAACCCTTCTATAAAAAATGCATCACAACCACCCACATGCTCCTTACCAACCACATTGAAAAGATAACAACAAAAACAATATGCGACCTCTTTGTGGACACTATATTCTAACCAAGTTGGGTGTTCATCAAACCAAGAAAGATTAAATCGCCTTAACCCTCCTTGATCTCTTTGAAGAAATTTATGATCATGAGGTTTACAAGATGAGGCATTTTTTTGAAGTTCCTACGCATAACTAGAAGAAAATAAATAAAAGCAAGATCAGATTTTTACACCAAAAAAATAACAAAGCAAAGTGAGATTTAAACATACAAATAATTAAATTAAAGCAAAATCAGATTTTTACCCCAAAAAACAAAACAATAGTTCAGATTTTTACACCTAAAAAATAAATAAAAGCAAGATCAGATTTATACCCAAAAAAATCAAAACAACATTTTAACATACAAAACAATCAAATCAAAGCAAGCAAGTTCAAATTTTTACACACGAAAAAAAATCAAGTTCAGATTTTTATACAAAAATAAAATAAAATAAAGGCACGATGAGATTTGTACAAAAAAATATATAAAGCAAACTCAAATTTTAACATACAAATAATTAAATCAAAGCAAGTCCATATTTTTACACTAAAAAAAACAAAGCAAGTTCATATATTTACACCAAAAAAAGATCAGAGTTTTACACCAAAAAAACAAAGCAAACTGAAATTTTAACTTATAAAAAATTAGTTCAAACTAAACTAACCTTGGACAAGAACTCCACACTACTCTCTCTTTAGGTACTAATTTTGTAATTCTTTCGATCTCTGTCTGCAAATGTTAACTTCTCTTAATTTTTATTAGTTATTATTTATGGATAGATAGTAGTAGAGCTAAAGCTAGCTAATAGATTTTTGATAAGGTGGGCATTTACCTCTTTACCCTACAAAATTTTTACATATTACTAATTTAATTTACAAATTTTCCGTTGAAGTTTTTTTTGCCCAAAAGACTAGGTGGGCAGCTGCCCACCATGTGTTCTTCTTGCCTCCGCCCATGCACGCCACAATGGGACCTATATATGATAATGTGCAAGGAGACCGTGATGCTTTTCTTAGGCAGACTAGTATAAAATATGTACAGAAAAAAACTGATGGATAGTTCCTCAATGGGTCTTCATTCGTGAACAGAATTTACAAGAATTTGTGAAAGTTAATCACATTGCCGTTATTTCTCTCGCAGGCCAGAATGATTATAATTTAATTTTTTCCAAGACATAACTACAGTTATGTTTGTAGTCGTCTTACATGGATGTTTTCGTCTATTTAATAGCTTAGAATGTGTTGTGTAAATCCTTGTATCCTTGTTATTTCAAAAGTCTGAATAACATGTAGAATTCCTTTGCACTTCATCTATTTATGGGGTTTAGCTTAATCTATTCTCTCTCTTAAACCCACGGACTAGTCTCAATTTCTTATTTAAATCCACTGCACCTTATCTCAAATCATTAAAGTCAGATATTTATGCTAGTGCATATATAAAGGTTTCCAAGGGTGCTAATAAAATATACCCGGTATAATAAGTACAAACATAAAACTATAAAAGTAAAAAATGGGAACCACCCTCTATCACTCGTACTTCCAATTTTAATTTTTGTTTGATAAGTATGATCTTCAATATAAAACTTTCAAATCATTATATAATTGTTCCCTCTAATATTCCACCGCTTAATGTATAAATAAAGAGTAATGCTGAATGTACTTGAATGTTGTACACATAGTTTGCAAACTGACGTGGAAATGAGAGAAGGAAAAAGAATACGGTGAAAGTGTGGGTATGTAAGTTTGTGAAAGGCTGCCAAATCATGGAGTATTTTGCACACATTAAATAAAAATATCATTGTGTATAAATAAATATCATTTTGCCATCGTACCTTGGTGCGATGGCATGTGCCCTCGCCCAAGCTACGGTTGGTCTCGGTTCGAGACGTGGGGGCCATATATGGGGGTAAGGCCAGCCGACATCTGCATCTCCCAAACCCTACAGTTAAGCGGGAGCCTGGGTACAACCTTTTTTATAAATAAATATATGTAGATAAGAATCAAATTACCTAAAATAGAGGCAATTTAGATGAGGAAAGTCAACAGTATGTTACACGTGGCTCTATTTATCTTTTCTAAAATCAGTTTCCCCCACACCCGATAAACATGAAACTCAAAATACAATGGATTAGGAGTTGGAACCCCAATTCTTTGAAGCAGGGTGACTTCCTGACACAGAATGAACTCAAGCCGATGATGGCAAGCAAGACAAATTTTTCAAGTTTGATTGATATGGTGCTGCCTCAACTAAACCTGTTCCTATCCTTCCTGGTATATGCGAGACTTTTAAGATCTAGCTCTTTTCCGGGAAAATGATGATTCAACTCGTTCGCTTTCCTGTCACAACTGGTGGTTTCCATAGGAACTGGAGTGGGAAGATGCTCCATATCAATTTAGCATGAATAGTACATTCTGCTTGCGGATCTATCTTAGGAGATGGCATTCAGTATTTCCTATTTAATCTAAACTATTGTTTTCTAGTTCTCTGCTACAATTAACTGACCCCATGGCAGAGACGGGACTTTAATATAGCGGGAGAGGGCCCTTAGGGGCAGTACAAAAAATTCATAATATTAAAGGTAAGTTGTCTCGCTATGAAATTATTATTACCCAAATTTCATAAAATCATCAAACATTCGGAGGTGCAGAGTCGTCGAGAAACTAAGTTACACTATGAGATCTTTCATTTTCCCTTTTCTAAATGTATACGTAATGTGTGATTGCTTTTTTAAAGAGCGAATTTAGTAATTACATTATCACCATGTCAGTGGATATCCCATATCAATCTGTAAGAAAGACTTCACTCCTCCCCTTACTATAAAATCCTTAGTTTTCATTATACCTCTATTAAGTAAATAGCACATCGGTAGGGAGAAAGAGTCATCTCTCTGTTAGCTTAGAATGTAGCAGATACTCTCCCGAACATCCTCTCACACCGGTTGAGGACTAAGAAATTCTTAACATGTTAGCTTATAAAAGGCCTTAAATAATTACTTTAGTTTATAATTATATTTGGCTTTGGGCTTTCAATATACGGAACAATTTATGTGTATTACACATTCTACCTTCTACTTTGTAACTATACAAGCAACCCACTATGAACTTCAATGCTAGATACTGATCATTTTGCAATATTTCAGGCAGGACAACCACCTCCCTCATCCTAACGTAGCTCCGTCCATGATCAGATTCATACAATGACGCCCACTCCCCTATCACGCATGGCGATGTCTTCATGAGGAGGTCGAGAGAGTGTCGGAGGACGATATGGCTCTCGAGTTCTTTCCATGTGATTTTTCTCCCTTTTTTTAGGAGGCAATTGGATCGCTCATACCCGGTGCCAAGATTCGGAGGTTTTCGAGCTCGAGGACTTCTTTCCCATCTTCGGGGAAGAAGAGATTGGTTTTTTTATCAAAGATTTCTTCAATGTGTTTGTTGAGGATAATTGAATGACTCTTACGCATTTTCGTGAAGTAGTCATATGATGTGGTGCGATGGCAAGTGCTCTCGCCTAAGCTACGGTTGATCTCGGTTCGACACATGGGAGCAGCCTCTCCATATATGGGGATAAGATCAGCCGACATCCGCCTCTCCCAGATCTTGCAGTTAAGCGGGAGCCTTGTGCACTGGGTACGGCCTTTAGGCATATTATGTGGTTGATTAACAGGGTGAGTTCACCGTTGTTTCTCCCGAGGATGGCATGTTTCTTTGGGTGACCGAGATATACTCATTTTAGGAGGCGTTTGTGGCACGCTCGGAGGCTGAATTGAAGCAACTAGCCTCAATGGTGCTCATAATGGGAGATTCAAACCGTATTTAGCATCGTTGGCCCTCCCCGAGTTCATATATGTTGGCCATGGTTGGGATTTCTTATCACACATTCCTGCATTTTTGCTAGCCGATACGCGGGACATTTACAAAGACGACTTCTTTCTCCAATGGGGAGTTACTGATGGTTGTTTTTCTCCCTTGTCGTCGACCTGCAATGCCCAGGACAAGTTTTTTCAAGTGGGGAGAATGATATATACAAAAGACCTGGGAATCTAATTGTATCTTACTTATTTTATTTCTGCATCTACTTTAGTAATTTTTCCTCTTTTAGTTAGTGTTATAGGTTGAGGGTAATATTCCCTTGGAATAATCCATCTTGAGTCATTTTATTTTTTTAGAGTTATCTTGGCTAGCAAGATAACCTAGACTATAGATAAGGTCATTGATCTCCCTTTGTAATCACTACGATAACTTTTGAGATAAATAAGAATTAGAGAGAAAACTTAGGCATCTTGGGCCTCTAAATCAATGTTGTCTTGTGTGTAAATTAAATTGTTTCCACCCACAACTACACATCATAAAACACTCCCAAAGAAAAATTTATCATTATTATTTAATGAGCCAAAAACACTAAAACAGACTTATCCTTTGGTATATCCCTTAAGCTTGGCACGCACATTAACCTTGAATTGCCATTTTACTCAAAAAAATATTTCAGTGGAACCATGCTAGTCGACGAAACCATCTGGGTCTGTATGCCCATCAAAAGTAGGGATGGCAATTTTCCCCGAAAATTCGAGTTCCGCAGATACCCGACCCTATCGGGTAGGGTATGGGGATTAAGTTTCGAGGATCGGGGGGTTCAGAGAGTTAAAAAAGTCCCCGGAAAATTTCGAGTCGGTTTCGGGTAAGCTTCGTGTCCCCACGGGAATACCCGAATAATTAGTATATAATAAAAAATAAAAAATAAAAATAAAAAAAAATATATATATATATATATATATATATATATATATATATATATATATATATATATATATATATATATATATATATAATAATAAATGTATAAGAATAAAGAAAGGGAAAGGAGGAGCAATATCAAAAACCCTAATCTAAAAATACATCACACAGCCTCATCTCAAAACATCTCCCTTATCACGGCCTCCCTCATCCCTGCGCCTGCCTCATCCCTCCCTCTTCCCTCATCTCCCTCATTCCTCATCGACGAACGACGAACGATGGCGGTCCGACACTTCCTTCACCGCCCTTCGCAGATCTCCAAGCAGGGCTATAAAAAAAAATTCCTTGCGTTCACTTTTGTTTTTGGAAGATTGTGAAGCATGTTTAATGCCATATTCATCATTTTGTTTAAGATTTAACAGAAAGTATTTTACCAATCAATGATCTTCGTAAACATGAGTGCTGCTCTTGTTTGGTTTGGGTATTTGGTGAAACCGTGATTACTACGGTTGTCTTTGGGTTTTTGAGATAAGAAACCCTTATTGTGTACTAAGTATTTTACTCCTAGGACCACATGAGTGCTGCTCTTGGCAAAAACATTCTGAAGCATTTTTTTTTTTTCAAGATTTAACAAAAAACCTACATTATCTGTAATTTTTTTAAAATTTGTATAGGTAAATTTATATTAAATTTGTATAGGTAAATTTACTGTAATTACTCATATGCAGAATTTTTTTATATTAAAAAAAAAAAAAACGGGTTCCCCGCAGGGAAACCGATATCCGTTTTAAACATATAGGGGTGTAAACAAACCGAGTCAAACTGTAGGTTATTCAAACTTGGTTTGACAAACTTAACGAGCTTAAAAAATATATGCAAGCTTGGCTTGTTTGTTTTTCAAGCAGTGAGCGAACATGATTCAAGCTCAAGCACAAGTAGCTATGTTTATTTATACCATTATATATGATTATTGGCAGTAAGGTTCAATAAGGTAATGAGCTTATATATCTATATATATATATATATATATATATATATATATATATAGAGAGAGAGAGAGAGAGAGTCAGGCTCCTGTACATACCAACAGGCATACCGCTGGTGCGGACACATTTTATAAATGATTTTGAGTTGAGTTTTTTTATGTGGTATTTAAACATTTCGAGGGAGCCATATAAAAAAAATAAGGACAAAAAAGTTTTTTTGCTATTTTTGAAAATTTGGTCAAACTTTTGCAGCTTTTAAAGTGCTTTAAAAGCTGCGAAAGTTTGATCGATTTTTTTAAAATAGCAAAAAATGTTATTTTGAGTTGATTTTTTTTATATGGGTCTATTGAAATGTTTAAACATCATATAAAAAAATTCAGTGGAAAAATTTTTTTTTTACTATTTTAAAAAATTGGTATGTACCATTTGGTATATAGAGAAGACTCTCACTATATATATTCAAACTTGCTTTGTCATTTAACGAGTCCATCTCGTATGAACTTTTATTCGAACAAAGACAAGTCGAGCTCAAGTAGCCTGCTTCGTTTTAACAGCCCTAAAAACATAATCCAGATGGTCCTGTTTCATAACTGCACTTCATCCGAGGAATCATCCTCGTCGTTATATGAAGCCTCATTCAAACCCAAAGAGCAAGGGATACGAGGCTAAGGTAGGGATATCCATATATGTGGCAGCCCACGAGCTATCAGAGGATGTTCTGGGCACCGATTAGGCAATCCATCCCCTGGGCACCGGTAAGGCAATAATCCATCCCCTGCTCCCGATGCTTGCACCAAAAACAGGTATGATCCCTGATCGAGGCAGAAAACAAGTTATGTGTGTACCTCTCGTCATGAGAAAGAGACTCATGAGGCAACTCCTCCCACTCAAGGCATCGAATGTCATTGTGTATTGACCACCACAGCCCGTACACTATTGTTAAAGGTAGGCTCCAGGCTCACCTAAGCCTACTTGCATCCTATGAAGCACCGACACTCTCCCGAAAGCCATGAGTCAGCTTTGGCACGAGTCCGATACGCGACACGCTCCGACACATTGTCGACACGCTGGGACACGTTGTCGACACGCTGGGACAAGTAAAAATGACACTTTTTTTATTTTTATTTTTTTAATTTTTTTTTATGTGATTATGATTCTGCCTTATTTATGATTTTTAATGTTAAAGTGCGTTTGAATTTTGTTTTATGTGGTCCATTTTCTTAATTTCATGTTAAGAATGCTCTAATAATGTATTTTATGGAAAAAAATCTATTTTATTTCATTAATATATATATGTAAATATATATTATATATTTGAAAATATATTATACATTATACGTATCCTAGCGTGTCGTATCCTATTTTTTGAAAAAATCACGTGTCGCGTCGAAACACGTATTACGTGTCCAATCCGTGCTTCATAGGTTGCCTCACCCAAGCAAGGCTCCTTCAAAATGTAATAATATCTTCTAATAATCAAAATAGTTCCAACACAACCGCAATATTATTAAACACTGGTTCCATGAAATAGCGAGAAACAAATCATAAATAAATATTATTAAAATAGCATTTAAAACTAAAAGAAAATGAAAGTACCTCAAAATAAAGAGGATGATTCAGGCTGCTCAATTCTTTGAGAACCGAAAGCCAATCAGCTCTCCTGGGCTTCATACTCTTCACCCACGAGGCCAACAACAGCGATAGACTGTTTTTTTCAGGCGAAAAGCAAATAATCTGTTTCACGAGGGCCTTACACCGGTTGGTCATCTTCGGTGGTAGCTGAGAAATAGCCTGTTTCTGGGCTTCAGTAATATCAGGGCCTATCTTAAGCCATCTAAACATTTGCTTCTCTTCTTCTTTGGTTTCAGCTTCCTCCTTTTCTACACTTCTAATTACTGACACTAATTGAAATTTTATTTTAGGCCATCCCAAATTCATGGGTTTTAGCAAGAAAGTGTTTCCCCATAAATGGTAATGCCTAGTTCCCATAATGTTACAGATTGGTGTACACATAAGATTCGACATGGGCGGAGGCAAGAAGAACATATGGTGGGCAGCTCCCACCTTGTCTTTTGGGCAAAAAAAACTTGAACGGCAAATTTGTAAATTAAATTAGTAATATGTAAAAAATTTGTAGGGTAAAGAGGTAAATGTCCAACTTATCAAAACTCTATTAGCTATCTTTAGATCTACTAATACTCATACCCATAAATAATAACTAATAAAAATTAAGAGAAATTAACATTTGTAGACAGAGATCGAAAGAATCACAAAATTAGTACCTAAAGAGAGAGTAGTGCGGTGTTCTTGTCGAAGGTTAGTTTAGTTTGAATTAATTTTTTATATGTTAAAATTTCAATTTGCTTTGTTTTTTTATGTAAAACTCTGATCTTTTTTTTGTGTAAATATATGAACTTACTTTGTTTTTTTAGTGTAAAAATATGGACTTGCTTTGATTTAATTATTTGTATGTTAAAATTTGAGTTTGCTTTATATATTTTTTTGTAAAAATCTCATCGTGCCTTTATTTTATTTTATTTTATTTTTGTATAAAAATCTGAACTTGATTTTTTTTTCGTGTGCAAAAATTTGAACTTGCTTGCTTTGATTTAATTGTTCTGTATGTTAAAATCTTGTTTTGATTTTTTCGGGTAAAAATCTGATCTTGCGTTTATTTATTTTTTTGGTGTAAAAATCTGAACTATTGTTTTGTTTTGGGGGGTAAAAATCTGATTTTATTTTAATTTAATTATTTGTATGTTTAAATCTCACTTTGCTTTGTTATTTTTTTGGTGTAAAAATCTGATCTTGCTTTTATTTATTTTCTTCTAGTTATGCTTAGGTACTTCAAAAAAAATGTCTCGTCTTGTAAACCTCATGATCATAAATTTCTTCAAAGAGATCAAGAAGGGTTAAGGCGATTTAATCTTTCTTGGTTTGATGAACACCCAACTTGGTTAGAATATAGTGTCCATAAAGAGGTCGCATATTGTTTTTGTTGTTATCTTTTCAATGTGGTTGGTAAGGATCGTGTAGGTGGTTGTGATGCATTTTTATAGAGGGGTTTTCCAATTGGAAGAGGAAAGAAAAAATATAATTACATGTTAGGTTGCCCAATGCCACTCATAACAATACTTTGAAAAAATCCAATTACATATTTATTAGTGATCACAAAGTAGCGTAGGTGCATAAAGTTAAGAATTTTGATGTGTATCTTCTTTTTTTAACAAAGGAGAAATGCATGTTGAGGAGCTATGGATTATTCATTAAGAGGAAAAGAGAACATTATTCATGAATAAGAGTTGTAAAAGGGTTGTTCAAGTATAAATGGAGGTGTAACCTATAGGTATAGTGATAACACTTAACCCTAATACCCTTGATGATCACATGATAAACATACAAACACAATTTAATAACAACTCAAATTGAACTCACAAATCTCTCATGTATAACTCAAACAATAATAAAGGAAACTCCGAAGTAACTCATTCAAAGGGAGAGAGAAGTAAGCACCCTAGATACACCTTGCACACCAACAAACTCTGAAGAATCTCTGGTTAGTCATTAAAAGATTCACAATAAATGACAATGGCGGGTGAGTAAACCCTCTGGTTTGTAATAACTCCTCCCTCATATATTCTCTCTCTAGCAATAAATTCTCTAGAAGGAACCCCTTTTCTCAGAGGTAGTTGAGGCCATAAAATAGCCCCACAACATTTTTGAGACGCCTCAGTCCTTCACAACTGTGAAAGACATCCCCTCATACTTTACGTCATAAACATTAAATACATGATGGGTCAGTCATCCCTACGTCATAAACATTAAATCTCAAGACATGCCTTTTGCCCAACCACTGTGCGTCAGAGGACTATCACAACAGAGGTGGCTACCCAAAGTGTCTAACAACCCCAATACTACAGTACGAATTGAACAGTGTTTAGATGGCTAATTATATCACCTACAGTAGATGTGACATTCAATAAAGGACTGGTTGGATCAAAACTCAATATACGATGGAACTCAAGGCTACTCCGCACAAGATTCCACGGTGAAAGGTCTCTCGGTGTTTTACCAGGTGTATCTAAGATGGTCAAGATAAGCCTTAACGCTGCCTCACTTATTAATCCTCCAAATCAAATCCCTCTGAAGTTCCCAAAATGAGGTTATTCGATAGAGCATGTAAGTTCTCCCAAGCCCATCCAGTCCTGGTCTCTTGCGAGTACCGTTTGACCTCACACATTATATTACAATCATTACAACATTAAAACAAGTGTATTTAACAGATGCAATTTGACTAAGTAAGAACGGAAGATGAAAAGGAGCTCTCTCGGTCAGTTTACTCGCTGAGTTATATCACTGAGATTCCTTGATGAGCTGCCCCGCCGAGCTGCCTCTCTAAGCTGGCTCGCTGTCTTTATGTTACTTCCCTCTCTTGAGTCTCTTCTATTAATTGGGGAAGCTCTCAATAATTCAGAGATTTCCTCCAAGCGCCTTACATGAATATTAAAGGTTAGTACTTGATTTCAAACATTCTCTAAAGAGTTTATATTGTCGCTTTTTAGTTAGTTATTGCAAAATTATCTTGGACTTCGATCGTCTAATTTTTATTCAATATGAATTTTAGTTAATTTTAAAATTAGTGTTAATTAAGATGGATAAACAATGTAAACAGATTCTGATAATATCCGAATCCCGAGAATCCGAGAGGACACGAATACCGATAATTATTTTTCTATCCAAGCGGATAAGGATAGGTATACAGATATGGATAGTATGTTATTTGCACCGTATCTTTCAGTTCACCACCCATAACTCTCCCAAAATGTCTAACACCAAAACAAATAAAAGAAGCTTGTAGAGATATTGAGAGAACCCATTGTTGAATGACCTAACAACTTAACTTTATCTCCTACTTGCTCTTGCTCATGCGACTAAAGAGATAGATAGAGTATTGGTTTTCCTAGCTCATGCCCAAGGTTAGTTTAGTTTTGATTAATTGTTTGCATGTATGTTAAAATCACAACTTGCTTTTAATATGTAATAAAGTTTTGAAAATAAATGTTAAAAATGTGGGAATTTATTTTTAATACAAAGGTTTGTAAAATGTTTAGATTTGTTAAATGCGAAAATTTCAAATTTAGATTTTATAAAATATTAATATTAAATAGTAGGGTTGTTTTAAATGCTAATTTATTAAATGTTTACGTTTATTATCTTTCATTGTTTTCTTTTAGTTATGCGTAGGTACTATAAAAGAAATGTCTCGACATTTTCTCCCCCTACGAGTGATGAAGATGATTATGATCTTGATGTCACGTACCATGTATTTTCTACATTTTCTTCCTTAAAGGCTCCATACCTACACCATAATTCTCCATAACATTCTAGATTTTCCTAGTATATTATCTACTATTGTGTAATATGTTATGAAATATTATAGGATTTTCTAGAATAATCTAGAGTTTACTTGTAATGAATGGAATAATCAATAACTATAAAAAAGTATGTAGTGTTTTAAAATGTTCCTACACGAACGTGGGACCATTCTGGAGAATTAATCCAGACTACTCATGTATTTTGATCTCTACCATCCATTGAGGAGGCGGATGCCTACAAATAGGTGGGGAAGTCATTTGGTCAAACCATCCAAGCCAGATATTGTAGTATGTTCCTTTGTGTTCAACTTGCTCCATTTTTGTCCATTTTCTAGCACTTGTGTTATAACTTCAATAGATTTCTCGGCTTAATTAGTAACCCATAAATTATTGGAGTGTTAAGTTATGCACGAAAGAGTAGTTAAAGTATATCCCCATGACATTGGGAAAGAGCTAGTTTAATGGTTTTAGCTATTATTGTTTTTTGTCGATAAGTTATATGTAGATGATAACAACCCCTCTTGTCGTGTTCTTCTGATTAAATTTTGAACATCGTTTCCGTATAATATTTTTTCTTATACTAGTTGAATGGTTTTTTCTATTATAGTTATTTTTTTGGACCCTTCGCCCACCTTAACAAATGTTTCTGGATCCGCCCCTGGGATTAGAGAAAGTGAACATGTTACGGGAAAAGAAACAAATGGACACAACAAACTAACAACATTACTTTATTTTGCTTCGTTTCGGTACCCAAAAAAAGTGGGATAGGGGTCAAGTTTAGTTTGTTTTGGATGCATATACTAATAATAGTAGGTGGGAACCAGCTATAATTTACAAAATCTGTAATAAACAATGGGGAAGAACAAAAATTTATTAGCAAACAAAGAGGGTATGACAAATGAGGTTTTTTCATATTATAAATCAAACACATACACATGTTGCACATTGAAGAAATTCAAACACACAAGAAAATACAAGCTGATGGGTTTGTGTCAGTAGAGAGTACCTGAAGGTTAGAGGCAGTTTTGTGTCTTCGTGAATAAATCACTGAAGCGAAGAGGAGAGGTTTAAGGGTGTCCAGCTTAAGGTGATTTCAGGAATGGGTAGTGAGTTGGATTGGACTTGGGTTAAATCTTGTACTGAAGCTGAATAACGTATAGTTCACTTTGGTTAAAAAAAAATTAACTTTGGGATAATTTTTATTTTCAACTCGGAAGTTCTAAAAGTTGCAAAGTTAATTTTAAAGTACAATTAGTTATGAAAAGTTAGACAAGGTTTAACTTTCATCCATATTATTTGACGATTTGTTGACTGTGGCATTTGACCGTTGTTTCCACTTAGACACGTGGATAATAGGTGGCCAAGTGTATAGATCGTTGTGTCTTGCGTGGTTAAACAAAAGGTTGGATCACTCTAGGCAAAATGTTCTGTCTTGTGCGTGTATTTTATATCTCACCATTTCCTTATTTGTTACCTTTTCATACTCCATTTTCTTACGTTGAGCAAGAAATAGAGTTTTCCCCAAGCATTTGGTTGAAGATGTGCATGGATATAAGATCGATATAGTGGCATGCTTGAACCTCATTATGGTAAGACACACTCTGTATTTTACCATTTTTTCCTTCAAATATATCAAGAACAACCATGTCAAAATCATAATCCTTTCTGCAAAAATGTTCAACCATTTATGTTTTGCATGTTATTGATGTTACAGGTTTTTAACTCTAAATTCACTTAATTTGAGAACCATAAGCAAAACCCTCATTTTTGTGACATTTGGCTCTTGCATGTTCAAGTTTTGACATGATTTACTATTGCATGTCCATTTTCTTATTTCAAAACCCTAACCCTAACTAATATTTGCCTTACCATTGTCTTTGTTTTCATTTTCAAATAAGTATGATAACTATTTTACTTTGTAAATCCATCATAATGGTTGATTTGAGGATGTCATTTCCCGTAGAAGGTTTATTGGGAGGAAACTGGACAAGTATGACTTCTGCAACACAAACCTAATATCCATCTTAGAAATAATGGAAATGATTAAAGAAATAAGCATTAAAGAGTTATGCATGTTGCACCATAGGACTATTGAAGGCGTTTGGGTGAATTTTGATAGTGATAAAGTAATTCTTCAACTGTTATCTCAATTGCCTAAGAAAGGATATAAAGTTTTTGGTGTATTTGTTAAAGTGATCACCCCCTAATATAATCCCTAGTCAAGGCCTCTAAAGAACAACCACAAAATTAACCACCAATGGAGAGTGTAAAACTAAGTAGGCTTGAGTATGAACCACCTATGAAGAGTGAACAACTAGATATGGAGAGTGAACAACCACTTATGGAGAGTGATGAAGATACTGATACAGTTAGCCTAGGAATTAATAGTGAGGTTAGCTTAGGATAAGGTATAAATATAGATGCTGAGAATGCTAAATTTGGGAGTGACTCTAACTGTGATTATGAATACTTTAGTGATGCATAGTTTAAGCGTGATATGGATGACCTTATGTTTGATGAGAACACAATTTATGTAGAGATTTTGAAGGGATAGGAAAAAAGTCAAGGTGAGAAGACTTCAAATAGGAAAGAACAAAGAAAGGGGAAAGAAAAAGTCAAGGCTCGCTGAGATAATTTAGATGACTTTGAAGATGTTGATTGTGTGGTTTCAGATGATATGAGGAGTGTAGATAGTTCATCAGATGAGCAAGAGGGGGGTAGGGTGAAATCCAAACATTGGCCTCAATTCAATCCCAAAACAGACATGGAGGATCCTAAATTTATTCTTGGCCAATATTTTAGTTATCATGCTATTTTAGCCGAGTCCGTAAGGCAGTGTGCTATCAAGAATGGTAAGCAAATAAAAATCACAAAAATTGAGAGAAGAAGGTTGAGGGCAGTTTGTAAAGATGGTTGTGATTGGATGTTGTATGCGATTAAGATGGTTGATGAGTCCACTTTATAGGTGAGGGTTTTAGAGACTAAACACACATATGATAGGTCATTTGTGAAAAAGAATCTTAATGCCAAGTGAATTTCCCAGAAGTTAATTGATAGGATTAGGTCCAATCCTCAAATCCCTTTGAATGCACTACAAGAATTAGTTATGTCTCAGTTCAAGTGTAGTGTCGGTAGATACAAACTTTACAAGACAAAGAGACATGCTTTTAAGTTAATTGAACGGACTTTGAATGAGCAATATGCCAAACTGTTTGACTACGTTGCAGAGCTAAAGAGTACTAATCTAGGCACTACACTCATCATTCTAGGTAATCAGATAGATTGTAACAGGCTTTTAAAAATGTATGTATGTTTAAGGGTATATAAGAAGGGTTTTTTAAACCATTGCAGACCGCTAATAGGCTTGGATGGGTGACATTTAAAAGGCCCAAATGAGGGGGAAACAAAAGATGTCTGGTTGTGGTTCATTTATTTATAAAAGGAAGACATAAACATGACAAACTCATACTGTTTGTAATGCCCGATTCGAATTTATGGGTTACCCGTAGTCAACTTGGTCCGACTCGAGCGTTAGGTGTAAAGTGCAATGAAACAACCTATATAATGTTGCTAGTCTAGTTTTTACTTTAATTAACATTTCACTTATTTAGCATGATATTCCAGTTTTAAAATAACCTACGTGAGGGACACATGGGGAACACTCCGAAGTCCAAGCATACATAGCTACTAACGTAAAATAAAGAAAGTACTTACCTGTATAACACTCTCAAAATATGAAATCACTCCCAACCTGCTGTAACAAAGCGAGGGTGCGAGCCGATGCTCAGTTGAAAATACACAAATGCAGTATAAAATCGAACGACAGAAATAAGGCTTAAAAACGTTATACCTACGTGCACATGCAATTACAAGATATATATATATATATATATATATACCCATACTTAATGCATGAAAAGATTTCACTTCGAAAGCCTTATTTATCCAGATTAATGTACCTTAATCTTATAAAAGACTCCCATTTTACTCATTTTAGCATTTCACGCTTTATTTAACACACCCGGTTCAACACTTGAAACCATTTCTTTTTTGAAACCACCCTTCTTATTTTATCTAACACATATTAATATTTTTGTTTAACCCACCCTTTCAACACAAATGAACACCGTGTTAGAAAATACTCATTTCATATTTGAAAACCTTTTACAACACATTCTTGTGTTAATTATGGGTTTAACCGCTTAGGTTGCTTAATCACCCACTTACTTTACCCTTTTCCTTACTCTATCAACATTAATCAATTTCACATTTACTTGTCCATTTTAATCTTTAAGGGAAAAATTATTAATTCATTCAAGTTTGGTTGTATTAACACATTTTACCACACAACTCATTTCTTGACATGTTCCTTACTCCTTTATCTTTTCTCGAAATCTTTCAAATACCGCATCCTTTAACGGATTCCACATCGTCTGCTATGCGCACCATATACTTTGGCCAATGGTTTTGGGTTTTTCATCCTAAGGCACCGGGACCTTTTTAATTATCACGACGTCATTCGAGTTCGTTTTTAATGTGTTTTAATATTTTACAAATGTCCACATTACTCCACTTTTTCTTTACCCGACCGAAGTCAAAACTTGGGATTTCACCTCAACTTATGTTACACTTTTAAATTTTACCACTTCATGCCCTTTACACTTTAATATTGATTTTGTTCTAAAAATCATTCTCATTTAGGACCACTTTGTGTAACACCTTTACAACATTTTTATTAAATAAAAATGTTCCACTTTAAGTAAAATTACCATTTTACCCTTTTATTTTAAAAAAACACTTTTTACTCCATTTCCAAAAGTATTAATTTCTCTAAAAAATACTATTAAGTCACCTACACTAACTTCTTGAGTGTTTTAACACATTAACACACTTTTTAACCTTGGAGTAATATTCTTTTTAATCAAAAACACCTTTACCTCCTTGATTTCTTTTTATAATTTCATAAGTGTTAATTCTTTACAACATTACTAAGTTATACACACTAACTTTGCCGTGATTACCCATTAACACTTATTCAATAACTTTATTAGCAATTTTCCAAACCACACACTTCTTTACTTTCTTCATTCAAGAAATCCATTAACACTTAAGACTACTTTTATAAGAAAATATCATTTCCTTTATTTTACATGTAGTCTTACAACTTTGTGCTTATCATATTTTTAACCCATTTTTCACACACTTTAAAGGCAAGAATATCTACTTTTCTTATTTCATGTTTAAACCCAACAAAATCGTCTTTAAACTTGTCCGTACACTTAGTACCAAAATGCTACAAGTTTATATGCATGAGAAGATGGACTTTAAACCTTAGAATTTTATTAAATGGTTTAAACACATATTTGATTCTAGATATTCATCATACTTGCAAAAATATATTTTTAATGCATAAAAGACATTTAATTTCTTCAAACTCACAAAATGTCTATTTTTCATAAAATCTTCATTTTTGCAAGAAATATTATTTTACCAAAATAAATCATTATTTCCAAACATTTTATTTCATAAAATGTTTAACATCTATCTTTCTAGAAAATACACCATTTTCATAATGTACCGACTTTTATACTTCAAAACTTTGAAATATTTATTCATTCACTATTTTCAATAAAATATCACTTTTTCAATATTTTTATTTCATAAAAATATTTCTTATTTACTAGAAATAATTTTATCATCTAATCACATTCATATTACCCACGTAATTTAACTATAAGACTATAAATAATGCAAAATAGAGTCTTAATACTAAAGATAGATTTTCCCACCTCTAATATCTCCGATGGTGGTAGAAATGTTGGTATAGGAGGAGCAACCTCCACCTCCAGGGGTGGCCTAAGGGGTTACCAAATGCATCCTCCAAATGCTCCAAAATGCGCTCCTTCCAAGTTTCTAAGCAAGAACCACTTCAAACTCCATGAAAATCCATCTTCATCTTTTCCAAAAATTCCCCAATATTTCTCCAAAATTCGTAGCTCTTCTTCTACAATAGTGGAATAGGTATTGTGGGCTTGAATCATGGTGGAATACCAAATAAAATGGTGGTGGAATGGTGAAGGGGTAGTGGCGTGTGGTGGGAGGAGCCCTCCTATGGTGGAAGGCCACCCTATTCCATCTCTCTCTTTTCTTGCATTTTTCTCCCAATAAAATGGCCAAACAAGCCTTAATAAAATACCTCAAAACCTTAAATCCCCATTTTCCCAATATGGGTTGTTCTGGGCTTGACAGCACACCAAATCAATGGCCAGGAATGTAACAGCTCACAAGGGCAATCTAATTAAAAAAATGATTTATGTCATTCGAACGATATGGCCATGTCTTTCGAAAAACTTCTCCATGGCATTCGATGTTTGGATCACGCGACCCTTCACGCGACCTGCCACTGTAAATCAATGGCATGTTATTCAATGCCTGCTTCCTGCGGCATCCATTTTGCTTCCAACGACACAAAGATGTCATTAAAATGACCTGTAATAGTCATTCGAACGACCTTAATTCCATAATTTAATTTATTCAATCTGTGACCCATAATTATCTCCTAATTATCTTTAACTCCTCTTCAAAATTATTCATATATACTTTAAATTAATTGTAGGAACAGGATATTACAAACTTCCCTCCTTGGGGAATTTCATCCCCAAAATTCTCGTTCCATTCATCCTCAAGCTTATGGGGTCCACCAATTTCTATTCTAAGTCTTAGAAATCCTCCAAGACAATTCATCGAAGTCCTCAACACTAAGATCACCAAATGCTCGATATGCGACATGCTCTAACGATCACCATTTCGCTAACCATGAAATTACATAATCGATTTCGAGTCTCCACTCGCTTTATGATCAAGTCCATACCATTTTTAGCACCACATATGCTAGTACCTAAGGCATACCGGTGCCTCCATAAAAAAATCTTTTGCAGCGACCGACACTCACCCAATGTGAATCATAATACAACCAATCATCGCATTCATCATCAAAATCAATTATGGCTTAGGACTGTACATCCTGCGTTCCATAAATTCTCAGGCTATCCTAACTACATAACTTACATGATTCTGACGATAACAATCCTACGTTATTCACTCACTCTAAGGAGGAATATTTTCATCAAATCGTCAGCGTACGCTCGGTTTACACCTTTCAATGCGTCACTTTGATGAACCTAATACTACCCTCGGTGTCTCATCCTTGAGTGTTTGCTAGAGTCTCACTCTAATCCACTCACCATGGCAAAGCAACGCCATATGCTAAGTTTTTCTCGATTTTCGACACTATACTGCATCCTCAAGTCACTATCTCGCTCTTTGCAACCCGAGACACTAACTGTCGAGGCGGCCAACCGAAAGTCCACTAGTCCTAAGAGATATCGATACTACGAGCAACCCGTATGGCCAAAAATAAAGCCACTGGTATACAAAACTTTATGCAATAACAAAAATACCTCAGATGGGCGTACCTAGTTACCGAGTTGCATTGACCAAACCCTGTTCACTGCGCTCTCCTGGGCCCAACCGCGAAGTACCATGATATAGCACCAATTCGAGTCACCTCATATGTGAGAATACCGATTCCTAATTATCTAAACCGAAAGTAACACACTAGAGTTCGGAGGAATAAGTAATTATCCAGAGAAATTTCGTCCATAGGCATTAAACTATGATTTACGAAAGTAGACCTACACCTTATACTTGAATTCGTACCACTCATTACTAGGGTTCTCACCGAGCATGAATCCTAGCCACATACCCTGGCTTGGGTCACTAGCAGTGGCGAATCAAATTACAACCATTCATACTCACAATATGAAAGCAATTTACGAATTGGTGGTCCTTTAGGAAGTTAACGCCCGACTTCCCTCCTCGGAAGAAATGCCCCACATTTTACATCCTTAGCGTACATGAATAATCCCAATCAGCGGACACCTCACGCTCTAGTCTATATTGACCTTGTCCAATCGCTAGTGATGACGTCACCAACCCACTATACCTGTTATTACCTGCCTTATCATATCATGATTAAAATCCTAAATTTCCACAGTCATTACTTAACTCATGCGAGACACTCACCTTGCCATGTTTTTTTACCACACGAGGTTTCCACCCAACTTACCTTTGATTTCCACCCACACATAATTTTCGTGATGAACTCGCCCATCACCATTGGCAATTAAAGGGTAGTAAATACCACACTAGGCTACATCTTCTTTTTTGAACCAGCTTGTCAAGACGTGTTAAGAATTAAACCTTACATTGATAAGGCTACCCTAGCGTATACCGTCGACACGTCGACATAATCATGTTTTGATGCTACCCCATATCGGTTGCCATTTTCAAGTCTCCACATAGCGTCATCACTCTAGGTTTCGAATACACTTTCTAGTACATCCCGAAATCGTGTATCATCACACCCATACTAATCATTTAATGACATCCAAGCATTGCTCCTATAATAACATAATATATCATCCTACCTGAGGTATTACACCACCCATCTGTGTCGATTTGGGAAGCCACACCCAGCACGTACACTACACGACCACTAATCTGGGATCATTACTTGACCCCCCACATAATCGTTACTAGAATTCTACTGCCTCTTTTTACCGAACTTAATTGGTCTCCTAATAACACCAAACACATCTCATGTAAAAGTCCAAAAACCCGTCAAGATTTCATCGTCCATACCTTTATCATTATAAGTGCGCTCCACAAACCTTTCAATACCCACATTGCAATTACTCGGTGCTCGTAAAGACACTAGTCTACGAGCTTCTATTTATAGTGCACCTTAACCATCAAACACCCCAAGGCATCACAACATTCGATCCATATTCTCAATGATGCCACACACAATCTGTCTTATGGGCACCTCGATTGCCTACGAATTACTCTCATACTGTGATTACCTCTTACCTAGTCATTACCTCGGTGGCTAAAATGAGTCTTAACACTTAGATATTAGTATTATCTTTCTCCCAAATAGTTGTGACCAGAAGCCATGTACAGACCACAAGTAATATTACTAAGGGTTTTGGCAGGATACAAGACATCGCCTACAACCTATAAACTTAAAGGTCTACCCCGCCTAACCTCAATAAATGTTAAATTATAACAAATGAATTATCCCACTATACAAACATCACACCATGTGATAATCTACGAGTTAACAGGATTATATAGATCTTGGTAGGATACGGATGTCGAGTATTGCCTATAAATACCAAGTCCCACACCACATATGTCACATGGGATCCTATTCCTTAATGCCACCTCATAATCAAGATACGCTAAACCCAATTCCTCAACCAAGGGACCCAACACGTTCTCAGCACATAGTCAATACTTGCGAATGTCACTCCGTCACCTAACCTCCATGCATGAAATATTCAACACTTACAGTTAGGTCGCGACAAACTCTACTCGTTGTTGATACTACCAAGGCTACTCTCATCACCAAAGTCATCACATAACACATATCACACAAGGATCACAACATTGCCACTATTAACATGCACAACTTCATGTATTTGCTGAACTACCATCAATTGCGATATCATCCCAAGGATCAAATTTGCCTAACTACATCACCAGCGTTAGCTACTCGTAAGCGCCACACCTAAGGTTTATGTACCTTTTAATCACCAATCATGAATGCCTAGTCGAGACATCCTAACCATCAAACTCTATCGTTAACTATATGCATCCCGTGCCACTTGCCCAATGGGCATCATTTCACTCTATCGACACCTTAAATGATTTTATGTCACCAAGAATTTAACATAAGTACCTAACACTAACAACCATGGTGTCATCACTATTGTCTTGCATGGACACCTGTAAATTACTAACAATTCTAATCAGAAGTGCGGAAGCGATTAATAACTATGAACTTAGTCGCATGCCAATTGGCACTAACTTACTTGTTGTACTAACCTCTTTTACTCTACCATCGAGGACACAAACTAAACTGATACCAAACTAGCATGATCGACCCAAACCACACCGACGTCGAAAGATCCAATACCATCCTCACTACGTCACTCTCAAAAGATTCTTGAACCTAGAGTCTAATACCATTTGTAATGCCCCCGACCCGAATTTATGGGTTACCCATAGTCAACCCCGTCCGCTCTAAGCGTTAGGTGTGAAGTTCAATTAAACAACCTATATAATGTTGCTAGTCCAGTTTTTACTTTAATTAATGTTTCACTTGTTTAGCATGTGATTCTAATTTTAAAATAAACTATGTGAGGGACCCATGGGGAGCACCCCGAAATCCAAGCATACAGAGCTACTAAAATAAAGAAAGTACTTATCTGTATAACGCTCTCAAAATACAAAACCGCTCCCACCCCTGTCTTAACAAAGCGACAGTCTGAGCCGATGCTCAGTGGGAAATACACAAATGTAGTATAGAATCGAAAGGCAGAAAGGAGACTCAAACACATTACACCTACATGCACATACAACTATATATATATATATATATATATACCCATACTTAATGCATGAAATGATTTTACTTCCGAAAACCTTATTTATCCAGATTAATTTACTTTAATCTTATAAAAGACTCCCTTTTTACACATTTTAGCATTTCTCGCTTTATTTAACACACCCGGTTCAACGCTTAAAATCATTTCTTTTTCCAAAAATCACCCTTCTTATTTTATCCAACACATATTAGTATTTTCGCTGGACCCACCCTTTCAACACACACGAACACCGTGTTAGAATATACTCATTTCATCTTTGAGAACCTTTTACAACACATTTTTGTGTTAATTATAGGTTTAATCGCTTAGGTTGGTTAATCACCTATTTACCCACTTACTTTACCATTTTTCTTACTATATGGACATTAATCAATTTTACATTTACTTGTCCATTTTAACCTTTACTGAAATAATTATTAATTCATTCAAGTTAGGTTGTATGAACGTATTTTGCCACACAACCCATTTCTTGACATGTTCTTTATTCCTTTATCTCTTCTCGGAATCTTCCAAATACTGCATACTTTAATGGGTTCCACACCGCCAGCTATGCGCACCATATGCTCTGGCCAGTGGTTTTGGATTTTTCACCCCAGGGCTCAGACCCTTCTTTATTATCCCAGTGTTATCCGAGTTCCTTTTTAATGTGTTTTAACATTTTACAAATGTTCACATTACTCCACTTTTTCTTTACTCGGTCGAAGCCAAAACCTAGGGTTTCACCCCAACTTGTGTTACACTTTGAAATTATACCATTTCATTTCCTTTACACTTTAATCTTGATTTTGTTCCAAAAATAATTTTCATTCGGTACCAATTTATGCAACACCTTTCCAACATTTTTATGATATAAAAATATTCCACTTTAAGTAAAATTACCATTTTACCCATTTATTTTCAAAAATAACTTTTTTACTCAATTTCCACAAGTGTTAATTTCTCCCAAAAATACTATTAAGTCACCTACTCTAACTTCTTAAGTGTTTTAACATATTAACACACTTTTTAACCTTGGAGTAATATTTTTCTTAATCGAAAACACCTTTACCTCATTAATTCCTTTTTACAATTTCATAAGTGTTAATTCTTTACGACATTACTAAGTTATACACACTAACTTTCCTATACTTACCCATTAACACTTATTCAATAACTTTATTAGCAATTTCTCAAACCACACATTTCTGTACTTTCTTCATTCAAGAAATCCATTAACACTTAAGACAACTTTTATAAGAAAATACCATTTCCTTTATTTTACATGTAGTCTTACAAATTTGTGCTTATCATCTTTTTAACCCATTTTTCAAACCCTTTAAAGACGAGAATATCTAGTTTTTTTATTTCATGTTTAAACCCAACAAAATATTCTTTAAACTTATCATACACTTAGAGCCAAAATACTACAGGTTTATATATATATGAGAGGATGGACTTTGGACCTTAAAATCCTATTAAATGGTTTAAACACATATTTGATTTTAGAAATTCATCATACTTGCAAAAATATATTTTTAATGCATAAAAGACATTTAATATCTTCAAACTCACAAAATGTCCATTTTTCATAAAATCTTCATTTTTACAAGAAACATTATTTCACCAATGATTACCAAAATAAATCATTATTTTCAAACATTTTATTTCATAAAATATTTAACATCAATCATTCTACAAAGTATACCATTTTCATAAAATACCAACTTTTATACTTCAAAACTTTGAAATATTTAATTCATTCACTATTTTTAACAAAAAATCATCTTTCAACATTTTTATTTCATAAAAATATTTCTTATTTTCTAGACATAATTTCATCATCTAATCATATGCATTATACCCATGTAATCTAAGTACAAGACTACAAATAATGTAAATAGAGTCTTAATACTAAAGATAGATTTTCTCACCTCTAATAGCTCTAATGGTGGTTGAAATATTGGTGTAAGAGGAGAAACCCCCACCTCCAAAGGTGTCCTAAAGGGATTACCAAATGCATCCTCCAAATACTCCAAAATGTGCTCCCTCCAAGCTTCCAAGCAAGACCCGCTTCAAACTGCATGAAAACCCATTTTTATCTTCTCCAAAAATCCCCCAACACTTCTCCAAAATTCGTAACTTTTCTTCAATAATTGTGAAAATAGGTATTGTGGCCTTAAATCATGGTGGAATACCACATAAAATAGTGGTGGAATGGTGGTGGCTTGTGGTGGGAGGAGCCCTCCCTTGGTGGAAGACCGCCCTCTTCCCTCTCTATCTCTCTCTCTCTCTTTACATTTTTCTCCCAATAAAATGGCCAAACAAGCCTTAATAAAACCCCCCAAAATCTTAAATCCCGTTTTTCCCAATCTGGGTTGTTTTGGGCTTAACGTCACACCAAATCAATGATGATGAATGTGATAATGCACAAGGGCAATCTGATTAAAAAAATTTAATTTATGTCCTTCAAACGATATGGCCATGTCGTTCGAACGACTTCTCCATCTCGTTCAATGTTTGGATCGCACGACCCTTCGCGCGACCTGCCACTATAAAGCATTGGTATGTCGTTCGATACCCTGCTTCTCACGACATCCATTTCACTTTTAACAACACAAGGATGTCATTAAAATGATCCCTAACCGTCGTTCGAGCGACCCTAATTCCATATTTTAATTTATTCAATCCTTGACCCACAATTCTCTCCTAATCATCTTTAACTCCTCTTCAGAATAATTCATATATACTTTAAATAAATTGTAAGAACAGGGTATTACATTGTTATACTTTTATAACAGATAAACAGAAAGGTTTGGTACCTTCATTGGCGGAATTGTGTCCGAATTCAGAGCATAGGCGTTGTGTTAGGCACTTGTACAACAACTTTAAAGCTAAACATAAAGGTCTTCTTCTAAAAAAGGCCTTTTATAATTATTCAATGTCTACTAAAATTTCCAACTTTAAAAAAAAAAAATTAGAAACTTATGAATTTGGACAAGGAGGCTTTTGAATGGGTAGGTGAAAAGAACCCTTGTTAGTGGAGTAGGTCTCACTTTAGTTCAATTCCCAAATCTGATGTGTTGTTGAATAATCATTGTGAAAGTTTTTATGTAATTATTTTAGAGGTAAGAGGCAAACTTATCCTAACTTTTCTGTAGATAGTGAGGTGTATCCTAATAAAGAGGATGCATGTGAAATAGAGGGAAAATAGAGAAGCGTAAGGGTTTATTGTAGCCTCAAATTCATCAAATCCTAGATAAAAATAAACTTTAAGCTACCAAATGTATTCCATACTAGGATGGAAGCCCAAAGTTTCAAGTTTTATCACTTCATGGGCAGTTTGTTGTGGATTTGGAGGCTCAAACTTACACATGTAGGAAGTGGGAATTTTCTAGTATTCCTTATCTTTATGGTTGTTCAGCGATGGCTTATGTTGGCCCAGAACTAGAAGAGTTTGTGCACAACTATTACAGGAGATTGAACTACATAGAGTGATATAGCAACACTATTGACCCATTTAATGGTGGTGAAATATGGGGAAAATGAGGTAGACACCTATGACACCACCCTCTTATGGAAGGTTACTAGGTAGGCCCAAGAAGAAGAGAAGATTGGAACAAGATGAGAGGACAGGTCAAAATTCCAATAAGTTAAATAGTAAAATGCATCAAACAACAATCAAGTGCAGTTTGTCTGGGTGGGTAGGGCATAACAAGAGGAAATGCAAGACTAAAACAAATAAGTATGTTCAATTCATTTTGCATTTAATTTCATTTTTCTTATAATTTTATTTTGCAGTTTGTGTGTGAACTCTTTTATCATCTAATTTCATTTTGAATGTATTAATTTATTTCTATAATAACAACTATAATTTGATTTTTGATAGGGAGAAGGATATATAGGCACAATGATGGTGTTAGTGGCATTCAGAGTCAAGTCACAAGTGGAAAGCTAGTTGTAAAAAGGGCCAAGGCAGGTAATAAGCAATATGGAGAAGGGATTTGTTGGGTGCATAGGGTAATAAGTAAAAGGAGACCAAGCCATAGGAGCAAAGGGAAACAAGTAAAAGGGGACCAAGCCATATGAGCAGAGGGAAACAAGTAGAAGGGGACAATGATGGGGTTATGTTATTTTATGGGTTTCGTGGTTATGCAATGTTTGTGTGGTTCTTGATTATATAATTTTTATGAGAATTTTGTAGCACTGTGGGAATTTTGTTATGTAAATATTTGCAATATTTTGGACATGTTGATGCATCATGCTTATGTATTAGGGACTTGAAATGAATACTGCTATAAAATGACGACTGTTATATTTGGTGTTCAAACTGGATTGCTAATATTTACATTGCATTACAATATATTAATTACATTACAATTTGAATACAATAGTAGAATGACTAGAATAATAATGGCAATTGTTATCTTCTGCCCTATTTCTCTTAATTTTTCAACATCAACCTCCTTAGCTTTAATGACAACCTACAAAAATTTAACTTCTTCATCCTTAGCCTTAAGTAGAATCTCACTTCATCCTCCTTATCTATAAGTAGAACTTCTATAGCTTTATTTCCTTTAACCTCAACATTCAAACATTTAACTTCATCCTCCAATCCATTGGTATAATTTGGTTTGCCTGAGTGCAAATGGGAGGATCCACCCACTTAAAATAGCCCCATGAACCCCAACTCCTAAACCTTTTTCTCGAGTTATTATCAGTCCAAGATATCCTAATAGTAATATTTTGACCACATATACAACTCTTCCCCAAGTAGGGGTTTTGACTGCCCTGGTGTATTCAAGAAGAAGACATGGTTACTATATCATATATTATTTGAAACAATTTTTAGCGGGCTTATGTTAATGAGGTTTGGCGCCAAATGAGATGGAAGAGTTTGGTCAACTGTTAATGGTCATATGTACACGTACAGTCAGCAAAACCTTTATTGTTTGCACGGAAGTTAAACCTTGTCTAACTTTGCATAACTAATTGTACTTTGGGGTTAACTTTTCAACTTTTAGAACTTCGGGATTATATTTTCATTTTATCCCCACCTCCCCCCCCCCCCCAAAAAAAAAAAACATTCACTTTTATAAATTATTAGTGCTATTTTCAATGGCTATTTTGATCTACCCCCCCCCCCCCCAATTAATGTTATAAGTTTGTGCAACCTCGTCATTTAGAAAGTTGCATTTACTACCATATAAAATAATACCCCATATCTTTTTTGTTACATTATCCCACATCGGCTATAGTAAAACTCCTCCCAGTACTAGCTCTTTTTAAAATGATTACTCGTGTCTTCTAACAGATTTATTTGTACAGATCTCAATGGAATCATTAATGGAAAGTTATAAACAATTTTGGTATGTTTGGTTTATACTTTTGAAAATTATTTTATACGTATAGAACATGCGTTTGGCAACATGATTTCGAAAACTTATTTTTAAAAATTTGTATCTAAAACACCATTTTCTGAAAACATGTTGAGCTATTTCAAATTTATTTTCGGATTTTTATTTTCATTTTTAATCATCCAGCACAAACCACCACCCATCACCACCATTTCCCCTAACCCACCACCACCCATCAAGTAACGCCCCGACCCAAATTTATGGGTTACCCGTGGGCCAACTCCGTCCGACCCGAGTGTTAGGTGTGAAGTACAATGTAATAACCTATATAATGTTGCTAGTCCAGTTTTATTTTAGTTACCATTTCACTTGTTAACATGCGATTCTAGTTTCAAGATAAACTACGTGAGGGATCCATGGGAGCATCCCAAAATCCAAATAAACAGAGCTACTAACGTAAACTTAAATAATGTACTTACCTGTAAATTGCCCTCAAAATACGAAACATCTCCCAACCTGCCGTAACAAAGCGGGGATGTGAGCCTATGCCCAGTGGGAATATACAAGCTGTATAGAAGCGAATGACAAAAAGGATACGCACACGTTACAATCACATGGATGAGAAAGTATACATGTATCTACACACACACACACACACACACACACATATATATATACCTACTTGTCCATATTAATTTACCTTAATCTTGTAAGATACTTCCTTTACTCGTACTTAGCATTTCTCACTTTTTTTAACACACCCGATTCAACACTTGAAACCAGTACTTGATTTATCCGAACCCTTCCTTTACCGGAGTTACCCTTTTATTTTAATTCAATACGTTTTAGTATTTTCGTTGAAACTCACCCTTTCAACACACAAAAGCATCGTGTTAGAAAATACTTATTTATCATTTGAAAACCTCTTTTTAATACATACTTATACAAATTACGGGCTGAACAATTTGGTTGCTTAATTACCCATTTACCCACTTATTTTATCCTTTTACCATATCTTATGGACATTAATAGATTTACGCATTTACTGGTCCATTTCACCTTTATCAAAAAATTTATTACATTCATTCAAGTTAGGTTGTATTAATACATTCACCACACAACTCATTTCTTGATATACTCCGTATTTTCTTTTTCTTTTCTCGAAATCTTCCTATACCACATACTTACACGGGATCCACACCGATGACTATGCGCACCATATGCTCTGGCCAGTGATTTATGACTTTTCACCCAAGGGCTTCGGGCCCTTCTTGCTTTATCCTAGTATCATTCGAGTTATTTTTATGTGTTTAAATATTTTACAAATATCCACGTTATTCCACTTCTTTTTTACCCGACCGAAGCCAAAACCCAGGACTTTACCACCCTATTTGTGTTACACTTTGAAAATTTATCAATTCATATCCCTTGCACTTTAACCTTGATTTTTATTCCAAAAATTATATTCGTTTAGGACCACTTTGGGCAACACCCGTTCCAACATTTTTATTCCACAAAAATGTTCCACTTTAAGTAAAATTACCATTTTACCCATTTACTTCCCAAATCACCTTTTACTCCATTTTCACCAATGCTGATTTCCCCATAAGAACATAATTAAGTCATCCACACCACCATTAATTCTTATTTAGTTCCATAAATGTTAATCCTTTATAACATTACTAAGTTACATACTAATTTTTCCATTTTTCTACCCATTAACACTTAATGAACACTTTTATCAATATTTTCCAAACATACATTTCTTTACTTCTCCATTCAAGATATACATTCACACTTAAGACTACTTTTATAAGAAAATTGCAATTTCTTTTTATCTAACATGTAGTCTTATAATCTCATGCTCGTCATATCCTTTAGTCCTAATTTCACACACTTTGAAGACTAAAATTATATTTTTTCTTATTTCATGGTTAAACTCAGCAAAACCTTCTTTAAACTTATTCATAAATTTATTATCGAAATACTACAGGTTTATGTGCTTGAGAAAGTGGACTTTAAATCCTAAAATCCTTTTAATTTCCATAAACTCAACAAATGACATTTTCTCATATTTTTACTCTATAAAAATGTCTATTACTTCCTTTTACTAGAAATCCACATAAATAATCTTTTCTTAAATTTTTATTTTCCATAAAATGTCTATATTCCGTTTTACTAGAAACCATACAAATAATATTTTCTTACATTTTTATTTTCCATAGAAATGTTTATTTTCAGTTTTACTAGAAAACTTATCATTTTATTCATAGAAATCCTACTCTTAATACGCAACGATAACAAGACTGCAATATACATCAAATAGAGTCTTAACCATAAAGAGTAGATTATCCCACCTCAATTGAAGCTCTAAATAGTGGAAGACATGAAAGATCAAGGAAGACCCCCCCCCCCCCCCACCTCCTAAGGTGTCTTTAAGAGGGGTTGTCTAGCTCCACCAATTTTCCTCCAGGAAAATTCCATTAAAACCCTCTACAAAACCTCCAATAATATATTCATCTTCTTCGAAAAATATCCCCCTTAAATACCCATCAAAACCCCTAACAAACAACTTCTGTATTTTGTAGTTACACCTTAACAATGGGGGAAAACTGAATGTTTAGTAGTGTTATTGTAGTTGCTACACTACACTGTTTGGCAAATGAAAATGGTGGACGACAGTATGGGAAAAGGAGTGACATGTGAGCTCTTAGGAAGCCCCCCAAATGCGGGTAATGTATTTGTTTTTTTAACAATTCACACCTCTATTTCTCTCTTATACACAACAAAGCCACAAACCCCAAACATCTAACATCTTCTCTAGACTAAATCTCGACCGCCAGTCTCCATGAGCTGGTAAGGGGACTGAATCTACAACTCAAAATTAGACAGCTTAACTAGCAGGATTGACTTTCATCAGACATCGTTCGAATGAAATTTCTCGTCGTTCAAATGAGATCCTCTCCTCGTTAGAACGACAATCATTGTTGTTCGAACGACCAACTTTCAGCCATCACAAATTTACCCCAATCAGCTTCCAAAATCTAAGAAGAGGCATATATAGTTTTATTAATTTATAACCAATAATTCTATAATCAATATATAATCCACAATCCAATAATTCTCTTCATTTTATCCAATTTATTACCCATAAATTCCTATAATTGTAATTTGTTCCTCCTTATATATATATAATTTAATTACTTTATCGGGGCGGGATATTATAAACTTCCCTCCTTAGGAAATTTTGTCCTAGAAATTCTTGGCTTCTCACAATCTATGATCCAGTCACCACGACCAGTTTCCAATCCCAGGCATCCTCGATACTATGGTCTAAACCCAATGATTCTGCTTTAATCAATCACCATTATTAATCCAATCACGATGGATCTTGAGGTCTTGTTGCTAGTTCTTAAGCATGCCTAACGTGCTTATGCAAACAAAACCTCGAGATGATTGATAATTGTCAAATATCACAATATCACCAATGAATTCATCAATGTGGGTCATTCCTACGTTGGGATTCGCAACTTATGTTTCCTCAAGTAAATCTTGAATCATGCCTAGCCTAGACAGATTTACCTTCAACACCACTCATCACACACATCAATGATTTCTAAGATAGTCATTTTCTCACATAGGTCTGGCCGACAGATATTCCCTACAAAATCCTTATGTTAACCTAAAGTCATCCTAGGAATCAAAACATAATTATACTCGAGCGAACACATCCTCAATCCATACAACCCTCAACCTAGTGCGATGCTGGTACCTAATGTTACATCAAGTCCTGATACTCAAAATATTCCCAAGTTGTGACCTCGGAACACGACCAACTCGTACGAGCTATATTATTTGACTAACAAACAAGTTAACATAAAGTAATTGAGTAACATGTGTGAACTATATACAACAGTACGAGGCCACATGTACAAACAATTAGAGTAGAACAAGAGTGATTTCTAAGAAAAGTGCACTAATATTCGTGATGCATAAACCACAATTGGCCTAATACACATTACTCCGAAGAGTGGGCAATGCTATACTTGAATCATAACTGATCAATAACTTCCCTTTACCGGGATCAAAGAAGATACAAGGAACACAACGAACCGGGCGACTTTCACGCGAAAAGGAAACAATCCAATTTCGACAATAACTAGTGCCACATGACGTACAACCCAAAATGTACCCTTGAAGCCTATAACTCTTTATCGATATTTTCTAAAGTCTTAGCCTTGACACATATCCTAGCTTGGTCCATTAACCCCGATGGGTTATAACTATTAAGCATACATCCTTACCGGACGAACGGGATACACAACTAATTCCTTTGGGAAGTTGAATGCTGGGCTTCCCTCCTTAGAACCAATGCTACCTGTTCCACCATTTATAACTATTTTATAACAAGACGAAGTTACATCTCTTGGTACTTAATACTAGTTCCCAACCTATCATACCTAAGCCTCCAAGATTTCAACATGCGGTAGTTAACCTCAGTTTTTGAGATCATTCTCATTAGGTTAACACAACGTTCATATAGTTTTAAACATTTATCTCATGGAGCATTGCTATGACTCTCAGCAATGTCCTAATTGACCACAAATAATAACCATTCAAATGGAATCACAACTTTCGAGCATTGCATGAGACCTAATGATTTACCTTACTAGCGTCATACCAAACCATACAGGTAGCACACGCAAGTTCCATATTCAATACTCCCTTCTGAATGTTACTTACAAAACATGATGAACATCATCGTGTTATAAGTCTCCCAGATGCATAATATAGCACTCATCAACCTATTTCGACGTTATCCTCAAAAGTTATATACTTACGCATGCTATAAAAAAATGTGGCACTAACCCCAAGTACTCCCATAAATCATTACATAAGCATACTATAATCATCAATGCTTTACCATTACTCTGTAGACTTTAATACAACAACGATTCCCAAATGCGTCATGGGTGATGACACCGTACTTAGTCATCCCTTTAATTAGTCTACACATCTATCACGAGAAGCCACAAGTCGCAACATGACCTATGCCACACAACCTTGAATTTATCACTACGAATTGTATACCACCACATAATCCTTGAATTCGTTATTATTAGGGAATGTATACCACTCTCACTAACACCTCACTAGATACAACTTAGTATACATCTCTAAGGAATTTTAATACGGCTTCACGTGCTTATCCGTGTTACTAACCCGAAGTCAACCTCACCAGGCTACATCATCCATTTCAAAATGAGTGTTCAACCACTACAACTAATGCCCATACTACGTAAATGTCATATTACTTTCAAATCTGCCAACTAATCACAACTGTAAACTTTAGGATAAAGGACGTCGGGTACTGCCTACAAGCACCAAGGCTTATACCTAGGAATGCCACAAAGGATCCTATCTCTCAATGTCACACTATAATTCCTAAACTATAATTCAATATCACCAGAGTTTGGGTAGGACACGGGACATCGGGTACCGCCCAAAAGGAGGCTCACCCTAGAGACGGTAACACCCCGTATTTTTAATGATTTTTAAATATTGGATTAATTAAATTAAATATGGGAAATTAATTGATAATTAATCCGATTAAAATAAATATTAACTAGCGAGATAAGGGATGGTATTCATTGATGAGAATTATATTGAATATTACCGAGCAAATAAATTAATATATGATTGTGAATTTATGAAAATTATCACGAGTGGAAAATACGATAATTACGGTAATTAAGTCGGGATGCGTGTGTTAGTCGTGTCAGGACAAAATTAATGCAATAAAAAGTAAAATATTTATAAGTCACCAAAATGGTCATTTTGAGTACGCCAATGTGTCCGGAAGGGTCAAAATAGTCAGAAAAGTCTAACCGAGACTTTAGTTTGGGTCCCAGGACAGTTTTAGGCCAAACCGGCATCCTAAGAGGACGTTTTGGTAATTTGTATTTTTGAAGTATTATTAATGACGAAAATTAAAGGGTTTATATATCATGCGCGGGGAAGAGATTAGGGTTATCAGTTGTTAACCACAGAGAGGCCAAATGAGGAAGAGTGAGAGAGGTTTCTAAGGCTAGAACCTCCATTGCTATACCGTGTACACCACAATCATCTCCACCGCATAGATCGAAGAGAGGGGATCGTACCTATATCATCTTCTCCAATGGATCAGACCTTCAATCTAGAGGCAAGTGTTTGAACTTGCAAACTTTTAGCAATAATTATGTCCATGTTTGTGTAGGTGAAAATTACTCATGAATTGCATATGAAATCGGGTGAAATTTGGAAGAATTAATTTATGATTGAGGACTGAATTAATAGTAGTTTAATTCCTTCATGTATGTAGATTAGAATCCACAAAATTTGGATTAATATTGATGAATGAATCCGGGTTAAAATTTTCATAATCTGAAAAATTAAAAACTAGGATTCTTATGATGAATATTGGGGATGTCGAATTTAATTGATGATTTATTACAATTTAATGATTCTGGAATATTAGAAATCATCCTTATATGTTAGGAAAATAATTAGAGTGTATAGTTGGTAGTTTGGGACTAATTTATAGAGGTTTTGGGATAAAAATGGTGTAAAAAATGCATGTGTTAGAGGTTGAAGACGAACTGCCTAGGTCGCGCGATGTCGCGCGAAGTCTCATTCAAGTGAGACTTGTATCTAGAATGAAGTCGTTCAAGTGAGGTAGGCATCTCGCGTGAAGTCGCTCAAGAGACATGCTGATCTCGTTCAAGCGTGATTCAACCCTGGTTCGAGCGACAGGTCTAAATTTTGTTAAATTTTTTGTTTGTCCCAATTAGTGCGACATGATTAATTTGTGTGGGGAAAAATAAATATATGATGAATTCAGTATAGTGCAGAATTATTGGAAATTATTTAGGTATAATACTTTAAGTATTTGGATCGGTGAGTTAACCTTAGAAATTACGAGAGAGAGAGAGAGTATTTGTAATTTAACATATATATTGTAAGTAGTAACGAGAGAATACTACGCATGGATTATATATATTTGGGTTGTGTGAATACCTATTGATATTTAATGGTATGTGTGAATACCTATTATGTGATTAATTATGTGTATGACATACCTACGCTGCTTTCTATCGCGAGAGGTTTTGAAAGTGATAGAGGACAGTTTTAGCCTCATGAGCCTTCGGGGGGATTTTAAATTTGGTACCCCGGAGCATAGAACCTTAGTACGAGCTATCCGAGATATGATAGTATTGACGGTCATATAGGTGCGTAGGTATGTGATTAGCCTATAGACCTGAAACTATGTTCGCCTCCAATATGCGTGATTTGTATTTATGGTTCGTGGGAGATTTTTGAACCGATTGTCCTTGTTTGAGTACGAGATGTACCTGAACTCGATAACAGAGTATGAATTGCACCGTAACTGAGTATTGAGGTGTCGTACTTATATATATATATAACATGCTTGTTGATATCCACTGTGTGAAATTCGTAAATAAGAATGATGATAAATTCTTATAAAATTTAAGGACGTGAACACTTAACCTTATTATGAAACTCTTACTCAGAATAGTGACTTCATGAGCGTTTAATATTAATAAGTATGAGGGAAATACGGGTTTTTACTATGGGTGATAGTTAGAAGGTTTATGTCTACAATCTTGTTAGGTATGATGACGATGATTAGGACGGTTTAGAGGTACGTTAGGGGTGCACAATAGTTGAGAAGTGAGAGTCTCAAATGAGAGCTCGAGAATCCAACATGTACATAATATTGCTTTACCACATTTTAAATACTTACTAAACTATTTTAAAATATTTTACACTCGGGCTCTGACCCGTCTTTTGCAAAATCTCTTTTCTCTTGTTGTATTTTATTTTAGGTGTCTAGACACAAGGATGCCCAGCTTAGACTGTCGGACCATTTGACGTACTGCAGCTATTGGGGGAGTTGCATGTCCTCATATTTAGACGCCTTCACTTCTATCATCTCAGTTCTATTATTTAGACTTTCTAGTGAGGGGAGGTGTCTCCCATTCTCATCTTCGTATGTCAGAGAGACATTGTACACATTTCAATTACATATTTAGTATTCAGTCGAATTTAGTATTATTACATTTTGACGGTTTTGATTTTTATTTAACTCGGACAATTATTCCAGTTTCTTTACATTCACCCAGATAGTGTTTTATTAATTATTCATTTGTTCGTGAAAATGTTGGATGTGTTAATGATTTAAATTAAATAATATTTATGAATGGGGAAAATGTTTTGACACTAGCTTTATTAATTATTAGGTGATTAATAAGAAAATTATTTTTCGACAGTGATGCTAAGAATGAACCAATCGGATATTTTGTTTTATATTTCATAAAGGACTGGCCACCCAATATTTGTGACGCCTGAACCAGATTTAGAGTAAATGTCGGACTTAACTCGCATCCAAGTCCGAGGGTCAAGGAGGAAGGGGGAAATTACTTTGAGTTATTTAAAAAAAACATTTATTAAAATTTGACATTTATTAAAGAAAACCCATTTATTATCCAATCATTCAACTTTAATTAAATTCCATTATATTGAAAAACCACATTTAATCATTTTGCGAAAGAATCATTTTAAAATACCATTCAAACATAATTAATACATAAAATGCCCTGTGTTATTACAAACCAAAGTTCCAAGTTTAAGTCCGAATTTAAATAGTACAACTGATACTAAGTTAAATCTCAAATATCAAATATCACCGCTAAGGAATAAGCGGTCAATGGAGCTCTAACAACATCCGGAACTCTAAGGAATCTTATTGATATGAACATTCGCATCCTTACCTGAAGTGCTTGTGGGTTTTGGAAAGTAGGTACGAGCGGAATGCCCAGTAGGGTGGGAGATACTAAGTAATAATTTTGTACTAAAATACTATACATATACAGTATCTTTTAATATTTCAAGAAAATAATTTATTCAATTTATGCAAATGAATGAAACTATATACAATGCTCCCGAGCTAGGTGCCAAAACTCACACTTAAGTCATTTCATGTCTCGTTCCAGAGACTTATTTAATTGAACATTAGTCCTTAATAATTCATTGACTTAAGTGCCTTTAACTTAAGATTATTCTCATTCTTAATTATTCATCGCAAGATTTATCAATCTTTGCCTTAGAGTCTAGCCATCAGTCTTGGACTTCACGGGCTCCAAACCACCGGTCTTCAGTCACCATATGTTCTTTTGTACAGGCTTTGGGATCTTTCACCACTAGGGACGCCATTCCCTGCTTAATTCTTGGCATCATCTAAGTATCATTTCTTATATTTTCCACATATTTCACATTTATCACATTTCATATATTTCATTATTCTCATCATTTTCCAAGTTCATTATTCTTTTCACTGTCACTTGTGTCACACGTTATTATTTATCACTTTCTTAATTTTTTCAATTAAACTCGATCGAGAAGGCCATAAATGCAACACCGTCTTCAAATATCATCTCTACGAAACTCATTACTTTTATTTAGCAAAAATATATCATTAATCTCTTTTTATCAAACTCACTTAATACATTTAATTGCAAAATAAATTCTTGACAGCATATTATTCACTGTATTTATGACCGTGCCACTACTATTTATTTTACACAATTATTATCCTTTCTCAAAAATATATTTATGATATTTCCAACATAATTTCAGTAATAAATTCCAAATTTCATAAAAAGACTTTATTTCCATTTTAAATAGCTAGAAAACCCATATTTAAGACTTTAATCTTTATTTATGAAATTAATAAAATAGGGCTACATTTTTCATATTTCTACAAACAAGTTAAAAACAACATATTCCATCTTTAATCATCTTAATTAGTGAACCCATGAATTACTTCAACATTTTACGCAAGTTCCATGGATTTCTACCTAAGAAATCCTACAAAATGCTATTAACATGCTCATAATTATGAAGTCTTTCACTATAATCATTTTCTTAACATTTCATGTCACAATTATTTCAATTTCAAGACTACTTTCTAGCATGAAGAATAGTTTTCAACAAAGCAAAATAAGTAAAATACTTTCATTTTCAAGCATGATTTTCACTACTTTAACACATGATTTTAAGCTTTAGAAAATAATTGAGAGGAGAAACCTACTTGGATAATATGGAGAATGGATATAATCAAGAAAGAAGTTCAAGAATAAGCTCTAAAAATAACTCCAAAGTAAGGTCCAAACTTCAAATATTATGCTCCAAAAACTTGCTGAAAAAGATTTCTTCAAGCTTTTCCACCCTTATGTGGTTGATCTAAGGTGTTTATATGCCCAAAATAAAGTATTTGGGTGGTTGTATGGAGGGTAGAGAAGGGGATTACGGGTTTGGAAGCTTATATGGGTGAAGCGGAAGTGTGTAGGAGGTAGTGAAACTTAGAAAAAAAAATCTGCTGAGTTGATTTTAGTTATGACATCCCTCACCTCTCTCTTATAATAACACCACAACTCACACCCTTAATGACAACCCAAAAGATGTTTCCTACTCTTCATAACACTCCAAGGGTGGCCATTATGCACCAGCTCAAAAGTTGAGTTAGTGGGAATAAGGAGATAAAGAACAAAATGAGTGAAAAAACAACCTTTCTTATAATGTTAATTATTTTTACTAATTTTAAAACCGAAATTAGGTCTAAAACATGTCTAAATGATATTTTGTGGATATGTCCAAGAAGAGAAAGTTGCTCAAAATTAAATTTTAAGTCAATATGGAATTTTTCAGAATTTTCTAAGCACTTTTATTTTTTTGACGAAAATAATAATATTTTATTTATTTATAGGCCTATATTTAACATCCCATAAATATGGTCAAATTATTTTTAACCCTAATAAAACGTCCTACAATTCAAAAATTGCGCAAGTTGCAGTTTACGCGTCGATACTATTCATGTCACAATTCTAATAGTTCTAGAATACGGGGAATACGAATAAATAATCATACGAAGTTGTACAACGTGAAAATAGAGCGCAACGAATTAATATTACCGAATAATTCGATTACAACAGAATGATGAGCGCAAAATAAAAGGGGTGGGTATTACATTCTCCCCTCCTTCGGAGATTTCGTCCCCGAAATCAAAACCAAATTATTCGAAAAGATGAGGATGGTCTGCTCGCATTTCGGCTTCTCGTTGCCAAGTTGATCCTTCGACACCATGAGATTCCCAAAGTACTTTCACCAACGGATTGACCTTGTTATGTAGGACCCTGTCCTTACTATCAAAGATGGATATAGGTCGTGTCAAGAAAGTGATATCTTCTTCCAGCTCGATTTTATTCCAGTTGATGACATGTCGTGGATCGTCAAGATACTTCTTTAGCATCGAAACATAGAATACATTATGAACACGAGTTAACTATGGAGGTAATGCTAAACGATAGGAGACGTTCCTAATCCATTCCAAATCTCAAAAGGACCAATAAAATGTGGAGCGAGTTTATTATTCTGCCCAAATATTTGGCTTCCGGTCCGTGCCCGAACTTTCAATAACACATGGTCACTTACCGAAAACTCCAAAGGTATGCATAGATTATCAACATAATTGATGCAATTCATGTATGAGTTCAGATGGGCATGGTACACTTGACAACATGGGACGACCAGTAAAGGGCCGCCAGAAGGACTGCGGGAGAAGAGGTACAATAAGAGCTGTAGAGCATTTGAAGAATGGAGATCGTGATAGGAGTCACCAAAATTATTATCTAAGAAGATGATAAAAAGGGTCAAGAACTCGGGACAAATGACTTCCCAAACATTGTTGTAGATAATAATAATGCAAATTCAGACTCACCTAGCATAGACGACTAAGAAGAGAGTTAGAGGAACTCCTTTGAAGAATATCCTATAAGGATTTGAAGAAAAGATGAAGTGTGATGGGCCAATGGAAGGGGATAATCCAAAGTCAAAGATGTAGAGTGGAGTGTAGTGACACTCATAATTAAATTTTGGGCAAAATTTTTAGCTCATTGGAGCATCATAGAGTGGTGATAGCCAATCACCACTTATGAAGCAATATATATATAGAATTAAACGAGAGGTTGGGTGCGATTTGATCGTAAGACCTTCTGTCCGCTGTTAAGACAGGAATGTGAATGGAATTACAAACTTATCACAAGTAGGTCAGGTAGGGACCGACCGTGAGAGATAAGTTAATTTGTTTAACGAACTTCGTAATAGAAAAAGGGGATACGGAGAATAAAAAGGGTTCGTAAGTTGAAAATGGACTCGTGGGTAAAACTCCCAAGCTGAAAAGGGAGATACGACTAAGGTGACTAGGGTCAGTGTCGTCAACACCATTCATTTAACAAGAGTACATCAACGCTTCCAGGAGAAAGAAGCCAAGAGTATTGTAGAATATAAACAAAGAGCGATATGGATTTAACGGTACCAGTGAGGCCCCACAAAAGGGTATACCTAGTAAGATACCCATGCAAATACTGTAGATTATTTGAACTCTTACCGAGTGGCGATAGATTTAGTCAGGGCTATCAAGACTAGCAATAAATTTCATAGGGCTAACGGAGCCAAAGGGATAATAGGAGTAGGAATCGAGACTAAGACTGCCAAGTTCGAGAAAACAAAAAAATTGACATGGCTTGTGGGCCCGAGATAGAGAATGGACGCATGAAGGTGTCCTATAGGTGGTGAGTAGGACCACCGGTATTAAACTAATCCACATTGGGAAAGTGAGAGCAGTTGGACTAGAAAAGTAAAGGAAAATGATGCCGGTAGGGCATAATAGCAGTATGAGAAAGATTCCTAGTAAGAGAATCGGGCTAAGAGATTTAAGCCCAAAAGTTATCAACCTGAAGAATCACTTGGTTTAGGTAGGACCAGTAAGGTCCTCAAGAATAATAACAACATATCCATTCCTTAAAACCATCAAGGCTGATGATATAGTGAGGGAGGCCAGTAGGGACAGGGCCAGAAATGAGAGAGTTTCTCTGAAAAGTTGTTACGATTATGGAGTGACGAATCGCATAAAGAGGGATTGCCAAAAATAGGGCATAGGGCAGCCACAGGATAAGAACTTGGATATACAACCATTACAACCGAACAATGGGGCAGTTCTGGCACGAGAGTTATGCTTAGGGACCCGTTATCCGTACATAGTAGACGGTAAATGGAGATTGAATAATTGCCTTACCCTTACAAGTAAGTGATGACGTTTCAGGTTACATGTATGAGTCACAATAATTGACTAGTAACACTAGAATTCGAATGTGCATCGAATTAGTGGGCACGCTGGTGATTGTAGCCTTATTATGTATATGACTACCATTAGGTAGCGAGCCTTTTATGTCATGCAGGGAGGAGCAAGTGTGGACACTAAGAGAATTTATATATATATTACATAAAGATTTTTGCTCCTTTTTGTGTGTTATAATAGTAGAGAATGTTATTATTATATTGTGTAACGAGTGGATGCCAGAGCTAAGCGATAGTAAATTGTAAGCTAAGACTATCATACTCATTATTTTAGGGTAATATATTTTAGTTTGTGAGGCATCACTTGAAACAGGGTTGAGCTTGAATATATATATATATATATATATATATATATATATATATATATATATATATATATATTGTATTGTATTGTATTGTAGACTTCTGTGAGTATGTTGTCTTGTTATATTCAATCCCAATGAGTAGGGACTCTTATTGATGTGATTCATGGCATATTGATTTTTTTGTCGAGCGGAGGGATATAACTCGTTAAATAATTTAGCGTTGAGAACTGAATGATAGTGAGAGCGTCGTGTAAAGGTCATCTTAGAGGCATGAGAGGGGACGAGTAGACTTTTATGTCCACAGACGGAAATTCAGGGGCGCATGTTATGGACTAAGGTCTTAAAAGATCTCGACGACGAGCAATGTTAGATAATATTGTATCGGGGGGTTCCTTATTTGAATTTCGCTTGTGAGACATCCCACGTATGAAACTTAACGAACGTTGGGAGTTGGTAGATGTTTTGTCTTTATTACATGGGTTTAGTACCATAGTGTATATGTAGTTATAACTTTGAGATAATAGTTATATTACGAATTAAGGTCAATAGAGCCGTATAATGTTAAAATACGAAGATATTATTAATCGTTGACACCACGAGTAGACCGGTGGCATGACCTATGTTATAATTAAGTGGAAAATGTAAGGTGGTCAAGTATGACCTTACTATATAGCCATGCCAAGTATGTGAGGCATTGTTCGAGATAAAGGTATCACATTTAGTATGGGTGTGAAGAAATGCACGGGGTATAGGGTGTATAGGCGCCCTAGTTAATCATGCCTTTGAAAACAAATGCGTGGAAAAGAAGTGAAAACACAGGAATACACGTAGACGTATGAATAAAGTTAGGTAGAACTAGAATGAGACAAAGGGGTAACGAAATTTCTTTGTGAGCAAGGGGATCACTAGAGACCGAATAGTACTAAGATAAGGAATGTTATAGTGGCATAAAGTAGGAGGAATTTACAATTTAAATTCTCGAGTCAACAGTCGCTTGATACAGAGGAGAAATATGACGAGGTCTATGTCCTAACAAATTTAGAAGATTTTGAAGTCTATCACGAGTAGACGAGTATTATTGCAAATATCTTTCATGAGTTGATCGATCACTAGTTTGAATGGTAGTGTATAGATTGTCAGATTAATGAGTACCATTAATCAAAGGACACGGGGAACAACGTAATGTTCCAAAAATATTAAAGAGGTGGAAATGAATGTGTGAGCAAAACTAATGATTATGGGAATTACCACATGGGGGAATGTTAGAATTTTTTTACAGTAGAGGAAATATTTTAGCCGTGTATAGAGAGGCTTATATTAATGACAAAATGAAAATGAATTTTTAACGTATCATGTAAGCACTAAGGTGAATTGTTGGATTAAATGATAGAATATATTCATAGGTGGTGTCTAAAGCGAATTAGTCACTAGAATGGAGCGGTAAGGGAAGACCGTTCAACTGCAAGATGCCGTTAGTAGAGATAAAGTGAGAGTAACAAAATGACACTGAGATAGTGAAATTGCATGGGGTACCAGTTGATGTTATGTCTGACTGAGATAAGGTTTCATGCCTCGAGCTTTAGGAGAGTTTCCAAGAGGCTATGGGTGCTGAGTTACGATTGAGTAGGTGTATCACCCGCAAACTGATGGGAAGACTGAGCGGACTAGTAAAATATTAGAGGATATGTTGCGTATGTGTGTCCTTAAATTTAACGGAAGTTGGGAGCAGTACCTTCTATTGGTGGAGTTTGCATATAATAACTCCTATCAGTTTACAATTGCCATGACCCCATTTGAGGCGTTGTACGGTAGACCTCGTGGTTCTCCTGCATATTGGTTAATGGTGGGGAAAAACAAATTAGTGGGGCCAAAGTTGATACAGTACAATACGACCAGAATAGAGATGATTCGGGATCGTATACGGGTAACTCAAGACATAAAGAAAAGCTACGCCGATGCCAGACGATTCTTTTGTGAGTTTGCTGTGGGGGGGTCAGGTTTTACTGTGAGTATCTCTTATAAAGGGGATAATGCGATTCGGGAAAAAAGGGAAGTTGGCACCGAGGTATATGGGGCCATTTCCCACCATCGAGAGGATTGGAACGGTGGTATATAAACTGGGATCGTCGGAACACTTGCATCGTATACATGATGTGTTCCATATTTCTTCGCTTAGACGATATCTCCGAGATGAGTTGACTCACACTCATATTGTGCCGAAGCAGATTGATTTACAACCTGATAGTTCATATGAGGAGAAACTGGTGGCTATCCTAGACCATAGCGAGAGGAGATTGAGGTCGAAGGTAGTTCCATTTGTGCGTGTTCAGTGGGAGCACCATAATGTCGAGGAGTCTACTTGGGAGTGCGAGGATAAGATGCGCGAGAAATGTCCAGAGTTATTTTTACTAGGTATACTTTTATTTTCCGAATTTTAGGACGAAATTCCGTTGTAAGGGGAGAAGTATGTAACACCCCGTATTTTTAATGATTTTTAAATATTGGATTAATTAAATTAAATATGGGAAATTAATTGATAATTAATATGGATTAAAATAAATATAAACTAGCGAGATAAGGGTTGGTATTTATTGATGGGAATTATATTGAATATTACTAAGCGAATAAAGTAATATATGATTGAGAATTTATGAAAATTATCGTGAGAAATACGACAATTACGGTAATTAAGTCGGGACACACGTGTCAGTCGTGCCAGGACGAAATTATTGGAATAAAAGTAACGTATTTATAAGTCTCACAAATGGTCATTTCGAGTATGCCAATGTGTCTGGAAGGATCAAGATAGTCAGAAAAGTCTACCCGAGGGTTTAGTTTGGGCCCCGGGACAGTTTTAGGGGGCAAACTGGCATCCCGGGAGGGCGTTTTGGTAATTTGTATTTTTGAAGTATTATCAATGACAAAAATTAAAAGGTTAATATATCATCTACGAGGAATAGATTAGGGTTATCAGTTGTTAACCACAGAGAGGCCAAATGAGGAAGAGCGAGGAGAGGTTTCTAAGGCTAGAACCTCCATTGCTACACCGTTTACACCACAATCCCAACCACAGCGTAGATCAAAGAGAGGGGATCGCACCTATATAATCTTATCCAATGGATCATACCTTCAATATAGAGGCAAGTGTTTAAACTTGCAAAATTTTAGCAACAATTATGTCCATGTTAGTGTAAGTGAAAATTACTAATGAATTGCATATGAAATTGGGTGATATTTAGAAGAATTAACTTATGATTGAGGACTGAATTAATAGTAGTTTAAATCCTTCATGTATGTAGATTATAATACAAAAAATTTGGATTAATACTGATGAACGAATTTGGGTTAATTGTGTTCATATTCTGAAAAATTAAAAACTAGGGCTCTTATGATGAATTTTCGAATTTAATTAATGATTTATTATAATATAATGATTCTGGAATATTAGAAATTATCCTTATAAGTTAGGAAAATAATTAGAATTGATTGTTGGGAGTTTGGGACTGATCTGTAGAGGTTTTAGGATAAAAATGGTGGAAAAATGCATGTGTTAGAGGTTGAAGATGAACTGCCCAAGTCGCACGATGTCGCACTAAGTCTCGTTCAAGTGAGACTTGTATCTCGCACGAAGTCGTTCAAGCGAGATAGGCATCTCACACGAAGTATCTCAAGCAACATGCTGACCTCGTTCAAGCGAGATTCAACCCTGGTTCGCGCGACAGGTATAAATTTTGTTAAATTTTTATTTGTCCTAATTAGTGCGACACATTTAATTTGAGTGAAGAAAAACAAATATATGATGTGTTGATACCAAAATTCACCGCCTTACATGGACCAATTACAAGCTAGCATGTTCCATCCAATGTTGCACAAGTCCAGGTCAACATGATATTAATCCTCGACCAACAAAAGAGCCCGACCAACAGGGGAAGACAGACCAACAAGGAAGCTTAGCCAACAGGGAAGACCGACCAATAACAGGGAGTTTAACCAGTATGGCCAATGAAGTGCCAACAATTTTATATTTTTAATTCTCATTATGTATTGATGTAAATGCCTAACAAATGAAGGCATTCCATCCTTTTACATGACAACTCTTGATATCCCTCTTAGGATATAAATACATTATAGCACCCTCATTGCAGGGAGGAGAAAAACAAAGCAAGGCAGTCAACCAATACATAACAGTGGATGTAGGCTTTTCCATTGACCTAAACCACTTTAAAAATCCCCTTTGTCTGATTTGTTTACTTATTTATCCGTGATCAATTAATTAGGTCTAGTCTAGTTTTTTGCATCAGCAGATTAGCACCGTCTGTGGGAACGTATTGCTAAATGTTTTAACTAATTCACCAAACATGGATGATATCACTGAAATAGGTAACACAAATGAATGAATTCTGCTTAATCCCTTCGCCCCTCCAAATAACAATGATTTAACTGGAATTTTGGCTAGCCTGGCCAAAGGTCAAGAGGCTATGCAGGATACGATAAGACAATTAGACCAAACTCTTCAAGATGGAGTTCTTTCACAGTATAATCAAAGGAGTATGCCACCACTGTCGATAAGGAGTGTTGGGCATAGCTATTCCAGAACTTCAAGGGATACTTCATACCGTCCTGGAGCACCTTCTTCTATCAGGACTCCTAATTCCTATGATGGGCAGTCCCTCACTCTAGAAAGACTGAGTGCCTTAGAAAGGCTAAGTAGACCCTTTGGGTTATGTCAGGAAATACCCGACGACCAAGTGAATTAAGGGAAGGTTCAGTCTAGTCGAGATCAAATGCCCATTGAACTGCTCAATCTAGTCAAAGAGAAGGTTTTCAAGAGGAAAACTCAATACAATTAGTTGGTCGGAATGAAAGATCCACCACCAATAGATTTGGTGCTAGTAATGATGCTTGGAAGGGGTCCATTCAGCATTTAGAAGATAGATTGGGAGAAATGGCCAAGGCCAAGAATCCTTTCCAGAGAAGTTTTGTTAAGGGATCTCCCTTTGTGCAAACCATTGTAGATTTCCCTACACCAACCAAGTTTAAAGCTCTAGTGGTTACTCCTAAGTACAATGGGAAGACTGATCCAGTTCTTCATATAGAATAATATCAAGCAGCGATCGATATTTATGTTATCCCAAATGAGATGAGGTACAGGGCCTTCTCAGGAACAATCAATGGATCTGCTCAAATCTGGTATAATAGTTTCCTCGGGGGCAGATTTCTAACTTTCAACAACTCGTTGAGCTATTCGTTGGTAATTTTTACTTTGGATCCAAACCTGTGAAGCAAGTAGATCATATGGTTAGTGTGAGATAAAAGATGGGAGAAAGTACTAGGGATTACATCACTCATTTCAACAATGAGAAACTACAGGTTATTGATTATGAGGAGAAGACTGCAATCACTGCCCTCATGAGTGGTTTTCTCCCCGACAAACTATATTATACTTTAGCAAAATATCCCCCAAAGACGATGACGAAATCGATGGCCAAAGCAGCGAAGATTATGAATGCCGAAGAAGCTATGTCTGCTAAGAAGAATTCAGATGCAAAGGCAGAAGCGAAGTCTGAAGGGAAGTAGGATAAGAAGGAGCACAAAAATCACAATGACCGTTAAAATTTGAAAGTAAAAGTAAGCCTAGAACAAATAAAAAAATATACCAATTACACTCCTTTAACGGTGGATATACATCATGTTTTGGAAGAAATCAAGCACAACAATGATTTGAGTTGGCCTGAAAAGTTAAGATCACCTGCTGATAAGAGGGATAAGTCCAAGTATTGCGAATTTCACAAAGACCATGGTCACATGACCAACCGGTGCATTGCTCTTTAGAATGAGATAGAGGCGCTCGCTCGATGAGGAAAATTGGATAGATTTATTGATCGATAGGCTGGTGGAAAAGCTGGCGATAGAAGTTCACATAAATATCAATCTCCTATTAGACCTAGAAAAAAGAAGAAGAGGAATCACGACGCTGAACCAGAAGAAGATCCTAATCTCCCCAAGAAGCCTTGACAACCTGAAATCGATGTATTCACACTCAGTTTTGGATCATTTGATTTCCATATGATTACAGTTGAAGTTGCAGGAGGAACAGATCATATAGCTGAAAGGAAGGCTTACCTCAATGAGGTGCAAGCTTGTTCCTATATCCAGCGAATCAACCTTTTCGAGGAAGACTGAACAAGGAAAGTCAACAAGGATAAGCTCGTAATTGGATTTTCTAAGAACAATCTAATTAGAGTATTATATCCTCATGATGATCCTTTAGTGATCAGAGTCATAATGAAAGACGTACTGGTAGCAAGAACACTAGTGGATAGCGACAGTTCGATGGACATTACGTTTTATCCCTATTTTGATAGCTTAGATTTAAAACTCAGCCAACTGGAGCCTTACCATAGGCCCTTTATTGGATTTTCTAGAGAGAAAGTATTTCCATTGGGAACAATTAAGTTAGATGTGTTGATCGGGACATGATCGACGAGCAGAATAGAGAAAGTAAAAATCTTTGTAATGGACAAATATGTTCATTTTGCTTACAATATGATCATGGGAAGAGTAGGACTAAAGAAATTTAAAGATGTGCCTTCTAATGTTCATCAATGTCTGAAGTTCCTGACCAACTTTAAAGTTAGAATAGTAAAAACAGATCAGAAAGTAGCTTGGGAATGCTACTATTCATATGTCGAGGAGGAAGATATAGTACAAGTAAAGAGGAAAATAACCACTTATCAAGTGGATATGTCTGAGACAAATAGCGAATCTGAGGTTAAAACCTTAGATCCAAGAGATGAATCAGAACTCATAAAAGGCCTGGTGATGGAAGCAACAAAAAGCATTGTTCGGGACGATAATAAACCAGAGCGAACGACTCAAAAAGGAAAGTCATTGGATCTGATTCTTAAACATGAATTGGTGACCTTATTGAAACAAAGAAAACAGGTGTTCGCATAGAGCCACGAAGATGTGCCTGGCATAGACCTAAATTTCTTGTGCCACGAGCTTAATGTTAACCGGGAGGTTAAACCTGTAAAGTAGTGAAGAAGAGTTTTTAGCCCGAAGAAGAACCAGGCCATACAGGAAGAAGTGGATAAGCTTAAAAAATCTTCCTTTATTGATGATGTGAAGTATCCGGACTGGTTAGCCAACGTAGTTACGATCAAAAAGAAAAATAATAAGTGGAGGATGTGTGTGGATTTCACTGACTTGAACAAAGCATGCCCAAATGATCATTTTCCTTTGCCACGAATTGATCTGGTGGATGCTACTTCTGGGCACGAGTTGCTGAGTTTTATAGTTGCATATTCTGGTTATAATAAAATCAAGATAAAGCCAAAAGAAAGATAAAAGACTTCCTTTATTACTCCTTGAGGAACTTATTGCTATAATGTTATGTTGTTTAGTCTAAAAAATGCATGTACCACTTATCAAAGACTGGTAAACAAAGTATTTGAGGAGCATATAGGCAAGAATATGGAGGTGTATGTTGATTATACGCTGACAAAGAGCAAAAAAGTTGTTGATCATATTTTCAACCTCAGTCAGACGTTTGATCAATTGGAGAAGCACCAGATGAAGTTAAACCCGACCAAATGCATCTTCGGAGTTCAGGAGAGAATGTTCCTTGGGTATATAGTAAATCAAAGGGGTACTGAAGCTAATCCATATAAGATAAAGGCCTTGATAGAAATTCAATCCCCGACCAGTAAAAAGGATGTTCAAAGGTTAACAGGGCGTGTAGCAGCACTCAACATATTTGTGTCCCGATCAACAGACAAATGTTTACCATTCTTAAAGGCGCTTAGAAAATTTTTTGAGTGGAACGATGAATGTGAAAAAGCTTTCCTGGAATTAAAGAAGTATCTGGGAGCACCCCCACTAATCTCCCGACTAATGTTGGGAGAAAAGTTGTATATGTATTTGGCTGTTTCTGAATCAACTGTTAGCTCTGCCTTGACCAGAGAGGAGAATATAGTTCAAAAGCTGGTTTATTACACTAGCAAAGCTTTTCAAGGAGCAAATGTTAGATATCCCATGTTAGAGAAGTTAGCACTGGCCTTAATTGAGGCTAGTAAATGGATGAAGTTATATTTTTAATCTCATACAATAATGGTATACACTGACATGCCACTAAGGCAAGCTTTGCATAAGCCAGAGAAATTCGAAAGATTGATGTATTGGGATATGGATTTAGGGGAATATGATCTTGTATACTAACCAAGGTCTTCTTTAAAAGGCCAAACTATGGCAGATTTTATTGCATAATTCACTTACCCAGAGGTTCCTGAACAATAAGGGACTCCTGTCGAGCAAAATGATGCAGGATTGGTCTTTTTTAATACCTCTAACTCCTCCCTCAATGTTGCATTATCAGCTTCTAGAAAGGAGTGCCCTTCTTCTGTAGTAGCAGCAGCAACAGCTCCAGAGGCAGACTTCAAAAGATTTAATTCATCCCTCAAATTATTATTCTCATCCTGCAGGAGTTTCGCAATAGTTCTATTTTCTTTAACCTCAAACCTAAGCAAAGCTTCCTTTTTATTATAAACAGAAACAAAGTTATCAAAACCCTGACCTACACTTAAGCTTCGATATTTCTGCTCGTAGCTTTGGTGCAACAGGGCAGTGGATTCCTTATACTATTCTTGAAGCTCTTTTATCATCTCATAGTAGGCAATATTGTTTGATACCTCCCTATCAAGTAAGTACTTCAAATATTTGTAGGTTTCTTTAGCTTGCTCTGATATATCATCACCGAGCAACTTAATGATTTCTTCTTCGGATACGTCTAAATGACTAGCTTTGAAAAAAGTATTGCACTTTATCAGTAGCTCAGTATCATTGGAAGACAGTTGTTCCATCTTCGCTCTAAACTAATAAGAAGAAATGACCATCGATCAACAATAAGAATGAAAAACATGCATAATCAACAAGAGACAAAAAGGAACAAAAGATTTATTTTATTGATAATGAAGAGTTCAAGTACAATGAAAGTAAATTAAAAGAAACAAAAAAGAAAAAAGGAAAATGCAGAATAACTTTACACCTTCTTCCTATCATTCTCAACCTACTTGGAAGAAGGGGCTATAGACGGGAGTTGCTCGGTTGGGGAAAGAGAAGACTCATTAACTTTAGTTTGCTCGGGTGGGGGTGAAAAGCTGTTACTTATGTCGTTTAATTAGGGATTAAACTGTCTAACTAACTCCGAGCTGTTTTTTGGAGAAACACTTTTCTTTAAATCAAAACATATTAGTCATAAGATGTGTTTAATAAAGAATGTACTAGAGATGTTCAAGATTATGTAATAAGTTTTGAAAAACAAAACTAAAACAGTTAAATCAGCACACCAACCAGAATGAGATGAAGAGATGTAGGAAGATTAAGTACAAGGAGTTTTTAGCGTGATAAAACCTCACCCAACTGAGGAAACATCCACGGTGACTTCTAAGTCACAAACCAAAAATCCACTAAAACAAAATATACAAGTTACAAACTATTTAACACACATGCACACAAAACAGACCTATACAAGTTTAGAATATATACCCAGTGGTTTGATTCTAACTTTTCTGCAGTTCGGATGTTGATGTGTCTTTCTCAGCTTGCTAACTTTTCCACACTTTATTTAAGCTTTACGTCGACTCTTGACGTTTCAAGATCTTACAGCCAACACTTCTTGTGTTGTAGTGTGACAAGTGTTTGTGATAGTGTTCTAACACATGCATGAACACACGCACACTTATTTATACAAACAAGTCCTATCAAATTATAGAACATATCTAAATGATAAGGTTTTCGGTTTCTCCCTTCTTTAGAAACTTATAGACTTTCTTGATCTTTCAGATAATCCCATAATCCAAGGTTACCTTGCTCGGATGACTGCTAAGGTCTTAAATAATTTCAGAGGGTTTTGAAAATATTTTTGAAATTGTAAACCACCAATTGCGATTCCAACTAGATCAGAAGTCTTGTTTCATAAGAACTATAAACATAAAAGAATTTGTTGATTCTATAGTTGTGAAAACATTTACAAATTATATTTCTCAAGATGAGAAACTAAAATAATGCAGATCTAAGTGTAATATGATGTGTAATAGTAAGATCTACTGTTTCTATGTAAAAGAAATAGAGATCAAACCTAAAATGTCTAAGTTGGATATAAGATCTCAAACTCAGAGGATTCAACCCACGAACAACTTTCAACCCACTACCAAACTAACTCTCAAACACTCAGGTTTGGTGTATGGTGTAAACTGATTTTAGAAAGGAATTTTAGGGTTTGAAAATGAGATTAGGGTTTGAACGATTTAGGGTTTTCTCTCTGGTTTCTCTTTCTTCTCTCTCTCTTCTTTCTCTCTCAAATGGCCAAAAGATTTTGAAACGAAGAGGCTCAACCTCCTTTCATACTAAGCGAGGAAGGTTTGCGAATAACTGATCAAATCCAAAGGCTGAGATTTGGTCTTGAGGGTTTGACGATGATCTAACGGTTTGATATAAGCGGTGATCTAAACGTCCTCTAATTGGTCTAAAGGGGGTTTACTGGGATTGGGATAAAACACATACATACCATCGATTAACTAAATTCAAGGGCTGAGAATTCGTACACGTTCTGAGTGTATAAATAAACACAAATTTGGAAGATGTAACAATGATAGGTGTACGACTATGATGCACCTAAACGTGCATGTTTTCAAAATAATTACACAGACACCCTGAAGTCTCAAGTGCTTTCGAATTCTACCCAATCAAACTTTCAGGTATGAAATGATAAAGCCAGTAATCACAGAATGACCCCAAAATTTTTAAAACTCAAATTTTAATTTCTGAAAAATCATTTAAAATTATTTAAAAATTTCCAAAAATTATTAAATGCAAATTTGAAAGGGAATTAACACACACAACTCACATACAAGTAAATAATGCAATATATAAAATGTATGCAATCCTAGTGTGTGTGTTTATGATATTTTACCTTCAAATGAAACAAGTGAGGCATCATGAGAAGAATCTGAGGCTATTTGGTATCTAGGGAATGGGACACAAATTTTGTCATAATTTCTAAACTAGATGAGTACTTATACAATGTAGACTCAAGTGAGTCAAGAGTATAAGGTGCTTCAATCTCCCCCTTTGGAAATATGAAGCAAAATCTCATTTGAGTCATCTAGGACTCGTAGGGATACGAAAAAGAATAAGAAAAACCTATGCCTATATAAAATCTATCTACCCATTTCCTAGAAAAAGAAAATTGCATAACTCAACTAATTACAAACCAATACCCTAATAACATTTGTTGAAGACAATGATACAGATTCCTGCAAATAACACTAAGATCAATCTTTTTAATCATATATTCAAGAAAAAATGAACCCATAAGACTCAAACTTCTCCCCCATTTTGTCTCAAATGAATAAAGGAAAAAATTATTTAAGTCACTTGAGATTATTCAACACAAACCATTCCTATCGATTTTCGCAAAGAATGAAATCTATTATAATCCAAAGGTTTTGTAAATATATCTGCGAGCTGCAAATCAGTAGGAAGATAATTAATTTCTAACTCCTTAGTTTCAACTAATTCGCGTATAAATTGATGTCTAATTTTTATATGTTTTGTTCGCGAGTGTTAAATAGGATTTTTAGAGATATTGATCGCGCTTTTATTATCACAATAGAGATGCAGTTGGTCTTCTTGAATACCATAATCATTTAGCATTTTCTTAAGCCAAAGTAATTGAGCACAACAGTTACCAGCAGCTATGTATTCAGATTCAGCTGTAGATAAAGAAATGCAGTTTTATTTCTTACTACTCCATCGTACCAAAGTGTTACCGATATAGTAACACGCTCCTGATGTGCTCTTACTATCATCAGTACACCCTGCCCAATCGGCATCAATGTATCCTATTATAGTACTAGGAGTATCATTGGTGTACCAGAGTCCTAAATTTAGAGTGCCTTTTATGTAATTAATGATTCTTTTTACACATACTAAGTGGTTCTCTTTAGGATTATTTTGATAACGGGCACACACGCAAACTGTGTACATAATATCAAGACGCGAGGCAGTAAGGTATAGTAAAGTTCCTATCATACTACAATATAGAGTAGGATCTATGGATTTTCCACTCTCATCTTTGTATAATTTAACCGTAGTACTCATGGGAGTTCTAGCTTCTTTGGCACTTTCAAGCCCGAATTTTTTAATAATATCTAAAGCATATTTTGATTGCGAAACAAATGAACCTTCTGAATTCTATTTGACTTGAAGACCCAGGAAAAATTACAACTCCCCCATAAGAGACATTTGAAATTCTTTATGCATAATTTCAGAAAATGATTTAACTTCTGAAGGGGAAGTTGATCCAAAAATGATATCATCGACATAAACTTGAGCTATAATAATATCTTTATCAAAATATTTGACAAATAGGGTTTGATCATATACTAGGCTCTTGGCTCTTGTTTTAGACCATACAACGCCTTTTTAAGACGATAAACATGATTTGGATACTGAGGGGCAAAAACCCCTTTGGGGTGTTCAATATAGGTCTCTTCAGTCAAGATTCCATTAAGGTAGGCTGACTTTACATCCATTTGGTAAAGTGTAAAATTCAAGTAACGGGCTATGGCAAAGAGAAGACGAATATATTCTAAGCGAGTAATAGGAGCAAACGTCTCGTTAAAATCTATTCCTTTAATTTGAGAATATCATTGAGCCACTAATCTGGCTTTGTTTCTAATGATTATCCCACTTTCATCAGTTTTATTTTTAAATAGCCAACGTGTGCCGATAACCTTTTTATGATCAGGCCTAGGTACAAGATACCAAACATCATGAATGACAAATTGAAGACCCTGCATAGCAGAAATACATCGAGGGCCATTCAATGCCTCATTTACATTCTTTGGTTCCACAAGGGAAACAAAACATGCATAATGAGCATAGTTTCTTAATTGAGATCTTGTACGTAAAGGCTCACAAGGTTTACTAACAATATTATCTATGGGATAATCTTTAGAAACCCAGTTAGGTACTTCAGGTTTCTTAATTGGTAAAGAATCATCTATTTCTGAAGAGTCTTTTCTAAAACATTTTCAGACTCTTCAATAATAGTTGGTTCTCTAATCTTACTCTTAACAGTAGTGTCACTTATAATAATGTTTATGGATTCCATCAAAGTATATATGCGAAGATTATAGACACGGTACGCTCTACTGTCAGGAGAATATCCTAAGAAAATAGCTTTATCTCCACGAGTCTCAAATTTGGATAGGTGTTCTCTGTCTTTACAGATATAATATGTACTACTAAAAGTTTTAAGGTATTTAAGGTTGGGCTTCTTCCCATACCATAGTTCGTAAGGTGTTTGTTTTAATTCTTCCTAAGATAGACCCTATTAATAATGTGACAAGCAGTACGAATTGATTCCACCCAAAAATATTTAGGTAAAAACCTGGCATGAATCATAACTCGTGCCATCTCTTGAAGGGTACGATTCTTTCTCTCAGCAATTCCATTTTGTTGAGGAGTCTTAGGATCACTAAATTCATGTTTGTAACCTTTATAGTCACAATACTCTATACCACCTGTATCTATGAATTCTCCTCCTCTATCACTACGAATCCTATTTAATTGAGTGTCCTTCTCATTTTAAATACAAAGTAAGATTTTCAAAAAAGTTCTGAACGTGTCTGACTTTTATTTTAAGAAGGCTACCCAAGTAAACCTGGTGAAGTCATCTACCATAACTAGAATGTAACTGTGTCCACATAGACTAACAGTACGAGAAGGACCCATTAGGTCCATTTGGATGAGCTCCAAGGGTTTAGAGATAAGGATATCTTTAACTTTCTTATGAGGTGCCTTAATAATTTTCCATTCCTGATATGATCCACAAATAATGTTAGAAATAGGTTTGATCTTTGGAATTCCTCTAACTATTTCTTGTGAAGACAATCTACTAAGGCTATCGTAATTTATGTGACCCATCCTATTATGTCATATTTCATTGTCATCCATTTTGGCAATGTTACAGACCTCAGTACTATTCTGGATAGTATAACAATTATCAAGAGTCCTGAGTCCTGTAATTATGCACTCACCTTTTTCATTTAAAATCTTGTAATTATTCTTTGAAAATGTGACAATATGATTTGAGTCACAAAATTGCGAGATACTAAGTAGATTAGCCTTAAGATCTTTTACTAGAAGAATATTTTCAAGCACATGCATTCCTTCTTCCTGGAGTGGTCCTTTACCAATGATTTGAGATGATACACCATCACCAAAAATAACTTTTCCTCCAGCAAAGCTGGTTTTGTTTAAAAGTTTTGTATCATCTCCAGTCATATGTTTTGAACACCCAAAGTTCAAATACCAACCAGAGGGAGTGTGTTTAGATTTTAAAGCAGTAATCACAATATTACACTTTATCTGGGGCAACAACTCATCTTTTCTAACCCTAATAGCTCTTATTTTTGTTTTGCGCATATTTGCTCTCATTTGATAAATTTTACGAGCATTAGATTTTTGTTGAAAAATATTTTGTGCATTCAATTGAGTTTTATGGAGAATATGAGCATTTGGTTTAGGAAAGTGCCTAGGAATCCTTGTTGTAAATGATCTTTTAGGTTCGGTCTTTCTCTTTCTATAGTTAGAGTTTTTATCTGGTTGTCTAGGCAGAACATAATTGTTACGACTTCTCCTAGAGTAGTTAAAATTTTGGTATAAAGGAGTATTATAGATAGGATTAACTAAACGTCTAGAGTAGCAACATTCGAAAGAATGTCCGTATATGTCACAGTAGGAGCAATACAGATTGCTTGAAGGGGGTGTCTCCTTACAGAAATCTCTAAACATAGGTTTTATGGGATTTTGACGTTGAACCTTATTCCTGGGGAGTACAGTTTGAAACGTAGATTCACTCTTCTTAATTGGAGGGCAGATGTATTTAGCCTTAGGCAAACTATCACACTTAGAGTGGCTTGATTCCCCAATATCCAGCTTTTGTTATTTTTTTTTATCAAACTCATCATTTAAGGCTTGAAAATTTGGGCAAGTTTCTATAGGTCTTTTGCCACCTGACACAAACTTGATTGGTTCAAAATTTTTAATTTGTTTCTTTGAATTTGGGAAAAATCCTATTCCAGTTCGATCATCAAAATTTATTTTTGAATCAGTAACAAAATCCTCAAAACAATTGGAATTATTTTCAAACTTAGCAATTTTTTTTAAAACAGTTGCTATCTTTTCTTTAGCTTGTTCCAATTCTAGTAATGTCCCTTTATATTTTTTTTCCAGAGTTTCAATAGTTTCAATCAAATTTTTCAGCTTTTGATCAAAATTTTGACTTTATTTTCATGAGTTAGACATTGGGTAGTATACTCTTCATCATTAAGTTTAACCATTAGACTTAGGTCTTCTAGTTTCTTAGTGAGATCTTTCACTATCTTCTCTAGTCTAGAGCTTTTCTTGAGAGTTTTGGAATAAAGTATGTGAATATCAGGGAGGTCTTCAGTGTCTGAATCACTAAGTGTAGTGTGTGAAGTGACCCCTAAGGATTCAATTCTTGAACTCACACACACATTGACATCGTCATTATCGCTTTCTCTTTGACTCACACACCCCGCTATAGAACTAGCATTGTTCTCAGAAATTGAAGCATCTAAACTAGTAGAAGCATGATTCATAACAACAGAAGTAGAGCTATTATCATTATCCTCATACTTAGGCACAAGCATATCATCATTATAGACTATCTTGGCAAAGAAAGATATACAAGGATAAAAAACATTAGATGACTCAGGTTCCTCATTATCAGAATCACTTGAATCATCCCATGTCTTGCAAATGTTGGCCCTAGTATGTTTGTTGGTTGTGTTCAAGTTAACTCTACAATCTTGTGCTATATGAACCAATTTACCACATCTAAAACATTCAATATTCTTAAAGTCTTTGTTAGGTCACGTATGAATGTCCTTGTGATGTTTGTCTTGACCTTTTTAATTGGGTTTGTGATTAGACTGAGTTGGATAATTTTTGCTTGCCTTATCTGGTTGCCATTTTATTTCTAAATTTCACAATCTTCTTGAACTGCTTTGTGATAAATACCCAAAACTGTACAATTTATACCCCAAATAGATGTACTTTAATTTCTAATTCTTGGAAATTTGAGTCTTATGCACTTAATTGTTCAATATGCAGGCTTAATTGCAGTTGCGGTGTCAAAAGCTATATTTCCAGGCAATTTGCAGTTAAAATGGAGCTAATTACCAACCCCGTAACCTTACCCGATCCTAAGCCTAGCCTAAACCTACCCTTAGCCCTGTGTGTGTTTTGTTTGTGTCTTTTTATTATTTTTTAGATTTTAGTTTGAGTCATTTTTATTTTTAGGATTTATTTTTGATTTATTTAGGATTTCTAGATTTTATTCTCTATTTTTATTTTTATTTTTATTTGTATAATTTTATTTTACTTTGATTTTGATTAATTTTATCTCATTAAGATTAGAATTTTTAGGATTTCATGTATTTTTAGTTTTATTAGATTTTATATTTTCTTTTTAGGATTTTAGTTTTAGTTAATTAATTTTTATTATTTTCTTTTTAGTTTCATTTTTTAATTGAGTCTTTATTATTTTTTAGAGTAGGATTTTATTTTTAGGTTTTTAGTTTTATTACTTTTATCTTTTAGTGTTAATTAATTTTAGGATTCAAATTAAACACACACCCTATAACTTAAACACACCCCCTATACCCACATACACAGACCTCACCCTCACACTACCACCCTATACCCTTCTACACCCAAACTCCTCACCTTCTTCTTCAACCTCTCATCACCCACCTCTCTCTCTCTCCTCTCTCCAAACTCAATTAACAACCCATAACCTCTTCCCTATCCATCTTCAACCACCAGCCTCCTGCAACTCCTTACGCACTCCAAAATCCACCTACCTCCGACCTTAACACCCTCACCAACGATCAACCTGTAAACTTCGACCCTTATTCCCTGCTATACCCTCTCCATATCCCGGTCCAACCCGAACCCGTCCAGCCAAGCCACCCAAACCCGAAAGCCACCAAACCAATGTCCAAAACCCATTTACCTCTAAAGCCATTCACGAGTTCTTCTAACTGCTAAAAGCCAAACCCACATGTCAATTAATCCTCACAACTCACTTAACCCACTTTACCCTTTTTCCCATATTACCCCCAACTACTCTTTTATCCCAAAACCCCAAAATACCCATAAACAAATCATATTTTTTTATTCTCTCTACCACTTGACCTCACACCTCATGTGCACACACCCCATTTCCATGCACACTAAACCTTTTCAAAAATACCCTTAGCCCCATGTGTGCCATGCATCTACTATAAAAGAAGACTCAAGAGCTTTTAGAGAAAAAAACTCATCATCAAAGAGAGAGAAAATTCTAGAGAAAAGTAGAGAGTTAGGTTAGAATAAATTAGGTAGAAATATTTGTAAATAGTTTTATTTTCATTTTTTTAGATATTTGTGAGTGATAATTGTGTGAGATTCAAGTTGAGTAAATTTTTCATTTATATCTTTGTTGATCACTCACTTGGAGGGCTGTATGCTTCAATTTCAAGGCTAGAGTTCAAATTGCCAATTTCAAGGAGACTTGTTGAAGATTTGTTCTCTTTCTCTACTCTTTTATTATATTAAATGCCTATTGAATATTTGTTTATTATGTTTGATACCATGTTAGGCTAAATCCCCTTTCAATGGGTGGGGGGGGGGGGGGAACCCTTATTCGATGTTATTTTATGTTAATTAGTTTAATTACTTGAAAAATCCCTTTGAATGTTAATTTTGATCCCTCACCCTTAAATTTACGCCTCGAGAGAGGGTAAATGATTTTCGAGAGAAAATCGAAATTCTAGTTATAATACCCATTTTAGATTCGAACTAGAGATAGGAGTTTCTTAAGTGGGGTATTATAACTTGAATTTCAACTCTAAATTTATTTTCTAAGATTTACATAAATTCTAATTGATCGATCCTAGTGGGTGATTAATTAAAAGGAGTGTAGATCTATTTTTCTAGAGTTGTGGGGTGTTAAACTTAATTTTCTAAAAGGTTACTATTAAAATTACATTTGCAACGAGAGTTGATTTGTAATTTTGATATTAATTTGGGAGAAGTCAATTAATTAAATTAATTAATTAGAATAGCTAAAATTTGTGGTGTAATCCCACTCCTTGATTGTTCTCACAATTACTTACCTCACTTTATCTCTTATTTTAGTGTTAGCCTTTGTTTTCATTTTAGTCACTTTCTAGTTAGTTATTTTCACATTTAGTTTAGTTTAGTTTAAATCATCACCTCACCTTATTATTTTAATATTGAAAAAGCTAAAAAAAATTAGAAAAAGTGGAAAAGCATAAAAAGAAAATAAAAAGTGAATTACAATTTTGTTCCCTTTGCTTTACAACCTTGAAAGTGGATTGATACCCTTATTTACCGCTACACGTGGGTTGTTTTATTTTGTAGGTAATTGAGGTTTTGACTAACTTGACTTTCAACAACGACATACACAAAAAGCATAGTTATCAAATGGCGTCGTTGGCATTCTTGGGATTGTGAAGCTCGGAGCGGATTCAATTTTGTAGTTCATTTATTTTCTATATTTTGTTGCATTTTAGTCCAATTTTTTCTTTATTTTAGAAGGCTTGTATTTAGGACTTTATTATTTGGCTTGTATTGCGGTGCTTAGAGACACCATTTATTTTTCATTTAAAATTGTAATAATTGATGCCAAGCGTGATAGGGAAATCGGACAAGGTAGAGAGAGGGCGTCCATAGGCGAGGATTTAGAAGCCTCTCTACGGGGACGACTAAGATAGGCGTGATCTCCCCCCGATCAACTCAAATTTTTTGGCACCCCACGGCCTAAAAATCGTGGGAGGTACATTTCTTACACCCTCGCGCCTCTCATGCTAGCGAGTTAATTCTTTTATGTACTCTTGAGTGATTTTATTCTCGTATTTATTTTTTGAATGGTGTGATGAATTAAATTGCTAAGACCTACACCCGGTCACTCACGAGAAGGGATTTCATCACCCGACTCACTCGCTTATCATTGTGTGCTACCCTAGCCATCACTAAATTTAAAATCAATTAACTAGGTAGCCCAATAGGAGAACATTTTTCAACGGCGATCACTTATATTATTCCATGATTTTTATTGCCTGCGGACTTAATTAAAATTTGACTACCCGTTCACTAAATTCAAAGATAAAAATTGGCTATGTTCTAGTTAGGAAATTTTCTTGACTTATGTGTGTGTCCAATTCCATTTTCGGTAGTCGATTTTAGTTGGTTCGTCCAAATCAAGTGTCCATATTTTCCCCCGCCTTTTCTTCCAAAAAAATCCAAAAATCTTTTGTTCCTTTATTTTTCAAAAAAAAAAAATCCAAAAATATTTTTCTTCCATTATTTTTAGAAAATCCAAAAATATTTTCTTTCCTTTTGAAAAAAAAATAAAAATTTCAAAAAAATATTTTTCTCCTCATGGCCGAAGAACGTCGTTTATGGGACTACTTTGGTCATTTTCCATTGACACGTGACACGTGTGAGAGTGATCCCGAACCGTCTCTTTATGATATTTTTAATGGTTTCACATCTCTTACGAGTTCCCTTGACACTCTTGACCCGTCCATGCACGCACCTCTTATTCAATCACCCTCGGTGTCAAGTGTCGACGTGTCGCATACTCCGCCGTGCACCCATTGATCCTATGTCGATCATTTGTCCCATGAGTGTCTGTACTTGTCATATCCATCCGAACCCACCATGGAATATATGTATCCATATGACACTGTTCCGGAACCCACCTCGGCCTATTATCCCGATGTATCTAATCCCGAGTTGTGTGAGTACCCAAGTTATTCGTGGATGCCTGATCACCCTTCCACCCAATACAAATCCCAACCCGATGTTGTGGATCCTCACACGTTCCAATAATTGTCATGGCAACCTTGTGCAACCGTTCACGATCAGTTCCCTCACTACGTACCCCATGAGTATCAACCATTTGTCCATCACGAAAGCGATCCTTTCGTGTATGATGAACTTGGACCTATCCCACACACTTCCTTTGAGTATTCTCCATACATTCATGATAGTAGCGTGTTGTGTCCACCTCGACCACCACCACCACCACCCGTCACTCCACCACCACCACCCATTATTCCACCAACACCTTCATCCACATCCGATCTCGAAACCCTCTTGCAAAAGTTCATACTTGAGCAAGAGCAAGCCATTTAAACTCAAGCTCTCCAAAGGCTTGAACAACGTTTAAATGAATTGGAGTGTGAGCGAGAGTCGCATTTCATCCCAAGGCAACCCATTGTTGCCCCACGTGGAGTGATGATGTGTCCTCTAATGACACAGATTTTGAGTGTGACCAACCCTATACTCCCGCGAATCTCGAAGTTGAGACCATTCCATGGTTCGGGCCCCAAGTCGACAATTGTGTTGACTTACCTTTCATTAGTGAGACTGATCCGCTTTCGCAACATCCATATGAACCCCCACTTGAGGTTCACATTCCCACTCCCGCTGAATCCAAAAAAATGCCCGAGTCTACACCTATCGAGCTTCACCCTTGTGTTCCCGAGGAACCACTTCATTCTAGGTTAGTTCCGACTACGAGTGCTCACCATTTTCCCGAGATAGAATCCGTGATAGTTCCTAACTATCCGAATATGGATGATGTCCCACCATGCATGGCTCTCGTTGAGCGCGATATTTTTAGTGATTCCTCTATCTCTGATCTTGGCGCCTCGTCTCACCCACCCACCACAATTACCGATGTTACTTTTATGGAGAAGTTGATAACTCCATCTTTAGAAACCACACTCCCTTGTGAGTATTCCTTTACTCCTCCCAATGAGTGTGTGTCTCCCACGTTTAAGTTGGATCATCTTCCTCCACCGTTTATCCCACCTGATACACCATTTATCCCACTCGACCCACCCAATGTCCTTTCCACCCCACCACTGGGTTTGGATCTTGATTTTACACATTTCAAGTTTCCATATACATTTTTAGATCCTCACCTGAAACCATTCCCCACCCACGAGAGTATTTGTGGTGCTACTCTCCACTTCCGTGACACCGAGCTTGTTCCTCCATGCCCGCCACTCTCTTGTGGTGTTGATTTTTCCCATTAACAGCTCCCTGGTGTGTCACGGCGCGACCATTATCATCGCCCATTCATATAACGGTCGTGTAATTTCGATGAGCCCCACCCCATTCCACTTTCCCCACCATTTTTCCTTCCTCACCAACTAGAGCACCATGCTTATAGGTCCCTAGTTGCCCTCACCTTTAAGCTCAACAAGGCCCGTGACCGATACCTTTCCACTCTCACTTTTACCCTAATACCCACCCGCCCTTGGTCCACCGATGCTTTGCATCGTGTGATGCACTTTGCCATTCAAGTGCATTGACCACTTTGGCCTCTATCCAACAAGACTGACGCTTTAGTCTTGTTTTGGGGTGATTCTCATCACCCGAATTTTTTGCCACCCAGTTCTCTCCTCGTTTATCATCTCTTTTTGGGTGAGTTCCCATCGGTCTGGCTGAAGACGTTAAACTTAGCACTACCGGGAGGCAGCCCGCGTTTCTTGTACTAGTCTGATCCTATTTAGGGGTGGTGTTTCACATCACCCAACGCTTCACATTCTTATAGACTTGTACACATTTTTTCTCTTATCACTTATTCAGGTTTCATTTTGTCTTTATCTATCCACTTCATTAGTGGTTCATTCTGGTAATCTCTTTCATACCTTATGCTTTCAATTTTAAAAATCATTTTACTTAACATCGAGGACGATGTTCCTTTTTGTTTGGGGGTGGGGAATTTTATCAAAATAGTGGCTCTTTTGAAAAATTATGATTTTTGAACCTGATTTTTCAAATTTCGTGCAGTTTCTTTCATCTCATTCATTGATGTGAATTTTCAATCATCCATCTTTTTAAGTCTAGGAATCAAGTTAGAGAATATTTTTTCTAAATAGCTTATGTAATACGTAACAAGGCATGTTGCACCATGAATTTCTAGACTCAATAAAATTTGCGCACTTATCACGTCATTACGTTCAGAGTTGAAGAGTACTACAATTCTAAAGAAAACCTTAAGGATCAATAGTGGAGAATTTAGCCTGTGAGATTTGTGCCTTTCACCACCCTTAGTGTTTTACGCAATCTCCGAGTCACAAGTTCATTCAACTTTCTCTTGATCAGCATTAAATTGTTGTATGATCTCATTATTTTTCATAAAATTTTGGCTTGGTCACTGAGAATGACATTTTTTTCGAGTTGTAAGAAATGCGTGTCTTGAAATTTGTTCCGATCACTAGGATTTTCATCCATACACCTACCACTTTTCCATATATCATTCCCATTACATTCCCATATTCTTCAATATATTCCCCACACCATCCATATATCACTCCATTCATATATCACCATCATTTTGAGAAAAAGAGTGTGATTTCAAATGTAAATGTCTTCATTATTGGTTTGAAAAGTGAAAAAAAAATAGAAAAATAGCAAAAATAGGAAAAATAGAAAAAAAAAAGAAAAAGAAAAAAAATATAGAGAAAAAGAAAAGAAAAAGAAAAAGAGAGTTGTAGTTAATTTTTATGTAATAAAAACATTTGTGCCTAAAGTGTATAAACTCTTCTTTCACATCTATTTAGCATCCATCTTTTACCCATAGCATATCCATCACTCATCATACATCACCATCCTTACCCCATCCATCCTACCTCATTTCATTTCCCCCTCACCCATAAACATCCATATTTTTCCCTAGGTGTTCGGGCAAATGAAAGTCAACGTGGTGAATAACTCGACGTTCTCACTATAGTGATTAGCATTCTTTCATGAGATCATTTTTCTTTCTAATTGTTCATTCTTTCTTATATATGTGTGAGACGTTTGAACTTGCTTACATTTACTCACCTCCTCACACACAAGAGCGATACACTAACCCTATTCTCGAGAGTTCGTTTGAGAGAGAGATATCCTGTGAGATTTGAAGTTGAAGCGTTGATTCCGACAAGGCAATCTAGGAATTACTCTTGTGATACTCGACCCGTTTTGACTGATTCACACTACACACGTTGAGTTCTAGGAAGAATGTGCCTTGAGTATTTACTTAGCTTAATCTTTTTACACATTCTAGCTTGTATTTCTCAAATCATTTATCTCATGATGGATTGTGCGACTATTCTATGTCTAATAAGAGATTGGCTGCATTTTAATAAACCTTTGCAAATAAGAATTTTGTGGGTATATTCCCTACAAACCCTCACGAGACACAACTCGTCCTGTAGGGCAACCTATAGGTTTAAAGGCTTGTTGCACATGCTAAGTGCAGTCGCAAGTGCCCATGAAAGTGGTACAATTTTGGTTTCTTATTTTTCTTTTTCTCTCTATCTTATTACTCGAGGACTAGCAACTCTCTGTTTGGGGGTGGTGTGATAAGCACCCAAAACTGTACAATTTATACCCCAAATAGATGTACTTTAGTTACTAATTCTCGGCAATTTGAGTCTTATGCACTTAATTGTTCAATATGCAGGCTTAATTGCAGTTGCGGTGTCAAAAGCTATATTTCCAGGCAATTTGCAGTTAAAATGGAGCTAATTACCAACCCCGTAACCTTACCCGAGCCTAAGCCTAGCCTAAACCTACCCTTAACCCTGTGTGTGTTTTGTTTGTGTCTTTTTATTATTTTTTAGAACTTTAGTTTGAGTCATTTTTATTTTTAGGATTTATTTAGGATTTCTAGATTTTATTTTCTAGTTTTATTTTTATTTGTATAATTTTATTTTACTTTGATTTTGATTAATTTTATCTCATTAAGATTAGAATTTTTAGGATTTCATGTATTTTTAGTTTTATTATATTTTACATTTTCTTTTTAGGATTTTAGTTTTAGTTAATTAATTTTTATTATTTTCTTTTTAGTTTCATTTTTTAATTGAGTCTTTATTATTTTTTAGAGTAGGATTTTATTTTTAGGTTTTTAGTTTTATTACTTTTATGTTTTAGTGTTAATTAATTTTAGGATCCAAATTAAACACACACACACTGTAACTTAAACACACCCCCTATACCCACATATACATACCTCACCCTCATACTACCACCCTACACCCTTCTACACCCAAACTCCTCACCTTCTTCTTCAACCTCCCATCACCCACCTCTTTCTCTCTCCTCTCTCCAAACTCCATTAACAACCCATAACCTCTTCCCTATCCATCTTCAACCACCAGCCTCCTGCGACCCCTTACGCACCCCATAATCCACCTACCTCCGACCTTGACACCCTCACCAACGATCAACCTGCAAACTTCGACCCTTATTCCCTGTTATACCCTCTCCATATCCGGTCCAACCCGAACTCGTTTAACCAAGACACCCAAACCGGAAAGCCACTAAACCAATGTCCAAAACCCATTTACCTCTAAAGCCATTCACGAGTTCTTCTAACTGTTAAAAGCCAAACCCACATGTCATTTAACCCTCACAACTCACTTAACCCACTTTACCCTTTTTCCCATATTACCCCCAACTACTCTTTTATCCCCAAACCCCAAAATACCCATAAACCAATCAGATTTTTTTATTCTCTCTACCACTTGACCTCACACCTCATGTGAACACACCCCATTTCCATGCACATTAAACCTTTCCAAAAATACCCCTTAGCCCCATGTATGCCATGCATCTACTATAAAAGAAGACTCAAGAGCTTTTAGAGAAAAAAACTCATCATCAAAGAGAGAGAGAGAAAATTCTAGAGAAAAGTAGAGAGTTAGGTTAGAATAAATTAGGTAGAAATATTTGTAAATAGTTTTATTTTCATTTTTTTTTATAATTGTTAGTGATAATTGTGTGAGATTCAAGTAGAGTAAATTTTTCATTTATATCTTTGTTGATCACTCACTTGGAGGGATGTACGCTTCAATTTCAAGGATAGAGTTCAAATTGCCAATTTCAAGGAGACTTGTTGAAGATTTGTTATCTTTCTCTACTCTTTTATTATATTAAATACCTATTGAATATTTGTTTATTATGTTTGATACCATGTTAGGCTAAATACCCTTTCAAGGGGTGGGGGGAAAACCCTTATTTGATGTTATTTTATTTTAATTAGTTTAATTACTTGAAAAATCCATCTTAATGTTAATTTTCATCCCTCACCCATAAATTTACGCCTCGAGAGAGGGTAAATGATTTTCGAGAGAAAATCAAAATTCTAGTTATAATACCCATTTTAGATTCGAACTAGAGATAGGGGTTTCTTAAGTGGGGTATTATAACTTGAATTTCAACTCTAAATTTATTTTCTAAGATTTACATAAATTCTAATTGATCGATCCTAGCGGGTGATTGATTAAAAGGAGTGTAGATCTATTTTTCTAGAGTTGTGGGGTGTTACACTTAATTTTCTAAAAGGTTACTATTAAAATTCCATTTGCAACGAGAGTTGATTTGTAATTTTGATATTAATTTGGGAGAAGTCAATTAATTTAATTAATTAATTAATTAGAATAGCTAAAATTTGTGGTGTAATCCCACTCCTTGATTGTTCTCACAATTACTTACCTCACTTTATCTCTTATTTTAGTGTTAAACTTTGTTTTCATTTTAGTCACTTTCTAGTTGGTTATTTTCACATTTAGTTTAGTTTAGTTTAAATCATCACCTCACCTTATTGTTTTAATATTGAAAAAGCTAAAAAAAATTAGAAAAAAGTGGAAAAGCACAAAAAGAAAATAAAAAGTGAATTACAATTTTGTTCCCTTTGCTTTACAATCTTGAAAGTGGATTGATACCCTTATTTACCGCTACACTTGAGTTGTTTTATTTTGTAGGTAATTGAGGTTTTGACTAACTTGGCTTTCAACAATGACATACACAAAAAGCATAGTTATCACTTTGACATCAAGGCAATCTGATTATCCAAACTATCTATATCACATTCCTCATCAGAATCATTATTGGGAATACTAAGCTCAGGTTTTATCAGCTTAGAAGAAAAACTCAAATTGGAACTAGTCTGTTTCCTATGGGACTGGGGTAATTACTTCTTAAATTCTAGTTCCATTTCCATAGTTCTCAATTTACTGTTGAGTAATTCAGGAGTGAGATTTCGGTCAGTCATTTCCTCAATCGCATATCTTTTTTTATCAAATCTTTGTGGTAATGACCTTAGAATTTTCGAGACAATTTCATGTCTATCATAAGTTATCCCATTAGCATGTAATTTGGTCACAATGTCATTCAAATTCATGTAAAAGTCATCAAATGATTTAGAGTTTGACATGATTAAAGAGTTATACTGTTGGATAAGCATCTGTGTTTTAGTAGACTTAACTCTAGTGTCACCTTCATGTGCAGTAACCAATGTATCCCAAGCTTCCTTAGAAGTGGTACAAGAAGAGATCCTTTTGAACTCGTGTTCATTTATAGACATAAAAATGGCATTCTTGCCTTTGTTATTGTTCAGAGAGGCTTGCTTCTCTTCTCGAGTAAATTCACTTAATACTTTCTTAATCCTCTCATTGCTTCCTTCAATGACTGGTTTAGTAGGATAAGTATATCCATTTTCAACAATATCCCAGACATCATCTCCTGAGGTTCCTTGTATGAAAGCAACCATTCTTACTTTCCAGTAAGGGAAGTTGTTTCCATCAAAGAGAGGAGGTCTGGACAAGTTACCAAATCTTTCAGGTTTACCATCCATTGTTTGATTTTAAGAAAATAATTTCAGAAACACAAGATCTTTAAAGAAAATTTTCCAAGCTCTGATACCAATTGAAAAGTTGTTACTTAAGTCGTTTAATTCAGGATTAAACTATCTAAGTAACTCCGAACTGTTTTTTGGAGAAACTCTTTTCTTTAAATTAAAACAGATTAATCACAAGATGTGTTTAATAAAGAGTGTACGAGAGATATTCAAGATTATGTAACAAGTTTTGAAAAATAAAACTAAAACAGTTAAATCCGCACACTAACCAGAATGAGATGAGGAGATGTAGAAAGATTAAGTACAAGGAGTTTTTAACGTGGTAAAATCTAACCCAACTGAGGAAACATCCACGGTGACTTCTAAGTCACAAACCAAAAATCCACTAAAACAAAATATACAAGTTACAAAATATTTAACACACATGCACACAAAACATACCTATACAAGTTTAGAATATGTACCCACTGATTTGATTCTAACTTTTCTATAGTTCTGATGTTGATGTGGCTTTCTCAGCTTGCTAACTTTTCCACACTTTGTTCAGCTTTACGTCGACTCTTGACGTTTCAAGATCTTTCAGCCAACACTTTTTATGTTGTAGTGTGACAAGTGTTTGTGACACTGGTCTAACACATGCATGCACACACGTACACTTATTTATACAAACAAGTCCTATCAAATTACAGAACAGATCTAAATGATAAGGTTTTCAGTTTCTCTCTTCTTTAGAAACTTATAGACTTTCTTGATCTTTCAAATAATCCCAGAATCCAAGGTTACCTTGCTCGGAAGACTGCCAAGGTCTTAAACAATTTCAAAGGGTTTTGAAATTATAAACTACCGATTGCGATTCCAACTAGATCAGAAGTCTTGTTTCATAAGAAATAGAAATAGAAAATAATTTATTGATTCTATAGTTGTGAAAAACATTTACAGAAAAAAATAATCAACAAATTAGATTTCTCAAGATGAGAAACTAAAATAATGCAGATCTAAGTGTAATATGACATGCAATAGTAAGATCTAATATTTCTATGAAAAAGAACTAGAGATCAAACCTAAAATGTCTAATTTGGATATAAGATCTCAAACTCAAAGGATTCAACCCACGAACAACTTTCAACCCACTGCCAAACTAACTCTCAAACACTCAGGTTTTGTGTTTGGTGTAAACTGATTTTAGAAATGAATTTTAAGGTTTAAAAATGAGATTAAGGTTTAAACAATTTAGGGTTTTCTCTCTCTTCTCTCTCTCTCTTAAATGGCCAAAAGTTTTTGAAACAAAGAGGCTTAACCTCCTTTTATACGGAGCGAGGAAGGTTCGAGAATAATTGATCAAATCCAAAGGCTGAGATTTGGTCTTGAGGGCTTGACGATGATCCAACGGTTTAATATAAGCGGTGATTTAAACGTCCTCTGATTGGTCTAAATGGGATTTACTGGGATTGGGATAAGACACATGTTGACCCTCGATTAACTAAATCCAAGGGTTGAGAATTCGCACAGGTTCTGAGTATATAAACAAACACAAATCCGATCGATGTAACAATGACAGGTGTAAGCCTATGATGCACTCAAACGCGCGTGTTTTTAAAATAATTACACAGACACCCTGAAGTCTCAAACGCTTTCGAATTCTACCCAACCAAACTTTCAGGTATGAAATAATAAAACCAGTAATCACAGAATGACCCCAAAAGTTTTAAAATCCAAATTTTAATTTCTAAAAAATCATTTAAAAATTCCCAAAAATTATCAAAAGCAAATTTGAAAGGGAATTAACACACACACAAGCAAATAATGCAATATATAAAATGCATGCAATCCTAGTGTGTTCGTGATTGAGATTTTACCTTCAAATGAAATAAGTGAGGCATCATGAGAAAAATCCGAGGCTATTTGGTATCTAGGGAATGGGACACAAATTTTGTCACAATTTCCAAACTAGATGAGCCTTATACAATATAAACTCAAGTGAGTCAAGAGTATAAGGTGCTTCAGAGGGAAGAAAAGACTCAGTAATTTTAGGATGGTCGGCAGCAGATTTAACCACCCGAGAAAACTCTCCAGAACCAACTTCATCTTCAATATCATCCTGCATAACAGGAGGAGGACCATGAGTATATCTTTGAAAAAGCTCAAAGCCTTCAACAGTGTTTAACTCCTGGAGAGCAACAACCCAACCATCTCTGAAATATTTTTATTTTGCATACTCAATCTGAGCAGAGGTAGTAGAAATGACTTTGTTCCAACCCTTATCCCAAGCAGCACTGATGGAACCCTTCATAACAAACTTTCTTTTGACTTTTCAGAAAAAAGGTCATCATTTAATTTGCTACAAACTCCTCAGCAGTCTTTTCCCTGCACTCAGCTTCCTTATCCTTGCGCCCAGCTTTAAGGGCATTTCCCTCAGATATCTTCCATGAAGTTTCAGTAGTCTTCAATTTATCCGCTCAAGTATTTCTCTTAGTATCCAAGGCTTACTTAAAATAGAGCAACGATTTCTTTAATCTAGCCAAATCTTCTTCCATATCATTTGAAGAAGAATCCCTAATTGCATCATCCTTCCCCAACTTATTATTGAAATGCACCAAGGACTGCAAAAGAAGAAGGTCAAGTTAGGATATGAAATATATAAAGATAACATAATCAAGAAGATGGATCTGAGAAGCCAATTAAGAAACCTTTGCTTGGGGCAGCATGGCATCCGCTCTCCTGTGATCTGGAAGAGTTCCAAATTTGATCAACTTCCTGGCCAAACCAGGAGTAATAGCTACTGGAGGACCAACATAAGAAGAATGTAATTCAACCAAGTTCTATTGGACGGCATCAGTCACCTATTCGACCTACTTCTCTGTAGGCCCTCTCCTAATTCTTCTCAAAGGAAGTTTATCATCTCTCGGGGCTAGGGGTTATTTATCTTTGGGGGTTGGGGGCACATCACCTGTCTTCGTCTTGACCCTTTCAACAGGTTTTGGGAGCCAGAAGTGTTGCCACTAAGAAGGTTAGGAAACTTCCTGTTCTTCATGATATTAGAAAGAGGAACTTCTGAATCAACAGTAGCTTTCTAATCAAGATCAATCTATAAAGCAAGAGGAACTGTAGGTCTAGCAGTGAAGGAAGAAATGGTATTTCTGTATTGAAGCAAATAAGAAGCAGACCTAACGTACTCCTCGACAACCTTCTTATAAAGTCCCCAAATAAACTTCAATTCTTTTAAGTTCACTTCGCTCTCTTTGGGGAACTTTCTCTTTCGGTCAACTGCAATCAAATTTACAAGGCGACAATCAGTATAGAATTTTATCAAATATAAATAGAGAAAAATTACTAAACACAGAACAATATATACCACTACCAAGGAGAGGACACTTATGCCTTTGATATTTAGCACCACCATTTAAGGGAGCATGTTGCCAATTTTTTAAAACTATTCCGTGATCAAAATAATCCCTATTGGAATCAGGGAGATTAACTACTAAAGCCTTACTAACTGCCTTAGTTTTTAAATAAAAAGTGGTATCACTAGTTACTTATTTATAATAAAATATTATTTCTGGAATCCCTAGATGGATTCCATAAATTTAAATTAACTTATATACTCCATTCACTACCCTCTATGTGTTAGGAGCTACTCTAGCAGGTTCAACGTCAAAATACTGACAAAACTCTAGGCACGGGGGATTGGGAGGAAAAGTGAACCCACACTCACAATAAAGATAAAAGGGAACCAATGGCGGTCAGGAAGAGAGAAAAAATCGAAAGGAAAAGTGGGATGTTACAGTATAACCCAAGACGGAATGTTAAAGTCATTACTGAACTTCTCAATCGACTCAATACAATAAATTATGATGAAGAAGCAAAGAAGAAGAGAGAAAAGTTCTTACAAGAGTTTAAGGATTTAGCAAGAATTGAAGATAGAAAAGAAAACGATCGCACAAAAGTTCAAAGAATACAACAGCAGAATCAGAAATGGAAGATAGAAGATGATCAAAGTTTTACCGCCCTTTTTATAAGCCGCCTCGGAAATTGGGAAAAGTAATTATTAAAGAGGACAACGATTGAGTTTACGGCGACTAATAAGAGAAAAGATGAAAATATTCCAAAAATGTTCGCTAAAATTTGAAATATTTACAAAACTGCCATTCATGCTAAAAAATTGTTAATTAACTGGCTAAATTTCGCAAGTCTGGAAGGTCTGCAGCCGACCAAGCAGCCCGAACTACTATTAAAGAAGAATGTTCCACACTTTTACATCATCTCCAAGTATGAAACATTGGAGGCTTCTGTTGATACCAAAATTCACCGCCTTACGTGGACCAATTACAAGCCAGAACGTTTCATTCAATGTGGCACAATTCCAAGTCAGCATGATACAAATTCCTGACCAACAAAGGAGCCCGACCAACAGGGAAGACAGACCAACAAGGAAGACTAACCAACAGGGAAGATCGACCAATAACAGGGAGTTTAACCAGTATGGCCAATGAAGCTCCAACAGTTTTATATTTAATTCTCATTATGTATTAATTTAAATGTATAACAAATGAAGGCATTCCATCCTTTCACATGACAACTCTTGACATCCCTCCGGGGCTATAAATACATTATAACACCCTTATTTCATAGAGGAGAAAAACAAATCAAGGTAGTCAAGCAATACATAACAGTGGACGTAGGCTTTTTCATTGAGCCGAACCACTTTAAAAATCCCTTTTGTCTTATTTGTTTACTTATTTATCTATGATCAATTAATTAGGCCTAGTCTAGTTTTTTGCATTAACTTGATGAATTCAGTATAGTGAAGAATCATTGGAAATTATTTAGGTATAATACTTAAGTATTTGGATCGGTGAGTTAACCTTGGAAATTATGAGAGAGTATTCGTAATTTAACATATATATTATAAGTAGTAATGAGAGAATGCTACGCATGGAATACATATATATATATATATATATATTCGGGTTATGTGAATACTTATTGATATTAATATGATGTGTGAATACCTATTATGTGATTAATTACGTGTATGACATACCTATGCTGCTTGCTATCACATGAGGTTTTGAAAGTGATAGAGGACAGTCTTATCTGGATGAGCATTCATGGGGATTTTAAATTTTGTACCTCAGAGCATAGAACCTTGGTATGGGTTGTCCAAGATATGATAGTGTTGAAGGTCATGTGGGTGCGTAGGTATGTGCTTAGCCCATAGACCAGGAACTATGTTCGCCTCCAATATGTGTGATTTGTATTTATGGTTCGTGGGAGATTTTCGAACCAATTTTCCTTATTTGAGTACGAGATGTACCTAGACTCGATAGCAGAGTATGCATTGCACCTTAACTGAGTATTGAGGTGCTATACTTATATATATTATATAGTGATGAACATATATACATTCTTGTTGATATCTATTATGTGAAATTCATAGAGACGAATAATGATAAATTCTTATAAAATTTAAGGACGTGAACACTTAACCTTATTGTGAAACTCTTACTCGAAATAGTAACTGCATGAGCATTTAATAATAATAAGTATGAGGGAAATATGGGTTTTTACTATGGGTGATAGTTAGGAGGTTTATGTCTACAATCTTGTTGGGTATGATGATGATGATTAGGACGGTTTAGAGGTACGTTAGGCGTGCACAATAGTTGATAGGTGAGAATCTCAAGTGAGAGCTCGAGAAGCCAACATGTACATAGTATTTATTTTATCGCATTTTAAATAGTTGCTAACTATTTTAAAATATTTTACACTTGGGATCTGACCCGTCTTTTGCAAAATCTCTTTTCTCTTGTTGTATTTTATTTTAGGTGTCTAGACACAAGGATGCCCAACTTAGGTTGTCGGACCATTTAACGTGCTGTAGCTATTGTGGGAGTTCCAGGTCCTCATATTTAAACTCCTCCACTTCTATCATCTCAGTTCTATTATTTAGACTTTTCAGTCAGGGAAGGTGTCTCCCTTTCTCATTTTGGTATGTCAGAGAGACATTGTACACATTTCAATTACATATTCAGTATTCAGTCGAATGTAGTATTATTACATTGTGATGGTTTGGATTTTTATTTAAGTGGGATGATTATTGCAGTTTCTTTACATTCAGTGAGATAGTGTTTTATTCATTATTCATTTGTTCATGAAAATGTTGGATATGTTAATGATTTAAATTAAATAATATTTACTAATGGGGAAAATGTTTTGACACTAGCTTAATTAATTATTAGGTGATTAATAAAAAAATTATTTTTCGACAGTGATGCTAAGAATGAAGCAACCGGATAATCTGTTTTAAATTTTATAAAGGACTGGCCACCCTCTATTTAATTGGGCGGGGTGTCACAGAGACACCGCAAGAGATCCTATTCTAAAATATCTCAACGTTGGTACTTAACACCAAGTCACCAAGAATATCTAGGTTCACTCTTAGGTTACCTCAAATCATCACGACTATCTTAACTCACCTCATCAACGGGGTACATAAAATCAATATATGCTAGATCCAAGCCCACAACTAAGGGGCCTACTACGTAGTCACCACAAAGTTATCACTTATAAACATATCACTAAATCACTTAATTTAAATGGGAAAAATCACATGCTTGTTCGTTAAGTCGCAACGAGCACTACACGATGTTACTACTACTACTAAGGCTTTTGGTAGGATACATGACACAACGTATGATTCGTACATCGCCTGGTATACACTACCAGTGTCACTAAAGATCCTATTTATCAAATGTTGCATTATTCTTTCTATCACAACTCCGTAGGACTAATTCATGTTTTTATTCATTTGAAATCACAATTTATCATTATCCTGTTATGACATTATAACTATTAATCTATTTAGTTGATTATACACAACTTGTGCCACTTTCCATATGGGCGTCATCTAACTCTATTAATATCTCTAAAGACTCTACGTCATCAAAGGCTGAAACGCAAACACTTCACACTAAGAACCACGGTGTCACCATTATCATCTTGCATGGACACCCCTAATTTACTAACATATCTAATCAAAAGTACGAAAGCGATTTAATAACAAATAACTTGACCGTATGCCACTTGGCACTAACTTACTTGTCGTGCAAATCTCTTTGACTTTACCGTCGAGGACACGAACTAGGACCGTCACCAAACTTGCGGGACTGGACAAAACCACAACGACGTTGAAAGATCCAATATTGACATCTCCACATCACACCCGATAGGAACCTTGAACCTAGAGCTCTGATAGCATTTGTAATGCCCCAACCCAGATTTATGGGTTACCTGTGGACCAATCCGGCTTGACTCGAGCGTTAGGTGTGAAGTGCAATGGAACAACCTATATGATGTTTCTAGTCGAGTTTTATTTTAGTTACCATTTCACTTGTTAACATGCGATTTCGATTTCAAGATAAACTATGCGAGGGACCCATTAGGAGCAACCTAAAATCCAAGTATATAAAGCTACTAACGTAAACTTAAATAATATACGTACCTGTAAAACGCTCTAAAAAAACGAAACCACTCCCAACCTGCCGTAACAAGGCGGGGATGTGAGCCTATGCCCAGTGGGAATATACAAGCTGTATAGAAGCGAACGACAAAAAGGATACTCACACACTACACCCACATGTAGGAGAAAGTATACATCTCTCTCTCTCTCTCTCTCTCTCTCTCTCTCTATATATATATATATATATATATATATATATATATATATATATATATAACTTTGAAAAATACATATTCCAATGCATTAATTGTTTTACTTCCGAAAACCCTACTTGTCCAGATTAATTTACCTTAATCTTGTAAGATACTTGCTTCACTCGTACTTAGCATTTCTCACTTTATTTAACACACCCGATTCAACACTTGAAACCAATACTTGATTTATCCGATCCCTTCGTTTACCAGAATTACCCTTGTTATTTTAATTCAATACGCTTTAGTATTTTCGTTGAAACTCACACTTTCAACACATGCAAGCATTGTGTTAGAAAATTCTTATTTATCATTTGAAAACCCCTTTTTAATACATACTTATACAAATTATGGGTTTAACAACTTGGTTGCTTAATTACCCATTTACACACTTACTTTATCCTTTTACCATACCTTATGGACATTAATAGATTTACGCATTTACCTGTCAATTCACTTTTATCGGAACATTTATTACCTTCATTCGAGTTAGGTTGTATTAACACATTTACCACTCAACTAATTTATTGATATGCTCCGTATTTCTTTTATCTTTTCTCAGAATCATCCTATATCGCATACTTACACGGGCTCGACACTGACGGCTATGCGCACCATATGATCTGGCCAGTGATTTAGGGCTTTCCACCTAAGGGATCTGGGCCCTTCTTGTTTTATCCCGGTGTCATCTGAGTTCCTTTTATGTGTTTAAACATTTTACAAATGTCCACATTATAACACTTCCTTTTTACTCAACCGAAGTCAAAACTTGGGACTTTACCGCCCCATTTGTGTTACACTTTGAAAATTTATCATTTAATGTACCTTACACTTTAATCTTGATTTTTATTTCAAAAATCATATTCTTTTAGGACCATTTTATGGAACACCCGTTCCAACTTTTTATATCACAAAAATGTTCCACTTTAAGTCAAATTACGATTTTACCCATTTGTTTCCCAAATTGCCTTTTACTCCATTTTCACTAGCGTTGATTTCCCCAAAAGAACACAATTAAGTCATCCACACCACCGTTAATTCTTATTTAGCTCCATAAGTGTTAATCCTTTACAACATTACTAAGTTACATACTATCTTTTCCATTTTTCACCCATTAACACTTAATGAACACTTTTATCAATATTTTCCAAACACACATTTCTTTACTTCTTCATTCAAGAAATACATTCACACTTAAGACTACTTTTATAAGAAAATTTCCATTTCTTTTTATTTAACATGTATTCTTATAATCTCATGTTAATCATATCCTTTAGTTCCAATTTCATACACTTTAAAAACTAAAATTCTATGTTTTTTCTTATTTCATGGTTAAACTCAACAAAACCTTCTTTAAACTTATTCATAAATTTATTATCGAAATACTAAAAGTTTATTTGTCTGAGAAAGTGAATTTTAAAACCTAAAATCCTTTTAATTTCCTTAAACTCAACAAATGACATTTTCTCACATTTTTACTCTATAAAAATGTATATTACTTCCTTTTACTAAAAATCCATACAAATAATATTTTCTTACATTTTTATTTTCCATAAAATGTCTATTTTCAGTTTTACTAGAAAACCATTCAAATAATATTTTCTTATATTTTTATTTCCCATAAAAATGTCTTTTTTTCAGTTTTACTAGAAAACTTATCATTTTATTCATAGAAATCCTAATCTTAATACACAACAATAACAGGATTGCAATATACATCAAATAGAGTCTTAACCATAAATAGTAGATTATCCCACCTCAATTGAAGCTCTAAACAGTGGAAGGCATGAAAGATCAAGGAAGATGACACCCCCCACATCCTAAGGTAGCCTTAAGAGGGGTTGTCTAGCTCCACCAATTTTTTCTCCAGGTAAACTCCATCAAAAGCCTCTACAAAACCTCCAATAATATATTCATCTTGCTCCAGAAATATCCCCCTCAAATACCCATCAAAAACCCCAACAAACAACTTTTGTATTTCGTAGTTACACCTTAACAATGGGGGAAAACTGAATGTTTAGTAGTGTGGTTGTAGTTGCTACACTTTTTGGCAAATTAAAATGGTGGACGGTAGTATGGGAAAATGAGAGAGGTGTCAGCTCTTAGGAAGCCCTCAAATGCGGTCACTGCATTTATTTTTTAACAATTCACACCCCTCTCTATTATACACAACCGAGCCACAAACCCTAAAAATCTAACATCTTCTCTCAACTAAATCTTGACCGCCGGTCTCCAAGAGCTGGCAAGGGGACTGAATCTATGGCTCAAAATCAGACAGCATAACTGGTAGGATTGACCTTTGTTTGACATCATTCGAACGATATTTATCGTCGTTCGAATGAGATCCTCTTATTGTTCGAACGAAAACCATTGTCGTTCGAGCGACTAACTTTTAGCCTTCACAATTTTGCCCCAATCAGCTTCCAAAATCTAAGAAGAGGCATATATTGTTTAATTAATTTATAACTAATAACTCTATAATCTATATATAATCCATAATCCAATAATTCTCTTCATTTAATCCAATTTATTACCCACAAATTCCTATAATTGTAATTTCTTCCTCCTCATAAAAAACTTATTTACAATTCAATTACTTTACCGGGGCGGGATATTACCCATCACCACCCACCCTAACCCACCACCCCTAACCATCACCACCTATCACTACCACCACCTACCTCACCTGCTCTAACTCATATATATATATATATATTGTAGATTGAATTATAATTCTTTGGTCCCTCATGGTCGACTTTGGATTAATAACTTTGGGAATCCCATATATATTATGACCTGAATCAGTACGATTCTTTTCTGAATCTCTATACGTGAAATTCCCTCAACGCCGAAGGCTATTCTCATATTTTTAACAAATAAAAAATATAAAAAAATCAAAATAATAAATAAACGACGTCTTCTTTTATTCGAAATGCTTCATGATCTTCAACCAATTATGTGCTTCAATATCATTACTAATAGTAATCTCAATATCCAATTTCCAACACTCAGCGGTTTGATTGAACCAAGCCTCCGCAATTTCAGACAATCCTTGTCAGATTTCCTGTTGTGAGAAGTTTTGGGGTAAAACTTTAGAAGTCAAAACTTATTAAGGACCGAGGGGGAATTATGGGAAACACCCACGACCGCGGCATAAATTAGCATGTCTTTGGCCTTGAAAGTTGCACCGATATCCCATATAGGCACACTCATGGCCTTGTACAGGAAGCGTGTCAGAGGATCTTATTTGTTGTCAAATTCCTACTGGTCTAAGAAGATTTATCTTATCCCTTTGTCCCCATTTGTTAACTTATCAGGCCAGCACATTTTAAAGTGAGTATCATCCCTTGTATTATTACAAAAAAAAATTATTACACAATCCTTCTCTCTCCCTCATAAAACCCATTAATTAGTTAGTTGTCAAAGAGATAAAAATCCACCATTTCCAAGTAAAACCACCATTTTGTTAGGGTTTTGGTACTTAAAACCCTCCATTGCGGGACATCTTGATTTTAAGATTTAACAAATGGACGTAAAGGTTGCGTTCTTGAATGGTAATCTTAAAGAGTGCATCTATATGCGGCAGTCTATAGGTGGTAAATTCCTTCAGGTTACTACGGCCATCCTGGGCGGATTCTTCCGGTGCAGGCTAGTCCCAAAATTGGAGGGAGAGAAAATAGAGAAATCTTTCTCTCCATCCATGCGGGGATTCGAGGATAGGAACCCTCTTACCTCCACTCGCGCGATATTCGCGGGTTGCATCAAAGAGGGGGAAAATATAGAAAATAGAGTCGCCAAACTATTTTACTCAAAACAGGCAAAATAATGTAGTTATCCGGAGAGAACGTCATCAAAGACAAACTGATGCATGCGAAACTAAATAAATTGACGGTCTAAGGACTAAATTACGGTATGGAAAGGTATTATGAACCCATTTCGCCTTTTCGATCTCTCATGGGCTATAATAATGTTCTCCTTTTTTCTCTAAGATATGAGTCGTGTATACAAAGTGTGTGATGTGAATAATGAGAGAAATAAATCATCCTACTAACGTCATGGGAAGAATGGAGCATAATCATTCTAAGGAGTGTAAAAAATAATAATGTAAAAATATGATATTAGTGTCCATAAAATCATAATTATATATGAGGAAGTGAATGGGAATCGGAGCGGGAACACTAATATGTAGGAGTACCAGTATTTTCAACACTACTGAACGTGTGAAAACATAAAGTGACTAAATGAGAAAATAGGACTCGAATCCCGAGATTGGGTTAGGACGCCTACGTTGTCAAAAGGCATCAAATTCCATGTAGTTAAATAATGCACTAGGGTGTGGTTTAACCCATAAATCCGAAATTAAAACTTCCCTTAGTTTGTTTTAATAAAATGTGCACAAGTGTATGGAGTGTAAAAAATGGGAAAGTTTGACTTTAGGGTTTATAGGAAAACCCTCTTTTTGGCTTTTTAGGTTTTATGAAAATATGTTTTGTGTGTACTAATAATAAAAAAAAGGTTATTTTGAGATGAGGAAATGAAATAAAGAAAAAGATATTCTAAAAATAAAGGAAAAAAACAAATGACTAATACTAATTAAATGAGTTGTAAAGGGATTATAGTAGACCTTATATAGGACTTTAATTATGATTTTAAGGTAGTAGAGGTTGATTTTTATAGTGGTTGAATGATTATGGAGTAAAAATAAAATGGATGATGAAATATGGATACGGATGATGTAAGAAAATAGGGAGAATGTTTTTTAATATGGAATTTCGGTACAATTCGAGGAAATGTTTCTAACTTTAGAAAGGGAGCCTTGGGAATAAGGTCATGACCTCCTTAAAAAGTAAAAAAAATTAGGGTTTAGGGGGTGTCGATCGGCATAGGCCATGGCCTACCTATCGCCATACCACTGGCTTGCTGGCGACATAAAGTACACCCTGCCGATAGGCAGGAGGTCCGCGGTGCCTATAGGCAGTCCGAAACAGACTTTTTCAAATTAACGGGAATAAAACACAGATTGTAAGTCCAAATCATACACGGTCGGGACCATTTGAAAGGGGATTTAGCGTCCTATAAAATCCATTGAGACACTCTTGGGTTCGATAGTGATCGAAGTCAAACGAGTATTAAAAGCACCCGATGGTCTTTTCACGGAGGTTCTCAAAATGAAAAGGCAAGTACGTGCAAACCAAGAGGCCAATTCGTGAACGGTATGGATCGTTGGAAATGGAATTCATATACCTATGATAGTGCAATAAGTTTTTCTCAAGTTAATGAGTTGACCAAGGTGAAACAGGGCTCGAAAGAGCTCCATGTATTCTCAATCAGGGTTTGGAAAAAAAAGGGTACGCACAAATTGAGACTCTAATTTGTGCAAGGTATGGACCGTTGGAAAGGGGATTCAGATACCTATGAGAGTTCAATGATCTCCCCTCAAGTTGGAGAGTTTACCAAGGTCAAATGGAGCTCGAGAGAGCCCAGTAGCCTCTAGAACGGAATTCGCGCATGATATGGACTGTTGAAATGGGGATTTAGAGCCCTAAGAGTGTTCAATGGTCTTTGCTGGAGTTGAAGAGTTAACCAAGGTTAAACAAGGCTTAATAATGCGTAGTGACATCTAGATCAGGGTTTAGATGAGAGCCTAGGGTCTTATGGTGGAAGGAGAAGTGTGAAGGACCTAATGAGGTATTTAGAGGGTACTAATATCGGGTGTTTACAGAGCCCCTTGATGGGCAATCTTGGAAAAAGTGGAGGTCATTAAAATATTGACACCTCATTAATACTGAAGGATTGAGGAACCTGATGGGGATTTGAAGATGGTTGATTAAAGGGTTGAGGTTGATTTTACGAATCTAACAAGCTATGATGATCGATTCAGGGGGTCGAGTTTGATTGTGCAAACCTGGGTCAATTATGAGGATATTAGGTTTTAAGATAAGAAATTCGGAGGGTTAAGGTCGATTATGCGGATCTATCGAGTTGAGATGAACGATTCGAAGGGTCGAGGTTGATTCTATAAACTTAGTTAATTTTTTGAACCAAAAGGGTTGAGATGACCGATTCAGAGAGCCAAGGTCGATTTTACGGACCTAAAGAGTTGGTAGTAAACAATTCAGAGGGTCAAGGTCAATTCTGTGGACCTAGGTCAATTTCGCAGACCTAAAGAGTTGATATGACTAATTCAAAGTGTTGAAGGTAATTTTGCAGACCTAACAATTTGAGATGATCGATTCATAGGGCCGAGGTCAATTTTGCAGACCTAAAAAGTTGCTAACAAGTTGAGTTCTACAATTCTAACTCCGCGGGTAAGGGTGTTGGTATTGCAAGTACTGGTGCACTTTAATTTTAGTTCTATTGGGGAATATGTTTGTGATAAGATCTATGCAAGTGATTTAATGCCTTTTAACGAGTTTTCTCGAAGTTATGATACGTTCGACCTTGCGAGGATTTTTCAGGAATTTTTGTGGTTTTTTTAAGCAATTTGTAGATTTTTTAGAATTTTGTGATGAATTTTTGAAGGGACTACCGATTGGCATAGCCATAAGGGTGCCTTTCAGCATAGGGAATGGACTCTTGGGTTTCTTAGGGAAGGTGAAGGGTGACTGCTGGTAGGTAGGTCTAGGGGATTATCGATCTGCATACCCTTAGTCCCTTATAAAAAGGGTGCGACCCTCGTCATTTTTTCACACCTTAATTCAAGTGAATCTCTTTCTTTCTCCATATCAATTATTTTCGAGCCTATTTTATTGAAATAACTCATGGAAGGTGCAGTAGACAATGCTTGGATGGATACTAATAACTAGGAAGTTATGGAATATTGCACTACTAAGGCACCGATACAGGGGAACAAGAATACCTATGACAACTTTGAGCTCGTTCTTGATGATAGGGTTCTGTTGCTGGAGCCGGCGAACCACCTCTCTGTGAGGGTGAAGAACTCGAATGGCTATATAAGTGTTTGCTCTGTCTTATTTTTCTTCTTATCTGTAATACCCCGTACATTTATCGATATTTATTTATGGGATTGATTAAATTAAATGTGAATTAATTGAGAATTAATCCGGATAAAATACTAACGAGATGTGAGTTGGTATTTGATTATAATGTGTATATATGACAATATATGAATATTGAACATATTGATATTGTCGCGAGGCTGAAATACGGCAATTTGGAAAAAAAATTAGTTGGGACGCACGTGACAGTCGCGTCAGGAATGTAATTATTTGAATTAAAAAGTGAATTTTATTTTTATCAACCGTATGGTCATTTTGAGTGCGCCAACGAGTCCGGAAGGGTCGAAATAGTCAGAAAACACTAGCCGGGGGTTTAGTTTGGGTCCCGGGGCATTTTTAGGCCATACCGGCAACCCAAAAGGGTAGTTTGGTAATTTCAGAATTTGGGAATTAAAACCCACGAAAATTAAAAGTCAAAATCTGATTTAGTCTTTACCCACTAAACCCACTAACAACACTAAATGACTTAATGGGCTACGGGAGTTATTGGAAGAAATTTTAAGAGGTTCCTAAGGCAACCTCTAAACCACCATTGTTATCTTGGAGAAGAACTTGTAGATAGAGAAAGAGAGAGGAGAATTCTGCAGAGAGAGAGAAAGCAATTCAACCGTCTTCAACCAACAACAAAAATCTGGAACATAAGGCAAGTGATTTGATTACAATTGATTCAATGATATGTTCTTCCATGTTTAGGGTAATTATCAAATTTGTCTTGGAAGATTGATACAAACCCATGAACTTGAGGATTAAAACTATAAACCATGTTAGGATTTGCATGTAGACATATTCTGGACGAATTATGAATTCAAAATATAACCCTTGATGATCTAAAAACGGATTTAAGGAGAGAATTATTAGTGTTCTTGAAAGAAATAGAAAACTAGGGTTCTTGATGAAGTTTTGATCCAAATAAAGCCCTTGGTTGATGATTTATTGGTTTTAGAACGTTAACAATGTTGTAGGATGGTTGTATGATGATATTATAACGTTAGATTAGAGTTTCATGCATTATAATGGAGTTTTGGGACGATTTTAGGACTGCAAAACGAAGTAGTCCGTAGCCTATCTGGTGCAATCGATCGATCGAAATTCATCAGTCGATCGATCGACCACCATCGATCGATCGATGTTCAAGGTCGATCGATCGATCTTCCCAGAATGATTAAAATTTTCCCTAGTTAAATTTTAATGATGTTAACCCTTAGAAAATTATTATTGGAGACTTTATGAATATCCTTAGACTTAAGGAAGACCAGTAGGTATGGTTATAAAATTTGGACCTTAATTGGAATTCAATTTGAGGAATTATTCTACAATCTAATGAAATTCGATGAGTGAGATAATATTAGGGTTAAAAGAGTAAATTTGAATGATGTGATGAAATGAGGTTTGGGGCAGAAGTAAGGACCTTAAGAATAATGATGTTATATGTGGGAATAATAGGAAACTTAATAATCCCTTTGAGATAGGTCTTAAGTACAAGAAACTATGACGTGAGATGTGTAGACAGTCTACATTATGTATTATCGGAAGACTTAAAATGTATAAAATTGGAATAATGGTATAAGGATGTTGAATATACCTTTATTAATATTGAGACATCTAAGATGTGTGAATGCTTAGTATATAACTTATGTGTATGACATACCTACCATACTTGCTATCACGGGAGGTTTACGTTCGCTTAGGGCCATCTAATCTTTGTGTGCCCGGATTTAGATTGGTACCTCGAGAACATAGGTCAGAGAAGGACTTATTGGGAAGTTAATAAGACTGCTGATCGTGGGAGCGTAGGTATGTGCGTGACCCATGTGATGTGACTGTGTTCGCCTCCATTGTTTGTGATTGTTGTTATCTGAGAACGATTCCTGAGAGATTCGGAATTCGTGATCCTTATGTACGTGATGTACCGGGATGGATATCAGAGTATGTGTGCACCGTAGCTTAGTCTCGGGGTGCTAGTATTATATATTTATGATGTGAATAATATACGGTTAGATGAAAAGACTTATCACGTTTATATAGTGAAATATAATTATTGTGTTGCACGATTAAAGATAAAAAGAGATAACCTATAGTGCTTTGTATTTCTAATAATTGAGAATCCGGGAATTTAATGTAAAACTCTCTATTCAATTGATGATGTTGAAACTAAATTGCGAACCGAGTAGAAAGGTTAATAATTGTTTTGGTCTAGATAGATATGAGAATCACTTGTATGGGTACGTTTCGTTAGGAGTGCACAAGTAGTCGAGAGGTGAGTATTTCATGTGAGAGCACGTCCTAACATGTACTTTGCATTCATTGTTTTAAATATTGTTAAAACACTTGCTGTTTTTAAAATATTCTCCACATTCGGGCTCTGACTCGTTTGCTTTCAAATCTATATTTTCGTAAAAACCATTTTTAGGTGCCCAGCCACAAGGACACCATGCATAGGAATTCTATTCAGGTGACGAGCTGTAGCCGTTGTGGAAGTTACAGGGCCTTGACAGTAGACGCCTCTTTTCTAGTTCTGACTCCATATTCAGTTTCATCATTTGTAGGGCATGTTACCCATTTCTATTTAGAGACATTTCATATTTCAGTTATTCAGATTTTGGCATGTATTTAATTAAGGGTACACTGATCTATTTATTTCAGTTGTGGGATTGTTGTGAGGAGTATTTCCTCCAGACTTATTATTATTTGTTGGTTATTCTATTGCTTCTTTAGGGTGAATGGTTATGTTATTCTTTCATAATTCTTTTATTGCATGTTAATCAGATTTAATTTAAAATTTGACAACTTACTTTTTAAATACTAGGTGGTTAGTAATCATAAAAATGTTTTCGACAGTGATGTTATTAACTGAATCAACTTGACATTTTGTATTAATTTAATAAAGGAGTAGCTACCCGGTATTTAATTAGTCGGGGTGTCACATTATCCTTGGGATGCTGAAGGGTTTTCTTAGATTTTGTGTAGGTGGCATTGATTTATCAAGTATTCACTCCCATGGTTTGACTGGCATGAAGGCTTTATGGGATCATCTTCCTTCGACGGTGCGATTGATTATAGAGGGTACTGAATTTGGCCCTTTAGCTGGGGATTTAGATGAGACATCGTATTTTCCAATAAAATTATGTGCTCTGGATGAGAGATAGTGGGACATTACCCCCACATTATATTTAGGTGTTGGGGATATGACGATGACACCCCTGGACGTTCATCAAGACTAGAGTGTGAGAGCCAGTAGATAGTGGTAGACCGTACCTTGCTGTTTCTGATGTTATAGTTCGATTGCCTTAGGAGACATCAGGAAGATTGTATCTTGGAATTCTATTCGTATATCAATGTTAAATGACACCTTGTTGCCTGGGTGGACTGATGATACTGATGGGCAACAGGTGAGGCAAGTAGTCTGCTAGTTTATTTTGCTTTTGCTTGGAGGGTTTGTGGTGGAGGCAAGTGGTGATATTATCCACTTGTGGTTTCTTAACTTCTTGAGGATCATTGCAGACATCCACCTATATGATTAGGAGAGCTTTATATTGGTGTCCATTTATGCTTCTTTTAATGCTTCCAGTCGGTGTTGCAGACAGACTTTTACGAGGCCCGCTTCTCTTCTGGAGGTAATATTTAGATTCATTTTCCTTTTATTTTCTTATTGTTCTTCCATTTTCATTATTTTGACATCCCATATTTCTTTCTACAGACGTTTTTTATTGAGTGATTGGGCAAAATGTCGGGTTGATATCCTTTCAAATAAGTGATCTGACTAATTTCTTAAGGATGTATAAGTGGAGGAAGTCGAAGAGGAGATCGACCAGTCCTTGGCTTTGAAAGATGTGTGGTCAACATTGAACGCCTTGACGAGCGACCAATTTTGGCTATGGTTTCCTTTTTTTGTGGTTTTAATGCTCTATTTACCCTTGGTAGATTACTGACTCTTGCTGGGGAAACATGTCACATTCTACCCATGGCGTTTGTCTTCGAGGACTGCATGGATTATGGGCATGTATGCCCAGATACGAAGGTTATTGGCACATGAGTTTAAGTATGTCTGGTATCTGGGGGAGAGGTTTATGAGGTGGGTGATAGAGGGTGAGGTGAAGGTACCACTATTAGTGCCCTCTGAGTTCATGAGACCAGTGAAGGAGATGTCGGACGAGGCGAGAGTGGTGGTGATGGAGGGTGAATCATATATGCTCTATACAAACACGACGGGAGCCTACGATTACCTAGACTTAGTGACTAGTTGGTTGATGTCATTGTTTATTTATGATGTGGAGGGTATGCTCCACTAGGAGCTGGATCTGGAAGAGGTATCAGCGTGCCTGTAACGCCCCGACCCGGATTTATGGGACACCCATGGCCAACCCAGTCTGACCCGAGCATTAAGTGTGAAATGAAATAAAATAACCTAAATAATGTTGCTAGTCCAGTTTTATTTTATTAATATTTCACTTTTTTATCACGTGATTCCAATTTAAAATCAAGCTACGTAACGGATCCGTGGAAAGCGTCCCCGAAATCTAAGCATACAGAGCTACTAACATAAAATAAAAAGAACACTTACCTGTACAACGCTCTCAAAATATGAAACCACGCCCAACCTGCCGTAACAAAGACAGGGGAATGAGCCGAAGGCCAAGTGAAAAATTACAACAATGCAATATAGAATCGAATGACAGAAGGAAGATTCTAACACGGTATATCTAGGTGGACATACAACTACCCTATGTATGTATATATATATATATATATATATATATATATATATATATATATATATATATATATATATATATATATATATATATATATATATATATATATACTTACGTGCATGAAACCATTTTTATTCCAAAAATGTTATTTATCCCGATTAATTCACCTTATTCCCGTAAAAAAAATCTCTTTATTACTTGGTTTGACGTTTATTCCTTGATTTAACACTCCCGGTTAAATACTTAAAATAAATACACTCTGTTTAAGGAAAATCATTTCTTTTCTCGAACCTTCCCTTTTATACATATCAATTCATGTTAGTATCTTCATTGAAAATCACCCTTCAATACATGTAAGCACCGTGTTAAAAAATACTTATTTTTCTTTGAAAACCTTTTATGAACACACTTTTGTATCACTTCTGGGTTAAACCTCTTTAGATTGCATACCTACCCGTTTAGTCACTTCACTTTACCATTCCTTTACTTTATAAACATTAATCAATAACCACCTTGCTTGTCCACTTTATCCTTTACCGGAACATTTATTAATTCATTCATGTTAGCTTGCCTTTTTACACATTCATCACACAATCCAATTCTTGACATGTTCAATTTTTCATTATCTTTTTCCCAGAATCATCCAATATCCATATACTTTAACGAGCTCCATACCGCTGGTTATGCTACCATATGCTCTGACCAGTGATTTTGAGTCTTTCACCCTAGGGCTCCGGGCCCTCCTTAACTATTCTCGGTGTCATTTTAGTTCCGATTAATGTGTTTTAATATTTTTAAAATGTCCACATTATAACAATTTCCCTTCCAATCGAAGCCAAAATTCAAGATTTCACCCCAACTCATGTTACACTTTAAAAATCAACATTTTTTGTCCTTTTTACTCTAACATTGATTTTATCCCCAAATCATGTTCATTTAGGACCCTTTTTGTGTAACACCTTTTTCAATATTTTGGTTTCATAAAAATATTCCACTTTGCGTAAAATTACCATTTTACCCATTTGTTTCCAAACTTATATTTTCCTCTATTTTTACAACTGCTATTTCGCCAAAACACCATTAAATTACCCACACTAACTTCTTAAGTGTTTTTGACACATTAACACTTTTTAACATTTGGAGTAATATTCTTCTCAAGTTAAAAACATCTTTATTCCATTACTTTCATTTTCAAGAAATTATTAACATCTAAGACTACTTTGTAAGAAAATATCATTTTCTTTATGAGTTCATGTAGTCTTGAAACCACACATTTATCACCTTTTCAACACGCTTTTCTCATACTTTAAGGGCTGTATTTTCCAATTTCTTTATTTCATGTTCAAACCCAAATAAATCCCAATTAAACTTGTTTATATGTTCAATATCAAAATACTATAAGTTTACATACACGGGCACATGGATTTTAAGTCCTGAAATCCTATTAAAAGGGTTAAATATATAATTTACTATAGAAATTTCATAATATTGCCCACTGCAAAAAATACTACTGTCTCTTCAAAACTTGGATAAAATGTCCATTTACCTCAAATCCCAATTTTTACAGGAAAACTTTAAAATATTTATTCCCAATCAAAATGAGCATTCTTCCGATATTTTTATACCATAAAAATGTTTAATACTAATTTTTCTTAAAATATATCATTTTTCTTAACACTATTGAAACCCATTTTTGCAAATCATAAGAAATACCATTCTTATTTCATAATGCACCCTACTCTTTAATTCTAGATATAAGACAACTAATATACAAAATAGAGTCTTAAACTAAGAGTAGAGTTTTTTCACCTCAAATGTTTCTCCAAAAAGGTGGATGGGGAAAAAGATAATGACAACCCTTACCTCCTAAGATGGCCTCAAGGAGGTTGCCCAGCTCCACAAATCTTGTTTCCAAGAGAGATTCAAGAAAACCCCTTTAAAACTCCACAAATATCTACTCTTCTTCTTCTCCAAACCACTAAGCACCACCTCAAAAATTCGTATATTTGTTCGTCTATGGAGGAAATGGGTGTATTAGGCTTAAATATGGTGGAATACTAGAAGAATAAGGTGGTATCAGGTGGATATGTGGTGGTGGCATGGTGGTTTGTGGTGGTGGGAGAGGAGAAAATGCTAAAAAATTGGTGGGGAGACCCACCCCATTCTCTCTCTTCTCCCTACTCAAAATAACCCACAATAACCAACACATCCTTATAAAACACCCCCAAACCTAAAAATCACATTTTTGCCCTATATGGGTTCACCAAAACTCGACATCTCATCATTCCAACTATCCAAAATGTGACAACACAAAAGGGTAACCTGATTCAAAATTTTCTGTTGCGCTTGTTCGAATGAGAATGGCCCCTCGTTCGAACGAGAATGGCTTCGAATGGCTTCTCGTTCGAATTAGCCTTCGAACGACCATCTAACGAGTTTGTTCATCTATGCAGTTGGCTCTCATTGGATCCTCATTCGATCTCCTCTTCGAATGACCTTGGGTCCTCATTCGAACCACCTGAACCTAGTTCGAATAAGATCCCCATCTCGTTTGAACAACCCTAAATTCGTTTGAACCATTCAGCTTCCAAAATTTCCAATCTCTTCTATTTTAACCCCAAAACTTTCAACAATTATCATAAAGACTCCAAAACAGTCAAATAGAGATATAAACCCAATTATATTGATCCAAATCCCAAGGTTTCATAAGTTTGTAATTTATGCTGGAAAAATAAAAAAATATTGGGCACGGGTATTACATTCTCCCCCCTTAGGAAATTTCATCCCCAAAATTATCGATCCGTAAATTCCTCCAATCCACGGGTTTATCAACTCTTGTACTAAGTCATAGGAATTCCCCAAGACTAAACCATCAAAGTTCGCAATATCTAAGATCACGTCACACGCTCTTACACAGACGTTGTGTAATACCCCGTATTTTTAGTGACTTTTAAAATGGGATTAATTAGAATTAATTATGCTATAATTGGAAATTAATCCGAATTTAAATATTACCCGAGAATAAAGTAATATGTGATTTATGTTGAATATTACTTAGTGATTAAATTAATATATATGAATATGACTTTACAATTGATTATGACTTTATAAAATTATCGCGAATTATGTGCACGACAATTATGGCAATTAAGTCGGGGCGCACATTTGAGACGTGTCGGGATTACAATTTAATGAAATAAAAGTGAATTATTATTATGTCATCCGAATGGTCATTTTGACTATGCCAAACTGTTTGGAAGGGTTCAAATAGTCGAAAAAGTCTACTCGGACGTTTGTATAGGGTCTCGGGGAACTTTGGAATTGAAAGGACACCCCAGAGGGGTATTTTGGTCATTTTAATTGGGAGGTGAATAGTAAACACAGAAATTGGGTTTTATTATATTAGTGAGGAGATTAGAGAACTTATGTTCATTCACCCAAAAGCAAAGTAAAGGTCTTTGAGGAGAGTGAGGGGTTTTTCCAAGGAGATGAAGAGGTTTTTGGAGCAAACCAAGGGACACCACCTTGTACCACCAAGAGCCACCACCACCACTGCCGGAAGTTGGTCGAAAAAAGAGAGAACCACCAGTGGACAATCATCCTCAATGGACCACACCTACGAATTAGAGGCAAGTGATTAATTATTACAAACTTAGCTTATATATTGTCCATGTTAGGTTGTTTAGAAAATCCTGAAAAGATGCATAATCAAAGATGAATTATGATGATGTTAATTGAATCTTTGAAAGGAGAATGATTTAGGATTAATTTTATTTTGAGTATAGAATTTGACCCACCAAATTTGGGAAGTATTGGTGAAGAAAATCTTAATTTATATGATGTTCTTGGAGAAATAATAAAATATGAGTTTTCTGGAAATTATGAGAAATTTTATGTTTTGGAGATAAACTAGTTAGATGTTAATTCATTTATGGAAAATAGAAATATGTAGGATTAATCTCATGTTATTGGTTGATATTAATCCACGAATTAAACATCACATATTGAAGAAATTCTGAGAATTATTGGCGTGTTCTTGAAATATCATATGTTTAGTTTTCTGGAAAAATATGAGATAGATATATGCGTTTAATCCAAACTCTTGATGATTCTATGTTGTTTAGACCAGTAGGAATCATTTATATATGTTGCTATATCATATGGTATGTATTATAAAAGATTTGGTATTTTAAAATGGAGGTTTGATTGGTTAAAGATGTGAAACCCGTAGGATAAAAATTGCAGATTCTGGGTTGATAACTGGGTGATCGATCGATCGACCCTTGAAGTTCGATCGATTGACCCCTAACCATCGATCAATCGACCTTCCTAGAATTGATGAACTTGTCCCTTTTTAATTCTTGATTTAATCCCAAAAGTTTAAGAAATCTTTAGTTATTATTATTTGAATATAATGGGACTTAGAGAAGGGCAGTAGGATATACCTAAGACCCGAAAAATATTAATTTGGGATTCTAAATAAGGGGAAATGAACGAGTGTTTAATTAAACGAGTTATTTTAGAGAATTATATTACTTGGGGTTTAAATCGGATAAACGATAATTTAAGGTTAGGACCAGTAGTAAGAGAGTCATAAATTACCGGTATAACCTTTGGTATAATTGGGATTAACCTTAAGAGAAGGAATAAAGGGGTTCTGAGTGAATTATGGATTATCGCGGAATAAACATAACTAAAGTAAATTTAATTCATAAAAAATCAGGAGTCGTGATGACATGAACTTGTAGGACGTGATGTTTACCTACTGAATTTATTTGAGGATTAAATGATCACCATCGCACAGGTAGATAAGTTTGAAAATATATACTTTGAGTATTGAAGTCGTAATCGAAAAACACGTAGGATATTCGGGATATAAATATACTACGTATGGGATTTATTATATGGGTTGTGCGTAGGCCCTATGGTTATATATAGGTACGATGAATACCTAATGTTATTATATATATATAGGTGAGATGATTGCCTGTTATTAGCATATGGTTGTGTGAATACCTTATTGATGTTATATTTACATAGGTGTGATGAATACCTATAATATTATTTATATGTATGACATACCTACACTGCTTGCTATCGGGGTGGATGTTTTGCGTTGTGGACGGTCTTATCCTTGTGCGCCCAATTGGGAGGGATTTTAGATTCGTACCCTAAGCATAGGACCTTGGACACGTGCTATCGATATATATGATAGTTTCGACGGTTGAATGGGAGCGTAGGTATGTGCGTGACCCATTTGGCTGAGGAGTATGCTCGCCTCCAATATGTTTGTGTGATGTTAGATGATTTTTGAGAGACACCGAATCATTTGTCCTCTATGTAGTGACATTATGTATTAGGACATGATAGCAGAGTATGCATGCACCGCAGCTGTGACTGTGGAGGTTCTGTATTAGTATATATATAATTAATGTGATATTATATATATAAGCTGTGATGTAATCTACTATGTGACATTGTAGATATAGAGATGTAATCTTCTGTGAGAAATTATAGATTAAAAATATAAACTGTGATTTAATCTACCGTGTAATGTTGAAAAAGAAGTAAATAATGGAATCTGAATTGAATCAAGTAAGCGAGCATTTAATTTCAAGGTTGTAACAAGAATAGTTCATATTAAAGAGAAATGAATATGAATAATTATATTACGTATGGTGTGGGACATACGGGTTTATGATTTGGGTTAGAATTATGTTGTGGAAACTAGTTAGGAAACCTTAATTACGAAGATAATAAGATACGATAGGTGTGCACTCTAGATGAGAGGTGAGAATTCTCAAGAGAGAGTCGAGAAACTAACATGTTCATAATAAATGCTTAATTGTAATTGTTAAGCACTTGCTATCTTAAATTCTTTTACAATCGGGATCTGACCCATTCCTTGCATATTCTCTTCTCTACTATATCTTGTACATCAGGTAACCAGCGGCAAGGATTCCCAGAATAGATTATGGATGTTTCGATGGATTATAGCTACTAGAAGAGATGCGGATTTTGTTTAGACGCTTCCTTTCTGTGTATTCATTCATCTGTAGCGTCTACTTTATTTAGGGCATGTCGCCCAGGATTCTAGAGGTCGTAATTACGTATGTAAGAATTGTGGATATCAGTTTTAATTATTGTAAATGTTATAATTTAACTGGAGAGTTAGTCCAATAACATTTATTCTTGTTGTAGTTAATTCAGTTGTGATGTGTTGTTTCATATTACTATTCAGTGTCGTGGAATGGTTTTATTAAATTAAAATTGAAAAGTTTTTAACAACAGCTTAATTGAGTATCAGGTGATAGGAAAATGTTTTCGACAGTGATGCTAAGAATGAACTAACTGTATATTCTGATTTAATTGGGTATGGGACTGATCACCCGGTATTTAATTAGGTGGGGTGTTACAGGTGGTATCAGAGCATCTGGTTCTAGTGTCCTTAGGATTTGTGCGCCTTACTACGTTTCAGCGTAGCATTCTTTGATGTAGAGCCTTATAACTTGGATGTTGAATTCTATTGCGTATTTCGATCTACGTTCTCCTTCCATGAAGTATGTGAGATTTAATTCTTATACGAGTTCGGTCGGGCATCATGCGCCAAACACATTGGGACGACTGGCGAGAGCCGTTTAAATAACAGCAGGAGGAGGACTCATCCAAAGATATAGAGTATTTTAGAAAACGGTATTGTAGATAAAAACCATCATAATTATTGTTTGGGCTGTGAAATTTAAGGAAGTCTCATGGGAGCTGTAGTTTCCAAAGCACCATCATAGTTGATAGTGGTGTCGTTCTTAACTCACTCAATACTTATGTGAAAGGTGAGGGAGTCAGAAGGACTCTTGAGAAGGAAGAAATTCAAAGACAAATTGTGAAGGGTGAAGTGTAGTAACACCTAGGATTTGAAATTTCTAGAATTTTTTTTTCTAGGAGGAACAAACTTAAGTGATGAGAGTTAGACATCACATATATAGAACATGTGTAAGAATTTTAGGCTTGGTTCAATAGTGAAATCATTCATTTGATGTTTTAACGAGGATATGAATGAAATTTTGAAATTTATCTCTTATGGGTAAGAAAAATAGAAGTAACTTCATTAACAAACTCCTTACCCTAGGAAGAATGGGTTACATAGAAGATAAATAGACTTCATTATATGAAAGGACTCTTGAGTGAAATACCCTAGTGTGAGTGTAAATCTAACGAAGATGATTAAGATTAACGTCACCAAGAAATTTGATGATGCTTCCAAATGAAGGGGAGCTAGAAGGGTTAGGGAACCTAGCCGAAGGGCAAGATTGAATTCAATATTATTAATAAAAAATCACCCGAAGGTGTACCCAGTAGGGGACCCATTTAAAGTTATATGATTAAACCCCTACTTAGTGGTGATGAAATCATCCAAGACTAGTGTAGTCGACAATGTATCGCATAGGACCCATTGAGCCAAAAGAATAATGGGAATAACAATTGGGAGTTAAGATTGATAGGTACAAGAGAAGGACGTTCAAATGGTCAGTAATGAGGAAATAGTAAGGGAAATTACCTTATGGTAGAGAGAGTGACTACTAAGTGTTAAATGTGTCCACATTGAGTAGTGAGGCCGATAAATTTTGGGAATAGTAAACCATACCAATTAGGCATAATAACTGGAGGAGTGAGACTGCTAGGGGAGTAATTAGGTCAAGAGATTTAGGCCCAGGAAATTTATGACCCAAGAGTGGTAGGTTTATATAGGACCAGTGGAGTCCTCGGCAATTATAGCATACCTTATCTTTAAGGTCGGCGGGGTCCAAGAAGAAAAAGGGAGGTTGGTAAGACCATATTGAGGCCTAGATATTTTGGGCTAACATTTAAATAATGAGTGTGTAACCACATGAGTAAATAATTTGTCCACAATGGGTGGGTACACCTATAGGATGAAAACCTAGATGTATAACTGGTGCAAGTGATCATGAGTTGTTTTGACCGTGGGGAGTGTATGTAAGGACCCTACGTGATCAGGAGAGACTGTTGAAGTTTTTTTCATCCTCGTGAATAAAGGATTAATTCTAGTGACATGGTGTGTCACAACAAACTTATATAAATTGAAAACCCTAAATTCACGTGCAAGTCGAGGTTAGTGGAAACGATAATTTTAATAGTTTAGTAACAAAAGTATTTCTCGTTAATAGCGGGACTTTTTGGTGTCGCCCGTGAGTGAACCGAGTGGGTCCTAAGAGTATATTTGGTTATTATAATTTTTTATTTCTTTGAATTAGTATAACAGAACTTTTTATGGTACTATGTAGTGATAAATTACCAAATGTTTAAACGATAGTAGATTGAGTGATAAGACTATCATTTTGTGCCAACTGAAATAGGGTTGGGCCTATATTTCATGATATTATAGACCTTAGTGAAAATGATGTCTAGTTATATGTGTGAGTAGAAATTTGTTTTACTGATGTGACTCAGGATATATTATGCTTTTGGTCAAACATCAAGAAATAGCTCATTATTATAGCGCCGAGAATATGGGATAGTGAGAGCAACATGTTTTATGGGATATATAAGCATGGACTAGTAGACTTTTATGTTAATATATAGAAATTATGGGAAGGTACAGATTATGGACTGAGGGCCATTACGGATCTCAACGACTGACTTTGTTAAGTAGTAGTGTATCGGGGGGAGGGGGGTTCGTTATTTGGATTTTGCTTTGCGAGACATCCCACCCATGAAACTAGCGAACGTCGGGAGTGGGAGAGAAGTTTGGTCGATAGTTCATAGGAAATTGAAGAGTCCATAAGTTTGATTTAAGAAGAGTATATGTTATTTGTGCAACAATGCGAGAAATATAGGGTGTATGGGCGCCCTAGGTAAATGAATTTGACTATTATTCTCCATTTTGGAGATATGGGATAAGGAAGATAAATATAGAAGTTTAGATATCAGAACTTTAATGTTCGATCATTGATGACAATTAAAGATATAGTCGGTAGAATAACAAATATATCAGGCTATAAGTGACTATGGTAATAGGTTAAGTGAAGAGATGTTGGCTAGATTCCCCTTGTAGCGGGCCACCTGTCTGTTGGAATTAGGGTGGACCACTCAAAACCATCAGAGGTTTCTCCAACCGTTAAGGATTTCTAAGTAGTATTGAGAGAGTATTCGTAAGGATTTTATCGCGAAGATGGTTACGATCCTATATGGGTGAAAGTGGATCAGTTGACTGAAGTAGCTCATATTATGCCAGTTAAGGTTGATCATACTACGAGGCAATGTGCTTTGATCTTAATAAAACCGAGTTAGTGAGGTTACATAGGGTACCGTTTAATATTGTGTCCAATTAGGATGAGACTTTGTCTCCCGATTTTGGAAGAATTTTCACGAGGCATGGGTACCGAGTTGTGATTTGGTATGATCTATCATCCGCGGAATAATGGGCAGACTAAGCAGACAAATTTGATGTTGGAAGATAAATTATGTTTGTACCCTTAAATCTTAAGGGAGGACGAGAGACGTACGTTACATTAGTGAAGTTGGTGTACTATAACTCTTATAAATTTACTGTTGGGCATGGTACCAGTCGAAGTATGGTACGGTAGGTCTTATTATTTCTCCTTATGGGATAAAAGTGAGGAACCAGGAACTATTGCGAATAGTAGTGATGTTTTTAAACTTATAGTATATATTGTGAGTAGAATATATACAACACAATTAACCTACATGTGTATGATAATCGTTAGACGAGATGGTATTTATCTAAAGAACGGTTAATCTATTGAAGTGAATATAATAGAAGGTTAGATAGTGAATATCTAGAATAAAGTACCATTAGTGAAACTTAAACTGTAAGGCTTGGATAAGAACCTAGGTGACAGGGTAACCTGGGGTTAAAATGATCATAAGTGAGGTGTTCATTATTAGGGGTATTCGATAGCGTACTGTATGGGCGGTACATCGTAGTCTACTTGAAGCGCAAGTATGTGATGCGCAATACTTATCCAGAATTGTTCATGCCTACTTTACTTTTGTTTTTCTGGGGAAAAAAATCCATTGTAAGGGGGGAAGTATGTAATACCCCATATTTTTAATGACTTTTAAAATGGGATTAATTAGAATTAATTATGCTATAATTGGGAATTAATCCGGATTTAAATATTACTCGAGAATAAAGTAATATGTGATTTGTGTTGAATATTACTTAGTGATTAAAGTAATATATATGAATATGACTTTACAATTGATTATGACTTTATAAAATTATCGCGAATTATGGGTACGACAATTATGGTAATTAAGTCGGGGAGCGCATTTGAGACGTGTCCGGATTATAAGTTAATAAAATAAAAGTGAATTATTATTATGTCATCCTAATGGTCATTTTGACTTCGACAAAGTGTCTGGAAGGGTTCAAATAGTCAAATAAGTCTACTCGGACGTTTGTATAGGGTCTCGGGGCACTTTGGAACTGAAAGGACACCCCGAAGGGGTATTTTAGTCATTTTAATTGGGAGGTGAATAGTAAACATGGAAATTGGCTTTTATTATATAATTGAGGAGATTAGACAACTTAGGTTCATTCACCCAAAAGCAAAGGAAAGGTCTTTGAGGAGAGTGAAGGGTTTTTCTAAGGAGATGAAGAGGTATTTGGAGAAAACCAAGGGACACCACCTTGTACCACCAAGAGCCACCACCACCACTGTCGGAAGTTGGCTGAAAAAAGAGAGAACCACCAGTGGACAATCATCCTCATTGGACCAGACCTACGAATAAGAGGCAAGTGATTAATTATTGCCAATTTAGCTTGTATATTGTCCATGTTAGGTTGTTTAGAAAATTCTGAAAAGATGCATAATCAAAGATGAATTATGGTGATGTTAATTGAATCTTTGAAAGGAGAATGATGTAGGATTAATTTTATTTTGAGTATAGAATTTAACCCACAAAATTTGGGAATTATTGGTGAAGAAAATCTTAGTTTATATGATGTTCTTGGAGAAATAATAAAATATGAGTTTTTTTTGGAAATTATGAGAAATTTTATGTTTTGGAGATAAACTAGTTAGATGTTAATTCATTTCTGGAAAATAGAAATATGTAGGTTAATCTCATGTTGTTGGTAGATATTAATCCACGAATTAAACATCACATGTTGAAGAAATTCTGAGAATTATTGGAGTGTTCTTGAAATATCATATATGTTTTTAATCCAAACTCTTGATGATTCTAGGTTGTTTAAATCAGTAGGAATCATTTATATATGTTGCTATATCATGTGGTATGGATTCTAAGAGATTTGGGACATTAAAATGGAGGTTTGATTGGTTAAAAGATGTGAAACCCATAGGATAAAAGTTGCAGATTCTGGGTTAAAAACTAGGTGATCGATCGATCGACCCTTGAAGCTCGATCGATCGATCGACACCTGACCGTCGATCGATCGACCTTCCCAGAATTGATGAACTTGTCCCTTTTTAATTCTTGATTTAACCCTAAAACTTTTAGAAATCTTTATTGATTATTATTTGAATATAATGGGACTTAGAGAGGGGCAGTAGGATATACCTAACACCCGAAAAATATTATTTTGGGATTGTGAATGAGGGGAAATGAACAAGTGTTTAATTAAATGAGTTATTTTGGAGAATTATATTACTTGGGGTTTAAATCGGATGAACGATAATTTAAGGTTAGGACCAGTAGTAAGAGAGTCATAAATTACCGGTATAACCTTAGGTATAATTGGGATTAACCTTAAGAGAAGGAATAAAGGGGTTAAGAGTGAATTATGGATTATCGGGGAATAAACCTAATTAAAGTAAATTTAATTCATCGAAATTCGGGAGTTGTGATGACATGAACTTATAGGATGTGATGTTTACCTACGAAATTTATTTGAGGATTAAATGATCACCATCGCGCGGGTAGATAAGTTCGAAAATATATACTTTGAGTATTGAAGTCATAATCGAAAAATACGTAGGATATTCGGGATATAAATATACTGCATATGGGATTTATTATATGGGTTGTGAGTAGGCCCTATGGTTAAATATCGGTATGATGAATACCTATTGTTATTATATATATGTGAGATGATTGCTTATTATTAGCATATGGTTGTGTGAATACCGTATTGATGTTAGATTTATATAGGTGTGATGAATACCTATAATATTATTTCTATGTATCACATACTTACACTGCTTGCTATCGGGGTGGAGGTTTTGCATTGTGGACGGTCTTATCCTTGTGCGCCCAATTGGGAGGGATTTTAGATTCTTACCCTGAGCATAGGACTTTGGACACGTGCTATCTATGTATATGATAGTTTTGACGGTTGAATGGGAGCGTAGGTATGTGCATGACCCATTTGGCTGGGGAGTATGCTCGTCGCCAATATGTTTGTGGTATGTTATATGATTCGTATGAGACATCGAATCATTTATCCTCTATGCAGTGACATTATGTATCAGGAGATGATAGCATAGTATGCATGCACCGCAGCTGTGACTGGGGAGGTTCCGTATTAGTATATATATAATTAATGTGATATTATATATATATAAGCTGTGATGTAATGTACTATGTGACATTGTATATATATATATATTTCATATTCTGTGAGAAATTGTAGATTAAAAATATAAATTGTGATTTAATCTACTGTGTAATGTTGTAAATATAAGTAAATAATGGAATCTAAATTGAATCAAGTAAGTAAACACTTAATTCCAAGGTTGTAATAAGACTAGTTCATATTAAAGAGAAATGAATATGAATAATTATATTACGTATGGTATGGGACATACGGGTTTATGATATGGGTTAGAATTATATTGTGGAAACTAGTTAGGAGGGAACCTTAACTAGGAAGATAATAAGATACGATAGGTGTGCACTCGATATGAGAGGTGAGAATTCTCATGAAAGAGTCGAGAAACTAATATGTACATAATAAATGCTTAGTTGTAATTATTAAGCACTTGTTATTTTAAAATCTTTTATAATCGGGCTCTGACCCGTTTCATTGCATATTCTCTTCTCTACTATATCTTGTACATCAGGTATCCAGCAGCAGGGATGCCCAGCATAGATTATGGATGTTCCGACGGATTATAGCTTCTAGCAGAGATGAGGATTTTGTTTAGATGCTTCCTTTCTGTTGATTCACTCATCTGTAGCATCTACTTCATTTAGGGCATGTCGCCCAGGATTCTAGAGGTTGTAATTACTTATGTAAGAATTATGGATATCAGTTTCAATTAGTGTAAATGTTATAATTTAACTAGAGAGTTAGTCCAGTCACATTTATTCTTGTTATAGTTAATTCAATTGTGATGTGTTATTGCATATTACTATTCGGTGTCTTGGAATGGCTTTATCAAATTAAAATTGGAAAGGTTTTAACACCAGCTTAATTGAGTATCAGGTGATAGAAAAATGTTTTTGACATTGATGCTAAGAATGAACCAACTGTATATTCTGATTTAATTGGGTATATGACTGATCACCCGGTATTTAATTAGGCGGGGTGTTACACGTTGTCACCAAAAGTTCAACATGCTACATTTTCTAACGCTCATCATCATGCTATTATCAACATCGCATAACCTACCCCGAGTTCCCATTCACTAGATGGTCACGTTCAATTAAGTCCAAGGACTACCTTGATAATACCCAAAGCATAACGGCGCCTCTACCAAGCAACCCTCTCTAGTGATCGATAATGACCGAAGAGTGAACTGTATTAAAATTATCACCAAGAGAAATTTCTAGTCTTAGGAATACACATCCTATGTCCTCAAGCATTTTCGGGTATTCTTGATTACATAATTTTTCCTGAGCTTGATACTAAACTTATATCGCTAATTACTCACTTCGAAGAGTAACATACCCACAAAATCATCATTGCTCACTCATCTGACACCTTCCTATGCGTCACTCTGATGAGCTTAGTATTATTTTAGTTGTCTCACTTTGGAGCACTCACTTGAATATCACACCTATCCACTTACTATGGAAAAGTAACACTGCGTGCTAACTTTCCTAATGTTCTAACACTGTATAATGTACTGAAGTCATCGTTCTGCTCTGTACAACCCAAGCCCCTAACTGCCATGCCGATATGTGCTCAGGACACTAATCCTAAGGAAAGCAAAAACTATGAGCAAATCATGTAGTCAAAAGTGCAACCACTCGCACACAGCACTTCGTGTAACAGCTAGGCCACCTCAGATATGGCACACCTAGTTATCAAGTTGCATTGACCATGCCTGGTACACCCGCACTCTACTAGGCCAAACCACGTCATATTATGACATGGTATGACTTCGAGCTATTACAGTTGTGGGAACATCGATCCTCAATTACCAAAACCGTAAGGGATATAGAAAAGTCAGAAGGAACAAACAACTGTTTCGATAAAATCTCATCCGTTCGCAATGTATTATGGTATACAAAAAGCAAACTTGCGCTACATACTTAAAGTCTTACAACTTATCTCAGACGTTCTTACTAGGTACTAGCCACATGCCCTAGCTCGAGTCACCAACCGTGAAGAATCGAATACAACCATTCATCCCTGCAAGACGAAAGCAAAGTCTAAACCTATTATTCTCTGGAAAGTCAAATGCCAAACTTCCCGCCTTATGAGTAAGGTCTTCCCCCTTACATCATTGACACCAATGAACCACTTCGGTTAGTGATTGCCTAATGCCCTTGTCTATGTTGACTTTGTCTAATAGGTTGGTGATGATATCACCAACCTACTACACATAGCTTAATGTCTACCTTATCATATCATGATCGCAACACCAAAGTCTCCTTAGGCAGTACCCTATTCACGAGAGACATCCATGTTACTATAACCTCTAACTATGAAAAATTTTCACTAAGTTTATTCCTAGGTTCTACCCAAACTGAACTCACGTGATGGCCACACAGGTCACCATTGGCATTCTAAGGGTAGCAAACACCATACAAGACTACATCTTCCACTCCGTACCTGACAAGGGCTATCCTAACTTATATTGTCGATATACACCAATATTCTAATCATGCTTTGATATTCCCCCTAGGGGTGCCGCTTTCAAGTCTCGACATGTCGTCATCAATCTAAGTCCTAGATACATCTCCTAGTACTCTTCAAAATCAAGTGTCACACCGCCTATACTAGTCATTCCCTGACTCCCGAGAATCACTCCCACTAACAAAATAAACTTTCAATTTCTCTTAAAAGGTTACATCACCCATCTATGTCAATTCGAATAATAGCACCTGACACGTATACTATTTGACTTTTTAAAACCTTGACTAGCAAACTGAGATCATCTCCCGACCCTCAACACAATCATTACTATAACGCTAACACTTCTTCATTCTAGACCTAACTCGTTCCCTTAAGGACACCAAACATACTCCACGTAAAAGTCCTTAAGATCCGACAATATTTTATCATCCATGACTCTTTCATTATAGGTGCTCTATACAAACCTTTCAATACCCACATCGTGATTAGTAGGTGCTCACAAGGACACTAGTCTACGAGCATCTACATATGGTGCACCTTAATCATTGAATACCTTAAGATGTCACAACAAGTTGATTCATATTCCTCCATGAAGCCACACACAATTAGCCCCATGGATACTCCAAGATGCCTTTAAACCACACTCACACTGGATTACCTCGTATCTAGACATTAATTAGGTTGCTAAAATGGGCCTTGACATTTAGATACTAATATTATCTCTCTTTCAAACAGTTGTGACCATAAGCCATGTACCAAATCATAACTAACACTGCTAAGGATTTTAGCAAGATATAGGACGTCGTATACAACTTAAAAACCTCTAGGTCTACATCACCGACATCACTAAAGATCCTATCCCTCAAAATCATATATTATGTCCTAAACCCTGATATGGAAGACTATCTGGAGTTCACTCCTAAGTATCCTCAACCTTCATTATTGCATACGCAACAAAATTATTGCAATTCGCTCGTAACTCTCATCATACCCTACGAGGTACAACTTTCAATCAAGAATCCCCAAGACACTTTCTTATAATGATATTATTTTACCGACTCTGACCGAGTACACATCCCCAAGTGCTGACCAACACAGTTAATCATGTCCACTGAATCATTAATTGCCTACCACGTGACACTACCCCAAGGATTGAGTTCACCTAATCACATCATTGTTACTATATATTCGAAAGTACCGCACTCGAAACTTAATATATCCTGATCGTAATTCAGTATTGCTTAGGCCTGACATATGAGCCACCTAATCTCCATGGTTGACTTCACACAATTCATATCTCTAATTCAACGGACGTCATTAAGCTATATTAATGTTTTGACAGACCTCTTATTTCATCAAGGGTTAACACACACGCACCTCACACTAAAAACCACGGTGTCGCCACTATTGGCTCGCACAGACACTCGCAAATTACTAACATATCTAAATCATAAGTGTGGGTACCCAAAATTAAGACCATTGTCCTGGACGAGTAGCCCAATTCTGGCGTCCCAAAGTCCAGGTCCTCCACCTCTTATTCTGAATATGATCCGGTCTCTTCCCATATTCCCATTAAGCAGGTTATAGGGAGAGATGGAAGACGTGGGGGAATCCATCACCCCCACTTACCTAAATGTAGATGTATATATATAAAACCCTAGGTTCGGGGCAAAGGGACAAGTTGTATTCTCTGTAACCACTCTCCGGAGTATATAGAAATAATACTGACTGCACCACCATGGACGTTGGCACATCTTTGCTAAACCACGTACATCCTTTGTTGTGTGATTGTCATTTTACATTCCTTGTTCTTATTTGGTGCTTGCCTTTCTCTTATTCATTTGTGTTGCACAATAGTTGTCACCACAATTGGCGCCGTCTGTGGGAAGCGTTTATCTTCCCTGAGAAAAGCCCACACCAAAAGAGGAATTTAAAATGTCCAATCACAGCAGCAATGCCCCCCAGGCAGGGGATATTCAAGAAACACCTGCTCCTCGCAAGATTAGGTCTGAAGTTCGACGTTCAGATCAGAGGGCTCGCTTGGAAAAGCCAGTCTTAGATGAAAGCCAAGGACCAGTGAGGTCCACACAGATATCCAGATTGATTGATGCATACGAGGCAAGGCTCCACGAGCAGAGGGAGTCTTCTCGCAGGTACGAGGCTGAGAATGCTCGCTTAAAAAGAAGACTGGAAAGACTGGAGAGGGAACTTCGTCCTGATAACAGGAGACATCCATACCGCACTCCTAGCCCTCAGGCGAGCAAGTCTCGTAGCAGAGGAAGGAGCCCTAGGCGGGGATCTCAAAAGGTCGAAGTAGGCGAATCCGATGACGACCTCCGCGAGAAGATGCGAAGAGCTCGCCGTTACCAGAGCCCTGCTCGCAGTGACGAGAACATATGAAATCTGGTCCGCAGGGAGATAGACTAACATCCTGCCCACCACAGCACCAGATCGACCCGAGAACTTGCTAGGCGAGCTCTCAAAATCCAGATGAAATCACCATTCACGAGGGAAATTGAGGAAGAAGAAGCCCCTAAGAAATTTTCCATTCCAAGATTCAAGATTTATGACGGTAAGACTGATCCCATTGATCACATCAGGCAATACCGACAGGCCATGACCCTATGGAACCATCGGGATGCACTAATGTACCGAATTTTTCCTTCGAGACTGCATGATGTAGCGTAGAAGTGGTTCGAAAAGCTCCCCCATCGGTCAATCAGGAGTTTCAAATCCTTGGCCGAACTTTTTACGGCCCAATTCATTACTAGTAGCTCCCATCCCAAAAGGATGGATGCTTTGCTGACAATGAAGAAAATGCCTCAAGAGACCCTCCGAGACTATGCAAAGAGGTACTGGGAGTTATTCAACGAGATCGAGGATTGCTCAGAGGAAGTGGCAGTGGCCTCTTTCAAAATTAGACTCCCTAGTTCTTCCCTTCTATACCAATCCCTGACGAAGAAGAAGGCTATGACTATTGACGACCTAATGGCTCGCATCGAGAAGTATGCTAAGGTAGAAGATGTCACCCGCCTCAGTTCAGGAGAAAACAGTCGAGCTAAACTCACTACCAAGGGAAGGGATAAAGCTGAGAACCAGATGAAAGGAGGAAAGAACGGGGGCAAAAATAGCTCCAAGAACGGAGGAAATAATGACGCATCGATAGCATTTCAGGCGGTCAACACCGTCTTTAAATAACCAATTTAAAAAATTCTCGCGAAGATCAAAGATGAGCGATTCATCAAGTGGCCCAGAAAGATGGGAGGAGATCCCTCGAAGAGGAATAATGCGCTAAGATGCGCTTTTGACAAAGAAGGAGGACATAAGACTGAGCATTACAAATCTCTTAAGTCTCACCTCTAGGAACTAGCCCAGTCTGGGAATTTGAACGAGTTTGTGGAGAAAAGGGCAGAGAAAGTGGCTGCCAATAGAGAAGCGAGGCCTGACAACGTGCTCGAAGATGACGCTAGACATGAGTTCGCGGTAATTCACGGGGCATCTGATGCCAAGCAGATACAGGGAAATTCAGCTCGAATGGAGATGAAGAAACTTACAGCTGTAATGCAAGCTTTTCAGATCGATCCAGTAAAATCACAGTCAGGAAAGCGCCGACGAGCAGATGACATCAACTATAACAAGCACATTGTTTTCACAGATGAAGATCTGGTGGGAGTAAGTACCCCGCATCACGATGCTCTGATCATTACCCTCAGGATAGCTAACTTTGACGTCGACAAGTTGCTCGTCGACCAAGGGAGCTCGTCCGAATAATGTATCTTGACCAATTCTGAAAATTGAAGTTAAGCGTCGCCGACCTAAAGGAGGCTACTGTACCTTTAGTTGGCTTTGCTGGAAAAATAACTATGCCTTTGGGAAAGATCGTACTACCGGTGCGGGCTGGAAACGTCTCCAAGATGATCGAGTTTTTGGTAGTTAACATCGACTCGCCATACCAGGCCATCCTCGGCAGGGGATGGCTTCATGCGATGAAGGCAGTCTCCTCGACCTACCATCAGAAACTCAAATATGTAACCGAGCGAGGAGTAATGGAAATCCACGGTGATCAGGCAATGGCGAGAAGGTACTTCATAGCAGCCATCCGTCCAAAGCCAGAGAAGAGGGTCGAGCAGCCCAGGGAGAAGGTTAAAGAAGGTCTGACACCTTCTAAATAGCAATTAAAGTATGGAAGACCTGGAGTAGAGGAGACCAGGATCCTCCCCTCCGAACGGGTCGTCGAAGACCTGGTAGAAGTTACGATCGGAGAAGGCGACAGTAACAGAGTCTTCTTGATTGGAGCATCTCTCACCGACCAAGAACAGAAGGAATTGATAACCTTGCTGAGGCGCAACGTAGATGTTTTCGCATGGGAAGCATACGAGCTGCCTGGAATCGATCCTAGTATGGTCTGTCATTAGCTGCACGTCGACTCCACCTTCAAGCCAATCACGCAGAAGGCACGACAAACTGCACCCGAGAAGGCTAAAGCGGTTGAAAAAGAAGTGGAAAAACTATTGGATGCAGGATCCATACGGGAGGTACAATTCCACAAGTGGTTATCCAACCCAGTAGTAGTTTCGAAGAGCAATGGGAAGTGGAGAGTTTGCATCGACTTCACTGACCTCAACAAAGCATGCCCTAACGATATTTTTCCCCTCCTAAAAATAGACCAACTAGTAGACGCCACCGCAGCTCATGAGCGAATGAATTTCCTGGACGCATAATAAGGGTATCACCAGATCCCCTTATATGCCCCAGACCAGGACAAAACGGCGTTCATCACGACAGTTGGGTTATTCTGTTACAAGGTTATGCCCTTCGGGCTCAAGAATGCAGGGGCAACCTATCAGTGGCTGGTTACCAAAATATTCAAGGGTCAGATGGAAGACACCATGGAGGTCTACATCAATGACATGCTCGTTAAAAGTAAGAAGAAGGAAAATAACCTCTCCGACCTATCAAACACCTTCAAAATCCTCAGGAAGTACCGAATGAAACTTAACGCGAGCAAGTAATCCTTCGGTGTCCAGTCAGGAAATTTTTTTGGGTACTTGGTCAGTAAGAGAGGCATAGAGGCTAACCCAGACCAGATCGATGCAATCCAACCCCATCGCACAATCCGGGACGTACAGAAGCTCACTAGTATGCTCGCTGCCCTAAATCGCTTCGTCTCTAAATCCTCCGAGAAGTGCCAGCCTTTTTTCCAGCTTCTAAAGGGAAGCAAAACGATAAAATGGAGCCCAGATTCCTCGCAAGCATTGATCGAACTCAAGTCTTACTTAAGCTCTCCACCACTGCTTGTCATACCACAGCTAACAGATTCTTTGTACATGTACCTCTCCGTTTCTAACCACACTGTCATTTCTGCGTTAATATACAAAGTTGCAGGAATCCAGCAACCCGTTTATTACGCAAATAAGACCTTACTGGACGCCGAGCAAAGGTACCTACCATTGGAGAATCTCGCCTTTGCACTAGTAGTAGCCTCGAGGAAGCTGAAGCATTATTTCGAAGCTCACACTATCATCGTCATTACATCACATCCCCTTAAGGCAATCCTAAGGAAAGCGGATTTGTCGGGCAGACTGTCTAAGTGGTCAGTCGAGCTCGGTCGATTTGACATCCAATTTCAACCAAGAACAGCTATCAAGGGTCAAATCCTTACTGATTTCATAGCCGAATTCACGGGCGGAGAACCCTCCAACCAGCCTCAACCAGCAAGGCAAAAGGAGAAACAAGCCACAGAGGAAACCTGGAAACTATTTGTTGATGGAGCCTCCAACTCAAAGGGGGTAGGGTTACTCATTGTCCTCATTACTACAGAAAATACAATCCTTGAACAAGGAATTAGGCTTGGATTTGCAGCCTCCAACAACGAAGCGAAGTATGAAGCCTTAATAGGCGGCCTCCAAAAGGCGCACACTTTGGGAGCAAAACATTTACAGGTGTTCGGAGATTCCCAACTAGTTTCCAATCAGACAAGTGGAGATTATAATGCAAAAGATGAAAGGATGGCAACTTACCTCGCCTTAGTGAGAAAACTAATGTCGAGCTTTGAAGAGATCAACGTCCAGCAGTTTCCCAGGGGGCAAAACAATCATGCTGATGCCTTGGCAGCCCTGAGTTCGGCAGTTAACTCCGACCTAAAAAGAACCATCCCCATCAATTTCCTCACTCGTTCGAGCATTAACCGCAACAGCAATCCACCAAACATGCAACAGGTACTCCAGGTGGGATCAGCCCCCAGCTGGATGGACCCCTTAAGAGACTATTTAAAGGATGGCACACTCCCGAATGACAAGAAGACTGCCCACCAGATAAGATTCAAAGCATCTCGCTTTCACTTATCCCCAGAAGGCAACTTGTATAAGAAATCCTTCTCCGATCCCTACCTCTAATGCGTCCACCCAGGAGATGTCGAGCAAGTGCTACACGAGCTTCACGAAGGAGTCTATGGGAGCCACATCGGGGGAAGGTCTCTAGCCTTTTGAGCAATGAAGGAAGACTATTGGTGGCCATATATGCAAAGGGACTCTGTGGTGTATGTCCGTAAATGCCTGAAATGCCAACTTCACGCTCCTATGGTCCACTAACCTACCAGTGATCTAAAATCCCTGTCCAGCCCATGGCCATTCGCCCAATGGGGAATGGACATCGTGGGACCACTACCTACCGCCACCGGTAATCGCAAATATCTGTTGGTTATAACTGACTACTTCACCAAATGGATTGAGGCGGAACCCTTGGCGAACATCCGAGACGCTGATATGATAAGGTTCATATGGAGGAATATAATCACTCGTTTTGGCATCCCCAGGACCATCATCACCGATAATGGAACACAGTTCGAAAGCAGCTCCTTTCAGAATTTCTATAACGAACACGGCATCAGACACCACTTCAGTTCTGTGGCCTACCCTCAGAGCAATGGCCAGGCTGAGGCTTCCAACAAAATTATGATCGATGGATTGAAGAAGCGGTTGGAGAGAGCCAAAGGCGCATGGGTTAATGAACTACCCCATATCCTATGGGCATACCGAACCACTCCTCGGCGAGCAACAGGAGAAACCTCATTTTCGCTGACATATGGCATGGAAGCAGTCATCCCCCTAGAAGCAGGTTTGCCAACAATGAGGTCCAATCTTGTCGACCAAGGCCATAATGATGCAGCATTACTCGCTGAGCTCGACCTAGTCGACGAGCGCCGGGAGCTAGCCCTAGTGAAACTAGCGAGCTATCAGCAACAGCTTGCGCGGCATTACAACAAGAGGGTTAACCCGAGGACATTTCGAGTTGGAGACTACGTTCTAAGGAAAGTCCTGGGCAGCGCAGCGAAACCATCAGATGGAAAGCTAGGCCCAAACTGGGAAGGACCCTTTAAGATAACTAGAGACGATCTGCAGGGCGCCTACCACTTGGAAATAATGGAAGGCAGGGAAATACCACGAGCATGGAACGCAGACAATCTCAAGAGATTCTATTTTTAGATTTTTCTTTTATTCTTTTGTTATGAGACTAGAAGATCATTTCCCTTATCATTAATGAAAGTTATTTAATTGGTTACATTCTGATAAGTAACAGCTGCATTTATTGCACACCTTTTCCAAATAACAGGCACATTGATCACCACACTATAGCAGGGGAATATCCCTCCTCAGGTCATCGTTATAAAATACGAAGGACCTCTTAGCATTGCCCTTGGCAATATATGAAGCCCTACAGGGGATCCTTAGGCAATATGACCAAATTTTATTCTGGTCATCAAACCTTCTTTAGTTGAATAAAATCCTGATTAGATAAAGCATCCAACACCTGGTGTGTCCTCACCAATTTCCCCACTTAGGCCTAAGGGAGTGTGACGACACAACCTAAAAGGCAAAGCGGTGCACAATGGTATCTCGGTATTATACTGGACTGGGAGGACACTCACATGACAACACAAACTTAGAAGATCATAAAGCAGAAAGAATATGAAGAGTATGGTTCACTTGTTTAGTCCGCAAAATTGCCCAAAACCTAAACTTTTCATTAATTTATCATATTTACAGCAATGGTGATGCATGTTTAGTCGGCGAGCTCGCCCAAAGCATTTACATTACCAAAAATACAAAAACAACAACTGGCAAAATCTCAATGGGGGTGAGGCTTTTGAGCGAGATAATCAGCCACTCGAGCTCTTCGTCCGTCATCAGGAGCAGGAGCTAACTCTTCCTCAACCTCAATTGTATCCGACTCCAATAATTGCCGAGGTATGGAATCGATGGGGATCCATCGATCATCCTTCCTGAAGGGGTTAGGCATCAGGATAGAGGGAGAAATCTTATGGCGATACCAAAGCATCGAGTTCCTCGGGACTTACAGCTCCTTCAAAGCACTCAGCCATCCCCTGACGAAGGAAAGCTCTTCGAACTCTGTCAACCTTGTTGGAGCATCTGACCAGCCCTTGTCATATCCATTAGACCACACTTGCCGAGGGCCTTTTTTGAACAAGTGCTGCAACCGAGTGACATCCCTCTGAAGCCCAGCAGCGATCACATATGCTCGACGGACGTCGCCACGAAGCTCATCCATCTTCCTCTCGCGAAGCTCTTCCATTTCCCTATCTCGGCTCCTGGTGCTCCTGCCAGCTCGCGTCGATGAAGAACCCCGCAGCACAGGAGGAATATCACTCCGACCAGCTCTGGCTCGCGATGACGAGGAACCCTGTAATACTGCTGGAGTAGTGCTCGGTGCATGCTCCTTAAGTCGTGAGACCTCTCTCCTCAGAACCTCATTCTCTTACAGAAGCACTCGCCAACCTGGTTGATCTCGGAAGCATCGAGAAGCTTTGCTCTCAATGCATTCACTTCTTTTTGCACTGAACCACCAACCTCTTCCATCTCCTGAAGCCTGTCCTTCAGCTTGGCCACAAGTTCAGATTGCCCCTTATACTTCTGATTCCTAGACCTAAGGGATTTGTAAAGCTTAAGGAAGGTCTGGAGAACCTCAGGACTCGCATTAGGACCCGGGGTCCTGCCCAATTGAGAAGTAGCAGGAATGTAATTATCCACATTAATTAACTACAAGCAATCGAAAGACGAGGAAAAGAAAGAAACAAATCAGTGCACTGAGAAATAGAAGCCTTTTAATTAATGAAGATTGAAATTACATCGAGCAGTAAAAAGAAAGTTCATAGACAGAAAAAACTGAAAATACAAAACAATCCTAGCAGGTAACTAGTTAACAACCTTAGGTTGCCCAGAGGTCGATGGACCTTTTCCTTTGTCGGCATCAGCAGGAACATCGCCCTCGGCAGGAGTAATCTCCGTCGCCACAACAAGGGAAGCATCAGCAGGGGTCATCTGGGGGACATGGCCAGCACCTTCAACAGCTGGGGCAGGGACTTCATCCACGGTTGGTTTCGAACCCGGGTCATGCTCGTCAAACAGGGGAGAATAGATGTCGACGCCAGCAGCCAAAAGGGCCTTGTTCCAGCCCTTCTTGAAGTTCAGACGACTAATATAGCCTACCTGAACTTCAGCATCCTCGTACACTGCAGCCCAACCAGAATTGTATGAGTCCTCCTTGGCAGTGACAGCCTTAGACTCCTTCTTCTTTAGCTCTTCAGACAGCACCCTGTTGTCCTCAACAACCGCTAGTTTGCTCAAGCAAACTAGGTCGTAGGCCAGTCGCAGCTCTTTCAAATCCTTGACTGCTGCGTCCTTCTCCTTATTGGCAGTAGCAAGAGCCAGGTCGGATGAAATTTGAGCAGCGTCAACGGCTTTAAAGCTAGCCTCGAGCTCTTTACCCTTCAGCTTCAGGGCAGCATTTTCCTTCTCCAGCTCGCTGTTTTTCTTCACCAGGTCATCGCGTGAACGATACAACACAGCGAAGTCAGTAATAAACTGCAGAAAGAAGAAGATGTTAAAAAAGGGAAATAATGAAATTCATAAAAACATGGGAGAGAAGGGAAAAATCTTAGAGCCTTTGACTAGCCTGAAGGCCCAATTACTCGGACCCTACCGCCCTTTGGCGATCAGCTAGGAGGAAAGCTCTCTCGAGCAGAGAGGGGGCCAACTGAAGAAAGATTACCATAGAAGCCCCCTCGGGAAGCGTGGACATCGGGACTAAGGCCTGCCCGACCTTCGTCCTCGCTTACGCCCTCCTTTTCTCCTCCTCTCTCTCATTCTCTTTCTTTTTCCTCTCCTCTACCCTCCCCTTCTCCTCCATCTTCATCTTTTTTTCTTCCTTTTTTCTCTCTCTCTCCCTTACCTGCTCCTCTTCCTTCCTCTTTCTCTCCTACTCCTGAACAGAGGATTGGGAACCAGTAGCCACAGCCCCAGAGTTAGATTTTTACTTCTTTGACCTCTGTGCAAGGAGCATGTGATCTTCATCATCATCATCATCCCGAATCAGGTTCTTCCGGGGAGGAGCTATCTCCTCGCTCGAACTACTGGACGTGCTCGATGACTCTCGAGCTTCAAAGACCTCCCCACGATCAGAGGAGCTGCTACTATCAGAGCTACCTCCACCCAAATTACTTGCTGCTCCTGCAAGGTCACTTTCAGAGTTGCTCTCCTCCTCGTCCAACTAAATAAGATCCGCAGCAGTCTCTTTGGGAAAATCAAACTCTGGGATACTGTCCACGGGCCTTGCTATGAAGCTGGAGCCAATGTTCTTGTATTCGAGGAGAAAGGCAGCAAACCTGGGATGCTCGCCGTCACCCAAAGTCTCCCTGATATTCCAAGCCTTAATCAATTCCGAGAGACGAACCTCGCTGAGAGCAGGCTCCAAGTTCTTTGACCTCGCTGTGGAAGAAAAAGCAAAGAAGAGTTAGAAAGATCACAAATCAATAAAAGTCGAAACAACAGTGCAATGTCTACCTATGTATTCTTCCCCATAAAAGGGAACAGAGAACCTCTCAGACCTCAACCCTTCAAATTGGGGAGAAAAATGCCAATTTCTAACAAGGAAACCTTCTTGCCAGTAGTCCTTATGGGAATCGAGTAGATTTACTACCAATACCCTGTCAGTGTTCCTAGCTTTGAGGTAGAGGACACCAGAGCTAGTTTGAGAAAAGGAGTAGCAAAAATAGACCTCGGTGAGCCCTAACCTAGTACCATACAATTGATTTATCCTATGTACGCCATTAACTATTTTCCACACATTGGGCAAGCATTGTGCAGGAACAATATTAAAATAGCCAAAGAAATGCAAAAATAAGTCATTGGGAGGAAAAATGAGTCCCCCCTGGGAAAGCAACAAGACGTGGATCCAGTGGGTATCATCTATATCTCTAACGTTTCTAGGAGGGGAGGCACAACACTCAATATCTACCCACTCAGGGATGTTGTAAAACTTCCTAAACTCAAAGACCGACCTATTCCCAATCTTCGCCATTGGAAAACCTTAGAAAACTACAAACTCAAAGAGAAAGTACAGAGAAAAGGTACAGGAAACTTACAAGATAGAAGATCGACTCGAACGATGAAGAAGCACAGGCCCAAACGACAAGGAAGCAACGAGAATGGAGATTGAGAGAAGAAGGTACGAAGTGCTATAACTCATAGAAAATGGAAAAATGCTGGAAAGATTGAAGCGACGGTAGAAAAGTAACTATCCCAAGAAACCTTCAAATTTTGCTAATCATAGTGCACAAGGTACGAAGCGAGTGCCGTCAAAATCAACTTCACAGCTTTTGAATAATTGCAAAAGAGCCATTATGGCTAATCATTTAAATTTATTAAGCCCACAAACATGGCCCAACAAACTTAGGGGCAATTGTGGGTACCCAAAATTAAGACCATGGGTCTGGACGAGTAGCCCAATTCTGGCGGCCCAAAGTCCAGGTCCCCCACCTCTTATTCTGAATATGATCCGGTCTCTTCCCACATTCCCATTAAGGGAGGTTATAGGGAGAGATGTAAGACGTGGGGGAATCCATCACCCCCACTTACCTAAATGTACATGTATATATATAAAACCCTAGGTCCGGGGCAAAGGGACAAGTTGTATTCTCTGTAACTGTAGCACCTCGTATTTTTTATACATTTAATATTTAATTAATTCGAGAATTTTAAATTACTTGTGTGTTGTAATTTTAATTGAATTAATTATGGCAATATATATATCTATATATATTTAAATATTAATCGGGGAGTGAATGGTTAATGTTTAGGGAAATTTATTTACTAAGTGAATAGTAATAATTTAATTAAGTCATTTCGGGTATTAATGATGGGGTATGCACTTATCCCAGCCGGGAGTTGGTATAGACTAAATTGGGTGTGAGACAAGGATTTTTATAAATTAATTTGGATTCCAATTCTGAGTACGCTGTTGAGTCCGAATGGGTCGAGATAGTCAGAAAAGAGTACCCGGGGGTAGTAATTGGGTCTCGGGGTATTTTTGGGCATAGCCGGACCCACACGGGGTGAGTTGGGCCACTTTAATTAAGCCCATTAGGTGAAAAACGGGATTAAGGGTTTTTAACCTAATTGGGAGATTAAGGAATGGCAACTAACATAATTCTAAGCCTAGGGCTTGAGAGGAAAATTGGGCGAAAGCTTAGCAAAAGCCAATTTGGGGATTTTGGAGCCAAATTGGGGGACTACGCCAACGGATCAGACACTACGAACACTTTCAGGCAAGTGGTTAACTGTTTTGATTCTTAAAGTATAATAATCAATTCATATTATAGTGATGTGTAAACCAAAATTCGGTTTGGGGATGAATGGGTACAAAATGGGTCTTTGTTCATGAAACTATTGAATGAGATTCATAGTAAAAATGGTTGTGTTGAACATTTCTGAGTATGGTTGTTTAATTGGAATAAGAATTCGGAGTATAAACAAGGGAAATTATGGATTTGGAATTGGGTTGTAGAACAAGATTGATGAATTTTAATGGAAAACCCATTTCGAAAATTGTGAGATAAATTGAGAAATTTATATACTAGAGGGTGTATATGATGTATAGGATCCAAGTTCATATGTTTATGTAATGGGATGACTTGATCAGGAGTTGAAATTAAGGTTTACAAACCTTGAATTTTCATTCATGGTGTAATGCAGTGGGGAAGAAGAGCTGGGCAGGAAGGATCGATCGATCGATCGGGGGCCTTCGATCGATCGAGGGTCCCAAGAAATTGACAGTTCGGCCAGTTTGTTTTTAATGAGGGTTTAATTTAAGTTTTAATTCCCTTACTTTTATTTGGTGATAAATTTATATGAAACATATGTTTCCTTAACAATTATAGGGTGATATAATTAGGTTTAGGAGGGTGTGAACGGTATGTCATGAGATGAACGAATTTGGAGAAATAATTCAATTATTGATATTGGGCCGAAGAATGATATTCGGGAATTGTAGTTGGGTGACACTGCATTATTAAAGTAATTTAGGTGAAATATTTAATTATGGACCAAGTGGGTGAGTCCGGGGGTGCTAACAATTATAGGTAAATATAATTGGGGAAAATTATGGAAATAAATGTGTGACACATTGTGGGTGAAAATGTGAGAATGAAATTATGAGATGTAAAATGGACCGAGTGAGCGAGTACGGAGATATTGGTTAAGTGGCATCAAAGTAGTAAATTTATTATTGAGAGAAAGTAATTAATTTGGAGTCGGAACATTGACTCGGGAAATATTGAGGTACGGGACAAGTGAGCGAGTCCGGGTATAATGGTTGGGCGACACCATGTATTAAACTAATTAATGTGTGATTAATTAAAGTCGAGTCGGACTGTAGACTTGGGAAAGTATCAAATTTATAGTTGGGATAATTAATTGAATTAGAGTCGGATTATAGACTCGGGTAGGATTAAATTAATAAGTGTGATAATTAATTTAATTAGAGTCGGATTATAGACTCGAGTAGGATTAAATTAATAGGTGTATTAATTAATTTAATTAGAGTCGGATTATAGACTCGGGTAGGATTAAATTAATAAGTGTGATAATTAATTTAATTAGAGTCAGATTATAGACTCGGGTAGGATTAAATTAATAAGTGTGATACTTAATTTAATTAGAGTCGGATTGTAGACTCGGAGTGATTTTTAAAATAAAATGTGTGTTAGTTAATTTAATTAGAGTCGGGTGATAGACTTGGGAAGGTATTAAATTAATAAGGGTATTAATTAATTTAATTGGAGTCGAACCATAGACTCGGGGAAAGTATTATATCAACTCAAGTGTGAGTTAGATATATTAGAGTCGGACCATAGACTCGGGAAGACTATAAATTATTAAGTGAGAAAATTAATTACGTTGAGTCGGGCCACAGACTCAAGAAATTTTAGGCAGTGTACGGAATTTTTGGTACACGGTAAAGCCAGGGTTTATAATATATATATATATATACGGTGTAGTGATAGTATATATATATTCGTGTATATATTGTGTGTGATATTAAATTACGGGCAGTGTACGGGATTTTGAGTACACGGTAAAGTCGGAGTTTATATTATATATATACGGTGTAGTGAGAGTATATATAAACGTGTATATATTGTGTGTGATATTAAATATCACTGATTAGATATTTATTAAATTTATATACTCTAATGCTATCAAGGGAGGTTGCGCGATGTGGGTGAATCCCCTAGCTTGAGAAGTAGGGTGAGTATATCCCCAGGTCATAGCGTCCGGTATATATGGGTGAGGGATTTATCTCACTTTCAGGGAAGGAATATGACCGCCTCCACTACGTTTGTATTTTGGACCAAGTGGGTGAGCAATTCCAACTTGGGGAACTATGTTTTGTGAGCACACCTAGTGAGATAGCATTTTAGAGGGAATCATCCGGTGAGGGTATACTCGGAAGGATGGATATATGTATGATATATGTGTGGATGTTAGTAAAGGTACGTATAATATGGTAGAAAATATTATATGTAGGTGATAATACAGTGTGTGATGTATTTACTTTATATAAATCGGGTTACAGTTATATGCTGTTAATTAATGAGAAATTAATTAAGTTCATCATTTGTGGGAATAATACAGAGTGTGATGTATTAAATTGATATAACTTGTGTTACGGTTATATGCTATTCATTAAGAAGGAATTAATTAAGTTAATCGTGAAATAACTTGTAATTCAGTAAATCATTATACTCGGGTTAGAGTAGTATAGCAAGGGAAGGTTATACCAGGACTAGTTGGATGGGGTAGCACAACTAGGTGGGGTTAAGGTAACCGGTAGGTGTGCACAATAGTGGAGGGGTGAGAATGTCCACAAGGGAGTGCGACACTAACTTAAATATGAAGCGTATTCATACATTTTAAATTACTGCAGTTAATTCACTTGCTAAATATTTTCAAAATGTTTTGGATTCTAACCCTTGCTATAAAACCATTTTCAAAACCTTGTAGGTGTCCAGCCATAGGGATGCCAGGATTGATATTCTATTCCAGGGACACGGAGCTGCGACATATGTGGATGCTAGCAGGAGTTTGGATTAGACGCATCATTCATTCATTCCTAGAGTAGGAATCTTGTATCCGTCTCAGTTTTATTTAGGGCTCGTAGCCCAGACTTCTCGGTACAGTTTTCAGGTGTAATTCATTCGGGTGTTGAATATTTGTATTGGATTATTTATTTGGTGGCCGGTGATTTATTCGGCAAGTTGTGTAATTATGATTCAGTTTATTTTCATTCAGTTGTGTGAATGGTTTATATTTTAATTCCGCATGTACTGTTTTGTTTAATCAAAAAGTTAAAATTGGCACCAGCTTTTGGAATACTAGGTGGTTAGTTAGTTTTAAAAAGTTTTCGACAGTGATGCTAAGGATGATCCAACTGGGATTCCTGTTTTAATTTGGTATATGACTGATCACCCGGTATTTTATTACGCGGGGTGTCACAGATGGTATCAGAGTATCAGGTTCTAGTGTCCTTAGGATCTGTGCGGCTTTTCACGTTTCAACTTAGCAATCTTTGATATAGATCACTATCATAGGATTGTTGTATTCTCGTACGTATGCGCATATACGTTCTTCTGCGAAATTATAATTGAGAGTGAACTCATACAAATTCGATTCTCATTCCGGATGACGCCCAGGAAAGAGAGAGCAACTAGGGCAGCAGGGGGAGATGAGAGGGGCTCTTGAGGGGCAAGAGCTACCGCAGCAACTGCCAGAGATGATTTTTGGCAGCACAAGTAACGGAATTAGTGACGGAGGCGATTGAAGCGACGGTGGTCGCAACAGTAGGGTACTTTCCACGGGGTCAGCCACAAGTGTTAGTGGCGCCGGATGATCAGACTCACGCGGAGTCGTCGGGGTGGAAACAAGAGATAAAGGTTATTTTTAGTGGGAACCCACCATAATTGCGAGGGGGTTCAGATGTAGTGCTAGCATGTCAAGGAAGAGGGATATCCAGCGTCACCTACGCATGGGAGATTGCGATGAGGTGAGGAAGCAAATGCTAGCTACTTTTAGTTAGTGGGAGCAGCGCTACAGTGGTGGGAGTCGATCACCACAGTTGAGGAAAAGGACACACTAGCTATTGCAGAGTTTTGGGTGCGGTTCGACCGCAAGTATTTTTCCTCCAGCGATTGAGACCGAAACGAGGAGAAAATTTTGTGAGGTGACTCAAAGGGGACCGTTAAGTGGCCGATTACGAGGAAGAATTCACTCGTTGGCAAAATTTCGTATCGGATGAGGTAAGCAAGGAAAAGAGAAAGAAAGAAAAGTTTATGGATGGGTTAATCTGGAGAATCAGACAACATTTAATTGATAATTTCGCATTAGTAGATTATAATGATGTCATTAATGCAACACTCCGGCACTGTCGGGAATATCGCTTCCACGCGAAAGGAAGCGGGAGGGGAGTGGGGATTAGCCAGTCGGATGAGGCATAAGGGAACAATACCAGTGGGGTATCCCAACAGCAGACTGGGGGAGATTAGGGGCAGGATTTCCGGCAGGAAACCACGCCAAACAATTTAGAACTAGAGGCTATCGGCAGGATGGCCAGGGATTTCAACAAGGTTGGCATGGAAGGGACCAGTGGCAGGGTGAATGTATGAGAAAGTGTTTCGTTTGTGGGGAAAGTGAGACACGTGAATGGAATTTTTTTTAAGCAAGGCAGGGGTCAACTACAGGATGAGGTCCTGGATGTACAGCCACTAAAGCAAGTCATGGGCGCATTCGGGCAGGGAGAAGATGCTCCGAAACCCGAGGATCAGCCGTTACAGCTGGAGTATGGAGGTAATTATTTTTACCCTATGGGCGTGGGGTATATTTTTGAGTGACAAATATAATGTCACAATATAAGACTTACTTTTCACTAGAGTTCGCAGGTGAGTCGAACTTAGTGGGTGCGTTGGCGGTAGCAGTCATAGTATGTGGATAAACTTTCCAGAGGGTAGCGGAGTTCCTGGGTGTTCTTCACGGGAGAGTGGAGGTGTACACTAAGTGATTGTTTGAATTATGCGAAGAATTACTACTTTCGAGAATTATGGGAGTAGGGTTGATAATACTTTTTAAACATCGGCTGGATAGCGATGGAATTTAACCATTGTGGATAGTGGTGTAAAATTTTGGTGTTCACGACACCAGGGTAGGGTTGGTACTAGGTATCAACCGAGAAGGCGTATAGCCTGTATATATGTGGATGTATATATATTGTATTGCGTGGTGCGATAGCACATAGTGAGGTTTTGTGTTCTCACATTTTATCCAGGTAAGTGGGGATGTTTACTGAAGTGAACCAGGGTGGTTAAATTGATTTTCGAGCAAAGAGAGATAGCTCGGGGTTTATTTTGCCCAAGGACTAGTGATAGTAAGGGCGTGGTATTTTATGTTGTCTTTGGTAGCATAAGGGTATGCGTATATACTTTTGTGTTGAGGGACAAGTATTTATGGGGAGATGTTTGGACGTTAGCACACGGGTTGGGTACCCGAGCAGTAGATATATATGTGTATATATATATATATATATATATATGTGTGTGTGTGATATGACTACGGGTTCGAAGTTATATTACGGGTTACGACTAGCCTTGTCGGATAACTTTCGTGTGGTGGAGCGCGGGGATAGGGTGTATGGGCACCCGGGTTAATTAAGGCAAAATTTTGTGCAGTTAAGCACGGGTATAGAGTGTATGGGCGCACGGGTTAAGTTTAAATACATACTTGTGTAACGTATGGTTAGAAGCGGATGAGATAGATATAGCGGGATTGGAGGCACGTGACTAGTGAGTAATATGTGAATATTGGAACACTAGGTTTATCTTAATTTCGAGGACGAAATTCCATTGTAAGGGGGGGAGTATGTAACACCTCGTATTTTTTGTACATTTAATATTTAATTAATTCGGGAATTTTAAATTACTTGTGTGTTGTAATTTTAATTGAATTAATTATGGAAATATATATATATTTAAATATTAATCGGGGAGTGAATGGTTAATGTTTAGGGAAATTTATTTACTAAGTGAATAGTAATAATTTAATTACGTCATTTCGGGTATTAATGACGGGGTATGCACTTATCCCAACCGGGAGTCGGTGTAGACTAAATTGGGTGTGAGATAAGAATTTTTACAAATTAATTCGGATGCCAATTATGAGTGCACGGTTGAGTCCGGATGGGTCGAGATAGTCAGAAAAGAGTACCCGGGGGTAGTAATTGGGTCTCGGGGTATTTTTGGGCATAGCCGGGCCCACACGGGATGAGTTGGGCCACTTTAATTAAGCCCATTAGGTGAAAAACGGGATTAAGGATTTTTAACTTAATTGGGAGATTAAGGAATGGCAGCCAACATAATTCTAAGCCTAAGGCTTGAGAGGAAAATTGGGGGAAAGCTTAGCAAAAGCCAATATGGGGATTTTGGAGCCAAATTGAGGGATTACGCCAACGGATCAGACACTACGAACACTTTCAGGTAAGTGGTTAACTTTTTTTATTCTTAAAGTATGATAATCAATTCATATTATAGTGATGTGTAAACCAAAATTCGTTTTGGGGATAAATGGGTACAAAATGGGGTTTTTGTTCATGAAACTATTGAATGAGATTCATAGTAAAAATGGTTGTGTTGAACATATCTGAGTATGGATGTTTAATTGGAATAAGAATTCGGAGTATAAACAAGGGAAATTCTGGATTTGGAATTGGGTTGTAGAACAAGATTGATGAATTTTAATGGAAAACCCATTTCGAAAATTGTGAGATAAATTGAGATATTTATATACTAGAGGGTGTATATGATGTATAGGATCCAAGTTCATATGTTTATGTAATGGGATGACTTGATCAGGAGTTGAAATTAAGGTTTACAAACCTTGAATTTTCATTAATGGTGTAATGCAGTGGGGAAGAAGAGCTGCGCAGGAAGGATCGATCGATCGATCGGGGGCCCTCGATCGATCGAGGGTCCCAGGAGATTGGCAGTTCGGCCAGTTTGTTTTTAATGAGGGTTTAATTTAAGTTTTAATTCCCTTACTTTTATTTGGTGATAAATTTATATGGGACATATGTTTCCTTAACAATTATAGGGTGATATAATTGGGTTTAGGAGGGTGTGAACGGTATGTCATTAGATGAACGAATTTGGAGAAATAATTCAATTATTGATATTGGGCCGAAGAATGATATTAGAGAATTGTAGTTGGGTGACACTACATTATTAAAGGAATTTAGGTGAAATATTTAATTATGGACCAAGTGGGTGAGTCCGGGGGTGCTAACAATTATAGGTAAATATAATTGGGGAAAATTATGGAAATAAATGTGTGACACATTGTGGGTGAAAATGTGAGAATGAAATTATGAGATGTAAAATGGACAGAGTGAGCGAGTCCGAAGATATTGGTTAAGTGGCATCAAAGTAGTAAATTTATTATTGAGAGAAAGTAATTAATTTGGAGTCGGAACATTGACTCGGTAAATATTGAGGTACGGGCCAAGTGAGCGAGTTCGGATATAATGGTTGGGCGACACCATGTATTAAACTAATTAATGTGTGATTAATTAAAGTCGAGTCGGACTGTAGACTCGGGAAAGTATCAAATTTATAGTTGTGATAATTAATTTAATTAGAGTCGGATTATAGACTCGGGTAGGATTAAATTAATAAGTGTGATAATTAATTTAATTAGAGTCGGATTATAGACTCGGGTAGGATTAAATTAATAAGTGTGATACTTAATTTAATTAGAGTCGGATTGTAGACTCGGAAAGGTGTTAAAATAAAATGTGGGTTAGTTAATTTAATTAGAGTCGGGTGATAGACTCGGGAAGGTATTAAATTAATAAGGGTATTAATTAATTTAGTTGGAGTCGGACCATAGACTCAGGGAAAGTATTATATCAACTGAAGTGTGAGTTAGATATATTAGAGTCGGACCACAGACTCGGGAAGACGATAAATTATTAAGTGAGAAAATTAATTACGTTGAGTCGGGCCACAGACTCAGGAAATTTTAGGCAGTGTATGGAATTTTTGGTACACGGTAAAGCCATGGTTTATAATATATATATATACGGTGTAGTGATAGTATATATATATATTCGTGTATATATTGTGTGTGATATTAAATTACAGGCAGTGTACGGGATTTTGAGTACACGGTAAAGCCGGGGTTTATATTATATATATACGGTGTAGTGAGAGTATATATAAACGTGTATATATTGTGTGTGATATTAAATATCAGTGATTATATATTTATTAAATTTATATACTCTAATGCTATCAAGAGAGGTTGCACGATGTGGGTGAATCCCCTAGCTTGAGGAGTATGGTGAGTATATCCCCAGGTCATAGCGTCCGGTATATATGGGTGAGGGATTTATCTCACTTTCAGGGAAGGAATATGACCGCCTCCACTACGTTTGTATTTTGGACCAACTGGGTGAGCGATTCCAACTTGGGGAACTAGGCTTTGTGAGCACACCTAGTGAGATAGCATTTTAGAGGGAATCATCCGGTGGGGGTATACTCGGAAGGATGGATATACGTATGATATATGTGTGGATGTTAGTAAAGGTACGTATAATATGGTAGAAAATATTATATGTAGGTGATAATACAGTGTGTGATGTATTTACTTTATATAACTCGGGTTACAGTTATATGCTGTTAATTAATGAGAAATTAATTAAGTTAATCATTTGTGGGAAAAATACAGAGTGTGACGTATTAAATTGATATAACTTGTGTTACGGTTATATGATTTTCATTAAGAAGGAATTAATTAAGTTAATCGTGAAATAACTTATAATTCAGGAAATCATTATACTCGCGTTAGAGTAGTATGGCAAGGGAAGGTTATACCAGGACTAGTTGGATGGGGTAGCACAACTAGGTGGGGTTAAGGTAACCGGTAGGTGTGCACAATAGTGGAGGGGTGAGAATGTCCACAAGGGAGTGCGACACTAACTTAAATATGAAGCGCATTCATGCATTTTAAATTACTACAGTTAATTCACTTGCTAAATATTTTCAAAATGTTTTGGGTTCTAACCCTTGCTATAAAACCATTTTCAAAACCTTGTAGGTGTCCAGCCATAGGGACGCCAGGATTAATATTCTATTCTAGGGACACGGAGCTGCGGCATATGTGGATGCTAGCAGGAGTTTGGATTAGATGTATCATTCATTCATTCCTAGAGTAAGAATCTTGTATCAGTCTCAGTTTTATTTAAGGCTCGTAGCCCAGACTTCTCGGTACAGTTTTCAGGTGTAATTCATTCGGGTGTTGAATATTTGTATTGGATTATTTATTTGGTGGCCGGTGATTTATTCGGCAAGTTGTGTAATTATGATTCAGTTTATTTTCATTCAGATGTATGAATGGTTTATATTTTAATTCCGCATGTACTATTTTGTTTAATCAAAAAGTTAAAATTGGCACCATCTTTTGGAATAATAGGTGGTTAGTAAGTTTTAAAAAGTTTTTGAAGTGATGCTAAGGATGATCCAACTGGGATTCATGTTTTAATTTGGTATAGGACTGATCACCCGGTATTTTATTAGGCGGGGTGTCACAGTAACCACTCTCCGGAGTATATAGAAATAATATCGACTGCACCCTCGTGGACGTAGGCACATCTTTGCTGAACCACGTACATCCTTTGTTATGTGATTGTCATTTTACATTCCTTGTTCTTATTTGGTGCTTGCCTTTCTCTTATTCATTTGTGTTGCACAATAGTTGTCACCACAATAAGAGTGAAAGCGATTAATCGACAACTAACTTGTTCGCATTCCACTTGACAATGAATTCCCCATCGTGCAAATCTCCTTGACTTTACCATCACGAATATGAACTGAAACCGTCACCAATCTAGCGTGGCCGGTCCAAAAATAACATCGACGTCAAAAGATCTAATACCGACCTCACAACGTCACTCCCGAAAGGTACCTTGAACTTAGATCTCTGATACCATTTGTAACGTCCCGACCAGGATTTATGGGCCACCCATGATCAGCTCGGTCCGACCCAAGCATTAGGTGTGAAGTGCAATGAAATAACCTAAATAAAGTTGCTAGTCCAGTTTTATTTAATTAACATGTCAGTTGTTTATCATGTGATTCCCATCTACGCGAGGGACCTTAGACACCTCGCCTATTAAAGTAACGGGTTTCCAGCCCCTACTAAAATAAAGCAAGAGTCTCATATGACTCATTCTTAGCATCACAGTAGAAATTCGATTTATTACTAGCCACCTATTTATATAATAACCAGTGTCAAATTTTACATGCAACAAATATGAACCAATCAATAAACCCACACACAGTGACTGATATACATGAAAGCACATTGTAAAGTCTGAAGTTGAGGTAAAAATAATGTCCTCGAATAAATCATCGGGTAAAAGTCAAATACATCCAATCCAACATCTGAAATAGTCTGAAATACATAAGTTTAAATAAAAAGGGCAACATGCCCAACCAATACTAGAATAGAGAACCTAATCTAGAATATCAATAATAGAATCGGCTGCTCGAAAATCCTGCAAGCCTCCACATCAACTGCAGCTATGTGTCCCTGAAAAGGACAATCATCATTGGTGTCCTTGTGACTGGATATCTAAAAGTTTTAAAATTTGATTTGATATGGGTCAGGGCCCAAACCATTTGAAAAATATTGGCAAGTATTTAAAATGGAGTAAGAACAGTTATTATATACACGTTAGCTTCACGTACACTCCCATGAGTTCCTCACCGCTCAACTATAGTGCACACCTAACGTGTCTTATTAAACTCACTTAGTTATGCTACCCAGCCTAACTAGTCACAATAAGCATTTACCTAGTGACTAATACTCTTTGCCCACTCATATCGCCTAAACGAAATGCTAAAATAAAACCATAATCATTAGCTGAATATTATTGTTGAATAATTATTTAAGTTCCTCTTACGTAGGTTACTTTAGATATACATTATCTATATCTTCTACTACCAAACAATTGATATATATATATATATATATATATATATATATATATATATATATATATATATATATATATATACGACTACAACATCCCTGGGATGAGCAGCGCGATGCACGCATACTTTGCTATCGAGTCCATATACCTCACGCACCAAATCAAAGACTACCTATTCGGAATCATTCTTGAACCATAATTCAAATCAACACATAATGAAGGCGAACATAGTCATAAGCCTTTGAGCTATGCACATACCTAATTCACTCAAACGACCGATCACACTATCATACACTTAAATAGTGGTCAGTCCTAAGTTTTATATTCTCGGGCACACATCAAGACTTTGATGGCATCGTCAAGGTGGGACGCCCACTGCGCATGATCTTCCGTGATAACAGGCAGCGTAGGTATGCTTATATACATAAAAATAATACATAACAAGCATTCACATGACCCATGTATATTCATATAGTACGTCACATATATATCTCAACTATTTAACGTACTACTATTTCACATTTTATTTTTATTCACTTTGTTACGAATATCACTAGTTATTCGAAGAGTTCTAATCATCTCTTTTATAATTTCAGTAGTTAATATCACATTATTTTACTAATCCAAATCTCAGGTTCATCTCAATTCTCTATGTATCCCCATTTGATTCCCGTACGCTAATACAGTCAATAATTTTCGATAGGTTCTACCTTATAAATTCAACTGCTCGACTACCCCTATGTCTCAATTACATACAACTGCTATGCCATTAATTTTTCCATAATCCCGAACTACTCAAGTTATGTTTCAAAAAATAACTTTATAGGTTTACACCTAAACTAACCAACTGCTATATTCTAAGCAAGCGAATCAAGTCGTAAATTTTCTTGCAGATTAAACACCCTGTAGTAAAATTATGATTTCTCCATCTACAAAAGTCCAAATGACCTCATTAAAAGATCATTGGAAAGATAAGACCTGGACCTTTCTAGAAATCTATGGCTCGCAATCTAATTCTAAGTACAATTAAAATGGCATACGTTTAAAGTAACGCAAAAAATTCTAGTAGATTGTCATCTTATGTTCATCAATTAAACCCTAAGTTATTCAAGATTCATGTTCTTCAACCAAGAAACCAAAAAGATTCCATATTTATGTGTATTAAAAATCAAATTTTGAAATATAATCCCAGGAGGTTAAATTCTAATATGATTCTCAATTTAAACCATAATTAAATCCCAAGAAATCACCCAACATAACATGTTTTTATTGTAGAGATAATTCTATACTAGCATGGACATTATAACTACTAAATTTATGCCCGTTTAAACACTTGCCTTGGATGATGAAGGTTTGATTTTAGTAGTTTGGTGATGGAGGTTGCTCCTCCTTGAGCCCCTCTCAATTTCGGCGACAACAGTGGTGCTAGGTGGTAGTGAATGGCCTAGAAACCCTTTCCTCTTCCTCTCCATTGGCCTCTATTATTTCTCACTTGTTCTAACCCTGGACTCTAGTCTTCCCAAATTCGTTGGTATTCTAACCCTAGAATATAAAAAGACCAAATTACCCTATGGGGTGCCGAGTTAGTCTAAAAATACTCGGGACCCAAACACAACCACCGAGTATACTTTTCCGACTATCTGGACCTTTGTGGATGCATCGGCGCACTTAAATGACTATTTAGAGGACCCATATATCACTTACAAGTTATTTCATATTTTAAGTCCTGACACGACTCACATGCGTGTCCCGACTAAATTATCATAAATTGTCGTATTTCTCACTCATGACTAAATATATTGCATTCTCAATATTTTATTACTTGATCACTAATTAGTATTCAATTTAATTCACATTCATAAATATTAACTCTGATCATGTTAATTATTATTTATTTTTACTCGAATTAGTTTCCAATTTTAATTTAATTAATCCCCATATAAATTACTCAAAATTATGGAGTATTACACACTCCATCCTTATAAAGGATTTTCGTCCTCGAAATTTGGATAAGTTCGGTACTAATAGCTTCGAATACTTCCTCGCATAACATCCACGTCTTTTTAAAGTTTGAAACATTATGTTATTCCCGCTACACCTCCACTAACGGTACTTTTCACCTATATTCTACCGAATATACCCTTCTCCTTACAGGGGAAAGATCCCAACATACCTAGGTACCAACTCCTATATTTACAAATCACATTACTCACTTTGTGGGAGACATTGGAAATCATAATTGACCACTCATGTCAAACTTCAAAATATTAGGTTAGTTATGATGTAACTCTTGTGAAATTTCTCTTATGCACAGAGTAACTTTTGATTAAACCCAAGTATCCACAATGTACATTCCTCACAATCTCCAGCACTTTAGTATCCCTTTTAGTCTACTCCTTGGGCTCTGGGCAGTACGCCTTACTCAAAACGCAACTTCGTTCCCATTGTCTCATCCTAATCTACACCAACATTGTGTTGCACTATGTGCCAACTCATTCCATTTCTTCCATCAAATAGTGGGCACACTGTTCGATAAGTAACTCATCACAAATTTGCCATAATTTTCGTCTTGGTCAACCAACTACCCCACTTAAAGAAAACATTGACCCTCCCGTGATGTTGGTAACCCATCACTGATTTCATGATTTTGCCTACTCGTCTCATCATTGGAATTTCAAAGTCTTGCAAAATTTTTGGTCAATCATCTCGGACCAACCCCTTCTCATACATATTACTCCTCTATCCCGAGGAATGCCAAAAAGAAAATCGTGATGCGTGCATCTGCTCCATAATTTTGCCCTTTGGGGGCTTCCTCATTTAGTAAATCCATCCTACTATTTATGTGTAATGCATTCACAGAACTTACCTAATTGCGACTCTACTCAAAATCCCAAAACTATTAGATCCTCCTTTAGCCAGAGAAATCCCTCATCTGTATCTTCACAGTCTTCCAACCCTTCTTGGTTGTGATATCTCTCCCTGTTGTATATAATCGGACTATTTCCTTCAAGAAACGAAGTTCAGTCCATATCACTTTCATAACTCTACTTCTAACTGCCTCTTTGGCATACAGTAAAACATATTCATTATTCGGTCATCTTATCACGAGTGATTCTGAAAATCGAAATACCCAGGGATCCCATACACCCTATATCTCGTGCATATCTGCATAATTATACCAAATGTAATATATTTATGTCAAACTAGGCCTTATATACTTGGAGTGACTATACAGTAAGGCTATACCTAATTACCCTACTAATAGTAACATAATTATCCTCGAGATTACCCCACCCGTTCACTATTGATGGCAACGTTCCACGATGCTTCCTACACAATAATATCCGACTCCACTGGCCTTAATTCATAAAATAACTCTCAACTCACAGTTTTATCCGCATACACGTGCAATAAATAAAGAAGTAAGTCCATGCCCTAATGACCACGCATCTCCTAACTCCCGACTCTCACTAAGGTTCATGTGTGGGACGTCTTGCAAGCGAAATCCAAATAAGTAACCCGCTGATACACTACTACTTAGCATTATCAGTCATCAATATCCATAGGCCTAAAGAAGATAATAGAGAAACCCAAAATCCTGTCCCCAAATGTATAAGTTTATTTCATAAATCCTATATCACTCAAGAAGTCACACAATGTTGCGCTTCCACAGTCACTAAGTCCTCAGAGCTAAATCAATAACGACATAAGTTTCACCGCTCGACGGTAAACCCGATATACTCGAAATCACATCAGTAAAAGTCCCTACACACCGGGATCAAATATAGCAAGATAATTATACTATTTATAGTCTCTTCTATAATATAATATATGTGCAGTCTCGACCCTCTTTCGGGTGAAACCTCATAAAAATAACACATCCTACCCTGAAACAACGAACACGATAGCCTTACTGTAATCGACCATTATAGCCCAACCATCGCTAACCATCCATACCCATGATAACAATATGCTTTATCCTCATAACTCTCAAAAGGAGCAAAACTATCACAAAATATAAACATCCTTTAAGTGTCCCTACCCGTTCCCCTGCAGGCGGCACCAAAGCACCCCACTACCCAACGGTAACTATTTGCATAATTATAAGGATGATACTGCCAATTCACCCAATAAACCTAGATCACCCACAAATTTTAGTGTAATAAACATATATTGTGATGCACCCACGTCACCTGAAGCTTACCTCATACTCATAAGGATAAAAAAAAATTACCTTTAATTACTAACTCCCTTACCTGATCAACGGTTCCTGAACTTGATTCTCGCGTCGAAACTGACCTAAGAATTATTGTAATGGTTGTACCTCTAGGATATTATCCTGTAGTCACACCCTTCTCGCTTTGGGCAATCCCTCCTCTGGTGGCCTGCCTCCCCACAAGTGAAATAACGTCTAGAAAAATCTCCCTGGCTCTGACCCTGGCCCTACTAGCCTCCCCCGTTATTTACTTAGCCCTGGAAACCCTGAATAATGGGATGTTGTTGTTAATGAGAGATAGAGCCATATTGGCCCTGCCTAAAAACATCGCTCTCGGGTATGAAACCTCTTGATTTGAAACTTTTAGCCAGATCCCCTCGTCGAAAATCCCAGTCGTATTGCCTACTCATATGCTGCTGTTGTACCCTATTAGCACTATTTCCATCGGCATTCCCCTTCTGACTGGTCTGTCCCGCTCTCTTACTTCCCGTCATATGGAAGCGATGATCCTAGAAGTGTAGTAGTGCGACATTGGCGACCTCAGTATGAGTTTTTAATGTCAGATTACCCAATAAGTGTTATCGAATTTTCTAGTTAAGTCCATACATGAACGTTAACATCTTTTTCTCTTCTGTGTTCACCTCGTCCTTTATAAAATTAGCTAAACGAGTGAACTCCGCCTCATACTCTGCCATTGTCCGGTCTCCCTGAGAAACATCGAGGATATTCTGTTGCATCTCTCTCTGTACAACAGATAAAAAATAGTTACGATCAAACCGCACCCAGAACTCGTAGATTATCATAACATCCCTCTCCTCTATTGTGGTTACAGACTCCCACCATTGTAAAGCTACGCCCACAAGATTAAAAGTAGCTAGTATTTTCTTTCGCGTCTCACTACACTACATAAGGCAAAAATTGCAGGTAATATCCTTCAACCACTGGAAGACTACCACTAAATCCGAGATGCCTGAAACTCTGGTGGATGGCCCTTCTGAAAGGCCTCCCCCACTCTCTCCCAAGATAAAGGTCCTGGATCAGTATGAATGATAGGTATCTCCTGCGGCTGAGGTTGGGCCTGGGGAAAGTGATATGCCATTGTGGTCATTTCATCATTAACTGCATGCGCCACAATGCCAACCACGTCTAACGCCGTAATGTTCCCCCTATGGGGTTTCCTCCCTAGCATTCGCTCTCGCTAGACGGGTTCTCTTTGGTGGCATCTGAAACGAGATTGAAATTTGTATAACCTCCCCGTTAAATACAAAAATAATAAGCAAAAGAGCGTAGATGTGTGTACGTAAGGATGAATGCGATAGTCCTATAATAAGGCTCTATATCAAAGAACGCTATGCTGAAACATAAAAAGCCACACAAATCCAAAGGACACTAGAACCTGATGCTCTGATACCATCTGTGACACCCACCTATTAAACTAATAGGTCCAACCACCTAGCAAAATAAAACAAGAGTCTTATATGACTCATTCTTAGCGTCACTGTCGAAATTCAATTAATTACTAACCACCTATTAATTTAACAAGCAGTGTCAAATTTTAATATTTCATTACCATGCATCAATATGAACCAATCAATAATAAACCCACACACAGTGACTGATATACATGAAACCACAATGTAAAGTCTGAAGCTGAGATAAAAATAAAATCCTCGGATAAACCATCGAGTAAAAGTCCAATACATCCAATCCAACATCTGAAATGCATAAGTCTAAATAAAAAGGGCAACACTCCCAACCAATACTGGAATAGAGAACTTAATCTAGAATATCAATAATATAATCGGCTACTCGAAAATCCTGTAAGCCTCCATATCAGCTGCAACTATGTGTCCCTGGAAAGAACAATCATGCTTGGCGTCCCTGTGACGGGACACCTAAAAGTTTTGAATATAAATTTGATACGCATCATGACCCAAAACATTTGAAAAATATTTTTAAGTATTTAAAATTCAGTAAGAAAAATTATTATATACACGTCAGCTTCACCTACACTCCCTTGAGTTCCTCACCTCTCAACTATAGTTCACACCTAATGTGTCCTACTAAACCCATCTAGTTATGCTAACTGAATCGTCCCGAATCATAGCACTCATTACCCTCGAACCTATGCATTTTAGCCCCCTCGGGTACCGTAATTGTTATAATTATGATCGATAATCAAACAACCTCCGTTTTATATGGTAACATGTTATTTGAGGTATTATTGAGCTTTTATAGGTATTATGGCGCTTAGTATGAAGTTTGAGCACGTTCTGGTTAAGTTTCGTCGCGATTCGCACGTTCGGGGTATTTCGATAATTTTAAACTTCGGGATTTTAACCCTAAGTCTTCACAGAAATTGTAGATCTCGGTCCAAGCTTCACATGGCCATGAACGGTGCACGAATCGGAGTCTGAACGAAGAAAATACGGACCTTTAATCGAAAAAGAATTATAAGAAAAATAACAATTTATATAATTCCCCTTGTGTCCCTTTTCTTCTTTATTAACAATTTCATAAGTGACATACATGTCCCTAACACAATTTTCTCCATTGGCGATTTGGGATTTTTCTTTGGTTTTGCTCGGGCTTTTGGTTTGGCTATGTGAAGCTCAAATTGGAACACTAAAATGGTTCGGGGCTTTGCACGGGTTGACTGGGTCTCGGATTTAACCCAAAATGGGTCCTTGTCTTTACAACCATGGAGATGGGTCTTTGGACAAAAATGGTGGGTTTTCATCTTTTGGGTTTTGGCTATTAAAGGCAGTGTGGATATGAGTCTTTGATGCTGTTGATCTCGATTTCGGATTGCGCTCATGCCAGTGTGACACCCCGCCTAATAAAAATACCGGGTGATCAGTCCTATACCAAATTAAAACAGGAATCCCAGTTAGATCATCCTTAGCATCACTGTCGAAAACTTTTTAAAACTTACTAACCACCTAGTATTCCAAAAACTGGTGCCAATTTGAACTTTTTAATTAAACCAAAACTGTACATGCGGAATTAAAATATAAACCATTCACACAACTGAATGAAAATAAACTGAATCATAATTACACAACATGCCGAATAAATCACCGACCACCAAAGAAATAATCCGAATACAAAAATTCAACACCTGAATAAATTACACCTGAAAACTGTACCGAGAAGTCTGGGCGACAAGCCCTAAATAAAACTGAAACTGATACTAGATTCCTACTCTAGGAATGGATGAATGATGCGTCTAATCCAAACTCCTGCTAGCATCCACATATGCCGCAGCTCCGTGTCCCTGGAATAGAATATCAATCCTGGCGTCCCTGTGGCTGGACACCTAAAATGTTTTGAAAATATTTTTATAGCAAGGGTTAGAACCCAAAACATTTTGAAAATATTTAGCAAGTGAATTAACTGCAGTAATTTAAAATGCATGAATGCGCTTCATATTTAAGTTAGTGTCGCACTCCCTTGTGGAAATTCTCACCCCTCCACTATTGTGCACACCTACCGGTTACCTTAACCCCACCTAGTTGTACTACCCCGTCCAACTAATCCTGGTATAACCTTCCCTTGCCATACTACTCTAACCCGAGTATAATGATTCTTGAATTATAAGTTATTTCACAATTAACTTAATTAATTCCTCTTAAATAATATCATATAACCGTGTCACAAGTTATATAAAGTACATACATCACACACTGTATTATTTCCACCAATGATTAACTTAATTAATTTCTCATTAATTAACTGCATATAACTGTAACCCGCGTTATATAAGATAACTACATCACACACTGTATTATCACCTACATATAATATTTACTACCATATTATACGTACCTTTACTAACATCCACACATATATCATACACGTATCCATCCTTCCGAGTATCCCCTCACCGGATGATTCACTCTAAAATGCCATCTCACTAGGTGTGCTCAGAAAACCTAGTTTCCCCAAGTTAGAATCGCTCACCAACTTGGACCAAAATATAACAAAGTGGAGGCGGTCATATTCCTTCCCTGAAAGTGAGATAAATCCCTCACCCATATATACCGGACGCTATGACCTGGGGATATACTCGCCCTACTCCTCAAGTTAGGGGATTCACCCACATCGCGCAACCTCCCTTGATAGCATTAGAGTATTTAAATTGAATAAATATCTAGTCACTGATATTTACTATCACACACAATATATACACATATATATATACTATCACTACCCGTGTATATATATATATATATATATTATAAACCCCGGTTTTTACCGTGTACTCAAACTCCCGCACACTGCCTGTAATTTAATGTCACACACAATACATACACGTATATATATATACTATCACTACACCGTATATATATATATATATATATATATATATATATATATATATATATATATATATATATATATATATAATAATCCCGACTTTACCATGTACTCAAAATCCCATACACTGCCTGAAATTTCCTGAGTCTGTGGCCCGACTCAATGTAATTAATTTTCTCACTTAATAACTTATCCTCTTCCCGAGTCTATGGTCCGACTCTAATATAATTAATTCACACCTTAATTAATATAATACTTTCCCCGAGTCTATGGTCTGACTCTCCTTAAATTAATTAACACACATTTTAATTTAATACCTCCCCGAGTCTATCGTCCGACTCTAATTAAATTAATTAACAAATTAATTAATCAACCCAAATTCCGAGTCTGTGGTCCGACTCTAATATAATTAATTATCACATTAATTAATAAGTACCCTTCACGAGTCTACAATTCGATCCTGATTAAACTAATTATTCCACCTATTAATTTAATCATACCCGAGTCTACAAACCGACTTTAATTAAATTAATTAACACCTTTAATAATTTAATTCTACCCTAGTCTACAATCCGACTCTTTTTAAATTAATTATCACATTTATTAATTTAATAACTTGGTGTCACTCAACCATTGTCCCCGGACTCACTTACTAGGCCCGTAACTTAATATTTCCCGAGTCTATATCCCGACTCAAAATTATTTAGTTTATCTCCAAACTTAATTCACTACCTTGGGGTCGCATGTCCAATATACCTGGATTCACTCACTTGATCCGTACATCGCTATTTTGGAATAAAGTTTCTCAATTTCATCCATTTAATGTCCCACATAAATTCATCCTATTCCCAATTACTTTCTCCCATAATTGCTAGGAATATTTGTTTCACAATTATTTATCACTAATAAATGTATGGAAATTTAATTTATAATTAATTTCCCCTTATATCTCGCCCAGGCCGAACTGGCCAGAATTTCCCACCTTCGATCGATCGATGCCCCCGATCGATCGATCGACCCCTTCGTTACAGCTCTGTCTCCCCCCTGTTTTCCACCATTAACGAACCTCAAGGTTTCTAAACCAGAATTTAAACCTCTAATTACATCATCCCATCATCTACACATGGTTAATCCACATCCCATTCATCTTAGAGACCTTAAGATAATCAACCTTTCTACTTATCTCATAATTTTCGAAATGGGTCTTTCTCCATAAAATTCAATTATCTGTTTTAAATCCCAAATTCCAGATTCGATTTCCACTCTTTTATGTTCTGAAATTTTCGTTCAAATCATATATACATATTCAGATATCAATCACCCATCTAAATCTTACTTTGAATCTCATTCAAGTGTTTCAAAAACAAAAACCCCATTTTGCACCCATTTACACCCAAAAACGAATTTTGGCATACACATCTCTATGATATGAATTGATTAGCTTGCTTTAAGAATCAAAACAGTTAACCACTTGCCTGGAGTTACTCGTAGGGTCTGATTCTGTTGTTGTAGAGATTGGTTGACGAAGAACACCCCAAATTAACCCTTTAATTTGGCTCCAAAAGCTCCCAATTGCTCTTGCTAAGCTTTCCCCCAATTTCCCTCTCAAGCCCTAGGCTTAGAATTGTGTTGGCTGCTGATTTCTTAATCCCCCCACTTAGGTTAAAATCCTAAATCCCGTTTTTCACCTAATGGGCTTAATTAAACTGGCCCAACTCACCCCGTGTGGGCCCGGCTATGCCCAAAATTACCCTGAGACCCAATTACTACCCCCGGGTACTCTTTTCTGACTATCTCGACCCATCCGGACTCAACCGCGCACTCAGAATTGACATCCGAATTAATTTATAAAAATCCTTATCTCACACCCAATTTAGTCTATGCCGACTCCCGGGTGGGATAAGTGCATACCCCGTCATTAATGCCTGAAATGACGTAATTAAATTATTACTATTCACTTAGTAAATAAATTTTCCCTAAACATTAACCATTCACTCCCCGATTAATATTTAAATTTATATATTGCCATAATTAATTCAATTAAAATTACAACACACCAGTAATTTAAAATTCCCGAATTAATTAAATATTAACTATACAAAAATACGGGGTGTTACAGCCGACGGGTCTACAGTTGATTCAGATTGCTGTTGGTCATTGGCAGTGTAAGTCTTGGCCATTGACATCCATTAAGGTCTCGGTTTGATGTGGGAAATGCGTGGCTGGAGCTGTTGTGCGCGGTCGACCGCTGATTGGGTTTTTGCCGTGAGAATTTCCAGTGCTGTCTCCCCCTTTAGCGCGGTCGATCGATCACCACCCCGGTCGACCAGTGTTCTGTTTCCTCCGAATTTTTTGCCATCTTTTCCCTTTCCCCTTTTCCCTTTCCCCTTTACTATTTTTATTTTTATTTTCTTTTTCATTTCTCTCTTAATTAAGAGACTTGTCCTTTTTTTTATTTCTTTTTCTTTGTTATTTTTATTCATTATTGTAACTTAGTATAAATACTAGGCTTAGTTTATTTTTGGAAAAATCTCTTAATATCTTCATTTTGTCTTAGGTTAGGGTTAGAGAATATTTTGGGGGATTTAATTGTTGGGGATTTCCCTCTTTCCTCATTTGTGTTGGATTTTCTCCATTAATGTAAGTTCCTTGTACTATTCATTGTCATCTTCCTCTTATTTACACTTTGTCCATTTATTTCCATGCTTAGTTAAATATTTCCTTGCCTAGATAATTTTAGTGTTAATTTAATTAGTTGTTTTAATTAATTAGGTAATTTAATTAATGCTTTAATTATGTGTAGCGACTAATGTAATCTAGGTTGTGTCGGATTGAACTCACATCGGGTTGATGTGTTGCTTTGCTTTGATGATGGTATTTACGTATTTATTTCGAGTGTGTTGTCTTAGTTATTACACCTAGGAGATTTAACGGTCTATATCATGTATGTGTCGTATTTACGACATTTCGTGCGTAATTTTCGGGGTATTTGTTGACGCCAAAATCTTATTAGTCTTTTATGCGAATTTAGGGGTGTGACAACTCTTAATTTAATTAATTGACGAAAATGAGATGCAATCTTAATAACTCGTGAACCCATGTAACCATTTTATACTAATTAACTCGGGGTGAGTGATATCCGACGCAACCTATAGTTTTTATTCCTTTGTTAATTTTAGTTTAAATACACTCATGCCTAGTTTATCTTTTATTTCTTTTTAGTTAGAAAAAAAATATCTTTTACACTTTTATTTAGAAGTAATAAACCATTTAAATTCGAGCAACTTGTCTTTGTGGATTCGATACCCGGACTAGCCACTATACTCCCTTAAAAGAGTGTAGTCATAGTTTAGGTTTTTGTATAGAGTGGTGAGACGAACATAAAACGATCGGTGCGTAGGTGACTCTCGCACTGCGAAAAAATCCTGCCTATCACTACCCAACCTAACTAGTCACAATAAGCATCTACTTAACCACTAATACTCTTAGCTCACCCGTATCTCCCAAATGATACGCTACCATAAAACCATAATTATAAGTCGAATATTATTACCGAACAATTATTTAAGTTTCTCTTACTTAAGTTACTTTAGATATACATTATCTATATTTTCTGCTACCACATAAAAGTAGAAAAAATCACACGTATGTATATATATATATATACACAACATTCTGGGATGAGCATCACGATGCATGCATACTCTATTATCGAGTCCATGTACCTCAGGCACCAAATTAAGGACTGACGATTTGGAATCACCCTTGAACCATAATTCAGATAAATACATAAAGTAGGCGAACATAATCCTAAGCCTTTTTGGGCTACGCGCATACATAACACACCCAAACAACCGGTCACATTATCGTACACTCAAATAGTGGTTAGCCCTAAGTTCTATGTTCTGGAGCACACATCCAGACCTTGCTGGCATCGCCAAGGTGGGATTGCCAATTGAGTGTGACCTCATGTGATAGCAGGTAGTGTAGGTATGCTTATATACATAAAAATCATATATAAAAATCATTCACACAACCCATATATATTCATATAATACATCACATATATATCTCAATTATTTAACGTACTACAATTTCACACTTTATTTTTATTCCCTTTATTACGAATATCACTCGCTATTCAAAGAGTTATGATCATCTCATTTATAATTTCAGTAGTTAAAATCACATTATTATACTAATCCAAATCTCGAGTTCATCTCAATTCTATATGTAACCCTATTTGATTCCCGTACACTAATACAATCAAGAATTTTCGATAGGATCTAGTCTATAAATTCGACTCCTCGACTACCCCTATGTCTCAATTATATACAACTCATATTCCATAATTTTTATATAAACCCAAACTATTGAAGTTATGGTTCCAAAAATAATTTTAAAGTTTTACCCCTGAACTAACAAAATTGCCATTTTCTGAGCAACTGAAACGGGTCGTAGATTTTCTAGCAAATTAAACACCTTGTAGTAAAATTGTGATTTCTCCTTCTAGAGAAGTTCAAATGGCCTCTTTCAAAGATCATTGGAAAGATAAGACTTAGATCTTTTCATGCATCTATGGCTTGCATTCTAATGCTAAGAACAATTAAAATGAAATATGTTTAAAGGAACGTAAAAATTCTGGCAGATTACTATGCTGACAGATTAGATACCCTATAGTAAAAAACGATTACTTCCTCTACCGAACTCCAAATGACCTCATTCAAAGCTCATTGGAAGTCTAAGACCTATAACTTTCTATAAATCTATGGATATCAATATAATTATAAGTACAATTAAAATGGCATACGTTTAAAGTATCACAAAATTTTTTGACACATTGTCATCTCATGTTCATTAGCTAATCCCTAAGTTATTCAAGATTCATGTTCTTCAACCAAGAACCTAACAAGATTCCATATTTATGTGTATTAAAAATCAAATTTCAAAATATAATCCCATGAGGTTAAATTCTAATATGATTCCCAATTAAAACCATAATTAAATCCCATGAAATCACCCAACATAACATGTTTTCATTGGGGAGATAATTCTAGACTAGCATAGACATTATTACTACTCAATTTATGCAAGTTTAAACACTTGACTTGGATGATGAAGGTATAATTTCAGTAGTTTGGTGATGGATGTTACTCCTCCTTGTGCCCTTCTTAATTCAGCAACAACGGTGGTGCTAGATGGTGGTGAATGGCCTTGAAACCTTTTCCTCTTCCTCCCCTATGGACTCTATCGTTTCTCACTTGTTCTAAACCTAGCCTATAAAATATATCATCTCATATAGTCTTAACCAACGAACTCTAGGATACCTAAAGACCAAAATATTCTTACGGGGTGCCAGGTTAGTAAAAAATGCCTCGAGACCCAAACACGCCCCCGAATATATTTTCGGACTATCTCGACCTGTCTGGTCACATCGGCGCGCTTGAAATGACTATTTAGATTACCCATATATCCCTTATAAGTTATTTAATATTTTAAGTCTCGACACGACTCTCACGTGCGTCCCGACTAAATTATCATAAACTATCGTATTTTTCACTCACGACTAAACGTAGTGCCTTCTCAATATTTTATTACTTAATCACAATGTAGTATTCTATCTAATTCACATCCACAAATATTAACTCTGATCACGCTAATTAATATTTATTTTAACTCGGATTAGTTTACCATTTTAATTTAATTAATCTCAATATAAATTACTCAAAATTACGAGGTATTTCAGGTTCTGTGAGAAGCGTCCCCGAAATCTAAGCATAAAGAGCTGCTAACATGGAATAAAAAGAACACTTACCAGTACAACGCTCTCAAAATACGGAACCACACCCAACCTATCGTAACAAAGATGAGGGAATGAGTCGAATGCCTAGTGAGAAATTACAACAATGAAATATAGAATCAAATGTCAGAAATAAGATTCTAACACGTTATATCTACGTGCACATGCAACTACCAAATATATATACAGACACACATAAATATACTTACATGCATGGAACCGTTTTTATTCCAAAAATGTTATTTATCCCAATTAATTCACCTTATTTTAGTAGAAGAAATTCCCTTTTTTACTTGTCTTGGCATTGTTCCTTGATTTAACACTTTCGGTTAAATATTATAAAAATAACTTTGTTTAAGGAAAATTATTTCTTCTCCCGAACCTTCCCTTTTATTTATACCGATTCATGTTAATATCTTAATTGAGTATCATCTTTCAACATACGCAAGCACCATGTTAGAAAATGCATATTTTTCTTTGAACATGTGTACTTTTGGGTTAAACCTCTTTATATTGCTTAACCAGCCATTTAGTCAGTTCACTTTACCATTCCTTTACTTCATGGACAATAATCAATTACCACCTTGCTTGTCCATTTTTTCCTTTATCGGAACATTTATTAATTCATTCAAGTTAGGTTGTGTTTTCCAATATTCACCACACAACCCATTTTTGGAAATGTTCCATTTTTTATTATCTTTTTCTTGAAATCTTTCAATACTCACATACTTTAATGGGCTCCACATCGCCGACTATGCTACCATATGCTCTGGCCAGTGATTTTTTATCTTTCCCCCAGCGCTCCAAGCCCTCCTTAATTAATTTTCGGTGTCATCTAAGTTCTGATTAATGTGTTTTAAAATTTTACAAATGTCCACATTATCCCACTTTTTCTTTTTCGACTGAAACTGAAACTGAAACTTGGAGTTTCACCCCAACTCGTATTACACTTTAAAAATTATTATTTCTTGCCCTTTTTACTCTAACATTGATTTTATCCCAAAATCATATTCCTTCAGGACCCATTTCGTGTAACACCTTTTTTAATATTTTTATTTTATAAAAGCAATCCATTTTACATAAAATTACCATTTCACCCATTTTGTATCCAAACTTGTCTTTTCTTTCATTTTCACAAATGTTGTTTTCCTAAAACACCATTAAGTTACTAACAGTAACTTCTTAAGTGTTTTTAACACATTAACACTTTTTAACATTTGGAGTAATATTCTTCTCAAGTTGAAAACATATTTATTCCATTCAAATCCAGGAAATTATTAACATTTAAGACTACTATGTAAGAAAATACCATTTTCTTTATGAGTTCATGTAGTCTAGAAACCACACATTTATCACATTTTCAATTCCCTTTTCTCACACTTTAAAGGCTGTATTTTCAATTTCTTTATTTCATCTTCAAACCCAAATAAATCCCAATTAAACTTGTTTATATGCTCAATATCAAAATACGATAAGTTTACATACATAGGAATATGGATTTTTAGTCCTGAAATCCTATTTAAAGGGTCAAATATATAATTTATTCTAGAAATTTCATAAAATTACCCAAACATAATTTTCAAGGAAAAATACACTTTTGTTTCTTCAAAACTTGGATAAAATATCCATTTACCCAAAATTCCAACTTTTCACATGAAAACTTTGAAATATTTATTCCCAATGAAAAGGAGCATTCTTCCAACATTTTTATTCCACAAAAATGTTTAATACCTAGTTTTCTTGAAATATATCATTTTCTTAAAACCATTGAAATATATTTTTACAAATCATAAGAAATATCATTCTTACATCATAATGCATCCTACCCTTTAATTCTATCTACAAGACTAGAAATATGCAAAATAGAGTCTTAAACTAGGAGTAGCGTTTTTCCACCTCAAATGTGGCACCAAAAATCGTGGATAAGGAAAAAGATGATGGCAATACCCCACCTCTTAAAGGGCCTCAAGGAGGTTTCTTATCTCCAAGGAAGCTCCAAGAAAACCCCCTTTTAAACTCCACAAATATTTACCCTTCTTCTCCAAAACCCCAAATAACACCTAAAAAATTTGTAGCTTTGTTCATCCATGGAAGAAATGGATGTATTAGGCATAAATATAGTTGAATACTATAGGAATATGGTGGTATTAGGTGTATACATGATGGTGGCATGGTGGTTTATGGTGGTGGAAGAGGATACAATGTTGAAAATTGGTGGGGAGACCTACCCCCCCCCCCCCTCTTCTTCCTACTCAAAATAACCCACAATAACCAAATACATCTTTATAAAACACCCCCAAACCTCAAAATCCTATTTTTGACCAATATGAATTCACCAGAACTCAACTCCTCATCAATTCAATGGCCCGCCCAAAATGTGACAGCACACAAGGGTAACCAAATTTAAAATTTTATGCTACGCTCGTTTGAATGATAATCGCCTCTAGTTTGAATAAGAATGGCTTCTCATTCGAACAAGCCTTCGAATGACCTTCTGACGAGTCTATTTGGGTATCTAGTTGGGTCTCATTAGATCGCCTCTTCGAATGACCTTGGGTCCTTGTTCGAACCTCCCAAACCTCGCTCGAACGAGATCCCCATCTCGTTCGAATAACCCCAAATTTGTTTGAACCGTCCAGCTTCCAAAAATTCCAATCTATTTTATTTCAACGCCAAAACTTTCAACATTTATCATCAAGACTCCAAAACTATCAAATACATAAATAAACCCAATTATATTGATCCAAATCCCAAGGTTTAATATGTTTGTAATTTATGCGTGAAAAAATAATAAAATATTGGGCACTAGTATTATAGTGCTAGTGGCATTGGCCCATAGCATAGGGGCAGTGCAGCGAAAGAAAAGGAGGTTCCTTTTTAGCACATTTCCATCCATTCCTACCAGATACGGGTGGGTGATGGGAAGGAGATCTCAGTTTCCCTCAGGCGGAGATAGATGGTTTTATGGATCTTACAGAGGAGGCTCTCCGGAGAGATGTATGACTTCCCGTTCTATTTCATGTTTCTGCTTTCGGATTTTCAACCTCTTATTATTGACTTGCTCACTTTCAGTGGATTGGTTCTATTGCAGACTATTTGCGTATCGACATCTTGGCCGTGGGAAATTTGGGATTGGATGGCATAGGTGTTCGACTATATGAGGAAGTTGGTCAGGTCTTGCATTGTGCCACCTACCACCTCTGAGGAAAGCTCTGGTTCCGAGAGTGGGGGACCTACTTCACTTCAACGGGGGAAACATGTTTACTGAGGTGCCTGACGCAGTGGTTTATTGGTTGGTTGAATTTTTTGGGAGGTTCGGGTTGCCTTTCGATTTATCATGATCTTTTCTTTTCTTTTTTTCTTTTCTTCATCTCTTTATACCTGGGCAACATGTAACCATTCCGATAAGTATATATAAGATGATTTTTTCGTCATTTATTTATCTTGGATTAAATGGCCTAGTCTATATGCACTTTAGTTTTCTGCTGAAGTTTTATTTTTTACAGAGATAAGATAGAATAAATCAAAGAAATACACTAAAAGGCCTTTTCCAATAAGTTGATTTTTTTACAAAAAAAAAGTCGTTATTTTGGAATGATATATACAAAAGAGGAAAGTAGAGAATTTTTAAAAATAAGGGGTGCCGATCGGCATACCCCTTGGACTGTCTATCGGCATATAAGTAAAATCCAAATCATTTCCCTAGATTTGATTGTACTTCCTCTGTACTTAGGAGAGAGTTTTTTGTGTTTTATGGGTACCTGTGGGTAGATGGTTTTTTCATCACCATAATTAAATTTTCTCTCTTTTATAACTTCCTGCTTCCTTTGAAATGGCATTTTCCATGATTGAAATATTTATAGCTTATTTCAAAGGTTGGGAGGCCATGTGCCTCTACAATGTCAATTACGAAGCCTTTAACTTGTGGCATGTCTCCTTGTGGCGTATCCATCCTATAGATTAGAATCTCTTGGAAGCGGTGTTGTAATTTTAGTATCTCGAAGAGCATGTTTTTCCCGTTGGTCTAGAGGAAGTGTGCCCTATATATGAAGAGTTTTCAGCGAGCCCAAGTGTTATGGCAACCATGTCGGACGTTTCCCTTTCCCCTCTGGTATCATTAGTTGAGTTGTCGTACATCTCTCCCTCGGGTGCCCAACTTATGGTGCACGAAGGAAGTATTGTTCTACCAACGATATTAAACTCGGCGTACCGCAGAGATTATACTAATAATGCTTTTATTGGTGTTGTGGCTCTGGGATTGACTGCAAGCCTGATTTTAGTGATCAGTGACATGACAAAACCCTCAGGTGGATATGATAGTGTTGTGGATGTATTATCACTATAATACAGTTGTTGTCATACTAGTAGAGAATTTGAATGGAGTGGATGTCTGGAAAAAAGGTGAGGTTACTTTTTTATGGGGGAGCCCTGTGATATTGTTTTATGTGATTGTTTGAGAGACTGCGTTTGGATGCCCCTCCTGATTTCCCTCTAATGGGTGTTCCTAATTTTTTTCCTGGTCTTTCTTCAGTTTCGACCCTTCTATAGAGAATTGGATGAATTGGCTTGTAGATCATGGGGCCAGGAGTCTTCGTTGGTTCGTACCGTGGTGGGGAAATCTGCAACATGTCTTGCAAATGGATAATTATCGGTATGCGCAGTTGGTGGCCTTTTCTAGACATCTTTTTACTTTCCATCGAGGCTTCTTCTTTAAGTGGGTTGGGAGCAGGACGTTCCTTTGCGTGTAACCAACTTCTTTCCCCTAGAGGACCTTACTGAGTCGTTGAGAATGATTTTGAGGCTATTCTGGCAGCGCCATCGATCATTTACCCATATATCTCAGTTTGTCAGGGAGGCTGGGTTCATATCTGTGGATTATTTTTAGTGGTTGTGGAAGTGGGTGGTTATGAAAATTTCTACTGAAGAGACTAGGGAATGGTAACTTGTGATATATGACACTTTGGAGGAATGTGTCGTGGCTTTATCCAAGTTGATTAAGGCCTACCGCCGCACGGAGCAGATAGGGAATCGCAATAAGGATTGTATTTTTTAGGTCCTTCGAGGATAAGAAATGACGATGAAGTGGGTCCGTTCGGCAGCTGAAAGCAGGTCTTGAGTAAGGGGTGGTGCTAATATTTAGGTTCGTTGTGTAGGTTTTAAGGTGTTTGGTTTTTAAATCTTATAATAACTTTGGTTGTTTTTCATTCCTATTGCTACTATTTCATGTAATTATCGTCCTTTATTTCTTTAAATAAAAGACGATGATGATTTCAATGCATTTTGTCATGTATTTGATGATTTTTTTTGGAGAATAGCAGGGAAGTGATAAGAGTTGTAGTGCGACAAGTGTTCGAACTAGGGGTATAACTTCTTGATATGGTCCAAATTTACTGGACATGCCATTTTCTCTATATCAAGGTCTGGGAGCATAAAGGCACCACTTGACAGGATTTTCTTTACGATGTAGGTGCCACTCTAGTTAGGCTTGAATTTTCCTCTCGGATCCCAGACAGGTTCTATAATTTCCTTATTGGCTAGATCTCTTTCTTGGACACCACGGTCCTTGACCATTTTATTAAATGATCATTTAATACTACCCTTGTATATGATATAGGTATTTCAACCTCATTTCATCTAAGAGAATAAGTTCATTGTAATGATTTTGATTCCAAATTTTCTTCACTGACTTGACTTTCGAGCATAACCTGTAGGGAAGGTATTTCAAGTTCGGTAAGGAATACCACCTTCATTCCGTATACTAGATATTAGGGACTAGCCCTAATGGGTGTTTTAATGGAGGTACGGTAGCCCCAGAAGGCATATGGGATCTGGTCGGCCCAATCTCTACAATTTTTGGTCATTTTGCAAATGATGGTTTTGAGTCTTTTGTTAGCATCTTTGATAGCCCCATTGGTTTGCAACCGGTAAGAAAATGACTTGTGCTTTTAGATTGTGTACTCGTCAACTAGTTCTGTGACCTCAGCTTCAAAATGGAGCCCATTGTCTGAGACTAACTCGTGAGGAACTTCGTAACGGCAGATGATGTTCTTTCTAATGTATTTTGATATTTTCTTTGCATTCAACACTTTATTTGACTCGACTTTGACCCAATTTATGAAGTAATCAATGGCAACCAGGATGAATTCATGCCCGTTTGAGGCCTTGGGTGTGACTTTCTCGATGATGTTTATGCCCCAACTAGAGAAAGGTTAGGGAGAAGTCATGTTGTATATCTCTCGAGGAGACAAGTGTTGAAGGTTGGAAAACTACTGGCATTTGAGGTATCTTCGAATGTAACTAGTGCAGTCTTGAACCATGGTGGTCTAGTAATATCGTTGATGAATGATATTCTTGGCAAGCACGTGATCGTTCATATGGGGTCCACATTCCCCACTGGGGATCTTTCGTATCATGTCTTCAATCCCATCCATGTATAAGTCGGTTCCATCTAAATTCCTTTTAAAGAGTGTCTTGCAACAAATGATGTACTGAGTAGCCAACCTGCAAAGGGTCACATGATCTTTATTGTCAATGTCTCAAGGATACCTACCATGTATGAGGAGGCGCCCACCGTCATAATACTATAATTCTTCCATATTCGGATCTTCTTCTATAACAAGCTCAATGTGGTAGCAACGAGTGGGTGAAACCTATTTTTGGACTAAAAAGAGGGCCATTGTTATCCCCTGAGGCATGTCGACCAGAGAGGCCAGGGTTGTCAGTGCGTCAACTAGGTTGTTTCTAGAGTGAGGAAGGTGACATTTTCAAATTGAGAGGCGAGATCTTCTAGGTGAGTGTGTAAATGTAGTATCTTTTCATCTTTGAACTTTCATTGAGGATTTTCCCTACAAATAGGTCTAAGTCTCAATAGATATCTATGAATTTGATTCCCCTCTCAAGGGAAATCTTGATCCCTACAGTACATGCTTCATATTCCGTCATGTTGTTAGTGCAAAGGAAATCTTATTTGATGGAAATAGGAGTGTGAGAATCATCAAGGGCGATCAAAAGTATCCTAATACCATATTCTTTCTTGTTAGTTACTCCATCCAAGAACATTATCCACCCAAGTTCCTCGTGAGAGTGCAGAGGATGTCTTCATCTGGGAATTCAGAAATCCAAACCTCAGTCCCTTTTGTAGGATTGTCGGTAAGATAATTGAAAATGGCTCTCCATTTCATAGCCTTATGGTTGATATCAAATTCATCTAGCAACATCAGCCAGTGGGCTATGCGACTAGACAAGGCGAGATTCTCCAATAAGTATTTTATTATATCCATTCGGGACACCAGTTTGATAGTAAATGCAAGCATGTAGTGTCGGATCTTCTGCGTGATCCATACTAAGGTGACACACGCCTTTTCTAGTGTAATGTATTTTATCTCATACCCATTTAGTTTTTTACTAGTGTATTAGATTGATCTATCCTCATGATATTTTTTAATGTACTGAGCTAATATAGCCCCTGTTGTGGTGTCAGTGACAGCTAAATGTAGGAGGTATGGGAGACATTGCTACAAATGCATGAATAGAAGAGGGAGGGTAAGGTACTGTTTGATCTGATCGAAGGCATGCTTACATGCCTCAATCCAAACTTTGGTTGAATCCTTCTCAAGAATCTTAAAAATGGACTCGTAGACAGAGATTGGTTGTCTGATGAACTGACTGATGTATTAGAGCTTACCCAAGAATCCACAAACTTCTTTCTCTATTCGATGTGGTGGCATCTCGAGTATTACTTTTAGTTTGGCAGGGTTGGCCTCAATCTTTTTTTTCTTTGACCATGAATTCAAGGAGTTAAACCCTTGTGACACCGAATATGCATTTTTATGGGTTGAGTCGCATCTGGTATTGTCGTAGTCGCTCGAAGAATTTTCTAAGGGAAGGAAAGTGACCTTCCTAATTTTTGGACTTGATGATCATATCATCAATATAGAATTCAACTTACTTATGGTTAATAACGTGCATAATGGTTATAGCGGCCCTTTGGTAGGTAGCCCGGGAATTCTTGAGACCGAACGATATGACTCTGTAGTATAGGTTCCTTACAGGGTGATGAAACCATTTTCTATCTTAATGGTCAGGATGTATCTTACTCTGATTATAATCGACGAAACCATTGACAAATGACTTGAAGGAATGACTAGTAGTGTTATTGATGATCATGTCGATGTTAGGCAGGGGATAAATCATCCTTCGGGATGCCTTGTTCAAATCTCGATAATTAAAGCACATACGAAATTTCCCTCCCAGTTTTGTCATTAGGACGATGTTTGAAAGCTATATAAGATATTAGACCACACAAATGAATCCTATGTTTAACTATTTCACCACTTCATCTTTGACTTTGATGGACCACTCCGTTCGTCTTTTTCTAAAACTTTGCTTGACATGTTTGATCTTTGAGAAGGTAAGGATCTCGTGTTGTGCTATTTTTGGGTCAATCGCGGGAATGTTGTCATAGGACCATGAAAAGATGTCCATAAACTATTTCAAAAGATTTTTGAATTGCAATCACTCATGCTCATTGAGGGTGGACCCTATCCTAATCCCGCGTTGAAGGATACTAGGTTTGAGATTAATAACGATAGTCTCATCATCAATACTTTGAACACGGTTATGTTATTTAATTTTTTCCTTATTGAGATCGATTATGAATTATTCATTAATTAAATCATCTTCATTAATAGTTTGGTTAGAATTAAGGCAATTAATGTAAGGCACGACAAGATACTCAAAATCATCATTTATTTCATTAAAAATGTTTTTAGGGAGTATAGTGGTGAGAACCTCATCAAAGGAGGCCTCATTCACAATTACATCAGAAATAAAAGAAAAAGCAGTAGACTCAGGTGTTTCTTGGATGGTATAAATTACAGGGTTCGGGTTGATTTGTGCAGGATTGACAGGGATGGCATTCCAGTTGAGGAGTGGAGCATTAGCAGGGGGATTTTGGGTTAGACGGTTCAGCTTCCAGGCGAATCATGCAGATATCCAACCCCAATGTGTGCAGGTCGAACGATTCATCAGTATCACTGCTTTCAAAATTCTCGATGCTTTCCATGGATTTGTTTGTTAAAGCATCTACCTCATGCTTCAGTGATTTACCCCATTAGATTTCATCTTCGAAGAAGATCTCCAGCCCAAGTTTCATTTTTTTCTCTACGGGGTTATACCACGATTTGGGAAATTCGCAAAAGGGGAGGTCCTCACCCTCGAGTTCATTGCTTGAACTGTCAAAGTCGTCCCCCATTCGGTGCCAACAATGTCATCTTTTAATGGGAATTCGATGCACACCACAAAATCTATGGCCTCATCACACAGATCTTCCCATTCACTAGGGAAGTGTTGGAGGGAAGGGATTAGACGCCCTTGGAGTTTCAAAATCATGAGCATTTCGGAGGAAGTGCATACATCTTGCTTCTTAATAAATACATCACACGTAACATGCACTATGTCATCTAGACTAGACTCTTCTACAGGTACGACTCATTTATCGAATTACTAGGCCCACTTTCGGGCTTCCTTGAGCAAGGCACTGATCTTTTCATAGTCAATGGTCATCTCTAAGAAATTTCAGCCCAAAATTTTGAAATTGATCTAAAACCATGGGCAGTTCCATGCCTCCCCCTTTTGAGCAGAACAAACGACAATACAGACCATGGTAAGGAGTCATAGAGCTTAGTCAACAGGATTCTTAGGATGCAAGAGAAAAGAAGAACACATTTTGATGGGTTTGGGTGAGAGATAATAGGTAGATTTGGTGTTTCTATGGGCTTGATTCTAGTGGAAAGTTCAAATTTTGGGTTTTCTTCTGAGAGGATAGCAATCACCCTAGTACTGTCTACTAAAAGAGGATTCTGAGTGGTATTACACTTTCAATGGGATGGTGGGGAAATAATCCCTATGACTATGAGGCTTTTAATAACATTCTTTAGATGAAAGCATTGGTCAGTGTTATGCTTGTCAATTTTGTGAAAATCACAATGGTCATTATGTTTGAAGTTTCGGGGAAGAGGATCTAGCAATAGTCAGGATTCTAAAGGCTTCATGAGGTTCTGCAAGAAGGGCTTGATACACTTTTGAGAAAGGGACATAAAGTTCAGTATAATCTTTTTTTGCTGGGTTAGGATGACTTTCGGGTGTCCAAGAGGTAGCGGGTTAGGAGATGTTGTTAATGGTTAAGACTGAGGTCTGGCTTATCATACTTTCGAGGGGCAAACTGCCCAGTTAACCTTTTAGGTTCGAATTCAGCTTTGTGATTGAGACTCCTTTTTTAATTTCTACCCTTGTCTCCTAAATGGCTCTAAAATGAGGGTAGTACTAGCCTCCCTTTAAAGCTCAAATATTGGGCAAGAATTTTTTCTTCATGATGCTTACTTGATTTTCCTCTAACGGTTAGTTTGTCACAATAGTTACTTTCTCTTTCCACCTTCAAACAAAGCTGTTAACTTATTCACTCAGTTTTTGTTTGAGTAGTTCCAAGTCCCAACGGGTAACTTCCATATTTTCACTATAATTTTATCAAGTCATGAACTCTCCAGTTTTGTTCCTAACTATGGATTCTAGATTCTTCGAGGGACGACAACCATCGAAGGGAACCTTCCTTAATAGTTTGTTAGAACATCTGGGCCATTACCTCCTCTAACGCCTCGAGCAGAGTCGTAGCGTGATAACGGCTACGTAGGTGCATAATTGGAGGGTCGTTGCCTCCGAACTTCTCGATGTCCAATATTTTGAACTTCTCCGACAATCGAGCTTTAGAATAGGGAGACATGTGGGTGTAGTCCTTATAGTCCCTGAGATCTTAACCTAATCGAACCTTTTAGACAACAATCTAAGGTATTCTTTGACCTTATTTAATTCTTCTTCCTTAGGATCAACTGGCACTGGTAGATTACCCCCTGGCTGGGCAAGATTTGGTATTGTCAGCTAAGCTGGCAGTGACCCATTGGCAGGTGGGGCACACAGGGCATGTTGGCACTCTTCGAAAACCCATACTAGTTCTAGAGCTGGCAAACTCATGGAACAGGAAAAGATTATTTTAGGCTTAGGAGTCTGAACTCGATGTCATTACATTTCCTAAACTTCTGCTAGAAGGTTATCAATATTAGCACTGAGCTCGCCAGGGATTGCCATCAGATCTGGCTGGGCATTTACAGTCTAGTCAATGTTCTCCATAAATAGCCTTCAGAGGGACAACTCAAATTCTATAGTAGCAGCTATAGACACCCTATTCTGTTACCCCCTAAACTCTCCTTAGGTTCCTAGTACCTCCCCTCATCACTACAGATCCAGGTCATACCCCGAGTACTGACCTAGAAGCCTTCAGGCACTCCCCAAGCTCTGTTTGACCAAAAATCAAACTCTTTAGCTCTACCGAGACTGAATGGATCTTCAAAGGGAACTGAAACCCCTTTCCAACGGTCCGCACCGTGTACGATTCTGACCTACCATGCGAACGAACAATCCATTTCCCCCGAAACTCAATCAGGAGGCCATCGGGTGCTCCTGGGCTCCATTTGACCAAGGTCAGCTATTTAGCTCGATTGAGACTGAATGAATCTTCTAAGGGTACTAAAACTCCTTTCTAACGATCCTCTCTGTGTGCGATTCTGACTTACGGAAAGAAAGAACGATCCGTTTGACTCCGAAAGGTCATCGAATGCTTCCATGGCCTGGTTGACCAAAGTTAACACCCCGAACCTGATCAAACTCTTTGGAATGTCGAATTACATCTCCTAACCTTTCCAAAGATCCACCCCGTGCATGATTCAGACTTACCATGCGGATGAACGATCCGTTTGCGTTCCTTTGATCCCCCATCTAATGGGCTGATGAATGCTTTCAAGCCATATTTGACCCAGAGTCAACTCCCGAACACGGGAGAAGTCCAAGGGACTTTTAAAGGTCTATGAATTACCTTTCCAACGGTTCATACCTGATTCATTATTATTTAGTTTAGTATTTGATTCTTGTTCAGTACTTATTATATTCCTGTGTATGTTGATGGTTTATAATTTAGTTTTGGATTGTTATGGAGTTAAATGGTTTATATTTTAAGATTTAATGAAAATGGAATTTACTTAGTTTCACTAAATGGGAAATGTTTTCACACCTAGATTAATTTTATATTAGGTGATTAATATGTTAAAAAGTTTTTCGATAGTGATGCTAAGAATGAGCCAACTGAATATCCTATTTTGAATTGGTAGAGGACTGATCACCCTATATTTAATTGGGCGAGGTGTAACGGGTGGTATCAGAGCATCAGGTTCTAGTGTCCTTAGGATCTGTGCGGCTTGTTACGTTTCAGCGCATCATTCTTTGATGTAGAGCCTTATGATAGGGTTGTTGTGTTCCCCTATATATGCGACTTACGTTCTCCTGCTACGAATTATAATGGGTGTGACTCATTATACGAATTTCTGTGTGATTTAAACACCGAACATTTTTGGATGACCAGCGAGGGCCGTAAGAAGAACGGTGGGATAAGAAGCTCAATAGAAGACATAGAGCAATGGGGAAAGATTAATCGGGACAAAAATCACCATGAGGATTACTTAAGCAAGAGATAGTAAAATCATCACTTGGGAACTGTGGGTTCCCAGGACACAGTCATAGATAACGGTGGAGTGATTTCAGGACCACCTAGCATAGTCGATAAAGGGGAAATTAGAGGGACTCTTTTGAAAACCCATCGGTGAAGATGCGAAGAAGAAAATGAGAAAATGAAACAGACCAGCGAAAGTGGGAAAATCCGAAGGCTATTGGTGTAGAGTGGGGTGTAACGACACTTAGAATTAAATTTGAAGATAAAAGTTATAGCTCTTAGGAGCATCATGTAGTGATTAGAGACAGTCACCATATTTGAAGAAGTGTGTTTGAAATTTAGAAAGAAATTTGGGTACGATTTGACCGTGAGGTCTTCCATTCGATGTGGTAACAAAATGCGAGTGAAATTTTGATGTTTAGCACAATGGGTAAGATAGAAACTGATCATGAGAGAAAGGATAAATTGCATAATGAACTTCGTACCTAGAAGAGGGGCATAAATTATCAAAAGAGTTTATAGTTGATAAAAAACCCGTGAGTAGAACACAAGCATAGATGAGAAATCCAGCAATGATGACTAATATTGATGTCATCAAGGTTATACAGTGACTAGTTCTTGCATTCTTTCCAAAAGAAGTAAGCCAAGAAGGTTAGAGAATCTGGCCGAAAAGCAAATCTGAACTTAACGGTGTTAGTGAAACCCCACATGAGAGTATACCCAATAGGGAACACGATTAGATGATTTTAAGTTGATTAACTTCCTACAACGTGATGATGAAGTCAATCAGGACCGTGTAAGCAAACCATAGTTCCGAAAGGCAAGTGTAACCAGCAAGTTAAGACTACTCGGTCCGAGAGAAGGGCATTCCTAAAATGGTCAGTGAGATCGGTGATGGGGAAATGGTTCGTGAAGTTTTTTTATGTGAAGGAAGTATAACTACAAGTATTGAAGGTATCCACAATTGAGAAGTGGGACCAAAAATATTAGAGATGGTAAATCGTGCCAGTTAGGCATAAAATTTGGAGGAGTAAGACTTCCATCAAAGGAATTTGGGCTCAAGAGAATTAGGCCCAGGAAATTTATAAACCGAGAGTGATGGGTTCAGGCTGGACCAATAGAGTCCTCATTAATAGTACAAACAATATGTCAGGGTCTACGGGACTCGGGATGTAAACGGGAGTTCAATAAAGCTATAATTGAGGCCTAGAGAGTTTGGGCCAACGTTTCAATAATGGGCGCGAAACTCACATAATGGAATAAATTGTCCATGATGAGAGAGGACAACTATAGGATGAAATCCTAGGATGTATGACAGTTGTAGATGTTCATTGGTCGTGATGGCAGCCACATGCTGAGACCCTGAGACTTGGCGAGATCGACGAGATTTTTCTTCTTCCTTGTGAGTAAAGGATAGATTCTAGTGACATGGGTGTGGCACAACTTTTATGTAAATTGGAAACCCTAAACTTCGCGTTCGGGTCGAGTTTAGTGGGAACATTAGTTTTAACAGTCTTGTTACAAACGTATTTCTCGTTGTTAGCAGGGCATTTTGATGATTGCCTGCGAATGAACCGGTTGGGCCCTAAGAATATGTTTTGTTGTTATAATTTACTACTGCATTGAGTCATCTTTAGTAGAGTTTATTATGGTAATGTGTAGTGATTAATTACCGTATGGTTAAACGATAGTAAAAATGTAGTGTTATGACTGTCGTGCTGGATACTCCGGGAGGAGTGATCTTAGTTTTGTGCGGCGCCACCTGAAATAGGGTTGGGCCCAGATATGAGTATATATGAAACTTTCAAGGTATTACAGACCTCAGCGAGTATAGTGTCTAGTTATATGTGATTCCCGAGCATACGAATTTATTTGTCTGTTAAGACTTAGAATACATTGTGTTCTTATCGAGCGACAAAATATAGCTCGTTATATATTTATAGAACCAAGTACTTAGGATAGTGAGGGCGCCATGCTTCATGTTACATTTTCAGGGACATAAGAGTGGACGAGGAAAATTTTATGTCACAATAAGTAGATTGTGGGAAAGTACATAGTATGTACTGAAGGCCTTATGAACCTCGACAACCGGATAGGTTAGATAGTAGTGTATCGGGGGGGTTCCTTGTTTGGATTTCGCTTTGCGAAACATCCCACGCATGAAACTAGTGAACGTCGGGAGTTGGAGAAAAGTTTGGCTGATAGTATATAAGTTTAGTAGGTTGGTTATTGTACCTATAGGAGAATATAATTGAGAGTTGACAATTCTTTTATGACTTAAGGCCAATAGAGTCGCCTAGTCTCAGTATCATTCTGAATAAAGCAATAATACCATTGAAAGATTGATTAATTTTTGACTAGTGGGGTGGTTGAGTGTACCCCTACCACATCAGCATACCGAGTGTGCAAGAATTGAAGTAAGAAAATTTTATGTCTTTTGTATAATGATGCACGAGGCATAGGGTGTATGGGCACCCTAGGGGATTGAATCAAACGGTGGATTATGATTATCTTGTGAATTCGATAACATGTAGTCGGGTAAGCCAAAGATTACTCCATAAGATTTGTTAGAGACTTACGTTTCAAAATAAACTGATATTTTTTAGCGGGAAAAGAGACTTGTGTCACACGAGACAACAAAGTCACACGTATCACGATTAAAAGTACATTCAAGAGAGTATAAAATGTATCAGGATACAAATAACAGTGGTAATGGGTTTAATATAGAGTAATTTTCAAAGTTAGTCTTGTAGTGGGTCAGCTGACTGTTAGAAAAAAGGGAGGACAATTCAAAACCAGTAGGGACTCCTTCCACTAGAGAATGGAAGAGTATCCCCAAGGATCTTCTCATCTAGTTGAGATGGTAAGATTATAGGTACTAAGATGCGATTGAGTACGGCCTAATACCCATAGAGGGATGGACAGGACAAGCAGTCTAATCGGATGCGGGAGAGAAAATTTTATGTGGACCCTGAGATCTTAGGGGAGGACGAGAGTAGTACCTTCCACTAGTGGAGCTTGTGTCCAAATAATTCCTATAAGTTCACGTTCAGGCAGAGTGCCAGCAGAAGTATGGCACGATAAACTTTGTTGTGGTCCTACTTGAGAGTTAGAGGTGGGGGACCAGTTATGATTACAAATGTCGGAGAAGAATTGATATTATCATATATATTGTGTGTGAAATATATATTGCACAACCAATTTACTTGTATGAACGACACGAGACAAGTCGTATGTCTATGAAAAGAGGATAAATCTACTAAGGTGCAAATAGTAGAAGGCTAGATAGTGAATATCAAAAATATAGTAAGTAGTGAAACTTAAACTGTAAGGCTTGGGCAAGAGCCTATATGATAGGGTAACCTAGAGTTTAAATCAAACACATGTGAAATGTTCATTATTAAGGGTATTCGATACCGTACTATATGGATGGTACGGAGTAGCTTACTTGTGAGCGCATGCGCAATATTTTTACAGCATTGTCTGTACCTGGTATACTTTTTCCGAATTTTGGGATGAAATTCCGTTGTAAGGGGGGAAGTATGTAACACCCCGTATTTTTGACGATTTAGAAAATTATGTGATTAATTATTATGGTAATAAGTATGCGATTAATTATTGTTGTTGGATTATTTAAATTAAAGTGTGAGAAATTAATTTGTTATTAATCCGGATTAAAATAATTATTAACTAGCGTGCCAAGGGTTAATACTTATTGTTGATAATTATTGAATATTACTTTGTGATATGTAATATGGAATTATGATGCTTGATAAATTGTCGAAAATGAGAAATACGACAGTTTGGTAAATTAAGTCTGACACGCGTGTGAGTCGTGTCAGGACTAATTGAATAGAATAAAAAGAAAATTTATTTTTATTAACTCGTATGGTCATTTTGAGTGCGCCGTTGAGTCCGGAAGGGTTGACACAGTCAAAATAGTATACCCAGGTGTTTAGTTTGGGTCCCGGGGCGATTTTAGGCCTAACCGGCACCCCGAGACGGCATTATGGTAAATAGTATTTTTGGGCTAAATTAATGGACGAAAATTAAGAGTAATTATATCAGCCAAGGAGATTCCATTAGGGTGAAAAGGTTACAGGAAGTTAAGAACGACTATAGGAGGTGTGAGGGAGAGCAAATTCCAAGAGAAAAGAGCCACGATAACACCACCTTGCACAACCGAGACCACCAACGTGTAGATCGAGAAGAGAAGAACGCGTATGTACCAATATCACCAATGGATTAGACCGTCATATTCGAGGCAAGTGTTTATTACTTGCTTTCTTTAGCAATAATCATACTCATGTTAGTGTAGGTGAATTCAATCCTTGATTTACATGTTAATTGGGTGAAAATTGGAGGTTAAATGATGATTAGAGGTTGGGGTAATTAGTTTTTAATATGTTGTCATGAATGTAGAGGATGAACTATGAAATTGAATTATATATTGATGAACGAATATAGGTTGATTAGGTTCTTTAATTGAAAATTTGGAAACTAGGGTCCATATGAATTGATTTGGGGATTTTATATAATTATGATGATTTATGACGAATTAATGATCCTAGGAGGTTAAGACTGATTTATAACCTGTTAGGGTTGATGGGTATTGATGATGAGGCATTGGGTGTTGAATCTTAGAGGTTTATAGGTTCATAAATGGTGGGAAAACGCATAATTCTGGGAACGAAGACGAAAAGTGACATCTCGCGCGATCTCGCGCGAAGTCGCTCGAACGACACGTGGAAGTCGTTCAAATGACAACCCTTCTGGTTCGAGCGACAGAGGGAATTTTTGGGGATTTTCTCAAAGTCCAATTTTGAGTTTGTCAGTTTATTGGAGTGAGATAAATTGCCAAATGGTAAATTCAAATAGGACAGAATTTCGGGAAAAGTATGGGAGAATTAATACTTTAATTATTTTGGTATAGAGAGAATGTACCTTGGAGATTACTAGAGAGATAGTAATCTAAATATTTATACTATACGTAGTGATGAGGTTAAATTACGTATGAGGAGTATGTATGTAGGTTGGAGAAATACCTATAAATTATAATAGGATGTGTGTATGCCTATTATGTGATATTATTGTTAAGAGCACGAATGGGTGATAACCCCGGGGTGCAAGAACCTTATAATTAAGCGCACTAATGAGTGATATCTCGGGGGTGCAGAAACTTTATTGCTAAGTGTACTAATGGGTGATAACCCGGGGGTACAAGGATGACTATTGTTAGGCGCACTAATGGGTGATAACTCGGGGGTGCTGGATTATTATTGATATGCGCATTAATAGGTGCTAACCCGGGGATGCAAGATTCTATTGTTAGGCACACTAATGGGTGATAACCCGGGGGTGCTGAATTGTTAATGATAGGTGCATTAATGGGTGCTAACCCGGGGATGCAGGATGTTCTGGATAGGTGCACTGATGGGTCTTAGCCCGGGGGTGCAGGATTAGTGTGTGTGTGTGTGTATATATATATATATATATATATATATATATATATATATATATATATATATATATATATGAACTTGTGAATATTGCTACTGTGTGAAATTAGTAGACTTGGTAATAATAATAATCATTACTTTGCATCGACTGGTCTTAACCTAAGGGTGCAGGATTAGTGTATATATATAGGGATGATGAGACTATATATATATGTATAAGTGTACTTGGATAACTTTTTACTTTGTGAAACTAGTAGATAAAATGAAAATGAGAAATAAAATAATCTTAGTGAATAAAAGATTAACCATTCAAACGGTGAATAATAAAACTTAGTATGTGAGATAAACTATCTGATTAACGTATTGTATGGGCTATACGGTAATACTACTAGTGTGCATAGTTAGTATTAGTATGGTTTCTGACAAGTTAGACTGGGAGCTATAACGATGTACGTTAGGCGTGCACAATAGACGAGAGGTGAGAAACTCATGTGAGAGTTCGATAACTAACATGCGTATAAGATTTGTTTTAAGAACCAGTTTTAAATACTTGCTAAATCATTTTTACACATCGGGCTCTGACCCGTTTCTTGTATTTCTTCTCTCTTTTGCTATCTATATGTATTATATTAGGTGCTCAGCCACAGGGACACCGGATTTAGAGATTTGGATTGCTTGACGTGCTGCAGTTATTGTGGAAGTTGTAGGTCCTTGTAGTAGACACATCTATCTTTCCATTCAGTTTCATCTAGACTTCTTATTTAGGGCATATGTCACCAACTTCTGGTTCCTTCATCGGTGATATTGTATTCTGTTTAGTTTATGGTTTGGAGTTTTGAACTGGGAGTTTAACCCACTCTTATTTAGTTCAGTATTTGATTCGTGTTCAGTACTTATTATATTCCTGTGTATGTTGATGGTTTATAATTTAGTCTTGGATTGTTATGGAGTTAAATGGTTTATATTTTAAGATTTAATGAAAATGGAATTTACTTAGTTTTACTAAATGGGGAATGTTTTGACACCTAACTTAATTTTATATTAGGTGATTAATATGTTAATAAGTTTTTCGACAGTGATGCTAAGAATGAACCAACTGAATATCCTATTTTGAATTGGTAGAGGACTGATCACCCTATATTTAATTGGGCGGAGTGTAACATCAGGTTACTTACAAAACCGCCAGGATTCACCACCCTCTAGGAGCGATGACGCGATGGCTCCCGTAGCAAGGTCCACTCATCCGCAACCGACTTGAATGAGTCAAAGGAGTTCTCACTCCCCAAGGCAAGAGGAGCCCTAGCCCTCCACTCCACGTTCGCCCAATCATCAACGGTCAACCATTCCCTATGCACTGCAGTTCTCACGAAGGAGGCCATTGCTTGGAGATTGGAATGTTAGAACGATTCGCAGAGGAAAATCGCAGAAAGAAAGAAAGCAAGAAGCTGTGAAAAATGAAGGGAATTCGCCCCTTATGTATAGGATGTTAAGCGTCATGCCGATCGGCATTGACTCCACACCCACCAATCGGCACTGACCCCTTACCTTCCCGAGGCAATCCAAAAGTCCGTGCCATTGCCAAAGGCACCCTCTGAATCATGCCGACCGGCGCCCCTTTGAAATTTCGTACGAAAATTCCCAGAAAATCTTGAAAAATCCTTAGAAAATTTCTAAAAATCCCAGAAGGGATTTAGAACATTTTCACCAAGAAAATTTCACACTCCCTCAAGCAAAACCCCCATTTCCCCAGCAAAACTCTCAAAAAACCAAACTCATCCCGGCAACGTCCCCGGAGGATCTCTGAGGATCACCTCATATCCCCCAAAGGTCTTGAAATACGTCCAATCCCTGAACCACCTAATCGCTTCCCCAGTGAAGTTTACGACATCAAACTTGCCTTTCCTCTACAAAATCCCTAAAATCACAAACGCTTCCCTAGCAGAACTCCAGAAAGTCATTTTCCCCGGCTCATTCCCCAACAAAACCCAAAATCCAATCTTCACCACTTTTTAGGTCAGAATTGACCTCGGTCTTGGATCGTCACCTTAGTTAGGTCAGAATTGACCTCGCCCCTTGATCCTCGGTCATCACCTCTCTTAGGTCATAATTGACCTCGGTCTTGGATCGTCACCTTAGTTAGGTCAGAATTGACCTCGGTCCTCGGTCGTCACCTCTCTTAGGTCAGAATTGACCTCGATCTTGGATCGTCACCTTAATTAGGCCAGAATTGACCTCGATCCTCGGTCGTCACCTCTTTTAAGTCAAAATTGATCTCGGTATTGGATCGTCACCTTAGTTAGGTCAAAATTGACCTCGGTCCTCGGTCGTCACCTGTTTTAGGTCAGAATTGACCTTGATCTTGGATCTTCACCTTAGTTAGGTCAGAATTGACCTTAGTCCTCGGTCATCACCTCTTTTAGGTCAGAATTGACCTCGGTCTTGGATCTTCACCTTAATTAGGTTAGAATTGAATTCGGTCCTCGGTCGTCACCTCTCTTAGATCAGAATTGACCTCGATCTTGGATCGTCACCTTAGTTAGGTCAGAATTGACCTCGGTCCTCGATCGTTACCTCTCTTAGGTCAGAATTGACCTCGGTCTTGGATAGTCACCTTCGTTAGGTCAGAATTGACCTTGGTCCTCTGTCGTCACCTCTTTTAGGTCAGAATTGACCTTTGTCTTGGATCATCACCTTAGTTAGGTTAGAATTGACCTCGGTCGTCACCTCTTTTAGGTCAAAATTGACATCGATCTTGGATCGTCACCTTAGTTAGGTTAGAATTGACCTCGATCCTCGTTCGTCACCTCTTTTAGGTCAAAATTTACCTCGATCTTAGATTGTCACCTTAGTTAGGTCAGAATTGACCTCGGTCCTAGATCGTGACATCTTTTAGGTCAGAATTGACCTCGATCTTGGATCGTCACCTTAGGTCAGAATTGACCTCGATCCTCGGTCTTCACCTCTTTTACGTCAGAATTAACTTCGGTCATGGATCGTCACCTTAGTTAGGTCAGAATCAACCTCGATCCTCGGTCATCACCTCTCTTAGGTCAAAATTAATCTCGGTCCTGGATCGTCACCCTAAGCCCGTAGAATTGGCTTTAACCCATAGAATCGGTCAGCGCCTCCTAACGAATTGACCTAAACCTTTCCTCCAAACCGTCCCTTAGGTCCTCAGAATTAGCCTCGACCCTCTAAATTGGTCATCCTCCCTCAGAAGCGTCATGCAGTGTCTATTCGACGGCTACCATTCGTTCCAAACTCACCCGTCGAGGGGCTCTATAGACACCCCATTCTGTTACCCCCTAAACTCTCCTTAGGTCCCTATTACCTCCCCTCATCGCTACAGATCCAGGTTATACCCCGAGTACTAAACTATAAGCCATCGGGCACTCCCTAGGCTCCGTTTGACCAAAAGTCAAACTCTTCAGCTCGATCGAGACTGAATGAATATTCAAAGGGCACTGAAACCCCTTTCCAATGGTCCACTCCGTGTAAGATTCCGACTTACCATGCGAACGAACGACCCATTTCACCCAAAACTCAATCAGGAGGCCACCGGGTGCTCCCGAGCTCCATTTGACCAAGGTTAGCTCTTCAGCTCAACCGATACTAAATGAATCTTAGAAGGGCACTGAAACCCCTTTCCAACGGTCTGCTCCGTGTGCAATTCTGACTTACGGCACGGACGAACGATTCGTTTAACTTCGAAAGGTCACCGAATGTTTCCAGGGCCCGATTGACTAAAGTCAACTCCATGAACCTGATCAAACTCTTTGGAATGTCTAAGTACATCTCTTAACCTTTCCAATAATCCACCCTGTGCACGATTCAGACTTACCATGTGGACGAACGATCCGTTTGCGTCCGACGATCCCCCGTCAAATGGATTGACGAATTCTTCTGAGCCATATTTAACCCAGAGTCAACTCCCGAACCCAGGAGTAGTCCAAGGAACTTTCAAAGGTCTCTGAATTACCTTTCCAACGGTCCACCTCGTGCGTGATTTTGATCAACGGTTTGCGTTCTGCGATCGATTTACCAAAAAGGCCGAAAAATACTGCCAAACGGCAGGTCCTAGACCCTTCCTATAGGCAGTGTGCCTAAATGCACCTGTCGAATGGTAAGCACAGGGCTATGCCGATCGGCAATGCCCTGGGCCTATAAAAGGGAGGCCTGACCTCACTTGCAAAGGGGAGCCCGGATCTGATAGAAATCACTCTCAGCAAACTCTGAAAACCTCTCTCGAAGTCACTGTGATTCCCATACCCAAATCCCTTTCCAACCTTCACTTTTCACCATCATTTTCATCAAACTTGGTGAATTAACTACCCTCCATCATCACCCAAGTCTAAGGGTTGCTCTCTAACATTCAAGATCAAGCTCAAGATCTTCAAGAAGGTCCAATTTTCTTAACTCTCTCCTTAAATTCTCATAAATTCGCAATAACTTATTTTATTACTCAATGCTTTTATTATCTCATCTCACACATCCTAATATATTTTTTATTTAGTATTATTGCACATCTCTTATTTTTATATAAATAAAAAACCCAAAAAATAAGAAAAAGGGGGTTTGCTCATAAATTCCAAAAGGGAATTCTCATACATTTCTTACACTTTTCTCAAAACTAAAACACTTTTTTCCACACACACACACACACACATACACAAATAAGAGAATCCATGGTTGGATTTATGGGATAAACCCCACCCCTCATTTTTTATGCAAACTACATGGACTTTGATGCCTCTATGATAAAACCCGAAACTCGAGTCCTATTTTTACTTTTCCTCTCATTTTTTATTTTCTCTAAACTCCATTCTCTTATGCTATATATATGCATATATTTGTACCTAAGGGCGTATTATTCCGTATAGGTTATCATTCCCTCATAACGATTAACGTAGTGATAATCGCCTAAATCCTATTTTCTAATACTTTTACACCTTCCTACGGATGACTCGCTTTACCTCTTCCATGGTGTAAGTCGGTGATTCATATCTCCACTATATATACACATGCACACATATCACGGGGAAAATAAAAGGAAAATAGCAAAAACCCATGAGAGACCGAAAGGGTGGAATGGGTGCCTAACACCTTCCCATTTCGTAACTTAGCCTCCGGACCCTTTTCGAATCATTTTGGTTTCCTATGCACCAGTATGTCTTTGGATGTTGTCCCTCGGGATGGCGTCCCTTTTTTCTTTTGTCTGTTTTGAGTAAAATAGACTGGCGACTCTAATCTCTCTACACTTTTCACCTCACCTCATATGACGTCGGTCGAAGCTCTCCCGAGAGGGACGCACGGGACCTAAAGGATCCTCACCCTCGCACGACCCACCCACCGCATGGATTGGGATCCGAAACGGGGATGGCCACAGCAGCAGAGGAAAAAGTGGAGCTTCAAGGTTGTTTGATGGAATACCTGAGCCAATAAGGAGCCAGGCCAAGATTGGGGTATGCGATCGCACCTAAGAGGAAAAAAATTATATTTGCATTTATTTTAAAGAAAATAGGAATATTTTTGTTATTTTCTTCCCTTTTTTTAAAAAAAAGGAGAAAATATTTTTGGTATTTTTTTTAAAAAGGGGAAGAAGGAAAATCCTCACCACGGTTATTATTATTAGGTTCCACTTGTATTATATTCTACCTAGGGTGCAAAAAAAATCGGACAGGACACAAGTTTGGGGAAAAAATAGGGTACATGAGGCAAGACACGGTTTGACTTGTTTCCAGACTTATGAATCATAATTCCCTATGAGGAAGTAAATGCATATCAGAGCGAGAACACTAATATGTAGGAGTATGCGTATTCGTAATACTACTTAACGCGAGAAAACATAAAGTGACAAAATGAGAAAATAGGACTCGAATCCCGAGATTGGCATGGGATGCCTATGTAGTCAAAAGGCATTAAAGTCGATGTAGTTCAATAACACACATAGGTGGGGTTTAACCCATAAATTCGAAATTAAAACTTCCCATAGTTTGATTTAAAAATTTGTGCACAAGTGTATGGAGTGTAAAATTGTGGGGAAGTTCTACTTAAGGGTTTATAGGAAAACCCTCTTTTCGCTTTTTAGGTTTTTTTAAAATATGTTTTGTGTGTACTAACAATTAAAAGGAGATTAGTTTGAGGTGAGGAAATGAAATAAAGCAAAAGATGTACTAGAAATGAAGGAAAAAGCAAATGACTAATACTAATTAAATGAGTTGTAAAAAGGAGGATAGTAGACCTCCTATAGGACTTTAATTATGATTTTAGAGCATTAGAGGCTAAATTTTATGGTGGTTGAATGATGGCGGGGTAAGGATAAAATGGATGGTGAAAGATGGATAAGGGTGATGCAATAAAATGGGGAGAATATTTGGGAAAATGGAATTTCAGCGCAAGGATTTTGAGGGAATATTTCTAACTTCAGAAAGGGAACCTTGAGAATGAGGTCATTGCCTCGTTAAATAGTAAAAAAATAGGGTTAAGGGGGGGGGGGTTATCTGCATAGGACCTATCCTTCCTATCATCATACCCCTGGCTTGTTGACAAAGTAAAGGCAGGGGGTCTCGGGTGCTTATAGGCAGTCCGAAACATAGTTTTTCAAAAAATGATCATAAAGTGCAAACCATAAGTCCAAATGCTACATGGCCAGGACCATTGGAAATAGGATTCAGATCCCTAAAAAATTTCATAAGCCACTCTCGGGTTCGAAAGTTAACTGAAGTCAAATAGGGTGCGAAAGCACCTGATGACCTCTAGACAGACAGGGGTTATCGGAATGAAAAGGCAAGTATGTGCAAACTATGAGGTCGATTCATGCACGGTATGGATCGTCGGAAATATAATTAAGAGCCCTGTTATAGTGCAATGAGATTAGCTTGAATTGGAGGGTTAACCAAGGTTGAACGGGACATCGAAGCACGTGATGGCCTCTAGATCGGGATTTGGAGATAAAAAGGTGAGTACGCTCGAATCGTGAGGCCGATTCGCGCACGGTATGGACCGTTGTAAAAAGGATTCATATACCTAAGAAACTGTAATCATATTTGATTTATTTGGAGAGTCGACCAAGTTGAAATGAGGCTTGAGAGTGAACGGTAGTACGAGCGAACCGTGAGGCCTATTCGTGCATGGTATGGACCATCGAAAGGGGATTCAGATACCTATGAGAGTTCAATGAGCTTCGCTCAAGTTGGTGAGTTGACCAAGGTCAAATAGGGCTTGGGAGATCTCAGTGGCCTCGAGATTAGTGTGTGAGTGCTCACAAATCGTGAGGCCTATTAATGCACGGTATTAACCATTGGAAATGGGATTTATATCCCTAACATAGTGAAATGATCTTTGCTTGAGTTGGAGAATTGACCAAGGTTAAACGGGGCTCGAGAGTGCCTGGTGTCCCATAGATCAGGGTTTGGATTAAGACCTAGGGTTTATGATGGGAGGAGAAGTGTTAGGGACCTAAGGAGGTATTTAGAGTGCACTAGGATGGAGTGTCAACAATTGTTTTATTCAACGTGCACAAACCCAATAAGAATAAAAATAGTAAAAAGGAATGATGTTACATACATAACATAAGATGTACATGGTTCGACAATTGTCTACATCTACGAAGTGCTAGGGTTTGTTCTCTATTGGTAAAGAATTCAAGTTGATAAAGTTGTAGTACTGCTAAACGTTATAGTAATACATTCTCCGTTAATGTGGGTTGAGTTTAAATTTATAAGGCAGCTCAGAGGAGTTCTAAGCTTTGTTAAGAGTTCGAACTTATACTTGATCGTGGTATGCCATTACAAGTGGTAGAGTTGAACAATTCTTCTCTGATTAGAAGTCTTTATTAATCATAGGTGCATGTGGTCGAGGAATACATGGCCCAGAAAGTGCCATAAAATACTTGACCCCATAATTTTCCCTGTAAGGACATAAATTTCAAATTGAGTCCCTATATTGTTTTGACTTAATTCCGTGAACAAAACTGTGTTTGTAATATGTCATAAGGAGATTTTATCATGTCACGATCCCACTTGGTCTATAACGTATTGAAGAAATTGAATACGTTGCGACAAAGCTTCAAAGAATTAATCATGCCGAACTTTAATTAGTGCAAGTTTAATCGTCTTCAAAGTTAATTACATTCTGAGACCACACAGCTATGAATGCGTATAATTAATGGTGCTCGGAATTATTTTTATAAAAGATAAGGATGTAATTTTATAAAGAAAAAATGTTTTAAAATGTTTTTAAAAGTGTTTTAAATGTTTACACTACGATTTTATTCTGATAAGCTCGAAATAGAGTTTGACTTATTTGGATATCTTTTGGAAGAGACGTTTTAAATAAAAAGTTAAAAAGTCAAACTGACACACGGGCTCGTTCAAACGAGATGATTATGTCACGCGAACGATGTGGCTATGTCGTTCGAATGACACAGTTTTTGAGGTGGTAATTAATTCTTATTTAAAGCGTGTTTTCGTCAGAGTTTCGTAGGTGTGCATTCTGGAAAAATAATATACGATCCAATACGAGTTTTGCACATGTTTTTCTAAGGTTTCAAATCTTAAACACATCCTTCAAGTTTTCAAAGATCCGAGTTATCATTCTTATATGTTTACGTGATCTTGCTGCACCAAGAAGGTTTGTTCTACCATTGAACATCAGGGTTTTTCGGTAAAGAAAAGAGAAAGACTTCTTGTTCGACATCGTAGACGAATCAAAGCCATTCGGTCGACACCGAGACATACGTGGATGCGTGTGTTGTGGACAGGTATCGTGGAAGACAGAATTTCTGCATGGGCTTTATCGAAGAACGGTAGAAGATTAGAAGGAGCGTCAAGACCAGTGGGGATCGAGTCATTGAGTAAAACTAATTTGTCTTTCTGAAACCTTTGTTTATAGTGATTGTCTGGCTTAGGTTGTCCGAGGTTGTTTTCCCGTTTTGAGTTTTTTCCTCGTACATCCAGTGTTGTGAGTATTTTTTACTTTACTTTACTTGCTTTAATCACTAGATGCATGTTTAGGATTAATCAAGATAAAATTGGTTTAAAGTAAGAATTGGGTTTTCACAACTTGGTTTGGCGCACATTAAAAGTTGGATAATTTTTTGTAATAAATTGGTTTAATTTGAAACACACATAGGGACCATCCCCCGTTTCTTCGAATTGGTATCAGAGCTAGAAAACATAATTTATTTGTTTTGTGATCCCGTGTGTTTTCAAAGATGAATTTTTTATATAACGAATTTTCTGGAACTCCTATTTTTTATGGCACTAATTACACTTATTGGAAGATGAAAATGAGATGTGCATTAAAATCTATTGATGAGCGTGTGTGGCTAGCAGTTGAGAAAGGTTGGACACCCCCTGTCACTATTGTAGGTGAGGTCACTAGTTTAAAGCCTGTTGAGTCATGGACCGAAACTGAACAAAGACTTGCACAATATAATTCTAAAGGTCTGCGCGTTATTTCTTCACATGTCACATAGGAAGAATATAATAGAATTATGACTTGTGAAACATCAAAAGAGGCTTGGGATATTTTGGCACTCACTCACGAGGGCACTAGCACGGTTAGGGCGTCAAACTTCAAAATCTCACTACACAGTTTGAGACCATTAGGATGTTAGAAAGTGAGAATTTTGATGAGTTTTATGTTAGGTTGTCCAATATTGTCAACTCGTCGTTTAACCTAGGTGAGAAAATTCCCGACAATCATGTCATTAAGAAAACCCTTAGGTCATTGCCTAGTAGGTTTGATGTGAAAGTGACTATCTTAAACTCCTTAGGTAAGTTAGAGTCGACGAAACTAGAAGAGATTGTAGGTGACTTACAACCCTATGAAATCAACATGATTACCTCCAAGCAAGTGCCTAAGAAAGAAAAGGGTATTTCTTTAAAAACCCGGAAGGAGGAAATCAAAGTTTCAGATTCCGATTTTGATTCCAATTTTGATGATGTTGCTTTGTTGGCAAAGAAATTTAAAAAATTTATTAAGTTTCAAAAGCAATCGAAAGATGCCAAGAAATTTGAAAAACTTAAGAACAACAAAGTAGATCCCACCTCTAAGGATAAGTTTGAGAAGCCTAAGAGAGATGAGTCGGATAAGTGTTTTGGGTGTGAGGGGTACGGTCACAAAGTTAAGGAGTGTCACACTAGATTTAAGAAAGAGGTCAAGCAACCCATTGTCTATAGTGCCACCTTAAGTGATAGTGATACGAAAGAGGGAGAGAGTTCCCCCATTGATCATAACTTTGTTGCATTTATGGCATGACATGTGAGCGACGACGATTCTCATGTGCATGACACTTTCGAGGAGGTTTTGAGTGAATCCCATGTTAGTGAGGGTGAAGAAAGTGACGAGGAGGAAGTAGATGTGAAAGAAATGCAAAATGCGTTTAATGAGTTGTATGCCGAAACGGTGAAGGTGAAAAGGCTAACTCAAAATTGCAAGATAAGTTGAATGAGCATGCCATAGAAAATAATGACAGCTTGATTGAGGATCTTAGGGCACGAGACAAGAAGTTTAGGAGAAACTGGAGTTTATGGAGAAAGAGAGAGATAATCTCCGTGGTTTAATTGAGTCTTTGAAAAGGGAGATTTTAGCATTTGAGGAGTCTAGGAGTTTGCTCGAGTCTAGGATTCACGAGTTGGAGGAGAGATTGAAAGACTCGTCTAGAGTTAAGTTTGATTTGGAGGCTAGGTCGGAGAAGTTAAATAAGATCCTAGGCACCGTCCAAATTAAGGGAGATATGGGAGGTATAGGCTTTGGTGAGAGAATTGTTCCCATTCCCCCCGCACATGTGAGAAACACTAGGAAGGTTAGAAAAGGTTCACATATAGGTAGGCATTCCCACCATCGCTGCACTTACACGTTTTGTGGTAGGAAAGATCACCTTAGGCGTTATTGTTACGACCTTAGACAAGCTCCTAGGAAGTTTAGGAATAAAGTTACCCCGGTTCCCTAAACCCCCATGCATCGTTTTACACCTACTTGGGTTAGGAAATCGGATTTAGTGGCTTTAGGAATAAAATTTCATGATTCTCGTTTGGGTGCACTTGATTCTTCCCATGCTAAATCTAAAGGATGATAGTGTTGCCTTGTTTGTCATATACTAGTTTGCTTCATGATCTATTCATTGCTAGTATAATGACTTGTGTATCATTTTGTATTATAGTTTTCATTTGTTTGAATCCTATTTAAAAAATACAAAAAGATTTTGTTTTTGAAAAAACTTTTGAATACGCAAAAAGATTTTGCTTCTATTATATGAAAATCCAAAATGATTTTCGGTTTTTATTTTTGAGTTTACATGTTTGATGTGGCATATTGGTGTGCTTGGACCCCCCCCCCCCCTCCAATCGTTTCATTATCCATGTGGCTAGGACATTTGGTCATTATTATCGATGCTTAGAACGATCTTAACCATTGTTTACATGAGGTTGCTTCGAAGTTGATATGCATTTTGATTCGACTTTGTATATATGCCAACATTTCACACGTGCACGAGTTTATATGAATGTTTGACTTCTCTTGCATATTTGAATTTGGGAGGCATTCTGATCTCAATCTTGTCATCTATGATTAAGTAGACTTAAGGAGAAGTGTCCATGTAACAACCGTTTACCGTGAGGGTTTGAATTGAAAAAATATTGAGTGATTCACGGGAAAGGGCTGCGAGAGTTCAAAATTAACTAGTCATGAAAGCCACCGTTTAAAGATCCCAAAAGAAAAAGCAATATGCTAAGAAAAGGGTCAAATTTGTTTAGTTAATTCCAAAGAAAATATGATATTATTGAGGGAGTTTGGATGGATTAAAAATTGTAACGGGTTTGCACAACTAATCCTAATGTTGAAACATTGCAATTTGATGCTATTGTTTATGAAATCATCAAAAATCTGGATTTGTGTGCATATAGTGTGTTTAGTTCATTAAACTCACACTTTAATTGTCATATGGCTATAATAAAGTTTGATGATTTATCGCTATCAATTAGAGCTTCTTGATCATTTCGATGTGTTGGAATTGTGACTCATTTTTTTTAGTTTCACACCTATACATTCCATATCCATGTTTGAGAACATCGGTACTATTTTTACATATAACTCACAATGTTAGTTTTTACGAGTTTTTGCATTTTGTGTTAAAAGCCTACTGTTTTAGCATTGTTTTGCTACTGTCAGGCCCTTCCACTATGATTTTTCTGGAAATTTTTTCACTGGGCAAAAATATAAGATATTTCTGGGAAACTATGAAAGTTTGGCATGTCGCGAGATCTGGATCGAACGACATTCCCATGTCACGCAAAGTTTCGTTCGAGCGATGTCCTCATCTTATTTGAGTGACATTCCTGGCTCGTTCGAATGATAGCCTAAATTTTGGCTTCTGATTGGTTTGTAGTACATTGGTTATTATGGTATATATTTTTGGTACTGCTGGAAGTTTTTCTGGGCTGACTGGTTTATATACAGGTTTTATTGGTTCTAAATTGGTATTTTGCATATAGTCCGTTTATCACACCTGTTAGATTGCAATATTCTTCATGTGATTCATCTCGTTTACTAGCTACTGATTTGTCATTACTTGATCATATTTAGTTGGTTGTTTTATGATTATCTAGAAATTTCAAATCTCAAATTGGTATATTCTCATGCTAGATACTTGTTGTTTGGTTCATCTTTTCACCAGATTGCCTATTCGAGACTAAAAGGGGGGAGAGATGTATGTAATGTAGGGGGAGATTTGAGCATGTTTTTGTTTTCATATTTTACAAATTGGTATTACAGATTGGTTGTACAAATTGGTATCACTTTGTTACTGAAATTGTTTCACAAATAATTTCCAAGTTTATTCATATGATATCTATTATCGTTTGTATCATTTGGATATATATATTGGTTTCATTTGTTCCTCCATACTTAACTAGGTATTTGTTTTTCTAGTTTCATGTGTGTAAGTATGCTTCAGAGATTCGAGATTTTAAGACTACATCACATTCAGACAGTTCATGCTTGCCGGTGCTACATATACTAGTCCGTGTCCTGTAATTTTTTATTTTGGATTTATAGGATGGGATTTAGGCGTCATACGGCTTAACGGCCCGGCTTAGGCATTTCACTGGTTTAGTTTTGTCCTGAAATAGTCAAAGGGGGAGATTTGTAAGTATATAAATTTCTAATTGAGTCCCTGTATTGTTTTGACTTAATTCCGTGAACAGAACTCTGTTTGTAATATGTCATAGGGAGATTTTATCTTATCATGATCCCACTTGGTCTATGACGTATTGAAGAAATTGAAGACATTGCGGCAAAGCTTCAAAGAATTAATCATGCCGGAGTTTAATTGGTGCAAGTTTAATCATCTTCAAAGTTAATTGCATTCCGAGATCACACAGGTATGAATGCGTATAATTAATGGTGCTCGAAATTATTTTTATAAAAGATAAGGATGTAATTTTATAAAGAAAAATGTTTTAAAATGTTTTTAAAAGTGTTTTAAATTTTTACACTACGTTTTCATTCTGTTAAGCTCGAAATAGAGTTTGACTTATTTGGATCTCTTTTGGAAGAGACGTTTTAAACAAAAAGTCAAACTAACGCGCGGGCTCGTTCAAATGACAAGCAGTCTCGTTCAAACGAGATACTTATGTCGTGCAAACGACGTGGCTATGTCGCTTGAACGGCACAGTGGGTGGTGTTTAATTCTTATTTAAAGCATGTTTTTGTCAGAGTTTCGTAGGTGTGCATTCTGGAAAAACAGTATACGATCCAGTAGGAGTTTTGCACATGTTTTTAAAGGTTTCAAAGCTTAAACACATCCTTAGAGTTTGCAAAGATCCGAGTTATCATTCTTATATGTTTACGTGATCTTGCTACGCCAAGAAGGTTTGTTCTACCATTGAACATCAGGTTTTTACGGTGAAGAAAATAAAAGGACTTCTTGTTCAACATTGTAGACGAATCAAAGCCATTCGGTGGACACCGAGACATACGTGGACGCGTGTGTTGTGGACAGGTATCATGGAAGACGAAATTTCTGCGTGGGCACTATTAAAGAACGGTAGAAGATCAGAAGGAGCGTCAAGACTCGTCGGGATCGAGTCATTGAGTAAGGCTAATCTGTCTTTGTAAAACGTTTGTTCATAGTGATTGTCTGGCTTAGGACATCCGAGGTTGTCTTCCCGTTTTGGGGTTTTTCCTCGTACGTCTAGTGTTGTGAGTATTTTTTTACTTTAGTTTACTTGCTTTAATCACTAGATGCATGTTTAGGATTAATCAAGATAAAATTGGTTTAAAGTAAGAATTGGATTTTCACAACTTGGTTTGGTGCACATTAAAAGTTGGATAATTTTTTGTAATAAATTGGTTTAATTTGAAACACACATAGAGACCATCCCCCGTTTCTTCATCCCCGAAGTCTAAGGGCTCATTAAGGTCGCTGGTTTTATGCCTAGGTCAACTGTTGATGTTGAATAAGTCTTCTTATTCTTCAGGGGTGGTAGGATTCCTCCTATGGTCAGAGGTTGATAATTTTCTACACATTGATTATAGGGAAATTTCATAAATGCCCATGAACTTAGAAGTTTCTACTTGTTGAATGCCTCGAAGGCATGCTAGTAATTATGATTTCTTTATTCAGTCTTGGGCGATATACTCATCGTTTCAGTAATTGTCACATGTTGTTACGGCTTTCATGCGTGTAATAATCATTTTGGGGAACTAGGAAGTTATTTCTCATCATAAAATAAATGTTCCCTCTCTTTCCCTTTCATTTCAAAACTTAAGGACTTGAAGAAGGACTTTTACTTCCTCCATTTCATTATAATCACTCTTTCACCGTCTCTCTTATTTTTCTGCATTTCTGAATCTCTTTTCTTTAGTTCTTTATCTGAGTTGCCTTCATTATCTTTCCCTTTTATTTAAAAGGTAGAGCACTTGAATAAGGACTTTTACATCCTCCATTTCATTATAAGCACTCTTACTCTATCTTTCCCATATTTTGTATTTCTGACTCTCTCCTATTTATTTATTTCTCTAAGTTGCCTTCATTCTTTAACAATGAAAACACCATAGAAAAGTTTAAACTTGACTACATCCCTCACTAGGTCAAAGTAGAACTAGTTGAGGGCCATTAGTTGACCTCAATTTTTGTTGCTGAGTGTGAGGTAAATTTTCCCCCGAATGAACTTTTTTCTTAAATTATATCAAAACTTTGATGTGTTCTCGACCCATGTCATTCCAAATACTTAGAGGATCACTAATTGCGTTCACCGCATTATCAAATTGTACGGGACCAATCCGGGTATCACTGATATCATGTATTGTTATCAATGGGCGTCGACTCGTGAAAATATTTATTATCTTAAAACGAGGGCAACTAATCGATCCATGGTAGTGAGCTTGCTTAATTCCAACAAGGAGTACTGGGATCATTGTGTGATTTTGAAGAAATGGCAACACGCTTCCTTTACCGAGGGCTCAAAATATGAAGGACTAAATTTCCCTTAAGAATGGAAAGAAGTAGGTTAGGTTGTAATTGTGTCCTTGCTTTACATTTCCCTTTTTATTTGATTGTTTATGAATATTTTCCAATTGTTTCTTAACAGCAAACAACAAGAGGAAACTTCCTCACGAAAAGGACATTAATTTTTTTTATCTTTAGAAGATTTGGTCACTAAAGCATAGGCTTGGGGATAAGGACCACCTTAAGTCGATCTATTTCCTCCTTGGCTACACAAGTTCAACCACCTCGTTTACCATGAATCTAGTCTACCAAACCCTAGCTATTTCATTTGACTTGAACAGTTTATAGGTTTCCACCTCTGAGGGTTCAGACGAGGAGGAAACATCTTACTCCTTTGATTCGTTAGGCATATCCTCCGTTCCTGCTACTGAACTTTATCCTGCAGTGATAGCCCCTAAACGAAAAGTGATGGATATGATCTCTGCCAACCTAGGCACTAGGTCTCCCCATGCTCTCCCAACGAGTAAGAAAAAAGAATATGCTCTACTTTCGAGCAGGAAAGACAATGTTGGGGGCCCTGCTAACCCCTTGGAGATTGGGGATTACCCCACCAAGGAAGTTAATCGCATTCCAAGAATAAAAGGAAGGATCAATAAACTCATCCCCCACCTATTATTGTGGGGAAAAATATTATTGACAATGTCAAAGTTGTTGCCCCCTCCATTATTACTCACCCCAGCTTGACGCATGGCTTTATTAGGTCAGTCTGTCTTCCTACTAGAAGGACATCTGCTCTTGGTCTGACTTACGATTGGCTTATTGAACGTTCCAACAATACCCTTTATATTGTAAGTTTGTTCTTTTCATTTGTATTTATCCTTATGTCGCATTTCAATTATAAGTTATTGATTTTCTCTTTCCTTTATGTCGCAATTCTTGGTTAACTACGACCAGTTGTTGGAAAGAGACACCGGCCTAAAAAAATCCTCCCAAGATGTTGAAACATCCTTGGAGGAGATGACCAAGGCCTTGGAAGTTGTTCGAGTGGTTGGTGAATGTGTGGCTGCTAAGAAGGAGAAAACTAGAAGTTTCAAACATTGAAGGCTGCCAATGCCGACCTCCATAATAAGATCAGGGAGTTTGCTGACCTGGTTATTGCTAACCAAAAGGCCAAGGGCTGACCTAGAATAATAAGGCACGACACGAACTGACACGAAGTTATGAGTCAATGGGTGGATGCTTAATGGTTTCGGGTTATATCAGTGTCTACCCGATAAGACATGATAGCTAACAAGTCAGGTTAGTGTTACCCCCTTCAACCGTTAATACCCAATAAAATTCGATAAGATCCATTAATTTAAGTAAATAATATATGTTATTGGGACTAATAAAGAGTTTATATAGCTTAATGTTAATTTAATCATAATGAATTTTACGAAATGGAGAGTTAGTAATGATAATGAATTTATGGGTCTAATTATGTTTAAAAATGAGTTAATATGTCAAATTGTATACGATTCAAAATAATTCATTATCTTAATGGGTAATAACGGTGAACATGATACAACACGTTAAGATAACGGGTTGGGTTTGAATATGGTTCTTTCGCACGATAAAAAAAGTCACTCGTTTAGACCCAATAAGACCCGAACATGATAAAAATCGACATGAAAATGACTCAACACGACTCGTTAACACATCTAGATAAGGCTATGGCTGAGAAGGCCAAAGTTGAGTCTGAGAATGGCAATACCAAGGTCGAGGAGGCAAAAGCCAAAGTCGATAAGGTCATGGCTGAAGTTACAAAAAGGTTAAATTTGATGCCTATACACGTAGCCTAGATAAGGCCTTTTCCAAAGCCCAATCGTATATTGAATACCTCGAGAATAAAAATGGTTAAGATGACTCCAAGAAAAAGTGGGTATTATTGAGGACTCCGAGTTTTTAAGGAGCATGATGCAGGTCCCCCTCCCCCAGTTACTAATAAATACGAGGAGGAGGAGGAGGAGGAAGGGTTGCTCGACAACCAGGTTATCGGTGTTAAGGTCGCCAAAGTTGGTGATGATCAACAAAAATAGGTCAGCACTTATTAAGATGCTAATAAGGCATAAGACAGCTCTATCACTACCAAGGTTCTTAAATAAGTTGGCGTTCCTCGGTATTCCTAAAAGACTAAGGATGGCCCCTACTAATTGGAAGATATTTCTTCTATTCAAGCCATTGAAAAGGCGAAGATGGGAGGCAAGGCCACTTAGATTTAGTAAGTGTTGTAGTTATTTTTTCCATTCCTACATATTTTAATGTAAGGTTCCCCCCCCCCCCCCCCCAATAAATCTTGTTAATTAAACCTCACAGTTTAAATAAACTTTATTAGTTCATATGACTTGCAATATTTTCTTCATTTTTTCCTTTATCCCGAGTTTGAATGCTAGACGACTTATCCTATCACTTTTTAGTTTGACGCAAGATATGCAACACTCATTGTTGATCGTCATGACTTCGAAGAGAGGCATATAAGACTTTTTTTTACTGGTTATGACGATACCGATGACCTCGACGAGATATTATGTCCTAATGCATCTTCATGAACAAAAGAAGCGTAGTCAGATTTGCATCGACTCTTTCATCAGGCTGTGGTGACTAATGTTGTCTACTATGACATTATTCGTGTTAACCAAGCCATTCCAGTAAAGCATTAGTCAATTTAAGGGCTAAGTTTTAAATGGATATGGCCTAGATGACCAAAGTTGTAGGTCTTGACTAGAAGTTGGCCAATGTTGAGTCTATGCAATCTAACGAGACTTTTATGTTGCATGCCAACCTATTGGGAGCAAGAAGGTTCATTATCCTTCTTGAGAAGGAAAATAATGACTTGAGTGCCAAGCTTGGGAGAGGCAAAATGTTTTGCTCTAGACAATCAAGCTAAAAAGGGAACACATTTCCTTGAATGGGAGAATGTCAAGCTGAGCAAAGAGCTGGAAAAACCTAAAAGTATTTTTATGACAAGGTGGAGACCATCAAAAGTTTATTTGAGAAACTTGATCGCCTCAAATTCAAATTCCATGAGTAACATCACCAAGTGTGGAACAATGGCTACAATTATTCTATTATCAACTATGATGCTACTTTAAATTATCTTGGAATGTTGCCAAAAATGGTTGGCTTAATGCCTTAGCTATTGCGAAGGGGCCAAAGGACTCTAAACTATGGTAATAGTATGGTCTTGGCTACCCCGATTATCGAAATCCCCTTATAAGCTTTATTACTCATGGATCCTCTCGGATGTCATTCCTATCAGTTTGATAAGCAAGTATATAGGCGACCAGACACTTAATATGGATGATGAATTTTATTGACCTTAGCACCTGGTTAACAGGGTGACTCCGAAAGGGCCTTCAAGAATTAGAGACTTATCTAACATGTCAAACTATTTGGGATGGATGATCCTCCCACTCGAGCTGCATCTTCAGGGGATGAATCAACCCACTCGTTCAAGCGACCCATTCATAATAACTTTCTCATTGTAAATTATTCATGGTTTCTCAATTTCCTTATAATAAGTTGAAATATTAATGGAAATTTTAACATGTAACTTTTCTTTATTTTGTGTGGTCCCTTGTCTTACCTTTTAGGTAATATCGTCACTTCAAACCTTACTCCTAGAGGAAAAATTGAAAGTATTCACCCGTTTGGGGGATCATCTCCTAGCTATGATTTTTTCAACAGGGTCAGTACTAGGTGCCCAAGGTTTCCCCGTATGCCTTTGATTTCTCTAAGAAATCGTTTATGTTTTATTAAGCGAGATTATAATTTAGCTTATATTTGGTCATTAGTCGACTAGTCAGTCAATAAAAAAGCATACATTTTAAATAACTACCCTAAATCGAGGAATAAATGGTGGTATTTAGTCGACTATCCAATCGGTCTTAAAAAAACATTTTACAAAATATAAACATTCGGATGATAAATAATATGCCAAGCACAATCCATTTGACTTAAACGAGAACTTTCATGCCCTCTATTTTTTCTAAATGGTAGTCTCCTTACAAGTCATCTCTGATAACTTTGAATGGACCTTTCCAGTTAGGCTCGAGCTTCCCGTCTAAGGGATTTTTTGTACTGCCCACAAATCTTCCTTAGTATATAGCTCCTACCATGAAGCTCGTTGCCTTGAACCCCTTATTACCTTTCTTAGCCAACTGTTAATAGTAGGAGGCAAGCTTTAGTAGGGCTAACTCTTTTCTTTCATTCTTTAGGCCAAGCTGAGCTCAGATTGCTTCACTGTTGAGACCTTGGTTAACTAAGGAGGACTTCATAGTCCACAAACTTGTTTCCATTAAAATGACAACTTTTATCCTGTAAGATAAGGCGAATGGTATTGCTACCATTGATCTCTTGTGTAGTTCGATATGTCCAAGGAACGTGGAGAAGATGGTCGACCCATGAGCCATTGTATTTTTCTAACCTATTCCTTATCCCATTGAGAATTATCTTATTTAAAGCTTTTGTTTTCCCATTGCTCTGGTGGTAGGCCACTGAACTATAGTAGTTCCTAATATTGTACTCGTCGCAGATGCTTTGGAAGAGGGTACTCTAAAATTGTGTCACGTCATTTACTATAATGATTTGAGAAATTCCAGAGCGTGTTATGATGTTCCTCCAAATGAACCTAGTCATGTTGACATTTAGGATGTTTGCCAGTGGTTCCCCTTTAACCCACTTAATTAAGTGATATGTGCCGATCAAAAAGTACATCTTACTTCCAGACGTACGGGGTAGTAGATCAGCGATATAGAATCCTTACTATGCAAAAGGTCAAGGACTGGTTAGGGATTTAAGGTTGTTGGCGGGCTAATGCACTAAAGGCGATAAGAGTTGGTAGTTATTACACGACCTTACATATGCGACCTCATCTTACTGCACATATGACCATCAACACCCCTCTTTCATAGCTCTGAATGCCAGTGATCTACCCAATGCATATCTTCTACATACCCCTCATGTATTTTGCAGAGGGGTTGGTCGACATCATCTGAGTGAATGCACAGCAGGTATGGTCCTGAAAAGGATCACCGATAAAGTTTATGATTTGACGATAGATGGAAGTGAGCATCCTTTACTCGAATCTTATGTGCTTTATTCTTGTTATCAAGAATAATATCATTTTTTAGATAACGGATTATCTAATCCATTTAACTCGAGGCCATGTTAATGTTCATGACCTACTTGACTAGCTTCCCCTTATTGATACTGGGTTGATCGAGATACTCTACTTGAATCATTCATTTGAGAAATATTTTCACAACTGAAATAAGTGTGCTTAAGGTATCCTCGTGACTATTATTCCCTTTTGGTAACTATTTTACCAGTACGTATTTGAACTGGGCAACCAGGTATTGGGCCTCTTCTAGATATGCATTCATATGTTGATATCTGGCATTGTAGTCTCTTGATATCTAATTAATACCAGCATTGAGTCACAAAAGGCGTCAAGGTGATGGGCACCCAAGGAAAGTGGATTCTTTATATGGGCAATAAATGCTTCGTATTCGACTTCATTGTTGGAGGATTCAAATCCCAATCGTAGAGCTTTCTTGAGGATAACTTTATTCAGGAATACGCATTATCTCGACACCTACCCTTTTGGAATTGAAGGATCCATCTATGTAAAGGGCCCATCGTTTCCCTTTTTCGACCACCTATTAGACATCTCCCTCCATTGTGGTGGTGACATCACTTGGTGCCTGGTCATTAGAGAATTTGGCAATAAAGTCAGCCAAAACCTATCCCATGATAAATGTCCTAGGTTAGTATTATATATCAAACCTTTCTAACTCCACTAACCATTTGGACATCCATTTAGATTTTTCAGCCTTTCAAAGGACTGCCTTTGGAGGGAAGTATGTCAGGACGGTGATTGTGTGCGCCTCAAAGTAGTGTTTCAAATTATGAGAGGTTATCACCAATGCATATGAGAGTTTATCCATGTGAGGTATCTTTTCTCAGTGTCGAGAAAAGTTTTTTTGTATAATATATGGGAGATTCATTGCATTTCTTCTCACAAACAAGGGTTGAGCTGACTGTGTGACCAGATGCTTCTATGTATAAGTACAAGGGTCCCTCTTTATCTGGGATTGCTAGCAGTTGCAATTGACCTAGATACTTCTTCACTTCTTCTAGTGCATGGGTACATTGGTCATTCCACATCTCCTTACTTTATTTTCTTAATATCTGAAAGAAAGGTTAGAATTTTGTGATGATCTTGATATGAATTTATTGAGGGCAGAAAGCATGCCAGTTAGTTTATGTACTTTACGAATGGTGCTTAAAGGTTGTACATTCCTTATTACTCCAATCATGTCATAGTTTGCCTTAATCCCCATTTGACTAACTAGGCATCCGAGGAACTTTCCCGACTGCACCCTAAACTAACACTTGGCTACATCCAACCTCATTCTATAGTAACGAAGAAATTCCACAATCCTTGTTAAGTTTGCAAAGTTATCCTATTTCTTTTTGTTTTTCACAAGTATGTCATTTATATACACCTTCATTATCTCTCCTAACTCCTTCTTGAACATCTTTATAATGAGCCTCTGATACGTTTCACCAACTTTATTCATTCCTAACGACATCACCCTATAGCAATATGATCCTAATATGGTGATAAAGAGGTATTTTCTTGATAGGGGTCGGGCATTGAGATATAATGGTACCCTAAGTAGGCATTGAGGAAGCTCAAATGTTAATGGTTAGCATTTGCGTCTATCAGTTAATCTATCTTTGGTAAAGGAAATTTTTCCTTTGGTCAAGCCTTGTTCAGCTCAGTGAAGTCAATACAGAGTCTCCATTTCTCACTACTATTTCTAACCACTACATGATTCCGTAACCACTCAGGGAATTGAACTTCCTTCATGGAACGTGCCTCCTAAAGTTTCCTCGTTTCTTCCTTTACTAACCTTACCTTCTCAGGGGTTATTTTTCATACTTTTTAGGTTATAGGTGAATTTATAAGGTCTGCATGAAGCTCGTGACACATAACCTCTCGGTCAATGCCCAAGATGACATTGGATTACCATACGAACACATCTTGATTAATTTTGAGGATAGTAACCAGTTATTCCTCATTTTCTCGAGTAAGAGCATTATCGATCAAGAACTTCTTCTCAAATTGATTATTGTTAAAACCACCCCTGAAGATTATCTATAAATCGATTGATAGGGGAACCCTTAGTTTTTTCCATGCCGGGTCACACATACTTTAATTGTTACTTAGAAGCATAGATCCATATGTTGGTTTCGTAACTTTCTCTTTCTTCTTCTCCTATTTTGGTTGGATGGAAGTTATAAAGCTCCTTTGAGTTAATTCTTGGTTCCCCTAATCTCATTTATCCCTTTTTTAGTAATGCATATCAGCTTATGTTGGTAGCTTAAAGGCATTGGCCTCATGGCATGCAACCACCATCTGCCGAGTATAATATTATAAGGGGAATCTATGCCTACCATGCGGAACCCAATAAGTTTGAAGATTCCTCCCGTTCGGACAGGAATAATGACCTTTACAAAAGGCATGGTCATCCTTCCTGTGAACCCTACCAAAGGCATTGTTGGTTCCTGAATTTCTTCTTCTCTTTAATTTAAGCTTGTTAAATATCTTGAGGTACATGACCTCCTAGGAGCTCCCTTGATCTACTAACATTTTATCTATGTCCCAATTCGCTACTCTAAGAGTGATTACCATAGCGTCATGATGAGGAGTCCCCACTCCGATTAAAACTTCCTGGATGAAAACTATATGTTTAAAATAACTGATCTCGTCTGGTCGCTGATGTTTGCTCGTAATATGCAAGACTGATGGAATGCCTCTATCACTATCATGAGTTTCTTCACCTATATCCTAAAGATATTACCCTTGATTCGAACTGGTTTAGATTCCCCAGGATCATTGTGAACTCATGTCCAATATTTTGTCCAGCACATTGCCTTTCCTCTAGTTGTGCGCAGGTTGTGCCTGACCCTCGTCCATTTAGAAAAACTCATTAAGGTGCCCAATCTGTTCTAGTTACTCAAGGTGAAATTTCAGGGCCTTGTACTTCTTAGTATTATGACCGTGATTTTTATGGTCTTTTCATTTTAGCATCACATTCCTCTTCTTGGGGTCACTCGAAATCTTTTCAGGCCATTTGAAATACTGTCGACCTCTGACCTTATAAAAGATCATATAAATTAGCTCGTTGAAAGATATATTGATGGCTTTGAACGCCTTCTTGGGATCCTTCTTATCATTTCCTTTGGCTTCCCATTTTGATTCTTCCTGCCTTTTTTGTTTGCTCTTTCTTTATATCCCATTTTGACCTGCTTCCATCGATCACCTTCTTAGCCAACTACGGCCACTGCATCTTTAATTTTGGCATATTTTTAATTTCACCATGGGGTCGTCGATGGTGATGGACTTTCTCTTGGTGAGATATTGATAAAGAATAGAACTAATTGATAACCCAATCTTGAAGGAGGCCATTGCAACTTGCTGAGTGCAGAGTCCTCTACCTCATTGTATACCTCTAAATATCTTATTGCATATTCTCGGAGCATATCACGAGGCTTCTTTTTTATCATTAGAAGCAAGTCCACCCTTTTAGGATGGGTGTTAATGGTGATCAATCGACTCATGAAGGCCTTGGTGTGCTCTTTGAAATGAGTGATTGATCAGTGTTGTAGATTTTTGAACCACTTTTGGGCAACAACTCTAAGGCTGGAGGGAAAGATACATCACATCAAACTCTCATTATTATTCCACAATATCATAGCCTAGCTATATTGACTAGCATGGTCTGTGGGATCCGTCTTCCTATTATAAATATTAAATTGGGGGTCAAAGAACTTCTGGGGAGGATCAAACCCCTAAATAGTTCTAATAAACGGTGATTTCATATAGCTGACAAGGTCCCTTCTAGACAACTCTTTACTGGTACGTGCTCCTTGATGAGCAGGGTGTTTGTCGACTTCTCTCCTAGTTAAACTGCAAATATATATATATATATATATATATATATATCCCCATATTTCCTCGAGCAAAGCCTTCTTCTTAGGGTCTTCTCTCAAGGAGAACATTCCTGTAATTGTTGGACACTCTTCCCTCGGTTACGAGCTCTAATTTCCTGAGGACTAGGAGTACATAACTCGTGTACACATTACCTCGTGTTGATACTTAGTATCATCCCTTTTATCTATGAGATGCTTCTCATGGGTGTCAATGAGCCTTGAGATCTTAATAGATCATTGGGGATCATTTCATTCATTTGTTTCCTCCTCCTGAGGATGATAACGTGTGTCGAGAGATTGGTAATAATTACATGATTTGACCATTTGGGGAGAGGGAGAAGGGTGATGACCTTCCTAATCATCACAACCATCATAATCCAGATGGTGACCTTCCTGGTCCCCATGATCTTACTGATGATTATCCTTATGGTCATCATGACTTTGGTGGTCTCGGTTAGGTGAGTGAGACATCGCAAAAGATTGCTTAGTGGCAAAGAACATTAAATCGTTCACACAGACGACACTAATTGTAGGTCGTAAATTCCTACAAGTTATTATATTCAATGTACATAAGACTAATAACAATAAGAATAGCAAAAAGGAATGATGTAACACACACAATACAAGATGTACGTGGTTTGACAACTTGCTTATGTCCATAGAGTGCTAGTGTTTGTTCTTTATTGATCAAGAACCCAAGTGGGAAGAGTTGTACTACTACTCAACGTTACAATAATGCATACCCCATTTATATATGGTGAGTTTACATTTACAAGGTTTCTTAGAAGATTCATAATCCTCGTTAACATTTATACTTAAAAGTTCAGACTTATCCTTAATCATGATCTACTATTACAAGTGGTAGAGTTCAACAATTCTTCTCTAACTATAAGTCTTCATTAATCATAGGCGCACGTGGCCGAGCAGATGCCAATGAAATACGTGACCCACATAAACCCATGGATTCATAGCTAAAGGCTAAAAAATTAAGGTGTGAAAGCTTAAGATATCCATTTATGGACTTAAGAAGGCATTAAGGTATTGGAACATCCAATTGTAATACCCCGTACTTTTTGGCTATATTTATTTTTGGGATTAATTAATTAAATGCGTATTAATTGGAAATTAATCCGGGTTATAAATACTAATATGATGCAAATTGGTATTTGATTATGTACATATATGATTATATATGTATTTGGTATTATAAAATTTGTCGTGGGATTTATATACGGCGATTTGGAAATTTTGTTGAGACGCGTGGGACCGCCGCGTCACGGTATAATATTTTGTTTATAAAAGTGAGTTTAAAATCTATAATCCGTATGGTCGTTTTGAGTGCACCAACGCGTCCGGAAGGATCGAGATAGTCAGAAAACACTAGCCGGGGGTATAGTTTGGGTCCCGGGGTATCTTTAGGCCATTCTGGCACCATAAAGGGTATTTTAGTAATTTGGTATTTTTGGGTAATTAAAAGTGACGAAAATTGAGAGTTGTAATCTGATAAGGAATTGACCCAACCAACCCTTTTTAACCCAACAAGCCACGGAGGTTTATTAAATTAGGTTTTCATAAGTTCCCCCAAAGCAAACCCTAGCCACCATAGCTTTTTAGAGAAGAAAGCTTGGAGAAGGAGAGAGAGAGAGAGGAATTCTGCAGAAATTCTACACCGAATCCACACCAAATTCAGAAATCAAACCAAGGCAAGTGACTTTATTTCATTTAAATTCGAAGAATGTCTTTTCCATGTTAGAAATTGAAGAATCTTGATTGTTCTTGAAAGATTAAAAGAAACCCCATGAAATTTGAAGTTATTATTGAATGTTGGGATAGGTTTGCATGTAGAAACATTGTTGGGAGATTTAATTTTGGAGATTTCATATCTAGGTGATGTATAAACGAATTAAAATCTGGGAATTTATGATGAGAAAAAGTTAGGGTTTATGTTCTTGAAGAAAATTGGGAATTAATGTAGAAATTGTGATTTAATGATGTTTAGAAGATATTAAACCCTTTAATGATGTTAGTATAGCCCCTTAACATGTTTGAGGATGATTAGAGAACTCAATATATTGTGGGAACGAATTTTAGAAGAGGTTTGAGGAGTAAAAATGGTGAAAAACGAATTGGGGAAAAATCTGGGCCGAAACTGGCCACTCGTTAGAAGCAGCCCCCAGGTCGTTCGAACGAGCTCGTTCGAACGAGCTTCTAACGAGTTGACCAGTCGTTATTAACGAGTAGGAATTTTCGTTCGATATCTCGTTCAAACGAGATATCGTTAGAAGGGTCAGTTCGTTCGAACGAACTGGGATCTCGTTCGAACGAGACTTCTAACGACTTGACAGTCCAAACTCGTTCGAAGCCTCGTTCGAACGAGACTTCTAACGAGTTGACAGTTTTGTCCTTTTTGGACTGTTTTGACTTTTGGAGTCCCGGGAACTGGTTCAAGGGTAGTGTTAGTATTCCTTTGATGATATAGTGATTGATTTGGGACTTTTGGGTTATTGAGATGAGTAAATCATACACGAGAGTTATATTCAATGAACCGTTTGGGTTGAGACGTGAGTGTCTACTACGATGTGAGGATAAATTATGACACGTATAATTATGAACCGGAATAAAATAAGTTGTGATAATTATAATTAGTACGAGAGTGCAATATGTACTACGAATATAATACGGTATTACTAAGATGTGTGTTTACTTAGTATTGATATATGGATTGTATGTATGACATACCTACCATACTTGCTATCACGGGAGGTTTCGTTCGCTTAGGACCCTCTAATCCTTGTGTGCCTACGGGGGGGATATAGACTGGTACCTTGATGAACATAGGTCATAGAAAGACTTATTGTGATATTAATAAGTCCGCTGACCATGGGAGCGTAGGTATGTGCGTGACCCATGTGATGGTGACTGTGTTCGCCTCCACTATTTGTGATTTGTGTTATCTGAACTATTCCTGAGAGATTCGGAATATGTGATCCTTATGTACGTGATGTACCGGGATGGATAGCAGAGTATGTGTGCACTACAGCTTAGATTGCGGGGTGCTTGTATTGTATATTTATGAGATGAATAATATACGTTATATTAATGGGAATCCTCATGTTAATGTTGTAAAAATATTACGGTATTGTTTCGAGTTATATAATGAGTTAGCTGATAGTTATATCAATGGCATATTTAGTAACTGAGTTTACGTTAAACCTCTATTAAATTACGAGCGTTGTTATGTTAAATTAACCGAGTAAAATGGGTAGAACCTTTGGTTGTCTAGCTAGTTTACGTTGTCACTTAGCTAGTGGAAAGGGTAGTTATAGATGGGTACTTACGTTAGGAGTGCACAGTTAGACGAGAGGTGAGAATATCATGCGAGTGTACGTCCTAACATGTATTTTGCATTTAATGTTTTAGATGTTTTTAAAGCACTTGCAGGTTTTTAAAATATAACACATTCGGGCTCTGACCCGTTTGCTTTTTCAAATCTTTTTCTTGTAAAACCCTTTTAGGTGCCCAGCCACAAGGACACCAAGCATAGGTACTCATTTAGGTGACGAGCTGTAGCTGTTTGTGGAAGCTACAGGGATTTGCTCATAGACGCTTCTATCTTTTGGATTCCAGGGTCACGATCTATCTATCAGTTGTAGGGCATGTTGCCCATTCCTATTTAGAGCATCTTTTACATTTCAGTTTTCAGGCTTTAGCATGTAGTATTTCAGTTTCAATTATTTATTTCAGTATGGGATTGTAGTGAGGGGTTTCCTCCAGACTCTATTTATTTCTATCCTGATGGTTATTCATTTTACTTCAGTATGGTGAATGGTGTTATTTATTTCTTCATTACGCTTGTTGCATGTTAATCAGACTTAAAATAAAATTTGGCAACTTGTTTTTTTTTAAATACTAGGTGGTTAGATATAATAAAAATGTTTTCGACAGTGATGCTATTAACTGAGCCAACTTGGCATTTTGAATTAATTTTATAAAGGAGTAGCTACCCGGTATTTAATTAGTCGGGGTGTCACACCAATTTGATCAGGCGATTAACTCTTTTGGTTTTGATCAATTTTTGGATGAAACTTGTGTGTATAAGAATCGTCCCGGAAACGAGGTGGTATTTCAAGTAATTTACATGGATGATATTTACCTATTCGGGAGCGATGTGGGTGTATTATCTAGTATAAGAGTGTGGTTACCTAATCAGTTCGATATGAAGGACGTAGGAGATGTCGATCACATCCTTGGGATCAAGCCTATGCGTGATCAGAAAAATATAATGTTGGTTTTATCCCAAGCAACTTATATCAACAATGTAATCATAAGGTTTAGCATGTAAGATTCTAATAAATGATTTATTCCCTTCAGATATATAATCTCATTATCTAAGGATTAGTGTCCCAAGATACCCGATTAGATGAAGAGAATGAGGAATGTATCTTATGCTTCGAAGGTGGGTAGCCTCATGTATGTTATTTTGTATACAAAACTGAACATCATCTATGTCATTAGCATGGTCAAAAGTTCTAGTCTAACCTGGGTGGGAAGCAATTGAACGTTGTTGAACATATTCTCAAGTATCTGAATAACAATAGAGATTATGTATTTGTTTACTCAGTAGACATTCTAGTGCTCATTAGGTACAAAAACTCATACTTTTGGTGGGATAGGGATTCTAGGAGATCAACCTTAGGATGTGTGTTTACCCTATGAGGAAGAACCATAAGTCGGAGGACTATCAAGTAATCATGTATTGTTGATTCGACTATAGAAACCGAATATGTTGTCACTTCACAGGGAGCAAAGAAATTTGTTTGGCTCTGGGACTTCATAAGTGATTTGGGTGTCGTCCCTTCAGTGCAAGCGACTATTACACTTTATTGTAATAATAGCAATGCAATTGCAAATTTTAAATATCCAATATCTCGTAAAAGAGAAAGACAAATTGAGTGCAAATATCACTTAATTCGGGAGATGGTGTAAAGGTGCGACATCATCATGGCAAAAATTGCATTTCAAGATAACTTGGCGGATCCTTTTATCAAGAGCATACCGACAAAGACTTTTGAGAGTCATGTAGAGGGAATGGGTGTCAAATGCGTGTCCACGTGGCTTAAAGACTAAGTGCGATATTGTTGGGATTTTATTTTTAAATTATGTAATGACATTTTATTTTAATCAATAAAAGGATTGTCTTATTCATTTTGAAACGAGAATAATATTTGTGACAATGCTTTATACTTATGTTATTTAAATAAAGAGATTCATTTATGGACTTAAGCAAACATCAAGGTCTTGGAACATCTGATTTAATCAGGCAATCAAATCTTTTAGTTTTGATCAATGTTTGGATTAAACTTATGTCTATAAGAACCATGAAAGAAAGTTGGTGATATTTCTGGTACTTTACGTGAATGATATTCTCCGAATTGGGAATGATATGGATATATTATATAGTATAAGAGTGTGGTTATATAATGACTTCGATATGAAGGACTTAGGATATGCCGTTAATATACTTGGGGCAGGGCCGGCTCTATAGTTTTCGGGGACCTAGGCGAAAAACCAAAATGGGGCCCTTTTGTATAAAAAAATCAAATTAAAGAAAATGTATTCTTCTCGCATTTTTAGATGCAAAACCAATTTCCATATACCAATCAATTTTAATATACTAATGTCTAATCCCATCACTAGAATTCTCATCAAAATATTTTTTCTATAAATATTACGTTTTTTATGAAATACGGGTTCAATTTTCATTTCTTTAGCAAAATGTATAGACATATTCACACAACAACAAGTGTAATTTGCTAGTAGACATATTCACACAACACAACAAGTGTAATTTACAAAAACATAAATTAATCACACAACCACAAAATTCTCAATAATATTGACAAGCCATATTAAAGAAAAATGCTAAAGAGGAACAATAGAACCTGATTTGAGTGTCAATTTGAGAGCAATCTCAAATTTTAATTTGTAAATGCCCAAATGACAAATTGGAATCTACAAAAAAAAACACAACACAAATATTAGTAATAACAGAAACAAATTTATATAGTGGGAGATAAGAAAGCAAATGAATAATATATACTTACACAAACAAGCTCTAATCAATCTCCAATTAAGCCATAACTTTTTGAAATTGAAACACTAGATTTTTAACCTTTATTTTGATGAGGTTAGTTCAGAAAAAAAGTGGGGGCAGCGGCGACTAAGGGTTTTGGGGTGGGTGGGTAAATGAGGGATTTATTCTTGCTTTGGTTAGTAGAGAAAAAGAGTAGTGTTGCTTTGGTTAGTAGAGAAAGAGAGTAGTGTGAGTGAGAAAGAAGAAAAGAGGAAGAGAAGAAGAGTGAGAGAAGAAAGTGGGTGAAAGAAATGAGAGAGTTAGGGTTAGAATAGAATAAATAAGTAAATGGGTTGGGTTGGCTTATGATGGTGGGTTTATTGTGTGGGTTTATTTTTTTGTGTGTGGGTGGGTTTTTATGTTGTTGTTGAGTTTAGTGTATAGGTTTATTTTAAATAGAACAAATTTTATTTTTGGAGGGCCTTTTTTTAAGTCATAACTCTCATTTTTTTCATAACTAATTTTTTTGGGGGGCCTTTTTTTTATCAAATACCAAAAAGTCCTTCAAACATTTTTTAATACACATTTAGTCCAAGCCTTTTATTTTGTACCAAAAAGTCTCTTATTCTCTTATCTTTAAAAACCCGCGCCAGCAGCATGGTAAAGTTTTTTTGGTATGATGAAGGACTTTTTGGTGCAAAATAAAAAGGCTTGGACTATACATGTATTAAAAAAAGTTCAAGGGACTATTTGGTATATGCCCCTTTTTTTACAACTAATTTTTTTTATACCTAAATTTTTTTTCCTGAAGGGGCCCCAATTAATCGGGGGCCCTAGGCAGTGGCCTAACCCGCCTATGCCTAGAGTCGGCCCTACCTTGGGGTAAAGCTTATGCATGATCGAAAAAAATATGATATTGGGGTTATCCAAGGAACTTATATCGATAATGTGCTCACAATGTTTAGCATGCAGGATTCCAAGAAAGGATCTTTTCCCTTCGAGAATTTAGTCACTTTATCTAAGGATTAGTGTCCTAAGGCACTTGATCAGAAAAAGAGGGAGAGGAATATATCTTATGCTTCGGATATGGGTAGCCCCATATTTGCTATGTTGCGTACAAAACTGAACATATGGTATAGTTGGAATGGTTAGCAAATTCAAATCTAACCTAGGTGAGGAGTAGTGGAATGCTGATAAGGACATTCTCAAGTATCTGAATAGGACTAGAGATTACGTGTCGATTTACTCAGTAGATAGTCTAGTTCCCATCGGATACACAGACTCGGACTTTCAGTGGGATAGGGTATACAAGAGATCTACTCTAGGTGTGTGCTTACCCTGGGAAGAAAAACTATAAGTATTAGGAGTATCAAGTAATCATGTGTTGCTGATTCGACCAAAGAATCCGAATATGTTGCCCCTTCGGAGGTAATAAAGGAGGTTGTTTAGCTCCGAAACTTTGTAAGTGAATTGGGTGTGGTTCCTTTAGTGGAGTCATCTATTTTACTTTAACGTGATAATAAATTTGTGATTGTAAACTCGAAAGAGCCAATAATTCATAAGAGGGTGAAACAAATTGAGCACAAGTATCATCTGATTAGGGATATTGTGTAGAGGGAGATGTCATCATGACCAAGATTGCATCTCAAGACAACCTGGCGGATCCTTTTATGAAGATCTTACCAACTAAGACCTTTGAGAGTCATATAAAGGGAACGAGGCAATGCATGGCCACACGACGTTAAGACTAAGTGGGATATTGTTGGGATTTTATTATTCAAATAAGCAAGAATAAAATAAACAACCCATAACACGATGATGTACGAAGAAAAACATAAAGGGAAAAAACCATGGACGGCCGAACCACACTAGTACAGTATAATATAAGCAGTTTACAAGAACAGCTTAGATTTACTCACAGAGTCGACGCCTTCGAACCTTGATGCACCTCCTCATTCCTTGTATCAATTCTTCGTAGAGATTGTTGGACATTAGCAAAAAGCCACATAATGTAAGCGCATTCCCATGTCTCGGTATGCCACCGATCTTACCTGTCTCGTGACCAGTCCAATTACTGCTGAACACAAACACAGTATCCACTGCTCGAAACGCTCATAGCATGAAGAGCAAACAAATATGGTACAACATAGAAAGATGTCACAAACAGACATGTTGTAATACCCCGTTATTTTAAATTATTTGAATTAATTAATAATTAAATAATATTTAATTTGGAGAAACATTGTGTTTTTACGAGTTAAAACGAATTAATATTAAAGTTAAATTGAAGTGAAGTCAAGTGAAGTGGTATTTTTAATGTTAATTGAGTTAATTAGTAAAAAAAATAAACGAAAATTTTAAGATTTAATTCTAAATTATTCCTTTTTAGTAATTTTCATTGGGGTTTACTTGTTGAAGTAAAGTGTTGGTTTAGGTGGGTTTTATTAGTGGATTATTTTAATGGTCATTGGAGACTTAAGTTGATTAGTGGGCCGAAAGTCTTAACGGCACCATATATATATATATTTTGAATTTGCAATTGATGTAAAATAAAGGAGCTTAGATTTGGTAGGGTTTTAAGATGGATAAATACTATAATGGTGCTTTTGATTTCCGTATGAGAGTTTTAATGGTCAATCGGTGGGAACCATTAAGAGATAAGGAAAATAGTTGATGACAATGTTGACAGTTTAAGGTTGTAGCCTTTTGGTCAAGGTTTTCGGCATTGGGCTTTGGTTTTTGGTTCGGGAAAAAGATAAGCGGGCTTAGGAAATTGAATTGTTAAAATGAATAGGGGCTGCTGGCCATGATCAGGTGGACGACTACAGCTAGAAATTTAAGAGTAATCACTAGAAATCTATATTATGCCTCTAATACAATAGTATTAGAGGTTTTAATGATCATTAATGCAAGTATAGATGAGTAAAGAAGCTACCCTCAATCTGATATATACAAACAACCTAGAAAAACAACTTACACACCTCTCCAAAAATAATTGTTGACTGTCCAGGTCCGATTCACCTCTACACATTGAGAAAAACTTTTCATGTACTCTCCCACTTCTATCCATAAGTATATTATATTAGAATTGGAAAGGTTTCTTCTAACTTTATATATGGAGATTTTCACATCTGTTATGTGCATTCTTCGATCTTAACTCTCTCCATTTCTACAACTGCCCATCAGTTCCACGTTGGTACACCAAGTCCTACACCATCGCCTAAGGTCAGATAAGTTTGTTCAAATCACAAATGAGCATTATCAGACATTATGTTGGTAAAATGGGTGAAGAGAAAAAAATGAGAAAAAAAAACAAAAAAGAAGAAGAATTGGTCAAATCACTTTAGACAAGTGCCATTAGAGGCCAACCAACCCAATTAGCTATGTTATTAAACTGTCTTTTGCATCTTATTTCATGGTTGCTCTTGGAGGATTTTTGCTGATTTTCTATTACTTCATTTAGGAGAAAATTGATTTAGTAATTATTTTTTATTTCCTAGGTGGAATATGTTTATTCATTATTTGTTATTTGTTATTTTTCATGGCACTGTAGTTGATTGATGATTTAAAAACTCTTTGAATTTTTGTTAGTAACAATAGTATATGACATAGTATGTTAAGAAATACCTGGTCAAAATACACTCGCGCATCGTGCGGGGTACATAGTAGTGAGGGATAAGAAGCGCGCGCGAGAGAGAGAGAGTAAAAGCAGTGCCGGTGGGGCTGACACTGACATCAAGAGGCAGAAGAATAGCCTTTGGGACTCATTGTTAGTCGTTTGTTTCTAGGGAAAAAAGAAGGAATAAATGAGGGGGTCAGATAATAAGTGTGGTCGGCGTTTAAATGTTAGTTTCCTATCATTTCATCTCTCCTTTTTTTCTGAAGACCCATTGTTACACCATAATTTTCCTTTCCCTAAACACTCACCATTACAGTTTTAACCTCATACTTTACCTAAATTTTTAAAATAGGCCGTAGTCTTTTAATTCTTATTTTCTTTCCAAGTTAAAAGGAAGGCAATAAACTTTGAAAAAGGTAGAATTTCGTGGTTATTCTTCAAGGAATAATTTCAAGGATTTCCAAGGGGCACTTCTAGACAATTTCCAATGCCATTTCAATGTCAAATTTAAGTACTTTAGAGGCGTATTTTTTAGGCAAATGACTTTCCATTCTCCTTGTTTTACGTGTGTAGTTGTTAATTCACCTAAATTAAATTTAAATCTTAAAATTTATTAAGAACCCCTAGGAATTTGGGTATTGTTAATTAAATTTATGAATAGGATAATTTAAGTAATATTAGATACTTGAAATTATTTATTGAGCACTATTACCTTCGAAAATTATTTGTGGGTCCTGAAACATGGAAATTTATATTTAGGTTAGGACCCTAATAGTAGGATTTGATGATCGTGATTTGACAAGTATATGAGATAGACTTAAATTTAGAGTTGTTTAATCCTAACTTACGCATTCCATATAGGGTTGTACTTTGTGTTTTAAAAGTAATATTTTGGCACAAATGTCCCAATTCGATAAAAGTTATCACGAGGACCTTATTAATGTTATTTGACCCAATGTGAAAATATTTTAATTAAATGGGGACACTGGATACAAATATGAGTTCTTATGATGTAACACATTTATAATTTACTTACTGTCTTTTTTCTGCAAGATTAGTCATAAGCCCTTCCTTGAGATATGGTTATTATTGGTATGTGTTTTATCATGCAAATGATCGAAAGAGTATGTGATAATTTTGTTTGTTGGTATTCTTGTTAGGTAGTGATGTTAGATTGGTTGAATTGAAAGTATACATAGACTTTCCAACTCTTGCCATACTCTCATAATAAACCCTAACTAAATGTGTCTTAACAATTACCCTATGTAAATGTAAGTGTGTTGGGGAATTCCTTGTTTGGATTTCACTTCAGTGAGACATCCCACTCATGGGGTATAGATAAGGATAGTTGTGAAAAATAAAAACCTTAATGCTCTTACTTAGATTCTTTATTTTACAAAAAAAAAATTGCATGCAATTATACTGATCCTTTAGCTCCTTATGAAATAGAATAGAATGTAAAATAATTCTAAATGATATGACCTAAGGGTGGGTAACTGGGTTTTGAGTAATTTGCTCGGAGTTAATAAAATGTGATAAAAACTCAATGTTAAATAAATGTGTGAAATGAAAATGATGGATGGTCACTATGGGGGGACACCCCTGTATTTTGATTTGTGAATTCCTGAGCAAACGAATACTAGGTGGCATCAGGGCGTGAAACATAATGTTTATGATTTAATGTGATGTATTATTCCGACAATGTGTAATAGGTGACCAGTGTTTAGGTGATTGAGTAGTGTCGTTATGTAGAGGGACGGTTGCAAATTCGAAAGAAACAATAACACATAAGAGGGCGAAGAACATTGAGCGCAAGTATCACCTGATTCTGGCGATTGTGTAGAGGGGCGATATCATCGTGACCAAAATTGCATCTCAAGACATTTTGGCAGATCCTTTTATGAAGATATTACCAAATAAGACCTCTACAAGTCATATAGAATTAATAGGTGTCAAGTGCGTGGCTATATGGCTTTAAGATTAAGTGAAATATTATTTAGTAACCATGTAATGACATTATATTTTAATTTATAAAAGGATTGTCTTATTCATTTTGAAATGAGAATCATATTTTTTAGAATGCTTTATATTTATTCTTTTTTTTTAAAAGAAACATTTATGGACTTAACCAAGTATCAAGATCTTGGAACACCCGATTTGATCAGGCAATCAAATCTTTTAGTTTTGATCAATATTTGGATGAAACTTTTGTGTGCATAAGAAGCATGGAGGAAATGTGGTAGCATATATAGTACTTTACGTGGATGATATTCTCCTAATAGGGAATGATGTGGGTGTATTATATAGTATAAGAGTCTGGTTATATAATGAATTCGATATAAAGGACTTAGGAGAAGTTGGTCACAACTTTGGGATCAAGCCTATGTATGATCAGAAAAATATGATGTTGGGCTTATCCCAACTCACTCATATCGGTAATGTGCTCACATGGTTTAACATGGAAAATTCCAAGAAAGGATTTATTCCATTCAGGCATATAATCACTTTATCCAAGGATCAATATCCCAAGAAACTTGATTAAATAGATATGATAATGAATTTATCTTATGCTTCGGAGGTTGGTATCCCCATATATGCTATGATGTGTACAAAACCGAACATCTTTTACACTATTGGCACAATTAGTAGTCAAAGTCTAACCTAGGTGAGGAGCATTGGAATGTCGTTAAGCACACTCCCAAGTATCTGAATAGGACTAGAGAACTTGTGTGGGTTTACTCAATAGATAGTTTAGTACCCAGTGGGTATACATACTCATAATTTCAATGGGATAATTTTTTTAAGAGATCAACATGGGGATATATTTTTACCCTAAGTGGAATAACCATAAGTTGGAAGAGTGTCAAGTAATAATGTATTGCTAATTCGATCGTAGAAGTCGAATATATTGCCACTTCAGAGGCAGCAAATGAGGATGTTTGGCTTCAGAACTTCATAAGTGAATGGTTGTGGTTATTTCAGTGAAGTCGAATATTACACTTTATTATAATAAAAGCGATGCGATAGAAAATTCAAAAGAGTCAATAACTTATAGGAGGGTAAAGCACATTGATTGCAAGTATCACCTAATTCGGGAAATTATGTAGATAGGCGATGTCATTATGACCATGGTTGTATCTCAAGATAACTTAGCGGATCCTTTTAAGAAGATCTTACCAACTAAGACTTTTGAGAGTCATGTAAAAGGAATGGGTGTTAAATGCATGGCCACATGAATTTAAGACTAAGTGGGAGACTGTTGGGGTTATATTCTTAAAATCATGTAATGACATTTTATATTAATTAATAAAAGGATTGTCTTATTCATTTTGAAATGAGAATCATACTTGTGAGAATGATTTATATTTATGTTATTTAAATAAAAAAATCCATTTATGGACTTAAGCAAGCATTAAGGTTTGGGAACATCCAATTTGACCAAATAGTCAAATCTTTTGATTTTTATCAATGTTTGGATGAAACTTATGTGTTTAAGAAGCACGACAAAAATGTAGCCATATTTCTAGTACTTTACGTGGATTATATTCTCCTAGTCGGGAATTATGGGGGTGTATTATAAGGTATAATAGTGTTATATAATCATTTCGACATAAAGGACTAAGGAGAAGCAAGTCACATCATTGAGATCAAGCTTATACATGATCGAAAAATAGTATGTTGGGATTATCCCAAGCCACTTATATTGATAATGTGATCACACAATTTAACATGCAAGTATCTAAGAAAGCATTTTTTCACTTTAGATATTTAATCACTTAATCTAAAGATTAGTGTCCCAATCCACTTAATCAGATTGAGAGCATGGGGAATCTATCTCATGCTTCGGAGGTAGGTAGCCCCATGTATGCTATAGTGTGTAAAAAATCAAACATCTGGTATGCCATTGCATGGTAAGAATATTCCAGTCTAATCCGTGTGAGAAGTAGTGGAATGTTATTAAGTACGTTCTCAATTATCTGAATAAGACTGAAGACTAAGTGTTGATTTACTCAGCAGGCAATCTAGTACAAAGACTTAGATTTTTAAAAGGATGGGGATTCCATAAGATTGGCCTCAGGATATGTGTTTACCTTAAGAGTAAGAACCATAAGTTTATCAAGTAATCATGTATTAGTGATTCGACCACAAAATCTGAATATATCATTGCTTCGAAGGCAACAAAGGAGGTTATTTGGCTTCGAAACTTTATAAGTGAATTGGGTGTGGTTCCTTTAGTACAGTCATCTATTATATTGTACGATGATAATATCGGTGTGATTGAAAATTTGTAAGATCCAATAACTTAAAAGAGGGAGAAACAGATTGAGTAAAAATATCTTATAATTCGAGAGATTGTGTAGAGGGAGACATCATTGTGACCAAAATTTCATCTCAGGATAACTTGGCAGATCCTTTTACGAAGATCTTACCAGCTAAGACTATTGAGAGACATGTAGAGGGAATGGGTGTCAAGTGTATGGCCATATGGCTTTAAGATTAAGGGGGATATTATAGAGATTTTATGCAGCGAAGGGAGACTTAATGTCAAGGTATCATGCCAAAGCTATAGAGATTGTTTCCACTTTTCATTGTGGTCCAATTGATCAGAATATCGAGATTAAAAAAATAAGAGAGATAATGCACTAGCTCGGTTAGCGTCAGCTACTCGCACCGAGCTACGAAGAGCGATTCCTATTGAGATTCTGGCGGACCGGAGCATAGATGAAGATTTAATAGTAAGATTCATCACCCTGGATATAGGACCATTCTAGATGGACCCCATAAGAGCATATATTGAAGAAGGAGTTATACCAACTGACCAACTTATAACCAAGAGGCTGAAGTTTAAAGTTGCTCGGTATGTTCTCAACAATGGTGTTTTGTATAGAAGGGTTATCATATCAGGTTTACAGAGATGTGTGCATCCTTCTGAAGTTAAAGATTTAATAAAAGAAATTCACGAAGGCTCTTGTGGAGCTCATGTAGCAGGTCGAACTCTCCTGTAGAGGATAACGACGCAGGGATACTGTTGGCCATCGTTGAGAGCTGACTGTACAGCTTATGTGAAGAAATGTGATAAGTGCTAACGTTTCTCCTCCATTCGAAGAACTCCCCAGGCATTGTTAACACCCATCACTTCCCCTTGGCCATTTTCCATGTGGGGTATAGACTTGGTCGGGCCTCTACCGACCACCAAAGGGAGATTCAAATATTTAGTAGTCGTTGTCGATTATTTCACCAAGTGGGTTGAGGCTGAGCCTCTTATTGACATGTCGTATGAAAGGGTTTACCAGTTTATTTGGAAGAATATTATTTGCAGATATGGTCTGCCACATGGTTTCATTACTGACCATGGTACCCAATTTGATAATGAGGAATTCGCTGCACATTGTCATCAATCTAATGTCTAGAAAATCCATTATGCACCAGGCCATCCCTAGAGTAATGGACAAACTGAAGTGACAAACAGAACTCTACTGAACGGGTTGAAAAAACGGTTGGAGGATGCAAAAAGAAATTGGATAAACGAGCTCCATTATGTATTATGGGCTTATCGCACAACACCCCGAACACTAATTGGGGAATCTCCCTACATGCTAGCCTTTGGAAGTGAAGCAGTCATACCAGCTGAACTGGGCTTACCTACACACAGGGTGATTAAGTTTAAATCTCCTATAAGCGATTTGATGAGACGTTTATACTTGGATATGCTCGAAGAAGTAAGAGAAGATGCGGCAATCAGGAACGCAACGAACTGCCATGTTCTACAACAAAAGAATCAAGAAATGTGATCTTAAAGAGGGAGATTATGTGCTCAAAAAAGTGATTCAGAAGCATAATAAGCTAGAGGCCAACTGGCATGGACCCTACCGATTAACTACAGTTATTCAACCTGGGACCTACAAAATAGAAACCTTAGAAGGAGAAGAATTCAAAAATGCGTGGAATGCGGAGCACCTGCGCAAATATTATCAGTAATACAGATTCACATGTAGCCCATTTCTTTCAATATGAATAAAGATGATATTTTCTCCATATTCTTTTTATTCAATTTTTTTGGAGTGCTCGTGCTACACACTAAACCACCAACTACAGTTGGTCGGCATATCAGCAACCACCAACCACAGTTGGTCGGCATCAATAAATTTAACCAATAATGCTGGCATAATAATCATATAAGGCAAAGCCTGTTTGATCACGGGTGACCTCAAGGGGCATCCCAAATTAGGCAAGAATATGGGTGACCTCACGGGGCATCCACTGTCCTAGGACCAATGTAATCCTGAAAAGATTACTACAACTAAGCAGGATCATGGGATGAAAATAATTCCATTGCTTAGGCACTTATGGGTGACAAGTCACTACAAGTAGGCAGCAAGTGGGGCAATTAAAACAAAATAGGACAAATTGTACCTCTATAGATATATATGCATTCATCAACAGACAATATGTTATAAGAAAAATGTCTTAAAAACTATTTCCAAGGAAATAAAAGTGCACAAAGATGAAATTTTTCTTCATTACATACAGGAAAGCAAATTACAAAAGATAAAAGTTTTCTTCATTCAATACAAATTTCCTATTCTATTGGCCTTTTTCCCTCAGATTTTGGTACAGGTTCCATTCCAGCTGGAGGGTCATCTAAAGCGTAAGGAGAATTGATGAAATTCATATCTCGTACCATCCTAGTGTTGCTCGAACTTGGACGCTCAATCAGATGAGGAGGTCGGGATATCTCATAATCATCATAGAGATTGTAATCACCATGGTACTTGGAGATCAAACATTGAGGTATGGCACGAGGTGGAATCCACCTGACATCTAATTTAAAAGGAGGATTAGTCAGATCAAGTACTCCAAGCTCATACCAATCCCATAAGGAATTTCCTTCTTCAAGCTTCATCACAGTCAATGCATTCAAACACCCCTCTTTGTACCCCTCATTATTTGACTGCTTCAACCTGGCGTCAGGGTGGCATAAGCCTTCATTATATCCCTCAATCCAGAATTCTCGTGGCTGTTTATGGAATTGATATGTCAATCTCTCAACATTTTGATGAAGCCTCTTCACCAAGTTTTCTTTACTCTCCAATGAAGAACTTTGATTGGAAAGTTGCTCGGTGAGATTTTGGATTTTTCTGGACATCTCAGCCAAGCCTTGATTTTTTGTCGTCAGTTGAATGACTTGATTTTCTAAAGCCAATTGGGTCCTCGTCTCTTCAATATTAATCCGACCAGCCCTTGATCGGCCATGGATAGAAGGCCTTGCTCTGCCATGAGTGGATGATGTAGGTTCGGATCTTTTCAAAGCCTCTAATTCTTCTCTCAAGGCAGCATTTTCAGTTTTCAAAAATGAAAAGCCCTCATTATTGATTGGGATCAGAGCCCCGGAGGAAGAGGCAGACTTTAGTTGTTTCAATTCTTCTCTCAAAGCAATATTTTCCTCTTTAAGCAACTTGGCAATGTACCTATGCTCTTCGACTTCAAGTTTTAACACACTTTCTCTCCTCTTATGAGCGAGAGGAATTTTTCGTAGCCCCGATCAGCACTCAACTGTTGGTAATTTTTTTATAACCTTCATGTAAAAGAGCAGTGGTTTCTTTGTGCCGAATTTGGAGTTCTTCGATTATTCCTTGACGATCTTCCATCATTTTATCGTACACAGCTCGATTAAGCAAAAATTTTAAGTATTGATAAGCATCAATTGCTCGTTCTGAGGCATTAGATCCGAGTATATCAACTATTTATGCTTCAGTAAAGTTTTCATGACCAGCTTTGAAGTAATCATTACATTTCTTCATCAACTCTGTATTACGAGCTGATAAGAGTTCCATCCTAGTAATAAACTAGCAAGGAAAAATGAAGACGAATCAACAACAGTATAATTATGATGAGCAGGTAAAAGAAAATTCAGAACAAATAACAAAGTCTTTTTTATTGATCAACGGGAGAAGCAAGTACAACCAAAGTTACAACAAAAGGTAAAAGTAGAAGAACAACATAATTAAAGAGCCAAATAACTCTACACCTTCTCCTTATTTCCTACAACATCATCAGCCCGTTTGGACGAAGGAGTTGGTTGCTCGAAGGGAAGTTGGCGTTGCTCGATAGAAGTTGTTACCTGTTGAACTTGATTGGAGGGTTGAGGAATTGTAACAATAGGTACTTGTTCTACTATCACCATAGAAGACTCATCAAATGTAGCTTCATCCTCTTCTTCATCGTCAATAGTGGGAGGAGGGCCATGAGTGTGTTTTTAAAATAATTCAGAATCATCTGCAACACTCAACTCTTTTAATACCGTGACCCATATGTCTCTAAAGTACTTCAAACTTACATACTCCATATGACAAGTAATATCAGTTAAGGCTTTGTTCCATTATTTGTCCAAACCAGAGCTAAAGGACTTCTTCACAGCGGCTTTTCTCTTCACCTTCTCAGAAGAAGCATATCCCTCAGCAAGCTTTACCTTATCCTCCAGCTCTTTCTTATGCCGTTCAGCCTCTTCAAGATTGCCACCAGTTTCTTCCTTACTGGAAACGGCGACCTTCAATTTTTCCTCCAATTCCTTAGAGGCATTTACTGCTTGGTCTCGAGTTGTATCAGCTTGTCGATAAGCTGTCTCTGCAGATAAAAGTTTCTTTTTCGAAGCAGCTTTATCTTCCTCGTACATCTGTCGGGAGTCCTTCAAAGATTGTGATAACCCAGCAAAAGCTTCTTCTACCTCACCAGAGGAAGTTGATGCCTTGATAGCCTCATCTTTCTCCAGGATACTATTAAAACACGTCATAAACTGTAAAAGAAAAGAAGCTCGGATTAGAATATGAACACAGTACATGGAGGTAAAATAGTAAGGATAATGATACTTACAGATACAATATGTTGGGCGGCTAAGTTAGTGACCTTCTCCCGAGAAAGGAAACCCTCACCAGCTCGATATTCGGGAATGGTCCAAGACTTTATCAAACCTTTGGCCGAGCTCGGAGTAATAAGAGTTGGATCATTATCTCTCAAAGAAGGATCATCAATGTCAAAAGGTTGAGCATCAGTTTCTATAGGTATTTCTGCAAGACCTCTCCTCAATCTCCTTAAAGGGGCACCTTCAATCAAAGGTGTTGCCTCTTCTTGTGTAATATCAACACCTTCAATCAAAGGTGTTGCCTCTTTTACGACAACAGGTGGCTTCTTGCCGACCTCCTTAACAGTTGGAGTTGTTCCATTAGATAGAGCCATATCCATTTTCTTTGTCCCTGCAGCTGGGATATCCCCTTTGTTCTTCTTTACCCCATCAGTGCTAAGAGCATCTTGGCAAAGAATTCGGGCATTCTCCTCTTCCTCTTCATCAAATCAGCAATAGTGGTACCCAAATCAGAAGAAGATTCTTCTACACTAGCTTGAGATGATGGAATTTGATCAAGATCAATTATCACAGGAGGGTCAAGAGGACGAGTAATAAAATAGGAATTAGTGTTTTTGTATCTCAGCAAATAAAAAGCAGCTCTAGCAACTGATTGATGCAAACTCCCGATGAGTTTCAAATCTTTTCTATTAATGTCACTCTCTTTTGGGGGCTTTATTTTGTTATCAACTGCAAAAAAGTAAAATAAATATGAGTGACGCATTTCATCAAACATAAACAGAGTTAAATCGAAAAATTAAAAACAACCTATCCCATTGCCATAAAGTGGACATCTGAGACCTTGGTCAAAATTATTTCCTTTTAATGGGGGGTGTTGCCAATTTTTCATCATAACTCCATGTTCAAAATAGTCCCTATTAGCATCGGAAAGATTGACCACTAAAGCTCTATTGGAAAACCGAGTTTTTAAATAAAATGTGGTATCACTTGTAACCCATTTATAACAAAACATAATCTCAGGGATCCCTAAATGAGTCCCATGACTTTAGTTTAACCTGTGTACGCCATTAACTACCCTCCATGTATTTGGAGCTACTCTTGCAGGAACAATATCGAAATATTGGCAAAACTCCAAACACAAGGGATTAGGCGAAAAAGAAAAGCCATATTTCGCGATAAATAGGGAGGGAAACCAGTGTCCCTCAGCCAGAGAAAATAAATCAGAAGGGCAAGGAGTTTCTTCTAGAATAACCCAAGAGGGAATCATAAAATCAGCTCGAAATTTATCCAACGATTCAATTAGATAAACCATGGTGGCTAAAGCGAAGAAAGAAGAAAGAAGAAGTTCTTACAGAGGGATTGAGAAATTTGCTAAGGCGGAAAGCAGAAAGAACGACAGTACAAGGATAGAATGAGAAGACAAAGAGTTTAGAAATTTGGAGATAAAAAGTAGGTGGCGATTTATTTCTATCACTTTTAAATGTCTTGCATCGGGAAGTAGGAAAAGAAATGATTACTAGAAAAGACGATTGCGTTTCCGACGGTTAAATGATGAAAAAGATGCAAATATCCAAGCATTTGTCGCAAATTCAAAATATTTACAAGTTTGCCATTTCTTGATCAAATGACAAGACTAAAGAGAAAATTCATAAGTGTTGGAGATCTGTAATTAATCAAGACGTAAAAAGGTGCCCAAGCAACTTTTGGGTAAAATGTTTCACACTCTCATATCAAAACTCAATTGTGAAACATTGGGGGCTTCTGTTGATACGAAAATTAGTCAGCTGACATGGACCAATTATATGAAGACATGTGTCATCTTATGTGGCAAAGAACTATACTCATCGAATAACTCGCATCATTGAGCTACTCATCACCCCAAACTACTTAACGTGCCGAGCTACTCAACGTGCAGAGCACCTAGCCAGGAAGATCAAGTGAAAATTGCATATTTAATGAACATCGGATTTAATAACATTCTTATTGTACAGATGTATATGTCTATTAAATAACGGAATATCATCTATTCATAATGACAGTCCCAATGCTATAAATACATTGTAACACCCTCCATAATAGGGTAATTGATCATTAGCGATTGTGATCGAGATTAAAGCAAAGACATCCGGTAATACAAAACAATGGACGTAGGCCATTTTAATAAGGCTGAACCACTTTAAAAATCCTTTGTCTTATTTCTTACTTCATATTTATCTGTGATTGATTAATTAGATAAAATTTAGTTTTTTACATCAAAACCATATAATGGCATATTGTTTTAATTAATAAAAGGATTGTCTTATTCATTTTAAAATTAGAATCATATTTGTGAGAATGTTTTATATTTATCTTTAAATATATTTTTTAATGTGTAGGTCAATTATGTTTAGTAGGAATTTCGATAAGTTGGGCTCATCTTGATCACCAGAGAATAAAATTTCGGTTCCTGCACTATGAAACAGTTCACAACCTAGATGGGGGAGCTGGAATCCTATTGGAACATTTAGGATACAATCCTAGTAGTTTATCTAAAACCATGGGAACATGTATAATGGTTCAAGAACTAATATGACGGTTCAAAAGAGGGTTGTGATCGGTATATCCAGGAATGTATTTAAGAGGACCGCGCGGTAGATATATTTCTAAGGGTTGTCTTTATTAGACTTAGGTAATCTCACACCATTTGAAAAGGGTTTATAGAATCTTAATTTCGAGAATTACATGAATTGGAATGCTTGTGACAATATTGCTTTAATTTCTATGCGTATGATCTGATTTTATATCGGTTCAATAGAGCCCTGCATATTAGGCAGCAGTTGTGTGAGTAACTCTATATCATAATTCGGAGGAATGCACATCTCGAGGATATCTTAGATTACGATACCCCTATATAGACTTATAAGATTCGTTTTTACCAGTTAAACCTAATTAGTGGATCATTTTATAATCTGATGGATTAATAACATAAGTCACGTCTGAGAATCAATTCTATTATTAAATGTTGGTTAAGGTCAATTAACGACAAATTGACTTGACCAAGTGGGTATCAAAGGCTTTATGCGGGGAATCATATTGTGTGCCATAATAAACTTTTCAAATAAGACCTAGTTATATCCGAGTGACTTTTAAGATAATTAAATGGAACTTCATTCATAATTATTTAGTTGAATTAATTATGCTTAAATAATAAAAGAAAATAAATTATGTGATTCATTATTTGTTTACTATTTATCGTGGGTCCCTAGTATAGTCCATATACATAAGTAGTTAGGCCAGAATTCCCAAGAAACCTAGTTTGGCCCAAGCCCACCGCTTATACTAAATTATATTGGTTTAAGTTAGGATTTTAAGATACATAATTCATTATTAGGGTTTAAGAGTGGGTGATAAAATATTATTTACATTTTATGAAGGAGTCTAGAGAGAGAGGACCATACCTCACTCAAAAGCGAGGGTTTTCTTCTTTGAAGGTACCCACACACCTACCTTGATTTCAAGATCATATACCAGAAGATCCAAGCATTTCAAAGTATTTAAGAAAGCTTTCGAAGATCTAAAATAAGGCATCCCCTCTTCATCTTTAAATACCTTTATCCATATCGAAATGTAACTAGATTAGTAGAGATATGGTACTCGAAACCCCGAGTTTAGTGCTAAACCCAATTTTTAATTTTGCACTTTTTATCGTAAGATTAGTCAAAGATTCAAGGGCTGAAAATTTTATTCTACGTATATCGATCACCAAAATCTACACCAGCTACTATGCTTGCTCCAACTACTGATGACGAGGACAATGATGAGACTATCGAGGAGTACACCAATGCATACTATAGATTTCATGTTTATCACTATTTAGAGGAACTAAACCAACTCCTTTTCTAGAACTTGATAACGTTACTAATTAATACATACTATATCCCAATTCAACTCAACTCAACTCAAGAAAGTCTTCTTCCAATTATTTGGGATCGACTACATGAATCCTATTTTTTCATTTTTCCCTGTTTAACCAAATATCTTCGATTAAACCACATGATATCATGTCCTTTTATACAATATTCAACCAAGTCAATTTAGGCCTACATTTACCCCTTGCGTTACCATCAATACTAACTATATCACTCTTCCTAACGGGGGCATCCATTGGTCTATGCTTGATGTGTCCAAAAATGTAAGTCGATTTTCTCTTAATTTATCTTCTATAGGAGCTACTTTTATCATTTCACAAATTTGTTCATTTCTAGTTTTATCCTTTTGAGTTACAATAAATCCGTCTTAGCACTCACATCTCCGGAATGATTATTTTTTTGTTTTCCAACACTCTGTCCCATATAATATGGCGGGTCAAATAATTTGTGAACTTTTGATCACAATAATTATCACGGGTCTTCATACTGCAAATTAATGATGATTGGGGGGCTTTTATGCCATACTGTTTCCATTAAATAATCAAACCTTCAGGTGTAATTGTGATATATTTTCTTTCACATGTTTTGTCAAAATAAGGTAGGAACTTTAGGCCCTAAAATTTGCACTTTAGGCCTTAATATTGTATGATTTGAGAACTTGAGGTCCCAAATAAAAATAACTATATGGAAACTTTAAGCGCCAAATTAAAATGACTATGTAGAAATTTTAAGTCCCAAAAGTTTAAATAAGTAGGGAACTATAGGTCCAACATAAATAATTAGGACTTAATTTTTATATAATTGTGAACTTTAGGTCCCAAATTTAGATAGCACTTCAGAAATTCGGGTCCCGAAATTTAATTTTTCATAAATTATATGTAAAGATATGAAGTCAAATAGTGCGACCTAAAAATTTATCATAAGAATCTTAAATATATAAAGTTCTAGGATTAAATAGAAATCAAAGGCTCAGTAAAAACAAAAAATCATAACACTACACCAAAAACAGTAATTTGGCACACTCTCATATTAAAAATCCGGCACAGTTTTAAACTGTGCCAAATTCTGGCATGGTTTAAAGACAATCTGGCACACTTTGAAACAGTGCCAAAAATTTTCACTGTTTTCAAGTGTTACAAAATTGAGTAAACTTAACTAAAATATAAAATGACCTACAAAAATTACACTTACTCACCCATCTATCTCATTGGAGTCTCCCGCTCACTTTTCTGCTCACATTTTCGCTCACTGCACTGCTCACGTTCGTCTCTCATTCCCTCTTACTTCGCTGCTTGGATCTTTCTCTCTCTCCGGTCACAGATCTGCTCACTCAACTGCTCCACTTACTCTACTGCTATTTAGGGTCTTACACTGGTATACTTCATATTTTTACTTAAAAGGGTTCCTCATTTTTGCATTTTTAGGGTTTTATATATACATTTTTAAATATTTATTGTATTTTTATCAATTTATGATTTTTTTGCACAAATTGAATGTTGATAATGAAATAAATAAATCATTGGTTTCTGGACAAATCTTGGGATCTTTTAGTGGTAATATGTGTTTTTATGTTCTTTCCTTTTTATTTAAAAGGCATATTTGTTTTGATTCGTATATATTGTGGAGTTTTAAGGAAATGTAAGTGTTAAAAATTCAATAATAATGCTAAAAAATCCTATTTAAATACTAAGTGGACACCCCCCCAATTTATTTCTAGATAAATGAGATTATGTGTTGAAAATTTAAGAAAAAACTATTTAAATAGTAAGTAGACATTAATGTTAAATATTAAATAATAATATTACACATTTAGAAAAACCCTAGACCCGTTAAAAATACTATCCCACACACGTGACCTTGTTGGTTATGGGAGGAAAATGTAACAAGGATTCGTCTCTACAGTTCACTTTTAGACGTTGAGAAAGAATGAAATGAGAGTATCCAATTTAGGGTGGAAAACCAGCTCATTGCGAGAACTTGGGAGATGTTGGTAAGAATGGAATTATGTATTGGCTCGGCGATCTTTTTCCTCCTATTGGTGATACCGATGAATAGTTGTCTTGGTGCTAATTAGTGGTATTGCATCAACTTTTGTAGTCCTAAGTGTAAAAGTAACTATAGGTTCTATAACTGCTATATTTGTTTCCCTTGTTTGCATATTATATTTGCGTTTGTGGTGTTATGATAGAATATTATTGTGGATGGAATGCATATTATATTTGTGTTTGTGGTTTTGTGACATGGATGGAATGTATATTACATTTGCGTTTGTGGTGTTGATCTTGACTCTAGAACAACGGTGGTCTAAAGTAACCCGAGTTTGATTGTTGTTTAGGCCTCACTCTATTGTGGTTGAACATGGTGTTTTTAGATGGGGAAAGTAATCAAAAGATAAGATCTTATCCCAACATTCCAAGTGACTTTATCATTATTTGTATGTTTTTCCTTTGCTTGTCATATTTAAGTAGCATTGTTGTTTACACATGTCGAATGTGTTGATATTTATATTTTAGTAGTATCAGGAGCAAGAGGATGTGGCTATTATTCAACTGGAAGCATTATTTGATTGGTGATGCGACTATTATGCAACTGTCACCCGCTGTCGCCCACCTCTTACTTCTCAATCCTCCCCCGCCTCATTCTTCATTGTAAGCATCTACTTTGAGCAATTTCGCACTGGTAACATTGTCTTGGCATATTTTAATTCTCCTCTTTTGTTATAAAATTTTGTGAATTGAATTAATCTGGAGAAGTTTAGCAGGACAGGGAAGTTTAGCTTGAATGCTTGGCAGGATAGGGAAGTTTAGCTTGAATGTTGCACCAACTTCCATAAATAGTACGGTGGTCCACGAAATTATGGTATTGTGACTTACGACTACAAATTTGGGTGATACTATGACTTACTCCCAATTTTTCTTCATAATATTTTATGATTTATCTCTTTGATTAAGGAATTACTTAACTCATTATATGTATTTCTACAGTTAATAAGTGTATCTATACACATTTGATTCGGGGATAAAATAATACGCAAAAACACCCAAACTGTCAATCTGGCACGCTTGGTTAAACTCGTAACTCGAATCAGCATTTGTACCATAGCATTATTTGATATTCGCAAACAGTTGTCGTTACCCCTGATTAAGAAACGGGTAATGTATCATCCATATTTTCTTTTGTCTTATTATTTCTTCGTATTATTCACGAATAATTGTGGCATTTTTTATTAGGCGAAAGAAGGTTAGAAGCTGATGCAATAGTTCTCGCCGATCGAGGAGTTATTTGTATTGATGAGTTTGACAAGATGAACGATCAAGATCAGTTTGCAATATATGAAGTCATGGAGAAGCAGACTGTAACAATCGCCAAAGATGGTATCCATGCATTATTGAATGCTCGATGCAATGTAGTGGCAGCAATAAATCCCATATATGGAACTGTAAGTTGCGCAACATATTCAGACTATTTAAGTGTGTGTGAGTCCATGTCACTTAATTTGATCTACGTTGGATATTTAATGGGTGTACACAGTATGACCATTCACTAACCCTAATAATGAATATTGGACTCCCAGACTCTTTGCTCTCTCATTTTGATCTATTATTTATTGTACTTGATCAAATGGACCCTAGTATTGACCGTCTAATTTCTAATCACGTCTTGCGTATGCACCAGTTTCGTTCTGCGATAGATGGAGGTTAGTGAGTCATATTTCATAAATTAAAACATTAATGGATTTTCTATTGTAATTGAAATTGATCTATGGAAGTGAGTTGTACTTTTAGGTGAGGGGACAATAGATGGGAGTTCAAGATATGGAAGGTAAGATGAAGGCGATACAAATTCATCCGTTACGTCAAGTATAATTGAATGCTACACGGGAGATAATCAGATAGGGGTTATAAGCGTGACACTATCACCATCAAGTTTCTAAACAAGTAAATTCATTATGCAAAGCATAGGATTCAATCACATCTGATTGGTGAGGTCTTGCTAATTTTCTTACACATACTTATACTATATATGTATTAACTAGTATGTTCCACTTATATAAATTGTTCCAAATCATATTCTAGAACCTGACATTTTGCGTTGGTCCTGTTTCATGTACTGGGTGAAATGGTTGAACAAAATATGAGTTATTCTATCCCATCAGGCAGGGAATATGGACATGGTGTTGGAACATGGAATCTGTTGGAACTCATTACGATGGCCAATATAGTTTTGTGTATGGCTCAAACGCTTTAATCACTTATCAGCAGGTTAGTTCTTTTTTATAGTCCAATATTCCATAATTAAAATAAAATTTTCATCAGCGTTTTCTTTTCTGCCTCTACTGAGGATTAGAAAATTTATATTGATTAAGGTTACGACTTTTTGCTTATCATCAATTGTTTTCAAACAGTTGAAAGATCTGGTAATTACGTTGATTACGGTTACATCTTTTGAAGTGTATATAGATGATGGTTTCCATTTTTTTAATATTTCTAATGCAAAACTTAACTAAAAGCAAATGAGGAGAACTCATTGTTCTTGTTCCCCTTTACTTCAAGAAAATCAAAATTTCCTGGGAGGAATGAATTTGTTACATTGGCAGGTGTTCCTAGGAAGCACTAGGTTAATATAAAGGAGTTAAAAATGTTGATCTAGTATTTTTTATTTCACTTTTTTTTTGCTTTAAAATGATTTGAAGGAATGAATGCTTATTGCTACATGTTGTATCTTTTTTTAAATTCCACTCATTTTATATGTATTTGGGATCCTTTGCAACCTTAAATCTTTTAGACAAAACATCAGTTTCTCCCTCCCATTCTTAATCTATGCCTCTCTCCCGGTGTATAATTTACATCCCTCTATAATGGAACGAATTATCTTTCATTCATGAACACTTAGCAAGTTCACATTTGGTCATATTTTAGTTATCTGATTGTTTATCATCTGGTGGTAGATTTGACATATTGGGTTCATCATATTGTGATTAATATTTTTGTATCATATTCCTTCAAGACGCCCCCACAAGTGGTAAAGGATCTGGCCCAGCTGCTTTGGAAAGTCGTGGTGGTGCTAGGCAAGAATCACTGAAGTTCCCTTTTGGTGACTATGTCTTAGCATCGAGCCATGGATATGTTCAGAAAGTTGATCAATTATTCAACGATATGATTTTTAATTATCATCCAATGGACAGGTGTCCGGGTTCCTATCTAGGAAGATATTTACCAATTGAACTGACAGGTTGATACAACGATTCAATTGGTTTTGCCCATCAACATCACGTGTTGGATCGTGCTTTGTTTTTCTCTCTTTTGATAATGTTGTATCATGTATATATTAATGGGTTCCCGATTTATTAAACTGAAGATTAAACACTTGGATATACAATTATGTTATATTTAAGAATAGTTTGTTAATGTAAACAGATTTTTTGCAAGTTTATGTTGGTTTTATTTATTTTTATCCAAAATAACCTTAATTTTCTTTTTTTCTGTTTAGTGTCTTAATATTAATTAATAACTTGTTTTTCCTTTTCACCATAACGAATTTACGTGTATTATTTTCTTCTGGATATGTACATTAGTTTATCAACAACTTTCAAGATTAGCAATTTGCGAATTTTCTTATTTTCAAATAACTTATTTTTTCTTTGATTCAAAAAATTTGGCACACTTCAAAACCGTTCCAAAAGTGTATCAAATTTTAGCACGGTATTGAACTGTGCTAAAAGAGTAGCAAAATGTACTCAATCAGACACAGTTATAAAGTGTGCCAAAACTGTGCCAGAAATATCAAATTTTGGCATAGTTTTAAAGTGTGCCAAAAATGTTCATATTTGGTCTAATCTGACATACTTTTAAACTGTGCTAGAAAAAAATGGCCATTTTGGAACACCTGACTCTGGCACAGTTTTAAACCGTGTCAGATTGCTATTTTTGGTGTAGTGTAATTACGAGCTCAATTATAAATACCTTAAAGTATATGGTCAATTTGTCATTATGTAAACCCATATGAACAATTTTAATGTAAACTAAATTTTAGGATTTAAAAAAAATAATAACATAAACTACTCTCACATCATAAAATAATACTATAATACGGTAATCAGTTTCTTAGACAGCGCTTAAATTAAACTCTTGTTTTGAACATATCTAAATGAAATTATTTTTTTAACTTCTTTGTAAAAGATATTTTCTTTTTAATATCTTTAGATTGCATATGTTTACGAATCAATAAATATTAATTTGGATAAAAATAAAAAAAATCTTTGTATATTATAACAAAAACACATTCACTTACTTATTTGATTTATGAAGAAAAATATGGGACATAACTATATTTCATTTAGGTAAAAGAGAAAATCCTAACCCATTTGATGGTTGTCGAGCCTTCCATGAAAAAGTAAAAAATATTGCACCGAAGGGATCAAAACAGACAGGGGGGAGATGATAGAGATAATGGTAGAAGCATAATGCTAATAACATGTCGTAAAATAAAAAGGATATAGAGAAATTTGAAAAGGAGGAAACTTTTCACTCCACCTATTTATAAATAATAAATATCCAAGATTTCTTCAGAAATATGGGATACAAGTGGAACTAATATATACTCCCATTGTCCCAAATTAAGAGTCTGTACTAATTCTTGGCATAAATTATGGATACATTCAATTAATGGTAAAGATTAACCCTTGTTCACTATCATGGAACTTGGTTAACTTATTATGCTCAAAAAGGGAAAAATGGACTCTAAACTTTGGACGATCCAAAATAGAATAATGGACTCTTAATTTGGGATGTAGGGAGTATTTTACAACAAAATAATTGCGGGTTCTTATATATTAGTCTCATTTAAAAAGGTCTTCAGCATATCAGTCCTATTCAAGTAGAAACTATTATATAATTCCTATTAGCCTAAATTAAAAAATACAAATCATAAAATACTTCTAACACTTTAAAAAATACTAGACCCTAAATTATTTATAAATATTGCCAGTGCCACCACCACCACCCATTGCTGCCACCACCACCTGCTGCCATCACCGTCATCGTCGCCACCTCCACCTGCAACCATCACCACCACCAGATCCGCCACCACTAATGTTGTCACCACCACTACCACCTGCCTCCGCGATCGCCACCACCACAACCACTAGATCCACCAACACCACCAACACGATCGTATAACAACTATTGTCCTTCTTACAACCACCACAATTGGCCCACCACTGCTCCCACTATCTCCACCTCATATAAGAAGAAGAAGAAGAAGAAGAAGAAGAAGAAGAAGAAGAAGAAGAAGAAGAAGAAGAAGAAGAAGAAGAAGAAGAAGAAGAAGAAGAAGAAGAAGAAAACTTAATATAAATATTTAAACCAAGCATAAACATTTACTTTCACAAGAAAAAAAGGAATAAAAAAGAAATAACAAGTAAAACAAAACTTACAAGATGTATTTAAACAAAGTAATTATTTACACTTACAATAAAAAATTTAAATAAGAAAAAGAAAAGGAAGGAGAACAATCGTAGAACAAATAAACTCATAGTAAATATTTACTGTGATAATATTTTTTAATACCACTGCAAAAACTAGCTCACAGTAAAATATTACTGTAAGTGTAAATATTTACTATCAAAAAATATAATCATGTACAACATAATTTCTCTTCTACTCATTCGTCTCATCATTATTGTCATGACCCTGACCTAAAATTAGTAGGGAACGAGTGTCTTGACATGCCACCAAGGCAACAAATATTCTGACTTAAATTGTTTCCTTAAATTAATGCAGTGAAAATACATGCACATGATCATGAATCGTAAATTACTGAAAATGAAGAAATTACGTCATCAGAGCTTTCTAAAAGGAAACTTTATATAACTAACAACGAGTTTACAAATTAAGGCAAAATTTAAAACCTATTACATGCTCTATCTGATAAACCAAACATCTTACATAAAGTAATAAAAATAGATCTAAAAGCCATATCTTCAGCATAGTCCTGCTACATTCCATTCATGAGCCTAGTTATTTCCTGAAAAATTATTACAACGTCAACTAAAATTCGAATGAGATTTAATCTCCAGACATTCCAAGATTTTTCATAAAATAGATACTTATTCAAGAAGGAACAGAAGGTATAGATATATATGGATAGGAATTTGCAGTAATATATTTATATGTAAATGACTGTATGTAGAAATAAATAGTTCTGAATAGAACGGATGCGACAATTCAAAAGCAATATCTTTTTCTTTCAATCATATCATTTTAATGGCCAAATACACTCTAATATCGTATTCTTCTACCGTATTATTCCCCCATAGTTGAGGGTCAATCAAACCTGTTCATCACAACGCCTTATTTATGGCACACTAGCGATAACCCAGTTGGGAAGGTCAATCAGTAAGAGAGGTTCCTCAGGCCGAATCTTATTTCCAATATTTAAAATTATTTTCAATACTCATTTTAATCGATATGTCTATATGAACAAATATAAACATATCACAATGAATCAATCGTCGGTATCAGATGCATTTTGATAATAAAAGCAGTTCACAAAATATATAGTTTGCATAATATCATATAATTAACATGCGCAAGGAATGTCATAGAGTACTCACCTCAAAACAAAATATTGAAGTTACCAATATTAAGTCATAGATCACTTCATTAAGATGAAACTTCTTCTTAAACTTATAGATTTCCTTCTTAAAATATCACTCTTTATTACTATAATTATCGAGGAAATGGTATGAGTTTATATGATCCTAAAGGCCCTATTTATTGTTTCCCAACGATATCATGACGTTGACAAGTGTCTAGCTGACCAAACTTTTAGAACGGCGAGTAAGCATTGACGTGTCGCGTAACGGAGGGATCTTGCAGTCTTATTTCATCGAACTATGACACGTGTTTTAACTTTAGTTGTATCGATGACATGTGTAAGCACGATGCGTCAATTAAGGGTATGAGGGTCATTTTACGCATGAATAGCATTTTCGTAATTTCACACTATAGATTTCCAATATTTCTTAGAGGTCCCTGAAAATATTTATTTATAAAAAAGGTCCTTTTTCATTTTGGTCCCTAAAACTTTCTTAATTAAAACCAAATCCTTAAAGTTTCATAAATTTATATTTTCTACCCAAAAACTTATCACTTAGCTTAGGACGTGTTATAAAACTTCAATTTGATCCATTTTACGGTTGATTCTTCAAATTTAAAAATTTATTTTTTCATATTAAGAATCCAGAATATTACATTTGTAATAATACAACATTTATAAGATAATAAGTGAGACAAAATTGTAAAAATAAGCTATATATATATATATATATATATAAACATATAAAAGTGGAGTCATTACATACCACCCTCCTTATAAATACTTTGGTCCCCAAATGTTATTTACATTAATTTCCAAACAGGTATGGATATCGCTCCTTTGTTTCATCTTCCCGCTCCCATGTTGCTTCTTCAATGAAATGATTACTCTATAATACTTTCACCATTGGAATTACCTTAGTTCGTAATATTTGATCATTATGGTCTAAAATTTCTACTAGATGCTCAATGTAGGTCAGATCTTCTCTAATTTGAAGAGATTCGTGACTTAAGATATGTGTTTAATCTGGGACGTATCTCTTCAGCATTGACACGTGAAACACAATATACACACTAGAGAGTTCAGGGGGTAAGACTATTCTATGTGAAAAAGCTCTTATCCTTTCAAGGATTTTAAAAGTTCCTATGTCTCTTAGACTCAACTTTCCCTTCTTCCCAAATCGGATGACTCCTTTTATTGGTGATACTAGAAAGAACAAATAATCTCCTCTTTAGAATTCTAACTATCCGTGGCGATTATTAACATAACTCTTTTGACGGCTTTGAGCAATTCGAAGTCGGTCTTGTATCAATTTCACTTTTTTTGTCACGATCCGAATCAATTTTGGTCCTAGTAATTTTGTTTTGCCAACTTCTACCCAATATGCAGGAGAACGACACCTTCTACCATAGAGTGCTTCATACAAATCCATTTGATTACTTGCTTGATAACCATAATTATATGACAATTCCATTGACGGTAAATGATCATCCCATATCCCTTTCAGATCAAGTACACATTCCCTAAGCATATCCCCCAAGGTTTGAATGGTTATCTCAGATGTCCATCCGTTTGAGGGTGAAAAGCGATGCTGAAATTCAATTTTGTTCCCATGGCTTTTTATAGGCTTTTCCAGAAGCAAGATAAGAATCTAGGGTCACGATGAGAAATAATTGAAATTGGGGTTCCATGAAGCCTAATAATTTCTCGTACGTACAACTTAGCTAACTTTTCTAATAAATGGGTAATCTTAATGGCAAGAAAATAAACAGATTTAGTTAACCTATTATTAATGACCCAAATAGAATCATTACCATTTGAACTCCTCGATAAACCTGTCACAAAATCCATAGTAATATGATCCATTTCCATTCAATAGGTAGGGGTTGTAGTAATCCTGATGGTTTTTTATTTTCAGTTTTTACTTGTTGACAGACCAAACACTTAGATACAAATTTCGCTATCTCCCTCTTTATGTTATTCCACCAAAATAGTTCTCGAAGATCCCTATATATCTTTGTACATCCAGGATCTCCTCTAAAATTTTCCCCTTTAGTTGGGCATCACATGGCACACACATTCTATTTCCACACCTCAATATATCATTTTGTATCATAAATTCAATCCTCTTCCCTTCAATAACCTCTTCTCTAATCTTCTTCAGTTGTGGATCATTTACTTGTGCAATTTTGATCATTTCCATCGACATGGGTTGTACTTGTAAGTTTGCTACTATACCTCATTTGTTATAAGTATGTACATCTATTTCCATACTTCTTAAATCCTTCGACAGAGCTTCCTGACTTATAATAATACTGTTAAATTTGATGTAGACTTCCTACTTAAAGTGACAGCTACTATATTAGCTTTCTCGGGTGATAATGAATATTTAAATCACAATCCTTCATTAATTCTAACCACATCCTTTGTCTCGTGTTCAGTTCTTTCTGAGTAAATATATATTTCAAACTCTTATGATCGATATAAATCTCACATGTCTCACTATACAAATAATGTCTCCAAATTTGAAGAGCAAAAATTACAGCTGCTAATTCTATGTCATGGGTTGGATAATTCTGCTCATATAGTTTTAACTGTCTCGAGGCATAAGCTACTACTTTTTTATTTTGCATTAGCACACATCCCAAACCATTTTTAAAAGCATCATTATAAATCATAAATCCCCTTGCCTCAAATGGAGTAGTCAAAATTGGGGAAGTTACTAATCGATTCTTAAGTTCTTGAAAAATATTCTCAACTTCCTCAGACCATTCATATTTCACCTTCTTTTGTGTTAACCTAGATAGAGGTTTGGAAATACTAGAAAATCCTTCAAAAAAATCTTTGATAATAACCTGTTAATCTAAGAAAACTACGAATTTCGTCACATTAGTTGGTTTAGGCCAATCTAGTATAGCCTTGATATTTTGAGGGTCAACTGACACTCCCTCCTTGGAAATGACATGTTCTAGAAAAGAGACTCTAGGCAACCAAAACTCACACTTATTTAATTTTGTATATAATTTCTCTCTCCTGAGGATTTGTAACACTGTCTCTAAATGCTTTTCGTGTTCTTCAATACTTTTGGAATAAATAAGGATGTCATTAATGAAAATAACCACACACTGATCCAAATATTTCCTAAACACTCTATTAATCATATCCATAAAAGTGGCACGTGCATTAGTTAGTCCAAATGGCATCACAAGAAATTCATAGTGACCATATCTAGTAAGAAAAACTGATTTCGAAATATCATCTTCATTAATCTTCAATTGGTGATAGCCTGACCTAAGGTCAATCTTTGAAAATACTTGTTCCCCTTGAAGTTGGTCAAACAAATCATCTATACGAGGTAGGGGATATTTATTCTTAATGGTCACCTTTTTGGTTCATAATAATATATACATAACCTCATCGTCCCATCTTTATTTTTAACAAATAACACAGGAGCACTCCAAGGGGATACACTTGGTCTAATAAAACCCTTATCTAATAGATCTTGTAATTTAACTTTTAATTCCCTTAATTCTAAACGTGCCATGCGATAAGGTGGTTTTGATATTGGTATAGTTCCAAGAATAAGGTCGATGGTAAATTTTATTTCTCTATTGGGAGGCAGACCGGGTAACTCATCTGGAAAAACATCCAAAAAATATTTAACTATAGGAATATCTTCTAAGCTAGGCTCTATTGTCTGTAAACTGGTAACAGTTGCTAGAAACCCTTGACATCCCTTCTTAAGAAAACTATAGGCTTGCATTGCAGAGATAATACGCATGGGAGATAGGCTGCCAATTCTGTCAAAACTGAATTCTAGTTGGTAAGAAATTTGGAAAGTAACTCTCTTCTCAAAACAATCTACCTTAGATAGATATGATGCTAGCCAATCCATCCCCAAAATAACTTCAGAATCTCTTATGTCTAAAATTATCAAATCGGCGAATAATTTATGACAACTAACATCTATAGGGCAAGACTTATATACTAATGTTCCCATCAATAACTCACCCGAAGGAGTAGAAACATGTATGTTATGATTCAAGGGTTCAGGAATATTAAAAAAGCGATTAACAAAATGTACATACACAAATGAATGGGAAAAATCAGGATCTATTAAAACTCGAAAAAGTTGTGCACATATAAAATGTGTACCTGACACTACTGTACTAGAAGCCTTTGCATCAGAAATATTTAAAACTCTACCTTGTCTACCATGTTCCTTATGGTCATTAAAAGTATTTGTTGGCCCCTTCGCTTTGTTTGGGAAATCTCTCATTTTATATCCCTTTAGGCCACACCTAAAGCAACTTCCAGTGTCCAAATAACATGGTTGCCATATGTGAATATGACCACATCGTTGGCATCTATCAACGTTAAAGGGTTTGTTTACAAAAGGTTTCCATGTATTAGGTATAGTCCTAAAGAATACAATCAAGTTAGAGAAGGATAGTGAAGAATATAATCAAGTTAGAAAGGTTCCTTCTTCTTTGTTCTCCAAACTTTCTCTTCCCTCTCTAACTTGATTGTATTCTTCACTATCCTTCTCAACTATAGTTGCCCTAGTCACTACGTTATTATATGGTGCCAACTTCAGGATGGAAATTAGACTACAAATATTTAACCTCAACCCACGTTCAAACTTCTTGGCTTTTAAAACATCGGCTATCACGACATGAGGTGCAAAACGGGATAACTCGGTAAACTTTGCCTCATATTAACTAACCGTCATATTTCCTTGAACAAGACTCATGAAGTCAGCTACTTTTTGGTTTGGCACCATTTCAGGAAAGTATTTCTTATAGAAGATCACTAAGAAGTCATTCCAACCTACGGGATTATTCCTTCCCTCATAAATTCTTTTAGTCATTCTCCACCAATGTTCGGCTTCACCTTCTAACATGAACGTTCCAAATGAAACCCTTTGTTCATCAATACACTTAAGAACATTAAGTATCTTTTCCATTTCCATCACCCAACTTTCTGCTTCAGTGGGGTTAGGAGTACCTTTAAAAGATGGCGGATTCAACTTCTTGAACTATTAACTAGTACAACTACTTAGTTCAATATTCCTTGGTGCTCCATTATTCACCTGATGCTCCACAATCCTTGTTAGACTTTCAATTTCCTTATACGCACACTCCAGTCCTTCCATACTTGAACCACCAATTCCCACAATTGATCCCGTCTTTGTCATTTTTTACAGTCATAGCCAAACTTAAGATGTATTATACTATCTCAAGATTCCAAATTAGAAGAACAATTATACATACACAGTTATATAAGATCTAAAACATATGGAGGGTTATCACATAAGTCGTATATTTAATCATATATCCCATGTATGGAAAGTTAAAATCTATAACCTTCGAAACATATGATCAATAGTTTACGGGCTCATAACCTATGCTCTGATGCCACCTCTGTCACGCCCCAACCCAAAATTAGTAGGGAACGAGTGTTATGACATTCCACCAAGGCAAAAAATATTCTTACTTAAATTATTTCCTTGAATAAATGCAGCAAAAATACATGCACATGGTCATGAATCGTAAACTACTGAAAATGAAGGAATTACGTCATCAGAGCTTTCTAAAAGGAAACTTTAGTAATAACGAGTTTACAAATTAAGACAAAATTTAAAACCTATTACATGCTCTATCTGATAAACCAAACATTTTACATAAAGTAACAAAAGGAGCTCTAAAATCCAAATCGTCAACATAGTCTTGTTACGTTCCATTCGAGAGCCTAGTTATTTCCTGAAAAATTATTATAACGTCAGCTAAAAGCCGAATGAGATTTAATCTCCAGGCATTCCAAGGGTTTTCATAAAATGGACACATATTCAAGCAAGAACTATACATGTGTGTGTGTGTGTGTGTGTGTGTGTGTGTGTGTGTGTGTGTGTGTGTGTGTGTGTGTGTGAATGACAGTATATAGAAATGAATAGTTTAGAATAGAACGGATGCGATAATTCAAAGGCCGTATCTTTTTCTTTCAATCGCATCATTTTAATGGCCAAGTACACTCTAATACCGTATTCTTATACCGTATTATTCCCCGATAGTTGAGGGTCAATCGAACTTGTTCGTCACAACGCCTTATTTAGGGCACACTAACGATAACCCAGTTGGGGAGGTCAGTCAGTAAGAGAGGTTCCTTAGGCCGAATCTTATTTCCAATATTTAATATCATTTTCAATACTCATTTTAATCGGTATGTTTATATAAACAAATATAAACATATCACAATGAATCAATCATCGGTATCAGATGAATTTTGATAATAAAAGCAATTCACAAAATATATAGTTTGCATAATATCAAATAATTAAAATGCGCAAGGAATGTCATAGAGTACTCACCTAAAACAAAAGATCTAAGCTACCGATATTAAGTCTTAGATCACTTGATTAAGATGAAACTTCTTCTTAAACTTACAGATTTCCTTCTTAAGATATCACTCTTTCTTACTATAATTATCGAGAAAATGGTATGAGTTTAAATGATCCTAAAGGCCATATTTATAGTTTTCCAAAGATATCACGGCGCTGACACGTGTTTAGCTGACCAAACTTTTAGAACGGCGAGTCAGCGTTGACGTGTCGCATAATGGAGGGGTCTTGCAGTCTTATTTCACCGAATTGCGACACGTGTTTTAGCTTTAGCTATATCGACGACACGTATAAGCACGAGGTGTCAATTAAGGGTATAAGGGTCATTTTATACATGAATGACATTTTGGTAATTTCACACTATATATTTTTAATATTTCTTAGAGGTCCCTGAAAATATTTTATTTATAAAAAGGTCCTTTTTATTTTTCATTTTGGTCCCTAAAACTTTCTTAATTAAAACTAAGTCCCTAAAGTTTCATAAATTTATATTTTCTGCCCCGAAACATATCGCTTATCTTAGGACGTGCTATAAAACTTCAATTTGATCCATTTACAATTGATTCTTCAAATTTAAAAATGGATTTTGTCATATTAAGAATCCAGAATATCACATTTGTAATAATACAACATTTATAAGATAATAAGTGAGACGAAATTGTAAAAATAAGTTATACATATGAACATATAAAAGTGGGGTCATTACAATTATTATTCCTTGATCTATGTTACTCTTCTTAGTAAATTTCTACTTTAGAGTGTAAATATTCACTCTTTGAGTGTGGAGTAAATATTTACACTCTAAGTAAATATTTACGCATAATGCTTTTATATACTCAACACACCAATATATGATTTGTTTCTTTATCTCAACAGAACACACGCATACACACATATATATATGCACGCACACACACACACACACACAGCCCGGATATATACATACTCTCACCTATATATACTGGCGTGCACTCACATTCATTGCACGTGTAACACGCATTGGAAGGATGCACATGCAAGTAGGTAAGCGGATGAGATTAGAATTAATTGACATTAAAAAGTCGCATATGAATATTGATTTGTCATTCTATAGCCATATATTTATGTATTTAGTTCAATGTAGTAAAAGAATTGAATAAGAGAATAGTAATGTAATTATATAGTAATGTCATATGAAACCCTTATTTATTTCTCCACGATATGAGCTATTTCTTCAACTTCTTAGTCATATTGAAATCAAGACCATTTGATTCATCCACATGATTTTCCATGAAGCGTCTTGATGTTCGATCCTCGTAACTCAACTTTTTAACTTTGATGTAGAACGTGAAGCCTTTTTCGTTGCATAGATAAAATTATTCGTAGTATTGTGAACGAAGATTTTGCTGTGATAAATAATTTATATTGTAAATTTAATTTTGACGATAATAAGAAATAAATAAAATCAAAATTAAAGTAATAAAGGAGCAAGGATTTTTTTTTCTTCAGAAGTTAACAAAAAAATGATTAAAAATGGAAGAAAGAGTTGTACCAACCAACTATAGAGTTTGAAGAAGAAAATAAGCAATCAGAAACATATTGTCCCGATCACTGGCTTAGAGTTAGGATTTATTTCTTTCTTCATTTCTCTTGGGAATGTAATAGATAAAGAGAAACTTCTTTTGTGTACCTAAAATTATAGGTCCAAAATAGTATATACTCTTCAAATTTAATACTATTTAGGTCAGTGTATGGTGTGATATTCAAAGCATTAAAGTGAAGCATATTACATAGTAGTAAGAGTTGCATGGGCTAATAATAACAAATAAATCGAAATGAAATTTAAAAAAATATTTTTGAAATATTAGTGTTAGTACTGTTAATGTAATATGTGTAATTGCTATTTTATTACAACCATATCCTTGTGTAGTTAAAAATGATAATGTGAGATGCCATCACCAAAAGAAAAATTATTTTCAAATGTATGTGACTTATGAAAGTTCATACTCAATATTAGACCTCCAAGTTAAATGAACATATAAACGAAAACATATGTCATAATAAAATTCATTGCCATAAAAAATGTCATAGTCATTTCTTTTTGAAATTCAATTTAAAAGTCTACTTTTATTTCATGATACTATACTCCTCCAACACCTCATTCATAATCACGACTATATAAAAAAATTATCATCCTAATAAAATCTCATTGATGCAAGAAAAACAATCTCCTACACCTATATATGTCTCATTGACAACACATCATGTCAAATTCATCAGTCTACACTCGTTAAACGTCAAAGTTTTTTTTAGGTCCAAATAAACAAATGCATGTCTTATTAGAAAAGAAAATAAGGGTGAGCTAAACCTTTAATAGCGTAATATTTTATTTTAGGATCAAATAAACTAATGCATGTCTTCTTAGAACACAAAGCATGGCTGAGATGAACTTTCATGAATTAACCAATTTGTTAAGGTGAAAATAAAAAGAGAAAATTGACTAAAAGAGAAAAAAACTACACATTCTGAACAAATATAACGCCGGAAACTAAAAATCATAGACATTAGGTAAAATGTAAAAATATGTCCTACTTGAAGAGAAAAGTGTTCAGGGAAAGAATAGTTTGCTTCTCTTTGGAAATTCATTAACAATTGTCTTGCGTAATTTAATGAGCAATTACATTACAAGTGATATATGAAGCTTCACATTTTAGAAACAACACAAAAATGTAAGTTAAAGATCGTAATTTGGGAAGCAAAAAAAAATTGTAAAACAATAACCCAGATAAGTTTTTAACTTTCAAAACTAAAAACTCCAAATGAAAGTTGAAGAAAGTGTGAATTTAAGATTACTTGGATTCAAGTTCACTTTCAACAGGGAGAAATGTTATTCATCATGAATAACCTTATGGAGTCTTCATATGACAGTTCCAATGTATAGTAGCTGGAGAATCTGGAAGGTAATAAGTGTTCATTTTTTAATCTTCTACACGCTCACAATTTATTTCAACCACATTTTCCCTATATCCACCAACTTTATTTTCATTTAACTTCCTTTAATACCCATATGTTTATACATGTTATCGTACTTATCTCCCACCATCATTTTCATCGATAGCCACCCAGCATGTCGCCAATGTGCATGGGGTCATCAAATCCCGAAACCTTGACCAACACATTCGTATCGGCTTAAATATTTGTGCTGAGTTTTTTTTCTCTTTATAGTTAAACCATTAAAGAAACGAAACGAAAAAATAGATAATCCTTCTTAGCCCTCCTACCATTGAAGAAACTTCAACCCAAATAATGCTCTTGTAGCTCCAACTTCAATATGTACAAAATGGCACTGGCAAACAATCAATCGTCAAATTCAAGAATTCAGTAAGAACATCAAATATAAGGGTATGAGTGCAATTACATATTTACATATCTTACAACACTCATCCAATAACCAACTTTTAGAACCAAACAACTCATTTTGTTAAACTCAAAAAATAAAATTATTAGTTCAGTAAGTGAAAATTTAAAACAATTAAAATTTAAATATTACATATTGGATAGAACAAAACAATAAATGTAATAGACAAATTGAGCACAATTGAACCAATTCACATTTCTCTATATATCTCTTCTAACTTGGCCTGCATTATGCATGCACAGAGGTTTGGAATTGAAAAATTAAAACAATATAATGCATATTAAATATTGTAAAGGCTTCCCAAGTCACCTATATATAATACAAAAATTAAATCTTACTAACAAAGCAAAAATAAGTAAACTGATAATCCATTCAAACAATATTATTGGTATCTAAAATTGGTATGGTGTTTATGATAAGTCTTAGCTTAGTTATACCAATAATTATCTACCCCAGATAGAGAATAAGATATTATGAGTTAGGGAGATGAGAGGCAGAGAAGGGGACAAAGGTTTTTACGTGGTTCAACCCAATGAGGTGCCTCCATCCACGGGTAGTAAGTCACTAAGGATTGGGGTTAATTATAAGCTTCCAAGAACTTTCTAGGGTTTAGTGTATGCAGTTTTCACATGTCCCTCAACTGAGGAGTGTAGTAGGCTATTTATAGTGGGGAAGAAGAAGAGGTGTAATACCTTTATACATCAGGCAATTACACCCTTTTACATTATGGATAACAACTAAGCATGAGACAACATGTCCTCGCGTGTATGTGCATGGATAACTATAAATATTCCTACATGTGAATGTTTTACATTGTTGATGATTCGAAATCCTGAAGGTGCTCAGACATTCTATCGACCGGTGGAGATAACAAGACGACCACAATAATATTATGGTATTAGGACCACCGGATGATGAGAGGTGTCACATTCTCATTGGTCCATGTTATACTCTTATTTTAGGTTACAACAAATATGAAACCCAAATTTGAATGTATATATATAATCGAGAAAAAAACCTATATATTATTTACAGAATTTGAGAATTCATAATCATGTAATTCAAGTTACCAACCTTGTCCACTTTATTCATTTTTTAGCTACCAAATTGAAGGAAGCGTTAAATCACAACAAAATTACAGTTTTTTTCATAATCCTAATACTGTTCATATTACGAAATTCGTAAATATTTTTATTTAACAAGAATAACCGTTTACAAATTTAACCAATGGATACAATTCAAGATGACTATATTTACCATTTTAATTAGTTGAAACTCAAATGAGAAATTAGTCCCAAAAACACACCTTATCTTTTCTTTAAAAGCATGAAAGAGATGACAATTTTACTATATAGTTGGTATGGGAAGGGTAATATATGCAAGTATGGAGAGAAGTGGACAATGGTAAGATGGAAAGTGGTGGCCATCGTTTCACATGGATAGAGAGAGAAAAATGTATATTAAACCAAGTAAGTAGGGCATAGTTTCATAAAGAGGGGGAGAGATGAGAGAGAGGGTAAGATGAAATATATGGGTGTGTACCCGGGGTTATACAAGTTAATGAATGCTTCGTAGGTGGGTTTTGTAATATCGTGAGAATGTTATCTTTTGGCGATATAATTGTCCAGATAGGTGAAATGTATTTTACATGCTTTTTAAGTTTTATATATATATATATATATATATATATATATATAGTCAGGCTCTCCAACATACCTAGCAACATACCCCTTTTTTTAAATAGTAAAAAAATAATTTTGAAATGATATTTTTTCTATATATATATATAGTCAGGCTCTCCAACATACCTCTTAGCAACATACCCTTTCTTTTAAATAGTAAAAAAAATAATTTTGAAATTATATTTTTTCTATGGGTTCATGATATTTCAATGTGCCCCTATAAAAAAATTAAAATAATGGTTTTTGTTATTTTTAAAAAATAGGTAAAAAAAACTGTCAAGTTTTACCCTTTAAAACTGCCAGTTTTTTTACCAATTTTTAAAAAATATCAAAACACATTATTTTGATCTGAATATTTTTACAGGGGCACATTGAAATGTCATGAACCCATATAAAAAATATCAACTCAAAATTACTTTTTTACTATTTAAAAAAAAAAGGTATGTTCATAGGTATGTTTAATGAGGTACTCTCTCTATATATATATACATGCACACTGGATCATAGATATATATACATGTACCTAAAATTTCACACCTATACATATACACACGCACTCACACACACACATATACAACAAATTGGAGATCGAAATCAAGAGAGAGAGAGAGAGTCGGAGAAAATGAAAGTGAGAGTGTGTTATTATTAGAAAATGGGTAAGATATGGGAGTAAGGGTTTATAATGGATATAATAAATATTTTATTTTAAGATATTTTAAAAACTAGTATGCACCCACGTGCATTGCACGTGTAACGCACGTTCAATGGAGGCATTTGTTCTTAAATAGTCATAATATGTATATGTATTTAGGTCAATATATTAAAGGAATTGAATGAGAGAACAATAATATAATTGTGTGGTAATGTCATATCAAAGCATTGTTTATATTTCCAAGATCCAGCGCAAACTTATTCTAATTAAGTAAACATAAACCCTTTGAAATAAAAAGGAAAAAGTTATAGTTTTCAAAGATTATTGGAAATGAAGAATTGGAATATTAAAGAGATATGTGAGATATTTCTTCAACTTCTTATTCATATCGAGCTCGGGCCCATTAATTTCTTCCACATGATTTACCACGAAGTGCTTTGATGTGAGATCCTCATAACTCAACTTTTGACTTTGATATAGAAGGTGAACTTTTTTCTAGTCGCATTGATAAAGTTGCCTATAGCAACATGAACAAAGATTTTCCTGTGATAAATAATGAAGATCATAAATTTAAATGTTATGTAATGGATAGGGGTTGCAGGTAAAAATTTATCGCACCTTTTTCTTACACTCAACAAAAGTAGAAGTTGAGCAGCCAAGAAATGATTCCACTTCATCAAAGAGTGTTATAAAGGATTTTTTATCTCCATCAGAGACTCTTATTTTCAACATGTACATATAAGAAGTCAAATGTTTTTTTTTATGAGTCCATGGGGAAAATGTGGGATATATGAAATGTAAATAGGGATATATGAAATGAATATATTCAAAATTGTATAATAGGGATATATGAAATGTTAATGCGAGATTTAAATTATTTAACTGAAGAAAGAATCATTTTAAAAGAAAGACTGTTTCAATATATCCTTTATTGTGAGTTCTCAGATTGTAGTTGTTGATGTCATACCCTATTTTTCATGATACTCATGGGATTGACATTCGTCACAAAAATCAAGCAAATGTACATATAAATAAAGGATTTTAAGTATTTTTAAGTATTTAAGTTTGAACCCGTAAAATTGTTTATGAACGAAATAATTACCATATGTAATGGATTCATTGTGTTTGGAGGATGTCTATTTTATGGTAGTGAAATTGCGAATACAATTGTTCCAAGTAAGATCCTCATTGACCTCTATGGCCTACGTAGATTTTGTTACTGACAATTTCAGCTCCTTGTAAATGGAGGGGTATTTTGGATTAATCCCTTTCACAATTTCATTTGTGATTGCATGTGTCTTATCCTTTAGTAAGAGCTCCTTGAATCTTTTGATCTCGCCATTGAACATCACTACTTGTATGTGTGTCTCCTATAAAAAATTAGTTTGAAATATCATATGTTTAATAAAATTTAACATTGACGATGTAATATAATGAATAAAAAAGAAAGTGGTTTAACATATACTTATCTGCTCGTCCACAAAGATCAACTTTCATATATTTCCAAGTCCCTTATTATTATTATGAGAATCAATAGCTCATATTCGTTGGACGTAAATCTTTATTTTTTAGATTGTATCAATCTTTTCGATCCTCTGAATGGTAGTGTAATCTTTGGTGGCAATATGATCACTAGACATCTTGATTTTCAATGTCCTCTATGTATAATAAATTTTAATATATTATATCGAATGTGATATAAATATAACGTTAAATAAAAGAATCAATAAGTACAAATTGAAAGATAAATTTGTTGATATCAAGGTAATAAGGTTTATAGGTGGTTGCGGTCCAATCCGGTTTTAAGATATTTTTGGGACCAAACCTCATTAATCGATCCTAGAAAATTATGGACGGAGATCAAATTAGAATAATCGGTCTCGGTCCTATTCGATTTTTGGGCGTTTCGATTTCGGACCTATTCGGTCCATAAACGACTACTATAAAAAAATAAGTAATATAAAAAACATAGCTTTTTTTAAATTTAAAAATAGCGGTACCTATCTTAAAACATACTACAGCAAGGCTACGGCCTCCATCATAAAAGAGAGGAGGTTGTCATAAAAAAAAGAGGTCAACTGCTGCAATGAAACAAACACCAAACTAAGACAATGAAAAATCAAGAACCAATAAAAAATCATGAACCATATTTAGGTCCCAACCCAACCATCTTGCAAAATCTATTTGCGAACCATAATCTAATTTCATTGCAAAATCATGAATTATAAGAAGTGATAGTGATTTTTCATGATTTTTAGCCTCATAAAATCATGAACCATTTCCACTCTAACAGAAAAAAATCACGATGTTTTCTCTACTAATATAACAAAATACATCTTGAAAAATCATGAACCATGTTTGAATCATGACAGCTTGACAAGGGGTGGTAAGAAAGAGGGGAGGCAGGGCGTGAACTTACTTGTCCTTATGATTGGTTCAATGAGTTTTGGCCGACGTGTTGAAGGTTTAGTCGAGGGTCGCAATGAAGTGTAGATGTGAGAGGGGGTTGGGGGTTTAGCCGTTAGATGGATCGGAGATCGTGAGTAGTGACCGTGAGAGGGGGTGGTGAGAGAGAGGAGATGAAGAAGAGTGGTTGTCTTATTGATGTAGGTCGTGGAGAGATAGAAAGAGAGAAGAAGATATGTTATGGTTGGGTTGGGTTGATTAAGAGCGTGCGTGTGCATATGGTATTATGGATACAAAAAATATGCATAGTGCAGGTTGTATTTAGGCAAGTTAGTGAATTATATATATATATATATATATATATATATATATATATATATATATATATATATATATATATATATATAACAAATGCGGTTCGGTTTGATCCAGACCCGCTTTTTAAGATTCAAGACCAGACCGAATAGTGCGGTCCTTCACATTTTAAGACCAAATTAAGACCGCATTAAAAAAAATAGCAAAAGTGAGTCCAGTACGGTTCGATTTTTTCGGTCCATTCGAGTTCGTGCACACACCTAATAAGGTTAGTGTTTGATATTTACCAATTGGGTAGAACAACCTCTTTGTAAATAATGTTTTTTGTCCTTTTAGGATCTTTTATCTTTTATATTTTGAGGAGAACTTTTGTTGTTGCCATCGAAGTACCTCAAGATAATGCCACATATAGTTGGACAGGGGAGAAAACATGATTCAGTAAATAAAAACCAATATTTGGGATTACTTATCCCTATGAATTTTTTTATGGTCATTGCAAAGCATAACCGTATGGGGATCTTTTTTCTCTTGAATTTAAATGGGTAAACCTCATTCTCTACTTAGGATAATGGGATTCAAGGTAATAATGAGGGTCTTCTAGTGTGTTGACCAACAGATATCTCCGCATGTATGACATTATCGCATGAACCTTTATACACCATTCAAGTACCATTACAAAAGTGGATGGAAGGATTTATATTTTCAAGAAGGATAACCGACCAATTTGGCTTCAGATTGAGTCTATGTGGTGGGAGACCATAGGGCATTAATTAATTTAGAAATTCCTCTTGATAGTAATTCTCTGTGTAGTCCATCGCCTCATCAAACTTGTCGAGTATTTTTCTACAACCAGGGAAATTTAAAATCATCATGTCATTTAGCTTATCAACATGTTCATTGGTGGTTACAAGAATCGCTCGATCAGTCATGTGATTTGGTGAATGATAATTCTCATTGAGCGATGGGAATATTTCTTCAATTAGTTATTATCTGTTTTTTAATTTATGAGAATCTCATTTGGCAGGGAAATGATGTCATAATTATTTGTATGTTCCTATCCATTCCCAGCTAGGGGTGTGCACGAACCCGAATGGACCGAAAAAATCGAACCGAATCGAATCCACTTTTGTGGGTTTTTTAAATTCGGGTTTAATTAGATCTTAAAATGTGGAGGATCACATTATTCAGGACGGTCTTGATCTTGGGTCTTAAAAATTGGGTTTGGACCAGACCGGATCGTTTTTATTTATTATATATATATATATATATATATATATATATATATATATATATATATATATATATATATATATATATATATATATATATATATATATATATATATATATATATATATTCAAAATATTATTGTGGAAACTGACTCAAAAGCGGCTATTGATATTCTTAAAGGCAAAAATCCCAAACCCCCTTGGTCAGTTATAGATATCATAGAGGAGATAAAGGCCATTCCTATTACTTTAGTCTTTTCCCATGTTTGGAGAGAAGCCAATCAAGTAGCAGATCAATTAGCCAACTATGGGGTTCTTTCTAATGTGAGTGATTCTTTCACAAACTCTAAGGACCTTCCTAAATCTGCCAGAGGTGCTTATCGTATGGACCTTAATGGGCTTCTTTCTATTAGAATTTCTAGAAATTAATCTTCTATTTCTTCAGTTTTGTTCAAATTTTCTTTAGTTTGTGAAATCCACCTTGGTAGGGTTATTCTACCGTATCTAATAAATCTGAGGACTTAGATCCTTTAATATATATATATATATACTATACTTGTTTTTCATCCATAATATACCCACACAAACACATGCACACTTACACGCGCTCACTCGACCTCTCTCTACCCAACAACCCTGACATAAAACACAACTTCTTCTCTCTCTCTCTCTCTCTATCTATCTCTATATCTCTCTATCTCTATCTCTCTCTCTCTTTACACAGCACCGCCGACAACTCCTCTCCACTCCTCCCTATCATCTCACCACCAACATGCTCCTTCTTCATCTCCTACCTCTTCGATAAGTGGACATCTCCTCTCCTCTATCACGATTACGATCTAAACCCCAATCCTCTGTCACGATCTAAACCCCCCAACTTATCACCTAAACCCCCAACCGGACTACCTAAATCCCAAACCCGATGACCTTAAGGAGAAGTAAGTAAGTTATTTTTATTTCATTGTTGTCTACCTATGTTCTTTACCTCTTACGATCTAATGTTCCACCTATGATTCCAAAAACAGAGTTGATATTTGGATTGATAGTTTTGAACGGGATTTTTTTTATTACCATACGATAAGTTATTTAAATAAATTTATTATTGTTTATTATTATTTCATTAGATTCTGTATTGGACCTATTTAGGGTTTTAATTGTAAATTTGTCTGATTTTATAACTTATGTTGTTATCTACACAATCTGAACATTATTTGTATTGATGTGAAGGAATCAGATAGTTCATTTACTCATTCTTATTGTTCACTTATATATATATATATATATATATATATACAGTGAGCTGACTACTGGTTCATGTCTTGGTTTATATTTTTTTGAGCAAATTTATTGACTACTGGTTCATGTATTGGTTTATAGTTAATTTACAATTGTGAAATTATAGATTTACAGATTTACAGTTGTGAAATTAAATTACAGTTTACCTAGTTAGTTTATAGTGTTTACAGATTTACAGTTCTTTACACAGATTTACAGTTTTTTTTTGTGAAATTAAATTATTTGCTTCAATAAAAGTAATTATTTTTTGTTTTGATTGTAAATTTAATCTCGACCTCACAGCCTCATAGGTATCTTTTTTTATGGAGGAACCACACTCAAAATCACAGGTGTGGGTATAGTTTTTTTTATGGAGATATAATTTTTTTAATTATATTATTATTTTTGAGTCTTTTTCCATTATTGAGAACTTTTGACTGTAGGTTGATGATCCAAAGTCCATCAATGCTACCGTGCATGGACCAATTGACCTTGATGTCGTCCCCTACATCACCACAGAAAAAGAGGAAAAATTGGTCTACGGTATGGGGACATGTCACTAAGAACAATGATGGAAAAAATCCTAGGGCATCTTGTAACTATTGTGGTATTACGTATGCTTGTCATGCTAGAAAAAATGGGACTAAAAATTTATTAAACCATACCCCTCGTATCGAGGGTGTTAAAAAGCGTGTTTGGATGTTGTATATGACGACAACAATGGATAATACAAAACTATCTTTTATTCCAAAGAAAGATGTTGGGGGAAATGGTCCGAGTTTAAATCTTTTACCCATGTCATTTAACGTCGAAGCTTGTAGGCAGGGACTTGAGATAATGTTGATGATTGATGAGCTTCCATTTAAGTTTGTTGAAAATGAAGGTTTTAGGAGATTCATGGCACTCACGCAAAGGCACCGTACAAAGACACCGTATTGTAGCATGAGCATTTGCATATGAGGTGTTGTGCACACATCTTAAATCTAATTGTAAGTGATGGTTTGAAGGAATTTAATAAGTCAATTATGAAAGTGAGGAGGACCATAAAATATGTCAAGTATTCTCCTTCTAGTTTGAATAGTTTCAAGAAATATGTTGAAAAGGAAAAAGTATAATCAAAAAGTCTATTATGCCTAGATGTACAACTAGATGGAACTCCACTTACATGTTTTGGGATTCGGCTTTAAAATTTGAGAAGGTCTTTGAGAGGATGGATGAGTGTGATGAACAATATAAAAAAATATATTGGTGAGGGAGATAAAAATGACGAGGATATTGGAGGGAGAGTGGTGGGGGCACGAAAATTAGGTTCGCCAAACAGTGAGGATTGGGATAAGGTGGGAAGTTTTATGAAACTTCTTTCAATATATTTACCAAGCAACTTTGAAATTTTTTGGGACATTGTATGTCACCTCAAATGCCTTTTCCCACGATCTTATAATGATTCAAAGCAAGTTAATTTCTTTGAGAAACTATGGAGATTATTTTTTATCTATTATGGCGGCGAGCATGCAATCAACATTTGACAAGTATTGGAATGTCAAAAAAATAAACTTTATATTGTTTGTTACGGTTGTTCTTGATCTCAGATATAAGTTAAAGTATGTTGAATATTTTTTTGGAGAGTTGCATGGCTTTGTTTTGGCAATAGACTTGACTACGAAGGTAAGAGAGACTTTAGTTCGACTTTTTGATTGATATCATGGAAATAGTTCTTCTAATAAAAATCCAGGAAATACAACTCCAATACCAAGTTTTGTCATGATTAATGATGATGATGATATGGATGGGCTTGCGTTTTTGTTATCTCAATACAAAAAAACATTTGGAAGCGGAAGCTAACTTTGGAGCTAAGTCGGAAGTTGACAAATATTTATCGAAAACATGTGAGATGGATAGTATAAATTTTGATATTTTTAATTAGTGGAAAAATAATCAAAATAGATACACAATCCTCTCTCTTGTTGCCCATGATATATTATTTATTCACGTGTTTACTGTTGTTTCTGAATCCTCATTTAGCATGTGAGGTCGTATTTTTTACCCTTTTCGTAGCTCATTATCAACAAATACGGTGGAAGCATTTGTTTGTGGTCAAAACTGGCTACGCTCCTCAACAAAGCCAATCAATACTCGAGATACATTGGATGACATTCAACAACTAGAGAAACTTGATCCGGGTAACAAATTGTTATATTGTGATATTTCATCTTATTTGATTGTTTAAATGCTATTATTGATAATCTTATTCTTAATGATTTGTAGAGTTGTTGGGACTACAAGTGGAGAAGCTTAATGCGTGGCGGCTTGGATGCGTTGGAGTTTTGAATATGTAATATTTTAATTAAACATGATACTTTGTTATGAATGTATTAATTATGTGGTGTACATATTTTTGTATCCGTAGCGCATTATTTTATGGGTATTATTTGTTTGTTGTTTGTTATTTTTTATGGATTTTATAAATTATTTTATATGGGTATGGTAAAATTGAAGTGCTATTTTTTTTTAAAGTGACGTTTTTAATTTTAAAAAAACATGTGCAGTTTTTTAAAGAAATAGTTGTTTTAATAAAAAAAGTGTTTTTTTTAATAATGTGCTATTTTTTTTAAAGTGTTGTATTTTTAAATGTTGTTTTAAAAAAAACGTGTTCTTTTTAATTAAAAAAAATGTTATTTTATATGGGTATGGGCCGAATGGGACCGAGACTAAATACGGACCGTTTGAAAATCGAATAGGACCGAGACTAATTATTCCGGTCTGGTCTCAGTCCATAATTTCTATGACTCATTAATGCGGTAAAGTCCCAAAAATACCTCAAAATCGGACCGAACCGAAACGGACAGCAAACACCCTATTCCCGACTCATTGCAAGAAGTCACTAACAGCGGGGTTATTTAGCGATCACATATTTTTTTGGGCAATTTACAATTAGGTCCCTTGATAACAATTTTTAAACATTTAAGGACAATTTACAATTAGGTCCACTTGTTATGCCACTAGCGTGGACTTGTACAAGAAGAGAATTAGTGGACCTAAGTGTTTAAAATTTGTCAAAATTCCTTTAACGTTTAAAATTTGTTTGTGAGGGACCTAAGATTACTTTCCCCTATTTTTTTTAAGGAGGGAACTTGTTCATCGGGCCAGCGACATGATTTGACGAAGCATGCATTTACAGTCTCAAATCTTGTACCTCGAGGCACAATCGTAAGTACTTGGAAAAAAATCTCATCTGAATACAATGATTTTACCCCCCAAATGGTTCACGGTTGTTCATTAGGTATTTCAGCGTACAATTAAGAGTTTCAATCACAAAATGATTCGCCATAAGTTCTTCATCCCATATAATAAGTCTAGTTTTTTGTAGTAGTTCAATTATACTACTTTGTTTGGATATGTTGCACAAGCTTAACTCATTTGCAAGGACTGGGGTTTTGAAATGATAGTGTGTAATTCAACCTTCGAGTATTATTAATGTTGCAACCCCACATATTACAGTTACTAATGCAATTATACATATTTTCCTTTTATCGACCAATACTGCTCGGTAAAGAAATGTTTTTCCTGTTCCTCCGGGTTCATCAACAAAGAACACTGCAGGTTTGACAGAATGAGCTCCTTTCAATATCACTAGGTAAACAGACTTTTGTTCATTGTTTAGTTATCCGGATAAGTCATAATCTTTTTATGGGGTTTCAACTGACAGTCAATCTTGTATTTCTCTTGACATGTTATTATTGGATGCAGTTGTTAGTGAAATCGCAATGAGTATATCATAATCTTTGATGCTTTTCCCCATACCCTTTAAGTATTAGTTAATATTATTCAATGTGCACGATACTTGAACGGCTAACGAATTAGTGTGCAGCCTCTTGAAGTCCCCAGATAGGTTGTTTTCCCAAAGTATCTTTACATCAGATGGCTCGCAATATACTAAAATAATTACAAAAAGTCGACGAGTTGCGTCGGGCATTTGGAAAGTTTATGCTTCATCCAGATAATCCACGATGATTTAATCCGATTATAACAAACCTCTTTTTTAAGCGACCACCTTAAATGTCAAGTACTTAATGCCTTTAAAAGTCGATAAATCATCGTATAACGTAGGACTATACACATGATTTAACAATCTCTTTAAATAATATAGCTCGCCTTTAATTGTATTCGCTCTATTTATGCGCCATATAACCCATCTTTTTTTCTTTTACTCCAATACTTTGTATTTAAATCCCATGCGTAATGCTCTGGAAACTCCCTATATAGATATGATCTTACATTTATGTCTGTAGCATACACATTGAAAATAAATCAAGTACATTTTGTAAATTTTTATTTTCTCCAAAGCTAATTTAGTGTTTATTTTATAAGTGAAGCTGGAGGTTCATGGCTGATGATTTGATTCCATTTAACTCAAATTCAAAAGTGCTCCAAATATCTTCTTGTGCCGAAAACCATCTTGTGTGATCTCATAATTTATGTTATCTTCACTACCGACAAATGAAATATGAACAACCATCTTATCATGTCCATTATATGTGTATTCGTAAAGATACTTCACAGCTTTTAAGCTAGAGCAAATCTCAACATTTATGTGGCAGTTATATCGTGTAAGGAGATATGGATTGTATAGAACAGCCCATCGATTATCTAACATTTTATTCCCGACTTGCACCTTTTTGAGATCATTTCTTCTTTTATTAATCGAGTATGGATATTTCCCTTACATTTCATCTCTAAAATTCCCTCTAGTAATGACTTGTACATTTTCCACTAACGATGCATGGGGCAGGCCATGTTAAGGTCAGGTAAATCTATACAGACTCTCCAGTTTCCATTGCTCTTGTGGACCATGATCGGGTTCGAGATCCACTTCGAGATTTGAAATTCTCTGATGGACCTTGCCTCCAGAAGTTTCAATACTTTTTTTTCTAATGCATTTGCCTTTTCTAGGACAGTTCGGCGAGAGTTTTGTATCATCGACTTAAATATCGGATCCACGTAGAGGCGGTGATAGGCGATCGTATAATCAGTTCTTGGCATGTTGTATAGTTCCCATACAAATACGTCCAAGCTTCATTTTAGGAAGGTAATAAGTTCCTCCCTTTCGAAATCGATCAGTGTTATCCCAATCAAAAACTTCCTCTACGATCGGCTTTTATCAAACACAACCTCCTTCAGCTTTTTAACGACCTTGTTAATGGGGTGGACCCTAGTTTCTTCCACCCCTAGCCAATCGTGTAGCCAATCGTGCCATAGTTTATATTTTGATGAAGTATCCTCATCTTAGGTTACCTCCTGAATAGCCTCTCTCTTTTTATTCTTTTCCTCCTTTGGTTAGATGAGAGTGATATAGTATTTTCGAGCAACAACTTGATCGCCTCTAATCTCTACTACAACCCGATCTGTGATGCACGTTAGCGTCTGGTGGTAAGTGTAAGGGACATATCTGATGCCATAAATCCACCCTCAGCTTAGAATGGTGTGGTAGGGCGAATCAATATATACCACCAAAAATTCTATTAATTTTAAAATACTCATTTCCATCATTGGCAGGATCACCTTTCCTAAGGGCATGGTCATCTTTCCCATAAAGCCAACTAGAGGGGCAATCACCTCTTTAAGATTTGACATCTTGAGCTTGAGCTTGTATAAGAGCTCCAAGTATATCATCTCTAAAGAGCTCCCTTGGTCCACTAGTAACTTATCCACATCCCAATTCGCGATTCTAAAAGTGATTACCAGTGCATCGTGGTGCAGGGTTCTTACCCCAACCAAATGATCCTCCATGAAAATGATATGCTTATTGTAGTCAATGTTCTCTAGTCACCGATGCTTGCCAGTCTGAATTTTGGCGAGATTATCTGGAAGCCCTCCATTATGGCTGTGACCTTATTGAGCTCCATCAGAACATCATTCCCTTAGATTTTCTTAAGGTCAGATGCCCCATGTATGACTCGTGTCCCATCTCGTCTTCTAGGATGTTGTTTGGTTTTTAGTCATTATTAATGACGACCTAGTCAGACTTCTTATCGATGTATTCGTTCAAATGCTCGATCTGGGCCAACTCTTCTAGGCAAGGTTTGAGCGCCTTATAATTCTCAATCTTGTGGACATTTTCTTTATGAAACGCGCATCGGAGCATGTTATTCCTCTTGGTCAGATCCCCTCCTATCTTTTTTAGCCACTTGAGGAACTGTTGATCTTTAATCTTATCTAGAATCTTGTAGATTGGTTCCTTAAAAAATATGTTGACGGCTTGAAAAGCTTTAGAAGAGCTCATTTTTCCCCATTTTTGGCCCTATATTGCTTCTTTTTCCCCTTCTTGGGGTTGTTCTCCTTGTCGCCCCCCTTATTTGCCTTAGTACGACCAGTCTCAACCTGACTAGTGTGGACCACGTTCTCCACCTTGGCATATTTCTCAATACGTGACATGAGATCGTCAATGGTATCAGTTTCCTTATTGGTAAGGGGATTGGTAGAGCATTGGCATAGGGGGTAGACCTATCTTGAAGGATGCCATGACAACTTGCTCTGAGCAATTTTCTACCTCATTGAACACTTCTTAATAGTGTTTGGCGTATTCTCATAGAGACTCTTACGGGGTTTTTTTCATCATGATAAGCGAATTCATTCTTTTAGGATGAGAGTTTCTTATGATGAAGCGAGCATTGAAGGCTTCGATAATCACATTAAAACTCTTGATAGACCTGTGGGGTAGCTTCTCAAACCACTTTTGTGTAATGTCACCTAGGATAGAAGGAAAAATACGACACATCAGCGCGTTTTTATGACTCCATAAGGTCATTGTCTACCTCTACTGAAAAACATAGACAATGGGACCAGTCTTGCCATTGTAGCCCTTAAACTTGGGGGTTACAAACTTCTTCGAGGATTCCTCCTCCTCGATGGTTTTTGAAAAATAAGACTTCATATGGGTGATAAGAGCTCAATTTTCAAGCTCTTTAGTTGACTTGGCCCCTCGGTGAGCGGGGTGGTTGTTTATTTCCCTTCGAGCTAAACTCCTTATGTCATCTTTGTGGCTCTCATTATCTCTATGTCACATACCTTGATGACTTATATGGCTTGAACGTTCTTGGTCATGCTTGTTGCTCATTCTGCAGTTGCAAGTCTTGCTCACCTGAGGGCTAGGAGTCTGAGCATGACATTTAAGGTTCTGAGGGAGTTCTCTCTCCATTTCTTCTAGTCGTAGTTGAAGGAGATAATTCTCTTAAATCTGGAGGTGGGTCGCCTGCTCTTACTGCTGAAGCATTTCTTCATAGGCGTCGACTAGGCGTGAGATATGGGTAGATCTAGGCTGCCCGTGGCTTTCCTCCGAAGGCTGTTATTCTCATCGGAACCTTGGGTGCTCATCTTAACGAAACTTAAACCTGACTCTTAGTGGAGCCAAATCAGCTCATGCATCTCCACTCTAGGGTGCACTACTTAGTTGCTGAGACATTATAACTACTCTTTGAAGAAATTGCTTTCGTGGAAGTAAAATCGATTCCCATAGACAATGTTAATTATGAGTGTAAATTAATCATAATTAAAAGACTCCAGGAAGCAATTAAAGAATGAATGTAAGTATGCCAGTCACACAACATACAAATCTAAGTGGTTCGACAAATTACATATGTCTATGGAGATGTCACTATATTTCTTATTAGTTTCTCTTAATGTTTTTGAAATTACATCGCCCTTAGACCTGGAGTGTGGGCTATATTTATAGTTGTGTAAAGTCATAGGGGCTGAATTAGTCAAGAAAATCCATTGACTTGAGATAAGATCGTGTGGCGATTCCCTGAATATCTCGTTTGAGATTTTGGGTAACCAACACGAGTGTTAATATCTAAAAATAGAGTGGGTCCAATTTTATAATCACAAATAAAATAACAAAAACAAACTAAAAAACACATAAGAGACACAGATCTTTAAAGTGGTTCAGCTGTAAAAAGCCTACATCTACTATTGGTATTATTTTCGATGGTTACAATAGCTCGGTTTAGTGTGCTTGTGATTGATTGAATCCTCCCCTTAGCTAAGGGAGATTATCTATTTATAATGGTCTGGAATCATAGAGAGGAAATGATTTTATATCTACAGGTATTTACATCTATATACAATAAATGAGACTCTTAACATTTAGTGTTGGTCGTTGTCCTATCCGAGTAACCTTTGATATACTTAATGTTTGACATTCGGGGTGTTGGTCGGCGTACCAGCTGACTAGGTACCTCTGATGTCGATCAAGATAGTTAAATGGCCACGTAGGGGGATAGGTGCCTACTGTTCATTGGTCCACTAGGAGAGTAATTTTTATATACAACAAATGCCCCCAAATGCTCCATGCTTGATGATTGATCGATAGTGCAGACTGTTTGTTTAAAGTTTTGCTCGGCGTGATGTCTGAGCACTGGTCGATAGCTGACCTTCCGGACTTGTAAATTTTTTTCTACTGGCATTGTTGATAATGACATTTTTGTAAATAATTCAAACTTTTTCGAACCACCAAAGGGCATACTAGTCCTTTTTTCTCATTGAGAAGCCTGCAGCTGATGGTAGTTAAATTATTCGTGCAGTTAATCATTTCGTCCCCATTCTAGAGGAAACATATAAATAGACGAAAATTTCCCTCCATTTCTATTACCTCAAATCTTTTGTACTTTGTTTCAAAGCTTTTTTTCATTTTTAAACTTTTCTTCTCCGATATTTTGCTGCTTGCTAACCACCATTGATTTTCGATTCCTGTTGTTATCTTTAGATCTCTGTAAACTATCCTTTCCTTATTTTCTCTATTTTTCCTTTGTTTCAATCGTGGTTTATATAGCTGATGATAATTCCTTAGATGAATTTAGATAGAAGAGGAAAATTCCGGGTAGGGTGTGACACCCCGCCTAATTAAATACCGGGTGATCATTCATTTATTAAATTAAATCAAGGTTAACAGTTGGTTCATTCTCAGCATCACTGTCGATAAAATAATTTTCCAATTTAACACCCTAAATAATTAAGCTAAGTGTCAAAAACATTTTTCATGCAAACTTTCCAAATTTTAATTAAAGAAAAGATTTATTTATTTAAAACAACATTTCTACAATTAAGAATCACACCACAAAAAAAAAGCCAAATAACATAATACATTCGTCAATCGAATGTCAACATATGAAACTAAAATCACAAATCCATCCTGAATAAATCCCATAGAATAATACCGGAAATAACTGAAATATAAATGTCCCAACAACAAATGAAATGATGAAAAGGGGCGACACGTGCCCAATAAATGAGAGTACTAGGAGTGGAGTCAATAACGGAAGTCGTCTACTCAAGTGACCTGCAACTCCCACCTAAGCTGCAGCTCGTTCTTCTCAAGGGATCCTAAGTAAGACGCCCCTGTGGCTGGGCACCTGAAAATATACATATATATACAAGAGAGAGAGAGAAAAAGAAACGGGTCAGAGCCCGAAATTGTGTTTGATTTAAAATACGTTTATCAAGTATTTAAATTGACAGGCCAATGCAACAACATATTAGTACGTCCCTCTCTTGAGAAAATACTCACCTCTCTTCTAATGTGCACACCTATCGCACTAACCTTCCCAACGGTTTGTTTTAACATCTACCATACTAGTCTTTCTAAAAAATTTAACTTAACTTAGATTACTCGAAAGATTTACAATACACGATTTCAATTTAAAAAGATGTTCCAGCTTGTAGCCAAAGTTCTCTAATTTTAACTTCGTAAAAACTTTTAAAGTACCCATGACATTTTATACTTTCTCAAAACAAGTATTTATAATATGAGTCAACAACCATGTCCTACTTATCAAATCACAGTAGTCAGTCTCAAATTTCATAATCTCATATATATATATATATATATATATATATATATATATATATATATATATATAACAGCACCCCGAATAAAACTATGGTGCGTTCATACTTCCACTATCCAAACCCCATACCACTCAAATCAAGGGGAATACTAATTCGGAATCACTCTCGAATTGTATTAACACATACACAAACAATATTGAGGCGAAGCATAGATTCCAAGTCTCTAAGAGGATGGCACATACTCGCGTCTCTTAGGACCGTCTGAACTATCGATTCGATAGCCTGTACCAAGGATATCTATCTTCTAGGGTACAAGTCAATATCCCCCATAAAGGTCCCATCGAGATAAGACTGTCCCAGCGCGGTAACCTCAAGGATAGCAAGTAGTGCGGTATGTTTTTCACATGCATATAATATATGTACACACAATCATATAAATATACCCCTTTATCATATTGAAATAGGTTCTTCTCATCACCCGTAATTATACCATTAATACTTAATTTCACAGTTATAGAATTACGTATAAGGTTTTACTCTTAACCTTAACTCGAAGGGGTTTTCTCACTTATTACCTAACACTCGTGGATTATATCCCCACACATCTGAAATTCAATAAGTGACTTTATTAGATTCCAATGTAACTCTCTTACGCACCTCACCCTTTAAATTCATAAATCTAACAACCTAAAGTAAATCTCCCATAAATATCATTCTCGTTGTAAATTAAAGGTTCCAACATTATTACATATACCCTACTGGTCCTCAATGTCTCCCAAATCATTTTATTTAGAATGCCCAAAAATCATTTCACGATAAACTTAATTTAACTAATTAAACAAGGGAAATAGGAGTCTGCCAGGAGGGGTCGATCGATCGAAGCTTGGGGCTCGATCAATCGAACCTTCGATCGATCGATGCTCTAGGATCGATCAAGCAGGTCTGGGCAAAATTCTGCAGAATGCAGTTACGGGATTCATCAAACTTCTTCATCCAAAACTATGTTTTTCCATTCTAATCGTCCCAAAAATCCTACTATCACCATCATAACATTATACCAGGTGTTTATAACCTAAAGCATGTGTATAACTATCATTAAACATGGATTTTCAACCTAAAATCATGTACAATCATCAAGAACCCTAGAATTTTCTTAAACAGATTTCTAATGAATCTTTCTCCAATATTTCTTTATTATGATCACCAAATTTCGTGGATTATTACCTCTACATGGCAAGGGTTTCCAGAATTAACATATACATCAATACTACATGGGTTCTCCTATCAAAAATGAGGTTTTCTTCCATAGTTTTTATCACAATTCATTCCTAAACTAACATGAAGATTGCATCAATGAAAATAGCAAGTTTAAACACTTGCCTGGGATTTTGGTATGCAGATTCACGGCTGATTTTGGTATGGCTGCGTTCCTTGACTCGTGATCTACGCGGTGGTGGTGGTGGCTGTGCAAACCGGTGGCTTTTTGGCCTTGGATTGCCTTGGAGCTCTCTCCTCTCTTCTCCAATGGCCGTCACTTGATTTGTGAATGTTCTAACCCTAAGAGGCTGACCTAATGGCTGATATAGGTTGGCTGAAATTCGTGGGTTTAATTACCCACTTATGTAAAATGACTAAAATGCCCTCCCGGGGCACCGATTAGGCCTAAAAATGCCCCGAGACCCAAACTAAACCCCCGGGTATACTTTTCTGACTATCTCGACCCTTCCGGACGCGTTGGCGCACTCAAAACGACCATACGAACAACTTATAAAATATTTACTTTTTATTTAACAAAATTAATCCTGACGTGACACGGGCACGTCCCGACTTAAATTCCCGAAATAGTCATTTAATTCACTCTTGACAACATTATAAAAATAAATCTCATATATTACTATACTCATCCAGTAATATGCAATAAATAACAAATTTCCAATAATTACTAACTCTCGTCACGCTAGTAAATATTCAAAGCAACATTCCGGATTAAAATTAAATTAATTTATCTCAATTAAATTTAATAAATCTCATAATTTTAAAAGCTATAATAATACGGGGTATTACATAGGGTAGGTATAGAAATTGTTCATGGTCCTATGGACGTGTATTCTTTAGCAGAGGCTCATTGGATTCCCACTCTTTATTATTACTGGGCATGGTATTACTTTCCCCCAAACCCATTTCTTCTTCATTTTTGCTAATATTTGGATGTCGTCCCAACAAAAATAGCTCCAAACACAAGGAGGGTGGTAAATGGAGTGAGTAGGTTGAATGAGATTTATGGGACTCATATTGGGATCCCCAAATTGATGTTCTTCTACAAATGGGGAACCATTGGGGATAGTAGATACTATTTGAAGACTAGGCAAGCCAATAGGGCTTTAGTAGTATACCTGTTAAATTCCAATAAAGACTAGTGGGATTATGGTGTTGTTATCAAGAATTGACAATATGCCCCCTTCTTGAGGAGGTAATATACACTGGTGTCAGGTTCCCCCGGGAAGGTAGTGGCATAGAATAATTTTGTTCCTAAATTTCCTTTGTTCATTATATGTTCAGAGATTTGTCGATTAACTTTCTTGTTCTATTTTTGGTGCAGATGAAAGCAAAAAGAATTGTCCCTAGGAATCTGAGGTGAATATTCACGAACTCAAATATTTATGGGGAAATAATCAAAGGGAAGGAGAAGAACGTCCCAGAGACGATTATGTGTTGTTAGAGTATAAGAGTATAATTAGTTCGTTTGTTTCCCGACCAACACCTGTATTGCCCCAGTCTCCTATAAACTTAGACGAGGAACCTCTATCCACTTCTTCAGCTGCGGAATCAGTTGGAGCAGAACTTGTTCGAGGAGGAATATCTTCCTCTTTTTAATCCCTTGACATCACCATATTCCCCTATAGTCGAGATGGTGAAAAGGAAGATTCCAAACTTGTTGGCTGGGTCTAAATCTTCTCCCCCTCCTGCTGAGAAGACTATTAATGCTGACAAGAGGTTTCAGCCCATTGAGAAAAGACCTTATGTTCTTAACACTGAGGAGGCCTTAATTGAATAACCTCAATACAAGAGGTTAAAGAAAGGATTGCCTGGCCATCAAGACCCGACCAGAAATCCACTGAATTGTCTAAATCTGCAAAATTAGCCAAAAAGTTTGCTGCCGAGCAAGGTAAAATTGAGAATGGTGATCAACCTTAGGTTGGCAAGGGGTTTGATAAAGTCTGGGACTTTGTTGATAAATAGGTCGACTACCGCCCCCATGACTAGAGCCCGATTAACTGAGAGGGTTACCCACACTCTGGCCTTAGTAAATTCATAATCCTTCTGTTGATATTCACTAGTAGTTTAATGCCTTTCTTTTAAATTGATATAACACATTCTCTTACTTGTAGTTCTTAGTTAACTTCAATCAAATTAGGGAGAATACATGACCATACAAGGCCCTCCTCCTCAATTGATATGGAGGAAGCTCCTGAGGGTTTGCAAAAATTCTTGCAAGCCTTTGATTTTACGAGAGAAAAATAAATCTGGCAGGATAAAAAAGAAGGCTGCTAAGGACAAGGCCAAGACAACTGCGGATAAAAGAAAGATTTCCCTTGATCAGTTAACCCAAGCTGAGCAGAAATTGATTGAAGCTGAGCATAGGGTAAAGACTGCTAAAGATAGGAATGCCAGTCTGACTGTTGATAATGTTTCTCTCAAGGTCAAAGGCAAGAAAAATAAAGAAAAGGCTACAAATAAGGGATAGGTAATGATTTTACTGCCGTTGCCTTCCAGATAGAGTATGCCAAAACGTTGTCCTTCAAAGAGGGTTGGTTTGGAGCTTTAAAGGAGGTCGGCACTCAGGCAGACTCTGAATTATTTCAGAGATATGACCCAAGAACTCCTCCCAACTTGGATGAAAATTTTTATGAGGAGGAGGATAAGGGTTCTGGTGAGTCTTCTATGGCTCCTGCAGACAATGTCGACCTGCATATAGCTAACCAGGGCAAGAACAAGGACCAAGAGAAGGAGAAGGTTTAACTCCTTTTCGCTAATTTATTTTTTATTTTTCTCTTATGTATTTTCCATTTATTCTTTTTTGTATTTTGTAATGTAACCAACTCTGTAACCCTATAACGATCAATGTAATTACATATTTTTTTCGAATCTTTCCCAGCTTCATGAGATGTTAATTGCTTGTTGCTTGTTATCCTCAATACTATTTATACTGTATGTCTTTCTTGGTCGGCACCATAAAATTATACTTGTAAATTTCCAGTTAATGCCAAAAAAGTGACAGTCTCTGTTGTATCTGACCTACTCAGGTAATGTAGGAGTCTTCTTGAGGATGGTTAAGTGCCATTAATCGAGGAAGAATTTACAGGGGTGCTCAGCCCAAAAGCATTCGATCAAATGAAAGATGCTTATGTCCAACTTTATTGTCTCCTGGATAGAGCAGTGGTGAACAATGTTGTCTATTATGAGATGATCGAGTAACTTCAAAAAACCACAAAGTTTCTCTAGCCTTTCTTCATTCTAATTATGAGGTTAAATATAAGTCTTTAAACGAAGGATGGGGTTTTGATAAGAAAGTACAAGATATTACTTCTTCCATGAGTAAGAAGGAGTTGGTGTTGAACTAAGAAACTGCCAATTCTCGAGAAATTACTGCATTGCTGGAGAAAGAAAATAATGCCTTAAGGGTTGAGTTGGAGAGTCTGAAGAAATCAACTAATAGTGGGTCCGATGAGGGCGTATTCTTATTAGAAATGAAGAATTCTAGGCTGTTAGAGGAACTAAGGATCTTGAAGAAGAAGAAGAAGAAGAAGACTAAATCTGGCCAGTCTTCTAGGCAAGCCATAGTTGTTCGTCCAATTATCGATGAAGAAAGAACTAAGAAGGCCTTGATCGACCAAGATGCCTTGCTCCAGGATAAAGATAAAGCTATCAAGAAACTTTAAGATAGGGTAACCTTCCAATTTCATAAGCAATATAAGGCTATTTGGATGGATGGGTACGATGAGGCCTTAACCTACTTGGATAAGCACATGGATCAGGCTAGGAATTAAGGATATAAATAGGGTTAGTTGAACTTTCTTGGTCTACTGAAGATTCCCAAGGGTACTGAACTGTGGAATTGGCATGATCTTGGTATGTTGGATTATCCTAATCCTCCTTTTAAGATTGATGTTAGTTGGATTCCTCTTAGTGCCATTCCGCAGACTTTAATCAGAAAATTTATTGGGGACTATGGCTTGGAAGGTAATGATGAGTATGTTTGCCCTCAATATTTACTTGATCAGTAGAACAGTAGTAGACGTACAAGGGTGAACAATTTTAGAAGATTAATCTGCCAAGCACCCTTGATGAACCTTCTGCTGGGATGAGCAAAGCTGAAGGAAAACGCCTTGTAGGATACGATTGTTGTATCTCTTGATTTATTGATCATCACATTGTATTACAAATTTATTGGAATGAAGTCATTTTCGATCCCCTATCTTCTTTATTTAAGCTTGTGATTAATCTTATTACCGGTTAAGTAATTTGTATAATGATTAGTTGATCGGCTCACTAACTAAGTAACCTACTTAAATGTTAAATGCGTAATTCATGGTTGAATCTATTTGTAATGCCTTAAATTCGACTAATGCTCTTAGATAAAACTGTAAATAATTTTATTGAACTAAGTTGTAGCATTAGTTATCAGTGGAGACCAAGTGTATTAGGAATGTATAGTTATCCCTATGTTTTAACTTAGTCGGGTAAAACCTCTTGTGTTTAACTTCAAGTTATATATGAGGCTTTCCTAATTTCTTATTCTTGATTTTTCAAAGACGAAATCATACATGAAGCTTTAAAGAATAGCTTTTCTGAAGTTGGAAAAGTTTGAATTAGAAATTACTCCATTTTAAAACTTTTTGGCAGTTTGAAAAGTTTGAACTAAAAAAAACTTTTTTGTAGTTATAAAAGTTTGAACTGTAAATGGAAAAGTTTGAACTAAAACTAAAAAAACTAGAACTTTTTAGTAAGAGGTAGTATCTCACCAAAATTCGAAAAAGAAAACATATAAAGGGAGCATAATTGAGAGAAAAATGCAACTTCATTAAATTGAATAGTTGATTATATCAAAAATAAAATTACTGGTAATATTTGTGGAGATGGTCGGTGTCCCAGGGGTTCTTAAATGCTTTGCCTTCCTGTGTTTCTAGGCAATATGTTCCTGGTCGGATAACTGTCGAGATATTGTATGGACCGTGTCAATTGGTCTCCAACTTGTTATTCTTCTGAATTACTTTTTTAAGGATAAGATCTCTTTATTTCAAGTTGGTTGGCTTGACCCTCCGATTGTAGAACCTAGCAGTCCTTTATTGATAATCAGCCATACGAATTGTAACATCCTCCTTGACTTCTTCAACCATGTCCAGATCTAGTCGCCTTATGAGATCACTCTTAGGGGAATCAAAATTTAGCACTGTAACACCCCGCGCTTAACCGCACAAAATTTGCCTTAATTAACCCTCAAAATAACGGGGTATTACATACTTCGCCCCTTGAAAAGGAATTTCGTCCTCGAAATTCGACGAAACCTAACGCTCAAAATAAAATGCTACTTGATTCTATTTCCCAAAATCACTACGATAAAGTTCTTAAATCAATTCTAAACTTCCTCACCACGATGCCTAACACGTCCTCAAAAAATTTCTATCTCCAAAGAAAACATGTCTAACCCGCATGCTAGACCCAATACCCGAGACCCGAGGGTTGTCGTATACCTAAGCTCTGATACCATTTGTAACACCCCGCGCTTAACCGTACAAAATTTGCCTTAATTAACCCTCAAAATAACGGGGTATTATAAGCACCTTGTGAATCGACATACCTATTTCAGTTAGTACCACTGCCTCACTACTGAAAGCTAGTATGTATGGAGTATCTCCTATTGCCAGTCTCGGCCTAGTCTTATAAGCCCAAAGGACGCTATACAGTTCATTAATCAAATTCCCCTTAGAGTCATTCAATCTTTTCTTTAAACCATCGAGCAAAGTTTATTAATAATCTTTGTCTGACCATTGCATTGTGGATGTTCAAGTGCTGAATGAAGTTTCTGAATCTTGGATCGAATGTAATATTCCTCAAACTCCTCGTTGTCAAACTGAGTACCATGATCAGTGATGAAAGCATAAGGCATTCCATAACGACATATGATTTGCTTGCACATGAACTAAAAGACTCTCTGATAGGGCATATCGATAAAGAGCTCAGCTTCCACCCATTTATTTGGTGGTCGGCAATGGTCCGACCAAGTCTATTTCCCAAATAGCAAAGGGCCAGGGAGAAGTAATAGGAGTTAGGGAAGCCTTGGTATTCTGTGAATAGTAGACTTGTCACACCTCTTGGCAAAGGAAACACAATTTTCTCTTATCGGCGACCAATAGTAGCGTTGCATGGCTCTCTTTTGTACTAAAGATCTTCTAGCTCAATGAGCACCACATAAGCCTTCATGGACCTCTTTGATCAGATCATTTTCTTCAGTTGGATGGACACAATAAAGTAAAGAGATCGTGTGGCCTCTTCTTTATAGAACACCCTTATCCAAGACATAATTGGTTGCTTTGTATCTCATCTTCCTTGCTTCTTTTTAGTCTGATGATAATAGGCATTTTTTTAATGTAATCCTTAATTGGATCCATCCATGAAGGTCCCAATTCTACAGAAATTATATTTACAACTTCCACTTCAATGCTTCTACTTGTGAGAACCTCTATTGGAATGGTTCGTTTGAGCTCCATTGGAGTTGTTGAGGCTAGTCGGGCAAGGGAATTTGCTCAGACATTATCCACCCTTGGAATTCAGACCAAATGAAGAGATAACCTCCATAGCCTTATTTAGCTATCTTATTATTGTTTATCCTTTAACTCTGTATATCTGAAGTAACTGGTGGACAATAAGTTGGGAATCACAGTGTGCTATCACCTACTCGGCACTTAGTGATGAGGCTAAGTTTAATCCTGTAATTAATGCTTCATACTCAGCTTCATTGTTGGAGGCTTCAAATTAAAATTTCAATGCATATTCCATATCTAAATCGTCTGGAGTGTTGATAATGAGTTCAACCCCACTGCCAATGGCGCATGAGGATCCATATATGAACAGTTTCCAAACTGGGATTTCTTCGTTGAAGTTTCTTTTGCCAGCACTCCATATTTGAACACCTTCTTGCTTTTTTTAGCCAGTCTTTCAGTAGTTTCTTAAATAATCGATGATTCTGGTTGGTCGGTGACCATCTCAGTTTGCTCTTGAGCTAAGCTATCTTTCAGTGAAGTCTACTGGGCATGCAAACTTAGATTATCGGGAACTTCTGCCTAAGTGAATTATGCTATGAAATTCGTCACTGTTTTCCCTTTCAAGGAGGTTCTTGGTTCATAAACAATCGCATATTCCCCTAGCTCAATTGCCCAAGACACTAGTCTTCCTGACTTTTGGGGTTTGTGTAAAGCTTGTTGTAGAGGTAAGTCTGTGTATACTATAATGATATAGGCTTGTAAGTAAGGTCCCATCTGTTTAAAAGCTTTTATAAGGGTAAATGCTAGCTTCTCTTAGCGCGGGTATTTGATTTTTTTCTCCTCGAAACGCTTTGTTGGTGTAGTATACTGGCTTTTGAACCTCTTCCCTTGGTCGGATCAAGGTTGAGCGGGCAACGGACTCCGAAACAGCTAAATACAAATACAATATTTCACCCAAAATTGGTCGAGATAGTCGTGGGGGAGATCCCAAGTACTTTTTAAAATCCATAAAAGCTTTCTTGCATTCGTCATTCCATTCAAAAGTCTTTTAATCACTTTAATGAATGAGATTCATTTATTTGTGGCTTGGAAAACAAAATAATTCAAAGTTGCCACTCTTCCAGTTAATGTTTGCACATCCTTCTTACTGGGTGGGGATACCAGTAGAGAACCCATTTAAATATTTCAGATTAATGAAATTCCTACCAGGTGACGGTGGATTCAGTCGGGATTGTCAGAGCCAGTAGTATGTTCCACAAGATCGATAGAGCCAAAAGAACAACTAGGGCATCAATCGGAGCCAAGTCTATAAGGTTCGTGAAAAGGACAACCCCGATATAGCCAGTGGGGCCAGAGAAAGATGAATGGCATAGAGAGGGGTCTTATGTGTAAAGAGTAGGACCACATTTGTAGTTAGTGAGACCAGTCAGACTGGAAAGGTAGATTGGAATGGTGCATGTGGGGCACAATAGCAACAGGAGCGAGATTTCTGACAGAGGGATACAACTAAGGGATTTAGATAATGAGGTTATCGACCCGCTAGTGGAGGATTCAGATAGGACCAACAAGGTCCTCATTAGTAGCAACATCCCCTTCCTTAGGGCCACCAAGGTCAAGGGAATAGTGGGGGAGACCAGTTAGGTCAGGGTCAGAGGCAGGAAGGTTTCTCTAGCAGTTGTTTCGATTGTGAAGAGACGGGACACAGGAAGAAGGATTACCCAAAGTGAAGCAAAGGGCGAGTACAGGATGAGGTCCTGGATGTACAACCATTGCAACAAATCTTGGGTTAGTTCTGACGTGAGAATTACGTTCAGGAATCTGTCGACCAGGCAAGGCAGATGGCAATTGGAGGTAAAATTTTTGTTTTATCTTTATCAGTACAAAGTAGATTTCGCGTGACATGGGTGTGTCACAATATAAATTATAGCACAAATTCGCGTGTCAGTCGGGTATAGTAGGTGCATTGGCAGTAATAGCCTTATTATGAATGTATTTACCATTGGGTAGCGGGACTCTTTGGTGCTGCCTGCGGGGAGGAGCGGGTGTCGACACTACGAGGATTATTATATTGTGTGTAAGTTTTGATACTTTTGAGAGTTAAAAAAGTAGAATATATTATGATCCTGAGTAGTGACAGGTTAGCGAGGGTTTGAGCGGTAGTGAATTGTTATAGTAGAGGTTTAGTGAGAACATCAGGAATATTTAGACTTTAGGAAGAGAGGATGTTGTGCTAGGTTATATTTGAAGCTGCTAGTACCAGACTTATCCTAATTTTGATGGCAAAATTCCTTTGTACGGGGGAAAGTACGTAACACCCCATATTTCTTAGTATTTATGATTTAATTAATTCGGGTATTTTTAAATTACACGTGTGCCATAATTTAATTTAATTAATTATTATGTATTAATTAAAATATTAACCAGGAGATAATGGTTAATATTTATGGAATAAAATTACTAAGTGAATAGTAAATAATTATTTTACGTCATAGCAAGTGATATCGACATAACTGTGTTATATCTCAATTGGGAGTCGTGTGTAGACTCTATGGGATCAATATGGGGAATTTATGTAGAGTGACTCAGATGGTTATTTAGAGTGCACAATTGGTTCCGTATAGGTCGAGATAGTCAGAATAGAGTACCCGAAATTAGTAAATGGGTCCCGGAGCCTTTTTAGACATGACCGGGCTCACACGGAGGTATTCAAAACAGTTGGACTTGGTCCGTTAGACTAAATTCTGGATTTATGAATACAAACCTAGGTTTAATAGTTTGAGGCAGACAAGTTTCATATTCTAAACACTAAAAATTGAAAGAAGAGAGAAGGAAGAAAATATGAGAGCTTTAAGAGCTAAAATCGAAGGGGATTTGGGAGTGCTATCACCAATTCGTCTTCTACAACGTGTAGTCAGACCATACGAACAAACAAAGGCAAGTGATTAACTTGCTCTCAATTTAATTTGCATAAATTTATGTTCATATCATGGTAGGTGTATACAATCCGTTTTTGGGGAGGGTTATCACACGCAAATGGGATTTTGGGGAATGAATGCATAGAAATTGGATGCGATAATTAAACCATATGTAATCTCAGAATCGAACCCTATATGATGCATATAATATTGATAAATAAATCTAGTATTGATTCATATAAAATATGTGATCTTGAATGGTTCTTGTGAGGATTAAAGAAACCTTGAAATTGAATTAAGAAAATTAATGAATCTGCCAAAATTTTGGTGGCACTTCAAATGCATGCCATTTTCTGTGTAATTTGAATTAGACAATGGTCTATAGATTAAAATAAAGGTATTGATCTTATATTTCCAATGAGCTTTAAATGAGGTCATTTGAACTTCTGTGTTGAGAGTTATAGCGGGTGTTTAATATGTCAGAATACTTGAGCTACGCAAATTTTAGCATCACTTCAATTTGGTGCCATTTTTTGTGTAAATTGAATTAAAAAATGGGGGATAGATGAAAAGAAATATATAGATCTTATATTTCTAATGAGCTTTGAATGAGGTAATTTGGACTTCAGTGGAGATAGTTATAGTTGTTTTAGTAAAGGGTGTTTAATTTATCAGAATATACGAGTTACGCAAATTTTGGTGTCACTTCAAATGCATGTTATTTTCTGTGTGATTTGAATTAGAAAATGGGCCATAAATGAAAATAGAGGTATGGACCTTGTCTTTATAAATATATTTGAATGAGGTCATTTGGACTTCTTTGGAGAGACTTATTTTTATCTTAGTGAAAGGTGTTTAATCGGTTAGAATATTAAAGTTGTACGAATTTATGACTTTTAAGAATTATAGTGGGACAAGGACCCTTGGAATTCGAATGGGATTTTCAGATGGAAACGATTCGATTGGGTGAGTCCATGTATTTTATAAAGATAATGCTAATTTAATTATTTAATTAGTGTAAATTTAATAAAATTTAAATTTTGGGATAGACTCGGGGATTATTGGCTAGTGCTCTCGATATTAGGCACGGTTTTGCCGGATTTGTATTTATTATTATACGAGTATAGGGATAGTATATATATTTATGTGTAATTTATAAATATCGATATGCATGATATTAATGTGAAAACATATCCCTCTAGTGCTATCATAGGAGGTTGAGCGATGTGGGTGAATCCCCTGGCTAGTGAATGCAGGGAGAGTATAGTCCCCGAGTCATATCGTCCGATATTTTATTGTGTGATTTATTTCGAGGTGAGACGTTTTGGATATGATTCGGTCTTACTCTCGAAAAAATATGACCGCCTCTACTACGTTTGCGATAATTATACCAAAGTTCGGTGTGAGTTAGTCCAACTTGTGGTATCCTGGTTAGAGTGAGTATACCTGAGATATGACAACATTTCAGAGAAAGCATCCGATGAGTTATTACTCAGGAGGATAGTTACTATACGCGACATATGTGCGCATGTTGTAGTATAATAGTATGTATATAATACGAGTAAATAATTATATACGGGATAAATACATAAAGTGTGAATGTTTTTCAAATATAACTAGTGTGAACGTTAGATGATTAATATGTATTTCTGATATAACTAGTGTGAACTTTATATGGGTAATTAAAGTTGAAATGATTAAATAAGTTAATGAGTTGAACAACTTATAAATCAAAGTAAGGATTACTTGGGTTAAAGTAGCGTGATGGAAAGGGTATAACAAGGCTAGTTAAGTGGGGGTAGCATAGCTAGTTGAGTTAGTAGGCAAGTGGTAGGTGTGCACCTTAGTTGAGGGGTAAGATATATCTCAAGAGAGTACCACACCGTCTTATATATGGGAAGGGTTTATGCATATTAAAACTGTTGCATTTTAATTACATGCTAAATATTTTCAAAATGTTTTTAAGCTCTTACCCATGTCAAAATATTTTTAAAAATAATTTTAGGTGTCTAGCCATAGGGACGCCAAACTTGATGATTCTTTCCAGGGATGCGTAGCTGCAGAACTTGTGGAGGCTTGTAAAATTTGAGTAGATGCTTCAGTCACTCATTCCTAGATTAGGAGTTCCATTCAGTATTTTCATTTTGACATGTTGTCCCTTCAGACTATTCAGTATTTCAGTTTTATTTATTAGACTTTATGTGGATTCAGTTTATTATTTAAGACTTGTAGTTGGATTTTATTTTTGGGAACCGATGGTGTATTCGGTATTATTTATTTATCTATTTTTCATGTGATTATTTCAGACTATATTAATTGTGTGGATGGTTTGGTTATTGTATTTATGTTCCGCATATTGTGATGTTAAATAAAGATAAAATTTGGCACCGACACTAATTTTGACATAAGTGATTAGTAATTCAAAAAAAATTCGACAGTAATGCTAATAATGAACCAAATGGGAATCATGATTATTTTGATAAATGACCGATCACCCGTCATTAATATGGGCAGGGTGTTATAGGTTGGTTAAACTTGCTTGGCCTGCTGAAGATTCCCAAGTGTACTGAACTGTGGTATCATCACGATCCTGGTATGTTGGATTATCCTAATCCTCCTTTCAAGATTGATGTTAACTGGATTCCTCCTGATGCCATTCTTCAGAGTTTAATCAGAAAGTATATTGGGGACTATGTCTTGGAAGTTAAGGATGAGTATGTTCACCCTCAACATTTACTTGATTGGTCGAATAATAGTAGACATATCAGGCTGAGAGATTTTAGATCGATTAATCTGCCAAGCACACTTGATGAACCTCCTACTCGGACGAGAGAAGCTGAAGGAAAAAGACTTGTAGGATAAGATTCTTGTATTTCTTGCTTTATTGATCATCACTTTATATTATAAATTTATTGAAATGAAGTTATTTATGATCCCCTGTCTCCTTTATTTAAGCTTGTAGTTAATCTTATTTTCGGTTGGGTAATCTGCATAACGATTAGTTAATCGACTCATTGACTAAGTAACCTGCTTAAATATTAAATGTGTGATTCATGGTTGAATCTATTTGTAATGCCTTAATTTCGACTAATGCTCTTAGATAAAACTGTAAATAATTTTGTTGAACTAAGTTGTAGCATTATTTATCAGTGACGACCAAGTGTATTAAGAATGTATAGTTATCCCTGTATTTTAACTTAGTCGGGTAAATACTCTTGTGTTTAACTTGAAGTTATACATGAGGCTTTACTAACTTCTTGTTCTTGATTTGTTGAAGACGAAATCATACACGGAGTTTTAAAGAATAACTTTTCTGAAGTTGGAAAAGTTTGAATTAGAAATTACTCTAAATTAAACATTGAAATGTAGTTGGAAACGTTTGAACTAAAACAAAAACAAAAACAACTATAACTTTTTAGTAAGAGGTGGTATCACACCATACTCTGAAAGAGAAAACATATAAAGGGAGCATAATTGAGAGAAAAATGCAACTTCATTAAATTGAATAGTTGATTGTATAAAAAACGAAATTACTGGTAATATTTACGGAGATGGCCAGCGTCCTAGGGGTTCTTAAATTCTTTGCCTTCCTGTGTTTCTAGGCAATATGTTCCTGGTCGGATAACTGTCTAGATACGGTATGGACAATGCCAATTGGTCTCCAACTTGTTATTCTTCTGAATCACTTTCTTAAGGATAATATATCTTTATTTCAAGTTAGTTAGCCTGACCCTCCGGTTGTAGAACCTAGCAGTCCTTCGTTGATAAACAGTCATCCGAATTACAACATCCTCCTTGACTTCTTCATCTATGTCCAGATCTATTCACCTCATGAAATCACTCTTAGGGGAATCAAAATTTAGTACCCTGTGAGTCGGCAGACCTATTACAGTTAGTACTACTGCTTCACTACCGAAAGCTAGCATGTACAGAGTCTCTCCTATTATCGTTGTCGGCATAGTCTTGTAAGCCCAAAGGATGCTTTACAGTTTATTAATCAAATTCCCCTTAGAGTCATCGTATATTTTCTTTAAGCCATCGAGCAAAGTTTATTAGTAATCTTTGTCTGACCATTGCATTGTGGATGTCCAAGTGGTGAATAAAGTTTCAGAATCTTGGATCGGATGTAATATTCCTCAAACTCTTCATTGTCAAACTGAGTACCATGATCAGTGATGAATGCATAAGGCATTCCATAATGATATATAATTTGCTTGCATATGAAATAAAAGACTCTCTGATAGGGCGTATCGATAAAGGGCTCAGCTTCCACCCATTTAGTAAAGTATTCCACTACGATAACTAAATACTTGAACCTTCCTTTGGTGGTCGGCAATGGTCCGACCAAGTCTATTTCCCAAATAGCAAAGGGCTAGGGAGAAGTAATAGAAGTTAGGGAAGCCCTGGTCTTCTATGAATAGTAGCAAACTTTTGGCACTTGTCACACGTCTTTTATCGTCGGCCAATAGTAGCCTTGCATGACCATCCTTTCTACTAAAGATCTTCCAGCTCAATGAGCACCACATAAGCCTTCATAGATGATTAGGTATAAATTCTTCCGAATTTATCCCCTTAATTTAGTAGCTTTTAGCACCTCGAATAATGTAAAACGTATTGATTTATCTCATTGATATGCTATTGACCTTTCCCACAAAGTCTCTAGAGTTTTGTGTATTTTTCATGCTTTTCACATGTATTTAAGGCTAAGTAAAGAGAAGAAGAGTCCAAAGCAGAGAACTCAATCAAGGAATGAAAGACAAAGGATAAAATAGTTAATTTACATCGAGAGTTCGGACGATAGACCAACATGAAAAATGAAGACTTTGCGTTCACAAGTGCGTAGGAAGAAACGACATCGCAATCTGAGCATCGAGTCAGAAGATTTGAAGCTTCTAAGATGATAAAATCAATTACAAGAACACTTGAGAAAATTTAGCACCAGACCAAATCGGATATGGACAAATATGAACCGGTCCGTGAAGATAAAAACATTATATCTCATTTAAGGGACCAGACTGATCCGGTTATTTGCAAAAATGAATCGGTTCGGAAAGCCAGCAACACACAAGTCACTTTTGAGCACCGGATTGGTTCATTTAGTGAAGAAATCGAACCGATCCGATTACAACCAGACTGAACTGAAGAAGTCCGCACGGACTGGTCCGATTGGGACTTTCCCAGATTTTTCTTTTCTTATTCAGAGTTTTACTTGGTTCAAACTCTTGAAAAAATCTGAAGTATATTTAATTTGGTTTATTGTCAAACATTAGGAGGTTCGAATTTCAATAATTTTTAGAGGGCTATTGTAGAGAAGAACCCTAGTTTTTTAGTTTTCCAATTAATTCAAGATCCAGAGTTTATTTTCAAGATTTCTCATTTCAAGTAACATTTGATTCTTGTTTTCAATTTCTTTAGTAGTTAGTTAAATTAATTAGTGGTTCTTAGTCTTAGATTCCAAATTTAAAAAAAAAATCTCAAATTTTCCAAATTAGTCATGAATTCCTGCACTTTAGAAATCGTATTTTTGTTTAATTTGATCATGTCTGGCTAAGTTTTTAGGGGTTGGGGTGCATGAACCCAACCCGATGTAATTCACCATCGTAGGAAATAGGTTTTCGAAATGAATATTAAAGGAATCGTGTAGTGTGACTATCTCAACTATCGTAGGACTTTTGATTTCGTTTGCCCTAGGCAATCGAGATGCTTAAGAATGCGACGCACGTGTTAGGCTTTGTTCTAGCCTTTGATTACGTATGATGCAGACTTGTATCCTCATATATGTAATGCTTAGGATTAATAAAGTCCGGGTTCATTTAAAATTCTAATTCAGGAACCTATCATTCTACAAGGTAAATTTACTAGGGTTCGGGCGATTGTATTCCAACATATCTTTCTCATTCATATTTATTCAGTCACAGCTAGTTGGTTCTGCATGTGTAGTTTAATTCAGCAGTTTAACTTAAATTTCACTTAGTTAGTATATCAAATTTAAATTCAATCATATTTTTGTTCTTTTTCTTGAGTTAGTTTAGGTTTAGTCATCTTACATATCATCATTACGATCATTCGTCCTATTTCCCTGAGGATTCGACTCCGACTTACTGGTTTATTACTTATGCGACAAGTTTGCACTTAAGCCTATATAGCACGCACTAGAGACACATTTTTAGTCATGTGAATGGACCTATTTGATTAGATCATTTTCTTCAGTTGGATGGACACAACGAAGTAAAGAGACCGTGTAGCCTCTTTTGTATAGAACACCCTTCTCCAAGACATAATTGGTTGCTTTGTATCTCATCTTCCTTGCTTCTTTTTGGTCGGATGGTAATAGGCCTTTTTCAATGTAATCCTTAATTGGATCCATCCATGAAGGTCCCAATTCTTTAGAAATTGTACTGATAACTTCCACATCAATGCTTCTACTAGTGAGAACCTCTACTAGAACGGTTCGTCTTCGTTCTATTGGAGTTGTTGAGGCTAACCGAGCAAGGGCATTTGCTCGGACATTGTCGACCCTTGGAATTCGGACCATATTGACTAGGGGCGATAATTTTGTGAACAAAACTATACCACGACACAAAATGAAATGAAATTGACACGGACTTTTGTGATTGGGTCTAAGTTTTTAGATCCGCTAACTGGTCGTGTCATATTCATATCCAATTTCTACCACAAAGTTGACCCAATAAGGACAAGATAGTTACACGACAGTGACCCAATTAAGGACACGATATAAATGCTATATAGACCCACTATTGATAGCCATTTAGACCCATTGTCAACGCACTATTTTTTTAATTCCTCCCTGACTGGTCTAATCGTGTCCAATCGTGTCGTGTTGGGTCGAATATAATCGTGTCTAATCAAATTGTATTTACTTATCATGTCGTGTCGTGTTCGAATTAAGGAAAAAACACACTATTGTATCGTGTCGTATTCGGGTCCGTTGAATTCTTATCGTGTCGTGTGAAAACATGACTCGTTGACCCGTTTTGCCCTAATCTTAATTTTAGGAAATGAAGACATAACCTCCATAGACTTATTTAGGTATCTTACCATTTTCTATCCTTTAACTCTATATATTTGAAGAAACTGGTGGAGAATAAGTTGGGAATCATAGTGCTCTATCACCTGCTCGACACATAGTGATGAGGCTAATTTTAATCCAAAATTAATGCTTCGTACTCAACTTCATTGTTGGAGGCTTGAAATTGAAATCTCAACGCATATTCCATATCTAAATCGTCTGGAATGTTAAAAATGAGTCCATCCCCACTCCCAGTGGGGTATGAGGATCTATCTACGAATAGTTTCCAAACTGGGATGTCTTCATTGAAGTCGTCTTCTGCCAGCACTCCATATTTGAACACCTTCTTGCCTTGGTCAGCTAGTCGCCGAGCTCTTTCTTGAATAACTAATGATTCTAGTTGGTCGACGACCATCTCTATTTGCTCTTGAGCTGAGCTATATTAAGGAGAAGTCTGTTGGGTAGGCAAACTTGGATTATCGAGCACGTATGCATAAGTGAATTATGTTATGAAATTCGCCATTGCTTACCCTTTTAATGAGGTTCTTGGCTCATAAACAATCTCATATTACCCTAGCTCAATTGCCCAAGACATTAGTCTTCGTGACTTTTTAGGTTTGTGTAAATCTTGTCACAAAGGTAAATCAGTGTATACTGTAATGAGATGGGCTTGGAAGTAATGTCTCGTCTGTCTAAAAGCTTCAATAAGGGCCAACGCTAGCTTCTCTAAGCGTGGGTATATGATTTTTGCTCCTCGAAGAACTTTGCTGGTGTAGTATACTGGCTTTTGAACTCCTTCCCCTAGTCGGATCAAGGTCGAGCTGACAACGAACTCTGAAACAGTTAAATATAAATATTATTTTCACCCAAAAATGATCGGGAGAGTAGTGGGGGAGATCCCAAGTACGTCTTCAAATTTAGAAAAGCTTTCTCACATTTTTCATTCCATTCAAAAGTCTTTTAAGCACTTTAATGAATGAGATACATTTATTTATGGCTCGAAAAATAAAGCAGTTCAGAGCTACCACTCTTTCGATCAATTTTTACACATCCTTCTTGCTGGGCGAGGATTGCATCTCTAATAAAGCCTTTATTTTGTGAGTATTGGTTTCAATTCCGCTTTTATTTATAATATATCCTAAGAACATTCCTTCCTGTACTCCGAATATAAACTTGGTCAGATTGAGCTTCATTTGATGTTTTATCTAGCTGGTCAAATATTTGGGCCAAATCAACTATATGGTCGACAGTAGACTTGCTCTTAGTGAGCATATCATCTACATATAATTTTATATTCTTGCAATCTGATCTTCATATACTTTATTTACCAACCTCTGATATGTTGCTTTAGCATTTTCTAGCCCAAAAGGCATAACGTTGTAGCAATATGTTCCTCGATTGGTGATGCAGGATATGCTCTCATTATCCTCTAGCTTCGATTTTACCTGGTCGTAACCAGAATAAGCGTCTATGAAGCTAAGTAGCTAGCAGTTGTATCTACCAATTGATCAATCCTTGGAAAAGAAGAATGATCTTTTGGGCATGCTTTGATGAGGTCAGCGAACTCTACGCATATGCATTATTTGTTGTTCTTCTTTTTTACCATCATCACATTGGCCAACTCGGTCAGATATTTAACATCTTTCATAAACTGCACTTTTTATAACTTTTTTACTTCCTCTTGGATTTCCATGTTCTTATCGGGACTAAAAACTTTATGCTTCTGCTTGATCGGCTTGGAGTCCTTGTATGTTAAGCTTGTGGTAGATAAAGTTATGATCAATCCCTGGCACATCCTCGTGGCTCTAGGCAAACATAACCTTCTTATCTCTTAGGAATGTAATTAATTCTTGTTTGAAAGAGGGTGTTAGTCTTGAACCAATCTGAGTGGTTCTTTTCGGTCTCTCATCATCAAGCACAATAGTTTATGTTTCTTCCATAACCCTCCCCTTCACCAAATCTTCCTCTTCCCGAGGTTCCAAGGTATCAATATGGAAAGTAGTTGTGCCCCTCTGTACCTCCTGCTGGTCGGCTGAGGTATAGTTGCACTCATTAGCATCCATCTAATTACCATTAACTACGTCGACTCCATAATTATTAGGAAATTTCATACATGAGTAGATGACACTGCCTCTAATTGCTTTATCCCCACTCTGTCGAGAATTATATTATAAGATAAATAAGCAAATTCTTTCATTTCTGCTTGCTGAATAAGTGCCGACCAACCTATCTAGCTTGATTGTTCCTACGAGAAACAACCTTTCTCATGATAACCTTATGAGAGGCCTGTGATACATTCTAGCTTACTGTCTCATATCCCTAGGTTATAGAAATAGTTTTAGAACATGACGTCAACAGAACTCCCATTGCCAACTAGAATTCTTACCACTTTACCATGGTAAACCCTACAAGTAATGACTAATGGATCATCATGAGGATATATCACTCCAGTCAAATCATTTTTGGAGAAGTCGATCACTAATCTGTACTTGTTGACTATTAGGCCGATATCATTGCTCTCGAACCAGTCAATACGCCTGATAATAGGACACGATTTGGCTTCAATTAAATAGGCTTTTCTCACGACAAGTCCATCTCCTCCACCAGCATCTCTGTAACACCTCGCCTAATTAAATACCGGGTGGCTCATTCTTAGCATCACTGTCGAAAACATTTACAACTCACCCAATACCCAATTAAGCTGGTGTTAAAAACTTTCCAAATTTAAATTTGAACAAAACCATTTTTAGTTTAAGAATAACACTACACATTTTATTCTACAACATTGATAACCCAATAAATAACACAAAACAATTTAAATGCAATTGGAATAAATATTCCCAAATAATATAAATCCTTTACAATAATCCCAACAATGTTAAATGTATTAAAAAGATCTGAATACAATAGTATTTGACCTTGATAGAAAAGATAACTGAATCCTTTGGGTGACATGCCCTAACTAAGAATACTGTGAATCAAAAGATGAACGACGTCTAAGCAAAAACTCCATAGCTCCATAGTTCAACATAATCCGCTAAGGTTGGCGTCCCTGTTGCTGGACACCTGATATAGAGATACAATAGAAGAGAAAATATGCAAGGAAACGGGTCAGAGCCCGAATGTGTAGATGATTTTTAAAACAACAAGTATTTAATAAGTGCAATAAAGCATTTATTATGTATATGTTAGATCCAACTCTCACTTGCTATTCTCACCTCTCAACTAGAGTGCACACTTAACGTTTCCTATTAACCTCCTAGTTAATGGTTCCTCTTTCCCAGTTTCCATATTATAATTCCATTCCCATATCATAATCCCCGTATGTCCCATACCATACGTCACATTATTATTCATTTACATTTCTCCTTTAGTTTCTCATTAACATTAATCATTACTCATTAATATGAATCGTTTCTCATTAACACGAGTTAAGCTTTTCAATTCTATAAGCATAAACATTCATTAACTTAATTCCATTATCTTTCTCTATTCACCGTTATCTACAATTATCACCGTAGATAGATTTAACCACAATATATCCATTCAATCATTTAATCCATTATATATATATTCATATATAATACTGCACCCCGAGTCACAGCTGCGGTGCAATGCATTACTCTGCTATCATGTCCCATCATCGCAGGTCGCCGAATAGGGGACTAAAGGTTCGGTAAGATTCCACGAATTACAAACAACAACAAACAAATTGGAGGCGAACATAGTTCTCGTATCCATGGGTCACGCACATACCTACGTACCCACAGTCAGCGGACTTATCAACTCCCCAATAAGTCTTTCATAGACCTATGTTCTCGAGCGACAAATCAAAGATCCCATGGATTCATCAGGATACGACTGCCCTCATGCGCAAACCTCCCACCGATAGCAAGTAAGCTAGGTATGTCATACACATAAATCATCAATCAATCCAATAGGTATTATCATACCTATAATATAATATCAATAAGGTAATATCACTACCCTAAGATATTTCCCATACGTAGCATTATATCCCTTTTAAATTCCACGTATTAAAATATCATATCTTTACTTCATAATTTAATTATCCTAGCATCCTATAACATCTCTCCACTCCCGACGTCGTTAAGGTTCATGCGCGGAGCGTCTCGCAAAGCGAAATCCAAACAAGGAACCCCTCCAATACAGTACTACTTAACTTTGTCGATCGAGGAGGTCCGACAACTTTAACTATGCGATCGGGATAACCTCATACCTTATTTCAACCAAATGTGTTCTAACTCCCATCTCTATCCAGGAGACACACCACTACGCTCTTGTATTACACTCCGTCCTTGCGAAATCAATATTGAGCTTAAACTCGGTTCTTGATGTTCAAATTGTAACCCTAAGGCTACCCTCACTCAATACACAATATTTAAATAGGTTTTTCCTCAACATATATTCAGTAAGAATTCACTAATATCCTACTGGTCCATAACATCATTTCTCCCGAATTACTACGAGTGTAGTTCTCCTTTTAATTAAGGTTAAAATCGATAGTTTCAAATCTCTTATAAACACATCTTCTTTCACTTTGGATTAAACCCTCTTGTAAACTTAAGGATACCCAGGTGTTATATTCAATCACCCCTACTGGTCCTATCTTAAATCCTCATACATCCCCATTTAACAAATGAATCTAGTAACCGAAATTCCATTCAATATAATTTTCATCATTTTAATCACTTGAATCCAAATCAAATTAATTCAAATCTTATCATGGGTTTACTGATATTTTTTAAGTCCCATAATATCCAAATAATAATCACCAGAGATCCACAAAAGTTTTGGGATAAGAATCAACATTTAAAAAGAAACAACTTTACATATTCTGGGGAGGTCGATCGATCGAAGGCAGGGGTCGATCGATCGATCCCTCAGGTCACAGCCTGGTTTTTCTGCATTTCAGCAACTACGGGTTTAGCAACTTATGATCATTTAAACCTTCATCTAAACATCCCAAATGACTTATAATCTTTACTACATGATATATCAACATATATGAACGATTTCCAATACTCTAAACATCCTAGAATCATCAAGGGATTGGATTAAAAAGCACGTTTATCACCTCATTTTCTAGAAAATCATCAACATATTAACTTCAAGAACACTTCAATGGTTTTCAGATTTTTCTTCCATATATATATGATTATTTCGTGATTATTTTCATCCTACAACATGAGTTAAATTCCTATATCATTTCAGTTTCCAGAAATCCATTTAATACTTCATTATTTCTTCCAAATATGAATAATCTTCTCTTTTCATACTATTCTAACATGGACAATATACAAACTTAAATTGCCATTATCAAACACTTGCCTTTACTGAAGGTCTGATCCTTTGGTGTAGTATATCTCAGTTGGTTTTCCCTTCTCCGGTCAAACTCCGGTGGTGGTTGGTGGTGGTGAACCTTGGTTCTTGTTCTTCTCCTTCCCAAGTAGGCTTTTCCCTTCCCAATCACTCTTTCACTCTCTTTAGGAAGATGACTTCTCTATTTTGTGTAGAGGAGATGAATAACCCACATACACTTAATCTACCAATACTTATAATAGGCCAAAATCCGAAATCACTATTCATCCCCCCTAGAAAAATGACCAAAATGCCCTTTCGAGTTGTCTATTCATTTCCAAATGACCTGAGACTCAAAATCAACATCCAAATAGGCTTTTCTCACTATTTCGAACCTTCCGGACGCAACGACGCAGTCGAAATGACTATAAGGTCGATAGAAAATATATTTCCTTTTTAATTTATTAAACTAGTCCCGACACGTCTCATACCGCGTCTGACTAAAAATATAAATTACCGAATTTATATCATACTATCATATCAATGACATCACATTCATATATTACCTAAATATCTTTAAGTAATATTCAGAATCATCCATTTTAATATCCACCGTCCGGATAAAACCCGAATGAATTAATTAATAATAAAATCCAATTAATCCATTAATTTAAAATATAACCCATTTTAAAAGTCATTTAAAATTACGGGGTATTACATACTCCCCCCCTTATAACAGAATTTCGTCCCGAAATTCAGGAATATAAGTCATACCGGTAAGGTCAACTCCGAGTATAAATCTCACATCGCAAGAAATCCAAGATGTACCGCCCATACAGTACATTAACAAAATCCCTATCGATGTTATACGCCAAGCCTCACCATATAGTTTCAACTGAATCAAATTTATACTTTACCTAGTCTTCCCTATACCGTCCTTATGACAAACTTTGGGAAAACTGAGCCTCACACATTGAACAAATAAATCCTGAAGTTCCAACTACTTACCTTTTTTACAATAATGAAAACTACTACAATCCAATCATCCAGGGCGCCCATACACCCTCTCGTACTGTTTTCAATATTAAAATTTTCGCAAAGGTTATAAACTCGTTTCCCAAAGACCTAACTTATTTCTACTCCCAACGGTTATTAGTTTCATGCGTGGGGTGTCTCGCGAGTGAAATCCAAACAAGGAACCACCCCGATACACTACTTCCTAAAGTAGTCGGTCATCGAAACTCCTAAGGTCCTTAGTCAATAGTGTATAAAAATTTGGTTTATCCATTAAAAAATTTAAGTTTTATTGATTTCAAATAGAGTCTACGCATCTACTCTCTTATAGAAGACAAGATGCTGGTAGTAGTAGTACATACGCTCTCGTATACCACCAGTCAATGCATGCCGATAGTCACATTATGCTCGGACATGCCCAAGGTAAGTAATCCCATGATAAAAATCAAACCCACGTGATAACATGAAATATAAAGGTGTCCCACACCCCTCAGTGAGTCTACGTAAATAACAGTGCTATAGGCTAAGTTTAGCAACCCTTTAGCCCACACAATATTAATCGTAACAAAAAATAAATATACGCTTCATAATCCCTTAAATAGAAAACATACCCTCATTCGCGGGTGGTGGTTGTTGATTCATTGCCTGACGGACGTTATATACACGCCCGTACTGACCCTGCTGCGCGGGTGCTGCTGGAATGGGAGGTAGTGCTAGCACCGGAGCTGGAGCTGGAAGAGCAGCTGGTGGAAACACTGGTACCTGTGGCTCCTGTCGAGCATGTTGTTGCTGAGGGAATTTGTCTTTCTCAGGACAATCTTGACGTTTATGGCCATACTTGCCACACACGAAACATTTTCCCGCAAACTTTCCACCACCTTGCCCCTGTTGACCCCGAACCTGCTGGCCATTACCTCCCCTTGGCCCTGATGAGCCTGTCTCTGGCCCTGATGGCCCTGTTGTCCTTGTCCATTACCTCTATCCTCAAATCGAGAATCTCCAGATCACAAACGCTTAGCATAGTCCCCTGTCTGGGAACCCTGCTCACTCTGACGCTGATGACTCTGCCCTGGCTGAGTCCCACTAGAACTGCCCCCAGTAGTCTTGCCTTGCAGGCCTGACCCAAACCCCCGCTTGACACCCTGATTATGAAAGCGTTTATCCTGGCAGTGGAGCATTGCAGCATTAAGAACATCTGCATACGTACGTAGTGAAAGATTCCCCAATAAATGTTGGCGAATTTTATAGTTCAACCCATCAGTGAACATTAGGACTCCCTCTCCTCAGTAGGTACTTCAGCTGGTACCAAATTAGTTAATCTCCTAAATTCTTCCTCGTATTCCACCACAGTTTTCTCTCCCTGTTTCAAATCAAGTAGCTTCCGCCTCATCTCTGTCTGGATGGCGGAAGAAAAATACTTCCCATCAAACCGTATCCAAAAGTCTTGGATAGTCATTGTGTCCCTCTCCTCCATAGTGGTCGTAGCTTCCCACCATTGCAAAACTGCCCCTACTAGCTTGAATGTGGCTAGTATTTGACGTTGAACCTCAGTGCATTCAATCATTCTCAAGTGCCGTTGGATATCTTTCTTCCATTGGCTAGCAGTCACAACATCTGATCCTCCCTGAAACTCAGGTGGGTACGCTTTCTGAAAGGCATCCCTCGCTCGTTCCCATGCAGTAGGAAACACTTGCCCTTGCGCGGGTGGCACAACCGGTGCCGGTGCAGGAGCCTGCTGAACAGCAGCTACAGCAGCATTGACTGCCTGAGCGACAATTGCAGCAACTTCGCCCGCAGTCATCGTACCCTGAGCTGGGGCGGGCTGAGGTGCACGTCGAGGAGGCATCTGAAATGAGAGAACACTATCAGTATTTGATATCTCAAAATAACAGAAGTTTGTAGGCGTAAATAGAAAAGCAATAATCCTACTCATAGGGCTCTACATCAAAGAACGCTAAGCTGAAGACACAATAAGCCGTACAGATCCTAAAGGACACTAGAACCTGATGCTCTGATACCACCTGTAACACCCCGCCTAATTAAATACCGGGTGGCCAGTCCCATACCAAATTAAAACAAAATATACAGTTGGCTCATTCTTAGCATCACTGTCGAAAACATTTACAACTCACCCAATACCCAATTAAGCTGGTGTTAAAAACTTTCCAAATTTAAATTTCAACAAAACCATTTTTAGTTTAAGAATAACACTACACATTTTATTCTACAACATTGATAACCCAATAAATAACACAAAACAATTTAAATGCAATTGGAATAAACATTCCCAAATAATATAAATCCTTTACAATAATCCCAACAATGTTAAATGTATTAAAAAGATCCGAATACAATAGTATTTGACCTTGATAGAAAAGATAACTGAATCCTTTGGGTGACATGCCCTAACTAAGAATACTGTGAATCAAAAGATGAACGACGTCTAAGCAAAAACTCCATAGCTCCATAGTTCAACATAATCCGCTAAGTTTGGCGTCCCTGTTGCTGGACACCTGATATAGAGATACAATAGAAGAGAAAATATGCAAGGAAACGGGTCAGAGCCCGAATGTGTAGATGATTTTTAAAACAACAAATATTTAACAAGTGCAATAAAGCATTTATTATGTATATGTTAGATCCAACTCTCACTTGCTATTCTCACCTCTCAACTAGAGTGCACACTTAACGTTTCCTATTAACCTCCTAGTTAATGGTTCCTCTTTCCCAGTTTCCATATTATAATTCCATTCCCATATCATAATCCCCGTATGTCCCATACCATACGTCACATTATTATTCATTTACATTTCTCCTTTAGTTTCTCATTAACATTAATCATTACTCATTAATATGAATCGTTTCTCATTAACACGAGTTAAGCTTTTCAATTCTATAAGCATAAACATTCATTAACTTAATTCCATTATCTTTCTCTATTCACCGTTATCTACAATTATCACCGTAGATAGATTTAACCACAATATATCCATTCAATCATTTAATCCATTATATATATTCATATATAACACGGCACCCCGAGTCACAGTTACGGTGCAATGCATTACTCTGCTATCATGTCCCATCATCGAAGGTCGCCGAATAGGGGACTAAAGGTTTGGTAAGATTCCACGAACCACAAACAACAACAAACAAATTGGAGGTGAACATAGTTATCGTATCCATGGGTCACGCACATACCTACGTACCCACAGTCAGCGGACTTATCAACTCCCCGATAAGTCTTTCATAGACCTATGTTCTCGAGCGACAAATCAAAGATCCCATGGATTCATCAGGATACGACTGCCCTCACGCGCAAACCTCCCACCAATAGCAAGTAAGCTAGGTATGTCATACACATAAATCATCAATCAATCCAATAGGTATTATCATACCTATAATATAATATCAATAAGGTAATATCACTACCCTAAGATATTTCCCATACGTAGAATTATATCCCTTTTAAATTCCACGTATTAAAATATCATATCTTCACTTCATAATTTAATTATCCTCGCATCCTATAACATCTCTCCACTCCCGACGTCGTTAAGGTTCATGCGCGGAGCGTCTCGCAAAGCGAAATCCAAACAAGGAACCCCTCCAATACACTACTACTTAACTTTGTCGATCGAGGAGGTCCAACAACTTTAACTATGCGATCGGGATAACCTCATACCTTCTTTCAACCAAATGTGTTTTAACTTCCATCTCTATCCAAGAGACACACCACTACGCTCTTGTATTACACTCCGTCCTTGCGAAATCAATATTGAGCTTAAACTCGGTTCTTGATGTTCAAATTGTAACCCTAAGGCTACCCTCACTCAATACACAATATTTAAATAGGTTTTTCCTCAACATATATTCAGTAAGAATTCACTAATATCCTACTGGTCCATAACATCATTTCTCCCGAATAACTACGAGTGTAGTTCTCCTTTTAATTAAGGTTAAAATCGATAGTTTCAAATCTCTTATAAACACATCTTCTTTCACTTTGGATTAAACCCTCTTATAAACTTAAGGATACCCAGGTGTTATATTCAATCACCCCTACTGGTCCTATCTTAAATCCTCATACATCCCCATTTAACAAATGAATCTAGTAACCGAAATTCCATTCAATATAATTTTCATCATTTTAATCACTTGAATCCAAATCAAATTAATTCAAATCTTATCATGGGTTTACTGATATTTTCTAAGTCCCATAATATCCAAATAATAATCACCAAATATCCACAAAAGTTTTGGGATAAGAATCAACATTTAAAAAGAAACAACTTTACATATTATGGGGAGGTCGATCGATCGAAGGCAGGGGTCGATCGATCGATCCCTCAGGTCACAGCCTGGTTTTTCTGCATTTCAGCAACTACGGGTTTAGCAACTTATGATCATTTAAACCTTCATCTAAACATACCAAATGACTTATAATCTTTACTACATGATATATCAACATATATGAACGATTTCCAATACTCTAAACATCCTAGAATCATCAAGGGATTGGATTAAAAAGCATGTTTATCACCTCATTTTCCAGAAAATCATCAACATATTAACTTCAAGAACACTTCAATGGTTTTCAGATTTTTCTTCCATATATATATGATTATTTCGTGATTATTTTCATCCTACAACATGAGTTAAATTCCTATATCATTTCAGTTTCCAGAAATCCATTTAATACTCCATTATTTCTTCCAAACATGAATAATCTTCTCTTTTCATACTATTCTAACATGGACAATATACAAACTTAAATTGCCATTATCAAACACTTGACTTTACTGAAGGTCTGATCCTTTGGTGTAGTATATCTCAGTTGGTTTTCCCTTCTCCGGTCAAACTCTGGTGGTGGTTGGTGGTGGTGAACCTTGGTTCTTGTTCTTCTCCTTCCCAAGTAGGTTTTTCCCTTCCCAAGCACTCTTTCACTATCTCTAGGAAGATGACTTCTCTATTTTGTGTAGAGCAGATGAATAACCCACATACACTTAATCTACCAATACTTATAATAGGCCAAAATCCGAAATCACTATTCATCCCCCCTAGAAAAATGACCAAAATGCCCTTTCGGGTTGTCTATTCATTTCCAAATGACCCGAGACTCAAAATTAACATCCAAATAGACTTTTCTGACTATTTTGAACCTTCCGGACGCAACGACGCAGTCGAAATGACTATAAGGTCGATAGAAAATAAATTTCCTTTTTAATTTATTAAACTAGTCCCGACACGTCCCATACCGCGTCTGATTAAAAATATAAATTACCGAATTTATATCATACTGTCATATCAATGACATCACATTCATATATTACCTAAATATCTTTAAGTAATATTCAGAATCATCCATTTTAATATCCACCGTCCGGATAAAACCCGAATGAATTAATTAATAATAAAATCCAATTAATCCATTAATTTAAAATATAATCCATTTTAAAAGTCATTTAAAATTACGGGGTATTACAATCTCCTCCTACAATGAAATGACAGCCCAAAGAAATCATCCCTACCTCTACTTTTGGTTCATCGGGTTTCTTCGGCAGGTCAGGATCATCCTCATAATTATTGTTACATACCCTTTTCGCATCATCATTTCCTTGGCCAGGTGACTGAGATCCTCTTCTGGTATCTCGACTACCATTCCGATCAATAAATTTAGTTGAATTTCCTCTCTGAATAAAAGTCTCCACTTCAATTTTTAGGGCAATAGAACTATCATTAGTGTGTCCACGATCTTTGTGAAAATCGTAGTATTTGGACTTATCCCTTATGTTGCGAGGTAACTTTAATTTTTCGAGGCCAGTTCAAGTCTTTGTTTCCCCTGATTTCTTCCATGATGTAATGGACACCTTTAGTGAGTGGAGTATACTCGTCATACTTCTTGATTCTGTTAATCTTCTTGTCCTTTTGATCTTTCTTGAACGAATTATTCTTCTAGCTTTCAGCTTTTATCTCTAAAACTTTTGTTGTTGCCATACCTTTCCCGGTGTTCATAATCTTCCCAGCCTTACCCATCAGCTCTATTATAATTTTAGGTGGGTTATTTGCCAGAGTATAATATAGATCTTTGGCGAGCAATCCACTCACTAGTGTTGCAATGGCTGTATTTTCTTCATAATCCATCACCTCTAGTTTCTTATTATTGAAACGTGTTATATACTCCTAGTTAGTTTCTCCAGGTTTTTAGCTCACGGTCAATAGATGAGTAACAATCTTGATCGGCTTAGCCGCAAAGTAGAAGTTATCAATAAATAATTCGGTCAATTGATGGAAACTAGAAATTTTACTTCTGGGAAGATTGTTGTACCATATTTGGGCTGGGCCTGTAATGAAATTAGAGAAAGCTCTGCACCTCATCTCGTCAAGGATAAAATAGATATCGATAGCAGCTTGATATTATTTAATATGGAGGGCTGGATCAATTTTCCCATCATACCTAGGAGTAACAACTAATGGTTTAAATTTGAAAGGTGTGGGGTAGTCCACAATAGCCTAGATAAAAGGTGATCATTTGACAAAACTCCTTTGCAAATGATTTTTTTATTTTAACCATTTATCCTAGTCGATCTTCCTATCGCTGCACGGATCCTTTCCAGGAATATTCCTCAGGTTTAGACTTAGCTGAAGCGGCTTTTGTGGCTTTTCTGGGCACATGTTATGAGCTCTCTTGAGAAGTCTGCTCGGCATGCACGGAGCCTCTTATAATAGTTCTAAATCTCATGGATACATTTATGTGATCGCATTGAATTTCCTACTCCTTGCGATGACCTCTGGTTACTCAGGAACCCAAATGATCGAAAGTAGATTCCCTACTTAGCCTCTCCAATATGCTTGGCCTTTCGTTGGAAAAACATCGACCATCATAGTAATCTGTTGATCGAAATATTGATGTTGCTCCAGGACGATATGACTTATCATGAGAGGACTTGGAATGATAACTCCTTTCATTCCTAGCTAGCAGATGTGGCATATCCCTCATGGAATTGGAGGATCTATCTTGCATTATACAAGGTAGTTGTCTAACTGACTCCTGTATGGCTTCTTGTCCCCTAGACAAGTTGAGCAAAATTCTCTGGATATCTGCCAAACCAGGGGGAACAGATGGATCTGAGTTATTACCTGCAGCTTCCAGACTACTTTCTAGGACGTTGATCATTCTTCAAAATAGATAATAGACAAAGAAATACAAGATGTAGAGAAAGATGACAATTAGTTGTTCTCGTAGATGACGCTAATCTATTGATGTCTAAAAATTGAGTGGGTCCAATTTTATAATCACGGATAAAATAACAAAAGTAATCTAAACAAACACACAAAAAATAAAGATTTTTAAAGTGGTTCATCTGTAAAAAGCCTACGTCCACTGTTCGTATTATTTTCGGTGGTTACAATAGCTAAGTTTGGTGTGCTTGTGATTGATTGAATCCTCCCCCTGAGTTAAGGGAGATTATCTATTTATAATGATCCGGAACCATAGATACGGAATGCCTATATATCTCCAGGCATTTACATATGTATACAATAAATGAGATTCTTGACATTCAGTGCTGGTCACCATCCTATCTGAGTAACCTTTGCTATTCTTAATGGTTCACATTCTGGGTGTTAGTCGGCATGCCAAGGGACTAAGCATCTCTGATGCCGATCAAGATAGCTGAATAGCCACGCAGGTGGATACGTGTCTATTATTCATTTGTCCACATAGGAGAGTAATTTTTATATACAACGGTGAGCTAATTATAACTGTTGATACGTTTATAACTATTCACGTGATGAATGATGACGGTAGTCCTCTTTATTAATAAGATGGGTCGGACGTGCCGTACGTGCTGTTGGGCTTGGTCGGTCGGCATGCCAGCTGGCTAGGTATCTCTGATACCAATCAAGATAGCTGAATGACAACGTAGGGGGATATGTGTCTATTGTTCATTAGTCTACGTAGGAGAGTAATTCTTATATACAATAGTGACTTAATTGTAACTGTTGATACGTTTATAATTATTCGCGTGGTGAATAATGGTAGTAATCCTCTTTATTAATAAGATGGGCTAAACGTTCCATAAGTGTTGTTGGGCTTGGTGGGTCGACATGCCAACCGACTAGGGATCTCTGATGCCGATCAAGATAGCTGAATGGCCACGTAGGGGGACATGTGTCTATTGTTCATTAGTCCACGTAGGAGAGTAATTTTTATATACAACAGTGAGCTAATTGTAACTGTTGATATACTCATAATTATTCACGTGATGAATGATGGCAGTAATCCTCTTTATTAATAAGATGGGTCGGACGTGTCGTAAGTGCTGTTGGGCTTGATCGATCAATCTAGAATTGATGACTTAATTAAGTCATTTGTACTCGTCGATATACTCACATGTAAGTAGGGGTATGTTTCGGCCGGATCGGATCGGAATAAGGGTGTTCGAAATTTTTTTGAAATCTTAAAATCTTTTCCAAATCGGAAAAATAAATTTCGAAAAATCATTTTTTTTACCGAGATGGCTGATTCGGAATATTCAAAAATTTTGAAAATTTTATTATTTGAAAAAATCTCAGAATTTTTTTATTATATTACAACAAACAACAACCTAACTGTATTAAAACTCATAAAAATAAAATTCAATGAAACATCAAAAACTCGATTAGTCCAATTTACAATCCCCAATGGTTCGTATACTCACCTCAATCTCTTATATTTAGTATACTCTTGTGCTGCCATTATTATCACTAGCTTGAGCTTACAAACACCTTGACTGGTGGTGCTATTTACAACATCATTATTTTGGCGCCGTCTGTGGGAACACGAGATATTTTAATCTTGTTTCTCTATATTTCGAGTTCTTCAACACTTTATTTTATCAGTGGGGATCCTTGGATCATTGTCTCACGAGTAGATTCAGGTTAGTGAACTCTATTTTATATTCACACCCTTAAATGGGTAATTTATATATTCAGATCTGTTCTGATCTCTCTTTTATGACCTTGGATCTAACTTACATACCCCTGTGATATCATTTCATCTAGATAGTGCTGAAAATCATGATGGGCTTTACCCCGAAAAGATGAATGGTTAGGGAAGAATTATGTTTACCCCCTTTTTCGTTATTCTTTGCCTATGATCTAGGGTTTTATCGTTAGAATCATGCCATTATGTGCACCAAGAGGTTATTCTCTCATGGATAACCCCTACTAGTCATGCTCTCCCCGTGTTTAGGGAGAAAAACTCAGTTTCTGAGTTTCGATTTGGGATTGCTCTCCCCCTGCCAAGCAAGGGATGCGACAAGTAGTTTAAATACCTTTATGTCGCGACCTGTACTAGTGCGATCGTGTTACTGAACCTTCAAAACATCAAGGAATGGACTCGGGAGGTCTCCAGCTCAACCTTGGTGAATGTCATAGAAAGGCCACGGCAGTGCACCTAGGTGCTATACTGGTCGCGACACCTTTCAACAGCGCAGTACAACGTTGCATCCCAATTTCCAACTTAGTATTTCCGTGATTACTCACTTTTGCTAGTTTTGTCCCAGATTATACATATACTCTGTAAAGACTAACAAAAGCAAAAAATGGAAAGAGAGTCCAGCGAGAGTACATAAATCAAAAGACGAGATTGTGCAGCTGTACAATCACCTCAATCACCTCTACGACAATCATGCCTCACTTCAGACCCAGATCAACTATTTGACTCAGAGGGTCCTAATGCTAGAGGCCGCGACCTCTCAAAATGTAGATGCGGCACCAAAGAAAATAGTTCCACCAGCCTTTGCCGCCGCGGCAGTTGAAGAGGGTCTGGCCGCAGAGGTAGCCAGACAGGGAGAGCTGAGAAGGTAGAGAAGAGGTCTGGGGCCTACACTCTGTTGACCTTCCCTATTGAAGAGATCTTTGAGTTCATCAAAGAGGACAAGTTGTTGAGGTGGCCAAAAAAGCCGAGAGCTCCACCCCACAAAAGGAACAAAGCTACTTGGTGCAAATTCCATCAAGATCATGGACATGACACCGAGCAATGCTATGCTTTGAAAGATGAAACTGAAAGGCTAATTGGATAAGGGATGCTGGGGAGGTTCCTCAAAGATGATTAGGGGATGCAGCCTTATCTCGCAAGCCACATGCCCATTTTCCATGCTTATCTCTTATATTCCATTTGTCCCTACTTTACAGAGATAACTTCTGCTTATGTTGTTTTAAACTAAACTTTGTATTATCCCTACAAATTCATATATATATGAATAGTTATAAAATAAAGTTCACTTTTATAGTGTCATATTCTGATTCTCATTTCCATGAAATGTTATCTTAAAAAGACCATTTTTATCTTAAACAGATTCCGATCGGAAGCAATCTTGGGAATGATAATATATAAATGGGCAATGACGCCCGACAAGATGCCTGTTTGTCCGGGAGTTGATGATAATTAAAAGGGGCGATAGCAAATATTGGAAGAAGTTATACAAGATTGAACTGTAACGTCTCTCATACGGGCTTCCAATGCCCGCTCTTAGCTTTCGGGATGCGTCATTAAGTCGAGAGACTTGTAATATCTAGCCAGAGATGACTTTAAATATATCTATCAGCTATGGGTGGCTTAATAACATAACCCAGCCTGGGGAGACTTGATAGTATCCCGTATATCAGCTGTGGGTGGCTTAATAACATAACCCAGCCTGGGGAGGCTTGATAGTATCTCGTATATTAGCTATGGGTGGCTTAATAATATAACCCAGCCTGGAGAGGCTTGACAGTATCCCGTATATTAGCTGTGGGTGGCTTAATAACATAACCTAGCCTGGGGAGGCTTGATAGTATCCCGTATATTAGCTGTGGGTGGCTTAATAACATAACCCAGTCCGGGAAGGCTTGAAAATATCTTGTATGTTTACAGAGGCCCATTGTTCATATGCAAGGGCCAGAAAGGTGTCGCAGCCACCGCAGCATTATCAATATGGCTATAGCAGCTAAGTTAATTCATTTAGAAGACATTGCAGAGAAAGACGGACATAATTGTTAATATGCCTTCCGCACCTGTTCAAGAAACCAGATTAAAGCGACTAGGAGTTGTTGTGGTGGTGACTAGCCGCAGCCCTATTCTATTGGCACCGCAGCTTGGGGGATCATAGCCCTACAAAGTAGAAAATTTATGAAGTATGCAAGGCAAAATACAAGTGAAAAGTGCAAGGGCAAAGCACAACAGGTCGCGACCTTCCTGGAGAAATAACTCGAATAGTGTTGCCGCGGCCTTATGTCAATTGGAACTATACCTACAGATCTGTGCGAACAGATCTGTGAACGAACAGATCTGTGAACGAACGAACAAATGAAGATCTGTCACCTGTGAACGAACTGAAGATCTGTCACCGTGAACAAACGAACAGATGAAGATCTGTCACCGTGTGCGAACAGATCTGTGAACGAACGAACAAATGAAGATCTGTCACCTGTGAACGAACTGAAGATCTGTGAACAAATGAAGATCTGTGAACGAACAGATCTATGAACGAACGAACGAACAAATGAAGAGAAGAGAAGAGAAACATACCGCCGTGTGCGCTTGGAGTGGTGGTGGAGCAACTGTATGTGCACTTGCGGTGTGGAGAGCTTGAGGTGTGCTGCTCGGTGAAGGGGGAACGGAGGAGGCTGCGCAACTCAGAAATGTTTTAGTTGAGTTGAGTTTGACGTTAGATATGTTTTAGTTTTAGGGTTTGGTTTGGTAAACAAATGAAGGGTCAAGATGAAATCTATTCGGACAAGTGGACTCTTTAATTGACAAGTGGGCTGGTTAATTTTATTGGATATGGGTTGGGTTGGGTGAACTAATAACACCCATTAATACTAACGGGTATTAACGGGTGAAAATGGGTATATGTAAATTTTCAAACCCAAACCGTTAAAACAACGGGTCTATCGTGTCAACCCGTTATTGACCCAAACCCATTAAGCATAAACCCATTAACTTATAATTTCGTGTCGGGTCGTGTCGGGTTAACGTGTCGTGTGTCATTTTGACAGGTCTAGTTATAATGTGTATATAAGTATTATATATGTGATATAAATTAAAGGTTTTGATTGTTTTAAATGGAGGGTTTTGATTAAACTAATAAGAAATAAATTATACATATAAAAGGTTAGTAAAAATGATAAGTAAAAACATATTAAAATAAATAAATATATATTATTATTTCAACAAATATTTTGGAAAAATCGGATCGGCGTGATATCGAAATTTTCGAATTGAAAATTCAAAAATTCGAAAAATTTGATATGAGTTCCAATTCCATTCCAATTTATTTTAAAAAATTCGGGAATCAGCAAATTAAAAAAGTTTCCTAAGTCAGAAAATTTGGAATCAAAAATAAAAAACTTGGGAAAGTTCGAAAATAATTAACACCCGTGCATATAAGTGATGATTTAAAAGAGATTAAAACATCATTTTTTAAATTTTATTAAGAGTTGAAATAAACTTTAAGTGCTGCATCGTACATGAGAAACGCGGCGATGACAAACTTATGACATAACGAATTGATAATAGCAAAACTCGCCGAAATTTTAGTGTAATTTGGCTTTTAAAAAAAAATAAAAAATTCCCGAAAACCGAAACCCGATCTAAAGCTCCCATCTCTCTCATTTCTCCTCCAACTCTTGGACCTCCACGCACAGTCTCACTCCTTTCTCTGTGTCAACCTCAAAATTCCACTTAAAATAATTCGACGATCAGCAGCAGTAACAAAGCATCAGAGATCCACCACCTCAATTAGAAAACACCAAAGGCCAGCCCCGTAGACCATCCCAAATCCAAGTCAGTCGGGAATGGCTTCCCCGGAAGCCGATTCCCCTCTTAACCAAATCCTGATCCCCGCACTTGACAAAATCATCAAAAACGGGTCCTGGCGCAAACACTCCAAACTCGTCCATCACTCCAAATCCGTCCTCGAACGTCTCAGTTCCCCCTCCCCCTTAGAAGAGGAAGCTCTCCCCGGCGTCCTCCACGACTTCTCCCTCACAGATTCCGACTTCATCCTCACCCCTATCATAACCGCCTGCTCCTCCTCTAATCTCAAGATCGCCGAACCCTCCCTCAACTGCATCCAAAAACTCATTTCCCATGGCTACCTCCACGGCGAAGCTCCCGACTCCATTCTCCTCTCCAAGCTAATCGAATCGGTTTGTAAATCTCACCAACTCTCGGACGAAGCCATCGAATTATCCATCCTCAAAACAACCCTATCAGCCGTCACCTCAATCTCCCTCCGCATCCACGGCGACTCCTTACTCCAAATCGTCAGAACCTGTTACGATATTTATCTCCAAAGCAAAAATGTAGTCAACCAGTCCACTGCCAAAGCCACTCTTATTCAAATGTTAGTCATTGTTTTCCGTCGTATGGAGGCCGATTCATCCGCCGCCCCGGTACAACCTATTGTCGTCGCCGAATTAATGGATCCGCCCGAGAAATCCGATGAGGACGGGTTTGTCCAAGGGTTTATTACCAAAATCATGCAGGATATCGACGGAGTGCTCAACCCTGGGACTCCGAAAGGATCCGGTGCTCACGATGGCGCGTTTGAAACGAGGACTTCGACGGTGGAGACGACGAATCCGGCAGATTTGTTGGATTCCACGGATAAGGATATGTTGGACGCCAAGTATTGGGAGATTAGTATGTATAAGTCAGCATTGGAGGGGCGAAAGGGGGAATTGGCCGACGGGGAGATGGAGAGGGAGGATGATTTGGAGGTTCAGATTGGGAATAAGTTGAGGAGGGATGCGTTTTTGGTTTTTCGAGCGCTTTGTAAGCTCTCGATGAAGACTCCGCCGAAAGAGGCGTTGGCGGATCCGCAGTTGATGCGCGGGAAGATTGTTGCATTGGAGTTGCTTAAGATTTTGTTGGAGAATGCAGGAGCAATCTTTAGGACTAGTGAGAGGTATTTCTTCTGCACATAATTATTAGTCACATGTGAGAGTTTTTTGTGAAATTGTTATTGGTGTGTTTTTAAATTCTAAGTTTATAATAGAAGGAATGTAGCCTTATAATAGGCTAGCAATAGAAACACAATGTAATAAAAATACTGCTACAAACTTCTCTGTTTTAGTTTATGTTTTTTATACAACAGCTTGCTAAATCGTACCCATTCACTCTTGAGCTAGTCTTATTTAGACGACACTAATTTGCATCAATGAATCTAGATCTGTCTCCAATTGACAATGGTAATATTCTTAACATATTGTGTTTGTATACTTCTTTTAGAACATGGCGCATATTCATTCTGGAACACTGAATTTAGCAGATCGAAACTTTGTTGGCACAATAGTTTCTATTAAAACAAATTTTATTAGTTAATGGACAACTGTTGCATTCTAATTTGTATCATTAACGCCCAATTGGATGCCACGTCAGCAAATTGTGCACGCTGTTTAGAATTCCTGCGGTGTAATGTGCGCAACACAACATTTTTAGTCGCAAACCGAAATAGCACTCTATTGCATTCGCAATTGCGCAATATTAAAAACATTGGTAGGGTGCTTGCTATCAAATCCTTTTGTTTATATTAAGTTAAAAAGTAGTTAACTACATATATGATAACACGAGAGCTTAATAAAAAGGTTGTCCAGAAAGCTTATGCTTTAGCGGGCTTTGAGAGAGTTCGATGTGGACAACCATGCTCCCATTTTTGTAGAGGCCACTCCCAAAGACTTGAATTCGCCACACATCCCCTTGAGAGGACAAACACTCGCCATTACACCAAGGCCATCATAATACATTTGGTTGGATTACACGAAGATGGGGATGAAGTCCCTGGGAGCAAACACGTCATCCTTTCGATATGTGATCCTAGCAGTCCTTGATGAAGATATTAAAGAGATCTCCAATATAATACTTGGGGTGGTCGTCAATAACCACTAACTCACTCGACACATCGATCGGAGCCGCAGAAGAGACACAATCGTCAGAAGCATCAAAGAGGACCACAAAGATCCAAGAACATATCTGGAGTAACAAGTTATTGTTAGCACGATTGTTAGAAGCACGTACTTGCTCACGCTTTAATCATTCAATTATAATAGACCAAGACATGCTTCAAGTTTTTCTTAGTTTTATGTGGGTTAATATGGTACCTAATCCGAGTCTAAACATTTTCTTTGGCTTGTGATCTATAGTAGATGTATCCGGGAATACAATAGAGTTTTGGGAAAATTTGTGATGAGAATAAGGAAAGGTAAGGTCTTAATAACAAAGTTTAGGAAAATTATTGATGAGAATAAGGAATGGTAAGGTCTTAATTGTTATATCATTAATGTGATCTTTCCAATGGTTTTCGTTTTATTCTATTTCTTTTTTTTGGTTAGTATTTTAGGGAATGGGGGTGGGGGGTAGCCTCCCTTCTCCATCTCTCCCCATCTCTCCGTTTATCACCATTTTCGCAAAACAACCCTCAAATTCCCTCCAATCGCCATCCCTTCCCTTGATTGATCCGCTATCCCATGAAATCGTAGGCCCCGCCCTTCACCCCTTTGCCCAACCACCCAACATCAACAGAAAAAAAGGAAGTAAGGGATGGTGAAATTCCACCTAGTGTTGTGACAAGGAGAAGGGAGGGGAATAAGAAGGAATCGACAGGGATGGAGCTGAATTGACAATCCCCAACATCGGTTCTCTTCAAAGGCTTCAATGAGATGTGAAAGCGGATCAACTTACCAACGATGGCTATGGATGCTCCAGATAAGGGTTTCACGACCGTCGGAAAAGAGAGTTGAAAAAAGAAAAAAAGGAGACCGACTGAAAGAGAGAAAAGAAGGAAACGCAGAAGATGGGATAAGAGATCGAAGAAAAAAGAAGAGAGGAGAGAAGAAAAAATCAACGGAGGGAAGAAACAATGATAGCGGGAGGTGAATCACACGATGAGGGTTGTGACGGACATTCAGGCTCTAGCCATGTGCGGCTATGGTTTTCTAAGGGATTTGAGGTGTGTTTGACCATTAGTTTAGCTTAGTTGTGGAGTTGAGCTTAGAAGCTTTGTCAACTCTTTGACCTCAAATGGGTCTTGTGCTTTTTACTTTCGGGCTTTATTTTCATGGGACATGGAACCCTTCTCGTTGGGCCTCAAAAGCTTTATGCCCCTGGCAATTAATTCGAGGACTCACAAAAGCCATTTTTGGAATTGGCTTTTATTTGAAAAGGAGGATGGGCTATTTGTGATCTAACGGGCTAGTAATTGGGTTTTGTTTATTTGACATATTTCGAATGATTGTTAAAATGATATCTGAGAGCTAAATATGCAGATTTTGGGGCTAAATTTTTTGGAGCCAACACATTACAAATTTGGCCCAATTCTGGTAATAAATCTTTGGGTATCTCCCTAGTTTTTGACCATTATATTTGAGATCCTAATTTTAATTTTTTTTTCTTTACCCCTTGAGATAATGTCATAATATTTTATGATAAGTAATCAGGTGTGTATATATATATATATATATATATATAACCCGACTGAGGGGTGCGGAAATTCGTATATAGGAAGTATCCAAAGAAACAAGAAAAAAATAGGAAAACACACAAAACCACCCCCATAAAAAGGAACAAAGAACGACATATGTAGTCCTCTTAATCTTCTCTAAAAAAATCCATAAAAAAAATCGACGACGGCATCTCCTCATTCACCCACAAGTGTAATGAGTTCAACAAAATATACCGCAACTTGGCTGGATTAGTCTCAACACCTTCAAAGCATGTCTTGGTTCTCTCTTGACCCCTCGCTTCTTCAAAAATTAGAGATACCCCCACTGTTTAACAGACCCTTAACACCGTTAGCTATAATTAATAATTAGACATACTCCTTAATAGTTAAATGACAAAAATGCCCTTCATCTTCTTTCCCACTTCAAATTCTTATCTAAAACTCTAATCTCAACCCTAATTTCTTCACTGCAAAATCAACACATCCTCAATTTTAAAAATAAATCCAAATTTAACACACCATGCTATCACCAACCATGAACACTACTCACCAACTAAGAACACAAAATCGTTAACAACCCATAGCAAACACCAATGATAAACAACAGTAGGTCTATCGCAACGATGGCAATGAACACCAACATTAAATCAAACGAATTTCATCTTGAACCCAAATCAAATTTGAAACCTAAATCGATTTATACCCGAACTTAGAACGAACATTAGATCTCGATTTGAAACTAAATCAGTGACTACCCAAAACCAAATCAATGGCTACTATGCAAGTTGCTGAAATCGTTCAAATCGAACTTCGTTTAGATCAAACAATGGCTAAAACTGAACATCTTTTAGATCTTTGAAATTGATGAACCCTTGAAATGGGTGCAAATATGTCGTTGCAGTCGAACCTTATAATGAAAGTGTAGTTGAGATCATATAAAAAGTTGACGGGTGATTTGTTTTGAACCATTTCAATCGAGGGGTAGTCGGGTTCAATTTCTGCATTTAATAAAGGTTTCAATTTATGAGTTTAATGTTTATTATATTGTATTCATTCTGATTTGATTTGATTGAATTTGTGATTGTGATTAGCTTTATTTTATATATAAAGGTTTCAATTTGTGTTTGTTTGTGGTGTTTTTGCCATTGATTGGGGTTTATAGATTTAGGTCTTAAATTATGGTTGTTAATTTATTTAATGAAGAAGACGAAGTGTTGAGGGAGGATATTGTTGTCATTAAACTATCTGGGGGTTAAGTCTTATTATCAATTATGAATTACAGTTAAAATTCTATTAGATAGCGGGGGTATCTCTAATTTTTGAAATAGCGGGGAATATAGTCTAGTTATGGCAATTACTTAGGAGGAAAGTCAACCTTTTTTTTTTCTCTTCTCTTCGACCGCATATTATGGGAATTTCTCCCTCGTTGCCGACTTTCAAAGCTCGTGGATAAGCTTTTTTGTAGAAGGGGAGGGTGATGGAAATAGAGGAAGGGCAAGGGTTTAATTGTAATATCTTTATTTGTGCGCTTTTTAATAATTTATAAAAAACAAAATATTTTTGTTTTATTGTATTTATATATTTTAGGTTAGTATTGTAGGCAAGGGGTCATAATGATTCAGATTGCAAGTTGAATTTCTACAACCTTTACATGATTGTGATAAATTTCAAAACGAGTCAACAATTCGTACAAATGAAGGCGTCAGAGATTCAAATTGCAAAACTTGATAAGTTGCCTGTTAAAATGAATCTGGAAATGTTCCAATCAAGAATAATAGACTAGAAAGTGATGTAGGAGCATAGCACTTTATGGGTTAGTATATCATTTTGTACTGTCTTTTTTAGTCTTTTACATATTTTTGGGGTTAGCTTGACTTGCAAGCGAACCTCCTCCTTTAAATAGGGTCTTATACCCCTCATTTGTACCCACTCCTTACTTTTGAGAATGCAAATATATATAGAGAAATTTTCATTTCTTTTCATTGTTGTTGTTGTTGTGTAGTTAGTAAAAAACGCTTCCGCTCATCACACTACACATCAAATTGATATCAGAGCGATGTTTGCTCTTGGGTACCCACTTGTGGATGTAGACAGGGCCGCATCGAGGAAATCTCGTTAGTGGGGGCTAATTTAGGGGTCATTTTCGGGCCCAAGCCAAATTTTTTGAGGTTATTTTTGAGTATTTGACAAAAATAACGTAATTTATTTAATCTAATGGAAAGAGAAATAAATATTTAAACGAACATTTCGGCCCCAAATTTAAACGAACAATGTCCCTAATTATCCCCTAAAATAAAAACCAACAACAACATTAAAGCAAGCTCTAACAAACATTAACTTTCTAACCCTAAAATAGTCAAGTAAATCCTAAAATAGTTTGTAATATTAAAGTTTCATAAATTCATTCAACCCCAAATTTAATCCTACAACATCAAATTTAATCTAACATTCAACACAAAATTTATGTCTACAACATCAAATTTAAACCAACATTCAGTCCAAATTATATCTACAATAAAGTCAATCATAATTTAATCCTAAAATTAACCCTAATATTGAAACCAACCAATAATAACACTAAATAAACAAAAACATTAACCATTTAACATTAACACTAAGAAATATATAATATAACTATTTATTTTAACAATAAACTAAAAAAACATATTGAATTTAAGTTGCCATTTAACAAATTAATATGACTAAACTAAACAGAAAAAAAAATAATAGAGAGTACCACCACCAGGGACGGAGAGGAAGAGCAGTGGTGCTGCTAGACGGAGAGGAAGAGTAGTGGACGGAGAGGGAGAGCAGAAGGGTTTGTTGGGTTGTGTGAAAGAGGGGTGTGTATTTTGGTTTGGTTTGTTAGCTTTAAGTGGTAAAATGTTTTCTTTATTTCAAGATATGCCCCAATTTAGTATAAAAATATTTTTTTTACACCTTAATTTTGTATAAACATATATATATTTTAAAAAAAAACTGTGGGGGCTACAACCCCCACTGGCCCTCGAGTCGCTCCCTCCCTGAATGTAGATGATTGGGAAACGGGGTGGTGCCACCCAAACAAGGCACGAAATACCATTGAAAGCGGCTTCCAGGTAGTGACGTTTACCGGAATACCTGCCGGCCAATCGGTAGCAACTATAGGAGGGTTTTCCAATCAGAACAACCCCAAATCTGCTCACCGGGAGCAGATCTGACCTGTAGAAGTTCTGCCAGACAGTTCCGATGTCATTCTGGCCAGATCCGACCGCTAGAACCATATCCAGTCACCAAACGATGGAAGAAACCTTTTTGATCTCGAAGTTGAGGAATTCATCTCTCTCCTCAGCTTGATTGAGGGTGCCCCTTTAGTTAATGATGGGGTTGACAAAGGGGGACTTTGCAGGGTCTTTTCTTCTAAATCCTAGTTTGAATCTCCTATCAATGACCTTTCTTCCCCTCACGGACAGCCCTATAAAATGATACGGAAAACTGAGAGTCCTCCAAAAGTTCAAATCTTTGCATGGGGTGTGGCCCTTGAAAAGGTGAACACTCATGACTTGATCCAAAGGAAAACACCGAAATCCTTACTTTCCCCTTCATGGTGCATTTTATGCAAAAAGGATGATGGCAATATTAATCATTTCTTGTTGCATTGGGGGTTTTTAGATACACGCGGTACAAAACTTTTAATGAATTTGGACTTGTGGGCGGATTTCGCAAAGCTTGGCATGAATTCGTTACCATGAATTGGTTAGCCTTAGGTTCAAGGGAGAAAAGTATGTAATTATGAAAATGCATTATTATGGCCCTGATATGGTCTATTTGGCTGGAACGAAACACTACGACTTTAGAAAACAAAGAGACGGAGAAGGAGGAGGTATGGGAAAAGTCAAAGTTTTTGGCTTCTCTATGGACTTCTTCGGAGACTTTTAAACACCTTAATATAAGTCTCATTTTGAATCATTGGAGGGATACTATCTTTGACTAAGTGAAGATTTGTTGTTCCTCAACTCCAAAGGGCTGATTTTAGTTTCCGTTATCGGAAGGGTTGCACGTTGATCTGAGAATTAATGTGTATTGCAGCTGATATGGTGAACAGTCTTCTAGCAGGGTTTTCCTTATGCTTGTGTGAAGCTTAGGGCGGTGGTTGTGGGAGTTTTGTTTCTTGTTTAGTTATTATTTTTTTTCTTCTCCCCCCTTCTTTTCTGTTATTCAGTGGACTGCTAGTCAACCACCATGTTGTACTCGCCTCTTTTCCCAATATCATCTTCTGTGTTTCTGATAACAAAAACAAATATTCCTTTGGAATATAATAGCGGGCCCTCTTTATCTTTTTACTATTTTAGGTTATATTTGCTGGCAAGATACTTTTAGGCTATTTAAGCATTTGACCATCCGTTGTAATAAATTAATATTATATTAAAGGAAAGAGGTTATTCTAATTTGTGCTCGTCTTTGTGTCATCCGTCATGTTACGTCAATTTCAGTGCGTTTGGGAATTCCAATTTCAAAGCATGGCTCGTAAAAGTTCGAAAAAGTTAGGGATTCTACTTAGGATGGCTCATAAAAGTATGAAAAATCTTTGTGCGTTTGGGAACATCAATCCCAAAGCATGGAATTGGAGCTCCCAAACTTAACATCAGTAAAATGCGTGGGAAAGAAGAGTTCTTGAAGTCTTATATTTGGAAATTCATGATTGTGTAGTTTTGTGCTGTTACTTTTGAAATTCCTGAAAAATGCCGTCCCTTCACTACCTTGAATCTTTTTTCTTTTTTTGTTTGCTGCGTTGTCGGTACATATGTAATTGCTTCGAGTTCTTACTTTGTGGATGTAATATATACAAAACTTGTTCTAAAGTTTAGTTAAATATGCTTTAGTTTGTACTCCCTTGATCGTTATCTGGCCGGACTGACTTCACTTGGCTGCAGTGAACAGTGATTTGCTCTTTAATTATTATCTGCTCTAATTTTGGTCAGTAAATATTTCTGTTATGACATCAAAATCTTCTCAGCACTTGAATTAGTCACCCCTCTTTTTCTTGCGAAGCAGATTTTTAGGTGCCATTAAGCAATACTTGTGCTTGTCATTGCTGAAGAACAGTGCTTCAACACTTATGATTGTATTCCAGCTTTCTTGCTCCATTTTCATTAGTCTGGTGTCGAGATTTAGAGCTGGATTGAAGGCAGAGATTGGAGTATTTTTCCCTATGATTGTTCTCAGGGTTTTAGAAAATGTCGCCCAACCTAATTTTCAGCAGAAGATGATTGTGCTTCGGTTTCTTGAGAAGCTCTGTGTGGATTCACAGATCTTGGTAGATATTTTCATTAACTACGATTGTGATGTCAACTCGTCAAACATATTTGAGAGGTATGTTCTTCTCAAAGCTTTATATTTCATCTGTGTTCATAACACAATTATGCATCAGCACTGAAAATTTCAAGAATTGTGAATTTGGAAACAGATTTGATTGTCTATTATTTTATTACACAGAATGGTCAATGGACTTCTTAAAACTGCTCAAGGGGTCCCACCTGGTGCTGCCACTACACTCTTACCACCTCAGGATGCTATTATGAAACTTGAAGCTATGAAGAGTTTAGTAGCAATTCTGAAATCGATGGGGGACTGGATGAACAAACAATTGCGCATTCCAGACCCTCATTCTCTAAAGAAATTTGATACAACTGAGAACACTTCTGAACCTGGAAGTCTTCTCATGGAAAATGGGAATGGGGATGAGGCCGTGGCCGTTGAAGGAGCAGATACTCATTCCGAAGCCTCCAGTGAAGTTTCTGATGTTTCAGCAATTGAGCAGCGTCGGGCTTACAAGCTTGAACTTCAGGTAAATAATAGTTCTTTTGAGTTATCCCCTGTGATATTCCTGATATTAGAGATAACCCCTGATCCTCTTCATAATAAATAGATGTGAGAAATATTAGCATTATCACCGGGGTATATAATATAAAAGGCCTTGATAAAATTAGATCCCCCTGGGGGCAGGGTTAACTATTATGAAATAAGGGGAGGGTAAGTCTAATATCAGCATCATCATAAGGGGTATAACTCAGAAAAGCTAGGATTATCCTATGCCTTTCCACTGCTGTTGTTGGTTCATTTAATTGAATAGTTTGATTTGTTCTGAGTGATTGCCCTTAGGGACCTAGCTTCCCTTCCTTTCCTTGCCTGGAAGCTGGTTTGGATCAGAGCAGCAGTGCTGACCTTATTACTTCCCTTCTTTTTGAACCTATGTCCTTTTTCTTGCTATCCTTGAAAAGATTCTCAACCTTTTCCTTCCCAACCTCCTACTTTCCGGAGCAGAACGATTTCTTGCTACTCTGCCAAATACAGATACACCCCCATGAGTTTGGCAATGTTGTTAATCGATTCCATAATGAGTACTGTTTTATCCACTCCAGCTCCCCCGAATAGTCCTATTTTTCCTCCACGTCGATAACGGGCTAAAAGATTTAATACTTTAGTTCCGGGCTCGTGGATCGATCCCCTGATTGAAATTTGGACTTTGGTTTCTGTTTTGCCTATATATGATTAAAACCCCTAATTATATCTACTTAAAGCAGTCAAGCTGTTCTATCTTCTGGCCATGGCTATGGAATCTAATGTAAAATTAATGGCAGGAAGGTATATCTCTTTTCAATAGGAAGCCTAAAAAGGGTATTGAATTCCTGATCAACGCGAATAAGGTTGGGGATTCACCAGAAGAGATTGCTGCTTTCCTTAAAAACGCATCTGGTTTGAACAAGACTATGATTGGTGATTATCTGGGAGAAAGAGAAGAATTATCGCTCAAAGTAATGCATGCATATGTGGATTCCTTTGAATTTCAAGATATGGAGTTTGACGAGGCAATCAGGGCCTTTCTACAGGGCTTCATGTTGCCTGGTGAGGCACAGAAAATTGACCGTGTAATGGAAAAGTTTGCTGAGCGTTACTGCAAATGTAACCCAAAGGCTTTTACCAGTGCTGACACGGCCTATGTCCTTGCTTACTCTGTTATATTGCTCAACACTGATGCTCATAACCCTATGGTTAAGAACAAGGTATATCCACACAGTTCTTTTAAAATCATTTGGATGTCTAGGATACAATTCAAATGAAGTTTTAATTATTTTGAATTTCATAAAATTATGCAGATGTCAGCTGATGATTTTATAAAAAATAATCGTGGTATAGATGATGGAAAAGATTTACCTGAGGAGTACTTGAGATCATTGTTTGAACGGATATCGAGAAATGAGATTAAAATGAAAGAACATGCTTTGGCTCCTCAACAGAAGCAGTCTGTTAACTCAAACAGAATTTCAGGCCTAGACAGTATTTTGAATATTGTGATCCGCAAGCGAGGGAATGAAAATCATACCAGTGATGATCTCATGCGACACATGCAAGAACAATTTAAAGAAAAAGCTCGCAAATCTGAGTAAGATCAGCCACCTCTTGGTTATTCATGATGGTGGGCTAGAGAAATCGCATTTGTAAATCCACTTCTTTTAGTCATTCATATGTTAAATCTTATTCCATTAGTTCTTTTCTCACTACACCATTTCCTTGTTCTTCTTAGTTCCATTTATCCATCCAATGCCTTTGTAGGGAGGAATTTCACTTTTAACTGATGCAGTAATTTGTCTTTTTCCTTAATCACCAGACATGATAATAGCATACACTTTGTTTATTTTTATAATATTATTTTCTGAACTATTTTTAATATTTGAATCTCTTGTTCTTTTTCCATCTCTAAAAGTGGATGGAGGAGTTTTTGGCCATCACAGCAACCAATTGAAATGTCTTTAAAAAAGAATGATTATTTTTTAGACATAGGAGGTAAAAATGGGAACTCAAGATTTTTGTGTTAGAACTGTTGCTCAATGGCAGGAAGGAGACTTGGCTTTTTATATTTTGTAATAGATGTTAAATGTTTGATCAGTGAATATGTATGATTGATATGATTATTGTATTCACTTGGTTCATTTGAAAGGACAGGTGATTTGATTTAAGTTGGATGTGGTGCCCTTGGGTAATAGGAAGGCCAAAAGCTGGCTGTGAAAATGAAATGGTCGTTAAGAATTTAATGGTATATATATGGCTATAATATGGGATGTAACTTGTTAAAACAAAAACAGAAAGGGAAAAAATTTAAAAATAAAATAAAGTGAGAAAGAAGGCCCTAAATGGGATGAATGGTGAAGTAGGATTAATGTTGCCGAACAAAGTAGTAACTGCTCTGAAAAGAAAAAAAAACAAAGTGAAAGAAGAGATTTTTGATGCTTGTTTTCGAATATGACACTTCATCACATAAGAACCAATAACAGTCCAGATTGTGCTCTTATTGTTAACTTGCATTGGCAATTTGTAGGTCAATTTATTACGCAGCAACAGATGTGATGATCCTTAGATTCATGATCGAGGTATGCTGGGCTCCCATGTTGGCTGCCTTCAGTGTTCCCCTGGACCAAAGTGATGACGAAATAATTATAGGCCAATGTTTGGAAGGCTTCCGTCATGCAATTCATGTTACTGCAGTAATGTCCATGAAGACTCATCGAGATGCTTTTGTGACATCGCTAGCAAAATTTACTTCCCTTCACTCACCTGCTGATATCAAGCAGAAAAACATAGATGCCATCAAGGTTGGTATCACTATTAACTACTTGTTGCCATACTTGATGAGATTAAGCTACAGTGATATAGTTACTGAGAGGTCATGTGTGATGTCAATAAAGCTTCTCTATGGTTGATTATGTTTGATAGTTAAAGGTTGCCATTTTTCCATCCTTTGTAATTGTAGCTAAAGCCATAAAAAGGCACTTATGCCCAAGGTTTTTGAATTTGGTTTTAAAACTCTAGTTGAAAATGATTCCCAACTAGAGTTATATTTATTAGGAAAAAAGAAGATGGGCTATACAGCTGGGGTAGTTCTCCCCATAATACTTCTCTAGAGGGATTTGAACGTTATCCACCTCTGAAGAGGTGAGTAGTCATACCTTGTGAACTGGAGTTCATTGGTACCATGGTCTTTAATTTATAATCTTTTCCCTAATATTCCCATGTATCTTAATTCCGGATATAATAATGCTACTTTCTAGTGCTGCCTTTTTGTTTTCTATCACTTTTTTGAAAGAATTTGAACAAGATGACTTTATAAAAGGAAAGGACTCAGTGCAGAGTGTGGGGGGCATTCAACGTTCTTCAGAAAAATTAGAGAAAGAACAGGAAGAAGCATCCAAAAAGATTGGATCACCATAGAAATTGAAAGGAAAAATCCGTAAGACAAACTTAAGGAGGGCAGCAGACTATCAGTTTCTATGATCTTTTGTCTCGTGCCTAGCCGCAGCTACCTGTTTGCTCCCTGAGGATTTTACTAAACTTTAATCCAAACATTCAGAGTCAATGATCTAGCACAATGCATAAATGTACCAATTTTTCATTTATCCCGAACGACTTTTCTGTTTTTGTGGCAGAATGGGTCTCCAAAAGCCCTTTTATTATATGGAGTAAAAACAATGATCAACTTTTACGAAACAAAGGGTGAGAGAATCAAAAGTTTGAAAACAGAAAAACCCTTCCTGATGTTAGAGAATTTTACTAACCCTACCTTCCCTGCTGCGATCTCTTTTCTTCTTGAATCCAACCTGTTCGAACTTTGCAATTGAAGCCGATAACCTAATCGAACTTTGCAATTGACGCCAATAACCTGTTCGAACCTTTTTGAGAGAGAGATGGGTATTGTGGCCTGTTCGATGTATTATTATTATACTGTATTATTATATTACTGACGTAAATAACGCCAAATAGGAATCAAGAAGAAGATATTTCTCGTCTCAACTCTCTTTCAATAAACTCTCAAAATATAGAATGCCCCAAATGAGGCTACAAGGTGAGTATTTATAAGAGGGATGTAGCTTAGGCTTTAAGCTAAAGAACTAATTACAAGTATGCCCCTAAGAGCTTTTTACTATTCCCACCTCTAAATACTAAACAAAAAGAAAAATACGACTCCACAAAATAAAAGAAAATAACAGAAATGACAAAAAGAAAATGAAAATACTATATAGCTAGGGGTGGTAAACGGACGGATACGGAGCGGATACGATGCTATCCATATCCGTATCCGCTATCTGGATGCACTATCTGTATCTGTATTCGTATCCGTTCGAATAGTAAAAACCAGTGTTCTAAAAAACGCGCCTAGGGACGGGGCTTTTTAGATACGCCAAGTTTTGGCCCTAGGCGTGGATTAAGGCGTGGTCAACGTTGTTTTGGCGTAAGGTGTGAAAAAGCGCACGTTTTTTGGGGGGTAAGACGTGAAAAAACGCGAGTTTTTTTTTTTAATTTTAAAAAATAGTATTTTAATTTATAAATATTAAGGCATATTTTTAAGGTATGTACCATTTTAGTATTTTTAATAGCTTTGTTAAAAAAATATTAAAATATATTAAAAAAGGCCTAAACGCCTTTTCACACCTTTTTACGCTTAAGGCCCGCCTAGGCTTCTAAGACTTGAGGCTTGGCCTTCACGCCTCGGTCACGCTCCGCGTTTTTTAGAAACTTGGTAAAAACAAATATCCATATCTGTATCATCTCGAATTTTCCGAATTCGAATAATATTCGTATCCGTTTACATTGCTTATCCATTTGCAATTGACTTCCTCTTTTAACTGGTAATATTAATACTACTGTAACAAAAAAAATCGACCTCTAGCTATTTAGAATCAACAAATTGATCTACCATTTCATAATCAACAACCTAAAAATTAGAATCAACAATCTAGCCCTAACAGTTGTTGTGTGCATCTATGTGTGTGTATTATTGTGCGCGTCTGTGTGTTTATATTGTTGTGTACGTCTGTGTGTGTTGTTGTGTATGTCTGTGTGTGTTGTTGTGTGTGTGGGTGGTTTGTGTTATTGTGTGCGTGTGATGACTAACATTTCATATTATATATTTATGAGTGAAAGGTGATGATTAACATTTTATATTATATATTTCTATTTTACATTATATATAATAAATGTTATAAATAATAATTATATATAACTAATATTAATAATAAATTATTATTAAATACAATATGGATATCCGAAAAAACGAATATCCGCAAATATGGATACTCCGCCTTGGATACGGATTGTCCGTGTCGGATACATATGCTATCCGTATCCGTTTTCTCGTATATTGTAACACACTATCCATATTTATATTCATATCCATTTTTCTGCAAAATTCGGACTCGGATATTGGACGGATTTAGATTTTCGAATATTCGTTTACACCCCTATATATAGCCCTAAAAATGACGAAAAAGCCCTCGGGCTTCTTGATTCACATCATTCTTCCCCGCTTAAGACCAAGCTCGTCCTCAAGCTTTCAAAAATTGGAGAATCGCGTGAAAAGTTTCCAAAATGTGTTGAAGAGAAACAAAAACTTGTGGGGGCAAAAATAATGTTTTTGGCTTTAATCTTCATCATTTTTCTCTTGCCTCTCAGGGCAAATCATCAAAACAGCTTCCACCCGAGTAAAAAACCACTTTGGTGTTGCCAAACCCTAGTTTCTGTTGGAGGGTTCCACCTAGGGCGGGGGTGTCTCGGCCAAGTTTTGATGGGTCAAGGCAGTGGGTTGGTGCCGACCTAGTGTTTTGGGGGCTCTGGTGAGTTCCGGGTGAAATCCGGGCAGGGGAAGAGGGGTGCGACCCTTGGTTTGATGGGCGGTGGTGTTCCAGGTTGGTGTCGGCTTGAGGGTTGCTTTGAGGCCGCCCACCACCTTTGCCGCCCTTGGCCACCTCTGGTTGGTGGTGGATGGGCTAGGGTTTGTTGGAGCCACTTTTTTTTGGGTAAGGGTGTGGAGATGGTTGCGGAAGCGTGGGTAGAGGTGTTTTGGTGGCTAGGGTTAGGGTTAGGATCATGGTTCAAAGTATCGACCGAGTCAACTCGGTATCGGCCGAGTTGACTCGGAATCGCAGCCCAGCGAACTGACGAGTCACGAATTCAAGAAAAAAAATATCGTAATAAATCGTTAAATCTTGCCGATATATCGCCGTTCCTGAGATGAGTTGCCGATATCTCGGGGAGTCGGCGATATCTCCCCGAGATGAGGGTTTTTTTGTTATAAAAGGGGGCGGGGGGGATGTTTGGCACAAATAGAAGGAAAAAAACATAATTAATGCAATTTTTTTTGACCTTTATCAGTTGATTTGAAGAAGTGTTATTTCTGCTATAAATCATGTGTCGGCGAGATTTAACCCTATTTCTTTCTACTGGGTTGCACCTTTTCCCTTTATCAGTAGCTTCCTTTTCCCTTTCTTCCTACCGGGCTGCACCTTTTCCCTTTCTACCGGTGAGATTTAACCCTTTCTTTCTGCTTTAAAAACTTACCTTTATCAGAAGCTTTCCTTTCCCTTTCTTTTCTACTGGGTTGCACCCCTCTTTTGCACAAACCCTATTTCTAACGTTTTTTTTTCTTATGTCTACTAGTTGTCTCTTGCTTGTTTTTAGTTTAAGCATGGTATTTTTTTGCTTTAGCCACGCGTGTTAATAACTTGCGCCGGCCTCCATCTTTTTTTTTCCCCAATTTTTTAGCCCGGCCCCTATTATTTTGTACAACATTATTTGTTTTCTTTTGAAATTTTTTGTACAATGTATTTTTTACTAAAAAAAAGGATTGTAAAAAACTTTATTGTTGAGAATTCTTTAAAAAATATTTTGTTTTAAAAATATTTAGAATTCTTAAAAAAAAATATGCATCTAAAAATATTTTGAATTTATAAAAATAATGTTTTGTACAAAAAATGTTTAGAATTCTTAAAAAAATATTCAAACTATCTAAAATTTCCATAAAATAATGTTTTATAGAAACAATGTTTAGAATTTTTAAAAATTCTTAAAAATAACGTTTTGTACAAAAAAATGTTTAGAATTCTTTAAAAAATGTTTAGAGTTTCTAAAAATTCCAAAAAATAATGTTTTGTCCAAATAATGTTTAGAATTCTTAAAAAAATGTTTAGAATCTCTAAAAATTAAAAAAATAATATTATGTACAAAAAATGTTTTGAGTTTCTAAAAATTCATAAAAATAATGTTTTGTACAAATAAAATTTAAATTCTTAAAAATAATGTTTAGGATTTCTAAAAGTTGCAAAAAATAATATTTTGTACAAATAATGTTTAGAATTCTTAAAAAATAGGTTTATTCTGGAATATTAAGTCTAACAAGTCCGCCACGCTTCAATATAATCAATTGTACAATCCAATGCATATTAAATGATGGTATTTAGACGTTCTGATTGGTCCACATTGTTAATCTGATTTTTTTAAAATTTTCAATATTTTTTTTGAAATTTTTTGCGCTCTATAAATAGCGTATCCTTGCATATCGCCCGATATCGCGGCCGAGTTGAAAATCGGGTGTCCGATACCGGGACCGATACCGAGACTTTGAACCATGGTTAGGATTTTGTGTGGTTGTGGAAGGGGGGCGAGCTTCAAGATCATCGAGTCGCGCCAATAGGTGGTTCAAAACCTCCTCGAGTCGATCAGAACGAGCTTCCACGAGAGCATATCTCCTCTTAAAATCCATTTGTCGTTGTCTACGATTTATTTTTTTGGCTACACAACAACAACAACAACAATGGGTGGAGCCAGGCTCTGATACCAATTGACGTAAATAAGGGAGAGGTAGCTTGGGCTCTAATCTAACGAACTAACTGCAAGTATGCCCCTAAGAGCCTTTTACTACTCCCACCTCTAACGGCTCAACAAAATAAAAGAAAATACAACGGCTCTAGAACTAATTACAAGTATGCCCCTAAGAGCCTTTTACTACTCCCACCTTTAACGGCTCAACAAAATAAAAGAAAATACAACGGCTCAACAAAATAAAAGAAAATAACAAAAAGAAAATAAAAATACTAGAAAGCCCTAAAAATGATGAAAAAGCCCTCAAGCTTCTTGATTCACATCAATTATATTGTTGTTTTAAATCTTATGTATTACATTTATAACCATTTGTAACAATATATTGTTGTATCTGTAGGTTATTATTGTTAATATTTGGTCAAGATAATTAGTTGGTCAAGATAATTAGACAAAAAGTAACAAAGATATTGATCCTACTTGGGCTCATTTTATTAAGGTCAATGATAACAATAAAATGCAGATAAAATGCAATTATTGTAGACAAAGATGGGAGGTGTGTTTATGTTAAAGACAACCGTCCTAAAAATTGGTTTTAGGTCATTATTTGTTTTAATGTATTCTAATGTGTTCTTTATGCAGTTATATAATATTTACTACAATTTCTACATTTATTCCAATCCATACGATTCGATTCACAATTCACATTCATAGGATGCCCGATTTACGATTCGATTCATGATTTGACAACTATGATTTTTTGTAGAAGTTGAGAGAGATACCTTTCAACCGAGTCTTAAATCTCTCAATTTCAATTATTGATGATCTTCTTGAACTTTGGTGGAGATTTATGTCTCTGTCCCTTGTCTTCTTTTGAGGACTTTGATCATGTTGACTTTGACTTTATCCTGATTCTTTTTTCGTGAAGACTTGGTTCTTGTAATCGTTTCAATCCTTGACTTCTTTACTTTTGTGCAAATCTAGGCTTGGCTTCTTTACTTTTGTGCAAATCAAGGCTTGACTTGTCTTTGCGTGAAGGCTCTTGCACTCATTCTTGATTCAAGACTTGACTTGTCTTTGGCTTGACTTCTCTCTTTGTGAAGGCTCCTGCACTTGTTCTTGATTCAAGGCTTGACTTTTCTTTGGTTCACTATGTCCTTGATATAGCTGTTGATTCTCATGGCACGGTCTCTAATGCGAATCTTTCTTCAAGTATTGATTGATCCGTGTATTTGTCCGAGTTTTGGACATATGTCAGTCATGGATTTCCTTAAACTCAAATACACTTACGAGGAGGATAGTGAGTTGAACACATTCATATTCGAATTGTTATTATCAAAATCAGTTAATTATTATTTGAAAAACATTTGGGTTCACAAGCATAAAGTTATCAAATGAGCTTAGAGAGGTACTCGTTCCTTGTTTTTCTCCTCCGCGCTGACGTGATTGTGATGAAGTTGCACACCGAACTTGGTAATTGCATTCTCATCCTTAGGCCTTTTGATAATTTTTTTCTTTCCTTTCCCTCCTTTCCAAGATGTGGCTTTAACTCTGCTTTCCCCTAAATGGCTAGCAGGAGACATCACTTGAGCAATCAGTTTGTGTTCATCTTCAAACTTAGTGTTGTGACTTGTGAGTGATTTCGAGTGAGGATAATTTGGAGGTGCTACAAGTCAAGATGATGTGTAAATTTAGGTAGGATGAGAGCTACGCATTGAGATGGAGGGAGTAGTCAATGATAGAAGGGTGACTTGAACTAGATGAATGGGTGTGATGGTAATATTGAGTTGGTGGAGAGATGGAGTTTGGCAGTTCCCTCTTTTAAATGACTTTTAATTCCCCCTTTGCAGTTTATGGGGTCACGTCAATGTCAGGTGACTGGCATTATGAGCTCCAACCTGTAAAAGGCACAAGGGGTGGCCATTGCAGCCATGCCTATTCAAGTAGCACATGTAACTTGGTCACCCAATCCACGTTATATGCAAATAATATTTGCATTGGGTGCTATATAATTTCACGTAGATCTTTAAGGTGCCACTCACTGTTTGTGATGTGTATGGAGTAGTTGAATTTGTCCTCCATATCAGGACAGTGTAGGGTCCATCCATCTCAGCTCTGAGTGTGTGTGTGGAGGGGGTCCCCTCCCCCCCCTTCAGAATTAGTATCCTCCGCTCGGGGCCTCACCCCCCTCCTCCTCTGCCAAGAATTTCAATAAACAGCCTCACTTCAGTTATTATAGTGGTGGAAGAGAGAAACTACTGTGTCTAGTTACTATCACAATCGTTTAGTATACAAAATCAATTCTTATAAAAAAAACATTTAGTTCATATGTAATTCAGTTAACATTAGAGAACAGTACGTAACATATCATTTCATATGTAAAGTGTAGAGATTGATTTGATATTTTAATTAGAATAATAGTACTAATCACATCTAAAGCAGAATAATTAGAGGAATAATGACTAACCTAGCAATTTAGAAAATTGCAATAGAAAACTTTGTTTTTCTCCTTTCTGTTTTTCTTTTTTCTTTTCTTTTTTAAGCATGATATTCTATTTGGACTGCAGGTCCACTGACTCCACCCTCTTGTATTTTTGCGATTAATAATTTTTAGTTTTTTACATAAAAAATTGAAAATAATATACACATACACTCGCACTAAAATTTTCACATATTTTACTTCTATTACGGTAAAAACCTTCTAGTTCTAATACTTATATTTCTTTTGTATACAAAAAAGAAAGTTGTACTTAACATCTACGTTTCAAAGATACATCCACAAAAGTCCAGGAACTTATTGGAAATCGATTTTTAATTTTTATTTTAGGATATATATAGTTTTTAAAAAACATGAAAAGCCGTTTCAAGCCTTTTGGAGGAAAAACGATCTAAAGCTTACTTAGTTTGGCATGCAGTGCCAAAGACGTGCGACTTTATGCCTTTTCGCTCTTTTTGTGACTTGTATCTTTTTTTCTCGATTTATATGTTTTTTAGTCAACCCAGCCAAAAGGGCATCGTTTTGATGGGTATAAACGAAAATATAAACTTGAAATTGTAAAAACAATGACATATCCATAGCGAAGTAAATGGAACCCTCAGAAATTTATTTCGACACTATCTGTAAAACAAATCCTCATATTCTTCAATGTTTGAGTCATTGCTTAACGCACCTCCAGGGCTAGTCTAGGTGGCTAGAGGCCTTACCTCCACTAGGGAGGTCGGGTGCTTGAATATGCGCCCGCCCTCGTGTCGAAAAAAGGCTTACGCCTTATTTAACAATAAAACATGGTGCAATATACTTTAACATTTTTAAACAGTGATTTAAACATGTGAAAAGAGGTGCAAGACGCGTGCCTGAGAGTGTCATCGAAATATTGTGTTCGATACGTGTTCGACACTGACATGTTGCCTTATCAGAAGGGAAACTGCTATCCAGGGACCATTGTCACTTGGAATGGGGTAATAAGGGGTCGTGTCATATGGCTACTTGTTATTAGGTCATCATGGTGCCGCATGGCTGATCACCTAGGTTTGCTAACAACTTATATAAGCTTCTCTTCTCTGTTCAGTGTGGGTATTTTGTTGATGCACTGTAATGAGGCTGTGACAAGTCAAGTTTCCGAATCACTGGGGCTGACCGGTAGTTGATATTTCCATAAAAAGAAACTAATTATCTTAGGAAAGGGAGAGGGGGAAAATCATAATTGTTTGTGCCAGAGAAACTCAATGTCCATCTCAGCCTCAATGTTGACATTTAAAATTTGAACAAATAACTTGTGGCCATGTTTATTGTTTAATTTATGACAAGTTTCAAGCATGACGAATAGCGCTACATTCTAATGACAAATACAGGCAGGATTAATAGTTTGTTCCCCATTCAGCGCGTTTGTGAATGCTTCTGAAGTATAAATACTTGTATATAATTTATATTCTCAAAAATAATGTTTCTGTATTATTTGCTCACTCAGGAACTGTATAAAATTTAATGACAAGGTATCAGTTTTAAATATTCAACTGGTTTTTGCTTGTGGAACTGCAAATGGTTGTTTATGCCAGAGGAACTTAATGTCCAATCTCAGCCTCAATGTTGGCATTTAAAATTTGAACAAATAACTTGTGACCATGTTTACTGTTTAATTTATGACAAAGCAAACATTCTAATGACAAATACAGGCAGCGTTAATAGTTTGTTCCCCATTCAGCGTGTTTGTGAATACTTCTGAAGTATAAATACTTGTATATGATTTATATTCTAAAAAATAATGGTTCTGTATTTGCTCACTCAGGAACTGTATAAAAATTAATGACCAGGTATCAGTTTTATAATGAACTGGTTTTTGCTTGTGGAACTGCAAATGATTGTTTATGCCAGAGGAACTCAATGTCCAATCTCAGCCTCAATGTTGGCATTTAAAATTTGAACAAATAACTTGTGACCATGTTTACTATTTAATTTATGACAAGGCATGAAGAAAAGCTGTATATCGTAATCATAATTACAGGTAGTGTTAATAGTTTGTTCCCAATTCAGTGTGTTTGTGAATGCTCCGGAAGTATAAATACTTGTAGATACTTTATATCCTCAAAAATAATGTTTCTCTATTATTTGCTCACTCAGGAACTGTATAAAAATTAATGACCAAATATCAGTTTTACAACTTAACTGGTTTTTGCCTGTGAACTTCGTTTTGCTATTTAACAATTTCTTTGTCCCCAGGCAATAGTTACCATTGCAGATGAAGATGGGAATTACTTGCAGGAGGCCTGGGAGCATATTTTGACCTGTGTTTCTCGTTTTGAGCATTTGCATCTCTTGGGAGAGGGGGCCCCACCAGATGCCACTTTCTTTGCAACTAATCAAAATGAATCGGAGAAATCAAAACAGACAAAGCCAAATATTCTTCCAGTTTTGAAAAAGAAGGGCCCCGGGAGGATTCAGTATGCAGCTGCAGCAATGAGAAGGGGTTCATATGATAGTGCCAGTATTGGTAGCAATGCTTCTGCAGGGATGACATCTGAACAAATGAACAATTTGGTCTCCAACTTAAATCTGTTGGAACAAGTTGGTGAAATGAGTCGCATATTTACACGGAGTCAAAAATTGAACAGTGAGGCAATCGTTGACTTTGTCAAGGCTCTCTGCAAGGTATCCATGGAAGAACTGCGATCGACATCTGATCCACGGGTTTTCAGCCTTACAAAAATTGTGGAGATTGCGTATGTCCTTTGTTTTCTTCCTGTAATTGTTGTTCTGCTTTTTTCACAACTATTAAAATTCATTGTGATTTCTTTTTTCTTGAACAGGCACTATAACATGAACCGCATCAGGCTCGTTTGGTCAAGCATCTGGCATGTGCTCTCTGATTTTTTTGTGACCATTGGCTGTTCTGAGAACCTTTCGATTGCAATTTTCGCGATGGATTCTTTGCGCCAGTTATCAATGAAGTTTTTGGACCGGGAAGAGTTGGCTAATTATAACTTTCAGAATGAGTTTATGAAGCCTTTTGTAATTGTTATGCGTAAAAGTAGCGCTGTTGAAATCAGAGAATTAATCATCAGATGCGTTTCTCAAATGGTTTTATCTCGTGTTAATAACGTCAAGTCAGGATGGAAAAGCATGTTCATGGTATTGAAACCTGCCACATCTCTCTCCCTCTTCCCGCATTATCTATTTGAACTTATGACTTGGAAAAAGTGTTCATTTTTATTGATTATGAATCTGTTTTGATAAATTATTTCTTGTACACATTGTAATTTAGTTTCATTCCAGGTCTTCACAACGGCAGCTTATGATGACCACAAAAACATTGTACTCTTGGCTTTTGAAATAATTGAGAAGATTGTGCGAGATTATTTCCCATATATTACTGAGACTGAAACCACCACCTTTACAGACTGTGTAAATTGTCTTATTGCATTCACGAATAGTAGATTCAACAAAGATATCAGTTTAAACGCAATTGGGTTCCTGCGTTATTGTGCTGCAAAGCTTGCTGAAGGAGAGCTAGGATCGTCCTCAAAGAACAAGGACACGGAGACTTCTGTAAAGATTTTCCCATCTTCACCTCATAAAGGAAAAGATAGAAAATATGAAAATGGAGAGTTGGCCGATAAGGAAGATCATCTCTATTTTTGGTTCCCTTTGTTGGCTGGTAAGGATGAATATTTGATTGGTGTTAGTGGTGATGCCAAGATTTTGGAGTTGATCAAGCTTGATTGTATTTTGATATTTCTATGCTGTTTTCGATGGTGAAGTGCAAAAATCCCCCAAAACTTATGCATATTTTGCAAGAATTCCCCCTGAACGTGTTGAATCAAAAGCCCCCTGAAGGCTTGCATTATGCATTTTATTGCAAAGGCTAGGTGTCGCTAAATTCATGATTGATTTCACTAAAAAGTTCCAGAAGGGTCTTCGCAACAAAACGCATAATTCAAGGGGAGTTTTGCTTACAAATAGTTCGGGGGTTTCTTGCAAAACATGCATAGGTAGAGGATTTTTTTTCACTTTCGTCTTTTTTTCAATTTTGAATATGTCATCTTTGTAAAATGTACAATTTTCATTCCCCCCCCAGGTTTATCAGAACTTAGCTTTGACCCAAGGCCTGAAATCAGAAAGAATGCTCTACAAGTACTCTTTGACACTTTGCGCAACCATGGTCATCATTTCTCTCTACCGTTGTGGGAAAGAGTGTTTGACTCGGTCTTGTTTCCAATCTTTGACTATGTTCGGCATGCTATGGACCCTTCTGGTGAGAACTCGCCCGGGGAGGGAATTGATGGCAATGAGGGCGAGCTTGATCAAGATGCGTGGCTGTATGAGACATGCACGCTGTCACTTCAACTAGTTGTAGATCTTTTTGTTAACTTTTATAGCACCGTCAATCCAATTTTAAAGAAAGTGCTGACGTTATTAGTAAGTTTTATTAAGCGTCCTCACCAAAGCCTTGCTGGTATTGGTATTGCCGCCTTTGTCCGTCTAATGAGCAATGCCGGTGATCTGTTTTCTGATGATAAATGGCTAGAGGTGGTTTCCTCTTTAGAGCAAGCAACTAAGGCAACACTTCCCGATTTCTCTTTTCTTGATGAAGATAGTATGTTTTGGAGCCGTGAAGAAGATGTAACTGGACAAAGTAATGGAGAATCTGCTGGGCCTGGCAGGCCCGATGATGATTCAGGGAACCTGAGGAGACACCGTCTCTATGCTGCTATTTCTGAAGCTAAATGCCGAGCTGCTGTTCAACTTTTGCTAATTCAGGTAGATACATTTCTTCTAACAGATTTGGATTTTGAGAATCATTTTTGGTTTGGGTGTTTGTCGCAATATGTGCAATTTAAGCACATTAGCCACTAAAGGAGGCTCGTTTTTATGTTTTGCAAACCAGGTTAGAAGGGTAGAAGATGTTAATGGATTTATGGTAGTAGTGAATCTTTGTTGCTAAGTTTGGACCTTCAGCGAAAGGTTTGCGCATTGTATTTACATCTTTATACTCGAGGGCCATTGGCTTCTGGTCTTCAAAATTTGGGTCGAACCTGTGTGTAGTCCCCAAAGTTTTCAGTAATTGGGCTCTGTCCCCTATTTTTTACTGCTCCGTCATTTGACCATTACAAACCATGGTAAATGACTTTTTATTTATTTTTATCTTTTTTTTAGGAAGGGGGATGTCTAGATCTCTCCACCCTTTTTTTTTTTTTCTTTCCCTGCCATCCCAAGATCAACCTAAGCCCCAACCCCCGACTCACCTCCCAAGGATTGATCCTCAGACCTCCTCCCACACTAAGTGATAGGAGAGTAACCATCAGGCCAGTGCCCTTGGGTTAGTAAATGATCTGTATACAACCAATCACTCTCAAATTATATATAAAACTGTGGAGGTTTAAGTCTTATCATAAAAGTAGTGGGGGCTAAGCCGAATGCTATTTTTTGACCATTTTCTATGATTTGTGGTGGTTAACTAACAAATCTGTCGAAATGGTGGCCAACGCCCAATAACTGAAAAGTTTGTTGATTAACCTCAATTTTGGTCTAAAGTTTCTGGTCAGAAGTCTAATGTACAATATGAGGTAATCATGTAAAGTATATGTACTGCCGTATGGAGGAATGAGCGATTTGGGAGGATCTTGCTCATAGAAATATTTGGTAAGATGGAGTAGATTAGTTTTTCTGATGTGCTGTCTGATCAGCATGAAATTGAAGTTAATGTTCATAAGCCGTTTAGAAAATTGGTTGTGCTTAGTTGAATATTCTATTAAAGTCAATGTTTGCATTTGAAGGAAACCTTTCATGATGTGCTTATTTAAAGTGGAATATTGAGATGGATGTGCGAGAAGTTGGAGGTAGGGACCAACTACGGATATCATGAGAGAAAATTGGGAGTTTGCAAAAGGGATCAATAGACATTAGTGAACATTGCAATATTCTATTATGGAGGCTTATGAAGCGGGACATGAGACACGGATACAATGCAACATGGTGATATGAAAAATCTAAAAAATGTGACACGGACATAAGCGTCACATGGAAATCTAATAATATTATATACAAATTGTAGGGGGAGCCTAAAGGCAGTCTTGTGATTAGTCTTGTGATTAGAGATAACTCCCCCTCCTAAATTGAGGAAGGTGGACAACCCAGAGGAAGCTTACGAGAGGAATCTTAGAGGGAACTTATCCAGAGGAAGCTCAGAGGAAGCTTACGAGAGGAAGCTCAGATGAGGCTTACCAGAGCTTCCCAGAGGAAGCTCAGAAAAGAAAGCTCAGAGGAAGCTTGCTAGAGGAAGCTCGCCAGAGGAAGCTTGCTAGGAGGAAGCTTTCTAGAGGAAGCTCAGAGGAAGCTTACCAGAGGAAGCTCAGAGAAGAAGCTCAGAGAAAGCTCACCAGAGGAAGCTTGCTAGAGGAAGCTCGCTAGAGGAAGCTTAGAGGAAGCTTTTCAGAAGAAGCTTACCAGAAGAAGCTCATGAAGCTTGCCAGAGTAAAGCTCGCTAGAGGAAGCTCGGAGGAACCTTGCCAGAGCTTCAAAGCTCAGAGGAAACTTGCTATAAGAAGTTCAGAGGAAACATACCAAAGGAACCTCACTCAGAGAGGAAACTCAGGGTTGACAGTTTTTGTATACTTATTCAAATCATGTATCTGTAGAGATGTATTATAACTTGTATGTTTTAATGATTTATAATATGAGAGTGAGGTCAAACGGTATCCACGAGGGACCAAGTCTGGCAGGGCTTGGGAAAGCTTTCATGCTCTATCGGATGACCTCATCAAGGGAACCTCAGAGGGAACTGGTTTGGAGGATTGAGAAGCAAGGCAACGTTAAGGCTTGACTTAACCATTCTAGATACACCTGGTAAAAGAACCGAGGGACCATAACCCGAGAGAGCTTATCTAGAAGAACCACGAGTTCCATCTGACTTTGAGCCCAGTGCCAAACAGTCCTTTTTCAAATGTCATTTCTTCTTTAGGTGATGCCACACGCCACCTTTCTACTGTCCAATCCAAACTTGAGTAAACCATGGCAGTTTGAGGGGCTGTTAAAAGGTTTAGTGGATGACCATTGGAGTGTGACAGCTGCCTGACACATCTGATAGCCAAAAGGTGTCTGCATGCATTTAATGCTAGTGGCATAAAGTAGAAGGTTTTTCACATTGATTGAGACTGAGACATCTCAAGAGAGGTTGGTGGCTATTTAGAGAGCCCAACCATTTCAGAAAAAAGGGGGTCTCTTTGGAGAGAAGAGAGAGTTCTTTGTCTTGAGTTCTTTCTAGAGAGAGAAAAGACATTGAGAGCAGGGGAGTTGTTGCTAAAACCAGGAGGCATTTAACTCACCCACCATTGTTGGTTGTTGCCAAGCTTTTACTACCATTTATTGTTGTGATGTGTGTGGGACCTTGGTGTTTGAGCTGCCTACCGAGGTGTATCTGAGAGTGCTTGTTTCTCTCTCCCTTTGAACGAGTTGTTTCTAAGGTTCATTTATTGTTTATTTCAATCTGAGTTGTTATTATATTGTGCTTGTGTGTTTATTCTGTACCAAGTCGAGGATATTGGGTTAGTTGTTATCGCCATAGCTATAGGGGTTACGCCTCCATCCCTCTTAATACAAATATATATATATTGAAAATTTATTTTCCTTATTTTTATCCCGTTAATATAAAAAAACTTCATTATCCAAGTAGTTGAAACAATAACAATTATACAAGTATATACTCAACTCAATAAAGCATTTTTTCCAATTATTTGGGGTCGGCTAATAATACAAGTACATACTTAAAAGAAAAGAACTTGCAGTGTAACTGTAATTCATGAGCACTTTTAAAGTTTTGTCGTTCCTTCTTTAGGTATTTTGCAAGCGAGAACAATAAAAATAAGATTGATTGAATGCGCCTAGGTGCGGGGTTTTTTACAAACGGCAAGTTTTGGCTCAAGGCGTGTATTAAGGGGTGGTCAACGATGGTCAACATTTTTGAGGTAAGGCGTGAAAAAACGCGCGTTTTTTCGGGTAAGGCGTGAAAAAATTCCCTTTTTTTTCTGTTTTTTTAGTATTTAAAAAAAAAGTATTTTATTGTGCAAATATTAAGACATATTTTAAGGTATGTATCATTTTAGAATTTTTTAATTGCCTTGTTATAGTTAAAAATGTTAAAATATATTAAAAAAGGCCTAAACGCCTTTTCACGCCTAGGCTTCTAAGGCTTAAGGCTTGGCTTCAACGCCTCGGTCTAGCCCTGCGTTTTTTAGAACCTTGATTAATACAAATAATATTTGACAATAGTATATTACAAACAAGAGTAAGAAATTTTTGGAGTTGGGAGTCTTACCTTTTTTGTGTTATATGAGAATTATCGAGTCTAGGGTTATAGACGAATTCGGGTTCCACTTTGAACTGAGAGGTTTAAGATCGCGTGGCAGTGCTTTAAGTTCAACAATTTTATTTCATTTTCATTTTAGATATAATAGTTCTTAAGATTGAATTAATTTCTCTCTTTAAAAAATTACAAAATAGTCTGTCAGACAAACACTTCATCCTCTAGAGTAGTGTTGGTGCTCTATTGGTGGAGGATATGCGAGATCTAGGGAAGATCAATACATGGAATGAGGTTGTGGCTCGGGGGAGGGGTGGTGGAGCCAAGTTCGCATTTTGTTTGACTAGAAGTACCGTGCTAGATTTGAAGAATTTATATTTGTTGTCAATCCCAAATTATAGGTACGTGAGCTTTCTCGAGTCCACTTGAGCTATTGTTTACTTGTCCTTAACCGTTTCATGAGTGAAACAGACTCTATTGTGCAGGTTTCAATCCAATTCATAATAATTTCATTTGTTAGTTGCATCTTATTGTTTGATTATTCTGAACATTGAATACAATCTTTTTGTTTAAACATTTGGCAGGCAGTGATGGAGATCTACAATATGTATAGACCTCAACTTTCAGCAAAAAACACCATAGTGGTCTTTGATGCGATCCATGCAGTGGCGTCTCATGCTCACAAGATAAACACCGACTCAACATTGCGTTCCAAGCTACAAGAGCTCGGACCCATGACCCAAATGCAGGACCCCCCTTTGTTACGCCTTGAGAACGAGTCTTATCTAATATGTCTCACGTTCTTGCAGAATCTCACTCTTGATAGGCCTCCTAGTTATGAGGAGTCAGTAGTGGAGTCTCACCTCGTTGACCTTTGCCAAGAAGTCCTACAGTTCTACATAGAAACTTCACGCTATGCACAGATGCCCGAGTCATCTTCTGCTGAACGGGCCCGCTTGCTGATCCCCTTAGGTTCTGGTAAACGGAGAGAATTGGCTGCACGTGCACCTCTTATTGTTGCAAGCCTTGAGGCTATTTGTAGTTTAGGGGATTCTTCTTTTGAGAAGAACATGGGTTGCTTCTTCCCACTACTCTCAAGCTTGATAAGTTGTGAGCATGGGTCAAATGAGGTTCAGGTAGCCCTTAGTGAAATGCTTAGCTCGTCAGTGGGTCCCGTTTTGCTTCGGTCGTGTTGACCTTGGCCTTGTGCATGATCGGACCTCACATATTGAGATGTATGTTTTTTATTTCTTTATATTATTTTAATATTCGAGTGTTGCTTTTTGTTTTTTCCTTCCCTGCTTTACTGTAATTCTTGTTCAAATATAGTTTCATAGTGTATGAAGAGTTAGAAGTGCTTTTTGATTGGCAAGTGCTCCTGAACCTACTGTAGTTTATTAAGGTTCTTAACTCCATCTGGAAGCGAAAGATGTTATCAGGGATATTGATGTTGCATGTTAGTAGAGAGTTCTCTCCGCGAGTTTCAGAACTCCGTGTAAAAAAATGAACAGCTTATTCAGCATAGAATTTGAAGTATTGCTTTCTTTGGTCCATGGTTATGTAGTGCTTTTTTTGCAGGTGGGTGGGTAATTGGAACGGGATCGAGGATATTGCTCTTGTCAGTTGGTTGGCAAGAGGGGGATCTTCATTTTTCACGCATTCATCTACAGGTATGCCTTATATTGGGCCTGCGATAGTCATTTCATATAATTTTAATGTCAATTGAAAAAAAAAAGTTTCGTGTAGTTTCAGAAATCTTAGTTAATCATAACATGTTGATTTGTTACACCTTTGCCTCACCTAGACATTTGTTACGCCTTTGCCTCACTAGGCATGGGAGGGTTATTTTTGTATACAAACAAGCTAACGCTTATTTTTTATTTTTTTCTTAATTTTTTTTTTCTGGTAATGAAATTTTCAATACATGTTAAAAAAAATTTAGGAGTAAAAGTGACATTTATGTAGACAATTGGCTTCCTAAAAGAATTCGTGGCTCCAGCCCTGCAGCTAACTGGCATAACCCTTCCATGCAGGCCATGCCTAGGCAGGGCAAAGGTGTAATGTATCAACATGTTATGATTGACTAAGATTTCTGAAACAGATTTAATTTTACAATAATACCGAAAAAGAGGATAGTTTTACATTATGACCTGATGAGCAAGAAAACAATTTAATGGTGATTTCTAAACCAGGTAAACATTGATACCTGAGTTTTTATTTGTTTATTTACTTGTTATATTTTATAGGATATTCATAGAGACATCGGGATTTAGTTGGGAATTATTCCCATGTAGAATTTTATTAAAAAGTATCAAGATAATAATTTAAATGGCATATCTCCCCCATTGATAGTTAACGAGCTGCTTCTTTAACATCGCCCATTATTGTACTCTATTGATAACATTCCGTGTGGGTAAAATTTGTTTAGTTATTGGTTCTTGATCTATGTGTTCATCTCATTATGAAAAATACGAAGGATGTGTTGTTTGTGCTTTAGTTTTTACTGGTTGTGATATTTAGTTTTTGATTCATCTTTTTTTTTCCCTCAGCTTTTGTGGGATTTTGGTTATGCCTAATAAACTTGATGATATACTTATTTGTGATCTATTCACTCGGAACAAAGTATCCGGATATATTCCACTTAATTTGTTTTTTTTGATTAATACAGTTGTATTGTTCTTGATAGAATACGATTTGCTATACCATGTATGAAATTTTTCTAGGGGGTAGCATACAGATGTGTTTTGGATCTTATTGGGTGAGATGATTAGAGAGAAAAATATATCTTTTTGTCCCTGTTTAAACTTGGTTGCATTTACTAAATCTGTGTTGCCACTTGAAAATTTCAGTAACATCTAGGTAAATGATGGAGAATCAGTAGTGAAATTGTCGTGAACTGATTGAGCGAGGGTGAATCACTTGAAAAATTTAGACCTAAAGGTCCACTGGATGGGATGTATATGCATACAGTTTACCTCCTTTAAGACGAGGCTTTGTTGAGTTGATTATGCTAGTCCTACTACCTACGGATAGACTTTTCCCTAGAGGTGCTTGTACAGGCATTTTGTAGCTCATGACAGGATGATTTGCCATTGGAGTGAATAAGCTATACTCAAGTCCACTAGTTGATCCTTTATTTCCCCCCCCTCATTCCCTCATCCACAACCCTCTCTTTTCTTCATAAATTACTGTGTTGGTAGCATGCGCAATGTGCCTGCAATTTCTAATAGAAAAGGATGTATGCCTAGGTGGGTGTGGAATGGGGAATGAAGCAGTTACCCATTTAAATTAGGAGTGAGTTTTGATGGTTTTGGTCTTGCGGCATAACTTAGATTAAGGGTGTTTTTGTTTGAACTCACAAATTTTTTCTATAACCTACTTATATATATATATATATATATATATATATAGAGAGAGAGAGAGAGAGAGAGAGAGAGAGAGAGAGAGGTTATAGTACATCATGCTCTATACATCACCTGTGTATCAGACCCAATTTTAGGTCCTAAATTTTTTTTTTTCAAATTTTATATTTTTCCCTTGAAATTAACCTCCAAATTAACCCATATGCAAAAAATTAGATCAAAATACATTTTGTAGCTATTTTTAATAAATTCACAAAAAATTGCTAAAAACACCTTATTTATAAGGGTCTGCGCCAACAGTTTTTTGAGGATTTTTTAAAAATAGCTACAAAATGTATTTTGACCTAATTTTTTGCATATGGGTTGATTGGAAGGTTAATTTCAAGGAAAAAATATAAAATTTGAAAAAAAAAATTTCTAGGCCTAGAATTAGATGTGATGTACGGTGTGATGTATAGTGCATGATGTAGGTGAGCCTTCCCCTCTCTCTCTCTCTCTCTCTCTATATATATATATATATATATATATATATATATATATAAGCCCAACTTTTTAATTTACGACCTGCATTTTTTTAAAACCAACATTAATGGGGCTTAAAATAATTTATAACACCCACACATAGGAGTTTAGTGAATAAAGGGAAAACCTTTGACATTTGAACAAAAACCATTTTCAGACAACACTCTTCCCCACAAATTGTTAAAACCCTGTTCATACCTCTGTTTTTGTTTGGTTTAATATTTAGGGTTAAAAAAAATCATAGAGAACGAATTGTTTAATTTTGATTGGAAGGTTAATTTCAAGGGAAAAATATAAAATTTGAATTTTTTTTTTCTAGGCCTAGAATTAGATGTGATGTACGGTGTGATGTATAGTGCATGATGTAAGTGAGCCTCTCTCTCTCTCTCTCTCTCTCTCTCTATATATATATATATATATATATATAACCCCAACTTTTTAATTTACGACCCGTATTTTTTTAAAACCAAAATGAATGGATCTTAAAATAATTTAATAACACCCACACATAGGAGTTTAGTGAATAAAGGGAAAACCTTGGACATTTGAACAAAAACCATTTTCAGACAAGTTTCCTCTTCCCCACAAATTGTTAAAACCCAGTTCATACCTCTCTATTTTTGTTTGGTTTAATATTTAGGGTTAAAAAAAATCATAGAGAACGGATTGTTTAATTTTGATTATTAGGTATTAGATGGTTGAATGCAGTAGCTTCTATGTTAATGGTTTGTTGGTTTGATTTTGAATTTGCCAACCTAACACCTAATAATCACTTTATCAGAACACCATCTAATACCTAATAATCATCTAGACTGTAGATGATTATGTAGCTTGCATGATTTTGAGTATTTCTTTAGATGGTTGTGATTTTGAATATATCTATAGATGTTTGAATGTAGATTGTTTTGAATGGTATTAGTTTGTTGTTGCTTTAGATGCAAAGAAGTTTCATGATTTCGTTTATAAGAGAGGAAGATAAATAAGTTGTTACGGACTCCTGTTTAGATGTAACACAACTAGATTTTGAAGTTGGAGTCGTGAATAAAAAGAGTCAATATTGTTCTTTTTCTAAATTTATCCTTTTGATCTTTCTCCTAGGAGGGTATGCTAATTGGAATACGGTTCATACAAATATTAAAACCCATAATACGGGGTAGAAATTTATACCACCTTACCTAGGCTAACCATTTCAAAAATATGAAATTGATCAAAAAATATATATATTCTTTATCTAAGAGGGGGTTTGTTTTTGCCCAAGTCTAAATCTGAACTATTAAGACTTTAGATGTGCTAAATAGTGTTTGTTTTCAATTTAAATGATTAAGAGGTTAATGATTATATTTGTCTTTGAATGGTTAAATTTTTGAATACATCAGACACAAACAAACAAAATTTTTGGATTCAGATTTTCGTTTCAGATTCAGATGAAAAACAAATGCAACCTAAGATTACATATTCAAACATAACTTGATAATTTCAAACATAACCTTTAATTTCAAACATCCAATGGTTGCACTTGAAAACCTACTAACCCAAAGTGTAGGAGTAAAGATGGGCTTTTGGTGTTAAGAACACGGTATGTAAGGTTTCAACAAAGAGGATGAGTGAAAGAGATGTAAATGGCAAGAGGTATATCCTTAATTACGAATTATCCATTATATTTTCAACAACTCTATGTAGTTTCCATATTATTTATTCATCAATAAAAAAATTGGAGCACTTGGGTTTTGCTTGCACATTAACTATCAAGTTGAACTAGTTTTGTGCGTCTATTCTTACTCTTCGACTACATAATGTACGTCAATGAAGCATATTGACAGTTAACTCTCTTGTTACATATCCAAAGGAGCCTTATTATTTATTGTTAAATTTCCATTGTATTATTCCTCTTCCCTATCTAATATTAGCTCAAATCTAATCTTACCCTTCCTATTTGTACAACTTTACCCAATTACGAGTAAAATCACACAAAAGCTTAAGGTGTTTCAAGATGACATCGCCATATAATTACATTTATGACGCTTTCTGGTCAGTATGACCAATTCCAAGTGGCTGTACAATGTTATAATACAAAATACCAAAAGGTATTTTTTTTCCTAAATTGCAAACAGGTTGAACTCCCAGCTTTGATGCACATATTTTGATGTGCTCCAAGTTGTTAAAGCAGTAGTTGAAAACTTGCCCCATAAATGAGTATATAAGGCTTTAGCACGTGATAGGACCTCATTGCCGTGCCAAGTTCCTTTCTATTCAATTCTTTTTCTTATCTCTTTAGAATTCCCCCTCTCTTTACAATTAACTAAAATGGTTGGTTATATTTCACGAGATGTGAATACGCAACAATAGGATTTCAATTGGGTATTCGCATCACACGTCGCAAGAAGATATGCGCACAATGGATTTTTGGTCTCACCTTACTTACACTAAATAGTTATCCACCATTTCTCTGCAACCTTGCATCACATTTCTCGCATGGAATGAGAAGTAATTAAGTTCATTATACTTGATTAATTGTTATATGTAATTGTAAACTAGTTATATAATTATCTTAATTGCTTACAAGAATATCTGTTTATAGTGTTAATTATCTGAGATCACATAACACAATAAAACAAAATCTAGAATTGAGTAATAACTTGAAATTAATCTTCCTTAAGTTCATTTATGTAAATTATAATTTGTTTATGAGGTACAATGGTCCAAATTCAGATGCTCCATCACCCGTGTTAAGAGTGGTTGTAATGTTAGAGAAGAGTGGAGGGTGAGCTAAGATTATGACACCCAAAAGAGAAATAATATATTATGTAGTATGCTAGTTTGGATGGACAACTAGTCATTGCACTACTAGAGAGATGGTGGGACACCACCCATACATAATACTTTTTGTGTTGCGTGATTAAGTCACTTTGCAAGACATAATGATGCGAGAGGGATATAATGGGAATGGGTAACGCTATACACTTAAATGATTCTTGTTGATAGAGACTAGTTTAGGTTGGTCTTAGCCATTTCCTATTAATTATCTAGTAATCTAACATTTAAAAGACAATCTACAACGTATTAAGCATAAAAGTAAAGTAGAGAGCTAAAAGCGGGAGCATAAGATCCAAATTTACGTGGTTCGGTTCAATTAAGTGCATACGTCCACAGGTTTAATAATTTCTATTTCTTTAATTGGTAATCTCCATGGGAAGTAGAGTTCACATAAAAGCTCACTATTCACTTTGACAATATAATAATATAAAAATATCTCATGCCTCTCTTGAGGCTATTGGGATGCTATTTATATGCTCATGGAAGTTAGTGAAGAGGGACATGTGTCTCACCTTTACAAGTTAGGTAAGATCATGCTTTACAAGTGGAGTGGGAGAATGATCACAAGTTAGTTATGACATATGGAGGCAATATCTTCATATCTTCTAGATGTTGCATGTGTATTCTCCTGCCTATGTCATCTATTTACGTGGTCTACACAACGCGTGATGATGGAGTTAACGAACGAAACTCTCCTTAAGGACGAAGCTGATCGCAACCGAGCCGAACTATCTATAGACCTCAGCTCTGTAAGTATAAAAGGGAATTTGACCTAGTCCGTCTCTATGACAAGTGTCCTCTTCAGATTAGGTCGCGGATCACACTATATTAAAGGTACAATAATTTCCACTAAGACTTCACTCATGAAGTGGACAATAATGAAGGTTTCTTGAAGAGTTATACCTTCTGGGGGTATGCGTTGTAGTTGAAATGAGTGAATTTTTTTTGTGTGGTTTATGTTCGCCTAGGCTCATTCACTTTGGGCCGAGACAATACAAATTCCTTATGCAATTAGACTTGTGTGGTATTGGTTTTGCCATGTGGCGATCATCTACTAGTTGGTCAGGCCGACGTTATTGTGCGTGTAACTTGGGCAGTGTGCGCGTAATTTTTAGTTGACCTCACTTTTTCTATGCCGTTTGCGCCACCCGTTCGTTATTGCCATCATTAGGCTTCGTAATCTATTTAAGCTGCTTCTTTCCCTTAATCTCATTTGTCAACATCTTTAATCTTTTGTTGCTTTAGAGAGAGAGAGACTGCAAAACCTTTTCCCCACCATTTTCAATCATTCTTTTAATTTTCGACAAGGTTATTCTTCTTCTTGTTGAATCCAGCCGTCGCCTTTCTTTCGAGCTCCCCATCTCACCAGTTTTAAGGTACCTCTAGCCTTATTCCTTTCATTTATTTTATTTTATTTTATTTTGTATATCCCTAGTTTCAATTTGAGGAATTCTTGCGTATTTCTTTTTGTGATTTGGTTTTGTGTTGGTTGATTATTGATTGGTTGGTTGATTGGGGGGTAGACCGCCATTGAGTTGGCTGTCATAGGTTTTTAAGGATAAAATTTTCCCTTTCTCTTCTTTTTGTTGTAATACCCCGTATTTTTACGTATATTTATTTTTATGAAATTAGGGAAAATGAGGATTAATTAAATTAAAAGGAGAAAAATTTAAATTAAATTAGGACTATGTTCGCCTCCAATAGGTGTTTGTGTTTTTTATTGGTTCTCGAGAGATTGAACCTGTTGTCCTCTATGCGTGAGCGTTGCAATGGGACTAGATAGCCGAGTATGCGTAGCACTAAGGGTTTCTCAACCAGGGGTGCAATATTGCTATATTTATATATAAATTGATATGTATACATAAAGAGAATAATTTGTGTATACCGAAATCCTGTTTGGTGTCTTATGTTGATGATGCTATTTTTAAATGTGTACTTATGGTATTACCAGCTGGGCATTTAGAAGAATATGAGAATAAACTAAAGTAATTCTAAACCTATATCAAAATCTTAAGTATGTCGGCTTTAAGTCATTTAGGGAGTCTTTCCAGCATAATAGTATGTACTTAGTAGTCAGTCAGGGCATCATGACTAGTATGGGTAGTTAGGCTCGTTAGGCGTGCACATTAGATCGAGGGGTGAGTATCTCAAGTGAGTACGCTACGTTAACTTGAATAATAATTGTGCTAATTGAATCAATTTAAGCACTTGATATTTTAAACTGCTTTCAACTCGGGCTATGATCCGTTTTTTAGTATATCTTTCTATTGTCCCAATATTTTTAGGTGCCCAACCACAGAGAGACTCTATTCAGTTGTCGTGCTGTAGCTGCTGTGGAAGCTGCAGGATAATTGCTAGTAGATGACTCAACCTATTCTCCCTTTTTCAATAATCTATTCTGTAGGACATGCCGTCCTTTCTCCTGTTTACTTTAAGAGATTTAGTTGTTTTAAATTCTCTTTTAGGTTTGATTTCCTTTTATTGGATTTATATTATGGGATTGTATCTGGATATGTTTTACTCCAGTAAGTTATTTTACTTCAGTCATAATTTATTTATATTACTGTGATGCATGGTATTTATTGGTATTCCTTTTGATATTAGTTAGTGACAAGATAAAATTTGGACATCACCCTTTTTTAAATATTAGGTGGTTAGTTTTTATTAAATTAAAATTTGAGTTTTCGACAGTGATGCATTATCTGAACCAACTTGATATTCAAAATTTAATTAATTAAGGACTGATCACCCGGTAATTTATTAGGCGGGGTGTCACAGGTGGTATTAGAGCATCATGTTCTAGTGTCCTTAGGATCTGTACGACTTATTATGTTTCCGCGTAGCGTCCTTTGATATAGAGCCCTATATTTTAGGATTGTTGTACTCTTCATACGTTTTACGTTCTTCTGCTATTTTATGAATATAACTGTAGACTTATGAAACTTTTCTTTCTTTTCAGATGCCTCCTAAACGTGCACAAAGAGTTCCCAGGGCTACTCAGCTAGAGCCTCAACCTGCACCTGCTCAGGGTATGATGAATGTCGCTGAAGTGGCCGCCATTGTAGCTCAGGCGGTAAATGCTGCTTTGGCAGTAGTACAACAAGCACCACCTCAGGCACCGGTGGTGGATCCAGTTCAGGTCCAGGCTTTCCCATCTGCTTGGGAGCGTGTTAGGGATGCCTTACAGAAGGCGCATCCTTCGGAGTTTTCAGGGAGCTCCGATGTAGTCGTAGTGAGCTAATGAAAAAAGGACATCCAAAGGCATTTGAGGATGCACGAGTGCAAGGAGGTACAGAGTCAGATTTTGGCCACGTTCAAACTGGTGGGGGCAGTACTGTAGTGGTGGGAGTCCATCACCACTGCTGAGGAGAGAGACACACTCAGTATCCGAGACTTTTGGGTGCGGTTCAATCGCAAGTACTTTCCTTCGGCTGTCCAGACAGAGATAAGTCAAAAGTTAGCAAATATGAAGCAGGAGGGAAGGACCGTGGCAGAGTACGAGGCAAAGTTTACTAATATTCTCAACATTGTACCGAGTGAAATCCCGGCCGAAGAGAAAAAGATTCAGCGCTTCATGGATGGGTTGACATGGAGGATTCGCCAACATTTAATAGGCAATCTTTCCTTGGCCACCTATTCAGCTGTGGTCAACGCAGCACTACTCCACTTCCAGGACCATCGCTTCCACTTATCCGAGGTTAAGAAAGTGGGAGAGTCCAGCCAGTAGGGTAGGGCAGGAGGGAATGGTGCCGATGGGGCACAGGCAGTTTAGGGTCAGCACAGGCACATTGATTAAGGCTCCCAGCAAGGGGATCCTAAGAGGTTCAGGTCAGGAGGTTTTAGACATGGGGAAGGAGGCTTTCGACATGGCCATCAGGTCCAACACGACCATCAGGGCCAACAACAGTTTCAGTAGGGCCAGAATGGCCAAGTGAGGGGTGGTAACGACCATCAGGGCCGGCGACAGCAGGGACAGAGGTGAGGACCCTTCCAAGGGAGATGTTTCACGTGTGTCAACACTGGCCACAAACGCCAGGACTACCCTCAGAAGGGTAGATGCCAGCAGCAACAGCAGGGTGTTCGTCAGGAACCCCAGAGACCGTTATTTATCGCATCTCTCCCAGCACCTCCATAGATGGCAGCACTGCCACCCATTCCATCCGCCCCAATTCAGCAAGGGAAACTTCAGTATGAACGAGTCTATAATCTGCACCAGGCCGCAGTCCCGCAGGACCCACCAGCTATTGAGGGTATGTTTTCTATCCAGGGGACTTTAGGGCACATTTTATTTGACACGAGAGTCACACACTATTTTATTGCCACGGGGTTTGCACGTACTACGGGGTTATTTGATACAGCAGAGGGTACGGTCATTTGTGTGGATTCACCGTTGAGTAGGGGTTCTGTTATTTCCTTTATTTATCGGGGAGTGGGTATAGAGATTGTGAGGTTTATCTTACTCGCTGACATGCTCGTATTAGACATGTTCGAGTATGACGCGATTGTGGGTATGGATTGGCTTGTCAGGTATAGGTCCATGATTGATTGTCATAGTAAGAGTATAGTTTTTTCCATACCCGAGCAAGAGATGTTTCTGGTGGCGATGCCTCGCTCTGAGGGAGGATCGTCCACTCATTTATACTATATAGATGAGACCTCTACGGAGGTTGTGGTACCGCTTGATTCGATTCCTGTAGTTCGAGAGTTTGCCGATGTGTTTCAGGAGATTCCGAGGTTTCCACCAAGTAGAGAAATATACTTGGTCATTGATTTAGCGCCAGATACTTGATTGATAGCTCGCGCACCTTATCGTATGGCTCCAGCAGAGATGCGGGAGTTACGTGACCAAGTTGAGCAATTGTTGGTGCAGTGGTTTATCCGTAGGAGTACTTCGCCGTGGGGTGCTCCCGTGCTGTTCGTTAAGAAGAGGGATGGATCGTTGAGGTTATGTGTTGATTACCGAGAGTTGAATAAAGTCACGATACAGAACAAATATCCGTTACCTCGAATCGATGACTTATTCGACCAGTTGAGAGGAACGACTTTCTTCTCGAAGATTGATTTGAGATCGGGATACCATCAGTTACGTACAAGGGAATAGGACGTGTCGAAGACTGCTTTCCTGACGAGAGATGGTTCCTATGAATTCAGGGTTATGCCTTTCGGGCTAACCAATGCCCCAGCCGTGTTCATGGACTTGATGAACAGGGTGTTCAGAGAGTTCCTGGACCAATTCATCAGCGTCTTCATAGATGACATTCTGGTTTACTCGCAGACCGAGGAAGAGCATGCCGAGCACTTAAGACAGGTTTTGCAAACTTTGCATCAGCATGAGTTGTTCACAAAATACGAGAAATGTGGGTTTTGGCTGAAAGAGGTTCAATTTTTAGGACATATCATCTCTGACAGAGGGATATCAGTGGATCCGACGAAGGTGTCAGCGGTGAAGGAGTGGGGACAAGCGACAACACCGATCAAGATACGCAGTTTCTTGGGTTTAGCCAGATACTACAGGAGCTTCATTCGAGGGTTTTCAAAGATAGCGGGTCCGTTGACGCATTTGACTCGCAAAGGGGTGCCGTTTATCTGGAGTGACGCCTGTTAGTTAGCCTTGGATGAGTTGAAAGATAAGTTAACCTCCGCACCAGTGTTAGCATTACCCAGACCGGGAGTGGAGTATCTAGTCTACATTGATGCGTCCTTATTAGTACTTGGAGGTGTACTTCAGCAGGAGGATCATGTTATAGCTTATGCTTCCCGTAAGCTTAAGCCTCACGAGAGGAATTACCCCATCCACGACTTGGAGTTAGTAGCGGTCGTGTTTGCACTTCGAATTTAGAGACATTACCTCCTAGGAGAGAAATTTCGCTTATTCACGGATCACAAATCACTACAGTACCTCTTCACGCAGAAGGAGTTAAATATGCGTCAACGTCGGTGGCTTGAGTTCGTGAAGGATTATCAATTTGATATCCAATACCACCCAGGTAAGGCTAACGTGGTAGCATACGCGTTGAGCCGTAGGCCAGTAGGTGAAATGGCCGAAGTGTGGAAAGCGAAATGGAAGGAGTTAGGACACCAGGATGCGGTGGCTCGATCTTTCATGTCTGTGATGACAATTACGCCCCAGATTATTTCGAGAGTAGTACAGGCACATGCAAATGCAACTGATCCTTTTCTGCCAGAATCAAGTAGTACAGCTACTAGCAGAGGGGGACGAGTCTTATACCGTGGGCTCAGATGGAGGTTTACGTTTTAATGGGCGATTGATGGTTCCTGAGGGGGAGACTTGAGACACGAGGTGATGACAGAGTTGCACGGTTCACGATTTGCGGTACATCCCGGTGGGGATAAGATGTACCAGGACATGCATAGAAAGTACTGGTGGAGCGGAATGAAGAAGGATATTGCCGAGTTCATCTCGAAATGTGCCACTTGTCAGTTGGTAAAGGTGGACCATCAGAGACCGGCGGAACTTCTACAGCCATTGGATGTTCCTATGTGGAAATGGGAGAGCATTTCCATGGACTTCATCACGGGATTACCTACATCGCAGAGGGGTCACGATTCGATATGGGTCATAGTGGATCGGCTGACTAAGGTAGCCCACTTTCTTCCAGCCATGACATACTACACCACATGACAGTACGCCCAGATATTCATTACAGCGATAGTGAGACTCCAAGGAGTGCCTCTCAATATCGTGTCTGACAGAGATAAGGTGTTTGTTTCTCGATTTTGGGAGAGTTTTCAGGAGGCGTTGGGTACGAGTTGCGACTGAGCACATCCTATCACCCGCAGACGGATGGTCAGACCGAGCGGACGAATCAGATGTTAGAGGACATGTTACGTATGTGCATCATTAATTTTGGCGGAGGCTGGGAGCAGTACCTACCACTGGTGGAGTTTGCCTATAATAACTCTTACCACTTTACTATCGGTATGGCTCAATTCGAAGCCCTATACGGCACACCTTGTCGTTCCTCATCATGTTTCTTAGAGGTGGGGGACAACAAGTTACTAGGTTCGGAGGTGATTCAGGATACTTCGGTGAGGATAGAGTTGATACGGAGCCGTATTCGAGTTGGTCAAGATCGACAGAAGAGCTACGCTGATGCCAAATGTTATTTTCGAGAGTTCAACATTGGGGATCAGGTGTTACTTCGGGTGTCTCCTATGAAGGGAGTTATGCATTTTGGGAAGAAGAAAAAGTTGGCACCTAGGTATGTAGGGCTGTTCCCCATTATCGAGAGGATTGAGCCAGTTGCTTATAGACTTGGATTACCGGAGCACTTGCATAGAGTCCATGACGTGTTTCACATCTCTTCGCTGAGGAGATTCCTTCGAGATGATTTGGACCATACTCATATTGCGTTAGAGGATATAGACTTACATCCTGATAGCTCCTATGAGAAGGGTCCGGTTGCTATCCTAGACCGTAGCGAGAGGAAGTTGAGGTCGAAAATAGTACCACTAGTACGTGTTCAGTGGTGGCACCATAATGTTGAGGAATCAACCTGGGAGCGCGAGGATGAGATGCGTGAACGTTATCCAGAGTTATTTTTGCCACGTATATATATTCTTTTCCGAATTTCGGGACAAATTCTATTATTAGGGGGGAAGTATGTAATACCCTGTATTTTTACGCATATTTAGTTTTATGAAATTATGGAAAATGGGAATTAATTAAATTAAAGGGAGAAAAATTTAAATTGTAATTAATCCGATTTTATGATAATAATCACTAGTGTGATGAGAGTTAGTAGTTATTGAAATAATATTATGGTCGGGGATGAGATACACGACAGTTATGTTATAAATATTATGTATTTGGGGGTTTAAACGATAAATTATTTTTGTATAACTCGTATGACTATTTTGAGTGCGTCAGAGTGTCCAAAAGGGTCGAAATAGTCAGAAAACACTACTCAGGTATTTTATTTGGAGTCCGGGGCATTTTAAACCAAAACGACACCCCAGAGGGGTATTTTGGTCTTTAGAGATTTTTGGGTAATTAAATGGACGAAAATTGGGTTTAATTAAAAGCATTTAGGGTTAGTGGCCTTTCAATTTCAACCTACGTGAGAAAGAGAGGAAAAGAGAGAGAGAACCAAGGAAGAAGAAGAAGACTCCATTAGAGCCCTAAGTCAAGAACTCAAGCTTTCACACCAAAAAGTACACCATCACGTAGATCGTGTCAAGAGGATTGTTCCCATACCAATTTCAACCCGCGAATCAGAAGTTTATTTTAAGGCAAGTGATTATCTTGATCTTTCTCTTAGCATTTATTATTCTTGTTAACATATGTTAAGATTTTAGAACTATTAATACCAAATTTGGTTTACCTATGATGAGATTGTGTAGGAATCTTAGAAATTTGATGGGGTGTTGCATGTAGAGGATTTTTTCCCTTACTAGGAATGTGAAATTTGGTGAATTAGATGTTAAAATAACGAAATAAAAATGGGCTTGTAATAGATTAATAATTCTGGGTTTATGTTAATATGACTCATAGGAAAATTTGGGAATTTATTGAATTTACTTGATGATTAGAAGGATTTGATCCCAAAACTATGCTAAGAAGTGTTCGAGGGTGATTTAGAGTAGTTTGGAAATCTTGTACTTGGGTTGGAATGGGTTTAGGTTGAGATTGAAGAGGAGAAAGTTTGAAAAACGAACCTTGAAGATGAACTAGGTAACTTCGGAAATTTCATTAGAAGTCCAACCCAGGTCATTCGAACGACTTAGTTCGAACGAGACTTCTAACGAGATTCCAGTGTCCCTTCTAACGAGTTTGGTAGTTTGTTCGAAGTAGGAGGCCTTCGTTCGAACGACCATCGTTCGAACAAGATTTTCTAGGTCTTCTAACGAGATTCCAGAATGACTCTTAAGGCCCGATTTTTGTTTCAAACTTCCCGTAGGCTTATTTAAATGAGTGTTAGACCTGTATGAATGTCGAGCGACTTAAAATTTATAATAATTAGTGAGCGGATAATATGTCGACCCTCGAAAGGTATAAAAACTCATAGAGTTAGAGAGATGCGAAAATACAAGGGAGGATACATACGAATAAGGTACGGGGTATAATAGGGGATATATTATACATACTGCGAATACTAGGCTGTGGGAAAGCCAATGAATTTATATAAGTTGTGTGTATGCTTATTGCTTAAAATATTATGTTTATGGCATACCTAGCTACTGGCTATCGAACAGGGGTTAACGCGTTGTGGACGACCGAATCTTGTGTGCCTTCGGGAGATTTAGAGTCGTACCACTAGAGCATGGAACCTAGGTACGGGCTATCCGTGAGAATGATAGTGATGGCGGTTGTATGGTTGCGTAGGTATATGCTTAGCCCATCGGCTTGGGACTATGTTCGCCTCCAATAGGTGTTTGTGTTTTTTATTGGTTCTCTAGAGATTGAACCTGTTGTCCTCAATGCGTGAGCGTTGCAATGGGACTAGATAGCCGAGTATGCATAGCACTTAGGGTTTCTCAACCAGGGGTGCAATATTTCTATATTTATATATAAATTGATATGTATACATAAAGAGAATAATGTGTGTATACCGAAATCCTGTTTGGTGTCTTATGTTGATGATGCTATTTTTAAATGTGTACTTATCGTATTACCAGCTGGGCATTTAGAAGAATATGAGATTAAACTAAAGAAATTATAAACCTATATCGAAATCTTAAGTACGTCGGCTTTAAGTCATTTAGGGAGTCTTTCCAGCATAATAGTATGTACTTAGTAGTCAGTCAGGGTATCATGACTAGTATGGATAGTTAGGCTCGTTAGGCGTGCACATTAAATCAAGGGGTGAGTATCTCAAGTGAGTACGCTACGTTAACTTGAATAATAATTGTGCTAATTGAATCAATTTAAGCACTTGCTATTTTAAACTGCTTTCAACTCGGGCTATGACCCGTTTTTTAGTATATCTTTCTATTGTCCCAATATTTTTAGGTGCCCAGCCACAGGGAGACTCTATTCAGTTGCCGTGCTGTAGCTGCTGTGGAAGCTGCGGGATAATTGCTAGTAGACGAGCCTATTCTCCCTTTTTCAGTTATCTATTCTATAGGACACGTCGTCCTTTCTCCTGTATACTTTCAGAGATTTAGTTGTTTTAAATTCTCTCTTAGGGTTGATTTCCTTTTATTGGATTTATATTATGGGATTGTATCTGGATATGTTTTACTCCAGTAAGTTATTTTACTTCAGTCATAATTTATTTATATTACTGTGATGCATGGTATTTGTTGGTATTCATTTTGATATTAGTTAGTGACAAGATAAAATTTGGACATCACCCTTTTTAAATATTAGGTGGTTAGTTTTTATTAAATTAAAATTTGAGTTTTCGACAGTGATGCATTATCTGAACCAATTTGATATTCTCAAATTAATTAATTAAGTACTGATCACCCGGTAATTAATTTGGCGGGGTGTCACAATTGTGGAAGGTGGCCCTTTGGGGGTGCCTGTCTTTCATTTGACGACTCACTCCTTATGAATGATTGGGTAGAAAGGGTATTGAGGCAGTTACGTAAGGCCAATAAGAGTGTCCCCATTCCTCACAGACCAGTTCCTTTGTTTATAAAGTATCCACCATTCAATATAGTAAGTCGGATTTTATAGCATCTAATAGCCTAAATTCAATTGCTAGGAGTGATAATGGAGGCAAAAATTAGGCGGATGGGACTTCTTCAGAGTCCAATGCCCCCCCTCTTCGTGATTCGACCAAAGAGACCTTGTATTCTTATCCCTTTCTTCCTTCATTAGTGCCCCCTCATTGAATCTAATGAAGAGGGTTCATACACCCCATATGATGGGATTAAGGTAAGGATGATAATGAGAAGGGTTTATCTTCTTCCACGAGATTATACAACACTGTAAGAACTATCGCCACTAACTATCACTACGACATTACCCCATTTGAGCTGTCAAAGTATATAAATCTCTATAGCATTCCCCTCAGTATCATTTGTAGAAGGCCAAAGAGAAATGAACAAACCTATGATCTTAAAATACGGGGGAGATAGCCATTTCCCAATCTGCTCTTGCAGTTGGGATTCATCTTCCCTTTCACCCTATTATCAAGGGAATTTTAAGTGATTAAGACATAACCCCCACCCAGCTTGGCTCGAATGACTATAGGATAATTTTAGGGGGTATGATCTATTGGAGAGAAGTGTTTCGGCAGGATACTACGAATTTTTTTTAGGTTCATTCACGATCTGAAAGATAATGCAAAGGCCTTTGGATTCTACTATCTGTCCCCCATAAAACCTCAATAGAAACTTGTTAGGGTTGCTCAGACCAACAAACGCTTCTAGAAGAACAAATTATTCTTCATTAAGGGTTATTAGGAGTTCATCCCCCAATAGACCGAAAGGACTGTGAAGGTCCCTTGTGAGTGGGGCAATCCCTCGTCTAGTGGTATTACGTCATTTTTTTACCATTAAGTATACTTCTTATTTTTCTGTGCTTTGCTTTTGATCTTTGCTTTGCTGATTGACAGAGAAAGTTGCTCGTCGACTCACTCTTGTCGAGAAAAGGCTAGTGTACAAGTGCTTCTAAGACGATCCCCTAGTGTTTGAAGACATCTTCTCTTTAAATAAGATTTCTAGATTTGGTTACCATTCATCTATCATTTGAATCGAGGATGGAATCGAGTAAATGAATTTTTACTAAGTGATCGCTCGTCTAATTTCAGTTCTTCGTGTTATAACATCTTAATTTTCCTTATAGTGCATGTGCTCCTTCTACTTCTTAGTTCCATATCCATTCCAGTTTGGAAATGGAACTAAAAGCTGCAGATCGAGCTGCCATCGCTGCCTTAAAAAAGAAACAGGCATACTTTAAGAAGAGGCCAACCGAGGACACAATTGTCGAGCTGAAGAAATCCAACATTGCCCAAGAAGGACAAGACCACAGATGATCCCATTGGCATTGATGGAGATTCTCCTCGCAAGGGGGTTGTGGTCAAAATGCCTGAGAAGTAGTTTCTCGATGAGGAGCCCCAATATGTCAAAGACACCTCCATCCTTGTTTCCTATGACATGCCGAGGAAAGTTATAACATCCATCTAGGTCAACTCCACCAATGCTACCAACCATATTGGTTACACTGGGTATGAACCATATTATAGGTATCTTAGATATGTGGATGCCAATACTCTGTGGTTCTACTCCTAGCTCCGAACAATGCAAGTAATAGCCTTCTCCTTTTTGTTTTCTCTATCTTTGGATTATGGCTTTGCTTCCTTCTACTATTTGGTTATTTTTCTTATAACAATGTATGTTGGACAAAATCTTGCAGGAGAGAGCCTTAATGTTCGAGAATAAAGAGAAATCCTTTGAGGAGAAAATGGGCGTAGAATTTGGAGCTCAGGGATAAGGTGGATGATTTGAAGACTAATATGACCTATTATGAAAAGAAGTTGGTTGACGCTGATGTTAGCAAAACCACCTCGAAGACCAAAAAGAAGGAAGATAAAGTCAATATCCTCAAGTTGTAGGAAGATTTGTATACATCTCGTGACGATGCGATCACATAGTACAAAGCTTCCACTGAGTGCACCATGGAGAAGACGATGTACTTCATTGGTGGATATGCCGAGCTGAAAAACAGGGTGGTAAAGCACTATCCAGACGTATTAAAAACTGAGAAGGCGATGATGAGGAAGCGATGACTCTGATCGAAATCGATGAAATGGAGGTTTATCCTCCCCTTAATCCTGAAGGAACCACTGTAGTTGGGCCGACTGCAATCGAGCCGACCATTGTTCCAGCATTTGTCCCAGCTGATCTACCAATCACCACTTCTCCAAAGGCGTAGATATTTGTGTAGCTTCATTGAACTTCTTTTTGTATCCCCTCCCATTAAGGGTATATTTTGTAAAATTTGAACAATGCCAAGTCCTTTGTGCCTTTGAATGTAAATTTTGTTTTTCTTCATTATATTAATTGCTATTGTTTCTTCACCTTTTAAACAGTAAGTTCTAGGCTTGCATTGGTGTACAAACAAATTTCATATCGAGTCAATTTGTATTGTTTATTGTCTTCATTCCGTTTGGACAAAACTGTATGAGTCATAGGTTAGGATTTGAGTCAGTTTGTCCTTTAAGCCTATGATGCTCATTGAAGACCAAAATAGCCAAGTTAAGCGACATCAACATCGTTCCGAGTTTCTTGTCGAGTTTAATTTTCAACATCTATTGGATCTCAACAAGATATTAATGCATATTATGGTTGAACCAGTAAGATCATTGGATACTTAGACATGGGAGGCTCCTGAGTGGTGATTGCTATCAGAAGCCGTCCAAAAATGGCTGTGAAGAAGGTAGCAAGGAGAGAGGAAGCGCATCAATACTTCAAGCCATCGAGTCTGTGAGTAAGTCTAAATAGTTCTTGTATTGAGACCTATATCATAGTGGACTTATATGGTTGGGACGTTCGATGTTTTGTTCATTGTGGGTTTTCCTCGTACATCGCAGTGTTGTGTGACTGTTTATTTCACTCTTGCTATATCACCTAGATACATGCCTAAGGCAAGATAAAATTGGACTAATTATTTACACAACTTTGGTTTAATTAAAATTGAATTAATTGATTATTGGTTTAATTTAATTGAAAAATTAAAATTGGCGTTTGCTTATCTTATAGCCCTAACACTATAGGCGTTTCTTAATTAGCAAATTATTTTTTCGCAGAGTGATTTATATGTATATCTTTAGGGTATTTAATCCTTCAAGCACTTTTTCATTTTGAGATATTTATCTTTTAGGATCGTCTTAGTGCATTAGTAATTTTTTAGTACTAAGTTCCTCTCATAGCCATGCAGACCTCATGGCTGCACTGATTACCAATGGATGAGGTTATCTGTTCTAAGGACGACATCTCTCAAGAAATGCTGCCCTCATGAGTTTTTTCCCAAATTAGAGATCTCCTAGTTTATGAGTGTCTCCCGACTTGTTTCTTCCTTATGTGCTAGATCCTATGCATTGACCCTAACTGAGGTCGACATTATTCACTTAGGCACTTTCGTTCCTCTTGTACAAGTGCTAACCTAGAGGGTTAGCCAATAGTTCGTATGAACATTGCTAATTTTAAGGCATGTTTTCCACTTAAAGGTGCAAAGCTCTATTTTTCTTTTTCTAGTCCCCTAGAGATGCTTCCGGCCTATAGAACTCTTTCCCATCTCATGGGGCCTATTTTTTAAGAAGTGGTAACAAATAAAAACTGCATAATAACATTTGTTGAGGAAACATTGCTTCTTCATTAATTTTCAATCTGTTCTTCTTATATTTTTGCTTCCCATTACATCATATTAAACTACTAATGGTAATATTTTCTTAAATGCTCAGCGTTCCACCTGTTATTGAAGGCTTCTCCTTCCAATGTCTCAATTCGATAAGTTCCTAGTCGGACCACTGAGCTGATTCAGTATGGGTCGTGCCAGTTAACTTCCAGCTTATTCCCTTTTTGTATGACCTTCTTCAGAACAAGATCCCCTTCTTTTAGTGTCCTAGGCTTTACCCATTTCTTATAATACCTAGCCATCATAAAGGTAGCAACATGGAGGGCAACCTTCTCCCTCACCTCTTCATCCAGGTCTAAGTCTAATCACATCTTGAAATCACTGATATGAGAATTGAAGTTCAACACACGGTGGCTGGGTAGGCCGACCTCTATTGGGACCACCTCCTATGATTAAAAGGATAACATGAATGTAATTTCTTCGATGGGGGTCCTCAGAGTGGTCTGATATGCCCAAAAAGCACATTGGAGTTCACCGATCCAATTGGCCTTCGTGCCATCGAGCCTTTTCTTAATCTTATCAAGTATGGTTCTGTTTGTCACCTTGGTTAGTCTGTTACATTGTGTGTAGCCAGGAGTGGAGTGCAATCATTTGATATGGTATCTGAGAATGTGAGATTTTATGGATTGATTCGTATACTAGGTTTTTCACACACAAATTCCAATTTCAATCAATTTTTATCTTGATTAGCAATTAAATGTTCATGTGATGAAACAGTACAAATTAATTCTAATTAGTCACATATAGTCCAAATACACTTGTAAAGAAAATAAGAAAAAATTACTAAAAGGGCAAAACCTTTATTCAACACTATAGAGTAACTGACATACATAGTCAACTTACAGACTATTTAATACGACGGAGTATAATGCGCAGAGTCTTCAATTTCTTCTACAGAATATGACTCAGTACAGAGTCATCCGCATGAAGCAGTCTTCCTTTGGTATCCACTGATCAACCTTTATCTTCTTCATCCGTGAAACCTCACTTTCACAATTCAGCAATAAAGATTGACTCTACAAGGGTTTATGTAATTGTATTTGGAAACTAGGGTTCATAAATCTCAAAAATCGCATACGGGGATGAAAGATTTGTGAAAGTAAAAGTAGTTTTGGAAAACCTAAAAGGAAAAACTTTGGAATCGGTATGGGAAAATCGTTTTCGATAAAGTTCATCTAAATTTCTGAAGAAAATAGTTTTTTATAACAAAAAGACGAATTTTGAGGCGACTGGTTCGTTTGAATGAAAATAGACCTCGTTCGAGTGAAAATAATAGTTTTATTTGAACGATATCATATCTCGTTCTTACGTGTAATACCCCGTATTTTTTAAATGACTTTTAAAATGGGTTATATTTTAATTTAATGGATTAATTAGATTTTATTATTAATTAATTCATTCGGATTTTATCCAGACGGTGGATATTTATATGGATGATTCTGAATATTACTTAAAGATATTTAGGTAATATATGAATGTGATGTCATTGAGATGATCGTATGATATAAATTCGGTAATTTATATTTTTAGTCAGACGCGGTATGGGACGTGTCGGGACTAGTTTATTAAATTAAAAAGGAATTTTATTTTATTTCGACCTTATAGTCATTTCGACTGCGTAGTTGCGTCCGGAAGGTTCGAAATAGTCAGAAAAGTCTATTTGGATGTTAATTTTGAGTCTCGGGTCATTTGGATATGGATAGACAACCCGAAAGGGCATTTTGGTCACTTTTCTAGGGGGGGTGAATAGTGATTTCGGATTTGGAACTATTATAAGTGTTTGTAGATTAAGTGAATGGGAGTTATTCATCTCCTCTTCACAAATAAGAGCAGCCATCTTCCTAGAGAGAAAATAAGAGTGCTTGGGAAGGGAAAAGTCACTTGGGAAGGTGAAGAACAAGAACCAAGGTTCACCACCACCGGAGTTTGACCGGAGAAGGGACAACCAACTGTGATAAACTACACCAAAGGATCAGACCTACAATAAAGGCAAGTGTTTAATAATGGCAAATTCAGTTTGTATATTGTTCATGTTAGAATAATATGAAAAGAGAAGATTATTATTGTTTGGAAGAAATAATGGAGTAATAAATGGATTTCTGGAAAACTGAAATAAAATAGGAATTAAACTCATGTTTTAGGTTGATAATAATCCACGAAATAGCCTTGTGTCTGTTGAAGAAAATCTGCAAACCATTGATGTGGTTTTGAGGTTGATATGTTGATGATTTTCTGAAAATGAGGAGATAAATGCCTTTTAATTCAATCCTTTGATGATTTTAGGATGTTTAGAGTATTAGAAATCGTTCATATATGTTGATGTATCATGTAGAAATAATCATAACTCCTTTTGGAGGTTAATATGAAGGTTTGAATGTGTAAAAATAGAGAAAAATGGAGTTTGGGATTTTGGGAGAGATAATGAATAGTAACCCGTAGCCTTTGGGGTCATTTTCGGCCAAGAAGATAAATGATTTAGCTTTCGGCCAAAACACGAAAGTTGTAAATCTTTTCGATACGGTCGCGTGGGCGCCGACCACGTATTTTTCTGATTTTTCTACGATTTGATATGATTTTTACAAGATGACAGCTCCGGGTTGAAATCATCAACTCGGAAATCAAATCGGGAATTGGAAAAATTACGGCTACAATTAATGTCGTAGATGTTCGGGATAATTTTTGGGGTAGTTTAGAAACCCCGAAAATGAATTTGGGTTGCTAGATTTATTTGTTAAATTCCAAATAGTGATGTATGAGGAATTATGATAGGACCAGTAGGGGTGATTTGATATAACATCTGGGTATCCTTAGGTTTACAAGAGGATTTAATCCTAAGTGAAAGAATATGTGTTTATAAGAGATTTGAAACTATCGGTTTTAACCGTAATATAAAGGAGAACTAAACTCGTAGTAGTTCGGGAGAAATAACGTTATGGACCAGTAGGATATTAGTGACTTCTTACTGAATATATGTTGAGGAAAAGCCTATTTGAATCTTGTACATTGAGAGAGGGTAGCCTTAGGGTATGAGGTTATCCCAATCACGTATTTAAAGTTGACAAACCTCCTCGCTCGACAAAGTTAAGTAGTAGTGTAATGGAGGGGTTCCTTGTTTGGATTTCGCTTTGCGAGACGCTCCGCGCATGAACCTTAACGACGTCGGGAGTGAAGTGATGTTAGGATACGAGAATAATTAAATTATAAGAGCGTAGTGGTATGGCTCCTAGATAGAAATGGGAGTTTGGAACACATTTTGGTTGAAAGAATATATAAGGTTATCCCGATCGCATAGTTGTAGTTGTCGGACCTCCTCGATCGACAAAGTTAAGTAGTAGTGTATTGGAGGGGTTCCTTGTTTGGATTTCGCTTTGCGAGACGCTCCGCGCATGAACCTTAACGACGTCGGTAGTGGAGAGATGTTATAGGATGCGAGGATAATTAATTTATGAAGTAAAGATATGATATTTAAAAGAGATAAAATTCTACGTATGGGAAATATCTTAGGGTAGTGATAATTACCTTATTGATATTATATTCTAGGTATGATAATACCTATTTGATTGATTGTTGATTTATGTGTATGACATACCTAGCTTACTTGCTATCGGTGGGAGGTTTGCGCGTGAGGGCAGTCATATCCTGATGAATCCATGGGATCTTTGATTTGTCGCTCGAGAACATAGGTCTATGAAAGACTTATCGGGGAGTTGATAAGTCCGCTGACTGTGGGTGCGTAGGTATGTGCGTGACCCATGGATACGGGAACTATGTTCGCCTCCAATTTGTTTGTTGTTGTTTATGGTTCGTGGAATCTTACCGAACCTTTAGTCCCCTATTCGGCGACCTGCGATGATGGGACATGATAGCAGAGTAATGCATTACACCGCAGCTGTGACTCGGGGTGTTGTATTATATATGAATATATATATATATATAATGGATTAAATGACTAAATGGATTTATATTGTGGTTAAATCTATCTACGGTGATAATTGTAGATAACGGAGAAAGATAATGGAATTAAGTTAATGAATGTTTATTCTTATAGAATTGAAAAGCTTAACTCATGATAATGAGTAACGATTCATATTAATGAGAAATGATTCAGATTAATGAATAATGATTCATGTTAATGAGAAACTAATCATAAAGGAGATATGTAAATGAATAATAATGTGACGTATGGTATGGGACATACGGGGATTATGATATGGGAATGGAATTATAATGTGGAGACTAAAAAAGATGAACCATTAACTAGGAGGTTAATAGGAAACGTTAAGTGTGCACTCTAGTTGAGAGGTGAGAATTGCAAGTGAGAGTTGGATCTAACATGTACATAATAAATGCTTTATTGCACTTGTTAAATACTTGCTGTTTTAAAAATACTCTACACATTCGGGCTCTGACCCGTTTCCTTGCATATTTTCTCTTCTATTGTATCTATATATCAGGTGTCCAGCAACAGGGACGCCAATCATAGTTGATTGTGACGAGCTATGGAGCTATGGAAGTTTTGCTTAGACGCTTATCGTCTTTTTGATTCACAGTATTCTTAGTTAGGGCATGTCGCCCAAAGGATTCAGTTATCATTTCTATTGAGGTCAAATACTATTGTATTCTGGACTTTTTAATACATTTAACATTGTTGGAATTATTGTAAAGGATTTATCTTATTTGGGATGTTTATTCCAGTTGCACTTAAATTATTTTGTGTTATTATTGTGTTACCAGTTTTGTAGAATAAAGTGTGTAGTGTTATTCTTAAACTAAAAATGTTTTTGTTGAAATTTAAATTTGGAAAGTTTTTAACACCAGCTTGATTGGGTATTGGGTGAGTTGTAAATGTTTTCGACAGTGATGCTAAGAATGAACCAACTGTATATTCTGTTTTAATTTGGTATGGGACTGGCCACCCGGTATTTAATTAGGCGGGGTGTTACAGGTGGTATCAGAGCATCAGGTTCTAGTGTCTTTTAGGATCTGTGCGGCTTACTGTGTTTTCAGCTTAGCGTTCTTTGATATAGAGCCCTATGTTTAGGATTGTTGATCTCTTTGATAAGATTCCGTATATGTCAGTAAATCTTATTTACGTTCGGGAGTAATCGAACAAAGAAGTATGGCAGTTGAGGGCCATAGGATGGTTAGCGGAGATCGTACTTAGGAGGTTATGAAGTATGTTCGAGTATGATGACCGTAGTCGAGGTCACCCCCATTATGGAAAAAAAAATTGAGGAGAATCATCAGTAGAGGTTTTTGAAATGCGTGAATTGTGTATGTTCCCTAACGAAGGCAATATATTGAAAGGCTTGGGCATATAGTGGAGTGTGGTTAACTAGAACTAAATATTTGGGATAAAATTTTCTTGACTCATCGGAGCAAAGTTATAATATTGGGATTCAACAACCATCACCCGCAAATGAGGGTATGTTTTCTATCTAAGGAAGTATGAGGCGTATTGATTGATATTGTGAGGGAAAAAGGGTTGTTAAACTTAGCCTATGGCATCGTTATTTACGTAGACTCACTGAGGGGTGAGGGACACCTATATATATTACATGTTATCACGTGGGTTTGATTTGTATCATGGGATTACTTACCTAGAGCATGTTCGAGTGTGATGAGACTATCGGCGTGCATTGACTTGTGGTATATGAGAGCATATGTCTGCATCTTGTCTTCTATAAGAGAGTAGATGCGTAGACCCTATTTGAAATCGATAAAAACCAAATTTTTGTTTTCAAAATCGATAAAACTAACATTATTTTTTAAACCAATTTTTTTTTATTGACCAAGGACCTTAGGAGTTTCGATGACCGACTACTTTAGGAAGTAGTGTATCGGGGTGGTTCCTTGTTTGTATTTCGCTTGCGAGACACCCCACGCACGAAACTAATAACCGTTGGGAGTCGAAATAAGTTAGGTCTTTAGTATATGAGTTTATAACCTTTGCGAAACTTTTAATATTGAAAGTGGTACGACAGGGTGTATAGGCGCCCTGGATGATTGAATGGCAGTAGTTTTCAAATTGTGAAAAGGTAAGTAGTTGGAACTTCAGGATTCATTTGTTCAATGTGTGAGGCTCAGTTTTCCCAAAGTTTGTCACGAGGACGGTATAGGGAAGATTAGGAAAAGTCTAAATTTGATTCAGTTGAGACTATATGGTGAGACTTGGCGTATAACATCGATAGGGATTTTGTTAATGTACTGTATGGGCGGTACATTTTGGATTTCTTGCGATGTGAGATTTATACTCGGAGTTGACCTTATCGGTATGACTTATATTCCTGAATTTCGGGACGAAATTCTGTTATAAAGGGGGAAGTATGTAATACCCCGTATTTTTTAAATGACTTTTAAAATGGGTTATATTTTAATTTAATGGATTAATTAGGTTTTATTATTAATTAATTCATTCGGATTTTATCCAGACGGTGGATATTTATATGGATGATTCTGAATATTACTTAAAGATATTTAGGTAATATATGAATGTGATGTCATTGAGATGACCGTATTATATAAATTCGGTAATTTATATTTTTAGTCAGACGCGGTATGGGACGTGTCGGGACTAGTTTATTAAATTAAAAAGGAATTTTATTTTATTTCGACCTTATAGTCATTTCGACTGCGTAGTTGCGTCCGGAAGGTTCGAAATAGTCAGAAAAGTCTATTTGGATGTTAATTTTGAGTCTCGGGTCATTTGGAAATGGATAGACAACCCGAAAGGGCATTTTGGTCACTTTTCTAGGGGGGATGAATAGTGATTTCGGATTTGGAACTATTATAAGTGTTTGTAGATTAAGTGAATGGGAGTTATTCATCTCCTCTTCACAAATAAGAGCATCCATCTTCCTAGAGAGAAAATAAGAGTGCTTGGGAAGGGAAAAGTCACTTGGGAAGGTGAAGAACAAGAACCAAGGTTCACCACCACCGGAGTTTGACCGGAGAAGGGACAACCAACTGTGATAAACTACACCAAAGGATCAGACCTACAATAAAGGCAAGTGTTTAATAATGGCAAATTCAGTTTGTATATTGTCCATGTTAGAATAATATGAAAAGAGAAGATTATTATTGTTTGGAAGAAATAATGGAGTAATAAATGGATTTCTGGAAAACTGAAATAAAATAGTAATTAAACTCATGTTTTAGGTTGATAATAATCCACGAAATAGCCTTGTGTCTGTTGAAGAAAATATGCAAACCATTGATGTGTTCTTGAGGTTGATATGTTGATGATTTTCTGAAAATGAGGAGATAAACATGCCTTTTAATTCAATCCTTTGATGATTTTAGGATGTTTAGAGTATTGGAAATCGTTCATATATGTTGATGTATCATGTAGAAATAATCATAACTCCTTTTGGAGGTTAATATGAAGATTTGAATGTGTAAAAATGGAGAAAAATGGAGTTTGGGATTTTGGGAGAGATAATGAATAGTAACCCGTAGCCTTTGGGGTCATTTTCGGCCAAAAAGATAAATGATTTAGCTTTCGTCCAAAACACGAAAGTTGTAAATCTTTTCGATACGGTCGCGTGGGCGCCGACCACGTATTTTTCTGATTTTTCTACGATTTGATATGATTTTTACAAGATGACAGCTCCGGGTTGAAATCATCAACTCGGAAATCAAATCGGGAATTGGAAAAATTACGGCTACAATTAATGTCGTAGATGTTCGGGATAATTTTTGGGGTAGTTTAGAAACCCCGAAAATGAATTTGGGTTGCTAGATTTATTTGTTAAATTCCAAATAGTGATGTATGAGGAATTATGATAGGACCAGTAGGGGTGATTTGATATAACATCTGGGTATCCTTAGGTTTACAAGAGGATTTAATCCTAAGTGAAAGAATATGTGTTTATAAGAGATTTGAAACTATCGGTTTTAACCGTAATATAAAGGAGAACTAAACTCGTAGTAGTTCGGGAGAAATAACGTTATGGACCAGTAGGATATTAGTGACTTCTTACTGAATATATGTTGAGGAAAAGCCTATTTGAATCTTGTACATTGAGAGAGGGTAGCCTTAGGGTATGAGGTTATCCCAATCACGTATTTAAAGTTGACAAACCTCCTCGCTCGACAAAGTTAAGTAGTAGTGTAATGGAGGGGTTCCTTGTTTGGATTTCGCTTTGCGAGACGCTCCGCGCATGAACCTTAACGACGTCGGGAGTGAAGTGATGTTAGGATACGAGAATAATTAAATTATAAGAGCGTAGTGGTATGGCTCCTAGATAGAAATGGGAGTTTGGAACACATTTTGGTTGAAAGAATATATAAGGTTATCCCGATCGCATAGTTGTAGTTGTCGGACCTCCTCGATCGACAAAGTTAAGTAGTAGTGTATTGGAGGGGTTCCTTGTTTGGATTTCGCTTTGCGAGACGCTCCGCGCATGAACCTTAACGACGTCGGTAGTGGAGAGATGTTATAGGATGCGAGGATAATTAATTTATGAAGTAAAGATATGATATTTAAAAGAGATAAAATTCTACGTATGGGAAATATCTTAGGGTAGTGATAATTACCTTATTGATATTATATTCTAGGTATGATAATACCTATTTGATTGATTGTTGATTTATGTGTATGACATACCTAGCTTACTTGCTATCGGTGGGAGGTTTGCGCGTGAGGGCAGTCATATCCTGATGAATCCATGGGATCTTTGATTTGTCGCTCGAGAACATAGGTCTATGAAAGACTTATCGGGGAGTTGATAAGTCCGCTGACTGTGGGTGCGTAGGTATGTGCGTGACCCATGGATACGGGAACTATGTTCGCCTCCAATTTGTTTGTTGTTGTTTATGGTTCGTGGAATCTTACCGAACCTTTAGTCCCCTATTCGGCGACCTGCGATGATGGGACATGATAGCAGAGTAATGCATTACACCGCAGCTGTGACTCGGGGTGTTGTATTATATATGAATATAATTGTGTGAACATTTTCCATAGGTAAATCAACATAAACATTCATAACATAGGTGCCCGAAGTCATGAGACACTTTTAAAGAAATAACTCAAAGTCTACCTTAGGTGTAAAAATATTTAACTCAAATGAAATTGACTTAACTTGTACAATATGTCATGAACAATAATGATTCTTACACCAATAATGCCAAACTATTTAATATTTTTTAATAAGGTCTATTGTGCAAATCCAATGATCCTCTACTTTATAACTCCTTCAAAATCTCTTATATATAAGAATTCACTCTCAAATATTTTGAAGAAATCATAATGCTCATATATAGCGAAGCCTTAATAAATCTAAACAAAATAGCCTGTCACTTTCGTTTTCGTGTGCCTATAATCTTTTTAGGCTCTTTTATGCAAATGGTGACTTTTACGCAAATAATATTTCGATCTTCCGTAGCCCCTTTCCATTGCTTAACATATAACAATATTTTTTTGAAAATAAATGAAATCCGAAAAATGGTTCTTACATGCACAACTTATCTCATTTCACATTTGGTTCGTTATTGAGCAAAATTGAGATGAGAACATCATATTTGACCAATGACAAGCAAGCACAATGTTCATAAAGACCGTGCACGTGTGCAATAAAGGAGAGAAGAAGTCTAACATGTAGATAGTAATCGTCTATGAGTAACATGATGATATCCACACATTATTAAGCACACTATCGAAACAAAGTCGTGTCTCAAAACACCATAAAAAAGTCATGTGAATGGATAGATTGTAGGGGTGATCCGAATATCTTAAATGTACATCTATATACTGTGAAAAATAAAAAATACAAAAATATTTTTGTCCTTTTCAAAAATTAATCAAAATAAAATCTTTTTGACTTTTCAACTTTTTCTTAAAACTGAAAATCTTTTTGTATTTTTCAAAATTTTTCCAGAAAACAAAACTTCTTTTGGATTTTTCTAAAAATATCAAAAAGAAAAATAGATAAATACAATGATAATACAATCTAGCAATAAGAATATAAGATATGAACATGATATAAATATTCAATACTAGATAAAGTACCCGAACTCAATCAACAGTGCAAACACCCAAAGATTTCCTAAGATCCTCAAATTTAAGTGCATCTAAAGGTTTTGTGAAAATATAGGCTAATTGACGTTCTGTGATCACAAAGCTCAAGGACATGACCTTTTCCTCAATTAGATCACGTATAAAAGGCTCACGTATCCTAATGTGCTTTGTGCGCGAATGTTGGATCGGATTGTGGGATATATGGATTGCACTTGTATTATCACAAGATATAGTCATTGTGCCTTGTGAAATCCTATAATATTTCAACATTTGATTTATCCATAAGATTTGCGTTCAACAACTCCCGACGATAATATATTCAGCCTTCGTCGTGGATAAAGATATGGAGTTTTGCTTCTTGTTCAGCCATGAGACAATCATCAACGGTTGATGATACGCTTATTCCATCAACATCCCCGAACCAATCGACATTCGAATAGGCGGATAACCGGTCATTGGTATCGAAGGAATACCAAATACTATAGAAAAGAGTGACACTCACGTATTTGATTATACGTTTAAGTGCGAGAAAGCGAGACTCTTTCGGGAATGCCTGGTATCGCGTACATACTCGAACGCTGAAAGAAATATTAGGATGATTAGAGGTTAATTAGATAAGACTACCTATCATGCTCCTATAAAGGGTTTTCTCTACGTCCTTGCTTAAAATTTCTCTGCTAAGCTTAGTCAATGTACTCATAGGGGTGTGTGAGTGCTTAGCGGAGTCTAAACCAAACTTCTTCACTAGGTCCCTTGCATATTTGGATTGAGATATGAATATCCCATCCTCAAGCTGACGAACTTGGAGACCTAGGAAGAACGTTAGCTCACTAACCATGCTCATCTCTAACTTACTCTTCATCTCCTCCTCAAAAGTGTGAGCATGTCGGGACCACATGGATCCAAATACTATGCCGTCCACATAGACTTGGGCAAACAAGATAGCACCACTGTATCTCGTTACAAACAACATCTTATCCACTCTCCCTCTCTTGAATCCATGAGCTAAGAGATAGGAAGTGAGCCTCTCGTACCAAGCACGGAGTGCTTGCTTCAAACCATACAGGGCTTTCTTAAGATAATAGACGTGTCCTGGGTACTTAGGGTCTTGAAACCGCTTTGGTTGTTACACGTAAACTTTCTTGTGTATATTGCCATTCATAAAGACACTTTTGACATCCATATGATATAACTTGAAGCGCAAATGATATGCTATGGCGAGTAGTAAGCAGACGAACTTAAGCCTAGCAATATGAGCGAATGTCTCGTCAAAGTCTACACCCTCAATCTGTGTGTTGCCTTGAGCAACCAACCCAGCCTTATTACTAACTATGGTACCATTATTAGTCCTGTCAATGGATCGGATTTTATCCGAATCCGAATCCGATCCATTTAAGTGGATATGGATCATGCCTAAAATTTGATTATCCAATTACCCGATTATTCGTTTATTAAATGGAGTGTATTTGGATTCATATTCTCCGATCCGTTAATAATCCGATTCGATTAATATTTTTAATATATATATAAATTATATATAATATATTTTTAATTAATATATATTGTATTTAATAATATTTTAAATATATATTATAAATATATATTATAATAGTTCTTTATTTCATTATCTGTTTTTTGGAACATTTGCAAAATAAATTTATGAAATAAGAGTTAAAAATAAAAATGTTGCAAATCAAGTTTAACATAAATGGATAATCGGATCGGATCCAAATCCGTTTAACATAAACGGATATGGATTTGGATTTGCCTAATCCGATCCAATTAATAAACGGATCGGATCCGAATCCGTTTAACATAAATGGACATGGATTTGGATTTTCCTGGTCCGATCCGGTCCGGTCCGAATCCGATCCGTTTACAGGCCTAACCATTATCATCCATCTTATTCTTGTAAATTCACTTGGTACTCATCACATTTGTCTCGCTAGGTCGGGGGACTAACTCCCATACATCGTTCTTGCGAAACTGAAGTAACTCATCTTGCATAGTGGATATTTAATGATCGTCATTGAGTGCTTCTTTCACATTCTTGGGCTCGACTAAGGAGGTGTAGCAAAGGTAGCTAACCACATTCTCAAGTTGAGCGCGAGTCTTGACGCCTAGTGTGGGATCACCAACTATAGAGGAAGGGTTATGACTCTTTCGAATCCAAGAGGGTGGATCCTCTTAATCAAGAGTAGGGTTCACCGGGGTAGTATGAGGAACATGTGATCATCACCAGGGGTTACATCATCCTCACACTGGTGGTTAGGATTAATAGACGCCAATGGATTTTCGTCTCTAATCGTGACGTTTATTGGCTCAATAACCTTAGAGCTTGTAAGGTTAAACACCCTATAATCTCTACTCGTCGACGAATATCCTAAAAATATCCCCTCGTCTCTCCGGAAGTCGAACTTTCCTAAGTTCTCTCTATCTCTTTAGATGTAGCAAGTACTCCTAAAGACACGAAAATACGATAAGTTGGGCTGCTTCCTTGTCCACAACTCATATGGCGTATGTAGCGTGTGCGGATGAAAACATCCTTTTCACCGTATGGCATGCGGTACTCACTGCCTCTGCCCAAAAATGTCTAGGCACGTTTCTCCCAAGAAGCATGGATCTAGCCATCTCTTGTATTGTCCGGTTCTTCCTCTCAACTATCCCATTTTATTGAGGAGTACAAACGGTCGAAAACTCGTGTTTGATGCCCACTCCGTCATAATAACTATCCACTCTGATTTCTTTAAATTCAGTGCCGTTGTCACTTCGCACCCGATTAATGGTGACACCGTGTTGATTTTGTAGGACACGACACTTGGTTGTTATGAACTCAACCACATCGGATTTCTCTCTAAGAAACCCAAGGTAAAGTATTAAGAAAAATTATCGACCATCACGAGAATGTATCTATTACCACCTAAACTCTCCGAGCGAGTAGGACCCATAAGATCCATATGAACTAACTCCAAAAGACGAGTGGTGGTAATGGTATTCAAATTCCGGTAGGGACTTCGAATTTGTTTTCCTTGTTAGCAAGGTCCACAAACTAAGGAAGTTGGATTTCCAAGTGACGGTCAGCCACGGACTAGGTCCATTTTCACCAATCTCTCAAGTTCACATGACCTAGTCGTTCATGCCAAAGGTCCATATAGGAGACCGAGGCACTACTTAACACAAAGGAGGACTTGGAAATGATCCCATATCAATTATTTTTGGTCCTCACTTCTTGTTGTAAAAGTTCACCGGATTGATCATATACGTTACATTAGGACATGTCAAAATTTATCGCAAAGTTTGCGTCGCACAATTGGCTTATGCTAAGTAAGTTTTATTTCAACCATTTTACGTACAACACATTTTATAGTTTAGGAAATCCAGGTATCTCAACACAACCTCGTCCTAAAATCCTTAGACCCACTGCCATCTCCAAAGGTGACTTTGCCTTCTTTGCGATCCTCAAGGTTGGTAAAAAATGATATGTCACCGGTCATGTGCCTAGAGCACCCATTATCAAAATACCATTGGGAAGTATTTTGAACCTTGAGAGCAACGTGCACAACAAGGGCTTTGTCATCTTGCTTAGGTACCCAAGTGGAGGTAACCTTTTGTTTGCCCATGTCGTTGTTAGCTCTAATCGGAGCATTAGAAGTATTATCAAACGACATATACATCCATTGAAATTCTTCCATTAAGCTTTGTGAAGTTGCGAGACTAGGAACTCAAGTTTCTCTCTAAGACTTGCAAAGTCGCTATAGCGGTGCGTGGGAGTTTTTGTACGTCTAGTTCTACCTAACTTGTAGCAAAACTGTCTAAGGTGACCTCTCTTCTTGCAAAAGGTGCAAACATAAACTTGTTTGGGTCAACCTTGGTTATCTTTCTTAGGTTGAAATCTCTTTTGTGGTTTAGGTCGAGGCCCATAAGGATCTACCACAATTTTAGGAACGAATTTCGATGCGGCAGGGGAAGTGGATGCACAGTCATAGCCTCTTCCTTGCCTGTCCTTAAAACCTAAAGCGGGATCGAGGAGCATATTTCCAACCTTATTCGATGTATCCTCTATAGTAACCTTGACCTCCTAGGCATGTTCGAGATCTCTCTCGAGTTAGGATACAAGGGCTTCAAGTTTCTCACGAGTCTCCGCAGATGCTTGATAATATCTTGTAAGACTAGCCACTTTGTTGGTCAAATCACTATTTTCCCTCTCCACTAAAAAGACTATCACCCTAAGAAATTCTCACCGAGGACTCTCCCTCTCTCGCTTCTATCACTCTCGCCTCTCTCAACTCCTTCTCTAAGGCTAAAACTCTAAGCGCTAAACCTTTGTTTTGTTTCTTTGTTTTAAAGGACAGCGTAAAGCTCGGTGTAAGCACGTTGAAGGTCACTCTCATTCTCACTTAAAACGTCATCTCCCTTACTCTCTCTGGAATGACTAGACTCATTGTCGAGGTCATCATGTTTAGTAGCTTCCTCATCGGCGTGAGGTGCACTAGATGTACTAACATGAGTAGCCATGAACGCGGTGAAGTTACGTTCATGTGGTGATTCCTCCCTGGAATCCACCGACTCGACATCACTCATCTTTGCCTTTGCATTGTCTCTTTAAACACGTAGCACACTCATGAAGCTTTTAGACCATTACCCTCGCACTCATAACATCTTTCTTCATCTTTCTTAGGGTTTTCTTTTCTTTCTTTTTCAATTTTTTTTTCGGATTTATATTTTTTTTTATGTTTCTCAAAACTTTTCTTTTCTTTGAAAGTGTTTACTTTTCTAAGTTTTAGAAACTTTTTGATTTTTTTTGCAAACAGGGCCAAGTCATCCATATAAATATCATATTCAGAGTCAGAAGATACCTCCGCTTTCTTTCTAGATTGAACTTTTAAATTAATTCCCTTTTCCTTAGGTTTAACAGTTTTGGGAAACATGTTGTTCTCATAAGTTTGAAGGTCTTCTACGAGTTCTTCTAACCTAAGCGTATCTAATATACCCAAAGTATTAAGCACAGTAACCTTAGGAATAAAACATGCAGAAGAGATATCAAAATCTTCTTAACTATATGCGTCTCGAGAATTTTCTCGCCTATATTAAAACTAGAATTAACTATGTCCGACGGATGTGCATAAAACTCATTAGCATGATAATAGTCTCAAACTGTGTGGTTAGGTTATGTAGCTTAGAAGCTTTCACAACATTGGTACCCTCGTGAGTGAGCTAGAGGTTATCTCAAGCTTCTTTAGACGTGGTGCACGCTGTAATGCGACAAAACTCGTCGGGGGTGACAACTCTAGAAATGGCAGTTAAGCCACGTGAGTAATAGGTACTCCATTTAAATTCATCTTTTGTCCAAGAAGTGACGGGTTTAAGACTTTCGACAAAGTTGTTAGTCACAGTGGGTGGTGTTCACCCTCTTTCACGTACAAGCCAGACTCTTTCATTAATTTCTTTAAAAGCAGACCTTATCATAGCTTTCCAATATGCACAGGAGGCCTGTTATACAAATTATCCATAAAATCCCAAATTTTAAAGATCATCAATTTAAAAAAAATTGATATCAATTTTTTTAAAAAGGATCACACAATATTTTAGTGCAACCGAGTCTGATACCAATTTAAGAATGCGAAATTCTATAGGTTGATTCGTATACTAGGTTTCTCACACCCAAATTCCAATTTTAATTAATTTCTATCTTTATTAGCAATTAAGTGTTCATGTGATGAAACAGTTCAAATTAATTCTAATCTATTATACACAATCAAAATATGCGCAAAGCAAATAAGGAAAAATCCCTAAAGGGCAAAAACTTTATTCAGCACTATAGAGTAATTGATAGACACAATCAACTTATAGACTACTTAGAATGACTAGTATAATGCGTAGAGTCTTCAAGTTCTTCTACGGAATACGATACAGTCCATAGTCGTTCACAGGAAGCGATCTTCCCTCGGTATCCATCGATAAACCTTCGTCTCCTCAGCAGTGAAACCTCGGTTTCACAAGTCAACAGTACAGATCGAATCTACAAGGGTTTATACAAGTGTATTGCGAAACTAGGGTTCATAAATCTCACAAATCACATATGAGGATGAAAGATTTGTGAAAGTAAAAGTGATTTTGTAAAACCCAAAAGGAACAACTTTGGAACAAGTATAGGAAAATCGTTATCACCACAGTTCATCTAAATTTCTAAACAAAACAAGTTTTTATAACAAAAACACGAATTTCGAGTTGGCGGTGTCATTCAAATGAAAACAGGCCTCATTCGAACGAAAATAGTAGTTTCATTTGAATGATATCATATCTCGTTCTAACGACATCCCATTCTCATTTGAACAACCTTCTCACGTACTTCCAACGATGATTCTCTTTCAACGTACGGATACTTCATTTGAAGGGAGTTAGATATTGGTTCTAACGAGACTGCATATCTCGTTCAAATATGACTCAATGTTATTTGAACAAGACAAAAAAAGCCTTTTTATTTTAAAATCTCTGTGTATAAAATGCCTCGATTTTTAAGAGCTAACACCCCAAAATATGATTCATAAAAGTCTATGAAAACCACAAGTTTATACCTCCATAAATGTTAGTGATGAATCTATAAATGGAGCTCGATCATTAACGTTTCTTCTAATGAACCTAGAGATATTGTGTTCGGTTTCAGATATCGGTTTGTAACGGGATATGCCAAAACTTAAAATTAGCCTAAGCTATGAGCAATTATAAAAACTTGCTCTTAAAGTATCTGATGTTGTAGTTACTAAACTTCTCATTGTCGTACTGCATGTCATGGTTCGTGATGAAGGAGTTAAGTATACCATACCTTCAGATGATGTTATTCTAGTCGAACTAGTTAGTCTTGGGCTGATTGATCTCGATCATAGGCTCAACCTCCACCCACTGGGTGAAGTAGTCAACCATGATGATTATGTATCTAAATCTCCCATTTGTCTTGAGTAAGGGCCCTGCTAAATATATACCCCGTTGTGAGAAAGGCCAGGGGTAGTGATTGGAGTTAAAGCTTCTAGTTGTCCTCGGTTCATTAATGCAATCCTCTGACACTTATCACATTTCTTCACTTATTATGCACGCCATTAGCAACCTTGCATTTATATTCTTTTAACCAAATACCTCACGTTGGCATGAGCTCCACATGATCCCTCGTATACCTCTTTGATCGAAGTTTGCATCTCATTGAGGTGGACACATCGCAGGAATGGTAGTACAAATTCCCTTTTAAATAAAACACCTCCACCAAGAACGTATCTCGCCGTCTTGTAGAGCAGTGGCGTGGACTCGTTTGGTTCGTCTGGTACCTCTCCCGTTTGTAAGTAAGACATTATCAGGTCTATCCATGATGGTCCTAACTCCATTTCCATGATCCACACTTCTTCCTCATCTATGCTCGTCTACAACAAAATCTCAACTTATACAGTTCTCCAAAGATTGACTCGGGTAGCCGATGCCAAACGAGCCAATGTATCCACTCGCGAGTTTTCCATTCGAGGCATTCTGACTACTTGAACCGCAATGAACTCTGACAACAAATTTTTCACCTTGCTTAACACTTCTATAAGAAGTTGCATGTGTATATAGCATTATCAAATTACAAATTTTAATTTAAGTACGGATTAAACAAACATTGTGTAAACATTACTCCAATTTTAACTTGCCTAAACATTCATTTACTTAAGCATCCAATAATAACAAAAATAAAGTAAAAAGAAACCACACAATACCGCGATGTTCTAGAAAAATCAACAATGGGAAATATCTCGGACGACCTAGCCTACGCAAATATACTTATGTTATAGGGTTTATACAAAGACAACATACGACTTGTTCACTGACTCGACTCCCTTCAAGACTGATGCAATCTTTTCCCCTTGAACCTTCTTCATAAGAATAACAGGAATCCACTAAAGACTCACAACGTAGTCCTCATGCGTCTCGGTATCCACCAGTATCTAATTAGACTCCATAACACAAGAACATGGAATCCACCATGCCAAACGAACTTAACCGAAGGAAGAATAAATAGATTTGGGGCTTAAAACATGAGATCTTAACACATAATAAGATCTTGATTCATGGATCTATAGACCAGAGTTTAAATAGGTAAAAGAGGCTATATGTGTTTGCTCTGTGAAAATACTTTTCGAAATCCTTTTTTAAAACTTAACTGTTTTTGCCCTATTTAATCTTAATAATGTGAAAAGACCGACAAAAACCGAGGCAAGTGGTCCAAATGAAATAGGCTTGTCGTTTTAATGAACTTGTCCATCTCGTTCGAACGAAATCCAGTCGTTCGAACGACACAACCAAACTCATTAAAATGAGCTTTGAGTGAGATTTTAATCGAAAATTGTAAAGTTAGACATAATGCACCCGTTTGAAGGTCGTTATAAGCTCGTTCAAACGAAATTAATAACCTCGTTTGAACCAAGATAAAACTCATTTGATCGAGTGTATGAAAAACGCAACTCGTTTGAACAACTGAAAAAACTAAAAAAACATTTTTCTAATTTTTTTTTTAAAAAAACGGCCTCAAATAAAAATAAAAGCACCCAAACAAGAAATCCGTGAATCAACGCAATAAAGATTGATACCTTTTTCGAAATCCCAAGATTGAAGATGAAAACTCGATATGAAGATGTCGGTTTACATGTGGTGCTTCTTGTCTTCATCGCATAAGCTTGAAGGTACAAACACAAACACCTTAACCTATGACTTAAACAATTTTTTCCAAACGTAATAAAGCCAATAAGTATAAATTTTCAATATATTATTACAAAAATGAGACAATGAAAAAATTTATCCTTATAAGTTTCCCCCTTTGTATGTTCCAGGACAAAAGCAAAAATAAAAGATAGGCCTTCAAGCTCTAAGGCCCAGTCCCCCCCACCCCCACAAAAAAAAAAGACACAAGCATGACTTGACCGACTCTATATTTTTTGATGCTTTGCTCTTATAAAACTTTGTCGAATTGAAGAATCAACCTACACACTTAATACACCTTTCAATTGCAAAGAGAATATGAATTATATAACAATGGTAGACAAAAGTTCTTCGCATATGAAATTCTTGCTCCTTAATTAAAACTTCGTCCCATTTTGTTCAGCAATAGACAAAGGTGAAAGTGCATAATATGAAACAAATGATCATATGGAAAATAGTCATATCATGCACTGTAAAGTGAAACGACAAAAAATGACAAATGGAAACACAAATACAAATAACCTAAAGAATGAAATAATGATGAACATAGATTAAATGCATGCAAAGACTCAAACAAATACCACATATACATATATAAACACAAATATAACGTGACACACATGACTATTATCTTATATATACGTATGTAGGTGGGTTGTTGGAAGCCTCCAAAAGCTCAATCCTTTTTTCTCATATTTTTGATTAATTTAATTATAAAAACCAATAAAAAAGGCACATGTCACGCTCGAATGGTAACACACACTCACCACCACAATGTGACGATCATAGACAGTTACCTGAATTTTTAACTTTTAGTTAAGATTAGAAGTTAAGAAACCGCATCAAATATTTCAAAAGGATCTGATAATTTTTACCAAAAGAAGATCTTTCCAAACTCCATCATCATTTACCTCGACCTTCTCGTGTCCCATAATTAACTAAGAAAATGAATTGAGTTCTTTTTGCGGGCTCAATTGTCAGCTCACTCTTAAATCTCCCAAAGGTCTAGTGTTATACTGGTTATATAAAATTGAGTTCAATTTTGAGAAATCAATCTCTTCAAAATCTAACCTCTTACGCACCACCATTTGCGCATAAGTAGAAGAGTAAAAAATTGTGGTTGTCTCAAGGTGGCTCCTGCATTTGGTACGTACTCTGAATACTGATCGTATTTTTAAAGTTTTACAAACAAAAACTGAGGATGGAAATATTTGTATAATGTGGTGTAAAGGAAGCTGCAAATCTAATCAATAATATGAGAAGATGGAAGGGCTTATCCTGACAGCCATGGTTGTCTGCTCACCACACTCACCTCTGTCGCTACGGGCACAGCTGTTGGTTCGCTCTTAAATCTCCCAAGAAAACGAACTCCATGCTTCTCCTCGGGGGTGGCATCAAGCGATTGAGTTCTGGTTGCGGTCTCTTTAGCCGATTAAAAAATATCTTTTATATTCTCATGCCCTTGATGTTCAGCCAAGTCCCGTGGGGTCTACCCATGCTCATCTACTCTGCCAACATTGGCTCTTCGCTCCAAAAGGAATTTAACCATTTTGGTGTTACCTTCATAAACTAAAACATGTAGAGACATGGATCCACTTCTGTTGGGTCGTGTGACATACCTTCCATGGGATATAATTTCCATGAGCAATTCCAATTTTTTTGGCCAACAACAGTGCTAGAGAACTGCCTCACATCCCCACCAGTTAGGTTTGCGCATGTTATTTAATTCTCTACATACATCATCATCATTTAATTATTTAATTATTTGCTTTTTGAAATTTAGTTTTTCATTTTTTCAGCTCCTATTTGTAGAAGAGAAAGACGGAGATAGCGGTATGTATCTCCGCTACCTGGGTATGGCACCAGAAAGACTCACTCACTCTCTCTTTATTTCTCTCTTTTGGGTTTTTCAATGCTTACTATATGCTTGGATACACATTTCTTTTTACATTATATTTTATTTGAAATGTTAGAATGTTACGATCTAAATAATGGCAACATAAATGTTGAATACTACCTTTGGTTTTGATGAATATATGTGTAGAGTTCCACATCTGATTTCAGGTGATGAGATGGAGAAGATGGCGGCGTGGTAGTTAGTAGTTATTTATCTATTACTACAATTAGATGGATTATTGTTTTGTAATGAATGGTTAGCAGGTCAGTGATGTTTATGGACGATTTTTTAGTTGATTGGTGTTTTGCATGCTAAATACAGTCAAGAATAAATTTTAAAACGTGTGGTAGATTTGTCAGTGTTGAAAACATATGCGGACTGTCGCTAATCCTGAAAATCAAATCAATTAGAAAGATGAGTCTCTGACTATTATCACATACTATCATCAACTAATGTCACTGTTGTACGATAAGTGTATGTCCTTGGTAAGGGAGATATCAATTTGAAACACCCTTTTGTAATTGATATATCCTTTCAAAACGAAACCAAATTTAGTGGCATGGAAGATGAAATCATGATTTTAATAACCAACTACATGACAAGTACCAATTTAGTGTAAACTTTATTTAATGTACCATATAAAATCCGTTTATTTAATTTCATGTTAGCTCCATACTTTAATAGTATTATTTAGGTGTGTGCAAGATCCCGAATGGACAAAACGAACCGAAAAATAGAATCGGACAAGACCTATTTTTGCGGGGTTTTTAAAATTCGATTTTAATACAGTCTTAAAATATGAAGGACAACATTATTTGGTTCGATCTTGGTTTTAAGTCTTAAAAAGCGGATTTGGAATGAACCGGACTGTTTTTATTAAATATATAATGAATATTTTTTACATAATATAAACAAAAAAAATATTTGACCCACACAAATTATGTGACACAATTAGTCCACAAAATACACAGTCGGCCCAAATTACTTATTACCCAACCTTAACGAACAACAAACATAAGTTATAACCCACGTTAACGTGTTGATTTTTCTATTTAATGCATTGTTTTTATTAAAAAAAATGCATCATTTTTTATTAAAAAATGTTGTTTTTTTATAAAAAAAAACGCGATGTTTTTTTTATAAAAAAACGCGATGTTTCTTTTGTATATAAAATATGCGTTGTTTTAAAATTTTATATTAGTTGTTTTTGGACCGAATAAGACTGAGGCCAAACCCGAACTGTCGAAAAACTGAATAGGATCGAGACCAATTATTTCGGTTCGGTCTCGGTCCATAATTTTCTAATAATGCGGTCCGGCCCAAAAAATACCTTAAAATCGGACCGATTCTGGCTACGATTGTTTTTAAATACTAATAATAATTATATATTTAAATAAAATATTTCAAAACGCGTTACACCGACCGTGCATCGCACGGGTCACCACTTGTATATATGTATGTATGTATGTATGCATAACAACACCCGACACACAAAAACAAGTTTTGTACCCTCGTATGGCATAAATGTGTATGAAAACAAAGTGGTATGGAGTGTAGGGGTGCGAACTATAAACAAAAGAAATATGTACCAAACACTCAAGGTAGTCCAAGGCACTCGAATTTGATCATATTAATTTATCAAGCTTAGATTTAGCCTCAAGTGGAAAAAAGTGAACTCAAAAGGACAAACAAAATAAATTCACACAAGCCTAGAAAATATTGATGATTCTCAAAACCAGTGACTCGAAACGTTAAGAATAAACTGGACAAAATTGTGAAAATCCTTTGATCTTCGACTTATAAGACCCTAAAAATAAAAATTTTCAATTTATTATTACAAAAATGACATAATGACAAAATGTGTCCTTAAATTGCTTAAGTACTTGGACATATGACCTTCTCTTGCTTCATATGAATCAACAAATTGATTATCAATTAGCTGTGAATCACTGTGAGCTGACACTTACAATGCCCCCAGAGATGAGGCTAAACCCAATCTCGTAATCATGGCCTCATATTCAACTTCATTATTTGAGGATTTGAAATTGAATCTCAGCGCATACTCAACGTCAGTGGCTTTTGGATCGGTGATAATATGACCGGATCCACTTCCTTTTATGCAAGATGAACCATCAACAAAAAGTTTCCATATGGGAGTAGCTTCATTGAACCCACCATCAACTAATAAACCTTTTTTGAACACTTTCATCATCGCTCTTGATCTCGGATCCACTTAGCGTTTTTTTATAGAAGATTCTGCTTTGTTTGCGGTCGCAGCGGGGGGAAACTCCAATCCCCCACCTTCCTTTGGACCTCTTATTTGAAAGTGAATTATGCATTAAAGTCAGCAGGTTCATGTCCTTTGATGGCTGTTCTCGGTTCATATATTATGTCGAATTCTCTCATCTCGACTACCCAAGTCATTAGTCTCCCAGATTTTTTTGAGTTATGAATGTCTTGTGTATTCTACGATCATATGGGCTTGAAAATATGGTTTCATCCTCCATGACGCCTTGATTAGATCTACTTCTAGTCTTTCCAACCTCGAACACCTAATTTCTCCACATATATAGGCTTTTCTTGTGTAGTATACTAGATTTTGAACTCCACATTCGTTTCTCACTAGAGCCTATCTAATTTCTTATTTCGACACAACCAAGTATAAATAAAGATTCTCTCCCAAGATTGGCTTGGAAAGTATGGTGGGGAACCCAAGTACTACTTCAGCTCCTAGAATGTTGCTTCTCACTCCTCATTCCATTCAAAACGTTTTCTCAATAGCCATGAAAAATCAGAGAAACCTATTTGTAGCTTTAGATAAGAACCGATTCAAGGCATCTGCTTGATCTGTGAGCCTTTGCGTCTCCTTTTTGCTTTTGGTAGACTGCATGTTGATGATGGCTATGATCTTATCCGAGTTCGTTTCCATCCCCCATTGATTGACTATGAATGCGAGGAACTTGTCGGCTCTCACGTTGAACACAAAATTGGAAGGATCTAACCTCATCCTATATTTATGCATGATGTCAATGGCTTGGCCGAGCTCTCTCACATGGTCATTGTTTGTAATACCCCATAATTTATGAGCATTAAATTAAATAAAAAGATTAATAAATAAAACATAATGATTTATGTATCTGCAATGACTCATGACGTCACTAATAATTTCCTATTTTATATGAGTTATGACTGTAATATTATGTGTATATAATGTGAAATTAAATTAAACATGAAATATTGTAATGAATTAATAAGTGTTTAACAAATAATTTAATTAATAATTAATTTAATTAGTAATCTTTGGCACGGACTGATTAGATTATTATGAGTTTGACTGAATACATTGGACTAACATTAATACATATAGAATGTTCGATTAGGACTTAAAATAATGGGTTTTAATCCCTATGGATTAGTATATAACTTGGGTTGTATTTTGAATTAATTGGATGTAGTTTTGGGCTTAAAAAGTTAAGGGTCATATCGGGTACATCCCTAATTTGGTGATTAACACAATAAAAGGAGAACTAGGGTTAGTATAAAAAACTCTAAAACACTTGATAAAAAACCCTAAGGCTATATCCTGGACCGTACAACGGGCGCCACTTCGGGATTCCGATAGATAGAGATGGGATTTACCTTGGACCATGGGACGGTGACCTCTTCGATACTTTGGTAGTCACTTATAAAGTATTTAGTATTGGCCATACTTTCATGGTTATGGACCTTTAAATTGTTCTTTGTGATTTAACGTATGTACTTGAGATGTATAGAATAATTAAACATTGAACCGTTACTTATATTCAACCGAGAAGATACATATGCAATCATAGGGTTCACTTAGGTCTGGGATTAGACGCATGTGATAGATAGGATTGTTGGGTCTGGGATAACTTAAAAGTTACTAAAATATGAGAGGAAGATGTGTAATTATATTTTATCCCAAACTCAATTATATTCTTATACTTTGTAGGCTTACTGTTAGCATTATTGATTTACTATTTTCAGGACATAGGCCACAGGTATAGCCTTACCCATGATTCATTCATTTTTACCTCCACTTGATGCTCAGATAGGATGTAGGTGTCGAGCTTGCATGCTCATCCTTCTATATTTATTTATCTATTGAGCGGATTATGTCGAGTCAGATTGAGTTCATTGTGGTTTGGGTTGCATTATAAGACAATTATTTCACGTGATGGTTCTATTATTATACTTGGTTTGATATCAGAGATGACGGGTGTAACAACCCTCGCTTTTAGGAGGATAATTTTATATTAATTTACCGCATAAGGTAATTATATAAAATGTTGGAAATGGAGTAAATATTAATTTAATGAGTTAAAAGTTAATATTTACTAGATTGATGCATATTTACTGTATGTGAAAGTAAATATCACCAGGTTGCATGTTTATAGTGTCATGTATTTAAAATGTCATTATGGTTTAAATGAAATTGGAACTGGAAATAAATTATAAAGTTGCCGGATGCCAGTTTTGAGGGTGTAGTTAGTCTCGGAATGTCCGAGACAGTCAAAATAAGTGCCATATTGTGTTTTTGGATTTCGGGCACTTTTACCTGGTGTTAACTTAAACGCGTATTGGGAGTCATTTTAATGCGATATTAACCACTTAAGTTGGAGACTTTAGACTTAAGCCACGATTTTAAGTCTTGCCCCTTATTTCATTTTCCTCATTTTATGTCTTAAACTTCGAGAGAAAAAAGAAAGAGAAAGAGAAGTAGAAAAATGGAGAAATGAGAGAGAATTGGAAGATTGAAGATTGGGATTGCTTCTACCTCAAACAAATATGAGATTTCAACTCTAACGCAAGTTTTCTACTTTCTAATATATGATTTAAGATGAATAAATTGTTTGATAGTTGTGTATTTGTATTTATGGATCCAAAATAGAATTTGTGGTGATTTAACCCTAATCTTAGTTTTTGATGGTAAAATTAGGGATTATAGTGGTTATACATCATGTAGGTTGATTTGGGGTAGATTTATGTTGTTGGTTGTGGATAAAAATGGAAGAGATTGGAGTTTGGGGAAAACTAGGGTTTATAACCCTTGAAGCCATTCTTGGCAAATTCTCCAGGCCGAATCGATTCGGCCCTCTGGGCGAATCGATTCGCTAAGGGGCAGTTCCCATGTCTGATTGGGCCGAATCGATTCGGGTCCAAGCCGAATCGATTCGGAAGTTGCAGACTCCCAGGTCTTATGTCCGAACCGATTCGCTGTTTGGGCGAATCGATTCGCTAGGGCGAATCGATTTGGCCCTAGGGCGAATCGATTCGGATTCATGCTGTTTTTGAGTTATTTTTTTTTAACTCAATTTTTCTCCTTTTTCCTTTAAGCTTAGGACCTAGGAACCTTCTTGAATGAAGTAAACTTAGAGTCCTAGAGTTCTAGATGAGTTGGGGAACTACCCTAAATTAGTATTGGTTTATATGGGGTTTTCCGGGGTTATGTCTATTGATGCTAGGGTAATCTTTTCTTCTAGTTGATTGTTATGAAACTAGGAGATGTAGTGTTATGTTTGGGAGACTTTAGAATCTCAATTGAGCTATGTTAACCTTGATGGTTCATAATAACACCATAAAGGTGTGTTGGGAGAATAAATTGAAAGTTCATTCATTCCTTTGAAGGATGATAGTCTTGGGGTTTTAAAATAACACCCTAAAATGTTTGGAGATAATGAAGAGTTTATTTACTCCTTTGAGGTTGTAGTAACGATATAATTTATCGTATGGCTCCGGATAATAAGGTGAATTATTTACAATAATGTAAATAAGTATGGTTTCAAATAAAATGAAACATACATGTATAAATGGAAATGAAATGGAAATGGTAATGATGATGGTAAATGATAATTCACTTAATCATGAATTTGGTAAATGATAATTTACTTGATTTTTGAAAATGGTAAATAAAATGGTTGGAACACCCCCCCTCTAAATGACATCATAAGGGAAGTTCGCGTGTGAGGTGAAGCCCCCTGACTAATGAATGCAGGGTGGATATAGTCCTAGGCCATGTGAGCGTTTGTTGTTATATATTTTCTGCGATGGGTAGGAGATTCTGGGTGTGGTCTTGACTACCCCACATGCACATGGCCGCTTCCCGACGTTTTACGTTATAGGTGCCCAGGTTGTCTTATGATAGGCCCTGGAAGATGATGGTCATTTAGGGGGGCGCACAGTGGGGAAACCCGAACGGGCGGTCTTAGAATCGTTATATGTATATAAATATAACTATTCATGATCACGTGGGACTTGATGGATTATATGCCATAAGGGGCACAATGAAGTGCCACAAAGAGCACATATAAATGCCACAAAGAGCATTTGAGAATGATTATTTTCCTGATAAGGAAAGGATTTTTAAAAAATGTAAAAATGAAATAAAGATGAATAAAGAGCATAAGATTGTGATTATATATATATATTTCCTATTAAGGAAAGGATATATGAAATAATTGGTGCGCATGATGAAGTTTTAGATTAATGTTATTCATTTTATTTTCCTTCTTAGCTTATGTTTTAAATTGTTTAGGTAGCTTCTTATTTCTCTTTCATCATGATTTATCATTCATAACTGTCATACTTTTTATTCATCTGGTAGTCATATAGAACCGGGCCCTGACCCGTTCATATTTCTTGTTGTGATGGCATCTTGTATCTGCTCAGGTACTCCGCCGCAAGGATGCCTAATCTGATTTCCTATCCCGGTGTCTTTGGCGAGCCGTGATGCTTTGCGGGTATTACTGGACATTTTGAAATAGATGCCATCATCTTTGCACTCTAGTTATGATCGGGTCTTTTTACTCGGGCGAGAGGCCCAAGCTTTTGTAATTGATTAATGTAAGGTAATATGTAAATAATTGAACTTGTTTAATATTATTGTATGAGTCTGTGGCTGACAGCATATTCGGGCCCTTATAGTATATTTTTGGGTATGTAATATAATTTAATCTTGATTTCTACTTTCTTTTTAGTTGGGTTGTTTAAATTCTTTTCTTTAACTTTAAAACCAAAATTTTTGGCAACCTGTTTTTCTGAAATAAGGACTGGATATCCTGTATACTTCTTATTTTGTTGTGATGCTGAGAATGATTCCATCCATGATTCCGTTATTTAGGAGTATCGGGCTGGCCACCCCCCATTTCGGATGGCGCGTTGTCACAACGTGGTTCACCTATTATGTGTTTCAGTTACTTATTTTATCTACTCGTTTAGTTCCAGTTATTCTTAGAGTGATACTCAAATGTTAGACTCCTATTTTAGTTACTTTAAACCTGATCAATCCAGTTTAAATTTTATGGGGTGTCACATCGTCGTTCTTACTCTTTGTGAGCATATCGTCCACGTACACTTCCATATTAATTCCATTATGTGGATTGAAGATGCGGTTTACCAATATTTGATAGGCTACACATGATTTCTTCAATCGTAAGGGCATAAGGTTATATAAGTACGTCCCCTTTCTAGTTATAAAAGAAGTTTTTCGCTTATCACTGGGGTTCATAGAGATCTGGTTATAGTCTGAATACGTGTTCATAAAGCTGAGAAAATCATGTTCGGGTTGTTGCATCCACTTGTTCATCAATTCTGGGTAGAAAGTAATGGACTTTAGGACAGGGCTTGTTCAAATCCGTGAAATCTACGCAAGCCCTCGACATTTATTGGATTTTTAACCATCACTATATTAGAAAGCCATGTCAAATATTTGATGTCTTAAATGAAATTTTCCGACCGAAGCCTGTCTTCTTCAATCTCTATTGCTACATTTATTTCTTTATCAAAACTCTCTTCTTCTATTTGACAGGCCTTGAATCTTTCAACACATTGAGTTCGTGGCACAACACTTTTGGATCGATGCCTGACATATCCTTGTGGCTCCATGTGAGCACATCGCGTTGGTGCCAAAGGAATTATTCTAGTTCTTTTTTTGAGTTTTGGATCTATAAACTTACCTATATGAACTATCTGCTCTGGGTGTTCGATATCCAAAATGCTGGGTTTAACTTCTTTAAACTCCCCACCATATACCAGCTTCTCCTCATCACGAGGGTCCAAAGTCTCTATTTAATGCTTGGTCATCAACTTCTGGTGAGCCTCACTCTGCTCTAACAATCCCTGGATACCTCTTGGTTTCCCCTACCTCACCTCTACCAAAGTTAGTTGGAAACTTCATTACTTGATGAACAGTAGATGACATAACCCCAAATTTATTCCACCCCAAGCAGCTATACTTGATATTATAGGCAAAGTCTATGTTTCGATCGATGATGAAAAATCTCATCATTTGAGTACTACATGTCGGCTAAGTCCCTACTGTCACTTTCAAATCTACTGTCCCCAATGGGAATAATTTCCCACCAAAAATGAATTAAGGGATGATGATAGGCCTAAGACTTTGTCTATAACAATGTCAATCTCTTAAAACAGTCATAAAATAACATGTTAGCTAATCTTCCATTATCCATAAAAAAAATTCTCTAGATTGTACGCTTATGCACCATTAGGCTCACCACCAAAGGATCATCGCGTGTGTACGGGAGAACATTTAGGATAACTTTGAAAAACCCATGATGACGTGATCCCAATTTTATTTGTGACGACCGTCTGCCACCTCAGCCAGATTGACTTCATCTCGAATTTTACCCGCACAAGCCTTAGCCTCATTTAAGTATGCTTTCCTCTCTGTTGGGGCATTTTTCACTCGGGTGATCCCCCGACGATGAAGTTTACACTGAATGAGATTATATTGATGGAATATTTTGATTCCTTGGGCTTATTGGGTAATATTCTATTGTTCCTTCATCGGAATCATCATCGTCTCATTCACGTTTTTTCCCTTTATCATTTTCGCCTTCAGGTGACCTTAAACATCGTCTTGACTTTGTGTCACGTATTGGCTCAACATTATTGCTGGATTGATTTACAAATTTTTTGGCTTACCCCTTCATATGAGAGCCTCAATTTCATCTTTTAGGGTCATGCATTTGTCAGTGGTGTTTCCGCGGTCCTTGTAGAAATTACATCACTTCTTTTTGTTCCTTATTTCGGCTGGTGTCTTGAGCTTCCCTAGCCACCTTAGATTTTCTTTGTCCCAAGTTTCTTCAAGGATGTGGTGGATTCGTATAGTGATTGGGGTGTACTCGTCGAACCTTTTATCATACTTTTCTTGAGCATATGTCTTAGGATTATGTTTCCTTTTCGAGATGGTTTTGACTTCGGCCCTGGCCTTAACTATTTTCTTGGCCGCCATGGCTTATTTCACATTCATGATTTTTCTAGCCTTTCCCACGAGTTCAAACATTATAGTTGGAGGTTCTTTCGACAGATCCCAATATAATTTTCTTGGTTATAAGCCACTCATTATTTTCGTGATGACAATGCTAATATACTTCTTGTTATTGAATTTCGTGATATATTCCTTAGCCATCTCATCCTCCTTTTACCTGACACTTAAGAGGTGACCTACCATTTTTGCCAGTCTTGTGTTGAAGAAAAAAAATACTTTTGACCAAATCAACGAGTGCCTAAATGCTATAATCTTCCCATGTGGGAGCCCCATATATTATAAATGAGATGGGCCAGTCATATTATTAGAGAACACTCGACAACACATCTCATCCGGAATGGAAGTTTTTTTGACTCTGCTTGATACTGTTCTATGTAGTGCATGGGATTTGTCTTTACATCATAATTAGGTGAGATAACTAGTGGCTTGAATTTAGTAGGATTTGGGTAGCTCAATATTAATGTAGTAAATGGTGATCCATCGACATAACCCCTTTGAAGTGGGTTTTTGTTCTTCATAAGCCCATTAGATTGTTCTCTAGCCTTTGAATGAGGCCCTATCATGGTTGGTCGGATGAAACCTGACTGTCTCCCAAGGTCTGTTTGCATTTATGTTCGGACCTGGACGATAAGGAGTACCCATTGGTCTCAAATCGTAAGGACTCCTCTCGATGCCCCTACCCTAACCAACCTCTTGTGTCTTGTGGGTTAGGACCCATGAGATCAAATGCACCTCCTCTACTAAGATTTTCAAAGGAAGTGGGACATAGTAGTTCAATTGTGTATCTCCTTGTCTTTGTCATCTTAATTGAGGACGTTATTTCGAGTGTGTATGATCCATCTTGGTGGTTAGAGCTGTACCCTTTTCGTCAAAGCCCAGATAAAGCCATTGGGGATTTTCCATAGCTGGCTCTCTGAAGTATCACCTCCTGTCTTTGTGGGGGGTGACGAGGGAGTTTCCTGATTCCTGCTGTTATACCATATTTATGGTGAACACGTCATGTCCCAAAGAGAATCATATTAAGCCACTTAATGGTGTGAATCATCTCTGGCCCGACTGAACGGATACAAAGGAGGGACCATGGCTCATTAAACATCTCGACCTCCTTTCTACCTAGGCGGACTAGGTGGATGCCAATAAGGGAAAATGATAGCTGATACCATTAAATACCAGCCAACAACATATGCGTGGCAGGTCAGACAACCAACATATGCAGAACCTTCCTATTATGGGTGAAACATTAAAGAATACTTTAGTGAACCATTAACAAGATGCTCCTATATTGTCGATACTGGCTAGCAGAATTTCCTTTTATAGGATTCACTATAAAAGGGCAAATCCCCTATAGGGATCAGGGTAAGTAATGAACCATACTACTTATTAATCGTCAGAGATAGTTTCGACATTCTTATTGTCAGGACTAAGATATAATACCATGGTATGGATTTAATATTAAAGCAACCAAGCAACCTATACATGCTTATCCTTGAGGACTGAACCATCTATCTCTTAGTGTTAATCTCCTTATCCCCATCTCCATCTTCGTTTATCTGCATACCTTGATCATTTATTATTTGTTATATGTGATTGAATTTCATCCAGCTAAGACAATATTAAATCCATTATTAGATGATAATAGAATGACACCATCTGCGAGGAAGACTAAATCCTAGTTGTTTCTCATCCAATTCCCAATTCCTAATTGCAAAAAATTTGGATTTTTCACCAAAAGCCCCTAAATTTCATTAATGACCACTTTTCCGATTTGATCAGTGAATTCATTTGATTTCATTCCTAAAATCCTTGATTTATTATTCTATTTAAAAATTATGTGTAAACTGCATCTAAACACTTTCGTCCGTAGCGTAAAGTAGTTTCCCTTTTGATGAACTCTAAATATTCTAGTCATACTCTATTTTCATGCGAATTATTGTAAAAATGGCAGAACACCCAGAAAGTATCAGTGAAAAAGAGGTTGCACCACCGTCCACCCTTATTAGAATAGGGGATTCAGCATGATTCATGCATAGCTTGGTTAAAATCCTGGAAGCTATGCAATAATATATGAGACAACTCACCTAAAGTGTGCTAGCCTTACACAGTCGTGCAAAACCATCTTCAAAAACTCCAACCTTGGAATTTTTTTGGGGTAAACGTAGAGATTCCACTCCCCTTGCCCTCATAGAATGTAGATACCTAATCCTAATACTCCCTAAAACATCCTTAGGTCCCTAACACTCCTCATACCATCATAAGACCCTAGGTCCTACTTCGATCACTGATTTAGAGGATATAGGGCACTCCCGGTCCTCATTTGACCTCACTTAACTCTCCAATATGAGTGAAGCTCATTGAAATATCGTAGGGCTCTGAATATCCTTTCCAATGGTCCATACCATGAATGAATCAACCTTATGGTTCACGCGTACTCACCTTTTTACTCCGAGACATGATCTAGAGGCAACCGGCTCCCGAACCCTGTCTGACCTCATTCAACTCTCCAAGTCAAGCAAGGATAAATATTATAGAAATCTAAATCCCCTTACCAACAGTTTATACCATGTGCTAATTGGCCTCACGGTTCGTGCGTATGTACCTTTTTACTCTAAGAGGCCATGGGCTCTTTCGAGCCCCGTTAAATCTCGGTCAATCCTCCCACCTAAGCGAAGCTTATTGAAATCTCGCAGGGCTCTAAATTACCTTTCCAATAGTCCATACCGTGCATGAATCGGCCTCACGGTTCATGCGTAATTGCCCTTTTACTCTGAGGAACCCTCGTCTAGAGACCATCGGCTGGTTTCAAACCTCGGCTGACTTGGGTCAACTATTGAACTCGGGAGTGCTCAATGGATTTTTGTAGTTCTTTGAATACCCTTTCGATGGCCCCATCCATGCATAATTCCGACTTACGGTCTGCATTCTATGCTCGTTGTTTCGAAAAAGTCCTTTTCGAACTGCCTATAGGGACCTCAGACCCCCTTCTAATCAGCAGGGTGTACTTTCCTTGGCCAACAAGGCAATAGATATGCCGATAGGCATGCTAGGGGCCATGCCAATCAGACCCCCCCTGAAACCCTAATTGTTCACTATATAAGGGACCATGGCCTCATTCTCAAGGGTCCCTTTTCTGAAATCAGAACATTCCCCTGGAAAGCAGTGCGCCTAAATTCTATTTTTAAAAAATTCTCTCCATTTTCTTACATCATTCTCCTCTATTTCCACCCTACTTTCCACCTTACCTTACCGTCATCTAACCACACTAAAATCAGCCTCCTACCATTGCAAAATCAGAATTAAAGTTCTCTAGAGGGTCCACCCTTATTCATTTACAATTCCCTGAATTATTAGTAATTATTTACTTTCCTCCCCACTTTTGATATATTTTTAATTTCATTCTCACCTAAAAAATAATCTCACTTTTTATTATTTTGTAGACATAAATCTTATTTTCATAAAATTTAAATGGCCAAGAAGAGGGTTTTCTTATAAACCCTAAATTAGGATTTTCTCATTTTTCACACTTTCTACACTTGCACACATTTTTAAAAAACCAACTAAAGGAAGTTCTAAATTAAGATTTATAGGTTAAGCCCCACCCTTATCTGTTATCGAACTATGTGGACTTTAATGTCCTTTCATCTACGTAGGTGTCCCGAGCCAATCTTGGGATTCGAGTCCTATATCCTCATTTATTCATTTTATGTTTTCTTGTATTTATTAGTATTGGGAGTTCGTGTACTCTTACATATTCGTGTTTCGTTCGATATGCACAATCACTTCTTCATAGTGATTTTTGATTCGATGGACACCCACATTATATTTTTATGTTATTTCTTTTTTAGAATGATTTCGCTATGTCTTTCCGATGACGTGAGTCAAATGGTTTCTTTCTCTCATTATTCATACTATACACATGTACACCGTATCACACTTTGGAAAAAAAGAAAATATTATCATAACACATGAGAGAGCGAAAGAACATAATGAATGTTTAACCCTTCCCATTCCGGACCCTTGATTTATTTGGTTTCGTAAGCATCAATTGTATTTTAATGCCGTTCTCTCGGGACGACTGCATTTCTTTTTAGTGTTTTGAGCAAAATAGGTGGGTGACTCACTAGCACACACTTCCACATTCACACATTTCCCACACCACTTGTAGATATCCATGTTTAGTCTCACTAGCACACACTTCCACATTTCTCTCACTTGTATATATCCACATGCTCTCTTCACTCACACTATTCACATGCCACTCTCTCACTTTGCACATATTTCTCAATCACTTATGTATATTCACAGGCCTCACACTTTTGTATCTATCACAATGCTTTGTATAGTCTCCATGCTTCATGTACATACTTGGTAGTTTTTCTTTCCATGATTATCCTCCTTATCCCATGCTACTTGTACATACTTCTCTTATTTACCATACATAAAACTCTCCATAAGATATTAATTAAAACTCATGCATTATTGAACACTACATCACTTAAGCATTGCAATATTGACAATTTTTTTTGTCCCGTACTGGGGGTCACTTCATGATGGGTGCCAGTCCTACGGGGTGAGGTTAACCCAAGCGATATGGTTCCCATCTTTCATTGGTCTTATACCTTTGACGTATATTGAACGGTTCCCCCCGCATTGTGCTCCTTGACCGAACTCATGACATGAAGTACATAGCATGGAACTCGTTCACATATGTTGAGTATATAGAATTCTCTCTCACACGTACCATCTCCACGAGGTACATCCTGAGGCCATTCACATACACTCAAGTTTATCAAATGGCCACACGTACTAGTGAATGATTGATCTTATAGGCAAGAGGCATATCATGGAAGTCATGCCAAAGGGGGGAACCTTTCCACTAACCCACCAAATGCATCAAACTCATTTAGGCGTCTACCCTTGGATAGTCATACCTAGTTTGCCGATTTTAGTGCGAAACTATGCCAAAATTCCCCTTCGCCTTACTACGTGAAATTTCGTGTTCTTTCACCCATTTTTAAAATAACACCCTGTCTGTGAGTCGAAAAATAAGTCAAACCGGGTGTTTCATCATGTACCCTATCTTTTCCCAGGCTCAGGTCTTGCCCGACACTTTTCTTGCATTCCAGGCAAACATAATACAAGTGGAACCTAATAGTAATAACTATGTTGAGGATTATCCTTTTTCACTCTTTTAAAAAAACACCAAAAATATTTCCCCCTTTTTCAAAAAGAAAAACAAAATACCAAAAATATTCCTTTTTCCCTCAAAATAAACCAAAATCACTTTTCCTCTCACATGTGATTGTGTACCCTGATTTTTGGCCTGGCTCCTTATTAGCTCCAATGTTCCATCAAACCACCCCGAAGCTCCACTGCTTCCTCTGCTGCTTCTATCGAATTTGAGATACCGCTTCTGTAGACATCCCATTCTGCTACCCCCTAACTCTCCTTAGGTCCCTAATACCTCCCCTCATCACTACAAACCTAGGTCATGTCCCGAGTACTGACCTGGAAGCCTTCGGGCACTCCCCGGCTCAGTTTGACCCAAAAGTCAAACTCTTCGTCTCGACCGAGACTCAATGAATCTTCAAAGGGCACTGAATACCCTTTCCAACGGTCCACCCCGTGTGCGAAGGTCTCTGAAATACCTTTCCAACGGTATGCCCCGTGCACGATTCTGACCAACGGTTTGCCCTCGGCAGCCAATTTTCGAAAAAAGTGTGAAGCGCACTGCCAATTGGCATGTTCCAGACCCTGCCTATCGGCAGGCAGGTGCCGATAGGCAGGAAGGGGTCTATGCCGATCGACTGTGACTAGAGCCTATAAAAAGGAGGCCTTCACCTCATTTGCAAGAGGAGCCCAGATCTGATAGAAATCTCTCTCAGCGAATCCCAAAAACCTCTCTCGAAGGCAGCGTGATTTCAACTTCCAAATCCCTTTTTTACTTCCACTTTTCATCATACTTTTCATCAAACTTGGTGAATTATTCACTCTCCATCATCATCCAAGCGCAAGGGCTGCTCTCCAACATTCAAGATCAAGCTCAAGATCTTCAAGAAGGTCCAACTCTCTCAAACTCTCTCTTAAATTCTCTTAAATTCCCAATAACTTGTTTTCTTACTTAAGCGCTTTTATTACCTCATTTCCCACATCCTAATATAATTTTTATTTAGTATTATTGCACATATATTATTTTCATATAAATAAAAACCCAAAAAACAAGAAAAAGAGGGTTTGCTCATAAATTCCAAGTAGGGATTCTCACACTTTTTCCATACTTTTCTCACAACTAAAACACTTTTTCTACACACACACACACTCACAAATAAGAGATCCCCCATTTGGATTTATGGGATAAACCCCACCCCTCATTTTGTATGCGAACTACGTGGACTTTGATGCCTTTATAGGCTACGTAGGCATCTCAGGGTAAAACCAGAGATTCGAGTCCTTTTTCCCACTTTTTCTCTTATTTTCTATCTTCCCTAAATCCATTTTCCTTATATTCTATATACTTGTTCTTAGTGACGTCTTACCCCATATGCGTCATCGTTCCATTACAATGATCAATGTAAGGGTAATCGCGTAAATCTTACTTTCTAATATTTTTCTTATATCTTCCTACGGACGACTCGCTTTATCTCTTCCATGATACAAGTAGAGGATTCCTACCTCCATTCTATATATACACATGCACACATATCACCGGGGGAAACATAAAGAAAAATAGCAAATATCCATGAGAGACCGAAAGGGCGGAATGGGTGCCTAACACCTTCCTATTTCGTAAGTAAGCCTCCGAACCCTTCTCGAATCATTTGGTTTCGCACGCACCAGTATGTCTTTGGATGCCATCCTTCGGGGTGGCTTCCCCTTTTTCTTTTGTCTGTTTTGAGTAAAATAGACTGGCGACTCTGAATCTCTCTACATTTTTACATCACATCTCAAACGACGCCGGCCGAAGCGCTCTCCCGAGAGGGACGCGCCGGACTCGAAGGATCCTTTTCCTCCGCAGCGGGGATCGGGGATGGCCACACCTTCAAAGGTTATTCATAGAGAACATATTCCAGGCTACGAACACTCAACCATATTTGATGACCATCCTTGCCCAGCTAAATGCTAAGATTGACAACCTCCAAGATGAAGTCCAAGAAATTCAACGACAATGGGTCTAGACTCCCCAAGCTTTTGAACACCAAATCCTATTTCCCCATGCCATGGGTCCACTAGATCCTGAACCAACTTGGGTCCTAGAAGAATATCAACATGGCATGCGTGCCCCACTACTAATGGGCTTCCATTAGCTCAGTTATCAATCCCAAATCTTACCCAGCCAGGAGTTAATTTGCAAATGCTAATTGATCCCAAGGAGTAAGAACTGAATAAGGTTAAGGAGGACCTTAAACTGCTGTCCAAGAAGTTTGATCAAGTAAAGATCTCAGGGAACGACATGGACTACACTCATATATCTGCTTATCCCAATGGTAGACTACCACAAACATTCAAAATGTCGAACATTGAAAAGTTCAGGGACAATGGGCCTCCCATTGTGAAGTTACGCAGTTATCATCATTCCATAACTCTCCTTGGGGCATCAAGGGAGGTAATGGACCAAATGTTCCAGAAAATCCTAAAATAAGGTGCCCTAAGGTGGTTCTTATCCCTCGAGGAATCCATAATCCTCAGTTGGGAGGACGTGGTGAGATAGTTCATGTTATAGTACAAGTATAATGAGTAATTGTAAGTCACACGTAGAGACTTAGAGATGCTCAAACAGAATTTAGGGGAGTCAGTTAGTAGCTTCATCGAAAGGTGGAGAGAGAAGAAGGACAAGTGAACATAGTAAAGAAAAACTTCTTGCTCCATATTCGAACTTTAATGAGAGGTTAGTACTACCTTCACTACAAAGCCTTATGGGAGGATAGGGTAAAGATTGAAGAAGGGCTTGCCAGTCACAAATTAGAATCTGAGGTAAAAAGTCTGACTGGGCAGTTCACGCCATGAAAGTATGATGAGCCGGCCAGCATCGAAGTGTTAACCATCAATAACATATCCCAACTCGGCACTTCCTGAACATCCAAAAATCATCCCAAGCCTGCCAAAAAGGAGTATACTGAGCTCCATGCTGCTCTATCAAAAGTGTAGAAAGACTTTCTTTCCCAAAATCTCATTAAATCGTTGGAACCCTAACCGTTACCAAATCCCCTTCCAAAAAATTTGAAACATGACGCCCTCTTTGACTTCCATCCTATCGCTGGGCACACTATTAATCAATGCTTTCACCTCAAGAATGTTTCCCAGAGTCTTATAGACAAGGGTATCATCAACCCACCAGCCAATCCTAATCCCAACACCACCCATAATCCTCTCCCAGTACATAGAATTGGGGTGAATGCCATTCATGCAAAAGAAAATCCCAAATTTGATCTATCAACGAGAATCAAGCCCATTGAAACACCCAAAATTCCTAAAGTCTCACTAAAACCCTCAAAATTTGTCCTTCCTTCCTCCTAGATCCTACAATCTTTGCCGATCAAGTTTTTTCACTCCTCACCAAAGCCTGCATAGCCTTTCGTACACTCCCAGAAGGGGGAGGCATAGAATTACCTGCAGTTCTAGACTAGTTTAGGAAGTTCGGGATAAAATTTCCCTAAAAAATGAGTATTGATTGTGAGAAGTTCAATAATTTTCTTACGGAAGCCCGATGGTGGGATCGAGAGTCAGATGAATGTGTTGTACCTGTGGAAGGATTAAGCCTAAATGACATTTTATAGGTAATGCCAGATGTGTTCCATCAGAAAAGAGAGATATGCAACATCACCGACTTGCTTATGACCCTGAAGATCCAAGGGCATCTAACCCCTTCATTCCATCACTTACCTACTGAGTGGAAAGATCTATATGATGAATCCATAGAATTTGTTGACTGTACTGATTACTCTTGGAAGGATGACAACATTGTCACCGAGTGGGGGTGATGATTTTGATAGCTGAAATAATGAATCAGAGGGTGATGATTTTCCCTTCTGTAAATTCCCTGAACCATGGTATGACCTGTCGATAGAAAGATAAAACTGGGGCTAGAAATTTTCTTTAAGGATGACATTGCCTGGGATGAATGTAATAAATATAAGGTGGAGCCTCTAACATACAAAGCCATGGAAAACACTAAATTTTTTAGGAATAGCGATACCGATGAGTCATTCGACCTGCACACACTGGCCCTGAATCTCTGCATGATCTGCCAGGAGGCCGCGCTGTCTATCCCATCTTAGAAGATCACTGTTGCTGAAGCACCCCTCCATAATTGGCATGCCATTCCTGTTCATCCCACTTAAGTCGACTAGAACCGTGCTGTACATTCTCTCCTAGAGATACCCGAGCCCACTGCTTTTCCTCCTATTTCTGATGTTATTGCGAAAGGGGAATCCTTTGATGAGGTCCTCACTATTGTATATCTTGCAAACTCTTTCAATGAAATAAATGAGGATTTTGAGTATCTTGACGCGCCTTACACTAATTGTCTTGATTCTAATCAAACTTTTGATGGATATGATTTAATAAATGAATAATTCTTAACTGATCTCAATAAGGAAAAAGATAAACAACATAACCGTATCCAAACTATTGATGATGAGAATGTTGTTATTAATATCGATTCTAGTAGCCATCCAGGCGAGATTAGGATAAGGTCCACCCACTACAAGAAAAATGATCATTTATGTCAGTAAAACATTGACATAAATGACCATTTATGTCAGTTTTAGAATATTTAAAAACTAACATATAAAGCCTTGACATAAATGGTCGTAAAACTGACATAAATAAGATCACATTTATCTCCATTTTTAAGAACACAGATAAAAACTACGGTATTCACCATGTTTTTAATCACATTTTCATGAAAATTTGACATAAATAACATCACATTTATGTCAGTTTTAGTACTTTTTATGAGAGTTTTATCAAAACTCACATAAATGTTGATATAAAAATTAAAAAAAAACATTACTCCATCAATAGACAACTATTATTTGAGGTTAAATCAACCCTTGTAAATAGATAATACATAGCCAAACAACAGTCAAAATAGTCTAGATTTCATCAAACAAATTCACATATAACTTGAAATATACAATATTCATCAAAGAAAATTACATTGTGTCTCAAATAAACAAAGTGTCAATTTAAGAAAAAATGGACAGAGTCTTATTTTTATATTGGACTATCCACCCAAGGGGTAACAACCAATCCAACAAAATATAAAATTGAAATATAGGGCAACCTTTTAAGAATCCTCCAACAAAAGGTAGTTGCTGCCATCTTTGAATCAACACTTGGCAGTGCTTGGTCCCTTTTCACTCGCCAGTGCTAGGTCAATTTTCACTTGGCAGTTCTTGGTCCGTTTGGTTTCACTTGGGAGTGTTTGGCTTTACTGTTGCTTGTTTGATTTCAGTCATTGGGTCACTGGTTCATTCTGCCCCATTTGTTATATGGTCCATTCTGCCCCATTTGTTATTGGGTTTATCTTGAGTTAGTAAAAATCGAACAAATAAAAAAAGGGGTAAAAATGGAATACACAAACTGCAGAATCCTTACCTGAGAAAAAATCAAACATATAAGTAAGCATTATAAAATGAATAAATAAACTATGTATTTAAAAGTAAAAGCGGGTAGCTGAGAGTATACATGATGGTGTTGATGAAAGCACGATCCATAAACTGTATAATTAAAAGTTTAACCTTGAACAAGTATTGTTTAATTAACATAGAATACACTTTGGAATTGGAAAGAGCATCGAATGTGTTATTGGAAAGAGCATACATTGTGTACAGTGTGTAATCAACTGGTGAAACATTAAGATTAGAATGAAGGCTACACATTATATGCCTCAATTAGAATGAAGGCTACACAAAGTTTTCCTCATTCAAAGCCTCTATGCACCTCTGTTTAGAATGAAGGTAGATATATGCCTAAAATATGAAATCAAATATGCCTAGGTAGATGTAAAGTGGTGCAATCAAATATGCACTAAATATAAGGATAATGAAAACACTATGGCCTTCAAATTTAGACTTCAACCAATTTAGGAGGCTCTTAAATATAAGGATAATGCTAAGGAGCTTTTTGCAGCTGGAAAGAATAATATTGTAAAGGCCCAAACACTTTTCCCTGAAGTAGAGAGTATATCTCAAATGGTGGCTACATTTGAAATTTATAAATCTTCTCTGATCAAAATTAATGGAGAAGTCAATTTTTATTCAGTTCCTAGATTGGACCCATTTGTCAAAAAGGCAAAGTTATAGAAACAGTACAAAAGGATGATTGTGATGATCCATCCCAATTCATGAGAATAACACCAATACTTAAGTTGAAAATATTTCTTATATAACATAAATAATTTTAAACAATTTAAAAAAATGGGCAGAGTTTCCTCTATTTATAGGACTAACCACCCTTTTTAAGAAATAAAAAATAACCCAACAACAATATTCAAAGAGACATAATTTATCAATCAAAATCAAATAAAAATCGTCATGTTCTCATAATTCATAGATAATGTTTTTTGAAAAAAATTAAAAATATGTTCTCGCTCCGTATCATTTCAATTTCCTAGCATTTCCTCTTTAACCTCATATCATTGCATTCTCTCCATGTCATTTCTCTCCATATCACCTCTCTTCATAAATTTATAACAAAATTGTATATAGAAGAGAAACCATAATACTGAATCAAACTAACCTGCTCATAGCAATTATACCATTATAATAGAAATGAACATAAGTAGATATATAAATAATTTGTATAATAATCCAATATGCATCTAATACATGTCAAAGAATCTACTTTCAAAATAGAGTACAAATTGATGAAATGTAATGTAATGTAACCACTTCTATATAATTAAAACCTTACCAATTGGAACTTAACTTTTGTGTCGCATGCTTCTTGAAGTGATTATGGGATCAGCTAAGCATTGAATCCCGGATCCCGTGACTTATTTTTTTGAATTTCCATATTGATGCTTTGCACTCTTATCTTCAGCCCATCTCACCATTTCTTCATAGATACATTTACAACATTAAAAACGGAATCAGTATTGGAAGATATGGTAAGGACCTTATCGAAAGAAAGGGACAAATACCAAGCTCGATAAAATAATGACTCAACGTCGCATGCTCAATAAACATAAGGACATTTAACTGTTTAACACAAATAAAATTTAGAGCTACATTATGTTATTTAAAATAACCCCAAAATTCATGAACTTAAACATAAAAACATAACATGTCTATGATACGTATGTGTCGTGTCAGATACACGCGACACGCGATTGATAACTCTATTATGAACTCATTTAAATGCTTTTGTACCTATATTCCACCATATAATGTTGGGCATATTATCTTCATGACCAAAATATGGATGTTTTCTAGGCATGTATGTTTATGCAAATTTAAAGCCCTCGTGAACACATTTGTAGTCCGGACAGGGCAACCCTACAGACTTAGCTGCCACGCAATAATAGTCACCGAGCTGCCCTTTGTAAGCTATTAGTTTTCATGTAACATCCAACATGATACATCGCAACTTTGAAATTATAGACATTTAGAAAATAAATCTTCACACTTTAGAAATTATGGACTGATCATTTAGAACTTTTGGATTTGGAGTTTGAGCAGCCTTTAGATCTAGATCTAGTAGTCCTTTTATTTTTGTTGTTTTAGATCCTAGAGTTAGTTGTTGCCTTAGTCGTTTCTTAAAGCCCTTGAAACTTAATTTTTCTTTGTATTTTTGCTTTTTTTTCTTATGTTTTTAAATCTTTTACTCCAGGCTTATTGAGACGATTAGAGCCATTTAAATACTATAAAAAATAAAGGAATACCTGAGATAGCTACACCTTACACTGAAGCTTCAAAGACGGATTCTTAAAAGCTCTTAGTTACAAACTCTTCTTCTAAGCAAGTAATTTAGGAAAACAACTCGATCGCTTGCAATACTATTGACCTTTACTTATACATATCAAATGGAGTATGACTACAAAATCACATCAAAATTGTTAATAAACATTTTATAATACACAACACTAGTTTTATCGGTTAAAAAAAAAATGCACCAGCTTACAGTTACATAGTGTTTTGAATACCTCAGCTCAGTAACTTGCAATTTATATTGGAGATGGACATATCATCTTCAAACATCCTCAATTAGAACACTGAAAAAGAACTACATAGCATCAAGTTACATAACATCAATAACAGGAATATGATTACCTAAATACTAATATATTATGTCATGATGAAATAAGAACATATTAACAAACTGACATATTTTAATGCCTAAAAACATAACATAACTTGGGTTTAGAATCAATTGTGGAATCTGTTAATGCCTAAAATTTGGAATGCTGATTCCTCTCATAGAGATATATTCACCGAAGAACATAATGAATTGGTTGAATCAACGACAGTCAAGTTCATATAAGAAATGCGTCTAGCTGTGGACTATCGAGACTACATCGAGTATTCCAAAAAAATGGACATTGAATGGCAACACATAATAAATACATATTTTAAATTTATAAATGGTGATTCTCTAGCACTTGTATTCGAAAAAGGGTCATTTAACCTACACATACATACATATATATATATATATACACATCAGCATATATAGCCCATATATATATAGCAAGGATGCTATATGCATATACTAGCGAGTGAACATGTTCAGCCCAACTTACTATTTACAGCAAACATTATAAACGTTGGGCTATAAAGAGGGTGCAATTGTTGTCGTTTCCAATAATGATATGGAGAAAATAATGACATATGCAATGACTTGTAAAAAGAATAGATGACTTACAGGAATTCAGATATCAAGTTTTTCAGATTCATCTTTTCTAATTAGTTTTGATTCTTAACTTCCGAGATTCGATGCTTGGAGGTTTCTTGCTGCTAATAGCATACCGCTTCTCTTCTTGATAATAAGAGGGGAAACGCAAAATTTGTTGAATTTTAAGAAAAGATGGCATGCTTCCAGGAGGCGGTCCACTGCCTCCTTATATGGTTGTCAATGCATTCTGCATATATCTGAATGGTGTTACGCAACAATCTATATAAATAAAATTTTGAAATAGATAAGTTGCATAAGAGTAATACTCCCAAATGCAGGCCCAAGTTCCTTTATGGAGTATTACTCTTATGCAACTTACAGGTAGTGAACGGTGCAGAGTTGTTATAACATGAACAAAATATCAACAAAACAGAGGCAACACCTCTATGGTTCCCGAAAAAATAAAGGTTGTTGTAACAGGGTTGTTATAACGGGGCTATTATAACACGACTGTTATAGCAGTGTTGTTATAACATGACTGTTATAACACGACTGTTATAACGCGATTGTTATAATAATGCTGTTAAAATAGTCTAGTTATAACACGGTTGATATAATAGGGCTATTATAATCAACGCCTCTATGGTTCCTGGAAAAAAATAAAGGCAACTTTTGGCCATAAATTTGGTGGGGGATACATCGATCCTAAAATTATTAAACCAACTCCTACTACGCGGTTATTGCCAAAAGTAAAAGTAAAATTAATTTTGGTTTCCGACACAATTTCCACTGTATGAACCGTAGTTAGTAAGGGCCAAAAATTAATGCCTAATGAATAAGGGAAAAATATTTTTGTTAAAAGAGCATGCATATGAAAAAAATGTTACGTTTTGGGGAAAGTACGAAACAATTGTACAAATGAAATATAGTTGAGTAAGATGTTGACTCAGCATCCAACAAATAGTGGAAAATTTCAAATTCTATGTTTTTCATCGAGTTTCTCATCACTGATTTGAAAAGAGAATAATAAAGAAAAACCTAAGAAACTTTAGAATCCACACGATAAGACCATTGAATATTATAGAGATGCATTATTAAACTAAGGCACAACAAAGACAAATCACCATCCAAAATTGCAAAATAATCAGTATATTATGTATTTATGAAACAAAAGAAAGAAAAACACACAAAAAAAAAATAATAAAGTCGATTCCTTTCACTTTGATTCACACATTTACAACTGATTAAAGTGTACCGAAGTTCTATGTACCAAACAAGGACACCAATAATATGTAACAAATAGGGACACCAATAATATGTACTGAAGTTTTATTATTTACCAAATAGGGACAACAATAATATGTATCAGAATTCTGTTCAAAGCATTATCAGTTGAACTTCAAACAAGGACAGTTCTACCATACCTGTAAAAAAAGAAATACATACCTGTAATATAAATAACATTTAACAAATATAAGCTTCATAAATTAAATAATGCAACGGACCATATACAGACGATAGTTCTTGTGAGTAACATGAATAACGCTACACCACCATGACAAAAAGGAAATATTTATAGTATACATAAGGTACGGGAAGGGGAGTTTATGATATATCCAAATTTCAGATTAGACATAAAAGAAATAAGAGTTTCTATTTCCAAACTAAGGATTAGCAACTTAAAAACAGATGAAAAAGAAAGTCATATGCAACCAAGCTTAGCATATTAATATCACAATCCTATATAAACCCACTTATCTAGATAGAAAAACAATTAGAACATTTTGAGATTATTTTTTATTTTCATACGAATAAAGAAGCATATGAATGACAAACCTTGGTCACAAAAGGATCCATATTCATGAAAATCTCATATCTAACTTGGTTAGTCCTTTTAGGGAACATGTAAACATGTAGTGTACAAAATAACTTCCCCCCAGTATGAAAATAATACACAAATAAATGAAAAATAATACCTTTTTAATCTCAAATCCCACAAATTAAGTCATATAAACTCAAAATCAAACTATAAAATTACGATATGGATGGGATGTATTCGAAGATAAAGGATATATCTATATTTATATGTTAACATTAAGGGCAAACTTAAGCATATTTTGAATAACAGTAAGCGAGTTCTACAATTTTTTTATTAAAATGAACAAAAATAATCAATAATCCATTATGTTCCCTGTACAAACAACATGGATTCCAAATTAAGTTGGTTTAAATACCTCTCTAAGAATGACGTCCACTTCAAAAGCATCCCGAATTACAAAACCCTTGTTTATGTTTGTAATGATGTTTGATAATGGGGTTTGGTTACAAAGACTGTAACGCATTTACAAAGAGTAAATATATAAGGTTCATTATGAGAAAATTGAGAAGAATATACAAAATAAAAAAGTAGCATATATTAATTTATCCTCAAACTTTTAAACAACCATATGATCATAATAAGTAGCACGGAACTCAATAAAAATAGTTATATTGCTAACTTGCAAATATGTTGAAAGCATATGTGGTTAGATCCTAATATAACTCAAATACTAAGAGAACAAATGGCTCTGGGGCAACAATACAACTCAAAGATTACAACTTAATTGCTATACAAACACAAAACATAACAAATACATGGTGATTTCGCATAAAAAGAGATAGAATACAGTTTTTGTAAATTTTTTAGCGAGGTTATGAAGTGTTTGTGGTGAGATATGTTAGGGCTTCTCCAGCGATGTTAGATAAGTTTAAGGATTTTTGTGAAAAGGAAAGTATACCATCGAAAAAACTTGTTTGCTTAGACGTTCCCACAGAAGGAATTCGACTTATTTGATGTTAGAGGTGGCTGAAAAATTTCAAAAAGCATTTAAACGGTTAGAGATAGACAATTCACAATACCGCCGTGAGTTTTTCTTGTTTAATGAGAGAGGTGCTCCAGATTTTGAAGATGGGGAACACGCCCGCTGATTCATTAAATTTTTGAAAACTTTTTATGATGCCACACTTATGTTTTCTGGATCATCACGATATGCAGTGATGAGATTTTTGTTCTCATCTTTGCTTGGTCTCAATGGAGGCGACGATATGCAATGTTGGAATTATCGCACAAAGTGGTTGTCAAACAAGTGTAGGCAGGGCTGCGACAATTAGGGTTGCCCCAATATAAGTGGCGCTTCCATCGATTCGACGACTAGGGCCATTGTATGTATCTATCTATCTCTAATTATTGTGTAATAATCCAACTTATGGGATTGTGATTTACAGGTTGCAGGTAGCAACATTCCTGCAGTAAACTTGGAGAGTGGTTTATTACTCTATGACTATGTAGAATCACTAATTTGGTAAGAAGATTTGACTTTCAGAATTATTTGCAATTTCAGGTCCATTTGTAATGCATATTATAAAGAATCACAGTATGCTATCCAAACTTATGTGTATCTTACATCCACCTGTCAACTTATATGTAAAGAATAGAAATGACCTGGATATATCTTCTGTAGGTAAAATAAAATTGATATTCCATCTTCATTTTTCTTGAGGAGTTCAGGCATACTATATAACACAACCTCGAAACAAAATATGGAGTGAACACATTGCATAAAAACAAAGACAAATAATAAGATAAAATAAACGGGAAATAGATTAGTAAAAAACCACTAGAAGGCAATATGATTTATGAGGAAGTGATACCATAAGGACAACATCTCACGAACTGGCTTGGATATGGGCATCTCCATGAAAAGGGAATTTGTGAAGAACTCCAACCTATGCCTGACCTCAAGATTCTGAGGGATATTTGCAGCCGAGTCTTTAGTAGTTAAAAGTGAATATAATCTTCTGACTTGAGACAACTACATACATGAAGGGGTTATTTTAGCTTTTATTTAAGTATATAATTCTTACAAAGAACTTAAATTGGATAGGGTCAAACACAATTTTTATCTAAACATACATACAAACTCAGCATCATTAGGCCAATTTAACTTTGAAAACAGATGACCGTCACTCCTTTCTTTAAATAACGTATTCCATCTCTCATAGTCATCCCTGCAATAACCCAAACATGAACTGTTAGGAATAAATGGAGAATATGAAAAAATGAGGATAAGAAAATGCTAATCCGTTGGCTTACCCCATATTGATATAAAAGACATCATGACGCACAACATCATAAAGATCTTGAACAATTTTAACGGCACCATTATGCAATTTTGATGTTTCCACTCCTTTCTATGAAAATAAAGAACGTGATCACGACATCAGTGTATGATGTCGAGGTGCATCTGGAAAAGGTACCATTTAAGTCGTTTAATTCAAAATTAAACTATCTAAATGGCTCCGAACAGTTTGTTGAAGAAACTCTTTTCTTAAAATAAATTTTTTAACACAAGACGTGTAAAACATTATGAACAAGTTATTTAAGGTATAGGTTTACCAGTTTTGAGAACCAAAACTTATAAGGAACTTAAATTAACACAACCTCAAGAAAGGGATGAGAGGAAGAGGAAGTATACAAGTACAATTTTAACGTGGTAAAAACCCACCCAATTGGGGAAACATCCACGGAGGTCTCTACTCCTCAAATGTAAAAATCCACTAAAATAGAGTAACAGTTTACAAACAATATAACAATCAAGACAGACAATCAGACCTAATTCTAAGTTCACAAATGTACCAACTCCTCTGGATTTTGTGACTTCTCCTAAGGCTATGATGTTGTTGATGCTCTCTCAGCTTTGTAACTCCACTCCTTTTAGCTTTACGTCGACTTAAAAGTCCAAGATATCAATACCAACACTTTTCAGTGTAGTAGTGTGAAGGTGTAAGTGGTGGTGTGCTCTATATCACATGCTTGCAACTCACTCACACACTTAATTATAAACAGGATGCTAATCAAATTACAAATAGGTAAAGATTTTCAAAATCAGTTTAATCGAAACTATCAGACTTTGGATCTTTCAGTATATCAACATATCAAGAGGGAATCTTTCTATAAACACGAGCCAAGATCCTAAACATTTTCTTATTTTGAAAATATACAAACTATTTCCCAAAATGTGAAATATGTGAAAGTGTAAATCCCCAATCAAGATCTTATACTATATCTGAGTCTGAATTTTCAAAGAAAATGAAATCAGAAACAGTTTTATTAGTTTTAGGGTTTGAAAACATAACAGTTGAAAACAACCATTAAAACTATGATTTCTTAAAATGAGAAAAAAAAACAAAAGAGAGATAAACGTGGAATGTATCACGGAACGTCAATCTCAGTTTTCTATGAGAGAAAATGAGATCAAACTGTTGTGATTAAGTTTGAAAAGAGATTAAGGACAGAAGAGGAATGATCTTCACAACTCTCGAACTAACACACTCTCAGAAATATTTTTCTGGTGAGATTTGGCCAGAGTTTACTTTAGGGTTTTCTTTTCTCTCTCTCTCTCTCTCTCTCTCTCTCTTCTCTCTTTTTTCTCTCAGAAGTGAGGTAAGCAAAAGATTATAATAACAACACAAAAGGCATGTATTTATACTAAGCCATGGAAGCCTCTGAAACTTCGAAGAAAATGAATGGTCACGATTAAGTCTTAAGAGATCAAGGTAAATCTGATGGCTAACAATGCACCGCACTTATAAAGCCTCTGATTGGTTTAAACGAAAACACAAGGATCAGGTAAGAACGCATGTAGGCCTTAGATTAAAACAATCCAACGGTTCACAATCAAACATAGGAATTAGAGGGCAAGAAAACACAAATCCAGTCGTTGTGAGATTAACACGTGTAAGGCTATGATGGCTTGTAAAATGCATGTTTTGAACTTTTAAAAATACAATTTGCACCCACACAATTATCAAGCGCTTTTGGTTTCTACCCAAGCAAGTTTTAACATCTTAAAGAATTTACAAAACAACCCACAAACTTTGTAAAAGCCAATTTTAAATTTCTAAAAATTGTTTAAAAAATCTTAGAAATTATTTAAAATATCCCAAAAATTATGGAAAAATTATTTTAAAGGGATTTAACTCACACACCCTCATATTATGAAGAATGCAATCTCATATGCAACGCATAAATGATCCTAGGTGTGGTGTTGGTGTTTATACCTTTGGACTATTAGAGAAAATGAAAATGAAGAGTCTGAAGGCTTGTTAGTTTGAAAGGGTATGACTCAATTTTGTCACTATTTCTAAACTGGATGAGCACCTATATAATATAGACTCAAGTGAGTCAAAGATATAGGGTGCTTCAATCTCCCCCTTTGAAAATTTGAGACAAAATCTCCTTTGAGTCATCTAGGACTCATCGGGATACAAAAGAATAAGAAACCTAGTCTTATAAAAATTCTATCTACCCAATATCCTAGAAAGAGAAAATTACATAACTCAACTAGATACATACCAATACCCTATTACAATTCTGTTGTAAATGAAGGTACTGATTCCTTAAAATAAGATAACTAAGATTAAGCTTTTTAGTTGAGAATACACCTAAATGTCCAAGAGGACTCAAATTTCTCCCCCATTTTGTCTCAAATAGATAAAGGGCAAAGTAAACAAGTATGAAACAATAAATCATTGTTCTGCCATAACCATACCAATAGATTTGCGCAAAGATTCAAATCAAAGAAAGTCTAATGGTTTAATAACAAGTTAGCTAATTTCAATTCAGTAGGTAGGTAATTAATTTCTAACTCCTTAGATTCAACTAACTCGCGTATGAAACGATATCTGATTTTAATATGTTTGGTACGAGAGTGCTGAATTGGATTTTTAGAAATATTAATCGCGCTTTGATTATCACAATAGAGATGTAACTTATCTTCAGCTAGACCGTGATCTTTCAGCATTTGTTTTAGCCAAAGTAATTGAGCATAACAACTTTCTGCTGCAATATATTCGGATTCGGCCGTAGATAAGGAATTGCACTTTTGTTTCTTACTACTCCATCCTACCAAATTGTTACCAATGTAGTAACATGATCCTGAGTACTATCATCGATACACCCGGCCCAATCAGCGTCGGTGTAACCTACTATAGTACTAGAAGTGTCTTTAGTGTACCAAAGTCCTAAGTTTAGAGTTACTTTAATGTATTTGATAATTCTTTTAACCTATAATACATGACTCTCTTTAGGATTGTTTTGATATCGGGAACACATGCAAACATAGTACATGATATCAGGACGAGAGGCATTAAGGTAAAGTAAGCTTCCTATCATACTACAGTACAAGGTAAAATCAATTGATTTCTCATTCTCATCTTTAGAAAGTTTGACAGAAGTACTCATAGGAGTCCTAACTTCTTTAGCTATTTCTAGGCCAAACTTCTTGACAATCTCTAAAGGGTATTTGGATTGCGATACAAATAAACCATCTAAATTTTGTTTAACTTTGAGCCCTAAGAAGATTTGTAACTCCCCCATAAGTGACATTTGAAATTCTTTGTGCATAATGTCTGAGAAAGTCTTAAGTTCTAAAGGGGAGGTGGATCCAAAAATGATATCATAAGCATAAACTTGAGCTATAGTAATATTGTTGTCAAAATGTTTGACAAATAAGGTTTGGTCATTCCCTCCTCTCCTAAATCCGTTGTCTAAAAGAAAGGTGGATAGATGCTCATACCAAGCTCTAGGAGATTATTTTAACCCATAAACAACTTTTTTAAGACGATAGACATAATTTGGGTGATGAGGGTCAATGAACACTTTGGGTTGCTCTACATAGGCCTCCTAGTTAAAATTCCATTAAGGAAGGCTGACTTAACATCCATTTGGTTTAGTGTGAAGTGCAAGTGATAAGCTATTGCAAAAAGTAAGTGAACATATTCGAGGTGAGGGACATGAGCAAAAGTTTCCTCGAAATATATTCCTTCATTCTGAGAGTAGCCCTGGGCAACTAATCTAGCTTTATTTCGAATAATCATCCCAGATTCATCAGTCTTATTTTTATAAATCTAAGATGTGCCAATAACCCTTTTTTTTTCAGGCCTGGGTACAAGATACCAGACATTATGAATGACAAATTAAAGAAGTTCCTCCTGCAAATCACTAATCCACAAAGTGTCATTCAAGGCTTCATTTACAGTCTTTGGCTCAATAAGAGACACAAAGCATGCAAAATGAGCAATGTTACGAAGTTGAGATCTTGTACGAACAGGCTCAGTAGGATTACCAACTACACCATCTAAAGGATGATCTTTGGAAACCTAGTTACGTACTTCAGGGGTCTCAGTTGGTAAGGATTCAACTATTTCTGGAGAGTCATAATTTAAAATGTTTTCGGACTCATCCACAATAGTTGGTTTATTGGTCTTACTTTCTACATTAGTATCACTTACAACCACATTAATGGATTCCATCATAGTTTTGGTACGAAGATTGTAGACACGATAGGGTCTACTATTTGGAGAATATCCTAAGAAAATGGCTTTATCTCCTCTGGTTTTGAATTTAGACATATGTTCTCTGTCCTTACAGACATAACAGGTGCTATCAAAGGTTCTAAAGTATTTTAGGTTAGGTTTCTTCCCATACCAAAGCTCATATGATGTTTATTTGGTATTTTTACTTAATTAGACTCTATTGACTATATGACAGGCGATACGAATGGATTCAACCAAAAAATATTTAGGTAGGTTCTTCGCATGAATCATCACACGAGCCATTTATCGAAGAGTGCGATTTTTATGATCAGAAATTCCATTTTGTTGAGGTGTCTTAGGAACATTAATTCATTTTTGTAACCATTATAGTCACAATATTCGATGACACCTGAATCTATGAATTCTCCTCCTCTATCACTATGAATTCTATCTACTTGGGAGTCCTTTTCGATTTCCATATGAACTAAGATTTTCAAAAAACTTACTGAAGGTTTCTAATTTATGTTTTAAAAAGGCAACCCAGGTAAATCGAGTGAAGTCATCAACCATAACAAGGATGTAACTGTTTCCACAAAGACTAACAGTACAAGAAGGACCCACTACATCCATATAGATAAGTTCTAGAGGTTTAGTGGATAGAACTTCTTGAACTTTCTTGTGGGGAGCCTTAACAGTTTTCCCTTCTTTAAATGGAGCATAAACAATGTTTGAAATTGGTTTGATCTTAGGAAGACCTCTAACTATCTCTTGGGAGCACAATTTTCCAAGACTATCATAATTAATGTGACCCAACCTATTATGCCATATCTCATTGCCATCCATTCTGGCAATGTTACAAACCTTTGTACTTGTATTGATTGTGTAACAGTTATTTGGAGTACGGAGTCGAGTAATAATGAAATCACTTGTTTAATTTAAAATTTTGCAATTGTTCTTTGAAAAAGTGATAGTATGGTTTGAGTAACAAAATTGCGATATACTTAGTAAATTGGGTTTAAGACCTTTTACCAAGAGAACATATTCAAGAATGGGTAATCCTTCTTCATTGAGTGTGCCTTTACCAATGATCTGGGGTAATACACCATATCCAAACAAGACTTTTCCTCCGGAGAAGTTAGTTTTGTTTAAAAGTTTGGAATCATCCCCGGTCATATGTTTGGAATAACTTGAGTCTAAATACTATCTAGTTGTCGCGTGTTCATCTTTAAAAGCACTGATCACAATGTTGCATTTCAAAAGGGATAATAGATCATCTTTTCTAACCCAAATTGCTCTAATTTTCAATTTGCGCTTATTAGCTCGTATTTGATAAAACTTGCGAGCTTCTGTCTTTTCTTTAAAATATTTTTGCCCATACTTATTAGTATTATAAACAATTTGGGCAATTTATTTAGAAAATAATATAGGATTCCTTCCTGTTGATGGTCTTTTAGTATTGGTCCTTCTCCTTCTATTACGATAGTTATAATTCTTATCTGGTTGTCTAGGAAGGACATAGTTGTTTCGGCTTCTCTTAGAATAGTTGAAGTTATGGTAAACAGGAGAGTTATAGATTGGACTACATAGACATTTGGAATAGCAACCATCAAGGGAATGTCCATAGACATCACAATAAGATCAGTAAAGATGGCATGTAGAACTCACAACCTTTGGAAAATTATTATTCAAAGGTTTGTCTAGGTTTTGAGCTCTAGTCTTATTTCTAAGTGGCACATGATGAAATGTGGAATAAACTTGTCGAATAGGGGGCAGACGTATTTAGCCTTTTGTTCAACACTAATCTTAGAGTTACTTGATTAACCAATGTCTAACTTCATTTGTTTTATATCAAACTCATTTTTGAAACATTGAAAGTCTAGACAAGTTTCAATAAGTATTTTGCCACCAGACATAAACTTTATTGTTTCAACGTTTTTAGTTTGGGTCTTAAAGTTGGGACACAATCCTTTTTCAGTTCTGTCATCATAATTGGGTTTACTTTTAGCAACACAATCTTCAAAACATTTGGAGTTATTTTCAAATTTTGCAATTTTTTTGAAGATTGTGGATGTCTTTTCTTTTGTTTGATCCAATTCTAACAATGTTCCTTTGTATTTCTTTTCCAGAATTTCATTTGAGTTAGACAACTCTTTGAGTATTTGTTCAAAATTTTTGGCTTCATTCTCATGAGTTAGACATTGAGTAGTGTACTCTTCAACATTCTGTTTGATCATCTGACTTAGGGTTTTTATATTCTGGGTAAGATCCTTGACAATCTTTTCAAGACTAATGCTTTTCTTGAGAGTTTTTGTGTACAGTGTGTGAATGTCAGGAAGGTCATCGTTGTAGGAGTCACTAAGTGTGTAGTGTACAGTGTCCCCTAACGGTTCATTTTTAGGACTCACACATCCATTTAAATCAACAATAGAGCGTTCCCTTTGACTCACACACACAACGTTTGAAGCATTATCAACATTCTCAAGTAATAAGGTAGATAAACCAGTTGGCATAGTATTAGTTAACATAGCATGATCAGATTCCTCATTATCAGTGTAGATTATCTTAGCAAAGAATGACATACAAGGGTCAAAAGTGTTAGATAACCCAGGTTCATCATTTTCAGAGTCACTTGAGTCATCCCAAGTCTTGCATAGATGAGCCCTATTATGTTTGTGAATTTTGTCTAAACTAACTTTACAGTCACTAGCCATGTGTCCTAACTTCCCACATCTATAACATTCAACATTTTTAAGGTCTCTTGTGATTGTCAGTCTGGTGTTTGTCTTTTCTTCTCTGATGAGGCCTATTATTATATTGGTTTGGATAAGTAGGTTTGCATTATCTTTTTGCTATCTTATTTCGAAAGTTCACAATTTTCTTAAACTGCTTAGACATTAAGGCAATCTGATTATCCAAAGTATTTAAATTACAGTCCTCATCAGAGTCTAATTCAATGTTAGGTATGCTAAGTTCAGGTGTGGTAAACTTAGATGAAAAAATAAGATTGGAGGCAAACTGTTTCTTTGGGTGTGGGTTAATTATTTCTTAATTTCTAATTCCATTTTCACAGTTCTCAATTTTCTACTGAGGAGTTCAGGTGTGGGATTTTGTTCATCCATATCCTCAATTGCATATATCTTATTATCAAATCTTTGTGGAAGTGATCTTAGTATTTTAGATACAATTTCCTTTCTATCATAAACAATCCCATTAGCATGAAATTTGGTCACAATGTCTGTCAGTCTAATATAGAAGTCATCAAATGAATTAGTCTCAGTCATGATCAATGAGTTGTACGCTGAATTAACATTTGTGTTTTAGTAGCTTTAACTTTGGTATAACCCTCATGTGCAGTCACTAGGGTGTCCCATGCTTCCTTAGAGGTAGAACATAATGATATTCTCTTAAATTCGTGTTCATTAATAGGCATGAATATGCCATTTTTGCCTTTATTATTGTTAAGGGAAGTCTGCTTCTCTTCTTTAGTGAATTCACTTAGTAACTTTCTAATACTCACAATACTTCCTTAAGCGGATGGTTTAGTAGGAAAAGTGTAACCATTTTCAATAACTTCCCAGACATCATCTCCCAATGTCCCTAGGATGAAGGAAACCATCCTTACCTGCTTGTAAGGAAAGTTGGTTCCATCATAGAGAGGGGGTCTGGACAGGTTACCTAGTCTCTCAAATTTCTCGTCCATAATTTGTTTTGAGAAAATAATTTCAGAAAATCAAGATCTAAAGAATTTTGAAAAACCAAAGCTCTGATACCAATTTAAAAAATATACCACTTAAGTCGTTTAATTCAAAATTAATCTATCTAAATGGCTCCGAAAAGTTTGTTGAAGAAACTCTTTTCTTAAAATGAATTTTTAACACAAGATGTGTAAAATAGTATGAACGAGTTGTTTTGAAAAATGCGAAAGCCCCCAAATTTTTAATTTTCTTTTAAAATTAATTTGAATTTCCTTTAGGTGCGGAATAGGATGGTTCAATTCAAAAACTGTACAACCTACAAATTTAAACTTCAAATTTTAATTACTTTCAAATTAAAATTTAATGCAACTAAAGTGAAATAAAATTAATCCAACCTAAATATTCACTTAAACAAATTTAATTTAACCCAAGTGCTAAAATTTTCCTAACAAGATTAATTCTTTTTACTATATAGGCCAAACCAAAATTTATCAAATATTAATTATCTGAACTCGAATTAAATTAAGTTAAACTTCATCGAATAAATTTAGCACTAAATTAAGCTAACATGTGATTAAACCCAATTTTATCTTACTTAATCCTAAGCATGCATACTAAGGTGATTTGCAAGATAAAAATAAACCAATCACACTACGCGCCGATGTACGTGGGAAAACCCAAATGGGAAAACCCTCGGACGACCCAAGCATTATGTCCACTAAGTATGGTTTTATGTTTACAAGACATATGGTTTACAACACAACTTGACTCCGTCTAAATCTTGATGCGTCTTCTTGTAACTACCTCCGATTAGTCGACAACTCTGAACTCCTCCACCGTCTAGAAATCCTCCGATGAGGCTTTTGGGCTCCGTCACCCTCACTCAAAGACTCTCTTCAAGTTGGAACGCCGCATCACGCAAATATTCTTCTTTATGGAATTTAGAATCAAACCCAAACAACTCTTAAAATGGTAGAGTAGAACCAGGTGCTAAACAAATATCCAAGCACAATGTATATATATGAAAGCTTGGAATTAAACTAAGATATGGGTGTATGTGTTTTCAAGAATGAATCATTTTGGAATAAAACACAAAAAGGAACTTTTTCTCTCAAGTATATTTCTCTCCTTTTCTCTTGGAGGGAATAAAAGTTCTGTTCAAAAATTAGTTTCCCGCACTTAGTTATGTAGAAAAAGGTAGAGGGAAAATAAGTGGGCAAGTGGGAAGTTATAAAAAAAAAACAGTCGGAAAACTGCCCACGTCGTTCGAACGGTTTCGTTCGAATGAGAACATCTAACAAGAAAACATAAACAAAATGCCAAAAGTCGTCAGAATCTCGTTCGAATGACTTGGGCTCTCGTTCGAACGAAATCCAATCTCGTTCGAACGAGATTTCAAAAATCTCAAAAATTCTTCTGAAGCCCAAAAAACTTTAACGAAAACTTTTCTGAAATATTTTTCTGAGAAAAATAAAAGTCGTTTAAATATATTTTATAACGTATACACCCATAACCTATTTTCCAAGATCCTATATATATATAGTAGTGCATTCATACCTTTGGAGACTTGGAATCCTTAATGTTGATGACGTGAAACATGTGTCATGAAACTCGATAAGGATGAAACTTTAAAAGCTGGACACTACGTCTTTAACAAAATCGTCATAGGCTTGTATGGATACAACTTTGAAACTCTGTCCTATGACTCAAATAGTTTTGTCCGGAGTTAAGCCAATACTACAAATTGACTCGATTGAAAATTTATCCTTACAAATCTCCCTCTTTGTCTATTCCGGGACAAAACCAAACCAAAAATCCTAAAGGGCCGTCAAGCTCGTCTAGAATCAGACATCCACCAAAAAATAAAATAAAATATACAGACTCTATTAACACGACCCAAGGATGTGCTTTGCCACTTTGAATAAGTGCCGCTAATCATAAGAACTAAATTCCTGCACACTTAAGCAAACCATTAAGTGCATAGGGAATATCAAAATACTAAATGCAATTTAAATATCTACCCCCCTAATTAATTCTCCCCCTTTATCAAATATGATCTACCTAAGAAGGTCGCGACTCCCCCTAAGTTGAATCTCCTAAACTAAAGGTTTAGATGCCATCTCCCCCCTTTTTTGTTCAAGAATAGACAAAGGATAAATAATTAAAACATTACTTATTTCTCCCTCTAATTAAAGCAATACCATTTCTCCCCCTCAAATCGAAATAAGGGATACAAAATATGGGAAAACAGTAAAGACATGATGGTGCATAAAGTGATAAGAACATTTAAGTATATGGGCAACATTAAAAGAAACTAACCCACACAAGGGTAAATAGATACCAACTTATAAGAAAAATGATACCAACTAAAATGTATTCAACATAAGCATGGGAGATCAACCAAAATTCGCAACAAGATAGATAACAATTATGAATTAAAAGGATAAATGGATTGGCTAACATGGCAAAGACTCAAAACAACCAACATATCATATATATGAATACACAATAGATACAAAATAAGCATAAGCACACATATATAGATATAAACGCACAAATGACACAAAATAAAATAACTAAAATTAGTTTTCCACAATCTTATGGCATAAATGTGTCACATGGAAACAAAAGTAAAGGGGTGTGAACAAGATACCAATGAATTAAAACCCAATCACTTAAACATGTTCACGGGGTTATCATTTGATTAGAAAACATTATCAACTTAAGATTTAGTCTTATGTCACAAAATAGGTTGAACTCTATGAACAAACAAGCACAATGCATACAAGCCTAGCATATTGATGACTCTATAAACAAATAAAGTCATGAAAATGAAAGCACAACTAGCATAAAAGAAAATTGTGCAAAACCGTTGATATACCATCCAAACTCCCTAAAAATATGCATTATTATTTTATTTTGAATGAATATACCAAACTAAATAAAATAGACCTTAGCAAATATTTTTCTTTTAATGCCATATGACCATGTATTTCTTTTAGGTCCATTCCAAACGGTGACTTACTCGCAAAGGATAATGTTTTCTTTCGGAGCCCTTCCCCGTGCACATTCATATATCAACTTTTTTTTATCACAAAAATCTCACGTGCAACGAATTTAGCATGCAAAAATCCTCCTATGTAACAAGATATGTAGATGACTATATTGGTAGGATAACACCTCACAAAGCTCAAATATACATGTGAAGTTAAAATTTCAAAAGAGCTTGTGCATGTGTGTGAAAGGAGTATAAAAAGTGAATCCATTAAGCATGTCAAACTTAAACTACTCCATGTAACCATGACAAAGAATATTTTAAGGATTGAAAATTTTAACCAAAAGTTCTAGCCACATGGAAGAGAAAAGAAGGATTCAACACAAACATATTCCACAAAAGGTGTGTCAAACTAAAATACACACAAAAAATCTTTTTGAGTTTTTGAAATTTTTAACCAAACTTACAAAAACATGTACTCAAAAGGTAAACACAAATTATTTTGTATTTTTCATTAAGCCTAAATTACTCATAAGGCAAAACATAAATGATAAACAAAATCTTTTTGTATTTTTCATTTAATGCAAACTAAAATGAAAAGAAGATAATACAAAAGATATACACAAATAATAATTCTAGCAAGTGAGTAATCATAGAGCATAGACTAGAAAATGAAAAACAAGCATACAACTAGCATGAACATATTGCATGAAGAATAAAAGCTAGAGTATGCAAACATGCAAGCAATCGCCCATAAGATATAGCATGTGATGAGTCACGTGCAAGCATGCGATAATCAACAAGTCTAAAATCTAGTGCTTCTAAAAGAGATTTTCTAATCCAAATAGATGTATATTTAAAATGACGTGATTTGGGAACCAATGAAAAATTCGACATAGACTTCCTAGGACCTCTTCTAAGATCAAAACAAAATGACCTAAGGTGACATTTCCTACCACAATGTGAACATGTGTAAACATGAGGAACGTAACCTAAGGAGTGACCTTTTCTAACGTCCTTGGATAAAGTTGACCTCTAAAACAAACAACGGTCTTGGCTTTGGAAACAGAAACATTGGAACAAGACGAGCCAGAACATCTACAACAACTACTCAAGTCTTTTAAATCATTTTTCAATTTTGAAAATTTTGAACTCAAGTAATAAATTCGACTCTTCAATTTTTTGGGACTCTTTCTTTAAATTTTCTATATCATTTAGAAGGTTATCGCGCTCCCCCTCAATGTGAGTAAACTTGTCCCTAAGAGTCTTTTCTTGTGCCTCAAAATCATTTATCAAAATATTTTCTTCATCGGCACAAACTTTAAAATTTTTAAGGTCCTCTAACTCTTTTTCTAAAACGAGGACTCGATTATCACTCTCTTTCTTGGACATTTCTAAAATATTAAAATTGCACTTTAAGTTCACGAGCTTTTCACGGAAGATATCTCTTCGAGTTTGGGAGATTTGCAAAAATTCAATTTTAGATTTAGAACAAAATTTTTCATTTTCAAGAAATTTAATTCTTTTTGCAAATCTCAAATTTAATTCCGTCAATTTCTCATTTTGACTCAAAAGCTCATTAAATTTCTCTCGAATACCAAAATTTTTGTTATCACTAAAAACAGACAATTAATCACAATTATGTCCCATTGAGAGATACAAACTAAATTTAAAGAGCGATATATGAACCACCTTTAAAACAGGGCGCACAAAATTTTAAAAGACAAAAAAGGATCTTTAACGTGATAAATTAGCGCTCCGGCTCTGATACCAATTTGAAAAATGCGGAAGCCGCCAAATTTTAAATTTTCTTTTAAAATTAATTTGAATTTCCTTTAAGTGCGGAATATGATGGTTCAAATTCAAAAACTACACAACCTACAAATTTGAACTTCAAATTTTAATTACTTTCAAATTAAAATTAAATGCAACTAAAGTGAAATAAAATTAATCCAACCTAAATACTCACTTAAACAAATTTAATTTAACCCATATTTAATTTAACCCAAGTTCTAAAATTTGCCTAACAAGATTAATTCATTTTACTATATAGGCCAAACCAAATTTTATCAAATATTAATTATCTTGACTTGAATTAAATTAAGTTAAACTTCACCCAAATGAATGTAGCACCAAATTAAACTAACGTATGATTAAACCCAATTTTATCTTACTTAATCCTAAGCATAAATTCTAAGGTAATTTGCAAGATAAAAATAAACCAATCACACTATGCACCGATGCATAAGGAAAATCCAAATAGAAAAAATCTCGAACGACCCTAGCCTTAAGTCCACTAAGTATGGTTTTATGTTTATAAGACAAATAACCTTTCACACAAAAATTGACTCCGATCAAGCATAGATTCGTCTTCTTGTAACTACCTCCACTTAGTCGACAACCATGAACTCCTCTAAGGTCTCAGAATCCACTGACGAGGCTTTTGGTTTCCGTCACCCTCACCCGAAGCCTTTCTTCAAGTGGGAACGCCGCATCGCGCAAATCTTCTTCTTTATGGGATGTAGAAGCAATCCCAAACAACTCTTCAAATGGTAGAGTAGAACCCGGTGACAAACAATTCTCCAAGCACAATGTTTATATAAGAAAGCTTAGAATCAAACTAAGATATGGGTGTATGTGTTTTCAAGAATTAATCATTTTGGAATAAAACACAGAAAGGAACTTTTTCTCTCAAGTATATTTCTCTCTTTTTCTCTTGGAGGGAATAAAAGTTCTATCCAAAAATGAGTTTCCTGCACTTAGTTATGTAGAAAAACGTGGAGGGAAAACAAGTGGGAAAGTGGGAAGTTATTAAAAAAACTGTCAGAAAAATGCCCTGGTCGTTCGAACGAGATTGTTCAAACGACTCGTTCGAACAAGAACATCTAACGAGAAAACATGAACAAAATGACAAAAGTCATCATAATCTCGTTCGAACGACTTGGGCTCTCATTTGAACGACATCCAATCTCGTTCGAACAAGATTTCTGAAATCTCAAAAATTCTTCTTACGCCCAAAAAACTTTATGAAAAGTTTTCTGAAATATTTCTCTGAGAAAAATAAAAGTCGTTCAATATATTTTATAACCTATACACCCATAAACTATTTTCCAAGATCCTAAATATATATATGTGTGTGTGCATTCATACCTTTGGAGACTTGAAATCCTCAATGTTGATGATGTGAAACATGTGGCACAAAACCGAGTAAGGATGAAACTTTAACAACTGGCCGCTACGACTTTAACAAACTCATCATAGGCTTTGATGGATACAACTTTGAAACTCTATCCTATGACTGAAATCGTTTTGTTTGAAATTAAGCCAATACTACAAATTTACTCGATTGTAAATTTGTCCTTACATATTTAAGGTATAGGTTTATTAGTTCTTACAACCAAAACTTATAAGTAACTTAAATCAACACAACCTCAAGAAAGGGATGGGAGGAAGAGGGAGTGAACAAGTAAAATTTTAATGTGGTAAAACCCCACCCAATTGGGGAAACATCCACAGAGGTCTCTACTCTTCAAAAGTAAAAATCCACTAAAATAGAGTAACAGTTTACAAACTATATAACAATCAAGACACACAATCAGACCTAATTCTAAGTTTAGAAATGTACCAACACCTCTGGATTTTGTGAGTTCTCCCAAGGATCTGATGTTGTTGATGTTCTCTCAGCTTTATAACTACACTCGTTTTAGCTTTACGTCGACTCAAAAGTCCAAGATCTCAATGCTAACACTTTTCAGTATAGTATTGTGAAGGTGTAAGTCATGATGTGCTCTAAATCACACGCATGCAACTCACTCACACTTAATTACAAACAAGATGCTAATAAAATTACAAAAATGTAAAGATTTCCAAAATTAGTTTAATCGAAACTATCAGACTTTGGATCTTTCAATATATCCACAGATCAAGAGGGAATCTTTCTATAAACAAGAGCAAAGATCCTAAACACTTTCTTATTTTGAAAATATACAATCTATTTCCCAAAATGCGAAATACGTGAAAGTGTAAATCCCCAATCAAGATCTTAAACTAGATCCGAGTCTGAATGTTCAAAGAAACTGGAATCAGAAATAGTTTTGTTATTTTTAGGGTTTAAAAACATAACAATTGAAAACAACCAACAAAACTATGATTTCTTGAAATAAGAAATCAAAACAAGACAGAGATAAATGTGGAATGTATCACCGAATGTCAATCTCAGATTTCTATGAGAGAAAATGAGATCAAACTGTTGTGATTAAGTTGGAAAAGGGATTAAGGACATAAGAGGAATGATCTTCATAACTCTCGAACTAACACACTCTCAGAAATATTTTTCCGGTGAGATTTTGTCGGAGTTTACTTTAGGGTTTCCTTTTTCTCTCTTCTTCTTCTTCTCTCTCTCTCTCTCTCTCTCTCTCTCTCTCTCTCTCCTCTCTTTTTTATCTCAGAAGTGAGGTAATTAAAAGATTGTAATCGCAACACATAAGGCACGTATTTATACTAAGCCATGGAAGCCTCTGGAACTTCGAAGCAAATGAACGGTCCCAATTAAGTCTTAAAAGATCAAGGTAAATCTGATGGCAAACAATGAACCATAATTATAAAGCCTCTGATTGGTTTAAACGAAAACACAAGGATCAGAAAAGAGCGCGTGCATGCCTTAGATTAAAACGATCCAACGGTTCATAATCCAACAGGAATGTGAGGGCAAGAAAACACAAATCCAGCTGTTGTGAGATTAACACGCGTAAGGCTATGATGGCTTGTAAAACGCGTGTTTTTGAATTTTGAAAAATACAATTTGTACCCACATAATTATCAAGTGCATTTGGTTTCTACCCAAGCAAGTTTTTAACACCTTAAAGAATTGACAAGACAACCAGCAAACTTTGTAAAAGCCAATTTTAAATTTCTAAAATTATTGAAAAAATCTTAGAAATTATTTAAAATATCCCAAAAATTATGGAAAAATTATTTAATGGGATTTAACTCACACATCCTCATATTATGAAGAATGCAATCTCATATGCAACACATAAATGATCCTAGGTGTGGTGTTGGTGTTTATACCTCTGGACTATTAGAGGAAATCAAAATGAAGAGTCTGAAGGCTTGTTGGTTTGAAAGGGTATGACTCAGTTTTGTCACTATTTCCAAACTAGATGAGAACCTATATAATATAGACTCAAGTGAGTCAAAGATATAGGGTGCTTCACATTTAGCAGCCAACATTATAGGTTGAATTTTAGGGTATCAATGGAGATGTCGTGCCCACTGAGTTCCTTGAACTTTTCATGTACTAACGTTTTTTTATTTACACCATCTGACTCACTTCCAAGCGTTCTACTTAATTCACACAGACTTGCTACTTCATCTAGAGTTGTAGGCTTCTTCGGAGAAACATCCTCTTTATCGCTAAATGAAATCTGGCTTAATCCATTTTTTGCTTGCTGAACGAGATGGGTTGATGATCTGTAATTATGATCAAATATGGGTTACTCCATTTGTTGCTTACTAAACGATATGAACGATATGGAGATACTGGGTATTATTGGTGTTAGATTTGATTTTTCATCTAATTTGTTCTATGTTACAGGTATGGTAATTATCTATTGATTTTTATCATTCTCACCATTGACCACATTTTGGGCTTCTTGGTTGGATAATGGTTCTAGAGGAATTTAAACTGGAGTTTCATCTCCTTCGGTTCTACTACAAACTCCCCTGCTTTAAGGTATTTATCTCCCTCTAAAATTTAAATGTTTTTAGTTCGAAATTATTTAATTCAAAATTTTTCTTTAGATTTTAGTATTATAGAAAACTCAGGCTTGGCACTAAGTGATGTACAACACGTTTTGCACTCAAACATAACATCAAGGAGCAGAAGATTGATTGAACGTTGAGCTTAAAGATGTAAAGTAGACTGCTAAGAAACCACCTAAAGATCAATTTTTAGCACATTTGCATTTGAAGTTCAATTTGAGATATGTTATTTAAATTTTATATGATCACATTAGTTATGTCACATGCACTCTGTAATGTGAATACACCTTATCAACACATGAATAAAAGTAAAATATTTTGATTCTTATTAAAACCTCTCAATACACTCTCTAAACAAAAATACAATTAACTTGTAAAGATAACCTGTATTTCAAACTAAAATAAAATTCTACAATATTAAAAGTAAAGAGACAATGTAAATATAAAAAGAAGTAGATACCTTACGGTCTAAATGTAGCAGCAACATCTCTAGTCTGAAACCTCGCTAGGGCTGAGGCGAGGGGTGCATTGCAGTGAGCTGAAATGCTGCTGTAGATCAGCATGGTTCATTTACGTCATAGTAAGCACCTGTGTGACATCAACAGTCAGTCGAAAAAGTTAGCAATGAACTACCTTGAAAATAAGAGAAGTTAAGCCAATATATTCAACAATTTTTTTTTGTTGTAACAATGAGGAAATTCCACACGGGCATGACATTTTATAAAAAATAATAACCCGTTTAACATGCTCACTAACTCAATTTTTAAACCTAAAACATGTTTATTGGATAACACTATTCAATTAAGTACAATACATACATCAACCCAATAAAAGCCACACACACTCTTAAACCAGAAAAGCCAAATTAGTAAATGCCGATAGGTCCACAAATAGTCATTACTGAATAGGTATATGCAACCTATTAGAAATAAATAGAAACGGTACTCTAGTTTATACTTATGCATATGGAATTAAATTAACTACCCAACATAATTTCCAACACCGCAGTCAAAATTATTCATCAGGTTGAATAAAATAGATTCCAAAAGTCATATATTTGCTAAACCTTCGAACCTTCAAGAGCAAACTAAGTTTAAAAAATATTAATGAGATAAACCTTAAAATTGAAATTAAGGAGGTTTACACCACTTAACTAACTGTATGGCTTGATTGATATAGGACTAAATTTGAGGAGAAATTTCTGTTTACGGATAATATTCCGAGTTAAATTAGATTTGAAGGAAGTTTTAGAGCAAGAAGAAGAGATTAGGATGCAAGCCTTCTTAATATATTCTACTTGCTCCACATCTATTCGAAGGTCTAAAAAAAATAAAGTTAAGAAATTCTAATAAATGTTAGTTACAAATGTTTGTGTGTTTCGTCATATGCTCTTAAGAATGCAAATTAAATTGTTCAATATATTATGTGCGTGAGACCACTTATACTGAAGATTTAGTATATTATGTGCGTTTGACCACTTATACTAAAGAATGCACATTAAGTAGAGTATGTGCATTCTACGTAGAGTATGTGAATACATTGAGAAGGAATGCAATTAAACATAGGTATACAAGTCCCATAACCACTGCAGAGGATCACTTGGGATAGATTTTCATCATTAGCCACAGGGCACGAGCCATAGCAATAATAGTTGTTCCAACACACAAACACACACATACACAAATCAAATCAACAAATCGCAATCTAGACAAAAAAAATTCTTGCAAATCCATACATATACAAAAATTTTGCCAATCCGTATATCTAAATAGATTCAAATAAAAAAATAATAACAAAAATAAGAACAAATCAAACATAGATTAGAACTCAATCTAGGAACCCTAGAAATTTAAGACAAAATGCGTGCTTTTTATACCTACGTTGTGGTGGAGCCTCGCCGGTACCCTATAAATCTACGTGATCTCTCTAGAGCGAAGATAGAGAGAAAATTATACGATCGAGCGAGAGAGGGAGTACGCGACCAGCGTTTGAGAAAGAGATGTAGATGTCAGCGAGGAAAGATTTTGAGGAACGAAATTTGGGGCGGGAGTGGAAAACAACAGGCCCCGCTTTTTTTTTCCATTTATGCCAGTTTTTACTTAAAGTCTAAAATTACAAAAGGTATATTTATGTCATCTATATATAAATATGAGATAAATGTTTTTTTTATCTCAGTGTTACTTAAATTAAAATAAAAATTTACCATCAACATCAAATTGATTTAATGCATATTATTTATGTCAATTTAAATTTGTCTGACATAACGTCAATCTTTAAACTGACATAAATGATACGCTTGATATAAATTGAAAAGCAAATAAAATTACGCTTGAAACTAATGACATTCAACTATGTGCGATAATATATGTATTTTCAAAAGAAACTTACAATATAAAAACAGAATTTATAATAGATACAATTCTTTAAAGAGTATTATTGTTAACAGTTACAATAAATCTAAACAAATAAAGGCCTGAACAATCCTTGGCACAAACAATACCATTTACTAAATACCAAATTCTTTACACCCACTTACACGTAATTGGTGTGAATGGGCTGGGAGCCCATTAGGGAAATATATATACACCAAATAAAGAAAAAGAAAATGTTGAATCTCTAAAATGAGGCTCACACAGCGAGATGGGATGTTTCTAAGGGTGGTTGCCCCTCTCTGTATCTATAGACATTGATTTCTAACAAAGCAATATCCCTTCACACACACACACACACACACACACATATATATATATATATATATATATATATATATATATATATATATATATATATATATATATATATATATCAGGCCATTCCAAAGGCATGTTTCTCTATCAATCTATTTATCTATTTGATTTAGAGTTTGTTCAAATCTCTTTTTTTTCTCTCTCTAACTATATGGCTGTGATGATATTTTTTTCAGATAAAATCATATGAGAAACCTACACCATTTTTTTGGTGAGGCAACTCAGATGGTCTCTAGTAAGGCAAACACATATATATATAAACTCAAAAATCTAAGGCAGTAGAAGGTCTTCAAACAGAAATTTACACACACAAATCAAGAAAAAATTGCATATACACAAATTGCTCACACACAAACACACACACAGATCGAATCAATAAATTGTGAGCTTTTTGTACCTGCGTGATGGAGCCTCACCGGCGCCGGAGGTGAGCTAGAGATCTGTACGTGCGAGAGAGCAAGCGAGCGCGCGCGCGCGCGCGCGAGAGAGAGAGAGAGAGAGAGCCCTAAATGAGAGACTCGCGAAATAATTTTGGGGAATAAATTTTTGGGCGGGAGTGCAAAAAAAAAAACCCGCTCCTTTTTCCATTTATCTCGATTTTGATTTAAAGGCTAAAATAATTAACGTTATATTTATGACATTTATATATAAAAATGAGATAAATGTTTTTTTATCTCAATTTTACTTAAATTGAAATAAAAAGGTACCTTTAAAGACAAATTGACATAAATAAATATCGTTTATGTCAATTTACATTTGTCTGACATAACGTCAATTTTTGAACTGACATAAATGATATTTTTTATTGTAGTGACCCTCGACGAGCATGAGTAGTCACAATTTTAAGATCTTCTAGAAGAGTTTGTGGACATATTTTCATGGTCGTACGACAACACCCAAAGATAACACATAATGAGATACCTACCTTCCCAGAGAGAAAAACCTATTAAGCAGAAACTGAGAAAGCTCCAGACATAGTGGTCCCTTAAAGTTAAAGATGAAGTAGTGAAACAGTTAAACGTGGGATTTATTCGCGTGGACGAATACCTTACATGGCTTGCAAACATCGTTCCCATGCCCAAATTGGGAGGGAAAGTCTTGTTGTGCATCGACTATCGAGATTTGAATAAGACATCCCCGAAGGATGATTACCCTCCAGCTAATATCGATATGATCATAGACAACACTGCCAATTATACTCTCAAGTCATTTGTTGATGATTTTATTGTGTATAATCAGATTAAGATGCATCCTGATCATTAAGAAAAGATCGCCTTTATTACCCCATGAGTAACCTTTTCCTACACAGTCATACCATTCGGTATCAAGAATGCTAGGGCTACCTACCAAAGGGCCTCTACAACCATCTTGCATGACCTTATCCATAAGGAAGTCAAATTTTATGTCAACGACATGATCATCAAATCCAAGGCTCAAAAAGGTCACATTCCTTCCTTGAGAATATTCTTCGAGCGGTTACGACAGTACCATATGTGATTCAATCCACAAAACTGCATCTTCGTTGTCACCAAAGGCAAACTCCTCGGATTCATGGTCAGTGAAAAAAGGATTGAAGCAGACCCCACCAAACTAAAAGCAATAGTCGAAGTTCCACCACCCCAGATGGAGAAAGAAGTATGGGGATTCCTAGATAAACTATAATACATCAGTCGATTTATCAGCCAACTGACCTCTATTTGTGATCACATTTTCAAGATTCTCCAAAAGTTTTCAACCAAAGTTTAGAACGAGGCTTGTCAATAAGCCTTTGATCAGATTAAATAATACTTAACCCGACCTCTGATACTCATGCCTCCACAATAAGGCCTCCCACTCCTCCTTTATTTAATTATCACCGACACTGTAAAAGGAACTATGTTGACCCAATACATTGAGGAATATCGTAGGAGAGAGAAATCTACTACCCTAGTTGAAAGCTCATCGGGTATGAAATAAACTACACCACGTTAGAGAAAGCTTGTGTTTCCTTGGTCTATGTCACGTAGAGGCCCTAACACTACATTCTTTCATTCCCCATCAAACCGGTGTCTCGAATGCACCCGATAAAATACCTGTTAGAGAAGCCTCTTATGTGTAGCTGCATAGCCAACTGACTGATGTTACTATTTGAGTTTGATATCTCGTATGGTACGCAGAAAGCTATGAAGGGGAGAGACATCTTCGATTACCTTGCTGACAATCCCATGGAGGGACTGAGGTATGTATCTTTGAGTTCCCAGATGAAGACATCCTTTGCACCTCTCACGAGGACCTCATATGGCATATGTTCTTTGACGAAGATGCCAACAAGAAGGGATATGGCATTAGGATACTTCGGATCGCCCCCAACGGCTCTCATACCCCATTGATAATATATTGGATTTACTTGCATCAATAACGTGACAAAATACGCGGCATGCACCGTAAGTCTCTATATTACCCTCATGAAAGGAATAAAATACATGGACATCTACGTAGGCTCATCCCTTATCGTGGGGCAAGTGCTTAGAAAATGGAAAGTCAAAGATGAGAAGCTCCTAGCCTTCCATTCTCACCTAGAAGAGATTGACTCCTGATTCGAAGATGTAACCTTCCACTACTTTCCTTGCTCGAGGAATAGTCTGGACGATGCACTGGCAACCTTGGCCTCTACGTTATCCCATATATATATATATATATATATATATATATATTATGGCTATTATGGCTGACACATCCACTAATATCCGTCTCACTCACGAATCTTAGTGATAGCAAACCATAGGTTGTGACGCACTCACTGTCACTTCCAAACACACCCATGCTTAATTATTCCATAATTCGGGGGACAACTTATTCCCATTCCTCTGGAATATACCCAAAATAATTGCCTTTGCATCTTCTCCCCGAATATGATAAGTATCTGCATAATAGAGGCTCTGGATCCCCCTGGGTGCCCATACACCCTATATCTCGTGCATAATTGCACAAACCTTTGATCATCACTTATGTAACCATATTTGTCTCAATTTTGGCCCTCGCATTCTCGGCGTGGCTATATCCTCCAAATATTCTAATGACTTTAGTCATCACTAATAAATTCTTCCCGATATTACCTCACCAATCAAATTATAGTGCAAAGCTTCACAGTGTTTCTTTCGCAATAATTTCTGACTCCACTTGCCCTATCTCTTAGTGTCTCTCTGCTCAACGTATTTTCTCCACGCGTTCACTAATTATCATTAAATCTAATGACCTATAATCCAATTACGTCTCCACACTTCAGATATTTTATTAAGGCTTATGCGTATAACACCTCCCAATAAGGTCCAAAAGAGCTTTTCCCAATGCACTATTTCTCAGTATCATCGATCCTTGATTTCCACAAAACCCAAAGCATACCCCAGGGACTCTCAAACCTTGCCCCTATATTCCTAAGTCTATCATGGACTCCCGCGTCTCTAAAGGAGTAATATACTACTACGCTCGTACTATAACTAAGCCCTCAACATTAAATATTAATGAAGAGCTAAATCCTTCCACTCCATGGTAACCTAACATACCTTGAATCTCAACAGTAAGAGTCCCCACGCACTGGGATCCAATATAACTAGACAACTGCACTGTATGAATCCAAATTCACACAATATTATCGCTATGATATTGATCAATCCTCTTCCAGGTGAGACATCTCAAGAGAATATACATCCAACACTGAAACAACGAACACGATAGCCTTGCTATGATCGTCCACCATTTCGAAAGATAAAACCATACCTCAATTATCATCTCTCAAAGGATCTAGTCCTCAAGAAATACATTGTCTCAATGTACCCACCCATTCCTTTTAGGTGGAACTAAAGAGTACCCTGCTGCTCCATGGTAAGAATACACATGCTAGTGATATTAACAACACTTACACTAAATCCATTTCTCACGCGAATCTAGTACTAATACATTATCGTGACCCGTTTGCATCACAAAAAATATGCCCCCAATCATATCGAAATAAAACTTTTAGTTTCAGTTACTCATAACACTGCCAGCTCAATGGTTATTAGACATAACACCCGCGCCCTAACCAAACCAAAAACTTCTCCAACAGATGCCCCTACTAGGCATCTAGCTCCCATCCCCTAAATTTCAGCGGAAAAGATTCATCCATGTGCTTTTACTCTTTTACATATACGACACCTCTCTGTGTCATCCCCCTTTCTCTGGCCCCATCGGCCATGTCGGGGTTATCCTTTTTGCGGACCTAGTAGTCTTGGCCCCGATGCTACCCCAATTCTCCCGTTGGATCCGATGGCCCAATAGACTAATTGCTGGCCTTGATGTTCCTAAGTAAACCCACTGTCACTCGGTGGAGGTTTTATTGATCTCAATCATTAATCTGGGTCCCCTACTGGGTATTCCTTCCATTAGAACCTTACTAGCACTAAAAATCAAATCTTACTCCTTTAATAGATTTTCTAACTCCCTTAGCTCCCCTCTCTCCAGAGAATTGATACGAATGTAAACGTACTACCTTGATGGCAACGACACAAGTCATCCTAGCCAGATTTCTTATCCATGGTTGTACATTCTACCAACAGGTCTAATATCAACTTACAAAACCTAATTTATTCTTTGTATCCCTCTCATTGGTTACTAAGTTTACGAATTCCGTCAACTTTCCTTACCATCCAGCCACTTTTCGACAATTTTTGAAAAGATTACTAAAATTTCCCTTGTCTCTTAATTTAACCTCTAGTGAGAGTATTCCTTGTATTCCACACCCCAAATGCTTCGTTATTCACGGTATCTCCCCATGGATGTGGTGACTGGCTCCCGTCACCCCATACTGCTTCTAAGAGCAAACTTCCTTGCCCAAAATTTTGACTTGAGGGACACTACACTCCCCCATATGTGATCCCAATTGGATATTATCTACCCACTGGTAAATCACTCTTCTTCACCTCCCTCGAATCCTAGCGGATTGTTCTTCTGAAATGAAATTTTCTTCGACCCTCACCCCTTGTCGTCTACATTTGGGGGTTTAACTTTGCACCATCGTCCTTCCCGACGGTTCTTGGGGCAACTATTGCACCCCAGCGATTTCTCCGACTTCAATTGTTCGAATAATTATCATGATGACTCCTACCGCGCCACTGTTTCTAGAATACCACATGGCTTCTATTGAGTCCTCCCTCCTGCAATCCTTCTAATGTCCCACGTTTGTCATTTTAAAATGTTCGATCTGCCACTCTCGATCGAAATCGTATATGAATCACATGAACTATACCCTATAGTAGGAGAACCTAAATCGCTACGTGAAGGAATACAATAATCATATAATAAGGATCTATATCAAAGAATGCTATGCTGAAACATGAAAAGCCGCACAGATTCTAAAGACACTAGAACCCGATGCTCTGATACCATCTATGACACCCCGCCTAATAAAATATCGGGTGATCATTCCTATACCAAATTAAACATGAATCTCATCTGGTTCATTCTTAGCATCACTGTAAAAAACTTTTTAAAACTTACTAACCACCTAGTATTCAAAAGACATGGTGCCAAATTTTATCTTTTTATTTAACATCCCAACAACAACATGCGAAAGAATATAACTAACTAACTATCATGCAATCACTGAATCAAGCAATACTAAAATGGAATAGATATAAACCTTGCCGAAACAACCACCGACTACAAATCAAATAACGAAATGAATCACAAGAGTATTAACTGAATAGACCAGCTAACTAAAATAAAATGGAACAACTAGGGAGACATGCCCAAATGGAACATTAACTGCATCCTACTCTAGAAATGAAATGACTAAAGAGGATAAGTCAAAGTCCTGCAACATCCACATGTGTCACAGGTGCGTAAACCCATAATAGAACAATTTTGGCGTCCCTGTGGCTGGACACCTAAAATGTTTTGAAAATATTTTATAGCAAGGGTTAGAACCCAAAACATTTGAAAATATTTAGCAAGTGAATTTAAATGCAGGAAATTAAAATGCATGAATGCTCTTCATATTTAAGATAGTGTCATACACTATCTTGAGGACATCTCACCCCTCCACTAATGTGCACGCCTAGCGTTCTATACATGACCCACCTAGCTAACCACCCCTTAACTCGCCTGTCACATATATCCCACGATTTCCCACTACTCTAACCCTAGTGGGTTTAGTATACTTAATAAGTTATCAATCCCGTTAACTTATTTAAGTCATTTCTCATTTAATGCCATATAACATTCTCACGAGTTATACCACTTATACATTCTACATCACGTATATGAGTTTATAAGTTATTATTCACACTAACTTATTTAAATCAATTCCCATTTGATACCATATAACCGTTTCACAAGTTATATTAATTATACATTTACACCACACACACACACACACACACACACACACACACACACACATATATATATATATATATCCGTATATAATTCTGCACTATATATACGTATAACTATATCTCAACATTCACACGCATTTCAGATATAAGTGCTATCACCCAACGCGTAGGAGGTGGTCATATTTACCCCGTAAGTGCCCGTTCTATACAATAACAACCCACCCCTATAAACAGACGCTATGACCTGAGGATTATACTCACCCTACATTCACTAGCCAGGGGACTCACCCACATCGCGTAACCTACTAAGATAGCATTATTATTGGTATGCTTTACTATAAATATTATTCACACAAATATTTATAAATCATATATATACCAAACATCATCGTATATATATGTTGAAACCTGGATATCAGTGTACTAGGTCCACCCACAAACCTTATGCTTTACTATAAATATTATTCACACAAATATTTATAAATCATATATATACTACACATTACCGTATATATATTATTTCTAGGCTACCGTTGTAATACATCCCTACACAAGCCTAAATCATGCAAGTCTACAACCCGACTTAATTTCAATTAGTCATACACTAATTAATTTCATTATTTTGGTGTCTCCCCACCTATCATACCCGGACTCTCTCTCTCGGCCCGAAAATTCAAAATTCCCAATCCATCGTTCAGTTTCATTTGATTAAGCCTACCCACTTAATCACTCAATCATTATCCTTAATTCTCAAATTGGATTTATCCTCTACTTAATCCAAGGGCGATCTTTCACAAACTCAAACCCTAACATTAAAGCTTTAAAGCCATTAAAGAACAAAAATTAGAAAACGCGATTTTCTACAGGGCCATGTGAACAGAATTGCCATTAAAGCTTTAAAACCTCACTTTCTGCTTAGATTTTACCCACAAAGCCCTCTAAGACTTGTTCTAAATTCACCCATTTGATTATCTCAATTTAATTACATCATCTACACAATTTGGGGCATCAAAACCACATGATTTTATTATCTCTACAGATTTATAAATCCCAAATATGAAATACCTGATTTAAGGTGTAGAACAAACCCTAACATATTAATTAATTCACCCCTTCTTTAATATGAATAGGAAAAATATAATTTAACAAATGCAAGTTAAACCACTTGTCTCAATTTGTAGATCAAAGCCTTTGAATGAAGATATTGGATTGAATCAAGGATCTCATCTTATTCTTGAAGCAATCTTCCCAAATCCCCAAATTCTCTTCTAAGGGTGCTCCTCTTAAGCTCTCCCGAATTTTAGTCTTCTAAAATGACTCTAAGTTGTCTTACCCTTTCACCATGGGGGTTAAAAATGTTAATCCCGTTTTTGGGCCTATGACTTTATAGAAAGCGCCCAAACTCTTAATTTGGAGCTCAATTATGTCTAATTAAGTCCCGAAACCCAATATATACACATGTCCACTCATTTTGGACTATTTCAACCCTACCAGACTCAACCGTTCTCTCAAAATTGACACCCGGATTAATTTATAACATCTTCCAAATTTAAGACCTCAAAATGCGACATAAAATAGTCTAAATAAATAACTCCACAATTCGCCAAATTAACAAATCAAGAATTTAATTCCTCCAAATAAAATAAATTCGTTTTCTCCCAAAATATTATTTAATTAAAGGTCCTTGAATTTATGGGGTGTTACAAGCTCCCTTAGCAGAACCGTCTCATCAAGCATAAGCTTAAAGTTTTCATAAACATTCTTATTTCCCAACGCCAACGGCACAACCCGCCATTCCAAACCCTCCCAATCATCCGTGGTCATTCAGTTGTTGCTGTCTGAGGTACCCTCCATGAGTTCTTTTGAAGAAATAGACTCGAAATTTATTTTTAAAGAGCGAAAGCAAGAGATTCAATCGAATGAAGATGTAATAAAATGAATAAGGTCTTCCCTTGTTATAAAGAACTAAGGGGTGTGCCGATCGGTAATCCCTTGGACATGCCTATCGACAGTGACCTTTCCCCTCTCCCAAGAAACCCAAGAGTCCGTTACCTGTGCCGATAGGTACCTCCCTAGATATGCCTATCGACAACTCCCTTAAAATTTCTAGAAAAATAAAAAAATTCTCGAAACATTCACAAATATTCCCAAAAAGTCCCCCCAAGGTCAAGAACATCACGACTCCGAGAAAAACTCATTAAATAGCACAATTCCTAGCAGGATTAAAAGCAAATACGTCAGCACTCACAAAGGTCTTATCACCAACATACTCCTCAGTGGAACCAAATTCTAAGTGCGCTTGCACTCGCTATACCAACACCCTTCCCAGTCGAGTTAAGATTGAAAAACATTCCCCATAAATAACTCTTTAGGTCCGTAGTTACGACCTGGACCCTCTAAATCAACCATCTCAACTTTTTAGGTTTGCATAATTGACCTTGACCCTATGAATCGATCGTCTCCACTCTTCAGGTCCGTAAAACTGACCTCAACCCTCTGAGTCGATCATTTCAGCTTCGTAGGTCCATAAAATTAGCGTCGACCCTTTGAATCGATAATTTTAACTCTTTAGGTTAGCAGAATTGACCCCGACTCTCTGAATCGCTCGTTTCCACTCCTTAGGTCTGTAAAATCGACCTCAACCCGTTGAATCGGTTATCTCGGATCCTTAGGTCCACAAAATCGACCTTGACCCTCTGAATCGGTCGTTTCTACAGTTTAAGTCTGCAGAATCGACGTCAACCCTCTAAATCGATCATCTCCACTCTTTTGGTCCGCAAAACGACCATGACCCTCTGAATCGATCATCTCAGCTCCTTAGGTCCGCAGAATTGACAACGACCCTCTGAATCAGTCATTTTCACTCCTTAGGTTTGTAGGATCGACCTCGACTAGATGAATTAGTCATCTCAGCTCCTTAGGTTCGAAGAATCGACTTCGACCCTCTGAGTCGATCATCGCCATTCATTAGGTCCTTAAAATCAACATAAACCTTTGAACCAACCATCTCCTAACCCCCACCAGGGTCCTAATCATTCAACATTGATGAGGTGTTTATTTTCCAATGACCTCCTTTTGTTCCAATATCACCCATTGAGGGGATCTATAGACACCCCATCTTGGTACCCCCTAATACATCCTTATGTCCCTAAAAGTTTTCCTCCCGACATCCTACCCTAGATCCTAGTCCGAACACTAATCCAGAGGCCACCGGGAACTCCTGGGCCCCATTTAACCTCGGTCAACTAACTCTCCAATCCGAGTGAAGTTCATTAAAACCCCATATGGTTCTTAATCCCATTTCCAACGGTATATACCGCACGCGAATGTGCGTACTCACCTTTTTACTCCGAGACCTGATCCATAGGTCAATGGTCGCTCTCGGACCCCATTTGACCTCATTCAACTCTCCAAATCGAGTGAATCTCAATGAAATCTCGTAGGTCTGGATACTCTTTCCAACGGTCCATATCGTGCATGAATTGGCCACACGATTCGTGCTTACATACCTTTTTACTCCAAGAGACCACCGGGCATATCTAGGCTCCGTCTGACCTTGGTCAACCCTCCAACCTAAGCGAGGCTAATTGAAATCTCATAGAACTCTAAATTACCTTTCCAATGGCAATTATCGTGCGCTAATCGTCCTCACGATTTGCGCATACTTTCCTTTTTACTTTGAGAAACCTCCGTTTAGAGACCATCGGGGTGCTTCCGAGCCCAAGATTGACTTCAGTCAACTCTGAAACCTAAGATTGGATCCATGGAGTCTTATAGGGCATTGAATACCCTTTTTAACGGTCCCATCAATGTCCAATTCGAAATTATGGTTTTTATTTTATGCCCATTTTACCAAAAAAAGCCCGTTTCGGACTGCCTATAGGCACCCCAGACCCCCTACTTATCGAAAAGGTGTACTTTCGTTGGCCAACAAGGCAAGAGCTATGAAAAATGCCACTTAAGACGTTTAATACAAGATTAAACTGTGAAAATGGCTTCGAACTATTTGTTGAAGAAACTCTTAATTCAAAATAAAAATTAACACAAGATGTGTTTAAAATGATTGTCAAAATAGTTTGAACGAGTTTTTTCAAATCTAGAATGAACCAATTTTGAAAAATAAAACTTAAACTATTAAATCAACTTAACTTAGAAGAAGGCAATGAGAGTACGAGTAAGTACACGAGTAAATTTTTAACGTGGTAAAACTCCACCTAATTCGGGAAACACCTACGGTGACCTCCACATCACAAAACAAAAATTCACTAAAATCAGAATAACAAATTACAAGCTATTTAACAATCAAACCACACAAACACACCTAAACAATGTTCAGAATCGTTACCAACTCCTCTGGATTAGATCTGACTTCTCTGAAGTTTGTTATTGTTGATGTTCTCTCTAGCTTCGTAATCTTTACTTGATTCCAGCTTTACGCCAACTCAAACAAGTTCAAGATCATTCAACCAACACTTTAAGTGTGGTAGAGTGAAACTGTAGTGGTGATGTGCTCTCTAACATATGCATGCAACACACTCACACTTAATACATACATAATGATTTATCAAATTACAAAATCACTAGATATGCAAGAAATTCTAAAATCAGTTTAGTCAAAACTAAATCAAACTTTAAACCTTTCAAAATATTCGCAGATCAAGAGGGAATCTTGTTATGAAATAACCAAGATCCTAACACTTTCTTATTTTGAAAATATTATATAGAAAGTACAAACCCCAATCAAGATCTCAAAACTAGATGCAAGTCCGATAGTTTGAGTAAAATGAAATCAGAATGAATATTATTGGTTTAAATAACCAAAAAGTAAGATTTCTCGAAATAAGAAATCAAAATAGTAAACTATCTATGTGATTTGTATCACAAAGACGAGATCTCAAGTTTCTATGTAGGGAAATTGAAAATTCTACCAACGTGACTAAGTTGGAAGGATGATCAAGAACAAGAGAGGATAACTTCTCAAAACACGATTTAAACACTCAGGTTTAACCTCTCAGAAAAGTATTTCTGGTTTCATTTTTGACGAAGTTAGATTAGGGTGTCTATTTCTCTTTCTAATCTTTCTCTCTCCTCTCTCTTCTCTATTTTTCTGTCAAACGAGGAAGTAACAAAAGTATCTAAATGCCTCACAAATGGAATCAATTTATACAGTTTGAAGAATGATCTGGAACGATAGTTTAAACCAAGGGCTGAGATTAAAGGCAGTTGAAACGATGTATATCCAAGGGTTCACAAGAAGCGGTGCAAAAGCCAACTCTGATTGGTTAAAACCAATTCACTTGGATTGATTCCAAAAACATGCAAACCGTAGATTAAGACAATCCAAGGGTCCAGAATAAGTCACATGTATGTGAGTGAGAAGAAACATAAATCGAACCGTTGTGTGTGCAACACGTGTAGCCTTAGGATTAACTTATAAACGCGTGTTTTTGGTTTAAAAAAAATACTGGTTTCACCCACAAATGTTTCTTCCGCTTTTGGTTTCTCCCTAAGACAATTTTAAGGCATAAGAAATATTTACAAATCAACCCTAAGACTTTATTAAGTTCCAATTTTAATTTCCAAAAATTATTTAAAATTCTTAGAAAATGTTAAATCAATCCCAAAAATTATTTAAAAATTATTTTAAGGGGATTTAACTCACACATGATCATTAAATGAATAAATCAATATATATATATATATATATATACACAATCCTAGTGTGTCGTGTATATGTTATACCTTCATGAACGTGTAGAGGAATATCAATGAAGCTTTGAAAGTTCTGAGGCTTTTTGGTTCATCTAGGGATAGACACAATTTTGTCACTATTTCCCAACTAGATGAGCTCCTATATAATGCAGGCTCAGGTGAGTCAAAGATATAGGGTGCTTCGATCTCCCCCTTTGGAAATATGAGGAAAAATATCCTTTGAGTCATCTAGGACTCGTAGGGATACCAAAAAGAAATAAGAAATACTATTCCTATACAAATAATCTATCTACCCAATCTCCTAGAAAGGAAAAATTACATAACTCAACTATGTACAAACCATTACCCTATCAAAATCTGATGCACTAGATAGGTATTGAGATATGCAATAAGATACCTACGATCAAGTTCATTAGATGAGAATGTATAAGAGTGTCCAAGTGGACTCAAATTTCTCCCCCATTTTGTCTCAAATGGACAAAGGGTAGCAAGAATCAAATAAGAGTTATGAACAGGTAGATAAGTAGTAACTTGAATAAACAATGAGAATTCACACGAATTTCCTACATAAAATAGATATAAGAGGTTTTCTTTGTCATTATTCTAACATCCATGCCTTACATCCTCAGAGATTGATTATAAGCATGTGAAAATCTGGCAGTTATACAAATTAAGCAAGGAATTATTCAGCCAAAACCATGCCAATTGATTTGCGTAAAGATTCAAAATGCTTAAAATCCAATGGGTTTATAAACAAGTCAACCAATTGTAGATCAGTAGGTAGGTAATTAATCTCTAATTATTTTGATTCAACTAATTCTCGTATGAAGTGATATAGATTTTTTATATGTTTAGTGCGAGAATGTTGAACCCGATTCTTAGAGATGTTGATCGCACTTTGGTTATCGCAATAGAGATGTAGTTTTTCTTCATTTATACCGTAATATTTAAGCATTAGTTGCAGCCATAATAATTGGGCATAACAACTTCCGGCTGCGACATATTCAGATTCTGTAGTAGATAAAGAAGGGAAGTTCTATTTTTTGCTGTTCCAACAAACCAAGTTGTTACCGATGTAGTAACATGCGCTTGAAGTACTTTTACTATCGTCAGAAAACCCAACCCAATCAGCGTCAATGTATCCTACTATAGTGCTTGATGTGTCATTAGTGTACCACAATCCTAAATTGTGAGTGCCTTTTATGTATTTAATTATTCTTTTTACACATAATAAATGGCTTTATTTTGGATTATTTTGATAATGGGCGCGCACACAAACAGCGTACATGAAATCAGGGCGCGAGGCAATTAGGTAAACCAAACTTCCTATCATACTACGGTATAAAGTAGAATCAAAGGATATACCATTTTCATCTTTAGAGAGTTTGAAAGAGGTACTCATAGGCATTCTAGCTTCTTTAGATGTATCTAAGCCAAACTTTTTTACAATCTGTAATGCATATTTAGATTGCGAAACAAATAAACCTTCTGAACTTTGTTTAACTTGAAGACCTAAGAAAAATTGCAACTCCCCGAGGCGAGTAACAGGTGCAAAAGTTTCCTCAAAATCAATTCCTTCAATTTGAGAGTATACCTGGGCAACTAATCTAGCTTTATTCCTAATGATCATCCCAGACTCATTAGTCTTGTTTTTAAAAATTCAACGTGTGCCAATAACCCTTTTATTTTCAAGTTTGGGTACAAGATACCAAACATCATGAATGACAAATTGAAGAAGTTCCTCTTGCATTGGACTAATCCACAAGGGGTCATTCAGGGCTTCTTTTACATTTTTGGGCTCAATAAGAGACACAAAACATGCAAAATGAGAAATGTTACGAAGTTGAGATCTTGTACGAACAGGTTCAGTAGGATTACCAACTACACTATCTAAAGGATGGCCTTTGGAAACCCAGTTAGGCACTTCTGGGGTGTCAGTTAGTAAAGACTCAGTTATTTCAGGAGAGTCATAATTTAAAAAGCTTTCACACTCATCCACAATATCCGGTATAGTAGTTTTACTTTCTACAGAAGTGTCACTTACAATCACATTAATGGATTCCATCATGGTCTTAGTTCGTAAGTTGTAAATTCGCCAGGCTCTATTGTCAGGTGAATAACATAAAAATATAGCTTTATCACCTCTTGTTTCAAACTTAGATAAATGTTCTCTATCTTTACAGACATAACATATACTACTAAAAGTTCTAAGATATTTAAGATTTTCTTTCTTGCCATACCAAAGTTCATAGGGGGTATGTTTAGAATTCTTCCTAAGGTAGACTGTATTAATGATGTGACATGCAATATGAACTGATTTAACCCAAAAGTAAGTAGGTAAGTCTTTGGCATGTATCAACACTCTTGCCATTTCCTGAATTATTTTATTCTTACGCTCGGCTATCCCATTTTGTTGGGGTGTCTTGGGAGCACTGAACTCATGTTTGTAACCATTATAGTCATAATATTCAATGACATATGAATCTATGAATTCACCTCCTCTATCACTCCGGATTCTATCTACTTGGGAGTCCTTTTCATTTTCTATGCACAGTAAGATTTTCAAAAACGCTCTAAAAGTTTCTAACTTCTTCTTTAAAAAAGCAACCCAAGTAAATCATGTGTAATCATCAAGCATAACTAGAATGTAACTATTTCCACAAAGACTAATAGTACGAGAAAGACCCATTAGGTCCATATGGATGAGTTCTAATGGTTTAGAGGATAAAATGTCTTTAACCTTTTTATAAGGTGCCTTAACTATTTTTCCTTCTTGAAAAGGACAACAAACAATGTTAGAAATAGGTTTTATTTTAGGAATACCTCTAACAATTTCCCGAGAGGTTAATTTACTAAGGTCGTCATAATTTATGTGACCCATTTTGTTATGCCATAATTCATTGTCATCAAATCTGGCAATGTTATATACCTCTGTACTTGGATTGACTGTGTAACAGTTATCTGGAGTACGGAGTCCTGTAATGATGCACTCACCATTTTCATTTAAAATTTTGCAATCGTTCTTCTTAAAGATGACAGTATGATAGGAGTCACAAAATTGTGAGATACTTAGTAGATTAGCCTTAAGACCTTTTACAAATAAAACATCTTTAAGAACATGTAATCCTTCTTCGTGGAGTGTTCCTTTGCCAACGATCTAGGTTGAAACTCCATCTCCAAACAAGGCTTTGCCTCCGAAGAAGTTAGTTTTGTTTGAAAGTTTGGATTCATCCCCGGTCATATGCTTAGAACATACATAGTCTAAGTACCATCCAGACGTGGTGTGTTCAGCTTTCAAAGCACTGATCATTATGTTACATGTCATCTGAGGTACTAGATCATCCTTTCTTACCCAAATTGCTCTGATTTTCAATTTACGCTTATTAGCTTGTATTTGATAAAACTTACGAGCTTCAGATTTTTGTCCATACAGGTTTTGCATAGGTTTATTGTTGTTATAAACATTTTGAGCATTTGGTCGAGAAAAGACTCTATGATTATTTCTTGATGATTGACTTTTAGTATTAGATCTTGTCTTTCTCTTTCAAAAGTTAGAGTTTCTGTCTGGTGGTTTAGGAAGGACGTAATTGTTACGGCTTCTCCTAGAATAGTTAAAGTTATGATAGTTAAAGGAGGGGTAGATAGGTTGATACAGACGTTTGGAATATCAACCATCTAAAGAATGTTCATACACATCACAATTTGAGCAATAAAGATTGCTCGTTGCAGTTAAGTCTTTAGGAAAGTTGTTGAACATAGGTTTCCCTAAATTATGACTTTTGGCATTATTTCTAGAGGGTACAGTTTGACATGAGGTCTCACTCTTTCTAATGGGAGGAGAAATGTACTTGTCTTTAAGTTGAACATAATGCTTAGAGGTACTTATTTCACCAATGTTTAACTGCTGTTGGTCTTTATCAAAATCATTTTTCAAATATTGAAAGTCTGGACAAATTTCCATAGGTCTTTTCCCACCAGTAACAAACTTTATGGTTTCAAAAGGTTTGGTTTGCTTGATGTTTTTGGTGCAAAATCCTATTCTAGATTTGTCGTCAGAATTGGTCTTGCTATCAGCAACACAGTCCTCAAAATAATTAGAATTGCTTTCAAATTTTGAAATTTTTTTGAAGACCATTGAAGCCTTTTCTTTTATTTGTTCCAATTCTAATAACGATCCTTTGTACTTATTTTCCAAAACATTATTGGATCCAGTCAAGTCTTTCACTCTTTGTTCAAAAGCCTTTATTTCCTCATCATGAGTTAAACATTAAGACATATACTCTTCAGCATTTTGTTTAACTATTTGGTTTAAGGACTTTAGTTTCTTGGAAAGATCTTTGACAAGGTTATCTAGTCTAGCGCTTTCCTTGAGTGTTTTAGTGTAAAGTGTGTGAATGTCAGGAAGGTCCTCATTATCGGAGTCACTATGTGAGCAGTGTGCTGTGTCTCTATCGATTCAATTTTAAGACTCACACACCCATTGACATCATCAATATGGCATTCACTTTGACTCACACACACACGGTTTTCAGTACTATAATCATTCTCAAGCATTAAAGTAGGAACATCAATATAAGCAACATCAATCATTGTATGATCAGTTTTCTCATCATCATTGTAGATTATCTTAGCAAATAATGACATGAAAGGGTCATAAGAGTTGGATGACTCAGGTTCATCACATTTAGAGTCACTTGAGTCATTCCAAGTCTTGTATAGCTGCGCCCTATTATGTTTGGGGTTTTTATCTAAGTTAACCCTACAGTCACTAGCCATGTGTCCTAATTTGCCACATCTATAACATTCAACATTTTTAAGGTCTTTTTGAGCTCTCTTGTGATCATCACTCTTTTGTTTGTCATGTCTTCTCTAACGAGGACTATTATTAGAAGTGTTGAAGTAATTAGGTTTCCCTTGTCTAGACAAAACTTTTTTTCTAAATTTTACAGTATTTTTTAATTTCTTAGACATACGAGCAATCTGATTATATCCAAGTTATCCAAGTCACAGTCCTCATCAGAGTCAAGGTCAAGGTCAGGTTTGATCAACTTTGATGAAAAAATTTAGACTTACCCTGTTTTTTACTGGTCTGGATCAATTGTTTCTTGAATTCTAGTTCCATTTCCACAGTTCTTAGTTTACTACCGAGGAGTTCTGGGGTAAGATTTTGATCACCCATTTCCTCAATAGCATATCTTTTATTTCTGTGGAAGTGATCTTAGAATTTTTGAAACAATCTCTTTTCTATCATAAGTTATATCGTTTGCATGCAACTGAGTTACAATGTCAGTTAATCTAATATAGAAATCATCAAAGGATTCAGTCTCAGACATGATTAGAGAGTTATACTGCTGGATAAGCATTTGAGTTTTACCAGCTTTAACTCTCGTATCACCCTTATGTGCAGTTACAAGAGTATCCCACGCTTCCTTAGAAGTTGTAAAAGATGAGATCCTCTTGAACTCAAGTTCATTAATAGACATAAATATGACATTCTTGACTTTATTATTACATAGTGAAATTTATTTCTCTTCTTTAGTGAATTCACTTAGCAACTTCCTGATTCTCACAAGACTTCCTTCAGCAGCTGGTTTAGTAGGAAAAGTGTAGCCGTTTTCTATGACTTCCCAGACTTCATCTCCTAGAGTTCCTTGAATGAAAGCAATCATCCTTGCCTTCCAGTAAGGAAAATTGGTTCCATCAAAGAGAGGGGGCCTGGACAGGTTACCTAGTCTCTCAAATTTCTCATCCATACGTTTGTTTTGAAAAAACAATTTCAGAAACACAAGATCTAAAAGATTTTAAAACAACCAAGCTCTAATACCAATCGAAGAATGCCACTTAAGACGTTTATTACAGGATTAAACTATTAAAATGGCTCTGAACTGTTTATTGAAGAAACACTTCATTCAAAACAAAACTTAACACAAGATGTGTTTAAAATTATTGTCAAAATAGTTTGAACGAGTTTTTTCAGATCTAGAATTAACCAGTTTTGAAAAATAAAACTTAAACTATTAAATCAACTTAGCTTAAAAGAAGGTGATGAAAGTATGAGGAAGTACAGGAGTAAATTTTTAACGTGGTAAAACCCCACCCAAATGGGGAAACATCCGCAATGACCTCAACATCACAAAACAAAAATCCATTAAAATCAGAATGACAAATTGAAAGCTATTTAACAATCAAACCACACAAACACACCTAAACTAAGTTCATAATCATTACCAACTCCTCTAGATTAGATCTGACTTCTCTGAAGGTTGCTGTTATTGATGTTCTCTCCATCTTCGTAATCTTTACTTGATTCCAGCTTTACGTCGACTCAAACAAGATCAATATCATTCAACCAAAACTTTAAGTGTGGTAGAGTGAAATTGTAGTGATGATGTTCCCTCTAACATATGCATGCAATACACTCACACTTAATACAGACATAATGATTTATCAAATTACAAAATCACTAGATATGTAAGGAATTCTAAAATTAGTTTAGTCAAAACTAAATCAGACTTTAAACCTTTCAAAATATCCACAGATCAAGAGGGAATCTTGTTGTGAAATATCCAAGATCCTAACACTTTCTTGTTTTGAAAATATTATATAGAAAGTGCAAACCCCAATCAAGATCTCAAAACTAGATCCAAGTCTGATAGTTTGAGTAAAATGAAATCAGAATGAATATTGTTGGTTTAGGGTTTAAAAACATAAGATTAGTTTTAAAATAACCTACAGGTAATATTTCTCGAAATAATAAATTAAAATAGTAAACTATCTATGTTATTTGTATCACAAAGACGAGATCTCAAATTTCTATGTAGAGAAACTGAAAACTCTACCAACGTGACTAAGTTGGAAGGATGATCAAGAAAAAGAGAGGATAACTTCTCAAAACACGATTTAAACACTCAGGTTTAATCTCCCAGAAAAAGTATTTCTGGTTTGGTTTTTGATGAAGTTAGATTAGGGTTTCTATTTCTCTCTCTTCTTTTTTTTTCTCTCAAACGAGGAAGTAACAAAAGTCTCTAAATGCCTCACAGATGGCATCTATTTATACATGTCAAAGAAGGATCTGGAACGATGGTTTAAACCAAGGGCTGAGATTAAAAGCAGTTGAAACGATGTAAATCCAAGGGTTCACAAGAAGCGGTGCAAAAGCCAACTCTGATTCGTTAAAACCAATTCACTTGGATTGATTTTAAACACATACAGACCATAGATTAAGACGATCTAAGGGTCCAGAATAAGTTACAGATATGTGAGTGAGAAGAAACACACATCGAACCGTTGTGTGTCCAACACGTGTAGGCTTAGGATTAACTCCCAAACGCGTGTTTTTGGTTTAAAAAATACTAGCTTCACCCACAGATATTTCTACCGCTTTTGGTTTTTACCCAAGACAGTTTAAGGCATAATAAATATTTACAAATCAACCCTAAAACTTTATTAAGTTCCAATTTTAATTCCTAAAAATTATTTAAAATTCTTAAAAAATGTTAAATTAGTCCCAAAAATTATTTAAAAATCATTTTATTGGAATTTAACTCACACATGATCATTACATAAATAAATCACTATATATATGAAATCCTAGTGTGTGGTGTATGTGTTATACCTTCATGAACTTGTAGAGGAATGTTAATGAAGCTTTGAAAGTTCTGAGGCTTTTTGATTCATCTAGGGATAAACACAATTTTGTCACTATTTCCAAACTAGATGAGCTCCTATATAATGCAGACTCAAGTGAGTCAAAGATATAGGGTGATTCAAGTTATGATGATAGGCAGGTCAGGGGCCGTGCCTATCGTCACCCCCTAAAACCCTAATTTTTTACTATTTAAGGGGACCATAACCTCATTCTCAAGGGTCACTTTCTGAAGTCAGAACATTCCCCTCGAAATCAGTGCTTTGAAATTCTATTTTTGCAAACATTCTCTCCATTCCTTGCATCATTATCTTCCATTTTCACCCCACTTTCCATCATTACCTCACCACCATCCAACCACATTAAAATCAGCCTCCTACCATTGCAAAATATGGTTTAAATTCTCTAAATGGTCTATGCTTATTCATTTACAACTCACTCAATTAGTAGTAATTGTTTACTTTTATCCCCACTTTTGATATATCTTACATTTCATTCTCTCACATAAAACCTAATCTCACTTTATATTATTTTCTACACATAAATCTTATTTTCATAAAATTGAAAAAGCCAAAAAAGGGTTTTCTTATAAACCTTAAATTAGGATGTTCTCATTTTTCACACTTTCTACACTTGCGCCCATTTTCTAAAAAACCATTTAAAGGAAGTTCTAAATTAGGATTTATGGATAAAGCCCCACCCTTGTGTGTTATCGAATTCCGTGGACTTTTATGCCCTTTCATCTACGTAGGTGTCCCGAGACAATCTTAGGATTCGAGTCCTATCTCCTCATTTATTCATTTATTATTTTCTTGTATTTATTAGTATTTCGAATATGCGTACTGCTACATATTTGTGTTCCCTCTATATACACACTCACTTCTTCATATCGATTTGTGATTTGACGGACACTCACATTATATTCTTATGTTATTTCTTTTATACACTCATTAGGATGATTCCGCTTCGTCTTTCCCTTGACGTGAGTCAGATGATTTCTTTATCTCATTATTCACACCACACAGATGTACACACGTATCACACTTTGGAGAAAAGGATAATATTATCATAGCCTATGAGAGATCGAATTGGTGAAATGGGTGCCTAACACCTTCCCATTCCCTAACTTAGTCCCCAGAACCTTGATTCATTTGGTTTCGTACTCATCAGTATGTCTTTTGATGCCATTCTCTTGGGACGACTACATTTATTTTGCCTATTTTGATCAAAATAGGTTGTATCTCGTGAAGATCAGTGTGAGTGGTGAAAAAAGGACTCGCTTATCCTCGAATCTCAGCACACGAGGGAGAGAGGGATTCCTCCAATTTTCACTCCCCCCCAATTTTGGGGTCAGCTCGTGCCAAAGTAATCCAACTCGGATGGCCACTTAGAGATACTATGCAAGAGATCTGAGCAAAAGCTTTAGAAAATACCAAAAAACTAAATATGGGATTTGAGACGAGCAGATCTGGTTGGGCAGATAGGTCCACACTTGAAGAATCCTCTTACTGACTATTTACTGACTAAGTACAACCTCCATTATGAGGTCAACTGGTGTTAATGATGATCAAACATACTTGTACAAACAGATTAGTTCCTTTGAAAGGATTAGTAAAATACTCATCTTTGGTAGGCTGGGAAGGAGAGGGGTGCAAGTAATTCTGCACTTCGAAGAAGGCATAAGACAAGCAAAATATAGGAGGCATAAAAGTTCTAGATGCAATACCAGGGCATCAAACAAGTGTAAACAATTTATCCTAAGAGAAGAATGCTTGGTTAAGAGTCACAAACCAACTAATAAGGTAGCTAAATAAGCTAAACCATGGAGGGTATCCATCAAGAGGACAGAGGACCGTTTTGGCGATCTCATAAAAATAAAAAATCAACTATAAGGGAGTTTTGTTCAGGAATCTCCATTCATGACTTGTGTAATTAGTTAGCCCACACTGAAAAAATTCCTTTCGCCTGTGATCACTCCTAGGTATGAAGGAAAATAAGACCCCGTTTTTAATGTTGAGCAATACCAAGAAGCATGCGACCAATTCTTTATAGCCGACGAGATGCATTGTAGATGTTTTCACTAAAACTCATAGGAAGCACTCAAATTTGGAATAATGGGTTACCCAGAGGAGAAATATCAGAGTTTAAGCAACTGACTGACCTCTTTATGAATAACTTTTACTTAGAAGCAAAAACCTAGTAAATGGTAGCTCAATTGTTAAGTGCCAGTCAAAGCGAGGATAAGATGATAAGAGAGTCTGAAATACTAGATGTGGTGGATTGCATTGAAAAGGTGGTGATAACAACAATCATGAGCGGGATATTACTTGGTAAATTGTAACGAACACTGGGTAAGGATCCTCTAAATGATATGGCCAAGCTCTTATCCAAGGAAAGAAAGACATGAATGCAGAGGAAGCCATGGCTGAAATATAGTTTAAACATATAAAATTTGAAGAAAATATTCAACCAATGCAATCCCGTCAAGACTGGAAGACTAGGAGGAGATCAAGATCACCTCGGGCAAAGAACATAAACTAGTAAAGAGATCGGGAAGAACAAAGACGAAGAGGATCACCGACCTCTCAACATGGCCCAAATATCCCGTCGAAGAACTGAATATGATATCTTACGAGTGAAAATTCATAATAGAAGGATCTATTGATGGAGGTGATGAACCAGCTAAAATAAAAGCACACCTCAATGAGGCAAGATCTTATGTCATTAACAATGATGTCAATATGGCAGCAATGTCAGTCATCCGACCTCATAAGGTTGCTAAAGCCGGGATGATGATAGGTTTCTCCAAGACGACCTCTCAGGATTGTTGTATCCTCATGACGATCCACTAATGAAAACCATGATAATTTGTGATAGAAATGTGAAGATAATTCTGGTTAATAATGAAAGCTCGCCGAATGTATTGTTCTATGATTTCTTTGAAGGATAAAGCTGTCCGACAAAAAATTAGGGGCTTATCATCGTCCTCTAATTAGATTCTTAGGAAAGAAAGTGTACCCCTAGGTACAAGTGATTTGGAAGTGGTGAAAGGGATTTGGCCTACCTAAAAAACAAATAAGATGATATTATTCGTCCTTGATAAGAATGTCTCATTAGCCTGCAATATAGTCTTTGGGAGAGTGAGTCTGAAAAAATTTGAGGCTGTAGCCTCAACTGTTCACCAATGTCTCAAATTCCCTATCAACTTTGGTGTAAGAGTGGTGAAAGGAAACTAAGTAGAAGCATGCAAATGCTAGTACACATCGACCAACGAGGAAGAGAGGAATAAGCTAGTTTAAACCTATCAGATCGAGACATTAGATCTTCGAGATGAAGATAGTTTGATAACTCGTGAATCCATTCAACAAATAGAGCCTGGGATGTTGAACGACAAGCACCCTAAGAGGACAACCCAGAGAGGCTCATCCCAAGACCCTATCCTCAAGAAGCAACTGGTAGACTTCCTACGAGCTTGAAAAAATATATCACTTGGAGATGAGAAGATAATGACTCACAGTGATTCGCAGTTGGTGGTGAACCAGGTGCTATGAGAATACGAAGTATGATATAATATCATGTGAAAGTATCTTGCAAAGGTAAAATGGATAATACCAAAGCTAAAAGCACTTCAGATGATCAAAATCCCCAGAACTGAAAATACCAGAGCAGACGCATTAGCTCGTCTGGTATCAACTACCAGAACCTAATAAAGGAAAAGCGTACCTATAGAAATTCTGTTACATAGGAGAATTGATACAGAAGAAGTAAATTTCCTGGAACTGACCACATGCCTATTCTGGATGCACCCAATTATCACATAATTGGAAGGAGGCATTCTGTAAGCTAATCAGAAGGAAGCGTGTACTTTGTTACAAATATGCTAAGTACGTTATGAAAGGGGGTGCCAACACAAAAGAGGTTTTATAGTCTCAGTGATGAGATGTGTTCACCCTATAGAAGCACTAAATATGGTCAAGGAAATACATGAAAGGTCATGCAGAGCCCATGCAGTAGGTCAGATGCTGATAAAGAGAATATCCATCCAAGGATATTATTGGCCAACAATGAGGAAAGAGTGTGAAGAATACATATAGAAGTGCGATAAATGTGGGAGGTTTGGGGTGATACACAAAATACTAGGAGTCGAGCTGGTGCCAATCACATCAGCTTGGCCTTTTGCCATTTGGGGTATGAAACTGGTCGGCCCACTGTCGAAGACCAAAGGAAGACTCAAATATTTGGTTATAGCAGTGGATTACTTCACAAAATCGGTGGAGGCCGAACCACTCATAAAGATGACCTACGCAAAAGTCTCCTAGTTCATATGGAAGAAAGTAATCAACATGCATGTGATCTCATATTTGAACCTTTATGTGAGACCCATATGCACTCATAGGCCCAATATCAACTAATGGATTGACATAGAAAGGAGACGTGACAAACCATGTAGCTGATTAAGATATTTGAGCGTGAGTGAGATGCGCTACATACAACAATGGAGAGCTTCGTGAGCATATGGTTGGTGTAATAGAGTCATTGCATCATGGTAGATAGTGTATGTGGCATATTACTACGAGTATTATATTAGTTAGTGTAGTGTCCCATAGATATGTACACATGTCAAATTTTTTGTAAATTTAAAATATGTGAATTATTTCTAAATTTTTAGTTCAATTAACATTTATTAATTACATTTTTGTTAATAAATTAGGATCAACTAAATTATTATAAAAAAGTTAGTGATATTTTGTTTAGTTCATTTACATTATTAGTTATGATTGTTTTAACAAATTATCAACTTGTTTAACACATTTGTGCCAAATGGGGGAGAAATGACACATGTCATATCAAACTATTACCTCTGAATTCCATCTTTGCAAGTGGAAAGCTTCTAAATTTTCAGGGCAAACTAATTAAAATTAGGGCAATTTACAATTAGGTCCATTGGTAATAATTTTTAAACACTTAAGGACAATTTATAATTAGGTCCACTTATTATACCACTAGCGTGGACTTTTACAAGAAGAGAATTAGTGAACCTAAGTGTTTAAAATTTATCAAAATTCCTTTAGGGCCTGTTTGATAGAAAACTTGGAATAGAGGTGGAATGGAAAGTTTTGCCCTGGCAAATTTTATCCATGCAAATTTTGACCTGGAAAAATAAAATTTTTGACTGTTTGATAGCTTAAATTTGCATGCTGGCAAATTCTGTAATTTCCAAGTTTTTGTGTTTGATAGACATAATTTGCCTACTAGAAAACAACAAAACTCCTACTTTTGGTGTTTGATAGCCAAAATTTGTCATGGAAATAGAGAGTTTTGTGAATACATAAATTATCTTATTTTGTTAATTGTCCACTTTTTTGTTATCCTATATATTTTAATACTTATCATTATTTTTATCTTCATTTTCAGGATTAGCAGGCGGCAAATGATTTGGATTAGTATTGCAGTTGGAATAAAAATAAGTCTTTATTATTGATGAGAGCACATTGAGTTGTACATAAGGTTGTTGACAGTTGTTTTGTAACTAGATTTAAAAAAATAATAAACGATAAATTTAAAACTCGGAATTAAACATTACAACTGACATAATAAAAATAATAAACACATAGAAAAGAAAGTTGCATATTTAATTACTTCGTGGTTTCCTGGTCAACCACGGATCGCAACATAATGCATTCCCATCACCCATCAACATGTTTGGTAGATGTTGTACAAAATCCATGGAGGAATCGTCCATTTTGTAGTCCGGCAGTTCCAAATCCGATGCATAAATTGGATCATCGAGTTCAGTATTTATCAAATTCTTACAATGCCAGCGCGTTAATCTTTTTTCCATCTGTTCAATTTCTCGTTGTAGTAGACGGATACATCTCTCACTGTCTTTAGTTGGATCTTTGCAATAATTTACAGATTTTGCTTGTGGTACCGGTAAACCATGCCAATTACAGTAGCACTCTAAATCGCATTGTCTATCATATAACCTAGGCCATTTCAAATGATCATCGCATGGTATATTGGCTTTAGTTGGAGGTAACCATTTCATCACATGGCCAACATCACCTAAAAAATGTAATGTGCATATAGGCATGTTTTCAAAAATCCTTTTCTCCCCAAACCAACTCCCTTCGTGGGGATCTTCGTAAATTCCTGGGTTAGTCAAAACGGGTGCAACATCGTCAACATGACCAACGTCATATGATGTTGATGCTTTAGATTTACGCTTGTCCTTTATGGGCTCTTTGTTTCTGGCTACCATGTTTGGGCTGAAGTAATCCAAACATCCTTTACTGGGGTTAAAATTGTCATTTTGTCTATGGTTTGTCATTTGATAGTGAGTGATATGAAACGAACTACCGTCTTCTTTATACTAGTATTAGACTTGTACTGTTGAAAGTAATGGGACTGAATTAGTAATGACTTGGACTGTTAAAGCACATGGGTTCATATATCTATATTTCACTTTTCAATCACATGACTCTGCAATATGTGGTTGAAAGTAATGGGACTGAATTAGTAATGACTTGGACTATTAAAGCACATGGGTTCATATATCTATGTTGCACTTTTCAATCACATGACTCTGCAATATGTGGTTGAAAGTAATGGGACTGAATTAGTAATGACTTGGACTGCTAAAGCACATGGGTTCATTTATCAAGCTTGCACTTATGCATCACATGACTCTGCTATATATGGTTGAAAGTAATGGGACTGAATTAGTAATGACTTGGACTATTAAAGCACATGGGTTCATATATCTATATTTCACTTTTCAATCACAAGACTCTGCAATATGTGGTTGAAAGTAATGGGACTCAAGTAATGACTTGGACTGTTAAAGCACATGGGTTCATTTATCAAGCTTGCGCTATTGAAATGCTAAATATTCAGGTTTCATAATAAAAAAGGATGGTTGCAATCTTTGATAATTCCACAAAACATTACATCCCAAAAGTTTACTAGAGCAAAGCGTACACAACCCTAGTACGTAGAGCAAAGTTTGAACAAAACATTACATGCGATAATAAACTATCCGATAATCCCACGTCCAGAAGCATCAAAACGGAATACGTGGAGATAATATCAAAGCATAATAGTAGCAACGCATAATAGTGAGTAATAGTTAATAGACCATCTGATCAGGGCAGATTATGGAGCTTGTTGTAAGCCCATGTACGTGCGAATGAAAAGTCAGAGAATCCCATAAACACTCGACCTAGTCCATTATCGGCCTCAAATAAAGACATCATCCGTATGACATTCTCATCGTCCATATCCATACCCACTAGCTTGTCAAGGATACCCTGCCAGTTAACGTGAGTTTGAGAGTCAATGGCAACTTGAAGCTCCATTGCGGTGGCAATCTGCTTCGACGACTGTGCAATGACTGACAGAGCTTGGGCACATTCTTCCCGGGGGTTCACACGGCGACGACGAGGCTTTCCATTAGGCCCCTGACCCTTATGCTTTCCAGTGTTCCCACTCGATTGTTGGGTGTCGGTCTCCTGGCCACCCGGTGGTTGTGTGTCCGTCTCATGCGCAACGGTTGTTTTAGTGTCAGTGTCTATGCACGCTTCAGGAGTAAACTCCACATCTTCTATCCCTGTACCATCCATAGGTGAGAACTGATCTGCCTCGGATATTGCATTATCACCTGTAGCCATGTCATTCCCGAAGATTATTTGTAGCTTGTCATAGTACATACATTTCCTTCCTCTCATCTTCCCTCCATCTGGTTTACCCTGTAAAAACCGTAGTAAGTCAATTCAACATCCTAGATAAATAAGAAATTTTTTATTTGTAAGTTAAGTCAATTGAACAATTTGTACTAACCGCGATATAGTCAACCCATACACTAGCATCTGCAGTTACGCCACCACTATTTATGTCATAACCGAATCCACTGACTTGCAACAGCTCATGGAACTCGACATATTCCTTTTTCAGGGTTTTCAACCTCGATCTCACATTCTTCTCTAAGACGTGAATATGGCATCCTTCTTCGACAGTATCTATAACAACCTTAATTTGTGCGGCAGTAAATCCATTGTCTACCCTTTGCCGCCCCGTGAGGACCTGGGCACAAAGGGAATGGATGAGGAACCCATCCATGAGCTCATTCCATCGCAAATGCGATTTCTTTTGGTTCACCTCAACTTGCGAATATTGCACGTCCACTGGTCGGTCTACATTATTTGTATTTGGTTTTGGCGGGCGAAATGGGACGCGATTACGAATTTGCTCCATCGCTGTTCAATATATAAATATGAGTCATCAGTTCAAAATATGTTATATATAGCACCATGATATCTATGGCCATGCAGTTCAGTTAGCATATCAGTATTCAGTAGCAAATAATGCATATTGGATCATAAGTTTCAGTAGCACATCCAATGCAAATAATGCAAATTCAGTAGCAAATTTAGTAGCAATTTCAGTAGCAAATTCAGCAAATTCAGTAGCAACTAAGTATGCATATCGGTAGCATACCAGTAATAATTCAAATCATTAGTAATATTAGGACGCATACTAGTATTCAGTAGCAAATTCTATAGCAAATAATGCATATCCGTATGCATATCAATAGCAAACTCAGCAAATTATGCAAATGATGCATATTCAGTAGCAAATAATGCAAATTCAGTAGCATATCCAATGGAAATTCACTAGCAATTTCAGTAGCAAATTCAGCAATTTCAGTAGCAACTGAGTATGCATATCAGTAGCAAATCAGTAACATTCAGACCATCAGTATGCGTAGGTGACTGGAAAAGTATCTATTCAGTATGCTACACTTGTCATAGTTGAATAAAATGACAATAACTATCTTATATAGCTATGATAATTAAAATCACTAGCAATCCAAACATGTAACAGTCAAAGGAGAAGCCTGTGATACTAATGCATTATCTGTCAAGAGGTTGAGCAACAAACTTCTAGGCTTTCATCTTTCATGTGGCTGCGAAACAGAAGACAAGGAACTCACTTTGAAAATAATCAAACAATATTCACTTGAAACAATAATTCCATATTTTTTAGAATAGAACAAAAGCTTTATCTTGTTTATCTTATATAAAATCTAAAATATTGTATAAACAAGAAAAATCAATCAAATTCCATCATTCACTTACGAATTCTCAAGAACATAAGTAGTTCTGTAACTAGGAAAAGTCAGTATGTGATCAATAATATATGGATAAATAGACATTGATAAAAGTGAAGAGTCTCAGTTCTTTGATGTGTTTGATAGTCCAAAGTAAAATCAGATACTGCACATATTCTCAGTTTTTTCCATTAGGACTTTTCCAGTTTTGCCTAAAGTAAAATCAGATACTGCACATATTCTATTGAAAAAATGTCTTTTGAGGGGAAGTGAGAACTATTTTAGTAGCCAACTGCCAATAATTAAGACAAAATCCCAAACAATTGTGCCCACTTTCCAAATTCCACTGATTATGCATATTATGCATATTACCTATAATAAGTAGCATATTATGCATATTATGCTACTGAATATTATGGTACTGAATATTCTACTGATTATGCATATTATGTACCACTGATTATGCATATTATGCTACTGAATATTCCACTGATTATGCATATTATGCTACTGAATATTCTACTGATTATGCATATTATGTACCATACCTGTAATAAGTAGCATATTATGCAAAGAATGCAACTCTCACTAGCTATTTCAGTATCAAATTCCACATTTTCAGCAGCATATCAGTATGCATATCATTTGGCATTCAATAGTATGCAATCAAATCAGTAGCATATGATGCATAATCAGTAGCATATGATGCATAATCAGTAGCCAATGATGCAAATTAAGTAGCATATCAGTATGCATACTAGTATGCATTCATCATATATTAAGTAGCATATCAGTAGCTGATGATGCATATTATGTACCATACCTGTAATAAGTAGCATATTATGGAAAGAATGAAACTCTCACTAGCAATTTCAGTATCAAATTCCACATTTTCAGCAGCATATCAGTATGCATATCATTTGGCATTCAATAGTATGCAATCAAATCAGTAGCATGTGATACATAATCAGTAGCCAATGATGCATATTCAGTATGCATACCAGTATGCATTCATCACATATTAAGTAGCATATCAGTAGCTGATGATCCATATTATGTACCATCCCTGTAATAAGTAGCATATTATGCAAAGAATTCAACTCTCACTAGCAATTTCAGTATCAAATTCCACATTTTTAGCAGCATATCAGTATGCATATCATTTGGCATTCATCACATGTATTCAAACAGATCAGTATTCAAATAATTCAAATCATGAGTATTCAAATAAGGATGCATTCAAATCATGCAAATCACTATGCATTTCAATACCAAAACAGAGCATTATTCAAATAGATTAGTATTGCACCATTTCAGTATTCAAATTGGCCATTTCAGTATTGAGATTAGTATTGGCCATTCACAGTGGAGCAGGTACAAGGTGCTCCCTGAGTCACTAATATATTAGCTCATGTATATTAGTAAAGTTTGGGAGAAAATTAGATATAAAGACATAATCCGTAGTAGAAAAGAGTACTAGAAAATCGTAAAGGTCTCATGTCATCCATTACATGCATTACATCCCTTACATCACTACAAAATAGTAAATTAAACATTGGATCATAAGTTTAATATCCGGGGTGATTCAGCACCATTACATCATAAGAAAATAAATGAAAACAGTAAAGGCCACTAGCAGAAGAGTATTTAAAACTTGTAGCTTCTTGACGACCACCAAGTTACGCATAATGCCATGATCGTCGACAATTGGGGGTTTTCGTACAAGAAGTGATGATTGACTAGATATACTCGACGTTGCTTACTCACTATGGGGATTGAAGGTTGCGTAGTTAGCATCCATGCCTTCAAGAGAAGGCTTTGTCCAACCCAAATTTTTTTGACATTGGGGGCACGTGTAATACAGTCGTCCCTGGTTATGGTTTTTGTCAGACAATGTAACCTTAACTTGAGATACACCGCCACATGAGCATTTCTTTATTTGATACCGTAAAAGTAGAAGACTCGATATGTTTGAAGGAGGCATATTTGAAAAATCCACCAGATTCAACCTAAAATTAGAAAAGAAAGAATACATCATAACAAAATGAGATCATTACTCGTAGTTAGAAGTATCGTTGTGGTTCGCATCATATTGTTGCCACATCAAATTAGCCATTGCATTTCTTTTCTCGGTCCATGCAACATCAGTTGTGAATGTTATATGCTCATTCAAAGGTATTTCTGGCACATTTAGGGGATGAGGGGTAATGTCATCATCATCACTGTCCTCGTCGCCCAAGCATTCATCCTCAACATCAACAATCCTCAAGACATTATGAATGGAACAACAAGCTACAACAATCTTCGCTTGAATTTCAATCCCGTGGAAAGGTTGATGCCTTAGATACGCAAACCTTTTTTTCAATAACCCAATCGACCTCTCAATTACATTACGGAGAGATGAATGCCTAAAATTAAACAAATCCTTACTATTCTCAGGTCGTTGTCCTTCCACATCCCTTCGATGATAACGTGTTTTACGAAATGGGGATAGAAACCCAGGTACCAACGGGAATCCAGCATCTGCGAGGTAGTATTTACCTACGCATATTTTAAATAAAATGTGTTACTATACCTATTCATATTTTACTAATGAAAGTTACTTATTTTTAAACATACCTAATGGAACGGTCAATTTATGCCCCTGTCGTTGAATCGCACTACGAAGTAAGCGATCATCATGTGCTGATCCCTCCCAACCAGCGAGGACAAACGAGAAGCGCATATCAAACGTACATGCGACCAAAACATTTTGCGAAATTGCCCCTTTCCTATTGCGATACCTCGCTTGGTCGGCGGTAGGAACCAAAGCAGATATGTGGGTACCGTCAATTGCACCAACGGCATCCTAAATGGGTTGAAAGAAATTTAATAATGGGAAAGTCATACGCAAAGTAATAAAAGTAATTAATGAAACTATCCTAACCTCGAAGTAATGATACCAAGGTAGGTCCTTGCCATTGTCGTAAGGGGAATTCGTTGGACTTGCATTAGTAACTAAATCATTGAACAAGTCAAGGCATGCACGTAAAACTCTATGGAAGTAGTAACTAATGGTTTGACCAGATCTAAAGAAAGTCAATGTCTCAGAAACATATCGCTCGTCATGTCCAACAGTGTTAAGGAACATTGCGACTTGTTCCTTAACCTTAACTGAACGATTGTCAGTCAGTCCATATGTGCGTAACCTAATACAAAGTCTTTCAAATGACCCTGTGTTCATCCGAAGTTGTGCGTGGCATACCCGGTCACTCATTTTAAATATTCGATATAATGCAATTTCTCGACCATTGTCCCAGTTTCGATGGGGAGCTCTAACTAAGAGATGGTCGCGACTCCTCATATATTGGAAAAGCGCAATTGCTCGCATGACCAAGGTCCAAAACAACCCTCGTTGTTGTTGCATGTGCTTTGAGCCAGCGCTCGACATTTCGTTAGTAAATTCCTATATCAACGATAATAAATTAAACTTTTAAGCCCCAGTTTGTAAACATCGTTTTATTTCTTACCAAACCATACTTTAATAATATAAAAATTGGTAAGAGCTCTTATTAATCCAACAATAAATAATATGATTTAAAACATAGAAGGAAATAAATTTATACCTAATGAGTAGCTATCTGAGGAATCCGAATCCGAACAAACCTATTTTGTTACAACATGATAAAACAAACTACATTATATTTGATGATGCTGAAAATCAGCACCACCAGGTGAGGTGTTTGCAAGCTCAATACAGGTGTAACAATGGCAACACAGCTATATGAATAAGGTAAGAATGAGGTGAGGATAAGAGGAATGACACCCGAATATGAGTGGTTCAGCCAATGTGGCCTACGTCCACGGTGAGTGTGTGAGAGTAATATCACTGAAAGAAGGCACTAATGGCCATGGTTACAACCTCTCAAGCTCTCTCTCTCTACTGTGTATATTTAGACAGTTTTTGCTAGGGTTTTTATCTCTGGATCCTTTTGCAAGGTAGGGGTGATCCCTTTATATAGTGCCTAGGGGGTGTAATGTACCCCCTATGCATGTAATGTGCATGTGCGTAGTTTCCTCACCAATGGGGATGTGCCACCTGTCATGGCCACATGTAGATAATGATGATGAAATATTCCCCCACGTGTGGGGAAAAATCTTGTTATAACTGATTTATGCCCAGGTGTCCTTATCCAAACGTCAACAGATGCCTGGTAGTCATGTTGGTGAATGGCCTCGGCCTAGGAGAGGCCGAGCTATAAGGGTTGGTCGTCCTCTCAATCCGTGAGGTGTCATGGGATGTCTCGGCTTTATGTCAGCCGAGGTGTATGCCCGTGTCAGCCTTAGCCGAGTCATTGGCGTGTTGATGGTAAGCGATGCCTCTGGTAACCTCGGCCTCCTCCGAGGTAAGGTTCATGTTGAAGGTGAATGTAGAGCTTCTTGTCATCTTGGCCTACTGTTGACCGGGGTTACTATTCCTTGGTACCTGGGGTTGATGTTGACGTCTGTGATATGAGAAGTGTCCCCGGGGGGGTGTATGTGGAAGTGTCGGCCTGGGCCGAGGTAGACTTGGCCGAGGGATGATATCGTGGGCCCCGATGCACTGGTGGGTTGGCCATCATCTCGGCTTTCATCTCGGCCGAGGTAGGCACCTCCAGGCCGAGGTCATACTTGGGTATATCAATCACCCCCCAGCCCTTAGTCATTTGCGAGAGTGGGTGACTAGGGGGTTCTTGCCTCCGAGGTCTATTCACCCCAAAGTCAATACCTGCATGACACTTGTCCGTTGCCAAGGCGTGCCCACTTGGTTGGCACATGTTCACTTGTCCATTGGGCTTCCCAAGGCAATGATGATCCTTGGGAATCGTGCCCAAGTATTTAAAGGTTAAAACCTTTCTTTTTCTTCTTCTTCCTCATTTCTCTCCTGTTCAAGGGATTGCTCCCCTGTTTTCTGCAAAAATTTTCTCCGAAGTTGGCCTCTGCTCCAGCGATTGTTCCGTCGAGGGATACCTCACTTCCTGCGCGATACTCTTCGCCTTATTCACCAATCTCACCTTCAGGTATCCTCCCTCTCCATTTCCTTCGTTTTTGATATTTTTTATCTTGAGTTTTCCGGCTAGTTCTTGAGTTTTCCGGTGAGATCTTGAGTTTTCCGGTGAGATCTTGAGTTTTCCGGTGAGCCAGGCTTCCTGTATAAGTTCTTTGGTTTGATCTCTAATTCCCTTAACTTTTCAAGACATATTTGTTTGTAGTTTTTAGGATATTCCCAAGTTTAGGGTCTGCCAAAGCCTTGGATCGTCCCCAGATGCTCATACCCTTGTACCAACTTCTTGAAGACTTCCCATCTCTAAAAGAAAAGACCTTAGATAAAATTAGACAAATAGAGAGAGCTCAAGAAGAAGCTCATAGGTCACAAGAGTCCCCCATCAGACCCCTCTTTCCTCCACCTCTCAAGGTGGTATACCCTCGTCCTCCTGAAAATTTTTACCAGACAGACGTCTCTGCCAACAATTTGCCGATGTCCGAGTCTGAGTCTTCCACCTCTGATCCAATGTCAGTGGACTCTTTCCAAGAGGCCATGGACTTCACTACTGAGGCTGATCAGAACCCTGACCATGCCGAGGTCTCTAGTCGCGCCTCGTCTCAAAATGGCACAAGTACCTCTGGTTCTTCTTCAGAGGTTGAGCTTGTAGAGCCAAATGTGGCTGTGCCCCCCATTCTAAATGCTATTCCATTGTCGGCCGTCACCGAGGCCGAGTTTGCTCAGAGGTTCTCCGGTAACCCGTCCACGTCTGCTCCAGCCGACGTTGAGTATGACGATGATGAGGATGCCGAAAGTGATGTAGACACATCTGAGGCGGCCGAGTATGAGAGCACAATTACTGAGGTGGATCTACTGCACTTCAGGTACTTATACTCCATTAGCCCCTCTATCCACTTAAGGAGACCTCTGAGGGAAGAGAGGGCCTACCACGGTAGGGATGGAGAAATCTGCCTATACGAGCAGATGTTCAAGTTAGGTTTTCGTCTTCCCTTTCACCCCGTCATTAGGACTATTCTATCATTCATTAACTTGGCCCCCTCGCAGCTCTCTCCCAATGACTGGAGGGTTATTATAGGGGCAATCATCTTGTGGAGGGCGGTTCACCACTCTGACCTCCCAGTGCAGGTCTTTGCTGGTTGTTACGTCCCTACCTCGGCCAAAAATCATCCGAGCTACTATCACTTTGTGGCTCGGAGGCCTGAGAAAAAGATGCTCCTGGTCACTCAGACCTCCAACCATAATTGGAAACCCAGGTACTTTTTTATCTCAGGGCCGTGGGAATTTGGTTCTTCCATTCCCTCTTCCATCTTCGAGCCGAGAATACCCCGGAAATGGGGCAAAGTTACCATGGCTGCCAGGGCCGACCCTGGACTAAGTGTGCAACATGGCAAAAGGGTGAAGGCCCTGCAGGACCAAGGGGACCATGGGATGTTTGTCAAGTTTGAGCATCTGCTGACCCCCCAGTATCTCTCGGGGACGAGCCTCGGCGGAAGTCCCTTAGCTGACTTTGGTAAGGATTTTTATTTTGACCAAGTGTAGCCTCTTATCATACGTACTTTATTTCTGACTCATATCTCTTTACTTTTGCAGAGAAACCACCAAACATTTCAGACGAGCTGTGGGAGATGGCAGCTCCAAGCTTGTCTAGACTTGTCAAGAAGACTGGCATGAACGCTCCTCCACCTGCTCCTTCAACATCCAAGTCTAAGAAGAGGGCACCTGAGGTCCATCCTCCCGAGGATCAGAGGCCGACCTCAAGAACCAAGAGGGCCTCAGATACTGCGATCCCCCTCACGGCCGACACGTTATCAGCACGTTTGGACCAGTTGAAACTGTCTGATAGCGTGGTCGGCCACAGTCGACAGGCCATGGAGGCTCTGAACAATATGATGATCGAGGTCGACAAGCGTTTCTTCAGGGCCATGGACACTCCCCTAATGGTTGAATTTGGTCTTCACCGAGTAGTCCAGGTATAACTTGTTCTTGTCCAAAGTGCAACATATGATTCTGCTTCTCATCTGACTTCTTTATTTACCGTGCAGGGTGCGGCTGCCATGTATCAACTATCCAACTGGGCCCTGAGGAAATTGCCTCTCATCCAGAAGGGGCAGGAGGCTGAAAAAGTTGAGGGCACCCTGAAGGCCGAGGTTGCTCGTCTGAGGACCGAGTTACAGGAGGCTGAGACCAAGGCTCAGACCTCTAAAAATAAGGCCCAATCCCTAGAGAAGGACATCTCTTCACTTGTTCAAAGTCATACCAGGGCCCTGAAGGACAAGGACGATGCTTTGCAGAGGAAGGTTGATGCTGCGGTGAAGGCTTCTCTTGCAGACGCCTCGGAGACAATAATTGCTGACTATAAGGTCTCCGAGGAGTTTGTAGGTTTTGGCCTGGAGTACCTTGAAAGGGGTATCAAGGCCACCTCCAAGTGGGCCGAGGTAAGGGAGGCCGAGGTTGGCACCATTAAGGCCTCAGATTTTGTGGGCCTCGGCCTTGCCGATGCCCAATTTGCCCAGGCCTTGCAGGAGATAGAGGATGAAGCTGCTGCCCCTGGTCAAACTGTTACTCTGGAAGGGGCTGACCTCGGAGAAACTGACCCTGCAAACGAAGTAGCCGAGGTGACCAATACCGAGCAGGCCAACCCTGAAGAGACATCAGACGTTCCTCATTCAGATGTTTAACTTGTATTTTCCATTACAACTCCAAACTTGTACTCTTGCATGTAATTTCTCACACTTAAATATTATGCAATTTCAAGCTTTTGTTGAATGCAAATGTCTCTCTTCATCTTTATTCGTGAATGTACATGAATGCTATGCACTCTGAAGTCATTACTGAATGTGGTGCCATAACTATTACTTAAGAGTCTGAGGTCCTCACCTAGGAGGTTATTCCCATAATAAATTTCACCAAATGAATGATGTTAAAAGTCTGAGGTCCTCCAGCCGAGATGTCCGAGCTCAGACCTCGTCACCACCAAGTGGTGTTATGAGGGTCTGAGGTCATCACCTAGGCCGAGGTAAGCCTCATAATGTCATCAAATTAATGATGTTTAAGGTCTGAGGTCCTCATCTAAGAGGTTATCCCCATAATAAATTTCACCAAATGAATGATGTTAAAAGTCTGAGGTCCTCCAGCCGAGATGTCCGAGCTCAGACCTCGTCACCACCAAGTGGTGTTATGAGGGTCTGAGGTCATCACCTAGGCCGAGGTAAGCCTCATAATGTCATCAAATTAATGATGTTTAAGGTCTGAGGTCCTCACCTAGGAGGTTATTCCCATAATAAATTTCACCAAATGAATGATGTTAAAAGTCTGAGGTCCTCCAGCCGAGATGTCCGAGCTCAGACCTCGTCACCACCAAGTGGTGTTATGAGGGTCTGAGGTCATCACCTAGGCCGAGGTAAGCATTATAATGTCATCAAATTAATGATGTTTAAGGTCTGAGGTCCTCATCTAAGAGGTTATCCCCATAATAAATTTCACCAAATCAATGATGTTAAAAGTCTGAGGTCCTCCAGCCGAGATGTCCGAGCTCAGACCTCGTCACCACCAAGTGGTGTTATGAGGGTCTGAGGTCATCACCTAGGCCGAGGTAAGCCTCATAATGTCATCAAATTAATGATGTTTAAGGTCTGAGGTCCTCACCTAAGAGGTTATCCCCATAATAAATTTCACCAAATGAATGATGTTAAGGGTCTGAGGTCCTCCAGCCGAGATGTCCGAGCTCAGACCTCGTCACCACCAAGTGGTGTTATGAGGGTCTGAGGTCATCACCTAGGCCGAGGTAAGCCTCATAATGTCATCAAATTAATGATGTTTAAGGTCTGAGGTCCTCACCTAAGAGGTTATCCCCATAATAAATTTCACCAAATGAATGATGTTAAGGGTCTGAGGTCCTCCAGCCGAGATGTCCGAGCTCAGACCTCGTCACCACCAAGTGGTGTTATGAGGGTATGAGGTCATCACCTAGGCCGAGGTAAGCCTCATAATGTCATCAAATTAATGATGTTTAAGGTCTGAGGTCCTCACCTAAGAGGTTATCCCCATAATAAATTTCACCAAATGAATGATGTTAAGGGTCTGAGGTCCTCCAGCCGAGATGTCCGAGCTCAGACCTCGTCACCACCAAGTGGTGTAATGAGGGTCTGAGGTCATCACCTAGGCCGAGGTAAGCCTCATAATGTCATCAAATTAATGATGTTTAAGGTCTGAGGTCCTCGTCTAAGAGGTTATCCCCATAATAAATTTCACCAAATGAATGATGTTAAAAGTCTGAGGTCCTCCAGCCGAGATGTCCGAGCTCAGACCCCGTCACCTCCAAATGGTGTTATGAGGGTCTGAGGTCATCACCTAGGCCGAGGTAAGCCTCATAATGTCATCAAATTAATGATGTTTAAGGTCTGAGGTCCTCACCTAAGAGGTTATCCCCATAATAAATTTCACCAAATGAATGATGTTAAGGGTCTGAGGTCCTCCAGCCGAGATGTCCAGCTCAGACCTCGTCACCACCAAGTGGTGTTATGAGGGTCTGAGGTCATCACCTAGGCCGAGGTAAGCCTCATAATGTCATCAAATTAATGATGTTTAAGGTCTGAGGTCCTCATCTAAGAGGTTATACCCATAATAAATTTCACCAAATGAATGATGTTAAAAGTCTGAGGTCCTCCAGCCGAGATGTCCGAGCTCAGACCTCATCACCACCAAGTGGCGTTATGAGGGTCTGAGGTCATCACCTAGGCCGAGGTAAGACTCATAATGTCATCAAATTAATGATGTTTAAGGTCTGAGGTCCTCACCTAAGAGGTTATCCCCATAATAAATTTCACCAAATGAATGATGTTAAGGGTCTGAGGTCATCCAGCCGAGATGTCCGAGCTCAGACCTCGTCACCACCAAGTGGTGTTATGAGGGTCTGAGGTCATCACCTAGGCAGAGGTAAGCCTCATAATGTCATCAAATTAATGATGTTTAAGGTCTGAGGTCCTCACCTAAGAGGTTATCCCCATAATAAATTTCACCAAATGAATGATGTTAAGGGTCTGAGGTCCTCCAGCCGAGATGTCCGAGCTCAGACCTCGTCACCACCAAGTGGTGTTATGAGGGTATGAGGTCATCACCTAGGCCGAGGTAAGCCTCATAATGTCATCAAATTAATGATGTTTAAGGTCTGAGGTCCTCACCTAAGAGGTTATCCCCATAATAAATTTCACCAAATGAATGATGTTAAGGGTCTGAGGTCCTCCAGCCGAGATGTCCGAGCTCAGACCTCGTCACCACCAAGTGGTGTTATGAGGGTCTGAGGTCATCACCTAGGCCGAGGTAAGCCTCATAATGTCATCAAATTAATGATGTTTAAGGTCTGAGGTCCTCACCTAAGAGGTTATCCCCATAATAAATTTCACCAAATGAATGATGTTAAGGGTCTGAGGTCCTCCAGCCGAGATGTCCGAGCTCAGACCTCGTCACCACCAAGTGGTGTTATGAGGGTCTGAGGTCATCACCTAGGCCGAGGTAAGCCTCATAATGTCATCAAATTAATGATGTTTAAGGTCTGAGGTCCTCATCTAAGAGGTTATCCCCATAATAAATTTCACCAAATGAATGATGTTAAAATGAAACAAGGATTTGCCATGGAAACTGATCTTTATTCACAACCTCTTCTCAATAAGATGGTACATTTACAATTGACAAAATAGATGCAACATTATATGAAACATCTCTTTAGGTGGTCGGCATTCCACGGGTTGGTGAAGGGTTCTCCCTCTAGGTTCTCTAACCTATACGTGCCAGGCACAACCTCTTTCGTTACTCTGTAGGGGCCATGCCAGTTCGGGTGAAGCTTGTTTGCTTTCTGTAGGGTCTTTTTAAGGACTAGATCTCCTACCGCAATGGGTATTGCTTTTACCCTTTGATTGTAGAATTTTGCTGCCCTCTGCTGGTAGGGTGCTTTCCTGACCTCTGCGTCTTCCCTTCTTTCTTCAATAAGGTCCAAGTCTAACCTCCTCCTTTCCCCATTGCTGTCCTGATCATAGGTCTGAATCCGATGAGTTGGTAGGCCTATCTCCGTTGGTATGACGGCTTCTGAACCGTGTGCCAGCATGAATGGGGTTTCTCCCGTGGGTGTCCTTGCTGTGGTCCTGTAAGCCCATAGCACAGCGTAAACCTCTTCTATCCATCTCCCCTTCGCGTCTTCTAACTTCTTCTTGATTCCATCCAAGATTGTCCTATTTATGACTTCAGTCTGGCCATTAGCCTGGGGTCGACCAGGGGATGAGAAGAACTGTTTAATCCCCACACTTTGGCAATACTTCTCCAAGGAGGCGTTCTTGAACTGGGTCCCATTATCTGAGATGAGCGTGTTTGGGAGACCATATCTACATATGATGTTCTTCCAGATGAACTGAAAGGTCTTCTGTTCTGTAATTGTTATCATGGGTTCGGCTTCTACCCATTTTGAAAAGTAGTCAATGGCAACTATCAAGAATCTATAGTTGTTGACTGCTCTTGGCAAGGGTCCTACCAAGTCAATTCCCCATACCGCGAACGGCCATGGTGAAGAGATCGATATCATGGGCTGATGTGGTTGATGTGGGATGGTGGCGAACCTCTGACATTTGTCGCACCTCTTCACATAATCAGCAGAGTCCCTAGACAAGGTTGGCCACCAGTATCCCTGAGTGATGATTCTCTTAGCTAAGGGTCTTCCTCCTATATGGCTAGAGCAAGAGCCTTCATGAACCTCCTGCAAGATCCGAGGTACTTCCAAGGGGTGAACACATCTGAGGAGGGGCAAGAGGAAAACTTTTTTGTATAAGACGTCTCCTACCAATGAGAACTTGGCAGCCCTGTATCTCAGCTTTTTCCTTTCCAGTTTGGACTCAGGCAGCTCCCCCTCCCTCAGGTATCTGATAATCGGGTCAATCCACGAGTCTCCCGGGTTTATATTGTGACAAGGGTTACATACCTCGTCCTCCTCGATGCTTGATTTTCCTAGAACTTCAATTGGGATGGTTCTTCCCAAATCTGTCTTCATTGCCGAGGCTAGTCTTGCCAATACGTCAGCATGGTTATTGCTCAGTCTAGGCACTCTCTTCAGCTTGGCCTCTTCAAAAAACTCTAGCAATCCTCTTACCTTTTTTAAGTACCTGGCCATCCTCTCATCCTTGGCCTCGTACGCCCCCAGCACTTGGTTAACAACCAACCTTGAATCACTATGAAGTAGTAGCCGCTTTACCCGCAGATTCGTTGCCAATAGGAGGCCCGCTATTATGGCCTCATACTCAGACTCGTTGTTTGAAGCCTGAAAGTTGAATCTTAAGGCATACTCAATGTTGGCGCCATCTGGAGCTGAGAGTACTAGCCCCGCGCCGCTTCCACCATCACAGGAGGATCCTTCCACGAAGAGGCTCCACACGTCTTCATCTGAAGAGAAGACCCCTTCTCTCATCACTCCTTTTTCGAAGAGGTATCGATCCTCTTCGTTCTCTTCTACCCTCCTCCGGGCCTTGACTGGTACTACCTCTTCTCGGCCTTGGAAGATGTAAGGGTCTATCTCTTCTGAATCTCGGGAGACAGCTCGGCTCTTCTCGGACTCAGTCTCTTCCCAAGTGAATTCCGCGACAAAATCTGCAAGGGCCTGCCCCTTAATGGCCATCCTGGGCTGGTAAGTAAGATCATACTCCCCTAGTTCAATGGCCTAGGCCATCAATCTCCCGGACTTCTCAGGCTTGTGCAGAACCTGTCTTAGTGGGGAGTCTGTAAGGACTATCATAGAGTGAGCTTGAAAGTAGGGTTTCATTTTCCTTGAAGCATGGATAAGAGCATAAGCCAATTTCTCCATTCTGGGGTAGTTCTGCTCAGACCCTTGTAGGGCCTTACTGTTGAAGTATACAGGCCTCTGAACTCCACCTTCTTCTCGTATGATGTCCGCGCTAATAGCCGACTCAGAGACTGCCAAGTACACAAACAACCTCTCTCCTGCAATGGGCCGGGACAGCAGCAAGGGAGATCCTAAGTAGGACTTGAGTTGATCAAAGGCTTTTTCACACTTTTCATCCCACTGGAAGGCCTTCCTTAGAATCTTGAAGAATGGAAGACACTTATCCGTTGCCCTGGAAACAAACCTGTTCAGGGCAGCTACTCTTCCAGTAAGTCTTTGCACATCCTTGATACTCCTAGGGGTCTTCATGTCGAGCAATGCTTTGATCTTCTCAGGGTTTGCCTCAATCCCCCTTTGATTAACTATGAACCCCAGAAATTTCCCTGCTCCTACACCGAAGACACATTTCACCGGGTTGAGCTTCATTCTGTATGAATCCATGACATCAAAGGTCTTCTCAAGGTCTGCCACGTGAGTACATGCCTTCAGGCTCTTCGTTAGCATATCGTCCACGTATACCTCCATGGTCTTACCTATCTGTTCCTCGAACATCCTATTGACGAGATGCTGATATGTTGCCCCCGCATTTTTCAGACCAAAGGGCATCACTTTATAACAATACGTCCCCTTGTCAGTGATGAAGGCTGTCTTCTCAGAGTCTTCGGTGTCCATGAAGATTTGGTTATAACCTGAATAAGCATCCATGAAGCTCATGAGCTCATGCCCTGCTGTTGCGTCCACCATCTGGTCTATCCTAGGTAGGGGATAGCTGTCCTTCGGGCAAGACCTATTCAGGTCTGTGAAATCTACACACATCCGCCACTTTCCGTTGGCCTTAGGCACGATCACTGCATTTGAGAGCCACTCTGGATAGGTGATCTCTTGTATGAACTCGGCCTCTTCCAACTTTTTCACTTCTTCCCGAATGACCTCATATTTCTCTCTGGAGTAAATTCTTCTCCACTGCTTGATTGGCCTGGCATCCCTATCCACATTGAGTTTGTGGGTCATGACCTCAGGGTCTATACCAGGCATGTCGGTGTGGTTCCAGGCAAAGACACTCTGCCTCTTCCTGAGAAGGCTTACCAACTCTTCCTTAATCTTTGGTTCTAGGGCCTTGCCGACCTGGACGGTTTTTTCCGGCTCGTCCTCGTTGAGGACGATGGATTCTACCTCTTCCGCGGCCTCGCCCTTCTTTAGCTTTGTTTCATCTCTCGGGTCAAGAGTGTTTATGCTATATGTGGCGGTTGCTTTCTTATGGGACTCCCTCTCTTCCGCTGAGTTGAAATAACATTCTCGTGCCGTGGTCTGATCCCCTTGCACTTCCCCTACCCCATACGGGGTCGGGAATTTTAGCATTTGATGGACCGTTGACGGCACGACTTCAAACTCCTTGAGGGCCACTCTTCCGATGATGAGGTTGTAGGCCGAGTAGACATTCTCGTCCATCACAAAAAAGTTTATCTTCTTAGTCAGCCTCTTGGGCCACTCATCCCCCATACGCACATCCATCTCATACATGCCTAATGGGTGCACTTTCTCACCACTGAAGCCTATCAAGGGGTGGTGGTATGGCACTAGCCTTGATCTGCTAAGACCCAAGCTCTTGAAACAAGGCCAGAACATTACATCTGCTGAGCTTCCCCCATCTATGAGGATTCTCCCTACGTCGCACCCATGCACCCTTGTCGTTATGACCAAGGGGTCATCATGGGGGGCTAAGATGCCCTTGAAGTCGAGCCGGGAGAAACCTACCACTAGGGTGTCCATGTCCACCTTCGTTCTCTTCTGCACCGCGTCAGAAGACGTCAGGTTCACAACCTCTGGTCTGGCTACCGACTTGGCCTCAGCTACATGGGCCTTTCTATCCGCTACCTCAGAGCCGCCTCCTGCGAATCCCCCACATATGGTGCCAACACCAAAGGAGATCATTCCTACCCTCTTCACTGGGGTATTGTCATCCCTCGGTGGGAGATCTGGGTCATCTCCATCATCACCCTCTGAATCATCATGCCCTCTGACTGGGGCATCGCCGCGACACCTGTCATCTCTCCTCTTCCTGGGGTCTTCTCTTCCAGCTTTCGGGGCTTTGCCATCCACATACTTTCTCAGCTTCCCAGACTTCAGCATTTTCTCAATCTCATCCTTTAAGGCGAAGCATCTGTCTGTGACATGGCCGTGATCCTGATGGAACTCACACCAGAGGTTTTTATTCCTCTTATGCGGTGGGGCCTTCAGCTTCTCTGGCCACCGCAGAGCCCTGTCATTCTTAATCTCATTAAGGATGTGCTCACAGCTCACAGTCAGAGGAGTGTAATGAGCGAACTTGTCCTCCGCTGACCGCTTCTTCCCTTCTTTCTTACCCTGGGACCTCCCAGCGCTACCGCGGTTCTCCTCCTCGTATTTGGCGGACATCGCCTCCTCCGCATTCATCACTTTTCCTGCAGTGGACAACAGCTCCGCCATAGACTTGGGGGGGTCTTCCGCCAGCTTCCATAGTAGCTTTCCCTTCTGAAGACCTCCTATAAGGGCGGTCATGGCTATGCTCTCTTCATAGTCCTCCACCTCTAACTTCTCCTTGTTGAATCTTGCTATGTAGTCTCTCAGGCTTTCACCCTTAGCCTGTTTGACGTATAGGAGGTGGGTGGTCTTCTTTTGGGGCCTTACCCCAAAGCAGAAGTTGTGGATGAACTGCTCGGCCAAGCCTTTGAAGTTTTCGATCGAGTTCTTCGGAAGAGAGGTGAACCAGCTATGCGCTGCCCCTGTCAAGGTGCCCGAGAAGGCCATGCACTTCATCTCATCAGGTATCGAGTAAATATCTGCGGCTGACTGGTACATCTCGATGTGGTGCACTGGGTTAGTGCTGCCATCATACTTAGGAGTCACCACAGGAGGTTTGAATTTAGCTGGGGTTGGGAACCCCACTATCCTGGCCACAAACGGTGAGCCCTCCGTGTACCCCCTCTGTATGGGGTCCCTGCTCTTTATGAGGTCCCCTATCTTCTCCTCGAGACGTTGGATCGAGTCATTCCATGGTCTTCTCTCATCAACTTGGCCGAGGTTATCCCCTGCCACCTCTCTTCGGTGGACAGAGGGTTCCCCAGTCGCGACCCGCTGACTGTTGACCTCATCCTGCTCCCTTGCTCTTCTCTCCATGAGTCGGCCTTGATCTGGCCGAGCCTGCCTATCCCCTCTTTGGGAGCCTGCGGCACTCCTTGACCTTGATAGCCTATGTCTTAGGTCATTAACGGGTCCCAGCCTCTCGAAGGCCGAGCCTCTGCTCAACCTGTTGAAGGCCGACCCCCTCTGCCGTGCCTCATCTCTTCTTTGGCCGACACATCCTTGGCTTTGCCGAAGAGGTCGTACGGTGTTATCGGACACCTCATATGGCTCCCAGCAGTCCTCTGGGGCCTCTTCTGCTCCTATGTCATCATACCTGTCCTCCGGGCATGGGTTTCCTTGCCTCCCCAGGCGCAAGCGCCTAGGGTCAGCAACATCCCTTCTTCGCGGGGGTGCAGGTTGGTCCTTCATCGGTGCCTGGGGTGGTCCCCTGGCATCCGGTTGGGGTTGAACTGCCTCCGGGGTGATCATGTCCGGCGAGACTCCGGGTGGTCTCATCATCATGGTTTGGCTGAGCTGTGCAAATTGCTCCTTCATCGCTTGTTGTGTTGCAGCCAAAGATTTCAAGGCAGCTGCCACCTCCGCCATTTCGGACTGGGGAGGAACCTGACTGGAGCTAGTTCCTCCACCTCCGGGCGGCGGAAGAGGCGGCGGCAAGTCTGGTGCCATGTGTTACCACTATAGAACTTTGAGTAGCAGGTGAGCTTAATACCTTAAAGGATCTCTTTCAATGGTGAAACAGCTCCACGCAAGGGGTGGTTTCTGGTTCACCACCAGAATCTCCGGTCAGGCTAAGCAGGAAAAGAGGAAGAGATATCTTCTCATTCCCACAGACGGCGCCAAAATGATGATGCTGAAAATCAGCACCACCAGGTGAGGTGTTTGCAAGCTCAATACAGGTGTAACAATGGCAACACAGCTATATGAATAAGGTAAGAATGAGGTGAGGATAAGAGGAATGACACCCGAATATGAGTGGTTCAGCCAATGTGGCCTACGTCCACGGTGAGTGTGTGAGAGTAATATCACTGAAAGAAGGCACTAATGGCCATGGTTACAACCTCTCAAGCTCTCTCTCTCTCTACTGTGTATATTTAGACAGTTTTTGCTAGGGTTTTTATCCCTGGATCCTTTTGCAAGGTAGGGGGTGATCCCTTTATATAGTGCCTAGGGGGTGTAATGTACCCCCTATGCATGTAATGTGCATGTGCATAGTTTCCTCACCAATGGGGATTTGCCACTTGTCATGGCCACATGTAGATAATGATGATGAAATATTCCCCCACGTGTGGGGAATAATCTTGTTATAACTGATTTATGCCCAGGTGTCCTTATCCAAACGTCAACAGATGCCTGGTAGTCATGTTGGTGAATGGCCTCGGCCTAGGAGAGGCCGAGCTATAAGGGTTGGTCGTCCGCTCAATCCGTGAGGTGTCATGGGATGTCTCGGCTTTATGTCAGCCGAGGTGTATGCCCGCGTCGGCCTTAGCCGAGTCATTGGCGTGTTGATGGTAAGCGATGCCTCTGGTAACCTCGGCCTCCTCCGAGGTAAGGTTCATGTTGAAGGTGAATGTAGAGCTTCTTGTCATCTTGGCCTACTGTTGACCGGGGTTACTATTCCTTGGTACCTGGGGTTGATGTTGACGTCTGTGATATGAGAAGTGTCCCCGGGGGGGTGTATGTGGAAGTGTCGGCCTGGGCCGAGGTAGACTTGGCCGATGGATGATATCGTGGGCCCCGATGCACTGGTGGGTTGGCCATCATCTCGGCCGAGGTAGGCACCTCCAGGCCGAGGTCATACTTGGGTATATCAATATTAGTGGACATAAATGGAATAAAATATAATATTATTGCGCCATTATAACAATATTTCTATTTTTATAATCATATTGCGCCATCATAATGAGACATTTTCAACGGAAACAAGTACACATACCTTTCTCCTTTTATCTAGTTATTTAATATACGGTATTTATAACACAATAATTTTTTTTTATAAACTATTTTTTACTCATCTCACTCTATCATTATAATGTGCATATTTCACCATTTCAACATCATCATTTCATTTTAAAATAAATACTCATAAAAAAAACAGATCCATAAAAAAAAATTCAATAATATGGAACCTACGTAGCAATTAAACCCAATAAAATATGGAACCTTAAATGAGTATGTGCATATTTCACCATTTCAACATCATCATTTCATTATAAAATGAATACTCATAAAAAAAAATAGATCCATAAAAAATAATTCAATAATATGGAACCTACGTAGCAATTAAACCCAATAAAATATGGAACCTATAAATGAGTATGTGCATATTTCACCATTTCAACATCATCATTTCATTATAAAATGAATACTCATAAAAAAAAAACAGATCCATAAAAAATAATTCAATAATATGGAACCTACGTAGCAATGAAACCCAATAAAAAATGGAACATAAATGAGTATGTGCATATTTCACCATTTCAACATCATCATTTCATTATAAAATAAATACTCATAAAAAAAGCAGATCCATAAAAAAAAATCAATAATATGGAACCTACATAGCAAACAAAAAGATCCATACCATTTATTTTAAACAAATACATAAAATCGTTTGGAAAAATTGCAAAAGGTTGGAAAAACAAATTGTTTTTTTCCCAACAACATCTTGCAAAAAATGCTACCAACAAAGCAAACAAACAAAACAAGAATAAACAACAAGTGTAGCACCGGCGTTTGATTATTACCTCAACAAGTGTAGCACCGGCGTTTTTCTCACCCGAAGAGCAGGGGTTAAATGGTGAGGGAATCATCTTGAAGGAGGATAGGTTTCAAGGCTACCAACTACTCCCCGTCAAATCACCTTGAATGAGGAGAGAAATAGGAAAGTTTTGCCCAACCATTGGTTTCTTTGGGGGGGGGGGGGGGGGGGGGGGGGGAAGAAATGGTTTCCGAGAATTTCGAGAATTGGAGGTCACGTGATCGGATTTGAGGAAATCAATTCCTGGACAAAAAACTGGTATCAAACGTGATAAAAAATGGAAAATGGAAGGAATTTGGACATTTTCCATGGCAAAAAACCTCTATCAAACAGGCCCTTAGTGTTTAAAATTTGTTTGTGAGGTACCTAAGAGTACATTCTCCTTAAAATTATGGGTTGACAATGTCCAAAAAAGTTGGATAATTTGAATTAATAAAAAACTATTTTCAAATGAATATAGTTTTGAAGACATCTTAGTAGATGATTTGGAGTTGCTCTAAGGCTTGTTCAGCTTTGCCGACCACATGATCGTAGGCAACCAAACAACTAGTTCAATCATTCACTTCTCCCTCCACTTCCGGATACCACAACATGGAAAGAAACAAAAACTCAAAGCTCCTCATGAAAATGAAATGCCGGCACTTTTGCCCATTTAAATCTCCGCTGGCATCCACCTAAAGGCATACGACTTTGCTACCACCATATTCAATCTCTCTCTCTCAATCGCACCTACATACTACTTCTTGGAAGGAGAGTGTGGTCAAGTATGGGTCCCTCATAGCATGTTGAATTATTGGTAAGGGACAAAGGCTCACAAAAAGAGCCGTAGCTCACGCAAACTTCACATGCAACTCCCACGTTACTATTTCTCATTCTAAGTACCTAATCATTTGTTCCCCCTTTCCTTCTCTCTTCCTCTTTCCTCTACACACTATGTCAGTTTGTGTTCAAACCTGCTTTAATTCTCTCCACAAAGCTGGTAGAAACTTCCTACATCGACTCAATGCTTTGAACAAAGTCAAAATGTGGAAGAGAAGAAAACCCAAGAGACTGATTCCCGATTCAACGTGGCTGACCACAACTTTTGCACTCATGGAAGTGTCTAACCAATTGAAACAAGTCTTCAAATTCTTCGATGCAAATGGGGATGGGAAAATATCTCCGGTTGAGCTTAGTGAAGTGCTCTCAAGTCTTGGTCACGATAAATCAAGTGCCACAAAAGAAGCTGAAGGAATTCTAAGGGAGATGGACTACAATGGAGATGGGTTTATTGACTTGGATGAATTTATGAACGTAGTGGACACTAATAGAGATGATATAATGGATGCTTTTTTGATATTTGATTCTGATAAGAACGGATTTATATCGGCTGAGGAATTGAGGAGGGTTTTGGTTAGTCTTGGGTGTAGAAAATGCAGTCTTAGGGAGTGTCGTCGTATGATTGGAGGGGTGGATAGAGATGGTGATGGGTTTGTTGATTTTGAGGAGTTTAAATCAATGATGAACTCTGGATGTATGGGTTGAGGAACGAAAGATGCTGCGTTGTTGGGTGTTTATCATGTTATGAGAATGATGATTGGGAGAGTTGTAGGAAGATGTTCTTAAATTTTTATCTTCTTATGTTGACTATTCATTATTTGTTATGCGAATGAATTTGGCAGATTGTCTAAGGCATGAGGTGTAATGATTCCCTTCACAGGTAATTGACAAGCAAGAATTAACTTAGAATATACAGACAGGTCTCTCCCTCGGGATATCAGATTTCTCTCTCTCTCAACCTGATCTTTTTAGAGAGCCCGAGAGGCTGCTTGCCACCAAGTTTCCCCCTATCTGTCAAAAGCATTTTGTACATTATAAATCAAAATTTGTCAGCAAACAAAGAGGATATGACAGATGAGGTTTTTTTTCATATTGTAAATCAAACACATACACATGTTGCACACAGAAGAAATTCAAACACACAAGAAAATACAAGCTGATGGGTTTGTGTCACTAGTAGGGCAGTGTTTTTATTTTTCCCGATTTTTTTGATTTTTTCGATTTCCGTTCTGATTTTTTTTGAATTTGGAATGAAATTTTAGTTTGTCGATTTCCGATTTTTCCGAAAAAAATCGGATCGGAAATCGGAAATAATTCTGAATTTCCGATTTTTCGATTTTTCCGATCCGATTTTTCTGAAACTATGCCGATCCGATTTTCCGAATTATTTTCGATTTTTTCGGAATTATTTTCCAATTTTTCCGATTTATTTTCCGATTTTCTGAAAGTTTCCCATATCCCACATCGGTTGGGAGAGGGAGAGGGCTCCAAAATATGCTTTATAAAAGGAGAGTATCCTCCTAACTTCTACACAAATGAAAAAATGGGCTAAATACTCATGTATTTACATGTTGGGTTAAGCCATTTTCTTAGTTTTTTTAAAATGAGAATTTCGAGTAATCGAAAATCTATAATTTATTTTTTTGAAATTTTGGAATTTTTGAAATTTCTGGATTTTTAATATATATTGTGAATTTTCGATTTTTTCCGATTTTCCAATTTTTTCGAATTCGATTTTTTATTTAATTTTTCGAAAAAATCGGATCGGAAATCGGAATAGTTATTTTATTTCCAAAAAAATCGGAATTTTTTCCGAAGAGGCATTTTCCGATCCGATCCGGCCGAAACACAACCATAGTCAGTAGAGATAGAAAGGAGAGAGTACCTGAAGGTTGGAGGCAGTTTTGTGTCTTCATGAATAAACCACTGAAGCGAAGAGGGGAGGCTTGGGTGTCTAGCTTAAGGTGATTTTCGGAATGGGTAGTGAGTTGGATTGGACTTGGGTTAAATCTTGAGCTGAAGCTGAATAACGTATAGTTCACATTGGTTAAAAAAAAATAGAGAATTAAGATAAATGTCACGTTCCTATATTTGAATTTGTAGGACAATACTTTTCAAGTTTATAAATCTAGTATCTGTAGTACAATAACATTTATTTGTGTGGTCCCTTTAGAGTTAGGAGTTCATTTTTTTGGTCCGCGCCAGCGGCACCATTTTTCATGGTGTTTTTAGTACAAAGACTAAATTTATAAAATTATGTGGAGGGTCCTATTTTTATACACTTTGAGAATTATGAGGACCTTTCACCAAAACTCCCCCTCCAAAAAAAAAAATTAACTTTGGGATAATTTTAATTTTTAACTCAAAAGTTCTAAAAGTTGTAAAGTTAATCCTAAAATACAATTAGTTATGCAAAGTTAGACGAGGTTTAACTTCCGTCTATATTATTTGATGATTATTGACTGTGGCTTTTGACCGTTGTATCCACGTGTATAGACCGTTGTGTCTTGTGTGGTTAAACAGAAGGTTGGATCACTCTAGGAAAAATGTTATGTCGACCTTGTGCGTGTATTTTATATCTCACCATTTCCTTCTTTGTTACCTTTTCATACTCCATTTTCTTACGCTGAGCAAGAAATAGGGTTTCCCCAAAGTGTTTGGTTAAAGATGTGCACGTATATAAGATATTTTTGATCTAGTGACATGTTTGAACCTCGTTATGGTAAGACAAACTCTGCATTTTACCATTTTTTTCCTTAAAATATATTAAGAACAACCATGTCAAAATCCTAACCCTTTCTGCAAAAATGTTCAACCATTTATGTTTTGCATGTTGTTAATGTTATAGGTTTTTAACTATAAATTCACGTAATTTGAGAACCATAAGCAATACCCTCATTTTTGTGACACTTGACTCATACATGTTCAAGTTTTGACATGATTTAATGTTGCATGTCTATTTTTTAATTTCAAAACCCAAACCCTAACTAATATTTGCCTTACCATTGTCTTTGTTTTCATTTTCAGATAAGTATGATAACTGTTTTTACTTTGCAAATCCATCATAATGGAAAATTTGAGGATGTTATTTCTCCTAGAAGATATATTGGGGGAAAACTGGATGGGTATGACTTCTGCAACACATACATATTATCCATCTTAGAAATAATGAAAATGATTAAAGAAATAGGTATTCAATAGTTATGCATGTTACACCATATGACTATTGAAGGTATTTGGGTGAATTTGGATAGTGATAAAGTAATTCTTCAACTGTTGTCTCAATTGCCTAAAAAAGGATGTAAAGTTTTTGGTGTAGTTGTTGAAGTGATCACCCCTTAATATAATCCCTAGCAAAGAAGCCTTTGAAGAACAACCACAAAATGAACCACCTATTTAGAGTGTAGAACTAAGTAGGCTTGAGTATAAACCACCTATGAAGAGTGAACAAACAACTATGGAGAGTGAACAACCACTTATGGAAAGTGATGAAGATACTGATACAATTAACCTAGGAATTGATGGCGAGGTTAGCTCAGGAAAAGGTATAGATATAGAGGCTGAGAATGCTAAATTTGGGAGTGACTCTAACTGTGATTATGAATATTTTAGTGATGCAGAGTTTAAGCATGAGATGGATGACCTTATGTTTGATGAGAACACGGTTTGTGTGAATATTTTGAAGGGAAAGGAAAAAAGTCAAGGTGAGAAGACTTCAAATAGGAAAGAATAAAGAAAGGGGACAGAAAAAGACAAGGCTCGCTGAGATGATTTAGGTGAATGTGAAGATATTGATTGTGTGGTTTGAGATGATATGAGGAGTGTAGATAGTTCCTCAGGTGAGGAAGAGGAGTGTAAGGTAAAATCCAAATATTGGCCTCAATTTAATCCCAAAACAGACATGGAGGAACCTAAATTTGTACTTGGCCAATATTTCAGTTCTCATGCTATTTTGGCTGAGGCCATAAGATAACATGCTAACAAGAATGGTAAGAAAATAAAAATCACAAAAATTAAGAGAAGAAGGTTGAGGACAGTTTGTAGCAATGAGTGATTGCATGTTGTTTGTGACTAAGATGGCTAATGAGTTCACTTTACAGGTGAGGGTTTTAGAGACTAAACACACATGTTATATGTCATTTGTGAAAAAGAATCTTAATGACAAGTGGATTTCCCGGAAGTTGATTGATAGGATTAGGTCCAATCCTCAAATCCCTTTGAATACACTATAAGAATTTGTTATGTCTCAGTTCAAGTGTAGTGTCGGTATATACAAACTTTACAAGACAAAGAGACATGACTTTAAGTTGATTGAACGAACTTTGAATGAGCAATATGCCAAACTGTATAACTATGTTGCAGAGCTAAAGAGTACTAATCAAGGTACCACAACCATCATTCTAGGTAATGGGATAGATGGTAGCAGGCTTTTAAAAATGTATGTATGTTTAGGGGTATATAAGAAGGGTAGAGCACGAATAGGCATGAATGGGTGACATTTAAAAGGCTCAAATGAGGGGGAAACCAAAGATGGCTGGTTGTGGTTCATTTCTTTATAATAAGGAAGACATAAACATGACAAACTCAAATTGTTTGTAATGCCCCGGTCCGAATTTATGGGTTACCAACAGTCAACCTGGTCTGACCCGAGCGTTAGGGGTAAAGTGCAATTAAACAACCTATATAATGTTGCTAGTCCAGTTTTTACTTTAATTAACATTTCACTTGTTTAGCATGCGATTCCAGTTTTAAAATAAATGAAGTGGGGGACACATGGGGAGCGCCCCGAAGTCCAAGCATACAGAGACACTAACGTAAAAGAAAGAAAGTACTTACCTGTATAATGGTATGAGTTTCAAAAAAATCCCCCAAGGCCTTTCTCAATATGTATTAAGTACTCCACCCCAATATATAAACATTTAATGCATGTAGCATTACTCATGTTATAAATGGATGCACACTATCTAATTTACTCCAATCCACTATTACGTTATGTAGACCATCTCTAGAGCCTAAAGTTAATATTACTTTATTAATTTGCACGATGTTTTTACTCAAAATAACACCCCACATGATTAAGAAAAATGAGATTAGTACAAATAAAAAAGCCTAGCAGGTCCAAATGGTAGTCACACCTTCTTTTAAAGTATAATTCGGGCCCTATAGATTTTATAGGCTTGGTTCTTAGCTAATAACCTTTTCATTATATTGCTTCTAATAACATCTTCATTAATTTAAAATTCAAGGTCTCAACTATAAAATAATACTAACTATTTTTAAAATTTTAGAGTCCATCTCCATTTGGGGGCCAAGGCAACCGACTTAATTGCCTTGGGTCAAGGCCGCTACTGACTTTGAGAAAACCAAGTTTGCCTCTACAAAAAAAACACCTAAAATAAAAAAGTACCCACTTAACAATCAAACTCACACGTTTTTAAACAAATAAAATGAAAGAAGTTACATCCAAGCCAAAATCATACTTGAACAATCACACATGCAACACACCATTGATCGACGTCAATAACAAAATGCAAGATACCCCACCCCTAGGGCGGAGCCACATAGGGCCGAAGGGGGCAGTGGCCCCGGCTGAAATTTTCAAAAAAAATAAATAAATAAAAAATATAGGTTTTTTTGGTAAAATTTAAAACTTCAAGGTATATCTTTAATTATTTACAAAACTGAGGGTGTAAATTACTTAAAATATTAAACCTAAAACCAAAACGTAGCATCGAATAAGTTATCTCATCTATTTTCTTCCCTAAACTATTTCCCCTCCCCCGCCTCCCTCCCTCTCCTATCAGCGGCTACTGTCCAGCCTCGCCTCCCGTCCGTCCGTCCCTCCCTCCCCCCTTCCCAGTGCCTGTTCAGCCTCCCTCCCTCCCTACACTCCAGTGTCCAGCCTCTCTCCCTCCCATCGACTCCACTGTCGACTCCAGCGTCTCAGTACAAGTTGTTCAATATTCATTTCAAGTATTATTTTTATGTATTTATATATTTTTTGTATGTGGTAGAAATTTTATGTATGTGGAGTTGTGTAGTTTGATTTTTGGTATGTGGAGTTGTTCAATTTAATATTTTGTATGTATGTGTAGTTTAATTTGAAATTGTTCAATGTTCAATTTAAATATGTGGTGATATAGGTAGTCTGAAATATGTGGTATTTTTTAAATAGGAAGTCATGGAGAAATTAATTAGATATTGTTAATAATGATTGAGAGTAATTGTTTGAGCATTACAAAGCTATAATTTGTTTAAAATTAGAAATAACCAAAAAAAAAAATCGTCTTGGGCGCTCTCGCCCTCGAAATCCTGGCAACACTCAAAATTTTTGCATATATAATTTTAAACCGATTTCCCCCCGGTTGGACTATAATCCTGGATCCGCCGATGACCGTAACCCACTTCAAATCGATTATATCCGCCCCAAAACTCCCTTTCCCACATCGAAATCAACCAACCCAACTACTGCCGCTGGTACACCCCAATTTGATTCAACAAAATATCAAACAAACTCCAATTTGATTCAACTAAACCCAATCCTCCATTTCCCAATGAAGGCGAAGAGTGAAGACGCATATGAAGAATGAAGACGAAGATGAAGATCTCCCTCATTGTGAGTGCTAATGGAAGATTTGATTAGGGGTTGTGTGTATTTAATTAGATGTTTGAACGAATTTAGAGTCTATATTTCAGTATTCATGTGTGATTTTCTTGTGGGTTTGAAGTATTGAATGACTTAAACCCTATTCAGGTTTTTGATCAATGTGATTAGAGACTGTTTATGTGTGTTTTAATCAAATTTTTTATTGGTTAAAGTATTGAACGATGGTTGTGGATTTAAAGAATCTGATGTTGCATTAATCGAAAAATGCAATATATTTTGAGAAAAAAGTTGCATTTTCCTAGATAATTTTCTTGCAAACATTTGATCCTTTTATTAGCTGAGAAAATAATGAAGAATCATAGGTCCTTGAAAAAACTGAAGCTTCTTCGTGCACTGAGCCATCAAAGGACAATAATGTAATTAACTAGGTGAAAGTTAAGGGTAGTTAGGTAATGGAAGAATCAATAATATTTTTAGGGAGGGTATTTTAGTCAACTTATGATATAAAATCCATAAAGTCCGAATCATGCGTTAGTTGTAATGGATTAAATATTTTGGGGTATTTATTGGGGTTTTTAGGCAAGGACTAACCCATAACCCTAAAACAGTGAAATGGGTTTAATGTAATTTACAATAAATTTATTATAATAACAATTACATTAAAATTTTGATATATAAATGTTAAGTAAATTAATGATTCGACTTAATCATTGATTCTTCTGGTTCAAACTCAGGCTAGTGTTTAAAATTGATAACCTAGATGATTGCATAAGATAATATTTTTTTTAAAAATTGTTGAGGGTCCAACACAATATAAATTAGAAATGAGTTATTTTCCTTTTGGGTTCCATTTATTCTTATTTATTATTGGTTAAGTGTTTTTACTATTAATGGTTGGGTGCATTTGTTCCTAGTATATCTTTGTTTGATATCTATTTTCTCATTGAACTTATGTTCTTTTGTCTTGGTATGTGGTTTTTAGGCTAACTTCATGGATCCCAAATCTCACTCATGCTTACTCTAGATTTGACAAACTTTTTTGCAAATCGCTCCATACATTGGAAAAGCTATGTTAATTTAGACTCTTAGTCTGAGACTCACATACCTCAGATTTTCAAAGAGAGAGGATGGTGTGGTGTTTGTTCTCAAACCGGGCCTTGCTATTCCAACATGGTTAGAAAAATTTATTATGTCCTTTCGGTTGAAGGTAGATCTTATGATAAGTTCCATTCTACCAAAGTTCGTGGTGTGGATGTTAAGATTACTTTCGAGTGGATTCTTGAGCACTACAATATCTCTGAAAAACAATCCTAAATATCCAAATGGATATGTTTGAATTCCGTATGATATGTAAGTGATTTCTCTTTTGAGTGACAACCATTATTAGTGTTGGGCTGGAAAGAATTTTCCCAAATCCAACTTGAATAAGGATTTTTATGTTCTAAATATGGTTATGTTCTCTTGTATTTTGCCAACTTGACACCTGCACAAAGTTTCATTTGAACATGCACACTTGTTGTATGCAATTGGAAAAGGAGTAAAAATAGATTTGGATGACCAAATTTTGGACTTGATTTTGACGCACTCAAAGGATGATAAAAAATCTTGGGCTCTTTCCTTCGGCCGTCTAATCGTGCGAAATTTAAGTTTTCAATTTTTTAGGATGAAGTTGTGGAAAAGTATGAGCCTGCATTGACTCTTCAGTCTTATTATCAATCAGTTACTCCGCTTGATGACTTAAGTGGTCTTATTGTTCCACATAATATTTCTCCTTCTCGTTCTCTATGACTTACATGTACATCAAAGAATTATTGTTCACATTCTCGATCTGAAGAAGAGTTGGATGAAATTACATCTCAAATTTTGATTTGAGTGAGTTCTAGCTTGTTGCCCGAATTTGAAGAATCCTTGAGGTTTTATTCTTCCATGAGTTTTGTCGGTTCATATTCTTTCGAGGACTTTTATCGTGACATACACATTGAATTAGATAATGTTAGGGACGCCTTGTAGTATTCTCACACAAGTGTTATATATATGCATGCCATGGATAAGATTTTAAAGAAAAAGAAACGATGTATTTTAGTGATTTTTTCAGGGCTTTGTTTGTTTAAGAGTATTAGGATTTGATCTTCAATTGATTATCATCATTGTAATCCTAAAAACTCTTTATTTTGAATGAAATTCTTATTATGTTTTGTCATACCTTTGAATATATCTTTACGCGATATATTTGCATATCCACATGTAGTTGTTAAATTGAGGTTCTTATGCTTACTAATGACATATTATATATTGCCTTAACTTCAATTTGATATCTCAGTCACTATATGGTTCACTCTCACTTTGTTGATTTAATTTGTTCTTGAAATGATTATATGCTTAGTTTTTCCTTTTTCGCTTTTCGTGACAAAAAATGGGGAGAAGTTTGTTGATAGGGGGAGTAGTATATGGTCTTATCCATGTTTATGATCTCACAGTGTTTGTTGCTATATCATATTTGTTAAGAGAGATTTTATAATTGTGTGTGTGTGTGGGGGGGGGGGGGGGGGGGGGAGTTACTTTTAATAATTTGATGGTAACATGGACACATTTACTATATTCACATGCTTATCTTATTCGTATTTTCTCCATATCTTTATTCCATATTGGTATTTTGATGAATTTGCTAGTGCGTAACAGAAAATAATAGTTCAAGAGCTATTTGATGAATCATAAGTGTCTTAGTGATTTAGTTACTTGCACTTGTATCTTCTACCTTTTATGATCGTGGTCAAGCGAGTCATGTCATATGTGTAGATGTTCTTCATTTTCTTGTAATTTTTATTTTTGTTTGTTTTGTCGCAGAATTCAATACATGGTAAGATTGTATGAGTACCTATGTACTCAAAGTTCCCTATAAGACTGTATTATTTAAATTCCCTGACCAAAACACTCTTTGAGTCTTTGTCCGATAATTCTCCGAAAATCTTCATCGACTTCATCCCAGATCATTCATGTGAACATCTAAAGCATACCACTTTTGCAAATGTATACTTTGACTAGTGGACTTAAAATCACCTCCACCATTAATGTTTTAATAAATATAAAAATACTTTTGAAGTTTAACTTTGTAGCGATTTTTGCGGAATGTTGAATACACGATGCAATATATTGTTCTTATACAAATTTATTTCTTTGAACAAGCATATTTAGTTTTTTAAAAATACATGTTTCCCTGTTGAGTAAACCATATATTGAAGTTTTTCTTAAAAATATTTTTCAAACTTTTAGATGCAAAACTACACATTTTTGTACCAGGCTTTGGTAGGACTAGCTCGCTTTAGGTGCACTAGAGTGTATCTTCATCGTACCAAATTGTCGCGGTGTAAAATTTTTATCTCATACCACGACCTGTTTTGCAACAAGTTTGCTAAAGTGAAGCATATGTTCGTTGCATTGAGCTTGCAACGAACGAAATAATAATTTTTTGCAAACGGAATTTTTGGGAGATCTTTCCAAAAGATCTTATTGGAAAGCGTATAAAGGACAAATCTTTAGTTTATCAACCATATACTTAACCCTTAGAGATTTGTGTGTTTCACACATGAGCTATAAACCACCCTAGTGTAAAAAAATTATTTTGCAAATCACACCCAATCATATTTGAGAGCATATATTTACTCTTCTTTTGTGTTCTTTAATCTTTTCATGTAGAGTTTTCACTTTATTGAAAACACTTGAGAAAATTTATTACTCAATTTTTGAACATATACTTTACAAAACCTTTGTTCTTTAGTAAGTTTTCTACTAAAAATCTTGAAAAATATTTTGTGATATTTAAATCACCGTACACTTCCTTATACCCATTCAACCTTAGGACACCCACATGCATCCTAGGTGATTTTTTTTGCTTGCTTAAGGTTCCAAAAAGGCGAACAAAAGTTTTCTTCAACTCAAAAGATTTTTTCTATCGGGCCAATGATTTGAAGACATTGTCTGTGACCAAAATCATTGGCGGTTGTGTAGCATCTCCAATTATTGGTGTTTTTCTCAAAATATATGGTAGAAAAGAGTGGATAGTAAAAGTTGTGTAATCTTCTCACATTTTTCTTTTGTAAAACTCTACTATAGTGCATTTTTTGTTCTTATCGGTCCGATTTTGTTCCGTTAGTGGATTTTTCCTCCGTACACTCGGTATTGTGACATTGCTTTACCTTTTTACATTTTTAAAATCATTATCTTAATAAAAGACGATAAAATTTGGATTTTAAACTTTGTATAATATACATGACACATAGACTTTAGAATTTCGTCACCTAATATAAGAGTAAATTATATTATCTTTTTAAAACTAGGTAATTAATTTTATCTGGGTAGATATCATTGAGCCCACACACTCTCAACTGGTATCATACCGAGTCTCTTTGGTTTTGGGCTTGGAACCATATAGTAGATCACCTTTTGACAAATGGATGGAAGTTGATTCCATTTGATGGTAATAACTATTCTTATTCGAAAGGTCACATAATGAGTTATTTAGTTTCTTTAGATGACGGACATGGAGTAATGCGTTAATGGGTTGGAAGTGGCCCATGACCATTGCTGGTGATTTCCTAACCGAAAATATTAGATATAATTTGGATGACAACAATTTTAACGAGAGTGGGTGGAATATTTAAGGTCTTAATGAAATCTTTTGTCGTGTGACCATTAGTGTGTTTAAGCGTATTTCAACTTACAAGACGTTTAAGGAGGTATTTAATGTTTTGCAAATAACATATGAAGACACCTCCACCGCTAAGCATTCCAAGATTTATTGGTTAACCACTCGTTTTGACCTTCTTACCATGAATACGTCTAGAAATTTTGATGAATTTTATGCCATGTTAAGCGACACAATTAATTTTGCCTTGACTTTGGGAAAGGTGATTAAAGAGAAAAATATGATTGAAAAATTCCTAAGATCCCCTTCACATAGGTTTAATAAAAAGGTTGATGATATTGATGAGGTTACATCTCTTCTCTAAACAACTATGCATATAGTTGAGTTGGTTGGATCTCTGCAAACCTATGAGACAAACTTGGGCTTTTACCATGAAGTATCTAACAAAGAGAAGGGTATATATTTCAATGCTAAAACTTACAAGGTTCCTTCTTCTTATTCCCTTAATGTTAATGTGAAGGATATTTCCTTCATCACTAGGCAATTTCCTCAGACATGAAAAAACTATTTTAACTAAAAGGCTTTTAAAAATAATACCCACCTAGGTTTGAAATTGATCAAGGAAGTAGAGAAAAAAGGTTGATTCTCCAACATCCGTCACTTACTTTAATTATGGTGGTCGAGAGCATATCTCTAAGAAATGTCCCTTGGAACGAATCAAGGTAGTGTAAAAAATTCTTATTATCAATCCACTTATATTTATGATGACTTGGACTTGGAAGAAGATTGTCATGTTAGCAAATATGTGGATTTTATGGGTAGATAGTAGGTTTGATGAGTTAGATGATTTGAAGGACTTCAGAATTCCTTCTACAACTTTTGGGGATTTAATTCCTTCCTATACTCATTGAGAACGATCGAGGAAGATAAAGATGATCTTCAAATCCATATATGTGAATCTTAACGAGGAGTCTATAAAATCTAAAAAGAGTAACATATAACTCTCCCCCACACTAGCCAATGTTAAACAAGAAAGGTCTATAGTGGGGGAGAGTAGTTTGAGAAATATGGATGCTAAACATGTGGTGTTTGGTGAACACTTGCTTTAAAGGGATGTAACAACGACTTTCTTTGTCTCGAGGTTGAGTTATAAAAAAAATCTTTACTTGAGAGTGAAAAATATAAGATGAACTTATTGAATAAAATCTCTTTTGCCTAATATTGAGATTTTGTTCGCATCTACTTTAAATACAGACTCATCAAAGAGATTTCAAAAATTGGATAAGATTTTTCTAGGACCAAAAAAATTATCGAAAGACGAACGTTGTCTAGAATTTATTCATGGCGAGGGAACATACTCTAGTGGACAAACTATCTTTGCATTACAATCCATTTAACCATCATCCATTGGAGTTAATTGTACCAATTATTCTATCGAGAATGACCAAAGGAAGATGAAGTTTTCCATTGTAAGTGGAAAAAGAAATTACTCAAACTCCCCATCGATCCCATGGATCCTAAACCCTATTAGTGTACCCACTTATAGGGTCATTCATACCAGAAAGATTTTTTATTTATCCTGGTACAATATTCATCTTCTATGCTTATAAGTATACATTTATCCCATATTCTTCGTATAAACATATATGCTTAGTTATGGTACAATTGGTTTTATTTATGGCATATATACTACTTTACAATTGGTTTTATTTATGGCATATATACTCCATGTTTAGAATCATATAGCCTGAACTCTTTGATAAAATAATCTTGATATTTTAGAGTACTTGTCATAACTTTGCACTCTACACTGCACTATAACTTGAGAAATTTCTATGAAAAATATAATGAACGGATTTGTTTTCTACTTCTAAAGAAAATTAAAAGTTTTATGCGGTTTTGGAAAAATGGTGTCATTTTACATCATTTATGTATGAGAGTTCTATCAACATGGTTGAAGTTGAAAAACAAATTCAAATATTATTAAAAATTATTATAGATGGTATGTTTAAGGATAAAACTTTAGGAATAGAGCTCTACCTTTATTGGAAATATTTCCCCGCCCTTTATAAAGAAAGAGAGAAAGCCTCCACATATAATTTTTTTTAAAAGGCGATGTCTAAATTTTTTTTCCTATCCAAAATTGAATAGTGTGGTGACAATTATTGTGCAACACAAATAAATAAGAAGAAAGCATTCACCAAGTGAGAACAAGGAGTATAAAATGACAATCACACACCAAAGGATGTACGTGGTTCAGCAAAGATGTGCCTACGTCCACGGTGGTGCAGTCGATATTATTTCTATATACTCCGGAGAGTAGTTACAAAGAATACAAAAATTGTCCTTTTGGCCCGGACCTAGGGTTTAATATATACATGTACATGTAGGTAAGTGGAGGTGATGGGTTCCCCCACGTCTTCCGTCTCCCCTATAACTTCCCTTAATGAGAACGTGGGGGGAGACCGGATCAAAATAAGAGATGAGGGGCCTGGACTTTGGGCCGCCAGGACTGGGCTACTCATCCAGGCCCATGGTCCTAATTTCGGGTACCCACAATTGCCCCTAAATTTTTTGGGCCATGTTTACGGGCTCAATAGATTTAAATGATTAGCCATAATGGCTGTTTTACAATTCTTCGGAAACCGTGAAGCTGATTTTAGCGGCACCCGCCTCGTATCTTATGCACTATGATTAGTAGAATTTGAAGGTTTCTTGGAATAGGTACTTCTCTATTGTCGTTCCAATTTTTCCAGCATTTTCTCATTCCTTGCGAGTTTTAGCACTTCGTACCCTCTTTTCTCAATCTCCAGTCTCATTGCTTCCTTGCCGTTTGGGCTCGTGCTTCTTCATCGTTTGAATTGGTCTTCTATCTTGTAAGTTCCCTGTATCTTTTCTCTGTGCTTTCTCTTTAAGTTTGTAGTTTTCTAGGGCTTTTCAATGGCGAAGATTGGGAATAGGTTGGTCTCTGAGTTTAGGAAGTTTTACAACATTCCCGAGTGGGTAGATATTGAGTGCTGTTCCTCCCCTCCTAGAAACGTTAGAGAGATAGATGATGCTCACTGGATCCATGTTCTGTTGCTTTCCCAGAGGGGACTCACTTTTCCTCCCAATGATTTGTTCCTGCATTTCTTTGGCTATTTCAATATTGTTCCTGCACAATGCTCGCCCAATGTGTGGAAAATAGTAAATGGCGTCCATAGGATAAATCAATTGTATGGAACTAGGTTAGGGCTCGCCGAGGTTTATTTCTGTTACTCCTTTTCTCGAACTAGTTCTGGTGTCCTTTACCTTAAAGTTAGGAGCCCTGACAGGGTATTGGTAGTAAATCTACCTGATTCCCATAAGGACTATTGGCAAGAAGGTTTCCTTGTTAGAAATTGGCAGTTTTCTCCCCAATTTGAAGGGTCGAGGTCTGAGAGGTTCTCTGTCCCCTTCTATGGGGAGGAATACATAGGTAGACATTGTACTGTTATTTTGATTTTTGTTGATTTGTAATCCTTCTAACTCTTCTTTGCTTTTTCTTGCACAGCTAAGTCAAAGAACTTGGAACATGCACTCAACGAGCACCCCAGATCTGTTGCCTTCCTTCTCGAGTACAAGAACGTTGGTTCCAGCTTTATAGCAAGGCCTGTGGATAGTATCCCAGAGTTTGAGTCATCTGAAGAGACTGCTGCAGGTCCTATCCAATTGGACGAGGAAGAGAGTAGCTCTGAGAGTGACATTATTGGAGCTGTAAGTGATCTGCGGGGAGGGAGCTCTAGCAGTAGTAGCTCCTCTGATCGTAGGGAGGTTTCTGAAGCTCGAGGATCGTCGAGTACCTCTAGCAGTTCGAGTGAAGGAATGGTTCCACCCCGAAAGAACCTGATTCGGGATGGTGACGATGAAGACCATATGCTCCTCGCACAGAGGTCGAAGAAGCAAAAATCTACCTTGGGGGCTGTGGCTACTGGTTCCCGGTCTTCTGCTCAGGAGCAGGAGAGGAAAAGGAAGGAAGAGGAGCAGGTGAGAGAGAGAGAGAGGAAAAAGGAAAAAGAGAGGAAGAAAATAGAGGAGAAGAGGATGGATGAAGCAAGGACGAAGGCTGGGCAGGCCTTAGTCCCGGTGTCTGCTCTGCCCGAGGGGGCCTCCGTGGTAATTTCTCCTTAGCTGGCCCCGGCTTTGCTCGGGAGAGCTATCCTCCCGGCTAATTGCCAAAGGGCAGTAGAGTCAGAGAACTTGGCCCTTCAGGCTAGTCAGAGGCTTGCTCTGGTAAGGTTTTTCCCTTTTTCTCTTATGCTTTTCTGACTTCCTCTATTTTCCACTTCTAATGACTTCTTTTTTCTGCAGTTTGTTACTGACTTTGCCGTGCTGTATCGTTCACGCGATGAGCTGGTGAAGAAGAATAGTGAGCTGGGGCAAGAGAACTCTGCCCTGAAGCTGAAGGGTAAAGAGCTCGAGGCCAACTTCAAAGCCGTTGATGTTGCTCGGATTTCATCCGATTTGGCTCTTGCCACCGCCAATAAGGAGAAGGACGCTGAAGTCCAAGATCTAAAGGAGTTGAGGCAGGCATATGACTTGGTTTGCTCGAGAAAACTTACAGTCGTTAAGGAGAACAGGGCGCTCACTGAAGAGCTGAAGAAGAAGGAGTCTGAGGCTGTTACTGCCAAGGAAGACTCTTACAATTCTGGCTGGGCCGCAGCATATGAGGATGCTGAAGTTCAGATAGGCTATAGTAGCCATCTGAACTTCAAGAAAGGATGGGACAAGGCTCTCATTGCTGCTGGAGTAGATGTTGCATCTCCCCTTTTTAACTAGCACGACCCAGGGCCGAGGCCAGTCGTAGATGAGGACCCTGCCCCAGCCGTTGAAGGCTCTGATCCTGTTCCTCAGGCGCCCCTGCTGACGTTTCTCCTGTTGAGGTGACAGAGACCACCCCTACCGAGGACAGTGCTCCTGTTGATGTTAATAAGGGGAAAGGTCCATCAACCTCTGGGCCACCTGAGGTTTCCAGTTAGTTATCTGATAGGATTGCTTTGTATTTTTGTTTTTTCCATTCTATAAACTTTTCTTTTTTCAGTTCGATGTAACTTCAATCTTCATTAATGAAAAAGGCTTCATTTTTGCTTGTACTGATTTGTCCCCTTCTCTCCCTTTTCTTTCTCTTGCTTGTAGTTAGTTGATGTGGATGATTACATTCCTGCTACTTCTCAGTTGGGTTGGACCCTTGGTCCCAATGCGAGTCCCAAAGTTCTCCAGTCCTTTGTTAAGCTCTGCAAGTCCCTTAGGTCTAGAAATCAGAAGTATAAGGAGCAATCTGAGCTCGTGGCCAAGCTGAAGGACAGGCTCCAGGAGATGGAGGACATTGGTGCTTCAGTGCAAGAGGAGATCAATGTGCTGAAGACAAAACTATTAGAGGCCTTCGAGATCAACCAATTAGGGGAGGTTCTTCAACAGGAGAATGAAGATCTGAGGAGAGAAGTCTTACGACTCAGGGAGCATGCGCCGAGCACTGTTCGAGCCGTATTACAAGGCTCCTCATCATCGCGAGCTAGAGCTGATCATAATGTTTCCCCTCCTATGTTGCGAAGTCTCACTCGCCTTCCCCTTCTGCGAGCTGGTAGGAGCACCAGGAGAAGAAGCAGGGAAGGAGAAGAACTTCGCGATAGGGAAATGGAAGGACTCCGTGGTGATGCTCAGCGAGCATATGTAATCACTGCTGGGCTTTAAAGGGACGTCACTCGGTTGCGGCACTTGTTCAAGAAAGGCCCTCGGCAAGCGTGGGTTAACGGTTATGATCAAGGCTGGTCGGATGCTCCAATAAGGCTGTTTGAGTTCGAGGAGCTTTCTTTTATCAGGGGGTGGCTAAGTGCCTTGAAGGAGCTGCAAGTCCCGAGGAACTCAATGCTATGGTATCGTCATGAGATGTCTTCCTCCACGCTGATGCCTAACCCATTCTGGAGGGATGACCGATGGATCCCCATCGATGCTATTCCTCAGCAATTATTGGAGTCGGATGCGAATGAGGTGGTGGAAGAGTTAGCTCCTGCTCCTGATGACGGACGAAGAGCTCGAGTGGCTGATTATCTTGCTCGGAGGCTTCCACCCCATTGAGATTTTGCTAGTTATTATTTTTTTTTGTATTTTTGATAATGTAAATGCTTTGGGCGAGCTCGCCGACTAAACATGTATTACCATTGTTGTAAGTATGATGGATTAATGAAAAGTTTGTGTTTTGGGCAATTTTGTCGACTAAACGTGTGCATCCTACTTTTCATACTCTTGCTGCTCTGTAATGTTTTTTGTTTTGTCATGCAAGTGTCCCCCCAGTCCAGTATAATACCAGTATACCATTATGCTCCACTTTACCTTTTAGGTTGTGTCGTCACACTCCCTTAGTCCTAAGTGGGGCAATTGGCGAGGACACACCTGGTGTTCGATGTCTTCATCCGATCAGGATTTTACTCAACCGAAGTAGGTTTGATGACCAGTATAAAATTTGGTCGTATTGCCTAAGGAGCCCCTGGGGCTTCATATATTGCCAGGGGCAATGCTGAGAGGTCTCTCGTGTTTTATGACGATGACCTGAGGATGGGTATTCCCCTTCTATAGTGATCAATGTGCTTGTTATTTGGAAAAGATGTGCGATGAATGCAGCTGTCACCAATCGGAGTGTAACCAATTAAGTAACTTTCATTAGTAATAAGGAAAATGAACTTCTATTTTCATAACAAAAGAATACAAGAAAAATATCTAAAAATAGAATTTCTTGAGATTAGCTGCGTTCCATGCTCGTGGTATTTCTCTGCCCACCATCGTTTCCAAGTGATAGGCACCTTGCAGATCATCTTTAGTTACTTTAAAGGGTCCTTCCCAGTTTGGGCCTAGCTTGCCGTCTGACGACTTCACTGTGCTGCCCAGGACTTTCCTTAGAACATAGTCCCCAACTTGGAACGCCCTCGGGTTAACCCTTTTGTTGTAATGCTTCGCGAGCTGTTGCTGATAGTTCGCTAGCTTCACCAGGGCTAGCTCTCTGCGCTCGTCGTCTAGGTCGAGTTCAGAGAGCAATGCTTCATCATTCAGGCCTTGGTCGACAAGGTTGGATCTCATTGTTGGCAAACCTGCTTCTAGTGGGATGACTTCTTCCTTGCCATATGTCAGCGAAAATAGGTTTTCTCCTGTTGCTCGTCGAGGAGTGGTTCGGTACGCCCATAGAACATGGGGTAGCTCTGTTACCCATGCGCCTTTGGCTTGCTCTAATCGCTTATTTAATCCATCGATCACAGTTTTGTTGGAAGCTTCAGCTTGGCCATTGCTCTGAGGGTAGGCCACCGAACTGAAGTGGTGTCTGATCCCGTGTTCGTTACAGAAGTTCTGAAAGGGGCCACTTTTGAACTGCGTTCCATTGTCGGTGATGATGGTTCTAGGGATTCCAAACCGAGTGATTATATTCCTCCATATGAACCTTATCATATCAGCATCTCGGATGTTCGCCAGGGGTTCAGCCTCGATCCATTTAGTGAAGTAGTCAGTCACAACCAACAGGTATTTGCGATTGCCGGTGGCGGTAGGCATCGGTCCTATGATGTCCATTCCCCATTAGGCGAAGGGTCATGGGCTGGATAGGGACTTCAGGTCGCTGGTGCGTTGGTGGGCCATAAGAGCGTGGAATTGGCATTTCAGGCATTTGTGGACATATACTACGGAGTCCTTTTGCATATATGGCCACCAATAGCCTTCCTTTATTGCTCGAAAGGCTAGAGACCTTCCTCCGATATGACTTCCACATATTCCTTCGTGAAGCTCGTGTAGCACTTGCTCGACATCACCTGGGTGGACGCATCTAAGGTAGGGACCGGAGAAGGATTTCTTATACAAGTCGCCTCTTGTGGATAAGTGAAAGCGAGCAACTTTGACTCTTATCTGGTGGGCAGTTTTCTTATCATCTGGGAGCGTGACATCCTTTAAATAGTCCTTTAAGGGGTCTATCCAGCTGGGGTCTGATCCCACCTGGAGTATTTGTTCCACGTTTGGTAACTTGCTGTTGTGGTTAATGCTCGAACAAATGAGGAAATCGATAGGGATGACCCTTTTAAGGTCAGAGTCAACTGCCGAACTGAAGGCTGCTAAGGCATCAGCATGACTATTTTGCCCCATGGGAAACTTCTGGATGTTGATCTCTTCAAAGCTTGACATTAATTCTCTCACTAAGGCGAGGTAGGCTGCCATTCTTTCATCCTTTGCATTGTAATCTCCACTTATCTGATTGGAGACTAGTTGAGAGTCGCCGAACACCTGTAAACGTTTTGCTCCTAGAATTTGTGCCTTTTGGAGACCGGCTATTAGGGCTTCGTACTCTGCTTCGTTGTTGGAGGCTGCAAATCCAAGCCTGATTCCTTGTTCGAGGATTGTGTTTTCTAAAGTGATGAGGACAATGCCTACCCCTGCCCCCTTTGAGTTGGAGGCTCTATCAACAAAGAGTCTCCAGGTTCTCTCTGTTGCTTGGTTCTTCTCTTGCCTTATTGGTTGAGGTTGGTCGGAGAGTTCTTCGCCCGTGAATTCGGCTATGAAATCAGCAAGGATCTGACCCTTGATAGCTGTCCTTGGTTGAAATTGGATGTCAAATCGGCCGAGCTCGACTGACCACTTAGACAGTCTGCCCGACAAGTCCGCTTTCCTTAGGAACGCTTTAAGGGGATGCGATGTAAGGACGATGATAGTATGAGCTTTGAAATAATGCTTCAGCTTCCTCGAGGCTATTACAAGTGCAAAGGAGAGCTTCTCCAATGGCAGGTACCTTTGCTCGGCGTCTAATAAGGTCTTGCTCGCGTAGTAAACGGGGTATTGGATTTCTGCAACCTCGCATATTAACGCAGAGCTGACAGTGTGATTGGATACGGAGAGGTACATGTACAAAGAATACATTTGCTGTGGTATGACAAGCAGCGGTGGGGAGCTTAAGAAGGACTTGATCTTGTCCAAGGCTCGCGAGCAGTCTGGGCTCCACTCTATCGGTTTACTCCCCTTTAGAAGCTGGAAAAAAGGCTTGCACTTCTCGGAGGATTTGGAGATGATGCGATTTAAGGCGACGAGCATTCCAGTGAGCTTCTGTACGTCCCGGATTGTTCGAGGGGGTTGCACCCTGTTGATTGCATCGATCTGGTCTGGATTAGGTTCTATGCCTCTCTTACTGACCAAGTACCCAAGAAATTTTCTTGACTGGACACCGAAGGAACACTTGCTCGCATTAAGTTTCATCTGGTACTTCCTGAGGATTTTGAAGGTCTTTGACAGGTCCGAGAGGTGATTTTCCTTCTTCTTGCTCTTAACAAGCATGTCATCGATGTAGACCTCCATTGTGTCTCCCATTTGATCCTTGAACATTTTTAGTGACCAGCCGTTGGTAGGTTGCCCCTGCATTCTTGAGCCCAAAGGGCATGACCTTGTAGCAATATAACCCAACTGTCGTGATGAACGCCATTTTGTCCTGGTCTGGGGCATACAAGGGGATCTGGTGATATCCTGAGTATGTGTCCAGAAAATTCATTCGCTCGTGAGCTGCAGTGGCGTCTACTAGTTGGTCAATCTTTGGGAGGGGGAAACTATCCTTAGGGCATGCTTTGTTGAGGTCAGTGAAGTCGATGCAAACTCTCCACTTCCCATTATTCTTCGGAACTACTATTGGGTTGGACAACCACTTGGGGAATTGCACTTCCTGTATGGATCCTGCATCCAGCAGTTTTTCGACTTCCTTTTTGACCGCTTTAGCCTTCTCGGGTGCAGTTCTCCGTGCCTTCTGCGTGATTGGCTTGAATGTGGGGTCGACGTGCAACTGATGACAAACCATACTAGGATCGATTCTAGGCAGCTCGTATGGTTCCCATGCGAAAACATCTACGTTGTGTCTCAGCAAGGTCGTCAACTCCTTCTGTTCTTGGTCGGTGAGAGATGCTCCAATCAAGAAGACTCTGTTATGAAACAAGACTTCTAATCTAGTTGGAATCGTAATTGGTGGTTTATAATTTCAAAACCCTCTGAAATTGTTTAAGACCTTGGCAGTCTTTCGAGCAAGGTAACCTTGGATTCTGGGTTATTTTTAAAGATCAAGAAAGTCTGTAGTTTCTAAAGAAGAGAGAAACTGAAAACCTTATCATTTAGATCTGTTTTGTAATTTAATAGGACTTGTTTGTATAAATAAGTGTGCGTGTGTGCATGCATGTGTTAGAACACTGTCACAAACACTTCTCACACTACAACACAAGAAGTGTTGGCTATAAGATCCTGAAACTTCAAGAGTCGACGTAAAACTGGAACAAAGTGTGGAGAAGTTAGCAAGCTCAGAAAGCCACATCAACATCAGAACTGCAGAAAAGTTAGAATCAAACCAGTGGGTACATATTCTAAACTTGTATAGGTCTGTTTAGTTTTCATGTGTGTTATATAGTTTGTAACTAGTATATTTGTTTTCGTGGATTTTTGGTTTGTGACTTAGAAGTCACCGTGGATGTTTCCTCAGTTGGGTGAGGTTTTACCACGTTAAAAACTCCTTGTACTTAATCTTTCTACATCTCCTCATCTCATTCTTGGTGGTGTGCTGATTTAACTGTTTTAGTTTTGTCTTTCAAAACTAGTTACATAATCTTGAACATATCTCATACATTTTTTATTAAACACATCTTGTGGTTAATCTGTTTTGATTTATAGAAAAGAGTTTCTCCAAAAAACAGTTTGGAGTTACTTAGATAGTTTAATCCCGAATTAAACGATTTAAGTAACAACTTTTCAATTTGTATCAGAGCTTGGAAAATTTTCTTTAAAGATCTTGTGTTTCTGAAATTGTTTTCTTAAAATCAAATAATGGACAAGAAATCTGAAATATTTGGTAACTTGTCCATACCTCCTCTTTTTGATGGAAACAACTTCCCTTACTGGAAAGTAAGGATAGTTTCTTTCATACAAGGAACCTTGGGAGATGATATCTGGTACATTGTTTAAAATGGATATACTTATCCTAATAAACCAGCTACTGAAGGAAGCAATGAGAGGATTAAGAAAGTATTATGTTAATTTACTCGAGAAGAGAAGCAAGCCTCTCTGAACAATAACAAAGGGAAGAATGCCATTTTTATGTCCATAAATGAACACGAGTACAAAATGACCTCATCCTTTACCACATCTAAGGAAGCTTGGGATACACTGGTTACTGCACATGAGGGTGACACTAGACTTAAGGCTGCTAAAACACAAATGCTTATCAAACAGTATAACTCTTTAATCATGTCAGACTCTGAATCTTTTGATGACTTTTACATGAATTCGACTGACATTGTGACCAAATTACATTCTAATGGGATAACTTATAATAGACATGAAATTATCTCAAAAATTCTAAGGTCATTGCCACAGAGATTTGATAACAAAAGATATGCTATTGAGTAAATGAGTGATCAAAATCTCATTCCTGAATTACTCAGTAGTAAACCGAGAACTGTGGAAATGGAACTAGAATTCAAGAAACAATTAACCCAGTCCCATAGGAAACAAACTAGTTCCAAACTGAGTTTTTCTTCTAAGCTGATAAAACCTGAGCTTAGTATTTCCAATAATGATTCTGATGAGGAATGTGATATAGATAGTTTGGATAATCAGATTGCCTTGATGTCAAAATAGTTTAAGAAGATTGTGAAATTTAGAAATAAAATGGCAACCAGACAAGGCAAGCCAAATTATCCAACTCAGTCTAACCACAAACCTCATGAGAAAGGTCAAGACAAACATCACAAGGACATTCATACGAGACCTAACAAAGACTTTAAGAATATTGAATGTTTTAGATGTGGAAAATTGGGTCATATAGCAAAAGATTGTAGAGTTAACTTGAACATGACCAATAAACATACTAGGGACAACATTTTCAAGACATGGGATGATTCAAGTGATTCTGATAATGAGGAACATGAGTCATCTGATGTTTTTGATCCTTGCATGTATTTATTTGCCAAGATAGTCTATAATGATGATATGCATGTGCCTAAGTATGAGAATAATGCTAGTAGCTTTACTTCTGTTGTTATGAATCATGCTGCTACTGGTTTAGATGCTTTAATTTCTGAGAACAATGCTAGTTCTACAACGAGGTGTGTGAGTTAAAGGGAAAGCGATAATGACTATGTCAAGGTGTGTGTGAGTTCAAGAATTGAATCCTCAGGGGTCACTTCACACACTATACTTAGTGATTCAGACACTGAAGACCTCCCTGATGTTCACATACTTTATGCCAAAACTCTCAAGAAAATCTCTAGACTAGAGAAGATAGTCAAAGATCTCACTAAGAAACTAGAAGACCTAAGTCTAATGGTCAAACTTAATGCTAAAGAGTATATTACCCAATGTCTAACTCATGAAAATGAAGTCAAAAGTTTTGATCAAAAATTGAAAAATTTGATTGAAAAAAATGAAACTCTGGAGAAAAAATACATTATTAGAATTGGAACAAGCTAAAGAAAAGACAACAACTATTTTGAAAAAAAATTGCTAAGTTTGAAAATAATTCCAATTGTTTTGATGATTTTTTTGCTGATTCAAAAACAAATTCTGATGATCGAACTGGAGTAGGATTTTGCTCAAATTCAAAGACACAAATTAAAAACTTTGAACCAATCAAGTTTGTGGCAAGTGGCAAAAGACCTATAGAAATCTGTCCAGATTTTCAAGCCTTAAATGATGAGTTTGATAAAAAATAACAAAAGTTAGATATTAGGGAATCAAGTCACTCTAAGTGTGATAGTTTGCCTGAGGCTAAATACTGTTGCCCTCCGATTAGGAAGAGTGAATCTAAGTTTCAAACTGTACTCCCTTGGAATAAGGTTCAACGTCAAAATCCTATGAAACCTATGTTTAGAGATTTTCCTAAGGAGATACCCCCTTCAAGAAATCTGTATTGCTTATAATAAGACATATACGGACATTCTTTCGAAGGTTGCTACTCTAGACATTTAGTTAATCCTGTCTGTAATACTCCTTTATACCAAAACTTTAACTACTCTAGGAGAAGCCGTAACAATTATGTTCTACCTAGACAACCAGACAAAAACTTTAACTATAGAAAGAGAAAGACCAGACCTAAAAGATCATTTAAACGAGGAATTCCTAGGCACTTTCCTAAACCAAATGCTCATATCCTCCATAAAACTCAAATGCATGCGCAAAATATTTTTCAACAAAAATCTAATGCTCGCAAATTTTATCAAATGAGAGAAAATATGCGCAAAACAAAAACAAGAGCTATTTGGGTTAGAAAAGATGATCTGTTGCCCCAGATGAAGTGTATTATTGTGATTAATGCTTTAAAAGATGAACACACTCCTTCTGGTTGGTATTTAGACTCTGGGTGTTCAAAACATATGACTGGGGATGATACAAAACTTTTAAACAAAACCATCTTTGCTGGAGGAAAAGTTATTTTTGGTGATGGTGTATCATCTCAAATCATTGGTAAAGGAATACTCCAAGAAGAAGGAATGCATGTGCTTGAAAATGTTCTTCTAGTAAAAGGTCTCAAGGCTAATTTACTTAGTATCTCGCAATTTTGTGACTCAAATCATACTGTCACTTTTTTAAAGAACAATTGTAAGATTTTAAATGAAAAGGTGAGTGCATAATTACAGGACTCAGGACTCCTGACAATTGTTATATTGTCCAGAATTGTACTAAATTTTGTAACATTAACAGAATGGATGACAATGAGATATGGAATAATAGGATGGGTCACATAAATTATGATAGCCTTAGTAGATTGTCCTCACAAGAAATAGTTAGAGGAATTCCAAAGATCAAACCTATTTCTAACATTGTCTGTGGATCATGTCAGGAAGGAAAAATTATTAAGGCACCTCATAAGAAAGTTAAATATATCCTTATCTCTAAACCCTTGGAGCTCATCCATATGGACCTAATGGGTCCTTCTCGTACTGGTAGTCTATGTGGACACAGTTACATTCTAGTTATGGTAGATGACTTCACTAGATTTACTTGGGTAGCCTTCTTAAAATAAAAGTCAGACACTTTCAGAACATTTTCGAAAATCTTACTTCGTATTGAAAATTAGAAGGACACTCAAGTAAATAGGATTCGTAGTGATAGAGGAAGAGAATTAATAGATACATGTGTTATAGAGTATTGTGACTATAATGGTTACAAACATGAATTTAGTGCTCCTAAGACTCCTCAACAGAATGGAATTGCTGAGAGAAATAATTGTACCCTTCAAGAGATGGCACGTGTTATGATTCATGCCAAGTGTTTACCTAAATATTTTTGGGTAGAATCAATTCGTACTGCTTGTCATATTATTAATAGGGTCTATCTTAGGAAGAATTCTAAAAAAACTCCTTACAAACTATGGTATGGGAAGAAGCCCAATCTTAAATACCTTAGAACTTTTGGTAGTACATGTTATGTCTGTAAAGACAGAGAACACTTATCCAAATTTGAGACTCGTGGAGATAAAGCTATCTTCCTAGGATATTCTCCCGACAATAGAGCTTACCGTGTCTATAATCTTTGCACAAATACTTTGATGGAATCCATAAATATTATTATACGTGACACTACTATTGAGAGTAAGACTGGAGAACTAACTATTGTGGAAGAGTCTGAAAATGTTTTAGAAAATGACTTTCTAGAAATAAATGATTCTTTAACAATTTAGAAACCTGAAGTACCTAACTAGGTTTCTAAAGATCATACCATAGATAACGTTGTTGGTAACCCTTGTGAGCCTGTTCGTACAAGAAATCAATTAAGAAATTATGCTCATTATGTATGTTTTTTTCCCTTGTGGAACCAAAGAATGAAAATGAGGTATTGAATGACCCTCAATGGATTTCTGCCATGCAGGAAGAACTTCTTCAATTTGTCATTCATGATATTTGGTATCTCATACCTAGGCCTGATCATAAAAAGGTTATCGGCACACGTTGTCTATTTAAAAATAAAACTGATGAAAGTGGAATAATCATTAGAAACAAAGCCAGATTAGTGGCTCGAGGATATTCTCAAATTGAAGGAATAAATTTTAACGAGACATTTTCTCTTGTTACTCGCTTAGAATTTATTTGTCTTCTCTTTGCCATAGCCTGTTACTTGCACTTTACGCTTTACCAAATGGATTTAAATTCAGCCTTTCTTAATGGAATCTTAACTGAAGAGACCTATGTTGAATAGCCCAAAGGGTTTATTGACCCTTAATATCCAAATCATGTTTATCGTCTTAAAAAGGCGTTGTATGGTCTAAAATAAGCGCCAAAAGCCTGGTATGAGCATATTTTCAACTTTCTCTTAGATAAAGGTTTTAAGAGAGGCGAAAATGATCAAACCCTATTTGTCAAACATTTTGACAAAGATATTATTATAGCTCAAGTATATGTCGAAGATATCATTTTTGGATCAACTTCCCCTTCAGAAGTTAAATCATTTTCTGAAATTATGCATAAAGAATTTCAAATGTCTCTTATGGGAGAGTTGTAATTTTTCTTTGGTCTTCAATTCAAACAGAATTCAGAAGGTTTATTTGTTTCATAATTGAAATATGCTTTAGAGATTGTCAAAAAATTAAGGATTGACAGTGCCAAAGAAGCTAGAACTCCCATGAGTACTACGATTAAATTATCCAAAGATGATATGGAAAATCCATAGATCCTACTCTATATCATAGTATGATAGGAACCTTACTATACCTTACTGCCTCGCGTCCTGATATTATGTACGTAGTTTGTGTGTGTGCCCGTTATCAAAATAATCCTAAAGAGAGCCACTTAGTATGTGTAAAAAGAATCATTAAATACATAAAAGACACTCTAAACTTAGGACTCTGGTATACCAATGATACTCCTAGTACTATAATATGATAAACTGATGCCGATTGGGCAGGGTGTACTGATGATAGTAAGAGCACATCAGGAGCGTGTTACAATATTGGTAACAATTTGGTAGGATGGAGTAGTAAGAAACAAAACTGCACTTCTTTATCTACAGCTGAATCTGAATACATAGCTGCTGGTAGCTGCTATGCCCAATTACTTTGGCTTAAGAAAATGCTAATTGATTATGGTATTCAAGAAGACCAACTGCATCTCTATTGTGATAATCAAAGTGCGATCAATATCTCTAAAAATCCTGTTCAACACTCGCGAACAAAACATATAAAAATTAGACATCATTTTATACGCGAATTAGTTGAAACTAAGGAATTAGAAATTAATTATCTACTACTAATTTGCAGCTCGCAGATATGTTTACCAAACCTTTAGATTACAATAGATTTCATTCCTTGCGAAAATCGATTAGAATGGTTTGTGCTGAATAAACTCATGTGACTCACATATTGTTTCCCTTTTTCCATTTGAGACAAAATGGGGTAGAAGTTTGAGTCTTATGAGCTCATTTTTTCTTGTACATATGATTAAATAGCTTGATCTTAGTCTTATTTGCAGGAATCTGTACCGTTGTCTTCAACAGATGTTATTAGGGTATTGGTTTGTAATTAGTTGAGTTATGTAATTTTCTTTTTCTAGGATATGGGTAGATAGAATTTTGTATAGGAATAGGTTTTTCTTATTTTTTCGTATCCCTACGAGTCCTAGATGACTCAAAGGAGATTATGTCTCATATTTACAAAGGGAGAGATTGAAGCACCTTATACTCTTGACTTACTTGAGTCTACATTATACAAGTGCTCATCTAATTTGGAAATTGTGACAAAATTGAGTCCCATCCCCTAGATACCAAAGAACCTCAGATTATTCTCATGATGCCTCAATTGATTCATTTAAAGGTAAATTCTCAACCATCACACACACTAGGAGTGCATACATATTATATATTGCATTATTTACTTGTGTGTGAGTTGTGTGTGTTAATTCCCCTTTAAATAAGTTTTTATTAATTTTGGGAATTTTTAAACAATTTTAAATGATTTTTTAAGAAATTAAAAGTTGGGTTTCAAAACATTTGGGGTCATTTTGTGATTAGTGGTTTTTATCATTTCTTACCTGAATGTTTGGTTGGGTAGAATTTGAAAGCGCTTGAGACTTCAGGGTGTCTATGAAATTATTTTAAAACACGCCTGTTTGGTTGCATCTGAGCCTTACACCTGTCATTGTTACAATGACTTGATCCCTTGGATCTTGTTTATTGACGTTCTGCATGCGATCTATCCCAATCCATGTTAAACCCATATAGACCAATCAGAGGATGTTTAATCCACCGCAGATGTTAAACCGTTGGATGGAAGTCAAATGGCCAAGACCAAATCTCAGCCATTGATTTGAGCTGTTATTCTCGAACCTTCCTCTCTTAGTATAAAAGAAGGTTGAGCCTCTACATTTAAAAAACTTTTGGCCAGTTCATCTAACTGAGAGAGAGAGAGAAAAGAGAGAGAAGAGAGAGAAACTAGAGAGAGAAAACCCTAATTCGTTCAAACCCTAATCTCATTTTCAAACCCTAAATTCCTTTTCCAAAATCAGTTTACACCAAACACCAAACACCAAACCTGAGTGTTTGAGAGTTATTTTGGTAGTGGTTTGAAGGTTATTTGTGGGTTGAATCCTCTGAGTTTGAGATCTTGTAACCAACATAGATATTTCGGTTTGACCTCTATTTCTTTTTCATAAAAATAGTAGATCTTACCATTTCATGTCACATTATTTTAGTTTCTCATCTTGAGAAATCATATTTGTTGAATATTTTTTTTGTAAATGTTTTTCACAACTCAAGAATCAACAAATTTTTTTCTGTTTCTAGTTCTTATGAAACAAGACTTCTAATCTAGTTGGAATCGCAATTAGTGGTTTAAAATTTCAAAAACATTTTCAAAACCCTCTGAAATTGTTTAAGACCTTATCAGTTTTTCGAGCAAGGTAACCTTGGATTCTGGGTTAATTTAAAGATCAAGAAAGTATATAGTTTCTAAAGAAGAGAGAAACTGAAAACCTTATCATTTAGATCTGTTATGTAATTTGATAGGACTTGTTTGTATAAATAAGTGTGCGTGTGTGCATGCATGTGTTAGAACACTGTCACAAACACTTGTCACACTACAACACAATAAGTGTTGGCTATAAGATCTTGAAACGTCAAGAGTCGACGTAAAGCTGGAACAAAGTGTGGAGAAGTTAGCAAGCTCGGAAAGCCATATCAACATCAGAACTGCAGAAAAGTTAGAATCAAACCAGTGTGTACATATTCTAAACTTGTATAGATCTATTTAGTTTGCATGTTTGTTTATAGTTTGTAACTTGTATATTTTGTTTTAGTGGATTTTTGGTCTGTGACTTAGAAGTCACCGTGGATGTTTCCTCGGTTGGGTGAGGTTTTACCACGTTAAAAAATCCTTGTACTTAATATTTCTACATCTCCTCATTGTAATACCCCGTAATTTTAAATGACTTTAAAATGGGTTATATTTTAAATTAATGGATTAATTAGATTTTATTATTAATTAATTCATTCGGGTTTATCCGGACGATGGATATTAAAATGAATGGTTCTGAATATTACTTAAAGATATTTAGGTAATATATGAAATGTGATGTCATCGATATGACTGTATGATATAAATTCGGTAATTTATATTTTTAGTCAGACGCGGTATGGGACGTGTCGGGACTAGTTTATTAAATTAAAAAGGAATTTTATTTTATTTCGAACTTATAGTCATTTCGACTGCGTAGTTGCGTCCGGAAGGTTCGAAATAGTCAGAAAAGTCTATTTGGATGTTAATTTTGAGTCTCGGGTCATTTGGGAATGAATAGACAACCCGAAAGGGCATTTTGGTCACTTTTCTAGGGGGGATGAATAGTGATTTCGGATTTGGAACTAGTATATGTATAGGTAGATTAAGTGAATGGGAGTTATTCATCTCCTCTTCACAAACGAGAGCAGCCATCTTCTTAGAGTGAGAGTAAGAGTGCTTGGGAAGGGAAAAGTCACTTGGGAAGGAGAAGAACTAGAACCAAGGTTCACCACCACCAACCACCACCAGCCACCACCGGAGTTTGACCGGAGAAGGGACAACCAACTGAGATAAACTACACCAAAGGATCAGACCTACACTAAAGGCAAGTGTTTAATAATAGCAATTTAAGTTTGTATATTGTCCATGTTAGAATAGTATGAAAAGAGAAGATTATTCATGTTTGGAAGAGATAATGGATCATTAAATGGATTTCTGGAAAACTGAAATGATATAGGAATTTAACTCATGTGTTAGGATATTAATAATCCACGAATTAGTCATGAATCTGTTGAAGAAATGATGGAAACCATTGATGTATTCTTGAAGAGGTTATGTTAATAAATTTCTGGGAATAAGGTGATAAACATGCTTTTTAATCCAATCCTTTGATGATTCTAGGATGTTTAGAGTATTGGAAATCGTTCATATATGTTGATATATCATGTAGTAAAGTTTATAAGTCATTTGGGATGTTTAGATGAAGGTTTAAATGATCAAAAGTTGTTAAACCCGTAGTTGCAGAAAATTCAGAAAATCAGGCCTGGACCTGAGGGATCGATCGATCGACCTCCCCTGATTAAGTAAAGTTGTTTCTTTTTAAATGTTGATTCTTATCCCGAAAATTTTATGGATCTTTGGTGATTATTATTTGAATATTTTGGGACTTAGAAAATATCAGAAAACCCTTGTTAAGATTTGAATTAATTGGATTTAGATTCAAATGATTTAAATGATGAAAATTATATCGAATGGAATTTCGGTTTCTAGATTCGTTTGTTAAATTCCGAATGGTGATGTATGAGGATTTAAGATAGGACCAGTAGGGATGATTTTATATAATACCTGGGTATCCTTAAGTTTACAAGAGGGTTTAATCCTAAGTGAAAGAATATGTGTTTATAAGAGAATTGAAACTATCGGTTTTCACCTTAATTAATAGGAGAACTAAACTCGTAGTAGTTCGGGAGAAATAATGTTATGGACCAGTAGGATATTAGTAACTTCCTACTGAATATAAGATAAGGAAAAACCTATTTGAATCTTATGAGATGGGAACTTAGAATACATTTGTTTTAAAGAGGGTATGAGGTTATCCCGATCGCATAGTTTAAGTTTTCGAACCTCCTCGATCGACAAAGTTAAGTAGTAGTGTATTGGAGGGGTTCCTTGTTTGGATTTCGCTTTGCGAGACGCTCCGCGCATGAACCTTAACAACGTCGGGAGTGGAGGGATGTCATAGGATGCGAGGATAATTAAATATGTTATATATTATTACGTAGAATTTAAAAGAGATATAATGCTACGTATGGGAAATATCTTAGGGAAATGATAATTACCTTATTGATATTATATTATAGGTATGATAATACCTATTTGATTGATTAATGATTTATGTGTATGACATACCTAGCTTACTTGCTATCGGTGGGAGGTTTACGCGTGAGGGCAGTCATATCCTGATGAATCCATGGGATCTTTGATTTGTCGCTCGAGAACATAGTTCTATGAAAGATTTATCGGGGAGTTGATAAGTCCGCTGACTGTGGGTGCGTAGGTATGTGCGTGACCCATGGATACGAGAACTATATTCGCCTCCAATTTTTTTTGTTGTTGTTAGTGGTTCGTGGAATCTTACCGAACCTGTAGTCCCCTATTCAGCGACATGCGATGATGGGACATGATAGCAGAGTAATGCATTGCACCACAGCTGTGACTCGGGGTTCTGTATTGTATATGAATATATATATAATGGATTAAATGGTTACATAATTATATATTGTGTTTAAATCTATCTACGGTGATAATTGTAGATAACGGTGAATAGAGAAAGATAAGGGAATTAAGTTAAGGAATGTTTATTCTTAAATAATTGAAAAGCTTAATTCATAATAATGAGTAATGATTCATGTTAATGAGAAACTAATCATTTATAGGAGTTATGAATAATAATGTGACGTATGGTATGGGACATACGGGGATTATGATATGGGAATGGAACTTTAATATGGAGATTAGAAAAGAGGAACCATTAACTAGGAGGTTAATAGGAAACGTTAAGTGTGCACTCTAGTTGAGAGGTGAGAATTGCAAGTGATAGTTGGATATAACATGTACATAATAAATGCTTTATTGCACTTGTTAAATACTTGCTGTTTTAAAAATACTCTACACATTCGGGCTCTGACCCGTTTCCTTGCATATTTTCTCTTCTATTGTATCTCTATATCAGGTGTCCAGCAACAGGGACGCCAACCATAGTTGATTTTGACGAGCTATGGAACTATGGAAGTTTTGCTTAGACGCTTATCATCTTTTTGATTCACAGTATTCTTACATAGGGCATGTCGCCCAAAGGATTTCAGTTATCATTTTCCGTCGGAGTTAAACTATTGTATTTGTATCTTTTAAATACATTTAACGTTATTGGGATTGTTGTAAAGGATTTATATTATTTGGGAATGTTTATTCCATTCGCATTTAAATTCTTTTGAGTTATTTATTTAGTGATCTGTGTTGTAGAAAATAAATGTGTTGTGTTATTCTTAAAATGGAAAAAGGTTTTGTTGAAATTTAAATTGGAAAGTTTTTAACACCAGCTTATTTGAGTATTGGGTGAGTTGATGTTAAGAATGAGCCAACTGTATATTCTATTTTAATTTGGTATGGGACTGGCCACCCGGTATTTAATTAGGCGGGGTGTTACAGGTGGTATTAGAGCATCAGGTTCTAGTGTCCTTTAGGATCTGTACGGCTTATTGTGTCTTTAGCTTAGCGTTCTTTGATGTAGAGCTCTATGAGTAGGATTATTGCTTTTCTATTTACGCTTACGATCTTGTGCTATTTGAGATATCAAATACTGATAGTGTTCTCTCGTTTCAGATGCCTCCTCGACGTGCACCTCAGCCCTCCCCAGCTCAGGGAACAATGACTGCAGCCGAAGTTGCTGCAATTGTCGCTCAGGCAGTCAATGCTGCCGTAGCTGCTGTTCAACAGGCTCCCGCACCGGCACCGGTTGTGCCACCCGCGCAAGGGCAGGTGTTTCCTACTGCATGGGAACGAGCGAGGGATGCCTTTCAGAAATCACACCCACCTGAGTTTCAGGGAGGATCTGATGTTGTGACTGCTAGCCAATGGAAGAAAGATATCCAACGGCACTTGAGAATGATCGAATGCACTGAGGTTCAACGTCATATACTAGCCACATTCAAGCTAGTAGGGGAAGCTTTGCAATGGTGGGAAGCTACGACCACTATGGAGGAGAGGGACACAATGACTATCCAAGACTTTTGGATACGGTTTGATGGGAAGTATTTTCCTTCCGCCATCCAGACAGAGATGAGGCGGAAGCTACTTGATTTGAGGCAGGGTGAGAAAACTGTCGCGGAATATGAGGAAGAGTTTACGAGATTAACTAATTTGGTACCAGCTGAAGTACCTACTGAGGAGAGGAGAGTCTTAATGTTCACTGATGGGTTGAACTATAAAATTCGCCAACATTTATTGGGGAATCTTTCACTACGTACGTATGCAGATGTTCTTAATGCTGCAATGCTCCATTGTCAAGATAACCGCTTCCATAATCAAGGTGTTAAGCGGGGGTTTGGGTCAGGCCTACAGGGCAAGACTTTTGGGGGCAGTTCTAGTGGTACTCAGTCAGGGTAGAGTCATCAGCGTCAGAGTGAGCAGGGTTCCCAGACAGGGGACTATGCTAAGCGTTTGCGATCTGGAGATTCTCGATTTGAGGATAAAGGTATTGGGCAAGGACAACAGGGCCATCAGGGCCAGAGACAGGCTCATCAGGGCCAAGGGAAGGGAGGTAATGGCCAGCAGGTTCGGGGTCAGCAGGGGCAAGGTGGTGGAAAGTTTGCGGGAAAATGTTTCGTGTGTGGCAAGTATGGCCATAAACGTCAAGATTGTCCTGAAAAAGACAAATTCCCTCAGCAACATCATGCTCGACAGGAGCCATAGATACCAGTGTTTCCACCAGCTGCTCTTCCAGCTCTAGCTCCGGTGCTAGCACTACCTACCATTCCAGCAGCACCCGCGCAGCAGGGTCAGTACGGGCGTGTATATAACGTCCATCAGGCAGTGAATCAACAACCACCACCCGCGAATGAGGGTATGTTTTCTATCTAAGGATTATGAGGCGTATATTGATTTTGTTACGATGAATGTTGTGTGGGCAATAGGATTGCTAAACTTAGCCTATAGCACTGTTATTTACGTAGACTCACTGAGGGGTGTGGGACACCTTTATATTACATGATATCACTGGGGTTTGATTTTTATCATGGGATTACTTACCTTGATCATGTCCGAGTGTGATTTGACTATCGGCGTGCATTGACTTGTGGTATATGAGAGCATATGTCTGCATCTTGTCTTCTATAAGAGAGTAGATGCGTAGACTCTATTTGAAATCGATAAAACCTAATTTTTGTTTAAATCCATAAACCTGATATTTTTATATATAAACAAAATTTTTATACATTATTGACTAAGGACCTTAAGAGTTTCGATGACCGACTACTTTAGGAAGTAGTGTATCGGGGTGGTTCCTTGTTTGGATTTCGCTTGCGAGACACCCCACGCACGAAACTAATAACCGTTGGGAGTCGAAATAAGTTAGGTCTTTAGTATATGAGTTTATAACCTTTGCGAAACTTTTAATATTGAAAGTGGTACGACAGGGTGTATGGGCGCCCTGGATGATTGAATGGAAGTAATTTTCATAATTGTAAAAGGTAAGTAGTTGGAACTTCAGGATTTATTTGTTAAATGTGTGAGGCTCAGTTTTTCCCAAAGTTTGTCACGAGGACGGTATAGGGAAGATTAGGTAAAGTCTAAATTTGATTTAGTTGAGACTATATGGTGAGGCTTGGCGTATAACATCGATAGGGATTTTGTTAACGTACTGAATGGGCGGTACATCTTGGATTTTCTTGCGATGTGAGATTTACACTCGGAGTTGACCTTACCGGTATGACTTTTATTCCTGAATTTCGGGATGAAATTCTATTATAAGGAGGGAAGTATGTAATACCCCGTAATTTTAAATGACTTTAAAATGGGTTATATTTTAAATTAATGGATTAATTAGATTTTATTATTAATTAATTCATTCGGGTTTATCCGGACGATGGATATTAAAATGAATGGTTCTGAATATTACTTAAAGATATTTAGGTAATATATGAAATGTGATGTCATCGATATGACTGTATGATATAAATTCGGTAATTTATATTTTTAGTCAGACGCGGTATGGGACGTGTCGGGACTAGTTTATTAAATTAAAAATGAATTTTATTTTATTTCGACCTTATAGTCATTTCGACTGCGTAGTTTCTTCCGGAAGGTTCGAAATAGTCAGAAAAGTCTATTTGGATGTTAATTTTGAGTCTCGGGTCATTTGGGAATGAATAGACAACCCGAAAGGGCATTTTGGTCACTTTTCTAGGGGGGATGAATAGTGATTTCGGATTTGGAACTAGTATATGTATAGGTAGATTAAGTGAATGGGAGTTATTCATCTCCTCTTCACAAACGAGAGCAGCCATCTTCTTAGAGTGAGAGTAAGAGTGATTGGGAAGGGAAAAGTCACTTGGGAAGGAGAAGAACTAGAACCAAGGTTCACCACCACCAACCACCACCAGCCACCACCGGAGTTTGACCGGAGAAGGGACAACCAACTGAGATAAACTACACCAAAGGATCAGACCTACACTAAAGGCAAGTGTTTAATAATAGCAATTTAAGTTTGTATATTGTCCATGTTAGAATAGTATGAAAAGAGAAGATTATTCATGTTTGGAAGAGATAATGGATCATTAAATGGATTTCTGGAAAACTGAAATGATATAGGAATTTAACTCATGTGTTAGGATATTAATAATCCACGAATTAGTCATGAATCTGTTGAAGAAATGATGGAAACCATTGATGTATTCTTGAAGAGGTTATGTTAATAAATTTCTGGGAATAAGGTGATAAACATGCTTTTTAATCCAATCCTTTGATGATTCTAGGATGTTTAGAGTATTGGAAATCGTTCATATATGTTGATATATCATGTAGTAAAGTTTATAAGTCATTTGGGATGTTTAGATGAAGGTTTAAATGATCAAAAGTTGTTAAACCCGTAGTTGCAGAAAATTCAGAAAATCAGGCCTGGACCTGAGGGATCGATCGATCGACCTCCCCTGATTAAGTAAAGTTGTTTCTTTTTAAATGTTGATTCTTATCCCGAAAATTTTATGGATCTTTGGTGATTATTATTTGAATATTTTGGGACTTAGAAAATATCAGAAAACCCTTGTTAAGATTTGAATTAATTGGATTTAGATTCAAATGATTTAAATGATGAAAATTATATCGAATGGAATTTTGGTTTCTAGATTCGTTTGTTAAATTCCGAATGGTGATGTATGAGGATTTAAGATAGGACCAGTAGGGACGATTTTATATAATACCTGGGTATCCTTAAGTTTACAAGAGGGTTTAATCCTAAGTGAAAGAATATGTGTTTATAAGAGAATTGAAACTATCGGTTTTCACCTTAATTAATAGGAGAACTAAACTCGTAGTAGTTCGGGAGAAATAATGTTATGGACTAGTAGGATATTAGTAACTTCCTACTGAATATAAGATAAGGAAAAACCTATTTGAATCTTATGAGATGGGAGCTTAGAATACATTTGTTTTAAAGAGGGTATGAGGTTATCCCGATCGCATAGTTTAAGTTTTCGGACCTCCTCGATCGACAAAGTTAAGTAGTAGTGTATTGGAGGGGTTCCTTGTTTGGATTTCGCTTTGCGAGATGCTCCGCGCATGAACCTTAACAACGTCGGGAGTGGAGGGATGTCATAGGATGCGAGGATAATTAAATATGTTATATATTATTACGTTAAAAGAGATATAATGCTACGTATGGGAAATATCTTAGGGAAATGATAATTACCTTATTGATATTATATTATAGGTATGATAATACCTATTTGATTGATTAATGATTTATGTGTATGACATACCTAGCTTACTTGCTATCAGTGGGAGGTTTACGCGTGAGGACAGTCATATCCTGATGAATCCATGGGATCTTTGATTTGTCGGTCGAGAACATAGGTCTATGAAAGACTTATCGGGGAGTTGATAAGTCCGCTGACTGTGGGTGCGTAGGTATGTGCGTGACCCATGGATACGAGAACTATGTTCGCCTCCAATTTTGTTTGTTGTTTTTAGTGGTTCGTGGAATCTTACCGAACCTGTAGTCCCCTATTCATTCACATGCGATGATGGGACATGATAGCAGAGTAATGCATTGCACCACAGCTATGACTCGGGGTGCTGTATTATATATGAATATATATATAATGGATTAAATGGTTACATAATTATATATTGTGTTTAAATCTATCTACGGTGATAATTGTAGATAACGGTGAATAGAGAAAGATAAGGGAATTAAGTTAAGGAATGTTTATTCTTAAATAATTGAAAAGCTTAATTCATAATAATGAGTAATGATTCATGTTAATGAGAAACTAATCATGTATAGGAGTTATGAATAATAATGTGACGTATGGTATGGGACATACGGGGATTATGATATGGGAATGGAACTTTAATATGGAGATTAGAAAAGAGGAACCATTAACTAGGAGGTTAATAGGAAACGTTAAGTGTGCACTCTAGTTGAGAGGTGAGAATTGCAAGTGAGAGTTGGATCTAACATGTACATAATAAATGCTTTATTGCACTTGTTAAATACTTGCTGTTTTAAAAATACTCTACACATTCGGGCTCTGACCCGTTTCCTTGCATATTTTCTCTTCTATTGTATCTCTATATCAGGTGTCCAGCAACAGGGACGCCAACCATAGTTGATTTTGACGAGCTATGGAACTATGGAAGTTTTGCTTAGACGCTTATCATCTTTTTGATTCACAGTATTCTTACATAGGGCATGTCGCCCAAAGGATTTCAGTTATCATTTTTCGTCGGAGTTAAACTATTGTATTTGTATCTTTTAAATACATTTAACGTTATTGGGATTGTTGTAAAGGATTTATATTATTTGGGAATGTTTATTCCATTCGCATTTAAATTCTTTTGAGTTATTTATTTAGTGATCTGTGTTGTAGAAAATAAATGTGTTGTGTTATTCTTAAAATGGAAAAAGGTTTTGTTGAAATTTAAATTGGAAAGTTTTTAACACCAGCTTATTTGAGTATTGGGTGAGTTGTAAATGTTTTCGACAGTGATGCTAAGAATGAGCCAACTGTATATTCTGTTTTAATTTGGTATGGGACTGGCCACCCGGTATTTAATTAGGCGGGGTGTTACACTCATCTCATTCTTGGTGGTGTGTAGATTTAACTATTTTAGTTTTGTTTTCCAAAACTAGTTACATAATCTTGAACATATCTCGTATATGTTTTATTAAACACATCTTGTGGTTAATCTGTTTTGATTTATAGAAAAGAGTTTCTCCAAAAAATAGTTCAGAGTTACTTAGATAGTTTAATCCTGAATTAAATGACTTAAGTAACATATTTTCAACACTTACATCCTATGAGATCTGTAAATGATGAGAATGCAAGTGTGGAAATCAAGTATGGGGCTAGACCCGTGGAATAGGACCCAAAAATAGAGTTTAATAGCCACGTTAATAACAAGTCTATGGAAAAATAAGAAATTGACCAAATTTGGGTTATAATAACAACTACACATCTTCCTCCCATATTTTTGTTGTTTTAAAGTTATCATAACCCAATAACCCTAAATATAACATGCGTCAGTCCCATTCGAACCCAATGTTTAATTAACATTATTCTCAACAAAATATTATTACACAATTCAATAATAAATACCAGTATATATATCTCTAATTTATTATCAATAAGGAAAGACAATCTCTACGTATAATATTCATATAAGTACGGTCCTTGATATGTATAAGTAAATGGGCTACTCACGCGCCCACACATAAAATACGAAGGTCTATTCCTATTACTTTCGGGGATCTCTCATTTATACTAAGTATAGTTATAGTTCATCCCTAATCTATAAGCTCAAAGCCATCATCAAGGGATAATCACATCATAACGTACAACATCCTTACCTAAGGCTATAAACTAAAACTCCCCCGTATATTTCCCGTCGAGATACGGGTACATCAGTTGTAGGTTCGGAGTAAAAGAACGAAGGTAAAGCCCGTCTCTAGCACTGGGGTATTCGCGTAGTTAACATCGTATGCACCATACCAAATCCTTCCTTGTACCTCATTCACGAGCACTCACAATTGGTATGCTTACACATAAGAGAAATGAATATCAATCCTAATCACTCAAAGATTAGTAAGCCATATTCCATAATTCTTAAATTAATTAATCCCATTTAATTTAGTGTGATAAACCCATACTGAGCTAAAGTCATTCTAATGAGATCCCTAACTCTTTCTAACGAATTTACATAAGTCGTTCAAATAACATGTAGAAGTCATTCGAACGAGAAATCCCATATCATTCCATCGAGTCCCCAACTCATTCGAATGAGATCCCACACCTCATTCTAATGAGATGTACATAATTCGCCATCTCCAAACCTCCAAAATACTCCATTATCAATGCAAAAACCTAATCCAGAAGCCTTTAATTAGCACCGAACCCATCCTACTTTTTGTATAAGTTATTTAATCACACTACTAACATAGATCATGAGTTTTACAAGATTCTGACATTTAATTAAGGATTAATTTCAGGTTATGGGTTATGAACCATTGTTTCTTAATTTTACACAATTAATATTAAAGTTAGCTCAATTATCCAATGAAACAAGTGGCTTACAGTTGGTTTTTGAATATTATTCAATATATATGAATTTCATTCCTAATATAATCCAATTACATAAGATTCAAAACTAATATTCTCTACAATATTAACAAGTTATTAAGGCTTCATTCACACTTAAAACAAATTTTAAGACTAAGATATGATAATAAAAAATCAGATTATTAAACATATATTTTACAAATTTCAATGAGAAATTATCATTATAACACAGTTAATTAAATCCTTAAACTAAGTAAACTTGACTTAGCAAAAATGGCTGAATTCAAGATTTCCATCTTCCAAAGCTCCGTATCTCTTGAGTGACTCTTATTTCTAGCCTCTTAAGGTTTTCTACATTATGTATAATATGTTTTAGGTTTAGACTAATGACCATTGAAATGAGCTTCCCACCAAATTACTCTAAGGTCCGATATGGGCCTCAACCCAATGAGCCAAATACTACTCCATTTGGTCTAAATGTCTATCGAATCCATGTACTAACCCAATAGACTTAAAACCCAATATTTTAAGTCAAAAGTGGACATCTAATGTCTAAAATGCCAATTCAAAATGTGACATAATCTAACTAATTAATAATATCAATAAACTGATATTTTATTCGATACAGGTCAAATTATCAATTATTTAAATATTTATTAGTTAAGTGTGACACAACATAATAAGAAACTTCTTCATGATCGATGGAACCTGACACCGAGGGAATAATTCAAACAAGGAAACCTGCGACACCTAGTCCCTGACTATTCCATAGTCATCCATAATACACGGTCACTTCTAAATAATTAATTATTGAATTATTGTTTATTAATTTCATTTTCACATATGAATTATATAACACAAATAAAAATAAATAGTGACATTACATGTCATAATAGGTAAATAAAATACAAGTTACAATTTAAATAGTGCACAAAAAATACGAGGTATTATAATAGATCTTTTTTACCGGTTTAGACTTTTTATTTATTTATTTTTGGTTAGTGCATTTTTAGGGCCCCTCTGAACTTGTGTATGTGTTATAAGACTATCTATGTAAGATTATTTATGACACCTAGAACAAAAGTTGTGTTACGATAAATGAGAAATACGATTATGCTATTTAATATAATTTTAGATTATTTTAATGTGTCACTCTTAAGGCCCATATTAACCAAATACTGATTTTAAGGGGTTATCTATTTAGAAATGGCTATGTTAACCAAAACTAAAGTAGTTGTACTCAATTTATGGAATATATTGATATGAATTTTTGTATAATTTTTTAATTATTTAAGAATGATTAGTGTAAGATTTACATTATTTAGTGATATATACACGTCTTGCGAGAACATATTAGTATTATTTTAGCATTTACAGTGTTATTATTTAATGATGCTTAGATGAAGTGAATGTGATCATTGTAATAGATTATAAATCTGGGAAAACATATGTATGTGTTAAATTAGTAAGTTTATGAAAGTTAATCGTCTTTTATAGAATACAGATTGTGTTGGATTGTTAGGTTCTGACATGATGCTGGTGACTTCCACTCAACTTGACGAGGAAAATATTAAGTAAACACACATCTGAGGTGAGTTTACTCATTGAGTTTATTATCAATATAGTACATATATATTATGTGGATAAGTTATGGATCTACAAAAGTTAAGATATGTTGGTTTGCTAAGCAACTCAAGAGAGGTTGATTTATTGAAATCCATGGATATGTTTATAGCATAAGGCAAGAGATGTGGGGTTTATTAAACTCCAAATATGTGCATGGACTTATTTGGCTTAAAATTGAAGATATTTACATATTTGAGATGTTACATGTAATGATGGATTAAATTTAGTGAGATTTTAAATTTAGTTTTTATATGTTTACATTTTTAACACTTTGGAGCTACCACTACCAGGTCTAGGACATTCGTTGGATACTAGTAGGATTTTTTCTGTTTTGAAATAATGTAATAGTCCTAATTATCTTTATTTTGTTCTAGATTTTTTTTACTTTATGTATCCTTAAAAACTATTAAGTTAGTAATACTTCGCACTTAAACTTTGAGGTTACCTTAATTTGTATTAGTTTGATGATAGAAAAAGATGGATGTGTTTTATGATTTATGTAGTTATTATTGTTGTTGGAAAATTTATGTAATACAATTAATTTATATACTATAATAACTGAGAAGGGTACGAGGAATAAGAGGCAACAAATTATATACATGTTCATCCGGACTTGGCCTACCTCCACGGAGAAATGGGCCATGATTATTTATAAAGGGAACCAATACAAGAGTGTTTCAGTACAATTCATTGCTTAGTTTATCTATTTCTCTATTAGGATTCATATATAGAGCCTTGATACAACGTTCTCCCTTTTTTCCCTTGATGGACATCAATATATTTCAAACTCGGGCGGGTCATGTGTTCGGATTTTATGAGATATTTGCCTGTAATAATAGGGCTCGTGCTAGACGTTCTTTGATTAAGTCTTTGATAGTTTAAATATATACCATATTGTGGGAAATCCTTTGTTTAAGATCGGAGACCCCTTCAGATGGCTGAGGGACCCCTATTGGATCTTCCAAAACCATTAGCGTTGCTGAGCACCTAAAGCTCATCATTCGTCAATTTTCTCCCATTCCTTTGGTACCTGACGGTTACACCTCATTCGGATACTTCCTAAGCATGATCGTTCGGAGACCATTTGGATATAACCTCATCCGTTTGGTCATCATTCAAAAATCCTCCTCATCAATTATTATGCTAGTTGGGAAGGGATGTAATGGATTGGTATCAAAGATTTAGGTTTATATACTTTGGAGTTAGAGTGTCTAGATTTGGCAGTGGCAAAAGTACTGTGTCATAGGTTAATTATACTAACTTCTAAAAAATAATAACCGTTATATTAGAAGTAAATGCTATGTACATGTTTCTATAATTGTTGTTCATTACAAATAGTGAGATATGGCAAGAGGAAACGTTAATGAGAGGGTTGAAGACGAGGCTTCAAATACACCAATTGCTATTGAGGTGAACAGAAAAATCAAAATAATATAGAGGTACATCAAAATAACTTATAAATATGAAGAGAATGGATCATGCCACGACTGTAATGGAAAAATGACAAAAGAGGTTCATGGTGTAAATAGGATAACAACAAGCCTAGTATTTGGAGGAGAAGACTTTGTCCATAAAAAAAAGGTAAGTATAACATCAAGAGAAGAATACTCTATATGAGAAATTTATTAAATTGAACCCCATAATATTTTTAGGATCAATACTGCCTTTGGAAGTTGAGGCTTCGGTTAAAGACACACAAATTATATTTAGGGTGATGAAGGTACATGATGAACAAAAGTTAATTTTGGCTACTTTCATGTTAAAAGGTGAAGATACATATTGGTGGGAGTCCTGAAAACATTCATTTCTTACTTCGAGTGGACATGAGGTAATCACTTAGGATTCCTTTATTACAGCTTTATATGAAAAGTATTTTCCTCGCATGTATCGGAAGGAAAAATTAGAGGTAATTTTTTTTATCGACTCAGGGGAGTGTTTCGGCTAGGGAATCTGAAGTTAAATTTATAGCTTTGTATCAATTTGCATCTCATTTCGGACACGAAGAGGATGGTAAATGAACCATATTTGAAGATGGATTGGAGTTGGTTATAAAGTTTAGACTCACTGCACTTGAAATGGTGGATTATTCTGCTTTAGTTAACAAAGTTGTGATGGTCGAAAGAGACGTCAATACAGCAACTAAGAATAGGGAATATAGGTGAAAGAGGAGTCGATTTGATATTTCAACGAGGTAGAAAGACGAGGAATTATATTCAAGATACGATATCAGGTAGTTTTAGGGTACAAGATCTATAGGACGACATAGTAGACATCAGTAGAGTGTGAGTGGGAAGTCTGCTCTTATTACATGTTATTTATGCAAAGTTGAGGGTCACACCAACCTATATTATCCCAAATTAAAGGGGATAAATTTTTACTAATGTCATCAAGCTCGTTTTACCAAGAAAAACTATCCTATTCTAATAAGAGGGATGCAAACAACTAGTGTTAGTAGAGGGTCATCACATGGAGGCAGATGGAGAGGAAAATGTTGAGAACAACTAGAAATTCCAGGGCTTTAGGAACAGTGTTTTCTATGACCCTACAAGATAATTAGGCTAGTTTAGAGGTGGTGAAATATACATTTTCTATCTGGGATAAACATGTTGATGCGCTTATTGATCTTGGTTCTACTAATTCATTTATAACACTATTAGTTTCCATGTATTTAGTAGACCATATTCTTATTTATATTGTGGTTTATATATTGATACACCTATGGTAGATGTCATTTTAGTGCAGCTTTTGTATAGAGATTGTATATTGTATATGGGGAAGATAGATAGTTAACCGTCATTTTATTCAACTAGATATTTGATATATTTGACATTTTGATATTAGTTTAGGTTTGGAATCATTATTTTCTTACCATCCATCAATTGACTACTTTTGTAAGGAATTTACATGTACCTTTTTAGGGGAGTTAGGAAGAGAAATGTGGTTCCAAATTTCCTTATTTCTTCCTTTCAGACTAGGAAATTGTGGAATAAGAGTTTTTAGGGATTTTAAAAATATATTGTGGATACCAAAAGGGAATTTCCAAAATTAGAATATATTCCAGTAGTTAATGATTTTGAAGATATATTTCCAGATGAATTACTTGATTGCCACCTGACATAGATGTAGAGTTTACTATTGATTTGGTGTCGGGTAAAACTCTAGTTTTTATTGCTCCATATAGAATGACACCTATAGAATTGAAATAGTTAAAGGTTCAATTGCATGATTTTAGCGATATAGGTTTTATTCGACCTAGTATATCACCGTGGGGTTCTACGATATTATTTGTGAAGAATAAATATGGTACCATGCCACTTTGCATTGATTATAGGCAGTTGAACAAGTTAACCATTGGAAATAAATATCCAATGCCTCATATTAATGCTTTTTTAAATCATTGCAGGGTGTCAAAGTTTTTTCCAAAATTGATTTGAGATCAGGTTATCATCAATCAAGGGTGAGAGATTGTGACATTTGTAAGAAAACTTCTTTTTCCCATTATGGTATAACTTTTTTAGAAATGCCATTTGGGCTAATAAATTCCCCTTCAGTGTTTATGTATTTGGTGAATCGAGTCTTCCATCCTTTTATAAATTCATTTTTAATTGTCTTTATTGATGATGTTTTGATATATTCACATAGTAGAGAGAAACATGATAAGAACATATTTATTGTAGGTTTTGCTAAAAAGGCAAATGTTTGCTAAATTTAGCAAGTGCGAGTTTTGGTTAAATGAGGTGGTATTTTTAGGGCATGTTGTTTCGAGAGATGGAATTTTTGTGGGTCCTAAAAATTTAAAGGCAATTGTGCAATAGAAAATACCAAGTAATGTGATGGAGCTAAGGAGTTTTCTAGGGTTAAATGGATACTATGGAAGATATATAGCTTTAGCATTGGCTAAAATTAACATTGAAGGAGGTGAAATTTGCGTTGAGTGACGAATTCTAGCACAACTTTGAAGATTTAAAAAGTAGATTAGTATCAACTATAGTTCTTACTATTCCATCCCATGGCAAAAGTTTTTATGATTTATACTGACGCTTCACATTAGGGATTGGATTGTGTTTTCAAAAAACATGGAAAGATAATTTCATATGTATCTATAGAGTTAAAGACACTACTTTCATTGTCAAGTTTTATCGCATATGGTTCGCTTTAAAGATAGGATTGAGATCGAAATACTTCGACTAATATGTGATTGACAAGTACAATAATCAAACAAATCCGTACAAGTGTGAATTAAAAGAAATTATGAATCAAACATGTAAAAAGTAATCTCAAATCTCATCTTAATGACTCCAAGAATTATAAAAAAACATGGATGAAATGATGTATCATCTCAAAACACCATCAAATAGTGACATGGATATGGAATGATGTTGTGACTTGGTCATCCTAAATGTCCATCTATAAATGGTGTAAAATAAAGTACAATTTTTTTTTTCTTTTTAAAAATTTTTATCACAGTAAAATCTTTTTTGGTTTTTTAATTTTTTTCTCAAAAAAATAGAAAATCTTTTCGTATTTTTCCAAAAATTTTCAAAAACCTTTTTTTTTTTGAAAAATATATCAAAAATGGAAAAGATAAATACAAAAGCGGTACACACTAGCAATAGGCATAAAATATCGTCATGAAAAACATCCTATGCTAGCAAACAAGTCTAGACCTCAACCATTAGGTACGAAGGAGTTTTCCAAGGGTGGTGACAACCTATGAAACATATCCATCAAATCATGTGAAGTTTAGATAAAAAACTTAACTTGCTCTTGAATATGTGTAAACTCTCTCAAAGTATGTCTAGGAGCAGGCAACGTATCATGGAAACATGTGGTAAATCTCTAAGTGACATACTACCTAACTTAAAACAGAATTCCCTAAGGTGACATCTCTTCTTAAAATGAGAAAAAACATGCATGGGCCTAGGAACACCTTTCTCAAAAATTCTAAGACACACTCTCCTATCACGAATGACACACTAGGTTGGTTAGGTTAAGAGCCATAAGTATCTATGACAAACTACGGAACCGGCTCGGGTGCAACTTGGAAAGTAGACGCACTGTCATTACCTATTCCTAGTCTCTCAACATTACCCAAAGAGGGACCGAGGAGCATTTTTCCTACCTCTTAGATGTATCCTCTATAATGACCTTTACCTCCCGGGCTCGTTCAATATCTCTTTCGAGTTGGACCAAGTTCACTCTTTTTCTGACTTAGGATGATCAACTACTCACTCAAATTAACCTTAACCTTCTTGAGTTGACTCGCCGACGTCTTAAATCATCATCGGGGCTCTCAAGTACACAAGTATACTCATTGTCATGGGATAAACTAGGTGTGCTCACGTGACTTGCTATAAAATCAACACACATACCATGTGATGACTCATCCTCGAACTCATTCATCTCTTCCTCACTATCGCTAAGAGTGGTTGGCATGGCAATTTTCTTGCCTTTCTCTTTAGTATAATGGGGCACTCAAACGCTTTATGCCCCTTGCCCTCGTACTCAAAACATATATCCTCTTCCTCTTTCTCTTTCTCACCATTCTCTTTGGCCTCTCCTTTCTTTTTATTTTTCTCAAAAATATTATTATTGGAAGAATTTTCTTTGGAAAATTTGAGATTTATTTAAAACTTTTTAGCAAGTATGGCCACATCATCAAAATCAAACTTGCCCTCAGACTCGGAGTCATAAACTTTTACTTTCATTTTCTTCTCTCTCTTGGACACTTCCTCACTTTTTTAGACTGGGCTTTAAGTGCTATCCCTCTATTCTTAGGCTTGATAGTATCAGGAAACATGACAATTTCATATGTCTGGAGGTCTCCTACCAATTCTTCTAACTTAAGATTGCTTAAATTTCCTAAGGAATTCAATATAGTGACTTTCAGGATAAAAAGTTTAGTCAACGATCTCAAAATTGTTTTAACCACTTGAGCATCAGGAATATGTTGACCAAGATTGAAACTAGTGTTGACAATATCAGACAAATGTGCATAAAACTCATCAAAACACTCAGATTCAGGCATGATAATTGTTTCAATTTGAGAAGTTAAATTTTGCAATTTAGACTCTTTTACTGCATTCGTGCCTTCATGGGTAAGTTGTAAAACATCCCATGCTTCCTTTGACATGGTACACGCCATGATGTGTCAGAACTCGTCAGGGGTGACGGCTCCAAAAATTGCACTTAGCCCACGAAAATTATACGTGGTCCATTTAAATTCATCCTCAGTCCAGTCAGACACAAGTTTAAGATTCGTGACATTATTAACGGTGACAGTGGGAGGAGTCCACCTTCTTTCACAAGTAACCCAAACATGTTCATTAATTAATTTTAAGGAATATCTTATGCAGGCTTTCCAATAGGCGTAGTTAGTCCCATAAAAAATTGGCATCCGATTAGACAAGTTATCCATCGAAAAAATTACGAGTTTAAAAATCAGATTTAAAAAAAATCGACATCTCGACAATTTATTGAAATCCGCTCTGATACCAATTTGTAAATGGGTGTGATATCGATTATTAATTTAATTCACAAATTTCCAGTTTTAAACTTATTTAACTAAATGTCAATTTTTTATCCAAATTAATTAAACCCTAAAACATGCATCTAGGTGAAATAATTAATCATGGAAATCCAATAAATATAGACTTAGGAAAAAAACCCTTTCGGGTAAAACCTTTATTTCACTATGAATAGTAAATCATAACTTACAAAGTACATAATGAATCTCCCACATAAAATTCACATAGATCGCAATCGAGATTAACAATGGAATCCTTCAAGAACCCACAAGAACCATAACTCTTCCTTCAGCAAAGAACACCTTCGAGTCTTCTCAATGACTGCAGTCATCAGCTAAAAATTCCCTCAAGAGCTACTAATCCACCAGTAGAGATTTCATCTCTACAAGAGAAACTTCAACAAAATTGTGTCTTCAGTTCCAAAACAATTGACTAAAGTAATTAGGATGGTTTGTGAATCGAAAACAAAGTTTTTAAGCCCTAAAAGTGAAGATTTTTTTTTGCAATTATGCAGTTTTCATTCATCAAATGTCTTAAAGAAAAAGGACTCATAAAATAAGTATTTATAGAGAACTTAAGTCGAGGGGGTCATTCAAACGAGATTTCAAGGTCGTTCGAATGACAACTGGTGTCGTTTGATCCTAGATCGAGCGACCTATCTAACGACCTTAAAAACACAAAACATTATGCTGATGTTAGATGAAAATATCAAACGAGCTTCTTGCGTGGTATCGCGTAACATGCAATGTCATTTGAACGACCGAAGCAAAAATATTTTTCTTTTAAAACTCCGCCTACAAGTCTTAGAAAAATTATTTCGTAAACATTAATGAACTTTAAAAACAACCATACCAAAATAAATCTTGTGGAGGCTTATTGTTGAAGAAGCTTGATATTCGGATCCGTCATCTTGACCAAATGAACGTGAATATTTTTTCGATGGTTGTAATTGTATACGACATACTTAATGCAAAACGGACTATGTAAAATATGCCCTTACAGGTTTCTATTAATGTTTCTTACTGTTTTGAGCTATTCTAATATTATAACTATGCAAAAAATGACTGAAACAAAAAGAACTTAATATAATACCTATTTGGAGTGATAATTTTAAGTGTTGGAACTTCTGTTTGAGTGAGTTTTAACTGAGGTTTTCATGGGGTATTTATAGTATAGTAGGAGGGTAGTTCATTGGTGGAAAAAGAGGTAAATTTGAATTGTTATGGTAGAGTTTTCAACTTAGGACTTTGTTCCTCACATGTGTGCATGGTGTACACATGGGATTCTTGGATGTTTGTGCACAAGTGGGGGATTATTTGGATAGGGGGTTTTAAGAAATTAATAAGTCGTTGGTGTTTGGTCATCGGTTGGTCATGTAGTTACACTTATAGCCTTAAAAGTACACCTTTCATAAAGTATAGGGGTACTTTTTGTAATTTTAAAAAGTTTTAAGGGCTAAAATTGTTATTTTATGTTTGTTGAACTCTAAAGGATTAATTTGATATAAAGTGGAGGTTTAGGAGTGGAATATAAGTCAAGTTATATTACTTTGAAGTTTTCAAGGGGCTATTTTATAATTACTAAAATTCAGGGGGTTTAGGTCGATTTTGTAAAATTATAGGGCATGAGGTAAAGTTTCTTTCTTCTTGATAAGACTTTTGAATTTGAATAATTTATAAGGGTCAAAACAGTGACCGTAGGTATTTAGGATCGGTTTTTTAAATCCCGGTTATTAAAATAACTATCCATATACTTGAAGATATGTTATCTACATGTGTAATTGACTTCAAAGGAAGCATGGATGATTACTTTCCATTTATAAAAATTGTTTATATAATAACAATTTCCAGTATACTATTGATATAGCTTTTTATGGAGCATTGTATGGTAGGAAATATAAAACCGTGTTGTGTTAGAGTGAGCTGTGAGAAAGGAAATTGTTAAATCTATAATTACTGTACATGGATGATAAAAAGATAATATTAATCCAGGAATGTATGGAAATCTCCCAAAGTAGGCAGAATTGTTATACAGATAAGGGGAAGAAGAATTTGAAATTCCAGGTTGGATATTTGTTCTTGCATGTTTCACCTAAAAGAGGGATTATGAGGTTCAAAAAGAAAGGGGAATTAAGTCCAAGGAATATTAAACCTTATGAGATCAAACAAAGAGTGGGATCAGTAGCTTATAGATTAATGTTACCTCCAGAATTATCTCGATTATATGATGAATTTCATATATAAATGTTTCGAAAATACATTTCAAATCCGTCGTATGTGTTGACATCCTAACCGATTGAATTGAAAGATGACTTGTCATATGTTGAAAACCGATGCAAATGTTAGACCTCAAGGAATAACTATTGAGAAATAAAGTTATTCCATTTTGTAGGCCCTTTTTTCAAAGCATGCTTTAAGGTGACAAAATAATTTATATTTCAAAAACTTTTTCCAATTTTAACATGCACCAAGTTTATGAACCAATTTTACTCAAGTCTAATTTTATCTTTTTTAATCCTAAACATGAATCTAGGTTATTAAAACAAATGAAATAAACAAGTCCACAAAAAGTAACTCCGGATGTACGAGGAAACCACAAAGGGAAAAAATCTCGAATGACACAAGCTGTACAATCACTATGTTACGATTTTACAAAGGAAGGCAGACAGACTTACACAATGACTCGATCCCGACACACCTTAAGGCTCTTCTTCTCTTTAACCGCTCCTCCACCGTGACCAAGAAGAAATACTTCCACATTACTCATCCACAACACACGCGTCCACAAGTGCCTCGATGTCCACCGATGCAGTTAGGCAACCGTCTATGATTTGAAACACGGACTTCACCGTTTTTTCACCGCAAAACCCAATGAACAATGTTCAAAGTGATGAACAAACTCCAGATAGTGAAAACAAGATCTCTATAGAAATTGTATATAAAATCTCGAATATTTAAACATTAAGGATGGTTTTAATCTTTGAAAACCTGAGAAAACTTATGTAGAAAACTGAAACTGTTCTAAACCGTATTTTGGTTCTTCACACTCCGAAATTCTGAGAGAAAAATTCCTTAAATAAAAAAGTTAAGTCGAAAAGTCATTCTAACGACATCACATGTCGATTGAAGACTCAAAAACCAAGGTGAGAATTCACACGACTCTAAACAATAGTTATCTCAGAATACATGAAGATAAAACCTTATAAAAATATTTTTATCATTTTAAAATCATTTATAAACTAAATATCATCCTTAAAATATTTTTCGAGTCCCATAAACATTATGCTTTCATAACTGAGAGTATCTCGGAATGTAATGTGATATGAAGACGTGAAACGTGCACCAATAAACAATATGACATGATCTATCTTTGAAGCTTGGCCGCTACGTCTTCAACACAACACGTCATAGACTTATGTGGGTATCGTGATAAGATAAAAATCTATCTATGACTAAAACAAGTTTTGTTATGGAAATAAGTCAATTACATACAAATGGACTCAATTGGAAATTTTGTCCTTACGAATCTCCCCCTTTGACTATTCTAGGACAAAACCCAAACAGGGAAATGCCTAAGCCGGGCCTTTAAGATGTATGACACCTAAATTCCATCCCATAAAACCCAATATAAAAAATGCAGGATAAGGACTAGTATATGCAAGTCTGACAAGCATGAGCTGTCTGAATGTGATGTAGTCTTGAAATCTCTAATCGATGAAGAATACCTACACACATGAAATAGACAAATACCCAGTGAAGTATAGAGGAACAAATGATATAAAAATACCAATAAGTAAAATAAATCATTTGTTAAACATGTGAGAAAAACATGACCAATAAGTGCAATACAACATAATTCCAATACAATGTAAACATACATATGATAAAAAAAGTGATATCAATTTGCAATGAAACAAGAACATATGTACTCATAAAGTCAAAATACTCCCCTACATCATATACATCTCTCCCCTTTTTTGTGTCGAATAGACAATAAGTGAAAAAGATAAAGAAATCACCAAATATCTAGAATGAAATAATCAATGAATCATATCTAGATAAGCATGGAAAGTCATTAAAAATAATCAGAAGATACCAAATTGTTGAGAGTAAACAGTCACAAATATGATTCATGAATCTAAGTAAAGATGTGACTAAATGAATCAATATAGTATAAGAATCAATGCATGCATAAGTACTATTGACTGTATGTAAACTCTCCAAATGAACCCAGAAGTACCAAAACAGAATAAAATAATTTCTATATGAATCAGGTAATGAAACAGAATAAGGGCTCAAAAATCCATACAGGGTCGTTCGAATGACTATGCCATGTCGTTTGAATGACATAGGCATGTCGTTTTAATGAGGTAAAAAATGGCCCATAATAGTAAGGTCTCATTTGAAGAAACTATCTAATGACCCTACAAACGACCCTTTTAAAGACTATATGAGACACATTACCTCCTAGAAAAATGTGTTATTAGAAACAGACTTCGAACGACTTGGACATGTCATTCGAACGACTTGGACATGTCATTCGAACGACGTCCAAAAGTCGTTTAAACAACTTCAAAAATTCTGTAATCCAGTGCTAAAAAAGGCAAAGTTTTTCTGAGTGAATAAAATTTATGAAAATAGGTATTGACAGACTCAAAATAGAAAAATAAAACAAGTAAAAACAAGTATGACTTTCATGCCAACATATTATCAATATGCTCAAACATGGATATGAAATGAATGTGCTTGAACTGCAACAAATGAATTACAATATGAACACATCGAAACGATCAAGAAGCTCTTATTGATAGATAAATGTCATCAAACTTAGTTTTAGCCATATGTGACAATTAATATATCGAGCTTAATGAACTAAACGAACAACAAGCACACAAATCTGGAATTTTGACGATTCAACAAACAATAGCGTCATGATACAATTTTTCAACATTAGGATTCGTGGTGCAAACCCGTTGTTATTTTCCATCCAAACACTTTCTTTCATTCAAATTTTCTTTTTCTAGCTCTTTTGAGGTTTCTATTTTTTCTCACCTTATAGATATCCTATTGGTCCCATTTTTGGCATATTATTCTTTTTATTGCCTTAATTTTTCTTGGGATCTTTTGAACGGTGGCTTTCACAATGATATTATTATTCTCTCGTAACCCTTTCTTGTGAACAGTCTTCATATTTTCAATATAAGCAATATAAATCCTCACCGGTAAAGCGGTTCTTATATGCACACATCCACCTAAGTCTTATTATGCATAGATGACAAAATCGAGAGAATAACGTCTCACCAAATTCAAATATGCATGAGAAGTCAAACATTCACATAGACTCGTGCATGTGTGCAATGATGGCATATATACAAAGTCGAATCCAAATGCAAATCAACTTCTAAACAACCCCATTTATACAATGGTTAAGATCATTCAATGCATAAACAATTATGACCAAATGTCTTAGCCACATGGATAATGAAATGATGGGGGTCTAAGCACACCAATATACCACATCAAACATGAAAACTCATGACAAAAAAAACCAATTAATCTTTGTGTTTTTCAAAAAAAATTTTGACTCAAAAAACAAAATCTTTTTATATTTTCTCAAAAATATATAAACCAAAAATCTTTTTTGTATTTTCAAACATTTTACCAAAATAAAATATTTTTGTATTTTTCAAATAAGAATTGAATAAATGAAAAATATAATATAAAGAGACACACATGTCATAACACTAGAAAGATATATACCATGATGGAAAGACTAGCATATGAAAAACATGGCAACATAATCATCCTTTAAATTTAGCATGGGAAGAATAAAATGCAACAAAAAAATAACCCTGAAGTTTAATTCTTAAAGCCATTAAGTCCGATTTCCTAACCCAAGTAGGTGTGTAATAATGAATGGGGGTTTGGGGAACCGAAATTACTTTGTTCTTAAACTTCTTAAGAGAATTTTAAGGTCATATCAATAACACTAAGGTGACCCTTCCTACTACAATGAGTGCAAGTATAAACATGGTGAGGAATGTGACCTAAATGTGGACCTCTCATAACTTTCCTAGTTGTCTCTTCACATGATTGGTATTGTCTTTGGAAATGGGTGAAATACAATCCTTGAAGCCTATATCACAATTATCATCTTTGATTTGGATGGTACCTAAAATCCAATCCAAATTTTTTGACATAGCCTCCAAATCAAACTTCACCTTACTCGAGTCTCTCAATCTCTACTAAAATTCACTAATCCTAGACTCAAGAAAATTCCTAGACTCCTCATACTCTAGAATCTCTTTCTTCAAAGCCTCCATTAAGCCATGAAGACTATCTCTCTAACCCTCAATATATTGCAGTTTCTCTTGAAGAGTCTTCTCCTATGCCCTAAGATCCTTAATCAAAGCATCATTATTTTCTACGGCACACTCATTCAACTTAGCTTATAACTTCAACTTTGCCTTTTTCACCTTTATCGATTCTGCATATAAATCATCAAAGGCAATTTGAAACTCTCCAATATCTATCTCCTCTTCTTCACTAGCTTCACCCTCATTCACTTGGGATTCACACTCAACGACCTCGGAAGTGTCATTCACATGAGAATCGTCATGGGAAGATTTATCATGACCGATCACATGACATTCCTCGAATGCTACAAAGTTGCGCTCAATGGGGGAACTCTCTCCCTCTTTAGGTTCACTATCACTTAAGGTGGCATTATATGCTGCCGATTTTTTCCCCTCCTTCTTAAGTCTAGTGGGACACTCTGATACCTTGTGACCATAACCCACACAACCAAAACACTTATTCAACTTGTCCCTTTTAACATTCTCACTCTTACTCTTACGGGCGGGATCGACCTTGTTATTCTTGGATTTTTGAACTCTTTTGGCATCTTTCGATGGCTTTTGGAACATAAGAAATTTTTTTAACTTCTTTGCCAACAAGTCCACATCCTCAAAATTTGAGTGAGAATCATCATTCAAAACATTCGTCTCCTCCTTCCGGTATTTCAAAGAAATTCCCTTTTCTTTCTTTGGCACTTACTTGGAGGTGAACATGTCAAGCTCATAAGTTTATAAGTCATCTACGAGCTCTTCTAGTTTCATTAATTCAAGCATACCCTAGGAGTTTAAGATGATAACTTTGGGATTAAATCTACTAGGCAACGACCTTAAGATTTTCTTTATGACTCGGTTGTCGGGTATTTTCTCTCCTAAGATAAATGATGAGTTCACAATGTTGGAAAATCTAGCATAAAACTCATCAAACGACTCACTCTCCAATATCTTAATCGTCTAAAATTGGGTAGTGTGGTTTTGAAGTTTAGACGCCCTAAATGTCCTAGTGCCCTCGTGAGTAAGTGCAAGAATATCCCAAGCCTCTTTTCAGATTTCGCACATCATGATTCGATTATACTCTTTCGGTGTGATATGTGAGGAAATAACATGAAGACCTTTAGAGTTATAAAGTGAAAATCTATGTTCGGCTTCAATCCATGACTCAATAGGTTTGAAAATAGTGGCCTCTCCCTCTCATGTGACCAGTGGTGTCCAACCTTTTTTAGCCGCTAACTAAACACGCTCATCAATTGATTTTAAAGCGCTCCTTATTCGCATTTTCCAATAAGCATAATTTTTGCCATAAAAAATAGGAGTTCTAAAACTATCGAATTTTATGAAATTCATCCTTAAAAGCACAAGGGATCAACACATACAAAAAAATGTTTCTAGCTCTGATACCAATTAGTAGGCACCTTTTTCAAACTGTGCTTTAAGGTGACATAAATAATTTTTCTTTCAAAACCTTTTTCCAATTTTAACACGCACCAAGTTTTTGAACCAACTTTACTCAATTCCAATTTTATCTTGTTTAATCCTAAACATGTATCTAGGTGATTAAAACATGTAAAATAAATAAGTTCACAAAAAGCAATGCCGAATGTATGAGGAAACCATAAAGGGAAAAAACCTCGGACGATCCAAGCCAGACAATCACTATTATACGATTTTACAAAGGAAGATAAATAGATTTACACAACGAATTGATCCCTACAAGCCTTGACACTCTTCTTCTATTTAATCGCTCCTCCATAGTGCCCATGTAGAAATCCTTCCATGGTACTCGTTCACAACACATGTTTCCATGAGTGCCTCGATTTCCATCGATGCGGCTAGGCAACCTTTTATGATTCAAAACATGGACTTCACCATTTCTTCACCGCAAAGCCCAATGAACAATGTTCAAAGTGATGAATAAATTCTAGATGGTGCAAAAAAGATCTCTATAGCAATTTTATATGAAAGCTCAGATCTTTAAACACTAAGGATGGTTTTAATCTTTGAAAATCTTCGAAAACTTATGCCAAAAAATGAAACTATTATAAAATGTATTTTGGTTATGCGCACTTCAAAATTCAGAGAGAAAAATGCCTTAAATAAAAAACTTAAGTCAGTATGTCATTCTAACGGGATGCACATGTCATTCTAAGGACTGTGAGATGTCATTTGAATGACATCACATGTCGTTTAAAGACTCAAAAACTAAGGTGAGAATTCACATGACTCTAAACAGTAGTTATCTCAGAATACATGAGCATAAAACCTTATTAATACATTATTATCATTTTAAAACCATTTATAGACAAAATATCATCCTTAAAACATTTTTTGAGTCCCATAAACATTATGCGTTCATACCTCGGAGTATCTCGGAATGCAGTGTGATATGAAGACATGAAATGTGCACGAATAAACAATATGACATGGTCTATCTTTAAAGTTTGGTCACTACGTCTTCAACACAACACGTCATAGACTTATGTGGGTATCGTGACAAGATAAAAATCTATTATATGAATCAAACAACTTTTGTTCCGAGAATAAGTTAATTACATATAAATGGACTTAATTAGAAATTTTGTCCTTACACTTATGTTAAAGTGTTGTGGAGAAGTCACACGATTAAGGAAGTGACTTGTGAATGGGATGAGAATATGAAGAAGAAATATCCTCATCATTTTAGTAACTAAACATGCATAGTTATATTCGAGATGAAATTTCCTAAGGGGGCTGGGGGTGGATTATTGTATTCCAAAAATTAGCATGCCTATTTAAAATTATTTAGTTATTTGTGCTGGTTGAATTATTGCATAATTAAGGGGTGTAGTACATTATTGCTTTATATATTTTAAGTATATATTATTATAGATGATAATGTTATTTTAATTCCTCAATTAAATATATATGAGATTTGTATTATAAGATGTTGAAAGAAGTAATTTTGGTATGTTGATAATAATAAGTTAATGTTGGTGGTAATATGTAATTTTACTTAAGTTGAGTATAAGGTGTCGAAAGTATAATCTAACCACAATTATTACATGTATGTGTTATTTGTAACATTATTTATGACGACTATATTGTGTCATATTTCCCCGACCTTGCAGTTAGTTGTAGTCTTATCGACTTATGGTTGGATCTTATTCACTTGCCATGCTGACTTACTAGCTTCCGGATGTTGGGGTAGACCTACTAGTAGTTTATGCTTATAATCGCATGGTTGAATCTTGTCAACCTGATCTGCCTTATTAGCTACTAGTTTTGGATGAACCTGAGCTTTTCTGATCTAGGATCTACCAATGTTTGTGTCGGCTTGCTGATCATATGGATGGATCCTTTCTCCCCGAACATGTGTCAGCATTGGTTACCAGAGTCGACCTAATGTTCTACGATCTATCCTTACATTTGTCAATTATGTTCGAATCTTGTCATCCATACGACTAAACTAGATTTTTTAGATTTGGCTAAGGCTTGTTGATTGGGACATGTCTAAAGACGAGGTCATTCATGAAGTGAAATTTTGATCATGTTTGGTGTGCTTGACTCTGATATGTGTTTGGCCAAGGATTCTTGTGCATCTCTCATACCAAAGAAATAGACATTAATGTAACACCCCACCTAATTAAATACCGTGTGATCAGTCCTTTATTAAATTAAAAATCAAGGTGATCGGTTGGTTCATTCTTAGCAACACTGTCGCAACGTAATTATTTACAATTTAGACACCCTAAATAATTAAGCTAAGTGTCAAAACAATTTAAAGTCTTATTTTCATTTTATTAAATTCCAATATAAAAACCTTTTTAATAACTAACAGTTTTAAGAATCACATAAATGCTATTGATGGAAATTAATACACAAGCATTTAAACCATCTAGATAAACCAAATATAGTTTGAGAACTATAAATGAAATCATCCTGACCAGAGTTAACTCCCGAAGAGTACTGAATACTGGAAATATAAATAAACATAAATCTCTGACAATTCCAAATGGAATAAGAAACCGGGCGACACATGCCCTTAACTATGAGGAACTAAAATAGGAACTGAATCGATGAAGATGTCGTCTAAATCTAGGGCCTACAACTCCCACATAAGCTGCAGCACGTCCAATCCAATGAACCTAAGCATGGCGCCACTGTGGCTGGGCACCTGTAATATATATATATATATATATATATATATATATATATATAAGAGAAATGACTAAAAATGATTCAGAGCCCGAGTGTAAACAATTCTAAAAATAGTTTAGAAAGTATTTAAAATGCTTACCGGCGAATATAACCACCAAGTTAGTATGCGACACTCTCTTGAGAATTATCACCTCTCAGCTAGTGTGCACGCCTACCATACTACTGATCACATAAGTCTATCTAACTTATTTTTCCATAAAGTTCTTTCTCGAGAAGTACTAAGGCCATAATATTTAGTTTCAAAAATCATTCTCTTCTATATTCTTACGTTACTTAGAACCACTTAGTACCGTTACCAAATTTATGAACACTTGTTATAAAGCTGAAGCATTTATTCATTTCTCAACTACTTATACACACAATAGAAAGTTTCCACATATAAGTATATATATATATATATATATATATATATCAGTCACTCATATAATATATATACTATCGGCACCCCATATAAATCTATGGTGCTGGCATACTCTGCTATCAAGCCCCCGTATCACTCAAACTAAGGGAAGTACTAGTTCAGAATCACTCTCGAACTATATTAACACAATACATAAACAAATGGAGGCGAATCATAGTTCCAAGTCCTAAGAGGTAAGCACGTACCCTCACGTCTCTTAGAACATCTGACTATCATTCTCAGATAGCCTGTATTGAGGATACTATCTTCTAGGGTACGAGTCAATATCCCCCATAAAGGTCCAATCGAGATAAGACAATCCCAGCGTGGAAACCTCCGTGATAGCAAGTAGCTCGGGTATGATTTTTACACAGATACATAATATATGCATAGTTACACAGTCATATATATATAAATATTCACATTTTCTAAATTAGGTGAGCCCACGACCCATAATTATAATTATCCATTCTTAGCATAAATTACTCAATTATCTCGCATAATGAATTTGTCTCTTTTTATTCCCATTTATAATTTATTTCATACATACTTCTCATCTCTCGAAGTATTCTATCTCACTAAGTACAATTTCAATAGGTATACCCTCACTTACCTTCTAGTCTAAATCTTTCATGAGTCTCCATACTTTAGTAAATGTATGCACAATTTCCAATGTATAAATAACTCCCCGTTAACCCACAATTTCATCTCATTTTAATTTTACTCAACGAAGTCTACTTAGACCCTACTGGTCCTCTTCATAACCCATTATACTATTTAAAAGATATTCAAGGGTTCCCACGTATTTTAACCGAATTTAAACAAAAGGAGAAAAATATGCACTTTTCCAGGATCGATCGATCGATCGAGGAATGGGGTCGATCGATCGATCGTCGATCGATCGATGCTCTTGGTCAATCGATCGATCAAGCAATTCTTGCCCAGTTTTCTATAATTTTCAACCTACGGGTTCAACCATTCTAACCCCTGTAAACCTCTATAATTTCATCCCAAACTCCCATCAAAATCTTCCAAATGTATAAGCAATGTATATAAACAAGTTCTAACGTAATGACATCAATAAATCCTCAACGAATCAATAAAAAAGGGGTTTAATCTCAGATTTCTTTATAAAACCAAAGTTTGCTTGAATAATCACAAACCTTTATTTAAATCCATATTTTCTTCCCAAATATCATACTAAACTCGTGGTTAATCCTCTACATATGATCAAGATTTCAGACTACATGGATTCTCCATACAACACATATAAATTCTCTTCCAAACATATAATTCTTCAATTAAAACATATGATTTTCATTCCTAAACTAAGATGGAAGGTATATTAACTTGGAAATCAGAAAGATAGATACTTTCCTGGGATTAAAGGGTCTGATTTGTTGATGAAAAATATATGGTTGCGTTCCTCCTCATGCGATCTACATTTTGGTGGTGGTGGCGGTGAAATCGAGTGAGTTCTAGGGCTTGTATTGCTTGGAAACTCTTCACCTTCTTCTCTAATCTCTTCACCTTCTCCTCTAATGGCCGGGCTTAGGTTTTGTGTTTGTTAACCCTAAGAGACAACTCCAAATGGATGATATATTCTAAGAAAATTCGTGGGTTTAATTACCCAAAAATACAAAATATCTATAATACCCTCCTGGGATGTCAATTAGGCCTAAAAATGCCCCGAGACCCAAATTAAACCCTCGAGTAAATTTTTTGGACTATCTCGACCCTTACGAACACTTTGGCGCACTCTAAATGACCATACGGGTGACTTATAATATATTCACTTTTATAATAATAATTTAGTCCTGACACGACACAAGCGCGTCTCTACTTTAATTTTCATAATTGCCATATTATTCACTTGTGATAATACTAATAAAATCGATCTCATTTATAAAATTACTCATCCAGTAATATTCAACGAATTTCCAATAATTACTAACTCTCATCATGCTAGTAAATATTTAAAATAAAATTTCGGATTAATATTAAATTAGTATCTCAATTAAATTTAATAAATCCCCAATTTTAAAAGCCATAAAAATACGGGGTACTACAATTAAACCATTAAAAAAAACTTGAAATGACAATATATGTAGTGGATCTGACTCTCATTCATTACGTGAAGATGTATTATAGGGAAATAAAAACTATTTATATGGTAATTTAACCTATAATTTGTAATCTATTCATCACTAGTAATACCTTCTCAGGTGATCAGTGTTCCACGAGTTCTTAAATTGTTCACCTTCTAATGTCTCGATTCTATAAGTTCCAGGTCATACGATAGAAAATACTCTATATGGGATATGTCAACTGGGTTACAATTTGTTTGCTCTGTTAATGACCTTCTTGAGCCCGTAGTCCCCCTCCTTTAAAGTGCTCAATTTTACCCCTTGATTATAAAATCGATCAATTTTTGCTCATAGGCTACTACTAGTAGCGCTATACTCTCCCTTACTTGTTCTATAAGATCTAGATCGAGTATTCTAATTAAATAACTCCTTAGTGAGTTAAAGTTCAGTACCCAATGGATGAGTAAGCCTGTCTTAGTGGGCACTACTGCCTGAGTACCAAATGCCTACATGAATGGGGTCTCTCCCGTTGTCATTTTCGGTGTCATTTCGTACTCCTAAAGAACACTCTGCAACTCATTGATATAGTTCCCCTTGACGTCATCTAATGTTTTTTCATTCGTTCAACAAAGTTTTATTCATCACTTATGTCTTCTCGTTGCATTATGGGTGACCAGGTGCTGAGTGCTATTTATGGATCTTTGATTGTATATAGTAATCCTCAAAATCTTTATTATTGAACTGGGTACCATGATCTCTGATGAAGGAATAAGGCACCCCGTAATGGCAAATAATAATATTCCATATAAAATGTAAGGCTTTTTAATATGACACCTCCACTAGGGGGTCGACCTCCACCCACTTGGTAAAGTAATCCATATGACTAGGTATTTGAATCTTCCCCTTGTCTTCGCCAGATGACCGACCAGGTTAATCCCCCACATGGTGAAGGGCCAAGGGGATGTGATCGATGTTAATGAGGCTTCTGGATTCTTCTGGATCATGGAATATTTCCGGCACTTGTCACACTCCCTTGCATAGTTTGCATGGTCTTCTTTCATAATGGTCCAATAGTAGACTTTGGTGGCCATTCACTTCACCAACAATATTCCCAGTGAATGGAATCCACACAAGCCCTCATGGACTTATTTTATCAATTTATTAACTTGAACAGGATGGGCACATCTAAACAGTGACATGATGAACCCTCTTTAAATAGGTTTCTGTCTTCCAATACATACCTTGCTACTTTGTAGCAGATTCTCCCCACTCCTTTCGAATCTACCGAAATTACAACGGTTTCCAAATATGCTCAGATGGGATCCATCCAGGATGACCCTAGGTCCAAAATCATTATCAAAAAGAAATCTTCATCTATACTGCACTGCATCAAGACCTTTAAGGGTACTATTCTTCTCAGATTTATCTTGACTCATGCTAGATGAGCAAGTGTATTTATTCATGCATTTTTAACCCTTGGTATTTTGGTCATTCGCACCGCTAAGAATTTTGACAACAACGATTTTACTTTGGCCAAGTATGTGATCATCGACTCTTCTCTTACCTCGTACGCTCTGAGGACTTAATTCACTATGAACTGTGAGTCATTGTGCGCTAATAGCAGTTCAACACCCTATGATGATAGTAATCACAATCCTACTATAAGGGCCTCATATTCGGCCTCAAAATGAAATCTATGATCATATTCCACATCAACCTCGTCAGGTGTTGTGATTATTAGTCCTTCTCTGCTTCCTTTAGCACATGATGATCCATCCATAAATAGCTACCACAATATAGGCCCTTCCTTAAAGATTCCTTCAATTAAAAATGCATTCTTAAATAATTTCTTCATCTACTCCAGATCTCTATCCCTTTCTTCCAATCGAGCCGATGACTCTGTTCTATTAATTACTTGGTCAATTGGATTTTTTGAGCTCTCTCCCTGGGGAGTCTCTTCGGTCGTCTTTGCCACAGTTCTCTCTTCTAAATAAGTTTGCTCAAGTGTCTTCACAATTGATCTCACTTTTATAGAAGTCTGATGTGTTGTTCTTGCTGTTAATCTCTATTTCATAGAAGTTTCTCGATAATTTTCTCCTTGTACATAAACTCAACTATAAAAGCATCCACTACTTGACCTTTAATTATCGTTCTAGTTCATATTGAATGTCGTACTATCCTAATTTTACTGCCCAAGCCAATAGTATGACTGATTTCTCAGGTTTATGAATAGTTTATTTTAGAGGAAGGTCTATATAAATGACAATAGTATGTGCTTGAAAGTATAACTTTATTTTACATAAGTCTCCATTCAATGCCAAGGCTAACTTTTCCAACCCGGGGTACCGAATTTATGCTCCATAGTATGCCTTGCTGGTATAATACACATGCCTTTTCACTCCCTCTTCTTGTCGTATTAATGCTAAATAGACGACCATCTCTGATACTGCTAAGTACAAGTAGAGTTTTTCCCCCTAGGACTGGTCTTAACAACAATGGTGCAGAGCCTAGTACTTCTTCAATTCTAGGAATGTTTCCTTACAATAGTCATTCCACTTGAAGGTCTTTTATAGCACCTTAAAAAATGGAAGACATCTGTTAGTGGATCTTAACACAAACCTATGCCGCACTACCACACGACATGTCAACCTTTGAGTATCGTTTTTACTGGCAAGAGGCTGCATATTGATCAGTTCTTGTATCTTATTTTAGTTAGCCTTTATATCTCTCTGGTTGAAATGAATCCAAGTAACTTTCCCTCATTGACCCCATATACACACTTCGCAAGGTTGAGCTTTATTTACTGCTTCTCTAGTTGATCTAAAGTTTGCCCAAGATCATTGATGTTATCGGATTCTTTCTTTCTCTTGGTCATTATATCATTGACATAGACTTCCATAGTCTTATCGATTTGATCCACGAAGACCTTATTCACTAGCCTCTGATATGCCCCTTCATCATTTTTGAGAAGCAATAAATATCCCGACTAGTGATTAATGAAATTTTCTCCCAGTCATTTGGCTTTATTTTTATTTGATTATATCCCGAATAAGCATCCATAAATCTGAGTAGTTCACCCTCAGTAGTATCATAGACCAGCTGGTCAATCCTGGGCAAAGCATATTGATCCTTAGGACATGCCTTATTGAATTATGTGAAGTCAACGTACATACGCCAATTTTTCTTCTTCTTCCTGACCATGAACACATTGGTGAGCCATTCCAGGTACTTGACATCCTCGATAAAATTTACCTTCTACAATTTATCAACCTTCTACTGTATTGGCATGTTCTTCTCCTAACCGAAGACACAACATTTTTGTTTTCTAGGCTTAGAGTCCTTCATTATGTTGAGCTCATAGAGAAGGAACTTTGGATCTATCACTGATATGTTCTCATGGATCCAGGTGAATACATTCTTTCTCCTCCTCAATTACTCTTTTACTTATTTCTTATGATCTAGGTTCAGTGACAAGCCAATCTAGGATATCCTCTCTAGGTTCTCATCATATAACATCACGGGCTCTATCTCCTCAACAATATGGCCTTTTACCAACTTATCTTCATCTCTAGGATCCAACATCTCAATTTTATAACTAGTGGTTAATTTCTTCTTTTCCTCCTATTCGATCGATGTTTAATAGCATTCCCCAGGTTCTACTTGATTTCCTTTTACACACTAACCCCATAGTTTGTAGATAATTTCAGGCACTAGTGAACATTGGATGGAATAACTTGGAATTTTTTTAATCCGACCCTTCCAAATATGATGTTGTATTTAGAGTGAACGTTCTCATCCAGGATGAAAAAAATGAATCATCTTTGTCCGACAGGTTGGACAGGCATCGACCACAACCTCCAGTTTAATTATCCCTAAGGGGAACAACTTATCCCCGGAAAAATCGATGAGAGGCATGTTGTATGCATCCAAATTTCTATCTCTCAATCTCAGAATTTTGAAGCAACTATAAAATAGGACGCTGATTGAACTTCTATTATCGACTAGGATCCTTGCCACCTTTTTCTCATGCACCATCATTGTGAAAACCAAAGGGTCATTATGTAGGTAAATCACACCTAATAGATCATCTTTAAAATAACCATAAGAAGATTTTTTTTTTACATTCCTGGGTTGTGTTTTCGCATTATTAATCAAGTTGACTTGTCGAATATAAGCGCAAGCCTTCAACTCATTGAGGTAGGCTTTTCTTTTTGTTGGTTCGTCTATGCCACCAATGTCATTTCCTCCTATGAAATTACACCCCCCAAAAAATCTGTATTTCATGCATGGGATCCTTAGGCTTATTTAAAATGAGTGGTCATCCTTCGAATAGTCGTCCCTACCTGTCTTCATCTCGTCCACCTTCTTACGAGAGGAATCTGATTGTCTTCTCGGTTTCTGATCGTCCCTCCTATCTGAAAGACCACTTTTATCAATGTACTTCATCAGTTTGCCTCGTGTTACAAGGTTCTCAATCCCGTTCTTCAAGGAGAGGCAGTTATCGGTATTGTGGTCGTGATCTTTATAGAACTCATAGTACTTCCTTATATCCCTCTTATTATAAGGATCCTTTAATTTTCCTTGTCATTTCAGGTCATTATCCCTTAAATCTCATCAAGAATGTGGTTCACCCCCATAGTCAGTGGGGTATATTCATCAAATCTCTTCGGCCTGTTAGCCTTTTTGTCATCCTTGGACTCTTTATTCCTCTTTGAGATCCTATTTGTATCTGCCATAGCTTCTTTAGCATTCATAATTTTTTTGGCTTTGGCTAACAGTTTATATAATTTTCTCAGCGTCTCCTTAGCTAATGCCCAATATAAGTTTTTTTGGCAACAAACCACTCATGATCACGATGACTGTGACCTTCTCGTCATAATTAATTACCTCCAACTTCTCCATGTATAAACGGGTGATAAACTCTTGTAAAGACCAAATTTCCAATTGAGTCTTAATGTAGTTTTGACTTATTCTCGGAACAATGACGTTTGAGTCATAGGTAGATTTTTATTGTCCGATCACTACGAGACTATGACTTGTCGAAGATTAATTGAAGACGTTGCGACAAAGCTTCAAAGAATTAATTATGCCGAAGTTTAATTGGTGCAAATTTATCATCTTCAAAGTTTAATTGCATTCCGAGATCACTCAGGCATGAATGTATAATGGTAATGAAACTCAGAATTTTATTTTACAAAAATAAGGATGTTTGTTTTCAAGAAAATGTTTTTAAAATGCTTTATTTTGTTTACACTTCGCTCTAATCAGATATGGACGGATTAGAATTGGATAAGAGTTGGTTTTAAGTAAAGCTCTGTTTACAAATTTGGATTCATTAAAACTCTAATCTGGGCGACGTCGTTCGAACGACAACCGTTGTCATTCGAGCGAGTGCTGCTGTCGTTCAAACGACGCAGTATGTCGCTCGAACGAGATAGATGCCACCACCTTAAAATCTTTTAAATAGAGGTGTGTTCCAGTTTTCTCAAAGTGTGTGCATAACATAAAGCGTGTTCAAATAGTACGCGATTCTGAAATTGTTTTCTAAGGTTTCAAAGCTTAAACACATCCTTAGAGTTTACAAAGATCTGAGTTATCATTACCATATGTTAGTGATCTTTGTTGCACCAAGTTGGGTTTGTTTAACACTTGAACATTGCTGGTTTTGTGGTGGAGAAGCGAAGAAGGGTACTTCGTGTTCAACATTGTAGACAACCTAAGGCCGTATCGATGGATACCGAGGCATTTGTGGAGGGGACTACTGTGTACTAGCATCATGGAAGAAGGTTAATTTTCGTGTGTGCAGTATAAAGATTGGTAGAGGAGTGTCAAGTCTCTTGGGTGGATCAAGTCGTTGTGTAATACTACCATCTGACTATGTAAAACCTTTTTCATAGTGATTGTCTGGTCTGGGCCGTCCGAGGATTTTTCCCGATTGGGTTTTTCCTCGTACATCGGCGTTGTGAGTATTGCTTTAGTTTATTTTACTTGCTTTAATCACTAGTTGTATGCTTAGATTTAAACAATATAAAATCTAGTTAAGTTAATTTGTGTCACAACTTGGTTTGATAAAATTGTAAAAGAGTTTTTCAAAAAGAGAACGTTGGTTTGCATTCATCCTTAACTTAATTCCACTCAAGTAAAAGTTTGTTTTTAAATTTTGGGGACCTATAAATTGGTATCAGAGACAAAATACATTTTATTGTGTTTGATACCTTTTTGCTTGTAAGGATGAATTTTGGTGGTTATGATAATTTTTGTACTCCTGTTTTTTATGGCACTAATTATGCTTATTGGAAAATACGAATGAGAAGTTATTTAAAATCTATTGATGAGCATGTTTGGTTAGCGGTTGAAAAAAGTCGGACACCACCTATCACACGAGAGGGTGAGGTCACTAGTTTGAAACTCATTAAGTCATGGACTGAGACTGAACATAGGCTTGCATAGAATAACTCTAAAGGTCTGCACATTATTTCCTCACATGTCACACCTGAAGAGTATAATCGTATCATGACTTGTGAAACTTCGAAAGAAGCTTGGAATACACTTGCACTCCCTCACGAAGGTACGAGCACGGTTAGGGCATCTAAGTTATAAAATCTCACTACACAGTTTGAGACGATTAAGATGTTAGAGTGAGATGTTTGATGAGTTTTACACTAGGTTGTCCTCTATTGTTAATGCGGCGTTTAACCTAGGTGAGATGATTCCCGATAACCGAGTGATTAAGAAATTCTTTAGATCGTTGCCGAGTAGGTTTGAGGAGGATACTTGTGTACGTGGATTTATTGGTTAAAGAAAGTAAAGAAACGTCTAACTTATAAAGTGTTGAATAAGTATTATTGGTTAAAACATTGGGAAGTTGGTGTGTGTAACTTAATAATGTTTTGAAAGATTAACACTTATGAAATTAGAAAGGAAATAATTGAATAATGATGTTTCCAACTTCAAAAAATGTTACTCCAAATGTTAAAATAGTTTTAGTGTGTTAAAAAATACTTAAGAAGCTAGTGTGGGTGACTTAATGGTGTTTTGGGAAATAAGACATGCGAAAATGAAATCGTTCATTTTCACCCTAAGCCTCCAGACATCACTAATGCTTGGAATCATTCATTTGCATCTATCGTGGATGGAAGTTCATCACCTCATGATATTGGTCTCAATAAACCTACTATGTTTAAAGGTGAGCGAACTGTTGTTTTTTCTAAGGATGATATTTCAAATCTTGCAAAGCCTTTTAAATTTGCCTTGGTAGGGAAGTTCTCCCATGGTATACCATCTATGGAGGTTATTAGGCAAGTTTTCCAAACGTCTTCTCTTAAAACATCATTCAATATAGGCCTTCTCGATCACAAACATGTGCTGATCAGATTAAATTCTGATGAAGATTATTCTAGGATGTGGTTGAGAGATACATGGTATATTGGGAAATTCCCAATGCGTATTTTTAAGTGGAGCTAGAATTTAGACCTGATTCTGAAAGTAGTTTAGCTCCAATTTGGATATCATTCCCTCATCTCCCTATTAATTTATTTTCCAAATCATCTCTTTATTCTATTGCTCAGTTGATAGGCAATCCACTGAAACTTGATGCTTCGACTATTGAAATTAACAGACCTAGTCTTGTTAGGGTCTGCGTGGAAGTGGATCTAACCGTAAATATTGCGAAGAGAATTTGGATTGGGTGTGGATCAAAGGGTTTTTGGCAGGAGGTTATTGCGAAAAACATTCCCAAATATTGTAGAAATTGATCCAAGAAAGGCCACGCAGAAGACTCTTGCATGTTTAAATTACCAATTAATGTAGCTCAGCCAAATAATATAGTTCACAAAAAAAAAACTATTCAATATGTGCTCAAGAATAATCAGCCCAAAAATGTTGATTTAAACAAGGAGGCTCCAATTGAAATTGATGCAGGCATAGAATGTCTCAAGGTTTATAAGAAAGACAAAAAATATAGGGAGCAAGCTGTTAATAAAAGTATTATTCCAGTTGAAGACTGCGATGGAAGTGAAGAAGGTATAAACTTAATCAAAGATGGAAATAAAGACTGTGTAGAAATAGAGCAGGCTGTAATGCAAGGTATCACAGGGTTAGAATTAATTCCAGTTGAAGCTGGTATAGACTCTCTCAATGTTAGTAATAAAGCCAGTGTAGTTAGTATGCAGATTATTCAAAGCTCCAATCCAGTGTCTGAGTATTCACAGGTGGCCAATGCCGATGCATGTGATAAAAGTTTGGAATTGGAAGACGGAGAATTAATAGTTCAAAATCCTACCACAATTATTCAATCCAAGAAAGACAATGTCAAGAAGGTTCAAAGTCATATTCAGAAAATTCAGACTATCAACATTAGTGCAGATGAAGCAGCTATTGTAGAAAATTGTGCTCTGTCTCCTAAAGCAACTGAATTACCCGATAGTGAGATTAATAAAACATCCTTACCTTTGTATATCTCTGATACAGAAGATGTTGATGTTATTAATTCCACTAATTTGGATGATCTACACTAGTGTGCTAGGAGTTTTGAAAGGATAATTAATTTGATTAATGCTAGGAAAATAGAGGAGCAGGCCATATCAAGTGTAGAGGAAGATCCTATTAATCAAGTTAAAAAAGAGAAAATGTTTGATCCTCTTTTCAGAAGATTAACTAGATCACGTTCCAAAGGTAATATACATTCCCTTCTCTCATATACTAAATGATCAATTTATTAATTTGGAATATCAGAGGGGCTGCCAAAAAGTCATCATCTAGCAGAATCAAAATGCTTCTGAAAAAGCATAAACTTCCATTAATTGTTCTTTTGGAACCTAAAGTGGATAATCAAAAAATTGAGAAGTTCAAGTTTAAATGGGGTTTTGAAGGTTGTGGATGTAATATCAGTGGGAAAATCTGGGTATTTGGGAGGTTCAACATTTCAGTTAAAGTGATTCAAGATCATTCTCAACATTTGACCATTCAACTTGATCATCCTGCCTTAAAGTCAACAATCCATTTATCCATAGTCTATGCTAAATGCACTATTGCAGAGAGAAGAGAATTATGGGATCAATTAGTAGATGTCTCTAATTTTTTTGACAATTTACCTCACCTTGTTATTGGTGATTTTAATGATGTTTCCTCTCAAGCAGAGAAAGTGGGTGGAAATGATATTAATCACCAGGATGTTCAAGATTTCAACCAAGCCATTGATGATTGTGGGCTTAGAGATTTGGGGTATATTGGATCGAGATTCACTTGGTATAATAAAAGGAAGGAGGTAGACTTGATAATGACAAGATTAGACAGGTGTTTGTTTAATTCCTCTTGGGAGGCCTGCTTCCCCTCTGCTAGAATTCAACACCTTAATAAATCTTCCTCAGATCATGCTCCCCTTTTACTTTCGGTGAAAACTTCTTTGGATGATGGTCCTAGGTCATTCAAATTCCAATCTATGTGGTGTTCTCATCCATCCTTTCTTGATATTGTTAAGAATTCATGGGATACAGATATAGCTATCGTGGGTATGAAGCAATTTGGTCTTAAGTTGAAAAGACTAAAAAGGGATTTAAAGATTTGGAATAAATAGACCTTCAAGAATATCTTTCAATCTATAAGTAACCTTGAAGATGATATTTCTCAACAATAGGTTAATTATGAATTGGACAGATCTGATTCTAACTGGTTTCATCTGCATAAGTCCCAAGATAAGCTTTTAGAAGCTTTAAAAACTGAAGAGGAGTATTGGAGACAAAAGTCTTCAATCAAATGGCTTAAATTGGGAGATTCAAACTCAAAATTTTTCCATTCTACTATGAAAGCTAAGCACCAAAAGTTATTTATTCACTCTTTGATAGCTAATGATGGTTCTTTCATAGAGGATCCTCAAGATTAAAAGAATCACATTGTGCCTTTTTTTAAAGATCTTTGGTCTCCCGACTCTTCAGTTCAATTAGAGGATGTTTTTGACTATATTCCATCTATCATATCTGCTAAAATGAATGAGGTTTTAGAGGAATTTCCTTATGAAATGGAGGTTCTCACTGCCATTCATGAGCTCAATGATGATGCAGCTCCAGAGCCTGATGGTTTTGGAGGAGTTTTCTACTCTAAATGTTGGAACATTATTAAAACTGACTTATTATCTGCTATAACTTCCTTTTTTGCAGGTTGCTCTATTCCCCAAAGTTGGACCAGTACCAGTGTTGTTCTTGTGCCTAAAATGAGATGCCCAAACTTTTGTGGAGATCTTAGACCTATAAGTCTCTGTAATTTTTCTATGAAGATTATTTCAAAGGTGCTCTCTAAAAGATTGGCTCAAATTCTCCCATTGATTGTCTCTCCAAACCAGATTGGCTTCATTCAAGGGAGATCCATTCAAGATAATATCCTTCTAGCTAAGGAAGTGGTGGAAAAATTAGGAAAGAAAATTCATGGAGGCAATGTTCTTATCATGTTAGACATGGAAAAGGATTATGATAGAGTCAATTGGGGCTTCTTAATTGCGGCGCTTTGGAGTTTTGGATTTGGTGAACGGTGGATTGACTTTATTTGGAGACTTATATCTTCAAATTGGTTCTCAATTCTTGTTAATGGTCCGAGTTGTGGTTTTTTTAAATCTACTAGAGGGCTAAGACAGGGGGATCCTTTATCCCCGGGTTTGTTCATCTTAGCAGCTAATTATTTGAGCAGGGGTTTGAATAAGCTAATGGAATTGGGGAAAATCAATCCTTTTTATTTACCTAGTGGCAGCCCTATTATCTCCCATTTATCCTTTGCAGATGATGTCATAATATTTTGTAGAGGGGATAAAAGAAGCTTAAGATGTCTCATGGGCTTTCTTGATTCCTATTCCTCAATTTCTGGGCATAAGGTGAACCTTTATAAGAGCAGCTTTATTGTGGACGCTAAATGCTCTCTTCAATTCAAATCAAAGGTGGCAGAGGCTTCTGGGCTTAAATTCAAAGATCTCCCTTTTAAATACTTAGGTTGTCCTATATTTAAAGGGAGAAATAAAATTAAATATTATGATGGTTTGATTCAGTCTCTGAGATCTAAATTGGAAGGTTAGCAAGCTAGAACTCTTTCATCTGGTGGAAGGCTTATTCTTATTAAACATGTTTTGTCCTCAATTCCTATATTTCTACTGTCTTCTATTTCTCCTCCCAAATCTATAATCAATGGGATTCACAAGCTTTTCAATAAATTTTTCTGGAGTGGTTCCATCCAGAAAGGAGGGAAATATCAATGGAAAAAATGGGATGTTTTATGTAGAGATCCTTTTGAAGGTGGTTTGGGCTGCAAGGACTTCAAAGTTATATCTCCAGCTTCTGCTATGAAGCTTTTTTGGAAGCTTAAAAATGATAATTCCCTTTGGGCTACTTTCATGAATTTCAAGTACAAGAACAGAACTTCAGGGTCTTTAGGTGGATCTCAAACTTGGAGAAGAATTCAGTCCGTTAAAGATATGTGTCTAGATAATATGTTGGAGTTCGAAGGTCGATGGATTTGGAAACCTCATTCTTCAGGAGATTTCAAATTATCTTTAGCTTTTGATCTTTATAAAACTCAATTCCCTTCCTTAAGATCTTTCCATCAGATTTGGGATTCTAAAATCCCTTTAAAATGTTCTATTCTAATGTGGAAGATTCTGAATAATTGTGTCCCCGTTGATGACTGTATAAAAAGTGTGGGAATTAGACTATGATCTAGATGCAAGGCCTGCAAATGTCATGAAGAGTCTATTAGCCACTCCTTTATCCAATGCCCCATTTTTCATCCTATTTGGCTCTTTGTTGATGATTTAATGGGAGTCTCATTGGATATAAATTCTATATCTTCTTTCCTGAATAGTTGGTGGTTGAAATCAGGAACTAAAGATTATTCTATCTTCCTTTGTAAGTGCATCCCGATTGTGGTCTACTGGGAGATTTGGAAAAGTAGAAATCTTGCTACTTTTGAAGATGTTGATGTGGATACTCAATCTATCATTTTCAAATCTCTCTCTCTCTCTCTTTCTCTCATTTCAGACATATGTAAGGGTATCACTTTCAAAAATGCATTTTCAGAGTTTGGTGGTGGTATTAAAGATGCTTTCAACCTTCAATCTAGGAATACAACTCATGTTTCCAAGTTTATTCAGTGGTCTTTTCCTCCTTCTAAAAGCTGCAAGCTCAATAGCGATGGTGCTTCTAATCGTAATCCGGGTATTAATGGTTGTGGTGGCTTAGTCAGATATGATAAGGGAGATGTTGTGTTTTCTTTTGCTCAATCTACAAAGGTGGCTACAAATTTAGTTACTAAATTATTTGTTCTTAGTACGGGGCTCAAATTGTGTATTACAAATAATATCAAGGAAGTTCATATTGAGGTAGATTCTTTATTCGTGGTTAATTTGATAAATAAAAACTAGAAACCTCCCTGGAAGTTGAAGACTTGTGTGGATGAAATCAGAGAATATCTTAAGCTTGTTAATTACTCTTTATCATGGTGCTACAGAGAATCTAACATGGTCGCTGATGCATGGGAAAATGTTGGAATCAACTTTCCATCTCTTCAGGTCTTCACCTCTTTTGCTGATCTTCCTCCTATGGTTAAGGGAGATATTAGGCTGGATAAAATGGGTTGTCATTACATTAGATAGTCTTTATCTTTTTTATAGGTGGTGTTCTATAGCATCTACTTTAGGGATTTTGTTAAAATCTCAATTTTAGCTTTCATTTCTCTTTTGCCTGTAAGCCATTGTGGAGAGGCACTTTCTCCATGAATAAATAAATGTGTGGGGGCTTTTTCCCTCTTACATAAAAAAACATGCGAAAATGGAGGAAAGAAAATTTGGAAATAGAAAGGTAAAATCATAATTTTACGTAAAGTGGAACATTTTTATGAAGGCGTTACACAAATTGGTTCTAAATGAACTTGATTTTGGGATAAAATCAAAGCTAAAGTGTAAAGGACATGAAATGAAAATTTTCAAAGTGTAACATAAGTTGGGTTGAAACCCCAAATTTTGGCTTCAACTGGGTAAAAATGGAAAGGTTAAATAATGGGGACATTTGCAAAATGTTGAAACACATTAAAAGGGAAATCGGGTGACACCGGGATAATTAGGGAGGTACCGTAGACCTGTGGTGAAAGTCCCAAAATCACTAGTCAGAGCATATGGTGGCGTCTCCCATAATTACCACAAGGGGTGTTGTGAAAGGTTTTGAATAAGTATTTTCTAATACGGTGTTTGCGTGTGTTGAAAGGGGTGATTTTTAACAAAAATACTATCGTGGATTGGGTTAAACAAAAAGGACGATTTCGGTAATGAAATGGTTTTTGATTAAATAGAGTGTATTCGTTTGAGAATTTAATTGCATGTGTTAAATAAAGGGATGGATGTAAAGTTAAGAAAGAAGGAGGTCTTTATAGGATTAATGTTGATTAATCAGGATAAAGCATGTTTTCGCAAATAAAAATGTTTTCATGCATTAAGTATATATATGTGTGTGTGTATGTATATATATAAGGTAGTTCCATGTGCATGTAAATTGAACGTGTTAGAGTCTTCTTTCTATCGTTCGATTCTATATTTCATTATTGTATATTTCCCACTGAGCATTCGGCTCACACCCTCATCTCTCCTCCCATCGCTTTTTCTGCTCTGCAGTCGTAGTCAAGGATTAGTGGGTCTTATGTTAAACAAGGTTGATCCTCTTTTTTTTTTACATTCCACGCCACCATTATGTCAAAACATGGCATCTTATTTACGGTGGTTGATTTATTTATGTTTATGTACATCGCCTCATTTTATTACAGTTCGTACTACTCTCAAGGCTGTTTTTGCTGATTTATTAGCAACGATAGCTATGGAACATTTTTTTGTTTTCATTAATGATTAAATGATGGGATTTATTACTTTAGGAGGAAGATTTGATTAAATCATACCGCAGATTTCTCTTTTCCCTCTTTTTATCACCCTCTATTTTCCATTACATGCACAAGAATTCAATGTCGTGAATTATAATATAAATTCATTATCTTTCAAAGAAAACAACTACTTTCCTACATTCTACATGGAACCCAATGTTATAAATGTGTGATCACGGTCTTAAGATTTCAATAGGAACCAAACACAAGCTTATTAGAAAGACTCAACCACGATAAAAGGTGAAAGTGATAAGTAAAACGACTTAACTATTTTATCTTCTGCCTTCAATTCTCAGCTTCTGTCGGTTTTATTTCTATTCGCTTGAACAAATTTTATGAAATGAGTATGAGAATGATCTACATTGTTACTCTCCTATGTTTCATGTCGGTGGTTAATGCCAAAATACCTGGCATTTTCACCGACAGGGCATGGCAAAGCGCCCATGCCACATTCTACGGTGGCAATGATGCTTACGGAACTTTGGGTAAGCTTGTTTTATTTTTCTTACCCAAATGTGTGCAGCTTAGCTTAATATTTGTTTCTTAGTGACTTGTTATTTTACAGGTGGTGCTTGTGGGTATGGAAATATGTATAGCCAAAGGTATGGAGTGAACACGACGACATTGAGCATGGCACTTTTTAATAATGGGCTAATTTATGGAGCGTGCTTTGAGATTAAGTTAAATAATGACCCATAGTGGTGCAACCTGGGGAGCCCTTCTATTTTGGTCACGAATACCAACTTTTTCCCTATAAACTTCACACAATCCAGTGACAATGGAGGCTGGTGTAACCCACCTCGACCTCATTTTGACCTTACCATGGCTATGTTCCTCAAGAATGTCACATACTGTTTCGGAATCGTCCCTGTTAACTATCCTTGTTGGCATGAGCATGTATTGTTGTACTATTTTTATAGCTTAAACAGATGGATAGTACTATAAAGGAGATTTTGGCCATTTTTTTTTTATAAATCTAACTTATTTGTAATGAAATTAAATCGAATCGACAGTTATTTTGTTGTCCTTATATCAACATTTTTGAATATTGTATACCCAAGTGTGTGTGTGCGCGCGTGCGTGTGTATATATATATATATATATATATATATATATATATATATATATATATATATTATTTTTATTTTATTTTAATATTAGTAACGGACTAATACCGTTATTAAATGTGTTATAAAAATTGTGTTAGAAGTATGCTACAAAATGTTGGCAACGGTAAAAAAGTGTTAGTAACACAAAATTTAACGACACTTTAGTAACGGTAAAATAGTGTTAGTAACACATAATCTAGTAACAGTAAAAAAGTGTTAGTAATTTTCTTCCCCGCACCTTTTTTCTAACATTTTTTAGTGTCAGTAATTATTTTAGTAACACTGCAGTAGTGTTACTAATTGACTGTTTTGGTGTTTTGGTGTTTTGGTGTAGTGTTCTAAACAAGTGAAATGATAAATAAAATTAGTAATATTATATAGGTTGTTTCATTGCACTTTACACCTAACACTTGGGTCGGACCAAGTTGACCACAGGTAACCCATAAATCTGGGTTGGGGCATTACAGAGGATGTTATCTCACTGAGGCAAGATATAGTTTATCCCTTGTATGGGAAGAGAAAATACATCTTCTCCCACCTTAGGGAGGTCCCAAGAGCAACTAAGGCCAAAAAGAAGAAGGGCAAAGTTAAGAAAAGTGGTCCTCCATAGGCCAAACACTTCATGCCCCTCACAACCATGATGAAAGAGGTATTTGGAGATTAAAAAATGCAAGACATTCTACCTCCGCCAAAGACAATGAGAAGTGGGGGTGACAAGCAAGACGAGTCTAGGGATTATTGATTCCATCAAAATCATGGACACAACACCAACTACTACTTTAGACTAAATGATGCCATCTAAGGGGTGATTAAGAGGGGTTACCTTAAAGAATTTATGGCAAAATACACATGCAAACGCAAATGCAAAAAATAACAACATGAATAAGGATGACGTCTCTTTAATTTACGTCTAATGCATTTCCAGAGGATGGCTCTTTGCCACATCCAAAAAGGACTACCTTGGGAGTTTTCAGCATGATTAGGTACAAATCAACTATGTTTCTCTCCCACATCAAGACCCTAAGTATATTCCAATGATGGTCTTCCCAAAAATAGACCTCGAGAGCATCCAATAGCCTTATGAAGATCCTTTTGTGATCACAACAACTATGGGGAATGCTAACATGATAATGATCTTAATTATTCTAGAAAGCTCTACAGAATTCCCGTTCTTGGAAGTCTTCGAGGCTACGAGTCAATGGTTAATGAACCTACTCCTTGGGGTATGTTACTCTCCCTCTCACCCTTGGTTCCAAGGATTGTCGCATGACCATTTGGAACAAATTCATAGTGGTGGACCTCCCATCTACCTATAATTTCATCTTGAACAGACGACCCTCTTTTTATGACTTGGACGTTGTGATCTCAACCAATAGGATAGTACTGAGGTTTCCAAACTTCAAGGGGGTGGGAGAGATATTTGGAGACCAAACAAAGGCTCAGATATGCTACACCATTTCTATGAAGGACAAAAGAAGTTTCTCAGTGCACTAAAAATCTTGGCAGATCTAATACCCACTCTCAGTATTTTATTATTTTTCATGTAATTTATAACCATGAGAAATTATTAGGATTTGAATTATTAATACATGGACTTTAATCCCAGTAGTCAATTGCTTTTGTGGTTGTAGTGTAAATTGTGTTAAGTTATTGGTCAATTTGTAAGATTTTGGAGATCTAGGTGGTTCGAACAAACCTAGAATCGTTCGAACGATATCCTCATCTCATTTGAATGAGTTACAGTGGTTTGAAAAAGAATACCAACCTCATTCAATGAAGTCTTGTAACGAGGTTTGAACCAGACCCTTCTTCATATTAGGTGTCCCTCATTATAAGGTTGTTTGAAGGACGTTCGAATGAGAAGCCATTCTCGTTCCAACGAGATGCCCTTTTCGTTTGAATGACATGGGAAACATTTGGTCAAAATTGCTTGCCCTTGTGCGCTATCATGTTTTTGGCCCTAGATTTTATGAAGTGTCAGTTTCGTGTGGCTTACTCAATCTGATGGGATTTAACTCGATTTTTAAATGATTTTTGAGGGGGATTGTTGGGTAATAAGAGGTATAAGGGGGGAGGGTCTATCCCACACATTTTAATCTCATACATATCTCTCTCTCTAAGGTGCCTACACCCATTTTCCTCTCTCCAACCCTTGTTCCTCCATTGATAAAGCTTTCCACCATTCTTACATGATAAGTTACTCCATAACCACAACAATTCTACCATTTTGAAGGTTGCTTCAAAGGATAAAGTGGTGGAGCATAACTTATAGAGAAGGTGTTTGGGAGATTTTGAAGAAGCTTTGGAGTCTTGGAGCTTAGGAGTTTTTAGGAGCTTTCAAGTCACCCATTTTTGTGTTCTCCTCTTATAATCCAAGGTAGGGTTTTTCCTCTTCCATGTTTTCAAGGTTTGTAGATATGGAACTAATATAGGATGATTGCTAGATGGATTTTAATGCCTAAAATATAGTCATAGTGATAAATATTTGGTCTTGTAAAAATGAAGTTTTCTACAAGACAAGCCCTAAAATGGGTCTTTTTAAAAAATGACATTCTACTATGAAATTTGGAAGAAAGTATGTGAACTTACATAACCCAGGATAAATGTTGATTTAAATTCATATTTGAGATATTTCTAGGTAAAAATTCTCTCTTGAACATGTTGGAACATGTGGTATGGTAAATGATGGTGTTGTAGACTTTTGATTAATCAAATAAAAATAAGTTTTGTGATAAAATGAGTAAGTATAGAAAAACAACCCCAACGCATGTTAAATATTATTATGATGAAAGAAAATATTGTTAAGGTTTACATATGATCATGAGACAAGACTAAGGACTTTAGTTGAAAATGGTCTCAAACGTTGAAGAGTGTTTTATGTGGAAAAACATATAATGGGTAAATATGTTTTTTGAACATGAAATAATGGGAATAGTGTTGGAAGAAAAATGGTTTACTTCTTGTGACAAAAGAAAGTAAAATAAATGTTTTCAAAAAATAATGGCAAAAATTGATAAATAAAGGGGATTTTGACATACTTGAGGGTTCTACGGGTATAGTTTCCTCTCGAGAACCTATTGGTATATTTTCATGTGAAAATGAACAAAGTTAATTTTGGCACATTGATAATCTAAAAAATGGTCTAGAACCGAAGCATGAGAAAAAAATGATAAAAAGGGGTAGAATAATGTGGACATTGGATAGAATGTTAAAACACATTGAAATAAGGACTCAGATTACACTATATACTTAAGGAGGGCCCTAAGCCCTAGTATGAAAGAGCCAAAATCACTAGCCAGAGCTTATTGTAGCATTGCCGACAGTGTGGAGCCTATCAATGTATGCCGTAATTTGGATGATTCTGAGATAAGATAAAGTAAAATGGAAAGTGTAATGGTTGTATTCGAAAATGTATAAGTTATACAATATAATGGAATATGATAAATGATACTAAATGATAAACTATGATTAATTTGTCTCTAGACCGGGTAAAGGGAGATAAAAATGGCTAAGTGTGAGTAGGAGATTGTTTCTCGGGTGCATTGCATAGTAGTTGCATGAATACTAGCTAAATTTTTAAATGTTTTCGAAATGAATTACAATACACATTTTATGTATAGTATTTTTTATATATTGTAGTATTACCCACCCTACTGAGCGTTCGCTCACCCATGCTTTTTATGCTAAACCCCCACCCCCACCCTAGGTACATCTAGTAAGAACGCCAAAAAAAGACTCTAGTCAGGCCCAGAAAGGAAACTTACATTGCTAGATGCTCTGTAATTTATTTTAAACATAGGAAATTTGAAATTTCAAACATTCATCACTTTAAACTTTTATTTGGGCCAAGGTTCTAAAAAACGCGGGGCGTGATCGAGTCGTGGATGCCAAGACTTAAGCCTCAGAAGCCTAGGCGGGCCTTAGGCGTAAAAAGGCATTTAGGATTTCTTAATATATTTTAATATTTTTTAACCATAACAAGGCAATTAAAATACTAAAATTGTACATATCATACAAATATGTTTGAATATGTGCAAATTAAAATACCATTCGATTATTTTGGATGAGATAATGGTCCGGTTTGTAAAAAAATCTTTAAAAGGAGATATCGTTTCACTAAAGCATGGTTGTTTTTAGAAAAAAGTGCGCCTTAAGGGTTTCACGAAGAATAAGGTGTAAAAAGCTTAAGGCGCGGGGTTTCTCCCTACCCTCAAGCCTAGGTGTACCTAGGAGGGTTTTTAGAACAGTGATTTGGGCATATGGCCATGGTCTGTAATAATACAGATTAAATCTGGGTTATTTCTTGTTTATTTATCATTGTGGACCAAACTAAATTTTTATAAATAGACCTTGCAAACTGGTTAATTACTAAAAGTGATGACTTCTTTTATTAAATTAAAAATGGTGAATTTAATTCGTAATTAATGAAGCAAGTAAAGGATTTTCAAGAATAAAATAAGTTGACCTCCCCCTTTAACTCCTTCCATTGGTACGGGTTGACCCAACGATGACCCAAATCCGGGTCGGGGCATTACAAATGGTATCAAATTAATAGGATCCTTAGGTGTAATTGAGTGCCTATGCTTTCTTAACATGACTTCCCCATACGTTTCTACATATTTAATGTCTTAGTTTATATTTATATCACTTATGCTAAAGCCTCTAGTTCGTATCATCATGTATTAAACTCGCCATTCTTATATAGATGCCTCCACACTGTGACATTGCTAGTGGATCTGACACCAATGAGCTTAGGGGCAAGGAGCGGGTAGTGAACCAGCTCGCCGACCCCCTCATACAGTAGCAGCGAGAAAACTGTAATGGGACTATTTAAAGTGCCACCTTCGCCTCTATTCTCAAAGAGTTTAGGAGGTTTCATCCGCTTACCTTTAATGGGGCAGCTGACACTAAACCAACTGAGGAGTGGCTCAACGAAGTCACCAGGATGATGGAGATTTTTTATGTACCGATAGAGAAAGAGTTCAATATTGCTACGTTCTAGCTGACAAAACAAGCGTAGCACTAGTGGAACGCCCACTCTGCTAGCACCACTGTGATGATTGATTGGAACAACTTCAGGGTAGCCTTCCTTGATAGATACATTCAATGGGCATTCGCAAATGCTATAAAGGATGAGTTTGTTGTGTTAATTTATGGGAGGACTTTGGTAAATGAGTATTTAGTAATGTTCGAGAGTTTGTACAAGTATGTTGATGTTGTACAGAGAGACGAGGCAAAGAAAATGAGGTATTTGTCAAGGACCTCAATTTGGGTATCCGACGGATCTTAGAAGGTTTGGATCTGCCCAATTTAAGAATTACAATGAATAAGGCCATACGATTGGAGCTTAATATAGAAGATATTAAGGCTAATCGAGATAAGAAGAGGGATCCCAGTCAGTCCCAGTCAGATGGGCATAAGAAATCCTGAAGTGGAGCTCAAGGATTCTTCGCAAAGCTTAAGGCAGCCATAAGGGTTGCCTCTTCTTCGGCACAGTGCACTAGCAACCAGAACCCTATAGCCACCACTAAGAGCACCTGTTTTGCTTGTGGGTCCCCTGGTTATTTCAAGAGGGATTACCCTTAATGGTCTTTAGGCAGTAAGTAGACTATACATTTTGTACTGAGTCAGTGCTTTAGTTATACAGGCCCTACTTAATAGCAACAACAGTTCCTTTCAGGTTATCTATATCTCATGTGGCACAATGTTGATAATTCATGTCCGGGCTAGAGTCAGGAAATATATGGGGAGGGTCAGGTGCCCAGTGAAAAAACTATAAGGCTCAACCCCGGGTGAGATTATGCCACATCATAATAGGCTGCACCTACTAGCGACCCTTCGATAATGGAAGGTATGATACATTTGTACCATACATGGGTAAATGCATTATTTGATTCTAGTGCATCGTATTCCTTCATATTGATTTCTTTGGATTTTAGTTTAGGATTAAAGGTGGACTGATTTCATCCTCCTATCTTTATCGGGTATCTAGTAGGTGGCGGTGTCATTCTTAATAGAGTATGTCGTAGATGCGTAATCATGGCTGGAGATTTTGTCTTGAAGTATGATCTTATTCTAATAGACATATTTGGGTTAAGGTAATCCTCGGTATGGATTGGTTGTCATGTTTTCAAGCTACCATTGAGTGCCATTGACATAACATCCTGGTATCACTTCTAGACAGATCTCACCATAGATTTAATAGCGAGGAGGGTATTAATTACCCTTGCAAGTTATCTACAGTTCTAGAATATATTCTGTATTTTGGGTGGTTGAGCATCTTGGTGGCTCAGGATGAGCCAGACGATACCTTAGTATGGGGGTTTCCCAATGTTTATTTAGATAATCTTCCTCGATTTCCGCCACATCGGGAGGTGGATTTCTCTATATAGGTGCATCAGGGTGTCTCACCCATCTTTATTCCCCCTCACAAGATGGATCCAATGGAATTATAGGAGCTGAGGATTCAATTAGAGGATCTAACCAACAAGGGTTTGATTCATCCCAGTGTGTCCGCGTGGGGAGACCTTGTCCTCTTTGCAAAGAAAAAGGATAACACCCTTAGACTCTTCATCGACTATAGACAGTTGAACAGGGTCACAGTAAAGAACAAGTACTTAATTCCCCGTATTGATGACTTGTTCGACCAGTTGCGTGGGGAAGGTAAATTTTCAAAAATTAACATTAGGTTTGGGTACCATCAGTTGTGTCTTGGAGTGGAGGATATTCCTAAGATTTCATTCTGAACACGATATGGGCACTTCAAGTTTTTAGTGATGTCCTTTGGATATACCAATGCCCCGATAATATTCATGGACTTAATGAACCACATCTATCATCCCTACCTAGACTGGTTTGTGGTGGTCTTTGTGGATGACATACTGGTCTATTCATCCTCAGACATTGATCACAACGAGCATCTCCGCACAACATGAAAGGAAATCTGGGAGAATCAACTATATACCATGTTCAGGTAGTGCGAGTTCTGAATGGCGGAAGTTAGGTTCTTTGGCCACATGGTTTAGAGCGAGGGCATTTATATTAATCCTTCCAAGGTAGAGGTCTTCCAAAGTTGGGAAAGACCAAAGACAATTACTGAACTACGTGGTGTTTGGGTTTGGCTAGTGTGAGTGCAAAAAATTCATAATAAAGGATCTACGAAAACAATCACAAATGGCAAAAAGTAGATGGAATCACACACAACAACGATGAACATGGTTTGGCAACTTGCTCACGTCCACGGAGAGGTTACATGATATTATTTAGTGTCTCTGAATGATTATAATTTTTCATCCCTTTGATCGGGGTCATGGTGTACAATTTATAAATATCTTTGTTACAGAGTTTGAGTTATTTAAGGAACTCCATCATAGTTCATTGATTGGCCATAAGGTGCTTCAATATCTTGACCGAGATTCTTGTCACCTGATTTAACCATATATATGAGTATCCTCTTCTAAATAAACTACATGTGTAGAAATTAGGTTGTGATTTGGTTCGGGCCAAATAACTCAAGTTATCTTGATCGTCTACTCTTATGGACTTGTAAAAATAGGCTCCCATAATTTCCCCTGAAATATTTGGGCCAATAGATTTTAACTAGGTCAGAAGTCCAAGGCCTTAAAATGTAGTGAGAGTCCATGATGGAATCTTTGTAATAGCAAGGCTTACACAAAGGGCCCTCTTGTCTTAAAAATGAAATTAGAGCGCCAGAATCTTTCTGGGAAGTTGAAACTCATCATTAGAGTATTGTGGTGATCATGTTTTGTGTATTCACACGTTTGTTCACTGTCTTTGGTTGTTCTTGTGCATACTCCGTTCCTAAGCTCCTCTTCTGCTTCAAAGGTTTAAGTTCCCCTTCTTTTGTGTTTTCTTAAGGCCTCATTATAGCTTGTAAGTTATAGTCTTTGCCCCTTCTTGTTTCCGTTTCTTTGTATTAGCTAGTTACTTGTTTCCGTTTCTTTGTATTAGCTAGTTACTGTAGATAGGGTTTCTTCTTACTTGTTCATTTATGGCGATGTTAGATGGTAAATCTATAGAAGAGTTTAGGCACAAGTATAACATCCCTAACTGGGTGATTATTAATTATGCCCCCTTCGTCGTAATTTTCATTAAGTTGATTGGGGGGGAGACCGGATTCACTCCCTGTTGATAACTCAAAGGGGTTTGACCCCCCCAAATGATGTATTTCTTAGATTTTTTAGGTACTTTGCCATTATTCCTGCTCAATGTGCCCCCAACGTATGGAAGATAGTAAATGGTGTCCAAAGGATAAATACATTTTATGGTACAAGGTTGGGTGTTACTGAGATATGTTACTGTTATGTGTTCTCGAAGACCAAAGAGGGTTTGTTGTATCTGAAAATCAGGAAAGCCGAGCGAGTTCTGGTGGTAAATCTTTCGAATTCCCATAAAGACTATTGGGAAAGTGGGTTCATTGCAAGTAACTGGAAGCAACCTCCACTGTTGTAGGGGGAGAGACCACGTGACCCTACAATTTTTGAATATGGAGAGGCCGAAATAGGTCGCTTACTCTTTTTTTTCTTTCCACTAACTTCTTGTAAATTCTTCTCATTCTTGTGGATGATATTCCTCTTCTTAGTTATTGAAGCTCGTGCCAAGAACCAAGAGCCTAATATCAGTGAAATGAATACTGGAGATCTCATGAAGTCTCTAGCATAAAGGAGAGATTGGCAAAAGGTGAGGATCCTAGGTCGATGACCTTTCTCTTGGAATACAAGAACACAGACACTAGCTTCATTGCTCGACCGGTTGATCAGGTCCCAATTTTAAAAGCTCTATAGGTAGGTCCTTTTGATCTTGTTCTTATTGAGGAGGACAGTTCTGAAGAAGAGGAAGAGAGCGAGGAAGAGAGAAGAGGAGGAATAGAAGTAGGAGGAGAAGAGGAAACAGAGGAAGAAAAAGAATAAGAAGAAGATGAAGAAGAAGAAAAAAAAATAAAAGGACATGGCTTCTTTAGTTAAGAAGAGGAGGTTAAGGATTCCTGATGATGATGATGATCATGTGATCCATTTTGATAGGATTCTAGCTCTGAAGGTTTGTACAGTAGGATCTCCCAAGGGCAGTGGTTCTGGCCCATCTGATAAGGGGAGAGAGCAAGAGAAGGAGACAGAGAAGAAAAAAGAAGAATAAGAGAAGAAGATATATATATATATATATATATATATATATATATATAGAGAGAGAGAGAGAGAGAGAGAGAAGAAGAAGAAGGGGAGAGGAAAGAGTAGCACAGAGTTGAGGCCAAGAATAAATTAGCCCTGCAGTCCTCAGGAGTTCCCACTATCCCTAGTCGTGAGGGGGCTAATGTGGGTAATTCCCCCTTTTTGGACCTTGATCTCCTGAAGAGGTCAGTTCTCGGTGCTGGTCGCGAGCATTTCTCTAGGCTGGGGCTGACTCAACTCACCCTCAAGACTGCACAAGGGATGGCTCTAGTAAGTCTTTCCTTTTTGTTTCTTTTCCATTGCTCTTTTTATTTATGCTCTGATTCTTTGCTGCTCTCTCTTATTCGCAGATGCTATCTGGTTTCACTACCCTTTTGGACAATCAATCGGATGGCTTCATAAGGGAGGAGGAGCTAAAAAAAGCCCTGGAGGTCGATAAGGTGGCCTTTATGAATGCTCGCTAAGAGTAGGAGCATAAAAAGAATGAGATGTCTAAGGCATATGATGGTCTTGGAGATACTCAGAAGGTACTAATTGTTGGGAAGTTCGAACTGGTGGTAGCCAATAAAAATTTAATTGACAAAGTTACAAAGTTGGAGGGCGATCTTCCCCAATCCAAGAATGACAGCTACCTGAGGGCTTTTACAAAGCTTATAAGCATGTTGAGCATCAAACGGCCTTTGCTTGCAAGGTTTTGTTCAAGAAGGGATGGGACCAAGGTTTGAAGGCTGCTGCTGCTCCTATAGATTATAATCTTTTTAGCCTTTATTCTTCTAGTCCCGACCCTTATATTAAAGAAGAAGAAGAAGAAGGGGAAGGTGGTGACCATGATGATGGTAACACTGAGATTGTTCCTGCTGCGGTTGGCGGGAGTGCAAGTGCTGACCAGGAGCAAGAGGTGGTCGACAGGGGGAAAGCCATAGTTCAGGGATACCAGGTTAAAGATTAGGGATCTATAGACTAGATGTTTTTATTCCACTTGTACAATTTTTAATCTTTTTGATCTATATTCTTATTTTGAGAACTTCACGTATTGGCCATTGGCCTTCTTTTTATGTTATGTGGTAATGAAATTCTCCCCCTTACTCATGTGATGTTTTCTTTTATGCTGATATACTTGCTTTTGGTTTGGTGTGTATCGTTTGTAGTTTGCTGATTTAGATCGCTATTTTTCTTCCAATTCTCAATTGGGGAGAATTCTTGGACTTGGCTGCAGCCTACAAGATCGCAAAAATTTTGTGAAAATCTACAAGTTGCTAAGAGCGAGGAATGAGTAATACAAAAAACAAACTGGAGTTATTGCCAAACTGAAAGATGATCTCCAGGAGATGGAGGAAATATGGGCCTTTATACAAGAAGAAGTTAATTCCTTAAGGGCCCAATTGTTGGAGAGGACTCAAGTCGACCAAGTGGGCGAGGTCTTGCAGTTTGAGAATGATGCTCTGAGAAAAGAGGTGGCGAGATTGAAATCATTTACAGGGGTACTAAAAGATAATGTAAATAATATGAGATACTCATTTAAGGTGTCTGAGGAGAAGGCTATAATGTTGGTTAGGTAGATGCCCCAGAAAAACTTAAGGAGGCAGAAAGCATTGATTTTTTTCGAGGGTGGCTAAATGCTCTTAAAGAGGCAAGAACTCCAAAGAATCCAAGCTTTGGTACAAGTACCATATTGAATGTCCTACCTATACCATAATCATTTCTTGAAACATGGCGAATGGATTCTAGCCAATGTTATTCCTCCCCAACTCTTGAATCGAGATCTTGACGAAGATGTCAAAGAATTTGCCCCACAGCCAGACGATGGTCAAAGGGAAGTTATAGTTGAATATCTTGCTCAATGCCTTGGCCCCTGTTAGGCCGTTATGTATTTCTTTTTGGTCTATGATAGTAACCTTGTATTCTTAATAAAGTATTTTCTTATGTTTTGAGCATATGCTGACTAACCATGTTTTGATTTTTCCTCGTCAAAGGTTACTTAGTACTTTTATTGACCAAAATGACATTGATTGACCGATTATAGGATTTAGGTGGACTAATTCTTAGTTTGAATCATTTTGGGCTTTTGTAACCGACTAAATGATGTTTAAGTGTTAGCATTCTTCCTTTCATATGTTTGAACATTCTCCTAGTCCAATATGCCCGAGCAGTTCCACTCTATTCATTTTACCTTTTAGTTCATGTCGTCACATTTCCTTAGGACTATGTGAGATGATGGAGAGAATTTACCTAGTTATTGGGCATTCTACCCGAGCATTGTTTTTTTTCGACCAATAGATGTTGGTGACCAACCACAGTTTTCTTTATTATCTAAGGATCCCCTATAGGGATTTTGTTATTGTTGGGGCAACTCATGAGGCTTCCTGTGTTAGCAATAAGGGCCTAAGGGTGATTTGAAGTGTTTGTATTTAACTTGCTAACCCTGTTCATTAAACATTTAGATATTCACAAAGAAGTTATCATTGGAAAAGGTGCAGATTAATGAGATGTAATCAAGATGAGTTGAGCAGCTAATGTAAACTTCGATAATAGATGGGCCAATCCGGCCTTTATTCATTGCAAATTTTCTTATCCAGCGATAAAAAAACTAAAAATTCTGCTAACTTAAAAGATAAAAAAAGAAGATCTAAAAGTTGAACTTCTTGAGTTTGGCTACATTCCATGCTCTTGGCATCTCCCTGCCCTCCAGCGTTTCCATGATAGATTGCCCAATAACCACGTACATTCTTCCTGACCTCTAGCCAATCCATCCTTTATTCATTGCATTGTACCTTGAAATTTGGAAGAAAGTATGTGAACTTACATAAAACCATGATAGATGTTGATTTAAATGCATATTTTAGGTATTTTAAGATTGGAATCCTCCCTTGAACATGTTGTATGGTAAATGATGGTCTTTTAGACTTGATTAAACATGTAAAAATTGGTTTTGAGATAAAATGAGTAAGTATAGAAAAATAGTCCCAAAACGTGTTAAATATTATTATGATGAAAGAAAATATTGTTAAGGTTTACATATGATCATGTGGAAAGACTATAGACTTAGTTAAAAATGTTCTCAAATGTTGAAGAGTATTTTATGTGATAAAACATAAAATAGGTAAATATGGTTTTTGAACATGAAATAGTGTTGGGAAAAAATGGTTCACTTCTTGTGCCAAATGAAAGTAAAATAAATATTTTCACAAAATAATGACAAAAATTGATAAATAAAGGGTATTTTGACAAAATATATGAACCAAATAGTTAGGTTTCTTCTCGAGATCCTATTGGTATATTTTTAGGTGAAAATGGAAAAAGTTAATGTTGGCACGTTAATATTGTGAAAAATAGTCTAGAACCGAAGCATGAGGAAAAATGGTAAAAAGAGGTGGAATAATGTGGACATTGGATAAAATATTAAAACACATCAAAATAAGGACTCATATGACACCGGGATAATTAAGGAGGGCCCGAATCCCTAGGATGAAAGACCAAAAATATTGGCCAGAGCATATAGTAGCATAGCCGGCGACGTGGAGCCTGTTAAAGTTTGTAGTAATTTGGACGATTCTGAGATAAGATAAAGTAAAATGGAAATGATAATGGTTATACTTGAAAATGTATAAGTAAGACAACCTAATGGAATATGGTAAATGAGACCAAAGGATAAACTATGATTAATTAGTCTTTAGACCCGCTAAAGGGTGATGAAAATGGTTAAGTGTGAATATGAGCTCGTCACTCGAATGCATGACATAGTAGTTGCATGAATACTAGCTAATTTGTTAAACGTTTTTTAAATGAATTAAAATACACAATATATGTATATTATTTTTTTAGAAAATGTATAGCTTAGTATTACCCACCTTGCTGAGCGTACCCTTAATTTTTATGATAAAATCCCCACCCCACCCTAGGTACATCCAGTTGGAACTCCGAAAAGAACACTATTTGATAAACCAATATACACCCTCGGCCAGGCCGAGGGTGTCCTCACCTCAGACGAGGGGCTCAAGTCCAGGACGAGGATTCAACAACTACTGCACGGGGGTCTTATCAGGACCAGATGACCCTACAAGGGGCCGCCCCCTCATCATGGGCCAGGCGACCCTACAAGGGGCCGAACCCTCATCATGGACCAGACGACCCTATAAGGGGCCGACCCCTCATTATGGACTAGACGATCCTATGAGGGGACGACAGTATGAGGCCCACATCCAGCCGGACCCGATGCCAGCATCAACTTTAGCCTCGGCCTAACATCCTAGGCCAAGGATGACATCATCACAGCACGTGATTTGGGAGACGTGTGGAACAGTGCGCGTGGGACTCATATAGCACGTGGACTAGACCGTTATAAAAATATTATCCCCTCATGTGAGGGAATATTATGTCATCATTAATCGCAAGTGGCACATCCAAGTGTCAGCAAGGTATTGGCTAGATCATCCTTCCAATGCACCATGCATGCTTGGGGGTACACTACCCCCCCCCCCCCCCAAGCCCTATATATACTTGTCACCTTCAACCTAGTAAAGGGATCGATAATTGTAACCCTAGCTAAAACTCAGCTTGTACACACAATAGAGAGAGAGTGAGCTTATGTGAATTGTATCCAAGTCCATTAGTGCCTATAATTAGTGGATCACACACTCACAGTGGATGTAGGAGTAATTGGCCGAACCACTATATATCATTGTCTTATTCCTCTTATAATCATCCCCTTATATACACTTATATACACATATATCTCTATGGTTTCCATTGTTATCATTGTTTGAGCTCTCACCTCTTATCTGGTGGTACTGAATCTTAGCATCATCAGTTTGGCGCCGTCTGTGGGAACGAGAAGATATCTCTTCCTTTATACAGCTTGACCTCATCATAAACTCTGGTGGTGAACCAGTTCTCCCCCTTCGTGTGGATCTGTTTCACCATTGAAAGAGGTCCATTAAGTTTCTCAAGCTCATCAGTCTTTTGATCATTCAGCTCTTCACAGTTCAAACATATGGCACCGGAGATGCCACCGCCACCACATCCTCCACCGGATAGTGGAGTAGGACCTAGTTCCAATCATGCACCACCTCAGTCTGAGATGGTTGATGTGGCGGTCGCCCTGAAGTCTTTAGCAACAAGCCAACGGATTATGCAGGAGAAATTTACAGCTCTTAGCCAAAACATACTAAGACCACCAGGAGTCTCACCAGAGTTGATTACGCCGGCAGCAACTCCGGGGCAGCATAAGGCCAGGGGACCACCCCATGTACCACAAAAAGACTTGCCAAATCCATAACGGTGGAGGGATGTTGCTGACCCCCGGTGTCTATGCCTGGGGAGGCAAGGAAACCCTTGCCTAAAGGACATATATGATGATATGGAGGTGGAAGAGGCCCCCATAGAATGCTGGGAGCCGTATGAGGTCTCCAACAATACTGTGCGACCTATCCAGGAGAGCAGAGGGAAGCGTGGAAGGAAAAATCTCGATGATCGCCCGAGAGGATCTGCTTTCGATCATCTGAGTAGGGGGTCGGCCTTTGAGAGGCTGGGCCCAGTAAATGACCTGCGAAAAAAATTATCCCGATCGAGAAGTATTACAAGGTCCAGGAGGGAGGCAGTAGATGGACGACCCCACGGGGGTCGACCCCATGGACAAGACGATGACTAGGGAGGAGTAAACAGTCGACACAGGCCTGCCACAGCAGAACCCTCCGTCCACCTAAAAGAGGCGGTAGGGGATAGATCGACCAAGCTGACCCTACGAGGCCTTGGAACGACTCGATCCAAAGGCTGGAGGATAAAATTGGTGATATCCTTAGAATAAGGGACCCTCTTCAAAGAGGATACTACATGGGCTCACCCTTTATGGAGAAAATAATCAACTTCCCAACTCCATCCAAGTTTAAGACACCCGTGGTCACCCCAAGGTATGACGGGAGTACCAACCCAGTCCATCATATTGAGATGTACCAATCAACGACAGACATATACTCCATCTCAGATGAGATGAGGTGTCGTGCCTTTTTTGGCACTCTGAATAGGGCCGCACATGTCTGGTATATGTCTCTTCCAAATAATTACATTGAAAGCTTTAAGTAGTTAGCAGACCGATTTATCCATAACTTCTGCTTTGGAGTGAGGCCACAGAAGAAGACCACATACCTGCTCTATGTGAAGCAGGGGAACAACGAGAGCCTAAGAGACTAGATAGCCAAATTTAACAAAGAAAAGTTGGAGGTCAAAGATTATGAGGAAAGTATAGCCATGACAACCCTCATTGGGGGACTCTAGAAGGGGAAGTTATTATGGAAGCTTGCTAAAGACCTCTATAAGACGATGGCAGAATTACTAGCAACGGCGAGAAAGGTGATGAATGCCGAAGAGGCGATGGCCACAAAATACGAAGATAAAAAAGGAGGCACTTGTGGGGGTGAGTACTAGAAAAAGAATAAGGAGGGGAAGAAGAGGCTAACAGATGACAAATTTACTGATTATACCCCTCTGACAGTCAGCTGCGAACACATCCTGAATGAGATAAAGAGTGATCGATCCTTGAAATGGCCCGAGAAGTTGAGGGCAGCCCCTCACGAGAGGAATAAAAATCTATGGTGTGAATTTCACCAAGACCATGGCCATGTGACTGACAAGTGTTTTGCTCTGAAAGATGAAACTGAAAAAATGTTAAAAGAAGGGAAGTTTAGGAAATACGTTGACAAGAGTGACTTCAAGAGGGGCCGAGGGGACGACCCCAGGAAGAAGAGAGGTGATACGTGCAGAGAAGACCCTCCAAAAAGAAGGGACGACCCTTCGAATGATGAGGACGACCCTGACCTCCCACCGAGAGACGACCATGGCCTTATAAAAAGACTTAACATAATCTCACTCGGTGTTGGGATGATCTCCGGGGGACTGGCAGGATGAGGATCAGAGATTGCCGACAGGAAGGCCCATGTAGCTGAAACCAAGGAAGTGGCAAAAGCTGTACACTCAACCTCTATGGAACAAAAGTCAAAAAATAGGAAGAAAGTTGATATGGATACTCTGATAGTGGGATTCTCAAGAATGGACTTCAAAGGACTCTTATCCCCATATGATGACCCTCTCGTCATCACTACCGGGGTAAACGGGTTTGAGGTGCCGAGGATCCTGGTAGATGGGGGTAGTTCTGCAGATGTAATGTTCTGGCCGTACTTTAAAGCCTTAGGTCTCAGCCGTGCCATGATCGTCCCATACCATCACCCCTTGATTGGTTTCAGTGGGAAAAAAGTTCATCCTCTAGGAGTGTATGAGGCCGATGTTAGAATGGGGGACGAGTGGCCGAGATGGCTTACCAAGAAGGTTAACTTTTTCATGATGGATGAACATGTCTTCTCAGCCTACAACATTATACTGGGGCGAGTGGCCCTCAAGGAATTTGAGGCCGTGCCGTCCATGGTTCATCAGATGATAAAATTCTCGACCCCTTAAGGGGTAGGGGAAGTTTAGGGAGACTAGATGACGGCACGGGAATGTTACTTCAACTACATCAAAGAAATAGAGGCACATAAGAAGGTAACAACTACTTACAATATCGATACCCTCGACCCCAGGGATGAGAAAAAACTGAAGAAAGGAGAGGCCGCAGAAGAGGTAGAATCCATCATCCTCACTGAAGATGAGCCGGAAAAAACCATCCAAATAGGCAAAGCTCTAAAGACAGACATAAAAGAAGACCTCATCAAGCTACTAAGGAGAAGATAGAATGTCTTTGCAAGGAGTCATGAAGATATGCCGGGGATCGACCCCAGATCATGAGCCACAAGCTCAACGTGGTAGAGGGTTCAAAGTCGGTAAAGCAGAAGAGGAGAATTTATTCTCAAGAAAAATATGAAGTCATAAGGGATGAGGTCAAGAAGCTAGAAGATGCAGAGTTTATCAGGGAGGTCATCTATCCCGAATGGCTATCCAACACAGTCATAGTCCCCAAAGCTAACGGGAAATGGAGAATGTGCATAGACTTCACAGACCTCAACAAACATTATCCCAAAGATAGTTTCTCTCTCTCCCGCATTGATCATATGGTATACACTACTGCAGTCCATGAGATCATGAGCTTCATGGATGCCTATTTAGGGTACAACCAGATCTTCATGAACCCTGAAGACTAAAAAAAATGGCTTTCATTACCGACAAGGGGACATACTGTTATAGGGTTATGCCCTTTGGCCTAAAGAATGCGGGGGCAACGTATCAGCGCCTTGTGAATAAAATGTTCGAGGACCAAATTGGGAAGTCTATGGAGGTTTATGTAAATGACATGTTGACCAAGAGTTTGAAGGCCGATGATCATGTGGGTGACCTCAAGAAGACCTTTAACACGATGGACAAGTACCGGATGAAGCTCAACTCATCCAAATGTGTCTTCGGGGTCGGAGCAGGGAAGTTCTTGGGGTTCATCGTCAACCAAAGAGGCATTAAGGCCAATCCTGAGAAGATAAAGGATCTCATAAAAATGAAGACCCCCAGGACCATCAAAGATGTTCAGAGGCTCACAGGGCAAGTGGCTACATTGAATAAGTTCGTGTCCAGAGCCACAGATAGGTGTTTACCATTCTTCAAAATTCTCAGAAAGGCCTTTGAATGGAACGAAGAGTGTGACCAGGCTTTCAAAGAACTAAAGTCGTACCTATGGTCTCCCTTGCTATTGTCACAACCAGTGCAGCGAGAACGACTACACGACCAGTGCAGCGCAACCATTGTGAGAGAAGAGTACGGGGTATAGAAACCCATGTATTTCAATAGTAACACACTCTAAAGGGCAGAGAAAAGATACCCTAGGATGGAGAAGTTAGCCTATGGTTTAATCCATGCATCAAGAAATATGAAGTCGTACTTCCAATCCCATACAATGGTCATCCCCACTGCCTCTCCTCTTAGGCAGGTCTTGCACAAGCCAGAAAAATTATGGAGGCTAATGGCTTGGGCTATAGAGATGGGAGAGTTTGACATTGTATATCAACCTAGGATGGACATTAAGGGAAAATCATTAGCTGATTTCGTGGTTGAATTTACTTGGGAAGATGGTGAGGCTGAAGAGGAGAGCCTCAAGAAGACAGATACCCGGCAAGGCAGAATTATTGACCCATCTGCAGATAAGGCTGAGACAAGCACCGCTAGATAAAAAGTTGTCAAAAATGAAGAGGGAAGATATCTCTTTAGACAAGGGTCCCTCACTGAAGGAAATTTCTCAGAGGAACAGGCTGTGTGGAACCTCTTCGTTGATGGGTCCTCTTGCGAGAGCGAAAGTGGGGCTGGATTAATAGTATCAGCACCAGACGGCATAGACATTGAGTACTCCCTGAGGTTCAACTTCAAAGCCTCCAACAATGAGTCTGAATATGAGGCCCTAATAGCAGGACTCTCCTTGGATAGATCTCTTAGTGTTGGCCAGATCTTGGTCCATAGTGATTCAAGACTTGTGGTGAATCAAATACTAAGGGCATACGAGGCTAAGGATGAGAGAATGGCCAAATATCTTGAAAGAGTAAAGGCACTATTGAAGAGCTTAAGAGAAGTAAAATTGAAGAGGATACCTAGGCTTGATAATGGTCGAGCCGATGCACTTGCTAGGATGGCATCAACAACTAGGACAGATATCAGGAGGACCGTCTCAGTGGAAATCTTGCCTCAACCAACGATTGAAGATGCAGAGGGAACACTTGTCTCTTGCTTAAACATCAACGGGGAAGCTTCATGGATGGACCCTCTAATCAGATACATTAAAGAGGGGGATATGCCAGAAGCAAAACAAGAAAGGAAGAAGTTTAGATATAGAGCCACGAAATTCACTGTCATTGGAGACACCTTGTACAAAAAGGGGTTCTTCCTCCCCTTGCTCAGGTGTGTGCACCCATCCGAAGTCCCACACATGTTGCAAGATGTGCACGAGGGGTCATGTTCAAGCCATATTAGGGGCAGGTCGTTAGGAAAGAGGATAGTAACCTAGGGATACTAGTGGCCGACCCTGGGAAAAGATGCCACGACATATGTAAAAAAGTGTGATAAATGTCAAAGGTTTGCCACAATCCCTCACCAGCCCCATCAGCCTCTTACCTCCATCACATCCCCATAACCATTCGCAGTATGGGGAATCGATCTAGTAGGGCCCTTATCTAGGGCTGTTAATAACTATCGATACTTGATCGTAGTAATTGACTATTTCTCAAAATGGGTGGAGGCGGAGCTGATGGTAACGATCACCGAGCAGAAGACCTTATAGTTTACCTGGAAAAACATTATATGCAAATATGGTCTCCCCAGCACCCTTATCTCAGATAACGGGACTCAATTTAAGAATGCATATCTAGAGAAATACTGCGAAAGGGTGGGTGTCAAACAATTCTTCTCAACCCCAGGCCGACCTCAGGCTAATGGGCAAACTGAAGTTACAAATAGAACAATCCTAGACAGGGTAAAAAAAAACTCGAGGAGGCAAAAGGAAGGTGGGTTGAGGAATTATACGCTGTACTATGGGCCTATAGGATGACGACCAAGACTCCTACCGGGGAAACCCCATTCATGCTAGCGTATGGCTCATAAGCCATCATCCCCACCGAGATTGGGTTTCCTACTCACAGAGTCCAAATGTATGACCCCCAGAGGAATATGGAAGAAATGAGACTTGATCTAGACTTGATCGAGGAGAGAAGAGAAGACGCTGAGATAAGGCAAGCAGCCTATCAGCAGAGGACTGCTAGGTTTTACAACCAAAGGGTGAAGCAAAGGCCAATCGCTATGGGGGACCTAGTCCTCAAGAAGACATGGCGGAAACCTAACAAGCTCCACCCAAATTGGCATGGCCCATATTGGGTCATTGATGAAGTTGTCCCTGGAACCTATAGACTAGAAAACCTTGAAGGGGAGCCCTTTTCCAACCCCTGGAATGAAAATCATTTAAAGAAGTACTATCAATAATATTATAATGTCCTATTGGACCACAATTGTAATGAATGTGTTGCTCTAACAGAACACCTGATGTTAATGAGAATATTATATTGACCCCTCATCTTGTTTGTTAATTTTGGTACGATTGGGGTAATTCTTGCTAAACCACCCTTGGCTATAATGAGGGTGAATGGCAGGGACCCTCCATTCACTCCCAATAAAGACGAGGGGGGAATTGAAATTTAAAACATCATTAATTTGGTGATAGCCACCCTCGGCAATAATGAGGGTGAATGGTAGGGACGACCCTCCATTCACTCTCAAGAAAGACGAGGGGGGACTTAACATCATTAATTTGGTGATAGCCACCCTCGTCTATAATGAGGGTGAATGGTAGGGACGACCCTCCATTCACTCTCAAGAAAGATGAGGGGGGACTTAACATCATTAATTTGGTGATAGCCACCCTCGACTATAATGAGGGTGAATGGTAGGGACGACCCTCCATTCACTCTCAAGAAAGACGAGGGGGGACTTAACATCATTAATTTGGAGGATAACCACCCTCGGCTATAATGAGGCTGGGTGGAAGGGACGACCCTCCATTCACTCCCAAGAAAGATGAGGGGGGACTTTAAATTTAAAACACCATTAATTTGGTGGATACCACCCTCGGCTATAATGAGGGTGAATAGTAGGTACGACCCTCCATTCACTCTCAAGAAAGACGAGGGGGGCTTTAAATTGAAAACATCATTAATTTGGTGGAAACCACCCTCGGCTATAATGAGGGTTAATGGTAGGGACGACCCTCCATTCACTCTCAAGAAATACGAGGGGGGACTTAACATCATTAATTTGGTGATAGCCATCCTCGGCTATAATGAGGGTGAGTGGTAGGGACAACACTCCATTCACTCTCAAGAAAGACGAGGGGGGACTTAACATTATTAATTTCGTGGATAACCACCCTAGGATATAATGAGGGTGAATGGCAGGGACGACCCTCCATTCACTCCAAAGAAAGACGAGGGGGGACTTTAAATTGAAAACATCATTAATTTGGTGGAAACCACCCTCGGCTATGATGAAGGTGAATGGTAAGGATGACCTCCATTAACCCTCAAGAAAGACGAGGGGGACTTGAGTTTTAAAACATCATTAATTTGGTGGATAACCACCCTCGGTTATAATGAGGGTGAATGGCAGGGACGACCCTCCATTCACTCCCTAGAAAGACGAGGGGGGACTTGAAATTTAAAACATCATTAATTTGGTGGAAACCATCCTCGGCTATGATGAGGGTGAATGGTAGGCATGGCCCTCCATTCACTCTCAAGAAAGACGGGGGGGACTTAACATCATTAATTTGGTGATAGCCACCCTCGGCTATAATGAGGGTGAATGGTAGGGACGACCCTCCATTCACTCTTAAGAAAGACAAGGGGTACTTTAAATTAGAAACATCATTAATTTAGTGGAAACCACCCTCGACTATGATAAGGGTGAATGGTAGGGACGAATCTCCATTCACTCTGAAGAAAGACGAGGGGGGACTTGGATTTTAAAAAACCATTAATTTGGTGGAAACCATCCTCGGCTATATGGAGGGTGAATGGTAGGGATGACCCTCCATTCACTCTCAAGAAAGACAAGGGGGGACTTGAAATTGATAACATAATTAATTTGGTGGAAACCAACCTCGTCTATAATGAAGGTGAATAGTAGGGACGACCCTCCATTCACTCCCAAGAAAGATGAGGGGGGACTTGGATGATGGATAACACATATAACAGCCAAGACAAATCATACAAGAGATTAGTATAGAGGACAGGAAGAGAGATTTTATTATAAATCCACAGATTTTTGTCCAAGGAAGTTAAGTACAAAAATGTTTTTTTACAAACACAGGGTATGGGCTACAGACAGCCACCCTATTGAGCAACATCGGAGGGTAGGGATTCAACATCAATAGGAGTATCTTCAATGACCAAGACAGGCCGATCCTCAAGTGTGATGGTACCTTCGACGTGCACTTGCGACTCCACATGGGCTAAAGCCTCAGCAATAAGGGGGTCATCCAACTCAACTGCCTCAAGAGAGTGGCGAACAGAAGACACGACATCAGTAAATTTCAAGACGACCCATCGATAGGCCGTATTGATTACCCTCTCCAAGTACTCAAGGCCGAAGCCCTGGAACTCGTTAGATATTTTATAAGCTTCCACAGCATCAACCTCGGCCCTCTTCACTGCCTCAGCGAGGTCATTTTGAACTGGTCAGCCAAGGCCTCTTCCTTTGATTTGATGGAGTCGTCCTTTGCCTTCAGATCGACCTCGTGCTGCATCAAAAGCTCATCCAGGACCCTTACATGCTCAGTCCCCGCACTCTTCAGCTCAGCTCGGGCAGTATCCAATTCAGTCTTCAAATTGCCCTCATACTAAATAGCCCTCTCAAACTTTTGTTGATTCCCAGCCATCCACTTGGTGACTGAGGTGAAGGCACAGACAGTTTGTATAAGACAGGTGAAATATCATTAGAAAGTCGAGGGAACACTTCGTAAAATATATGCCAATCGAAGGTGACGAGATAGATAAAATACATGAGCCAGCGTGTGAAGACTATAGTCATAGACCTTAGCCGGGGGCATCTTTGATAAGAATTTATAATATGCGGTCGAGGGTGCAGAAAACATTGAGGCTTTGGCTGCCCTCAGGTTGGCTATGAGGGATGAAGGTTCAGCCCTGAGGAAAGTGAGATTCTGAGACTAACAGGCACCCATGCTGGAAGAGGAGTTGGTCCCCTCAGTGTATGCCTGAGACACCTCTACTCTCGCTCTCATTCGTGAGTCAGGCCGAGAGCCCCCAGGAACTTCAGGATCCTTCCTTTTACGACTGTAGGTGGTCGGCTCCACTTCTATCGGCCCCACGACCTTTGTCTTTCTCGTAGGTTGCTAAGGCTCTTTACCTTTCTTCTTTCCCAAGCCAGACATCAAGCTGGGGGCAGTCATCTCCCAAAGTTGATCAAAAACATTTGCAGGCCGACCTGAAAAAGAGATGATACATCAGATATAAGCAACAATAATGAGGAAACACTTGGAAATATGAAATAAAAAATAACTCACATAATTCTGTCAGGGGGCCGACCCTCAGACCAACTTCTTTAAGGAAACGAGGGGTCATCAAGTCTTCAAATTTGGCGAGTCCACCCTTTTTCCCTTGTTCCCTCAGATAGTCAACAAAATCCCTTTCATCCAATCTAAGTTAGGGGTCTGACCGTGCTTTCATTGAGGGGTTGGACCATACCCTTGGGACCCTTAGATTGTCTTCTACCGGCTCATCCCCGGCAGGGAATTCTCAATCCTCAGAGATAAAAAAAAATATATTCTTCCAATCTTGGTTGGAAGTTTGTGCTATATGGAGAAGTTTTTTATCGAACTTCCTCGCCATCAGATGAAAATACCTAGGCTGCTTGGACGACGAAGTAATATTATAACAGGCTATGAATAAATTGTCTGAGGGCTTATCGATGAAAGTATTCTTCCAAAGGGAGACATAGCCAAGGATAGTCCTCCATGAGTTGGTAGGAATTCGAGAAGGAGCAACCCCAAGAGAAGACAATATGTCGACTACAGCAGGGTGTAGAGGGAACCTAACACCTACCCTTAGTTTCTGCTCGTAAACATCAACCTCTCCTTAGCCCCCCTGGAAGACCCTCTCATCTTCAGTTGGGACCCTCAAACTTATATTAGACTGTATACCAAAGAGATGCCTCCATAATAAGAGGTCACGATCCTTTACACCCTCGTCCCGTCGGCTTGGGCTAAGAGTTGATGTCTCTTTCCTCCCAAAAGGACCAGCACCCGTTGGTGACGATGCTCTCTCATTCATCTCTCCCTCGTGCTTCTGACTCTCGACTGGATGATAAGAATACCCAAAGGGTTTAAATGGTAAAATTATGGCTAAAGGAATGGGGAAGATGGGTCGTATCCAATTAGGGTCGGCACCTCGTCTTCGTTTGTCCTCCTCCTCTATTCGTCTAATTTCAGCAAAGAATTTCTCCCTCAAGGTTGGGATCTCCTCGGCTAAACCATAAAATCTCTTGAGCATTAAGGGGAAGACCCTGCACTTAAGGAATTTTCTCAAACTAACTACAAACAGGTTTACAGTTTGACCAAATTGACTCTTGTATCAATCCTTAGAAAATAAAAGGTTTTTGTGGATGAACATTCAAGAACAAAAGGAACACAATTCACCGGAGAAGAGCGCCGGAGGATACAAGAAAACCCTAGAAGTTCCACAAAGAGGCACTAAACCACCACTAAATGGAGGGGGAAGAACCCTAAGGAACATAAAATCTAATGTACAGCCTTATAACCACCATAACATGGTGGGTCAGTATGCCAAAATAGTAAAACAACAAAGGAAAAATTGAAAGAAACCCAAGTTCAAGAAATAAACAGAAATTGGAGACTAATGGAGGAGTCTAAGGCATAGAAATTACCTGAGATGAAGAGGAAGAGTGAGGAAATCTTGAGACACAAAAGATGTCGCAGAAATGGCAGTTTGAAATGGTAGGGTGCTAGAGAGATAAAGCTTGTGCGCACAGAAGAAGGAGAAGAAGAAATGATTGTTTGAAAAATCATTTAAATATCTTGCTCATAAGTGGGACCATTAACCAAGGCTACGCACAACCCACAAGGAGAGGCATCATTAGGGCACAAAGTCCCAAGCTGAGTGTGCAACCGCCACATTTGGGAAACATAAATAATGATGGAAACCTGGCAATATGCAACTTCACAGATGTCACTTATCCATATGACCACCCAATTAAGAAATTCCAAGGCAACATTACCCCTCAACCATCTCAACAAACATCGAGGGCTAAGGGCTAGGGGGTGATTGATATACCAATATACACCCTCGGCCAGGCCGAGGGTGTCCGCAACTCAGACGAGGGGCTCAAGTCCAGGATGCGGATTCAAGAACTACTGCACAGGGGTCTCATCAGGACCAGACGACCCTATAAGGGGCCGAACCCTCATCATGGACCAAACGACCCTACAAGGGGTCGATCCCTCATCATGGGCCAGAAGACCCTATAAGGGGTCGACCCCTCATCATGGACCAAATGACCCTATAAGGGGCCGACCCCTTATCATGGCCCAGACGACCTTAAAAGGGTCCGACCCCTCATCATGGACCAGATGATCCTATAAGGGGCTGACGCCTCATCATGGACCAGATGACCCTATGAGGGGATGATAGTACGAGGCCCACATCCAGTCGGACCCGATGCCAGCATCAACATTAAACTCGGCCTAGCATCCTAGGCCGAGGGTGACATCATCACAGTGCGTGATTTGAGAGATGCGTGGAATAGTGCACGTGGGACTCATATAGCACGTGGACTAGACCGTTATAATAATATCATCCCCTCACGTGAGGGAATATTATGTCATCATTAATCGCAAGTGACACATCCATGTGTCAGCAGGGGATGGGCTAGATCATCCTTCACATGAACCATGCATGCTTGGGGGTTACACTACTCCCCCCAGGCCCTATATACACTTGTCACCTTCAACCTAGTAAAGGGATCGATAAAAATAACCCTAGCTTAAACTCTGCTTGTACACATAGTAGAGAGAGAGTCAGCTTATGTGCATTGTATCCAAGGCCATTAGTGCCCATATTTAATGGATCACACACTCACAGTGGATGTAGGCGTAATTGGATGAACCACTATGCATCATTGTCTTATTCCTTTTATACTCATCCCCTTCTATACACTTATATACACATATATCTCTATGGCTGCCATTGTTATCATTGTTTGAGCTCTCACCTCTTATCTAGTGGCGCTGAATCTTAGCATCATAACTATTCAAGCCCCAGAGAGCCACTCACGTCTCTAGATGCTCTATAATATATTTTAGACATTGCAAATTTGGTATTTGAAACATTCAGTACTTTAAACTTTTATTTGGGCTTATGGACATGGTCATTAATAATACAGATAGAATGTGGGATATTTCTTAGTTATTTAGCATTGTGGACCAAATTAAATTTTTATAAATAGACCCTGCAAATATGTTAAATACTTAAAGTGATCACTTCTTTTATTAAATTAAAAACGGTGAATTTAATTCATCATTGATGAATCATGTAAAGGATTTTTCTTAAATAAAATAAATAGACCTTCCCCCTTCCCCCTTTAACTCCTTGACTCAGTACGTGTTGACCCAATGGTGACCCAAATCCGAGTCAGGGCGTTACAACAGAGGCTTCAAGAAAGCTCTAAAATATCTTTCCAGAGGTCTTACCTCTCCTACCACCAATGCCCAAGCTCCGTCTATAAATCCCGTGCATATGTACCTCATCTTCATAAAGTGAGGACGATTATCACCCCAACTGAGAGTCTAAGTGAAGGTTGAGCATCAAGAGAAGCAGAGGCCACAAAAAATGTATGTCTTCCCCTAAGAACCATTGTAAAACAAGTACTTTATTATTTTAATGAAAAAATAGGCCTTTTGTTAATCACGGTGTATCCCTCTAGACAATTAAAGTCTCAGGACCCACCATTCGAGTTGCAAGGATTTCAGCCTTTGCCCAAGACTAACAATAAAAGGTCTTAGGACCCAAAAAAGACTACAGTGCTCAGGTTTAAATAATCCATTAAGCATAATCAAAAGGTCCTTGGATCAATAAATGACTAAAAGAAGTATTGATACTTTCATCCATAATTCTAAAAGGCTATGGTTTAAGGACCCATGGACAACCCATTTTCTTACAACAAAACCATTCCTTTACCTCTAAGTTACACAGAAAGACATATGAACCCTATACCCTTCATTTGTAAAAATGATACTTCTGTTTTTGAAACTTTTAGGGGGCTAAGTTTTAAAGTAAAAAAGTTATCCAAAATTCATTTATTCAATGTTGTAAATAAGGACTTCAGATTACAAAAACAATTAGTCTAGAGGTCTCAAAATCTTATACGGACTTCAATATTTCAAATTGTTTCTATGTCTGGAGGTCCCAGACCCTTATAAGGACTTTAAAATTTCAAATGTTTGATAGGTCTAGAAGTCCCAGGCTGTTATAAGGACTTTGGATTACATTCCAAACTTTCAAATGTTTTATAGGTTTGGAGGTCCTATACCCTTATAAGGACTTCAGTTACAAAAACAATCAGTCTAGAGATATCAGGCCATTAAAAGGACTTTAGACTTTAAAATATTCTGTAAGTCTGGAGGTCCCAGACCCTTATAAGGACTTCAGATTATAAAAAAAATTCAGTTCATAGGTCTCAGACCCTTAAACTTTCAAATGTTTTCTACGTCTAGAGGTCTTAGAACCATATAAGGACTTTAGATTACAAGAAAAATTCATCCAAAGGCCTCAGACCCTTATAAGGACTTCAAAGCTATCAAATACTTACCTAAGTTTAGAGGTCTTATGACACTTTGTGAGACTCCGAGTTATATTGTTCCTAAATTCGAAGGTCTTGTGAGTCTTTGTGGGACTTTATATTTTAATTTCACTCAGTCTGGAGGTCTTAAACCCTTATAAGGAATTATGTATTTAAAATGTTCAAGTTCAAGTTCTAAAGTCTAAGGTCTTAGGGCCCATTACAGGTTTGACTTTACACATTTACACCCGAAATTCTTGGGGGCTAAGTGTTTGAACAAAAATTTTGGGCTTCTAATCTCACAAACGCACAAGAATAAACAGTTTTAATGTTCTAAGGCTCAATAACCCACTACGAAATCATAATATTGACTTCGAAAAACTATGTAAGTATAACGCAGAGTTCTCAAGACTCTCAAATATGATTCAATGGATTTTCTTCCCTAATTATGTTGCTTTACCAAGGAATCTTGTCGACTATGGTTATATTACACATAGAATAGATCTCAGATATCTCAAGCAATTCATAAAATTCCTTAGCAAAGCAAAAAAGTAAAGCAATCATGAAGTAGAGATTGAAAGGCAACACATTCCCATTCAAAAAACCCCTTTCATTGAAAACGAACCACGACCAACCAATAGTTTAAAAAAAGTGAGATATATTTAAATCATTTCAAGGCTTGAGTATTTAGGGGTTCACACAGTCTTCACTTGATTGAGGTAGAAAGGAAGAGGTCTCCTTTAATGTCTCTCCCTGTTAGATATTTATAGCAGATTTATCCTTAATATCATCACTACTTCTTCTTTCATCGTTAGAGCCCTCTTCCTTCGATTGAGGAGTCTGAAAAAACAAACCCGAGAGTGCGATATCGAGATATTATTGGAATATTTATATAATTTAGTGTCCAACACACACAAGTACAAATTTTATCTTATTAACCCTATGACATGCATCTAAGTGATAAATCATATAAAATAAATCATGCATTCGACAGAGGCAAATTAAGGGGGAAAAATCCTTGCGGGTAAGAACTTTTTTTATTCAACACCTTAGAGAATTTACAAGACTACCGACTTACTGACTGCTTGATAACTGCCACAAGTATAATACACAGCGCCTTCGTAAATATCTAAAGAACACGGCTTCACCCAGAATCGTCCACATGTGGCCTTCCATGTTTGATATCCATCAATCAGCCTTTGTTGTCAGCAATGAGTTCCCTCGATAATCACAAGTTTAGCTGTGAAGAAACCTCTCCACAAAGGTGTATGCAAGATACAAACAATAGGGTTTAAACTTAATTCACTCAAATATATTTTGGGGATGTGATTTGTGAATCAAAAAGGTTTTCTAAACTCAAAAGGTTGAAAACTTTTGCAAAAGATATGAAGAAATAGTTCTGGTAAAAGTCTTAACGAAAACAAATATGAAATAGGTATTTATAAGACGAACACAAATTTTGAGGCGGCGAACTCCTTCGAATAAAAAAATAGACTCGTTCGAACAAGAAAAGAATCTCGTTAGAATGACAATAAGGTCGTTAGAATGACAACAAGGTCATTAGAACGAAACCCTAATATCGTTTGAACAAGCTTTAAATGAGATTCGAACAACACAAAATAGTACGCCCTCATTTGATTCTCGTTCGAAGTAAACTTCAAATGACACTTCAAATGAAAATGCATACTCGTTTGAATGAAATTCTCATCTCATTTGAATGAGATGAATGTATTTTGAAAAATAAATAAATAAATAAAAATGCCTCGAGTTTTAAATAAAAAATCATGTTTCTAAATTTAATAAAAACAAATGTCCCAAAATAAATTTAAACTTAATTGCATTATACCTTTATGATGTGGAGATGCTTGAAAGTTGAAGATGTTGGATGTTCGATCTTCGTGTCGGCTTGAATCAAAGTGTAACGGGATATGCCAAAAACAATGTAGGCCTAAGCTATCTGAGCAATGATAGAAAATATTGTAAGGACATAATCTTATGATTGTCCGTCTAAAATCTAAGAATTTCTGAGTTGCCCTATATCACAGTCGATATGTCATATACCATTACATGCGACACGTCTACATACGATCATACATTACATCCACTATCCAAATCCTTAGCAAAAAGCATCATCATCATGCACCCACCATTTTCAACGTGCGTCATGCATCTTTAACTGGTCTCCACTAACTCCACTACGCTAAAGGTATATGTTTAATTGGAGTTATTAATGTTCACGTAAATATTTGGGAGATTTTTTTTAAATTATTTTTATAATTGTTCGCATTTTATCAAAATAAGGCTATCATTTAAAAAAAGGTCATTCAAATGACCTAACCATGTCATTCAAATAACATAGGTATGTCATTTCTAAGGTCGTTCCATGTATGCTTCAAACGAGCCTACACTGTTGGGTTTTTTAATAGGTCGTTTCTTACAAGGATCAAACGACATTTAATTTCGTTCAAACGACATTGAGAAGTCCTTTTAATGACCTTCGTCGCCTTGATTTTTTATTTCGCCTATAAATACCGGCTCTCATTAGGTATTTCATAAGTCTTTTTCAACTCTACCTTCAGCAGATCTGCTTCAATTTAAGACTTCATTTTTAAAGGCCAAAACCCATTTTGATTCACTCAAACATCCCAAATCTTATATGTGAATCATTTAGAAACCCATGTACTCATACTACCCATTCTTGGAGTAAATCTTGTGGAGAAGAAAGGTTGTGTCCATTTCTGATTCTTCGAGCTCTTCAGGGAACTCTTGCTGATTCTTGGAGATCTTAAGGGAACTCTTGCTGAAGACAACAAACCAAGGCCTACAGGTATTCATCTGTCAAACACATTGTATTTCTCTATGTATATGAAAGTCGAGATTTACGTTATATAGTGAAATATATGGTTTTGCACCTTTCAAAGATTTTTCCTAAATCTGTGTTTCTGATTGTTTGGATTGCATGTTAGATAGATTTATTTCTTTCAATCACTTTAGATGAATGTTTAGGGTTTGATTAAACCTAGAGATAAAATTGGAATTTAATTAAATAAGTTTAAACATTGAACGGAAGCGCACTCTCAAATATTCTCTTACAAATCTGTCTTTTTGTCTATTCCGCTATAAACATAAAACCGAAATCCAAATTACAATTAAATCTCCTAAGACATAAAACAATAACCTAATACCCTCCCAAAACCTAAAATCGATAGGTATAAGATAAACTTGTCTTCAAAATAATGTCTTCAAATCTCCACTATTTGTTTGACTTCTCTTGGGGACTTTGTCTTCATTGATGTAATCCAAATATGATCTTACAAAAGTACCAACACACATGAAACAAATAAAATATCCCGTGATGCATCAAATTTGACATATATAATAAATAATAAAATTCTCCCCCATAGATCAAACTCATGCAATTTCCCCCGTAATTTGTTCACCCGCTTTTAATTTGTCCGAAGTAGACAAGGAGTAGAAAACAATCATGGAAAATAGGGTACATCACTAAAGATAGAATATCATCACAAAGTTATATCAAATAAGCACATGTAAGGACAAACTCAAAGGCTCCACCAACTACTTTTTATGTTTTCAAGAATGAAAATTTTAACAGTTACAACACACCATGGAGAAACATAAAAATAACCAAATCATGAAAACTAAATGTAGGGATGTGAATATATTCTATAGGTTAGTCAACACAAATAACCATATCACATGTGCAAAAAGGAAACACTACTAATGAAAGATCTCAAAGTCTACCTTGGGGGTAAAAATGGTGAAGTCAAGTGACACTGACTTAACCTAATCAACTAGTCAAAATCACAAGTCATTTTGCACACCAATAATGCCCAAAACTATTTAATGTTATTATGAGATTTTTAAGGACGTGCAAACCCATTGATCTTTGACTTAACTCCCTCAAAACTCACATATTGATTTTTTTTTCTCAAATCATTTTGAAGAAATCAATGCTCACACGTAGCTAAGCATAACCATTCTTAGAATTTGGCCTGGAACTTCTGTTTTTATATGCCTTTAATCTTTTAGGCTCTTTTCTTTTTGTGAATGGTGGATTTTCACGCAAATTCAACATGTCTATCGTAGCCCGATTCCATTTCATAAGATATACCACATATACCAAATAAATGATCTTCTAATTTTTTTTCAATCCAGGAAATGGTTCTTACATGCACTACTTTTATGATCTCATTTTTCACATTTGGTTTGTTTTAAAAGAAGGATTGAGATGAAAACACTACAATCGACCCGTGATAGGTAAGTGCAATACTCAATTAAGTTCATGCTCATATGCATTAAGGAGTCAAACATGTAGCAAGTAGTCATCATATAACATCTTAATGACTCCACACATTATAAAGCACAAAAATGAAATGTTGTCATGTCTCAAAACACTATAAAATAGTCACGTGAATATGGAATGAATTGGAGACTCGGACATCTTTAATGTTCATCCACATATGGTGTAAAAAATACTAAAATCTTTTTGGATGTTCTAAAACTTTTATCAAAAATAAAAGATTTTTGTCCTTTTCATCTTTTTCTTAAAAAGAAATCGAAAATCTTTTTGTATTTTTTCCAAATTTTTCAAGAAAAGAAAACACTTTTTGTTTATTTGTTTTCTAAAAATATATCAAAATGAAAAATATAAGTACAACTATAGTACACATTAGCAATATGCATGCAAGATATGAATATCAAAAGCATCCTATGCTAGAAACAAGTCTAAACCTCAATCATTAGGCCCAGAGGAGTTTTCAAAAGCATATGACATCCTATAAAAATCGTCCATCAAATCTCATGAAGTATTGACTAAATACTCAACTTGCTCTCTAAACTCTCAAAATCTCTCATCTGATGTGCGGGAGCATGTAGAGTAAAATATGTGGGAGTGCGTACGAGAATACGCGTGGTATCATATCATGAAAGATATCTATGTGACACTCTACCCAACATAAAGCAAAATTCCTAAGGTGAGCTCTTTTCTTGCAATCGGAACAAACATTTACGGGGCTAGGCCCACCTCTCTCAAAATGTCTAGGATGAGATCTCATACATGGAATAAGATGCCTAGGTGGGTTGTGCCGAGGGCCATAAGTATCTAACACAAACTTGGGAACCAACTCGATTGCTACATGGGAAGTGGACGCATTGTCATAACCCAAAGCAGGACCGAGGAGAACATTTCCAACCTTCTTAGATGTGTCCTCTAAAGTAAAATTGACCTCCCAGGAACGTTCGAGATCTCTCCTGAGTTGGGATACACAGACTTCAAGTTTCTCATGAGTCTCAAATGAAGATTGAAGATCTCTTGTAATACTACCCACAGTGTTGGCCAAGTCATTCTTTTTCCATCCTAAGACGATCAACTGCTCACATAAAGAAAACTTCGCCTTCTCGAGTTGACTCATCGATGCCTCACACCCCCTCAAAACTTTCACCTCTCTCTTCAAATCTAACACTCTAAGAGGCAACTCCTTATTAATCTTTTTCATCTTTAACGTCTCTATGTATTAATTACTAAAGGCTTTTTGGATATCACCTTCTCCCTCATTCGAAATACCATCCTCACTCTCACTATCTCCTAAATGAGTCGAAACATCATCGAGGCTCTCACATTTAGATATGTCCCCATCGGTGTGGGACAAGCTAAAAGTTCTCACGTGACTAGCTATGAAATCAACACACTTTTCATGTGGTGATTCTCCCCCTAAGTCAACTGTCTCGATGTCACTATCGCTAAGAGTAGCTTTATTTACAATCTATTTGCCCTTTCTCTTTAGCCTAGTGGGACACTCATGTGTCTTGTTCCCTTTACCCTCGCACTCATAACACCTTATATCTACCTCTTTCTCACCGTTATCCTTGACCTCATTCTTATTTTTCTCAAAAATCGTTTTATTGGTAGAATTATTTTTTGGAAAATTTGAGAAACTTTTTAAAAATTCTTTTGTAATAAAAGTTTGTTTTACGTTGTAACTCTTTACTTTTAATATAAGCGAAGTTTCCTTTTAGAAATCTCTGATGATGTAATTCCTTCACTTTCAGTATTTTACGATTCATAACCATGTGATTGTATTTTCGTTGCATTTAATTTAAAAAATATTTTTAAATCCAGAATATTTGTTGCCTTGGTGGCATGTCAATATACTCGTTCCCCACTACTATTTTGGGACGGGGTCGTGACAGAGGTGGTATCAGAGCATAGGTTATGAACCCGTAGACCACTGAACATAAGTTTCAAACATTATAGATTTTAAGTTTCCATACATAGGATATAGGATGAAATATCCGATTTATGTGATAACCCTTCATATGTCTTACATTTTATATAATTGTTTATATATAATTCTTCTTCTAATTTACAATTTGGAGATAGTATAATACATCTTACATTTGTCCATGACTGTAGAAAATGACCAAGATGGGATCAACTGCGGGAACTAGTGGTTCAAGTATGGAAGGACTGGAAGGTGCATACAAGGCAATTGAAAGTCTAGCAAGGATTGTGAAGCATTAGGTGAATAATGGAGAACTAAGGAATCTTGAACTAAGTATCTGTACTATTGAAGAATTCAAGAAGTTGAATCCGCCATCTTTTAAAGGTACTCCTAACCCCACTGAAGCAGAACATTGGGTGATGCAAATGGAAAAGATGTTCGATGTTATTAAGTGTACAGATGAACAAAGGGTTTCATTTGGAATGTTCATGTTAGAAGGTGAAGCCGAAAATTGGTGGAGAATGACTAAGAGAATACACGGGGAAAAGAATAATCCCATAGGTTGGAATGACTTCTTGTGATCTTCTACGAGAAATACTTTCCCGAAATGGTGCAAGACCAAAAAGTAGCTGACTTCATAAGCCTGTTCAAGGAAATATGACGGTTAGTCAGATGAGGCAAAGTTTACTGAGTTTTCCCATTTTGCACCTCATGTTGTGATAACCGATGTTTTAAAATACAAAAAGTTTGAACATGGGTTGAGATTGAATATTCATAGTCGAATTTCCATCCTGAAGTTAACATCATATAATGACGTGGTGGATAGGGAAATAATAGTTGAGAAGGATAGTGAAGAATACAATCAGGATAAAGAGGGGAAGAGGAAGTTTAGAGAACAAAGAGGAATGAACCCCAATAACAAACCCTTTAGGACTATACCTAATATAGGACAACCTTTAGTAAACAAACCGTTTAATATTGATAGATGCCAACGATGTGGTAATATTCATAGAGGGAAACCATGTTACTTGGAGACGAGAAGTTACTTTGGGTGTGGCCAAAAGGAACGTAAAATGAGAGATTGCCCAAACAAAGGAAAAGCGTCGACAAAGACTTTTAATGACAATAAGGATCATGGCAGGCAAGGTACAGTTTTTAATCTTTCTTATGCAAAAGATTCTAATGCAGTAGTGTCAGGTATACTTTCTATATGTGCACAACCTTTTTAATTTTTAATTGATCCTGGTTCTACCCATTCATTTATGTCTGCACGTTTTGTTAATCGCTTTCCTAATAATGCTGAATCCTTGGATCATAGCATACACACTTCTACTCCTTCGGGTGAGTTATTGACGAGAACATTAGTATAGAAATCTTGACCTATAGATGTTAGTAGTCATAAACTATTCCCCGATTTGATAGTTTTAAACATAAGAGTCTTTGATCATTTTGGGTATGGATTGGTTGGCATCGTATCATGCTAAGGTAGATTATTTTGAGAAGAGAGTTATTTTCCAAATTCCTAACCAACCAGAATTTAGTTTTGAAGGAACTAGCATCCTATCTCCCATGTGCATTATCTTTGCAATCCAATCTTGTAGTTTTCTTAAAAAGGGATGTTAAGGATTCTTTACAAGTGTTATGGATTTGCAATCAAAAGAACCTAGTTTAGAAGATATTCCTATAGCTAAATATTTTCCAGATGTTTTTCCAGTCTTCCTCCTAGTAGAGAAATAGAGTTTACAATGGACCTTATTCCTAGAACTATACCAATCTCAAAACCACCTTATCGCATGACACCTTTGGAATTAAGGGAATTAAAAGTTCAATTACACTATCTTTTAGACAAGGGTTTTATTAGACCAAGTGTATCCCCTTCGGGTGCTCCCGTGTTATTTGTTAAAAAGAAGGATGGGACGATGAGGTTATGTATAGATTATCGTGAACTAAATAAGGTGACAATTAAGAATAAATATCCCTTAACTCGTATAGATGATTTGTTTGACCAACTACAAGGAGCACAAGTATTTTCAAAGATTGACCTTAGGTCAGGCTATCATCAATTGAAGATTAAGGGAGATGATATTTCGAAATCAGCTTTTCGTACTAGATATGGCCACTATGAATTTCTTGTGATTCCATTTGAACTAACTAATGCACCAGCCGCTTTTATGGATACGATGAATAGAATGTTTAGGAAATATTTAGATCAGTATGTGGTTGTTTTCATTGATGACATCCTTATTTATTCTAAAAGTATTAAAGAACATGAAATGCATTTAAAGATAGTATTGCAAATCCTTAGGAAGGAGAAATTATATGCAAAATTAATGAAGTGCGAGTTTTGGTTGCCTAGCGTCTCTTTTATAGGACATGTCATTCCAAGGAGGGAGTGTTGGTTGACCCTCAAAAGATCAAGGCTATACTAGATTGTCCTAGACCAACAAATGCGACGGAGATTCATAGTTTCCTTGGATTAGCCGGTTATTATAGAAGATTTGTTGAAGGATTTTCCAGTATTTCCAAACCTCTATATAGGTTAACACAAAAGAAGCTGAAATATGAATGGTCTGAGGAAGTTGAGAATAATTTTCAAGAACTTAAGAATCGATTAGTAATTGTCCCAATTTTGACTATTCCTTTCGAGACAGGGGGATTTATGATTTATACTGATGCTTCTAAAAATGGTTTGGGATGTGTGCTAATGCAAAATGGAAAAGTAGTAGCTTATGCCTTGAGACAGTTAAAAACCCATGAACAGAATTATCTAATCCATGACCTTGAATTAGCAGCTGTAATATTTGCTTTTAAGATTTGGAGACATCATTTGTATGGTGAGACTAGTGAGATTTATACCGATCATAAGAGTTTAAAATATATTTTTACCCTAAAATAATTGAATATGATACAAAGGATGTGGTTAGAATTAATGAAGGATTATGATTTACCCAGGGAAAGATAATGTAGTAGTCGATGCTTTAAGCAGGAAGTCTACAATAAATTTAGCATGTCTCATTAGAAATCAGGAACCTTTGTTAAGGGATTTGAGAAGTATGGAAATAGATGTATGTATTTATAGTAAAGGAGGAATAATCGCAAGATTACAAGAACAATCCATGTTAATGGAAAGGATCAAAATGCACAAGTAAATGACCCACAACTGATGAAGATTAGAGAAGAAGTCATCAAGGGTTAGAGAATTGAATTTATGATACGAGATGATATATTAAGGTTTAGAAATATAGTGTGTGCACCATGTGAGGCCTAACTAAAGAGGTAAATTTTTTAGGAAAGTCATTACTCAAGATTCATATTTCATCCCGGATGTACAAAATTGTATAAGGATCTTCGAGAAGTATTTTGGTGGAATAACATGAAGAGGGAGATAGTGGAATTTAAATCTTAGTGTTTGGTTTGTCAACAAGTAAAGGTTGAACATCAAAAACCATCAGGATTACTGCAACCCCTACCTATCCCTAAGTGGAAATGAGAACATATTACTATGGATTTTGTGACGGGTTTACCAAGGAGTTCAAATGGTAATGATTCTATTTGGGTAATTATTGATAGGTTAACTAAATCTTCTCATTTTCTTGAATTAAGATTACCCATTCTTTAGAAAAGTTAGCTAAATTATACATGCGGAAAATTATTAGGCTTCATGTAACCCCAGTTTCAATTGTTTCTGATCGTGACCCTAGATTCGTGTCTTGCTTTTAGAAAAGCCTACAAGCAGCCATGGGAACAAAATTGAATTTCAGCACCGCTTTTCACCCTCAAACGGATGGACAATCTGAGAGAACCATTCAAACCTTAGAGGACATGCTTAGGGCATGTGAACTTGATTTGAAAGGGAATTGGGATGATCACTTACCGTTAGTGGAATTTACGTATAATAATAGGTATCAAGCAAGTATTCAAATGGCTCCGTATGAGGCACTTTATGGTAGAATGTGTCGTTCCCTTACATGTTGGGTAGAAGTTGGAGAAAGAAAATTGTTGGGACTAGATTTGATCCAGATCACAACAGAAAAATGAAATTGATACAAGACCGACTTCGAATCGCTCAAAGCCGTCAAAAGCGTTATGTAGATAATCACCACCGACAGTTGGAATTCCAAATAGGAGATTATGTGTTCTCACGAGTATCACCAGCAAAGGGAGTAATCCGATTTGGGAAGGAAGGGAAATTGGGTCCAAGATACATAGGACCTTTTGAAATACTTGAAAGGATATAAGCTGTTGCATATAGAATAGCCTTACCTCCTGAAGTTTCTAGTGTGCATAATGTGTTTCACGTGTCAATGTTGAAGAAATACGTCCCAGATCCAACACATATCTTAAGTCACAAACCTCTTCAAATTAGAGAAGATTTAAACTACATTGAGCATCTAGTAGAAATTTTGGACCATAAAGAGTAAATACTATGAACCAAGGTAATTCAACTGGTCAAAGTATTATGGATTAATCATACTGTTGAAGAAGCAACATGGGATCGGGAAGATGAAATAAAGGAGCCATATCCATACTTGTTTGAAAATTAATGTAAGTAAAGTTTGGGGACCAAACTTTTTATAAGGAGGTAGGATGTAATGACCCCACTTTTATGTGTTCATATATAGTTTTAAATGTTGTATTATTTCATATGTGATAGGGATAATTTTAATTTATTATTTTAGTCTAATCCTCGCTTCATAAATCTTGAAATATCAAATTAGTTACAAACATAAAATTTTAAAGTTTTCGGTAGGAATGTTCATATTGGAGACTAGTTGTGACCATTATAATATAACAATTGGCTTAAGGTGAAAACTAAAAGGTTGTATATATATGAATTAGGTTTGTAACACAATAAACGGTGTGTTAAACGAAGGTCCGAGCAAGAAGTTATACCAAAATTACGAAACAAGGGCAAATCTGTCCATCGTATAAGTATTTTCTCTTATTAGCACACCATGTGTTATGTTTTGATTGGTTGGAAGGGGAGGCTAGTTAGGCCTAATTAAACACCTTGAAATGACCTTTTTCTTCAGCAAAATGGATCAAATCAAAGTCTAATAGCATATCCTAAGTTAAAAGATAGGTTTTGGGGTAGAAAATATAATTTTATGAAACTTTAGGGACTTAATTTTAAATAAAAAAAGTTTTAAGGACTAAATGAAAATTTATAAAAGACCATTTTGTAAATAAAATATTTTCAAGGACCTCTAAGAAATATTAAAAATGTATGGTGTAAAATTACTAAAATTCTCTTCATGTGTAAAATGACCCTTAATAACTTTCCACCTCGTGCTTGATTTTGAACACCTCCACTATACACATGTGATCCGTAGAAATAAATCTTAAAACACATTTCATGCATATGGAAAAGATAAAACACGTGTTGTAGTTCGATGAATTAAGACTGCAAGACCGCTCCGATATGCGACACGTAAACGCTGACTCGCTATTGTAAAAGCTTGATCATTTAGACACGTGTCAACACCCTAATATCTTTGGTAAACTATAAATAAGGCCTTTAGGATCATTATTACAAGAAATTCATTCAAAATATCAGAGCGAAATAGTGAGAGAACGTACGAGGAAGTTTACGAAGAAATTTCATCTTAGTAATCCAAGACTCTGTACCTGTAACTTCGAACCTCTTTTTAGGTGAGTACTCTAACATTCCTTGTGCATTTTAATTATATGCCACTATGAAAACTATATATATATATATATATTGAACTTCTTTTATTCTCAAATTCATCTGATACCGATGATTGATTCGTTTGTGATATATTTATATTTGTCCATATTGACAAATATGGACAAACGCCTATATCACGGCAACAACGGCGACAATGGCAACTCACAGGACACCGGAAAATTTATAAACAGAAGATCATTCCAGAGTTCATCTAAAATATTTATCTCAATATTACCATGAAAACAAATCCTCAAGGATCCTTTAATGATATATCAAAACATAATAATAATATTATCTAAGTACTCAGAGTGGTTGTCCCGAAAGTTCTAATAAAAACTTTAAATTTTATTGCTGGAAATATAACATGCGATTACAAGCTTTATTTACAGACAGAATTCAAAGATAAAAGCCATAATTTACAGAGTTAATTAAAATACTTACTATTACAAGTGGGATGTTACAAGCGGTTGATGCTGGAAAACTTAATCGGAAAGGTGAACTTTAAAACTTAGAGAGATTTTGATTGCTAGAGAGATCGTAAATTGTTGGATGATTTTTTAGAATGAAGGGAAAGGCTCCTTTTATAGGAGAGAAAAGAGCTTCGGATGCCAAACTTAACAAATTTTATTTTATGTACAAGAAAAACGTGGGCGGCTTCGAACGAATCTTGCACAGTAAGTTCAATTTGTCAAAAGTGCACAGTGAATATTCGGCCACGTGAATGAACAGTAAAGCTGTACAGTGACTGAGACGTTGATATTTGCTGACGTCATTGCTTGCGTCTCGAGTTTTGTCTGTTGGGAATAGTGATTGTTGATGGCGTGCTGATAAGATGCTGACGTAGTTGCCTTTTTGCTTTTGTTAATCTATTGCATCTTTAATTAATTTTTATGGTTCCATCATATTTTTAATATTGTGTCTGGTTACAGAATCCATGGAGTCAATTGATTCATTTTCAGAGTCAGAATGTCTATATGTTGAATATTGATAATTAGTTGTTTTTTCATTATCTATCGCTTCTTGCTCTTCATCAGAAAGTATAGATTTATTAAAATATTTTATATTTAAACTAAAAGGATTTTTTGGCACAAAAATTATCATGTTAAAATTTCCTTTTATCATATGCCAAGGGTCAGAAGGGATTTCGTTCATTATTATATATACTTTATACATTTTAAGTAATTCTTCTGTTGCTTCTTTATTTTGTATTAAGGAATCATCGTCTCTACATTGAACAAAATAATTTGATATTCTATCTTGTCGATGTTCCATAAATATATTGTGCCTACTATAGATTATTTGTCCAAAACTTATCCACTCAGGTGGTATACTTTCTATTATTAATAAAAGGTTAGATGAAACAATTTTTCCTAATGTTTTGTCTTCTATTGCATCTATTAGACTTTTTGGAAAATTTCCATTTATACTTATATGATCCCAAGGCGGGGGTATTAAAATACTAGCTACCATACCGTATTCTAATAGTAAACTAATTGTTATTTCTATTTCAATTGGAGGGTTATTAGGTCTATAAATTTTAAAATTTTCAAATAAATTGTACTCGATATCTACTAGAATTAAAGTATCATATTTATTTTGAAAATTATTTCTTATGTGTTCATATTTATATGTACATCCTGATGGTTCGAAATTAAAACGAAAATGATTTTGTATTGCTACCCAATTTAAAGTGTCTTTTTCTTTTGCGAATAAATTTATTTTTTCTACTAACTCTCCTGGTAAAAGAGTTTCTACTTTAGTTCGTAATATAAATCGAAAATAAGGGTCGAAAGAAGCTAAAAAATTACTGTCATTATAAAGATTTATTTTTGCTATTTTCTTTTCATTAGCTTGATTTTTTAGATTTAAAAATTTATAATGTTTTATTATGGTTTCTTGATCTTTGATTAATTGTGGATTAGAACGGGATTTATAGTAATTAGCTTGTGCTTCTAATGATTTTACATGATGAGTAATATTGTAAAAATATGTATTTAGATAGTTCATGGAATGTATAAAAGATCCTTTGTTGTATTCCCGGTTGAACCAAAGATTGTCAAGTATCTTTTGTTGTTCTTCAGTTACTGGAGCTTTGGAACTGAACTTTTGCTTCTCATTAAGAACATTAAACAATTGATTAGAATATTGTTTTGTTCCTGATGAAGATCCTTGATATTGTGACATCTGCAAAATTAAGAAGTGTTAGTAATTAATCTAGACAATATATCGACTAATTGGTTATCCTTACCTTTAATATGTTCAAATTGTGGTGTAAATCCTTTTCCTGTAATATTATCTATAAAATTTAACCATCGTTTAGTTGCAGATTTACTTTGATTAGTTTTATTAAAATGTTTTACTATATTGTCACAATCAGTTGTTATTAAATATTCTTTTCCTAAAAATAATTGAAATCTTTCTATTGTATTTATAACTCCTAGTATTTCTAAGTCTGTGGATGGTAATCTACTTTGTGCCTCATTAAAGTTACCTGAACAGTATTTACAAATTTCTTCTTCATTTTTATTACTATTTTTATTTTATTTTTGTAATAGTATTCCGGCCCATCCTAAAGCTGATGCATCTGTTTGTATTATTTTATAACTATTTTCTATAGGTAGTGATAAGGGTTCTAGTTTACTAGCTATTTGTTTTATTTTTTGGACTAATTTTATGTCTTCATTATTAAAATACTTTTGTCCATTTTTTCCTAGTTTACTATATATAGATCCTACTAATTTTGATAAATTTGGAATAAAGGATCTACAATAATTTAGTAATCCTAAAAATGCTTGTAACTTTGTAGTTTCTTCTAATTTATCAGGAAATTCTAAAACCTTTTTAACTATATGTTCTTGCAATTCTATTTTTCCACCTTTTATAAAAAGTCCTAAAAATTCTATTTCTTGTTTTTCTAATTGCATCTTTTTACTACTAATTATTAAACCTTGATTTATAAATTCTTTAAAAACTATTTGTAAATGATTTCTATGTTCCTGTTTAGTATTGCTAAATACAAGTATATCATCTATATAAACTATACAAAAATCTGAATGTTTTTTTAAAATTGTATCCATTTTATTTTGAAATATTTGTGGTGCGTTTTTTAATCCAAATGGCATGACTAACCATTCAAAGTGTCCTTCTGGACAAGTAAAGGCAGTCCATTCTATTGATTCTTTTTGCATATTTATTTGCCAAAAACCAGATTTACAATCAAATTTTGAAAAGTATTTTTTATTTTGATTTATTAATTCATCTTTATTAGGTATTTTATAACTATCATCATATGTATTATCATTTAATCTTTTATAATTAATTACCATTCTTGCTTTATTTCTTTTTATTTCGGCGTGATTTCTAACCATAAATGCAGGGCTTCTATGTCAACTTGTACTTTTTTGTATTACTCCTAAATTTAAAAGTTCTCTTATTTGTATTTTGAATTCTTCTTGGTCTATTATTTCACATGCTATATCTTTTGTTTTTATTGTTATATCAGGGTTTATTATATTTAGTTTAGCTTCTATTTTATTTTTATTCCAATATTTTTGTGGGTTTTCTCCTATTATTTCTGTTTTTTCTGCTAACCTAATTAAATCTTCTAATTCTAGTTTTGTATTTTTAAACATTATATTATTTATTTTATCAAATTCTATTTTGTTTGACTGTCTTCAATATTTTGTAAATATTCTTTTAAGTAGTCTTTTTCAATATCAATATTATTATTTTCCAAGTCTTCTTTTGGTTATAATATTATGTTATTATTAAGAATTAGCTTATTTTCTTGTTTTAGTATATTAGATTGATTATTAGGTATAATATGTGTTCCTTTTTTAAATAATTGTATGCCTGATGGTGTGTACATAAATCCTCCTGTTAGTGATTGAATAAAATTTAATCCTAATATAAAAGGGTGATGGCTTTTTACATTTGTTATGTATGTTTGTGGTAAAAGAAATTGTTCGTCATTTATATATATAGGTATATTTTGTATGCATTGTGTTATATGTATAACATCTTTATTAACTTGATGTATATATATGGGATAATTTAAATTTTTAGCGTCTTCTTTTTCTACTAAGTCTACATGAATTAAACTTTTTGTTGCACCTGTGTCTAACATTGCTGTAGTTTCTATTGTTTTATTTGCAAATTTTAGTTTTGTAGGAAATGTTATTAATGCAGTTTTATTAGTATTGTTTATTTGTTCTTTAGGTTTATTTTTTATTTCTTCATCATAACATTTTATACATAAGTTTTGTTTACATATTTCACATAAATATATTTCTTTGTATTCTTTTAAACATTTTGCACAATTTTCTTCTAAAAACATATATTGTTTAAGTTTATATTCACAGTCTTCTATATTATAACAAAAATTTTAATCTTCTAAACTTTGTTCTAAGATTTCTATATCATTATCTTTTGATTCTATAGATTCTATTGATTCTATACTAAATACACTAATATTATCTAATTCTTCATATTCATCGTATATACTTTCTAATTCTATTGTATCTCCTAGATCTTCTTCTATGTCATCTAGTATATTTATCTTTTCTTGTATTTTAGATATATTGTTATTTTTATTTCTATATGGGCAATTAGGTCTAATGTGATTAGGGTCTCCGCATATAAAACATTTACAGTTAGTTACTTTTTTAATATTTTTATTATCTTTAGTTTCTTTATTTATTTTACGTTTTTTATACCATGGGCGTTTTCTTTTATAATTATTGTATTTATAAGGTTTTTTATATGTTTTGCTAGGTCTTATCTTATAGCTTTTAAATTTTTTATATTTCTTTTTAGTTTTATATTTATTATTATAGTTTTTATATTTACTAGTTATTGTTCTTTTATTATCACAACCATATTGAGGTGGTAAGTCTAACTGTTGACAAGTATGATAATATTGTTTTTTAATTTCTTTACCTTCTTTTAATTTTCTACATTCTGATTTTAAAGTATTATATACTATATTAATTCTAGCTCCTATAGATGCGTTTGTTTTTGAGTCGTCTTGTTTTTGCCAATTTTTTCATATTTTTTCACCTATTTTTCCTGGTATTTTTTGTATATATCTATCTAATAAACTAAGATCTGTTGTTCTACCTATTTGTGTCCAATATTCTACATATTTTCTAGTGTAATCTCCGATATATTCTAACCTACATATTTGTAATTGTTCTAAGTTTCTAAGTGCTTCTGTTTGTTTTTCAGTTATTTGTAAAAGTCTATTTGATCCTAGAAAAGCTTGTTTTATTAAATTAGTAAATCTTTCTACATTAAAGTTTTCTTTAAAGGTTAAATATTCTTCTTGGAGTTTATATGTTAAATACCAATTTGATACGCTTCCTTGTAGTGTGTTTTCAAAGTATACTTCACATTCACTTTTATTTATAAATTATATTAGGGTACATGTCCTAAAACATCATTTTTCCCAAATTTCTATTGCAGTCTCCCAATCTAAAGGGTTTACATTATCTAAATTTAATATACTACCATGTTGTGTTATATTAGAACTAGTGTCGAATACATATCTACTTCTACTTTTGTTTCCTGGTAAAGGGTTAGTATTTTCATTATATCTTTCTCTTGTAGATCCTAAGTGTTGGTGTGTAGAATAGTGAGTGTGTCCTCTATTATCTGTAGCTTGTGTAGTTGAAGATTCAGTTTCCATATCTTCGGCTGGGTTTATTTCTTCTAATATTTTTATAATTTCTTCTTCTTTTACAAATTTATCTAATCCTATATTTATTATTTTTCTTTTATTGTCTTCATTAGTTCCTTCAGCACGGTATATTGAAATTATAGTTTCTTTATTATTTTCATTACCATATTTTTCAATTAATTGTTCGTTTGATAGGTTGTCGCAATCTTCTATAATTATATCGTATATTTTATCTTCTAGTAGTTCAAATAATTCTTCTACTTGTTCCTCTATAATTAATACATTAATTTCATTTAATAGTTCCTCACTCTCGTCTTCTATGGGTTTATATCTACTAAATTTAATACTACTTTGTCCTATATGATTTTCATATATTTTATTTTTTTTGGATTTTTTAGGTTTGTTATAGTTAAACTAGGTAGTTTCCATTCAATTTCTTCATATATACTACTATCTATTTTTTGTGCTTCTATCATTTCTACATGTTTACTATTAAATGATTTTACTATACAGTCAAATTCAGCTTTAAAATTTATTTTATAGCGATTGAATATTTTACCCATAAATAAAGTATATATTAAAAGGTTATTATATTGTCCTGTCATATTATATCCTCTTGTTCTTATAGCTATTTTTATATGTTTACTAAATTCGTTTATATCCATAGAGAAATTAGGTATACATCCTATAACTGCTGCGTTTTTTGCTAAATCTACTTCAGCGCTAGCTATTTGTGCCTGTTTATGATTATTCCATCTATCATCATATATATATATACTAATACTTTAGTTTGTGCTTCTAATCTAGTTAATCCTACTAATCCTATAACTATTACTCCTAAATGCATAAATTCTGAATTTATTTTTGCTAATTCTATTGCGGATTCATTAGTAATTAAATCTAAAATTACTTCGCTATTGACAGGTGTTATTTTTCTTTGGCTAGTGTGATTATATATTTTATTAGTGAATTCTAACCTATTTGTTTTATATAATTATTGTCCTTTAGTTTTTTGGATACCTTTTTCTATATATTTTTTAGTATCTTCTTCGTTATTATATAAGTTTTCTATCCTATATATTTCTTTATTTTTGTTTGCGGAGGTGGATGTCATCTTTTGAGTAGAATAAGTTTAGTTTTGTTTTAACAGGTTTAGGGTTTGTTTTAAGTTTTTTAAATTTATCAATTAATTCGTTTATTTCTGGTGTTTCTGGTCTTTCTTCTCTTATATATAAAAATTTAGTTAATTTATCTAATTCAATTTTTATGAGACGTGTCCTAGTATTTATGACGTCTAATAATTCTTTTATATAATCTTGATTTTCTTCTAATTTTTTAATTCTTTCTAATATATTATTGGTATTACTACTCTATATTTATCATAGTCTTCCTTTTTCGGCTAATATTCCTAACCTAGTTTCGTATGCTGATATTGCTTTTTCTTGTTTAGTTATTAAATATATACTATCTTTAATTATACTATCGTCTCTTGGGCTTTTTAATATTTCTAGAAATTTATAAGTAATTTTTATTATTTTTCTTCTAAGTGTTATTGAGTTTTTAATTCTTTGTTTTTCAGTTACCATAAATTATTAAAGTCTTCCTTTTTCACTTAAAATTTCTAATTCTAGCTGATATTGGTGAATTTTTTGTTTTGCTGTATTTATTATCCACTTATTAAAGGTTGCTCTCATATAATTCTTATTTTCTATACTTTCGTTTCTTAATCTTATTGCTTTATCTAAAATTTTATAGTCTTTTCTTAATTGGGCTTTTAAATATTCTTTTTCGGTTATCATTAACTATCCTAAACGTCCTTTTTTGCCTAAAATTTCGATTTCTAGCTTATATTGATGGATTCTTTCTTTTATATCATTAATTATCTGATTTACTATTATAAAGTTTGGAAATTCTTTTTGATTTTTATAGTATATTGCTCTTTTAGTATAAAAGTCTAAATTTCTATATTCTGCCCTTAATCTAGCTCTTAAACACAATTTTTCACTAAGCATATAAAGTTTTTAATTTTCCGAGTTGTAAACTTATGATTTGTCATTCCACTCTTTTCTTTAAATAATATGTCTTATTATATAAAGATATATGATTAAAGCACCTCTGATACCATTATTTTTCAATTGGATGAACAGTGACATGAACAGTAAAAATGAACAGTAACTTATAAATAGTCCTCAAGTCCACAGTACTACAGACAACTGTAGCAGCTCAGTCAAGCCTACAAACGCCTATATCACGGCAACAACGGCGATAATGGCAACTCACAGGACACCGGAAAATTTATAAACAGAAGATCATTACAGAGTTCATCTAAAATATTTATGTCAATATTACTATGAAAACAAATCCTCAAGGATCCTTTAATGATATATCAAAACATAATAAGAATATTATCTAAGTATTGAGAGTATATATATATATATATATATATATATATATATATATATATATATATATATATATATAGGTAGAGGTTCACAAGTGAACCTAAAAGATGAACTTTTTAATAAACTTTAACAAAATAACACCTAACAACTCATTACTTTTAATTTCTATGGTGTAATTGGTCCGCGCCAGCGGTAACGAACACGCGTGTCGATCGATCCCCAACTCCCTCACCCCCCCGCACCCCGGCACCCCACCCCACCCCCACCCCCATGGCAGCCCTGCTGCCAGAAGGGCTGCTATAAGGTCTGCCATGGTGATGGTGGTGGTTGGGGGTGGGGGTGGGGGGGTTGAGGGAGTTGGGAATCGATCGACACGCATGTTCGTTGCCGCTGGCGCGGACCAATTACAACATAGAAATTAAAAGTAATGAGTTGTTAAGTGTTATTTTGTTAAGGTTCATTAAAAAGTTCATCTTTTAGATTCACTTGTGAACCTCTCCATATATATATATATACAAATATACAGTAATGCTCTTGTGCGGACTGTCTCACATTTTGACAGTGCCGATCGGACAAGTGTCACCTAGCGGTGAGCGCAGTAAAGAAAAAGAGTGCCTATAATTTAGCGGGTAATTTCTAGTCTCACTGCCATGAAGGTTCTAAAAAATGCGGAGTGTGATCGAGGCGTGGAGGTCAAGCCTTAAGCCTTAGAAATCTAGGCGGGCTTTAGGGGTAAAAAGGTGTGAAAAGGCGTTTAGGACTTTTTTTAATATATCTTAACATTTTTAAATATAACAAAGGTATTAAAAATACTAAAATGATACATACCTTAAAATATGTCTGAATATATACAAAGTAAAATATATATTTTTTAAATACTAACAAAAAAAAACGTGCGATTTTTTCGACGGGAGGTAGAGAGGTTTGGGATACCATCTGTCTTTTGATTGTTTTGAATGAGATATTGGTCCGTTTGTTTAAAAAAAAATATCATTTAAAAGGCGATATCGTTTCGCTAGAGCGTTTTTGTTTTTTAAAAAAGTGTCGTAAGCGTTTTACCAAGAATAAGGCATAAAAGGCTCAAGGCGATGCATTTTCCCCAAGCCTCAAGCCTAGGCGTACCTAAGCACTGCCGCCAGGTGATACACGTCCGCACAAGAACAGTATTGTGTATATATATATATTAGGCATAAAAGGCTCAAGGCGGTGCATTTTTTTCAAGCCTCGTGTGTGTATATATATGTATTAGATCATCTACAAAAAATTTCATAACAAAATTCATTTTTTTACAATCTTAAAAAAATGATTTGCATAAAAGTATGTATATATGATGTCCTTACATGAAACTCCATATATCTATCTATCTATCTATCTATCTATCTATCGTTATACACACACGTGCATGCACGCACTCGCGAACATCACTATCCATGAGTTTTAGCCCTCAATATCTCTCATCTCATAAAAATTTGGTACTCGGTGATCGGTAGGGTTGACAATTTTCGACATGACACGAAAATACGACACGACCCAACACGACATTGATACGAAATTAACACGGTGTATCATGTTTGGGCAGGATATTTTTGCTCGATAGTGGTTCGTCGTGTTCGTATCATAGTTTTGACACAAAATCAACCCGTTTTGACCCAATTACCACACAATTAAGCACATCGATTTGACTCGATTACCACTCATTTATAATTAATATATTCCAAACCATATAAAATAAAAATGTGATATTTTTATATAAATAATAAGCGGGTTATCGTGTCGGGTCCTGTTGAATCATATTAGTTGTTACAAAATTGATTTATTATGTTATTCGTGTCGTGTCTTGTCACGTTTTTAACAAAACATGTTCATATTAGATTAAAAAAATATAATATCGTATCGTGCGTTATTCGTGTTGAATAAAATAAATGATATTCTACCGAGCTAAGCTCAAACACAATCCGTTAGCATGAATTACCGACCCTAGTGACCCATGAAGAGATAAAGTTGATAAACACATTCCTAAGACGACAAGAACCACGAGTAGACCTTGTAACAACAAAACCAACGACTATAATACCTGTGATATGATCGTGATTCATGTCAAACATCTTTCATTTTATCATCTTCTTGTGTTGTGTCCTTTTTTTGTATTATAGCCTTAGAATTGGCACCTCAAATATCAACAAAGACTATGACATCCAAGGCTCATTTGGAAGCTTTTCCCACCCATCCAATCCGTCATCCGCTGTATAATTTGTGCGCATAAACTTACGCAAAACATAAATATTAGTTTACGGTTGTAGGACAAATCAAATTTATTAACCTCAGTTGTCAGTTCCGTCAACATTATTTGCTGGACATGATCTCGTCTTTAAGTTTGAGTTACATTTAAGCACTTTTAAGGGTGTAGGGGTCTACAACACAATTGCATAAATGAGAGTTTGTTTAGTTGTAAAAATAAGGTTGTTTTTCCAAAAAAAAAAAAAAAAAAAAAATTCCAAGAAAATGAAAAACTGAAAAATATGATAATTTTTTCAAATAGGAAACTAGGAAATAGTGTTTCTTATTTGATAATTTCTCAAAAAACTGAAATACTCCATTAACATGTTTTCTACCGATTTTCAAAACTGCATATACTTCTTTGAAAATTGCATTTTAGACCCGGTGAATCTTTGGAAACTACAATTTGACAATTTGTTTTACAATTAAATTTTAAGAATAAATGACATGTCCAACATTTTTTGTATATTATATTTTGGCCCTTAGAGTTTTTGTGATTTACATTATGCCCCCTAAACTTCTATAAATTATATTTTGGTCATTAGACTCTCTGTAAGTTATATTTTGGCCCTCAACCTTTTAACAATTTATATTTTGGCTTTCAAATTTCTAAAAACTCCAATTAAAAAATAATGTTTTATTTCTAACAAATGAACGTGTTTTCCTAGTTTCCGAAATTATCTATTGAAAAAAAATATTAGAAATAGAAAAAAAGACAGAAAAATAAAAAACAAAAAATAGTTTTCTAAAACTAAACATACCCTCAACTTTTTGGAAAATTTTCAATCAAAGCTCTGTGCTGCACATGATCTGGTCTTTGATTTGAGTTACATCTATGTGAAAGTGTCTACAACAAGATTGCATAAAGAGAAAGCTTTTTGGAAAAATCTCCATCTACATCACATCCCAACCTGCACATGATCTCATCATTTGGCTTGAGTTGCATTTGAATAGCGCTGTAAACGGATATTCGAAAATCCGCATCCGTTCGATATCCGAATTCGAATTTGTGGATATTTATCCGAGAATATGGAAACGGATACGAATATGGATACTCTTTAAAAATATCCGAGAAAATGGATACGGATACGGATAGTACTAGTATCCGACACGGATAATTCGTATCCGATACGGAGTATCCATTTTATCAGATATCCGTATCCGTCAAACATATGTTTAAAATGTTACTAATAATATTAATATTAGTATTACTAATAAAATAATATTAAAACAAATCTTAATCATTTATTTCCAAAACAAAAACACCGTAAAGTTATTGTTTTATTGGGTATATTATAAAATGTAATGTATTATTATTTAATTGGGTATATTATCATGGAGTTACACTAAAGTTACAGTACACCTTATCACACACAACATACACCGACTAAAGAACATATACTCCACTAAAAAAAAACTAACTTCGTTTCATTTATCCTTCGTACAAAATAAGAGAAAAGAAACTTTCATGTGGTTGTTCGTTAGTTTCCTTAATTATAAATAAATGTAAAAGAGAAACAGAAAAGAATGTAAGAGAGAAACATAATAGAATGTAAGAGAGAAACATAAAAGTAAAGAGATGGTTCTGATTGTAATGAGAACTGAAGTTAACAACATGTATATTATATACAAAGTAAAATGTATATTTATTAAAATAAAAATATCAGTATGTTTTGAAGACAAAATGTCCATGAGGTTATCATTCTTAATATATTTGATTAATCTAAAAGGTGCATATTTATTTCTACTATCATGAAATGCGACTGTTATTTTTTTGGATGGCTTTAAGCTTATATGGTTGTAAAGTATGAATGACTTTAAGCCATATTATCATTATGGAATGATATTATTATTATGGAATCCATGATTGTTGATGTTAGAAGGCAGTAATTTTATTACATATTTATTTGGATTGAATTGGATTTCATTGGATTAGATATTTTAATTGTTATTTTTTGCGATGGCTAAATAATGTAAACGGATACGGATATTATCCGAATCCGAGGTATCCGAGCGGATACGAATATGGATAGTTGTTTTAACTATCCGGGCGGATACGGATACGGATATGGATAGTACATTCAGATAGCGGATACGGATATGGAAAACATGGTATCCGATCCGTATCCGTCTGTTTACCACCCCTATCTATAGAACACACCAACAATGGAATCGAGTCTAAATATGATTTCTTTATAACAATTTTCTAATACGTTTTTTTTTATTAAAAAACTTTAAAAAAAAGTTAAACGTGGCGTTTTTATAAATAAAAAGCTAATAGAAAAAAGTTACAATAATTTTTTTTTGTAAATATGACCTTTTTCCATAAATATTAAAGTTGATTATATTTAATAACATTTTCATTATGAAGTGACTTTTTTTTTATAAATAAGTATTTTTATTAGAAAGTATCTCTTTATAAATAGAAAATTATTTTTTACGAATTAAAATCTCACCTTTTTTGAACCATTTTTTATGTATATTTTTGGTGTAAAACAGCTTTTTATAACTTTTCTTTCAATTTAATTTTATAAATAAATGGGTTTTTTAATAATTGGCGCCCAAAATGTCCAACGACGTTACAAACCCGTTAGTTTATTTTATGCACGTTCTAAGGTGCCCTTATAACTTTATAAACAATGGAGTTGGGGCTAAATACGATGTCTTTATAACTATTCTAATACAGTTTTTTTATAAAAACTGGAAAAAAGAAGTTAAAACTGATTTTTTTATAAATAAAAAAGTAATAGAAAAAAGTTATAATGAAACTTTTTTTTTTATAAATATGACCTTTTTTCATAAATATAAAAATTCATATTTTTTAAAAACATTTTCATTATGAAGTGACTTTTTTATAAATAAGGTTTGTTTATTATAAAGTATTTTTTTATAAATAAAAAATTATTAAAGAGTGGATAGAAAAGTTAAAAAGGAGGGTAACCTTTTTTTAAGGAGAAAATAAATAATGACACTTAGTGGATGTGAGAAGAAGAAATATAAATTTTGACATTAATTGCAAGAGTTATGTATTACCACCTCTAATATTATCGTATTAGAGGTATAATATAAATGCGTGAATGCCCTATATGATGCTTGCTGTGCCACTGCCTAACACGTTCAAGGGAAAATTCATAAAAACTTTTAAGGTGGGGAAAAATATAATATGGATTAATTATTTATACTAATAATAACATAATTTTTAATTTAAAATTTCTAACCACTCTTTGAGAAGATAATAGACTAATCTTATATTTACCTTAAAAATAAGTGGGTATGCACCTGTGTAGAAAGTAAACATAAAAAATAACTGGAAGGTCTTAAAGAAAAGCATCTACAAAAGCACTTTCATTGTAATTTTAGGTCAATAAAGGGGTCAATGTTTATAAAATATTATTTTTCATTTCAATAAGGGATGCAAACTTGGTATTCAATATGTTTTCACAAGATGTAATATTATATTTCCTAAGAAAAAAATAAGATGAACAGCTGTCTAGTGACGAATCTAGGATTTTAGTTTAGGAGAAACCAACTAAATAATTTTTTTTCGAAGATAAAACAAAATAAAATTTTATCTAAAAAATTATTTTTTCACTTCTTTTTGGTTTGAAATATTTTTCCATGACTACCTAAAAATACAATTTAAGCAGTTATTTTAACTAATTTAATTTCTCAGCAATTAATTTAATCTAAATATCATAAAAATTATAAGTTAGTTTAAATAACCTAAACATTATAGACTAAAAAAATTATAAACATTATAAGCAGAAATTAGGGCTGGGTATCGGGCGGTTTGGTCGGTAAATAGGAAATACCAATACCAAACCTATTCTAATAAGCTAAAATCGAATTTACCATTTGTACCACCCGATACAACCTTACTTAAACCAAAACCATACCGCACATTTTTGCGGTAAATCACAGTAAAATCGGTAATTTCGGTAAAATAATGATCACCCAATGTTGATCTAAAAAATTAGATCACTCTAATTTTTCAATCACAGATAAATAAATGAGACAAAGAATTTTAAAGTGGTTCAGCCTTATAAGAATGGCCTACGTCCACTGTTGTATTATTGCTGATTGTTTGAGAATTCTCGATTACAAATTCTCTCAAGAAATTTCGGTCTGGGGGATCAGATCCCTTTACAATGATGATTGTACAATGTATTTATAGCCCTGGGGCTGTCATGTGAAAGGGTGATACATTAAATGATGTACATCTCAAAGGGTAATACATTCAATGCCCTTTATGCGTGTGCGTCTGAATGATAAGCATTTAATGAATCAGTTGAACTGTTGGTTATCCCGCTATTAATGCTTTGTTCGAGATGCAGCTCGGACCGCCTGAGTTGCTCGGACCGCCTAAGCTTCTCGGTACTCAAGAGTTCCTCGGAGAGGCATTGTTCCTCGGAGCGTGTGAGTTCCTCGGGGAAGCAGTGTTCCTCGGGGAACTAGTCTTCCTCGTTGTAGTCTTGTTCCTCGGAGCGCGTGGGTTCCTCGAAAGTGTTCGTTGTTGCCATGTAGATAGCCACGTGTCTTTATATGATTGGTCCATGTCAGCAGATTAAATTTGGTATCAACAGAAGCCCCCAATGTTTCATAGTTCAAAATTTGAGGAGTATGGAACATTCTTTCTCGGAATATGGTAGCTTTAAATAGTCTTCCTGATTTTTAGGAGCGTTTCCCTTGTATTTATTTCTCCTTCCCAATTCGTAGAATCATGCTTTTTTGGACTTTTCTACGTGCTTCGATTCCCGTGTTACTTTTCGTCTTTTTAGCCGTTGTTGTCCGCTTTGATTCCCGCATCACTTTTCGTCTTTTTAGCCGCTGTTGTCCGCTTTGATTCTCGCGCCACTTTTCATCTTTTTTAGCCGCCGGTAATGTAATCATCCTTTTTTGTAATCATTACTTCACCATTTCCCAAGGCAAGGTATTTAAACTTCACAGACACTCCCATCGTCTTCTACCTTTTTAAATTTTTATCTTCGAGTTTTACGTCGTCTCTTCCTACTCTCTTGTGCGTTCATCTTTTCCGTCGTTCGTTGTCAGCAGATCCATTCTTTTCCTGTAAGATCTTCTTCCTTCTTCTTCATTTCTTTATTCACCATGGTTTACCCTGTTGAGTCTCTTGAGAAGTTTCGTTCTGATTTCTCCATTCCCTCATGGGTTGTTTTGGAAGAGCTTTCTGAGCCTTCTAATTACTTCCATTTGGCCGAGGGACATTGGTTCCTCAGTCTCTTTTTTGCTGAGTGTGGATTTTCTTTTCCACCAAATCCCTTGTGTCTGGAATTCTGTCAGTACTTTGACGTTGTTCCTGCACGAATAGCGCCCAACACATGGAGAATAGTTAATGGGGTGCATAGATTAAATTAAGTGCATGGAACTCGCATAGGAATTCCAGAAATCATGTACTGCTATAGATGGGCAATTAATGATAATATTTTTTATTTAAAAACTAGATTTTTAAATAGAGCCTTAGTAGTCAATCTCCCTGATGCCAATAGGGATTATTTTGAACACGGGGTTGTCATAAAAAATTGGCAACACTCTCCATTAACTGGAGATGAGGTTTACCAGGGTTCCAGATGCCCTCCTTATGGCAATGGGATAGTTTAATTTTATTTCATTTTATTTATTTTGAAATCATGTTTCTTTTGTGTTTGATAAAATGTGCCACTGATAACAATGTTTATTTATTTGCAGTTGATAGCAAGAAAAAGTGCCCAAAAGAAGTAGATGTCAATATAAGGCATTTGAAACTTATCTGGAGTCTGCATCAAAGTGTTACCGACGAGCACATTAGATCAGCTTCGTATCTGCTGCAGTACAAGAGCTACACCACTTCCTTCACCACTCGTCCAGTGATAAGTGAATCAGAGCCAGTACCAGCTTCCACCAGCTCATCGCCTGAATCTCATATTCCTTTAAGCGAAAGGATGAAGAGAAGAAGACCTCCCACTCTCTTCGAGAAGCCTGCCTCTGGTTCTGTAGAGGTGAAAAGAAATAAAGTTGATGTCCCAGTGGTGGGGACAAAGAAGAATGATGCACCTTCCTCAGCTGCTGCAGTTGTGAAGGTTGCTGAGAAGCCCGCAGTGGCTCCGAGTAGGTCTGCTGCTCCTGGAGAGGTGATTGTGATATCACCGACCATGGGTTCTTCCTTGGTTGAATCTGTACCTGTTCCCCCGAGGAGGATGAAGAAGAGCTCCTCGGTCAATTTGGCTGACACCATTACTCAGCCCCCAGCTGCTGGGACTGGAGTTCCCACTTTTATTCCCCCGAGCTCTGCCATGAGCTCGGTAAAGTCCTGGATCATTCCCAAGGTCCAAGGTACTAAAGAAAACCTTACTCGGGATATGGTCACCTCGCTAGCTGCTCGTCACCTTGCTTCTGTAAGTCTCTTTACTTTGAATTTTTCATATTTCCTTTGTCGTTTCTGTTTCTGACTTGCTTTCTTTTTACTTTAACAGTTGACGAGCTGCTTCAATATAATTTTGAAGAAGGATGAAGCAATTAAAGCTTCATGCTCCTCGTCCAGTGTGGAGGGAGCTCTGGAGGAAGCTACAAAATCTCTGGCAGATTCTCGCCAGACATATGCCACTGATAAGGCTGTCTGGGAGAAGAAGCTTGCTTCCACCGAGCAGGATAAAGCTCGAGATGTTGAAGCCTTCAAAGAGTTGGAGAAGAAAAAGAATGCCCTGGAGAAGGTAAATAAAGAGCTCGAAGAGAAGCTCAAAGCTGCTGGAGAGCTTGAAGATAAGCTCAGGGTTGCTGAGGAAAGGTTGGGCCAACTTCAAGAAGTAGGGCGGCAGAAGGAGGAGATTGAGAGAAAACTGAAAGTTGCTGACGACTTACTGTTCGAGAAGCTCTCCTCGGAGAAATTGAAGAGGAAGGTGGATGTGAAGAAGTCCTTCAGCGCTGGCTGGGACAAGGGGTTGGCTGCTATGGCGTCGCAAGTGGACTATAGCAGCCTCAAGTACTTCAGGGATGGATGGGTTGTAGCTCTCCAGGAGATGAAAGTAGATGAATCTTCTGAGATTTTCTAGCAACACATTCCTGGTCCCCCTCCAACCCCTGAAGATCTTGAAGAGGACGAAGCTGCCTCATGAAGAGTCTTCTATGGTGATGGGTGATCATCCTCCAGCCATTCAGCCTGCTGCTGAGGAAAATCAGCAAGTCGTTTCTTCCTCCGAGCAACTGCCTACTCTCCCCGAGCAACTACCCCTTCCCTCCGAGCAACCTACCTCTTCATCCCAGCCTCCCGAGAAGGTTTTGGGAGATAAGGAAAAAGGTGTAGTGTTGTTCGGGTTTATCTTTATTTTGTGTCTCTTTATCAAATGTAACCCAAAATATGTAACTCTGAATTATGATCTAATAAAACTTGAATTTTCTTGCATACTGTTGTCTGTATTCTGTTCATACTCTGTCTTGATTCTTATTGATTACTGCTTTTTCTTTCTCTGCTAGTTTCTGGCCAGGATGGAACTGCTATCTGCCCATAACACAAAATTGCTGCGATAATGTAATGAGTACTTTAAGGCTGGTCACACAGACCTGAGTGCTGCACAAGTTGTCGACATCCTTGGTCATGATGCTTCAGAACAGGCAGTGGAAGCATATCAATATCTGAAGTGTCTACTTGATCGAGCGGTGGCCAATAATGTGGCCTATTATGAAATGACCGAAGATCTTCAAGGCACCCTCGAAGACCTTCAGTTGCAATACAAAGAATCAACTTCCCTGTTGCATGAGGGATATGAGAAGAAGTACCAGCAGATTGTTACCGACAAGGGCTACGAGCAGCTCTTTGCTGGGTATGATGTGAGGGAGAGGACCTTGAGAGGTGAGGTCGAGGAATGCAGACAGATTGCTATATTGCTGGAACAAGAAAACATCAACCTGCAAAAGGAGCTGTCACAATTGAAGTCTGCATCTTCCACTTCTAGTGCCTTGATCCCAGTGACCGACGAGGGATTCTCGTTCTTAGAGGTTGAGAATGCCAAGTTAAGCGACGAGTTGGAGACTTTGAAAAGTTCAGGCACCTCTACATCTTCTCGTGGTCGAGCAAGAACTCCTCGGGGACGAGCAAGAGCAGCTCAGGTTCTTATCGAGGAAGAGAGAACTCAGTCTGCCTTAGAAAACCAGGCTTTCCAATTAATGGCGAAGAACCAGGCGTTGTCTGATATGTCAAAGAAGATTAGGGACCTGGAAAAACAGCTCTCTGCGCAGAAGTCAGTCTTGGAGAATAAGGAGCTTTTCATCAAGAATCTCCACGAGTAGCTAGAAAGGCTAACATATTAATTCCACAAACAGCCCAGGGAGTTCTGGATGGCTGGATACAATGAAGCGCTATACCACTTGGACGATCGTATCCAGAATGCCAACAATGAGGGCTATAAGCAAGGCTGGCTGAATGCCTTAGGTGTGTTGAAGCTCGAATAAGGTCATTATTTGTGGGACTATTATGATCCCGGGCTACTCGACCTACCTGTGCCTCCATACAATTTGGACATGGATTGGATCCCTGCCAGGGCCATTCCTTGGAGCTTAATTTCAAAGTATCTCGGTGATTACAATTTACATTCTCAAACCGAGGTATCTCGTCCTGAGCATCTCTTAGATCGACCTTCCGTGGTGAATGTCAGGATGTTGAAGGATCTTAACTTCAATAATTCTCCTCTGTCTTTAAATGATCCGTCTGCTGGCGAGGAACCTGTATCAAAAGCAGAGGGGAAAAGACCGGTAGAATAGGAATTTTTGATGTAATAGTTAGTATACATTTCAATATCAATGTACTTTTTATTTTATTATCAATGTAATTTATTTTGAATTCAATGAAAGACTTTCATTTTTGTTTGCAAATCTTAATTGCTATTGTCTTGTAAATATCAAACACTTTACATTTATGCATATCTGTTAAAAAGATAACAATATTGTGTTGTTCGTCCACCAACTCAGTAATAGTTAAAAAATTACAAGTATCAATAATGTTGCTCGACCACTTAATAATAAAGTAACGAGTATGAAAAATGGTTAAAATGTTTCCAACCAACCAAGGTTGTTAGATTCTCCATGTCGACCAATCTACAGTTAGTGGGTTTTTATCCCCGACCAGCTATAGTTAGTCTTTTTGAAATAATTTTGCCCAAAAAATATTTCCGACCAACCAATGTCAGTAAATTTTCCTTGTCGACCAACTACAGTTGGTGGGTTTTTATCCCCGACCAGCCATAGTTAGTAGACTTTGGCGCTTTCTGGAATAATCTTACCTCCCGACCAACATAAGTTGGCATTATCGAGAATGTATTTACCTCCTACCAACATAAGTTGGCATTTGCGAGAATATTTTGTTTCCTAGCCAAACAGGTTGGCATTTTTAGGAATATTTTGTTTCCTAGCCAAACAGGTTGGCATTTTTAGGAATATTTTGTTTCCTAGCCAAACAGGTTGGCAATTTTAGGAATATTTTGTTTCCTAGCCAAACAGGTTGGCATTTTTAGGAATATTTTATTTTCTAACCAACCGAAGTTGGCATTTATAGGAATATTTTGTTTCCTAACCAACCGAAGTTGGCATTTTTAGGAATATTTTGTTTCCTAGCCAAACAGGTTGGCATTTTTAGGAATATTTTGTTTCCTAGCCAAACAGGTTGGCAATTTTAGAAATATTTTGTTTCCTAGCCAAACAAGTTGGCATTTTTAGGAATATTTTGTTTCCTAACCAACCGAAGTTGGCCTTTTTAGGAATATTTTGTTTCCTAACAAACCGAAGTTGGCATTTTTAGGAATATTTTGCTGAGCAGTCTGGAGCTTTGCCGAGTTTTGCCGAGTAGTGTGTAGCACTAGTATTCCCCGAAAAATTCTCAATAAAAGGAGAGACTTTAGCAGAATATCTTCATTTTATTCATACTGATGGAACTGTGTTACATGAGAATATACATCATTGATAATACTTGCGTAGGTGCTCTGCGTTCCATGCATTCTTAAACTCCTCCCCCTCTAGAGTTGCTATTCGATAAGTTCCTAGTCGAACGACTTCTGTAACTCGGTATGGTACATGCCAGTTTGCCTCCAGCTTATTGTGCTTTTGAATGACTTTCTTCAGCACATAATCTCCTTCTTTCAGGTTGCACTTCTTCACCCTTTTGTTGTAAAACAAAGCTGTGCGCTGCTGGTAAGCATCATTTCTAATGGCTGCTTCTTCTCTAACTTCCTCGAGCATGTCTAAATCCAATCATCTAAATAAGTCTCTGACAGAGGAATTGAAATTCAGAACCCTGTGTGTTGGGAGGCCCAATTTGGCAGGTATAACAACTTCACTTCCAAACGCCAGCATATATGGTTATTCTCCTGTTGCTGCTCGGGGTGTAGTTCGGTAAGCCCAAAGTACTGATTGTAGCTCGTTGATCCAGTTTGCTTTCGCATCATCCAATCTTTTCTTCAAACCATTCAACAGCGTTCTGTTTGTCATTTCAGTTTGTCCATTGCTTTGAGGATGGCCTGGTGCTGAGTGGACCTTCAAAATATTTGACTGATGACAATAGGTAGCGAACTCCTCGTTATCAAATTGTGTTCCATGGTCTGTGATGAAAGCATGAGGAAGACCATATCGACAAATGATGTTCTTCCAAACAAATTGGTACACCTTCTCGTACGTCATATCAATGAGTGGCTCAGCTTCTACCCACTTAGTAAAATAATCCACTGCGACGATGAGGTACTTGAACCTTCCTCGGGTTGTTGGCAATGGCCCAACCAAATAAATTCCCCACATGGAAAATGGACAAGGGGAAGTTATGGGTGTCAACAATGCTTGTGGAGTTCTTCGGATGGAGGAAAAACGCTGGCACTTGTCACATTTCTTGGCATAGGCTATACAATCAGATCTCATCGTCGGCCAGTAATATCCCTGTGTTATCACCCTTTGCAAAAGAGTCCGACCTGCTACATGTGCTCCACAGGACCCCTCATGGATCTCTTCAATCAATTCATTCACCTCGGAGGGATGTACACATCTCTGCAAACCTGCCATAATTCCTCGTCTATATAAAACACCATTAGTTAATACATACCGAGCAGCTTTAAACTTTAATTTCTTGGCTTCGAGCTTGTCAATTGGCAATTCTCCCTCCTCGATATACGCCCTGATGGGATCCATCCAAGATGGTCCTAAATCAAGGGTGATAAAGTTCATCGTCAGATCTTCATCTATACTCCGATCAGCTAAAACTTCAATTGGTATTGTTCTTCGTAGCTCGGTGCGAGTAGTTAATGCTAGTCGAGCTAGGGCGTCTGCTCTCGCATTCTCCATTCTTGGTATTCTGATCAGCTGAACAACGACAAATTCTGACACCAACTCCTTTGCCTTTGCTTGATATCTGATCATTAATTCTCCTCTAACTGCATATATTCCAATAATTTGGTTTACGATCAATTGAGAATCACTAAAAACCATAACCTGCTGCGCCTCCATGATTTTTGCCAAACTAAGTCCTGCAATCATGGCCTCATACTCAGCTTCATTGTTGGAAGCTTTGAATTGGAAACGCAAGGCGTATTCCATGTCGACCTCGTCTGGAGTGCTCAAAACTATCCCCGCGCCACATCCTGCAATGCAAGATGAGCCATCTACATATAACCTCCATATAGGTAACTCGTCTTCAAATTTTTGATATGTCAGAGTTCCTCGGTGAAATATTTGCTGTTTCGTTTCATCCTCCTCGGATATTTCTTATTCTTCGTCGATCATCTCTTCTCGCCCTTTTACCAATCGGAATTGGTCTGAGCTCGAATTTGATGATTTTGTAACATCCACTTGCCCTTTTACCAATCGGAGTTGGTCTGAGTTTGTGTTTGTTGATCCTGTAACATCCACAGGTTGATTAGCGAGCAAATTTTGCTCCTCGGGGGTATCAGGATAGGTGAACTCCGCTATAAAATCTGCTACAGCTTGCTCTTTTAATGATGATCTGGGTTCATAAACTATGTCATATTCACCGAGTTCTATTGCCCAGTACATCAATCTCCCTGATTTTTCTAGTTTATGAAGGGCTTGCCTCAATGGCATATCGGTATATACTACTATGGTACGAGCCTGGAAGTATGGCCTCATTCTTCTACTTTCCTCAATCAGCGCCAATGCTAACTTTTCCAGCCTTTGATATCTGATCTCTGCTCCTCGGAAGGCTTTACTTGTGTAGCAAATTGGTTTTTGCACTCCATTCTCCACTCTGATCAACGTCGAGCTAACTGCATTCTCGGACACTGCAAGGTACAAATATAATTTTTCTCCCATCACCGGCCTAGACAGCAGTGGAGGTGTTCCCAAGTATTTCTTCAAGTCTTGAAAAGCCTTCTCACATTCATCATTCCACTCAAAAGTCTTTCTGAGTGTCTTGAAGAATGGGAGACATCTATCAGTTGACCGTGACACAAATCTGTTGAGTGCTGCTACTCGTCCTGTGAGACTCTGTACTTCCTTCTTCGTCGTTGGAGATCGCATCCCTAATAGGGCTTTGATTTTTTTAGTATTTGCTTCAATGCCTCATTGATTGACAATGTACCCGAGGAACATGCCTTCTCGTACTCCAAATATGCACTTCGTCGGGTTCAGCTTCATTTGATATATATCCAGTTGATCAAAAGTCTGACTCAAGTCAACTAGATGATCGACAACTTTCTTGCTTTTTGTCAGCATATCGTCAACATAGACTTCCATATTGCAACTGATTTGTTCAGCAAAGACTTTGTTCATCAGCCGCTGATATGTCGCACCTGCATTTTTCAAACCAAAAGGCATAACATTATAACAATAAGTTCCCCTAGGGGTAATGAAAGAAGTACTCTCCCTGTCTTCAGGTTTCATTTTGATCTGATTGTAACCAGAATAAGCATCCATGAAGCTCAGCAACTCGTGTCCCGAGGTAGCATCCACCAGTTGATCAATTCGGGGCAATGGAAAGTGATCCTTTGGGCATGCTTTGTTGAGGTCAGTGAAGTCTACACACATCCTCCATTTGTTGTTCTTCTTTTTCACCATTACCACATTTGCTAACCAGTCTGGATATTTAACATCTTCAATGAAATAAGCTTTCTGGAGCTTCTCGACTTCCTCTTGTATAGCTTGATTCTTCTCGGGACTGAATACTCTTCTTCTCTACTTCACAGGCTTGATCTCCTTATTTACATTGAGCTCGTGACACAAGAAGTTTGGGTCTATCCCAGGCATATCTTCATGACTCCACGCAAAAGTTTGTCTTCTGCTTCTAAGGAAAGTTATCAATTCCTGTTTTAATGAGGTATCCAACGACGAACCTATTTGAGTAGTTCGTTCAGGGTGCTCGTCGTCCAGAATGATATTTTCAGTAGCTTCCACCATTTGACCCTTCACGAGTTGTGACTCATCTCTAGGATCCAATGTTTCAATTTTTTCACCTTCATCCACTTGATATGTAGTAGTCTTTTTCTTTGATTCTTCCAGTTCTTCTTGCTCGGCGGATGAATAATAGCATTCCCGAGCTACTTTCTGATCACCTTTCACAACTCCTAGTCCAAAGTTTGTTAGAAATTTTAGGCACTGATGCAGTAAAGATGGTACAACCTCGAACTTCTTCAATCCTACTCTTCCCATGATGATATTGTACGATGATTGGACATTCTTATCCATCACGAAGAAACGTATTCTTTCTGTCCGACAAGCAGGCCATGTACCAATGAATATATCCAACTTGATCGTCCCAAGTGGAAATAATTTCTCGCCAGCAAAACCGATGAGGGGTCTGTGATAAATCTCTAGTTGAGATAGCTTTAGATTTAAACTATCAAAGCACGAGTAGAACATGATGTCTGCCGAGCTACCATTATCGACCAGTACTCTTGAAATCATAACCTCCTTCATCCTCATTTTGATCACCAATGGGTCATCATGAGGATATAGAACACCTGCGAGGTCGTTCTTTGAGAACCCAATGACCAACTTCTCTTTGTTCACCTTTCTCGGGCGATCCTCTTCAGCTAGATTTATTCGCTGAATGTACGAGCAACCTTGCGCCTCGCCGAGGTAAGCTTTTCTCTCTGCAGTAAGGTCTCCTCCTCCTACATCTCCACCTGTAATAACATTACAGTCAAATGATCCAAAGCATATTGAAAATACCTCTCGTTCTGGCTGCCTTTGTTTCTTGGGAAGATCGGGGTCATCCTCTGGATCAACTTCATGGTTTCTCTTCTTGTTCTCCTCTACTCGACGAGGAGATCTAGACCTCTCTCTAGTTCGGTCGTTGTTTCTTCTTTCGCCTCCCCGATCAACATACTTTGCTAGCTTTCCTCGTCGGATGAGTGTTTCAATCTCATTCTGAAGAGCTATGCAATTTTTGGTCATATGGCCATGATCCTTGTGGAATTCACAATATTTTTCCCTATTCCTCGTGTCAGGGTCTGCCTTCATTTTCTTTGGCCAGTTTAACTCCTCGCTGTTCTTAATTTCTTCCAGGACGTGGTTGATATTTGCCTTCAAAGGTGTGTAATTATCAAATTTCCTCAAGACCTCCCATGACGACCTATTTTTGGATTGTTTGTCACCACCATTGTTCTTATGTTCTTTCTTCTTAGCTTTATCACCTTCCACCTTGGTTTCTTTGGCGTCCATATTCTTCTTCGCAAACATAGCCTCCTCAGCATTCATAATCTTGGACGCTTTTCCCATCAGGTCTGACATGGTTCGAGGTGGATCTTTGGCCAAAGTGTAGTACAACTTGTTCGGCAGTAGTCCACTCATCAAAGCAGTAATCACTGTCTTCTCCTCATAATCAATGACTTTGCGTTTCTCGTTATTAAAACGAGTTATATAACCTCTGATACTCTCACCATCTTTTTGTCTAACACTTAACAAATGTGCTACCCGTTTAACTGGCTTTGCTCCGAAGCAGAAATTCCCAATGAATAACTCGGCCAGTTGAAGAAAGTTGAAATCTTACCCCGAGGAAGATTATTATACCATATTTGAGCAGATCCGGTAAGTGTTCCCGAGAATACTCTGCATCTCATCTCATCTGGGACAGCATAGATGTCGGCTGCAGCTTGGTATTGTTCTATATGAAGGACGGGGTCAGTCTTCCCATCATACTTGGGAGTCACAACAGGTGCTTTGAACTTTGATGGTGTTGGAAAATCAACAATGACTTGGACAAAAGGTGTTCCTCGACCAAGGTTCGTTGTAGAGGGTTCTTGGCCTTAGCCATTTCCCCTAATCTATCCTCCAGCCTCTGAATAGATCCTTTCCATGCATTATTTCCTTCCTCGGGCCTATTGGTTCGAGCAACTGATCGCGTTGAAGTGGCTTCCTGGGATTTATCTTGACGAGCAGCTGGTCGGTCATAGGATCTATTTTGACGAGCAGCTGGTCGCGACTGGGCAGATCCTTCCCTTAAATCTGATGGTCGTCGAAAGCTCCTCGACGTTGCATTAAAAGGACTTTTGTTCCTCCTAGGGCCCAATCGGTCGAAAGGAGAAACCCTACTTAATCTTTCCAATGCGCTGGTCCTTTCTGGGGAGAGGGTGACACGTTGTTCAGTATCTGTGGCTCGCACTGATGAAGTTCGTCCAGGTTGATAAGAAAAATCTTCAGATTCCTCATTGTGATATGAATTAGTACGCCTAGTACGCGAACAAGGCGCACGGGTATTTCTTTGAATGCTTCATGGTCCGGAATGGGCTGATGCACCGCCATGGAGGGTTTGGATGAGTTGTCGCATTGTTTCTTGCATGACGATTTGGCCTTGGGCTAGATTTGTCATTATTCCATCCAGATCTGGAATATTTGGCGGAGCAGATGGATTTGGAGGAGTTCCAGCGTTTCGATTGCTGGATTCTGGAATATCAACCATTGGTGATGAATTGTTTTTGATGAAAAACGATATTACCAGTCGTTTCCCACAAACGGCGCCAATCTGTTGATGTAAAAAATTAGATCACTCTAATTATTCAATCAGAGATAAATAAATGAGACAAAGAATTTTAAAGTGGTTCAGCCTTAGAAGAATGGCCTACGTCCACTGTTGTATTATTGCTGAGTGCTTGGGAATTCTCGATTACAAGTTCTCTCAAGAAATTCCGGTCTGGGCGATCAGATCCCTTTACAATGATGATTGTACATTAAATGATGTACATCTCAAAGGGTAATACATTCAATGCCCTTTATGCGTGTGCGTCTGAATGATAAGCATTTAATGAATCAGTTGAACTGTTGGTTATCCCGCTATTAATGCTTTGTTCGAGATGTAGCTCGGACCGCCTAAGCTTCTCGGTACTCAAGAGTTCCTCGGAGAGGCATTGTTCCTCGGAGCGTGTGAGTTCCTCGGGGAAGCAGTGTTCCTCGGGGAACTAGTCTTCCTCGTTGTAGTCTTGTTCCTCGGAGTGCGTGGGTTCCTCGGAAGTGTTCGTTGTTGCCATGTAGATAGCCACGTGTCTTCATATGATTGGTCCATGTCAGCAGATTAAATTTGGTATCAACACCCAAATAACATAATTTTTTGATAAAAAAAAACTAAAATAAATCAAGCTGAACATCATTTTATAGTTAGTCAAATTATTTTGACCAAAAAAATTATGTCCACCAAATTTTTGTACTAAAGTAGGCATACATATTGCCCAAGTTGTTACCTTGTTAGGTAGCTATTATCATATGGCTTATAATGAAACTGAACAGAGCCTTTATAGTTAGCTATAACAAATGAATCACTCTTCTTTTCTGATGTGGGACATCAAGTTATAGTAGTAAAGTTTTGAGAAGACCTCCACAAGGTTCGGTATATATATATATATAACTGAAAATAACCTTTGATACTAAAGAGAGCCTTTGTTCTTATACTTATATTTTTGTAAAAGTAAATGCATATATATAAATAGTCCACTAGTTCTAAATTGAGAGTTCATATCTTTATTTTGTATGGATATTTTATTACAATAAATTTGATATTTTATGTTTTGGTATTTTAAAAGCGATAAATATCAGTAAATCGGTTTTTTAAATGTGTAAACCAAAACCAACCACAAAAAAATCGATAATTTCGATTTCAGTAGTTTCGGTTTTCGGTAAGTAAAAAAGTAAACCATTACCAATTTTTTCCTGTACAAAACGGTACGGTATGAGTTTTTACCATACCATGAACTCCCCTAGCAGAAACTGTTAGATTCTAACCTAAATATTATAAACAGAAAAAATTATAAACATTAATTTAATTGAAAGCATTACATTAAAGTTAAACAAAAAATTAATTTAAACTAAAAATAATTTCACATGAAAAAAATCTTAACTCAATGAAAGCCTTAATTTAATCTAACAATATCTAAACATTAATTTAATTTAAACTGAAAAAGAAAAATCATATAAAAAATAGGGTGGAACTGGAGAATGAGACACATGGGCCACAACAGAAGACAGCAACGAGCTCCGACTGATTATATCAAAGTAAGATTTTTTGTTTTGGATTTTGATGTATGTACATATCATAATTTATTATAATATTATTTGAATTTCTCTATTTTTTGGGTTTAGAGCAATTTTTAAAAGGTTTGAAACACGGTTCTTCTGTGAAATCTAAATAGGTGTTAATAATCAAAATAGGTCTCATAAAATAGGTTTTTCTAAGTAGATCTAAGTAGGCCTCACAAAATAAGGTTATAATTTTAGCGATGTTTATTTTTAGTTTTTGGTTTGAAAATAGGGTTTAATCATCAAAATAGGTTCACGACATCGATTCTTATTTTGATGAAAATGTGTCTCTTTTTTCAGGCTCAGGCCCAAGTTCAAGCTCCACTACTAATCGTGAATCGTGATGAAGGTATATACTAACTTCACTAAATTTTAATATGTATTTGTCCAAATATTTTCTTAGGTGTTTATATATTTTCTCAAATTATAATCCTAAATTAGGTGCTAATGTGTTTCCCCAAATAATATCCTAGATTGAGTGTAAATGAATTTTTTCTAATAATACTTTATATTTTAGTTAGTATTTGTAATGCCAACTTCATACTTTGGATGCACTTTTTAACAGTGGAATATTATGGTTCAATTTGTTATATATTTATTGTTATTAATGTGTGAATATTTATCTCTGTTTAGATATTTGAATATCCCTCAAACAAAAAAAAAACTGAAAGCTATCACTCCCGAACCCCCCATCGTTTTTACTATTGTGCCCCACCAATTAAAATTCCTGACTCCACTACCGCCCCCTCCTCAGCCTCATGTAAATCCATCCTTGCAGTCATGCAAATAGATCTACCCCGAAGTAGGGGTGGCCATGGGCCGGGCTTGGGCAGGCCCGATCGGGCTCGGTCCAGGCTCATAAATTTATGAGCTATCTCAAGCCCGCTCGGGCCTAGATCGGGCCTTATTATGTAATCCCAAACCCGTCCAGATTTGAAAGCTCTTTACCCAGGCCCGTTGGCCAAGCCCGATTACTATTTTTTTTAAATAAAAAAATCTATTTTTTCTTAATCAAAAACCTATTTTTTTTAATTAAAAACATGTTTTAAACTTTATATATTACATAGTCTATATATAAAGTTCCCCACTCTACATAAAAAGACTTCGTATACGTTTTTATATTTATAAAAGTTACCCACTTTATATATTTATTTATAACTTTGTAGTCTTAAACTTTAATAATAAATTAATACACACACACACACACACACACACACACACACACACACATATCTATATATTTAATATTATATATATAATTCTCTGGCCGAGCCGGGCCTCGTCGGGCTTAAGAATTCATGCACAAGCCTGCTAAAAAAAATTGGGCCTATCAAATTTTCCCAAGCCCGCTTTGCGGACATATTCACCTTACCCAAACCCTATTTTTTTATTGGGCGGGCTTGGCGGTCCTCGGACCTATGGCCACCCCTACCCCGAAGTATGCTCATGTCGCTAAGACAATTGTCACTTTGTTATGAATTAATCATGCCTTCATCATACCCACTTGTTGTGTCTATGGCACCTCATGCGCCAAATGCATGTGCTTAGGGCAATACAAATTTTGTATATTTTAAATTATTCATATTTATTGTAACTTTAGGAAGCTTATTAATTAGGTTCTTAGGCAATAATAATTTTTTCTCATGTCCACTAATATAATTTTTCATCCCTAAATTTCCTCAGCATTAACGCATATGAAATATGTTAACTTATACACAAACCTAACATATATAGATTACAAAAAATCACATACATAACAAATCATGTATACCATACGATATAAGGACTAAATTGAGAAGATGTTGACGTTGTACCCAATTTTAAAATCTTTTATCCTGTCTAAAACCCTCAAAAAAGGTTATACAAACAAAAAATTTGATCTTTTTATTGTCTGTTATACTTCTCGTTAGGGGTGCAACAGGTACAGTATAGTAGATAATGATCCCTTACCAATACCAAAACCATAATCTAAATGATAAAACTGTAACGTACCAATTTAACGGTTGATACATCAAAACAAAAACCAAAACCAAATCGCCTGTTTTTTTTTTTGTTTTTTTCGGTATTTTCAGATTTTTTTGGTTTCGGTAATTTCAGTTTTAATTCGTTTTTTTCCTGGTAAGTACCAGAATTTCAAATAGGTTTATGCATTCGATAAATTTGGTACATATTTCGGTAAATCTTGTATGTATACTGGCGAGGTGGAATACACGATTTGGAAGGATCTAGCATTCCAGCCAAATGATTTGGGAAAAACGCAACACATGATTTGGGAAAAACGCACATGTGATATTCCAAATGATGTTTTTGCAATAAACTAACAAAAAATAGACAAGGGATATTTTGAAACAAAAAAAAATAAGGTGGACTAATTGCAAAATGTACTTAGCTCCTAGGGACTAAACTTTAATTGCCCTTTATATTTTCTTCTTTAAACTCAATATCGCACTTGCGAGCAGATGCTGCATTCTCCAATTTTAACTCTTCTCACCACTTCGCTAGTATTATCACATGTCTCCTATACAAGTACTAAAAAAAGACGACATGCTGGTTTGTACCTTATTGAAACCGTCTTATTGTAATTGAAATTTTTCTATAAGATTTTGACCAATTAATATCGTTTGTTAAGTATGTATTCAAATATATCATGCGGACTTTATTTTTCTCCAACAGGTCCTACAATTTTTTTCCCAATAGGATACATTAAAAAACATGTAGTAAATGTTTAATACATATATGAATATGATGTATTGAGAAAAAAATTGTGAAAGGATTGATAGGGAAATAACTTATGTAAATAAAACTTATTTATTAAGATCCCTTTGTCACACCCTGCGCATTTTGGCATTGGATGTAATTCCTCGGCCCAGATTTATGGGTTACCCGTAGTCAACCCGACCCAACCTCAACATTAGGTGTGAAGTGCTATGAAATAACCTGCTGATACAGTTTTATTTTAATTAAGGTTTTACTTACTTAACATGTGATTCCAATTTCAAATCAAACTACGTGAGGGACCCGTGAAAAGAATTCCCAGAGTCCAAGCATACAAAGCTACCCGTGAAAATAATTAGCACTGTATATTTTTTCAACGAATGGTAGAGCATTTTACAACACTTCAAGACCCGACGAATGATGTGGCAAGATGATTCATTATAACCGATGGATGCTCGAGCATTGATATTTCTTCAAATTCATTATTTATTATTTGACTGTGATCCTTAACTTTAAGGATGGTTGTGCATAATTGAGATTCATCTCGACAGAAGATCGACAAAATATTTATTGTTATATATTTAGTCTCAAAGATATCTGCCACGCTAATTATATTTTATCGCCAACGGAAGGTCAGTTGGGATAATCTTTATCTATATTCAGTCTCGACAAATGGTCGGCATAGTCTTTTGTAAATATACATCTATTATTGATATGAATGGTTTAGAAATATATTTTCTCTAATAATTCACGATCATTCGGTCCCCTCAGGCATTATTTAAAGGCCCTGATGGATAGTCAACACTTTCATTATCTTTCTGTATTTCTCACTAGCTTCGATGGATAATCGATGCCATTTATATCATGTCAATCATCATAATTTAGCCCCAAAGAACTGTTGCGCATTATCATTCTTATTTGTTTCAACATCTAGTGACTGCATGTTCATTCGATTAATTGGCATTATATCGCCAAAAAGTCCCGACTAATGGTCGGGCATTATTATTATTGGAATGATAATATTATTATTTAGTATCCCCTTCATAACCCCAAATGGGGGATCTATAGTTATGTTGACCTATTCACTGCAACATTAGTAAAGCTAACCTCAGTGCATTATTGCTTCACAGACCTTTGGTCGGCCTCTCCAATTAGGCCATTTATTCGATCAATAAATAATACAGGCTTGCACGAATTATCACCCAGACAAGAAAAAAATGCATAAAAAGCGCATCCAAGCAAATATTGGTATACAACTGAAGACATATCGACAAAGCACCTCAGTTGCACCGCCGAAATCAACTTCCTGTATGACCTCGTCTTCGAAAAAATCATGAAAAAGAAGTTCACTAAATCTAGGAAATCTGTTGCAGTCTTATGGACGACAAGATCCAACCATACTTGATTGACGCACGGACAATATCCTAAGTTTAAACTTTATCTATGACTTCGTCTTTGACAACTCAAGAACAAGAAGTCCGTAAAACTTCATGTATAAACACAATACGTTTTACTTGACCCAGTTAAAATACAAGGATAATTATACATTCATATTAGTCATCAATGATAACTAGTTCTACAACTTAGATCAACAAAACTATTTACAATTTTATTAAAGAAATAACATTAGTAGAATCTAAGGCCTTACAATCATCACTAACCCAACTAACTAGTCTACAAAGATTACCTAGTTGACATGCTAATTAAAAACTAATCACGAGCTTAAATAAAGATAAACTAATTATTCGAACACCAATGGCTTCAACAGGATAGTATAAAAGCAGAAACATACATCACAACGAAATAACAAGCTCATAGGACTAATTTCATGGGGCATTTTTCCTCAGTCTTATCCCAGCAAGAGTGATATCAAGGTATAGAAACCAGAGTACATTTTGGAAATTCGTAGTTTTCAATCTATCCACAAGAACGCCACCGAGTGAAATATTTTACAAACTCTAGTAATTCTACTTTTGACCACCGACATACTTAAAGGCCGAGAAAGTATTCAGATCTCATACTACATCCTTTCAACAAATCTTTAAGAATGGAGTATGGGAAATTTTTATGGGTCAAATTGTTCAAGCCATATAGATTAACGATGCAAGAACATCTGTCATATGTTGCTAAGAGATTCCACGTGGAACATTATGGAATGTAAAATTAATGACATCAAAAGGTACCTGCTGAACCAGCAACATCAGGACAATTGTCCTCCTAAGTAGACACCCTGGCACTTTATTAACTCCAGAACGATTGATCAACTCCAGAAGGTAAAATCATCAAGAAGAAGAAGGGTCATACACATGGGAATTGTCAAAAGACACTCCACACGTAGTATAGAAGTCCAATAACCTCATTCATCATGTACATATGTAACTTTTCAGAATAAATGCTCCATCCTTTCACTAAATCATAAAGCATGGAGAATTGGGGGCTTTTGTTGATTGTAAAATTTACTCCCTTACATGGACCAATGAGAAATGGACACTCGTTCTCCTACTTGGTGATTTTCATAGTAATTACATACGTGGTCGGCTCTCAAGACAGTTGATCAGCTAACTGGCCAATCAACTTAAAGAATATGAACCATCAAGAATATTAAAATCCATTTGTGTGGAGTCACCAACAGCCATTATACTCGTGAATATCAAAAGTTATATTTATTGTATACAAATATAAATGCCTGAATATATAGAGGCATTCTATCTCTTAAACTCCCAACCACTATAAATTCACGATCTCCCCTAGCTCAAAGGGATAATTCAATCATTCTCTAGCACACCCAACTGTGCTATTGTAAGCACAAAAATTAAAACAAACAACGGACGTAGGCTTTCTTCATAACGAAATCACTTTATAAATCTTTGTCTCTTGTATGTTTCTTTATATCTCATATCATACTTTATCTGCCATTTTTTGACATAAACACATGTCCTTTACACTTTATCTTTGATTTTATTCCCAAAACATGTTCATTTAGGACCATTTTGTGTAACATTTTTTTCAATATTTTTATTTCATAAAAATATTCCACTTTACGTAAAATTACCATTTTACCACTTTGTTTCCAAACATTTACTTTCCTTAATTTTTACATGTTATTTCCCAAAATACCATTAAGTTACCCGCACTAACTTCTTAAGTGTTGTTAACCATTAACACTTATTCAACCGATTTATTAACCACTTTTTCAAGCTAAATATTTCTTTACTTTCTTTATCTAAGAAATTCAATTAGACTTAAAGACTAATTTTAAAAGAAAAATACTATTTCCTTTTATTAGCACTTGTAATCGTACAAATTTTATACTTATCACACCTTTAACCCCTTTTTTACACACTTTGAAGACTAGAATTTCTATTTTTTCTTATTTCATGTCTAAACCCATCAAAACTTCTTTAAACTTGTTTATATGTCCATTATAAAAATACTATAAGTTTATATGCATGAGAAGATGGATTTTAATCCTAAAATCCTTTTAAACGGGTTAAACATACATTTCATTCTAGAAATTCATAATACTCTAAAAATGTATTTTCAAGACACAAAAGACATTTCATTTCTTCAAACTCAACAAATGTACCACTTTCATAAAATATTTATTTCTAAAAAAAATTTGGAACAATATTTCACCAAATATTTTTAGCAAGATCAACATCATTTTTCAAAATATTTTATTCCATGAAATGTTTGGCATCAAATTTCTAGAATTAAACAATTTTCATAAAAATCTTAGTCTTTATTTCAAGAAAACTTTGAAATATTTAATGATCATTTGTTTCCAATAAAATAATATTTTTTCAACATTTTATTTCATAAAAATATTTATTACCACTATACTTGAACCTCTTCATTTATTCAAATGAATCTTACTCATGTAATCTAACAACAAGACTACATATATGCAGTTAGAGTTTTAACACTAAGGGTAAAGTTTCTCACCTCAAATGAAGCTCTAACAATGGAAATGGAAGATATAAGAAGATGGCAACCTCCCACCTCCTAAAGTGGCATTAGAGAAGTTTCCTAGCTCTACTAAGCTTGTCTCCACGAAAGCACCAACAAAAGCCCTCTCAAAGCTCCATGAATCACCCATTTTCATCTTCTCCAAAAACCCCCCAACAACATCTCTACAAATTTGTAGATATGCCTAACAATGGTCAAAATGGGTATCTAAATCTCGGATATGGTGGAAGCTTAAAAGAATATGGTGGATAAGGTGGAGGAATGGTGGTGGCATAGTGATTTATAGCAGAGAGAGGTAGAGAGATGCAGAATAATGGTGGAAGACCCACCCATATTTCTTTCCTCTTTCAACTCTCGCATAATCCAAATAAGCCTAAAACTCCTTATACAAACACCCAAAAGACTTAAAATCCTGTTTTACCTAATCTGGTTTCACCAGATCTTGACAGCTCATCAATCTAACAACCCAAAATGAGACGATACACAAGGACAACTTATTTTAAAAAAATGGATGACCTCGTTCGAACGGGATTCATCCCTCATTCGAATAAGAAAGGCATCTCATTCGAATCTCGTTCGATCCTCACTTCAAACGACCCTCGAAGGACCTGAACCTATTATGCAGTGGGATCTCATTCGAACCTCATTCAATCCCTTACTTCGAACGATATGGGTTTCTCGTTCGAAAGACTAGAACTTCATTCGAATAACCCAATTTATATTATCTCAAATTTTCCCCAATTTTAACCCTCGAATTTCCAGCAATTCTCATCAAGACTAAAAAACAATCAAATAAGAATATACACCTAGTTAACATGATCCAAAACTCAACGTTCTCATTTTGTCACACTTATGCGGGACAAATAGTAAAATATTTGGGTGGTGTGTTTCATTGGAGGTGGCCAGTCCCCGCTACCAAACTACACCAAGCGCAAGAATTAAAATACTATTCTATGCATGTGACAAAAATATGGGACATAGAATCTTTTTCCTAAGATATAATCCGAGTTTAAATCTAATGATTATAAACATCCACACAATAAATTCTATCACCATGATAACTCCAGGATAAAACTCAACTCCAAAAGATAAATAAATACTTAAATGAAATCATTCAGTTGTAACTCCAACTGAGAAGAAATCGTAAACATCTTTGGAACTAAATGACCAACCAAATCCATAAACATTTGTCTCATAAATAAATTGGCGAAATAGAAATGTCTAAACTATTCCAGTTTCACTCCATAAATCTCCAATCCAATCTCTACAACTACTCCAACAACTATACCTGAAATGTTAGTTAACTGAATGGGTCATAGCATACTGCATGAATATCATCTACTCCTACCAATTAGGATTTGTGAATCCTAACATAAGCACCATATGAGATAAATATTACAATAGAGTATTTTAAGTTACATTAAGTTACACGATATAAGTATATGTGAGTAAAATAAAATAATACTAAATACTCACATAGATAAACCACCCCATTATCCAAGTCCAATTATGTTATTTAAACCTTAAATTATAATCTCATAGTTATTAATCAAATTAATGCAACCAATTTATTATTGTGATACCCGTATAGCCAATTTACCCTCCTATTGGTCCTGAACATACTCATGGCACACCAACAATTTTACACATTACACCCATTCCCTTACTATAGGGAGTTCTGCTCAATTTCTCTATCACTGAACATACTCGTGAGATTCCAAGTATGACACATCACTATAGTCGGTTTGTCCAATTTTTGTTAGCCCTGCACATACTCGTTATGACAACACACACCAACATCGCTATAGTCAGTCATTCCAATTATTGTTAGCCCTATACATACTCGTGATGCAAATTTATTTTATTACCTGTTTATTAACTTGGTCATTAATTATTAATTCTTAATTCTCTTATTCTAAATTTTCCCCACCCTTAATTCGGATAGCAAAACCAATAACCATCCCTAGTCCCGTACCTAAAGATCACCAAACTGTATGCATTACCTAGTTCATCACCTATGAAGAATAACCATCTAGTCTTGTACCTTGGGTAATGGAATAATGTAATGGCATACTACCTATCCCCACCTAGGAAAATACCCAGCCGTACATGCACACACTTACTAGTTTCATACCTAGAAAGTGCCTCTAACGCCCCGACCCGGATTTGTGGTTACTTGTGGTCAATCTGGTTTGACTCGAGCCTTAGGTATGAACTGCAATGAAACAACCTATATAATGTTTCTATTCTAGTTAATTTAGTTTATGCTTAACTTGTTTAACATGCGATTGCCATTTATAATCAAACTACATGAGGGACCCATGGTAAGCGTCCCCAGAGTCCAAACATACAGAGCTACTTATGTAAAATAAAAGAATACTTACCTGTATAATGCCCTCAAAATATGGAACCACACCCAACCCGCCATAATAAAGATGAGGGTGTAATACCCCGTATTTATGAAGATATAGAATTTAATTCATTTGGTGATATAGGATTTAAATTATCTGGAGGATTTAATTAAATAAGTGAATTGAGATTTAATTAATTCGGGTTATTTTTAAAATTTACATGTGTCTTAATTTGAGTTCGATATTGGAGAATTTTGGTAAAGTAGCTCAGATGATGATTTTGAGTGCACGGTGGATTCCGAATAGGTCTAAATAATCAGAAAAGAGTACTAGGGCGTAGTAATTGGGTCTCGGGGCATTTTTAGGCATAACCGGCTCACACGGGGGTGTTCGGGTCAATTGAGTTTAGCCCATAGGCTTAATTTAGGGATTAGGAATATAAAGCCTACATTAGGGAGTTTGTGTCATACATAACTCAATAAGAAAACCCTAGTTTTGCAAAGGAGAAAGAGGGAGAAATTAGGAGAACTTTTGGGAGCCAAATCAAGAAGAGGGTGTGTTCTTCGTCAAATCTTTGTCTACATTAACTTAAATTAGACCCTACGAATCTAATCAAGTAAGTAGTTAAACTTTCTTTCATTTAATTTGTAGTACATCGATTCATATCCTGGTTGGTGTAAATCATACTCGTTTTTGGGTGGGTTATTGCATAGAAAACGGGTATATATGAATTGGTTAGTTTACATAGGTTAAAGGTGAAATTTATATGGTGTTACGATTCAAAAGAGTTTGTATCTGATTTTTATTTATAGACTCATACTCCCCGTCGTGTAATTTGGAGTTCGAAATCAAATTTTGAGAAAAATAGGTGTAGAAGAAGTCACACGAGGTATTGCATTATAGTGTGAATATTGTAAATCGGCGTTGATTAATAAGGTATTTGGGAATCTAAAATTGTCGAGAAAATGTATAAATGAGTGGGGTTATGAGATTAGCTTTTGGGTTGAAGTATGTGTTTGGATGAAAACGTAAATGGTAGAAACCAGGGGCATGTCGTGAGGAAGACGAAAGGACTGATAACGAAGAAGGTCGTTCGAACGACTAGGGAGGTCATTCAAATAACGCTAGAATGTCTTTCGAATGACACCAGACGTCGTTTAAATGATGATAAGGATTATTGAAATGCCGATTTTTCCCTTGTTATAGTTTGAGATAATTTTTAAGGCTGTAATTAGTAAGCAAAAAATTAAAGGGAGAAAATACTTAGGGCCTTGGGAGGCAGATTTTAAGATATATGTTATTAGATAGAGTTCCAATCTAAATAGTGAATATTGGGTGAAATAAATTCAAATGGTTAAATTACGGACCAAGTAAGGGAGTTCGGGCATCTTAGTTGAGTGACACCACTTGGATACAATTAATTGAGGTGAAATTTATTAAATTATGGATCGGGATTTTTGACTCCGATATTTTCAGGCTAGTGCGATGGAGTTAGGCACGGGGTAGCCGGTTTAATTTATTATAGCGATATATAATAAATTAATGAATATTAAATTTAATGAGGAGTGTTAAACTTAATAGTGGGATTTTGTGTAACAAATTATAAGAGATGAGGATACAAACCAAATGAGTGAGTTTGGGTATTGTAGTTGGGTGACACTAGTTAAAGAACAAAATAATTAATGTGTGATTAATTAAATTATAAGTCGGGACATAGACTTAGGTATTTTGGGCAAGTGCTACGGGTGTTAGGCACGGGTTACTCGGACTTTTATTAAATATATGTATACGGTTAGTGTGATAATATATATATATATATATATATTTGTGTGAATTATAGATATCACTGTGAACGACATTTATGTGAAAGCACACCCCTCTAGTGCTATCATAGGAGGTTGCGAATGTGGGTAAATCCCTTGGCTTGAGGAGCAGGGGGAGTATAGTCCCCATTTCATATCGCCTATTTTTACTGTGTGATTTATTTTTCGAGGTGAAACGCTTTGGGTATGATTCGGTTTCACTTTCGGGGAGAATATGATAACCTCCACTACATTTGCGATATTTTTACCCAAGTTCGGTGTGAGATATTCCGACTTGAGGTAGCCAGGTTAGAGTGAGCATACCTGGGACATGATAGCATTTTGGAAAAAGCATCTGGTGAGTTATTACTCAAGAATGGACGGTTATATTATGCGACATGTGTGTGAATGTTGTAGTATACTAGTACGTATATAATATGAGTAGATAATTATATACGAAATTACTACATAAGTGTGAATGTATTTCTTATATAACTAGTGTGAAAGTTATATGATTTAAAAAGTGGTTTCTTATATAACTACTGTGAAACTTATATGACTTCAAAAGGGAATTTCTTGCATAACTAGTGTGAACGTTACATGATTTAATATAGTTGAACCGATTAATAAGTTAATGAGTAGATAACTTAATAATCAAAGTAAGAGTACTCGGGTTAAAGTAGTATGTTAGAAAGAGGTGCGATACGGCTAATTAGGTGGGGTAGCTTAACTAGGAAGGTTAGTAGGTAAGCGTTAGATGTTCACATTAGATAAGGAGTGAGTTATACCTCAAGAGAGTGCGATACTAGCTTAAATATGAAGAGTGGGCATGCATATTAAATTATTGCAATTTAACTTCTTGCTAAATATTTTCAAAATATTTTAGTGGGGCTCTGACCCGTGTCAAAATCTTTTTCAAAACCTTTTAGCTGTCCAGCCAGAGGGATGCCCAGTTTGAAGATTCTATCTAGGGATGCACAACTACAACTCATGTGAAAATCGCAGGACTTTGTTATAGACGCTTTGTTTATTTATTCCTAGTGTAGTATCTTTACTTCATTACTCATTTGGGCATGTCGTCCTCAATTTTAGTATTCAGTTATTTACTTGACCTTGTGTATCCAGGTTATTGTTTCAATTTACTATTGTATTTTATTATTGAACCGATAGTTGATTCGGTCATCTTTATTCATATTATTCTTATGTGTTATGTTCAGTTACCAGTTTGGGTGGATGGTTTATTTATTATATTTTTTCGGGTGTTATTAATTATTGAAGATAAAATTTAGCACTGGTCTATTTAATTACTAGGTGGTTAGTAACTTTAAAAAGATTTTCGACAATGATGGTAAGAATGAGCCATATGAGACCAATATTATATTTTGATCACGGACTGGCCACCCGGTATTTTAGTAGGCGGGGTGTCACAGAGGGAATGAGCCGAATGTCTAGTGGGAAATTACCAAAATATAATATAGAATCGAACGGTATGAGGAAGACTTAAACACGCTATAACTACATCCAGATGCAACAACAAATATATATATATATATACACAAACGTGCATGAAATCATATTTATTCCAAAAACATTACTTATCCTCATTAATTCACCTTAATCTTATAAAAGAACTCTCATTTTCTTCACTTGACATTCATTCCTTTATTTAACACACCCAATTAAATACTCAAAACAAATACACCTTATTTAAAAAAAATCATTTCTTTTCCCAAAATTTCCCTTGTTATTCATACTGATCCACGTTAGTATTTTCATTGAAAATTTAGCCATTCAACACATACAAAGATCGTGTTAGAAAATACTTATTTTCCTTAGATAATATTTCATAAACACACCCTTGTGTTAATTTTGTATTAAACCTCTGTAGGTTGCTTAACCCTCATTTAGCCACTTCACTACCATTATTTTACCTTATGGATAATAATCAATTTTCTTATTACTTGTCCACTTTACCCTTTTCGAAATATATATTTATTTCATTAAAGTTAGGTTGTATTTTCACATGTTTGTCCCACAACCCATTTCTTGACAAAATCCATTTCCATTATCTTTCTTCTCAAAATCTTCCAATAATTGCATACTATAACGGGCTCCACACTGCCAACTTTGCGCACCATATGCTCTTGACAATGATTTTGGGTCTTTCACCCTAGGGCTCCGGGCCCTTCTCAATTATCCTAACATCATCCAAGTCCTTATTAGTGTGTTTTAACATTTTTCAAATGCCCATATTATTCCACTTTTCGTTTTTCCAATCGAAGCCAAAACCAGGAGTTTCACCCCAATTCGTGTTACACTTTAAAGTTTATCATTTCTTGTCTTTTTTTACTCTAACATTAATTTTATTCTAAAATCATGTTCATTTAGTGCCATTTTGTATAACACATATATAACATTTTTATTTCATAAAAATGTTCCACTTTACGTAAAATTACCGTTTTGCTCATTTGTTCCCAACTTGTCATTTTCTTCTAATTTCATAAGTGTTAATCTACCAAAAATATTAGTAAGTTATACACATAAAATTCTCAAGGTTATAACCCATTAACACTTATTTAATACCTTTTCTAACCATTTTTCAAGTTGTCTTCACATTTGAAGACAACTTTATAAGTAAGTGCCATTTTTCCTTCATTAATACATATAGTCTTATAACCTGACACTTATCATACTTTCAATATCTTTTTCACACACTTTAAGGTATGAAATTTATCATTTCTTTATTCATGTTTAAACCCCATAATCATCAAAATACTACAAGTTTATACACATGAGAAGATGAATTTTACGTCCAAAAATCTTATCAAATGGGTTTAACATGTAATTTACTTTAAATTTTTTATAATATTTGCAGAAATACATTTTTCAAGACTAAAGGACATTTTATTCTTTAAAACTTCAACAATGTCCATTTTTATAAAATCTTCATTTTTGCAAGAAACTTTAAGACATTTTTCATCCAAAATATCTTTAGCAAGATAATTATCATTTCCAAACATTTTATTATATAAAATGTTTAACATTAAACTTCTTAAAACATATCCTTTTCAACATTTTGAAATACCCTTCTTTAATCCATTTATTATATCATGACGAGAATTTTTCTTTCTAACCAAACATGCAACTTACTCTTACAAACTCAACCATTAGATTAATATATGGAAAATATGAGTTCTAAGCTAAGAGTATAGTTTTTCCAACCTCAATGGAGATCTAAAAATGGTTGGATGAGGAAGAATATAATGGTAACCCCCAACTCTTAAGGTGGCCTCAAGGAGGTTGCCTAGCTCCACAAAGCATGCTCCAAGAAAAAAAACCCTTCAAAAAATCCATATATGTTTACTCTTCTTCTTCTATAAAAGTCCCCAACAACACCTTCAAATTTTGTAGCTTGGTTCATCGATGGAGGAAATGGGTCTATTAGTCTTAAATATGGTGGAATACTAGAATAATAGGGTGGTATTAGGTGGAGATATGGTGATGGCATGGTTATTTGGGGTTGTGTGAGGGGAGAAAATGATGAAAATGGTGGAGGAGATCCACCCCACCCTCTCTCTCTTCTTCAAACTTAAATAAACCCAAATAACACATAAATCCTCACAAAAACACCCCAAAACCTTGAAATCCCATTTTTTTCCAATCTCGGCTCACTCGAGCTTGACACCTCATCAATCCAATGGTCCAAAATGCGATACCACACAATGGTAGACCGATTTAAATTTTTTTGATGCGCTCGTTCGAACGAGAATAGCCTCTCATTCAAACTTACCTTCGAATGAACTTCAAACGAGTATGGTCAGTTATGAAGTTGGGTCTCGTTTGATCCTAGTTTGATCCCCACTTGGAATAACTTGAGATTCTCGTTTGAACGACCTTATGTAAGGGTAAATTTTCAATTGAGTCAATTTGTAGTATTAACTTAATTCCGAACAAAACTAATTGACTCATATGATAGTAGTTTATCGTATCTTTTCAAGCCTATGACGTTTGAGTTGAAGATGTAGCAACTAAGAGTTTGAAGATTACATAATTGTCGGTTTATGTGCCAAGATTTTACGTCATCATCATTTTATTTTTTCCAAGGTCTCTAAAGGTATGAATGCATTAATATATATTGGGACTTGGAATTTATTTTGGGATTTATATTTTTTTATGAAATTTATGTTGAAAATGTGTTTTTATTTTATAAAGAAAAATAATTTTTTAATGTCATTAAAAGACACTGGGATCTCGTTCGAATGAGATAACCCAGGTCGTTTGAACGCCATTGTTCAAATGAGATATCGAAAGAAAATTTGTTATTTTTTCTGTTTTCTCGTTAGATAGGTCGTTAGAACGACAACGTTCGAACGAGATATCTAACGAGTTTTGGCGTCTTGTCCCTGTTTTCTCTTTGGTAAACTCGTTCGAACGACCTGTCGATTTTTTGATAGTTTTTAGACAGTTTTCATTTTAACTTCCCACTTTCCCCACATTGTTTTTACCACTTTTAACATGTACGGGAACACAAGTTTCTAAGAGACTTTTCCAAACTTTCTAAGTGCTCTTGAGAGAAAAAAACCTTTATAAAAAGTCTCCTTGGTATTTGTTAATCAAATGATTTAATCTTTAGAACAAAATCAAGTTTTAACACCCATTTTTTTGTTTCGATCCAAGTCCTAAATATATATTTCCTTTGAGTTCACCATTATTGGCACCGGGTATTTTTCTCATCCCAAAAAGAGAAGTTTCATTCGGAGGATTCCATTTTGTTTAAGATTTGTGCTGTGAATACGTTGGAAAGGATTTCATATGTTTTGACGATTAATTCACCCCATTGGTGGATTTCGAGACTGCAAGGGTTTCTAGAGTTGTCGACTAGGTAGAGGTAGAAGAACGAATAAGATTCAAGGCTTGAAAGGCTAGTCGAGGAAGTAACTCTTTTGTCGTGTCTTGTGTAAAACCATACCTAGTGGACTTGTGGCTAGGCCGTCCGTGGTTTTTCCCATTGTGGATTTTCCTTATACATCGCGGCATTATGGTATGTTTATTTTAATCTTTCAAATTCATCACGTAGATACATGCTTAGGGGTAACAAGATAAAAATCAGTTTAATCACAACCTTTGGTGTAATTTTAGTGCTAATTATGTTTGGGTAATTTTAGTTTAATTCAAGCCAAGAAATTTAATTTGAAAATATTCATGCTTTGTTTGTTTAGAATTTCTAGGACTTGAATTGGGGTTATTTATTTTTTTTGAAAGAAAATTAAATAATTGTTCAGTTGAGTTTAATTTTAATTTTGTGGAAATTAAAATTTTGGAAATTTAATTGTTTATCTTTGAAGAAATTTAAAATTTGGATATTTGCGTAAGAGTTTAGATTTTTGAGATATTTTTGGGACCATCAACTTCTTACACATTAACTTGTTTGAACGACTTTTTCCTATATTTTCTCCAAATTTCCAATCTTCATCTACATTCTTCCAACAATGACCATCAGGATTCCAAAATTATAAAAATACAGATGTAAACCCAACCATTATGATTCAAATCAAAAGGTTTTCCTATTATTACAACTTATGTAGGAAAAAATAATAAAATATTAGGCACGGGTATTACATTATTCCCTCAAGAGGAAATTTTGTCCTCAAAATTATTGATCCATCAAACCCTCAAATCTATGGGGTTTACTGACTCTTATAGTAAGTCAAATAAAAACACTCCCCCTACATCATATACCATCTCTCCTCCTTTTTGTCTTAAATAGACAATAAGTGAAAAAGATAAACAAATCAGCAAATATCTAGAATGAAATAATCAAGGAAACATATCTAGATAAACATGGAAAACCAGCTAATAATAAAAAAAAATACCAAATCGTAGCTAGCAAATAGTTACAAATATGAATTCATCAATCTAAGAAAAGATGTGACTAAATGAATAAATGTAGTATAAGAATCAAAGCATGAATAAGCACTATTTACTACATGTAAACTGTCCAAATGAACCCATAAGTACGAAAAACAAAATAAAATCACCTCATATATGAAGTAGGTACTGAAATAGAATAAGGACTCAAAATCTAAACAGGGTCGTTCGAACGACTATGACATGTCATTTGAATGACAAAGGCATGTCATTTGAATGAGGTGAAAAATGATCCGAAATAGTAAGGTCTCGTTCGAAACACCTATCTAACGACCATACAAATGACCCCTCTAATGACCAAATCTGACAAAATTACTGCCTCAAAAAACGTGTCGTTAGAAATAGACTTCGAATAACTTGGACATGTCGTTCGAACGACATCCTAAAATCATTTGAACGACTTCAAAAAATTCTGTATTCCAGTTCTAAAGATGACAAAGTTTTATCCAGTGAAAAAAATAGGTCAAGATAGGTACTTCAAATACGAAATAATAGCAAAACAGAAAAATAAAACACGTAAAATAATGTGAGTCTCATGCTAACATAGTATTAATATGCTCAAACGTAGATATGAAATAAATGGGTGTGAACTACAACAAAAGAATCAAAACTTGAACACATCAAAATGATCAAGAAGCTTTAATTGATAGCTAAATGTCATCAAACTTAGTTTTAGCTATATGTGACAATTAGTATATTGAACTTAATGATCTAAAAGAAAAACATGCACACAAATCTAAAATTTTGACGATTCAACAAACAAAAGCGTCATGATAAAATTTTACAACATTAGGATTCGTTGTGCATACCCGTTGTTATTTTCCAACCAAACTCCCTCAAATATTAATATTTCCTTTTCTAAATATTTTTAGGTTTCCATTTTTCTCACCTTAGAGAAATCCTATTGGCCCTATTTTAGCATATGTTCCTTTTTATTACCTTAATTTTTTGTTAAGCTCTTTTGAATGGTGACTTTCACAACGCGATTATTATCTAGCAGCCCTTTTCCATGAAAACTCATCATATTTTAAATATAAGAAATATAAATCCTCACAAAAAATGGTTCTTACATGCACACCTCCTCCTAAGTCTTATTACGCATAGATGACAAAATTGAGAGTAAATGTTTCACCAAACACAAATAAGCAATAGAATTTAAACATACATATAAACTCGTGCATATGTGCAATGATGGCATATATACAAAGTTGAATCCAAATGCAAATCAACTTTGAAACGACCCCATTTAGCAATGGTTAAAATCATTCTAAGCATCAGTAATCATGACCAAATGTCCTAGCCACATGGATAATGAAATGATGGGGGTCTATGCCACATCAAACATAAAACTCATGACACAAAAATAAATCAAAAATATTTTTGTGTTTTTCAAAAAATATTTTTGACTAAAAAAGCAAATCTTTTTACATTTTTCTCAAAAATATATAAACCAAAAATCTTTTTTCATTTTAAAAAAATTATCAAAATAAAATCTTTTTGTATTTTTCAAATAAAGACTCAAATAAATGAAAAATATAATACAAAGAGATACACATGCCATAACACTAGCAAGATATATAACATGAAGCAAAGACTAGCGTATGACAAAACATGGCAACACAATCATCCTTTAGATTTGGCATGGAAAGAATGAAGTTCAACCAAACAAGAACCATGAAGTTAAATTACTAAAGCCACTAAGTCCGATTTTCTGACCCAAGTAGGTATTGAAGCACAATATATATTTGACTTAGTTGAGTCTAAAATGTACTAGCTTATCAAGTTTGGGAATATAGTCAAAATTTGTGTCATCCTTATTTTTACCCAAGCCTCCTTGCCTCTTCATGATCTTCACAAACAATCAAAGATGCTTGATCAAGTAGAAAACCAACACAAAATCACTCTAGGATTTTATTTTCATTGTATATTGCATTTATGAGGTGTGTTTGGATTTAATTTGGCTTAAAATATTTTTCTACTATTTTAATGATTTTTAGGAAGTTTTTAAACATTTAAAATCCCTCTTTAAGATATTAAAATTAGGTTTTCAAATTGTTTTGGGCTTAATTAGAATTTTTGAAACTTTCTAAAACCCTTGTTGGGTAGAATTCGAAAGCGCTAGAGAATGTTGGGCATGAAAATGGGATTTTATAAAACCAAAAACACATGTTTGAGAGACCATCACAGCACGACACGTGTAACATATTTGTCGACTGGATTTGTGTTAATTTACTCTCACAACCTTGAGACTCAATCTTGATCATTAAATCCTTATTAATTAATAGCCTGCATGTAATTGAGTTAATCTTTGTGATGTATGAGTGGTCCAATCAGAGACGTTTTAAAAGCGATGCGTTGTGAGCCACACGATTGATAATTCGAAGGGTCAAATTAATGATAATCATTCATTTCAAACCCACCTTCTAGATCCTTCCTCACTCACTATAAATAGAGCCTATCGTCCCCTCATTTGCAATCTTTGGTAGAGTTTAGTTTTGAGAGAAAAAAGAGAGAAGAGAGAGAAAAGAAAATCTAAGAGAAAATTTTAAAACCCTAACCAAACACCGTCTTAGTTATTCTCAAGAAAATAATTTTTGAGTGTGAGGGTTTCTATTAGTTAGTAATTCAAACCTCTTAGGTTTTTATCTCTTTCACAAAAATTAGAACTCATTTATAATAGATAAAAACTTGTAGATCTGATTTTTTAAGTGAAAATAGTCACGTAGTTAGATTGATTTCTTTATTAAGAAATCATTGTCTCTCTCTGTAGGATCTATTTTAAAATAAAAGGTTTTTATAATTTTGTTTGTGAATACAACGAATCTCTTTTACAAAATTAAAAATTATGTTTTCGTATTTTTAGATCTAAGTTTTTTATTATGAAAAACTTTTACCTAAATAATATTCAAAGAATATGGTTTTAAAGAGATTCTTAAAGAACTCAAATCTGAAACTTTATAAACCTCAAGATTCAAGCATGATTTTAGTGTAGTGAAAAACCTTATATATCATTCTTATAATATTTGTAATTTGTAGGAAACCGTCTATATAAGTATGTGTGTGTGCATGCATGTGTTTAGGTGTACAATACAACACCCACTAACACCATCACACTCTTCACTTGTGTTGGTTGAGATATTCAAACTGTCGAGTCATCGTAAAGACTAAAAGGAGCAAGAAGAGCTAAATAGAGGAATGACAAGGATAACATCAAGAGCCTGAAGAAGTCGGATATGCTAGAGTGTGCTGGTATATTTCTGAACTTAGACTATGTCTTTATTTGTGTATAGTTCGTTGCCTATTTGTAACCTAAAACTTTATTTAGTGGATTTTTTATTTTCAGGTGTAGAGACCTCCGTGGATGTTTCTTACTTTTGGGTTTTACCACTTAAAAAAATCTTGTGTACTATGCATGTTTGATAATTCTCTCATCCCTACTATTATACTACTACTTTAACTACATTAGTTTTGGTTTCAAAAATTTCTCACTAATACCTGATATAACTCATTTATAACTTTTTATAAAACACACCTTGTGTTATTTTGTTTATATACTAAAAGAGTCTCTCCAATAAGACAGATAAAACCCTTCTTAACAACTTTACCTTTTGTTAAACAATCTAGTAAGGGATTTTCAATTAGTATCAGAGAAAGGATTTTAGTTTTCATGAAATCATTTTAGATCCTATTTTTTTGAAACTATTTTTCAAAATACACATGGACGAGAAATATAAGAGATTAGGGAATTTGTCCAGGACTCCCCTCTCTAATAGGACTAACTTCCCATACTGGAAAGTTTAGATGATAACCTTCGTCCAAGGGAACTTTGGAGATGAAGCCTGGGATGCTATTGAAAATGGATATGTTCATCCTACTAAACCTATAGCTGAAAGTAGTAATGAAAGAGTTAATAAACTGCTCAGTGATTTCACAAAAGAAGAAAAACTGGCCTCATAAAATAACAATAAAGGGAAGAATGCTATTTTTATGTCAATTAATGAACATGAATTTAAGATAATATCTTGTTGTTCAACCTCTAAGGAAGCCTGGGACACGTTTGTCACAGACTATGAAGGTGGCACACGTGTTAAGGCTACCAAGACCCAAATACAGATCCAACAGTACAACACCTTACTTATGGCAGGCACTGAGACCTTTGATGATTTCTATATCAAACTGACTGATGTCATTACTATGTTTAATGCCAATGTTATCATGTATGACAAAAGAGAAATTCTCTCTAAAATACTGCGATCCTGCCCACATAAATTTGACAATAAAAGATATGCTATCGAGGAAATGGAAGATCCAAATCTTACCCGTGAACCCTTTAGTAGAAAAATAAGAACAGTGGAAATGGAATTAGATTATAAGAAAAAACTTCTCAATAATAAAAGAGACATAGCAGGCCCAATGTTGTCTTTCAATCTAAGATGATAACTCCTCAGGTTGTAGTGCCCAACATCGACCTTGACTCAGATGAGGACTGTGATTTGGATGATTTGGATAATCAAATAGCCTTAATGTCTAAATAGTTTAGGAAAATACTGTAGTTTAGAAATAATGTTGCTTCTAAACAAGGAAAGGCTCCTTATCCAAATCAATATAATAACAAATCCCATGAGAGAAAGACATACAAACACAATAATGACTATAATGGTAGACCTGATAGAGACCATAAGAAGACTGAATGCTTTTGATGTGAAAAATAGGTCACATTGCGCTTAATTATAGGGCCAACCTGAATAACAAATTTAATAAGGCTAATTTGTACAAGACCTGGAATGATTCTAGTGAATCAAATGATGGTAAGTCTGAATCATCCAATATTTCTGACCCCTGTATGTCATTTTTTGCAAAGATAGTCTATTTCGATGATGTATGTGCCAGTAGTGAGTCTATTGATGATAACATGTCGAATAATGTCATGACTAGTGATACAATGGCTGTTCTTGGTTTATCTGCTTATTTCCTAGAGAATGCAAATCATGTTAATGTTGATAGCAGTAGTTCAGATGCAATGTGTGCGAGTCAAAGGGATCGTATCAAAGACGAATTAAATGGGTGTGTGAGTAATGAAGAGATAGTGAACACATCACACACATCACTAAACACTTCACACACCCCACTAGACGAAGCAGATAATGATAATCTGACCGACGTTCACATAATGTATACCAAAACTTTTAGGAGAAGCATTAATCTTGAGAAAATAGTTAAAGACCTCATAGAAATATTAGAAGCCCTAAGTCTGGTTATGAAACAAAGTGCCGAGGATTACACTAATTAATGTTTGGAGTATGAGAAAAAGTCTAAGACTTTTGTTGAAAAAGTCAAAGATTTATCAGAATCAAATGAAATTCTGAAAAATAAATGTAAGGCCTCACTGTTAGAATTGGAACAAGCAAAAGAAAAAGCTTCAATAGGCTTAAAAAAGTTTTCCAAATTTGAGAATAATTCTGAGTGCTTTGAAGGTTGTATAGCATCAAGTAAAACCAATTTTGAGGATATAACTAGCATAAGTTTTTTCCCTAACACCAAAGTACAAACCAAAAATTTTAAAACCATAAAGTTTGTGTCTGATGGAAAAAGGCCAATTGAAACTTGTCCAGATTTTCAGATTTTGAAAAATGAGTTTGATAAAAAATAGAAAGACCCAAACATTGCTTTAACTAGTAATCCTCAAATCATTATTGATCAACAGACTAAATATGTCTGTCCTCCTATAAGGAAAAATAAAGCCTCGTTTCAACTTGTAGCCCCCAGACGTATGACAAAAGTTCAACACTTTGACAAACCTATTTTTGATGGTCTACAAAATGTTAAGAAACCAACGAGTCATATCTATTATTCCTACTATGACTTCTTTGTTCACTCTTTCGATGAATGCTTTCAAAAGCGTCTATACAAACTCGTCTTTTGCTCTCCTATATACCAAAAAATCTACTACTCTAGAAGAAGAAGAGGAATAACTATGTTCTCCCTAAGTAGCCCAGTTGTAACTCCAACTATAAGAGTAGGTAGATGAGATATAACTCTAATAGGACGTCCAAGAGAAAGAACCCTCAATTTGAGTTTAAACCAAATTCTCATAAACTTCTGAAAACCAGAGCAATTTGGGTTAGAAAAAGATGAGTTAGTACCCCAGATGAGATGTAATATTGTAATCAGTGCTTTAAAAGCAGAACATATTGCCTTTGGTTGGTATTTAGACTAAGGTTTTCTAAACACATTACCGAAGACAATACCAAACTTTCAAACAAAAATAACTTATTAGGAGGGAAAGTTCTGTTTGGAGATGGTGTATCGGCTCAAATCATTGGTAAAGGGACACTTCATGAAAAAGGGTTACCTATTCTCAAACGTTCTCTTAGTGAAAGGTCTAAAAGCCAATTTGCTAAGCATATCCAAGTTTTGTGACTCGAACCATACTGTCACATTCTAAAAAAAAATTATAAAATTTTAAACGAAAATGGTAACAGTATAATTACAGGCCTCTAAATACCAGATAACTGTTACATAGTCAATTCGGGCACTGAGGTTTGTAACATTTCCAGAATGGATGACAATGAAATCTGGCACAATAGGTTGGGACATATAAACTATGATAATCTTGGTAGACTGACCTCACAAGAAATAGTTAGAGGTCTTCCTAAAATAAAACCTATTTATAACATTTTTTGTGGGCCTTGCAAGAAGGAAAGATAATTAAGTCTGCTCATAGAAGAGTTAAAGACATTCTAACTTCAAAACCTTCGGAGCTTATCCATATGGACTTAATGGGTCCCTCTCGAACTGTAAGCCTATGTGGCAACAGTTATATATTAGTAATGGTTGATTATTTCACTCGTTTCACATGGGTAACCTTCCTTAAATAAAAATTTGATACCTTTATAATTTTTTTGCAAATTCTGTTACGTATAGAAAATGAAAAGGATACCCAAGTTAATCGTATTCGCAGCGACCAAGGAAGAAAGTTTAAGGATTTAGGAGTAATCGAATATTGGGAAGGCAATGGTTACCAACACAAATTAGTGCCCCTAAGACCCCATAACGGAATGGAATAGCTGAACGTATACCATTCAAGAAATGGCTAGGATAATGATTCATGCTAAGAATCTGCCCAAGTATTTTTGGGTTGAAGCTGTTTGAACTACATGTCATATCATAAATTGTGTTAATCTTTGGAAGAATACCAAACAAACTCCTTACGATATTTGGTATGGGAAAAAGCCTAACCTGAAATACTTTAAAACCTCTGGTAGTACCTGCTATGTGTGTAAAGACAGAGAACATTTGTCTAAATTTGAAACACGAGGTGATAAAGCCATCTTTTAGGATATTCCCCTAATAGTAGAGCTTACCGTATCTATAACCTTAGTACTAAAGCCATAAAATGTGATCGTAAGATTATAGAACCAACTATAGTAGAAGAAGCCGAAACCAATTTTAATCATGACCCTCCAGTTATAGATGATTCTTTACCTATTGAGAACCCTAAAGTTCCCAACCGGGTTTCTAATGATCATCCCTTAAATAATGTGGTCGGTAACCCAGATGAGCCTGTTCTAATAAGATCACAGTTACGTAATACTGTTCATTTCTCATGTGTTTGTTTCTCTTGTAGAACCGAAAAATGTGAATGAAGCTTTAAATGATTCTTTTTGGATAGGTGATATGCAAGAATAACTCATTCAGTTTAAAACTCATGAGGTATGGTATCTTGTTCCTAGGCCTAATTTTTTTTATTAGAACTAGATGAATTTTGAAAAATAAGACTGATGAAATAGGGATAATTGTTAGAAACAAGGCAATATTTGTGCCCCGTGGATACTCCTAAATTGAAGGGATCGATTTCAAAGAAACTTTTGCTCTCGTAACCCGTCTCGAATATGTTCGTCTTCTCTTAGGTATAGCCTGTCATTTAAGATTTTCTCTCTATCAAATGGATGTAAAGTTTGCATTCCTTAATAGTATTCTAACTGAAGAAACTTATGTAGAACGACGTAAAATATTCATAGATCCACAATACCCTAACCACGTCTATCGTTTAAAAAAGGATTTATATGGTTTGAAACAAGCCCCCAGAGCCAGATATGATCGACTTTCAACCTTTCTCATTGAAAAAGGATTTTGTCGCGGTGGAAATGACCAAACTCTTTTTGTTAAAAACTTTGACAAAAATGTCTTAATAGCCCAAGTTTATGTAGACGATATCATTGTTTGGATTAACTTCCCCATTTGAGGTTAAAATATTTTCTGATGTAATGCATGGGGAGTTCCAAATGTCCTTAATGGGAGAACTTTAATAGTATTTAGGAATTCAAGTCACACAAAAGTCTGATGGGTTATTCATTTCACAATCCAAATACGTTATAGAGTTAGTTAAAAAGTTTGATCTAGACAATGCCAAAATCGCTAGGACACCCATGAGTACGCCAATTAAACTCTCTAAAGATGAACATGGGACACCTATAGACCCTACCATCTACAGAAGTATGATAGGTGGCCTCCTATATCTTACAATCTCACGTCCAGATATAATGTACTCAGTTTGTGTTTGTGCACACTATCAAAGCAATCCTAAGGAAAGTCACCTTCAATGTGTCAAACATATTATTAAATTTGTTAAAGGGACTTTAAATCTAGGAATATGGTACACTAAGGACATATCCAGTGCTATTATAGGATAAACATATGCCGACTAGGATGATTATTTTGATGAAAGAAAAAGTACATCAGCCCCTGGCATTACGTAGGAAATAATTTTGTAGGATGGTCAAGTAAGAAACAAAACTGCACATTGCTTTCCACAGCAGAATCTAATTATATGGCAACACATAGTTGCTGTGCCCAATTAATATGGATTAAGTATATGTTGAGTGATTATGGCATCACGGAGAATAAACTAACTTATATTGTGACAATCAAAATGCTATAAATATCTTGAAAAATCCGGTTCAACACTCTCGTACCAAACACATAAAAATCAGACATAATTTTATTCGAGATTTAGTAGAATAAAAAGAATTACAGATTAACTATTTTCCCACATAATTCCAATCAGTTGACTTAGTTACCAAATGTATTGATAATTTGAGATTTGAATCATCAAGAAAGTCTATTGGCATGATATTTTTAGAATAATTCTCTATCAACTTTCAATTATATCTTCCAATTGTCTTCACGCTTATAATTGATCTTTGAGAAAATAGGGTATAGTCGTTTGATAATGACAAAAGACGCCTCCTATATCTATTTTATGTAGGATATCTATGATTTATCCCGCTGATTGATAGTTTTTTGATATCACTTGAGTACATTCATCGTATATATTCTGAATTGTGATTGCTTACCCTTTGTCCATCGGAGAAACAATGGGGGAGAAATATTTGAGTCTTGTATTGATATTGGTTTACCTAATTAAACTAAAAATCTTGATCTTAGTTATCTATTTTGAGGAATTAGTACTGTCTGCTTTCATTGCATATATTTTTAGGGTATTGGTCTTTAATTAGCTGAGTTATGTACTTTTACATTTTTTAGGATTGGGGGGGGGGGGGGGGGTAGTTAGAAATTTGTATAGGCATAAGTTTTTCTTATTTTATTTGGTATCTGTATGAGTGCTAAATGACTCAAAGGATATTTTTCCTCAAATTTCCAAAGGGGGAGATTGAAGCACACTGTATATATGACTCACTTGAGTCTAATATAGGAGCTTATCTAGTTTGGAAATAGAGTCAAAATTTGGGTCATCCTTATTTTTACTCAAGCCTTCTTGCCTCTTCACAATCTTCACATACAATCAAAGATGCTTGATCAGGTAAAAATTCAACACACAATCACTGTAAGATTTTATTTTCATTTCATATTGCATTTATGAGGTGTGTGTGGATTTAATTTGGCTTAAAAAAATTTTCTACTATTTTTAATGATTTTTAGGAATTTTTTAAACATTTAAAATCTTTTTTTTAAGAAATTAAAATTAGGTTTTTAAATTTTTTTGCGCTTAATTAGAATTTTTAAAACTTCCTAAAAACCTTGTTGGGTAGAATCCGAAAGTGCTAGAGAATGTTGGGGATGAAAATGGGATTTTTAAAAACCCAAAAACACGCGTCTGAGAGACTATCACAACCCTACACGTGTTGCGTATTTATCGTCTGGATTTGTGCTAATTTAATCTCATATCCTTGAGACTTATTGTTGACTGTTCAATCCTTATTAATCAATGGTATGCATGTGATTGAGTTAATTCTTGTGATGCCTGAGTGGTCCAATTAGAGACATTTTAAAAGCAGTGCATTGGGAGCCACATGATTGATAATTCGAAGGTTCAAATTAATCCTGATCGTTTATTTCAAACATATCTTCCAAATCCTTCCTCACTAACTATAAATAAAGCCTATCGTCCCCTATTTTGCAATCTTTGGCAGAGTTGAGTTTTCAGAGTAAAAAGAGAGAATAGAGAGAGAGAAGAGAGAGAAAAGAAAATCTGAGAGAAAATTTTCAAACCTTAACCAAACACCGTCCTAGTTTTCCTCCAGAAAATAATTTTTGAAAACCTCTTAGGTTTTTATATCTATCCTAACACCTTTCACAAAAATCAAAACTCTTTTCTAGTAGATAGAAACTTGTAGGTCTCATTTTATAAGTGAAAACAATCACGTAGTCAGGTTAATTTCTTTATTAAGAAGTCATTGTCTCTCTTTGTTGGATATGTTTTAAAATGAAACATTTTTATAATTTTGTTTGTGAATCCAACAAATCTCTTTTACAAAACTAAAAACTGTGTTTTCATATTTTCAGATCTGAGTTTTTCATTTTAAAAACTTGTACCTAAATAAGATTCGAAGAATTTGGTTTTAAAGAGATTCTTAAAGAACTCAGATCTGAAACTTTATACACCTCAAGATTCAAACACGATTTCAGTGTTGTGAAATACCCCACCTATCGTTTTTAGAATTTTTGTGATTTATAGGAAATTGTCTGTATAAGTGTGTGTGTGTGTGTGTTTAGTCAATACACCCACTAACACCATCACACTACTTCACTTTTGTTGGTTGAGACATGCAAATTATTGAGATGTCATAAAGACTAAAAGTAGCAAGAGGATCCAAATAGAGGAACGATAAGGACAACATCAAGATCCTGAAGAAGTCAGATCTTCTAGAGCGTGCCGGTATATTTTTGAACTTAGACTAGGTGTTTTTGTGTGTATAATTCGTTTCCTGTTTGTAACCTAAAACTTTATTTAGTGGATTTTTTGTTTTGAGGTGGAGAGACCTCCATAGATGTTTCCCTTACTTTTGGGTTTTACCACGTTAAAAAATCTTGTGTACTATGCATGTTGATAATTCTCTCATCCCTACTACTATAATTCTACATTAACTAAATTAGTTTTGGTTTTCAAAACCTTTTCACTAATATCTGATATAACTCGTTCATAACTTTTTTTTAAAACACACCTTGAATTATTTTTTTTGTTTTCTAAAAGAGTTTCTCCAAAAAGACAGATCGGACCCTTCTTAATATCTTTTACTTTTGTTAAATAATCTAGTAAGGGATTTTTTAGTTATGTAATGATGCATGGGGGTTTTGGGAACCGAAACGAATTTATTCTTAAACTTTAGGAGCATTTTTGAATTCATAACAATAACACCTAAGGTGACCCTTCCTACCGCAATGAGTGCAAGTGTAAACACAGTAAGGAATGTGACCTAAATGTGGACCTCTCATAACGTTCCTAGTAGTCTCTCTCACACGATTGGTAATGGCTTTGTAAATGGGTGCAATGCGATTATCGAAGCCTATACCACACTTATCATCCTTTATTTGGATGGTGCTTAAAATCCTATTTAGCTTTTCCAACCTAGCCTTCAAATAAAACTTCACCTTACTCGAGTCTCTCATTATCTCCTTAAGATCACTAATTCTAGACTCAAGAAAATGCCTATACTCCTCAAAATCTATAATCTCCTTATTCACAGCCTTTATTAAACCACGAAGACTCTCTCTCTCTCTCTCTCTCTCTCTCAACGTACTCTAGTTTTTCTCCAAAATTTTTCTCCTATCCCCTAAGATCCTCAACCAATGCATCATTATTTTCTACAGCACCCTTGTTCAACTTAGCATATAACTTCAAATTTTCCCTTTTTACCTTTACCGCTTCCTCATACAAATTATTAAAGGCAACTTGTAACTCTATAACTTCTATCTCCGCCTCCTCACTAGCTTCATCCTTACTTTCTTGGGATTCACACAAAACTGGCTTGGAAGTGTCATTCACATGAGAATATTCATAAGAAGATTTATCGTCATCGCTCACATGACATGCCATAAACGCTTGAAAATTGTGCTCAATGGGGGAACTCTCTCCCTCTTCCGATTCACTATCACTTAAGGTTGCATTATATGCTATATATTTCTGACCCTCCTTATTAAGTCTAGTGGGATAATTTGATACCTTATGGCCATAACCCTCACAAACAAAACACCTATTCGACTCATCCATCTTAACATTCTCATTTTTATTTTAGGGACATGATCAACCTTGTTGTTCGTGATTTTCTCAAGTCTTTTGGCATCTTTTTATTGCTTTTGGAACTTAAGAAACTTTTTAAACTTCTTTGCCAATAAGGTTAAATCCTCAAATTGGAGCGGGAATTATCATCTGAAACATTAGTCTCCTCCTTTCGAGCTTTAAAAGCAATATCCTTTTGTTTCTTTGGCAAGTGCTTAGAGGTAAACATGTAAAGCTCATAAGTTTGCAACTCACCTACAAGATATTCTAGTTTTGTTGATTCAAGCATACCTAAGGATTTTAAAACGGTCACTTTGGGATCAAATAACTGGGCAACGACCTTAAGATTTTCTTTATGACTCGGTTGTCCAGAATTTTCTCTCACAAGTTAAACGACGAGTTCACAATGTTGAAGAATCTAAAGTAAAACTAAGCAAACGACTCACTCTCTAACCATTTAATCATCTCAAATTGGATATTGAGGTTTTGAAGTTTAGACGCCCTAACCATGCTATTGCCCTCATGAGTAAGTGCAAAAATATCCCAAGCCTCTTTTGAGGTTTCACACGTCATGAATCGATTATACTCTTCCGACGTGACATGTGAGGAAATAACATGAAGACCTTTGGAATTATAAAGATCAAGTCTATGTTCAACTTCGATCCATGACTCAACATGTTTTAAACTAGTGGCCTCCCCCTCTTGTGTGAACGGTGGTGTCCAACCTTTTTTAACCGCTAAACAATCACGCTCATCAATTGATTTTTAATTAGTTCTCATTTGCATTTTCCAATAGGCATAATTTGTCCCATAAAAAATAGGAGCTCTAAAACTATCAAAAATTTTGAAATTCATACCTACAAGCACAGGGGATCAACACAATAAAAAATGTTTCTAGATCTAATTCTATTTTATAGGAACCTTTATCAAAGTGTACTTTAAGGTGACAAAACAATTTTCTTTCAAAACACTTTTTCCAAATTTTAATTACGAACCAAGTTTGTGAACAAATTTTACTTAAGCCCAATTTTATCTTTTTTAATCCTAAACATACATCTAGGTGATTAAGGCAAGCAAAATAAAGTAAAATTCACAACGTTAGATGTACGAGGAAACCACTAAGGGAAAAAACCTCAGAGGACTCAAGCCAGACAATCACTATGATACGATAATTACAAAGGAAGATATACAGACTTACACAGTGACTTGATCCCCATAAGCCTTGACACTATTCTTCACTTTAACCACTCCTCCACATTGCCCACGCACAAATCCTTCCACAATACTCATCCACATCATATGCATCCACGAGCGCCTCAGTGCAACTTGGGAAACCATCAATGATTAGGAACACGACCTTCACTATTTTTCACCACAAAACCCAACGAACAACTTGTTCAATATGGATAACAAGCTCTAGATGGTGAAAATAATATCTCTATTGTAATTGTATATGATATCTAGAATATTTAAACACTAAGTATGGTTTTAATCTTTGAAAACCTTAGAAAACTTATGCAGAAAAATGAAACTATTCCAAGCTGTATTTTGGTTATGCACCTTACAAAATTTTGTTAGAAAAATGCCTTCAATAAAAAAGTTAAGTCGAAAAGTCATTCTAATGAGATGCACATGTCGTTCTAATGAGAGTGATATGTCGTTCGAACGACATCACATGTTGTTTGAACCACTTAAACCAAACTTGGTAGTTCATATAACTCTAAACATCCTATAAGCTCATAATAAATGAAGATAAAGCCTTTTAAAAACATTTTAAAGATTTAAAATAAAGTTTCCATCTTTTAAAACTCTTTTCGAACTCCATAAACATAATGCGTCCATACATGAGAGATATTCATAATACAATTTGAAAATACGTGAAAGTGCACCAATAAAACTCGGCATGATATACTTTTGAAGCTTTGCTGCTACATCTTCTAAGAAACACGTCCTAGACAATATCGGTATCGTAACAAGATAAAAAATCTATCTATGACTCAAACGAGTTTTGTTCCGAAAATGTGTCAATTACTTACAAAATACTCAATTGGAAACTTTGTCCTTACACTTGGCTTATACCTCTTGCCTAACTTCTTTTGATAATTCATCTTTTCTTGCCATAATAATAGTGCGACATCTACCACCTGAGTGTAAGTAGTGTATGACGAATTTTCCAAAACCATTTGCTTAGTCGACCACTTTAGTCCTTTAATGAAACATTCCATCTTCTCCTCCTTAGTATTCACCTTCTCTAGTGCAAACAATGACTAATTTGTGTGCTACTGTTCATACCCAGCAACTGACTTCGAACCCTATTCTAAATTTAGATACTCTTTTTTCTTCGCACTCCTAATCGAATAAGGAAAATACTTGTCATTAAATTTCACCCAAAAAGTCTCCATAATTCAGACGATCTTTATCCTTAGATGTGGTGACACTCTACCACCACTGCAATGCATCCCCTATATACTTAAATTTATCTAACATCTGCTTCACATTTGTGCAGTCCAAATCCTCAAATCCCTTTTCATATCATGCCACTTTTGGAGATAAATAGTTGGGTCAGATCCACCTACAAAAGTGTGAGGATTGCCTTTGTGGAAATTTTCCCTCACCGTGTTGCATACTGAAATTAGAGAACCACACTGTTGCACTCCTTGGTTTCCCCACCTCTATCCCCCTATCTAATTATTAGCCGTTGTGGCCTCATGAATGATAGCCTCTAAATCTTTTGCACCCAAAAGAAAATAACCCTGCCTCTCCTGAATTTCAATATCAGAAATCGAACCTTCTTTCCTATCTCCATATGTCATAGTGTTCGTTATCTAAAAAGACAAGAACAAATAATCATCAGACTTAAAGAAACCTAAAGATTACCGATCATCAAAAGGAATTAAATCTAGGTAATGCATAAACTAAATGAACTCACAACCTATGAGACCTAAGATAATGATGTGATGCCAATAGTGGAACCCTCACATTTGGGCATTGGAAGTGGCTATTCCTCACTGGTACACTATGTCTGGCACTAGAATTATAATACCATTCTTAACGTGTGAAAGAAATATGAGACATAAAAACTTCTTACCAAGATATAATCCAAATTAAAATCGAATGACTATAAACATCCACACAATAAATTGCATCACCATTCTAACTCTAGAATAAAAATCAACTCCAAAAGATAAACTAATACTGAAATGAAATCATCCAACTATAACTCAAACTGAAAAGAAACTGTAAACTTTTGTGGAACTGAATGGATCGCCAAATCCTTAAATAATTGTCTCATAAATAAAACAACGAAATGAAAAAAAAATCTAAACTACTGAAGCAGAAAAATAGCTTCAGTTGCATTCCAAAAATATCCAATCCAATCTATGTAGCTACTCCAGCAACTATACTTGAAATGTTAGTCAACTAAATGGACTAGATCCCTCTACATGAATGCCAGCTACTCCTCCCAATTAGGATCCGTGAATCAATACATAAGCATCATACGAGATAAATATTTCAATAGATTATTTTCGTGATATATGAAATTGGGAGCAAAGTAGAACAATATTAAATACCCATATAGTTAACCCACCCCATTATCCAAGTCCAATGGTGTTATTTCAATAATAAATTATAATCTCATAATTATTATTGAATTAATGCAACCACTTTATTAATGAGACACCAACATATCTAGTTTACCCTTCTATTGGTTCGGCATAAAGTCATGGTGAACCAAAAATTTTACACATCACATCCATTCCTCTCATTATTGCGAGTTTTCTCGATTTCGTTACCACCGAACATACTCCTGATGTTCCACGCACGACACGTCACTATAACCAGTTTGCTCAATTTTCGTTAGCCCCGCACATACTCATGACACCAACACACACCCACGTCACTATAGCCCTTTATCCTAATTATCATAATCCCTACACATACTCGTGATGGATATTCATTTTAATACCCGTTTATTATCTAAGGCATTAATTATTAATTCTTAATTCTCTTATTCTCATTTTTCGTTACCCTTAAGTCGGGTCTCACAATAAAAAACCTTCCCTAGTCCCATACCTATAGATCACCAAACCATAAGTATTATCTAGTCCATCTCTTAGGAAGAATACCTACTAAAATCACCACCTAGTCTCGCACCTAGGCTACCGGAATACTGTAATGGTATACTACCTAGCCCTACCTAGAAAAATGCCCAATCGTACATGCACACACTCATTAGTCCCATATCTAAAAAGTATGAATAACAACAAAATCAACTTACTAGTCTCATACCTAGAAAGAACCCTATGAAAACAGGATACAATATGGCTACTCTAAAAAATCCCAACATTCCCACAGTGCCAAAAAATGAACACAAACAATCTTCATGTAAATTATATATATATATATCGTACATGCAAACACTCATTAGTCTCATATCTAAAAAGTACGAATAACAACCAAACAACTTACTAGTCTCATACCTAGAAAGAATCCTATGAAAACAGGATACAATATGGCTACTCTAAAAAATCCCAACATTCCCACAGTGCCAAAAAATGAACACAAACAATCTTCACGTAATTTTTTTTTTTATATATATATATATATATATATATATATATTATTTTTCACTACAAACCTCCAATTAATCCTACAATTTAAATTCATTCAAATCACGTCCATATAATCATGTACTAATCAAGTTCTACAAAATAGTCACACAAGTTATCAAATTCTATAATTTCAATACAAGTGATATTTTACCAGTTAACACATAATTCCATTCTAACATGCATACTAACAACTTTACACAACAATATTTCCGTTATACATCCTACATATCAATATCGTAATTTTACGAGTCGAATCATTATTCCATGTTCATGTTTTAATTCTAACATGTGATTTGTCCCACAAATCTACCGTAACCCATAACACTAATCTAAACCATCAATTGTTTCACGTCTTAAATCATATTTTGAGATCTAATAAAGATAACCCTGAATTTACTTTCACTTTCCCTAATTAATCTTCCTAATTATTTTTAGGAGAAGATGATTAATTAAGGTTTAGGAAACATTTAAAACATACAATAGTCAAGGGGAACAATAGAGATATTCATACCTGATAAGAAGTCGCTTTGAAATTTTGATTATACAGTTGGGATCCTCTCATAAAAATAAAAAGACTCGTTCTTGGTTGATCTTGAGAAAACATGATTTCAATCTTTAAAACTTGAGTTGGAACTTATTTTTAATAGGGTTTATGTTTTGTAGAAGAGATAAGAAAGTAATTTTGGAGGTTATTTCTTTTTAAGACGAGTTAAAAGTGTTTTAAAAAGTCTAAACTTGAGCCTTTTCAATATAGGAGATTAAAAGAGTTTGAAACCGATACAAATTCTTAAAAATAACTCAATCCGCCACTCTACCCAGGTGCAAATCAATTTGTCTCCAAGGCTGAATCGATTCGGCACCTGAGTGGAGCCCAGGCTTGGCAATTTAAAATAAATCTTAGAAAATTCCAATCCCCCCCCCCCCCCCCAATTTCAAATTTAAAACCTTATTTCTTTGGTATCAAAACCAACATTTTTAAATATAAAAAATAATTAATTCAAATATTTTTTTTTATTTTTTATTTATAAAAAGATGTATTTATTATGGTCCAAAATCATGGGGTATTACATTCTCCGCCATTAATACATGAATTTCATCCTCAAAATTTGACGAAACGTAAACGTAAAATGTAAAGTTGTGCAAATAAAATAAGGCTGACATATGCCTACCCGTAAAATGCCTCGATTAAGAGCCCATACGCCAAATCGTACAAACACCGACCCCATGAACAAAATATAGTATATATCTTAACTGTATACATGTAGGTATAATTATGAAAATAAAACATACCATGCTATCCCACTAGCCATGATTTGGCTCCCGCTGAGCCTTCCCTACCTAAGGTCCCAAGATAGGAAGTGCATACACCCTCAGTATAATCGGCCTTGCATACCCTCCATTGGTATTGTTGGAACTCCTTGTGAACCTAGTTCTCCTAGTACTAGAAAACCATGGCCCTGCACGTTCAAACGCTTGAAAGCTCGATGCCCTATCTCTCCACAACTGAAAAATGCACCCCTGAATGGTCCAAAATGTTTATCTGGTGCTCACTCACCTTGTTGTCCCCACCCCTATCCCTAAGGACCCAGTGGGACGCCATTACCTTACTAAAAGGCTTGTTGCTCCTGCATTGCTCGATGCTTCTTCCATAGTTGGTCATTGCAACCCATGTTCTCCCTACCTACCTTGGTCCTATTTTTACCACTCGTCTCATACCACTTTCCTAACCTCTTTTGATAATATAACTTTTCTTGCCCTAATAACAGGTTCATCAACTGGGTGTTAGTAGTGTACGCCGAATTTCCTAAAACCATTTGCTGAATTTGCAGCGTTAGTTACATAATGAAACATTCCACCTTCTTATGTTCAGTATTCATCTCCTCTGGTACAAACAATGACATATTTGTGAACTCATGTTTATATTTTATAACCGACTTCGAATATTCTAAATCGAGAAACTCTTTCTTCTTTTCAATCCTAATCGAATGAGGAAAATATTCGTCATTAAATTTCACAAAAAAATGTTTATAATTCAGACGATGTCTATCTGCAGATGTGATGACACTCTCGCACCACTACAAAACATCCCCAGTCAACTTAAATGTAGCAAACATCTTCTTCTGCACATATGCTCAGCCCACAATCCTCAAATGCCTCTCCATATCACTCCTCCATTGGTGAGTAATTGTTAGGTCAGATCCCCCAAAAAAAGTGGGAGGATTGCCATTTTGGAAATTGGCCCTCACCCTATTCTAAACTGAAGTGGGTGTACCCTATTGTCGCTTGATTTGGTTTCCCTATTTTTGGCTCCCAATCTCAATACTAGCCACCCTGGCCTCACGAATGATAGCCACTAACTTTTCTTAACCCAAAAGAGACGAACCCTGCCTCTCTTGAACTGCAGGACTAGAAATAGAACCTTCTTTCCTATCATCTGATCTCCTAGTGTTTGCCATCTGAAAAGATAGGAACAAACACTCATCAAACTAGAAAAAACATAAAGAGTACTAACCATCTAAAGGAATCAAAGATATGTAATGCAAAATCTAAACGAGCTCATAACTTATGAGACTTAAGACCATGCTTTGATACCAAATGTGAGACCTCGTGCATTTTGGCATTAGAGGTGGCCAATCCCCACTACCACACTTACTAGTTCCATAGCTTGAAACTTTTAACAACACCAAAGTCTATCTACTAGTCTCATACCTAGCAAGCTTCCTATGAAAATAGGATAGAGTATGACTACTCCAAAAAATCCCAACGTTCCCGCGGTGTCAAAATATTAACATGAACAATCTCCACATAAATTATATTTCTTAATTTATCACTGTAATCCTCCAATTAATCCCATAATTTCAATTGCACTCACATCACGTAAGAATCAAGTTCACATCGCGTAATACTCATGTAAGAATCAGGTTTCACCAAGTCGTCACAAAAGTTGTCAAATTCTATTATTTCTATACAAGTGATATTTTACAAATTAACACATAATTACATTCTAACATGCGTATTAACAAGATTATATAATAATAATTCCGTTCTACAACCTACACATCAATATTGTAATTTTACGAGTCGAAACACTATTCCAAGTTCATAGTTTAATTCTAACATGCTATTTGTCCCACAAATCTATCGTAACCCAAGACACTAATCTAAACATCCGATCGCTTCATGTCTTAAATAATATTTTTATATTTAATAAAAATAACCCATAATTTACTTTCGCTTTCCCTAATAAATTTTCCTAATTATTTTTAAGAAAAGATGATTAATTAAGGTTTAAGAAACATTTAAAACATACAATAATCATGGGAACAATAGAGATATTCATGCATGAAAGAAGTCATTTTGAAATATGATTAAACGGTCTCTATCCTCTCACGAAAATAGCAAAGACCCATTCTTGGTGATCTAAAAAAAACTTGATTTGAATCTTCAAAAATTGAGTTGAGACTTATTTTTAATGGGATTTAGGTTTTGTAGAAGAGATGATAGAATAATTTGAAAGGCTACGACTTTTTTTTATAAGTTAAAATTATTTGGAAAAGTTTAAACCCGAACCTTTTTAATATAGAAGATTAAAAGAGTTTGAAACCAACACAAATTCTTAAAAATAACTCAATCCGCCACTTTGTCCCGATGCGAATCGATTCGCCCCCACTGCTGAATTGATTTGGCACTTGAGTGGAGCCTAGGTCTGGTAATTTTAAATAAAAATAAAATTCCAATTTTTTGCCCGATTTCAAATCAAATTAAAACATTATTTGTATTACGCTTTCCCGTTTTTTGTTGGGCTGCATGTATTGGCATTTTATATTTTCAGTTTGAGATTACTAATGGATTATTACAGTTAATAGTTATGAGTTGGTTTCACTTGCTATAGTTGTTACTATATGATTTGGTTACACGTATGAGAGTGTAAATATTTACTTTACTGCATTTATTTAAATTCTGTTTCTAATACCAATATATTGATGCTCCGCATTAATTTAATTGGGCGTAGCTAACCGAATTAGATATAAAAAGAAGGGGGTTGTCATAGTCGATATCAGAGCACGGTTATAGAGCCTTTAGGGATCTGAGGGCATCCGTTACATTTTTCGCGCATCGTTTCCTTGATACGTAGAGCATTACGATTAGGTATTGTATTCGATGACTTGGAGATCTTCACGCTATGATTTCAACGGGCGATTCGGAGCTAGCCTTGTGTATAGGGAGGGTTCCTTGTTTGGATTTCATTCTTGAGACGTCCCATGCATGAGGTAAATCTCCGATCGACCACAGGATAGTACGCGTGAGATCCGTGTGTGAGTACTTGTTGTAATTATGACTAGTGCTCCACTTGAATAATTTTTTTGGGATACGTGTTCACTTACTATCTATTAAGATGGTGATTTTATGAGACGTGGACTCTAGGAGGGCATAGGGTCCAAGCATTTTAGGAGACCGCGATTCACGTGCAATAATCATAGTTTCATCGCCCAGTAGTAAGAGCGAGCACCGATGTTGGACTCAATGATTGAGTTGACTTTTGGTGCTTTAGGGGGAGGAAGCACCAGTATATTTGTTGTGCATTATCAACTTTGAATATCGTCGCTCTTATGGCTGTAAAGAAGTTGGTATAAGTTATAGCCCACCCTGTAGTACCACTGAGTTGTTGGTACCGCTTGCGTGTTTAGTTGTCTGAAGTTGTTTCTAATGTGGAAAGGTAAAGATTTAGATATGGCATACCTCAAAATGATGTGGCCCAGTTGTTGTTGTGACATTTTCCTGAGAAGAAATTATCGCGCTCTACCCGTGATGGACAGACTGTTGAGGCATTCTATGACATATTAATTAGTCAATGGTTAACGAAGCAAGTCTCGTGATAATAAAAGTATATTATTACTCACGAACATGTAAAGGAAGAGTTGTGGTTTGAGAGAGGACTACTCCAAATCGGTGTATGTCCCACCCCGCCAAAGGATGACCTGAGGGGTCCAATTTTGGTGTACGCAAGAGTGTTATCATACTTGTGAAAATAACGAACTAGATTCATCCATTGATGATGTATAATATGAGATTAATGAGTCTGAATCTGGAATGGATAAGTGATTATCCTTGAAATATTGTGTTGGTATCAGGGATGTTTGGTAGGCATGTAAACCTACACGTTATCCACACAAGCGATATATGTCGTATTGGGGTGACACAGTGGTTCCATTGTGTTCTGATATGATAAAATCCATAATGGAATCAACTTAAGGACGATTAGGTGTGTGTTCGGTCATGTACGAGATATGTAAGTGAGTTGGGAACTCACATGTTCAGAGTGGAATGTTTTGGCGAGTTATCCCGAACAAGTTCGTGAGAATGTATCAGTAATGTTGCGATGTCTTGGCGATGGACACTAGGGATGAGGAAGTCCGAATCGCAAGGTCATACGAGGATTGGCATTAGAGAAGTCTAGAATTTTTGAGGGAGTATTCTTTCCTTATTTGGTAACGATTGGAGTTCAGTGTTCTTCATAAAGCCCTAGATTAGAATGTGTGTTCGATAAGATATGGTTATCTTGCTTTGTAATACCGGTATATTTATTAAAAATTTTCGAGATCGGGACGTGAATATGGGTGTGATAAGGGATGGGCTTAAGCTGGAGTTACCAGTTATGAACCCTACGGTGAGTAGAGAATCTTGAGGGACGAGTTGTCGAGTGAGAACATCACGAGGGAGTGTTCAATAGGTATTTCATTTGATGCGAGTGTGATCGCTTGAGTTGGTGATATATCCAAGAGTTTGATTTTATGTTATCACCCGGTGATTGGGGGTGCTAATTTGTTGCACCGTGATAATGGTGGTGCTTGATTTTGAATCCATCAGATATGGTAATGTGGCTATGTTGTGGCCCTCGTTATGTATTAATGTGAATTAGAGCACGAGTGAGTAGTTAGTGACATGTTGTTTACATAGATCGTGTGTGATTAAAGACGAGTTCTGAAACCAAGTGTAAGATGTTCGATTATGGTGAAGTCAATACTAGTGAATAGTCACACCATGATGGTCTTTTGATAATGGTAGAGTTGCGTGTAGCTCAATCAGTTTTTGCGTGATTAATGATAGTGTTTCTAAGTGAGTGTCGTAATTAATGGCAAGGATTGAGACATTTTGGGGTTTTAAATTTTGGACCCATTCATTGAAATGGTTGTCATAACCTCCACTGTAGGGGGACAACAAGAGAGTGTTTTGACCGTTATTGAGATATTTTCTAAGGACGGTGTGTACTCTTGGGAAAACACCCGCGAATGGGTTCGTAAGATATTTAATTTTTACTTCAGTTATGTGTGGAATACTGAGTGTTAATTGGGTTCACGGTATGCGAAGTTACACGCTACCTTATATTTACGACCTTTGACTTGTTGGATAGCAAACCATTCTTCATAAAGATCATGTAGCATTAGGGTGCTGGAAGATGAGTATCCGGATGGTGAGTGTGCCAAATTCGATATTCTGATTTGGTATGATAAATGGGAATTTTGGGTCTTACCTCGTTGCTTGGGAAATGTACAAGCCTTATTCATGGTTTGAAGAACCAAGTTCATTTCATGTTCGGTGAGAAAATTCTAATATACTCACAGTCGAAGGAAAATCCTATCGAATAGGTTAAATTCCTTACGTGTTTTTAACAAAAGAGCGGTAAGTCGAATCTAGCGCCTTAGGTTAGAGCGACCAAACTGTGAGAAGTGAGGGTGTATAAGGGGGCATATTGCATCTTGGGTTAATTCGAAACCTTCGGGTAAGGGATTGTTGACTGCCTAGAATGGAACATTGCTGGTGTTATCTTGTTCGAGAGAGTATGAACCTTGCAGATATTATTTACCTAAGTTCAGACTTGGAAAGATGGAACAATAATTGTAAGTGCATATAAGTTGTATGCTTATGCACATTTATAACATTAGTGGATAATAAGGGTTGCCATATCGGTTGACTCACCATCAATTTAAGTGGAAGGCAAGTGTTATTGACAACTCGGAGTAGAGTTAGATTTTGAGCTTTCAGTATTATCTATTAGTCGATTCCGAGTTGAGTATTGAGGCATGATTAATGAATAGTGACATCTGTATTGAATAGGTGAAGTTGGATTATTTGTTGTGTGATGAACCGTTGAGTCTAGAGATAAGTTTTCTTTGGAGTTAGATGATTCTTGTATCACTAGGGGTCTTGAGTTGACAAATTCCTTATCTCGACAAGCTAACATTAGTGTATCAGAAGGGTTACTTATTTGGATTTGGCTTGAGAGACACTCCACGCATGAAACTTAGCGAGTCGGGACTTGGGGGTATTGATTTCTGGATCATCTTAGAAGTTCAGTTATGTTAAGCTTCGTGGTGAGAGTTCGGTTGTACAGTTTGAAATGGGAAAGTATCTCCATGGGTTTCATTATTGGATTGCCAAGATCGCAGCACGGTCATGATTCGATTTGGGTAATCATCGACAGACTGACAAAGGTGGCTCATTTCTTTCCAGTAAGGATGGATTATATGGCAGCACAGTACGCCACGCTTTTTATTAATGAGATTGTGAAGTTGCATGGGGTACCGCGTGATATCGTGTTCGACCATGGCAGTGCTTTAATCTCGCACTTTTGGGGAAGTCTTCAGGAGGTGATGGGAGTGCAATTGAGTTTGAGTACCACATTGCACCCTCAGTCTAATGGTCAGACGGAGCGGGTGAACTAGATTTTGGAGGACATGTTGCGAGTTTATGTGTTGGACTTCAAAGGTGGTTGGGATATGCATTCGCCACTGGTGGAGTTCGCATACAATAATAGTTATCAACAGACTATTGCTATGGCACCATACGAGGCTTAATACGACAGACCTTGTCGATCCCCTACATTTTGGTTAGAGTTCAGAGAGCACCGGATACTGGGTCCAGATATTGTTACGGAGACCTCAGAGAAGGTTGACTTGATTCGTACACGGATGAAGACCGCCCAAGATCGTCATAAAACTTATGCTGACATAAGGCGGAGGCAGTTAGAGTTCGCCGTGGAGGACCAAGTGCTGTTAAGGGTCTCACCCATGAGAGGCGTTATTCGCTTTGGTGCCAAAGGGAAGCTTTCATCGCGATACGTGGTTCCATTTACAGTGTTGGAAAGGGTAGGACCGGTTGCTTACCGTTTATCCCTACTTGACCATATCCAGCAGGTACACGATGTTTTTCACGTATCCATGTTGAGGAAGTTCTTACGTCCCGAGGACTCACACCTACACATAGAATTAGACGGGATTTAACTACACCTCGACGAGAGATACGAGGATAGGTCGATTAGGATCCTAGATCGTCGTGAGCTGTAGTTGAGGTCAAAAGTCATTCCTCTTGTTCATGTTTTGTGGAGTCATTATGATGAGTCTGAGGCCACTTGGGAGAGAGAGGATGAATTGCGAATTAGTCACCCATATCTCTTCATGGAAGGTACGTGTGAAACTACCTTACTTGACTTGAATTGATTTTTTTTTTAATTTGGATTTCGTATAATACCCCACATTTTTATATTGAATTGAAATTGAAAGAAAAAAAACTATTCTAGTATATATATACGAAATGTTTGGAAATGAAACTATGTCAGTATATATATTCAAAATGATTGGAAATGAAAAGTTAAAATGAATCCATTGAGATACAAATGTGCAACTTAAATATTAGAAGCGAATTAACGCGTAAAAGGATTGAGAGGGTTAAATTTGGGGTAATAGCAATTTTGTAAATAAACCAACCCTAGGTATAAATAGAAAATAAGAGAAGAAGTCTTTATTTTATCATTTCAAAAAAGGGGGCTAGGGTTTGGTAGAGAGAGAGAGAGAGAGAGTAATAAGAGAAGAAAGCTATGAGGATTTCAAGAGGATTCAATTTCTTCATACAATCCAATGCAAGTTAATAACCTATATGTGTATAATATGTATCTATAATGAAATTTCACATGAACATGTATTTGGATCCCTAAATTAATATAAAATTGATGTTAAAAATGATATGCAATGTATTAGTATCACCCTCCATGTAGATTCAAATGCAATAACATCATTATAGGGACTGAGTTGTTGAACAACCTCTTGAATTTGGGAAATATATGAAATTGAGTAAATCGTCATATTAAAAACTATTTTGAGCTATTTTGTTTCAGAAAATGGATGTTTCTTCCCATTGTCCGGTAGAAAATCATATTCTGGACAACTTTGTAGTTTTAAGTTTTTTCAAAAACGGATCGAAAAATCCTCGCATATGCGTTTTACATTTCTGCGCAGAAAGTTATCGTGAACAGGTCCGAACTGTATATGTTAATTTAGGGTATGTTTTAAGCAGGCTATGGTAGCGTGCACGCAAGTTCTTGTAGAAAATCACTTTTCGAACAACTTTGTAGTTTTAAGTTTTTCAAAAAACGGATCGAAAAATCCTTAAATTGGAGTTTTATATACCCATGGAGCAAGTTGTCGTAAACAGGGGCGAACTGCATATGTTAGTTTCAGGTCTGTTTTAGGCAGGCTGTGGTAGCATGCTTACATGTCCTTATAGAAAATCGCGTTCCGAACAACTTTTTAGTTTTAAGCTTTTCTAGAAACGGACCGGAAGAGCCTCGAATCTGCATTTTAAATTCTTGGCAGCATGTTGTTGAAATAAGAGCGCTATGGGTGTTCATGTTTTTAGAAAGATAATTGTGGTGTTGTACTTAATATTATAACTTGACCATATACCTATGATTATTAGGGATATATAACCTTGAAATGATTTGATGTTGAATTAGTGAATTAATGATGTAAATTATGTTATATTGTAAATAATGACTATTGTATAACTCGAGTAAGAGACTTGATACGATTGTATATATACATAAGCGTGAAATTATTTTACATGTATATTGTCGAGTATACACTAGACTAGTCCTCCGGTCGACGTAGGCACATGTTAAATGCGATTTTTTGTGATTGATCCGGTTAGGTTCCGCTCGAGTGCCGTATCGGAGATAAACCACCGAAATCGGACACATGGTTATAATGTGGGTCGGATAGAAAGACCTTGGAACACCATGTGATTTAGGACTTAGTATGATTGCCCTTGCCATGTAATACTGGGGAATATTCGTGTGTAGGCCTAATGTTACGACTAGTTCCCCCGGGTAACGCTAGTGACCTGATATGACTTGTTGTGTGAGATATTATGCTTATGTCTTAAAGTAATATCCCGAATCGATGCATTTGATATTATACTTGAAGGAAATATTTTGATACGTTAAATACTGAAATGAGATTAATAATGATTAATCATGATACGATATGAGACTACACGTTACTCAAGTTTGGGTTGGGTAGTCACGACATAGGAGCATTGGTTGGGTAATTGAAAAACTTAATTACTGGAGACGAGTAATGACTAGTGTGCTTTCATTATAAGTACATCTTATAATCTTATAGTTTGTTTTCTTTCTTTGACGTTCGTCTATCTTGCTTCTTGCTCCTCTCCTATATATATATATATATATATATATATATATATATATATATATATATATATATATATATATATATAATATAACATTTCCTCGTCCCGCTGGATAATAGACTATGGAGCTTGATAAGATCATATCAATCTTAGGATTCCTGTAGCCGTGGGGTTATTCTATTTTAATTTATGTCGTTTGTTTCCCTTTTCTTGAGAGTGGTATCAGAGATTAATGTCACTTTGTTTATACTTGGGAGTTGAGAGAATTGTTGTATTACGCTTTCCCGTTTTGTGTTGGGCCGCATGTAATGGTACTTTATAATTTCAGTTTGAGATTACTGATGGATTATTACAGTTAATAGTTATGAGTTGGTTTCACTTGTTATAGTTGTTACTATGTGATTTGGTTACATGTATGAGAGTGTACATGTTTACTTTACTGCATTTATTTAAATTCTGTTTCTAATGCCAGCATATTCACGCTCCGCTTTAATATAATTGGGCGTAGCTAACCGAATTAGATATAAAAAGCAGGGGGTTGTCACATGTTTTATATATATATATATATATATATATATATATATTGATAAATATGTATACTGATGACTTATTCTACTCTGTGTGCCTAGTAAAAGAGAAAGATAATAATACTCAAGATAACTCTAGTATATGAAATGAGAAATTATAATTGACGCATGGATAGAAAAAAATGCTGTAACGTATTGTATAGGCGATACGGGTGAATGTTCCGAGTTACCCTATGTAGTAACAAATTTGGGTTGGACTAATTTGACGGGTAGTATAATCTGGACATGTTAGATATATACGTTAGGCGTCCAAATTAGATGAAAGGTGAGCATCTTAAGTGAGAGCACGTAAACCTAACATGTATATAATATTTGCTAATTTTGTATTTAAACACTTGCTAAATTTTTTAAACTGTTTTACTAGGGCTCTGACTTGTTTTCTCCAAATCTCTATTATTTTTATAAAACATTTGAGGTGCCCAGCCACAGGGACACCAGGCTTAGCAGTTTCTATCTTTTGGCATGCCGCAGTTGCTGTGGAAGTGGTAGGTCCTTGATATTTGACGCCTCAATATTCCTTATTTCTTCATTATAAGCAGTTATTTCATTCAGTCAGACATGTTGTCCATTTACATTTAGACATTTTTAGAGATGTTCGATTTTATTATATTTATCAGATCATAGACTGACTTTATTATGGATAAAAGTATTATTATCTCAGTCTATATTTGTGTATTTCAGGCATCCTTAATTATTCTATTATTTTATCTATCATACGGTGGATGTATATATGGGAATGGTTTATTATTAAATTGTATAGTGCTTTCATGTTAACCAAAAAGAAAAATTTTGGCACCAGCTTTTCAAATACTAGGTGGTTAATATGTATTAAAAAGTTTTCGACAGTGATGCTAAGAATGTACCAAATGGATATTCTGTTTTAATTTAATAAAGCCCTTATCACCTGATATTTAATTAAGCGGGGTGTCACAACTAAGATAGGTGATATGGTTGTGAGGTTTATGTCCATAAGGTAGCGGAGTGCCCAACTAGACTTAAGAAGGAGGTCAAGAAATCGATAGCATATAATGCCACCTTAAGTGATAGTGAACCGAAAAATGGAGAGATTTCCCTCTTTGAGTGCAAGTTTGTAGCGTTTATGGCATGTCATGTGAGCTACGATGATAAATCTTCTCACGAAGATTACCATATGAATGATACTTCCGAGGCCGTTTTGTGTGAATCCCAAGTGAGTGAGGGTGAAGCTAGTGAAGAGGAGGAGATAGATGTGAGAGAGTTTCATGTTATCTTTAATGATTTGTATGAGGAAACGGTAATTGTGAAAAAGGAAAACTTGAAGTCACAATCAGAGTTGAAAGAGTCTGCCTTAGAAAATAATGATGCATTGATTAAGGATCTTAGGGCACGGGAGAAGAATCTTCGGGAAAAACTAGAATATGTTGAGGGTGATAGAGGTAGCCTTAGTGGTTTGATGGAGTCTTTAAGGAAATAGATTCTAGAGTTTGAGGAGTCTAGGCATTTGCTTGAGCCTAGGATTAGTGAGCTTGAGGAGAGATTGAGAGACTCGAGCAAGGTGAAGTTTGATTTGGAGGTAGGGTCTAAAAAATTGGATATGATTTTAGGCACCGTCCAAATCAAGGATGATAGGTGTGGTATAGGCTTCGATGATCGTGTTGCACCCATTCACAAAACCAATACCAATCGTGTGAGAGAGCCAACTAGGAATTTTAGGAGAGTTCCACAGTTAGGTAACATTCCTCATCGTGTTTACACTTGTACTCATTACGGCAGGAAGGGTCACCTTAGTCGTTATTGTTATGACCTTAAAAATGCTCTTAGAAAGTTTAAGAATAAAGTCGTTTTAGTTCCCAAAACCCCCATGAGTCGTTACACACATACTTGGGTTTGGAAATTGGAGTTAGAGGCCTTATCAATTACACTTTATGACTCTCATTTGCTTTCATATGATACTTCTCATGATATTTCTTACGGAGGATTGTGTCATCAATGTTTGTCATACTCTACTCTTTGCTTCATGATATATATAGTGTTATGATATGTGTATCTCTTTGTATTATATTTTTCATTTATTTGAGTCTTATTTGGAAAAATAAAAAAACATTTTATTTTGATAAATTTTTAAAAATACAAAAAGATTTTTGGTTTCATATATTTTTGAGCAAATACAAAATGTTTTATTTTTTGAGTGAAAAATATTTTTTGAAAAACACAAAAAATATTTTTGATTTATTGTTGTGTCATGAGTTTACATGTTTGATGTGGCATATTGGTGTTCTTGTACCCCCATCATTTCATTATCCATATGGCTATGTGTAATACCCCGTATTTTTATGCTTTCTAAATTTGGGGATTTATTAAATTTGATGTGAGTTATTAATTTAATATAAATCCGGAAATTTATTATTTTTTTTATTTACTAACGTGACGAGAGTTAGTAATTATTGGAAACTTGTTGAATATTACTAATGAGCAAAGTAATATATAAAATTGGTTCTATTAAATGTCACGAGTGAATAAAATGATAATTTTGGAAATTTAAGTCGGGACGCGCCCGTGTCGTGTCAGGACTAAATTTTGATTAATAAAAGTGAATAAATTATAAGTCACCCGTATGGTCATTTCAAGTGCGCCAAAGTGTCCGGAAGGGTCCAGATAGTCAAAATAATGTACCCGGGGGTTTAGTTTGGGTCTCGGGGCGTTTTTAGGCTTAATTAACACCCCGGGAGGGCGTTTTAGGCAATTTGTATTTTTGGGCTTGGAAACATACAAATTTTCTAGGTTATATCGGATGCTTAGGGTTGTCTTCTAGGGTTAACACAACCAAAAATAAAAGACGGCCATTAGAGAAGGAAAGGAAGAGCTTACCAAGGAGTACTAGGCCAAGAACCCCTCCGTTTGCACCGCCGTCTCCGCCAAACGTTAGATCGCGCAATAAGGATCACCACCACACTGATTTCTTCCACAAATCAGAAACTAAAAATTCCCAGACAAGTATTTATCTTGCTTAATTTAGTTAATGCTTCATTCATATTAGTTTAGGGTCGATTAGGATGAGTTTTTATGAAAGAAAATCTATGATGGAGGTTAGAAATCGCATGTTGTAGAGATATAAACATCATTCTGCAAATTCCCTTCACATGTAGAGGTTGAACCACGAATTTACATTGGGTTAGAAGCAGAAATTCAGGAAAAAGAATGAGAAGTATTAAGTTAAAGAAATTTGTAGGGTTCATGAGAATTATATAAATTTTGGCCTTTTAATCCATGACACTTGATGAAAACTCGCATGCCTTACGTAGAATATTGTTCATTTGGGTTTATAATGATTGTGGTATAAATTTCTGGGAGCTTGGGGAGTTAAAAAACTTGGATTTGGATGATTTTGGATGATAGTTCCCGTAACTGGTATTCTGCAGTTTTCGCCATACCTGCTTGATCGATCGATCGATCGAGCCAAGAGCTTCGATCGATCGACCCCTTTCTATCGATCGATCGACCCCTCCTAGGAAAAACTAGATTTTTTCCATACATTGACTTAATCCGATTAAATGCATAATAAATCTTGGCTAATGTTATTAGGACATAATGAAACATAAAAAGGACCAGTAGGGTCAAGGTAAACCCCGTTTAGTGGAACTTTAATGAAATGGGAAAATGAAGGGTAAACGGGAAAGATTCATACCTAAGAAATTTAATGTGTGTAGACTTAATAATCAAAATCTCTAGGAGTTGGATTAAAAGGTAAGCGAGGGCCTACTGAATTTGTACTTAGCTAAAGTAAATACTTCGAGAGATGAGAAGTGAGTTGGAATAATTTAAATTTCAAAAATAAAAATGAATAAGTTCGTTATAAGAAATAATCGAATAAAAATGTACTAAGAATGGAATAATATAATTTTGGGCCGTGGGCGTACCTAACTTATGAATGTGAATAGTTATATATCTATATGACTCTATGCTTGATCATATATTTTATATGTGTGTAAAAATCATGCCCGCGCTACTTGCTATCCATGAGGTTACCGCACTGGGACACTCTTATCTTGATGGGACCTTTATGGGGGATATTGACTCGTACCCTAGAAGATAGGAATCCTTGGTACATGCTATCGAATAGATAATCAGATGGTCCTAAGAGACGTGAGGGTATGTGCTGACCTCTTAGAGACTTGGAAACTATGATTCGCCTAAATATTGTATGTGTTTTATGTTAATAAAGTTCGAGAGTGATTCCAAACTTGTATTTCCCTTAGTACGAGTGATACGGGGACTGGATAGCAAAGTATGCCTGCACCATAATTATTATGTGGGGTGCCGTTAGAATATATATATATTATATGAGTATTTAATATATATATATTTAAATCTGGAATTTGGGAACTACCTACTATGTCTATGGTAAGTAAGAAATGAATAATTAATTCAACTCGAGTATAAGTATTTGAAAAGCATGATATATTACTGAGAAACTATATTATTATATAATTTTTAATTGAGAACTTTGCGTTTAAATAAAATTTAACCTCTTAAACATTTGAATTTGTCGGTTTGAAATCTCACGAGCAACTTAAGATAAGATAAGTTAAACTGTTGGGAAGATTAGTGCGATAGTTGTGCACACTAGAAGAGAGGTGAGACGTTCACAAGAGAGTGTCGTTACTAATATGTTGTTGCATTAGCGAGTAAACATTTTAAATACTTGCTAAACTAAAATTTTAAACTGTTTTACCATCGGGCTCTGACCCGTTTACTGTTATCTCTCCTCTCTTGTATATATATTACAGGTGCCCAGCCACAGGGGCGTCTTGCATAGGATCCTTTGGAAGGAACGCGCTGCAGCTTAGGTGGGAGTTGCAGGCCTCTTGCTTAGAGGATCTCATTTTTTTGATTTCACTCCTAGCATTATTTTATCCAGTTGGGAACGTGTTGTCCTTTTCCATTATTCAGTTATTTTATTGGATATTGTGATTCATTTATTTCCAGTATTTACACTTTGGGATTTATCATTGTCAGGATGTTTTTCCTTTAAGTCTTAATTGTTGGAATCAATCAGTTGGATGTTTAATTGTTTGGATTATATGTTCCAGAATAGTTGTTGTGTGATTCTTTAACTATGAATTGTGTAAAATTTTAAATGTTGGTTTGTAAAATAAAATTTGGAAAGTATTGTCTAAAACGGTTTTGACACTTAGCTTAATTATTTAGGGTGTTTAATTGTAAAAGTTATTTTTACGACAGTGATTCTAAGAATGAACCAACTGTTCACCTTGATTATAATTTAATAAAGGACTGATCACGTGGTGTTTAATTAGGCGGGGTGTCACAAGTGGTATCAGAGAATCAGGTTCTAGTGTCCTTAGGATCTGTACGGAATATTTCACTTTTAGCTTAGCATTATTGTTATAGAGCCCTATTTTAGGATTGTTGTATTTTTACTTTTATGATTACTTTTTCAGCTATTTGAGATTTGATAATAACTGTAGAATAATAAATTTATTCACATTTCAGATGCCTCTGAGACGTGCACCAAAGGATAAGCGTGCCCAAGACGAGAAGCCAGTAGCTCCGGCTTAGGGAATAATGAACGCAAATGAGGTAGCCTCCATCGTTGATCAGGCGATAAATGTCGTGCTAGCGGTAGTACAGTAGGCTCCACCCCAAGCTCAGGTAGTGGCATCAGTACCTGCACATCTTCCATCTGCATAGGAGTGAGTTAGGGATGCCTTTCAGAAGGCGCATCCCTCGAGTTCTCGGGTGGTTAGAATATCATCATTGTCAGCCAGTGGAAGAAAGATATCCAAAGGCATCTGCGTATATATGAGTGCACAGACGTGCAGAAATAGTTGTTGGCTTCCTTTAAGCTAGTGGGGGCCGCTTTGCAGTGGTGAGAGTCCGCCACCACCTTGGAGGAGAGGGATGTTATCCCGATTCAGTCATTCTGGGAGCGGTTTGACCGCAAATATTTTCCATCCGCCGTGCAAACTGAGATGAGGTGGAAGTTACTGAACTTGAAGCAGGAAACTTCTATTGTTGCTGAGTATGAAGAGGAGTTAACAAGACTTCTCACTATAGTGCCAAATGAGGCACCCACTGAGGGTAAGAAGATACTATTGTTTATGGACGGGTTAGCTTGGAGGATCCGTCAGCACCTTATAGGAAATCTGTCTCTGAGTACCTACACAGACGTACTCAATGCCGCTTTGCTACACTACCAGAATCACCGCTTACATCTACAGGGAAGCAAGCGAGCAGGAGAGTCCGTCCAGCAGGGCAGGACAGGGGGTAGTGGTGCTAGTGGAGCACCGACATCTCAGGGGCAAACTCGTCAGCATGAGCAGAGTTCCCATCAGGGGGACCCTGCCAAGCGGTTTCGATCAGGTGATTCCAGGCAGGGATTTGGGGGATTTAGGCAGGGTCAGCAGGGCCAGCCTAATCAGTAGGGCCAATAGGGCCAACATCATTAGCCGCAGGAGCAGCAGCAGGGCCATCACGGCCAACAACCATTTCAGCAGGGCTAGCAGGGCCAATGGCGGGGTGGTAATGGCCAGCAGGGCCATAACCAGCAGGGACAGAGGGGAGGAAATTTTAAGGGCCGATGCTTCGGGTGTGGTAAAAATGGCCACAAGCGCCAGGATTGTCTAGAGGGTGATAGGGTCCCACAGCAGCAGGGTGTCCGTAATGATCCACATAGGCCACTTTTTCAGCCGCCCTCCCAGCACCAGCTCAGGTACCAGCCCTACCAGCCATTCTAGCTGCTCCAGTGCAGTAAGGGCAGTTACAATACGGACGTGTCTTTAACGTCCACCAGGCAGTAGCTCCACAGGCACCACCCGCGATTGAGGGTATGTTTCCTATCCATGGCACTATGGGTCGGGTTTTATTTGATACTGGAGTGACACACTATTATATAGCTACCCATTTTGCGAAGGCTTTAGGGTTATTAGCCAGAGCAGAGAGCACTGTAACGTGTGTAGACTCACCATTGGGAAATGGATCGTTAATTTTCTTTATATGTCGGGGTGTAGGAGTAGAGATTGGTATCTTGGTATTACCAGTAGACATGCTAGTCTTAGATATGCATGAGCACGACGTTATTATTGGTATGGATTAGCTTGCAGCTTACAGAGAAATGATATATTATTTCGGTGGGAGTATTGTCTTTGCCATTACGGGTCAAGAGATGTTTGTAGTGGCGATGCCTCGCCCAGAGGGAGGCTTGACCGCTCATTTACATTACATAGAGGAGGATACCTCTAAGGAGGTCGTGATTCCCTTAGACTCGATCCCAGTTGTTCGTGAGTATTCTGATGTATTTCAGAAGATACCAGGCCTACCCCCAGTCGAGAGATAGATTTTGTCATAGATTTATTACCAGATACTCGACCGATAACACGTGCCCCATACCGTATGGCTCCGGTGGAAATGCGATAGTTACGGGATCAGATAGAGCAGCTGTTAGGCCAAGGTTTCATTCGTAGTAGTACCTCACCTTGGGGCGCTCCAGTGTTGTTTCTTAAAAAGAGAGATGGTTCACTGAGGCTATGTGTGGACTACCGAGAACTGAATAAGGTCACAATACGGAATAAGTATCCATTGCCTCGAATCGTTGATCTGTTCGACCAGCTGAGGGGAGCAACTTTCTTTTCGAAGATAAATCTGAGGTCAGGGTACCATCAGCTACGTATTAGGGAGCAGGATGTTTCAAAGACTGCTTTCTTGATGAGATATGGGTCCTATGAGTTCAGAGTGATGCCATTTGGACTCACAAATGCTCCAGCCGTATTCATGGACTTGATGAACCGAGTGTTCATAGAGTTCTTGGATCAGTTTGTCATCGTCTTCATAGATGACATCTTGATATATTCACACACCGAGGAAGAGAATGTTGATCACTTGAGACAGGTTCTTCAGACTCTACGAGAGCATCAACTGTATGCTAAGTTCGAGAAGTGCGAGTTCTGGTTACGGGAAGTGCAGTTCTTGGGACATGTTGTTTCTGAACGAGGGATATCAGTTGACCCGAGTAAAGTGTTAGCGGTAAGGGAGTGGGGACAGCCCACGACACCGACGGAAGTGCCTAGTTTCTTGGGATTAGTCGGATACTACAGGAGATTCATTCGGGGGTTCTCCAAAATAGCGGGTCCATTGACGAACCTGACTCACAAGGGGGTACCATATGTTTGGGATGACGCTTGTCAATTAGCTTTCGACGAGCTGAAAGACAAGCTTACTTCAGCACCGATCCTTGCTTTACCTAAGCCGGGCGTGGAGTATCTGGTTTACACCGATGCCTCTTTATGGGGACTTGGGGGAGTACTTCAGCAGGAGGAAAAGGCCATAGCTTTTGCCTCCCGCAAGCTTAAATCGCACGAGAATAATTACCCCACACATGACCTAGAGTTTGCAGCAGTCATTTTTGCATTAAGGATATGGAGGCACTATTTATTGGGGGAGAAATTTGGCTTCTTCACAGACCACAAGTCATTGCAGTACGTGTTCACTCAGCGGCAGCTGAATATGTGTCAGCGCAGGTGGTTAGAGTTTGTGAAAGACTATCAGTTCGACATACAGTACCATCGGGGTAAGGCCAATGTAGTTGCCGATGCGTTGAGCCGTAGATTGGTAGACGATGTAGCGGACATCTGGAAAGCAAAGTGGAAAGAGTTGGGTCACCAGGACGGAGTAGCCCATTATTTCATATCTGTCATGACAGTAACACCCGAGATTGTTACGAGGGTAATACATGCACAGATCGCAAACCCATTTTGCCAAGAGCAGATTGTACGACTTTTAGCTGAGGGTGCTGTGTCCTATTCTGTTAGTTCTGATGGAGGTTTGAGGTTTAATGGGAGATTGGTGGTCCCAGAAGGAGCAGACTTACGTCATGCAGTGATGACCCAGTCTCACGGGTCTCGATTTATGGTGCATCTGGGGGAGATAAGATGTACCAAGATATGAGGCGGCAATACTGGTGGAGTGGGATGAAAAAGGATATTACTGAGTTCATGTCCAAGTGTTCTACCTGCTAGCTAGTAAAGGTGGACCTCCAAAAACCATCGAGGTTGCTTCAGCCATTGGAAATACCCGCGTGGAAGTGGGAAAGTATTTATATGGATTTTATTACTGGTTTGCCTACATCACAACGGGGCCACGACTCCATCTGGGTGATTGTGGACCGTTTGACTAAGGTGGCTCATTTTCTGCCGGTACGGACAGACTATACCACTGGTCAGTATGCTCAGTTGTTCATTGCTGAGATTGTCAGATTACATGGGGTGCCCCTGAATATTGTGTCAGATAGAGATAAGATCTTCGTGTCGCATTTCTGGGAGAGCTTTTAGGAGGCCATGGGTACAGAGTTGAGGTTGAGTTCAGCTTGTCACCCACAGACAGATGGACAAACAGAGCGTACTAATAAGATGTTGGAGGATATGCTACGCATGTGTGTCCTTGATATTGGAGGAGGTTGGGAGCCACATCTTCCACTGGTAGAGTTTGCTTATAATAACTCTTATCAGTTCACGATTGTCATGGCTCCATTCGAGGCTTTTTATGTCAGGCCTTGTCGTTCCCCAACGTGTTGGCTAGAGGTGGGGGATAACAAGTTGCTCGGACCAGAGGTGATTCAGGAAACCTCCACGAGGATTGAGATTATCAGCAGTCGCATTCGGGTAGCCCATGACAGGTAGAAAAGCTACGCCGATGCAAAATGGTTCTTCCGAGAGTTTAACGTGGGGGAACAAGTATTACTACGTGTATCTCCTATGAAAGGAGTGATGAGATTCGGGAAGAAAGGGAAATTGGCCCCGAGGTATGTGGGACATTTCCCATCATCGAGAGGATTGGGCCGGTAGCATACAGATTGGGGCTGCCAGAGCATTTACATCACATTCACGATGTTTTCCACATCTCATCGTTGAGACGATACCTTCGGGATGACATGGCCCATACCCATATCGTGATTGAGGAGATTGACTTACAGCTCGACAGCTCTTACGAGGAAAGACCAGTGGCTATCCTAGACCATAGCGAAAGGAGATTGAGGTCGAAGGTAGTTCCACTTGTACGGGTCCAGTGGGAGCATCATAATGTGGAGGAATCCACTTGGGAGCGCGAGGCAGATATGCGCGAGAAATACCCAGATTTATTCTTACCAGGTATGCCTTATTTTCTGAATTTTGGGACGAAATTCCATTATTAGGGGGGAAGTATGTAATACCCTCTATTTTTATGCTTTCTAAATTTGGGGATTTATTAAATTTGATGTGAGTTATTAATTTAATATAAATCCGGAAATTTATTATTTTTTATTTGCTAACGTGACAAGAGTTAGTAATTATTGGAAACTTGTTGAATATTACTAATGAGTAAAGTAATATATAAAATTGGTTCAATTAAATGTCACGAGTGAATAAAATGACAATTTTGGAAATTTAAGTCTGGAAGCGCCCGTGTCGTGTCAAGACTAAATTTTGATTAATAAAAGTGAATAAATTTTAAGTCACCCGTATGGTCATTTCGAGTGCGCCAAAGTGTGACACCCCGACTAATTAAATACCGGGTAGCTACTCCTTTATCAAATTAATTCAAAATGCCAAGTTGGTTCAGTTAATAGCATCACTTTCGAAAACATTTAATGATTACTAACCACCTAGTATTTAAAAAGTAAGTTGTCAAATTTTAAATTAAATTTGATTAACATAAAGTAAGTGAAGAATAAAAGAATAACATAACCATACACAACAAAGTCCCAATAGTGAAATCAACAAGTAATAAAGAGTCTGGAGGAAATACTCCCCACAACAATCACACAACTGAAATAATAAAACAAGTCTGAATCCTGAATTAATTACAATCCACAATCTTAATAACTGAAACATGAAATGTCTCTTAAAGAAATGGGCGACATGCCCTACAAATGATGGAACTGAATATGGAGTCAAGACTAGAAAAGAGGCGTCTACTGTCAAGGCCCTGTAACTTCCACAACAGCTACAGCTCGTCACCTGAATAGAATTCCTATGCATGGTGTCCTTGTGGCTGGGCACCTAAAAAGGTTTTTACAAAAAAATAGATTTGAAAGCAAACGGGTCAGAGCCCGAAAGTGGAGAGTATTTTGAAAACAACAAGTGTTTTAATAACATTAAAACAATGAATGCAAAATACATGTTAGGACGTCCTCTCACATGAAATACTCGCCTCTCGACTAATTGTGCACTCCTAACGTACCGTACCCATCTAAATGACATTCATATCTAACTAAACCGTTTTAAGTTCTACCCCTTTCCACTCGATCCCCATTATACATTCTAATGTTATCACTTAAATAGATAGCTTTACTTAAACTTGGATTCTCAATTATTAGCATTACCATTTACTGGAGGTTATCCCCTTATTTATCTTCTCAAGGAGTTACCATAAATTATTCTCATAATTAAACATGACAAGTCTGCTCATTTAACCGTATATCATTCACATCATAAATATACAATACAAGCACCCTGAGACTAAGCTACGCTGCACACATACTCTTCTATCCATCCCGGTACATCACGTACATAAGGATCACGCATTCCGAATCTCTCAGGAATCGTTCTCAGATAACAACAATCACAATCAATGGAGGCGGACACAGTCACATCACATGGGTCACACACATACCTACACTCCCACGATCAGCAGTCTTATTAACTTCCCAATAAGTCCTTCTCTAACCTATGTCCTCGAGGTACCAATCTAAATCCGGTCACACAAAGATTAGATGGCCCTAAGAAAACGTAAACCTCCCGTGATAGCAAGTATGGTAGGTATGTCATACACATAAAATCATATACATATACTAAGCATGCACACATCTTAGTAATTACCATAATTTATTAGTGGTATACTTCTCATTCTTATACCAACTTACAATGTTACACAATTCACATATGTCCGGTATACATGTATTTAAATCATTAATTATCCTCGCATCGTGATTAGTCACTCGCGCCCTAATCCACCACTATCATTTGATTCAGATCACACTTCTGTGTTTCACTCCTCAATATATCCCCAATATCCCAACTATATCAATTAGTCATCAAGGGAATGTTATCTCTATAATTAAACATGGTTACGGGACATTAGAAATCAAATCAGGCCAAAAAGGCCAATCTGTCAACTCGTTAGAAGTCTCGTTCGAACGAGAGTTCGTTCGAACGAAGTGGGCATCTAACGAGGTCTCGTTTGAACGAAAGGCATCGAATGAACATCCAACTTGTTAGAAGGCAAACTGTCAGCTCGTTAGAAGCTCGTTCGAACGACCTGGGCAGGTCTTCTAACGAGGTGATAGTTCGAGCCCAGAATTTTCCTACTACATTTTTCCCAATTTTCTTCACCTCTAATCTCATCTAAACGTCATTCCAACAGTATTTCAAGGTTTCTAAACATTCCTAAACATACTTAAATCGTATTACAACATTTATATGGGGTCAAATCATCCTAAACCACCTCTAATCATCAAATCCCCCCAATTTTCCCCAAATCTCATGAACATGAACCCTAGAAATTTACAGTCATAAATAGACATAATTAAATCCGTTTTTGTGATATAAAATATGTATTTCTATCAGAATAATTACCCAAACCCAATTCTACATGCAATCTCCTTATCAAAATGTAAATTTCTAATTCCAAATCAATGGGTTTTTATCAATCTCCCAAAATAATACAATTTTCATAAATGTCTAAGCATGGAAGAAACATTCGTTGCAAATAACGTAATAAAACCACTTGCCTTGGATTATTCTCCGAATTTGGTGTTGAATTGATGAAGGTTGCTCTCCCCTTTTCTCCCAAGGTTGAAGGTTGAAGATGAAGGCTAGGGTTTTCTCTTTTGGAAAACTTCTCCTAACTTCTTATGAAACTCCCGTTGCCCATTAAGTCATTTAGTGTTGTTAGTGGGTTTAGTGGGTAAAGACTAAATCAGATTTTAACTTCTAATTTTCGTGGGTTTTAATTCCCAAAATTCCGAAATTACCAAAATACCCTTTTTAGTTACCGGTATGGCCTAATAATGCCCCGGGACCCAAACTAAACCCCCGGCTAGTGTTTTCTGACTATTCCGACCCTTCCGGACGCGTTGGCGCACTCAAAATGACCATATGGTTGATAAAAATAAAATTTACTTTTTAATTAAATAAATATATTCCTGACGTGACTGTCACACGCGTCCCAATAAAATTTCCAAATTGCCGTATTTCTATCTCGCGACAATTTCAATATTCTCAATATTCATATAACATCATATGTATACACATTATAATCAAATACCAACTCACATATCGTTAGTATTTTATCCGAATTAATTCTCAATTAATTCCCATTTAATTTAATTAATCCCAAAAATAAATAACAATAAAAGTACGGGGTATTACATACTTCCCCCTTAATAACAGAATTTCGTCCCGAAATTTGGAACTAGAAAGTATCTGATAAAAACAACTCTTGATAATGTTCACGCATCTCATCCTCGTGCTCCCATGTGGACTCCTCGGCATTATGATGCCGCCACTGAACACGTACTAACGGAACTATCTTTGACCCCAGTTTCCGCTCACTTCGGTCCAAAATAGATATCGGCCCCTCCTCGTAGGAGCTATCGGGCTGGAGATCGATGTCCTCCAAAGCAATGTGAGAATGAGCCAAATCATCTCTAAGATATTTCCTTAGCAAGGAAATATGAAACACATCATGAATCCTGTGTAAATGCTCCGGTAACCCAAGTCTATACGCAACAGACCCAATCCGCTCGATGATAGGAAATGGTCCCACGTATCTCGATGACAACTTCCCTTTCTTCCCAAATCGCATAATCCCCTTCATAGGAGATACTCTGAGTAAAACCTGGTCCCCCACTTGGAACTCCCTAAAGAACCTCTTCGCATCAGCATAGCTCTTCTGCCGATCCTGAGCTACCCGAATGCGACTCCGTATCAATTCTATCCTTACCGAAGTATTCTCAATCACTTCCGGCCCAAGTAGTTTGTTGTCCCCCACCTCTAACCAACATGCTGGGGAATGACAAGGTCTACCGTACAACGCCTCAAATGGAGCCATGCCAATGGTGAACTGGTAGGAGTTGTTGTAAGCAAACTCCACCAGTGGAAGATACTGCTCCCATCCACCACCGAAATCAATGATGCACATACGCAACATGTCCTCCAACATCTGATTTGTACGCTCGGTTTGCCCATCGGTCTGCGGATGATAAGCCGTACTCAACCGTAATTCCGTGCCCATGGCCTCCTGAAAACTCTCCCAAAACCGTGAAACGAATATCTTGTCTCTGTCAGACACGATATTTAGGGGCACACCGTGAAGTCTCACTATCTTTGCAATAAAAAGCTGGGCATACTGTCCCGTAGTGTAGTCTGTCCTTACGGGTAGAAAATGAGCAACTTTGGTCAACCTGTCCACAATTACCCAAATGGAGTCATGACCCCTCTGTGTCGTAGGTAACCCCGTGATAAAGTCTATGGAGATGCTCTTCCACATCCACATAGGGACATCTAATGGATGTAGAAGTCATGCCGGTCTCTGATGGTCCACTTTTACCAGCTGACAAGTGGCGCATTTAGAAACAAACACGGCAATATCTCTCTTCATCCCGCTCCACCAATACTGACGTCTCATGTCTTGGTACATTTTGTCCCCACCGGGATGTACCGCGAACCGTGAGCCGTGCGACTCTGCCACCACCTCGTGTCACAATTCCTCCCCTTTCAGAACTACCAGTCTCCCATTGAAGCGTAATCCCCCGTCTAAACTAACGGTATAGGACTCGGCTCCCTCTGCTAGTAATCGAACTATCTGCTCCTCACATAACGAGTCATTTGCCTGTGCCTGTACCACCTTCGTGACAATCTGCGGTGTAACAGTCATCACAGACATGAACGATCGGGCCACTGCATCCTGGTGTCCCAACTCCTTCCACTTTGCCTTCCACACCCCTGCGACATCATCTACTGGCCTATGGATTAACGCGTCTGCTACCACGTTAGCCTTCACCGAGTGATATTGGATATCAAACTGATAATCCTTCACAAACTCAAGCCACCTCCTTTGCCGCATATTCAACTCCTTCTGCGTGAATAGGTACTGTAGGGACTTGTGGTCCATGAACAATCGAAACTTCTCCCCCAGAAGATAATGTCTCCAAATCCGAAGTGCAAATACAACTGCCGCTAACTCCAAATCACGAGTGGGGTAATTCTTCTCGTGAGGCTTAAGCTTACGGGAAGCATAAGCTATGGCCTGACTCTCCTGCTGCAATACACCTCCAAGTCCTTGTAAGGATGCATCGGTGTAAACTAGATACTCAACTCTCGGTCTCGGCAATGCTAACACAGGTGCCGAGGTCAACTTGTCCTTCAACTCATCGAATGCCAACTGACAGGCATCACTCCAGATGAATGGCACACCCTTACGAGTCAGATGTGTCAAAGGACCCGCTATCTTGGAGAAACCCCGAATAAACCTCCGGTAGTATCCTACTAGACCCAAGAAACTACAGATCTCAGTCAGTGTCGTGGGCTATCCCCACTCCCTTACCGCGAATACCTTCTTCGGATCAATAGATATCCCCCAGTCGGAAATAATATGCCCCAAAAACTGAACCTCCTTCAGCCAAAACCCACACTTCTCATATTTTGCATACAGCACGTTCTGACGTAGCGTCGGCAAAACCTGCTTCAAATGCTCGGCGTGCTCCTCCTCGGTCTGGGAGTAAACCAGAATGTCATCAATGAAGACAATGATGAACTGATCTAGGAACTCTCTGAACACCCTATTCATCAAGTCCATGAACACGGCTGGAGCATTGGTCAAACCAAAAGGTATAACCCGAAACTCATAGGAACCATATCTCGATAAGAAAGCAGTCTTCGAGACGTCCTCCTCCATTATACGCAACTGATGGTATCCTGATCGCAAATCAATCTTTGAGAAGAAAGTAGCTCCCCTCAGCTGGTCGAATAAGTCATCGATTCGGGGTAACGGATACTTATTCCGTATCGTGACCTTATTCAACTCTCGGTAATCCACACACAACCTCAACGATCCATCCCTCTTCTTTACGAACAACACAGGGGCACCCCACGACGAAGTACTCCTCCGGATAAACCCCTGACCCAATAACTGCTCAATCTGATCCCGTAACTCTCTCATCTCAGCTGGAGCCATACGGTAAGGTGCGCGGGCAATAGGCAGAGTGCCCGACGTCAAATTGATCACAAAATCTATCTCTCTACTCGGAGGTAATCCAGGTATATCCTGAAATACATCGGCAAACTCTCGAACAACCGGAATCGAGTCAAGTGGTATCACCACTTCCTTAGAGGCCTCCTCCTCTATATAGTACAAGTGAGTGGACGATCCTCCCTCAGGACGAGGCATCGCCACTAAAAACATCTCCTGCCTGGGAATGGCAAAGATAATACTCTTACTAAAATAGTCAATCATGGCTCTGTACGCAACTAGCCAATCCATACCAATAATGGCATCATACTCGGTCATCTCTAACACTAACATATCAGCGGGTAAAGTAAACCTCCCGATCTCTATGCCCACACCTCTACACATAAGAGAAATCATGGAACCCCTACTCAACGGTGAGTCTACACAAGTAGCCGTACTCTCGGCGGTGTCTAACAACCCAATGGTACGTGCAAATCTCATAGCAATGAAATAATGTGTAGCCCCCGTGTCAAATAAAATATGCCCCAGAGTCCCCTGAATAGAGAACATACCCTCAATGGCTGGTGGATCCGGTGGGGCTGCGACTTGCTGGAGCTGATACACTCTCCCATACTGAAGATGTCCCTGCTGAACTGGGACTGCTGGAATGGGTGGTAATGCTGCCATCTGTGGTGGTGCTGGGAGGGCGGCGGGAAACATAGGCCTTTGCGGCTCCTGTCGAGCACCCTGCTGCTGCTGCTGCGGGGCCCTGCCCCTATCAGGACAATCCTGGCGTTTATGGCCAGTCTTGCCACAAACATAACACTTCCCCGGGAAGTTTCCCCCCAATGTCCATGCTGCCCTCGGCCCTGGTGGCCATTTCCATTCTTCCCCTGGCCATGCTGGCCCTGCTGAAACTGCTGTTGACCATTCTTCCCCTGCTGGCCCTGATGGCCGTTCGGACCCTGATGGCCCTGCCTAAAACCTCCCTGTCCGTGCCTGAAATTCCCCGATCTGAACCTCTTATGATCCCCCTGCTGGGAACCCTGGTCACCCTACCTCTGCCCCTGAATAGATTGTGCCCCACTGGCACCATTTCCTCCAGTCCTGCCCTGATGGCTGGACTCTCCTGATCTCTTGTTCTCAGCCATGTGAAAGCGGTGATCCTGGCAGTGTAACAGTGCAGCGTTAATCACGTCAGAATAAGTGGCCAGCGAGATGTTCCCCAACAAATGCTGACGGATCCTCCATGTCAATCCATCGGTAAACTTCTGAATCTTCTTCTCTTCTGTCGGTATCTCATCCGGAATAATATTCAGTAGATTAGTGAATTCGGCCTCATACTCGGCCACAGTCCTTCCCTCCTGTCTGAGATTCATTAACTTCCTCCTCATTTCCGTGTGAACGGTTGACGGAAAATACTTGCGTTCAAACCGCACCCAAAACTCCTATATCGTGAGAGTATCTCTCTCCTCCCCGGTAGTAATAGACTCCCACCACTACAATGCAGATCCCACTAGCTTGAAAGTAGCTAGTACCTACTTCTGAACATCGGTGCACTCATACATCCTCAAGTGCCTCTGAATGTCTTTCCTCCACTGACTTGAAACCACAACATCGGAGCTACCTGCGAACTCCGGTGGATGTGCTTTCTGAAAAGCATCACGCACGCGTTCCCAAGTAGACGGGAATGCATGTGCCTGAACTGGCACAGCTACTGGCGCCTGGGGTGGTGCCTGCTGTACAACAGCGAGAGAGGCATTTACCGCTTGGGCTACAATGGCTGCAACCTCAGCGGCATTCATGGTGCCCTGTACTGGTGATGGCTGGAGCTCTGGCTGTGAATCCCTAGGAACCTCTAGTGCATGTCGTGGGGGCATCTGAAATAAGAGTAAGGTCTATAAGTTCGCAGTTATAAACCCAAAATAGCTGAAGAGCGAAGAATACATAAAAGAATACAACAATCCTAAAATATAGGGCTCTACATCAAAGAAAGCTCAACGGAAACATAATAAGCCGTACAGATCCTAAAGGACACTAGAACCTGATGCTCTGATACCACCTGTGACACCCCGACTAATTAAATACCGGGTAGCTACTCCTTTATCAAATTAATTCAAAATGCTAAGTTGGTTCAGTTAATAGCATCACTGTCGAAAACATTTAATGATTACTAACCACCTAATATTTAAAAAGTAAGTTGTCAAATTTTAAATTAAATCTGATTAACATGAAGTAAGTACAGAATAAAAGAATAACATAACCATACAGAATAAAGTCCCAATAGTGAAATCAACAAGTAATAAAGAGTCTGGAGGAAATACTCCTCACAACAATCACACAACTGAAATAATAAAACAAGTCTGAATCCTGAATTAATTACAATCCACAATCTGGATAACTGAAATATGAAATGTCTCTAAAAGAAATGGGCGACATGGCCTACAAATGATGGAACTGAATATGGAGTCAAGACTAGAAAAGAGGCGTCTACTGTCAAGGCCCTGTAACTTCCACAACAGCTACAGCTCGTCACCTGAATAAAATTCCTATGCATGGTGTCCTTGTGGCTGGGCACCTAAAAAGGTTTTTACAAAAAAATAGATTTGAAAGCAAACGGGTCAGAGCCCGAAAGTGGAGAGTATTTTGAAAACAACAAGTGTTTTAATAACATTAAAACAATGAATGCAAAATACATGTTAGGACGTGCTCTCACATGAAATACTCGCCTCTCGACTAATTGTGCACTCCTAACGTACCGTACCCATCTAAATGACATTCATATCTAACTAAACCGTTTTAAGTTCTACCCCTTTCTACTCGATTCCCATTATACATTCTAACGTTATCACTTAAATAGATAGCTTTACTTAAACTTGGATTCTCAATTATTAGCATTACCATTTACTGGAGGTTATCCCCTTATTTATCTTTTCAAGGAGTTACCATAAATTATTCTCATAATTAAACATGACAAGTCTGTTCTTTTAACCGTATATCATTCACATCATAAATATACAATACAAGCACCCTGAGACTAAGCTACGGTGCACACATACTCTGCTATCCAACCCGGTACATCACGTACATAAGGATCACGCATTCTGAATCTCTCAGGAATCGTTCTCAGATAACAACAATCACAATCAATGGAGGCGGACACAGTCACATCACATGGGTCACGCACATACCTACGCTCCCACGATCAGCAGTCTTATTAACTTCCCAATAAGTTCTTCTTTGACCTATGTCCTTGAGGTACCAATCTAAATCCGGTCACACAAAGATTAGATTGCCCTAAGCGAACGTAAACCTCCCGTGATAGCAAGTATGGTAGGTATGTCATACACATAAAATCATATACATATACTAAGCATGCACACATCTTAGTAATTACCATAATTTATTAGTGGTATACTTCTCATTCTTATACCAACTTACAATGTTACACAATTCACATATGTTCGGTATACATATATTTAAATCATTAATTATCCTCGCATCGTGAATAGTTACTCGCGCCCTAATCCACCACTATCATTTGATTCAGATCACACTTCTGTGTTTCACTCCTCAATATATCCCAAATATCCTAACGATATCAATTAGTCATCAAGGGAATGTTATCTCTATAATTAAACATGGTTACGGGACATTAGAAATCAAATCAGGCCAAAAAGGCCAATCTGTCAACTCGTTAGAAGTCTCGTTCGAACGAGGTCGTTCGAATGAGAGTTCGTTCGAACGAAGTGGGCATCTAACGAGGTCTCGTTCGAACGAAAGGCATCGAATGAACATCCAACTCATTAGAAGGCAAACTGTCAACTCGTTAGAAGCTCGTTTGAACGAGCTCGTTCAAACGACCTGGGCAAGTCTTCTGACGAGGTGACAGTTCGAGCCCAGAATTTTCCTACTACGTTTTTCCAAATTTTCTTCACCTCTAATCTCATCTAAACGTCATTCCAACAGTATTTCAAGGTTTCTAAATATTCCTAAACATACTTAAATCGTATTACAACATTTATATGGGGGTCAAATCATCCTAAACCACCTCTAATCATCAAATCCCCCCAATTTCCCCCAAATCTCATGAACATGAACCCTAGAAATTTACAGTCATCAATAGACATAATTAAATCCGTTTTTGTGATATAAAAGATGTATTTCTATCAGAATAATTACCCAAACACAATTCTACATGCAGTCTCCTTATCAAAATGTAAATTTCTAATTCCAAATCAATGGGTTTTTATCAATCTCCCAAAACAATACAATTTTCATAAATGTCTAAGCATGGAAGAAACATTCGTTGCAAATAACGTAATTAAACCACTTGCCTTGGATTATTCTCCGAATTTGGTGTTGAATTGATGAAGGTTGCTCTCCCCTTTTCTCCCAAGGTTGAAGGTTGAACATGAAGGCTAGGGTTTTCTCTTTTGGGAAACTTCTCCTAACTTCTTATGAAACTCCCGTTGCCCATTAAGTCATTTAGTGTTGTTAGCGGGTTTAGTGGGTAAAGACTAAATCAGATTTTAACTTCTAATTTTCGTGGGTTTTAATTCCCAAAATTTCGAAATTACCAAAATACCCTTTTTAGTTACCGGTATGGCCCAATAATACCCCGGGACCCAAACTAAACCCCCGGCTAGTGTTTTTAGACTATTCCGACCCTTCCGGATGCATTGGCACACTCAAAATGACCATATGGTTGATAAAAATAAAATTCACTTTTTAATTAAATAATTATATTCCTGACGCGACTGTCACACGCGTCCCAACAAAATTTCCAAATTACCGTATTTCTATCTCGCGATAATTTTAATATTCTCAATATTCATATAACATCATATGTATAAACATTATAATCAAATACCAACTCACATCTCGTTAGTATTTTATCCGGATTAATTCTCAATTAATTCCCATTTAATTTAATTAATCCCAAAAATAAATAACAATAAAAGTACGGGGTATTACACAAAGTATCCGGAAGGGTCGAGATAGTCAAAATAATGTACCCGAGGGTTTAGTTGGGGTCTCAGGGCATTTTTAGGCTTAATTAACACCCCGGGAGGGCGTTTTAGGCATTTTGTATTTTTGGGCTTGGAAACCTACAAATTTTCTAGGTTATATCAGATGCTTAGGGTTGTCTTTTAGGGTTAACACAACCAAAAACAAAAGACGGCCATTGGAGAAGGAAAGGAAGAGCTTACCAAGGAGTTCTAGGCCAAGAACCCCTCCATTTGCACCGCCGTCATCGCCAAACGTTAGATCGCACAACAAGGATCACCACCACACTGATTTCATCCACAAATCAGAAACAAAAAATTCCTAGGCAAGTATTTATCTTTCTTAATTTAGTTAATGCTTCATTCATATTAGTTTACGGTTGATTAGGATGAGTTTTTATGAAAGAAAACTTATCATGGAGGTTAGAAATCGCATGTTGTAGAGATATAAACATCATTCTGGAAATTCCCTTCACATGTATAAGTTGAACCACGAATTTACATTGGGTTGGAAGTAGAAATTCTGGAAAAAGAATGAGAAGAATTAAGTTATAGAAATTTGTAGGGTTCATGAGAATTATATAAATTTTGGCCTTTTAATCCATGATACTTGATGAAAACTCGCATGCCTTACGTAGAATATTGTTCATTTGGGTTTATAATGATTGTGGTATAAATTTCTGTGTGTTTGGGAGTTAAAAAACTTGGATTTGGATATTTTGGATGATAGTTCCCGAAACTGGTATTCTGCAATTTTCGCCATACCTGCTTGATCGATCGATAGAGCCAAGGGCTTCGATCGATCGACGGTTCGATCAATTGACCCCTTTCTATCGATCGATCGACCCCTCCTAGGAAAAACTAGATTTTTTCCTTATGTTGACTTAATCCGATTAAATGCGTAATAAATCTTGACTAATGTTATTAGGACATAATGAAACATAAAAAGGACCAGTAGGGTCAAGGTAAACCTCGTTTAGTGGAACTTTAATGAAATGGGAAAATGAAGGGTAAATGGGAAAGATTCATACCTAAGAAATTTAATGTGTGTAGACTTAATAATCGAAATGTCTAGGAGTTGGATTAAAAGGTAAGCAAGGGCCTACTGAATTTGTACTTAGCTAAAGAAAATACTTCGGGAGATAAGAAGTGAGTTGGAATAAATTAAGTTTCGAAAATAAAAATGAATAAGTTCGTTATAAGAAATAATCGAATAAAAATGTACTAAGAATGGAATAATATAATGTTGGGTCGTGGGCATACCTAACTTATGAATGTGAATAGTTATATATCTATATGACTCTATGATTGATCACATATTTTATATGTGTGTAAAAATCATGCCCGCGCTACTTTCTATCCCTGAGGTTACCGCGCTGGGACAGTCTTATCTCGATGGGACCTTTATGGGGGATAGTGAATCGTACCCTAGAAGATAGGAATCCTTGGTACAGGCTATCAGATCGATAATCAGACGGTCCTAAGAGACGTGAGGGTATGTGCTGACCTCTTAGAGACTTGGAAACTATGATTCGCCTCAATATTGTATGTGTTTTATGTTAATACAGTTCGAGAGTGATTCCGAACTTGTATTTCCCTTAGTACGAGTGATAGGGGACTGGATTACAGAGTATGCCCGCACCATAATTGTTATGTGGGGTGCCGTTAGAATATATATATATTATATGAGTATTTAATATATATATTTAAATTTGGAATTTGGAAACTATCTACTGTGTCTATGGTAAGTAAGAAATGAATAATTAATTCAACTTGAGTATAAGTGTTTGAAAAGCATGATATATTACTGAGAAACTTTATTATTATATAAAGTTTAATTGAGAACTTTACTTTTAAATAAAATTTAACCTCTTAAACATTTGAATTTGTCGGTTTGAAATCTCACGAGCAACTTAAGATAAGATAAGTTAAATTGTTGGGAATATTAGTGCGATAGGTGTGCACACTAGAATAGAGGTGAGACGTTCACAAGAGAGTGTCGTTACTAATATGTTGTTGCATTAGCGAGTAAACATTTTAATTACTTGCTAAAATAAATTTTAAACTGTTTTACCATCGAGCTCTGACCCATTTACTGTTATCTCTCCTCTCTTGTATATATATGTATATATATTACAGGTGCCCAGCCACAGGGGCGTCTTGGATAGGACCCTTTGGAAGGAATGCACTGCAGCTTAGGTGGGAGTTACAGGCCTCTTGCTTAGACGATCTCATTTTTTTGATTCCACTCCTATCATTATTTTATCCAGTTGGGCACGTGTCGCCCTTTTCCATTATTCAGTTGTTTTATTCGATATTGTGATTCGTTTATTTCCAGTATTTACACTTTGGGATTTATTATTGTTAGGATGTTTTTACTTTAAGTCTTAAATGTTGGAATCATTCAGTTGGATGTTTAATTGTTTGGATTATATGTTCCAGAATAGTTGTTGTGTGATTCTTTAACTATGAATTATGTAAAGTTTTAAATGTTGGTTTGTAAAATAAAATTTGGAAAGTAATGTCTAAAATGGTTTTGACACTTAGCTTAATTATTTAGGGTGTTTAATTGGAAAAGTTATTTTTACGACAGTGATGCTAAGAATGAACCAACCGTTCACCTTGATTATAATTTAGTAAAGGACTGATCACCCGGTGCTTAATTAGGCGGTGTGTCACACTATGACATTTGCTCGTAATTATATATGCTTAGAATGATCTTAATTATTGATTAATGGGGTTATTTTGAAGTTGATTTGCATTTGGATTCGACTTTGAATATATGCCATCACACACTCATGCACGAGTTTATGCGAATGTTTGACTTCTTATGCATATTTAAGTTTGGTGACACATTCTCCTCTCAATTTTTTCATCTTTTCGTAATTGGACTTAGGAGGAGGTGTGCATGTAAGAACCATTTCCTGTAAGGATAGAGATTGCTTAAATTGAAAAATTGATGAGTGTTGATGGAAAAAGTCTGCGAGATTATAATAAACTTATTGTGAAAGCCATCGTTTAAAAGAGGCCAAGAAAAAATTAAGGCAATAAAAAGAAAGATATGCCAAAATGGGGCCAATAGGATTTCTCTAATGTGAGAAAAATATAAACCTCAAAAGAGCTAGAAAAAGAAAATATGAATATATGAGGGTGTTTGTATGGAAATTACAACAGGTTTTCACCACAAATCCTAATTTTGAAAAATCGTCTCATGACGCTATTGGTTGCAGAATCGTCAAAATTTCGAATTTGTGTGCATGTTGTTTGTTTAGTTCATTAAGCTCAATATACTTATTGTCACATATGGCTAAAACTTAATTTGATGGCATTTATCGATCAATTAGAGCTTCTTGATCATTTTTGATGTGTCCAAATTGTGATTCATTTGTTGTAGTTCATGACCATTCATTCTATAGGCACGTTGTTACTATGTTAGAATGTAACTCATTTTTTCTCTTGTGAGTATGTTTTGCTACTATTTCATATTTCCAGTTGTTGTTTTGAGAAAAACATTCACTGGGCAAATCCTAATCATTTTTAAAGATGGAATACAAAGTTTTTCTCTTTGAAACGACTTCTGGATGTCATTCAAACAACATATCCATGTTATTCGAAGACTGGATCAAATGACGTATCTCGTGAGGTGATAAAAGTGTTAGGTATGGTCGTTTCAAGGGTCATTTTTAGGTCATTAATTGATTTATATCGAATGAGAGCTTACTATTTTGCGTCTTTCTTGCAGTGATCAAAAGAGATCTTATCTCGTTCCAACGACATTGCATTGTCATTTCAATGACATGAGTTGACTTTTTCACTATGTTTTTACTTCATATGTATGCTAATTTTACACTATTTAGGTGCATCTGGGTTGTTTTCATGCAGTCGATAGTATTTATTCATGATTAATTTATACACTGCATTAATTCTTCCAGTCACATCATTCTTGATATTGATGATTCATATTTGTGACTGCTTGTTAGCTACAATTTGGTATCTTTTGATTATTATTAGCTGGATACACATGTTTATCTATATATGCTTCATGTGATTTTTCTCATGCTAGATATTCATTTGTTTTTTTATCTTTTTCTCTAGTTGTCTATTCAAGACAAAAATGGGGAGAGATAGTATGTGACGTAGGGGGAGTTTTGTGAGTTTGTTTGATGAGCACATATTTTGATCAAGTTGTACATATTGATATCACATTATTTATGTTTACTTTTATGTATCATATGTTTTGCTCACATGTTTAACAAATGGCTTATTTTACAAGTTGATATTATAATGTTTTATATCATTTTTACATCTATACTTTACATGGTATTTGTTGTTTCGTGCGTATAGTGATTATTCAGAGATTGGAGATTTTGCGACTACATTACATAGAGACAGTTCATGCTGTCGGTTTTGACTTTTGTCTTTGTTTACTAGATTATATCCTGTATTTTCTTTTTGGGTTTATAGGATAGGATTTAGGTCATTCGTCTTGATGACTCGGCTTAAGCATTTCATTTATTTTTTATTTTATCACGGAATAGTCAAAGGGGAAGATTTGTAAGGACAAATTCCCAAATAATGTTAATTTGTATGTATTGGCATTATTTCGGACCAAAACAAATTTGAGTTATAAAAAGATTTTTAGTTGCCCCGATTCCCACATAGTCTATGACGTGTTGTTTAGCGTCCAAGATTCAAAGATAAATCATGCCGTGTTTATTGGTGCATGTTTCACGTCTTCGTATCATATTACATTTCGAGATACTCTCACGTATGAATGCATAATGTTTATGGGACTCAATAGATGTTTTAAGGATGTTATTTTATTTAAAAATATTTTTGAAAGATTAAAAAGGTTTTTAAAAGATTTTAACTTTGTTTATTATAAGTTAAACACGTTTTAGTGTCGTGTAAATAATTCCTTTGACGTTTGAATGATCAAACGACATTCTCAGTCTTTTAAACAACATGTCACTGTCATTCAAATGACATGGACTTCTAGTTCTAATGAGATGATTATATCGTTAGAACGACATACACATTTCATCTTAACGACTTGCCGACTTAAGAATTTTTATTTAAGGAAATATTTTCTCAGAAATTCAGGGGGTGCAGAACCAAAATTATAGAACATAATGGTTTCATTTTCTGCACTTGTTTAGAAAGATAAAAATATCCTTTGTGTCTCAAGATCCGATCTTTTTATATACATATGCTATAAAGATCTTGATTTAGCACCATTTGGAATTTGTTCATCTCTGTTGAACATTGTTTCGTTGAGTTTTAAGGTGAAGAAGTGGTGGACTCCGTGTTCTAAATTATAGACAGTTTTCATAGCTGCATCGGTGGATATCGAGACATATGTGGACTCGTGTGTTGTGGACCTAATGTATGTGGACTCCTGCGTTACACTGTGAAGGAGCGGTTGAATCATAGAAGAGAGTCAACACTTATGGGGTATCGAGTCATTGAGTAAGTATACTGTTTGTACTTTGTAAAAATATATCAAAATGATTGTCTGTCTTGTGTCTTCTAAGGTGTTTTCCCTTAGTGGTTTACTTGTGCATTGGTGTTGTGTGTTTTGTGGACTTGATTTATTTTACTTTCTTAATCACCCTAGATGAATGTTTAGTGTTAAAAATATAAAATTGGGTTAAGTAAAATTGGTTTAGAAAATTGGTGCGAATTAAAATTAGAAAAAGTTTCTTTTGGAAAAATTGCTTTCACCTAAAGCACACATAAAAAGATAGACTTACATATGCAATATTTTATATATAAAGAAAGGGAACCTTCCTGTTAAGTATTTGGGTGTTCTGTTGGTCACTACTGGACATAAAGCCATTGACTACAAAAGCCTTATTGAGAAACTGGTAGAGAAAGTCAAATCCTGAACTAATAGATGGCTCTCTTATGATGGAAGAGTCCAATTAGCTATTTCAGTCCTCAGGAGTATGCAAAGCTACTGGATGAATGTGTTTATTCTGTCTAAGAAAGTGAAAAATGAGGTTGATCAAATTATTAGCAACTTTGTTTGGTCTGATTTGGATCTAAAGAGTCATAGTGCTAAAGTGTCTTGGAAGTATATTTTCTTTCCTACCAATGAAGGGGGCCTAGGAATAAAGAACCTATTCTTTTGGAACAAAGTATGTATGATGAGGAATGTATGGGATATTTCTAGGGAGAAAGACTCCTTGTGGGTAAAATAGATACATACTATAGTCCTAAAAGGAGAAAGTTTGTCGATAGCAAAAGTAAAGCAAGACCTTTCATGGACTATGAGAAAATTTCTTAAATTGAGAAAAAAAACCAGGGATATTTTTACTTATCATATTAGGGATGGGAAAAATATTTTCTTGGGGTTGACATATGGCATGAAAGGGGAGATTTGGTGGACATCTATGGGAATAGGGTTATATTTGATGATGCAAGTCACACAAACCGTTAGGAAGGTCGATTCATCTCAAACATTGAATGGAAGTTTCCAAACTCAGGATCTTATTGACCTTGCTAAGACTAGTATTGTTCCTATAAGAGATAAAGAAGACTGGGTTTCTTGGAAAGGGGGGCCTAAGGGAGTTTCTAGTTTCTACAATGCTTATGAATGGATAAGGGAATAGAAGAATACAATGATATAGGACAAGTGTGTTTGGTTTAAAAGCAACATACCTAATTTTTTTTTTCTTATGCACTATTTGTTAGGATAGAATTTGGACTAGAGACAAGCTTCACAACTGGGGGTGTATTGATTCAGATATATGTGTGCTATGTAATCAAAGTGTGGAGTCCAGAGATCATCTAGTTTTCCTCTTCCCTTTCTCTAATCATGTGTGGGAGTCAAGTTTTAATAAAATGGGAGCTGAAATGCAAAATGTAAAAATTGAGGAAATTAGACAACTATCTTCTCAGACCCAAAATTTCAAGAATAAAGTGACGAAGATGATGTTAAATACAGTGGATTATTTCATTTGCAAGGATAGAAATAACAGGATCTTCAATGCCTATCCGAGACAATCCGAAGATATTGTGAAGGATATTGAAATATCAGCCTTTAATTCTACATGCATATGGCTCAAAGTTAAGAGAAATTTAGTTAACTAGGAAATAATTAGAATTTATAGTTTAGCTTATTGCATTATTGGATAGTTCTTGCAATCCTAATAGGGCCTGGTGGGATGTGCGTTGTCTTGTTTTTGTGTTGAAACATGGGGTTTTATTAAAGGAAGGTATTAGTTTTACTATAGAAACTAACAGGTTAAAATTTAAAGACAAAAAAAAACTTATTTTTGTGGAGATATGGAGCTGATTTGAAGTTTGACCCTATTTATGACCATTTTTGGAAGGATGAGGTTGCCTTTGTGGGTAATTTTATGCCTGGAGATGTTTGGCATGATTTTTCCCTAGATCCATGTTTATTGGTGTTAATTATATGGATTCTTTTCTCTGTATATCTTCTTTGGACTCTGAAGTGGGATTTTGACCTCCACTCGTGGATCTGCCTCTGCATGTTATTTTCTTTGTTCTTAAATCGTAATTTGGAGTTGTCTTTTGTGGTCGGTGCTCAGAAAAAGAACTCTCGTGGCTTGGTCCTCTTTATTGGAGCTTTTCCCCTCTTGGATTCTCTTGGATTTTCTCTGCATGTCTCGCTCTTGGAGAGGGTTTTGCAGCTAGTGTTCCTTTAGGTGGGAGGTATGGAGGATATGATGATTGGTTTTGGGGTGAAGAGTTTCTGAGGGAAATTTTGTGTCTGTTATTATTGTTATAAAGCTTTTTATTATTTGCAGTCTGATCGTTTAATGGTTAGAGTTTGGAGAACAAGAAGTTTTCATTTTGGTGATTTGTTAAAGCTTTTGATGGGGTGGTTCATGATTGAGACAAAGTATTTTGGTTGAGTTGTTTCTTCTTTGTTTGAAGTGTGAGTTTTGATGGTTTTTGGTTTGAGTGGGTTGTGAGACAGTGTTGTATGGTTTTGTGCCACTTTGAGTTTATTGTGTACTGGTTTTAAGGTGGGTTGGGTTGTGGTTTATGGTTTGATTTGGAGTGAGATGCGTGGCTGAAGGTTTCTATTTTAGTTCGACGCGTTTATTTTGAGCTGGAGTCTTTCTTCCCTTTGAAGTTTGTTAATTCAAGAGTGGGTCAGAGATTTTGGTGTTTCTCTGTTTGTTTTTGTTGGTCTTGGTTGCTTGTTTTTTGTTTGGGTTGATTGTCTGTCCAAGTGGTCTAGTAGAGTTTTGAGAGGTTTTTTTTGTTAGCCTATATGTTTCGGATTTATTGTTTGGAGTCCGTATGTTCTGGGCATTGGCTCTTTCTTATATATTTGTATTTTATAAAAAAAATTATTATTATTACTCAATGCATGTATTTTTATTTAAATGTGTACTTTTTTGTGTGTATTATAATGTTGGTAGTTATATGTTCTTATATTAATATATGTGCTTTGTGTTTATGTATCATTATATATATAGACACGAATACACACACACACACACACACACACACATTTGATGTAATGATATAGGGAAGGCAATGTGAAATGGTTTAGGAAGGGGTTTATGGGGTATTTGGTGTCTCATGTCATTTGAAAAATATGCATTAATGCTTTTGACCGTATTTTTCTGCCATTTCCTTGAGTTACGATTTTGAATCCGAAATTGTGCATTGACCTACAAGATAAAAAATTACATATATAGGGCCAATATTAATGGGAACTAACAATTAAAATGAGTTTATTTAGCGCATAAATAGGACAATTTTGGGTTCTTATCACACTACTCCCAAACAGAGTTTTGTTAATCATCGAGAAAAAATAGAAACAAATAAAGATAAGTAACCAAAAGTATGTCACTTTCGCGCGCACCTATGATTGCACTTATCTTATGCAACAATAAGAATATGGTGGGTTCGCAAATGGTGATTTCAATAAAATAATTGCAACATCAATTTAAATTATGTGAAAGAGACTTTTTAAACTCATTTTATCTTGTTTATCCTAATCATGCAACTATGTGATAAAATAAATAAATCAAACATGCAAATATGATAAAGCCAAGTTTCAGAAAAAAACCGTTCAGGTAAAACCTTTATATCACTCTGGAAAGTAAATTGCAACTTACAAAGTTTATAATGAAAGTTGTAACGGATTAACCATAGAAAACCCACAAGAACACGCAGTTCTAAAATCGTCCAGGAATACCCACAAGTACTCCCAATTGACACGCAGTCGTCAGCCCAACCTCAGCCTTTGTTAGAAATGAATCTCCACAAGTTTCACAAATCATCCATGGAGTGCTTCTCCATAAGGTCTATGAAAATAGATACAAAATTTTCTAGGGTTCTAAAATAATTTACAAGAATAATATTCAAGGATGATTTGTTATGAATTAAAACAATGTTTTCACACAAAAAACTTGAAGAATATTTTCTGCTGATATGGAGACACATCTTGTTCAAAAGTCTTGAAAAATGATTCACAAAAAAAGTATTTATAGCAACTTTTAGGCGGCGGATCGTTCGAATGAGATGTACTGTCGTTCGAACGATATAGTCATCTCGTTCGAATGAGATGCCTATGTCATTTGAGCGACAAACAGATGCCATTTTACCGACATAAAAAAATCATTTCAACGATGCATACTTCAAACTGTGTTCGCCTCTTGACTCAGAAAAAAAATGTTTTCAAATAGGAAAATTCATGTTCATCATTTTTATGAAAACCAATCATTCCAAATATAATTCTATGAATTAATTCAAACTCTAAATTTGTTTATACCTTTTGAGACGTCAGGAATTCTTTAAACTAGGATATGCTTGAGTTCGGTTCGTCTTCTCATTTTCGTGACAATTTGTAACGGGACACGTTAAACAAGCCTAACGCTTTGCTATAAACAATGGCATAAATTTTTTTCTTACAAATCTCCCCCTTTGGATATTCTGGTACAAAACAAATAAAATGACAGAACAACAAATCCAAATCAAAATCTCCTATTACAAATTACAAAAAGTACTAACACCCTTCCTAACCCTAGAATGAAATGGCATAATTCTCTTTGTCTTCAAACTTCTTCTTTTTCCCAAACTTCATCTTCAACCATGTGTTTTGAAATCCAAAAATATATACCTACACACATGAGACAACAAACATATAACTTTGTGACGCATAGAGATTGACACAAATTAAATCATAAATAAATACTACCCCATAATTCAAACTCATCAAAAACTCCATTTTAATTTACTCCCCCCTTTATTTTTATTAAAATAGACAAATGGACAAAGAAGTAGAAACAATAAACATGAAATACAGAACATCATAACGAAGCAAAGATATCAACCCAAAAGATGTAAACCAAGAACATGTAATGATAATCTCAAAGGATAACAATCCCCAACTCTTTTTGAAAATTTTCAATTAAAAAAAAACAAATTTCCCAAATTCAACATACATACCATATATAATATAGGAAAACATATCAATGTAAATCCGTTATACATATATATATGTATAGACGACTACAAAATCCGACACAAACACATAAGTCATACACACTAGCATAATATCGATGTGTACAAACGTGTGGGATGGAATGAATGGGTGTGAACTAGAAACAGAAGAATTATAACCTAAACACTCAAATACGTTCAAAAATCTATAATTGACCGCAAAATTTTATCAAACTAAGATTTAGCCTCAAGTGACAAATAAAGTTGAACTTAATGAACAAAACCAGCATAATGCACACACGCCTAGAATTTTAATGATTCTACAAAACAATATCGTCATGACAAAATAAGCTCAACTAGGATACATTGTCATTATGAAAACCCGTAGATATTTCCATCCAAAGTCCCTCAAAATATTTCTTTTCTTTTCTTTTAAATGAATATACCAAACTAAACAAATTGTCCCCTCTTGGCATATTATTATTTTTATTGCCTTTAAATTTTTTTGGTCTCTTTTCAAATGGTGGCTTTCAAGACGAGTTAATTTTATACTCTTGCAGCCCTTTCCCCTCCACTCGTCATTTTTTCAATAGTAAAAAAAATCCTCACGGGCAACGGTTCTCACATGCACAAATCCTCCATAATCAAAGAACCACGTTGATGACAAGATTGCTAAGATAATATCTCACCAAGATCAAATGTACATCATGAAGTCAAAATTCAATAAGCTCGTGCATATGTGTGTGGAGGCATGTACCAAGTCAAATCCATAAAGCAAATCAATGCCGAAAGAACTCCATAAACATGGTTAAGAATAATCTAACCATACAAAGTCATAATCAAATGTCCTAGCCACATGGAAATTGCATAGTGAACTGGATTCAAACACACCAATATGCCACACCAAATGTGTAAAACTAAAACACATAATCAAAAATCATTTTGAATTTTAAAAAAAAAATATATAAACCAAAAATCTTTTTCCATTTTTCAAATACGACTTAAGATAATTTAAAAAATACACCTGTCATGACACTAGCAAGAATATATTAAGAAGTACAACTAGTGTATGATAAACATGCAAACACAATCATCTATATGATATAGCAAGAGAAGAATCATGTGCAAGCAAACATGAATCAAATAATCTACCATCTAGTGAAGATAAAAATGATTTCCTAACCTAAATAGATGTGCAACGATGCATTAAGAGAATGCTAGACTTCAAATTCCTTGGACTTTTTCGAAGATCGAAACAAAAAAACCTAAGGTGACCTTTCCTACCACAATGTGAACATGTGTAAATGGGTGGAAAGACACCTATGGGTTGACCTTTTTCAAACATCCTTCGGATTGGTTGACCCTCTAAAACAAATAATGGTCATGGCTTTAGCAACGGAAGTATTAGGAACATGTGAGCTACGACCATTATTACCAACACTGCACGAGTTTGTTAAATTATTTTTCAACTCCAAAATTTTTGACTCAAGCAAAGAATTTGACTCTTCTAATTTTTCGAACGTCTTTTCGAAATTTTCAAATATTCCTAGAAGGTTATCACGTTTTCCCTTAAAATATGAATACTTGTCCCTAAGAGTCTTTCATGTGCCACAAACTCATCGATTAAAGAATTTTTATCCTCATTAGCTCAATCGCAGACCCTAGAATTTTTAAAGTCCTCTAATTCTTTTTCACAAAATAGGACTTTATCATCACTCTCCTTTTTAGACAATTGTAAAGAAATAAAGTCATGGTCTAAAGCAACAAATTTCTCACAATATAAATCTGTATGATTTTTAACCTTTTGCAAAATATCCGTACCGGATACAAAATGAGACTTTTCTTTTTCCAAGAAAATTAATTCTTTTCGCAAACTTTAAATTCAAACTATTTAAATCATCAAAATAAGAAGAATCTATCGAGAGACAAAAAAATAATCATAGGAGAGATGAAAAAGAATCACCCAAAAAGCAGACAAACAAGATCAAACACGATAAATTAGTGTAATCCGCTTTGATACCAGTTTGAGAATGTGGTGACACTCACAAAGGGTGATTTCAACAAAAAATTGCAACACCAATTTTAATCATGTGGAAGCGACTTTTTAAACTAATTTTATCTTGTTTATCCAAATCATGAAACAATGGGATAAAACAGATAAATCAAAAATACACATATGAAAAAGCCAAGTTTTAGGGAAAAAAACACTTTCGAGTAAAACCTTTATTTCACTCTGGATAGTAAATCGCAACTTATAAAGTACACAATGAAATTTGCAATGGATTAATCGTAGAAAACTCACAAGAACACGCAGTTCTAAAATCATCCAGGAACACCAATAGACATGTAGTCGTTAGCCCAGCCTCAACCTTTGTCAGCAATGAATCCCTGCAGCTATCATAAATCAGCCATGGAGTGCCTCTCCACAAGGTGTATGCAAATAGATACAAAAATTTCTAGGGTTCTAAACTAATTCACAAGAATAATATTCAAGGGTACGTTGTTGCAAATTAAAACAATGAGTCGACACACAAAACTTGAAGAACTTTTGCTACTAATATTTAGATTAGTCTTCTGTAAAAGTCTTGAAAAAATGATTCACGAAATAGACATTTATAGCAAGCTTTAGGTGGTGGATCATTTGAACGAGATGTACTATCATTCGAACGATATAGTCATCTCGTTCGAACGAGATGCCAATGTCTTTTCAGCGATAGGCGTATGTTGTTTGAATGACATAAAAAATTTCGTTTGCGTCGTTACGTGTGCTCTTTTGAATGACATAAAAAATTTCGATAGGCATATGGAACTATGTTTGAATGGAATTATATTTGATGATTGGTTACCCCATATTTTTATGAGATTTCTTGGTTGAACATAAATTAATTACGTGTGTTCGTTGTGACCGGAGATGCCACTATTTGTACTTTACGTGTAAGTTAAATTAGATTTCAAATTGGATGAATGATATGGTGATTAATTAATTAAATTAATTAATATTAGGACTCGTATGAGGTAATTTTAAAATCTGATTACGATTGTATGTGTGTCAATATTGTCTCTATTCATTGGAAATCTAAATCATATTATGTTGTAAATTTGATTTTAGATATTTAATTAGTTAATTTTCGTAATTAACATTATCCAGATGTTAATTAGGTTGAATTCCACTTTATTTTTGGTAGATTCCTTCATGAGTTTGGATTAAAACTAATAGATATTGATTTGAATTTCTTTTATGTTGATAATCATACAAAAAACTACGTTTAATTGAATCAATCCATGAAAATTTATAGAATTAGATAGATATAAGGTTCTTGAATTGAAATTGAATTTTTCTTGAAATCTTGCGGTAGATTTGGAATTTAATGATTCGTTGTTATCATTTGAATGTTGATTGGGTTCTTGGATGAAGTTTTTGGGTTCATTAATGGAGGTTGGAAAGAAAAAATGGGGGTTGAAGAAGATTAATCCAGTAGAAAAGATGAAATTGGGAGCATGAGAGTTGGCTAGTCGATTGGTACCAAACCACCGATCGACCAGTTGTAACTGGTATGGCCTAGGTTGGGCCTTTGTGTTATTAGTACGGAATTTTGTTTATGGGCACTAGGGATAGGATTTGTTGTCCTATGGTTTTTATGTACTCATAGAACGTAGATATATTCTTAGGAATTGAGTTGTTGGAGATTGGCATTTAATAAAATTTTGAATGATGGGAAATTTTTTGGTTTATATGGGTTAAATGGAGGTTTTAGCATTCGATGGTAGACAAAAGTGAAGAATGGGTTTGTTGAGTGGGAATTTGTAAGTTAAAGTATTGGGCTTTAAGTGTACGCATGAACTAATGGATCAATTTATTTAATAAAATTCCCCGACATACAAATCCAAAAATTTTATCAAATTTTAATCTTCAATTAATTATGGTGTGCATGTGAGTTATGTCCAAATATATAAATGTAATTATTAAGCTAAACATGCAAAAACACACGAGATGAGAAAAAATCCGTTTGCCGCGCAAAATCTTTTATTCAGCACTATTGACAGTATTGAATACCATTGACTTACAAAACACTTACATATAGTAATTTCGATGCGTAAATTCTTCAAAAACTCCAATTGATACAACCCAGGTCCAAAGTCATCCACAGGGAGCGATCTACCTTAGGTATCCACCTATTCAGCCTTCTTTCTTCTTCAGTAGTGAAACATTGTTTCATAAATTCAGCTGTAGAGAAAAGTCTCTAAAAGTTTGTATCACAAGAATCGTTCTTGATGTAGTTAAAAGTGATCTTGAATGATTCTTGAGGGCGAGGAATATGATTATGAGGAGTTTTGATCCCAAAAGAGAACTCAAAAGGTTTTTTCATTTAGAAAAAGAGTTTTTGGAATATTTCATCCCGTTTAGGCATTTTATAAGAAGGGAAGTCAAAAAGGATAAACATAAAAAATATTGTAAATATATTAAAAAAACAAAATCTGGATTGATCGTACGAATAAAAGGTTACGTCATTTGAATTACGCTGCATCTCATTTAAAAAACTATATGAATGAATGTTTTTAATGAGATTACAATGTTGAAAGGCTTGAAATCTCGTCAAGCTCGTTCGAACGACCATGACATCTCATTCGAACAAGGCATCATTTTCTGTGGCGTTTTTCTTAAAGAAGTTAAGTTTCTTTTAGTTAAAAAAAAGCCTCATAGAAATATACCTAAGCCCTAGAAAATAAGAAAACCTTTTTACCAATCCAATCACATACTTCTACCATGGTTATTGATATGACCAAGTCTTCAAATCTATGACGGTCATCAATGTAGTCTTCTAGTAACAAGAAGTAGTATCAAAGATGTGTATGTGTAACGGGATAAGCCAAGCCATAAATGAAATACAAAAATGACCAATTTTGAAAATTTGCTCTTACAAATCTCCCCTTTGGCTGTTACAGTACAAAGCACCATCCTAAAAAAAATGATCCTATGAATTTAATACATAAATCTACCCTCCCACAATATAAAGAAAATGGAGTATAATATGTGTAAGTCTTCAATTATGAAACTGAATCTTTCCTTTATCATAACATTTTCTTCATCTCGCGTGGGTCCAAATGATTATCATCTAAGTGGAATATCATACACATTTGACACAAATAAAGATACCATGATGTGTAGAGTTTTAAACAGAAAATCAAAACTCCCCCCTAATTTGTTCTCCCCCTTTTTATCCATAATAGACAAAGGAGTCGAGACTAAACATGAAATATTGACATCACATGAAGAAGAAAGATATCAACAGAAGAAATAGCCAAATAATTATTGGTGATAACAATCTCAAAGGCATGTATCAAACAATTATTTTAGAAAATTTTCAAATTTTTGTAAAAAAAATAAAATGTACAAAGTAAAATACGCCATGGATAACACTAAAATATATAAATAATGAAAGCATAATGTAGGGGTGTGAATATTATCCATATGTTAATAAACACATATAGTCATAAATGTGTGCACGATGTTTTGAGATACGTCCAATGAAAGAGCTCAAAGTCTACCTTAGGTGTAAAAATTGTGAACTCAAGTGAAATTAATTCAACTTAATCAACATGTCATGAACATATATGATTCTCACACTAATGACGACAAACTATGTAATGTTTTTTCGAGAAATTTTATTTTTTCAAGACTATTGTTCTTCGACTTTAACTCCCTAAAAATCTCACATATATGATGGTAAACTCTCAAAGATTTTTGAAGAAATTAATGTCCATATGAAGCGAAGGAGCAATGTATTAAAAATTATACTGGCATTCTTATTTTTATGTGCCTCTAATATTTTTAGTGTCTTTTATGCAAATGTTGGCTTTTCATGTAAAGAATGTTTTTTGTCCTTCGTAGCCCCTTTCAATTGCTTAATATATAATAATATTTTCTGAAAAAACAAAAGGTAAACTGAGCAATAGTTTTTACGTTCACAACTTTATCTCTTTTTATATTTGATTCATTATAAAGAAAAATTGAGATGAGAACATCGTATTCGACAAGTGACAAGTAAGTGCAATGTTTAAACAAGTTCATGCACATGTGCATTAAAGGTGACTAAGAGTCCAACATATAGAAAGTAATCATCAAATATCAACGTAATGAATCCACACATTATTAACCACACTATAAAACGACTTGATATCTCAATACACTGCGGAAAAGTCACGTGGGATATATGAGATGAATGAGTGATCATGACATATTTAATGTTCATCCATTTATGGTGGCGGAAAAAAAAACCTTTTGTCTTTTTAAATTTTTTTTATTAAAATAAAATCTTTTTTTCTTTTTCACTTTTTTCTCAAAAATCAAAAATCTTTTTGAATTTTTCAAAATTTATTTTGAAAAATGAAACTCTTTTTTTATTTTTCATAAAATTTCAAAATGAAAAAAAAAATATAATCTAGAAATAGGGATATAAGATATGAACATGATGGGAACCTTATTCTAGAAATAGGTCTCGACCTCAATCATTAAGCTCAGAGGAGTTCTCAAAAGAAGAAACCATCCTATGAAATTCGCCCATCAAACATTATGAAGTTTTGAATAAAAACTCTACTTGCTCTTGAAAACTCTTAAAAGTTCCTACGATCGTGTGTGGGAGCATATGGAGTAACACGTGTGGGAGGGTGTACAGGAACTCGTGTGGGAGCGTAATCGAGATCACGTATATGAGAAAAACTCCCTAGCTTAAAATAGAACTCTCTAAAGTGACTTTTTTTTGTAATGGGTACAAAAATACACGGACATGGGTCGACCTTCCTCAAAATTTCTAAAACAATCTCTTAGGTGGGTGAGGTCACCTTGGCGACTTAGGTTCGGGGCCATAAAAATCCATCACAAACTCAAAAATCGGCTTAGGTGCGGCTTTAGAATGTGATGCACTGTTATAAACCATTCCTTGCCTCTCAACAATACCTAATGCGGGATCGAGGAGTATCTTTTCAATCTTATTAGATGTGTCCTCTAAAGTGACCTTGACCTCCCGATCATGTTCGAGATTGCTCTTGAGTTAGGATACACATGCTTCAAGTTTCTCTCAAGTCTCCAATGAAGATTGAAGATCTCCCGTAAGACTAGCCATGGTGTTGATCAAATCGATCTTTTCCCTACCTAATATAATAAACTTCTCACACAACAAAATTTTCACCTTCTCGAGTTAACTCACCAAAGTTTCACACTCTTTTAAAACTTTCACCTCTTTCTCCAAATGAAACACTCTGGGAGACAAATCTTTATTTATCGTTTTAGTCACTAAATGCCTTTTGGAGACCACCTTCTCCCTCACTCAAAATGTCATCCTCACTCTCATTATCTCCAGAATGGCTCAAAATGTCATCGAGGCTTTCACATTTAGATATGTCCTCATCGATGTGGGACAAACTATATGTGAAAATGTGACTACCTATTAACGCAATTCATGGTTCATGTGGTAATTCTCCCCTTGAATCAACTGACTCAGAGTTACTATCGCTAAGAGTGTCTTTATTTTCAACTTTCTTCCCCTTTCTCTTAAGCCTAGTGGACACTCATGTGTCTTGTACCCTTTACCCTCGCATTCATAACATCTAATCTCTTCTTTCTCACAAACCTTCTCTCCCTCATTCTTATTTTTCTTTTTTCTCAAAAATATTTTTTTTGGAAGAATTTTCTTTGGAAAAATTGAGATTTTTTTTTGAAATGTTTGCAAAAAGGGCTAAGTCATCTGGATCAAAATCAAATTCAGATGAGACTCTCAAACTTTATCTTTCTTCTTTTTCTTAGTCCGAGTTTTCAAAGAAATCCCTATTTCCTTAGGTTTAACAGTTTTGGGAAACATATATATCCTATACGTTGGAAGATCTCCTATAAATTCTTCTAACCTAAGAGTATCTAGGATCCCTAACAAATTAAGCACAGTGACCTTCGGAATGAAGTGAGCTGGCAGTGGTGTAATTTTTTTTAACAACTCTCATCCCAAGATTCTTCTCACCCAAATTAAAACTAAAATTAACTATGTCCAACAAATGTGCATAAAACTCATCAAAATACTTGGAATCTAGCATGTTAATAGTCTCAAACTGTGTGGTGAAATTTTATAGCCTAGAAGCGTTCACAATGTGGTTCCCGCGTGAGTGAGCTAGAGGGTATCCAAAGCTTTTTCTGACGTACTGCACGTCATAATACGGGGAAAATCGTCAGGGATGATGGCTCCTAAGATGGCACTCAAACCGTGTGAGTTAAAATCGACCCATTGAAAGTCATCCTCTGTCCATTGAGAGACATGTTTAGGGAGAATGACATTATCAATAGTTAAAATGGGGGGGTGGGGGGGTGGGTGTCCACCCTCTTTCACAAACTAACTAAACATGTTCATCAAATAATTTTAATGTAAACCTCATACCATCTTTCTAGTAAGAATAAATGGAACCATAAAAAATGGGCATTCCGTCAAACAAAGTATCCATTAAATTTTGACTTTTTAAAGATCAACAATTTTTTCAAAAATAATTGATATCAATAAATTTTGCAAAAAATAGGACCACATGATAGTTTGATCTCATCGACTATGATACCAATTTGAAAGTGCACATGAACTAATGCATCAATTTATTTAATAAATGCCCCAACACATATATCCAAATTTTTATCAAACTTTAATCTTCAATTAATTATGGTGTGTATGCGAGTTATGTTCGAATATATAATTATAATTACCAAGCCAGACATCCAAAAATACACGACATGAGAAGAAATCCCTTTTCAGGGCAAAAACCATTTATTCAGCACTATTAATAGTTTTGAATATAATTGATTTACAAAACACTTTGATACACTAAGTTAGACGTGGTGAGTCTTTAAAAACTCCAACTCCAATAGATTCGACCCAACTCTAGAGTCATCCATAGGTAGCGGTCTACCCTTGGTATCCATCATTTCATCCTTCTTCCTTGTTCAATAGTGAGACCTTGTCTCACAAAGTCAGTCGTAAAGAAAAGTCTCTGCAAGTTTCTATCATAAGAATCCTTCTTAATGTATGTAAAAGTGATCCTGAATAATTCCCGAGGGTGAGGAATATGGTTATGAGGAGTTTTGATCACTAAATAGAACCCAAAAGGTGTTTTTATTTTTGAAAAAGAGTTCTTAGAATATCTGATCCCGTTAAACCTTTGTATAAAATGGGAAGTTAAAAATGATAAACACAAAAGATATTGGGAAGATATTCATTGAAAAAACATCTACATCGATCGTTCGAACAAAAGGTCAGGTCTTTAGAACAACACCGTATCTCTTTCGAACGATGCTATAAACGAATGTTTCTAATGATATTACAATGCTAAAAGGTTTGAAATCTCATCAAACTCGTTTGAACGACCAAGTCGTCTCGTTTGAACAAGATGTCATTTTGGCGACGCTTTTTATTAAAAAAGTTAAATTTCTTTTTGGAAAAGAGCCTCTTAAAAATATACCTAAATCCCAAAAAATATAAAAACCTTTTTACCAATCCAATCATATATTTTTACCATGGTTGTTGAGATGAACAACTCTTCAAATCTATGACGGTCTTAAAGGTTTTCTTCAAGTACTGAGATATAGTATCAAAGATGTGTTTGTGTACGGGATACACCAAACCATAAATGAAATACAAGAATGAGCAATTTAGAAATTCTCTTACAAGCTTGTTAGCCGGGAATGATTTGAATCGTTGTGATGTATGAATGGGGTGAATATCCTTTGGATGAGATTAAGTATGAGCTATAACTTTTTCGAGTGAGGTAATTATTACGTTTTATGGTTTCATTTAACTTAGGCGAGAGATTATTCCTAAAAGTGATGTCCTGGGAAAATAGACTAGGGATAATTTAGATTTATATATAGATGATGTTCTAATTTTATTGTACGGTAGGGTGAGACTACACCTATATTTAGGAACTCGTAGTTTTAGCATTATTGTATTATGAGATGAATACGAAGTTATAATTGTGATATACCTTTCTATGTTAGCGATGTTAGTATGACCCGGTAATGTTAGGTCCGGTATGTGTATGTGATTTAGCTTAACCCATTAATGAGGGTTATATATGTGTTTGCTTTTTCTCATTAGCGAGTTCTATGATTACTTGCATATTTTATGTGAAATGCGTACCATGTGTGAGTTCTCATTGGAAGGAGTACTAAGAGGGATTTCATGAGGGGGAACGTGCATTGCGGTCTGCGTTGGTACCCCGTTCCGTAGATAAGATCTTCCTTGGTCATATTTACCCCCGGGTCACAAATCTAGGTACTCACGATCGAGATGGTTTACGAGGGAATTTCTTTCATAAGTCTTGGTTATGGTAGGCTTTATGGCTGATGGGTATACGTTGTGATTTATATATTTTTGTGATGAGGTCTTAGGTTTGGGACGACCTACCACTATACTATTATGTGAAAAGGATCTCCGAAGACAATAAGAGTAGTCCTTCATTTTGTGTGAGAGCGAGAGATGCTCATGTATTTGTACATGTCGAGGGTTGTACCATTGTATAAATGATAGACGTGAGTAGAGTCTTTCTCCTAACCTTTACGATTATGGTGTGGCAATATTAGAGATAGTTGTACTGATTTATTTATTATACTAAATGTATATGACCAATAATTGTGACGTCTACCTACACACTCATGATGTGAATTTGTGTATTACATATAGTAGAGATGTGTAGATGGTATTATTGGAATGAAATACTCAAATGTGTACAGATTGGAGATATAAGACTGTTAGTGGTATCGTGATTATTTTTTGAGAAGTGTCTTATGGTCTAATACCTTAATACATTATTTGATTTCTATTAAAAGAGATTAATTTATCATAGTTAACGCACTACACCAAATCCTACGAATGGTCATGCCCAGATGGCCATGGCCCAAATCCCTAACTAGCTGGTCACGTAATTAGGTCGTGACCATCTCAATTTTTTCTGTGATCATATTCATTACCACACAGAGTCATGGATGATCTAGAAGTGGTCACGACCCAAATCCTTGACCACTGTGGGTCACGGACTTGGATTATGACCAGGTCGTGACCATTGTGGTGCAAAATTCGCTCCAAAATTCCCTCTAAGCTTGGTCGCAGATGGGTGACGTACTTGGGCCACGACCATCATCATGACGAAGCACAACATGCACACATATTAAGTCATGGGTGGGGGTCGTGACTGTTTCTTAATGTGGGTCACATCTATGGGCCATGACCAATAGGCGATATACACGCGACTTAACTTCATTAATGGGTTGCGGTTGGTGGGTTACAGTTGGTGGGTCACGGCTGTAGGCTGTTACCAGTGTAAATATAAAAAAAATCCCAGGTGCCTCATATTTTCATTTCCCCAAATGCTGGAAGAGATTAGCAGTGGAAAAGGTGCAATGGAGGTTTCATGGGTAGCAGGTGCGAGGTTTCTTCCTCAAATGCTGGTAGGGATTAGCATTCGTGGGTAGCAGGTGCGATGGAGGTTTTGTGTGTAATAGGTGCGAGGTTCATCTCTAATCCTTATTCATCAATCAAGCCCTATAATTATTGATAAGTTTGTATTTACCCCTTTTCTAATGTTTTCATTAGATTTCGATAATTTTTGTGGTTTTCACTATTTAATGGGAGTTTGGCCATTAGGTTTTATATTTGTTGAATACACTTATATATCTCAATATCAAATTATTTTATTAGATCATTCTAGATGTATATTTTTTAAAACTTCATAGTTATGCCACTCTACTTGTCAAAAATCCATGTTTCTGTGACTGGTTTAAAGTCAATGGTGACCTCTATTTTAGTTATATCCTTGTTTGAAAGTATATTTCACTTGTAGTATAAAATCCTTGTCATTTGGGTTTAATTGGTTTATAATAACTAATTTTGTCTTGTATTTTGTTTGGTATGATTATTTTTCTTTCATCTACAATGCTAAGTCCAAAAAGTAAATATATTGGAACTCCACCTTATATCCAATCCGATATCTCAGACAGATAGGTCACCGAGGGTTAGTTTTTTTTTTTTTTTCATTTTCCTCAATCTCTGACTTTTCTTTGAGTAATTATGTATAAGTCATCACTATAAACAATACTACCGAATAAGTGAAACATACTTACCATGCTCACATCAGAGGAACTGACACCTCACATGGGACCAATGTAACTCCTAGGAACGGATCGCGAGGTCACATGACTATCATTTTTAAAATACGATGAAAATTTGGAAATATCTAGACTTAGGCTTAAAAACATAGCATTAGAGTTGGAAACCCCAAAACAACCCACAAACGGCCCCGTGAGGGGCACAAACACCTTGTACGGGTACCAATGTAACTCATAGGAACTGACTGCGTGGTCACGTGACTCCCAATTTTCGAATAGGATGATAATTTGAAAATATCTAAACTTAGGCTTAAAAATAAGGCATTAGAGGGGGAAACCCCCAAAATTGCCCGTAAATAGCCCCGTAAGAGGCACCGATACCTCGCGCATGACCAATGTAACTCGTAGGAGCTGCCAGCGTTGTCATCGACTACAGTTTGAGAATACGATGATAATTTGAAAATATATAGATGTGGTCTTAAAAACATGATGTTAGAGTTGGAAACCCTAAAATAGCCCCTAAACGGCCCCGTGAGAGGCACCAACACCTTGCACGGGACCAATGTAATTCGTAAGAACTGACCGCATGATATATGATGATAACTAGAAAATATCTTGACTTAAGGTTAAAAACATGGCGTTTGATGGGGAACCTCGAAACAACCCCCAAATGGCCCCACGAGAGTCACTAACACTTCGCACGGGATCAATGTAACTCGTAAGAACGGATCGCGTGGTCACATGACCCCTAGTTTGAGAATACAAGGATAATTTGAAAATATCTACATTTAGGCATTAAAACATGACGTTATAGGGCAAAACCCAAAAATAGCCCCTAAACAGACCCCATGAGAAGCATCGACACCTCGCAGGGGACCGAAATGTAATTCGTAGGAACTGATGGCGTGTTCACATGATGCCCAATTTGAGAATACGATGATAATTTGGAAATATTTGGAATTAGGCTTAAAAATATGGCGTTTGAGGGGGAAACCCAAAAAAATCCCCCAAATGGCCCCGTGAGAGGCACCGACACCTCACACGAGACTAATGTAACTTATAGGAACTAACCGCGTGGTCACGTGACTCCCGATTTGAGAATACTATGAAAATTTGAAAATATCTAGACGTAGGCTTAAAAAAATGGCATTAGAGGGTGAAACTCCGAAACAGCCCCCAAACGGTCCCGTGAGAGGCTCTGACACCTCGCATGGGTCCAATGTAACTCATAGGAACATACCACATGGTCTCATGACTCTTGCTTTAAGAATGCAATGATAATTTGAAAATATCGAGACTTAGGCTTAAAAATATGGTGTTAGAGGGTGAAATCCTAAAACAGCCCCAGATGGCCCCGTGAGAAGCACCTGCTCCTCACACTGGAACATTGTAACTCATAGGAACTGATCGTGTGGTCATGGGAATCCCAATTTGAGAATGTGATGATAATTTGAAAATATCTAGGCTTAGGATTAAAAATATGGTGTTAGAGGGAGATACCTCGAAACAACCACCAAACGGCCACGTGGGAGGCACCGACACCTCACAGGAGATCAGTGTAACTTGTAGGAACTGATCGCATGGTAACATGAATCCCGGTTTTAAAATAAAACAATGAGTAGAAAATATCTAGACTTAGGCTTTAAACGGTAGCGTTAGAGGTGGAAACCCTGAAACAACCACCAAATATCCCTATGAGTGGCACCGACACCTCGCACGGACCAATATAACTCGTAGGAACTAACTGCATGGTCAGGGGTCTCTCGGTTTAAGAATATGATCATAATTTGAAAATATCAAGACTATGGGAATCCTCAAAATAGACCCAAAATGTCCTCGAGAGAGGCACCGGCACATCGCACGGGACCAATGTTAGTCGTACGAACTAATCGCTTGGTCACATGACTCTCGATTTGAGAATATGATTGTAATCTGAAAATATCTAGGCATAGGCTAAAAACATGATGTTAGAGGGTGAAACGTCGAAATAACTCCCTAATGCCCCTCTGAGAGGCACCGTTACCTTGCACAGGATCAATGTTAATCGTAGGAAGTGATCTCGTGGTAACGTGACTCTCGGTTTGAGATACGATGATAATTTGAAAACATATAAACTTAGGCTTAAAAACATGATGTTTGTATTTAAAACATGATGTTAGTGGGTGAAACCTTGAAATAACCCCGAACGGCCCCATGAGAGTCACCGACATCTCGCACGAGACCAACGTAACTCGTAGGAACATATCGCATGGTCACGAGACTCCTGATTTAAGAATTTGATGATAATTTTAAATATCTAGACTTAGGCTAAAAAAATGACGTTAGAGGGGGGAACCCCAAAACAGCCCCCAAACGACCTCGTGAGAGGCACTTACACCTCGCACGAGACCAATGTAACTTATACAAACCTTTCGCGTGGTCATGTGACTCTATTTGAGAATATGATGATGGATAGTTCATATATAGTACCTTACCGTAGAATGTGAACAATGGCATGTGACGAGCACTTGTTGCCGCGGTCCTATCATACAAAGGACGCGACACCTCACTGTTAAGGGCACGACCCCTATTTTATACGGGGCGCGACCCAGATTAATACAGGGTACAGCCTCAGATCTATCATATTAACTGGACACACCCCACTTTTCACCTACCAGCAATACAACACCTCTAAATAGAGGTGAACAGCTCGGGACAAAGGGGATATTCATTATTCCTAATTGGAGGACATAACTCGGAGCTGATGTCTCTCTGTCACCGAGAACTTTCACTTAAGATGCCTCATCCATAGCTTCGGCAACCCGGAATCATCGTTATCATGTACTCTCCTTGGTTCTCACACTTGTACGCCTCTTTAGGCATGATTATATTGTACAATGTAATGCTTATAATGAGAACGGAGTAACACAGTGGACGTAGGCCTATTTTAGAGGCTGAACCACTCTATATCTTGTCTTCTCTCCCTCTTTACTTGCTCTATTTGTCTATTATGCACAATATACTTAATTTACTAGTATGAGGACAACAAGTGGATGATTTCTCGTATCATCAATTTAGCATCGTCTGTGGGAAACGAGATATTTCAATCTTGTTTCTCTACATTTTGAGTTCTTAAACACCTTATTCTATTCATGGGGATCCTGTGGATCAACATCTCATGAATAAATTTTGGTTACTAAGCTCTATTTTATATTTACACCCTTAACTAGGTATTTCTTATATTCAGATCTTCTCTTGGGTCTTCATTTGACGACCTTAGATCAATTTTACATACCCCTGTGATATTAATTCTTCTAGATAATGCTGAAAAGCATGATGGGCTTTAGCCCCGAAAATATTAATGATTAGGGAAGATTTCTATTTACTCCCTTTTCGCTATTATTGACCTATAATCTAGGGTTTATCATTGGAACTGTGTTGTTTTATGCACCATGGGGGTATTCTCTCATTAATAGACCCTAGTAGGTCTGCTCTTCATGGGCTTTGAGAGAAGAACTCAGTTTCTCTATTTTGTTATTTCTCCCTCCACTTCCTAGACAGGGATGCGTCCTGGCAGTTCAACTACCTTTACTGTCGTGGCCCTTACTAGTGCAGTTCTGTTACAACAACTCCAAATCATCGGGGAATGGACTCAGGTGGTCTTAGCTCAACCTCAGTGAATATCATTTAAACGATGCGGCAGTGCAGTTATGTGCTTTACTGGTCGCGGCCTCATCAGAAAATCATGCAGTTGTTCAAACGCTGCATCCCAATTTCCTACTTGGTTAACACAATTCTTATGTGATTACTCACTTCCGCTAGTTTTATCTCAGATATACATTTTGTAAAGACTAAAAAAAGAAGAAAATTTAAGGATAATCCAGCCAGGGCACATAAGTGAAAGATAAGATTGTGCAGATATATAATCACCTCAACCATCTCTATGACAATTATGCCTCACTCTAAACCCAAGTCAACTATTTGACTCAAAGGGTCCTCGTGCTAGAGGCCGCCGTCTCATCCAATGTGGGCGCGGAACCCAGGATCATTTACTTAGTAGCCTTTGTTGTCATGGCCATGACAAAATTTCCATCCACGGAAGAAGTTAATAGGAGCCAGAAAAGGAAAGCACAGAAGGAAGAAGAGGGCAAGACCTCTAGGGCTTACACTCTATTGGCCTTCCCAATTAAAGACATCTTCGAGTTCATTAAGGAGGACAAGCTACTGAGGTGGACAGAGAAGCTTAAAGCTCCACCCCACAAGAGGAACAAAGCTAAGTGGTGTAAATTCCATCTGGACCAAGACCATGACACTAAGCAATGCTATGCACTGAAGGACGAAATTGAAAGGCTGATTGGGCAAGGGATGCTGCAGAGGTTTCTAAGAGATGTTTAGGAGATGCAACCTAGTCTGAAAGGCCACATGCCCATTTTTCATGCTTATGTTTTATATTCCATCTACTTCTATTTCAGAGTGAAGCGCTTGTTACACGATTTTAAATTAAACTTTGTATTCCCGTTACAAAGTCATATATGTATATGAATAGATACATGAAATCAAGTTCACTCTTATAGTGCCATGTTTTGATTCTCATTTCCATGAAATGTTATCTTATAAATGACCATTTTGTCTTAAACAGATCTTGATTCAAGACACTATGTTTTATTGGTGATGATAATATCTAAATAGGCCCACAATGCCCATTAAGATGCCAAATTGTCCGAAATCAAATGACAATCGAAAATAGTGAAAACAGCTATCGAGAGTAGCTATCTGAATTGGTCCGGGACATCACTTATAGAGTCTATATTCCTACATATTATGGTTACATTATGAAAAGCATTTATCAGAAAGTGTTATTAGCCACGGGGGGTTATAATGCCTATTCTTGGCTCTCGAGATGCGTCATTAAACTGGGAGGCTTGTAATGTCCAGCTAGGGATGGCTTTATATATATTAACAGCTGTGGGTGGCTTAATAACATAAACCAACCTGGGGAGGCTTGATAGTATCCTATATATTAGCTGTGGGTGACCTAATAACATAACACATCTTGGGGAGGCTTGATAGTGTCCTATATATTAGCTGTGGGTGGCTTAATAACATAACCTAGCCTAGAGAGGCTTGATAGTATCCTACATATTAGCTGTGAGTGTCTTAAGAACATAACCCAGCATGGGAAAGCTTGATAGTATCCTACATATTATCCGTGGCTTAATAACATAACCCAGCATGGGGAGGCTTGATAGTATCCTATATATTAGCTGTGGGTGGCTTAATAACATAACCCAGCCTGAGAAGGCTTGATAGTATCCTACATATTAGCTGTTGGTTGCATAAAAACATAACCCAGCCTGGGGAGGCTTGATAGTATCCTAGATATGAGCTGTGGGTGGATTAATAACATAATCTAGTCTAGGAAGGCTTAATAGTACCCCATATATGTAGAGAGGTCCATTTTTAAGAAGATAAAAGCCATATTCCATTGGCACCGCAACTTAGGGATTATTTCCCAACAGAGTGAAGTTTGGAAGCTTACAAATAAAGATATAAGAAAACAAGAGAAAAGTGCAAAGGCTTACCTATATAAGCCGCGACCTACTCAAGATGAAGTTTGTGAAGAAAAGCCTGACAGTCTAGGGCTAAAGCACGAAAGGATGCAGCCAACTTGCTATACAGGCCGCAACCCGTATGATCAAAACATTTTATAGTGGTGGTAACTAGTCTATTAGTCCTACAAGTCCATTTAATCAGGTAAGTAATTTCAAATATAAAAGGATCCGTTCAAGCATTTATACAAGTAGGGAGCCATGCAAGTGAAGATACCATTTATACTATGGTGCCACGGCCTTATTCTATTAGTCAACATTGAATCAAGCAAGCAGGCGAGCAATTAATTTTTGGAACATTGGAAGTAGAGCATGCAAAAGTAGTCACAACCTTGATAATAAAGATCAGAAGTTAAAAACCCTTGGAAAAGTTCAGTTTTAACTTATACAAATAAAGGCCACAGCCTTGAATATCAAAAGTTAAAATGCAAGGGGACGCAACCCCAATAATTGAAAATTAAAGGAAGGTTAGGAGGTGGCATCATCTTCTTCATTTCCATCTTCCTCATCTGCAGCTGTCTCTGTCTCTTGCTCTACTGCCACGACCTCTGCCTCAGCCCTCAACCTAGCCCTCTCCTCGGCTGCAACCTTCATTTCGGCCATGTAGGCGTCATGTTCGGCATCCGAAATACTCCAAGATTTGATTATATATGCGACATCAGGGAAATTATTTGCTACTCTATACCTCAGCTCCTTGTAGCTACGGATATAAACCCTATTATTGATAAGGAAGAAGTCCGCGGAGCCTTTGTAAGATGCTATAGTGTTGTTAGTGGCTAATTAAAGGGCTTCACCATGTTTCTCATCTTTTCTGACAAGGGTCGCAGAGTGGTCTTCCTCCATCCTCTTAGTAGCCGCGGCGTGATCTTCCTACATCTTCTTCATCGCCGCGGTATGGTCCTCAACATCATTGATAGCTTTGACCTTTAATTCCTCATCTTGCTTCTCAAGAAGTCCCAACCTGCCATTTGCAAGCTCCGCGGCCTGGGAAGATTTCGTAATCTGAGCTTAGGAAGCCTTGATAGCCTTTGCGGCTTACTTGAAATTATCCTCAGCTTCATTCCTGGATTTGACAGCCGTTTCAAGATTCATATGAGCCGCTTGGAGTGCTGCGGCCGAAGATTTCTTCCCAACTTCAAAGGATTCAGTTCTAGCCTTCTCCAAGTAAGTTATGTGAACACCATCTGTAGTCTCCTTAAGTCTTTAGAGACCCTCATACTACATTTTTTGGGTCGCCATAGCTTTCATAGCCTGTAAGTGTATTGAGAATTAGAAAACCAAACTCAAAATTGCGAAGAATATTGGAAAGTCGTTATTACTTACCCTAAGAAGACTGTGGAGGGTATAAGACTCCACGTCCTAATGGTCCTAAGCTGCCAACTGATCTAAGTCGACTCAATCCATTGCCTTCTTTATCCTATGGATGGCACGAGCAGTATTATCCCAAAAATACTGGGGATTGGGTCTGCACAATTGTGGTCATGGACATCTGCTTTGCGGAGGAGGTAGATTTTCATTTACAACCATTATGGATGGAAGGGGAGGAGAATTTCTCTCATATACAGGAGAAGTGCTGCGGATACCTTGATCAGGTAAGGGTGACATCAGACCCTCCACGGCAAGGTTAACCCCGATATCATCATTAAAGGTGCCCATAGGCCTTTCATTAGGGTACAAATCCTCAACTTGATGTGAGGGCATGACAGTATTTGTTTGATTCGCAACAAGATTTTATGGCGCGACAGGCTCAGCTTGGACTTGGTCCTTTTTCTCTTCCTATGCCTAGCAGTGTTATTCAGGACCACTGTGTCCTCATCCATCTCAGCTAGCTGAGCTGCTAGACGAGACCTATCAATCTCCTCACCTGAGAAAAAATGAAGCAAAGTCAATATCCAAAGTTAAAGATAATTGTCGCGGAATCAAAAAATCAGATAACAACATTACCTTCAGCACCCATCTCTTTGGGAATGGATTTTCTGGGGAAGTAGGCCGCTTCAAAAATAAACGTAGAGGTTACAAGTGTGCTAAATTTCTTCTGTTCAACAGGAAATGTTGCGACTTCTCCAACTCTCTTCTCTTGCCACTTACTCAACTGCAAGTTGTCTAGAACTGTAGAGAAATGCTAAGGTTACTACAAATGCATAATGAGAATAATAATAAACTACGAAGAAGGGACGCGATCACATTTCAAAAGGTATTTACCAAGTTTGGAGGGACACCCCCATTACCGCGGCATCCCAAATGATCTCTCCCTCTCAATTTTTTTAGGGTGGACCTCCCACCCTTCACCAGATATGTATAAGTACTTTCCCTTAAAGTTCTTTACACTGGTGGGCCTTTCGGATTAAAGGGTCGCATCCCTGCCATAGACTGAGAAGTAGTAGTACCCCATAAACTTTAGGGAGTTTTCCTTTGGATGATAGAAGTGGAAAAACTCCGCGGGAGTAATATCTCTCTTGAATTGATTCTCCCATAGCACCACATCTGCAAGAATGGTCCTCCTGCCTTTGGGATCTAATTGGGCTCGGGCTAGCCTCATTGTTTGGAAAATTCTCCTAATGGGAATAGGGATAGGCAACCGCAACCCATAAATGAAGGCGTGCAACGGGAAGCAGACCCCATCATCAGCAAGTGCCGTGCATGGCTTCTGTTCCACGACATGGGCTGAGCATAGTAACCCCTCAAGAAACTCGAAGGCCTCAGTTACTTGATCAACCTATTTTTGGGTCATAGTCCTGCGAATGCTAAGTGTAGCAAGAGGTCTCTTATCCATCCCATATTTGCCATCAGGTTCATCCCTAACATTAGAGGCACCCCCTACAGCGACACTCTCATATATGTCCATCAAATAGTTGCTAGAATTGGCCTCTTCTTCCATGGCCGCAGGGTCTGGGCTTGAATCTCAATCTAGTGCCACACAGTTAGGGAAATATTTTAGTTGGCAAGGTCCAACTGATTTCAAACGGTGCATAGAAGGAAGTTCGGGAAGAGAGGATCCAAAATGTTTATTCAAAAAGCCTCTCATAAATTCTTCTAGGTCAAAGTTCATATGGCTGTAGTAGTACCTAAAAAGCAGAGAGTCAGCAGTTAGGCACCGCAACCAATATGGTCCTAAGGCCTCTCATAGGCCGCGACAGGAATAATGATATATCAAGGACGATAAACAATATGTTAGGCAGAATTGGCCAAGTATACAAAGTATTGGTTTCTAAAGCCGTAGAAGTTGATTATCGCCGTGGAATATTGTTTTGGGGGGAAGACGTAAATGATTTTTGGCATGTCGTAGTCATTAAATTATGGGCTAAGATGTCGCGTACCCTAGTCGAAAAACTGAGTTACTACAAGCCACAGTCTTTATTTAATAATGGTAGCGACCCTTATTAAATACATGCAGCAGATGTTTCTTAAATTATTTGAAGGTTATATTCACTACGAGAAGCCTTAATTTGCTGAAGGGATTTTTGTCACTCCGCGGACACTCACTCAAACAGGTGATTATTTAATCTTTGTAAATCCAAAGATCAAAGCCCTAGCGTATGAAGAGTCCCTCTCAGTAACGTCAAGAACCTAATGGGTTATCTAGTTCAGAAACCCTAACCCTAAGTTAATAGATAGTGCTGAAAAAGTGAAGATCGATTCAAGATTAATTACCAAGTTCATATCCAAGAAATTACGTATTATCAAGATTAATTGAGATATTGGTAGAAACGAATATAGCAGATATAATCCCAAAAAATCTAATATTAGTTCAGATATTGCAACCATGATTCAAGTTCAATTCAAGGCTATTGAAGAAATTCAGTTCCCAGTAAATGCAGAAATTCAGAAGTTTAGGTGATGAATTGTGAATTGTGAACTGAAAAGGCTATTGAAGAGGTTGGCAGTTGAAAAAATTACCTGGAAAGGAAGAAACCAATGGTGCTCATCCTCAAACCACGTCGAAACACCCTGGAACCACCATATAGCTTTCGAAAGTCGCCGAAAAAAGTAAGAGGATGAACGAACAGACTTTGGTTATCAATATTCTCTCAAAATTTTGGGAAACATAATGAAGTCCACGGACGAAACAATTTATATAAGAGAGCATGGGAAGACTAAGCGTCGCCTTGGAGGTACCTCGACACTTTTAGAGGGTTGGACTACTCAGTCTCAACCCCAATTGCAATCTCTTGGCACTGCGACTTGGGGGATTATTGATAGTACATATATAGTACCTTGCTGCGGAATGTGAACAATGGAAAGTGACAAGCACTTGTTTCCGAGGTCCTATCATACAAAGGGCGCGACACATCACTGTTAAGGGCGCGACCCCTATTTTATACGGGGCGCGACCCATATTACTACAGGGTGCGACCTCAAACCTATCATATTAATTGGATGCACCCCAGTTTTCACCTACCATCAATACAAACCTATAAATAGAGGTGAACACCTTGGGAAAAAGGGGATATTCATTATTCCTAATTGGAAGACATAGCTCGGAGATGATCCCCCTCTCTCACCGAGAACTTTCACTCAAGACACCTCATCCATAGCTCCGGCAACCCAGAATTATCGTTATAATGTACTCTCCTTTGTTCCCATACTAATACGCATCTTTAGGCACGATTATATTATACAATGTAACGCATATAATGAGAAAGGAGCAATACAGTGGACGTAGGCCTATTCTAGAGGCTGAACCACTCTATATCTTGTCTTCTCTCCCTCTTTACTTGCTCTATTTGTCTATTGTGCACATTATAATTGATTTTCTAGTACGAGGATGACAAGTGGATTATTTCTCATATCATCAATGATAATTTAAAAATATGTATACTTGGGCTTAAAAACACGGCGTTAGAGGGTGAAACTGTGAAATATCCCCCAATTGGCCTCGAAAGAGGCACTAACACCTCGCACGGGACAAACGAAACTCGTATGAATATATCGCATGGTCATGACACTTCCGATTTGAGAATTCAGTGATAATTTAAAAATATCTAGACTTAGGCTTCAAAACATGGCGTTATAGGGATAAACCCACAAAACATCGCCATGAGAAACATCGATACCTCTCAAGGGACCAATGTAACTCGTATTAACTAACCGCATGGTCATGTGACTCCCAGTTTGAAAACACAACAATAATTTAGAAATATCTAGACTTAGGCTTAAAAATAAGACGTTAAAAGGAGAAACCTCAAAATAACACCCAAACGGCTCTGTAAGAGGCACTAAAACCTTACACTGGACTAATGTAACTCGTAGGAACTAATTGTGTTGTCACGTCAGTCTAGATTTTAAAATATGATGATAATTTAAAAATATACAGACTTAGGCTTAAAAACATGACATTAGAGTTAGAAATCCTGAAACAACCCCCAAACGACCTCGTGAGAGGCATCGAAACCTCGCACAGGACCACCAGAACTTGTAGGAACTGACCATGTGGCCACATGACTCCTGGTTTGAGAATAAGATGATAATTTTAAAATATCTAGATGTAGGCTTAAAAACATAATGTTAGAGTTGGGAACCCCAAAACAACCCTCCAAACGGCTACATGAGAGTCACCAACACCTCGTACGGGACCAATGTAACTCGTAGGAACTAACTGCATTTTCGTGTGACTCCCAATTTGGGAATATGATAATAATTTGAAAATATTTAGAATTAGTCTAAAAAATATGGAGTTAGAGGAGGAAACCACGAAATATCCCCCAAATAGCCCTGTGGAGGCACCAACACCTCGCACGGGATCAATATAACTCGTAAGAACTGACTATGTGCTCACGTGAATCCCAATTTTAGAATATGATGATAATTTGAAAATATCTTGATTTAGGATTTAAAATATGATGTTATAGGGTGAAACTCAAAAATAGCCCCGTGAGAGGCATTGACACCTCGTACGGGACCAATGTAACTTGTAGGAACTAATCGCGTAGTCATGGGGATCCCAATAGACCGGGTAGTCATGGGGCTCCCAATTTAATAATGACATGATAATTTGAAAATATCTAGATTTAGGCTTAAAAACATGGCTTTAGAGGGAGAAACCCTAACAACCCCCAAATGGCTCCATCACAGGCAGTGAAACCTCGCATGGGACCAATGTAACTCGTAGGAACTGACCGCATGGCACATGACTCCCGATTTGAGAAATCAACAATTATTTAAAAATATCTAGACTTAGGCTTAAAAAGAAGGCGTTAGAAGGGGAAACCCCCAAATATATAGACCTTACACATGACTCTCGATTTGAGAATATGATGTTAATCTGAAAATATATAGACTTAGGCTGAAAAACATGGCGTTAGAGGGCGAAACTCTAAAACAGCCCCGTTAGAGGCACCGATACCTCGCATGGGACCAATGTAAAACATAGGAATTAACCGCGTGGTCACATGACTCCCAATAGTAGAATACGATGATAATTTGAAAATATCATGACTGAAGCTTAAAAACATGGCATTAGAGGGTGAAACCACGAAATAACCCCGAAATAGTCTCGTGAGAGGCGCCAATACCCTACATGGGTGCAATGTAACTAGTAGGAACTGTCCGTGAGATCACATGAATCCCGATTTGGGAATGAGATGATAATTTAGAAATTTCTTGACTTAGGCTTAAAAACATGGTGTTGGAGGGTGAAACCTGGAAACAACCCCCAAACGGCCCCGTAAGAAGCATCGACACCTCGCACTGGACCAATGTAACTTATGGGAACTAACCATGTGATCATGGGACTCCCGACTTGATAATGCGATGATAATTTGAAAAGATCTAAACTTTGGCCTAAAAATATGGCATTAACTTATGGAACCCTAAACAGCCCCCAAACGACCCCTAAAGAGGCACCAAAACATCGCACGGGATAAATAAAACTCGTACCAATAGACCGGGTAGTCACGGGGCTTCCAATTTAATAATGACATGATAATTTGAAAATATCTAGATATAGGCATAAAAACATGGATTTAGAGGGAGAAACCCCAAAACAACCCCCAAATGGCTCCATGACAGGCAGTGAAACCTCGCACGAGACCAATGTAACTCGCAGGAACTGACCGCATGGCACATGACTCCCGATTTGAGAAATCAACAATTATTTAAAAATATCTAGACTTAGGCTTAAAAAGAAGGAGTTAGAAGGGGAAACCCCCAAATAGCCCCCAAACGGCCCCATGAGAGGCACCGACACCACGCACAGGACCAATGTAACTCATAGGAACAAATCGCGTGGTCGCGTGAGTACTAATTTTAGAATATGATGATAATTTTAACATATATAGATTTAGGCTTAAAAACCTGACATTAGAGGGGGAAATCATGAAATAGTCCCCAAACGGCCTTGTGAGAGGCACTAAAACCTCGCACGAGACCACTGTAACCCGTAAGAACTGACCACATGGTCATGTGACTCCTGTCTTGAGAATACGATGATAATTTGAAAATATCAATATGTATGCTTGAAAAATGATGTTAGAGTTGGAAACCAAAAAAATAGCCCACCAAAAGGCCATGTAAGAAGCACCGACACTTCGCACGGGACTAATGTAACTCGTAGGAACTGACTACATTGTCACGTGACTCCCGATTTGAGCATATGACAATAAATTGAAAATATCCAAAGTTAGGATACAAAACATGACATTAGAGGGGAAACCCCATAACAGTCCCAAAACAGCCTCGTGAGAGGCAACGACACCTTGCACGAGATCAATGTAACTCGTAAGGACTGACCGCGTGGTCACGTGAATCCCAGTTTGAGAATATGATGATAATTTCAAAATATATAGACTTAAGCTTAAAAACATCGTGTTAGATGGAGAAACCTCGAAATATCCCCCAAACGACCCCGTGAGCGGCACTAACACCTCGCACGGGACCATTATAACTCGTAGGAACTGATCCCATGGTCATGTGGCTGCCAGTTGGAGAATACACCAATAATTTGAAAATATTTACAATTAGGCTTAAAAACACGGCGTTAGAACGGGAGACCCCAAAACAGCCTCCGAATGGCCCCATGAGAAGTACCAACACCTCGTACGGGACCAATATAACTCTTAAGAACTAATAGTGTGATCACGTGACTCCCGATTTAAGAATACGATGATAATTTCCAAATATATAGACGTTGGCTAAAAACAAGACATTGGAGTTGGAAATCCAAAAACAACGCCCCAAATGGCCCCGTGAGAGGCACAAACACCTCGCACGGGATCAATAATGTGAAAATATCTAGACTTAGGTTTAAAATCATGGCATTAGAGGGGGCAATCGCAAAAAATCCCCCAAATAACCCATGAGAGGCACCGATACCTCGCTCAGGATCAATGTAACTCATAAGTACTGACTGTGTGGTCACGTCACTCCTGGTTTGAGAATATGATGGTAATTTGAAAATATTAAGATTTAGTCTTAAAAACATGATGTTAGAGGGTGAAATCGTAAAATAGTCATCAAACAGCCCAGTGAGAGGCACCGATACCTCGCACAGGACCAATGTAGCTCGTAGGAACTAACTGACTATCTGAGAATAAGTTGATAACTTGAAAATATCTAGATTTAGGCTTAAAAACCTGACGTTAGAGGGTGAAACCCAAAACAACCCCCAAAGGTGTGACACCCCCCCCCCCAAAAAAAAAAAAAATACCGAGTGATAATTCTTTTATTAATTTAAAACAAAATATTCAGTTGGTTAATTCTTAGCATCACTGTCAAAAACTGTTAATTACTAACCTCCTACATTAGTTAATTAAGCTGGTGCCAAATTTTAGTCTTTTATTTTAACATGTAGTGATCAGAAATAAACTAATAAATAAACCACATTCACCATTCTAATTAACGAACATCATAAATAATGAAACAACTGAATCAAATAAGATATTATTGGTATAAACTCTCCATCCAAAAACTCCAATACAATATTCCATAACTAAAAATGAGTCCAACAACTGAAAATAAATAAAGTACAATATCTCTGGAAATAACAACTAGTAGAAGGTGGGTGACATGCCCGACTGAGATAAATGAAATGATGCATTAGATCTAAAAGGAGTGGAGGCACCTACTACTGAGGTTCGACAATCATCCACGGCAACTTCATAACATCGAATGAGAATGAACTCCTAGGATGTGGCTGGGCACCTAAAATGATTTTTACAAAATAGATTGGGAAAACTAGTGTGAGTAAAATAGTTTAAAAATATTTGCAAGTATTTAAAATGCTTACTTAGAAGATATTAGATACATGTTAGTATTTAAAATACTTACTTAGAAGATATTTGCAACCGCTTCACCCCTCAACTATTGTGCACACCTAACGTATTCTACTAACCTGTCCTTGTTACACCAACCCGCCTAACTAGTTCCAATTCATTATCTTACTACACGTACTTACTCGTGGTGCCCACCGATAATTACCCATAAAATACATTATTTATTTATATTCCTTATAATTTACATCATTAAAGAATTTACCACATAGGTGGTAAGTTTCCACATTATTAGTTTATTTTAAATGTCACTATCTTTCTCATCTACTATGCATACACAGAAGGATAAACCACAAGTATATATATTTATCTCTCTCTCTCTCTCTCTCTCTATATATATATATATATATATATATATATATATATATATATATATATATATATATATATATATATATACATATACATATAAAACACCCCTAGGTTGATCAAGAAAAGACTGTCCCCTTCTAAACCTCCAGTGATAGGAAGCAGCGTAGGTATGTCATACACATAATAAGTCTCACATTAGGTATTCACACAACCTATGTATATATATATTCAAAAAAGATAAGCATGTACCCTATTATATATTCCATACATAGTCTACATAACTCTCGTATAGCCTACGTATTATTAACATACTACCAAACTTCTTATTCGTATAAGCCTGAGTATTTCCCATCACTTGGAAGGTTACCAATTGTCCCTAAAGTCTATTCAATAACTGTCTCACTCATTCCTTACTGGTCTAGGAAACTGTTTCCACCGAATTCGAATGACACGATATCGTTCTCCAAATTAGGTTTTCATTCCTTCATTATGCCTAATTAATCTCAGCCCTTAAGTTTCTCCCATGCGACAAAGTCTTAAACCTAATATTGACCTATTGATATTTTAAAATAACTTTTTATACATATTTAAAAATCATCTCAAAAGTTAATTTGATTGTTTTCTACGAGTTCTAATCGAAAAAGGATAAATTCATCAAAATATGGGTAGCTGAATTGATTCGACCTTGGACCAAATTGATTTGCCTTCCAAATCGATTCTGATGTAGAAGGTCTTATTCTTCTTCTTCTTCCTTAAATAATTACAGGTTTCACCATTTTTAATCATCCAAACCTTCATTACACGATCCCATACTCCTAATCAAACTTACCAAATATCATTCCAACATATATACATGATTTTTAACATTTTATAATCATCAAATCATCAAATCATCAAAGAACATCAATAAATTTGAATTAATTCAAGATTAAACTCTAAAAACCCTAGTTCACCATTTTTAAACAAGAACATCTATAGAATTCATATTTATATGATTTGTAGTTCATTAAATTTGTCTTGCCACATAAGGGTTTTCAAATCTAGCATTAATTCAACCCAAAACATGATCTAAATATCCCAATTTTGTCAACAACATTCATGAAATCAAGATAATAAACATCTTACTCAAATATGGATGGTATATCTTTCATAAATTAATAAAGATAAATACTTGCCTTTGTTTGAAGGTCTGATCCACTGTAGGAGAGTGGTATAATTGCAATCCTCTCCTCTCAATCTACCATTGGTGGTGTTTGTGGTTCAAGAATGGTGTGTTGTTGCCTTAGGTTCTCCTCTCTTATACCTCCTATGGCATCTATGCAACTTTGTAAATTTTAACCCTAAAAGACTCATCTGATCGACTTATATAGACCTAGGAATTTCGTGGGCCTCCCCTGTCTAAAATTTTGAAAGATCGAAATACCCTCTTGAGGTCCCGGTTTGGCCTAAAATGCCCCGGGACCCAAACTAAACCCCCAAGTACACTTTTCTGACTATCTTGACCCTTCTGAACACATTGTCCCCCTTGAAATGACCATTTGGAATATTAAAAGTAGATTTGTATTTTTATTTCCTAAATTAAGTCCAAAAAACAACTAACACATGCGTCCCGACTAAATTTACCGTACTGCCGTATTTTTCACTAACGACAATAATAATATTTCCTTATCATTATTATTACTCATTCACTAAGTAATATTCAATATAAATAAGTATTAGCCCTTATCTTGCTAAATAATATTTATTTTACCGGATTAATTTTCCAAAAAATTTCAGAATATAATTTAATTAATCCCAATTAATTCCCAATAAAAAAATCAAGGAAAATTCCGGGTGTTACATACTTCCCCCTAATAACAAAATTTTATCCTAAAATTTGGAAAAATAAAATACTTTTATGAATAATTTTCGGGGCTTTCTTGTGCATCTTATCCTCGCTCTTCCAAGTGGACTCGTCGGCATTATGATGCCTTGACTGAACCCGCACTAATGAAACTAACTTCGACCTGAGCCTCCTTTCACTATAGTCTAAAATGGGATGCAAATCTATCTCCTCCAAGGAAATGTGAATGTGAGCCAACTCATCCCGAAGATATCGCCTCAACGAAGAAATATGAAAGACATCATGAATTCGATGCAGGTGCTCTGAAACCCAAGTCTATATGCAATTGTCCCAATCTTCTAGATGATAGCGAATGGTCCCACATATCTCGGTGTCAACTTACCTTTCTTCCCGAACCTCATTATCCCCATCATAGGAGATACACGTAGCATCACCTGATCCCCAACATTAAACTCTAGTAAGTAACGCTTAACATCCGCATAACTCTTTTGTCGGTCCTGGGCTATCCGTATACAACTCTAAATCAACTCAATCTTGGGCGACATATCCTGAATTTATTTCGGCCCGAGAAGATTATTGTACCTCACCTCCAACCAATAAGCGAGCGAACGATAAGGTCTACTGTACAATGCCTCGAATCGTTCCATGCCAATCATGAACTGGTAGGAGTTATTGTACGTGAACTCCACCAGTGAAAGATACTGCTCCCAACCTCCTCCAAAATCAAGGATACACATCCATAGCATATATTCCAAAATCTAATTAGTCCTCTCTGTATGCCAATCCATCTGCGGGTGATAAACCGTAATCAACCTCAGCTCTGTACCCTTGAACTCCTTGAAAGTCTCCCAAAAAACAATATACGAAAATCTTGTCAATGTCGGAAATAATGTCTAATGGCACCCCATGCAATCTTACTATCTCAACAATAAAAATATGGGCATACTGTCCCGTAGTGTAATTAGTCCAAACTAGTAGGAAGTGTGACACATGAGTCAAATAATCCACTATCACCCATATGGAATCGCGACCCATCTATGAAGTAGGTAACCCAGTAATAAAATCCATGGAAATTCTCTCCCATTTTCACATCGGAATCTCTAATGTCTCTAAAACCCCTTTTGGCTTTTAGTGGTCCACTTTCACCAAGTGACAAGTGGTTCACCTAAAAAAAACTCGGTAATGTCTTTCTTCACCCCACTCCACTAGTAATACCATCTCATGTCTTGTTACATTTGATCCCATCCGGGATGTACTGAAAACCGTGACCCATGTTCCTTTGTCATCACCTCGTGTCTCCTCTTTAGGGATAACCAATCTCCCATTGAATCGTAAATTTCTATTTTTACTAATGGAGTACGACTCGGCTCCCCCAGCTAAGAGTTATCTGATCTGATCCTGACAAAATGGATCTATTTCCTGTGCCTGTACCACCCTCGTGATAATCTGAGGGGTGACAATCGTAATTGATATAAATAATCGGGACACTAAATCCTTATGTCCCAAGTCCTTCCATTTCACCTTCCACACGTTAGCTACATCCCTTACTGGACTACGACTCAACGTGTCTTCCACCAATTTAGCTTTCATCGAGTGATTCTGGATGTCAAACTGATAGTCTTTCACAAATTCAAGCCACCTGCACTGATGCATATTCATCTCTCTAAAAGTGAACAAGTACTACAGTGACTTATGATCTGTGAATAGATGAAATATCTCCCCTAACAAATAGTGTCTCCAAATTCGTAATGCAAACACGACTCCCTCTTGCTCTAAGTTATGGTTGGCATAATTCCTCGCGTGAGGATTAAGTTTTTTGGAAGCATACGCTATATCCCGATCCTCCTACAATAACACCCCCAAGTCCCTATAGGGCCGCGTCAGTGAAAATAAGATACTCTACCACTACTATGGGAAGTACAAGTACGAGTGCTGAAGTTAACTTATCCTTCATCTCATCAAAAGCTAACTAACAAGCGTCATCCCAAATAAACGGTACACCTTTGCGAGTCAAATTAGTCAATGGACCCGCAATCTTTGAGAATTCCCTGATAAATCGTCTTTAGTACCTGACCAAACCCAACAAATTGCACACCTCTTCAGTGTCGTGGCCTGTCCCCACTCCCTTAGCACTCACACCTTACTTGGGTCCACGGATATCCCCAACTCAGAAATGATATGACCCAAAAACTACACCTCACATAGCCAGCACCCGTATTTCTCAAACTTGGTATACGATTGATGCTCATGCAGTGTTTGCAAGACTCGACACAAATGCTCGACATACTGCACCTCGGTCTGGGAATAAATCAAAATTTCATCAATGAGATGATAAAACACTCATCCAATAAATCTCTGAACACCCTATTCATCAAGTCCATAAACGTGGTCGACGCATTGCTTAGCCTAAATAGCATAACCCAAAACTCGTAGGACCCATATCACATCAAAAGGCAGTCTTAGACACGTCCTACTCCTGAATGCATAACTGGTGATACCTGGATCTCAAATATATCTTAGAGAAGTAGGAGGCTCCTCTCAACTAATCGAATAAGTCATCGATTCGGGGCAACAAATACTTATTTCATATCGTGACTTTATTTAGATCCCGGTAATCCATGCACAAGCGTTAAGACCTATCTCTCTCCTTTATAATCAATACTAGGGCACCCCATAGTGACATACTATGACATATAAAATCCTTCCCCAACAACTGCTCAATCTGATCTCATATCTCCCTCATCTCCATATGAGCCATACGATAAGGTGCACGAGCTATTGGCCGAGTGCCCGATGCCAAATTAATGATGAAATCAATCTATCTACTAGGGGTAGTCATGATATATCCTGAAACACATCAGCAAACTCACATATGACTGGAATCGAATCAAGTAAAATCACCACCCCTTGAGAGGTCTCCTCCTCTATATACTATAAATGAGTGGATGATCCTCCAATAGGATGAGGCATCGCCACTTAAAACATCTCCTAGTCGGGGATCGCAAAAACTATACTCCTATTATAGCAGTCAATCATGGACATGTACTCAACTAGATAATCCATGCCTATGATGGTGTCGTAATATGACATATCTAATACAATTATATCCATATGCAAAGAAAATCTCCGATATCTATACTCACTCCTCGATAAATAAAAAATATTAATGTCCCATTACCTAATGGAGAATCTACACATGTAATTGTACTGTCTGCCGTATCTAATAACCCTGCAACCCATGAAATTCTAATGATATGAATGAGTGCGAAACCCCAATATCAAATAAAATACGCCCTAAAGTCTCATGGATGAGAAACATTCCGTCCACTGCAGGTGGGTATGAGGTACTACTACCCGGTGGACGTTATATACACTCCCATACTGCCACTGCCCTTGCTAAGGTGTAGCTGTGGGAGTAACGGGTATGGAAGTCAAGGATGGCATCTCTATTGGTGCTGGAAGAGAGGTTAGAAAGATAGGCCTCCATGGCTCCTAGTGAGCAACCTACCACTACTGTGGGGCCTGGCCCTTACCAGAGCAATCCTGATGCTTGTGGACATTATTTCCACATATGAAACATCTCCCAGTAAAATTTCCTACCCTTTAACCGTGCTATCCTCGGCCCTTCTGGCCATTACCACCCCTCCATTGGCCCGATTGGCGTTGCTAAAAGCACTATTGGCCCTAATGGCTCTACTAGCCCTGATGGCCCTGCTTGAAACATCCTTGCCCTTGACTAAAGTCTCCATATCTGAATCATTTAGCAAGATCTCCCTGGTGGGAACCCTGCTCACCCTTCCTAGATTGCATCTGAGCTAATTATGCCCTACTAGCACTGCCACCCCCTGTCCTACCCAGGTGGCTGGACTATTCTGCTCATTTACTTCCCTTAAAATAATATTCAATGCCTTAGTGTATGTCTTCAAAGTAGGATTTCCTAATAGGCTCTGTCGGATTCCCAAAGTAAGGCCATCTATGAATAACTGTATCCTCTTATCCTCTATATGTACCTCTATGGGAATGAATTTATCTAACCTTGTAAATTCTTCCTCATACTTAGCAACGGTCTTCCCCTCCTGGATGATACCTGATAGTTTCTGCCTCATCTCTATCTTAATGCGGATGGAAAATATTTACTGTCAAATCACTCCTAAAACTCCCGTATCGACATACTATCTCTCTCATCCACGGTGGTAACAGACTCCCACCACTGCGGTACCACCATGACTAGCTTAAATGTAGCTATAATCTCCCTCTAAATGTCCGTGCTCTCATACATCCTCAAATGCCTCTGGATGTCTTTCTTCCACTGGCTAACAACCACCACGTTTGAACTCCTATGGATCTCTGGAGGGTGTGCCTTCTGTAAGGCATCTCTAAAACGCTCCCAAGTAGAAGGGAATTCCTGTATCTGAGATAGGGACACAACCTGGGCCTGAGGTGGTTCCTGCTATGCAACTGTATCCAATGCTACATTAATTGCCTGTGCAACTATGGCAACAACCTCTGTAGCATTCATGGTACCTTGGGCTAAAGCAGGATGAGACTCTGGTTGTGCCTCTAGGGTGGATCATGTGTCACATCGAGGAGGCTAAAAAAATGAGAACGGATTTTCCATCAGTCTATAATTCATTATGTCTTAAAATAGTTGAAGACGTAAATGCATAATAAAAAATAGAACAATCTTAATAATAGGTCTCTATATCAGAGAATGCTATGCTGAAAATCGTAGTAAGCCGCACATATCCTAGAGAAAGTAGAACCGGATGCTCTGATACCATCTGTGACACCCTGCCCAATTAAATACCGGATGATTAGTCCTTTATTAATTTAAAACAGAACATCAAGTTGGTCCATTCTTAGCATCACTATCAAAAACTGTTATTTACTAACCAACTACATTTTTTTAATTAAGCTGGTGCCAAAGTTTAAACTTTTATATTAACATGTAATGATCTGAAATAAATAAATGAATAAACCACATTCACGATTCCAATTAACCAACATCATAAATAACGAAACAACTGAATCAAATAAGATATGACTGGAACAAACACCACATCTTGAAACTCCAATATAATAATCCATAACTAAAACCGAGTCTTGAAACTCCAATACATTAATACATAACTAAAACTGAGTCCAACAACTGAAAATAAATAAAGTACGATATCTCTGGAAATATGTACTAGTAGAAGGTGGGCGACATGCCCGACTGAGATAAATGAAATGATGCATCAGACCTGAAAGGAGTGGAGGCATTTAATACCGAGGTCCTAAAATTGTCCAAAGTAACTGCAGCACGTCGAATGAGAATGAACGCCTACACTGGCGTACCTGTGGCTGGACACCTAAAATGTTAGTTATAACATAGATTTGGAAAACGGGTCAGAGCCCGAGTGAAAAATTTTAAAAATATTTGGAAGTATTTAAAATTCTTACTTAGAATTTATTAGATACATGTTAGTTTCACGTGCTTTCACTTGAGGTCCTCACCCCGTAACTATTATGCACGCCTAACATATTCTACTAACCCGTCCTAGTTACACTACCCCACCTAACTAGTTCCAATTCATTATCTTACTACTTACTCGTGGTGCCCATCCATAATTACCCATAAAATACATTATATATTTACTTTCCCATATCATTTAAATCATCTAAGAATTTACCACATAGGTTAAGTTTCAACAATCTTAGCTTATTTTAAATATCACTATCTTTCTCATCTATTAAGCATACACAATAGGATAAACCATGAGTATATATATTTATATAATCTCTCTCTCTCTCTCTCTCTCTCTATATATATATATATATATATATATATATATATATATATATATATATATATATATATATACACACACACACACACACACACACACACTAATTTTCCCTAGGCTGAGACCAACGATGCATGCATACTCTGCTATTAAGTTCCGGTACATCACGTACTAAATAAAGGATTATCGGATCGGAATCACTATCAAACCATAATATAAAATTCCCACATAGTTGGAGGCGAACATAGTTCTAGGCCTTTCATCTACGCACATACCTATGCATCCGAATGACCGGGCACACCCTCATTCACACAACCGATTCTCATCCCTAAGTTCTATGTTTTGAGGTACAAGTCAAAATCCCCCAAGATTGCTCATCAAGACAAGACTATCCCCTTTACAAACCTCCAGCGATAGTAAGTAGCATAGGTGTATAATACACATAATAAGTCTCACATTTGGTAGTTACACAACCTATGTGTGTGTATATATATATATATATGTGTGTGTGTGTGTGTGTGTGTGTGTGTGTGTGTGTGTGTGTGTGTGTGCGCGCGCGCGTGTGTGTTTAATAAAGCTAAGAACGTACCCTATTATATAATTCGTATGTAGTCTACATAACTCTCGTATAGCCTACGTATCAGTAACATACCGTAAAACTTCTTATTCGTATAAGCCCGAGTGTTTCCCATCTTTTGGAAGGTTACCAATTGTCCCTCAAGCCTATTCTGTAGCTATCTCACTCATTCCATACTGGTCTAGGTCATTGTTTCCACCGAATTATTGTGACACGATATCATTCTCTGAATTGGGTCTTCATTCCATCATTATGCCTAGTTAATCTTAACCCTTAAGTTCCTCCCATGTTACCAAGTCTCAAACCCAATATTGGACTATTGGTATTTTAAAATAACTCTCTACATATTTAAAAATTATCTCAAAAGTTAATTAGATCATTTACCACGAGTTCTAAGAAAAACGGGAGAAATTCATCAAAATCTGGGCAGCCAAGTCAATTCGGCCTTAAACCGAATCGATTCGCCTGCCGAGTCGGTCAAACATAGCAGGTCTTCATCTGTTTCCGCAAATAGTTATGGGTTTCACCATTTTTAATCATCCAGTCCTTCATTACATGTCCCATACTCCCAACCAAACTTCCCAAACATCATTCCAACCTATATACATGATAGCTAACATTTTATAATCATTAAAACATCAAAGAACATCAATTAATTTGAATTAATTCAAGATCAACCTCTAACAATCCTAGTTCAACACTTTTCATCAAGAACCTCTATAAAACTTATATTTTTTCATATTGTAATTATCAGTATATCATCAATCTTCTTACATAGGGGATTCAAATATAACATTAATTCAACCCAAAACATGATCTAAATTTCCTAATTTTGTCATTAACATTCATGAAATCAAGATAATAAATATCCTACTCTAACAGGGATGATATATCTTTCATAAATTAAGCAAGATAAATACTTGCCTCTATTTGAAGGTCTGTTTAGCATTATAAGAGTGTTATATTCATAATCCTCTCCCCTCGATCTACCCATTGGTGGTGTCTGTGGTATAAGAAAGGTGAGTTATGGCCTTAGGGTCTCCTTTCTTCTTCCACCTATGGCCTCTATACAACTTTGTAACTTCTAACCCTAGAAGACTCATCTAATCAACTGATATAAGCATAGTAATTTCGTGGGTTTCCCTTCTCTAAATTGTTAAAAGACCGAAATACCCTCACGGGTTGTCGGTTTGGCCTAAAAATGCCCCGGGACCCAAACTAAATCCCCGAGTACACTTTTCTAAAAATATTGACCCTTCTAGACACATTGGCGCACTCGAAATGACCATTTGGAATATTAAAAGTAAATTTACATTTTTATTTCCTAAATTAAGTCCCGACATTACTAGCATGCGCGTCCCGACTAAATATACCGTACTATCGTATTTTTCACTCACAACAATTAAAATATATCCTTATCATTATTATTACTCATTCACAAAGTAATATTCAATCTAACTAATTAGTAACCCTTATCTCGCTAATTAGTATATATTTTACCGAATTAATTTTCCAAAAAATTTCCAAAGATATTTTAATTAATCCCAATTAATTAGTGATATGAAAATTAATAAAAATAGGGGGGATACAAAATGGCCCCGTGATAGGAACCGACACCTCGCACGTGACCAATGTACCTCGTAGGAACTGATTTCCTCGTCACGTGACTCTCGGTTATAGAATATGATTATAATTTTAAAATATGTAGACTTAGGCTTAAAAACATGGCGTTGGAAGGGGAAACCCCGAAGAAGCCCACAAACCTCCCCGTTAGAGGCGCCAACACCTCGCATGGGACAAATGCAACTTGTAGGAACCAATCACGTGTTCACTTGAATATTGGTTTGATAATACGATTATTATTTGAATATATCAAGATTTAGGCTTAAAAACATGACGTTAGAGGGTGAAACCCTAAAACAAGACCTAAACGGTCCCTTGAGAGGCACCGATACCTCACGCGGGACCAATATAGCTAGTAGGAACTGACTACATGGTCACGTGACTCCCGATTAAAAAAAATGATAATTTGAAAAAATCTAAATTTATTCTTATTACACGACGTTAGAGGGTGAAACACCAAAGCAACAGCCAAACGGCCCCGTCAGAGGCACCAATACCTCGCAGGGGACTAATGTAACTCGTAGGAACTGACTGCCTGGTCATGAGAATACAATTTTTATAATACGATGATAATTTTAAAATATGAAGACTTAGGCTAAAGAAGATGGCATTAGAGGGGGAAACCCCGAAACTGCATCCAAATTTACCCCGTGAGAGGCACCGACACCTTTCAGGGGACCACTGTGACTTATAAGAAGTAATCACGTAGTCATGTGACTCCTAATTTTATAATACAATGATAATTTGAAAATATATAGACTTGGGCTTAAAAATATGACGTTAGAGTTGGAAACAAAGAAACAGTCTCCAAAATAGCCCCGTGAGAGGCGCCAAAACCTTGTACGGGAGTAATGTAACTCCTAGAAACTAACCGCATGCTCACGTGACTACCGATTTGAGAATGTGATGATAATTTTAAAATATCTAGACACGGGCTTAAAAACATATAGTTAGAGGGAGAAACTCCAAAAAAGGCCTCTAACGGATCCGTGAGAGGCACCAACACCTCGCACGGGATCAATGTTACTCGTAAGAACTGATTGCGTGGTCACGTGACTCTCGATTTGAGAATATGCTCATCATTTTAAAATATCAAGATTTAGGCTTAAAAACTTGATGTTAGAGGGTCACATCCGAAACATCCCCCAAATGACCCCTTTAGAGGCACCGATATCTCACATAGAACCAATGTGACTCGTAAGAAATAATCGAGGGGTCATACGACTCCCGATTTGAGAATATAATGATAATTTGAAAATATCAAGACTTAGGCATAAAAACATGGCATTAGAGGGAGAAGCCCTGAAACAACCCTTAAATGGCCATGTGAGAAGCATCGACATCTCGCACGGGATCAATGTAACTCGTAGGAACTAATCCCATAGTCACGTGTCTACCGATGGAAGAATATGATGATAATTTGAACATATCTAGACTTAGAAGGCGAATTCAAGAAACAAATCCCAAACGGCCCCGTGAGATTCTTGAACACCTCGTACGGGACCAGTGCAACTAGTGGGAACTAATCGGGTGGTCACGTGAGCCCTGGATTTTGAATATAATGATAATTTGAAAATATCTAGTCTTAGGCTTAAAAAATGGTATTAGAGGGGTAAATGCCAAAACATTCCCAAATGGCCTCGTGAGAGGCATTAAAACCTCGTACGGGACCACCGTAACTCGTAGGAACTGATCGCATAGTCACGTGACTCCCGATTTGAGAATATGGTGAAAGTTTGAAAATATCTAGATGTAAACTTAAAAACTTGATGTCAAAGTTGTAAACCCAAAAATATCCCGCCAAACGGCCACGCGAGAGGCACCAACTCCTCGCACGAGACCAGTGTAACTTGTAGAAACTAACTGCCTTGGCACGTGACTCCTGGTTTGAGAATATGACAATAATTTGGAAATGTCCAGAATTAGGCAGAAAAACATAGTGTTAGAGGGGGAAACCCTAAAATAGCCCCCAAACGACCACGTGAGAGGCATCGACACCTCACACGAGATCAAAGTAACTCGTTAGAACCAACAACATGGTCCGTGTCTATCGACTTGAGAATATGATGATAATTCGAAAATATCTAGAGCTAGGATTAAAAATATAGCGTTAGAGGGAGAAACCCCGAAACAGCCCCCAAACGGCCTCGTGAGAGGCACCAACACCTCACATGGGACCAATGTAGCTTGTAGGAACTGACCATATGGTCATGTGACTCATGGTTTGAGAATATGATGGTAATCTAAAAATATCTAGACTTAGGATAAAAAACATGGTATTAGAGGGGGAAACCCCAAAATGGCACGCAAATGGCCCTGTGAAAGGCACCAAAACCTGGCACGGGACCACTATGACTCGTAAGAACTAACCATGTAATTACATGCTTCTAGACGAGGGCTTAAGAATATGACGTTATACTTGGAAAACTTGAAACAGCCTCCCAAATGGCCCATGAGAGACACCAAAACCTCACACGAGAACAATGTAACTTGTAGGAACTAACCGCATGGTTACGTGACTCCTGATTTGAGAATATGATGATAATTTGAAAATATATAGACGTGGACTTAGATATATGGTGTTAGAGGTAAAAATCCAAAAACATCCCTCAAACGGCTTCATGAGAGGCACCGACACCTCGCACGGGATCAATGTAACTCGTAAGAACTAATTGCATGGTCACGTGACTCCCTATTTGATAATATGATGATCATTTTAAAATATCAATATTTAGGCATAAAACTTGACGTTAGATGGTGACACCCTGAAATATCCGCCAAACGGCCCCTTGAGACGCACCGACACCTCGCACGGAACTAATGTGACTTGTAGGAAATGATAGTGGGGTGACATGACTCTCAGTTTCAGAATACATTTCTAATTTGAAAATATCAATACTTGTGCTTAAAAACATGGCCTTAGAGATAGAAACCCCGAAATAGCCCCTAAACGGCCCTGTGAGAGACACCGACACCTCGAACGGGACCAACGAAACTCATACGAATAAGCCGCATGGTTAGAGGACTCTCAATTTGAGAATGTGATGATAATTTTAAAAATTCTAAACTTAGGCTTAAAAATATGGTGTTAGAGGGAGAAACCCCGATACAGCCCCTAAACGGCCCCGTGAGAGGCATCAACATCTCGCATGAGATCAATGTAACTCATAGGAACTGATCGTATAGTCATGTGACTCCCGATTTGAGAATACGATGATAATTTGAAAATATTTAGACATATGCTTAAAAACATGGCTTTAGAATACTAATTCCCAAAATATCCCCAAACAGTCCCGTGAGAGGCTCCAACACCTCGCACAAGACCAATGTAACTTGTAGGATATAATCGCATGATCACGTGAGTCCTGGATTTTGAATACGATGATAAGTTGAAAATATCTACACACATGCTTAAAAACATGGCATTAGAGGGTGAAATCCCAAAACAACCCAAAATGAACTCGTGAGAAGCACCAAAACCTCGCAAGGGACCACCGTACCTCATAGGAACTGCTCGCATGGTCACGTGACTCCCAATTTAATAATATGACAACAATTTGAAAATATCTAGATGTAGGATTAAAAACATGATATCAAAGTTGGAAACCACAAAACAACCCACCAAACAGCCACGTGAGAGGCACCAACACCTCGCACGGGACCAGTGTAACTCGTAGGAACTGATTGTATTACCACATGACTCCCAATTTGAAAATTTGACAATAATTTGAAAATGTGAAGACTTAGACTGAGAAACATGGTGTTAGAGTGGGAAACCCCGAAATAGTCCCCAAATGGCCCTTGAAGAGGCATCAACACGTCGCATATGATCATTGTATCTCGTAAGAACTGATAACATGGTCACGTGGCTCCTAGTTTGAAAATACGATGATAAGATGAAAATATCTAGACTTAGGCTTAAAGACATGGCATTAGAGATAGATAACCCGAAACATCCCCTAACGGCCCCGTGAGAGCCACCGACACCTCGCACGAGACCAATGTAACTCATAGGAACTGACTGCATGGTCAAGTGACTCACGATTTTAGAATTTGACAATAATTTGAAAATATTTAGACTTAGGATTTAAAAAATGGCATTAGAGTGGGAAACGCCGAAAGAACACGCAAATGGCCCCGTGAAAGTCAATAACACCTCGCAAGGGACCACTGTGACTCGTAATAACTAACATCATAGTCACGTGACTACTGACCTAAGAAGATGATGATAATTTTAAAATATCTAGGCGCAGGCTTGAAAATATGATGTTAGAGTTGGAAACCCCGAAATAACCTACCAGATGGCCCCGTCACAGGCACAAATACCTCACATGGGACTAATGTAACTTATAGGAACTGACCGCATGGCCATGTGACTCCCGATTTGAGAATACGATGATAATTTGAAAATATATAGACTTGGACTTAAAAAATGAAATCAGAAGGCGAAACCCCAAAACTGCCCCCAAACGACCCCTAAAGAGGCACAGATACCTCGCACGAAACCAATGTGACTCGTAGGAAATGACCAGGTGGTCAAGTGACTCTTAGTTTGAGAATATGATGATAATTTAAAAATATCCATACTTAGGCTTAAAAACATGACTTCAGAGGGTGAAACACCGAAACAACCCCCAAACGACCCCATGAGAGGCAACATCACCATGCACAGGACCCATGTTACTCGTAGGAACTGATCGTGTGGTAACATGCCACATGATTTGAGAAAACTATGATAATTTGAAAATATCCATAATTAGTCTTAAAACATGACGTTAGAGGATGAAACCCCAACACAGCCCCCAAATGGCCCTGTGAGAGGCACCGATACCTTGCACGAGACCAATGTAACTTTTAGGATCTGATCGTATGGTCATGTGACTTCCAATTTGAGAATATGAATTTTTTTTAAAAATAACTAGACTAAGGCTTAGAAAAATGGCGTTAGAGGAGGAAACCTCAAAACAACCCCCAAACGACACTGTGAGAAGCATTAACACCTCACACTGGAGCAATGTAGTTCATATGAACTGATCGCATGGTCACATGAATCTCGGTTTCAGAATATGATGATAATTTAAAATTTTCAAGTCTTGTCCTTAAAAACATGGCGTTAGAGGGTGAAACCCTGAACAACCCATAAACGTCCTTGTGAGAGGCACTGACACCTCGCATGGGAGCAATGAGACTGGTACGAATAAAATGGTCACAAGACTGCTGGTTTGAAAATATGATGATAATTCAAAAATATCTAGAGCTAGGCAAAAAAACATGTCGTTAGAGGGAAAAACCCCCAAATGGCCCCGGGAGAGGGATCGACATCTCGGATGGGATCAATTAACTTGTAGTAACTGACCATATTGTCATGTGACTCATGGTTTAAGAATACGATGATAATCTAAAATTATCTAGACTTAGAATAAAAAAACATGGTATTAGAGGGGAAACCCCAAAATAGCACGCAAATGGCCCCGTAAAAGGCACCAAAACCTGGCACGGGACCACTATGACTCGTAAGAACTAACCATGTAGTTACATGCTTCCTGACTTGATAATACGATGATAATTTGAAAATATCTAGACGAGGGCTTAAAAATATGATGTTATACTTGGAAACCTCGAAACAGCCTCCCAAACGGCCCTTGAGAGACACCAAAACCTCGCACGAGAACAATTAACTCGTAGGAACTAACCGCATGGTCACATGACTCCTGGTTTTAGAATACGATGATAATTTGAAAATATGTTGACTTAGGCTTAAAAACATGGCGTTAGATGGTGAAACCCCAAAATAGGCCCCAAACGGCCCCATGAAACTCAATAGCCCAACACACGGGACCAATGTAACTTGTTGGAACTAATCTCGTGGTCACGTGAGTCTTGGATTTTGAATACGATGATAATGTGAAAATATATAGACTTAGGATTAAGAACATTGCATTAGAGGGGTAAATCCCAAAATAAGCCCCAAAAGGCCTCGTGAGAGGCATTGAAACCTCACATGGGACCACCGTAACTCATAGGAACTGACCGCATGGTCACATGACTCCCGATTTGAGAATATGGAGAAAATTTAAAAATATCTAGATGTAGGCTTGAAAATAAGATGTCAAAGTTGGAAACCCCAAAACGGCCCACCAAACGTCCACGTAGAGGCACCAACACCTCGCATGGGACCGAGGTAACTCGTAGGAACTAACTGCATTATCATGTGACTCCCGACTTGAGAATACGACAAAAAATAAAAAAATCTCTAGACTTAGGCTGAAAAACATGGTGTTTGAGGGGGAACCTCGAAATAGGCCCCAAACGCCCCGTGAGAGGCATTGACACCTCGCACAGGATCAATGTAAATCATAGGAACTAACCTCATGTTCACATGACTTCCGATTTGAGAATACGATGATAATTTCAAAATATCTAGTCGTTGGTTTAAAAGCATGACGGTAGAGTTGAAAACCCCAAAATGACACCCCAAACAGTCTCGTGAGGGGAAATAACACCGCACACGAGATCGATGTAACTTGTAGGAACAGGCTACATTATCATATGAATCGTGATTTAAGAATATGTCAATAATTTGAAAATATCTAGACTTAGACTTACAAATATGGTGTTAAAGGGGAAACCCTGAAACAGCCCCTAAACGGCCCTGCGAGTGGAATCGATACCTTGTGTAGGACCCTAGCAACCCGTCATTACTGATCGCGTGGTCACGTGACTCTAGATTTTAGAATACGACAATAATTTGAAAATATTTAGACATGGGATTAAAAACATGATGTTAAATTTGGAAACCTCGAAACAACCCCCAAATGTCCCCTTGAGAGGCACCAACACCTCATACGGGACAACAAAACTCATAAGGACTGATTGCATGATCACATTACTCCCGGTTTGAGAATACGATGATAATTTGAAAATATATGGACTTAGGCTTAAAAATAGTGCGTTAGAGTGGGAAATCCCAAAACAGCCACCAAATGGCCCCGTGAGAGGCACCGACACGTCGCACGGGATCAATGTAACTTGTAATAACTTGTCGCGTGGTCACGTTACTCTTGGTTTGAGAATAGGACCCTAATTTGAAAATATTAAGATTTTGGTTTATAAACCAAACCTTAGATAGTGAAACCCCGAAATAGCCCCCATTAGAGGCACCAACACCTTGCACGAGACCAATGTAACTCATAGGAACATACCACATGGTTAGGAGTCTCCCAGTTTGAGAACATGATGATAATTTAAAAATATCTAGACTAGGGGAAAACCCAAAATAGCCCCCAAATGGCCCCGTGAGAGGCACCGACACCTCGCATGGGACCAATGTAAGTCGTAGGAACTAATCGCATGGTCAGGGGTCTCCAAGTTTGATAATACAATGATAAATTTGAAAATATATAGACTAAGGCTGAAAAACATGGCATTATAGGGAGAAATCCTTAAACAACCCACAAACGGGCCCGCGAGAGGCATCAACATCTTGGACGGGATCAATATAACTCGTAGGAATTGACCGCATGGTCAGGTGACTCCTAGTTTTAGAATTCGATGATAATTTGAAAATATCTAGACCGAGGATTAAAAATATTCTGTTAGAAGGCGAAACTCCAAAATAGTCCCCAAACGTCCCCATGAGAGGCAACAACCCAGCACAAGGGACCAATATAACTCGTAGGAACTAATCGCGTGGTCACATGAGTACTAGATTTTGAATACGATGATAATTTGAAAATATCTAAACTTAGGCTTAAAAACACGATGTTAGATGGGGAAATCCCAAAACCACCCCCAAAAGGCCTCGTGAGAGGCACTGAAACCTTAGACAGGACCACCGTAACTCGTATAACTGACTGCATGTGTACGTGACTCCCGATTTGAAAATATTGAGAAAATTCTAAAATATCTAGATGTAGGCTTAAAAACAGGATGTCAGAGTTGGAAAACCTAAAACGGCCCACCAAATGGCCATGTGAGAGGCACCCACACCTCACACGGGACCAATGTAACTTGTAGGAACTAATTACACTTTCATGTAACTCCTGATTTGAGAATATGACAATAATTTTAAGATATCTAGACTTAGGCTGAAAAATAAGGTGTTAGAGGGGGAACCCCGAAATAGCCCGCAAATGGCCCCGTGAGAGGCACCGACACCTCACACAGGATCAATGTCAATTGTAAGAACTAACTACATGGTTACGTGACTCCCGTTTTGAGAATATTACGATGATTTGAAAATATCTAGACGTGGGCTTAAAATCATAATGTTGGAGTTGGGAACATCGAAACAACCCACCAAATGACCCTGTGAGAGGCGTTAACACCTCACATGGGACCAATGTAACACGTTGGAAATGACTGAATTGTCACGTGACTCCCAGTTTAAGTATATGACAACATATTGGAAAATATCTAGACTTACGCTTAAAAACATGGTGTTAGAGGGGGAAACCCCGAAACAGCCCCCAAAATCATAGTGAGAGGCACCCACACCTCGCACGGGGTCAATGTAACTCGTAAGAACTGACCACGTGGTCACGTGACTCTCGATTTGAGAATACAATGATAATTTAAAAATATCTAGCTGTAAGCTTAAAAACGTGACATTAGAGTTGAAAACCCCAAAACAACACCCCAAACGATCCTGTGAGAGGCAATAACACCTCACATGGGACCAATGTAACTCGTAGGAACATGATTCATTACCACGTGACTCTCGATTTAAGAATACGACAATAATTTTAAAATATCTAGACTTAGGCTTAAAAACATGGTGTTAAAGGGGATACCCCAAAACATCCCCCAACTGGCCATGTGAGAGGCACTAACACCTTACACAGGACCAAAACAAATCATAAGAAGTGACAGTGTGGTCACGTGACTCCCGATTTGAGAATATGACAATACTATGAAAATATTTAGATGTGGAATTGAAAACATGATGTTAAACTTGGAAACCTCAAAATAACCCCCAAATGGCCCCGTGAGAGGCACCATCACCTCATACGGGACAACAAAACTCGTAGGGACTGATCGCATGATCATGTGAATCCAAGTTTGAGAATACGATGATAATTTTAAAATATCTAGACTTAGGCTTAAAAATAGTGCGTTAGAGTGGAAAATCCCAAAATAACCATCAAATGGCCCCGTGAGAGGCACCGACACTTAACACGGGATCAATGTAACCCACAAGAACTTATCGCATGGTCACGTTACTCTCGGTTTGAGGATAGGACCATAATTTTAAAATATCAAGATTTTAACTTACAAACATAATGTTAGATAGTGAAGCCCCGAAACAGCCCCCAAACGGCCCAATGTGAGGCACCGACACCTTACACGATACCAATATAACTCATAGGAATAAACCACGTGATTTGGGGTTTCTCGGTTTGACGAAACGATGATAATTTGAAAATATCTAGACTAGGGAAAAACTCAAAAAAGTCCCCAAATGGCCACGTGAGAGGCACCGACACATAACATGGGACTAATGTAGCTCGTAGGAATTGATCACATGGTCTGGGGTCTCCAAGTTTCAGAATACAATCATAAATTGAAAATATCTAGACTTAGGCTAAAAAACATGGCGTTAAAGGGAGAAGCCCTGAAACAGCCCCCAAATGGACCCATGAGAGGCATAGACATCTCGCACGGGATCAATATAACTCGTAGGAACTAACCGCATGGTCAGGTGACTCCTGGTTTTAGAATACAATGATAATTTGAAAATATCTAGACTTAGGCTTAAAAACATGGCGTTAGAAGCGGAAACCCTGAAACAACCCCCAAACGGACCCAAAAGAGGCAACAACCCAACACACGAGACCAATGTAACACATATGAACTAATCACGTGGTCAAGTCAGTCCTGGATTTTGAATACGATGATAATTTTAAAAATTTCTGGGCTTAGTCTTAAAAACAACTTATTGGAGGGGGAAATCCCAAAATAACCCCAAAACGGCCTCGTGAGAGGCACCAAAACCTCACACGGGACCCCCATAACTCGTAGGAACTAACTGCATGGTCATGTGACTCCCACTTTGAGAATATGTAGAAAATTTTAAAATATCTAGATGTAGGCTTAAAAACAAGATGTTAGAGCTAGAAACCCTAAAACGGCCCATCAAACGACCATGTGAGAGGCACCAACACCTCGCGCGGGACTAATGTAACTCGTAGGAACTAATTGCATTGTCACGTGATTCCCAATTTAAAAATACGACAATAATTTAAAAATATCTATACTTAGGTGGAAAAACATTGTGTTAGAGGGGGAAACCCTGAAATATCCCCTAAACAGCCCCGTGAGACGCCCCAACACCTCGCATGAGATCAATGTAAATCGTAAGAAATATCTGCATGGTCGCGTGACTCCCGTTTAGAGAATACGAGATCAATTTGAAAATATCTTGACGTAGTCTTAAAAACATGATGTTGGAATTGGAAACCTCGAAACAACCCACCAAACGATCCCGTGAGAGGAAACAACACCTCACATGGGACCAATGTAACTCGTAGGAAATGACTGAATTGTCACATGACTCTCATTTTAAGAATATGACAACAATTTGAAAATATCTAGACTTAGGCTTAAAAATATGGTGTTCGAGGGGGAAACCCCAAAACAGCCGCCAAACATCCACGTGAGTGGCACCCACACCTCGTACGAGATCAATGCAACTCATAGGAACAGACCACGTGGTCACATGACTCCTGGTTTGAGTGTACGATGATAATTTAAAAATATCTAGAGGTAAACTTAAAAACGTGACGTTAGAGTTGAAAACCCCAATACAACACCCCAAACGGTCCCGTGAGAGGCAATAACACCTCACACATAACCAATGTAACTCGTAGGAGCAAGCTGCACTATCACGTGACTCCCGGTTTAAGAATACGACAATAATTAAAAAGTTGGTGTTAAAGGGTAAACCCATAAACATTCCCCAAACGGCCTCGTGAGAGGCACACACACCTTGCACAGGACCCCAATAACTCGTAAGAACTAACCATGTGGTCATGTGACTCCCGATTTGAGAATACGATAATAATTTGAAAATATTTAGACGTGGAATAAAAAACCTAAAGTTAAACATAGAAACCTCGAAACAACCTCCAAATGGCCTGGTGAGAGGCACTATCACCTCGTATGGGACAACAAAACTCACAGGGACTGATCGCATGATCACGTGACTCCCGATTTGAGATTACAATGATAATTTGAAAAAATCTGGACTTAGGCTTAAAAACAGTGCGTTAGAGTGGGAAATCGCAAAATAACCATCAAATGGCCCCATGAGAGGCTTCTCCTCGTCGAGAAACCTTTCGCTAGTCTGGTGGTAGCTTAGGTGCCCTCCTGCCTCTTGATTATCGGCAGGGCAACCTCGATCATTCCATATTTTTTGCTTTCTACAACGATCAACAACCATACCCAACCAACAAAAGGCTAGTTTCCTTTACGCAACGCTTCACTATTCTCCTTGCTGCACGCGCTAGGGACTGTATAACCGTCTACTCTCGGACGACACATCTCACGGATCAATGTAACTCGTAAGAACTTATCACGTGGTTACATTACTCTAGGTTTGATAATAGGACCATAATTTGAAAATATCAAGATTTTGACATACAAACATGACGTTAGATAGTGAAACCCCGAAACAGAACCCAAATGGCCCCATGAGAGGCACCGACACCTTGCACAGAACCAATGTAACTGATAGCAGCAAACCACATTGTTTGGGGTCTCCTAGTTTGAGAACACGATGATAATTTAAAAATATCTAGACTAGGGGGAAACCTCGAAATAGCCCTAAAATGGCCCCGTGAGAGGCATCGACATCTCGCATGGGGATCAATATAACTCGTATGAGCTGACTGCATGGTCACGTGACTCTATTTTTTAGAATACGATGATAATTTGAAAATATCTAGACTTAGGCTTACAAACATAGCATTACAAGGCGAAACCCCAAAACAACCCCCACTCGGCCCCATGAGAGGCAGCAACCCAACAAACAGGATAATGTAACTCCTAAGAACTAGTCACGTGGTCATGTGAGTCCTGGATTTTGAATACGACGATAATTTGAAAATATCTAGACTTAGGCTTAAAAATAGGGCATTAGAGGGGGAAATCCCAAAATAACCCCCAAACGACCTTCACACGACACCATAAAAAATCGTAGGAACTAACTGCATGGTCACGTGACTCCCGATTTGAGAATACAGAGAAAATTTTAAAATATCTATATGTAGGCTTAAAAATAAGATATCAGAGTTGGAAACCCCCAAACGACCCACCAAATGGCCACATGAGAGGCACTAACACCTCGCACGGGACCAATGTAACTCGTAGGAACTAACTGCATTGTCACATGACTCCCGATTTCAGAATACGACAATAATTTAGAAATATCTAGAAGTAGGGTGAAAAACATGGTGTTAGAGGGGGAAAGCCCGAAATATGCCATAAATGGCCCCATGAGATGCACCGAAACCTCGCAGGGGATCAATGTAAATCATAAGAACTAACTGCATGGTCACGTGACTCCCAATTTTAGAAATACGATGTTGATTTGAAAATATCTACACTAGGCTTGAAAACATGATGTTGGAGTCGAAAACCTCGAAACAACCCACCAAACGGCCCCATGAGAGGCAACAACACCTCACACATGACCAATGTTACTCGTAGGAAATGACTGCATTGTCACATGACAATCGGTTTAAGAATATGACAGCAATTTGAAATTACCTAGACTTAGTATTAAAAACATGGCATTAGAGAGAGAAACCCTAAAATTGCCCCGAAAGTCCTCGTAAATGGCACCCACTCCTCGCACGGGATCTTTATAACTCGTAGGAACTCACCACATGGTCACGTGACTCCCTATTTGAGAATACAATGATAATTTGAAAATATCTAGACGTAGGCTTTAGATTTGGGATTGAAAACATGACGTTAAACTTGGAAACGTCGAAATAACCCCCGAATCGCCCGGTGAGAGGCACCAACACCTCATACGACATAAAAAAACTCGTAGGGACTGGCAGCATGATCATGTGACTCTTGGATTGAGAATACAATGATAATTTGAAAATATCTGGACTTAGACCTAAAAATAGTGCCTTAGAGTGGGAAGTCCCAAAACTACAACAAAATGACCCCATAAGAGGCATCGACACCTCGTACGGGATCAATGTAACTTATAAGAACTTATCGCATGGTCACGTTACTCTCGACTTAAAAATACGACCATAATTTGAAAATATTAAGATTTTGTCTTGCAAACATGACGTTAGATAGTTAAACCCCAAAATAACCCGCAAACGGCCCCATTAGAGGCACCGACACCTTGCACGGGACCAATGTAACTCATAGAAACATACCACGTAGTTAGGGGTCTCTCGGTTTGAGAACACGATGATAATTTGAAAGTATCTAGACTGGGGAGAAACCCCGAAACACCCCCTAAATGTCCCCGTGAGACGCACTGCCACCTCGCAGGGGACCAATGTTACTCCTAGGAACTGACAACGTGGTCAGGGGTCTCTAAGTTTAAGAATACAAAAATAAATGTAAAATATATAGACGTAGTCTTAAAGACATGGCGTTAGAGGGAGAAACCCCGAAACAGCCTCCAAATGGTCCCATTAGAGGCATCGACATCTCGCACGGGACCAATGTTACTTGTACGAACTAACCGCGTGGTCACGTGACTACTAATTTGAGAATACGATGATAATTGGAAAATATCTTAAAAACATGGCGTTAGAGGGGGAAACCTCAAAACACCCCCCAAAACGGTTCCGTGAGAGGCACCAACCCCTCGCACAGGACCAATGCAACTCATACGAACTGACTGTAGGGTTACGTGACACCCAGTTTGAGAATATAATGATAATTTGAAAATATTTAAACTTAGGCTTAAAATCATGGCGTTAAAGGGAGAACCCCGAAATAACTTATATTAAGCCTTTTGTGTATATGTCATTTTAGAATAAAAGACGGTCAATCAAAAATATCTTTTGGTACAAGCAAACCCGCTAAAAATATATATTGGAAAGTAAGGGGTCAATACGCGCTCCTTAGCATGGACAAGAGCAAATTAAAAAACAAGTATGATTTTTAAAACAATTTTGAAGGGATATTTATACTACTAATTATGAACTAAAATTAAAACTACACTAATGTCACACCCCGCCTAATTCTAGCGTCGACCGCCACCAAAACTAAGTCGGGTGTGAGTAAATAAAATACCATTCTTAGCATGAGACAGATGTGAGACATAAATAAACCAGTCCATAAGATACATAATTGAATTAATCTCAAATGATCATAAACAACTAAGCGATAAAAGATCCATCACATGCAAACTCCAAAAGAAATCCATACTCCAATAATGATATAAATCAATCCAACTGAAAACTTAAAACAACTTTGGAACCAAAGAGGCCCAATAACTCCAAAATAATCTCGTAAATAAAACGACTGAATGGAAAGAGAAAATCCAACTACTAAAGCAATAACATAAATCCAGCTGCACCGCCAAAAGATCTCCAATGGATCCTATTCAGCAACTCCCAAAAATCCTGAAAAATATTAGTTAACGCATGTGTCAGAGCCAAAGCCCCGAGCATGTAAATTGGCTACTCTCCTCAAATAGGGTACCCAGACAATAGTGCTATATATATTGACTATAATAATAAAATCTTTTAATTACGAGATTAATAATCACCATAAATAAATTCACAATTACCCGCAAGGTTTTCATAAAAGCCACACCAATATGATTTTAATTAACCCACCTTCCCACAATGTTAAATTTAGTTAATTTAACCATGAAGAATATTATCAATACCCGTCCCCTAGTCAAGTCCGCCCTCTGATCCGTTTTTATCCTGCGATCCTCGCGATATGCAAGGTTCCACACACGCACCCGTCCCCTTGTCAAGTCCGACGTCTTGTCCGTTTTCATCCTGCGACCCTCGCGATATGACAAGTTTCCACACAAGACACGACATAACTCATCCTCTGACCCGTTCAAACTGTCGGCCCTAGACACATTATGTCGCCAATAAATTTTTAATATCCGTTTTAGTCTTGCGATATTAAATTCCACATTCCTTGTTTTCGTTAATCACATTAATTTCCCCCACCCTTAAAAGAGATGTGAAAATCCTCAAAATAATCTTTAGTGCCAACTAAGTGTTACCAAAACACAATATCGTTCTATCCTAAGCAAAGAATGATTACAAAATTTCACTCCACCTACATATCAATCCTAGACTATCACAACAAAGGTATAATATAGAAAATCATCCCCCACCCCAAATTATATAACCCGCATAGACTTACACTAATTAGTCCCTTACCTAATTAGCATAAATCGTAATTAAGGCCCACTTACTAGTCCCACACCTAACAAGTTTACTATAACAAGGGTGAAAACCAATTATCTACCATACCCAACCTTTCCGAAATATTAACACATTTCCATAAAGTAACACAATTCCAAATTATAACCACATTCATAAGAACACTAAATTCCCATTTAAATAATTTAATTTAAAAAGTGGAAATCAAAGACACCTGAATATTATGATTTTCAGAATAATCGCTACATGCAAGTCCTATCACGATCCTTATTTTTCCACGCAAGAAATTAAATTAAACTAGGGTTTTCACATGAAATATCAAAATTTTCTTTTAAAAGGGATCCTCTACATGCACATGCCCATAGCAAAATCGACTACACCGACACAACCCAAAGAATACACAGTTATAAGTGTTCGGTATCATTATTTTTTTTTATGTAAAACAGCCCCAGAATTTATGTCTTCAATCTTTATATTCATATCTTATTTTAGAAAACATGAGTTTAATGGAGGCTACAATCAGGACACATAACACTAAAGGAAAAGAATACGGTCAACATGCCTGGGATTAGTTCGACAGAAAAATTTGATTACGTGAATGTGTTCCTCTCGAAAAAATGATTCAAAATCCCCTCTTGAACCGACCAGGGACAGATTCGCCTTGGTCTTCAAAACTGAGCTTGAAAAGTTATTTTAATGGTGGCTAGGGTTTTGAGGTAGAAGAAGATGGAGAAAATAGAGTTTTCTGCTCTTAGGGTTTTCACAAATGAGTGTTTAGAAATCTAGCCCCGTCCCTTTAATTGTATATAAGAGAAAGAGTTTTAAAGTAAGTCAAATTCGTCCAAAAATGGATTGCAGCGCACGTTTTCTAAAGGCATCGATCGATCGATGCCCAGGCGTCGATCGATCGATCACCCCGGAAAACTGACAGTTATGCTTAAAAATGCCTATAAGGCAAAATATTATAAAATCAATATAAAATCAGTTTTAACTCCGATTTTAATTCCGCTTGAAGTTTTATTCTTCCAAAATCATAACCAACATATCTAGCCAATAAAAAATATTAAAATTCAAAAATTTATTTTTCTCAAAAATTTCAATTAATTAATTAAAATAATAAATAAAAATACGGGGTGTTACAACTAAGAAATAAAGAGAATGATAAAGTGAGCTAAATATGAGGAGAAAACAATTATGAGATAATTCAAAGGATTAAACTTCACCACTTAACCTATTTATTTTTATTAATTATTTTTTCTATTTGATATACCCCAAAACATATATAAATTCACAAATAAACTTTCGTTGCAAATGTAAAGTTACATATATTCCTTTTAAAAGATTAATATTTAAATTTCACATTCTCACAAAAATTAGATTTAAACATCTTCTAACAAATCACGCACTAGGGAAAATTTACTAAAAGCATTTAAATCATTAAAAATTATATTTTTAGAGTAGGGAAATTTAAAATATAATATCATTTAAAACTTTCATATCTCTAGTTTAAATACTAAATAAATATTATAATATAAATTTGCGATTTTATCAGGAAAATAATTCACCCTCTCTCGAGGCGTAAATATAGATTGTAAAATTTTAATATTAATATTCAAAGGAGAATAATAAATAAACAACCTCAAAAAATAAAAATAATTAAGTTAACGATTCGATATCACCCATTGAATGGGGTATTTAGCCTCCCATTTTTGGTATTATTAAATATAGAATGTAATAATGACACAATAAGAGGCATAATAAATAAAATAGATAGAGAATAAATAAAGAAACCAAGTCTCCATGAGTTTGAAATTAACTTCCCAAACTTGACATGAATAGTAACCCACAAATCTGAGTTTCACAACACTAGAAAAAAAATCTCAACTCATAATTTGTATTTTACAAATATAGTCTTCCTCACACTCAAGTCACTCCAAAAAAAAAAAAATAGAAAATAAAAATAAATTCTACTCTAAAAATTACACAAAAATGGTGTTTCTCTCTCTCTGAGGTCTTCTTCTCTCAAAACCCCCTTAGGTTTCCTACGTGATGTCCCTTTTTATGGCCGTGGGTCTTCTTATATAATGTACATGGAGCTAAGGGGTAGTTTGGGTAGAGATAAGAGTGTGCATGGGGTGTGTGAGGTAAGGGTGAGGAAAAAAATCAGATTTGTTAAAAGCGTATTTTGGGTATATGGTTAAAAGAAGCTAGTTGGGGGTAAATTTTGGAAAGTGGGGTAAGATGGTTTTTTGGTAAATGGATAATTAAGGAAGATGTGGGTTAAATGTTTATTTGGTTCTTGGTTTCATTTAGCAGGTAAAAATCATGTTTGGCTTTGTGGGAGGTTCAAATAGGTGTTGGGGGAAATGTCAAAATTTGTTTGAACTCGGGTTGCTGGATCTTGGGTATGGTTGTATTGGGTCAGGGGCATGACAGGGGTCGTGAGTTCGGGTGGGGTTCAGAAGTCGGGTTGCAGGTGGTTCCGACCTGGAGCTCGGGTTTAGTTCGGGGGAATTCGGGTTGGATACGAGATTAGTTCGACTCGAATCTCCGAGTGGGTATGGGTTGAAGGTTGGCTTGGACGTCGCCGATTATGGACCAGGTATCAGGGTTGGGGAATGGTGGGTTAAAGTGGGTTTGGGTTTGAGTTCGATTTTGCTCGGTTTGGGAAGATTTTGGCTAAGAGGTGGATTATAGATAGAGGATGATTGGTGTAGGTTTTGGAGGTGAGGAGTGGTTGTTTGGTTATGGTGGAAAAAGAGTTGGGTGTGTGGTGGGGAAGATGAAGTGGGTGGTTAATGGGGGGGGGGGGGGGGGGGGTGTATGGGAAAAAGGGTGTGGGTAAGGGATTTGTTTTAGCTGTAAGTGAGAGTGTGATAGGGTGTAGGTGTGGGAGAGTGTGGTGTGTGTTTAATTTGTACCCTTACCTAAAAATAAAATTACGATCAAACTAAAAACAAAAAAAAAAAATCTAAGTAAAATGCTAACCTAATAATAACTAAATAAAATAAAAAATAAAACTACTTGTCTAAAAATAAAAGAATCAAAATAAAATAATACTGATAAACCTAACTTAATAAAATAAGAAATAACAAAACTAAATTAATACTAAAAACTGAAAATCAAATAAGAAAATTAAATAAAACTAAAATGCACACCTATAAAAATATAAAAATACTAAAAAATAATAATAAACACACGCTACACAAAAATATAAAAATTTCTAAAAATATATACAAGACTCAAAAATATAAAATAAATTCTATAAATTAAAAAATAACACACTTAAAAATCTAGAAAAATCGAAAAAGCACAAACTAAACACACACGGGGCTTGAGTGATTTTTTGGGCTCGGTTCGGGACAGGCTTAAGGTATGGGGATAGGGTATTAGACTTAGCTCCTTTTAATGACGCGTCTACCTTGATTTAGAGCATTTGAATCCGCAAGATGCATTTAACCTACATAATAAACAATTACGCGCATAAGGCCCATTTTGCCGAGAATCAGCAACTACAATACTTCTATATGGGGCATAAAATATACACTTTTGGGTGCTTATCATACGACCCCTAAACATAACATTTCTAGTCCTCGAGCAAAATATATAGAGAAAAAAGGATTAGAACCAAAACTGTGCCACTTTCGCTGGCACTTACGATTGCACTTAGCATGTGCAACAAGCCTTTAAACCTATAGGTTTCCCTATAGGACAAGTTTTGTCTCCTGAGGGTTTGCAGGGAATATACCCACAAAATTCTTTATTTACAAATGACACTCAATCTCTTATTAGACGTAGAATAACAATCCATCACGAGAAAAATATTTTGAGAATCATGAGAGTAATTCCTAGATTGCCTTTCGGAATCAATGCTTCAACTTCAAAATATCACTGGATATCTCTCTCTCAAACGAACTCTCGAGATTTGGATAAGTGTATCGCTCTTGTGTGTGAGAGGGTGAGTAAATGTAAGCAAGGTAAAACGTCTCACACATATATGAAAGAATGAACATTTACAATGAAAAATTATGTCATGAAAAAATTCTAATCACTATAGTGAGAACGTCGAGTTATTCACTACGTTGACTCTCATTTGACCGAACACCAAGGGGAACATGAATGATTATGGGTGAGGTTGAAATGAAATGGGAAGGATGGAATGAGATGAGGCAGGTATGATAGTATGGGTGATTTATGGATGATGGATTAAAGATGGATGCAACAAGAGTATTCTATACATGAAGAAAAAATGTCTTTATTTGACAAGAACTTGACTACAACTCTCTTTTCTTTCTTTTCTTTTCTTCTTTTTTTTCCCCTAATTTTCTTCGACTTTTTCTTGTCTATTTTTCTATTTTTTTCTTTTTCTTTTTTTACTCTCAAAGATGAAGACATTTTACATTTAGGAACACTCTTTTTCTTAAAAATGAAAGATGATAATGGAAATGATGAATGGATGGTGTGTGGAAATGTGGGAATATGGAATAATATGGGAATGTATTGAGCAAAGTGAATGGGTGAAAATCTAGTGATCGGAACAACTTTCAAGACACATGTTTCTTACAACTCGAAAGTGATGTCGTTCTCAGTGATCAAGACAAAATTTTATAATGAAAAATAATGAGATGACACAACGACTTAAAGTGCAAACCCAAAAGAAGTTGAATCAACATGTGACTCGGAGACTGCGTAAAACTCACAAATCTCACAAGTTAAAGTCTCTACTAGTGATCCTTAAACTTTTCTTGAGAATTGTGGTACTCTTTAACTCTAAACCATACTGACACGATAAGTTCTCAAATTTTGTTGAGTCTAGAAATTCATGGTGCAACATGCCTTGGGACGTACTACATAAGCTATTTTAAAAAAAATATCCTTTATCTTGATTCCTAGACTTTAAAACATGGATTATAGAAAATTCGCGTCAATGAGTGAGATGAAAGAAACTGCACAATTTTTTTTTTAAAAAAAAATCAGATTTTGAAAATCAAAAATTTTCAAAAGTGGTACGATTTTGATAAATTCCCCACCCCAAACAAAAAGGAACATCGTCGTCGATGTTAAGTAAAATGATTATTTAAAATTAGGAGCAAAAGGGAGGAAAGAAATTATCATAATCAACCTCTAATGAAGTGTATCAGATGTAGCCAAGATGAACCTAAATAAGTAGTAAGAATAAAAAGTTGTGTACAAGTCTATAAACATGGTAAAGCATTCGGTGATGTGAAACACCACCCCCAAACAGGATGAGACTCATACAAGAAATAGTGGGTTGCCTCCTGATAGCTCTAAGTTTAATGTCTTCATCCAGACCAAAAAATTCTCACCCTAAAGATAAGAACTATGAAATCACGAGGCAACAAAAAAATTGGGTGATGAGAATCACCCCCAAACAAGAGTGAAGCGTCAATCTTGTTGGATGAAAGATAAAATGGTCAATTCACTTGTATGGAAAAGTGCTTCACATGATGTAAAGAATCGATGGACCATGGGAGGGTGGGTTTTAGGGTAAGGGTGAAGAGGTATCGATCTCAAGCTAGAAAGTGAGGAACACAAGGGCCCTATAATAATGGTGCTCTAGTTGGTGAGGAAGGAAAAAAGGCTTTAAAGGTGGAATGTTGTGTGGTGCATAATTTGAACGACCGTTCTATAAATGGACGATGATAATGGTCACGCTGTGACACGCCAGGGAACTATCGATCGAAAAAATCAACACCATAAGAGAGTGACATGCATCGAGTAACAAGATCGGTGTCACAAAAGTGGAGAGTAGTACCACAAATACTGTCTTGGATGATGGAGGGTGGCGTCAGGTTGGGATCCAAATATATTGATTTGAACATGAAAGGTATAATATCTAGATCCAAACCAGGTGGTGGGATGGAAGGGACAATGGGTGGGTCAGGGGGATAAAGGGAGGATCATGTGGAATAAAGGGTGTATCGGGTTGGATAAAGGGCGGATCATGTGGACATGGTGGGATTTGATCAGTCTCACTATTGATGGATAAATAAACACTAGTGTCAACTTGAGGCCCCAAACACGGAATGGTCATAATGTCGAGATTCTCGGGAGGATATGGTTGGTCACACTCAAAATCCGTGTCACATGTTGACTCATCATCACTCCTTGTGGGAGCAATAATGGGTTGACTTAAGGGGAACTCCGACTCGTTCACACACTCGAATTCATTTAACCTTTATTCAAGCATTTGAAGAGCTTGATTTTTAATTTGAGTGGCTTGGTCTTGCTCAATGAAAGATTGTTGCAAGAATGACTCGAGATCGAATATGGATGATGGTGGTGAAGCGTTGGTGGGTGGTAGCGGTGGTTGAGGTGGACACAACTCGCTACTAGAACAAATATACGGAGAATATTCATATGAAGTGTGGGGAACGGGTCCAAGTGTGTCATACAAGGGAGAAGCATCTCCATGGGAGACAAAATTCTGATAATTTTTGGTTGCGTAGTGAGTTAACTGATCGGGATAGGGTGCACTTGACTTCCATGACAACTGTTGGAACATGTGAGGATCCACAACATCGGGTTGGGATTTGTATTACGTGGGAGGGTGATAAAGCCTCCATAAATAGCTTGGGTACTCACACCACTCGGTACTATATGGGTCAGGATAGTTGGCCGAGGTGGATTCCAAAATAGAGTCATAAGGTTACATATGTTCGATGGTGTGTTTAGATGGATAGTGAAGGTATGAACATTCATGGAACATGTGATCGGTGTTAAAGTAATTAGTGCGTGATGAAATATGGGACGCGTTGATACTGGTCATCGAAGGCGATGAAATGTGAGATGCATGCATGGATGACACATGAGTATTAATGGTGAGTGTTTGAAATTTAAATCCACTAAGTAAGGTATGGAGGTTTGACTCGGGCTCAACTTCAAACATGTTTTGAGAAAATGAGAAATGGCCAAAGTAAACCCGTGAAGGACGTTCTTCAGTCATGATGAGAGAGATATTTTCTGTATTTTTAAATATTTTTCAAAAGGAAAGAAAATATTTTTGGATTTTTCTGAAAATGAAAGAAAGAAAATATTTTTGGATTTTTATAAAAATAAAGGAAGTAAATGTTTTTGCACTTTTTGGAAGAAAAGATGGGGAAAATATGGGCTCTTTGAATTTTGATGAACTCACTAAAATCAAATACCAAAAAATTGAATTTGACACACACGGGTTAAGGATACATCATAACTAACAAATAGTCAATTTTTATCTTTAAATTTAGGTGAGAGGGTATCCAAATTTTAATGAAGTCCGTGGGCGATAAAAATCACGAAATTTATCTGAGTGATCGCCTTTGCAAAAATGTTCTCCTAGTGGGCTAGGTGTTAATTGATTTTAAAATTAATGATAGCTAGGGTAGCACACAAATGGTATGGGTGTGAGTCGAGTGATAAAATCCTTTCTCTTCAATGACTGGGTGTAGGTCTTAATTTATTAATTCACCACACACATGAACTACACTCCAAAGACTTCGCAAGTGATTCAAACTCCAAAGAACAACAACGACGCTATTTGAAATCTAACATTTTGGCATTTTGTCGTTATGGCAATGGCTCCTTGAGAGGCACTAACACCATACACGAGATTAATATAACTCGTAGGAACTGATCACGTGGTCACGTGACTCCTGATTTGGGAAAATGATGATAATTTTAAAATATCAAGATTTAGGCTTACAAACACGACGTTAGAGGCTGAAACCCCAAAATAGCCCACCAAACGGTCCCATGAGATGCACCAACACCTTCACGGGACTAATGTAACTCATAGGAACTGATCGCATGGTAACGTGACTCCCATTTTGAGAATCGAATGATAATTGGATAATATAAAGACTTAGGCTTAAAAACATAACGTTAGAAGGGGAAACCTCGAAACAGCCTCAAAACTGCCCCGAGAGAGGCGTCAAAAACTCGTGCAGGACCAATGTAACTCGTAGAAACTGACCACGTGGACACATAACTCTCGGTTTGAGAATATGATGATAATTGGATAATATCTAGAATTGGCATTAAAAACATGGAGTTAGAGGGGGATACCTCGAAATATCCCTCAAACGGCTCTGTGAGAGGCACCGACACCTCGCATGGGATAAATGTAACTCGTAATAACTGATCGCGTGCTCACATGACTCCCAATTTGAGAATATGATGATGATTTTAAAATATCAAGATTTAGATTAAAAACATGACATTAGAGGATGACATCCCGAAACCGCCCCCAAACGGCTCCTTGAGAGGCACTGACACCTTGCACGGAGCCAATGTGACTCGTAAGAAATGATCGAGGGTCACGTGACTCCCGATTTGAGAATAAGATGATAATTTGAAAAAACTAGACCCAGGCATAAAAACACGGCGTTAGATGGACAAGCCCCAAAACAACTCCTAAATGACCTCGTGAGAGGCACTAACACCTCTTACGGGACAAACAAGACTCGTATGAGTAGACCGCATGTTCATGGGACTCTCGGTTTGAGAATGTGATGATAATTTGAAAATATCAAGACTTAAGCATGAAAACATGGCGTTAGAGGGAGAAACCCCGAAACAACCCCTAAATGGCCTCGTGAGAGGCATCGACATCTCACACGGGATCTATGTAACTCGCAGGAGCTGATCGCATAGTCACTGACTCCGAATTTGAGAAGATAATTTCAAAATATCTACACTTAGGCTTAAAAACATTGCGTTAGAAGGAAAATTCCTGAAACAACCCCCAAACGGCCCCGTGAGAGGCTCTAACACCTTGCACGGGACCAATGTAACTTATTAGAACTAATCAAGTGGTCACCTGAGTTCAGGATTTTAAATACGATGATAATTTTAAAATATTTGGACTTAGGTTTAAAAACATGGCATTTGAGGGAGAAATCCCAAAAAAACCCAAACGACCTCGTGAGAGGCACTAAAACCCTGCACCAGACCACCGTAACTCGTAAGAACTAACCGCATGGTCACGGGGCTCCTGGTTTGAGAATATGTAAAAAAATTTAACATATCAAGATGTATGCTTAAAAACACGATGTCGGAGTTGGAAACCCCAAAATAGCCTTCCAAATGGCCACGTGAGAGGCATCACACCTCTCACGGGATCAATGTAACTCGTAAGAACTAAAATCATGGTGACATGACTTCTGGTTTGAGAATACGAGGATAATTTGAAAATATCTAGACTTATCATTAAAAATATGACGTTAGAGGCAGAAACCCTAAAATAATAACCAAATGGCCTAGTGAGTAGCACCAACACCTCGCACGAGACCAATGTAACTCGTAGAAACTAACCGCATGGTCACGTGATTTGTGGTTTAAAAATAGGATGAAAAATAAAAAAAATATCAATACTTAGGATTAAAAATATGGCATTAGAGGGGGAACCCTGAAGTACCACACAAATGGCCCCGTGAGAGGCACAAACACCTCGAATGGGACCACTGTGATTCGTAAGAAATGATCGTGTAATCATGTGACTCTCGACTTCAGAATATGGTGATAATTTGAAAATGCCTAGATGTGGGATTAAAAATATGATGTCCGAGTTGGAAACCCCAAAACAGCCCCCAAACTGCCCCGTGAGAGTCACCAAAACTTCGCATCAGACCATTGTAACTCGTAGGAACTGACCGCATGGTCACGTGACTCCCAATTTGAGTATACGATGATAATTTGAAAATATATCAACTTGGACTTAAAAACATGGCGTTTGTGGGGGGAACCACGAAACATCTCCCAAACGGCTCCATGAGAGGCACTAACACCTCGCATGGGATCAATGTAACTCGAAAGAACTGATTGCGTGTTCACGTGACTCTTGGTTTGATAATACGATGATAATTTTAAAATACCAAGATTCAGGCTTAAAAACTTGATGTTAGAGGGTGAAAGCCCAAAACAGCCTCCAAACGGCCCCTTGCGAGGCACCAATACCTCGCACGGAGCTAATGTGACTCATAGGAACTCCCGGTTTGAGAATATGATTATAATTTGAAAATATCAAGACTTAGGCTTAAAAACATGACGTCAGACAGTGAAATGTCGAAAAAGCCCCTAGACGGTCCCGCGAGCACCGTCACCTCGCACATGACCAACGTTACTCGTAGGAACTGATCGCGTGGTCAGGTGAATCCCACTTTGAGAACACAATGATAATTTGAAAATATCTATACTTAGGCCTAAAACATAAGGTTAGAGGGTGAAACTCCAAAACAACCCCAAACGGCCCCGTGAGAGGTACCAAGACCTCGCACGAGACCAAACTAACTCGTAGGATCTGAGCGCCTGGTCACGTGACTCCCGATTTGAGAATACGATGATAATTTGAAAATATCTAGACTTAGGCTTAAAAACATGGCGTTCGGGGAAAACCCCCGAAATAAACCCCAAATGACCCCGTGAGAGGCATTGACACCTCATATGGAACCAAGGTACTTCGTAAGAACTGACCACATGGTCACATGAATCTCGATTTGAGAATACGATGATAATTTAATATTTTTAGGACTTATGCTAAAAAAAATGGCGTTATATGGTGAAACCCCAAAACACCACCCAAACGACCCTGTGAGAGGCACCGACACCTCGTACGAGACCAATGTAACTCATACAAATTGATCATTTGGTCACGTGACTACCGATTTGAGAACACGATGATAATTTTAAAATATCTAGACTTAGGATTAAAAATATGGTGTTAGATGGGTAAATCACAAAAAAACCCAAACGACCTCTTGAGAGGCATAAAAACCTCGTACGAGACCGTCATAACTCGTAAGAACTGATCGCATGGTCACGCAGCTCTTGGTTTGAGAATACGACCAAAATTTGAAATCATATAGATGTATGCTTAAAAATGACATTAGAGTTGGAAACCTCAAAACAACCTTCCAAACGTCCACGTGAGAGGCACCGACACCTCTCACGGGATCAATGTAACTCGTAGGAACTAAAAGCATGGTGATGTGGTTCCCAATTTGAGAATACGAGGATAATTTGAAAATATCAAGGCTTGGCCGTAAAAATATGGCATTAGAGGGAGAAACCCTGAAACAGCCACCAAACGACCCAATGAGAGGCACCGACACCTCGCACGAGACCAATGTAACTCGTAGGAACTGACCGCATGGTAACGTGACTTGTGGTTTAAAAATAGGATGAAAATCTAAAATATCTAGACTTAGGATTAAAAACATGGCATTAGAGGGGGAAACCCTGAGGTAGCACGCAAATGGCCCCGTGAGAGGCACGAACACCTCGAACGGGACCACCGCGACTCTTAAGAACTGATCGCATAATCACATGACTCCCGACTTCAGAATATGGTGATAATTTGAAAGTATCTAGATGTGGGCTTGAAAATATAATGTTCGATTTGGAAACCCTGAAACACCTCCCAAACGGCCTCGTGAGAGGCACTAAAACCTCGCACAGGACCAATGTAACTCATAGGAACTCACCGCATGGTAACATGACTCCCAATTTGAGAATACAATGACAATTCAAAAATATATCGACTTGGACTTAAAAACATGGCGTTAGTGGGGGAAACCCTGAAACAACCCCCAAACGGCTCCATAAGAGGCAATGACACCAACTATGGGATCATTGTAACTCGTAAGAACTGATCGCGTGGTCACGTGACTCTTGGTTTGAGAATACGACGATAATTGTAAAATATCAAGATTTAGGTTTAAAATTTTATGTTAGAGGGTGAAACCCCAAAATAACCTCCAAACGGCCCGTTTGCGAGGCACCGATACCTCGCACGGAACCAATGTGACTCTAGTAAATGACCACGTGGTCACGTGACTCTCAGTTTGAGAATACGATCATAATTTGAAAATATCCATACTTAGGCTTAAAAATATGACATTAGAGGGTGAAACACCGAAACATCCCACAAATGGCCCCGTGAGCATCGTCACATCGTAAAGGACCAACGTTACTCATAGGAACTGATCGCGTGGTCACGTGACTATGAATTTGGGAACACAATGATAATTTTAAAATATCTAGACTTAGGCTTAAAACATAAGGTTAGAGGGTAAAATCCAAAAACATCCCCCAAACGGCACTGTGAGAGGAACCGACACCTCGGACGAGACTAACATAACTCGTAGGATTTGACCGTGTGGTCACGAGACTCCCGATTTGATAACATGGCATTCGAGGGGAAACCTGAAACAACCCTCAATTGGCCCCGTGAGAGGCATTGTCACCTCACACAGAACCAATGTAGTTCGTACGAACTGAATGCATGGTCACATGAATCTCGATTTGAGAATGCGCTAATAATTTAAAAACTTTAAGAATTGTGTCTCAAAACATGGCGTTAGAGGGTGAAACCCCAAAACAACACCCAAACGACCCCGTGAGTGGCACCGACACCTCGCATGAGACCAATGTAACTCGTACGAAGTGATCACGTGGTCATGTGACTCCTGATTGAAGAAGACGATGCTAATTTGAAAATATCTAGACTTAGGCTTAAAAACATGGCAATAGAGGGAGAAACCCCGAAATAGCCCCAAATGGCCCCGTGAAAGGCATCGACATCTCGCACGGGATCAATGAAACTCGTAGGAACTGATCGCATGGTCACTTGACTCCCAATTTGAAAATACGAAAATAATTTGAAAATATCTAGACTTAGGCTTAAAAACATTTTGTTAGAAGGCGAAACCATGAAATAGCCCCCAAACAGCCCCATGAGAGGCACTAATCCCTCACACCGAACCAATGTAACTCGTACGAACTAATCATATGGTCAGGTGAGTCCTAGATTTTTAATACATTGATAATTTGAAAACATCAAGACTTGGGCTAAAAAACATGTCATTTGAGGGGGAAATTATAAAAAAACCCCAAGCAGCCTCGTTAGAGGCACCAAAACCTTGCACGAGACCATCGTAACTCGTCGAAACTGACCGCTTGGTCATGTGTCTCCCAATTTGAGAATACGATGATGCTTTCTAGAAGTAGGCTTAAAAACATGATATTAGAGTTGTAAACCCCTCAATAACCCACTAAACGGCTGCGTGAGAGGCAACAACACCTCACACGGGACCAATGTAAGTCGTAGGAAATGACTACATTATCATCTGACTCTCAATTCAAGAATTTGACAACAATTTGAAAATATCTAGACTTAGGCTTAAAAACATGGTGTTTGAGGGGTAACCCCGAAAGACCCCCAAATGGCCCCGTGAGAGGCACCCACACCTCGCGCGGGATCAAAGTAATTCGTAGGAACTGACCATGTGGTCACCTGACTCCCAATTTGAGAATACTACAATAATTTGAAAATATCTTCACGTAAGCTGAAAAACTCGACGTTATAGCTAGAATCCCCAAAATAATCCACCAAACGGCCCCGCGAGAAGCAATAACACCTCACATTTGACCAATGCAACTCATAGGAATAGACTGCATTGTCACGTGACTCCGGATTGAAGAATAGGGCAATAATTTGAAAATACCTTAACTTAGGCTTAAAAATAGGAGGTTAGAGGGGAAACCCCCAAACGGCCCCTTGAGTGGCACCAACACGTTGCAAAGGATTACTGTAACTCGTAAGAATTGACCGCGTTCTCACCTAACTCCCAATTTAAGAATATGATGATAATTTAAAAATATCTAGACGTGGGATTGAAAACATGGCGTTAGAGACAAAAAAAACCCAAATGGGCTCGAACAAGACAAAAAAACTCATAGGAACTAAATGCATGATCACGTGACTTTCCGTTTGGGAATACGATGATAATTTGAAAATATCTGGACTGAGGCTTAAAAACGTTGCGTTAGAGTGGGAAATCCTGAAACACCCACCAAATAGCCCCGTCATAGGCACCGACACCTCGCTTGGGATCAATGTAACTCGTCAGAACTGATCATATGGTCACGTTACTCTCAGTTTTAGTATAGGACAGTAAATTAAAAACATCAAGATTTTTTCTTACAAACATGACGTTAGAGAGTGAAACCCCGAAACAGCCCCCAAATAGCACTGTCAGAGGCAATGCCACCTCACACGAGACCAATGTAACTGGTAGGAACTGACCTCATGGTCTACGTTATCCCAGTTTGAGAATACGATAATACTTTAAAATTATCTAGACTAGGTGGAAACCCTAAAATATCCCCCAAACGGTCCCGTGAGAGGCACCGACACCAAGCATTGGACCAATGTAACTTGTAGGAACTGACCGCATGGTCGGGGCTATCTAAGTTTGATAATGAAATGATAAATTTAAAATATTTAGGCTTAGTCTTAAAAACATGGCGTTAGAGAGGGAAACCCCAAAAAAGCCCCCAAACGGCCCTGTGAGAGGCTCTGACACCTCACACGGGATCAATATAACTCGTAAAAACTGACACCATTGTCATGTGCCTCCTTATTTGATAATTAAATGATAATTTGAAAATTTCAATATGCATGCTTAAAAACATGACCTTAGAAGGTGAAATAAAAAAATAGTCCCTAAATAACCCCATGAGAGGCACCGATACCCCGCATAAGACAAATGGAACTCAGAGAAACTGATCGCATGGTCACGCGACTTCCAATTTGATAATTCGATGATAATTGGAAAATATCTAGACTTAGGCTTAAAAACATGGCGTTATAGCGGGAAACCACGAAACAGCCCCCCAAATGGCCCCGTGAGAGGCACCAACACCTCCCACTGGACCAATGTAACTCGTAGGAACTAACCGCATGGTCAGGTGACTACTAGTTTGAGAATATGATGATTATTTGAAAATATCTAAGTGTAGGCCTAAAAGCATGGTGTTAGAGGGGGAAACCTAAAATAGCCTCAAAATGGCTCCTTGAGAGGCACTGATAACTCACCCATGATCAATTTAACTTATAGGAACTGAGCACATGGTCACGTGACTCCCAATTTGAGAATATTATGATAATTTGAAAAAAATATGATTTAGGTTTACAAACATGACGTTAGAGAGTGAAACCCCCAAAACCCCTAAACGGCCCCGTGAGATGCACCAACACCTCGTAAGGGGCCAATGTAAGTCATAGGAGATGATCGTCTGGTCACATGACTCCCATTTTGAGAATCCAATGATAATTGGATGATATAAAAACTTAGACTTACAAACATGGCATTAGAGGGGAAACCTCAAAACAGCCGTAAAACGGCATGACGAGAGGCATCGACAACTCGTAGGTGACAAATGTAACTCGTAGGAATTGACCGCATGGTCCCATGACTCCCGATTTGAGAATGTGATGATAACTTTAAAATATCTACTCATAGTCTTAAAAACATGGCGCGGGAGGGAGAAACCCCAAACTGCCACCAAATGGTCCCGTAAGGGGCACCAACACCTCGCACGAGACTAATGTAACTCGCAAGAACTGATCGCGTGGTCAGGGATCTCCCGATTTAATTATACGACAATCATTTGAAAATATCTAGACTAGGGAAACACCAAAACAACTCCCAAATGGCTCCGTACGAGGCACCGACACCTCACACGGGACCAATGTAACTCATAGGAACTGATCACATGGTCTGGGACTCTCGGTTTCTGAATATGTTGATAAATAAAAAATATCTAGACTTAGGCATAAAAAATCAAGTTAGAGGGGAAAATCCTAAAACAACTCCTAAACGGCCCCGTGAGAGGAACCGACACCTCATACGGGATCAATGTAATGCATAAAAATTGACCGCATGGTCACGTGGCTCCCGATTTGAGAATATGACCATATTTTCAAGATATAATGGTTTAGTTTTAAAAACGTGACGTTAGAGGGTGAAACCCCAAAACATCCCCAAATGACCCCATGAGAGGCACTGACACCTCGCATGAGACCAAATATAACTTGTTAGAACTGATTGCATGGTCATGTGACTCCCTATTTGAGAATACAATGATAATTGGAAAATATCTAAACTTAGGCATAAAAACATGCTGTTACATGGGGAAACCCCAAAACATCCCCCAAGCGGCCCCGTGAGAGGCATCAACACCTCAAAAGGGATCAACGTAACTCGTAAAAACTGACCTCGAGGTTACATGACTCCTAATTTGATAATACGATGATAATTTGAAAATATCAAGACTTATGCTTAGAAAATGACGTTAGGGGGTTAACCCACAAAATAGCCTCCAAATGGTCCCGTGAGAGGCACCGCCACCTCGCATGGGACCAATCTAACTCATAGGATCTGATTGCATGGTCATGTAACTCTCGATTTAAGAATGAAATGAAAACATTAAAATATCTGGACTTAGGCTTAAAAATATGGCGTTAATGGTTTGAAACCCCAAAACAACCCCCAAACGGCCATATGAGAGGCACCGACTCCTCGCACTGGACTAATGTAACTCTAGGAACTAGTCACGTGGCCAAGGATCTCCTGGTTTGAGAATACAATGGGAATTTAAAAAATTATAGACAAGGGGGAACCCTAAAAAAGCCCACCAACAACCCCCCGAGAGGTAATGACACTTCACATGGGATCAATGTTACTCGTAGGAACTGATTATGTGGTCATGTGACTTTTTGTTTGAGAATATGATGATAATTTGAAAATATTTAGACTTAGGCTTAAAAATATGGCATTAGAGGCTGAAACCTCGAAATAGCCCCGTGAGGGGCACTAACACCACGCACGAGGCCAATGTAACTTATAGGAACTGTCCTCCAGGTCAGAGGTCAATCGGTTTGAGAATATGATAATAAATTGAAAATATCACGACTTAGGCTTAAAAATAAGTCGTTAGAGGGGGAAACCCCAAAACAACCCCCAAACGGCACCGTGAGATGCTCCAACACCATGCATGGTACCAACGTAACTCGTAGGAACTGATCGCATGGTCATGTGACTAATGGTTTGAGAATACGATGATAATTTTAAAATATCAAGATTTAGTATTAAAAACATGATGTTAGAGGGTGACACCCTAAAACAACCCCATGAGAGGCACTAATACTTCGTAAGGGGCCAAAATAACTCGTAAGAACTGACCGTGTGGTCATCAGACACCCGATTTGAGAATACAATGATAATTTGAAAATATTTATACTTAGGCTTAAAAACCTTGCGTTAGAGGGGGAAACCCCAAAACATCCCCCAAATGGCACCGTGAGAGGCATTGACACTTCGTACGGGACCAATGTATACCGTAGAAACTGACCGTGTGGTCACATTACTCTGGATTTGAGAATACAATGATAACTTGAAAATATCTGGGCTTAGGCTTAAAACATAAAGTTAAAGGGTGAAACCCCCCCAAAGCCCCCAAACAGCCCCTTAAAAGGCATAGACAGCTCACAAAGGAACAATGTAACTCGTAGGAACTGACTGCGTGGTCAGGTGTCTGTCGGTTTGAGTATACATTGATAAATTGAAAATATCTAGACTACAGCTTAAAAACATGGCGTTAAAGGGGGAAACCACAAAACAGGCCCCCAAACGGCCCAGTGAGAGGCACCGACACCTCACACTGGACCAATGTAAGTCGTAGTAACTAACTTCATATTCACTTGACTCCTAGTTTGAGAATATGATGATAATTTGAAAATATCTAGTCTTAGGCTTAGAAGAATGGCATTCAAGGGGAAACCCCGAAACAGCCTCCAAACGGCTCCTTAAGAGACACCGACACCTCGAACAGGATCAATGTAACTCTAGGAACTGACTGCGTGGTCACGTGACTCCCTGCTTGAGAATACGATGATAATTTGAAAATATTAAGATTTAGGATTAAAAACATGATGTTATAGGGTGAAACCACCCAAAAAACCTTGAGAGGTACTAATACTTCACACGGGACCAATGTAACTCATAGGAACTGACCGTTTGGTCACCACACTCCTGATTTGAGAATACGATGATAATTTGAAAACATCTTGACTTAGGTTTAAAACCATGACATTAGAGTTGGAAACCCAGAAAAAGCCCCCAAATGCCCCCGTGAGAGGCATGAACACCTCACACGGGACCAACGTAACTCATCGGAACTGACGGCATGGTCCCGTGATTACCAATTTGAGAATATAATGATAATTTGAAAAATTTAGGATTTAGGATTAAAAACATTGCGTTGTAGGGTTAAACTTCAAAACATCAACCACACAACCCCCGTGAAAGGCACCGACACCACAGACGGAACCAACGTAACTCGTGAACTGATCGCGTGGTCACGTGCTCCCAATTTGAGAATACAATGATAATTTTAAAATATCTTGATTTAGGCTTTCAAACATGACGTTGGAGCATGAAACCCCAAAACTTCCCCCTAAATGGCCCCGTGAGAGGCACCGACACCTCGTACAGGATCAATGTAACTCTTAGGAACCGACCGCTTGATCACAGGCCTCCCGATTTGAGAATATGATGATAACTCGGAAATATATGGACTTAGGATTAAAAACATGGAGTTCGAGGGTGAAAGCCCAAAACAACCCCCAATAGCCTCGTGAGAGGTACCGACACCTCGCACGAGACCAATGTAACTCGTAGGAACTGACTGCATGTTGATGGGTCCCTTGGTTCAAGAATACGAAGATAATTTGAAAAAATCTAAACAAGGGCAAAATCCCAAAATAGCCTCCAAACGGCCTCGTGTGAGGCATCAAAAATATGAATAAGGCCAATGTTATTCGTATGATAATTTGAAAATATCAATATCTAGGCCTAACGTCTTGATGTTAGAGGGGGAAACCCCGGAACAACTCCAAACGACCCCATAAGAGGCATCGACACCTCGCACGGGACCAATGTAACTCATTGGAACTGACCGTGAGCTCACGTGACTCCCATCATGGGAATACAATGTTAATTGGAAAATATCTATACTTAGGCTTAAAAGCATGGCGTTAGATGGGGAAATCCCGAAACAACCTCCAAACGGCCCTATGAGAGGCACTAATACCTCGCACAAGACCAATGTAACTAGTAGGAACTAACCACGTGGTCATGTGACTCCCGATTTAGGAATCCGGTGATAATTATAAAATATCAAGACATAGGATTAAAAACATTACGTTAGAGGTTAAATCCTCAAAACAACCTCCAAGTGGTCCTGTGAGAGGCACCGACACCTCGTACAGGACAAATGTAACTCGTAGGAACTGACCGCATGGTCATGTGACTCTTGATTTGAGAATGCAACAATGACTTGAAAATATATAGACTTAGGGATAAAAACATAACGTTCGAGGGTGAAATCCCAAAACAGCCCCATAACGGCCCCGTTAGGGGAACCGACACCACGCACGGGACCAATGTAACTCAATTGAATGTACTGCATGGTGATTGGACTCCGGGTTTGAGAATGCGATGATAATTGGAAAATATCTAGACTGAGGCTTAAAAACAAGGTATTAGAGGTGGAAACCCCAAAATCCCTCCAAACGACCACGTCAAAGGCATCGGCACCTCGCACGACACCAATGTAACTCGTAGGAAATGACCGCGTGGTCAGGGGTCTCCCAATTTGAGAATTTCACGATAGTTTGAAAATATCTACACTAGGGGGAAACACCAAAACAAATACCCAACAAACCCGTGAGAGGCGCTGATACCTCGCAGGGAACCAATGTAACTCGTCAGAACTGATCACATGATCGCATGGCGTTCGAAGGGTAAACCCCGAAACATCCCCTAAATGGCCCTGTGAGAGGCACCGAAACCTCACATGGGATCAATATAACTCGTAAAAACTGACCTCATTGTCATGAGACTCCCGATTTGAGAATATGACCATAATTTGAAAATATTATGATTTAGCTTAAAAACATGACGTTAGAGGGTGAAAGCCCAAAAAATCTCCAAATAGTCCCATGTGAGGCACCGACACGTCGTACGGGACCAATTTAAGTCGTTGGAAGTGAACGCGACATCACGTGACTCTCGGTTAGAGAATATAATGATAACTAGACTTAGGAATAAAAACATGGCGTCAGATGGGGAAATCGTGAAACACCCCCCAAACGGCCCCATGAGAGGCACCAACGCCTCACACGAATTCAAAGTAACTCAAAAAATTGACGGCTCCCTATTTGAGAATACAATGATAATTTTAAAATATCAAGATTTAGGCTTACAAACATGACGCTAGAGGGTGAAACCCCAAAACTTCACCCAAATGGCCCCATGAGAGGAATCGACACCTGGCACGTGACCAATGTAACTCATAGGAACTAACTGCGTGGTCACGTGACTCTCGGTTTGAGAATTTGATGATAATTGGAAAATATTAAGACTTATGCCTAAAAACATGGCTTTAGAGGGGGAAACCCCAAATCAGCCTCCAAGTGTTCTCGTGAGAGGCACCGACACATCGCACGGTACCAATGTAACTCATAAGAACTAGATACATGGTCATGGGACTCCGTTTTTGAGAATTCTATGATAATTTGAAAAAAATGTAGACTTAGGCATAAAAACATAGCGTTAAAGATAGAAGTCCCAAAACATACCCCAAACGGTCATGTGAGAGGCACCGACACCTTGCACAAAACCAATGTAACTCATAGGAACTGACCACATTCTTAGGGGTCTCCTGGTTTGATAAGACGATGATAATTTAAAAAAATCTTGACAAGATGCAAATCCCAAAATAGCCCCCCCAACTACAATGTGAGAGGAACCAACCTTACGCACGGAACCAACCATCGCATGACTCCCGAATTGAGAATACAATGATAATTTGAAAATATCTAGACTTGTGGTTAAAAATATGGCTTTAGAGGGTGAAACCCCAAAATATGCCCCAAACGACCTCGTGAGAGGCACAAACACCTCGCACGGGGCCAATGTAACTCGTATGAACTGATCATGTGGTCACGGGATTTCTTGTTTGATATTATGATGATAATTTGGAAAAAAATTAGACAGGCTTAGAAATATGGCATTAGAGGGTGAAACCCCGAAACAGTCCCCGAATAGCCGCGTGAGAGGCACAGACACCTCGTACAGGACCAATGTAATTCGGAGCAACTCATTGTGTGTCCACATGACTTCTTATTTGAGAATATGATGATACTTTCAAAATATCCAGACTTGGACTTAAAAATTTAACGTTAGAGGGGGAACCCCGAAACAACCCCCAAATGACACACTGAGAGGTACTGACACCTCACACGGGACCAATGTAACTCGTAGGAACTAACCATGTGGTCACGTGACTCCTGGTTTGAGAAAGAGGTGATAACTTGAAAATATGTAGACTTACTCTTATAAACATGGCGTTAGAGGGTGAAACCCCGAAGCAAGCCCCAAACAGCCCCATGACAGGTACCGACACCTCGCACGGGACCAATGTAATTCGTAGGAACTGACCGCGTGGTCACGTGACTCCCATTTCGAGAATATGGTGATATGTTTAAAATATACTGACTTAGGTTTATAATCATTATTTTTGTGGGGGAGATCCCAAAACTGCTCCCAATGGGCCCACGAGAGGCACCAACACCTCGTACAGGACCAATATAACTCGTAGGAGCTAACCCTATGGTCACATGCCTCCTGATTTGAGAGTGCGATGATAACTTCAAAATAGATACACTTTGGCTTAAAAATATGGAGTTAGAGGGTGAAAGTTCGAAAAAGCCCCTAAACGACCCCGTGAGAGGCACTTACACCTTGCACATGTCCAATATAATTCGTAGGAACTAATCACGTGGTCTGGAGTCCCACATTTTGAGAATATGATGAGAATTTGAAAATATCTAAACTAGGGGGAAACACCGAAACCTCTCCTAAACAACCCCATGTGAGGCATCGATGCCTCGTAGGGGACCAATATAACTCGAAGGAACTGATATCATGGTCAGGGGTCTCCCGAATTGAGAATATGATGATCAATTGAAAATATCTAGACATTAGAATAAAACCATGGCATTAGAGGTGGAACCCCAGAACAACCCCTAAATAGCCCTGTGAGAGGCACCGACACCTTACATGAGATCAATGTAACTCGTAAAAATTGACCTCATTATCACGAGACTCGGGATTTGAGAATATGACCATAATTTGAAAATATCAATATTTAGGATTAAAAACTTGACGATAGAGGGGGAAACCCCGAAAAAAACCCTAACGGCCCCATGTGAGGCATCGACACCTCGCACGGGACTATTGTAACTCGTTGAAACTATTCGCGTGGTCACATCACTCTCGGTTTGAGAATACCATAATAAATGAAAATATCTGGACTTAGGAATAAAACATAGCATTAGATGGGGAAACCCTAAAGCTGCCCCCAAACGGCTGCGTGAGAGGCACCGACACCTCACACGAGAATAGTGTAACCCATAAAAACTGACCACATTGTCACGTGACTCTCGATTTGATAATACCATGATAATTTGAAAAAAAATCATGATTTAGGCTAAAAAACGTGACGTTAGAGGGTCAAACTCCAAAACAGCCCCCAAGCGGCCCCATGGGAGGAACCGACACCTCGCACCAGACCAATGTAACTCGTAGGAACCGGTCGCGTGATCACATGACTCACAGTTTGAGAATTTGACGATAATTGGAAAATATCAAGACTTACGCTTAAAAACATGGCGTTAGAGGGGTAAACCCAAAATTTCCTCCAAGTTGTCCCATGAGAGGCACCAACACCTCGAACGAGACCAATGTAACTCATAGGAACTGACTACATGGTCATGGGATTCCAAGTTTGATAATGAGATGATAATTTGAAAATATATAAACCTATGCTTAAAAATAAGGCGTTAAAGGTGGAAAGCACAAAATAGTCCCAAACAGCCGGGTGAGAAGCACTGACAGCTAGCATGGGACCAATGTAACTCATAGGAACTGGCCGCGTACTCATGGGTGTCTTGGTTTGAAAATACAATGATAAATTGAAACTATTAAGAGTTAGTCTTAAGAACAAGGCATTATAAGGGTGAAACTTCCAAACAACCCCTAAACATCCCATTGAGAGGCACTGATACCTCGCATAGGACAAATATAACACGTATAAACTGACCATGTGGTCATTGAACTCCCAATTTGAGAATACAAAGATAATTTGAAAATATCTAGACCAAGGCTTAAAAACATGACGGTAAAGGTGGAAACCCCCAAAACAGCCCCTAAATGGCCACATGAGAGGAACCGATACCTCGCACGAGACCAATGTAACTCGTAGAAACTGACTGCGTGGTCATGGGTCTCTTGGTTTAAGAATACGATGATAATTTGAAAAAATCTAGACAAGGTTAAAATCCCAAAATAGTCCCCAAACGGCCCCGTGGCAGGCACCGACAGTATGCATGAGACTAGTGTTATTCATAGGAACATATCGCGTGGTCACACTATTCCCGATTTGTGAATACAATGATAATTGGAAAATATCTATACTTAGGCTTAAAAACAGAGCGTTAGATGTGGAAACCCCGAAACAACCCCGAAATGACCCCATGAGAGGCAGTAACACCTCGCACATGACCAATGTAACTGGTAGGAACTGACCGCGTGGTCACGTGACTCTCGATTTCACAATTCGATAATAATTGGAAAATATCAATACATAGGATTAAAAACATTACGTTAGAGGATGAAGCCTCGAAACAGCCTCCAAGTGGTCCCGTGAGAGGCACCGACACCTCACATCAGACGAATGTAACTCATAGGAACTGATCGCGTGGTCACGTGACTCTCAATTTGAGAATGCAAAAATGACTTGAAAATATCTAGACTTTGGCATAGAAACATAATGTTAGAGGGTGAAACCCCAATATAGCCCCCAAACGGCCCCGTTAGGGAACAAACACCATGCAAGTGACCAATATAACTCATTAAACCTCACTGCGTGGTCACGGGACTCCGAGTTTGAGAATCAGATGATAATTGGAACTGACCGCGTGGTCAGGGGTCTCTTGGATTGTGAATACGATGATAATTTGAAAAAATCTAGCTAAGGGGTAAACCCCAAAATATCCTCCAAATAGCCCTATGAGAGGCACCGACACTTCTAATGGGAATAATGTTACTCATAGGAACATACCGCATGGTCACATGACTCCCAATTTGAGAATATGATGATAATTTAAAAATATCTAGACTTGGGCATAAAAACATTGCGTTAGAAGATGAAACCCCCAAATAACCCCCAAACAGCCCCCTAAGTGGCACTGACACTTCACATGGGACCAATGTCACTCGTTGGAATAGATCACTTGGTCACATGACTCACGGTTTGAGAATACAAAAATAATTTTAAAATATCTTAACTTAGGCTTAAAAATATGGGGTTAGAGGGTGAAACCCTGAGACAGCCCCCAAACGGCACCACCACCTCTCACGGGACCAATGTAACTCGTAGGAACTGACCGCCTCATTAGGGGTATCTCGGTTAGAGAAAAGGATAATCAATTGAAAATATCAGGACATAGTCTTAAGAATAAGGGGTTAGAGGTGGAAACCACAAAACAACCCCAAACGGCCCCGTGTGAGGCACCTACACTTCTCACGAGACCAACGTAAATCGTTGGAACTAACCGTGTGGTCATCAGACTCCCTATTTGAGAATTCTATGATATTTAAAACAAATAAAGACTTAGGCTTAAAAATATGACGTTAAAGGTGGAAACCCCAAAACAGCCCCTAAACGTCCACATGAGAGGCACCAACACCTCGTACGAGACAAATGTAAGTCGTAGGAACTGACCACATGATCAGAGATCTCCTATCCTGAGAATACGATGATAATTTGAAAAAAATAATTAAGGGAAACCCCAAGATAGCCCCCAAACGGCCATGTGAGAGGCACAAACATCTCGGATGGGACCAATGTTACTCATAGGAATAGATCGTGTGGTCAGGGGACTTCGTGTTTGGAATATCATGATAATTTGAAAATATCTAGACTTAGGCTTAAAAATATGGCGTTTAAGGGTGAAACCCCAAAATAGCCCCCAAACGGTACCGACACCTCATAAGGGACCAATGTAACTCGTAGGAACTGACCTCTTGGTCAGGGGTCTCCCGGATTTAGAATACAATGATAAATTGAAAATATAAAGAGTTAAGCATAAAAATAAGGTGTTCTAGCAGAGAACCCCAAAACAGACCCCAAACGGCCTTGTGAAAGACACTGATGCCGTGTAGGGGAGTCGTAGTAACTGACTGTGTGGTCAAGGGTCTCCCCGTTTGAGAATACAATGATAAATTGAAAAAATCTAGTCTTAGGCTTAAAACCATGGCGTTAAAGGGGGAAACCCTGAAGCAACCCCCAAACGGCCCTATGAGAGGCACCGACACCGCACAGGGGATTAATATAACTCGTAAAATTCACCTCATGGTCACGTGACTCGCGATTTGAGAACACAATGATAATTTGAAATTTTCAAGATTAAGGCTTAACAACATGACATTAGAGGGCGAAACCTCAAAACATCATCCAAATGTCCCTATGAGAGGCACTGACACCTCGCATGAGACCAATGTAACTTTAGGAACTGACCACCTTGTCACGTGACTCACAGTTTGAGAATACAATGATAATTGGAAAATATCTATACGTGGGCTTAAAAACATGGCATTAGAGGGGAAACCCCAAAATAGCCCCCAAATGGCCTCGTGAGAGGCATCAACACCTCACACGGGACCAATGTAATTCATAGGAACTGATCGCATAGTCACGTGAATCCTAGTTTGAGAATACAATGATAATTTGAAAATATCTACTCTTAGGCTTAAAAGCATGGCGTTCGAGGGGAAATTCCGACACTACCTCCAAACGGCTCCCTGAAAGGCACCGACACCTTGCACATGATCAATGTAAACCGTAGGAACTGACCACGTGGTCACGTGACTCCTAGTTTGGGAATGCAATTACAATTTAAAAATATCAAGATTTCTACTTTCAAACATGACTTTAGAGATTGAAACCACGAAATAGCCCCCTAAATGGCCCCGTGAGAGGCACCGACACCTTGCATGGGACCAATATAACTCGTAGGAACTGACCGTGAGGTCACGTGACTCCCGTTTTAATAATACGATGATAATTTTAAAATATCTAGACTTAGGTTTCAAAACATGGCATTAGAGGGGGACACCTCGAAAACTGCCCCCAATTAGCCCTGCGAGAAGCACCGACACCTTCCACGGGACAAATGTAGCTCGTAGGAACTGACCACGTGGTCACATGATTCTCATTTTGAGAATATGACAATAATTTGAAAATATCTAGATATAGGTTTAAAAACATGGTGTTAGAGGGGGAAACCCCAAAACTTCCCCCAAATGGCCCCGCGAGCGACACCGACACCTTGTATGGGAACAATGTAAATCATACGAACCGACTGTGTGGTCACATGCCTCTCAATTTAAGAATGATACGATAAGTTAAAATATCTAGACTAAGGCTTAAAAACATGGAGTTAGGTGGTGAAAGCCCGAAAGAACCCCCAAACGGGCCCTTGAGAGCCACCGACACCTCGCACGGGACTAACGTAACTCGTAGGAACTGAACGCGTGGTTTGGGGTCTCCCATCTAAAGAATACGATGATAATTTGAAAATATCTAGAGTAGGTATAACACCAAAATAGCTCCCAAAAACCCCATATGAGGCACCGACACCTCGTACGGGACTAATGTAACTCGTTGGAACTGACAGCATAGTCTCGTAACTCCTGTTGTGAGAATATGATGATAATTTGAAAATATCTAGACTTCGGGTTAAAAACATAGCATTAGAGGGGAAACACTAAAAATTCCCCAAAATGGCCCAGTGATAGGCACCGACACCTCACACGGGACCAATGTAACTCATAGGAAATGATCGTGTGGTCATGTGACTCCCATTTTGCTAATACACTGACAATTTAAAAATATCTGGACTTAGTTTTAAAAACATGGCGTTAGAGGGGGAAACCCCAAAACTTCCTCCAAATGGCTCCGCGAGAGGCACCAACACCTCGCACGGTACATATGTAACTCATAAAAATGGATTGTGCTGTCCCATGCCTCCTTATTTAAGAATACGATGATAACATGAAAATATCTAGAATTAGGCTTAAAAATAAGGAATTAGATGGTGAAATCCCGAAACAGCCCCGTGAGAAGCACCGACACCTCGCACGAGACCAATGTAACTAGTAGGAACTGACTGCGTGGTCAGGGGTCTTCCATTTTGAGAATAATACGATAATTGTAAAATATTTAGAGTATGGGAAACACCGAAACAACTCCCAAACAACCCCGTGTGAGGCACTGATACATCGCACGGGACCAATGTAACTCGTAGGAACTGATCGCATGTTAAGGGGTATCCCAGTTTGAGAATATGATGATAAGATAAAAATATCTAGACTTAGGCTTTAAAACATGGCGTTAGAGGGGGGAAACCCAAAATAACCCCTAAATGGCCTTGTGAGACGCACCGACACCTAACACGGGATCAATGTAACTCCTAAGAACTGACCTCGATGTCACGAGACTCCTGATTTGAGGATACAACCATAATTTGAAAATATTAAGATTTAGGCTTAAAATTATGACGTTATAGATGAAACCCTGAAACGACCTAAAATGGCCCATGTGAGGCACCGACACCTCGCACGGGACCAATGTAACTCGGTAGAACTGATCACGAAGTCATGTGACTTTCGTTTTAAGAATAAAATGATAATTGGAAAATATCAAGACTTAGGATAAAAAAAATGGCGTTAGGTAGGGAAACCTTGAGACAACCCCCAAATGCCCCCGTGACAGGCACCGACACCTCACATGGGATCAATGTAACTTGTAAAACCTGATCGCGTGGTCACGTGACTCCTGATTTGGGAATACAACGATAATTTGAAAATATCAAGATTTAGGCGTAAAAACATGACATTAGAGGGAAAAACCCCGAAATAGCCCCCAAAAAGTTCCATGAGAGGAACCGACACCTCAAACTGGACCACTGTAACTCGTAGAAATGAACCGCATGGTCATGTGACTCTCAGTTTGAAAATTCGATGGTAATTGAAAAATATCAAAACTTAGGCTTAAAAACATGGAGTTAGAGGGGGAAACCACGAAACAGCCTCCAAGTGGTCCCTTGAGAGGCACCAACACCTCGCACGAGACCAATGTAAGTCATAGGAACTGATTGAATGGTCACGGGACTCTGGGTTTGATAATGAAATGATAATTTTAAAATATCTAGACCTAGGCTTAAAAACAAAACATTAAAGGTGGAAATCCCCAAAAGCCCCCAAAATGGCCACGGAAAACGCACCGACACCTCGCACGAGACCAATGTAACTCGAGGGAACTGTCTTTATTGGAGATGATAATGATAGTTTTAAAAAATCTAGACATGGTGTAAACCCGAAAATAGCCCTTAAACGGTCCCGTGAGAGACACCGACACTTCGCACGGGACTAATATTACTCGTAGGAATCAAATGCGTGGTCATGTGACTCTTGATTTTAGAATACGATAATAATTTGAAAATATCTATACTTAGGCTTAAAAATATGGCTTTAGAGAGTGAAACCCCCAAACAACTGCCAAACGTCCTCATGAGAGGCACATACACCTCACACGGGACCAATGTAACTCGTAGGAACTAATCATGTGGTTACATGACTTCCTATTTAGGAATATGATGATAATTAGAAAAAATCTAAACTTAGCCTTAAAAATATGGAGTTAAAGGGTGAAACCCCAAAACAGCCCCGTGAGAGGCACGAACATCTCGCAGAGGACCTATGTAACTCTTAAGAACTGATTGTGTGGTGACGTGACTTCCTCTTGGAGAATATGATGATAACTTGAAAATATATAGACTTAGGCTTAAAAATATGGTGTTAGAGGGTGAAACCCTTAAACAACCCCCAAACGACACTGAGAGAGGCACCAACACCTCACACGGGACAATGTAACTCGTAGGAACTGACCGGGGTCACCCGATTTGAGAATAGTTGATAAATTGAAACTATTAAGAGTTAGGCTTAAAAATAAGGCGTTAGAGGAGGAAACCTAGAAACAACTCCCAAACGACCCTAAGAAAGACGCCGACACAACATACGGGACCAATGTAACTCGTAGGAACTGACTTTGTGGTCACGTGACTCCTGGTTTACGAATACGAAGATAATTTGAAAACATCAAGATTTAGGCTTGTAAACAAGACGTTAGAGGGTGAAACCCAGAAACAACCACCAAACGTCCCCTTAAGAGGCTCTGATACCTCGAACAGGACCAATATAACTCAGAGGAACTGACCATGTGGTCATTAAACTCCCAATTTGAGAATACAATGATAATTTCAAAATATCTAGACTTAGGCTTAAAAACATGACGTTAAACGTGAAAACCCCAAAACATCCCCCAAACGGCCACGTGAGAGGTACCGACACCTCGCACGAGAGTCTATTGGTTTGAAAATAAGATGATAATTTGAAAAAATCTTGACAAGGGAAAAATTCCAAAATAGCCCCCAAACGGCCCCGTGTGAGGCACCGACACTACGCACGAGACCAATGTTACTCGTAGGAACAGATTGCGTGGCCACGTGACTCTCAGTTTGAGAATGCAATGATAATTTGTAAATATCAATATCTAGGCCGAAAAACTTTTCGTTCGAAAGTGAAACCCCGAAACAGACCTAAACGACCCTATGAGAGGTGACGACACTTGGCACAGGGATAATGTAACTCGTTGGAACTGATCGCTAGGTCACGTGACTCCCGATATGGGAATACGAGTATAATTGGAAAATATCTATACTTAGGCTTAAAAACATGGCATTAGATGGGGAAACCCCCAAACGTCCCCTAAACGACCCGATGAGAGGCACTAACACCTCTCACGAGACCAATGTAACACGCTGGAACTGATCGCGTGGTCACGTGACTCTTGATTTGAGAATCCGATGATAATTGGTAAATATCAAGACTTAGGCATAAAAATATGGCGTTACCGGATGAAACCTCGAAACTGCCCCTAATGGCCCCACGAGAGGCCCCAACACCTCGCATGGGACTAACTTAACTCGTAGGAACTATCCGTGTGTTCATGTGACTCCCTCTTTTAGAATATGATGATAATTTGAAAATATCTAGACTTTGGTTTAAAAACATTTCATTAGAGAGTGAAACCTCGGAACAACCTAAAACTGCCCCATGTGAGGTATCGACACCTCGCACAGGACTAATGTAACTTGTTGGAACTAACCCCGAGGTCACGTAACTCTCGATTTGATAATACAATGATAATTGGAATATACCTATACTTTGGCATATAAACATGGCATTAGATTGGGAAACCCTGAAACATCCAACAAACGGCCCCGGGAGAGGAACTGACACCTCACACGGGATCGGTGTAACTCATAAAAACTGATCGTGTGGTCACATGACGCTCGATTTGAGAATAGAATAGTAATTTAAAAAATCAATATTTAGTCTTAAAAACATGACGTTAGAGAGTGACACACCAAAATAGTCCCCAAACGGCCCCATGAGGGGAACCGACACCTCGCATGAGACCAATGTGACTCGTAGGAACTAATCGCATCATCATAAGACTATCGATTTTAGAAGTTGACGATAGTTGGAAACTATCAAGACTTAGGCTTAAAAACATGGCGTTAAAGGGGGAAACCCCGAAACAGCGTCAAAGTGGTCCCGTGAGAGGCCAACCCGTCGCATAGGACCAATGTAAGTCATAGGAACTGATTACCTTATCATGGGACTCCGAGCGTTAGAATACGATGATAATTTGAAAATATCTAGACTTAGGCTTAAAAACATGGCGTTAACGGTGGAAATCCCAAAATATCCCCCTAATGGCCGCGTGAGGGTAACTGACACCTCGCACAAGACCAATGTAACTTGTAGCGACTGACCACATGGTTAAGTGTCTCCTAATTTGAAAAGAAGATGATAATGTGAAAAAATCTTTACATGGTGCGAACCCCAAAATAGACCCCAAACGACCCCATGAGAGGTACCGACACTTCGCATGAGATGAATGTTACTCGTAGGAACAAATAAAATGTTCATGTCACTCCAAATTTGAGAATACAATGATAATTTTAAAATATTTAAACTTAGGCTCAAAATTATAGCTTTATAGGGTAAAACCACAAAAAAAAAATGACCCAATGTAACTCGTAGGAATTGATCATCTGGTCACGGGACTTTTTATTTGTTATTATAATGATAATTTGAAAAAATATAGACTCAGGCTTAAAAATATGGCATTAGATGGTGAACCCCGAAACATCCACCGAACAATCCCGTGAGAGGAACAGACACCTCACACGGGACCAATGTTACTCAGAGGAACTGATTGTGTGGTCACATGACTCCCGATTTAGGAATACGGTGGTAAATCAAAAATATCTAGAATTAGGCTTAAAAACATGGCTTTAGAGATTGAAACCCAGAAACAACCCCCAAATGGCCTCATGAGAGGCACCAACACCTCGCATGGAACGAATGTAACTCGTACAAACTAACCACAGGGTCAGGGATTTTCCCATTTGAGAATGCAATGATAAAAACAAAATATCTAGACTTAGGCTTAAAAACATAGCGTTAAAGGGAGAAACCCCAAAATAGACCCTAAACGACCCTGTGAGAGGCACCAACACCTCACAGGGGATCAATGTAACTTGTAAAAATTGACCGCATGGTAACGTGACTACCGATTTGTAAATATAATGATAATTTGAAATTTTCAAGATTGAGTCTTAAAAGCATAACGTTAGAGGGTGAAACCCCAAAACATCACCCAAATGTCGACCATTAGAGGGGAAATCCCAAAACAGCCCCATAAACGGCCTCGTGAGAAGCACCAACATCTCGCACGAGATGAATGTAATTCATAGGAACTAATCGCATAGTCATGTGAATCCCAATTTGAGAATACGATGATGATTTAAAAATATCTAGTTTCAAGCAGAAAAGATGGGCATTCGAGGGGGAAATACAAAAACAATCTCCAAATGGCTCCTTGAGAGGCACTAACACCTTGCACGGGATCAATGTAACTCGTAGGAATTGATCGCGTGGTCACATGACTCCCGATTTCAGAATAAGATGAAAATTTGAAAATATTAAGAATTAGGCTTTCAAATAGTACATTAGAGAGTGAAACCCCAAAACTGCCCCTCAAATGGCCCCGTGAGAGGCATCAACACCTCACACGGGACCAATGTAACTCATCGGAACCGATCGCATGGTCACGTGACTCCCATTCGTAGAATATGATGATAATTTGAAAATATGTAGACTTAGGTTAAAAAACACGAAATTAGAGGGGGAAACCCTAGAGCTGCCCCAAAATGGCCCCGCGAGAGGCATCGACACCTCGCACGAGACTAATGTGACTCATAAGAACTGACCATGTGGCCATGTGACCATGTGACTTTATTTTTAGAATATGATGATAATTTGAAAATATCTAAACTTACGTTTAAAAACATGGCGTTATAGGGAGAAACCTCAAAACTGCCCCCAAATGGCCTCGCGAGAGGCACTAACACGTCGCTCGGGACAATTGTAAATTGTATGAATAGTCTATGTGGTCTTATGCTTTCAAATTTGAGAATGATATGATAACTTGAAAATATCAAGGCTTAAGCCTAAGAACATGGAGTTACATGGTGAAAACCCGAAACAAACCCCCAAACGGCCCTGTGAGAGCCACCGACACCTCGGACGGGACAAATGTAACTCGTAGGAATTGACTGCGTGGTCAGGGGTCTCGAATTTTAAGAATATGATTATAATTTAAAAATATCTAGAGTAGGGGCAACATAGAAATAACTCCTAAACAACTCCGTGTGAGGCACGAACACCTCGCACGAGACCAATGTAACTCGTAGGAATTGACCTCGTGATCACCTGACTCCCGTTTTGAGAATACGATGATAATTTGAAAATATCTAGACTTTGGTTTAAAAACATGGCATTTGAGGGGGAAACCCTAAAACAACCCGCAAATGGCCCTCCGAGAGTCATCGAAGCCTCGCACGGGATAAATGTAACTCCTAGGAACTAATCGCATGGTCACGTGACTCCCTTTTTTATAATACGATGATAATTTGAAAATATCTGGACTTTGGTTTAAAAACCTTGTGTTAGAGAGAGAAACCCCAAAATGGCCCCGCGAGAGGCACTAACACCTTACGCGGGACCAATGTAACTTGTAAAAACTGACTGTGTGGTTACATGCCTCCATATTTGAGAATGTGATGGTAACTTGAGAATATCAGGACATATGCTTAAAAACATGGAGTTATAGGGTGAAAGCCCGAAACAACCCCGTGAGAGGCAACGTCACCTCGTACGGGACCAATGTAACTCCTAAGGAACTCTGGGTTTGAGAATGCGATGATAATTTGAAAATATCTAGACTTAGGCTTAAAAATATGAACTTAGAGGTGGAACCCCCCAAACGGCCACGTGGGAGGCATCGACACCTCGTACGAATGTAAGTCGTAGGAAGTGACCGCGTGGTCAGGTGTCTCCTGGATTATGAATATGATGATAATTTGAAAAAATCTAACTAGAGGGAAAAACCGCAAAATAGCCCCCAAATGGGCCCGCAAGAGACACTGACACTTCACACGGGACCAATGTTATTCATAGGAACAGTCTGCATGGTCACATGACTCCTGATTTGAGAATATGATGATAATTTGAAAATATGTAGACTTGGGCGTAAAAACATTGTTTTAGAAGGGGAAACTCTGAAATAGCCACCAAACGACCGCGTGAGTGGAACTGATATTTTGCATGGGACCAATATTACTCATAGTAACAGATCGAGTGGTCACGTGACTCCCGATTTGAAAATATGATAATTTTCACATATCTAGACTTAGCCTTAAAAATATGGTGTTAGAGGGTAAAACCCCAAAACATCCACCAAACGGCCCCGTGAAAGGCACCGACACCTCACATGGGACCAATGTTACTCGAAGGAATAAATCTTGTGGTCGCGGGACTTCCTATTAGAAAATATGATGATAATTTGAAAAAAATCTAGACTAAGGTTTAAAAATATGGAGTTAGAGGATGAAACCTTGAAACAATACCCAAAAGGCACTACCACCTCGCACGAGACCAATGTAACTCGTAGGAACTGACCATCTGGTTAGGGGTATCTCGATTTGAGAATATGATTATAAATTGAAAATATCAATATTTAGGCTTAAAAATAATGCATTAGGGGGCAAACACCAAAATAGCCACCAAACGACCTCATGAGAGGCACCGACACTTCGCACGAGACCAATGTAACTCTTTGGAACTAACCGCGTGGTCACGTGACTCCCAATTTGAGAATACAATGTTAATTTAAAAATATCTAGACTTAGGCTTAAAAATGTGGCGTTAGAGGGTGAGGCCCCGAAAGAGCCCCCAAACGGCCCCTTGAGAGTCACTGATACCTCGCACGGGACAAATATAACTCGTTTGAACTGACCATGTGGTCATCAGACTCCCAATTTGAGAATACTAGAATAATTTAAAAATATCTAGACTTATGCTTAAAAACATGATGTTAAAGGTGGAAACCCCAAAACATCCCCCAAACAATCACGTGAGAGGCACCGACACCTCACGCGAGAGCAATGTAACTCGTAGGAACTGATCACATGGTCCGGAGGTAATAACCCCACTTTTATATGCCAATATATATTTGTTTTTACAATTGCGTCTTACTTATTATCTAATAATGTGATATTCTAGAATCCTAATATGATAAAGCCCATTTTTTTTAAATTTAAAGAATCAACTATAAAATGGGTTAAATTAAAGTTTTATGACACACCCTAAGCTATATGATAAGTTTCGGGGTGGAAAATATAATTTTAAGAAAATTTAGGGATTTGTAGTATTCTGAATTCTTTATATACCAAGACACACTTTTAAATATGAAGAATCAATTGTAAATTTGATCAAATCCAAATCTTATGGCATATCCTAAGCTAAATGATAAGTTTTGGGGTAGAAAATATAATTTTATGAAACTTTAGAGAGTGGGGTTTAATTAAGAAAGTTTCAGAGACTAAAATGAAAATATAAAAAGGACCATTTTGTAAATAAATATTCAGGGACCTCTAAGATATATTGAAAATATATATAGTGTAAATTTACCAAAATAGCCTTTCTATGTAAAATGACCCTTATAACTTTAATACCTTTCCACCTCATGCTTGGTTTTGGACACCTCCATCGTACACATGTCGTCTTTAAAGTAAAAGGTAAAACACATGTCATGCATTTAGAAAAGGCTAAAACACATGTCGTCGTTTGGTGAATAAAGACTGCAAGACAGCTCCGTTATGCGACATGTCAACGCCGACTCACCAAAATGAAAGCTTAGTCACCTAAACATGTATCAACACCCATATACCTTTGAAAAAAATAATATAAATATAGACTTTAGGATGAGTTATTACATCAAATTTCTCCAAATTCTTACAAAGCAATAGTGAGAGAAAGTGCGGGAAATTTAAGAAGAAGTATCGTCTTAGTAATCCAAGATTCGATATCTGTAACTTTGTACTTCTGTTTTAGGTGAGTACTCTGTGACATTCCTTAAGTATTTTGATTATATGATATTATGAAAACTATATATATTTTGTGAAATGTTTTTATCCTCAAAATATATCTAATACCGATGATTCCGTCGTTTGATATATATGTATATCTCTCGATATAGACATCTCATTTGAATTCTAAAATTATCGACTCAGCCTATGGAAACTCTCTTACTATGTTGTCTTTGACTACTGGGAAGAGATATTTGGATGGTACCTTCCGAGCTGATTTATTGCTGGTGCGCCCTAAATAAGGCGTTGTTCTAGAGATCATGATTTTATTCCTGTGTTGTTGCCGGATGGAAACATTTTGTAACACTATATGTTTATCTGGGTACTAGAGCCTACATGGACATTAAAATTAAAAATTGAATTATTGACATGTTGCTCATTTGCTTATCTGTTATGTTCTAAACTTTTTATTCTGAAAATTTATATTTTCGGTTACTTTATATATATTACTGTAAATTTCTATCTCTCTATGCATATGCTTTCTGTTATAAATTGAATAGGTACCAATTTTCTAAAAAATCCTTGAATGTATGGAGATTAAATCACACTTGGCTTTTAGCTGATGTTGTATACGTAAATAATTTTCATGAAATGTTGAGGCTCACGGATGGAACGTAAAAGGACTATGTTGATGATTAATGTTTTAGAGCACTTTACGTTATTTAAATAAAATGTTTGTTTTTATCATATAGCGCAGGTTTGTCTCTCTTGTAATAAGGTTTAAATTTTTTCTTCAGTTGTAACTCGTTATTACTTTTAATATAAATGAAGCTTCCTGTAGAAAGCTCTGATGACGTAATTCATTCACTTTCATTATTTTATGATTCATAACCATGTGATTGTATTTTCGCTCCATTTATTTAGGGAAACAATTTAATCAAGAATATTTGTTGCCTTGGTGGGATGTCAAGACACTCGTTCCCTACTAATTTTGGGTCGGGGTCATGACAAAGGGTCTCGTGGATTGAGGATACGATGATAATTTGAAAAGATCTAAACAAGGGGAACCCCAAGATCATCACCAAATGCCCCCGTGAGAGGCACTAACACTTCGCACGGGACCAATGTTACTCATAGGAATAGATCGCAAAGTTAGGCATAAAAATATGGAGTTAGAGGGTGAAACCCTGAAACAGCCCGAAAATGGACCTTGAGAAGCACCGATACCTCGCAAGGGACATATATAACTCGTAATAAATTATTGTGTTGTCATCGGACTCCCAATTTGAGAATATGATGATAATGTAAAAATATTTAGTCTTAGACCTAAAAACATGACGTTAAATGTGGAAACGCCTAAATGGCCACCCGAGAGGTACCGACATCTTGCGTGAGACCAATGTAACTCGTAAGAACTAAATGCATGGTCAGGGGTCTCCTAGTTTCAGAATACAATGATAATTTGAAAAACCTAGATAAGGGGGAACCCCAAAATAGTCCCCAAACGGCCCCGTGAGAGGCACCAACACTTCGCATGGGACCAATGCTACTCGTAGGAATAGATCGCATGGTCAGGTGACTCCCAATTTGAGAATATGATGACAATTTGAAAATATCTGGACTTAGGCTTACAAATATGGCGTTAGCAAGTGAAACCCCGAAACAACCCCCAAATGGCCCTGTGGGAGGCATAGACAGCTCGCATAGTATCGATGTAACTCGCAATAACTGATCATGTGGTCACCTGACTTCTTGTTTGAGAATATGACTATAATTTGAAAGTATTTGTACATAGGCTTAAAAATATGTCATTCGAGGGTGAAACCCCAAAATATCCCCAGAACAACCCAGCGAGAGGCACTGACACCTCGTTCGGTACCAATGTAACGTGTAGGAACTGACCGTATAATCCTCTAACTCTATGGGTGAGAATATGACTATAATTTGAAAATATCTAACCTTAGGTTTAAAAACATGGCATTAGAGGATGAAACTCAAAAAAATTCCCCAAACAGCCTCGTGAGAGGCACCAACACCTCGCATGGGACCAATGTAACTCGTAGGAACTGATAGCATGGTTAGGGGCTCCCGATTTGAGGATATGATGTTAAATTAAAAATTTCTATACTTAGGCTTAAAAACATGGAGTTAGAGGGGGCAAGCCCGAGATAACCCCCAAACGGCCCCTTGAGAGGCACCGACCCCTCGCACGGGATCAATGTAACTCGTAGGAACTAACAACGTCGTCACATGACACTTGGTTTGAGAATAGGAAGGTAATTTGAAAATATCAAGATCTAGGATTAAAAATATGATGTTAGAGGTTGAAACACCGAAACATCCCCTAAATGTCCCCTTGACACGATGCCTCACACGGGACCAATATACTTTATAAGAACTGATCGCGTGGTCACTAGACTCTAGGTTTGAGAATACAAAAATAATTTGAAAATATATTGACTTAGGCTTAAAAACATGACGTTAGAGTTAAAAGCCCCGATACAACCCCCAAATGGCCCCTTTAGAGGCACCAACACCTTGCACGAGACACCGCAACTCGTACGAATTGATTGCATGATAACATAACTCCTGATTTGAGAATATGATTATTATTTGAAAATATTTGGACTGAGGCTTAAAACATTGCGTTAGAGTGGGAAATCCTGAAACAGCCACCAAATTGCCTCTTAAGAGGCATCGAAACCTTGCACGGGATCAATGTAACTCATACGAACTGATCGTGTGGTCACTTCACTCCCAGTTTGAGAATTGGACCATAATTTGAAAATATCATGATTTAGGCTTACAAACATGATGTTAGAGGATGAAACCCCGAGACAACCCCCAAATAGCCCCATGAGAGGCACAAATAACTCATACGGGACTAATTTAACTCATAGGAACTAACCACATGGTTAGGGGTCTCCCAATTTGAGAACAGCACGATAAATTCAAAATATCTAGACTTAGGATTAAAAATATGGCATTAGAGGGGGAAACCCTGAAACAGTCGCCAAACAGCCTTGTGAGATACGCCGACACCTCTCACGAGACCAATATAACTCGTAGGAACTGATCACATGGATAACATGACTCTCAGTTTTAAAATACGATTATAATTTGAAAACATCGGGACTTAGGATGAAAAACATGGATTTAGAGGGGGAAACCCAGAAACAGCCACCAAATGGCCCCATGAAATGTGCCGACACCTCGCATGGGACCAATATAACTCGTAGGAACTGACCACATGTTCACTTGACTCCCGATTTGATAATACACCGATAATTTGAAAATATCTAAACTTAGGCTTAAAAATATGGCGTTTGAGGGGGAACTTGTAAATAGCCCCGTGAGAGGCACCGACACCTGGCACAAGATCAACAAAACTCATAAGAACTGACTTTATGGTCACGTTACTCCCGATTTGATAATATGATGATAATTTGAAAATATCTAGATTTAGCCTTTAAAACATGACGTTAGAGGTTGAATCGCTAAAACATCCCCCAAATGGCCGCGTGAAAGGCATCAACACCTCGCACGGGACAAATGTAACTCATTGGAACTGAACGCGTGGTCACGTGACTCTCGATTTGAGAATACGATGATAATTTGGAAATATATAGACTCAAGTTTAAAAACATGGCGTTAAAGGGAGAAACCTTGAAACAACCCCCAAACGGCATAGTGAGAGTCACCAACACCTCGTACGGGAGCAATGTAACTCGTAGGAACTGACTGCCTGGTCATGTGACTCCGAGTTTGAATATACGATATTAATTTGAAAATATCTATACTTAACCTTAAAGACATGATGTTAGAGGGTGAAACTCCAAAACATCCCCCAAATGGTCCCGTGAGAGGTACCCACTCCTTGCATGGGATCAATGTACCTCAAAAGAACTGACCCCATGGTCACGTGACTTCCGATTTGGGAATGCGATGATAATTTGAAAATATCTAGACTTAGGCTTAAAATATGGCGTTAGAGGGAAAAACCCTAAAACCACCACCAATCGGTCTTGTGGTATGCACTGGCACCTCGGATGGGACCAACTAAACTCATACGAACTGACCGTGCGGTCACAGGACTCTCGGTTTGAAAATGTGATTAAAATTCAAAAATATCTAGGCTTGGGCTTAAAAATATGGCGTTAGTGGGAGAAACACCAAAACATCGCCCAAACGGACCCGTGAGAGGCACTGACACCTCGCACGGGACTAATGTAACTCGTAGTAACTGATCGTCTGGTTACATGACTCTCAATTTGATAATATGTCAGTAATTTGAAAATATCTAGACTTGGTCTTAAAAGCATCACGTGAGAAGGGGAAACCTAGAAATAGCACCCAAACGGCCCCGTGAGAGGCCCTAACACCTCGTATGAGACCATTGTAACTCGTAGGAACTAATCACATGGTCAAGTGAGTCTCGATTTTAGAATACAATGATAAATTGAAAATGTCTAGACTTAGGCTGAAAGATAAGGAAATAGAGGGGGAAATCCCAAAACAACCCCCAAACGGCCTCGTGAGAGGTACCCAAACCTCGCACGGGACCACTATAAATCGTAGGAACTTATCGCGTGGTCACATGACTTTCAATTTGAGAATACAATGATATTTTCAAAATATCTAGACACAGTATTAAAATCATAACGTTAGAATTTGAAACCCAGAAATACCCCCCCCCCCCCCCCCCAATTGTCCCCGTGAGAGGCACCAACACATCCTAGAGAACTAATGTAACTTATAGGAACTAATCATGTGGTCACATGAGTTTCGATTCTAGAATACGAAGATAAATTTGAAATGTCTAGACTTAGGCTTAAAATCATGGCATTAGAGGGGGAATCCCGAAACTACCCACAAACGGCCTTTTGAGAGGCACCGAAACCTCGCACGAGTCCACCATAACTCGTAGGAACTGATTGCCTGGTCACGTGACTCTCAATTTGAGAATACGATGATAATTTGAAAATATATAGACATAGGCTTAAAAACATGACGTTAGAGTTGGAAACCCCGAAATAGCCCCCCAAACGGCCCTGTGAGAGGCATCAACACCTCGTACGTGACAAATATAACTCGTAGGAGCTGATTGTATTGTCTATTGACTACCAATTTGAGAGTATGACAATAAATTGAAAATATCTAGAATTAGGCTTAAAAACATGCCATTAGAGGGATAAACTCCAAAATAGCCCCCAAATGGCCTAGTGAGAGGAACCGACACCTCGCATGAAACAAATGTAACTCGTAGGAACTAATCATGTGGTCATGTGACTCTCGATTTTAGAATATGATGATAACTTGAAAATATATAAACTTAGGATTAAAAACATGACGTTGGAGGGTGAAAACTTGAAATATCCCCCAAACGACCTTATGAGAGGCACCGACACCTTGCACGAGACCGATGTAAATAGTTAGAACTAATCGCATGGTATGGAGACTCCAGATTTGAGAATACGTTGATAATTTGGGAATATCTATATTTAGGCCTAAAAACATAGTGTAAGAAGGGGAAGAGTTGAAATAGACCCCAAATGGACTCATGAGAGACACCAACCCCTCGCACAATACCATTGTAATTAAAAATAACTTACCGCGTGGTCACGTGACTCCCGATTTAAGAGTACGATGATAATTTGAAAATATCTAGACGTGTGATTGAACACATGAAATTAAAGTTGGAAACCCCAAAATAACCTCCCAAGTGTCCCCTTGAAAGGCACCAACTCCTCAACGGGACCAATGTAACTTATAGGAACTGACCACATGGTCATGTGACTCCTCATTTGAGAATACGATGGCAATTGAAAAATATCTAGACTTTGGCTTAAAAACATAGCGTTAGAGGGTGAAACCCCTAAATGTACCCCAAATGACCCTTGAGAGGCACAGATACCTCGCATGAAACCAATGTAACTCATAGGAACTTACCCTGTGGTCACGTGACTCCCGATTTGAGAATATGATGATAATTCGAAATTATGTAGAATTATGCTTAAAAACAAGGTGTTAGGGAGGGAAACCCCGATACTGCCCCTAAACGGCCCCATTAGATGCACTAGTACCTCGCATGGGACAATTGCGACTCGTAGGAAATCATCGCGTGGTCACGTGACTCTCGAGTTGAAGATACAATGAAAATTTGGAAATATCTAAACTTAGGCTTTAAAATATGGAATTAGAGGGGGAAACCCCGTAACAACCCGCAAAAAGGCCTATGAGAGGCACGAACACCTCGCACGAGTCCACTGTAACTTGTAAGAAGTGATGCATGGTGACTTCACTCTCGATTTGAGAATATGATGATAATTTGAAAATATCTAGACATAGTCTTTCGAACATGACGTTAGCATTTGAAACCCCGAAATAGCACCCCAAACAACCCCCGTGAGAGGCACCAACACCTCGCATGGGACCAATGTAACTCGTAGGAACTGACCCCATAGTCACGTGACTCCCAATTTGAGAATATGATGATAATTTTAAAATATCTAGACTTAGGATTGAAAAGATGGCATTAAAGGGGAAAATCCCAAATCAGCCCCCAAACGGCCCCGTGAGAGGTGCCAACACCTCGTACGATACCAATCTAACTCGTAGGAACTAATTATGTGGACACGTGCATCTCAATTTTAGAATACAATGATAATTCAAAAATATCTAGACTCAAGATTAAAAACATGGCATTAAAGGGGGAAATCCCAAAATATCCCCTAAACGGCCACGTGAAAGGCATCGAAACCTTGCCCGGGACGAATTTTACTCGTAGGATCGTGTGGTCACATGCTCCTAGATTGAGAATTCGATTATAATTTTTAAATATCTAGACACACACTTAAAAACATGACGTTAGTGTTGGAAACCCTGAAATAGCCCCAGACGGCCTGTGAGAGTCACCAACACCTCGCACAGGACCAATATAACTCGTAGGAACTGATTGCATGGTCACGTAACTCCTTGCTAGAGAATGTGACTGTAATTTGAGAATATCTAGACATAGTCTTAAAAACATGATGTTAGAGTTAAAAAAATCCGAAATAGCCCCTAGACGGTCCTGTGAAAGGCACCACACCTCTCACGGGACCATTATAACTCGTAGGAACTCACTACATTGTTTTGTGACTCCCGGTTTGAGAATATAACAATAATTTGAAAATATCTAGACTTAGGCTTAAAAGCATGGAATTAGAGGTGTAAACCCCAAAATAGCCTCCAAACGACTCCGAGAGAGGCACCGATACCTCCCAAGGGATCAATCTAACTCTTTAGAACTGACTACATGGTCACATGACTCCCGATTTAAGAATAGGAAAATAATTTGAAAAACAAATTAGGCTTAAGAACATGGTGTTAGAGGGTGAAGCCCCAAAACATCCCTTAAACGACCTCGTGAAAAGCACGTACACCTTGCATGGGACTTATGTAACTCATAGTAACTCATAGGAGGTGTTAGTGCCTCGCACGGAGTAATGGAACTCGTAGAACTGGCTGAGTGGTCACATGACTCCCGATTTGAGAATGCGATGATAACTTAAAAATATATAGAATAGGCTTAAAACATGGCGTTAGAGGGTAAAACTTAGAAATAAGCCACAAAAGGCCCCGTGAAAGGCATAAACACATCGCACAGGACCATTGTAGCTCGTAGCAACTAACCCGCGTGGTCAGGTGTCTCCCAGTTTAAGAATACAATAAAAAATTGAAAATATCAAGACTTATGCTTAAAAACATGGTGTTAGAGGGGGAACCCCCCCCCCCCCCCCCCATAAATCAAAACGGCCCTGTGAGAGGCACCGACACCTCACATGGGATCAATGTAACTCATATAAACTAACCGTGTGGTCAGGTGACTCCCCATTACAGAATATGATGATAATTTGAAAATATCAAGATTTAGGCTAAAACATGACGTTAGAGGGTCAAACCCCGTAACTGCCACCAAACGTCCCCATGAGAGGCACCAACACCTCGCACGGGACCGATGTAACTCGTAGGAACTCACCGCGTGTCCACGTGACTACCGATTTGAGAATATGATGATAATTGGAAAATATCTAAACTTAGGCTTAAAAACATGGCATTAGTGGGGGGAACTATGAAACAACCTCCAAACGATCCCGTTAGACGTTATAAGACATCACAGATGACCAATGTCACTCGCAAGAATTGACTGCGCGGTCACGAGACTCCCAGTTTATGAATGCAATGATAATTTGTAAATATCTAGACTTAGGCTTTAAAACATGGCATTAGAGGTAGATAACCTGAAATTTCACCCAAACGGTCTCATGAGAGGCACCGACACGTCGCATGACACAAATGTAACTCGTAGGAACGAATTGGGTTGTCACGGGACTCCTGATTTGGGAATTGGAAAAATATCTGGACTTAAGCTTAAAAACGTGGCGTTAAAGGTGGAAACCCTAAAACCTCACTGAAATGGCCCCGTGTGAAGCACTATCACCTCGCACGGGACCAATGTAACTTATAGGAACTGACTGCATGGTCATGGGACTATCTATTTGACAATGCGATGATAATCTGAAAATATCTAGACATAGTCTTAAAAACATGGTGTTAAAGGTGAAAACCCCAAAATAGCACCCAAATGACCCCGTGAGAAGCATCGACACCTCGAATGGGGAAAATGTAACTCGTAGGAATTGACTGCGTGGTCATAGGGCTCCCAAATTGAGAATGCAATGATAATTTGAAAATATCTATACTTAGGCTTAAAAATACGGTGTTAGGGGGAGATAAACCAAAATAGACCCAAAATGGCCTCTTGAGAGGCACCGACACTTCACATGGTGTAGAGGGGGCTTGAAGGTAATCCTGAGATTAGGGATAATTCCCCCATTAGCAACAATGTATGGGATTAAGAAACCGAGGCAGCTCAGCGTGGCAGCTCAAGCGTGGCAACTTCAGCGACACAACTTAGCGTGGCAACTCATATTTTAGCTTGTTGTGTTAAGTCATATTGTATCTTGGTTTATATTGACTATAAGCTATAATGGTTCTAATTATGTAACGAGAATAATAATGAGTTTTAGTATGAGGTCAAACGGTACTCGCGAGGGACCAGGCTTTGCAGGGCCTGGGAGGGACTTCATGCTTTATCAAATGACCTTGTCGTGGGAACTTTAGAGGGACTTGGCTTGGAATATTGATAAGTGAGGCACCGCTGGGTCTTGTCTTAACCATCTTAGATACACCTGGTAAAACACCGAAGGTACCTTATCGTGGAACTTCGGGCGGAGCATCTTGGAGTTCCATCGAGCGTTGAGTTGTGAGCCAAAAAACCCTTTACTTAATGTCACATCCACTTTATCTGATGTCACTAAGCCGCTAGGCAATGTCAGACCTGCACTTGAGTAAACCACCGTGGTATTTGGGGCTGTCAGACAGCTGGTGAGCCACCTCTATGACAATATCCCCCTAACACACAGTGGTTAGGCAAAAGGCATGTCTTGGCATTTAATGTTTATGATGTGGAGACAACTAGTGCATCAGGTATTTAATGTTTGTGACATAAAGTATGAGGGATGTATTTCACAGGCATTAATGGTGGAGTTTCCTCTAGGGTGGTGTGGGACGCTATTTAAGGCCCCCAACCACCTCTAAGGAGAAAAAAAGGTTCTTGGTTGAGAGTTCAGAAGTGATTACTAGAGAGTTATTACAAACTAGAGAGTTGGCTCACCCACCATTGTCATTTATTAGGAAGCTTTTCATACTTGATAGAGATTCTTAAGGGTGGTTGGTGTGTTTTTGTCTGCGTGTCAAGGTGTATCTAGGGTGCTTACTTCTCTTTCCCTCTAGCTAAGGTACTTCTAAGTTCATTACTACCTGCTGAGTTATACACGAGAGATATGTGAGTTCAAACTGAGTCTATCTTCATTGAGTAGTGTTTGTATGTCCTGTGGTTAATCAATAAGGTTGCTATTTAACTTATCATTACTATAATCAAAAGGGGTTATGCCTCCATCTTATCTAAACTACACTCTTACATTTGGCGACTCTACTGGGGAGGCATTCTTCTAAAGAAAGGAGTATGGCACAAGATAATCTTAATCAAAGGCTCAACTGTGATGTCATTCAACACAATAAAGAACATGCGGTGAGAGAACTGGAGGCCCTAAGGGATTGGGCCCCTCAAATAGAGGTACCTCCAGTTCAGGAGACGACCGTCGTTCCAGGGGTGACACAAGCTTCCACGTGTGCTACGTTAGGACCAACCCAATATATGGTCTTACAGATCCTAATCTCAAACTAACTTACTAGGGAAAAATAATATCTTATCATCTAATTGAGAATCCCCAGAATAGCCCCACCTAATCCATTTATAATCTAGGGTAGTTAACTAGCTCATCTAAGACTCTAGGACTTTAAGTTTACTTCATTCAAGAAGGTTCCTAGGTCCTAAGCCTAAAAGAAAAGGGTCAAAATTGAGTTAGAAAAATAACTAAAAACAACAGGATTCCAAATCGATTCTCCCTAGGGATGAATCGTTTCACCCCAAGAAGCGAATTGATTAGCCCAAAAGAGAATCGATTCAGATGGGTAATCCAACATTCTATTTCAGCCGAATCGATTCAGACTTAACCCGAATCGATTCAGGTTCCCAGACCTATAAACCTACCCCTTAGTGAATCGATTCACCCCTGCAATTTCACCAAGAATGGCCACGGGTTATGAACCCTAGTTTTTCCCCAAAACTCATATCTCCTCCATTTTTACACACACCCACCAACACTAATCTACCCAAAACCATCCTACATGATTATCAACTACTATACTCCACAATATCATCAAATTAAACTATGATTAGTGCTAAAACACTATGGAATCCATAAAATCCATAAGGGTCCAATTGATTCCAATGCATAACTATCAATACAATTTATTCATCCTAAATCATATATTAGCAAGTAAGAAAAGTTGCCTTGAGGTTAAAATCTCAGATTCTTGGAAGATGGAAGCAAGATCAAATCCCAAATCTCCAATCTCTCTCTTTTTTCCTCTTTTTTCCACAACTCTCTTCTTCTCTCTTTCTCTCTAGGTTTAGTAAATACACACTTAAGAGAAGTAAATGAGGTGCAAGACTTAAACGTGCCTCTCTCCATAATTTCCGACTTAAATTGTTAATACCACATTAAAATGACTCGCAACTACATATTTAAGTCAAAACTAGTCAAAAGTGCTCGAAACCCAAAAACACAATATGGCACTTATTTTGACTATCTCGCACATTTCGGGACTAACTACTCCCTCTAAATTGGCATCCGGGAATATTTAAGTCATTTCAAGTTCCGGTCTCATTTATATCATAAATGTCGTTTAAAGCACACGACACCATAAAAGGTAACATGATGATATTTACATACACATAACAGTAAATATGCAACAATCTAGTAAATATTATCTCTCAACTCATTCAATTAATATTCACTCCATTTCCCCGTATTTTATATAATTACTTCACACAGTAAATTAATATAAAATAAGTTTCTCAAAAGAGTCCAAAGACAAAGCGTGTTGAGTTGGTTCTCAGGAAAAAGAGAGGTCGAGGCTTCTAGAGAGAAGAAGAGGAAGTCAACTATAGATACTAGTAGACAGTGCAAGAAGGTCGTTACCAAAGAAGGAAATGTGATATATCGATTATAATGGTGTGAATGAGCGGCTGAAGAAGATGACAATGAGGCCGACCCGATATATGAGTGATTTTTAATGGATCAGCGGGGAAAATATATGGTGATAGACAACTCCAATGTACAGGAATTTATAGAGGAAGTCATCGAGGAACCATAATACATGGCGGATCAACTAAAATTGCAGGCGCAAGAACTGGAGCAGTTGAACCTGACGAAAGAAGAGGAGGACCCAAGGCCCATTTTTATCGCGAAAGATATTAGTAAGGATAAATGAGAGTCTTTGGTTATGTTGATTCGAGAGTTCATAGATGTTTTTGTGTGGAAATACACGAAGATGGAAGGGATGGATGGGGGAGTCATCTTCCACACGTTAAACGTGATGCCTTCAGCCATTCCGGTGAAACAAGTAACGAGAACGTACAAGCCTGAGCTAGACTTAAAGATAAAGGAAGAGGTCGAACGCTTATTGGCGGCAAGGTTCATCAAATCGATACAACACCCACTTTGGCTGTCTAGCACTGTCCCGGTGGGAAAGAAAGACAAAAACCAAATAGGGATCTTTGCGAACTTCAGAGATTTGAATAGAGCCTGCCCCAAGGATGAGTTCCCTCTGCCCTCCATTAATAGCTTGATAGATGAAATAGTTGGTCATGATATGTATAGCTTAGTAGATGGGTATGTAGGGTATAACCAGATCAAGATGGACCCCTCAGATGCAGAGAAAACGACATTCAGGACCCCGTTAGGTAATTTCATATACAGAGTAATATCGTTGGGACTTAATAATGCTGGGGCTACTTACAATAGAACAATGATGGCCATTTTCCATGACTTCTTCCACAAATTTGTGGAATTCTATGTGGATGATTTGGTCATCAAATCAAAGAAGGAGGAGTCCCATCTGGGCGATTTGAGGAAAGTGTTTGCCCGATGCAGGAAGTATAAATTGAGGATGAATGCACTGAAGTGGGTCTTTGGAGTAACAAGTTGAAAATTCCTAGGCTTCGTGGTTTATCAGCAAGGGGTGCAGATGGACCAGGACAAGCAGTGAGTGATCTTGGAGATTCCATGTCCAAGAATGGTAAAGGAGCTGAAGAATTTCCTCGGTAAAGTCTCCTATCTTAGGAGATTTGTGCATGGGTTAGCGAAGATGACACATCCATTGATGCCGCTATTATGAAGGAACACGAAATTTAAGTGGGAGGGGGTTCATGAGGAGTCTCTCACTGGGATGAAGAAGCTTCTCATTTCACCACAGATCATGGTTCCCCCACAGGTAGAAATACCATTGCAGCTATACCTCACATCCACCATGAGGTCCGTGGGAGATTTGTTGGCACATGAGATTGATGGGGAAGAACGGTTTGTCTACTACCTCAGTAGTATCACCCATGGGACAGAAGTCAGATATAGTAGTTTGGAAAGGCATTGTGTAGCCTTAGTCTTTGTAGCACAAAAACTTAGACATGATTTATTGTCTTTTACAATTCATATTATAACTATATGTGATCCTATTATGTATTTTCTAGCAAGAACTATATTGATTGGTAGAGCATCTAGGTGGTTTCTCATCCTCTACGAGTATGACTTAAAGTGTGTGGTTTCTCGCGCGATCAAAAGCTAAGCGTACACCGATCTGTTGGAAATTTTCCCCTTGGGAATGTTTGAGCCACCTAAAAAAGTATTCTGGGAGACGATTTGCAGGCCAATCACCAGACACAACGAATGAGGAATGGACAATTCAGTTCGATGGATCTTCGGCGGAAAATAAAGGAGGTGCAGGGGTCATTGTTTCAAAAGGAATGGAGGAGATTTACCTTTCCTACAAATTAGATTTCCTTTGTTCAAACAACGAGGCGGAATATGAAGCATTGGTGCTAGGGTTGCTAGAGGCTCTTCGAAGGGGGATTTGTTCACTTTACATCAAAGGTGATTCAAATTTGGTGATTCAGTAAGTGAATGGAGAGTACGTGTTGAAACACATGAGCCTGACACTATACAGAATAATCATTCAGAGGCTTCTCGGCCAGTTCTATTGAACCAAGATCAAGAGACAACCCAGAATGATGAATCGTCACCCAGATGCCTATGCCACCATCGCCTATAAGATGGTCATGAGGAAGAATACAACTACCGTTATGATCCAACGAAGAACAGATCCTTCAATAGTATAGTTAATTTTATCGATCGAGGGGGACCCAGACTGGAGGGGAGAGTTTAAGAATCAATTAGAATATGAGGAAGGAGCGATGGGGCTAAGGGAATTAACCCAATACTTCATGAACCAGGGAAACCTTTACGTTAGGAATGCAGTAGGATGGTTGTCTAGGTGCATCAGTCCTAAAGATGCATAGAGGAGATTGAAGAGAACACATGAAGAGCATTACGAGACAACTGAGATACCCCTCTACCGAAGAATGCAAAGAGAGGGGTATTTTTGGCCCAGAATGAAACAAGACGTGACAGAGTTACAATAGAAGTGCGACAAATGCCAGTTATTCTATGAAGTAGCTGAATGTCATTTCGTGGAAGCTCAACCTGATTGGAGACATCCGTATATTGACTTTATCAGAGATGGAGTTACCCGAACATAAAAAATTAACGCGATGGGACTCAAGCGAAGGGCCTCGAGGTTCTATGTTCAGGAGGGTCAACTTTATCGAAGGGGATACTTCAACAGGCCATTGCGTTGCATCATAAAGGAAGAGGTATCCGAGGTCCTCAAATACGCGCACGATCCTACTCACATAGGAGGGGCCAAGTTAAATGACCAATTGATGACGTTGGGGTATTATTGGCCAATAATGGGGAAAGACTCTGTTGAGTTCATTCAAAAATTCAAAGCATATAAACTTCATAGAAATATGATCCATGCCCCATCGATAGACCTATACTCCGTGGAGACGCCTTATCCTTTTCACACTTGGACATTCGACCTGGTAGGGGAAATACATCCTTCTTCGATGGGGAAGATATGGATACTAGTTACAATGGAGTGCTTCACAAAGTGGGCTGAAGTGATACCATTGAGAAGGGCAACAATAGGGGTGGTGAGCAACTTCATTAGAGAATACATCATTTGCCATTTTGGAATCCTAAAGGTCATCCTTTCAGATAATGGAACCCCTTTTATCAATTCAGAAGTAACGATGCTCATAGACAAGTACTCCATTGTTCATCATACCTCAACGGTCAGGCCGAAGCGACTAACAAAACTTTGGTTAATATCTTGGCTAAAACAATGGAGGCTTTCCTAGAAGCGTGGGATGATAAGATACCAACTGTATTATGGGCCTATTGAACAACTAAGAGAAAACCCATAGGGGATACTCCGTTCTCCCTTATCTATGTGGCCGAGGGGTTTCTCCTATTGGAGTTAGAAGTTCCATCTGCTCGATATGATTTGCGAAGTAGCATCCTCCCTCAGAATAGACATGTGCAGTTGGAAGCATCGGATGAACACAGAGATAATGCGATGCAACACTTTCAAATGTACATAAAATAGCTCTCCAGGGCATATGATAACTTAGTGAGACCAAGGAAGTTCGTGGAGGGAGACCTCGTATTGAAAGTAGCGGTGAAACACATCAGGGGACTTCCACTACCCAAGTTTGCAGGAAATTGGGAAGGACATTTCATTACAAAAGAAGATCATGACTCAAGTTATTGCTTAATTTCTAGGATGGAAGAATATAAACCATTAAAGATTAACAATAAATGGTTGAAATTCTATCACGTGTAAGAAATTAGGTTTGAACCACTGATGTATCTGGCTATTATTATGAATACACAACTTTTTTTTTTTATGATGAGTATGCAAGTTCCTTTTATTATAACCCAAGCGGAGATGAAAGAATTATAGAACTTCATAATATACGCAAGAAGTTATAACACAGAGGAAAAGCATGAGAAAATATATATCTTTCTTCATTCATAAACTTTGGGTTATAATAAAAGGAACTTGCATACTCATCATAAAAAAAGTTGTGTATTCATAAAAATAGCTAGATACATCAGTGGTTCAAACCTAATTGCTTACGCGTGATAGACTTTCAACCATTTATTGTTAATATTTAATGGTTTATCTTCTTCTATCCTAGAAATTAAGCAATAACCTGAGTCATGAGCTTCTTTTACAATGAAAGGTACTTCCTAATTTTTTGTAAACTTGGGCAGTGGAAGGCCCCTGATGTGTTTCACCGCTACTTTTAATACGAGGGCATTACAAAATTGGGAGCTATTGCCCAATATTACATAAGAAGAAGAAAAAAGAAAAATATATACAAAAGTTCATTATCCTAAGAGGAACCACAAATCTGGGGAAGAGAAAAAATCTCCAGGAAGGCCCAAAGAAGCTGCTAAGAAAGACTGTTGGGAATTCATAGAAACCCCCAGCCTCATTTGCTCTTGTGTACCCTCAATGAGGTGCTTCTCTTGCTTTGACTTTGGCAAGCATAGAGCTTCTTCGAGGTCCCCCACATCTTTGTCAATGGCTTCAAGAAGAGGTGCCAACTGAACCAACTTGGCTTCCTTAGACCGTTGACCCTCCTGATGTTTTCGGAGCAGTTCCCTCTACCTATTCAGTCGCTGGTTCTTTAAGGTCTTTAAATGCGTGATGAGCCAGTCAAAACGAAAGTCATCACGACCTAAATATCTCAGATAGCCTAGGAATTGGGTAAGGAGGGCTCTAGTAACATTTTAGGTCAGAGTGCTAGCAATCTCAGCCACAAAGATAGCCATGCCCTGAGGCCTGTAACTCATCACAGAGATGTTGGAATGTATGCAGTCCACGATAAACATTTTGGGATGGTGGTTTGCAAGTAGCTCAACTGCCAATCGATGGTTGGCAGGTATCTGAGGAGAAAGATAGAGCACCATTAGGCAGAAGGCATGAGGAGCCAAGTCGGGCAGAGGAAAATCACAGCCAGATTCGCTCTCAGCAGCAGCACCGATCGTGGAACCTCGATCTTTATGGATAAAGTCTTCTGAAACAAAGGGTTCCAAATGGGGTGAGGAGGTAGGCAAAAGAACTGATGGAGAATCCTCCTGAGCAACATGAGAACAGTTAGAGGAAATAATGAGTTTATGAAAAAAATCTTAACAAGTATTTTCATTGTTAAGTCACCGATATAGGTGGAGTTTACTAAAAAAATCTTAACAAGTGTTTTCGTTGTTAAGTCACCGATATAGGTGGAGTTTATGGAGAAAAATCTTAACAAGTGTTTTCGTTGTTAAGTCACTGATATAGGTGGAGTTTATGAAAAAAATCTTAAAAAGTGTTTTGGTTGTTAAGTCACCAATATAGGTGGAGTTTATGAAAAAATCATGAACAGTGTTTTGGTTGTTAAGTCATCGATATAGGTGGAGTTTATGAAAAAAAATCTTAACAAGTGTTTTCGTTGTTAAGTAACCGATATAGGTGAAGTTTATGGAAAAAAAACTTTAACAAGTTTTTTCGTTGTTAAGTCACCAACATATGTGAAGTTTGAGAGACAGAGAAATAAAGAGAAATTAATGAAGTACCTCAGTAGTAGAATCAGTGAGAATAGGAGCCACCGTGGAGGCCTTAATGGCACCCGTAACTGAAGAAGCCTTAACGGTTGGCAAAGCTCCCTCGCCAACAAATGGTACCAAGGCCAACGAAGGATTTTCACTGAAAGACCACGAGGAACCTGCAAGCAATGCCCCAGTATGGGTAGATACTAAAGAATCCCAACGCGGGACAGCAACATCAACCTTGGCCTTGGAAAGGAAAAATCCACTAAGAGCAAAGGGTGGGGTAAGGCTTGGCGAAAGATGCAAATATAAAACAAAGAGTTAGACACAAGGAGCTAGTACATGAAAAGGTAAAAATACATCTAAGCGTTACTTACCCCCGCTTATGGCAAAAAAAGGGGAATTTCAGTCAGGGGTTGGGTCAGTGCAGTGGTAAGGAGAATGTTAGCTATCAGAGATGCCACTTCCACCTAAAACATCCCAACATATCAGAATGATAAACAAGGCAATGGGACAAGGAAAAGATGTGAAACTTGACAAAAAAATTTACCTTAGGGGCACTATCCTCGACCACAACGATGGGCAGAGGTACCTCTTGCTCGGATGGTAATTCAGAAGATTCTATAGTAGTTGCCTCTGGTTAGCCAGATATTTCAACAGATCCAAGAGTAGATGCCCCTGCAGTAGCTTATTTCGCCCATTGGGAGGACAAACAATGAGAGTAGGTGAGACCTATCATGGGGTAACGGGGAGGAGTAGTATCGTCTTGAGAGATACCGAAATTCCCCCCATAAAATGGCTCACGAGGGAACCAGAGTAACTAGGGGGACTAGGCTTTTCTTCAACTCCCTGCACCAAAGTTATCAAAGAAATAAGCAAATGCAACTTGCCTTAAGAAAAGGGAACAAGAATAAGACATGCACACATACTTGAGATCCGGAGGGAGAACGAGAAGGTATAACCACTGGTGAAGGCAAAGAGGAGGAAATAACAGAAGGAGCTGAGGATGGAGGTATCTCGGTTGTTCGTTTCTTCTGGGACTTAGTGACTAGAGTTTTATTCCTTGCGCCCATTACATAAGCACCTTGAGGTACACTCTACCTTTTTCTCCTCTTTGCCATTTGCTCAGTGGGATCAACCATGATCGTGGGAAAGGCAACCGAAGGAGGAATGAAAATAGTGCACTGTTGAAACTCAACATTTATTCTTTCGACCTCAGCTTCAACTTGCCTCCTCAAATCTTTACTTACCTCTGCAGAAATAGGAGGGGGAATGAAGGCAATAGGGAATGCCTCCAAAGGAGTTTGTGCTTGATCTTTGGACTCAGATTTCGAGGAAACACCACTTTCGGACTTCTTAGTCTTTTTAGCAGGGGGACTGAGAAGGCCCTTCCCCTATTACAGCTTTGGCCGAAGGGTCAGGTGGTTTGGGGGTTGCAGCGACCTTGGGATTGGGCATGGCAATGGTTATCATGGGGCAGTGTCGAGGAAGTTCAGTAAGAGGTACTATGGGGGTTTGGTTTAGAGGGAACTCAATCCCAATAATGGGATTACCCTTTAACCCCAACTCCAAGGTAGAAAATGAAAGAACTGGAGGATACACGAGATCCCCCTCGATGAACTCAGAAATTTAGGCCAGTTATCTCGACCAATACTTTTTTACAAATAGAGGGGTCACGTCCCCTTACCTAGTGATGCTGGGAATGATGACTCACCCAACCATTATAGAACTCACTCCCCACGCAGGAGTTGAGGAGAACAGGGAACATGCCTCGGTAAAGCAGACCTTAGGATTAGATAATTGAAAAACTGGGTGAGGAGCCCCTTGATCGACGACAAACTGATGGCTGCATCAGTTGGGATTGTAGTGCTTGCTGGTGTATCTCCACCTTGTGTAAGTGGGCAGGTATCCTGGCGAAAATAGAAGGACCAAAACTAGTGAAGGGTCATCAATAATGAGGTCTAGAGTAGTTGCCTGGACCACTCTTGCTTCATGGTTAAAAAACCCACAAGTGTAGAGAAAGATATCCTCTTCATAGGGCCTCATCACAAAATTCAAAAAATTATCGATAATGGAGGTCAACTCCTTTCGGCTTTATCTATTGTGATAAACAAAAGAGGGTGGGGGCAGAATGGTTTCCCCCAAAGGGGGCGGTTGGTCTTGGTTGATACGACGGGGAAACACACATAGAGGAAGCCTGGTAGGAGGAGACAGTTGCCAAAGTTGCCCAGCTTATAACGACCCAGAGATCATTCCATGTCAAAAAGGGTTCTATCAAGCCATGTGTAGAGGGATCCCAGGGCGATTGCAGCCAGAGGAAGCTTGATACCCCAAGCCAAAAGGGAGGGATATATTGATAAGGTCCCTTCGAGGTTTGTCATTGTGTTTACCCATTAAAAGGAAGCGAGAAAGAATGATATGGATATAGGCAGGAAGTTCCAGTGATATACCTTGTCCAGCGGTAGCCTCGGAGGAACTACTTTCAGAAGGACCCTTGAAAAAGTAGTTGATGAGTGGAGTGAAAGTGGCTTTGTTCAAAGAACCTATGCACCTACGGCATATACGGTCCAATTCCAAACGATCAACAGTCTCTTAGGCATCCGGGGCTTCATCAGAATAGGGCTCGTGGCATGTTGCCTCAAGGGCTAGGAGCTCGCACACGTCCTCCAACATTATTATAAACTTACCCCATGCAGCAATGAACGTATGAATGGTAAGGTTCTATCAAGACACCAGAATGGGCAGCATTATTCTTAGACATAGTGAACTCATCAAACCACTTAGCCCGATGAAGCCTAATTTTGGTGAAAGTGTTATTATGGGAACTCTGCATATGAGAGTTCCATGCAGAAAAGTGAGCAGGAGAGCCCCCAGGCCTTTCGAACTCTATGTGGGACCATGGGAAGTCCCCTCGCTCAAGACAAAATTGGAGAGTCCCCTCTGGAGGTAGAAAGACCCAGTCATCAGCACTTTCATCTTCATCACCAAGCGTCAGGGCATCATACTTGGCATTAAAAATGAAAGTCTTATAAGACTCGACAAAGTCATCACCCTTTCCAAATATGGGGTACCGACGGTAGAAGCACAACTGGTCTTGGCGGCCAGCAGTCAATGAGGCGGCAACAGAGGTGGTGACAACAGGGGTAGCAGTTGGTGCACTGGTGGCAGGTGTGGTAGGATTACTTGATGAGGCCATTGCAGACAATAATAAAGTATGAAAAAAAGAATCTCGATAAATGAAGGGTTGGGAATGAAGAGGGAGAATAACAACCACAGGTGGTTGCGTAAAAAATGAGAGAAGGAATAAGCTAGGTAAGATCTTGGTAAACAATGGAGTTCTCACAGATTTCTCTTTCTAAAGAAGACATGATCTTGAAGAAGATGAAGGAAAGAGTAGGGTTTGAAAAAAGAAACATTTGAAACCTTTTAAGGAACTCATCTGTTGAGTTTCCCACCACCACACGTGCAAGGCCGTCTATAATCATTTCAAATGGACACATGCCACTTCAGGAGGTGTTTTGACAGCTAAAAAGACAGTGCCACGTCATTTATGAAGCGACGCCTAGGGAATAGACGGGGTTGCATTCTTCAGCATGTTTTAGTTTTGGCACCATAATTGTTTGTCAGACATATCCAATAACTCCCAATAGAAAAGATATCCCAACGGTTCAAAAAAGCTGCGATGTCCCCTCCCCTAAAGTACAAACATTTTTTAAATAGTGACTCGGGTACATCGGGAATAATTTCTACTTTTTCAAACATAGCGAAGCGTTACAAGGGAGAATTTCACTTACCTATAATCAAAACGAGTATTTGAGAAGGTTAACAGGAATTTTGGGAGAATTTCAAATAATAAAGTTAGAACGGTTGAAGATCAGCATCAGAAAAAAGTGGCGATGTCCCTTCGCCAAAGCACCAATAAGCCGTAGCGCTTCGGTTCAGGTACATCGGGGAGAATTTTACTTTTTCCTGAAGATTCTAAACTGGTGGTTCTAACGAGGGAAAACATGCCATAATTTTTTCACATAGAAAAGGTTTATTGGATTGAGAAGTTTTCGTGCAGAGAATTCTTGTTCTAATAACAAATCTCTCCACGAAGGGGAAAATGTAGAGGGGGCTTGAAGGTAATCCCGAGATTAGGGATAAGTCCCCCATTAGCAAAAGTGTTTGGGATTAAGAAACTGAGGCAGCTCAGCGTGGCAGCTCAAGCGTGGCAACTCAGTGAGGCAGCTTAGCGTGGCAACTCATACTTTAGCTTATTATGTTAAGTCATATTGTATCTTTGTTTATATTGACTATAAGCTATAGCAATTGTAATGATGTAACGAGAATAAAAATGAGTTTTAGTGTGAGGTCAAACGATACTCGCGAGAGACCAGACTTGGCAGGGTCTGGGAGAGCTTCCATGCTCTATCGAATGACCTCGTCGTGGGAACTTTAGAGGGACTTGGTTTGGAGGATTGAGAAGTGAAGCATCATTGGGGCTTATCCTGACCATCTTAGATATACCTGGTAAAACATCGAAGGTCCCTTACCATGGATCCTTGAGTGGAGCATCTTAGAGTTCCATCGGGCATTGAGTTGTGAGCCAAACAACCCTCTACTTAATGTCACATCCACTTTATTTAATGTCACTGACCACCATGGTATTTGGGGCTGTCAGACAATTGGTGAGGCACCTCTGTGACAACAGCCCCCTAAAACACAGTGGATAGGTAAAAGGCATGTCTTGGCATTTAATGTTTATGACGTGGAGATAACTAGGGCATCAGTTATTTAATGTTTGTGACATAAAGTATGAGGGATGTCTTTCACAGGAATTAATGGCGGAGTTACCTTAGGGGTGGTGTGGGAGGCTATTTAAGGACCCCAACCACCTCTCAGGAGAAAAAAATGTTCTTGGTTGAGAGTTCATTAGTGATTACTAGAGAGTTATTAAAAACCAGAGAGTTGGATCACCCACCATTGTCATTTATTACGAAGATTTTAATACTTGATAGAGATTCTTGAGGGCGGTTGGTGTGTTTTTGGATGCCTCCCAAGGTGTATTTAGGGTGCTTACTTCTCTCTCCCTCTAGCTAAGTTACTTCTAAGTTCATTACTACCTTTTGAGTTATACACGAGAGATGTGTGAGTTCAAACTGAGTCTATCTTCATTGAGTAGTGTTTGTATGCCATGTGGTTAATCAATAGTGTTGTTATTTAACTTATCATTACTATACTCAAAAGGGGTTACGCCTCCATCTTATCTAAACTACCCTCTTACACACGGCACCAATGCAACTCTTGAAATTTGACCGTTTGGTTACGTGACTCCCGATTTGAGAATATGACGATAATTTAAAAATTCTCTATATCTATGCTTAAAAACATGGTGTTAGAGGGTGAAACCCGAAATAGTCCCCAAATGGCACCTTTAGAAGCTCCGACACCTTGCATGGGACCAGTGTAACTCATAAGAACTGACTGCACAGTCATGGGACTTTCTATTTGAGAATGCGATGATAGTTTAAAAATATCTAGATCGGGGATTAAAAACATGGCATTTGAGGGGGAAACCACAAAACAACTGAAAAACGGCCCTTCCAGAGGCACCAACACCTCGCACGGAGCAATGGAACTTGTTGGAACTTACCATGTGGTCTCATGACTCCCAATTTGAGATTGCAATGATAACTTAAAAATATATGGGCTTAGGCTTAAAATCACAGCGTTTGAGGGTGATCCCCCAAACAAACCCTAAACGGCCAAGTGAGAGGCAAGTACACCTCACACGGGACCAATGTAACTCATAGGAATTGACCACGTGGTTAGGGGTCTCCGACTTTAAGAATTTGACAATAATTTGAAAATATCTAAACTAAGGAGAAACCTCGAAAATAATCCTGGAACCGCACCATGAGAGGCATCGACACCTCGTACGGGACCAATGTAACTCATAGGAACAAGCCACATGGTCAGGTGTCTCCCAGTTTGAGAATACGATGATAAATTGAAAATACCTAGACTTACGCTTAAAAACAAGGCCTTATATTTCAAAACCCCAGAACAACCCCCAAACGGTCCTATGAGAGGCACCGACATCTCACACGGGATTAATACAACTCTTACAAACTAATCGCGTGGTCACGTGACTCCCTTTTTAAGAATATGATGATAATTTGAAAATATTAATATTCAGACTCCCCAAATGGCCCCATGAGAGGCACCAACACTTCGCACGGGACCAATGTAGTTCGTAGGAACTGACCGTGTGGTCACGTGACTCTCGGTTTGAAAATACGACAATAATTGGAAAATATATAGACTTAGGATTAAAAACATGTCGTTAGAGGGGCAAATCACATGACAGCCTCCAAATGGTCTCGTGGGAGGCACCAACACATTGCACGGGAGTAATATAACTGGTTAGGACTAACTGCATGGTCACGGGACTCCCATTTTGAGAGTGCAACGATGATTTGTAATTATCAAGACATTCACTTAAAAATATGGCCTTAGAGGGAGATAACCCAAAATAACCCCCAAACGGCCTCATGAGAGGCACAAACACCTTGCACGAGACCAATGTAACTCATAGGAACCGAATGTGTGGTCACATGACTCCCGATTTAAGAATACGACAATAATTTGGACTTAGGCTTAAAAACACGAAGTTAAAGGTGGAAACCCCAAAATGGCCTTGTGAGAGGCACCAACACCTCGCACAAGACCAATGTAACTCATTGGAAGTAGTCATCTGGTATGGGGTCTCGTAGTTTGAGAATACGAGATAATTTGAAAAATCTAAACAAGGGTGAAATCGCAAAATAGCCACCAAATGGCTCCATAGAGGCACCAACACCTCGCATGGGAAAAATGTTACTTGTAGAGATAGATCGCGTGGTAACAGGACTCCTGGTTTGAGAATATGATGACAATTTGAAAATATCTGGAGTTGGGCTAAAAATCATGGTGTTAGAGGAGGAACCACAAAACATTTTCCAAATGGTCCCGTTGGAGGCACCAACACATCGCACGGGTCCAACGTGACCAAAAAATGTGATCACATAACTCCCAGTTTGAGAGTGCGAAGATAATCTAAAATATCAAGTATTATTATGAAAAATATGGAAATAGAGGGAGAAACCCCAAAATAACCCCCAAATGGCCCCGTGAGATGCACTGACACCTCACATGGGATCAATGTAACTCGTAAAAAATGATCGCATGGTCACGTGAATTTTGATTTGAGAATATGATGATAATTTGAAAATATCAAGATTTAGTCTTAAAAATAAGGGGTTAGAAGGTGAAAACACAAAACAACACCCAAACAGCCTCGTAAGAACCAGTGACACCTTGCACGAGACTAATGTATCTCATAGGAACTGAGTGCATGGTCATGGGACTCCTGATTTTAGAATGCGATGATAATTCAAATAAATCTACACTTAGGCTTAAAAACATGGCGTTAGAGTGGGAAACTATGAAACATCTGCGAAACGGCCCCGCAAAAGGTACCGACACGTCACACGAAGCAATGGAACTCGTAGGAACTGAATGCATGTTCACATGAATCCCGATTAAGAATGCAAAGATAATTTAAAAATATCAAGACTTAGGCTTAAAGACATGGTGTTAGAGGGTGAAATCCTGAAAGAAATCCCAAACAGTCCCGTGAGAGGCACTGACACCTCCCACGGAACCAATATAAGTCGTAGGAATTGACCGCCCGGTTAGGGGACAACCGGATTGAGAACATGGAACACCCTAAATCTTTGACTTACTTGAGTCTACATTATTTAGGCGTTTCAAATAATTTGGATATTGTGTCAAAACATATTTTTTAGTTTGAGCCTTCTCCTTGGTACATCTTACAACGTTACTCGACGACTCAACTTGCCTCGACTCTACTCAATGACATATCCGAGAAAAGGTATTCACGTATATTGCACTTGACACATTAGGCACACATGCAAATTTCTTGATCTATGATTTTTAATTGTGTGCCTTATTAATTGTGAGCCTAAACAGTTTTTCTAAAATGAAATTATATATTTTTTTTAAATAATTTTTCAAATAAAATTTGTGTAAGTTTTGTTTAAATTGATTTTTTTAAATTTGTTGATAAAAATAATTTTTCATTTTGAAAAATAATTTTTCATTTTGAAAAATAATTTTTCGAAACTTAAATTTCAAGTTAAACAATTTTTTTTGTTTACTTCAAATTTTTATGAACATTTCGTTTTGTTTTTTTTAACTCTTTGTAATCCTTGTACTTACCATGAATATGAGACTTTAGAAGTTTAAGTGTTAACTTTTGGTTTTTGGCTATATCCTTTAAATCTTAGGAACTCTACATGCTTGTCCTATTGGAAGTGATTTGACCTATTGATGTTGCTTTGACCAAGATATGTGATGTTGCTACCCACTTTTCTGTACACGATTTTGACCATTTTCAGGTTTATTATTTTTTATACCGTTTGGCCTTAGCTTAATGTGACCTTATTTTTAAGACCATTTTCTTTTACCACCTTAGGAGCTTTAGTACCTTTAGTCATGTCTTAGATCCGTCCGATTTTGCCTTAGCGGACCGTTTTATTCCTGCTGTAGTGTGTACTCATATATAGGTTTATTTTTTTTAAACCGTAAGAACTCATTTTTTTACGATTTGACCTTTTGTATTTCTTTTTACATAGGTTTTTATTCATAGCTGTCCTCGGTTTGTACAACCTTAGCTGGTCTCGGTCTGTCCTATTACTATATATATATATGTTTGAATCTTTGTACCTGCTACCTTTTGTAGAACCAAACCGAGAGTATAGGTGTATGGTTTTAAGTATACTACTTCGTCCTTTATGAGAAAAGCCATAGGTTCATTATGTTTAGGAAGCCTTATATCATTTCGTCATTTTGTGGCCATATATTTTAGAGATATGAGAAAGTGATTTGATCGACTTTACCTGCTAGTGTAAGGCTTCAGCCTTAGAGTCGTGATTTGACCTCTGTTAATAATATTTGCTTTAGCCGAATAGTACCTGTCTTGGGTAAAACTGTGGACCTAGATTTATTTTTATTTAGGATTATTTTTTATAAACCTAGCATATTATATGTCTACAGACCTACTAGATTTGACCCTTTAGGTTCTGTTAAAGTTAAGACTTTCGGCCATAGAGATTTGGACCCATATCTGTAGGCGGTACCTTTTACGTGGTAAGAGTGGTTATATCCTCAGTTGTAATTTTTAGTTACTTTCTTTTAACTATCAGTTTTTTAAAAATCTCATTGGATCTAAGATTGAGTGTTCTGATTGTATGCCACCTGTCCAGAATATATCCGTTGGAGAAGTTTGTTACACTAAAACCCTATAATACCTTGTTTGTTTCTTTAGTGGTTTTAGGTTCTTGAATCTTTTATAACCGGCTGAGTTTGTGGCATCTGTTTAAGTTGTTTAAGTTGTTAATTAGTTTTAACTTGAATTAATCTGAACCTTTGATTAATAACTTTTAATCTGAACCCTTGTTTTAAAAGTTTCTAGAATAATGTTTTCTCACCTATATAAACCTCATTGCAGAGTTTATTGGAGTTAGATTTTTTGAGAGACTTTTTCAGTCATATTTTCTAAAGTGAGAAACACAAGAGGGTTTAATATTTTTTGAGAAAAATATAGAGAATTAGAGAGAATATCTAAGAGAGAGATTGAATGTTATTTTCACACATTGTGTTCTTTCTACTTCATCTTTATTCTGTTTTTGTTTTTGAATTCTCAATGGTCTTGCACATCATCTCATATGTTAGAGATTGTAATGTTGTGTTATTGTAGAGAGAATTTATGTGCTTTCATGATGAAATATTTCTTTTTACAAAAACTAGAATTCCTTAGATTTTTAGGTCCGAATTTTATTCAATATTTTTATGATCTAAATATTCTGATTTTGTGTTAGATGTTATATGCTGGTTAAATCAAAATTTCTCCGGATCTTGCGTGTTTATTGAAAATCTTTTTAAAGATATGTTTTCTCATATTTGTGAAATAATTTGAAAAACACTTTCCTCATAAAATTGAAAATATATTTTTGAGAGATTGAGAACACAATTTTAAATGATTGAATAATCTTGTTGTGTGTTCATGATAAGTGTTGTATGTATTTCTTATAAAGAATGTTTATAAGATGTTTGATTGAAAATTTATTTTGTAAGTTTTTGTAGAAAACTTAATTGGTTTTAATAGAAAATGAATTTTTCTTAAGTTTTTATTGAAAACTTATTTGCTTGATTACAAATGTGTTTTTGTTAAGTTTTTGAAGAAAACTTATATGCTTGTGTTAAGAATGAAGTTCTTGCATGGTTTTCATTTAGAACATATTCACTGTCACGTTTTGCACAACTAGTATGTTGTTGAGAGATCAGTTTTTGACTGAGTTGGAATTTGCTAAACAAGAAGAACGGAGTTACGAAGTTGAGAGAACAACTACAATAATCAGAACTGCAGAGAAGTTAGAAGGATACCAGAGGGTACATTCCTAAACTTGTATAGGTCTGATTTGTGTGTTTAGTTTGTTATATAGCTTGTAACCGATAATTCTTTTTAGTGAAATTTTTGTTTTACTCCGTAGAGGGAGTCGTGGGTGTTTTCCCGAGTTTGGGATTTTACCACATAAAAAATTTTGTTCTTAATCTTTCCACATCTCCTCATCTCATTCCTGATTGTGCTGAGTTTAAATTTTTTAAACTGTCTTATAAACCTGTTAATCAAATCTTGAACAGATCTCGTACATACATTTGTTAAACACATCTTGTGTTCAAATAGTTATGGTTTTTAAGAAAAGAGTTTCTTAAAAAAACTGTTCGGAGTTACTTAAATAGTTTAATTTTATTAAATGGCTTTAGTAACAGATTTTCAATTGCTATCAGAGCGGGTTGCTCTGAAAAAGATTTAACTGTCTGGAGTGTTGATCTTTATTTCTTGATCATATGATTTCATGTTAAAAATCTGATTACTTTCTATATCTATATATGATGATGATTTTTTATATGTATGACCTCACGGTAGACAACATGATATTTTATATCCTCTAATTGTTCTCATTCTATTTCTTGATTTTCAAGAACCCCTATATGGTTTGTATGCTTAGCATAATATTTTTTATAACCTTAGCATTGGTTGTGGGGGAGAGACCTTTTTTGTTGATTACTCTAGAATATACTGAATATGTTTAATTTATGTTTAGTATGTCTTTTACCCTTATTTTTTTTATTTGAGAGTCCCTGAAGACTATATGAATGTGCTTTATTCATTTTCTACCATATTTACATATTTTCCTGTCATAATCATGGTAATTATATGTCCTCTGAGATTTTAGGGTATGGATGTTTGTCAATGCAAAAAACACCTCTTAAAATCATGTTAATGTAGGAGTGGCACTTGATTAGAACCGTTAATATGTTTATTGTGGTAGTTAGATATTTTTTAATCTTTCTCATGTTATAATTGTTTTATCCTTTGTCTATTTGAGACAAAATGGGGGAGAAGAGTACATCATTCTATTAGTCTTGATTCTTGAATTATATTCATGATATCTTGTTTTAAAAATGATTTATCAATTTCTATGATATCTTACACTTGTTCTTGTGAGTTTGGTTTTAATGTTTTAATGCAGGAAATCACAAGAAGGTGTTAGGGTAAAATTGATGTATAGTTGAGTATTGTAATTTTTACTTTCTAGGATTTTTTGTGGATTGGGTAGAATAGTAATTGTTGTATAGGACTTAGGTGATTTTATTTTTTCCTAAGAGTATCATAATGTACTCAAAGGGTTTTGTCACAAATACCCAAAGGGGGAGATTGAAACACCCTAAATCTTTGACTTACTTGAGTCTAAATTATTTAGGCGTTTCAACTAATTTGGATATTGTGTTAAAACATATTTTTTAGTTTGAGCCTTCTCCTTGGTACATCTTACAACATTACTCGATGACTCAACATGCCTCAACTCTACTCAATGACATATCCGAGAAAAGGTATTCACGTATATTGCACTTGACACATTAGGCACACATGCAAATTTCTTGATCTATGATTTTTAATTGTGTGCCTTATTAGTTGTAAGCCTTATTAGTTGTGAGCCTAAACAGTTTTTCTAAAATGAAATTATATTTTTTTTGAAAATAATTTTTCAAATAAAATTGGTGTAAGTTTTGTTTAAATTGATTTTTCAAAATTTGTTGATAAAAATAATTTTTCATTTTGAAGAATAATTTTTGGAAACTTAAATTACAAGTTAAACAATTTTTTTTTGTTTACTTAAAATTTTTATGAACATTTCGTTTTGTTTTTTTTAACTCTTCGTAATCCTTGTACTTACCATGAATATGAGACTTTAGAAGTTTAAGTGTTAACTTTTGGTTTTTGGCTATATCCTTTAAATCTTAGGAACTCTACATGCTTGTCCTATTGGAAGTGATTTGACCTATTGATGTTGCTTTGACCAAGATATTTGATGTTGCTACCCACTTTGTTGTACACGATTTTGACCATTTTCAGGTTTATTATTTTTTAAACCGTTTGGCCTTAGCTTAATGTGACCTTATTTTTAAGACCATTTTCTTTTACCACCTTAGGAGCTTTTGTACCTTTAGTCATGGCTTAGACCCGTCCGATTTTGCCTTAACTGATCGTTTTATACCTGCTGTAGTGTGTACTCATATATAGGTTTATTTTTTTAAAACCGTAAGAACTCATTTTTTTACGATTTGACCTTTTGTATTTATTTTTACATAGGTTTTTATTCATAGCTGTCCTCAGTTTGTACAACCTTAGCTGGTCTCGGTCTGTCCTATTACTATATATATATATGTTTGAATCTTTGTACCTGCTACCTTTTGTAGAACCAAACCGAGAGTATAGGTGTATGGTTTTAAGTATACTACTTCGTCCTTTATGAGAAAAGCCATAGGTTCATTTTAGAGATATGAGAAAGTGATTTGACCGACTATACCTGCTAGTGTAAGGCTTCAGCCTTAGAGTCGTGATTTGACCTCTGTTAATAATATTTGCTTTAGCCGAATAGTACCTGTCTTGGGTAAAACTGTGGACCGAGATTTATTTTTATTTAGGTTTATTTTTTATAAACCTAGAATATTATATGTCTAAAGACCTGCTAGATTTGAACCTTTAGGTTCTCTTAAAGTTAAGACTTTCGGCCATAGAGATTTTGAACCCATATCTGTAGGCGGTACCTTTTACGTGGTAAGAGTGGTTATATCCTCAGTTGTAATTTTCAGTTACTTTCTTTTGACTGTCAGTCTTTTTAAAATCTCATTGGATCTAAGATTGAGTGTTCTGATTGTATGCCACCTGTCCAGAATATATCCGTTGAAGAAGTTTGTTACAATAAAACCCTATAATACCTTGTTTGTTTCTTTAGTGGTTTTAGGTTCTTGAATCTTTTATAACCGACTGAGTTTGTGGCATCAGTTTAAGTTGTTTAAGTTGTTAATTAGTTTTAACTTGAATTAATCTGAACCTTTGATTAATAACTTTTTATCTGAACCCTTGTTTTACAAGTTTCTAGAATAATGTTTTCTCACCTATATAAACCTCATTGAAAATTTTATTGGAGTTTGTTTTTCTGAGAGACTTTTTCAGTCATATTTTCTAAAGTGAGAAACACAAGAGGGTTTAATATTTTTTGAGAAAAATATAGAGAATTAGAGAGAATATCTAAGAGAGAGATTGAATGTTATTTACACACATTGTGTTCATTCTACTTCATCTTTATTCTGTTTTTGTTTTTGAATTCTCAATGATCTTGCACATCATCTCATATGTTAGAGATCGTAATATTGTGTTATTGTAGAGAGAATTTATATGCTTTCATGCTGAAATATTTTTTTTACAAAAACTAGAATTCCTTAGATTTTTAGATCCGAATTTAATTGAATATTTTTATGATCTAAATATTATGATTTTGTGTTAGATGTTATATGTTGTTTAAATCAGAACTTCTTCGGATCTTGCATGTTTATTGAAAATCTTTTTAAAGATCTGTTTTCTCATATTTGTGAAATAATTTGAAAACACTTTCCTCATAAAATTGAAATTATATTTTTGATAGATTGAGAACACAATTTTAAATGATCGAATAATCTTGTTGTGTGTTCATGATAAGTGTTGTATGTATTTCTTATAAAGAATGTTTATAAGATTTTTGATTGAAAATTTATTTTGTAAGTTTTTGTAGAAAACTTAATTAGTTTTAATAGAAAATGAATTTTTCTTAAGTTTTTATTGAAAACTTATTTGCTTGATTACAAATGTGTTTTTGTTAAGTTTTTGAAGAAAACTTATATGCTTGTGTTAAGAATGAAGTTCTTGCATGGTTTGCATTTAGAACATATTCACTATCACGTTTTGCACAACTAGTATGTTGTTGAGAGATCAGTTTTTGACTGAGTTGGAATTTGCTAAACAAGAAGAACGGAGTTATGAAGTTGAGAGAACAACTACAACAATCAGAACTGCAGAGGAGTTAGAAGGATACCAGAGGGTACATTCCTAAACTTTTATAGGTCTGATTTGTGTGTTTAGTTTGTTATATAGCTTGTAACCGATAATTCTTTTTAGTGAAATTTTTATTTTACTCCGTAGAGGGAGTCGCGGAGGTTTTCCCGAGTTTGGGATTTTACCACGTAAAAAATCTTGTTCTTAATCTTTCTAATTCTCCTCATCTCATTCCTGATTGTGCTGAGTTTAAATTTTTTAAACTGTCTTATAAACCTGTTAATCAAATCTTGAATAGATCTCGTACATACATTTGTTAAACATATCTTGTATTCAAATAGTTTTGGTTTTTAAGAAAAGATTTTCTTAAAAAACTGTTCGGAGTTACTTAAATAGTTTAATTTTATTAAACGACTTTAGTAACATATTTTCAGAATACGATGATAATTTGAAAATATCTATACCAGGGGAAACTCCAAAAACATCCGCTAAATGGCCCCGTGAGAGGCACCGACACCTCGGATAGGACTAATGTAACTCGTAGGAATTGACTACATGGTCATGTAACTCCCAATTTGAGAGGGAGACGATAACCTAAAATATCTAGTCTTAGTCTTAAAAATATGGAGTTAGAGGGAGAAACCCCAAAACATCCACCCGTGAGAGGCACCGATAACTCACATGAGATCAAAGTAACTGGTAAAAATTGACCACATGGTAATGTTATTACTAATTTGAGAACACGAAGATAATTTTAAAATATCGAGATTTGGGCTAAAAAACATGATGTTATAGGGTGAAACCCTAAAACTGCCCCTAAACGCCCCCAAAAGAGGCACCAGTACCATGCACAGGACCAATGTAACTCGTAGGTACTGATCGCGTGGGCACGTGACTCTTAGTTTGAGAATTCATGGATAATTGGAAAATATCTAGACTTAGTCTTAAAAATAAGGCGGTATAGGGGGAAGAACGAAATAGCCTCCAAATAGTCCCGTGAAAGGCACCGACACATCGCATGGGACTAATCTAACTCGCAGGACCTGACTGTGTGGTCATGGGACTCACGGTTTGAGAATGTGATGATAATTAGAAAATATCTTGACTTTGGCCTAAAAAGATGGCGTTAGAGGGAGATACCCCAAAACATCCCCCAAAACGGCTTCGTGAGAGGCACCAACACCTCGCACGGGACGAATGTAACTTATAGGAATTGACCGTGTGGTCACATGAGTCCCGATTAAAGAATACAACAAAAATTTGAAAACATCTGGACTTAGGCATATAAACACGACGTTAAAGGTGGAAACCCGAAAACAACCACCAAACATCCCTGTGAGAGGCACTGACACCCCACACAAGACCAATGTAACTCGTAGGAATTGATCGCGTGGTCAGGGGTCTCCTGGTTCGAGAATAGGATGATAATTTGAAAAAATTTAGATAAGTGGGGAATCACAAAATATCCCCGAAATGGATCTGTGAGATGCACCGACCCCTCGCATGGGACCAATATTACTCATAGAGACATATCATGTGGTCACATGACTCCCGATTTGAGAATACGATCATAATTTGAAAATATCTAGACTTAGGCTCAAAATCATGGCATTAGAGGGGAAAAGCTGGAAACATCCTCCAAATGGTCCCGTAAGAGTCACCAACACAACCCACAGGACCAATGTAACTCATCGGAACTGACTGCATGGCCACGTAACTCCCATTTTGAGAGTGCGACGATTACTCGAAATATCTACTCTTAGTCTTAAAAAAATTGAGTTAGAGGGAGAAACCCCAAAACAACCCCTAAACGGCCCATTGAGAGGAATCGACACCTCACATGGGATCAATACAACCCGTAATAATTGATCGCGTGGTCATGTGACTGTTTGTGCGAGGTGTCGGTGCCACTCACGGGGCTGTTTTGGGGTTATTTTGGGGTTTCCACCTCCAATGCCTTATTTTTAGGCATAAGTCTCGATATTTTCAGATTATCTGCGTATTCTCAAATGAAAAGTCACGTGACCACATTGTCAGTTCCTACGATATACATTGGTCCCATGCGAGGTGTCGGTGCTTCTCACGAGGCTATTTGGGGGAAGTTTTGGGTTTTCTCCCTCTAACATCATGTTTTCAAGCTAAAGTCTAGATATTTTCAAATTATCATCGCATTGTCAAATCAGGAGTCCCCTGACCAGGCGATATGTTCCTACAACTTACATTGGCACGTACGAGGTGTCGGTTCCTCACACGGGGCCATTTTGTTGTTGTTTCGAGGTTTTACCCTCTAACGCCTTGTTTTTAAGCCTAAGCCTAGATATTTTCAAATTATCATTGTTTTATCAAACTCGGAGTCATGTATGCACACGATCAGTTCCTACGAGTTACATTGATCCTGTACGAGGTGTCGGTGCCTCTTAAAGGACCATTTGCCGATTGTTTCGAGGTTTCACCCTCAAACGTCATGTTTTTAAGCCTTAATTATAGATATTGTCAAATTTTCATCGTATTCTTAAATCGGGAGTCATGTGACAATGCAATGAAGTCCTACGAGTTATGTTGGTCCTGTGTGAGGTGTCGATGCCTCTCGCGGGGCCGTTTGGTGCCTGTTCTAGGTTTCACCCTCTAACATCATGTTTTTAAACCTTAATCTATATATTTTCAAATTTTCATCGTATTCTTAAATCGAGACTCACATGATCGGGCGATGAATTCCTAAGAGTAACATTGGTCATGTGCGAGGTGGCGTAGCCTCTCAAGGGGCCCTTTGGGGTCTATTTTAGGGTTTCTCGTCGTCTAGATATTTACAAATTAACATCATATTCTCAAACTAGGAGGCCCTTGACCATGCGGTCAGTTTCTACATGTTACATTGGTCCGTGAGAGGTGTCGGTGCGATCCATGAAGCCGTTTGGTGGCTCCTCCCACTAACGCCAAGTTTTCAAGCACAAGTCTAGATATTTTCAAATTATCGTCACATTCTCAAATTTATAATACCCTAACCATGTGGTCAATTCAAAGACATACATTTGTCCCGTGCAAGGTGACGGTGCCTCTCACGAGGCCGTTTGAGAGCTATTTTGGGGTTTCACCCTTTCACGCTTTATTTTTAAGCTCAAGTCTAGATATTTTCAAGTTATTGTTACATTGTGAAATTGGGAGTCACGTGATCACGCGGTTAGTTCCTGTGAGTTACACTTGTCCTGTACGTGGTATTGGTGCCTCTTACGGGATCGTTTGGGGGTTGTTTTAGTGTTTCACCCCCAAACGCCATGTTTTTAAGCCTAAGTCTAGATATTTAAAAATTATCCTCATATCCTCACACCAAGAGTCACATGATCACATGGCCAGTTCCTTCAAGTTTCACTGGTCCTCTCCGAGGTGTCAGTGCCTCTCACGAGGCCGTTTGGGGGTTGTTTTGGGGTTTCTCCCTCTAACGCCATGATTTAAGCCTAAATATAAATATTTTCAAATTATCATCACATTCTCAAACTGGGAGTCCCCTGACCATGCGATTAGTTCTTACGACTTACACTGGTCTCGTCTGAGGTGTCGGTGCCTATCATATGGCCGTTTGGGGGATGTTTCAGGGTTTCACTCTCTAACGCAATGTTTTTAAGCCTAAGTTTAGATATTTATAAGTTATCATCGCATTCTCAAATCGGGAGTCAAGTGACCACGCGGTCAGTTCCTATGAGGTGTGGTGCCTCTCACGGGACCTTTTCGGCGCAATTTTGGAGTTTTACCCTAAAACGCCATGTTTTTAAGCCTAAATCAATATAATTTCAAATTATCATCGTATTCTCAAACTGAGAGTCACGTGACCACACGATTAGTTCCTATGAGTTACATTAGTCCCGTGCGGGGTGTCGGTGCCTCTCATGGGGACATTTGGGGGTTATTTCGGGGTTTCACCCTCTAAAGTTATCTTTTAAGCCTAAGTCTAGATATTTTCAAATTATCATTGTATTATCAAATCGGGAGTCGTATGACCACAAGATTAGTTAATAAAAGTTACATTGGTCTCGTGCGAGGTGTCGGTGCCTCTCACGAGTCCGTTTAGGCACTCTTTCAGGGTTTCACCCTCTAACGTCATGTTTTCAAGCCTAAATCAAGATATTTTCAAATTATCATCGTATTCTCATACTGAGAGTGACGTGACCATGCGTGAGTTTTTACGAGTAACATTCGTCCCGTGCGAGGGGTCCTTGCCTCTCACGAGGCCTTTTAAGGGATCTTTTGGGGTTTCCCCTAGTCTAGATATTATCAAATTATCATTGTATTCTCAAACCAGGAGACCCCTTACCACGAGGTCAGTTCCAATAAGTTACATTAGTTTGTTCGAGGTGTCGGTGCCACTCACAGGGCTGTTTAGGGGTTATTTTGGGGTTTTCACCTCCAATGCCATGTTGTTTAGCATAAATCTAGATATTTTCAAATTTTCCTTGTATTGTCAAATCCATAGTCTCTTGACCACATGGTCAGTTCCTACGAGTTACATTGGTCCCGTGCGAGGTGTCGTCACTTCTCGTGAGACCGCTTGGGGGCGGTTTTGGGGTTTCTCCCCTAACACCATGTTTTTAAGCCTAAGTCTAGATATGTTCAAATTATCCTCGCATTCTCAATTCTGGAGTCCCCCGACCACACAGTACGTTCCTACGACTTACATTTGCACATGCAAGGTGTCGGTGGCTCACACGGGGATGTTTTAGAGCTATTTCAAGGTTTTACCCTCTAATGCCATGTTTTTAAGCCTAACCTGGATATTTTCAAACTATCATCATTTTCTCAAACTGGGAGTCACATAAGCACACGAACAATTCCTATGAGTTACATTGGTCCCGTGCGCAGTGTCGGTGCCTCTCACGGGGCCGTTTGGCAGCTTTTTTAGGGTTTCACCCTCAAACGTCATGTTTTTAAGCCTTAATCTAGATATTATCAAAATTTCACCGTATTCTTAAATCGGGAGTCACGTGACGACACGATGAATTCCTACGAGTAACATTGGTCGCGTGCGAGGTAACGGTGCCTCTCAAGGGACAGTTTGCGGGTTATTTTGGGGTTTCCCCTAGTCTAGATTTTTCTAAATTAACGTTGTATTCTCAGACCAAGAGACCCCTAACCATGCAATCAGTACCTGCATGTCATACTGGTCCGTGAGGGGTGTTAGTGTCATTCACGGGGCCATTTAGTGGCTATTTCGGGGCTTTTACCTCTAACGCCATGTTTTTAAGGCTAAGACTAGATATTTTCAAATTATTGTCGCATTCTAAAAATCTAGAGTCCCCTGACCATGCGGTTAGTTCCTATGACTTACATTGGTTCGATGCGATCTATCGGTGCCTCTCAATAGTCATTTGAGTGTTGTTTCCGAGTTTCACCCATTAAAGTCATTTTTTTAATCCTAAGTCTAGATATTTTCAAGTTATCATCACATTCTCAAATGAAGAGTCACTTGACCACGTGGTGAGTTCCTACGAGTTAAAATTTTCATGTACGAGGTGTTAGTGCCTCTTTGGGGATCTTTATTTTTATTTTTTAGAGTTTCACCCTCAAACGCCATGGTTTTTAGGGTTAGTATTGATATTTTAAAATTATCCTTGTATCCTCATACTAAGAGTCACATAATTTTCCTTCGAGTTTCACTAGTCCCGTGTGAGGTCTCAATGCCCCACGAGGACGTTTGGGGGCTATTTTAAGGTTTCACCCTCTAACGCCATGATTTTTGCCTAAGTCCAGATATTTTCATATTATCGTTGTATTTTGAAACGGGAGTCCCCTAACCATGAGATTAGTTCCAACAAATTACATTGGTCCCGTGTGACGTGTCGTGCCTCTCACGGGGCCGTTTGGGGGCTATTTTGGGGCTTCACCCTTTAACGCCCTGTTTTGAAGCGTAAGTCTATATATTTATAAGTTAACGTCGTAATCCCAAACTGGGAGTCACGTGACCACGCGACCTCTCACGGGACAATTTGGGGGCAATTTTTGAGTTTCACCCTCAAACGTCATGTTTTTAAGCCAAAGGCTAGATATTTTCAAATTATCATCTTATTCTAAAATCGGGAGTCACATGGCCACGCGATCAGTTCCTATGAGTTACATTGGTCTTGTGTGACGAGACGGTACCTCTCACGGGGTCTTTTAGGGTTATTTATGGGTTTCACCATCTAACGTTATTTTTTAAGCCTAAAGCTAGATATTTTCAAATTATCATCATATTCTCAGATTGGTAATCACATAACCATGCAATCTGTCCGTACGAGTTACATTGGTCACGTGTGATGTGTCGATGCCTCTCATAGGGCCTTTTGGGGGCAGTTTTAGGGTCTCCCCCACTAATGCCATGTTTTTAAGCGCAATTCTGTATATTTTAAATTTATAATCGTATTCTCGAACCAGGAGTCACGTGACCACGTGGTCTATCCCAATGAGTTACATTGGTCCCATGCGAGGTGTCAGTGCCTCTCTCAGGACTGTATGAAGGCTATTTCAGAGTTTCACCCAATAATGCCATGTTTTTAAGCCTAGGTCTAGATATTTTCCACTTATCGTCGGAGTCTCAAATTGGGTGTCATGTGACCATGCGGTCAGTTCCTACGAGATACATTAGTCTCGTGTGAGGTGTTGGTGCCTTTTGTGGAGACATTTGGGGGCTATTTTGGGGTTTTCCCCTCTAACGCCATGTTTAAAGCCTAAGTCTTGATATTTTCATATTATCATTATATTCTCAAACCAGGAGTCACGGGAGCACGCAGTTAGTTCCTCCGAGTTACATTAGTCCGGTACAAGGTATATGTGCCTCCCACGGGGCCGTTTGGTGGTATTTTGGGTTTTCACCCTCTAACATCATGTTTTGTGCCAAAATATAGATATTTTGAAAATATCTTCTTATTCTCAAATCTATACTCACGGGACCACACAGCTAGTTCTCACGAGTTACATTTATCTCATGCGAGGTGTCGATGCCTCTCAGGGGGCCATTTGGTGACCGTTTCACGGTTTCACCCACTAACATCATGTTTTTATGCATTAATCTAGATATTTTCAAATTAACATCGATTCTTATACCGAGAGTCACATGACCACACAATCAATTTTGTTTAGTAACATTGGTTCTGTGCATGATGATCGTGGCTCTCAAGGGGCCATTTGGGGGGCTTTTTTGGGGTTTCCCCTTGTCTAGATATTTCCAAATTAACATCGTCTACTCAAACAAAGAGACCACTAACCATGTAGGAAGATCCTACATGTTACATTGTTCCTTGCGAGGTGTCGGAACGACTCACGGGACCGTTTTGTGACTGTTTCAGGATTTCTCTCTCCAACACCAGGTTTTTGAGCACAAGTCTAGATATTTTCAAATTATCATCGCATTCATGAATCGAGAGGCCCCTGACCATGCGTTCAGTTAATACGACTTACATTGGTACAGTGCACGGTGTCGGTTCCTCTCATGAGGCCGTTTGAGGGATATTTTGGGGTTTCACCCTTTAACACCCTGATTTTAAGCATAAGTCCAGATATTTTCAAGTTATCGTCACATTCTCAAATCGAGAGTCACATGACCATGCGATCAGTTCCAATAAGTTCTGTTGGTCCCGTATGAGGTGTTGGGGCCTCTCACGGGATATTTTAGGGGTTATTTTAGAGTTTCACCCTCAAAAGCCCATTTTTTAAGGCTAAGTCAAGATATTTTAAAATTATCCTCATATCCTCATACCAAGAGTGAAGTGAACACACAGTCAGTTTCTTCGAGTTAAATTTGTCTTATGCGAGGTGTCAGTGCCTCTCACTAGGATAATTTTTTGGTTTCTCCCTCTAACCCCATGATTTAATCCTATTCCTAGATACTTTCAAATTTATGTCGCATTCTCAAACTGGGAGTCCCTTGACGAGGCGATTAGTTCCTACGACTTACATTGGTCCCGTGTGAGGTGTCGGTGCCTCTCACGGGAACGTTTGGGGCCTATTTCGAGGTTTCACCCTCTAACGCCATGTTTTAAGCCCAAGTAAAGATATTTATAAGTTATTGTCGCATTCTCAAATTGGGAGTCACGTGACCACACGGTTAGTTCCTATGAGTTACATTGGTCATGCACGAGGTGTGGTTCGGACCTTTTGGGGGATATTTTGGAGTTTCACCCTCAAATGCCATGTTTTCAAGCCTAAGTCTGGATAAATTCAAATTATCAAACCAGGAGTCACGTGACTGCACGGTTAGTTCCTACGAGTTACATTGGTCCCGTGCGATGTGTCGATGCCTCTCATAGGGAAGTTTGGGGGAAGTTTGGGGGTTTCCCACTCTAACGCCATGTTTTTATGCATAAGTCCAGATATTTTAAAATTATCATCGTATTCTCGAACCCGGAGTCAAGTGACCATGCGGTCAGTTCCATTGAGTTACAATGGTCCCGTGCGAGCTGTTAGTGCCTCTCTCTGGACCGTATGGAGGCCATTTAAGAGTTTCACACTCTAACACCATATTTTTAAGCTTAACTCTAGATATTTTACAATTATCATCGCAGTCTCAAATTGGGTGTCACGTGACCATGTTGTTAGTTCCTACAAGATACATTAGTCTCGTGAGAGGTGTTGGTGCCTCTCGTGGAGCCGTTCGGGGGATTTTTTAGGGTTTCCCCCTCTAACACCATATTTAAAGTCTAATTCTGAATGTTTTTGAATTATCATTGAATTCTAAAACCTGTAGTCACGTGAGCACGCAGTCAGTTCCTACGTGTTCCATTGGACCCGTGCGAGATATAAGTGCCACCCACGGGGTCGTGGGGTGGCTGTTTTGGGTTTTCACCCTCTAACCTCATGTTTTTTAGACCAAATATTGATATTTTCAATATATTTTCATATTATTAAATCGAGAGTCACGTGACCACATGCCTAGTTCTTGCGAAATACATTGATCCCATGTGAGGTGTCGGTGCCTCTCATGACGCCATTTGGGGTCTGTTTTGGTGTTTCTCCCTCTAACCCCATGTTTTTAAGTGGATGTCTAGACATTTTCAAATTATCATTGTATTCTCAAGTAGAGAGTCACATGACCATGGAGTCAGTACCTACGAGTTACATTGGTCTGATTCAAGGTGTTTGTACTTCTCAGAGGGCCGTTTAGTGGCAATTTCAAGGTTTCCAACTCTAAAATCTTATTTTTAAGCCTACACCCAGATATTTTTAAATTATCATAATTTTCTCAAATCGTTAGTCACGTGACCACGCGATCAGTTCTTATGAGCTACAATGTTCCCGTACGAGGTATCGTTGACTCTCATGGGGCCGTTTGGGGGTGGTTTTGTGGTTTCACCCTTTAACACCTTTTTTTTAAGCCTAAATCTTGATATTTTTAAATTATCATTGTATTCTGAGACTGAAAGTCACGGGACCATGTGGTCCATTCTTACGAGTTACACCGATCCCATCCGAGATGTCGGTGCCTCTCACGGAGCCACTCGAGAGATGTTTTGGGATTTCCCCCTCTAATGCCATGTTTTTAAGCCTAAGCCTAGATATATTTAAGTTATATTTGTATTCTTAAACCGAGAGTCACATGACCATGTGATTAGTTCTTACGAGTTACATTGGTCTCGTGCAAGGTATTGGTGCCTTTCACCAGGCCGTTTCGTGGTAGTTTTTGGGGTTTCCAACTCTAACATCATTTTTTAAGCCTAAGTCTAGATATTTTTAAATTATCTTCATATTCTTCAATCAAGAATCATGTGACCACGCGATCAGGACATTGGTCCCACAAGAGGAGTCGGTGCCTCGTACGGGGCCGTTTTCTTACAGTTTTAGGGTCTCCCCTTCAAATGTCATGTTTTAATCCTAAGTTAAGATATTTTGTAATTATCATCATATTTTTAAAACGAGAATCATTTGACCACACAATTATTTCCTAGGAGTTACATTGGTCCCATGTGAGGTGTCAGTGCCTCTAACGGGGACGTTTGGGGGCTATTATGGGATTCCCCCCCCCCCCCTAACGCCATGTTTTTAAACCTAAGTCTAGATATTTTCAAACTATCATTGTATTGTCAAACTGGGAGGCACATAACCACGTGGTCAGTTCCTACGAGTTGCATTGGTCCCGTGCGAGGTGTCGGTGCCTCTCACAGGGTTGTTTAGGGGATGTTTCAGAGTGTCACCCTCTAACGTCATGTTTTTCATCCTAAATTTATATATTTTCATCGTATCATCATATTCTCTAATTGGGATACACATGACCATGCGGCCATTTCCTATGAGTTACATTGGTCCGGTGCAATGTTTCGGTGCCTCTCAAGGGGCCGTTTCGAGGCGGTTTTGTGGGTTCACCCTCTAATTTCATCATTTAAGCCTAAATTTTTTATTTGTCAAATTGTTGTCATATTATCAAATCGGGAGTCAAGTCACCACGCAGTCAACTTTTGAGAGTTTCATTGATCTCATGAGAATTGTCAGTGCCTCTAAACAGGCCGTTTGGGGACTATTTCAGGTTTCCCACTCTAACCCCATGTTTTTAAGTCTAAGTCAAGATATTTTCAAATTATCATCATATTATCAGATTTGAAGTCAGGTTATGGTCCCGTGTGAGGTGTCGGTTCCCTCAGAGGGAATTTTAGGGGAATGTGTAGGGTTTTCCCTCTAACGCCATATTTTTTAAGCCTAAGTCTAGATATTCTTAATTTATCACCGTATTCTCAAACAGGGAGACCCCTGACCAAACAGTCAGTTCCTTCGAGTTGCATTTCTCCCGTGCTTGGTATCGGTGCCTCTCACAGGGCCGTTTGCTTGTTATATCGGACTTTCACCCATCTAAATCATGTTTTTACGAATAAGGCTATAAAATTTTCAATTATCATCGTATTCTCAAATCAGGAGTCACGTGACCACGCGGTAATTTCATACGAGTCACCTTGGTCCTGTGCCAGGTATTGGTGCCTCTCACGGGGATGTTTTCTAGCTATTTTATGGTTTCCCCCTCAAATCAGGAGTCCGTAAACCACAGGGTATGTTCCTACGACTTACATTTGCACGTTTGGAGCAATTTGGAGGTTTTACCTTCTAATGCCATGTTTTTAAGCCTAACCCTAGATATTTTCCAATTATCATCATTTTCTCTAACTCGGAGTCACGTAAGCACACGATCAGTAACTGTGAGTTACATTGTTTTCGTGCGTGGTGTCGGTGCCTCTCACGGGGCGGTTTGGAGTATTTTTTAGGGTTTCACCCTCAAACGTCATGTTTTAAGGCTTAGGCTAAATATTTTCAAATTTTCACCGTATTCTTAAATCGGGAGTCACATGACCACGCGATGAATTCCTACGAGTAAATTGGTCCCGTGCGAGGTAACGCTGCCTCTTAAAGTACCGTTTGGGGGATATTTTGGGGTTTCCCCTAGTCTAGATATTTCTAAATTAACGTTGTATTCTCAAACCAGGAGACCCCTGACCATGCGATCTATTCCTACATGTCACATTTGTCCGTGAGGGGTGTTAGTGCCATTCACAGGGCCATTTGGTGGCTGTTTCAGGGCTTTTACCTCTAACGCCACGTTTTTAAGGCCAAGTGTAGATATTTTCAAATTATTGTCGCCTTCTAAAAATCGAGAGTCCCTTGACCATGCGGTCTGTTCCTATAACTTACATTAGTTTGATGCGAGCTATCGGTGCCTCTCACGAGGACGTTTGAGGGGTGTTTTCGGGTTTCACCTTTTAACATCATGTTTTTAATCCTAAGTCTAGATATTTTCAAGTTATCATAACATTCTCCAATCAAGAGTCACTTGACCACACGATCAGTTCCTATGAGTTACATTTGTCTTGCGCGAGGTGTTAGTGCCTCTCAGGGGATATTTTGGGGGTTGTTCTAGAGTTTCACCCTCAAATGCCATGTTTTTAATCCTTAGTATAGATATTTTAAAATTATCCTCATATCCTCATACCAAGAGTCACGTAATTTTACTTCGAGTTTGATTGATCCTGTGTGAGGTGTCAATGCCCCACGAGGCCATTTTGGGTTGTTTTTGGGTTTCACCCTCTAATTCCATGATTTATGCCTAAGTCTAGATATTTTGCATATTATCAACATATTCTCAAACGGGAGTCCCTGATTGTGCGATGAGTTCCAACGACTTACATTGGTTCCATATGACGTGTCGTTCCTCTCGTGATGCTATTTGGGGGCTGTTTTTGGGCTTCACCCTTTAACGTCATGTTTTGAAGCCTAAGTCTATATATTTCTAAGTTAATGTTGCATTCCCAAACTTGGAGTCACCTGACCACGCGATCAGTTCGTACGAGTTACATTGGTCCAGTGTGAGGTGTGGTGCCTCTCACGGGACCATTTGGGTGCAATTTTGGAGTTTCACCATCGAACATCATGTTTTGAAGCCATAATCTAGATATTTTCAAATTATCATCATATTCTCAAATCGAAAGTCACGTGACCACACAGTTCCTACGAGTTACATTGGGCCTGTGGGAGGTGAAGGTACCTCTCACAGGGTCGTTTAGGGTTGTTTCTGGGTTTGACACTGTAGCGTCATTTTTAAGCCTAAATTTAGATATTTTCAAATTATCACCATATTCTCAGATTGGGAATCACATGACCACGCGATCTATTCCCACGAGTTACATTGGTCACGTGCGATGTGTTGATGCCTCTCACAAGGACTTTTGGGGGCAGTTTTAGTGTCTCCCCTCTAACCCCATTTTTTTAAGCGTAAGTCTAGATATTTTAAAATTATAATCCTATTCTCAAACCACGAGTCACATGACCACATGATCTATCACAATGAGTTACGTTAGTCCCGTGCGAGGTGTCAGTGCCTCTGTCAAGACAGTATGAAGGCTATTTCAGAGTTTTACCCAATAACGCCATGTTTTTAATCCTAAGTATAGATATTTTCAAATTATCATTTCATTCTCAAAATGGGTGTCATGTGACCACGCGGTCAGTTCCTACGAGATACATTGGTCCCGTGTGAGGTGTTAGTGCCTTTCGTGGAGCTGTTTGGGGGATATTTCGGGGTTTCCCCCTTTAACACCATATTTCGGGATATTTCTCATATTTTCAAATTTTCATTATATTCTCAAACCAGGAGTCATGGGGGCACGCAGTCAGTTCCTCCGAGTTACATTAGTCCTGTACGACGTATAGGTGCCTCCCATGGGGCCGTTTGCGGGCTATTTTGGGTTTTCACCCTCTAATGTCATGTTTTATGCCCAAGTATATATATTTTGAAATTATATTCATATTCTTAAATCGAGAATCACGGGACCACAAGGCTATTTCTTACGAGTTACATTGATCCCATGCGAGTTGTCGGTGCCTCTCACGGAGCCATTTGGCGACTGTTTCAAGGTTTCACGCTCTAACATCATGTTTTTAAGCATTAATGTAGATATTTTTAAATAATCATCATATTCTTACACCGAGAGTCACGTGACCTTGCAATCAATTTTCTTGAGCAACATTGGTCCCGTGCAAGATGATCGTGGCTCTCAAGGGGCCATTTGGGAGGCTATTTTGGGGTTTCCCCTGGTCTAGATATTTCCAAATTAAGATCATATTCTCAAAACAAGAGACCCCTGACCATGTAGTAAGTTCCTACATGTTACATTGTTCCGTGCGAGGAGTCGGGGCAACTCACGGGGCCGTTTGGTGACTGTTTCGGGGTTTCTCTCTCCAACGCCAGATTTTTAATCCCAAGTCTAGATATTTTCAAATTATCATCGCATTCACGAATCGAGAGGCCCCTGACCATGCGATCAGTTCATATGACTTACATTGGTATAGTGTGAGGTGTCAGTTCCTCGCATGAGGCCGTTTGAGGGATATTTTGGGGTTTCACCCTTTAACGCCCTGTTTTTAAGCATAAGTCTATATATTTTCAAGTTATCATCACATTCTCAAATCGAGAGTCACGTGACCATGCGATCAGTTCCAAAAAGTTACGTTGGTCCGTTATGAGGTGTTGGAGACACTCACGAGATATTTTAGGAGTTGTTTTAGAGTTTCATCCTCAAACGCCATGTTTTTAAGTCTAAGTCAAGATATTTTAAAATTATCCTCATACCAAGCGTGAAGTGATCACATGGTCAGTTCCTTCTAGTTACACTGGTCCTATGGGAGGTGTTAGTGCCTCTCAATAGGATAATTTTTGGGTTTCTCCCTCTAACGCCCTGATTTAAGTCAAACTTTAGATACTTTCAAATTTTTATCGCATTCTCAAACCAGGAGTCCCCTGACCACACGGTTAGTTCCTACGACTTATATTGGTCCCCTATGAGGTGTATGTGCCTCTCATGGGGCTGTTTGTGGCCTATTTTGAGGTTTCACCCTCTAACACCATGTTTTAATCCCAAGTCAAGATATTTATAAGTCATTGTCAGATTCTCAAACTGGCAGGTAGTGACCACGTGGTTAGTTCTTACTAGTTACATTAGTCCTATACAAGGTGTGGTTCCTTTGATGGGAATTTTTGGGGACTGTTTTGGAGTTTCACCCTCAAATGCCATGTTTTCAAGTCGAGGTCTAGATAAATTCAAATTACCATTGTATTCTCCAACCAGGAGTCACTTGACCTCATGGTTAGTTCCTACGAGTTACATTAGTCCCGTGCGAGGTGTCGGTGCCTCTCACGGGGAAGTTTGGGGGAAGTTTTAGGGTTTCCCACTCTAACGCCATGTTTTTATGCGTAAGTCTAGATATTTTAAAATTATCATCGTATTCTCGAACCCAGAGTCAACTGACCATGCAGTCAATTTCTATGAGTTACATTGGTCCCGTACGAGGTGTTAGTGCCTCTCTCTGGACCATATGGAGGCTATTTCAGAGTTTCACACTCTAACACCATGTTTTAAAGCCTAAGTCTAGATCTTTTCAAATTATCATCGCATTTTCAAAATGGGTTTCACGTTACCACGCTGTCAGTTCCTACGAGATACATTGGTCCCGTGAGAGGTGTTGGTGCCTCTCGTGGAGCCGTTCGGGGGCTATTTTAGGGTTTACCACTCTAATGCCATATTTAAAGCCTAAGTCTAGATGTTTTCAAATTATCATTGTATTCTAAAACCTGTAGTGACATGAGAATGCGATCGTTTCCTACGTGTTAGATTGGACCCGTGCGAGGTATAGGTGCCAACCACGGGGCCCTATCAGGGCTATTTTGGGTTTTCACCCTCTAACCTCATTTTTTAGCCCAAATATTATTATTTTCAAAATATCTTCATATTATCAAACCGAGACTCATGTGACCACACAACTAGTTCTGACGAAATACATAGATCCCATGCGAGCTGTCGGTGCCTGTCACGGATCCATTTGGGGTCTGTTTTGATGTTTCACCCTCTAACGCCATGTTTGTAAGCCTATGTCTAGGTATTTTAAAATTATCATCGTATTCTGAAATAGGGAGTCACTTGACCATGAAGTCAGTTCCTATGAGTTTTATTGGTCCCATATGAGGTTTTTGTACTTCTCACGGGAATGTTTGGTGGCAATTTCAGGGTTTCCAACTCTAACATCTTGTTTTTAAACCTACACCGAGATATTTTCAAATTATCATCATTTTCTCAAATCGTGAGTCACATGACCATGTGGTCAGTTCTTATGAGTTACAATGGTCCCATACGAGGTATCGTTGACTCTCATGCGGATGTTATGGGGATATTTTGGGGTTTCAACCTAAGCCTAAATGTTTTCAAATTATCATCATTTTCTCAAACAGGGAGTCACGTAACCACACGATCAGTTCCTATGATTTACATTGGTACCGTGCGAGGTGTCAGTGCCTTTCATGGGGTTATTTGTTGGTTGTATCAGGGTTTCACCCTCTAACATCATGTTTTTAAGTCTTAATCTATATATTTTCAAATTTTCATCGTATTCTTAAACTGGGATTCATGTGACCATGCTATGAATAACATTGGTCCCTTGCGAGGTGACGGTGCCTCTCAAGGGAACGTCTGGGGCTATTTTGGGTTTTGCCCTTGTCTAGTTATGTTCAAATTAATGTGTATTCTCAAACCAGGAGAGCCCTGACCATGCGATCAGTTCCAACATGTTACATTAGTCCGTAAGAGGGCTATTTTGGGGTTTCACCCTTAAACGCCATGCTTTTAAGTCTTAGTCCAAATATTTTAAAATTATCATCATATTTTAAAATCAATAGTCACGTGACCCCGTGGTCAGTTCCTACGAGTTATACTGGTCCCGTGCAAGGTGTCGGTGCTTCTCCCTGGATCTTTTAGTGGTTATTTTATAGTTTCACCCTCAAACGCCATGTTTTTAATCCTAAGTCTAGATATTTTAAAATTATCCTCGTATCCTCATACCAAGAGTCACATGTTCACACATTCAGTTCCTTTGAGTTTCACTGGTCCTGTGTGAGGTGTTAGTGCCTCTCACGAGGCCATTTGGGGGTTGTTTTGGGGTTTCTTCCTCTAACTCCATGATTGAAGCCTAAGTCTAGATTTTTTCAAATTGTAATTGCATTTTCAAACTGGGATTCCCCTGACCATGTGATTAGTTCCTATTATTTGCATTGGTCCCAAGTGAGGTGTCGAGGCCTCTCACTGGGCCGTTTGGGGGCTGTTTCGGAGTTTCACCCTCTAACACCATATTTTTAAGCTTAAGTCTAGATATTTGTTAGTTATCGTTGCATTCTCAAATCGAGAGTCGCATGACCTTGCGGTTAGTTCCTAATAGTTACATTGGTCCTGTGCGAGGTGTGGTGCCTCTCGTGGGACCTTTTGGGGGAAATTTAGGACTTTGACCCTTAAACGCCTTATTTTTAAGTCTAAATCTATATATTGACAAATTATCATCATATTCTTAAACAGGGAGTCACATGACCATGCGATTAGTTCATATGAGTAACATTAGTCTCGTTCAAGGTGTTGGTACCTCTCACGGGGGGCGTTTGGGTGCTATTTCGGGGTTTCACCATCTAACATCATTTTTTAAGCCTAAAGCTAGATATTATCGAATTTTCATCATCCTCTCAAATTGGTAGTCGCTTGACCATGCGATCAATTCCTATGAGTAACATTGGCCCAGTGCGAGGTGTCGATTCCTCTCACGGGGACATTTGGGGGTCTATTTTGAGATCTCCCCTAGTCTAGGTATAGTCAAATTAATGTTGTATTATAAAACTACGAGACCCAGTTGATGCAATTAGTTGACACAACTTGCATTGGAAAGTGCGAGGCGTTAGTGCCACTCACAGTGCCATTTGGGGGTTGTTTCAAGGTTTCCACCTCTAACACCATATTGTAGCTGTTTCGAGGTTTAGCCCTCTAATGCCATGTTTTTAAGCTTAAGCCTAGATATTTTCAAATTATCATTATTTTCTCAAAATGGGAGTCACGTAAGCAAACGATCAGTTCCTACGAGTTACACCGGTTAATGCATGGTGTTGTCTCCTCTCACGGGGTCGTTTGGGCGCTGTTCGGCGATACTTTGGGGTTTCCCCTAGCTTAGATATTGTTAAATTATCATCTTATTCTCAAACAAGGAGGCCCCTACCCAGGAGGATAGTTCCTACGAGTTACATAGGTTTGTGCGACATGTCGGTACCACTCAAAGGGGCTGTTTGGGGGTTGTTTCGGGATTTCCACCTCCAATGCCATGTTTTAAGCATAAGTTTAGATATTTTTAAATTAAATTGATATTCTGAAATCAATAGTCACGTGACCACATGGTCAGTTCCTATGAGTTACATTGGTTCCGTGCGAGGTGTCGGTGCTTCTCACGCGGCCGTTTGGACGTTATTTTGGGGTTTATTCCTCTAACACCATGTTTTCAAGCCTAAGTCTAGATAATTTCAAATTCTCATCGCATTCTCAAATCAGGAGTCCCCTCACCATGTGGTCTGTTCCTACGACTTACATTGGCACATGCGAGGTGCCAGTGCCTCACACAGGGCCATTTTGGGGCTATTTTGTGGCTTTACCCTCTAACGCCATATTTTTAAGCCTAAGCCATGATATTTTCAAATTATCAACATTTTCTCAAACTGGGAGTCACGTAACCACACGATCAGTTCCTACGAGTTACATTAATCCTGTGTGAGGTGGCGGTGCTTCTCATGGAGCCGTTTGTCGCATGTTTCAAGTTTTCACCCTCTAACGTCATGTTTTTAAGCCTTAATCAATATATTTTCAAATTTTCAATCTATTCTTAAATCGGGAGTCGCGTGACTGTGCGATGAATTCCTATGAGTAACATTGGTCTTATGCGAGGTGACGGTTACTCTCAAGGGGTCATTTGGGGTATCCCCTAGTCTAAATATTTCCAAATTAATGTTGTATTCTCAAATCAGGAGACCCCTGACCATACAATATGTTCCTAAATGTTACGTTGGTCCGTGAGAGGTGTCGGTGACATTCACAGGACCGTTTGGTGGAAGTTTCCGAGTTTCTCCCTCTAACGCCACATTTTAATCTCAAGTCTAGATATTTTTAAATTATCATCTAATTGTCAAATCGAGAGTCCCCTGACCTCGCGGTCAGTTCCTACGACTTACATTGGTCCCTGGCGAGGTGTTGGTGCCTCTCATAAGGATGTTTGAGGGATATTTTGGGTTTAACCCTTTAACGCCATGCGTTTAATCCTAAGTCTAGATATTTTCAAAATATTATCACATTATCAAATCGGGAGTCATGTGACCACGCAGTCAGTTCCTATGAGTTACATTTGTCCCGTGTGAGGTGTTGGTTTCTCTCGCGGGATCTTTTCGGGGTTGTTTTAGAGTTTCTCCCTCAAACGCCATATTTTTAAGTCTATGTATAGATATTTCAAAATTAACCTCGAATCCTCGTACCAAGAGTCACATGATCACACGATCAGTTCCTTCGAGTTTCACTGGTCCTGTACGAGGCATCAGTGCCTCTCACGAGGCTATTTGGGGGTTGTTTTGGGGTTTCTTCCTCTAGCGCCACGATTTAAGAAAAATGCTAGATATTTTCAAATTATCATCCCATTCTAAAAATTAGGAGTCCCCTGGCCACGCTATTTGTTCCTCCAACTTGCATTGGTCCCATGTGAGGTGTCAATGCCTCTCACGGGGCCGTTTGGGGGCTAATTCAGGGTTTTACAAACTAATGCCATGTTTTTAAGCCTAAGTATATATATTTATAAGTTATCATTTTTTTTCTCAAATCGGTAGTCACATGACCACGCTGTCAGTTCCTACGAGTTACATTGGTCCTGTGCGAGGAGTGGTGCCTCTCAAGGGGACTTTTGGGGGCAATTTTTGACTTTCACCATCAAATGCCATGTTTTTAAGCCTAAATCTATATATTTTAAAATTAGCATCATATTCTAAAACCGGGAGTCACGTGACCACACGATTAGTTCCTAGAAGTTACATTGGTCCCGTGCGAGGTGTCGTCGCCTCTCATGGGGTCGTTTGGGCACTATTTCAGGGTTTCACCCTTTAACGTCATGTATTTGAGCCTAAATCGAGATATTTTAAAATTATCATGGTATTCTGATACTGGGAGTCACGTGACCACGCATTTGTTCTTACAAGTAACATTCATCCCATGCGAGGTGTCATTGCCTCTCACGAGGCTGTTTGGGGTTCAACCTATTTTAAATATTGTCAAATTATCTTCGTATTCTCAAACTAGGAGGTCCCTAACCATGAGGTCAGTTCCTACGGGCTACATTGGTTTGTGCGAGGTGTTAGTGATACTCACGGGGTTGTTTGGGGGTTATTTCGTGGTTTCCACCTCCAACGCCATGTTTTTAAGTATAAGCCTAGATATTTTCAAATTATTCTCATATTCTCATATCGATAGTCACATGACCACATGGTCAGTTCCTACGACTGACAATGGTCTCGTGCGAGGTGTTGATATTTCTCACGAGGTTGTTTGGGGGCTATTTCAGGGTTTCTCCCCCTAACACCATGTATTCAAACCTAAGTCTGGATATTTATAAATTATCATTGCATTCTCAAATTAGTAGTCCCTAGACCACGTGGTCTATTCTTGCCACTTACATTGGCACGTGCGAGGTGTCAGTGCCTCACACAGGGCCATTTTTTGGATGTTTCGAGCTATTATCCTCTAACGCCATATTTTTAAGCCTAAGCCTAAATATTTTAAAATTATAATCATTTTCCCAAACTGAGAGTCATGTAACCACACAATCAATTGCTATGAGTTGCATTGGTCCCATGCGAGCTGTCCGTGCCTCTAACGGGGCTGTTTGGCTGCTGTTTCAGGGTTTCACATTTTAACATCCTATTTTAAAGCCTTAATCTAGATATTTTCAAATTTTTAGCATATTCTTAAATCGGGAGTGGTGACCACGCGATGAATTCCTATGAGTAACATTGGTCCTGTGCGAGGTGATGGTGCCTCTTAAGGAGCCATTTTGGGGCTATTTTGGGGTTCCCCCTAGTCTAGATATTGTCAAATTATCATCATATTCTCAAACCAGGAGGCCCCTGACCATGAGGTCAGTTCCTACGCGTTACATTGGTTTGTGCGAAGTGTTGGTGCCACTCACGGGGCTGTTTGGTGGTTGTTTTTGGGTTTCCACCTCCAATGCCATGTTTTTATGCATAAGCCTAGATATTTTAAAATAATCCTCATATTCTAAAATCGATATTCACGTGACCACATGTTCAGTTCCAATGAGTTACATTGGTCCCGTGCAAGTTGTCGATTCTTCCCACGCGATTGTTTCGGGGCTGTTTTGGGGTTTCTCCCTCTAACGACATGTTTTCAAGCGCAATTCTAGGTATTTAAAAGTTATCTTTTCATTATCAAATTGAGAGTCCCCTGACCATGCCGTTAGTTCGTAAGACTTACATTGGTCCCGTGATTGGTGTCGGTTCCTCTCACGAGGCTATTTGAGGGCTATTTCGGGGTTTCACCCTTTAATTCCCTATTTTTAAGACTATGTCAATATATTTTAAAATTATCCTCATATTGTCAAATCGATAGTCACATGACCACATGGTCAGTTCCCATGAGTTATACTGGTCTCGTGTGAGGTGTCAGTGCCTCTCGTTAGATCTTTTGGGGGTTGTTTTGTAGTTTCATCCTTAAACGCCATGTTTTTAAGCCTATGTCTACATATTTTAAAATTATCCTCATATCCTCATACCAAGAGTCACATGTTCACATGGTCAATTCCATCGAGTTTCACTAATCCTGTGCGAGGTGTTAGTGCCTCTCACGAGGCCGTTTGGGGGCTATTTTGGGCTTTCTCCCCCTAATGCCATGATGAAATCATAAGTCTAGATATTTTCAAATTATAATTTCATTCCCAAATCGGGAGTCCATTGACCACATGATTAGTTCCTATGATTTACGTTGGTCCCGTGTGAGCTATCGGTGTCTCTTACGGGGCCGTTTGGGGGCTGTTTTAAGGTTTCACCCTCTAACGCCATGTTTTTAAGCCTACGTTTTGATATTTATAAGTTATCATTGCATTCTCAAATTGAGAGACGCGTGACCATGCGGTCTGTTACTATGAGTAACATTGGTCCTGTGCAGGGTGTGGTGCCTCTCACGGGACCTTTTAGGTGCTATTTCAGAGTTTCACCCACAAACACCATGTTTTTAAGCCTAAATATATGTATTTACAAATTATCATTGGATTCTCAAACCGGGAGTCACGTGACCATGCGATTACTTCCTATGAGTAACATTGGTAACATTCAAGGTGTTGGTGCCTCTCACGGGGCCGTTTGGGTACTATTTCAGAGTTTCACCATCTAATAGCATTTTTTAAACCTAAAGCCATATGTTATTAAATTTTCATCATATTCTCAAATCGAGAGTCGCGTGACCATGCGATTAGTTCCTACGAGTAACATTGGCCATGTGCGAGGTGTCGGTTCGGCTCATGGGTCCATTTGGGGGTCTATTTTGGGGTCCCCCTAGTCTAGATATAATCTAATTAATGTTGTATTATCAACCTAGGAGACCCGGACCATGCAATCTGTTGATACGACTTACATTGGCCAGTGCGAGTTGTCGGTGCCTCTCACTCGGCCATTTGGGGGTTATTTCGTGGTTTCCCCCTCTAACAACATATTTTCAATCCAAAGCCTAAATATTTTAAAATTATCATTGCATTCTCAAATCGTGAGTCACTTGACCACACGATCAGTTCCTACGAATTACATTGGTCCCATGCGAGGTGTCGTCACCTCTCACGGGGTCGTTTGGGATCTGTTTCGGGGTTTCACCCTCTAACATCATGTATCAATCCTAAATCTAGATATTTTCAAATTATCATCGTATTCTCATACTGGGAGTCACGTGACCACACATCAGTTCTTACGAGTAACATTCAGCCCATGCGAGCTGTCGTTGCCTCTCACGGGGCAGTTTAGGGGTTCTTTTAGGGTTTCCCCTAGTCTAGATATTGTCAAATTATTGTCGTATTCTCAAACCAAGAGGCGCCTTACCACGATGTCAGTTCCTACGAGTTACATTAGTTTGTGCGAGGCGTCGGTGCCACCCACAGGGCTGTTTGGGGGTTATTTCGAGGTTTCCACCTCCAACGCTATGTTTTTAAGCATAAGTCTATATATTTTAAAATTATCATAATATTCTCAAATAGAAAGCCACGTGACCACGTGAGTAGTTGCTATGATTTTCATTGGTACCGTGTGACGTGTCGGTGTCTCTCGTGGGGCCATTTAGGGGTTGTTTCAAGGTTTCACCCTCTAACGCTGTGTTTTTAAGCCTAAGTTTCGATATTTATATGTTATTGTTGCATTCTCAAATCGAGAGTTGTGTGACCTTGCGGTTAGTAACTAAGAGTTACATTGGTCCAAGGCCGGATGTGGTGCCTCTCATGGGACGTTTTGGGTGCTATTTCAAAGTTTCACCCACAAACACCATGTTTTTAAGCCTAAATCTACATATTTACAAATTATCGTTGTATTCTCAAATCGAGAGTCTCGTGAAGATGCGATTACGTCCTACGAGTAACATTGGTCCCCTTCAAGTTGTTGGTGCCTCTCACGGGACCGTTTGGGAACTATTTCAGGGGTTCACCATCTAACAAAATTTTTTAAACCTAAAGCCAGATATTATCAAATTTTCAACATATTCTAAAAATCGAGAGTCGGGTGACCTTGCGACCAGTTCCTACAAGTAACTTTTTTCCTGTACGAGGTGTCGGTTCCTCTCATAGGGTCATTTGGTGGTCTATTTTGAGGTCCCCCTAGTCTAGATATAATAGAATTAATGTTGTATTATCAACCTAGGAGACCCTGACCATGCAATCAGTTGATACGACTTACATTGGTCAGTGCAATGTGTCGGTGCCTCTCATCGGGCCATTTGGGTCTTATTTCGTGGTTTCCCCCTCTAACACCATATTTTTAAGTCAAAGCCTAAATATTTTAAAATTATCGTTTTATTCTCAAATCTGGAGTCACGTGACCACACGATCAGGAGGCGTGGTCGCCTCTCACGAGGGCGTTTGGGCACTATTTCTGGGTTTCACCCTCTAACGTCATGTTTTTAATCCTAAATCTAGATATTTTCAAATTATCATCATATTCTCATACTGGGAGTCACATCACCACGGATCACATCTTACGAGTAACATTCATCCCGTACGAGGTGTCATTACCTCTCACGGGGCCGTTTGGGGGCTATTTTGGGGTTTCCCCTAGTCTAGATATTGTCAAATTGTCATCGTATTATCAAAACATGAGTCCTCTACCCACGATGTTATTTCCTACGAGTTACATTGGTTTGTGAGAGGTGTCGGTGCAACTCACATGGCTATTTGGGCGTTGTTTTGGGGTTTCCACCTCCAACGCCATGTTTATAAGCATAAGTCGAGATATTTTTAAATTATCCTAATATTCTCAAATCGACAGCCACGTGACCATGTTATTAGTTCACACAATTTTCATTGGTCCCGTGTGACATGTCAGTGTCTCTCATGGGGCCGTTTGGGGGCTATTTCAAGGTTTCACCCTTTAACGCCATATTTTTAAGCCTAAGTTTTGATGTTTATATGTTATCATTGCATTATCACACCAAGAGTTGCATGTCGATGCGGTTAGTTACTACGAGTTAAATTGATCTTGTACAGGGCGTGGTGCCTCTCACGGGACCTTTTGGCTGCTATTTCAGAGTTTCACCCCCAAACGCCATGTTTTAAGCCTAAATCTATATATTTACAAATTATCTTCGTATTCTCAAACCGGGACTCACGTGACCATGCAATTTCTTCCTACGAGTAACATTGGTCCCGTACGAGGTGTTGGTGCCTCTCTTGGGGACGTTTGACGGTTGTTTCAGGGTTTCACCCTCTAACGTCATGTTTTTAAGCCTATTATTAAATTCAGGAGTCATATGACCATGCGATGAATTCCTATGACTAACATTGGACCTGTGTGAGGTGACGGTTCCTCTCAAATGGCCGTTTGGGGGATATTTTGGGGTTTTCCCTAGTCTAGATGTTTCCAAATTAAAGTCATATTCTCAAATCAAGACACCCTGATAATGCAATTTATTCCTACATATTACATTGGTCCGTGAGAGGTGTCGGTACCATTCATGGGGCCGTTTGGAGGATGTTTCGGGGTTCCTCCCTATAACGCCATGTTTTTAAGCCCAAGTATAGATATTTTCAAATTATCTTCGCATTCTCAAAAAGAGAGTCCCCTGACCATGCGGTCAGTTCCTAAGACTTACATTGGTCTCGGGGCCTCTCACGAGGCCGTTTGAGGGTTATTTTTGGGTTTCACCGTTTAACGCCATGTTTTTAAGCCTAAGTTGAGATATTTTCATGTTATCATCACATTCTCAAATCGGGAGTCACGTGACCACACGATTAGTTCCTTTGAGTTATATTTGTTCTGTGCGAGGTGTTGGTTCCTCTCACGGGATCTTTTGGGGGTCTTTTTAGAGTTTAACCTTCAAACGCCACATTTTTAAGCCTAAGTTTAGATATTTTAAATTTATCCTCGTATCCTAATACCAAGAGTCACATGTTCACACGGTCAGTTCCTTCGAGTTTCACTGGTCCTGTGCGAGGTGTTAGTCCTCTCACGAGGCCATTTGGGTGTTGTTTTGGGGTTTCTTCCTCTAACGCCATGATTGAAGCGTAAGTCTAGATATTTTCTAATTGTAATTGGATTTTCAAACTGGGAGTCCCCTAACCATGTGATTTGTTCTTATTATTTGTGTTGGTCCCGTGTGAGGTGTCGGTGCCTCTCATGGGGCCATTTGGGGGTTGTTTCGGAGTTTCACCCTCTAACACCATGTTTTTAAGCTTAAGTCTAGATATTTGTGAGTTATCGTTGCATTCTCAAATCGAGAATCGCATGACCATGCGGTTAGTTCCTAATAGTTACATTGGTCCTGTGTGAGGTGTGGTGCCTCATGGGACCTTTTGGGGGCAATTTGGGAGTTTGACCCTTAAATGCCTTATTTTTCAGCCTAAATCTATATATTGACAAATTATCATCATATTCTCAAACCGGGAGTCACATGACCATGCGATTAGTTCATATGAGTAACATTAGTCCCGTTCAAGGTGTTGGTACCTCTCATTGGGGGGGGGGGGGGGCGTTTGGGTGTTATTTCGGGGTTTTACCATCTAACATAATTTTTTAAGCCTAAATCTAGATATTATAAAGTTTTCATCATACTCTCAAATCTAGAGTCACATGACCACGCAATCAGTTCCTACGAGTAACATTGACCCAGTGCGAGGGTGTCGGTTCCTCTCACGGGGACATTTGGGGGTCTATTTTGAGATCTCTCCTAGTCTAGGTATAATCAAATTAATGTTGTGTTATAAAACTACGAGACCATGACCACATAATTAGTTGATGCAAATTGCATTGGTAAGTACGAGGCGTTTCTGCCTCTCACCGCGCCATTTGGGGGTTGTTTCAAGGTTTCCACTTGTAACACCATATTGCGGCTGTTTCAAGGTTTTACCCTCTAATGCCATGTTTTTAAGCTTAAGCCTGGATATTTTCAAATTATCGTTGTTTTTTCAAACTGGGAGTCACGTAAGCATATGATCAGTTCCTACAAGTTACATTGGTCCCGCTCAAGGTGTTGTCTCCTCTCACGGGGTCGTTTGGGCGCTGTTTCGGGGTTTCACCCTCTAACGTCATATTTTTAAACCAAAATCTAGAAATTTTCAAATTATCATGGTATTATCATACTGGGAGTCACGTGACCATGCATCAGTTCTTACGAGTAGCATTCATCCCGTGCGAGGTGTCATTACCTCTCATGGGGGCGTTTAGGGGCTATTTTGGGGTTTCCCCTAGCTTAGATATTGTTAAATTATCATTGTATTCTCAAACTAGGAGGCCCCGGGAGGATAGTTCCTACGAGTTACATAGGTTTGTGCGACATGTCGGTACCACTCAAGGGGCTGTTTGGGGGTTATTTCGGGGTTTCCACCTCCCATGCCATGTTTTAAGCATAAGTTTAGATATTTTTAAATTATCCTAATATTCTGAAATCAATAGTCACGTGACCACATGGTCAGTTCCTATGAGTTACATTGGTTCCGCGAGAGGTGTTAGTGCCTCTCACGCGGCCGTTTGGTCATTATTCTGGGGTTTATTCCTCTAACACCATGTTTTCAAGCCTAAGTCTAGATAATTTCAAAGTATCATGGCATTCTCAAATCAGGAGTCCCTTGACCACGTGTTCTGTTCCTACAACTTATATTGTCATGTGCGAGGTGCCGGTGCCGGTGCCTTACATGGGGCCATTTTGGGGCTATTTTGTGGCTTTACCCTCTAACTCCATGTTTTTAAGCCTAAGCCTAGATATTTTCAAATTATCAACATTTTCTCAAACTGGGAGTCAAGTAACCACATGATCAGTTTCTACGAGTTACATTGGTCCCGTACGAGGTGGCGGTGCTTCTCATGGATCCGTTTGGCGCATGTTTCAGGGTTTCACCCTCTAACATCATGTTTTTAAGACTTAATCAATATATTTTCAAATTTTTAGTCTATTCTTAAATCGGGAGTCGCGTGACTATGCGATGAATTCCTATGAGTAACATTGGTCCTGTGCAAGGTGACGGTTCTTCTCAAGGGGTCATTTGGGAGCTATTTTGGGGCATCCCCTAGTCTAGATATTTCCAAATTAATGTCGTATTCTCAAATCAGGAGACCTCGGACCATACGGTATGTTCCTACATGTTACATTGGTCCATGAGAGGTGTCGGTGACATTCACAGGGCCGTTTGGTGGAAGGTTTCGGGTTTCTCCATCTAACACCACGTTTTAAGCCCAAGTCTAGATATTTTTGAATTATCATCTCATTGTCAAATCGAGAGTCCCCTGACCTCGCGATCAGTTCCTACGACTTGCATTGGTCCCTTGCGAGGTGTTGGTGCCTGTCATAAGGCCGTTTGAGGGCTATTTTGGGTTTCAACCTTTAACTCCATGCATTTAAGCCTAAGTCTAGATGTTTTCCAAATATTATCACATTATCAAATCGGGAGTCATGTGACCACGCGGTCAGTTCCTATGAGTTACATTTGTCCTGTGTGAGGTGTTGGTTTCTCTTACGGGATCTTTTCGAGGTTATTTTAGAGTTTCTCCCTCAAATGCCATATTTCTAAGCCTAAGTGTAGATATTTAAAAATTAACCTCATATCCTCGTACCAAGAGTCACGTGATCACACGATCAGTTCCTTCGAGTTTCACTGGTCCTATGCGAGGCGTCATTGCCTCTCACGAGGCTATTTGGGGGTTATTTTGGGGTTTCTCCCTCTAACGCCACGATTTAAGACAAATGATAGATATTTTCAAATTATCATCGCATTCTAAAAATTAGGAGTCCCCTGACCACATAATTTGTTCCTCCAACTTGCATTGGTCATGTGTGAGGTGTCGGTGCCTCTCACGGGGTCGTTTGGGGGCTGTTTCAGGGTTTTACACACTAATGCCATGGTTTTAACCCTAAGTCCAGATATTTATAAGTTATTATTTCATTATCAAATCGGGATTCACGTGACCACGCTGTCAGTTCCTACAAGTTACATTGGTCCTGTGCGAGGAGTGGTGCCTCTCAAGGGGCCTTTTGGGGGCAATTTTTTACTTTCACCCTCAAATGCCATGTTTTAAAGCCTAAATCTATATATTTTAAAATTAGCATCATATTCTCAAAACGGGAGTCACGTGAACACACGATTAGTTTCAAGAAGTTACATTGGTCCCGTGCGAGGTGTTGTCGCCTCTCATGGGGTCGTTTGGGCACTATTTCAGGGTTTCACCCTCTAACGTCATGTTTTAAGGCTATATCTAGATATTTTCAAATTATCATGGTATTGTGATACTAGGAGTCATGTGACCATGCATTAGTTCTTACAAGTAACATTCCTCCCATGCTAGGTGTCATTGCCTCTCACGAGGCTGTTTGGGGTTCCACCTAGTTTAAATATTATCAAAGTATCTTCGTATTCTAAAACTAGGAGGTCCCTGACCATGAGGTTAGTTCCTATGAGTTACATTGGTTTGTGCGAGGTGTTAGTGCCACTCACAGGGTTGTTTGGGTGTTATTTCATGGTTTCCACCTCTAACACCATGTTTTTAAGCATAAGCCTAGATATTTTCAAATTATCCTCATATTCTCAAATCGATATTCACATGACCACATGGTCTGTTCCTACGAGTGACAATGGTCCCATGTGAGGTGTCGGTGTTTCTCAGGAGGTTGTTTGGGGGCTATTTCAGGGTTTATCCCTCTAACACCATATATCCAAACCTAAGTCTAGATATTAATAAATTATCATCGCATTCTCATATTAGGAGTCCCTGGACCACGTGGTTTTTATGCGTAAGTCTGGATATTTTAAAATTATCATCGTATTATAAAACCAGGAGACATGTGACCACGCAATCACTTCCAACAAGTTACATTGGTCATGTACGAGGTGTTAGTGCCGCTCCCTAGACCCTATGGAGGCTATTTCAAAGTTTCATCCTCTAACGTCATGTTTTTATTCCTAAGTCTAGATATTTTTAAATTATCGTCGCAATCTCAAACTAGGTGTCAAGTGACCCCGCGTGCAGTTCCTACGAGATACATTAGTCCAGAGAGAGGTGTTGGTGCCTCTTGTGGAGCCGTTGGGGGATTTTTTTGGGTTTCCCCCCTAACACCGTGTTTAAAGCCTAAGTCTTGATATTTTCAGGTTATAATTGTATTCTAAAAGTTGTAGTCACCTGAGCACACGATCAGTTGCTACGAGTTACATTGGTCCCGTGCGAGGTATAGGTGCCTCCCACGGGATCGTGTGGGGGCTATTTTGGGTTCTCATCCTCTAATGTCTTGTTTTCAAGCCCAAATATTCATATTTTCAAAATATATTCATATTCTCAAACCAAGCATCACATGACCACAAGACTAGTTCTTACGAAATACATTGATCCCATGAGAGGTATCGTTGACTCTCATGGAGCCATTTAGGGGTTGTTTTGGTGCTTTGCCCTAGAACACCTTGTTATTAAGCCTAAGTATATATATTTTCTACATATCATTGTATTCTCAAACCGAGAGTCACATGACCATGCAATCAGTTCCTACGAGTTACACTGATCCCATGCGAGGTGTTTGTACTTCTCATGGGACTGTTTGGGGTTTTTTGGGGGTTTCCCCCTCTAGCGCCATGTTTTTAAGCCTAAGTCTAGATATATTTAAGTTATCTTTGTATTCTCAAATGGGGTGTCACGTGACCATTCATTTAGTTCTTACGAGTTACATTGGTCTCGTGCGAGGTGTTGGTGACTATCAACTAGTCGTTTGGGGGAAGTTTCGGGGTTTCCAACTCTAACATCAAGTTTTTAAGCCTAAGTCTAGATATTTTCAAATTATCTTCCTATTCTACAACCATGAGTCACGTGACCACGCGGTCAGTTCATACAAGTTACATCGGTCCTGCGCAAGGAGTCAGTGCCTCTCATAGGGTCGTTTACCGAGGGTATTAGGGTTTCCCCACAAAATGTCATGTTTTAATCCAAAGTCTATATATTTTGTAATTATCATCGTATTCTATAATCGAGGATCACGTGACCACACAATTAGTTGCTAGGAGTTACATTGGTCCCGTACGAGGTGTCGGTGCCTCTAATGGGGCTGTTTGGGGGCTATTTCGAGGTTTCCCCCTCTAACACCATGTTTTTAAACCTAATCCTAGATATTTTCAAATTATCATCATATTCTTAAACTGGGAGTCACGTGACCACGTGGACTATACCTACGAGTTGCATTGGTCCCGTGCAAGGGGTCGACGCCTCTCACGAGGCCGTTTGGGGGATGTTTCAGAGTTTTACCCTCTAACGCCATGTTTTTCATCCTAAATCTAGATATTTTCATCGTATTATTGTATTCTAAATTAGGGATACATGTGACCGCGCTGCCAGTTCCTATGAGTTACATTAGTCCAGTGCAAACATTCGGTGCCCCTCACGGGGCCATTTTGGGGTTTCACCCTCTAACGTCATCTTTTTAAGCCTAAATCTTGATATTTTCATATTATTGTCATATTATTAAATCGGTAGTCACGTCACCATGCAGTCTTCTTTTGAAAGTTTCATTAATCTTGTGTGAGGTGTCAGTGCCTCGAACGAGGCTGTTTTGGGGGCGATTTCGAGTTTCTCCCTCTAACGCCATGTTTTAAGTCTAAGTCAAGATATTTTCAAATTATCATCATATTCTCAAACTAGGAGTCATGTCACCACGTGATTAATTCTTACAATTTACATTGGTCTCGTGTGAGATGTCGGTTCCCCTCAGGTGGCCGTTTGGGGAATGTATTGGGATTTTATCTCTAACGCCATATTTTTAGGCCAAGTCTAGATATTTTCAATCTAACATTATATTATCAAATCGGGAGACCCCTGACCACGAAGTTAGTTCCCACGAGTTACATTGGTCCCGTGTTTGGTATCGGTGCCTCTCACGGGGCCTTTGGTTGTTATGTCGGAGTTTTCACTCATCCGAAGTCATGTTTTTAAGACTGTCTAGAAATTTTTAAATTACCATCGTATTCTCAAATCGTGAGTCACGTGACCACACAGTCATTTCCTACCATTTATAGTGGTCCTGTACGAGGTGTCGGTACCTCTCACTGCACCGTTTACGGCCTATTTCAGGGTTTCCCCCTGTAATTCCATGTATTTAAGTCTAAGTGTAGATAATTTAAAATTATCAACATATTTTAAAATCGGGAGTCACGTGATCATGCGATTAGTTCCTACGTGTTACATTGGTCGCTTTCAAGGTGTGGGTGCCTCTAATGGGTCCGTTTAGGGTCTATTTTAGGGTTTCCCTCTAGTGCCATGTTTTTAAGCCTAAATCTTGATATTTTCAAATTATCATCGTATATTCAAATCGGGAGTCGCGTTTCCTTGCGATCAATTCTTACGAGTTACACTAATCCTAAGCGAGGTGTCAGTGTCGATCACGGAGTCATTTGGGGGCTATTTTGGGGTTTCCCCATATAACGCCATGCTTTTAAGTCTATGTCTATATATTTTCAAATTATTGTCGTATTCTAAAATCGGAGTCACGTGACCACGCGGTTAGTTTTTACGAGTTAGAGTGGTATTGTGCGATGTGTCAATGCCTCTGATGGGGCCATTTGCGAATTGTCTCGGGGTTTCCCCCTTTAATGTCATGTGTTTAAGCCTAAGTCTAGATCTTTCCAAATTAACGTCATATTTTGAAATCATGTCACGTGAGCATGTGATTAGTTCCTACGAGTTACATTGGTCCCATGCGAGGTGTTGGTGTGTCTAACAGGGCCATTTAAGGGTTGTTTCGGCTTTTCCCCCTCTAACGCCATTCTTTTATGCCTATATCTAGATATTTTCAAATTATCATCGTATTATTAAATTGGGAGTCACTTGTCCAAGCGGTCGGTTCCTACAAGTTACATTGGTCTAGTGCGAGGTGTAGGTGCCTCTCATGGGAGCCATTTGGGGGATGTTTCGGGGTTTCACCCTCTAACATCATGTTTTTAATCCTAAATGTAGATATTTTGAAATTATCATCAGATTGTCAAATCGGGAGTCATGTGAGAATGCGATCAGTTCCTACGAGTTACATTAGTCGCAAGCGAGGTGTAGGTGCCTCTCAAACGATCGTTTGGGGGGCTGTTTCGGGGTTTCCAACTCTAGCATCATGTTTTTATCCGTACGTGAAAATATTTTCAAATTATTGTCATATTTTTAAATTGGGAGTCATGTGACCACGCGATCAGTTCTTATGAGTTACAGTGGTCCCGTGCAAGGTGTCAGTGCCTCTTTTGAGGCCGTTGACTTGTTGTTTTGGGGTTTCCCCCTCTAATGCCATATTTTTAATTCTAAGTCTTGGTATTTTCAAATTATTTTCGTATTCAAAAGTCTAGAGTCATGTGACGAGGCGGTCGGTTCTTACGAGTTACAGTGGTCCTTGATATACCCAAATATGGCCTCGTCCTAATACGATACATCTCCACTCCGAATAGTCGAGCTTATGAACAAAATCACAGGTTAATTCCAAGACTCGTCCAAGACCAAGGTCGACCTCATATGTACAACCTCAGCGGTGTTATAAGTTGAGACTTCAGGAAAGATTCACAGCAGTAAAGGGCATCTCTCATCCTATCTCCCAGCCGATGCCTAAGTTGACTATGTTAGCCAACCTTGGCCTGAGCTCCTTAGGTCGAGGCTATACTTGTCAGTTTCACCTGCAAGGTCAAGCGCTCCATCAACAACCTCATACTTGGCCAGGCCGAGACCTCTGTAGATGACACCATGACTGGATGAGAAGTAAAAAGTACCAAGGTGACGCGTCCCATGTGAGTAATTTATTTATAACTAAGATTATTCTCCTTATGTGAGAGGAGATTTCATCATCATTACATATATGTGCATGGACAACTGTCACTACCTGAGTGGAGGCCCTTATCTGTTCACACCTTCAACATGCTTGGGGGTGTATTATTCCCTCTAAGCACTATATAAACCTTCATCTTCTTCATTATAAAGGATCGATTAATTTTCACCCTAGCTAAAACTTTGCTTGTTTGTACACATGAGAGAGAGAGAGAGAGATAAAGCTCATGTTGTAACTAGGCCATTAGATCCATATTTTCTAGTGGACTTTCTCTCTCACACACACAGTGGACGTAGGTACTTAAATCCATGTGTTCATCCTATTTACCTCATCTCATTCTCTATTAATTTACTTTGTGATTATTACTATTATTGTATTCCTGTTTGAGCTCCACACATTTGTAACCTAGTGATACCATTTCTTGAATCATCAGTCTGGCATCGTCTGTGGGAACGAGTCATGCCATCTCTTCCTTCCTTTAGTTTGTCCTCACCGGAGTGTCTGGTGGTGAACCAGTCTTCACCTCTTGTGGAGTTGTTTCACCATTTAAAGAGTTCTTATTGAGCTTCCAAGCTTATACCTGTAAGTTGTAGCTCACATATTAGGTTTAATGCATGGCATCAGAATTTCCACCACCACCATTAGCAGCTGGTGGTCCTAGTTCTAGAAACACACCTTTTCAGTCAGAAATGGTTGAGGTAGGAAAAGCATTGTAGTCCTTGATGGCAAACCAACATGCAATGCAAGAACATCTGGTTGCCTTCAGCCAAAATGTGAGAATTAAGCCAATTGGGGTACAACCGAAGATCATTACTCCAGTTGTCATGGAGAACCCTCAAGATGCTAGGGGACCACCCCGGGAACTACATAAAGACCTGCCACCTCTTTAGCGATTAAGGGGCTTTACTGACCCTAGGAATTTAAGCCTGTGGAGGAAAGGCCAACCCCTGTCTCGAGGACCGTTATGATGATTATGAAGTTGAAGATGATCAGGTTGATTACTAGGATCCATACGAAGTATCTGGGAATACGGTATGCCCCACGCTTTAAGTACCTAATGAGTGGATCCATTCAGGAAGTTCCCATTTTCAAATTCAAAAAACATTCTGGAGTGTTGTCCTCTTCTTTAATGGTCGATCGATGTAATTTTTCTATGTGCACCATCCTTCTTTTCACTGTTCTTGTAACTGAGGCCCGCCTTGCAAGGGCGTCAGGTTAATTACTGTCCACTCGGGGTATCCTCTTCAGCTTCACTTCAGTAAATTGCTTCAATGTTGTCTTAACCCTTTCTAGATACCTTGCCATTCTTCCATCTTTGGCCTCATAGACCCAAAAATTTGGTTAACAACCAACCTGGAATCACTATGCACAAAGAGTTGGCCAATATTAAGCACCCGGGTGAGGGAGAGTCCTTCTATGTGAGCCTCATACTTTGATTTGATATTTGAATGTTTGAAGGTAAACCTAAAAACCTACTCAATATCGATTCCATCCAGGGCTGACACTATCAATCCTTCATTGCTTCCACTCTTACATGAAGACCCATCAATAAAGAGACCCCACACAGTACCATTTCGTGAAAAACTACAATATTCTGGGGTGCCATGGGGTACAACCATAGATGATTATTGTGGCTATCATGGAGCACCCTCAGGATGCCAGAGGACCACCCAAGGAACCACTCAAATACCTTCCACCTCTTCAGTGATGAAGGGACATTTCTCACCCTAGGAGTTTAAACCTAAGGAGGGAAGTCCAACCCTGCATGGAGGACCGTTATGATGATTATGAGGCTAAAGATTCTCAGGCTGATTGCTGGGAGCCATACGAAGAATTTGGGAATATAGTACGCCCCATCCAAGCAAGCCAAGGTCATGATAGGAGGTTGAGCTATAATGCATAGCCAAGGGCCTTTGCCTTTGGTCGATTTAGTAGAGGGTCAGTCTTCAAGAGACTCGGTCTCATTAGGGACTTGAGAGAAAGGCTATTTGGGTCAAGGAGTAATGCTGGCTCAAGAAGAGAGGGGCATATTGCCGACCCCCATGTGGCCGACACAAGGGCCAACGAGAGGTAAATAGCTAACAAAGGTCAGTAGCAAGAGAAATATTAATTTGTCCAATTGAGGTAGTAGGGGATAACATCGGCCAAACCGATGTTCTGATCGCGATCGAGAGGCCTTGGAATGATTTGATTCAGAGGTTGGAGAATAGAATAGAGGATATTATTAAAATTTGAGACCCCTTGCAAAGGGGATATTTTGAAGGCTCTCTTTTTCTAACTAAGATAGTTAACTTTCCAACCCCTACCAAGTTCAAGCCACCAGTGTTTACTCTAAAGTATGATGGGAGTACCAACCAAGTGCACCATGTACAGATGTACCAGTCGGCTACAAATATCTACTTCATCTCATATGAGATGAAATGTCGTGCACTCTCAAGCACTTTGACTGGGGCTGCCCATGTATGGTTCACGTCGCTCCCAAATAACTCCATTGAAAATTTCAAACAACTCGCATAACGATTCATCCATAACTTCTACTTTGGGGTAAGACCCTAGAAGAAAACTACTCACCCACTGAACATTAAGAAGGGGAAGAATGAGAGTCTCGAGGAGTACATCACGAGGTTTAATAAGGAGAAGTTTTTTTTTTTTTTTTTCAAAGAAAGACCCCCAATTTATTAATAGAAAAGTAGAAAAGCCCTACCAAGGCGGCATTACAAGAGATAAAGAGCTTTCTATTAAAAAAGAATAAATTACTTTAGAAGCCTAATTGATGGAATGCCTTGTAAGTCCATCCTATAGCAACCAATGGCGGATTTGGGAAGATCCTTAGCTGAAGAGAAGATTTTGTGTTGTTTATCCTCAATTCCATGGTTGGCCAAGTAGTCAGCAACCTTATTTGCCTCTCTCCAACAATGAGTGAAGGAGATGTCCAAATCTAAGTCCTTAATTTCTTTCAGAATGTCCAATAGAGACCAAGGAGGCTTTGGAATGATACCCTTGAGGATGTTGATAATAAATTGAGAGTCAGATTCCACCTGTAATCTACTTAAGTTGAGATCTTTGCAGATTTTAAGACCATTGAGAATAGCAACACATTCAGCTCTTGTGTTTGACATAATCCCTTCAAAGGAAGAAAACGCTGAAACAAATCTTCCACATTGATCTTTGATGATCCCTCCGGAGCCAGCCACACCTGGATTGTTTTTGGAGGCCCCATCTGTGTTGAGTTTGAATAGAAATCCGATTGGTTTTAACCATTTGACTAGAAAGCAAACATTGGGCTTGGGCTCAGATTTGATGCTGAAAAGATCTATAACATTAACATAGGCCATAGATTTGGATTTGAAATAAATATTTGAAGAGCACATATGCATTAGCTTGAAGACATTAGAGATAATCTTCTTACTATCCATAATGATTCCTTCAAAAACATTTTGATTTCTAGAAATCCAAATCTCCCAAAGAATGACCCCTAGCAACAAAAGGAGAAGATATTGAATGTAATCAACTTTGGAAGGCCTTATCCACCATGAAAGCATCATTTGGTTGAAAGAACCTGAGTATAGTTTGATGCCAAAGATGTTAGCAAAAAAAGACCATACTTCTGAAGCTATTGGGCCATCAATAAATAGGTGATTGAAAGTTTCTGATTGGTTTTTGCAACATCTGCATATAGAAGCTGTGAGAATCCCTTTCATCTGGAGATATTCATCTATAGGTAAAATATGGTGGTAGCATTTCCATAGAAATATAGAGATTTTGGGAGGAATATCTTTATTCCATATGGATTTGCATAAAATAGATGAAACTCTAGTTTTCCTGATTGAATGCCAAGCAGATTTTGTTGTGAAATCTCCATTTGAAGTGACAGTCCAGTATAACTTTCCATTGATCTCTTTAGAATGCTTTATAGCCTCCTCCTTTACTAGATTTATTCTGTGTTGAGTTTTGGATCTGCTACCCGAAATAGATAAAGACCTGCATTTTAAAAACTCATGACACAAACTGTTAGTATTTGCAGAATTCCACCATAACTTTAAGCTAAAATCTTTGGTGAGATCTGCAAGAGATTTAAAGCCAAGACCTCCTTCTTGTAAAGGTAAACAGAGGTTATCCCATTTAATCCAGTGGTGTCTCTTACCAAACTCTAGAGAGTTGCCCCATAAGAAGTTACTGAAGATAGAGTGGATATGATTAATGACACTAGCAGGAGGTTTCAGAGCAGCAATGCAATGAATAGGAATTGTCCCAAGGACAGAGGATATAAGAATTTTCCTGCCACTAAAGGATAGGAATTTTGATTGCCATCCCTCTAATTTGCATTGAATTCTATTTATCAAACCATTAAAATGAGAATGTGTATTTCTCCCATAGAAAATTGGACATCCCAAGTATTTGAGGGGAATGGATTTTTTGGAGAAATTCGTGATACCTTCAATAGCTTTTATCCTGCTTCTCTGAATTGAATGATGAGTGGTGAAACTACTTTTGGAGTAGTTTATAACAAGGCCCGAGGCTTTTTCATATCTCTTCAAAAACTTCATCAGGTTTCTTAAGCTTTGAGTACCCCCATTACAGAAAATTATAGTGTCATCAGCAAAGCTCAAGTTTGATATAAGAGGACAACCCCTTGGATGAGGAAATGGCTTGATCTTTCGATTCAGAATAAGGTTGTGTAGACCTTGATTTAAAGCTTCAGCAACAATAGTAAAAAGACCTGGAGAAAGAGGATCTCCTTGTTTAAGGCCTTTAAAAGATTGGAAATACCCTGCAACCTGACCATTAATGAGAAGAGAAAACCAATTATTTGAAACTATCCTCCATATTCTGTCAATCCAAACCTCTGAGAACCCAAATTTTCTCAGCATTTTTGTGAGAAATAACCATGAAACTCTGTCATATGCTTTAGACATATCTAATTTAACAACCACATTTGACCCATGAGCCTTTCTACCAATGAGGGACATCATCTCTTGAGCTAAAATAATGTTCTCAGATACCTGCCTGCCTTTAATAAAACCTGCTTGAGAAGGCCCAATAATAGAGGGAAGGATGTTTGCAAGCCTTGAAGCTAAAATTTTTGTTATAATCTTAAAACAAAAATTACACAAACTTATTGGCCTGAAATCATTGCAAGTTTTGGGGGCCTGGGTTTTTGGAATAAGGACTATATTGGTACTAGTCCAGCTATTGGGAAGAACCCCTCCTGCGAAAAAGAAAAGCACTGCATTTATGAGGTCAGATTTAATGAATTTCCAAAATTTTTGGTAAAAATTACCATTAAAACCATCAGGGCCTGCACAACTATTAGCATTCAACTCTAGGATAGCATTGTGGATTTCATCTTCAGTGGGATATTCATCCAAATCCTTGGCTTGAGTGTGAGTGACCCTAGCAGAAATAGCCTCCAATATACCTTCTTCCTCTTCAATCTGGTCTGCTTTGAAGATGTCTTGATAGTGAACAGCAAACTCCTTTTTAATGCCTTCAATATCTTCAATCCATGCCCCTGATTGATTTTTAATCTTGTGAATAAGAAGCCTAGAGTGTTTGGCCCTCACTGAAGCATGAAAAAATCTTGTATTAGAATCTCCCTCAAACAGCCATTTTCCCCTCAATTTTTGATGCCAAAAATCTTCTTCCATTTTTAAGGCCCCAAGAAGATGGGCCTGGGATTTGGACATCTCCATTCTGTTGAAATCTGAAGGATCTTGCTCATAAGAGCATTCTTTAATGTTCAACTCAAGCTCACAATTTTGCACCTGATCAGAAACATGGCAGTTTTTTTCCTTGTTCCAGCTAGTTAGATCCTTCTTTAATCTTTTAAGTTTGGAGCAAAAGAGAGCAATAGGGTTACCAGTAATTGGTTTGGACCAAGATCCAACAATAATATCATTAATATCTGGTTTCGAACACCAAAAATTAAGAAATTTAAACTATTTTGGCCCTTCATCCAGCTGAGTTTTGATAGAAAATAAGAGAGGGGAGTGATCTGAGCAGGCTTTATTAAGATGCACTAAGAAGAAGTTTGGGAAAGTAGAACTCCAAGAGGGAGAAATTAAGCCTCTGTCAAGCCTTGCCCAAACCTTGCCCTTGTGTCTAAAGTTATGCCAGGTGTAATTCGAACCTGAATACTTAACCTCCATGAGGCCTGCATTAGAGGTAAACAAGTTGAAATCTTCAACAGCTCTCACATTAATCCTACCCCCACCTTTCTTGTCAGAGCTTCTAGATACAACATTGAAATTACCCATTATGAGCCATGGAAAATCTGCAACATAACTTTTGTGTATCATGAGGGAATTCCATAAATTAATTCTCTCAGATTTAGTGCACTTAGCATAGACTATTGAGAGCATAGATTTGTGTATCATGAGGAAAGTATTACGGTGAAAACATTAATAGGAGGCCTGCATAAAGGGAAATTTCCTTGGCAACTAGATGAGAACCCACCGAAGTCTATGGCCGAGATATTGGTAATGACCGATAAGGTCATGAACATTTAGGAAGCTATGGTAACTAAGTATGAGTATGATAAGGGGAATAGCGGTGGGAGCAAGTTTAAGATGAATAATAAAGATGGAAAGAAGAGATCAACTGATGATAGGTTTGCCATGCATACTCCTCTCGTGATCAGCTGCGATCACATTTTGAATGATATTAAGAATGATGGGTCCCCAAGATGGCCCGAAAAGATGAAAGATTCCCCTCATAAAAGGAATAAAATCTTATGGTCTGAATTTTACTAAGATCACGGGCAGTAAACCGATAAGTGTTTCGCTCTGAAAAATGAGATTGAGAAGTTGCTTAAGGCTGGAAAGCTGAGAACGTATGTGAGCAGCTGTATCCCAAAGAGGGGATGAGCAAACCAAAGAAAAATAAGGGCCGATAAATACAAAGAGGATGGCCCTGGGAATAAAGATAATAACTCAGACGACGATGATAAGGATGACCTAGATCTTCCACCAAAGGATGGTGGTCCTAAAGGTCGCCTTCATATGATAAATGGGGGCCTAGGAGGAGGAGGCTCAGAGGTCGGTGACAGAAAGGCAAATGATGTAGAAGACAAAGATCTTCCTAAGGTTTAGGTGGTTAACTAGGCTGAAGTTGGCGTTAAGTTAGAGAAAATGAAGAAGGTGGATATGGACACTTTGATTGTGTGTTTTTTGAGCCTCGACTTAAAATGTATCTTAGCCCCCCAAGACGACCCCCTCATGATTACAACCAGGGTTCATGGGTATGGAGTAACTTTATGTTCTTCAAGGGCCTAGGACTGAGCAATAAGAGGCTCGTGCACCCATTAATTGGGTTCAGCGGTGAGAAAGTCCATCCGTTGGGATTGTATGAGATGGACATCAGGATGAGAGATGTTTAGCCGATGAGGATCACAAATAAGGTCAATTTATTTATATTGGATGAAAGTGTATACTCGACTTATAACATTATTATGGGAAGAGTGGACCTCAAAGATTTTGAGGTCGTTCCCTCCACTGTACACCAAATGGTGAAATTATCGACTCCTTATAGGGTAGGGGAAGTCCAAGGTGATCAATTATTGGCACGGGCATCCTATTTCAACTCATCCAAGGAGAGGGAAGCTCACAAAAAGAAACTATAACCTACGATATCGATACTCGGGACCCAAGAGATGAGAAAAAATAAAAGAAAAGAGAAGCCGCTGAGGAGGTAGAATTCTTCATCCTCAATGAGGATGAGAAAAAAAACATTCAAATTTGCAAAACCCTAAAAAGGAGGTTATGGAAGAACTGGTGAATCTATTGAAGAAGTGGCAAATCATCTTCGCATGGAGCCATGAAGGCATGCTAGGTACTGACCCATAAATTATGTGCCATAAGCTCGGTGTAGCCAACGATGCTAAGCCAATAAAACAGAGAAGACGAGTCTACTCAAGGGAAAAGTATGATGTTATCATAGAGGAGGTTAAGAAGTTGGAGAAGTTCAACTTCATCTGGGAAGTCATCTATCCCGACTGGTTGGCAAACGCTATCATCATCCCCAAGGCCAATAGAAAGTGGAGGGTGTGTGTCGACTTCAAAAATTTGAACAAAGTATGCCTGAAAAATAGTTTCCCTTTATCCAGGATTGATTAGATGGTTGATGCCACTGTAGTTCATCAATTAATGAGTTTCATAGATGCCTACTCAGGCTATAACCAGATACCCATGGACCCGTCTGATGAAGAAAAGATAGCCTTTATCACCGATAAGGGGACCTATTGTTATAAGGTCGTGCCCTTTGGATTGGAGAATGCTGGGGTGACATATCAGAGGCTAGTAAATAAAATGTTTGAAGATCATATTGGAAAGGCGATGGAAGTATACATTGATGTATGCTGACTAAGATCCTTAAGGCTGACACACATGTGGACGACCTTGAGTGTACCTTTGACACGATGGACAAGTACAAGATGAAGCTTAGCCCTGCCAAGTGTGTCTTCGGTATGGGAGCAAGCTTGTTTTTGAGATTTATTGTGAATGAGAGAGAAATTGAAGCCAATATAGAGAAGATCAAGGCCTTGTTGGAAATAAATACTCCTACGATAAAAAATGATGTATGAAAACTCACCGAAAGAGTGGCAGCACTAAATAGGTTTATCTCCAGTTCCACTAATAAATTCCTTCCTTTTTTTAGAATATTGAGAAATGATTTCGAATGGAATGAGGAGTGTGATAAATCCTTTGAGGATTTATAGTTCTACCTCGACTCCCCACTCCTACTATCAAGACCAGTTCAAAGGGAGAGACTGTATCTTTATTTAACAGTATTTGAGTCAGCCATTAGTGCCGTTATTGTAAGAGAAGAGGATGGAATCCAAAAACAAGTGTATTTCAATAGTAAGGCTCTCCAAGGGCTGAGCAGAGGTACCTAAAGATGGAGAAGTTAGCCTACGCATTGATCCATGCCTCGAGGAAGATGAATCCTTACTTTCAAGCACATATTATGGTGGTCCTCACAGACTTACTCCTCAGAAAAGTAATTCACAAGCCTAAGAAGTCGGGAAGATTGGTGATTTATGCAACCGAATTGGTAGGGTTCGACATCATCTATCAGCTAAGAATGACCATCAAAGGGCAATCCCTAGTAGACTTTGTGGTCAAATTCATGTGGGATGAGGCCGGCACTAAAGATGTTGAGGCTACTTATGAGCAAGAAAGCAAAGCATGTACTCCCTCGGCCTAGGCCCAAATAAGTTTGTCGAGAATCAAAGTATCAAAGAATGAGGAAGAAAAGTATATTTTCAAGAATGGAACACCCAAAAGAGGGTAGTTTTTCACCAAATGGTACTTTGTGGAGTCTTTTTCTTAATGGCTCTTCAGTGAGAGTGTAAGCAATGAACGATTAATAATGTCATCCCCAGGTGGAACCGATATGGAGTACGCATTGTTATTTAACTTCAAAGCTTTAAATAATGAATCTGAGTATGAGGCTTTCTTATTAGGCCTCTCCTTCACCTAGGCGCTAAATGTTGGCCAAATCCTTGTTCATAGTGATTCTAGGTTGGTTGTCAACCAAATTTTAGGTGTGTTTGAGGCAAAAGATGGAAGAATGGAAAGGTATCTAGAAAGGGTTAAGACAACATTAAAGCAGTTTTTAAAGTGAAGCTGAAGAGCATACCCCGATTAAATAATGGCTGAGCCGATGCCCTTGCAAGGCTGGCCTCAGTTACAAGAACATAGATAAGATGGTTGGTGCTAGTACAAATATTACACCGACCGACCGACCATTGAAGAGGATAACAATGCTCCATAGTGTTGTTTGAATTTGAACATGGGAACCTCTTTTATGGATCCACTCATCAGGTACATAAAGGATGAGGATTTTCCAGAATCAAAGACCGAGAAAAGGAAGTTGAGATATAAAGCTGTTAAGTTCTCCATGATAGGAGAGAATTTATACAAGAAAGGGTGTTTGCTTCCTCTACTCAGATGTGTCCATCCATCTGAGGTAACATATATTCTAAAGGAAGTGCATGAAGGCTCTTTCTCCAGTAACATTGGGGGAAGATCTTTGTCTACCCAAGGGTAATGGTGGCCAATATTAGCCAAGGATGTTACAGCATATATCAAGAAATGCAAAAAGTGCCAAAGGTTTGCGACCATTCCTCATCATCCTCATCAACCTCTAACCTCCATTACCTCTCCTTGGCCATTTGCAGTGAAGGTAATATATCTGGTAGGACCTTTTCCCAGAGCTATAAACAATTATCATTATCTGATTGTGGTGATAGATTACTTTTCAAAGTGGGTGGAGACCGAGCCGATGATTAAAGTTACGGAGCAGAAGACCTTTCAGTTCATCTAGAAATATATCATCTACAAGTAGGACCTACCCAACACCCTGATTTCCAATAATGGAACACAATTTAAGAATGTCTTGCTAAAAAAATAATGCGAAAGGGTCAGCATTAAGTAATTCTTCTCCTCTCATGGACGACCCCAAGCTAATGGGAAAACAAAAGTAATAAACATAACGATTGTTGATGGAGTCAAGAAGAAATTACAATATGTAAAGGGGATATGGATCGAAAAAGTGTATGTTATCCTATGGGCCTACAGGACAACAGAGAGGACTCCTACTGGGAAGACCCAATTTATGCTTACTTACGGCTTAGAGGAAATTGTGCCGACGGAACTAGGTGTGCCTACTCATAGGGTTCAGACCTATGACCCTAAAAAGAACAATGAGAATCAGAGTCTTGATTTAGATCTTATAGAAGAAGGAAAAGAAGTCGCTAAGGTTAGGCAAGCTGCCTGCCATCGAAGAACAACGAGGTTCTACAACAAAAGAGTTAAGACTTGACCACTTAAACTAGGAGACCTAGTGTTGAAAAAGACGTGGAGGAAGCCTAATAAGCTTCATCTAAATTGGCACGGCCTATACATAGTGGTTGAAGAGGTGATACTAGGGACATATCGATTGGAGAATATAGAAGGAGAGCCCTTCTCCAACTCGTGGAACGCCGACCAGCTCAAAAAGCATTAGTAGTAAAATTTCAATTATGTTAGCTTTCTTTCAGTTTCATTGTACTACATATGTATGAAACTCAGATGAATGAAATTCAATGAAAATATTAGTGTGTTATCTCATATGTTGTATATTTATTTGTGTAAGAGGGTAGTTTAGATAAGATGGAGGTGTAACCCCTTTTGAGTACGGTAATGATAAATTAATTGGCTAAAACCTTAGATTAGTGATAGAACATGCAAACAAAAACTCAATGAAGATAAGACTTAGTTTAAACTCACAAATCTCTTGTGTATAACTCAAAAGATAGTAATGAACTTATAATTAACTTAGCTAGAGGGAGAGAGAAATAAGCACCCTAGATACACCTTGGCAGGCAGCCAAACGCACCAACCACCCTCAAGAATCTCTTTAAAGTATTAAAAGCTTCCTAATAAATGACAATGGTGGGTGAGGAAACTCTATGGTTTTTAATAACTCTCTCCGATGTATATTCTCTCTAGTAATGACTTCTGAACTCTCACAAAAGATCTCTTCTGAGCTCTCGAAAAGATCATCCTCTCCTCAGGGGTGATTGGGGTCCTTAAATAGCCCCCCCCCCCCCCCCCCCCACCATCCCCGAGGCAACTCAGTCGTTAAGGACTATGAAATACATCCCTCATACTTTATGTCATAACATTAAATGCCTGATGCACTAGTTGTCTCCACGTTATAAACATTAAATGCCAAGACATGCCTTTTGCCTAATCACTATGTGTCAGGGGGTTGTTGTCGCAGAGGTGGCTCACCAGCTACCTGACAATCCCAAATATCATGGTGGTTTACTCCAGTGCAGGTCTGACATTGTTTAGCTGGCTAGTGACATCACCTACAGTAGATGTGACATTAAGTAGAGGGTTGTTTGGTTCACAACTCAACACCCGACGGAACTCCAAGTTGCTCCGCCCGAGGTTCCATGGTCAGGGTTCTTTGGTGTTTTACCAGGTGTATCTAAGATGGTTGGGACGAGCCCCAACAGTGCCTCACTTCTCAATACTCCAAACTAAGTCCCTCTAAAGTTCTCGAGGAGAGGTCATTTAATAGTGCATGAAAGCTCTCCCAGGCCCTGCCAAGCGTAGTTTCTGTCGAGTACCATTTGACCTCACACAAAAACTCATTATTATTCTCGTTACATCATTACAACCGTTATGTCTCATAGTCAATATAAACAAATATACAATATGACTGACACAACAAGCTAAAATACAAGCTGCCTTACTAAGCTGCCACGCTTGAGCTACCTCGGTGCCTTCATCCCCAGAACACTGTTGCCAATGGGAGGATTATCCATGATCTCAGGATTACCTTCAAGACCCCTCTACATTTTCCCCTCCATAGAGATATTTTTTGTTGGAATAATAAATGTCTGCACGAAAACTTCTCAATTAGATGAACCTTCTCTGTGTGTAAAAATTTTGGCCTCCTTTCCGTTGTTAGAACTGCAGCGTTATAATCTCTAGGAAAAGTAAAATTATCACCGATGTACCTGAGCCGAAGCGCCACGGCTTATTGGGGCTTTGAGGAAGGGACATCGCCACTTTTTCCTTATACTAAACTTCAACCGTTCTAACTTTTTATTATTTGAAATTCTCCCCAAAGGCCTGCTAACCTTCTCAAGTACTCGTTTTGCTTCTGGGTAACTGAAATCCTCCCTTGAAATACTTCACTGCATTCGAAAAAGGAAAAATTCTCCCCAATGTATATGAGGCACCTATTTAAATAACATTTGGACTTGTGGCGAGGGGGCATCGTAGCTTTTTGGAACCGTTGGGACATCTTTTCCGTTGGGAGTTATTGGATATATCTGACAAAAATTCTAGCGCCAAAACTCAAACTTGCCTAGGAAGGCAACCCTTTCTATTCCCCAGATGTCACTTCGTAAATGACATAGCCCTGTCTTTTCAGCTATCAAGACACTTCCCGAAGTGCCACGTGTTTATTTGAAATGATTATAGGCGGTCGTGCACGTGCGATGGTGGGAAACTCAAAAATCAGGCTTAAAAGGCTTCAAACGTCTCTTTTTCCAAACCCTTCTCTTCCCTTCTTCTTTAAGCTCCCATATTCCTTAGAGAGAAACATGTGCGAAAACCTCCATTATTGTCCAGTTCTTTACTCATTCTCCTCCCTTTCTCGTCTATTTTTGTGCCACCACCTGTGGTTGTGCTCCTCCCTCCTTGTTCTTAGCCCTTCTTACTCAGTTATACCATTCACATCCACTGTATTATGTCATCTCCAAGTACTTCTAAGGTTACCACCACCACCCCTCAGCCAGGCTCCCCCTTTGACGCTGCTATAGCCCTTAGCGCTGCTGCCCTAAATGCTACTTGTCAAGAGCAGCTACGCTTCTATCATCGGGCGCCCATCTTTGGCAAAGACGATAAATTTTCTGATGCATGCAAGAATTTCCATTTCTCATCCAAATTCGACCCTTTACTGTTGGGTGATGAGGAAATGGATTCATTAAAATGGGGCTATCTACCCCCAGAGGGGACTCTATGTTTTCGTTTGGACCGTGCTGACTTTCCCTATTCTCAGATTGATTTTGAAGCACCTGAGGGGTCACCAACCCATTTCACTGTCTAAAACACACATATGCAGAGCTCTCACGCTGCTTCTCTTGCAAATGTTGGGCTTCATTGATCCTATTAGTTTGGGGAGTTCACCCTCTCAAAGCATAATGCGGCGCTCCAAGTTGTAGTCTCCAGATGGAACATCACAACTCACAAGTTCTTTACTACGTGGGGAGAGTTCACTGTTACGTTGGAAGACATCTGCGAGCTCCTAGGGTTTGAGCCAATGGGTGAGTTCACATATCACGATGAGGCCCTGGTTGCTGAAGAGGCAGCCGATCGAGCTGAGCTGGACCGAATCTACCGTAGTTCCACTGGTTCCTGAAACAAAGACACATTTACTCCCCTCATTAGCTATTTTTTTGAAGCTCCGACCCCGAAGGATGTGAATACTGCAACGGGACGAGGTAGAGGTACATCCCTGGAACTACCAGCCTACATACTTATGTTGTTGTCATGCTTCTTCCTAACTAGGAAACCCAACGATCAGCCCAGGAGGGATCTGATAAATATTTCCATTCGTTTGGCCAGGGGGTTAAACCTTCCTCTAGCCGCCATCACCTTGGGGTCCCTCTACACCTGGTTGGATCGAACCCACACAGACATGGCACGATCACTCGGTCGTCAAAACTTGGCCAATTTTGCCAACAACATCATTTTGATGGGCTTTCTTTACACTCATTTTCCTTCCATCGTCGCCAAGTGTATTCCTCTACCTGTGAGCAGTATCAAGCCCCCACGCCTCCTATGTTTTCACCAAAAACAAAGTCGAATGGAGATAATGGAAGTTTTTGATGTTTTAGACTCCTTTGTGATGAGGCCATATAGTGAGTCTACATTTGCCCACAATTGGGATTTCTTTCCTTCTGTAGCCACAATAGTCAAGTTCATCCTAGTTCTCCAAGATCCTTTATAAGCCATGGTGATTCTATTTACCCTCGAGTTTCATCCTTCCTACACTGAATGGGGATACACCTCAGAACCTTACAACCCAGACAGGTGTAGCAGACAGTTTGGGTTCGATCAGGGGGCCCCTTGACCTGTGTTTCAACTCAACCACCCAAGGGCCACTTTTGCTAAAGCCTGCACCCTCTATACTGCAGCCGCGGTGCTTGGTGTGACGTCCACCATCGACGATCGTGTCACCCTTCCTAGTGCCACTAGGAAAGGAGATGTATCCACCTCTTTTGCCACCAAGTTCCATTTGGGGCAGTTGGAAATAATCCGTGAGTACATTCAGTCCCCCCTCAATATCCCCCAGTCCTTACTTTCTCTTCTTTTGAACTGGGTCTTAAGGGCAACTCCGTGCTTGAGGTTGAGTTTCCCTTTAGTAAAGCTATTAAAGAGTTTACCCAGGAGCTACCCCCTCATTGACCAATAACCCCAATCGCTGCCATTAAACACAAGGTTGTTGCAGCTCCCAAACAAATGGCCTCTTCGACTGAAGCTGCAACGGGAGAAGGGCTATCTCAGCCAACTGCTAAGAAGGCCAAGAAGTCCATGTCCTCGAAGTCTAAGCCCTAATTTCAAGAAGAAACGCCTTTGGAGGCATTTCCTATTGCCTCTGTTCCCCCTCCCATGTCTTCAGAGGTAGATGAAGAGCTGAGGAGGCAGGTGCAAGCTGAGGTCGCAAGAATAAATGCCAAGTTCCAATGGTGATCTATCGTCGTTCCTCTTTTGGCTTCTTTTCCCACAATCGTGGTTGATCCGACGGAGCCAATGGCTAAGAGGAGGAAAATCTCGAGGGTACCTGAAGGTGGTGATGCAATGAGTTGAAGGAAGAAAACGCTGGGTACCAAGTCCGAGAAGAAACGGATAGTCGAGGTACCTCCATCCCCAGCTCCTTCTGTTGTTGCCTCCTCGCCACCTTCACCAGTGATTATACCCTTTCGTTCTCCCTCCGGATCTCAGGTATGTGTATATGTTTTGTTCTTGTTCCCTTTTTTCTAAGGCAAGATGCATCCACTTATTTATTAATAAGAAAATGTTTTGGTGCTGGGAGTTGAAGATGGGATTAGTCCCCCCAGCCCCCCCCCCCCCCCCCCGTAAGGGGGGCATGGCGGTATCTCTCCAGTAGATACTACCCTTCCCCGTTCCCCCTGATAAGTCGTACTTATTCTCGCCGTTCATCCTCCCAACGGGCTAGAGATGCTTCTGCGGGGGCTAGTACTGTTTAATCTACTGAGGCAATGATCCCACCCCCAACTTCTTCTGAATTAGAATCTGAGTCGGAGGTTCTTCTGCCCCTTTTTCCAGTTGCAGACAGTTTCCCCAAGGTAACATATTATCTATTACCTATTCGGTGTGGAAACATTTCTCTACCCCACATCTTTTCTCTCTGTGTAATATGCTGAACCTTGCCATGTTGGGGTGCCCCAGGTTGAGATGGCATCCCTAGTGGCCAGCATCCTTCTTCCCCTTGTACTGGCGAGACCTCTGACTACAATTCCCCTCTTTAGTGCCATAACGGGTAAGTAACGTTTATAAGTATTTCTCTCTTTTTTAGTACTAATTTATCATTTCTAATACTTAGCTTTGTTGCTGCAGCTTTCTCCAAGCTTCTCTCCACCCTTTGCACTTAGTAGCCTTTTCCTTCCCAAGGCCAAGGTTGATGCTACTGCTCCTCGTGCTAGATCTTCTGTACCAACCGGTGTTGGGGCATCTCTTAAAGATTCCACATCTTCTTCTGATGATATGCCCGTGTTGGCCTTAGTCCCTTATATTGGCGAGGGAGGTTTTCCTATCGTTGAGGTTTCTTCAGCCAAGGGCCCCGTTGAAGCTACTGAGGCAATTAACCTACCCCCAACGATTTCTACCGTTATGGCCCCTATTGTGACTCCCATTCTCGCTTCTACTACTGCTGAGGTATTTCGCTAATTTCTCTGCATTTCTCAGTTTCCCTACCTTCGCCTGTGTAGGTGACTTAATAATGAAAACACTTGTTAAGTTTTTTTTCATAAACTCCACCTATATCGATGACTTAACAATGAAAACGCTTGTTAAGATTTTTCATAAACTCCACCTATATTGGTGACTTAATAACGAAAACACTTGTTAAGATTTTCCATAAACTCCACCTATATTGGTGACTTAATAATGAAAACACTTGTTAAGATTTTTTTATGAACTCCACCTATATCAGTGACTTAACAATGAAAACACTTGTTAAGATTTTCCATAAACTCTACCTATATTGGTGACTTAACAACGAAAACACTTGTTAAGATATTTCATAAACTCCACCAATATCTGTGACTTGACAACGAAAATACTTCTTAAGATTTTTCATCAACTCCACCTATATCGGTGACTTAACAACGAAAATACTTGTTAAAATTTTTTCATCAACTACACCTATATCGATGACTTAACAATGAAAACACTTGTTAAGATCTTTCATAAACCCCACCTATACCGTTGACTTAACAACAAAAACACTTGTTAAGATTTTCCAAACACTCCACCTATATCGGTGACTTAACCACAAAAACACTTATTAAGTTTTTTTTTCAACTCCTTATTTCCTCTAACTATTTTCAGGTTGCTCGAGAGGATTCTCCACCAGTTCCTTCACCCATTCCCTCACCCCATCAGGAACCTATCATTTCAGAAGAATCTAGCCATAATGATCAAGGTTCCATGACCGGTGCTGCTACGGAGAGCGAATCTTTTTGCGAGCTTCCTCTGCCCGATGTAGCTCCTCACGCCTTCTACCTTATGGTGCTTCAGCGTTCCCCTTAAATGCCTACCAACCATCGTTTAGTCATTGAACAGCTTGTAAATCATCATCCTGATACATTCACGATGGACTGCCTGTGTTCAAACATCTTCGTTATGGGTTACAGGTTTAAGGCATGGCTACCGTCGTTGCTAAAATTGTTAACACTCCGACATCCAATGTTACTAAACCCCTCCTTAACCAATTTTTAGGTTATCTGAGGGAGTTGGGTCGTGACGGGTTCTATTTTGACTTGCTTAACACGCATTTAAAGACCTTAAAGAGCCAACAACTGGACATCCAGAGGGAACTATTGCGAAAGCATCGGGAGGATCAGCGGGCTGAGGAAGCTAAATTGGCCGAGTTATCACCTCTTCTAGAGGCTATGGATAAATAGGTGGAGTACATCGAAGGATCTTTGCATATGGTGAAGCTAACACGAGAGCAACTCCCCGATTGAGCGCACCGTAAACAAGGTTGGAGGTCTCTATCAATGCTCAACGGTCTCGCCAAGCAGCTTCTTCGAGCCTCCCTGGAGATTTTTTCTCTTCTCTAGATCTCTGGTTCCTCCTAGGTGAATGAACTTCTATATATATATTTTTTTTACTTTCTTCTCATGTAATTCTTAGTCATAGCTCCCAATTTTGTAATGCTCCAAAGTTTATGAATGAAGAAAGATATCAATTTTCTCATGCCATTTCTTTATGTTACAACTGTTTGCATATCTTATGAAATTCTATGATTCTTTTATCTCTACTTGAGTTATAATAAAAAGAACTTGCATACTCATCATAAAAAGAACTTGTGTATTCATAACAACAGCCAAATACATCAGTGGTTAAACATAACTTCCTACACATGATAGACTTTCAACCATTTATTATTAATCTTGAATGGTTTGTTTTCTTCCATTTTTGAAATTAAGCAATAACCTGAGTTATGAGCCTCTTTTACGATGAAAGGTCCCTCCCAATTCACTGCAAACTTGAGTAGAAGAAGCCCCCTGATGTGTTTCACTACCGCTTTCAATACAAGTCCTCCCTCCACGAACCTCCTTGGTCTCACTAAGTTATCATATGACATGGAGAGCCATTTTTTATACATTTTAAAGTGTTGCATCACATTATCTCTGTGTTCATCCAATGCTTCAAATTTCACATGTCTATTCTGAGGGATCATGCTACTTCGCAAAGCATATCGAGTAGAGGGAACTTCTAACTCCATTGGGAGAATCGCCTTGGCCCCATAAACAAGAGAGAACGGTGTATACCCCGTGGGCTTCCTCTTAGTCGTTCAATAAGCCCATAATACGGCTGGTATCTTGTCATCCCACGATCCTGGGAAATCCTCCATTATTTTATCCAAGATATTAACCAACGTTTTGTTAGTTGCTTCAGCTTGAACGTTTCCCTTTGGGTATGCCACCGTCGAAGTGTTATGGACAATGGAGTATTTTGTCTGTGAGCATCGTTACTTCTGAATTGATGAAAGGGGTTCCATTGTCTGAAAGGATAACCTTTCGGATCCCAAAATGGCATATGATGTATTCTCTGATGAAGTTGCTCACCACCCCTGCTATTTCCCTTCTCAGTGGTATCGCCTCATCCCACTTTGTGAAGCACTCCGTTGCTACCAGTATCCATATCTTCCCCCTCAAATAAGGATGTATTGCCCCTGCCAGGTTGAATGCCAATGTATGAAAAGGATAGGGAATTTCCAGGCAGTATAGGTCCACCGATGGGGCATGGATCATATTTTCATGAAGTTGACAAGCTTTGCATTTTCAAAGCAACTCAGCAGAATCTTTCTCCATCGTTGGCCAATAGTATCCTAAAGTCATTAACTAGTCATACAACTTGGCCCCTCCTATGTGAGTTGGATCGTGCGCCTGTTTGAGGACCTCAGCTTCTTCTTCCTTCCTGATACAACACAAAGGCCTATTGAAGTATCCTCTTCGATAAAGCTTCCCCTCCTGAATGTAGAATCTCGGGGCCCTTCATCGGAGTCCCATCGCATCAATTTTCTCTGTCGGGATGACTCCATCTTTAATGAAGTCAATATAGGGTTGTCTCCAATCTGCCTGAGCCTCCTCAAAATGACATTCAGCTGCCTCAGAGAATAATTGGCATTTATCGCACTTCCATTGTAGCTCGGTTGCATCCTGCTTCATATTAGCCTAGAAATATCCCTCCTTTTGGATTCTCCTGTAAAGGGGTATCTCAGTTGTTTCGCAGTTCTCTGACCCATTTCTTCTGGGACGATGCATCTTGACAGCCATACTCCCATGTTTTTAAAGTAAAAGTTTCCCTAATTTGTAAAGTACGGGGACAATTCTCTGAACCCCATCCTTCCCTCACTAGACACCAGTTGCTTCCTAATCTCTCCCCTCCAGTACGCGTCCTCCTCCATCAGTAAAATTGATCGTACTACCAAAGGAGTTGTTCTTCGTTGAATCACGATGGTAGTTGTATCATTTCTAATGACCATCTTCTAGGTAATGGTGGCATAGGTGTCTGGGTGACGATTCGTCGTTATGGGTGATCTCTTGATCTTGGTCCGATGGAACTGTCAGTGGATCCTCTGAATGATTGTCCTGTAAGGTGCCAGGCTCATGTGTTTCAATGCGTACTCTCCATTCACTTACTGAACCACCAAGTTTGAATCCCCTGTGATGTAAAGTGAATGAATCCCCCTTCGGGGAGCCTCTAGAAATCCCAACACCAATGCTTCATATTCTTCCTCATTGTTAGAACAAGGGAAACCTAACTTGTAGGAAAGGAAAATCTCCTCCATTACGTTTGAAAGAATATCCTCTGCTCCTCATTTTTTTTTCTGAGGATCCATCGAACTGCATTGTCCATTCCTCATCCGTCGCGTCTAGGTGGTTGGCCTGCAAATCATCTCTTGGAATACTTTCTTTGCGTGGCTCAAACGTTCCTGAAGGGAAAATAGCCAACAGATTAGCGTATGCCTGGCTTTTCATTTCACGAGGAACCACGCACTTCAAGTCATACTCGGATAAGATAAGGAACCACCTAGCTGCTCTACCAATCAAAATCGTTCTTGCTAGCAAATACTTGATAGGATCACTTCTAGTCATAATATGAATTTTAAAAGACAACATATAATGTCTAAGTTTTTGCGCTATAATGACTAAGGCTAAATAATGCCTTTCTAAGCTACTGTTGCTGACTTCTAGTCCATGGATGATACTTCTTTGGTAGTAGACTGGTCGTTCTTGTCCGTCAGCCTCTTATTCTAGCAAAGCTCCCATGGACCTCGTAGACGACGCGAGGTACAGCTATAATAGTATTCCCACCTTTGGGGGAACCATGGTCTGTGGTGAAATGAGCATCTTCTACAGTCCGTCAAGAGACTCCTAGTGAGTCTCCTCCCACCTAAAATTCGTGTTCTTTCACAATAGCTGCATCGGTGGGTGTGTTGTTTTGGCCAATCCAGGCACAAATCTTCTAAGGTAGGAGACCTTAATGAGGAAACTCTTTAGCTATTTTTCCATTCTTGGATATGGAATTTCCAAGATCACCCGCTATTTGTCCTGGTCCATCTTCACCCCTTGTCGATCAACCACAAAGCCTAGGAATTTCCCTCTTGTTAGTCTAAAAATGCACTTCAGTGGGTTCATCTTCAATTTAAACTTCCTGTAACGGGAAAAAACCTTCCTCAAATCGTTCAGATGGGACTCCTCCTTCCTCAATTTGATGGCCAAATCATCCACATAGAATTCCACAAATTTGTGGAAGAAGTCATGTAAAATGGCCATCATTGTTCTCTAGTAAGTCGCCCCAGCGTTCTTGAGTCCAAATGGCATCACCTTGTACATGGAGTTTCCCAACGGGGTTCTGAATGCTATTTTCTCTGCATCCATGGGGACCATCTTAATCTGGTTGTACCCTACATACCCATATATGAAGCTATACATCTCATGACCATTCGTTGCATCTATCAGGCTATCGATGGAGGGCATGGGGAACTCATCTTTAGGACAAACTTTGTTCAAATATCTAAAATCCACACAGATACTTATTTGGTTTTTATCTTTTTTTCCCACTGGGACAATGCAAGATAGCCAGAGTGGGTGCTGTATCGGTATAATGAACCCTGCCGTTAGTAAGAATTGAACCTCTTCCTTGATCTTCAAATCTAGCTCAGGCTTGTACATTCTCGTCGCTTGTTTTATTGGAATGGCTAAAAGCATTACGTTCAACCTATGGTAGCTCACCTCCTCATCCAGCCCCTCCATCTCTATGTATTTCCAGGCAAAAATGTCAATGAACTCCCGAATTAACTCAACCAAGGCCTCTCGTTTCTCCTTACTGAGATCCTTCGAGATGAAGATGGGCCTTGGATCTTCCCCTTCTTTTGCCAGGTTCAACTGATCTAGTTCTTGTACCGGCGGTTTCGGTCGATCCTCCATGTAATTTGGATCCTCCACGACTTCCTCCACCAATTCCTATATACTGGAGTTATCTATCACCATACATTGTCCCCGTTGATCTACCAGAAAGCATTCATATATCAGGTTGACCTTATCGACAGTTTCTTCGACCGCCCACTCACACTATTATAATCGATACACCACTTTTCCTTCCTCGGTAACGACCTTCTTGCACTGTCTGCTGGTAATGGTGACTTCCTTCCTATTCTTCTCTCTAGAAGCCTCAGCCACTCTTTTTTTTTAGAACTGGCTCAACACGCTTTGTCGTTGGATCTCATGCTCTATTGGATCCACTCTGGGCCTCATCTTGTCTTTGAGCTGATTTGAGATATTTTAGGGGCGAGGGACCACCTGGTGAGCTTCTTCGGTCATCACTCTTATGCTGCTTGCAACCTCTTTACTTTGCTCGTTCAAGGGCCCTATCCTTTCTCTGGTCGAGGTAACCCATGCTCCTTCCATTCTTCTCATTAGGACTCAGACATCCTCCTCTAACTTAGTGTAAAATACCACATCTACCAAGTGAGATTTCTCGACAACGAAGGGCCTCTTCATAGCTCGAATGGTCACCTCTGTCCCCTTGATGTTTGCCTTAGTGCATTGGTTGTATGTAGAAGGAACTAGCCCTTGGTTGTGCATCCACACCCTTCCTATTAGCAGATGATAGGATGTTGCACTCTCTATTACATGGAACTTGATATGGGAACTAATATTTCACATCACAATACCAACATTAACGTACCTAATGGATTTGGAAGATTGGTTATCATACCCCGAAATCACCAAGAGCATGAGGACAAACCTTTCTTCTGGAAAATTGGTTACATGGAAAGAGTTGATTGGCATGATATTGGTGGAAGCTCCCCCATCCATAAGAGTCCTTGCAAAGGTAACTCCGTTGATGCTAGCGATCACATACAATGGCCTTTTATGAGGGAACCTTACAACCCTATCTGCATCGGCGAAGGTTAACTTTAAGAGAAATATCCTAACCAACATGTCCATGGGTCCCTTCCATATCAGCGAAGGGACCGCATTCTTCCTCGCAATGTCAAGTATTGTCTGGGTTATCTATAACCTACTTTCTTTTGGTATCCCCACCTAGTCGAAGAACCAGGTGAATTTCAGGGATTTTGAAACTACACAGTGCTCTAGGACTGGGTCTGCTTCCTCACCTTCAATGTCGTACACATCCTCCAGGTCTTTGGAGCTTGCCTCATCGTAGGCCAGTACTACATTATCCATTCCTCTCGTACAATCATCCAGAGCTTCTTCATTGACTCTGTTTCTCCTCGCTCTGCTTCTTCATCATAGGCCACCACGAGATTGGCCCCATATGCTGGAAGCGGATTGTTTTTTATGTTCTATGGAGGGATTTGCAACGTCCCTGCCTTTACATACTTATCGATGATTCTTTTCATTGTGAAACAGCTCTCCGTTGGATGTTGGATCCTCTGATGAACCTGGCAATACTTAGGATCCTCCTTTGTTTCCGCATCGGGTTCCCCAACGGGAATGTCTTTTGGTTCGTAGACCGTTCCTCCTTAGACCATCGCGTTATAATAGCTGACAGCCTCCTCTACTATATAAGGTAATGGTGGTGGGTCCTCCTTGTTTCTTCCGAAGTTCCTCTTATTATCCTTCTTCTGTGCTTTGCCCCCATCTCCTCCCTCGGTGTACCCTACCCCAATGGGCTGAGACCTCCCCCCCACAGGTTGTATCGGTTGCCTAAACATCATGGGAACCACAACCGGAATTGGTTGTACCACCAAGGAGATATTCTTCGCTGCTTTCAAGAACGCCGAAAAAGTTCCCTCGCGCATCTCATTGATAAGATGGCAGATGTACTCAAGAAGCAGACCCTCAGCGCCGATCTGTAATAAATTGGACTCTTTGGCCTCCTCCCTCACATCATGGTATCTTCCCTGAACCTTCGAATATAGGCCACCACTTCTTCCCCAGGTCGTTGCTTCTCCCTACCCAGTTGGGTCAAAGTAAACTCATCTTCTGCCAGAAAGAACTTCTGGACAAACAATACGTGCATCTCCTCCCACATAGAAACACTCTTGGGAGGAAAATGGGAATACCGAGTATATTCTTTATCGGTTCAGGATTTAGAAAAATCCCTCAATCTGAGCTTCTTATTAATGCAATGTACTCCCAAGTGTTCAACAAAGCACTTATTATGCTCCTTCAAGTTCCCCCCTTTCCCTGTGTATTTTTCAAAAATATGAGGAATATAGTCCTTTGGATAGGGCTCATCGTTGTATTCCTGGGGATAAGGTGTTTGAAAGTCATCATAAACTGAAGCTACCTCACCAGCAGATTTCGAGGAAGCTTGCATAAACTTCAGCATCTCCTTCTGAATTTCCTTCCTCATTTCCTCAATGGGTGATGCTACTGGGGAAACAACCAACGGGACCATGGGCTGAGTGACCATTGCAGCTGGAACAATCGTCAGAGTTGGGGCCATTGATACTCCTAAGGTTCCCACTGCTGGATTCATAATAGAGGGCATGCTTGCTGGGACCGTTTTCGCTACACCTGCACCTGGTGGGACCGTTGGGGCTGCCCCTGGTGTTACAAAGGCATCGGCTTCCAATCCTCCCAGCATCGTTGAAGGTACCGGAGTTTGCAAAAACTCACAAAAATTACTCATGAGGAGCGCCACCAGAGCAGGTTCCAACCATGCACTTGTGGAAGATTGTGTCACCCCTGGAACGTCCGTCGTCTCTTGAACTGGAGGTACCTCTATTCGAGGATCCCCATCCCTTAGAGCCTCCAGTTCTCTTGCAGCTTGTTCTTCATTACGTTGGATGTCATCAAAGTTGAGCCTTCGATTAACATTATCTTACACCATACTCCTTACTTAGAAGAATGCCTCCCAAGCAGAGTCGCCAAATGTAAGAGGGTAGTTTAGATAAAATGTAGGCGTAACCCCTTTTGAGTACGGTAATGATAAGTTAATTGGTTAAAACCTAGGATTAGTGATAGAACATGCAAACACAAACTCAATGAAGATAAGACTTAGTTTAAACTCACAAATCTCTCGTGTATAACTCAGAAGATAGTAATGAACTTAAAAGTAACTTAGCTAGAGGGAGAGAAAAATAAGCACCCTAGATACACCTTGGCAAGCAACCAAACCCACCAACCACCCTCATGAATATCTATCAAGTATTAAAAGGTTCCTAATAAATGATAATGGTGGGTGAGTAAACTCTCTGGTTTGTAATAACTCTCGCCGACGTATATTCTCTCTAGGACTAACTTTTGAACTCTTACAAAAGATCCCTTATGAACTCTCAAAAAGATCATCCTCTCCTTAGGGGTGGTTAGGGTCCTTAAATAGCCCCCCCTCCCCCCCCCCCCCCCTCCCCACCACCATCCCCGAGGAAACTCACTCATTAAAAACTATGAAAGACATCCCTCTTACTTTATGTAACAACATTAAATGCCTGATGCACTAGTTGTCTCCACGTCATAAACATTAATTGCCAAGACATGCCTTTTGCCAATCACTGTGTGTCAGGGGTCTGTTGTCGCAGAGGTGGCTCACCAACTTCCTGACAGCCCCAAATACCACGGTGGTTTACTCAAGTACATGTCTGACATTGTTTAGATGTCTAGTGACATCACCTACATTAGATGTTACATTAAGTAGAGGGTCGTTTGGTTCACAACTCAACGCCTGATGGAACTCCAAGCTGCTCCGACCGAGGTTCCACGGTCAAGGTTCTTTGGTGTTTTACCAGGTGTATCTAAGATGGTTAGGATGATCCCCAACGGTTCCTCACTTCTTAATCCTCCAAACCAAGTCCCTCTAAAGCTCCCACAACGAGGTCATTTGATAGAGCATGAAAGATCTTCCAGGAACTGCCAAGCCTGGTCTCTCGTGAGTACCGTTTAACCTCACACTAAAACTCATTATTATTCTCGTTACATCATTACAACCATTATAGATCATAGTCAATATAAACAAATATACAATATGACTGACACAACAAGCTAAAATACAAGTTGCCACGCTGAACTGCCACGCTTGAGCTACCTCGGTGCCTTCATCCCCAAAACACTGTTGCCAATGGGGGGATTATCCATGATCTCAAGATTACCTTCAAGCCCCCTCTATAATTTGAATGATTGTTGTTTGTATGTGTCAACTTGTCTTAGGCTACGAAACATCATTCGTGGTGAAGTCGGCTTAAGTAGATTTCGGTGATAAGACAACCTAGACGGGGCCAACCTCATCCATGGGTTGTCAATAACATTGAAAGACATTAATTATTAAACATCATTGGTTTGGTGGACTAAATCTCTTGGACGAAGATGATAGTCTACGAACGAGACGAAACTCATCCATACACTTTCAAAAATGATGAGAGAGGACTTATGTTATAACACCATGATTTGGTGAATGCAAATTAAAAATCACTAAATTATGGTTCATTAATAAACATCATTAGTATGATGGATTAAATCTCTCGTTTGAAGACGATAGTGTGTGGACGAGACGAAACTCATCCATATACTCTAAAAAATGACCCGTGAGGACTTATGCTATAACACCATGATTTTGTGAGTGAAAATTAAAAATCAATTAATTGTGGTTCATTATTAAACATTATTATTTTGGTTGATTAAATTTCTCGGCCGAAGATGATAGAGCATGGACGAAGATGACACTCATCCATACACTCTAAAAAATGATGAGAGAGGTCTCATTCATCAATCCGTCGGCAAGAGATGATGAAACTACAAATTATGGTTCATACCAAGAAAGCATAATTTTTTTGATAAAAGTAGAAATTAGAATTGAGAATATTGAGCAAGCATAGTATCGGTGGAAGAAAGTTCAAATTCCATTAACTGTTAGCAAGATTGCAAAAGTTGAAGGCCGTAAAAGGCTAAGTAAGGCCGTAAAAGGCTAAGTGTCACATTACATCAAAAAGTTACACTAAAAAAGAAGATGAAGTGAGCTACACAAAAGCTACACAGAATCAGAGCTGTAGAATTCCATCACCACCGACTAGGGTCAATCCTTCATAAGATAATCGAGTCTCCCCCTCAATCCCATTATTTATTATCTCGGCACCATCGTCACCAAGACCAAGGTCAGACGCATTCTCATTCTTCTCTGTGACCTCAGGGAGATTAGTCTTTGTGATAACATTGGGGTCCTCGACCTCGGCCAAGGCCGTCTACAGATGCGTATTGCTAAACTTGAGATCTGAGAATTCATCAGGGTAAAGATCCCTAGTCTTCGCATGCTTATGGACAACCCATCAGTCGGAAGTTTTGATGCCCCTCTCTAGATACTCAAATCCAACCTCCACAAACTCTTCAGGCTCCTTAAATTTGGCTATACCTTTTTCCCTAGCAGCCTTAACATTAGTGTCAATATTAGATTGCCTTTTTTTGGCCAAGGTCTTTAGAGTGTTGGCATGACTCATCATCAGATTTTTAATTTTGTTGTTTGCCTCTTACAAAGTCGATTTGGACGTCTGCAGCTTAGTTCGGAGGTTACTCTCCATTGTGACAACATTTTTTTCCCTTTTGAATCAAGGGCATCCTCTTGCTGATCCAATGTACCATCTTGTGTAAAATGACTATACCCTGCAAAATATGAGAAGATAAGTTAGTACAAGGTGTCATCAAAGATGAGACATCACTTTGAAAATTCCTAAAAAGATACCTGAACAACTCTGTGGATGGAATACTCAATCAGCAACGCTATATCCATCAACTGAATAAAGCTCTTATCGGCATCAAACATGATACAGTCGATGACATCAATGTTCTGTCTACTATAGTCGATGACATTATTATCGATAATCTTTAGCTGCGATATCCTTGTAGCAATAACGTCTTCATAAGAGTTTGGAATGGATTGGTCTTGATGACCATACTTCGAAGGACGAGTCGTGGTATTATCATTAACTCGGGCTCTTTTCTTCTTGCCAGCTTCATCAACTCGGCTGGGACCGTCTGCAGATGCCTTTTTGGTTACTAGAGGGGCAGAGGGTTCATTACTCTTCCCAGGCTTGCCTTCGAACTTGCTCAAGTTTGGGGCCACCATTTTCGAAAGAGTATTGGAGATGCCTTCCGGACGAAATGAAAATGATAGACTGAAGAAGTTATTCACAAATATTTAAGAAATACGAAGTTGTACTTGGCAAAGTTTATTACTTACACAACTCCTCCAAGGGGCCAATATCTAGACATGTCTAAGCTAGGTAGTATGGAGTCATCAGATGCTCAAGCTTATCTAGACGACATTTCTAACCCTATCCTTAGATATTATTGACCTTCTCATGAGCCTCAAGGTTCCAACCTGGGTCTAATTTGGCCAACGCTGAGACCTTAACCCACCTCAGAGGTGTCCTGGGCTGAGAGGTCCCGCAAGCTTGGGTGGTGTCGAACTCCCATGACCCATAAATAAAAAAGTAGTGAGGCTTCCAGTTGTGATTGGAATTTTGGGTAACTAGTAGAAGTTTTTTTTAAATTTCCTAGCTATTAGGTGGTAGTATCTAGGTTGGGTATTTAGGGACGATGGTGTGTAGACAACAAGAAAAATGTTTAGTGGAAGGTAAATTTGGTGAATTGTCCTCCAAATTATGATGGAACCAAGGATGACCCTCCAAGCATTTAGAGAAAGCTGAGAGGGTACAAACTTGAGATGGGATGAAATGGCGTTGATTGTAGGATGGATAGGAATATGAAAGTCGAGCTTAAACATTTGCTCATAAAAACAAATTTTACCCTCTCAGACATGAAATGCTCTCTCATCCTGATCAGGTTTACTCATGGAAATAGAGGAATCTATCCCATATAAGTGCCTCCAGACCAAGAGGTCGTCCTTAGACACTGTGCTCTCATACTCCTCAGCCACTGATGTATCAACCCCACTCCCCTCACTACTACTTTTTTTAGCCTCGGCCTGAGGGTTATTTTGAGTCTGTGTATTATCTGGGTAACCACTTGGTGACCTTTCTGCAAACTCGGCCCCAGTTGTTGCCAATAGGGGAATTGTATCCACAAGGTGTGGAATTGACACATTGGGCTCAAGAATCTGAACAGAGTCGGATTTATTTGAAAAGATGAAGAGACATAAGAAGTGCCCTCGTCTACATCAGGCCCTCTAGAGTAATCCATCGCCTCCTCATATGAGTCTACACTATTGACTACTTAAGATGTATAGATAGGGACATTTGAGGGAGAGGATGACATAGATATGGGATGTAGACATAGAGTCATCTATGGGAGTATACTCTCGACTAATTGAGATGTATACATAGGTTCATCTGAGGGAGAGAATGACACAGACATGGGATAACTTGGTTCAGGGACTGGGGGATGCAAGGCTCAACGTCCTGAGGATAGATGACAACCATGGGGGAGGATAAATAGGACGAAGGGGAAACGCTTTGGCCCTACGCCTCTCAGCCTGTTCAGACTCTATCCTCCTAATATCTTCGAAGAACTTATCTCTAACACTGGGAAATTCCGCGGCTAACTTGTAAAGATGTCTAAACATCAAAGAACGAGGTTTGACATGGACCTAAATTTGGAAAAAAGGCACAAACAGTTTACAACATTGACCAATGTTGCTGAAGATTAAACAAGAAGTTGAAAGGTTTCCTATCAAGAACTTCAAGAACAATTTGAAGCTCGCCTGAGAAGATGATCAAATCTTGACTGAAAATGTTTAAAAATACTAAAAATCCCTAAAACCTAAAAAGCTATTGCCTACCACCTGAGACGTGCGAAAAAGGGGCTGATCTTCACCCAGAAACACCATAACTCTGCCAAAAAGTTAAAACCTCACCGGAAAATTATGTTCTTTAACCAGAAATGCAAAATGCAGTAGGTTGAATAAACCTAAAATGAAAAGGAATTGAGATATGGGGAATATAAAGGATACCTAAGAGGTTGAGTGCTAGAAAGAGGAAGATGAAGAAGCTGGATGCAAGAAGGTTAGAAAGAGAAAATGAGGCGAGAATGTTTGTGAAAATGGAGAATAAAGATAAAATATTTAAAATCAAGGCAATGATGGGACACATATACCAAGGTGCGTCATCATTTGGAGGCTCAAAACCCAAAGAGTTTTGCCGTCAAGTCAAACTTGCAAAGACGCTACCCAACCAAAACTTTGACATGTGTCTCCCCCTTACATATTAAGATGCATTCAGTCGAGACGTTAAAGACACCTCATCAAGGGATATTATCGACTCGTATCCCTAAGCCATGCAGTCAGTTTTTACCAGTTACATTGGTTTCGTGTGATGTGTCGTCCCCTCTCACGGGATCATTTGGGGGTTGTTTCGGGGTTTCACCCTCTAACATCATGCTTTTAAGAATAAGTATAGATATTTTCAAATTATCATCATATTCTCAAATTGGGAGTCACGCGACCAAGCGATTAGTTCATATGGGTAACATTGGTCCGTTGCGAGGTATCGGTGCCTCTCACAGGGCCATTTGGGGTGATATTTTGGGGTTTACCTAGTTTAGATATTTTCAAATTATCATCGTATTCTCAAATCAAGAGATCCCTAACAACGCGGTTTATTCCTACCAATTACATTGGTCCTGTGCGAGGTGTCGATGGCTCTCATGGGGCTATTAGGGGGCTATTTCGGAGTTTCACCCTCTAACGGCATGTTTTTAATCCTTAATCTAGATGTTTTCAAATTATCGTCATATTCTCAAATCGGGATTCACGTGACAACGGGGTCAGTTCCTACGAGTTACATTATTTGCAAGCGAGGTATAGGTGCCACTCACGGGTCCGTTTGGGGGGTGTTTTGAGGTTTCTAACTCCAATATCATGTTTTTAAGCCTATGTCTAGGTATTTTAAAATGATCATCGTATTCTCAAATCGGGAGTCACATGACCACACGGTCATTTTACGTGTTACATTCATCCCGTATGAGGTTTAGTGCCTCTCACAGGGTCGTTTGGGGGATATTTTACGATTTCCCCTAGTTTAGATATTTTGAAATTATTATCTTATTCTCAAACCTGCAGTCCCCTGACAAAGCGTTCAGTTCGCACGAGTTTCATTGGTCCTGTGCAAGGTGTTGGTGCCTCTCACGGGGCTATTTTGAGGTTTCGTCCCCTAACGTCATGTTTTTAATCATAAATCTAGATATTTTCAAATTATCATCATATTTTCAAATCAGGAGTCACATGATAATGCAATCAACTGCTACGAGTTACATTGGTCATGAGTGAGGTGTAGGTGCCTCTCACGGTGACATTTGGGGGGATGTTTTAGGGTTTCCAACTCTAACGTCATGTTTCTAAGCCTATGTCTAGATATTTTCAAATTATCATCATTTTCTCAAATCGGGAGTCACATGACCTCGCTGTTAGTTCTTACAAGTTGTAGTGGAACCGTGCGAGGTGGTGATATCTCTCACGGGGCCACTTACAGGTTGTTTTCAGGTTTCCCCAACTAATGCCATGTTTTTAAGCATAAGTCTAGATATTTGCAAATTATCATCGTACTCTCAAATTAGGGCTCACATGACCATGCGATCGGTTCCTACGAGTTACATTGGTGTCATACGTGGTGTCGATGCCTCTTACTGGGATGTTTTGGTGCATTTTTGGGGGTTTTTACTCTCTAACACCATGTTTTTAAGCCCAATTCTAGAAACTTTCAATTTATGATCATATTCTTAAACTCGGGGCCCTGACAACTCGGGGCCATTTTAGGGATATTTTGCGGTTTAACACTCTAATTTAATATTTTTAAGCCCAAGTCTAGATATTTTCAAATTATCATCGTATTTTGAAATTGGGAGTGACCTGAATACGCGATCTGTTCCTAAGAGTTACGTTAGTCCCGTGCGAGGCATCGATGCCTCTCACGGAGTCATTTGGTGGATAATTCGGGGTGTCCCCTTTTCCTAGATTTTTTCAAATTATTAACGGATTCTCAAAGTAAGAGACCCCTGACCATGCGGTCAGTTCCTACGAGTTACATTGGTCTCGTACGAGGTGTCTATGCTTCTCACGGGGCCATTTGGGGGATGTTTATGGGTTTCCACCTTTAACGCCTTGTTTTTAAGCCTAAGTTCATATGTTTTCAAATTACTGTTGTATTCTCAAACCAGGAGTCACGTGACTACATGGTCAATTCCTAAGAGCTACATTGGTCACGTGCGAGGTGTTAATGCCTTTCACGAGGCTGTGTGGGGTATGTTTTTGGATTTCTCCCTCTAAGGTCATGTTTTGAAGCCTACATCTAGATATTTTCAAATTATTATCGTCTTCTCAAACCAGGAGTCACGTGACCTCGCGATCATTTCTTACGAGTTACACTGGTCTCAAACGAGGTGTCGATGCCTCTCACGGGGCTATTTATGGGTTGTTTTTGTGAACATGCGATCAGTTCCTACAATCTACATTACTCCCGTGCGAGGTCTCGGTACCTCCCATGGGGCCATTTGGGGGATGTTTTGGGGGTTTCTCCCTCTAATGCCATGTTATTTGGCCTAAGTCTATATATTTACAAATTAACGTATCATTCTCAAATCGGGAGTCCTATGACCAGACGGTTAGTTGCTACGAGTTATAATTGTCCCGTACGAGGTATCGGCACCTTTCACGAGGCCGTTTCGGGTCTATATAGGGGTTTAACTCTCCAACATCATGTTTTTAAGCCTAAATCTTGATATTTTAAAATTATCATCATATTCCCAAATCGAGAGACATATGACCACGAGGTCAGTTTTTACGTGTTGCATTAATCTCGTGCGAGGTGTCGGGGCCTCTCACAGGGCTATTTGGGGGTTTCCCTCTCTAACACCATGTTTTTAAGACAGTATAGATTTTTCAATTCATCGTCGTATTCTCAAATCAAGAGTCATGTGAACATGAAATCAGTTCCTGCGAGTTGCATTGGTCACATGCGGCGTGTAGGTGACACTCAAGGGGCCATTTAGGTGGCTATTTGTGGGTTTCTAACTCTAACGCCGTGTTTTTTAACCTAGATGCAGTTATTTTCAAATTTTCATCGTATTCTCAAACCAGGAGTGACGTGACCATGCGGTCATTTCTTATGAGTTACAGGGGTCCCGTGCGATGTGTCAGTGCCTCTAATGGGGCCATTTGCGGGTTGTTTCAGGGTTTCCCCTCTAATGCCATGTTTTTAGACCTAAGGGTAGATATTTTCAAATTATCATCATTTTCTAAAATCGGATGTGACGTGACCTCGTGATTAGTTTCTATGAGTTTCATTGGTACCGTGCGAGGTGTTGGTGCCTCTCACGAGGTCGTTTTGGGGTTATTTCGGGGTTTCCCCTTTTAACCCCATGTTTTTATGCCTAAGTCAAGATATTTTAAAAATATTGTTGTATTCCCAAACCGAGAGTCCCATGACCACGCGGTCTGTTCCTACGTGTCACATTGGTCCCGTTGAGGTGTCGATACCTCTCACGAGGCCGTTTAGGGTTATTTCGAGTTTTCACCCTCTTACGTCATCTTTTTAAGCCTAAGTATAGATATTTTTTAATTACCATTGTATTCTAAAATCGGGAGTCACATGACCATGTGATGAGTTCCTATGAGTAACATTGGTCCTGTGCAAGGTGTCGGTGCCTCTCACGGGGCCGTTTGGTGGTTGTTACCAGGTTTCACCATTTGATGTAATGTTTTTAAGCCAAAGTCTAGAAATTCTCAAATTATCATCGTAATCTCAAACTGGGAGTCACATGACCACGTGATCAGATACTACGAGTAATAATTATCTAGTGGGAGGTATCAGTGCTTCTCAAAGGGTCATTTGGGGTATATTTTAGGGTTACCCCTAGTCTAGATATCTTTAAATTTTCATCGTATTCTTAAATCGGGAGATCCCTGATAACGCGGTCAGTTTGTACGAATTATATTGGTCCAGTGCGAGGTGTCGGTTCCTCTCACGGGGTTATTTGGGGGTTGTTTCGGGGTTTCATCTCCTAAGGTCATGATTTTAATCCTAAATCTCAATATTTTCAAATTTTCATCATATTCTCAAATCAGGAGACACGTGACAATGAGGTCAGTTCCTGTGAGTTACATTTGTCACAAGCAAGGTGTAGGTGCCTCTCACGAGGTCGTTTAGGGGACTATTTTAGGGTTTCCAACACTAATGTCTTATTTTTAAGCTTACGTCCATATATTTTTAAATTATCCTTGTATTCTCAAACCAGGAGTCATATGACCACATGGTCAGTTCTTACGAGTTACAGTCATCCCGTGGGAGGTGACAATGCCTCTCACGGGGATGTTTACAGGTCATATCGGGGTTTCCCCCTCTAATGCCATATTTTTAAACCTAAGTTTTGATATTTATAAATTATCCTTGTATTCAAAAATTAATAGTCACGTGACCATTTGGTCAGTTCCTACGAGTAACATTAGTCCGATGCAATGTATCGGTGCCTCTCAAGTGGACGTTTCGGGGTTCCCCCTCTAACGCCATGTTTTTTAGCCTAACTCTAGATATTTATAATTATCGTCGCTTTCTCAAACTAGGATTCCTGTGACCATACTGTCAGTTCTTACGAGTTACGTTGATCCAATGCGAGGTGTCGGTGCCTCTCATGAGGCCATTAGAGGGTTGTTTTGGGGTTTCGCCCTCTGACGTCATATTTTCAAGACTAAGTCTATATATTTTCAAATTATTGTCATATTCTAAAACCAGGAGTCAAATGAACATTCGTCAGTTCCTATGAGTTACATTGGTGGCGTGCGAGGTCTTAGTGCCTCTAACTAGTCCATTTGGGGTATTTTCAGGGGTCCCCCTCTAACAGCATGTTTTTAAGCCCAAGTCTAGAGATTTTCAATTTATCATCGTATTCTTAAATCGGGAGACACCTAACCACGCGGTCATTTCCAACGAGTTACATTGGTCTCGTACAAGGTGTCTATGCCTCTCGTGGAGTCATTTAAGGGCTATTTTTAAGTCTAGGAATTTTCAAATTATCATCATATTCTAAAATCGGGAGTCATGTGACCATGCTGTCATTTCCTACGAGTAATATTGGTCCCGTGCAAGGTGTTGATGGCTCTCACGGGGCCGTTTAGTGTTAGTTTCGTGGTTTCCCCCTCTAATACTATGTTTTCAAGACCAAGTCCAGATATTTTTAATTTATCATCGTATTCTTAAACTAGTAGGCCCCTAGCCACATAACGTGGGGCCGTTTTGGGGCTATTTTGGGGTTTAAGACTGGATATTTTCAAATTATCATCACACTCTCAACTCGAGAGTTGTGTGACCATTTATTGACTTCCTACGAGTTACATTGGTCCTGTACGATGTGTAGTGCCTCTCACAGGACCGTTTGGAGGATGATTCCAGCTTTCCCCCGCTAACGCCATGATTTTGGGCCTAAGTCTAGATATTTTCAAATTATTGTCATATTCTCAAACCAAGAGTCACGTGACCATGCGATCAGTCCCTACGAGTAAGATTGGTCCCGTGCGAGGTGTTGGTGCCTTTCACAGAGTGGTTTAGGGGATGTTTTTTGCGATTTCTCCTTTTCTAGATTTTTTAAAATTATCATCGTATTAACAAACCAGGAAACCTCTGACCACGTGATCAATTCCTACGAGGTTCATTGGCCTCGTGCGAGGTGGCGGTGCCTCTCACGGGGCCATTTGGGGGATGTTTTTGGGTTTTAATATTTAATGCCATGTTTATAAGCCTAAGTACAGATATTTTCAAATTATTGTCATATTCTCAAATAGGGAGTCACGTGACCACACGGTCAGTTCCTATGAGTTACAATAGTCTTCTGCAAGGTGTCGGACCCTCTCACGAAGTCGTTTGGGGGCTTCTTTGGCGTATCTCCCTCTAACGCCATGTTTTAAAGCCGAAGTCTAGGTACTTTCAAATTATCGCCACATTCTCAAATCGGGAGTCCCATGACCATGCAATTAGTCCCTACGAGTTACATTGGTCCCGTGCTATGTCTCGGCACCTTTCACGAGACCGTTTGGATGTTGTTTCGTGGTTTTCCCCTCTAACGCCATGTTTTTAAGCCTAAGTCTAGATATTTTAAAATTATCCACATATTCTGAAATTAGGAGACCAATGACCATCAGTCAGTTCCTATGAGGTACATTGGTCACATACAAGGTGTCGGTGGTTCTTAAGGGACTGTTTAGGGGCTGTTTTGGGGTTTCACTCCCTAACCTCATGTTTTTAAGCCTAAATGTTATATTTTCAAATTATCATCATATTCTCAAATAAAAATGTAACTCGTAGGAACTGGTAGGGTGTCATTGCCTCTCACGGTGCCTATTTGGTAATATCTAGACTGGGGAAACCCTAAATTACCCCCAAAAGGCCGCAAATAGGCCCTGTGAGAGGCAATGACACCTCACATGGGATGAATGTTACTAGTAAGCACTAACGCATGGTCACATGACTCCCAGTATGGGAATACTATGATAATTTGAAAATATCTAAATTTAGGCTAAAAAAACATGACGTTAGAGGGTAAAACCTTGAAATAGTGCCTAAACGGCCTCGTGAGAGGCACCGACACCTCGCACGGGACCAATGTAACTTTTATTAACTGATCATGTGGTCATGCGACTCTCGATTTAAGAATACATCGATAATTTGAAAATATTTAGACTTAGGCTTGAAAAATGACTTTATAGGGAGAAACCTTGAAATAACCCCCAAACAGCCCCATGAGAGGCACTGTCACCTCACACGGGACCAATGTAACTCATAGGAACTAGTCATGTGTTCACGTGACTCTCGATTTTAGAATGCGATGATAATTTGAAAATATCTAGACTTAGTACTAAAAAATGGAGTTTGAGGGTGAAACTCCAAAATTTCCCCCAAAAGTTCCCTTGAGAGGCACCACACCTCGCACAGGACCAATATAACTTATAGGAACTGACCACGTGGTCACGTGATTTTTGGTATGAGAATGAGACGATAACTTATAAATATCTAGACTTAGGCTTAAAAAGATGGCGCTAAAGGGTGAAACCGTGAAATAGCCCCCAAACGGCCCCGTGAGAGGCAACGACACCTCACACGGGACCAATGTTAGTCGTAGGAACTAATCGCATGGTCAAGGGACTCCCGATTTAAGGATGTGATGACAATTTGAAAATATCTAGATTTAAGCTTAAATCATGGCGTTAGAGGGAGAAACCCCAAAATAACCCCCAAACGGCCTCGTGAGAGGCACTGACATCTCGCACAGGACCAATGAAACTTGAAGGAACTGACCATGTGATCATATGACTCTTGGTATGAGGATACGAGGATAATTTTAAAATATCTAGACTTAGGCTTAAAAACATGGCGTTTGAGGGTGAAACACTAAAATATCCCCCCCAATGATCCCGTACGAGGCACCAACACCTCGTACATGAGCAATGTAACTCTTAGGAACTGATTGCATGGTCACGTGACTCTCGATTTGACAATATGACATTAACATGAAAATATTTAGACCTCGAGTTAAAAACAAGGCGTTCAAGGGTGAAACCCCAGAATAACCCTCAAATGGCCTCGTGAGAGGCACCAACACCTCGCACAGGACCAATGTAAGTCGTGGAATTGAACACATGGTCAGGGGATTATTGATTTGAGAATGTGACGATAATTTAAAAATATCTAGACTTGGGCTTAATAACATGGCGTTAGAGTGAGAAACCACGAAACAGCCACCAAACGGCCTCGTGAATGGCATTTACACCTCTCACAGACTAATGTAACGTGTAGGAACTGATCACATGGTGAGGGGTCTCCTAGTTTGAGAATATGATGTTAATTTGGAAATATTTAGACAAGGGGAAACCCTAAAATAGCCCCCAAATGCCCCCTTGAGAGGCCCTGCCACCTCACATGGGACCAATCTTACTCGTAGGAATTTATCACGTCACGTGACTCCCAGTTTAAGAATACGACAAAAATTTTAAAATATCTATATTAAGATTTAAAAACATGATGTTAGATGGTGAAACCCTAAACAGCCGCCAAACGGCCCCGTGAGAGGCATCGACACCTCGCACGGGACCAATGTAACTAGAAGGAACTGATCATGTGGTTATATGACTCCCAATTTGGGAAAATAATGATAATTTAAAAAAATTCTCCGTAAAAGCTTAAATACATGGCATGTGAGGGTCAAACCACGAAACACACCTAAAATGGTCCCGTGTGAGGCATCGACACCTCGCACGTGACAATGTAAGTTGTAGGAACATTCCGCGTGCTCAGGGGACTCCCGATTTGAGAATGCGATGATAATTTTAAAATATCTAGACTTACACATGAAAAAATGATGTTGGAGGGAGAAACCCCGAATTAACCCCCAAACAGCCTCATGAGAAGCACCGACACCTCACACGGGACCAATGAAACATGTACGAACTGACCATGTCGTCACGTGACTATAGATTTCAAAATAGGAGGATAATTTGAAAATATCAAGACTTATGCTTAAAAACATGGCGTTGGAGGAGGAAACCCCGAAACATCCCCCAAACAGCCCTGTGAGTGCCATCGACTCCTCTTACAAACTATTGTAACTCATAAGAACAGACCTCGAGGTGAGGGGACTCATGGTTTGAGAATTCAATGTTAATTTGACATTATTTAGACTAAGGGGAACCCCAAAAGAGCCCCAGATGGCCTCGTGAGAGCCAATGACACCTCGAATGGGACGAATGTTACTCGTAAGAACTGATGTGTGGTCATGTGCCTCCAAGTATGAGAATACGATGCAAATTTGAAAATATTTAGATGTAGACATAAAAACATGATGTTGGAGGACGAAACCTTGAAATAACACCCAAAAGCCCCCGTGGGAGGCACCGCACCTCGCACGGGACCAATGTAACTTGTAGGAACTGATTGTGTGGTCATGTTAGTCCTGATTTGAGAATACAACGATAATTTGAAAATATATAGACTTAGGGTTAAAAAATGATATTAGAGGGTGAAATCCTAAAACAACCCCCAAACGGCCTCGTTAGAGGCACTGACACCTCGCACGGTACCAATGTAACTCATAGGACTCCCCATTTGAGAGTACTATGATAATTTGAAAATATCTAGAATCGGGCTTAAACACATGGCATTAGAGATGCAAACCCCGAAACAACCCCCAAATGGCCCCGTGAGAGGCACCGACACCTCAGACGGACCAATGTAAGTCATAGAAACTAATTGCGTGGTCAAGTACAGCATTAATTTGATTATATCTAGACTAGGAGGAACTCCAAAATAGCCACCCAAACGGCCTCATGAGAGGCACCTACACCTCGCACATGACCAACGTTACTCGTAGTAACTGATCGCATGGTCACGTGACTCCCGGTTTGAGAATATTATAATAATTTGATAATATCTGACTATAGGCCTAAAAAATGATGTTAGATGGTGAAACCACAAAACAACACACAAATGGCCCCGTGAGAGGCACACACCTCGCACGGTACTAATGTTACTCGTAGGAACAAATCACGTGGTCACAAGAATCCCAATTTGAGAATACGGCGACAATTTGAAAATATGTAGATTTAGGATTAAAAACATGGCGTTTGAGGGTGAAACTCCAAAATTTCCCGAAAAGGTCTCGTGAGAGGCACCACACTTCGCATAGGACCAATGTAACTCGTAGAAACTGACAATGTGGTCACGTGACTCCCTATTTGAGAATGCAACGATAACTTATAAATATCAAGAGTTAGGCTTAAAAACATGACGTTAGAGGGTAAAACCCCGAAATAGGCCCCAAACGGGCCCGTAAGAGGCATCGACACCCCACACGAGACCCATACAAGTCGTAGGAACTAATAACGTGGTTAGGGGACTCCCTATTTTTAGAATACGATGATAATTTGAAAATATATAGACTCAAGGTTAAAACAAGATGTTAGAGGGAGAAACCCTAAAGCAACCCTAAAATGGACTCGTGAGAGGGACTAACACCTCGCACAGTACTAGTGAAACTCGAAGGAACTGATCGTGTAATCACATGACTCTTGGTATGAGTATACGAGGATAATTTTAAAATATCTAGACTCGGGCTTAAAAACATGGCATTTTCGGGCGAAACTCCAAAATTCCACCCAAAAGGTCCCGTGAGAGGCACCACACCTCGCACAGGATAAATGTAACTCGTAGGATCTGACCGCATGCTCACGTGACTCCTGATTTGAGATGATAACTTGAAAATATCTAGACTTAGGCTTACAAACTTGGCGTTAAAGGGTGAAACCCGAAATAGCCCTCAAACAGACTTGTGAGAGGCACTAACACCTCGCAACGGACCAATGTAAGTCCTAAGAACAGACTGCATGGTGAGGGGACTCTCGATTTTAAGAATGCGATGATAATTTAAAAATATCTAGACTTGGGCTTAAAAACATGAGGTTAGAGGGGGAAACCCCGAAATATCCACCAAACGTCCCCATACGAGGCACCGACACCTCTCACAGACCAATCTATCATGTAGGAAGTGACCACATGGCTAGGGGTCTCCTGGTTTGAGAATACAACGTTAATTTGGAAATATCAAGATGAGGGGAAACCCAAAAATAGCCCCCAAACGGCCCCTTGAAAGGCACCATCACCTCGTACGGGACCAATGTGACTCGTGGGAATTCATTGCGTGGTTATATGACTCCAAATTTAAGAATATGGTGAAAAATTGAAAATTTCTAGATTAAGGCTTAAAAACATGACGTTAGAGGGTGAAACACAGAATAGCCACCAAACGGTCCCGTGAGAGGCATCGACGCCTCGCACGGGACCAATGTTACTAGTATGAGTTAATTGTGTGGTTACATAACTCCCAGTTTGAACAAATGACTATAATTCAAAAATATATAGGCTTAGGCTTAAAAACATGGAGTTAGAGGGTAAAACCCCAAAATAGCCCCAAAATGGCCCCGTGTGAGGCATCGAAACCTTGCATGTGCCAATGTAAGTCGTAGGAACAGACTGCGTGGTCGAGGGACTCCCGATGTGAGAATACGATGATAATTTGAAAAATCTAGACTTAGGCTTGCGAACATAGAGTCAGAGGGAGAAACCCCAAAATAGCCCCGAACGGTCGCGTGAGAAGCACCAACACCTCACACGGGACCAATCCAACTCATAGGAATTGAACATGTGGTCACATGACTATCGATTTGATAATATGGGGATAATTTGAAAATATCTAGACTTATGCTTAAAACATGACGTTGGAGGTGAAAACCCCAAAATATCCTCCAAACAGCCCCGTGAGTGGCACGGACTCCTCGCACAAACCAGTGTAACTGGTAGGAACTGACCTCATGGTCAGAGCCCTCCTGGTTTGAGAATAAGATGATAATTTGATAAGATTTGGACTAGGGGGAACCTCAAAATCGCACCCAAAAGGCCCCGTGGGAGCCAATGACACCTCGCACGGGACGAATGTTACTCATAAGAACTGACGCGTGATCATGTGACTCCAAGTATAATAATACAATGCTAATTTGAAAATATCTAGATTTGGACTTAAAAACATGACGTTAGAGGGTGAAACCTCAAAAATACTCCCAAATGGCTTCGCGAGTTGCACCGACACCTTGCGACCAATGTAACTTGTAGGAACTGATTGTGTGGTCACGTGACACCCAATTTGAGAATACAACTATAATTTGAAAATATCTAGAGTTAGGCTTAAAAATTTACATTAGAGGGCGAAATCCTGAAACAAGCCCTAAACTACCCCGAGAGAGGCACCGACACCTCGCACGGGACCAACGTAATTCATAGGAACTAATTGTGTGGTCGCGTGACTCCAAATTTGAGAATACAATGATAATTTGAAAATATCTGGACGTAGGCTTAAAAACATGGCATTACAGGTGAAAACCCAGAATCGACCCCAAAATGGCCTCGCGAGAGGCACCGACACCTTGAACGGAACAATATAAGTCATAGAAACTGATTACATGGTAAGGTACAACATTAATTGGATTTTACCTAGGCTAAGGGGAACCCCGAAATAGCCACCCAAACGACCACGTGAGAGGAACCGATACCTCACACAAGACTAGTGTTACTCATAGGAACTAATCTCTTAGTCACACAACTCCTAGTTTGAGATAATGAAAATAATTTGATAATATGCAGTTGTTGGCTTAAAAACTGATGTTAGGTGGTGAAACCCGGAAACAACATCCAAATGGCCCCTTGAGAGGCACCAACACCTCCCACGGTACTAATGTTACTCGTAGGAATTAATCTCCTGTTCACGTGACTTCTGATTTGAGAATATGGAGATAATTTGAAAATATATATATTTAGGATTAAAAACATGGCTTTTGACTGTGAGACTCCGAAATTCCACCCAAAAGGTCCCGTGAGAGGAACCACACCTCGTATAGGACCAATGTAACTCGTAGGAACTGGCCGCGTGATCATGTGACTCCCGATTTGAGAATGCAATGATAACTTATAAATATCTAGACATAGCCTTAAAAACATGGCGTTAGAGGGTGAAACCCCGAAATAGCCCCCAAACGGCCCCGTGAGAGGCACCGACACCTCACACGGGATAAGTGCAAGTCTTACGAACTAATCGCTTGGTCAGGGGACTCCTAATTTTTAGAATGTGATGATAATTTGAAAATATCTAGACTTAAGCTTAAATCATGGCATTAGAGGGAGAAACCCCAAAATAGCCCCCAAATGGCTTCATGAGAGCCACTGACACCTCACTTAGGGCCAGTGAAACTCAATGGAACTGACCATGTGATCACGTGACTCTTGGTATGAGGATATGAGGATAGTTTTAAAATAACTAGACTTAAGATTAAAAACATGGAGTTTTTGGTAAAGCTCTAAAACAACCCCCAAAAGATCCTGTGAGAGGAACCAACACCTGGCACAAGACAAATGTAACTCATAGGAACTGACCGCGTGGTCATGTGACACCCAATTTGAGAATGTGACAATAACTAGAAAATATCTAGACTTAGGATTAAAAACATGGTGTTAGAGGGAGAAACCTCGAAATAGCCCAGTTAGAGGAACCGGCACCGGGACCTCACATAGGACAAATGTAACTCATAGGAACTGATCGCATGGTCCCGTGACCCCCGATTTGGGAATATGGCAATAATTTTAAAAATATTTACACTTAGGCTTTAAAACTTGGAATTAGAGGGGGAAAGCTCAAAATATCCCCCAAAAGGGCCCATGAGAGACGCTGACCCCTTACACGAGATCAATGTAACACGTAAGAACTGACCACATGGTCACATGACTCTTGTTTGGGAATACAATGATAATTTGAAAATATCTATATTTAGGCTAAAAAATATGACATTACAGGGAAAAACCTCAAAATAGTCTCCAAATGGCCCCTTGAGATGCATCGACACTTTGGACGGAACAATGTAATTCATAAGAACAGACAGCATTGTCACGTGACTCACGGTTTATGAATACTATGATAATTTGAAAATATCAATACTTAGGCTTAAAATCATGGAATTAGAGGGGAAACTCAAAGCAGCCGCCAAACAGCACCATGAGAGGCACCAACACCTCGCACGGGACTAATGCAATTCCTAGGGAAAGCCCGTGTGGTAATGTGACTCGGTTTGAGAATACGATGCCAACTTTAAAATATCTATAATTAGGCTTTAAAACATGGCGTTAAAGGGTGAAACGCAGAAATAGCCCCCAAACGATCCCGTTAGAGGCATCAACACCTCGCAAGGGACCATTATAACTCGTAGGGCCTGACTTCGTGGTTACATGACTCTCAGTTTCACAATGCGGTGATAGTTGGAAAAAATTGAGACATAGTCGTTAAAATATGGCATTAGAGGGTGAAACCACGAAACTGATCCAAAATAGCCCTATGATTGGCATTGACAGCACATATGTGACCCATGTAACTCGTAGGAACTCACCGTATGGTCACGGGAGTCTCGGTTTAAGAATGCGATGGTAATTTGAAAATATATGGACTGAGGCTTAAAAACATGGCGTTTGAGGGTGAAACTCCAAAATAGCCCCTAAACGATCCTATGAGAGGCACCGACACCTCGCACGGGACCAATGTATCTTGTAGGAACTAACCACAATGTCACGTGCTCCTAGTTGCAGAATGCGATGATAATATGAAAAAATTCTAGACTTAGGCTTGAAGACATGGAGTTACATGGTGAAACCCTGAAACTGCCCCCAAATGGTGCCGTAAATTGCATCGACACCTCGCACGAGACCAATGTAACTCGTAAGAATGACTATCGTTTTGAGAATGCAACATTAATTTTAAAATATCTAGACTTAGGATAAAAAACATGGCATTAGAGGAACCCCAAAACATCCCCCAAATGGCTCCTTAGAGGCAGTAACACTTCGGAGCGGACCAATATAACTCGTAGGAACTGACCACTCTCAATTTGGGAATATGACGATAATTATAAAATATCAACACTTAGGATTAAAAACATGGCGTTAAATGCTGAAACTCAGAAACAACCCCCAAATGGCCTTGTAAGTAGTACAGACACCTCTCGCGAAACTAATGCAACTCGTAGGAACTGACCACGTGGTCACATGACTCCCAGTTTCAGAACATGACTATAATATGAAAATATCTAGACTTAGGCTTAAAAACATGATGTTAGAGGGTGAAACCTAGAAAATGCCTCCAAATGGCACCATGAGAGGCATCAACACCTCACAGGGGACAAATGTAACTCGTCAGAGCTGAGAGCATGGTGACGGGACTCCCAATTTGATAATCTGACGATAATTTGAAAATATCTAGACTTACGCCAAAAACATGGCATTAGAGGGAGAAACCACGAACTAACCCCAAAACGGCCTCGGGAGAGGCACCAACACCTCACGCGGGACCAATGTAACTCGTAGGAACTGATTGTGTGGTCACGTGACTCCCAATTTGAGAATACAATGATAATTTGAAAATATATAAACTTAGGTTTAAAAACATGGCATTAGAGGGAGAAAACCCAAAATAGCCCCCAAAAGGCCCCATGAGAGGCATTGACACCTCGCATAGGACCAATTTAACTCATCGGAACTAACTACGTGGTGACGGGACTTCAGATTAGATAATGTAATGAAAATTCAAAAATATCTAGACTTAGGCCTAAAACTATGGCGTTACAGGAAGAAACCCCAAAATAGCCCAGGGAGAGGCACCGACACCTCGCACGGGATCAATGTAACTCGTAGAAACTGATCGCATGGTCATGTGTATCCTGATTTGAGAATATGATAATAATCTAAAAATATCTACACTTATGCTTAAAACATGGATTTAGAGGGGGAAAACCCGAAAATGTCCTGAAAGGGCCCCGTGAGAGGCACCAAAACCTCACACGGGATAAATGTAACTTGTAAGAATTGACCGCATGGTCATGTGACTTCTGATTTTAGAAAATGATGATAATTTTAAAATATCTAGCTTTAGGCTTAAAAATATGATATTAGAGGGTGAAACCTCAAAACATCCCCCAAACAGTCCTGTGAGAGGCACCGACACTTTGCACGGGACTAATGTAACTCGTATGAACTTACTGCAAGGTCACGTGACTTGCGATTAGAGCGGATAATGAAAATATGAAAATATCTAGACTTAGGATTAAAATAATGGCATCAAAGGGGAAACCCTGAAGTAGCCGCCAAATAGCCCCGTAAGAGACAATGAGACCTCGAACGGGACCACTATAACTCGTAGGAACTAATCATGTGGTCACGTTACTCTCAATTTAAGAATACGAAAATAATTTTAAAATATGTAGACTTAAGCTTAAAAATATGAAGTAAAAGGGTGAAACGCGGAAACAGTCCCCAAACGATCCCGTTAGAGGCACCAACACCTTGCACAAGACCATTGTTACTCATAGGAACACACCGCGTGTTCACATGACTCTCAGTTTCATAATGCAAAAATAATTTGAAAATATCTAGACTTAGGAATATAAACAAGGCATTAGAGGGGGAGACCAGGAAATAGTCCCCAAAGGGCACCGTGAAAGGCACTGACACCTCACACTAGATCAATGTAACTCCTAAGAACATACCTCCTAGTAATGGGACTATCAATTTGAGAATTTGATGATAACTTGAAAATATCTAGACTTACGCTAAAAAAGTGGCGTTAGAGGGAGAAACCCAAAAATAGCACCCAAACGGCCACATGAGAGGCACCGACACCTCGCACGGGACCAATGTAACTCATAGAAATTGATTGTGTGGCCACGGTACTCCTGGTTTAAGAATGTGATGATAATTTGAAAATATCTAGACTTTGGCTTAAAAATATGGCATTAGAGGGAGAAACCGTGAAGCAGCTCGATGAGACGCATTGACACCATGCATTGGACCAGTGCAACTCGCAAGAACTGATCGCGTGGCCACATGACTCCTAATTTGAGAATACAATGATAATTTGAAAATATCCAGACTTAGGATTAAAAACATGGCATTAGAGGGAAAAACCCGAAATAGCACCCAAATGGCTTCGTGAGAGGCACCGACACCTTATAAAGGACCAATGTAACTCTTAGAAACTAACCATGTGGTCATGAGACTCCCGATTTGAGAATACGGTGATAATTTGAAAACATCTAGACTTAGACTCAAAAACATGGCGTTAGAGGGAGAAACCTTAAAAATGCTTGGTGAGAGGCCTGACACCTCGCGCGGGACCAATGCAACTCATTAGAGCTGATCCCGTGGTCACGTGACTCCTGATTTTAGAATACGATGATAATTTGAAAATATCTAGATTTAGGATTAAAAACACTACATTAGATGAGGAAAGCCAAAAACAACCCCCAAAAAGCCCCGTGAAAGGCACTGACACCTCACATGGGATCAATGTAACTTGTAAGAGCTGACGCATTATCACATGACTCCCGGTGTGAGAATATGATGACACTATTAATATATCTAGATTTAGACTTAAAAACATGATGTTAGAGGATGAAACCTCGAAATAGCCCCAAAATGGCCTCGTGAGAGGCACCCACACTTTGCATGGGACCAATGTAACGAGTAAGAATTAACCATGTGATCACGTGGCTCGCAGTTTAGGAATATGATGATAATTTGAAAATAACTTGACTCAAACTTAAAAATCATGGCATTGGATGGGGAAAACCAAAAGAAGAAGCCAAACGGTTCCGTAAGAGGCACCGACAACTGGCACGGTTCAATGTAACTCGTAAGAACTTACTACGTGGTCATGTGACTCTCAGTTTGAAAATTACAAAGATAATTTTAAAATATCTAAACTTAGGCATAAAAAGATGATGTTAAAGGGTGAAACTCTGAAACTACATCCGAACGATCCTATAAAAGGCGTCGACACCTCACATGTGACCATTGTTACACATAGGAGCGGACCACATTGCCACATGACTTTCGGTGTTAGAATTCGATAATAAATGGAAAATAATTAGACTTAGGCAAAAAAACATGGAGTTAGAGTTAGAAACCATAAAATAGCCACTAAATGGCCTTGTGAGTTGCATCAACACCTCGAACGGGATGAATGTAACTCGTTGGAACTGATCGCATGGTCAATGGTCCCCCAATTTGAGAATACGATGTGTAAGAGGGTAGTTTAGATAAGATGGAGGCGTAACCCCTTTTGAGTATAGTAATGATAAGTTAAATGGAGAAACTATTGATTAACCATAGGACATGCAAACATTACTCAAGGAAGGTAGACTCTGTTTGAAGTCACATAATGTAGTAATGAACTTAGAAGTAACTTAGATAGAGGGAGAGAGAAGTAAGCACCCTAGATACACCTTGGCAGGCATCCAAACACACCAACCACCCTTAAGAATCTCTATCAAGTATTAAAAGCTTCGTAATAAATTAGAATGGCGGGTGAGTAAACTCTCTGGTTTGTAATAACTCTCTTATCATGTATATTATCTCTGTTAATGACTTCTGAACTCTCAAAAATATCATCCTCTCCTCAGAGGTGGTTGGGGTCCTTAAATAGCCTCCCACACCACCCCGAGGCAACTCCGTCATTAATGACTGTGAAATACATCCCTCATACATTATGTCACAAACATTAAATACCTGATGCACTAGTTGTCTCCACATCATAAACATTAAATGCCAAGACATCCCTTTTGCCTAACCAATGTGTGTCAGGGGGCTATAGTCACAGAGGTGGCTCACCAACTGTTTGACATCCCCAAATACCACGGTGGTTTACTCAAGTGAAGATCTGACATTATTTAACTGGCTAGTGTCATCACCTACAGTAAATGTGACATTAAGTAGAGGGATGTTTGGTTCACAACTCAACGCCCGATGGAACTCCAAGATGCTCCGCCCGAGGTTCCATAGTCATGGTCCTTGGGCTTTTTACCAGGTGTATCTAAAATGGACAGGACAAGCCCCAATGGTGCCTCACTTCTCAATCCTCCAAACCAATTCCCTCGAAAGATCCCTTGGCGAGGTCATTCGATAGAGCATGAAAGCTTTCCCAGGCCCTGCCAAGCCTGGTCTCTCGCGAGTACCGTTTGACCTCACACTAAAACTCATTATTATTCCCGTTACATCATTACAACCGTTATAGATTATAATCAATATAAACAAAGATACAATATGGCTAAGTAACACAAGAAACTAAAATATGAGTTACCACGCTAAGCTGCCAACCCAGATACTGTTGTAAATAGGGGAATTATCCCTAATCTTAGGATTACCTTCAAGCCCCCTCTACATTTTCCCTTTCGTGGAGAGATTTATTGTAGGAACAGGAAATGTCTGCATGAAAACTTCTCAATCCGATGAACCTCCTCTGTGAGTGAAAAAAATTCGGCATCCTTTCCTTCGTTAGAACCTCCGCGTTAGAATCTCCAGGAAAAAGTAAAATTCTTCGCGATTTACCTGAACCGAAGTGCTACGGCCTATTGGGGATTTGACGAAGGGACATTGACACCTTTTCCTTATACTGATCTTTAACCGTTCTAACTTTATTACTTGAAATTATCCCGAAAGGCCTGCTAACCTTATCAAATGCTCGTTTTGATCCTTGGTAAGTGAAATTCTCTCTTGCAACACTTCGCTATGTTCTAAAGAGTAGAAATTCTCCCCTAGGTGTCCAAGTCACCATTTAAACAATGTTTTGACTTATAGCGAGGGGTCATCGTAGCTTTATGAACCGTTGGGACATCTTTTCCATTGGGAGTTATTGGATATGTCTGACAACATTTCTGGCGCCAAAACTCAAACTTGCTGAAGAAGTCAACCCTTTCTATTTCCCATGCGTTACTTTGTAAATGACATGGAGCTGTCTTTTCAGCTGTCAAAACACTTCCCGAAGTGCCACGTGTTCATTTGAAATGATTATAGGCAGCCTTGCATGTGTGGTGGTGGTGGGAAAATCAACAGACGAGTTCCTTAAAAGGTTTCAAACATCTCTTTTTTCAAACCCTTCTCTTTCCTTCATTTTCTTCAAGCTTTCGTCTTCTTTAGAGAGAGAACTCTGTGCGAACTCCATTGTTTGCCAAGCACTTACCTAACTTCATCCTTCTCTCATTTACGCCACCACCTGTGGTTGTGATTCTCCATCTTCATTCCCAACCCTTCATTTACCGAGCTTCTTTTTTGTACTTCATTATTTTCTTCAATGGCCTCCTCAAGCAACCCCACCACTTCTGACCCATCCTCCACCCCCGTTGCCCCCACCCCTACTGCCACCTCCTTGACTGCTGTCCGTCGAACCAGTTGTGCTTCTTCCGCCGGTCCTTTATATTCGGCAAGGGTGATTACTTTTCTGGGTTTTGTAAGACTTGCATTTTTAATGCCAAGTATAATGCCCTGACGCTTGGTGATGAAGATGAAAGTGTTGATGACTGGGACTTTTTACCTCCATAGGGGACTCTCCAATTTTGTCTTGAGCGAGGGGACTTCTCGTGGTCCCATATCGACTTTAAAGGGACTGGGGGCTCTCCTGCTCACTTTTTTTCCTGGAACTCCCATATGCAGAGTTCTCATGCTAACACTCTCACAAAAATTTGGCTTCATCGGGCTAAGTTGTTTGGTGAGTTCACCCTGTCCAAGAATAATGTTACCCTTCCCGTTCTGGTGTCTTGCTGAAACGTTACCACTCATACATTCATTACTGTGTGGGGCGAGTATACAATAACGTTGTAAGACATGTGTGAGCTCCTAGGACTTGAAGCAATAGGCCATGAGCCTTATTCTGATGAGGCCTTAGATTCCCAGGAAGCTGCTGATCATTTGGAGGTGGACCGTATATGTCGTAGGTGTATAGGTTCTTCAAAAAAAGCCACTTGTACTCCACTCATCAACTACTTTTTCAAGGATCCTTCTGAAAGTAGTTCCTCTGAGGATTCCCTTGGACAAGTTACATCACTGGAACTTCCTACCTACATCCTTGTCATTCTTTCTCGATTCCTCTTAATGGGGAAACCCAACGACCAACCTCGAAGGAACCTTGTCAACATATCCCTCCGTTTGACCTGGGGTATCATGCTTCCTCTGGCTGTAATCACCCTAGGATCCCTCTACACATGGTTTGATAGAACCCTTTTTTGACATGAAATGATCTATGGGTCATTATAACCAAGCTAATTTTGCTAACTATGTCCTCCTAACAGGCTTCCTCGATGTGCGTTTACCCACCGTAGCAGCCAAGATCAATAACCCTCCTTCGGGGGAAACCATTTTGCCCCCATGCTCTTTTGTTTATCCCAAGAGACAAAGCCGAAAGGAGTTTACCTCCATTATCGATAATTTTTTGAATTTTGTGATGAGGCCCTATGAAGAGGATATCTTTCTCTACACTTGTGGTTTTTTCAAACATGAAGAAAGAGTGGTCCGGGAAACTACTCTAGACCTCATTATTAAAGACCCTCCACTAGATGTGGTCCTTCTATTTTTTCTAGGATACCTTCCCTCTTACACCGATTGGGGATACACCAGCGAGCACTATAATCCCAGCCGATGCAGCCGTCAGTTTTGCTTCAATCAAGGGGCTCCTCGCCCGGTTTTTCAATCATCTAACCCCAAGGTCTCTTTTAGCGAGGCATGTTCCCTATTCTCCTTAACTGCTGTGTGGGGAGTGAGTTCTACCATGGCTGGGAGAGTCACCATTCCCAGCATCACCAGGCAAGGGGACGTGACCCCTCTATTTGCAACAAAGTACTGACCGAGACAATCGGCCCAAATTTATGAGTTCATCGAGGGGGATCCCATGTATCCTCCAGTTCTTTCATTTTCTACCTTGGAGTTGGGGTTAAAAGGTAATTTTGTTCTTGGTATTGAGTTCCCTCTAAGCCAAACCCCTAAGGTACCTCCTACTAAAGTTACTCCACACTTCCCCATGATCCCCATTTTCACACCCAAGGCCAAGGCCGTTGCAACTCCCAAACAACCTGCCCCTTGGGCCAAAGCCACAATAGGGGAATGGACTTCTCAGCCACCTGCTAAAAAGACCAAGAAGTCCAAAAGTGGGGTTTTCTCATAATTAAAGTCCTCCAAGTCCAAGTCCCAAGCTCAAGCACAAACTCCTTTAGAGACATTCCCTATTGCCTCCATTCCCCCTCTTATGTCTGTAGAGGTAAGTGAAGAGTTGAGGAGGCTGGTTCGAGCTGAGGTTGAAAGAATAAATGTTAAGTTTCAACAGCACGCTGTCATAGTTCCTCCTTCGCCTGCCTTTTCCATGATCGTGGTTGATCTAACTGAGATAACGGCAAAGAGGAGAAAGAGGTTGAGGGTACCTCAAGGTGCTGATAGAGCGGGCACAAGGAAGAAAACTCTAGGCACTAAGTCCCAGAAGAAATGAACAACTGAGCTACATCCATCCTCAACTCTCTCTGTTGTTGCCTACTCTCCACCTTCACCAGTGGTTATACCTTCTCTTTCTCTCTCTGGATCTGAGGTATGTGTGCATGTTTTGTTCTTTTTTCCCTTTTCTTAAGGCAAGCTATATTTGCTTATTTCTTTGATAACTTTGGTGCAGGGACCAGAAGAAAGGCCTAGTCCCCCTGGTTCCCCCGTGAGCCATTTCGTGGGGGAGCATTTCGGTGTCTCTCAAGCTGATACTGCTCATACCCGTTCCCCCATGATAGGTCTTACCTACTCTCATCGTTTGTCCTCCCAACGGGCCAAAGAAGCTGCTATGGGGGCTACTACCATTGGATCTGTTGGAATATCTTCCCAACCAGAGGCAACTACTCCAGACTCTTCTGAATTACCATCCGAGCAAGAGGTCCCTCTGCCCATTATTGTGGTTGAGGAGAGTGCCCCTGAGGTAAATTTCTTGTCAAGTCTCACGTCTTTTCCTTATCCCATTTCTTTGTTTATCATTCTGATATGTTTGGATGTTTTATGTGGAAGTGGTGACTCTGATAGCTAACATTCTCCTTCCCACTGCACTGATGAGACTCCTGACTGCGATTCCCCTTTTTGGTGCCATAATGGGGGTAAGTAACGCTTAGATGTATTGATGCCTTTTTCATGTACTTTCTCCTTGTGTCTAACACTTAGTTTTGTATTTGCAGCTTTCGCCAATCCTTACCACACGCTTTGCTCTTAGTGGCTTTTTTCTTTTCGAAGCCAAGGTTGATGTTGCTACCCCATGTGGTGATTTTTCAGCGCCTGCCCATGCTGGGGCATCATTTGGAGGTTCCTTGTGTTCTTTTAATGAAACTCCTTCATTGGCCTTGGTACCATTTATTGGCGAGGGAGCTTTACCGACAGTTGAGGCTTCTTCAGTTAGGGGTGTCGTTGAGGCCTCCACGGTGGATCCTATTTTCGCTGATGCTACTGCTATGGTACTTCGCTAATTTCTCTTCATTTCTCAATCTCTCAAACTTCACCTATGTTGGTGACTTAATAATGAAAACACTTGTTAAGGTTTTTTCATAAACTCCACCAATATCGGTGACTTAACAACGAAAACACTTGTTAAGATTTTTTTATAAACTCCACCTATATCGGTGACTTAACAACGAAAACACTTGTTAAGATTTTTTTATAAACTCCACCTATATCGGTGACTTAACAATAAAAACACTTGTTAAGGTTTTTTCATAAACTCCACCTATATCGGTGACTTAACAATGAAAACACTTGTTATGGTTTTTTCATAAACTCCGCCTATATCGGTGACTTAATAACGAAAACACTTGTTAAGATTATTTCATAAACTCCACCTATATCGGTGACTTAACAACGAAAACAATTGTTAAGATTTTTTCATGAACTCCACCAATATCACTGACTTAACAACGAAAACACTTGTTAAGGTTTTTTCATAAGCTCCACCTATATTGGTGACTTAACAACGAAAACACTTGTTAAGATTTTTCCATGAACTCCACCTATATCGGTGACTTAATAACGAAAACACTTATTAAAATTTTTTGTAAACTCATTATTTCCTCTAACTGTTCTCAGGTTGCTCGGGAAGATTCTCCACCAGTTCTTTCACCAGCCTCCTCACCCAATGGGAACCCATTATTTTAGAAGACTCCAGCCACAATGATAAAGGTTCCATAACCGTTGCTTCTGTTGAGAGAGAATCTGGCTATGAGCTCCCTCTGCTCGACTTGGCTCCTCATGACTTCTGCCTAATGGTGCTCGAGCGTTCTCCTCAGATGCTTGTTAACCATAGCTTAGTGGTTGAGATGCGTATAAACCACCATCTTGAAACATTTACCTTGGATTGCCTGCGTTCCAACATATTTGTGATGAGTTACAGACTTCAGGACATGGCTACCGTTGTGGATGAGATTTATAGTACTCTGACCTCAACTATTACTAGAACCCTCCTCAACCAATTCCTTGGTCACCTGAAGGAGTTGGGTCATGATTACTTTCGACTTAATTGGATTATTACGCATTTGAAAACTTTAAGATCCAATGATTGGATATCCAGAAGGAACTTCTCCAGAAACATCAGGAGGATCAACGGGCTAAGGAAGCCAAGTTGGATGAGTTAGCACCTCTTCTTGAAGCCATTGAAGAAGAGGCGGGGGACCTCAAAGAAGCTCTACTCTTGGCGAAGTCGAAGCGAGAGAACCTCCTCATCGAGAGTACACAAGCGCAAATGAGGTTGGAGGTTTCTATGAATGCCCAACAGTCTTGCCTAGCAGCTTCTTCGGGCCTTCCTGGAGATTTTTTCTCTTCCCCATATCTGTGGTTCCTCTTAGGCTAATGAACTTTTGTATATATTTTCTTTTTTTCTACTTCTTATGTAATTCTTGGGCAATAGCTCCCAATTTTGTATTGCCCCAAAGTTTATGGATGAAGAAAGATATATATTTTCCATGTCATTTCTTTGTGTTACAACTGCTTTCGTACATTATGAAGTTCTATAATTCTTTCATTTCCATTTGGGTTATAATAAAAAGAACTTACATAGTAACCATAAAAAAGAAGTTGTGTATTCATAACAACAACTAGATACATCAGTGGTTCAAACCTAATTGCTTACACATGATAGACGTTCAACCATTTATTGTTAATCTTGAATGGTTTATCTTCTTCCATCCTAGAAATTAAGAAATAACTTGAGTCACAAGCTTCTTTTATAATGAAAGGTCCTTCCCAATTTTATGCAAACTTGGGTAGAGGAAGCCCCCTTATGTGTTTTACTGCTACTTTCAATATGAGGTCTCCCTCCACGAACTTCCATGGTCTTACTAACTTATCATATGCCCAGGAGAGCTGTTTCGTATACATTTGAAAGTGTTGCATCGCATTATCTTTGTGTTCATCCAATGCTTCCAACTGCACATGTCTATTCTGAGGGAGCATGCTACATCGTAAAGCATACAGAGCAGAAAGAACTTCTAACACCACTGGGAGAATCACCTCAGCCCCATTGACAAAGGAAAATGGAGTATACCCTGTGGGCTTTCTCTTAGTTGTTCGATAGGCCCACAATACAGCTGATATCTTATCATCCCACGATCTTGGGAAATCCTCCATTATTTTAGCGAAGATATTAACCAAAGTTTTGTTAGTCTCTTTGTCCTGACTGTTTCCCTTTGGGTATGCCACCGTTGAGGTGTGATGAACAATTGAGTACTTGTCTGTGAGCATCGTTACTTCTAAATTGATGAAAGGGATTCCATTATCTGAAAGGATAACCTTTGGGATACTAAAATGGCAAATGATGTACTCTCTGATGAAGTTTCTCACCACCCCCGTTGTTTCCCTTCTCAGTGGTGTCACTTCATCCCACTTTGTGAAGCACTCCATTGCTACTAGTATCCATATCTTCCCCCTTGAAGAAGGATGTATTGCCCCTACCATGTTGAACGCCCCAGTGTGAAAAAGATAAGGAGTTGCCAAGGAGTGTAGGTCTACCGATGGAGCATGGATCATATTTCCGTGAAGTTGACAAGCTTTGCATTTTTTAACGAACTCAACAGAGTCTTTCTCTATTATTCGCCAATAATACCCCAACATCATCAATTGGTCGTATAAATTGGCCCCTCCTATGTGAGCTGGATCATGCGCCTGTTTGAGGACCTCGGTTGCTTCTTCCTTCGTGATGTAACGCAATGACCCGTTGAAGTATCCCCTTCGATAAAGCTTCCCTTCATGAACGTAGAATCTTGAGGCCCTCCGCTTGATTCCCGCGCATTAATTTTATGTGTTGGGGCAACTCCATCTCTGATAAAGTTAATATACGGCTGTCTCCAATCAGGTTGAGCTTCCACAAAATGACATTCGTCTTCTTCGAATAATAACTGGCATTTTTCGCACTTTTGTTGTAGCTCTGCCGCATTCGGTTTCATTTTAGGCTAAAAATACCCATCTTTTTGGATTCTTCAGTAGAAGGATATCTCCGTTGTCTCGCAGTTCTCTTCATGTGTTCTCTTCAATCTCTGCTCTGCCTCTTCTGAACAGATGCACCTCGACAACCGTCCTCCTGCGTTCCTAAAGTAAAGGTTTCCTTAGTTCATGAAGTATTAGGCTAATTCTGTCAGCCCCATCACTCCTTCCCCAGATTCCAATTGCCCTATAATCTCTCCCCTCCAATTTGCATCCTCCTCCATCAGTAGAATTAACTGTACTATCGAAGGAGATGTTCTTCATTGGATCACGACGATAGTTGTATCGTTTCTCATGACCATATTCTGGGAAATGGTGGCATAGGCGTCTGGGTGATGGTTCATCGTTCTAGGTTGTCTCTTGATGTTGGTCCGATGGAACGGGCAGAGGAGCCTCTGAATGATTATTCTATATGGTGCCAGGCTCATGTGTTTCAATGCGTACTCTCCATTCACTTATTGAACCATCAAATTTGAATCACCTTTGATGCAAAGTGAAAGAATACCCTTCTAAGAGCCTCTAGCAACCCCAGCACCAATGATTCATATTCCACCTGGTTGTTAGAATAAGGAAAATCTAACTTATAGGAAAGGCAAATCTCTTCCATTCCTTTTCAAAGAATAACCCCTGCTCTTCCTTTCATTTCTGCTGAGGATCCATCGAACTGCTATGTCCATTCATCATCCATTGCATCTAGGTGATTGGCTTACAAATCATCTCCCTAAATACTTTCTTTAGGTGGCTCAAACATTCCCGAGGGGCAAATATCCAACAGATCGGCCTACGCTTAGCTTTTGATTGCACGAGGAACCACACACTTCTAGTCATACTCGGAGAGGATGAGGAACCACCTAGCTACTCTACTAATGAATATAGTTCTTGCTAGAAATACTTAATATGATCACATCTAGTTACATTATGAATTGTAAAAGACATCATATAATTTCTAAGTTTTTGTGCTACGAAGACTAAAAGGTTAAACAACGCCTTTCCAAGATACTATATCTGACTTCTGGACCATGTATGATTCTGTTGAGGTAGTAGACCGATCATTATTCCCCATCAATCTCCTGTGACAAAAAAGCTCCCACGAACCTTATGGTGGATGCGAGGTATAGCTGCAATGGTATTCCTGCCTGTCGAGGAACTATGATCTGTGGTGAAATGAGCAGCTTCTTCAGCCCAGCGAGAGACTCCTGGTGAACCTCCTCCCACTTCAATTTTATGTTCTTTCGTAACAACTACATGAACAAATGTGTCATCTCGGCTAACCCAGGCACAAATCTCCTAAGATAGGAGACTTTACCAAGGAAACTCTTTAGCTCCTTCGTCGTTCTTAGACTTAGCATCTCCAAGATTGCTCGTTGCTTGTCCTGATCCATCTACACCCCTTGTCGATCAACCACAAACCCTAGGAATTTTTCACTTGTTACTCCAAAGACGCACTTCAGTGGGTTCATCCTCAATTTATACTTCCAGCATCGGGCAAACACCTTCCTCAAATCTCCCAGATGGGACTCCTCCATCCTTGATTTGATGACCAAATCATCCATATAGAATTCCACAAATTTGTGGAAGAAGTCGTGGAAAATGTCCATCATTGTTCTCTGGTAAGTAGACCCAGCACTCTTGAGTCCAAATGGCATTACTCTGTACATGAAATTTCCCAACGGGGTCCTGAACGTCGTTTTCTCTTCATCCGAGGGATCCATCTTGATCTAGTTGTACCCTACATACCCATACATGAAGCTATACATCTCATGAACAACCATTGAATCTATCAAGCTATCAATGAAGGGCAGAGGAAACTCATACTTGGGTCAAGCTCTATTCAAATCTCTGAAGTCCACGCAGATCCTTATTTTGTTTTTTATCTTTCTTTCCCACTAGGACAATACTAGACACCCAAAGCGGGTGTTGTATCGGTTTGATGAACCCTACCTCCAATTAGAACTGAACCTCTTCTTTTATCTTTAAGTCTAGTTCAGGCTTGTACGTTTTTGTTGCTTGTTTCACCGGAATGGCTAAAGGCATTACGTTCAATTTGTGACAGATGACTCTGTCCTCCATCTATTCCATCTCCGTGTATTTCCACATAAAAACACCTATGAACTCTAGAATCAATATAACCAAAGCCTCTCATTTCTCCTTACTGAGATCTTTCACGATAAAAAATAGGCCTTAGGTCCTGCTCTTCTTTTTCCAGATTCAACTGCTCCAGTTCTTGTGCCTACAGTTTTGGTTGATCCCCCATGTATTCTGGTTCCTCGGTGACTTCCTCTACAAATTCTTGCACGTTAGAGTTGTCTAACACCATACATTTTCCTATCTGATCAACTAAAAATCAATCATATATCGCGTCAGCCTCACTATCACCTTCTTCAGCCACCCGTTCACACTATTATAATTGATATATCACTCTTTTTCCTGAAAATTGGCTCAGCACACTTTGTCATTGGACCTCATGATCTATCAGATCCACTCTGGGCCTCATTCTGTCTTTGAGCTGCTTCGAGATGTTTTGGGGCTGAGGGACCGCCTGGTGAGCTTCTTCGTCCATTACTCTTGTGTTGCTTGCAACCTCCTTATTTTGCTCATTCAATGTCCTCATCTTTTCTCTAATTAAGGGAATCGAGGCTCCCTCCATTCTTCTCATTAGGACCCGAACATCCTCCTCAAACTCTGTGTAAAATACCACATCCACCAAGTGACCTTCCTCGACAGCAAAGGGCCTCTTCGTAGCCCTAATGGTCACCTCTGTTCCCTTGATGTTCGCCTTAGCGCATTAGTGGTACGTAGAAGGAACCAACCCTTGGTTGTGCATCCACACCCTTTATATTATAAGATGATAGGAATTTTCACTCTCTATTATATGGAACTTGATATTGAAACTCAGATTTCCCATTACAATCCTAACATTAACATACCCAATGGACTTGGAAGATTGGTTATCACACCCCAAAATCACCAAAGGCATGGGGACCAACCTTTCTTCTGGAATATTGGCTGCGTGGAAGGAGTTGATTGTCATAATATTGATGGAATCTCCCCCATCCATAAGGGTCCTTGCGAAACTAATTCCATTGACGCTGGTGGTCACATACAATGGCATGTTATGAGGGAATCTTACAGCCCTATCTGCATCGCTCAATGTTACTTCTGACAAAAACCTCCTCACCAACCTGGCCATGGGTCCCTTCCATCTTAGCGAAGGGACTGTGTTCTTCCTTGAAATGTCAAGTATAGCCTAAGTTATTTCTAACCTACTCTTTTTTGGTATCCCCACCTGGTTGAAGAGCTAGGTGAATTTTGAGGATTTTGAAACTGCATAGTACTCTAGGGCTGGGTCTACTTCCTCACCTTCAATGATGTATACGTCCTCCATATCTTTGGTGCTTGCCTCATTATAGGCTAGTACTACATTATCCACTCCCTTTGTACAATCTTCCAGAGCTTCTTTAAACTCCTCCTACTTCGATGTTGGCTCTCTTTCTTCTCTCTACCTCTTCATCATAGGCCAACACCATATTGGCCCCATGTGCTGGGAGTGGGTTGTTGTTAACCTTCTACGAAGGGATTTGTAATGTCCCTGCCTTTATGTACTTGTCGATGATTCTCCTCAACATGAAATAGCTCTCTATTGGATGCTATATCTTCCGATGAATATGGCAATATTTGGGATCTGCCCTTGTCCATGTATTGGGTTCCCCCACGGGAATGCCCTTTGGTTCATAGACCATTCCTCCTTGGACCATTTTGTTATAACAACTAACTGCCTCCTCCACTGTACAAGGAAATGGTGGTGGGTCCTCCCTGTCTCATACAAACTTCCTCTTATTATCCTTCTTTGACGCCTTGCCCCCATCTGCTCCCTTGGTGTACCTTACCCGTGGGGTCTAAGACCCCCCCCCCCACAGGTTGTATCGGCTGCCTCAACATCATGGGAAACACTACCGGATTTGGTCGCACCACCAAGGAGATATTTCTTGCTACTTTTATGAACACCGAAAAAGTCCCCTCGTGTATTTCATTAATGAGATGACATATGTACTTAGGAAGTAGCCCCTCCACACAGATCTAAAATAACTTGGATTCTTTTTCCTCCTCCCTCACATCTAGGGATCTTTCCCTGAACCTTCAAATGTATGCCACCACTTCTTCCCCTGGTGGTTGCTTCTACCCCCCAATTGGGTCAATGTAAACTCATCTTTCACCAGAAAGAACTTCTGGAGGAACAAAACCTGCATCTCCTCCCATGTAGAAGCGCTCTTCGAAGACAAATGAGAATACCAGGTATATTCTTTATCGGTCAAGGATTTAGAAAACTCCCTTAACCTGAGCTTTTTATCATTACAATGTGCCCCCAAGTGTTCAATGAAACTCTTAATATGCTACTTCATGTTTCCACCTTTCCCTGTGTATTTTTCAAAACTAGGAGGAATATAATCTTTTGGATAGGGATCATCATTGTATTCCTAGGTATAAGGTGTTCAAAAGTCATCATAAACTGAAGCTACCTCGCCCACAGATTGTGAGGAGGCTTGCATGAACTTTAGCATCTCTTTTCTGAATCTCCTTACTAATTTCCTCCATGGGTGATGCTATGGGGGCAACAACCAATGGGACCGTGGACAGAGGGTATACTTGCTAGGACTATTCCCGTTACACCTGCACTTGGTGGGTCCATTGGGGCTACCCCTGGTGTTACGAAGAAGTTAGCTTTAAATCCTCCCAACACGGTCGAAGCTACCGGAGTTTGCAAGAACTCGTAAAACTTATTCATGAGGAGTGCCACTTGAGCTGGTCCCAACGGAGGACTCGTGGAAGCTTGTGTCACCCCTGCAATGCTTGTCATCGCCTAAACTAGAGGTAACTCTATTGGAGGGGCCCCGTCCCTTAGAGCCTCCAGTTCTCTTGCCGTTTGTTATTCATTGTGTTGAATGTCATCAAGGTTAAGCCTTTGATTAATGTTATCTTGCGCCATACTCCTTTCTTAGAAGAATTCCTCCCCAGAGGAGTCGCCAAATATAAGAGGTTAGTTTAGATAATATTGAGGCGTAACCCCTTTCGAGTATAGTAATGATAAGTTAAATGGCGACACTATTGATTAACGATAGCACAAGCAAACACTGCTCAAGGAAGATTGACTCAGTTTGAACTCACAGATCTCTCATGTATAACTCAGAAGGTAGTAATGAACTTGGAAGTAACTTAGTTAGAGGGAGAGAGAAGTAAGAACCCTAGATATACCATGGCAGGCAGGCAAATACACCAACCACCCTCGAGAATCTCTATCAAGTATTAAAAGCTTTGTAATAAATGACAATGGTGGGTGAGTAAACTCTATGGTTTGTAATAACTCTCTTCTGATGTATATTATCTCTAGTAATGACTTCTGAACTCTCAAAAAGATCATCCTCTCCTCGGAGGTGGTTGGGGTCCTTAAATAGCCTCCCACACCACCCCCGAGGTAAGTCCATTATTAATGCCTGTGAAATACATCCCTCATACTTTATGTGTCACACACCAAAACCCAAATTCCCTACTAATCATTTTCTATTGGAATAATTAGATCATAATATTGATCCCATTGGAAATATGACTAATTCGTCAATATTTTTCAACATAATGTGCATAATGAACATAATATAATTCTTATACCATACAAAAAATAAATATCAGAGTCATAATTAAGCGGACATACAATACTGTCATTAACTATGATAAACTCATTCCATACTAAATCAATATATACAATGTGTGAGTATATTAAAATCTTCAGTGTGACAATGATAAAATCCCCATTTTTAAACCCCAGCTCTCTCCAACGGTGCAACTCTCAAGGTTATCGGTCATATGGTGTCCTCGCTGGCAGCGTACGAACCTGAAATTGTTAAAATATAAACCGTAAGCATTAAGCTTAGTGAGGTACTCCTTCCCTGCAATGGAATAATAATTTTATATCGAATATGTGGATATAAAATCCGAACAATCCTGCCCATTGGCAATAACAAATCCTGGATCATAAGATCCAAATAATTATGCCCATTGGCAATAAGAAATCCTGGATCATAAGACCCAAATAATTCTGCCCATTGGCAATAACAAATCCTGGATATTTTAATATCCAAACAAATCCTGAATACCGAAGTATTCAAACAAATCCTGCTCTTAGAGCTATATTCATATATCTGTATATATGAAACAATCATAAGTACACCCACCTTCGCAGTTTAACTGGCTTTTCCCTTGCCTTTATCCGTTACTTGTTCAATCATCTCTTCTTCCCTTCCTATCATTCTTAAAATATTAGTATCATCATAATAATATCAATAATCCAAAGAATGATTTAAACATAATTCAATCCATAAGCATCACATGATTCCATTCAAATCATTTATTATAAATGAAGTCCCATCCAGACTCAGGTTCTGATGTCTAACATATTCAAATTACAGCCGAAACCTACTTTAATTATTCTTGGTAATACAATACTTATCATATTAGGTTTCCATCACAAAAGATGACACATCATTCCAAGTTTCCTAGGGCAAGATATGCCCATTTCTTTACTACATAGCAAATCTGCCCTATAGGCTCCTCTATCATTCAGTCATCTTCCAAGAATTTTCATAATTTTGATACATAATAAATTTCTATGATATTTCACCCAATTTCATAAAATATATTTAATAATAGAATATTAAAATTTCATAATTTTCAGAGTTCATTTGCTATGTCAATCAAAACATCAAACACATGGTATGTATATTTACTCTTTTGGGGCAGATTTCATATCCGAACTTAAAACTATCACCCAAGATTCATTTCTTGGTATTTTTACTTGTTTTTGTATATGATATACATATATGAGTCTATTTTAATCTCCAATTGGAATCAATCAATTTCGGTAAGTATACCAAAAGATATGATAGTTTGAATACACAAGATTTCTAGACAAAGCAATTTCAAGGGTTTACACATTCAAGTTTGCTTAAACATGCATCTATCCATGAGTACACATCAAGACATGGAATTTCAGTAAAGAAATTATTATTTCTGTCATTTAAATCAGCAATACAAAAAAATCAAATAAGATTTATGGATGTAATTACCTTAGGAGCTTTTATATAATTTTCTATGAATTTTTCTTCAATTTCTCCTCACGCTTTCTTCCTAGACTTCAAAACTCTCTTTCCTTAGGTTATAACTCTTCCATGGATGAAATATGATGAAGCAAGAGCTTAATTAAGGGTTTATAAGTCGGCATAAGGTCACCCCTAGTCCAATCAAAATATAACATGTGGCATCATATAAAACAAAATATCATTTAAGGCTAAATGACTACTTTACCCCTGTTCGTAAAAAGACAATATCTTCCTACTCGGATGTCCATTCGATGAACCATTTGTTGTGTTACAAACCTAACTCATATATATACAAACATCTATTTTTCATCTCAAGTCAATTATTATGTCATAGAGGTCAAAACTATTCTTAAACATGAACATTCCTACCGAAAACCTCAAAATTTCGCATTTGTAACTAATTCGATATTTCATGCTTTATGAAGGTAGGATTAGACGAAACATAATGAATTAAAATTATATATACTAATAACATATTATACATATCACACAAGCTAATCATGATTTAAATATAATTTATCATAATTATATTCGGGTTGTCACAATTCTCCCCCTGTTAGGAAATTTCGTCCCCAAAATTAACATACCTTGGTTGTTTGAATCAAACAAATATGGATAACACTTATTCATGATATCATCACTCTCCCATGTAGTTTCTTCCATAGAATTCCTTCTCCACACAACTTTCACAAGTGGGATAACTTTTGATCTCAATATTTGTTCTCTCCTATCGACGATTGCAAGTGGTTCTTCAACATAGCTCAAATCTTCCTTTAACGCAATAGGTTGTTCCACCAATACATGTGAACGATCCGCTATATACTTTCCCAACATAGAAACATGGAAAACATCATGTAATCGAGCTAACTCCTGTGGTAACGCTAACTTGTAGGCAACCATTCTGACTATCTCAAGAATTTCATAAGGTTCAATGTAGTGTGGACTTAATTTACCTTTCTTTCCAAACCTCATAACTCCTTTCTATGGCGATATCCAAAGAAACACGTAATCCCCCTTCTGAAATTCTAAATCTTTTCTTCGCTTATCCGCATAACTTTTCTGTCTGCTTTGAGCCTTTCTCATTCTGTCTTGAATAATCTTCACTTTTTCAGTGGTGACTTCTATTAACTCTGGACCCTCTATCTTCCTTTCACCAACTTCACCCCAGCATATAGGTGTACGACACCGTCTACCATACAACGCTTCATATGGTTCCATACCAATAGTAGATTGAAAACTATTGTTATATGCAAATTCTAGCAAAGGTAAATATTCATCCCAATTACCTTTGAAATCAAGCACATAAGCTCTAAGAATATCTTTCAAAATCTGTATTGTCCTTTCAGATTGCCCATCTGTCTGAGGATGAAAAACCGTACGAAACTGTAAGTTAGTACCCATAGCATACTACAAGCTATCCCAAAATATGGATGTAAAAGTAGGGTCCCTATCTGAAACAATAGATATCGGTGCTCCATGCAATCGAATAATCTCATTAACATATAACCTAGAATACCTATCAACTGTATACGTAGTCTTGACAGCTAGAAAATAAGAGGACTTGGTCAATCTATCCACCACTACCCGAATTGAATCTTACCCCTTCTGAGACCTAGAAAGTCCAACCACAAAATCCATCGTTACATGATCCCATTTCCATTCTGGTATTGGCAATGGCTGAAGCAGACCAGTAGGTTTCTAATGCTCCACTTTCACTTGCTGACATATAAGGCACCTAGCAACAAAATTATCTATTTCCTTCTTCATATTATTCCACCAAGAATGATCCTTTAAATCCCTATACATCTTAGTACTACCAGGATGCATAGTATAAATGGAATTATGAGCCTCATCTAAAATTTCCTCTTTCATTCCACCCACATTAGGCACACATAACTGCAGCTTATACAATAAAGTGACATCATTCACAATACAACAATCTTCAGACTTACCATCTCGTACATCTTGTCGTTTCTTCTTCAGAAAATTATCTTGACTTTGCAAATCATGAATACGGGTAGCTAACAAAGGCCTCACGCTTACATGAGCAAAGAACCTGTCCCCATATGCTAGCTTTAATTCCACTCCCATCAATCTCAACTCCATTATGTGGGTAACTCTAGCACACTGAATACAAGATAACCTGCCCGAAGCCTTTCTACTTAGAGCATCTGCAACTACATTTGCATTCCCTAGGTGATAGTGAATTGTACAATCATAGTCTTTAATTAACTCCACCCATCGCCTCTACCTCAAATTCAACTCCTTTTGAGTAAATAAATACGTAAGGCTTTGATGGTCAGTAAAAATTTCACATACCTCACCATATAGATAATGACGCCATAATTTCAAAGAAAACACAATAGCAGCAAGTTCCAAATCATGTGTAGGATAATTACGTTCATGTGTACGCAACTTCCTAGAAGCATTGGCAATAACCTTACCATGCTGCATAAAAACACAACCCAACCCCTGGTGTGAAGCATCAGTATAAATAAGGAAACCATCTCCACAATGTGGAATAGTAAGAACAGGTGCAGTTACCAACCTCTTTTTCAATTCAGCAAAACTATTTTCGCAATCAGAATTACATTCAAACTTAGCATCTTTCCGGGTTAGTTTAGTCATCGGCAAGGCAATCAAAGAAAATCCCTTAATAAAGCTTCTATAATAACCAGATAAACCCAAAAATCTCCTTACCTGAGCACATTATTGGGCCTCTCCCATTTTACAATAGCTTCTACCTTTTTAGGATCAACACATATACCATTTCCAGAAATAACATGGCCTAAAAATACAACTTTTGATAGCCAAAATTCACACTTGCTAAACTTAGCATACAACTTCATATCTTTCAATAGATTTAAAATAGTTATGAGATGCTTTTCATGTTCAACCATATCACGTGAATAAATCACAATATCATCAATACAAACTATCACAAATGAATCAACAAAAGGATGTAGTACCCGGTTCATAAGATCCATAAAAATGGCTGGAGCATTAGTCACCCCAAAAGGCATTACCAAAAATCCAAAATCACCATACCGAGTATGAAAGCAATTTTAGAAATATCACTATCCTTGACCCTCAACTGATGATAACCCGATCGTAAGTCTATTTTTGAAAACACTTTAGCACCCTGTAACTGATCAAACAAATCATCTATATGAGGTAAAGGGTACTTGTTCTTAATTGTAGCTTTATTCAATTGCCTATAATCAATACACAAATGCAGGGTACCATCTTTCTTCTTCACAAATAAAACTGGTGCACCCCATGGAGATACACTAGGTTATATGAACCCCCTATCAAGTAAATCCTGCAACTGAATCTTGAGTTCTTTCAACTCAGTAGGTGCCATTCTATACGGTGCCACAGAAATAGGGGTTGTCCCCGGTGTTAATTCAATACTAAATTCAACTTCTCTTTCTGGAGGTAACCCTGACAACTCACTAGGAAACACTTCAGGAAAATCTTGTACAATAGGAACATTGACTAATTGTAAAGCCCCCTTCCTAGTGACAAGAACATATGCAATGAAACCCTCACAACCCTTACTAAATAATTTCCTCGTCTGAATAGCGAAAATGATGCAACTGGGAACAATTTTCCTTTCCCCCACAAATTTAAATTTAGTCTCACCAGGCATATTAAAACAACTTCCTTCAGAAACAATCCATAGATGCATGATATTTAGATAACCAATCCATTCCCAGAATTATATCAAAATTAGAAATATCCAATGGAAGTAGATCTATAACTGTATCTCTAGTCCCCACGGTCAAAACACAATCACAAAAAACATATTCAATTATAATCATATCCCGCATAGGCATATAAATACCCAACCCCACATCTAAACGAGTACATGGTCTATTCACGCATACAACAAAAGCATAGAACACAAAAGAATGTGTGGAACCCGGATCAATCAAAACATAAGCACTTCTATCAGTAATAGAACGTGTACCTGTCACTACATCTAGAGTAATCTGAGCTTCTTTCATTGTAAAAACTCGTCCACCTGGCTTGGAACTACTAGCTTGTCCTCTGCCCATACTTTTCACTACACTGCCTGGAGATAACATTTTGCTTGCTACTTCACTATATGCTGCTGGAGTCTCTGCCAACTGCGGACAATTCTTCTTAACATGCCCCACTTGATGACAATGGTAGCATTCCACTCCTTTAAGCTTAGTACACTCGAATTTATAATGCCCCTCCTCTTTATAAAAGAAACATGTAACAACTCTCGTTGGTGTCTCACCCTTTCCTGACCTCCTAACCAGACTAGAATATCCTCCACCCCTAGTATATCTGCCAAATCTCCCTAGACCTCCAGCACTATCTCCACCACCTATCTAAAATTTATGAGGTTATATCTTAACACTTCCACCTTCACCTCCCTTAGACTGAAATTCATCATATCTATTTTTCTTAAAACTCTCTCTACTCGCCACCCCTTGGTTTATTTGCCTTTCTGCTATCGTGGCTTTGTTTACCAGAGAAGCATAATCTTCTAACTCATAAGAGGCCACTCTATTTTGAATAGGCCAAATCAGTCCATCTTGAAACTTACTACATTTATCTTCTTCATTCTCCACATACACAGTGGCAAATCTAGACAAATCTGTAAATTTAGCCTCATACTCCCTCACAGACATTTTTCTTTGTGTCAAATTTATAAATTCTCTCAACTTCTCCCTCCCATAAACTTTATAGAAATACTTAACATACAAATCTTTAATAAATTCATCCCAATTAATAAAATCATTACCTTCCATCCTAGGCACCAAATGGTTGCTGGCTTCCCACCAATATTTGGCCTCTCCTTTCAGCTTAAACACAGCTAGATTCACTTTCTAGTTATCTGGAACCTTCATAACTGCAAATATAGTTTCTATATCCCCGACCCACATCTCAGCTTCCGTAGGTTTAATTGACCTTGAATATTCTAGAGGGTTCAACTTCAAAAACTTCTCATGTATGGAATCCTTCATTTCCTTCCTTGCCTCTTTCTCAATCCTGGCCATAGTCTTTGATTCTAGATATCTATCCTGTTGCTCTGCCATTAATTCCATATTTATTTCCTATTCATCTGCCATCCTCAATATTGCATGTTCCATTATTTGCATCTATGTAGGCTTCTCCTTCTCTCTGGCCCTTCCAGTAACGCTCTGCTCTACTTCAGTATTATCTGTACGAGAAGCTACTCCCTCTTCTCTATGTTTTCCATTCCCAGGTTCCATCCGGAAATATCTATAATACAACAAAGTTCTAACAACCAATATAAATAGTTTATAATACTAAACTATTGGTTAGTACATAAACAATTCATAAATATCAAATCAGTCAATACTGCAATCTAACCGTCACACACGTCCAGAATTAATAACCACGCTCTGATACCACTAATGGTCACACACCAAAACCCAAATTCCCTACTAATCATTTTATATTGGAATAATTAGATCATAATATTGATCCCATTGGAAATATGACTAATTCCTCAATATTTTTCAACATAATGTGCATAATGAACATAATATAATTCTTATACCATACAAAAAATAAATATCAGAGTCATAATTAAGCGGACATACAATATTGTCATTAACTATGATAAACTCATTCCATACTAAATCAATATATACAATGTGTGAGTATATTAAAATCTTCAGTGTGACAATGATAAAATCCCTATTTTTAAACCCCATCTCTCTCCAACGGTGCAACTCTCAAGGTTATCGGTCATATGGTGTCCTAGCTGGTAGCGTACGAACCTGAAATTGTTAAAATATAAACCGTAAGCATTAAGCTTAGTGAGGTACTCCTTCCCTGCAATGGAATAACAATTTTATATCGAATATGTGGATATAAAATCCGAACAATCCTGCCCATTGGCAATAACAAATCCTGGATCATAAGATCCAAATAATTATGCCCATTGGCAATAAGAAATCCTGGATCATAAGACCCAATAATTCTGCCCGTTGGCAATAACAAATCCTGGATATTTTAATATCCAAAAAAATCCTGAATACCGAAGTATTCAAACAAATCCTGCTCTTAGAGCTATATTCATATATCTGTATATATGAAACAATCATAAGTACACTCACCTTAACAGTTTAACTGGCTTTTCCTTTGCCTTTATCCGTTACTTGTTCAATCATCTCTTCTTCCCTTCCTATCATTCTTAAAATATTAGTATCATCATAATAATATCAATAATCCAAAGAATGATTTAAACAAAATTCAATCCATAAGCATCACATGATTCCATTCAAATCATTTATTACAAATGAAGTCCCATCTAGACACAGGGTCTGATATCTAACATATTCAAATTACAGCCCAAACCTGCTTTAATTCTTCTTGTTAATCTAATACTTATCATATTAGGTTTCCAACACAAAAGACAGCACATCATTCCAAGTTTCCTAGGGCAAGATATGCCCATTTCTTTACTACATAGCAAATCTGCCCTATAGGCTCCTCTATCATTCAGTCATCTTCCAAGAATTTTCGTAATTTTTATACATAATAACATTCTATGATATTTCACCCAATTTCATAGAACATATTGAATAATACAAGATTAAAATTTCATAATTTTCAGAGTTCATTTGCTATGTCAATTAAAACATCAAACACATGGTATGCATATTTACTCTTTTGGGGCAGATTTCATATCCGAACTTAAAACTATCACCCAAGATTCATTTCTTGGTATTTTTACTTTATTTTTGGATATTATATACATATATGAGTCTATTTTAAGCTCCAATTTTAATCAATCAATTTCAGTAAGTATACAAAAAGATATGATAGTTGAATACACAAGGTTTCTAAACAATGCAATTTCAAGGGTTTACACATTCAAGTTTTCTTAAACATGCATCTATCTATGAGTACACATCAAGACATGGAATTTCAGTAAAGAAATTATTATTTCTATCATTTAAATCAGCAATACAAAAAAATCAAACAAGATTTATGGATGGAATTACCTTAGGGGCTTTTATGTAATTTTCTATGAATTTTTCTTCAATTTCTCCTCACACTTTCTTCCTAAACTTCAAAACTCTCTTTCCTTAGGTTAAAACTCTTCCATGGCTGAAATAAGATGAAGGAAGAGCTTAATTAAAGGGTTAGAAGTCGGCATAAGGTCACCCCCCTGGTCCAATCAAAATATAACATGTGGCATCATATAAAACAAAATATCATTTAAGGCTAAATGACTACTTTACCGCCTGTTCGTAAAAGACAATATCTTCCTACTAGGATGTCCGTTCGATGAACCGTTTTTTGTGTTACAAACCTAACTCATATATATAGAAACATATAGTTTTCATATCAAGTCAATTGTTATTTCATAAAGGTTAAAACTATTCTTAAACATGAACATTCCTACCGAAAACTTCAAAATTTTGCATTTGTAACTAATTCGGTATTTCATGCTTTATGAAGGTAGGATTAGACGAAACACAATGAATTAAAATTATATATACTAATAAAATATTATCAATATCACTCAAGATAATCATGATTTAAATATAATTTATCATAATTATATTCGTATTGTCACATTATGTCACAAATATTAAATATATAATGGACTAGTTGTCTCCACGTCATAAACATTAAATGTCAATACATGCCTTTTACCTAACCACTGTGTGTCTTGGGGATGTTGTCACAGAGGTGGCTCACCAACTATTTGATAGCCCTAAATACCAGGGTGGTTTACTCAAGTGTATATTTGACATTTTTTTGCTGGCTAGTGACATCACCTACAGTAAATGTGACATTAAGTAGAGGGCTATTTAGTTCACAACTCAATGCCCGATGGAACTCCAAGTTGCTCCGCCCGAGGTTCCATGGTCAGGGTCCTTTGGTGTTTTATCAGGTTTATCTAAGATGGTCAGGACAAGCCCCAGCGGTGCCTCACTTCTCAATCCTCCAAACCAAGTCCCTCGAAAGTTCCCGCGGCGAGGTCATTCGATAGAGCATGAAAGCTCTCCCAGGCCCTGCCAAGCTTGTTCTGTCGTGAGTATCGTTTGACCTCACACTAAAACTCATTATTATTATTGTTAAATTATTACAACCACTATATCTTATAGACAATATAAACAAAGATACAATATGGCTAAGTAGCACAACAAACTAAAATATGAGTTGCCACACTGAGTTGCCACGCTAAGCTGCCTTAACCCGAGATACTCTTGTAAATAGGGGAATTATTCCTAATATCAGGATTACCTTCAAGCCCCCTCTATACGATGATAATTTCAAAGAATCTAGGATTATTGTTAAAAATTTATTATTTGAGGGTGAAACCCCAAAATATCCACAAAATGGCCCCGTGAAAGGCACCAACACCTTGCATGAGACCAATGTAACAAGTAGGAATTAATGGTGTTGTCATGGGACTCTCAATTTGAGGATATGACGCTACTTCATAGTATCTACACTTAGCCTTAAAAACATGGTGGTTGAGGGAGAAACCCCAAAACTGCCCTACGAGAGGCATCGACACCGTGTTGTATCTCGTTGGAACTAATCGCGTGATCATGTGGCTCACGATTTGCGAATACGATGATGATTTGAAACTATCTAGACTTAGGCTTAAAAACATGCCGTTAGAGGGTGATACCCCAAAATTGCCCCCAAAAGGCCTGGTGAGAGGCACCGACACATCGCACGGGTCCAATGTAAGTCGTAGGAACTGACCATGTGATCACATGACTCCCGGTTTGTGAATATGAGGATAATTTGAAAATATCTATAGTTAGCCTTAAAAACAAGGCGATAGAGGTGAAAACCCCGAAATAGACCGCAAACGTCCATGTGAGAGGCACTCACACCTCACTGGGACTAATGTAACTTGTAGAAATGGACCGTGAGGTTAGGGATTTCTTGGTTTGAGAATACGATGATAATTTGAAAATATCTAAGTACGAGGAAACCCCAAAATTCCGACCAAATGGCCCCGTGAGAGGGACCAACACCTTGCACGGGATTAATGTAACATGTAAGAACAAACCACGTGGTCATGTGACTCCCAATTTGACAATACGATCTTAATTTTAAAATATCTACATTTTGGCTTAAAAACAAGACGTTAGAGGTTGAAACTCTGAAACAACCCCTAAAACGATCCCGATTTCAAAATACGATGATAATTTAAAAAAAACCTGGACTTAGGCTTGAAGACATGGCGTTTGAGACTAAAACCCCCAAAGTCCCCCAAATGGCCACATGAATGGTACCAACACCTTGCACATGACAACTTTAACATGTAGAAATGACTCTCAGTTTGAGAATGCGACATTAGTTTCAAAATATTTAGACTTAGGCTTAAAAACATGGCGTTAGAGGGAGAAACCCCGAACAACTCCCAAATGGCCCCGTTAGAGGCACCGACACTTCCCGCGGGACCAATGTAACTCATAGGAACAATTCACTCATGGTTTGGAATACGATCATAATCTTAAAATATCTAGATATAGGCTTAAAAACATGGCATTAGAGGGGGAAACCCCAAAACATCCGCCAAATGGCCCTGCGAGAGGCACCGACACCTCATAAGGAACCAATGTAACTCTTAAGAACTGACTGCATCATCATGTTACTCATGATTTGAGAATATGAAAATAATTCAAAAATATCTAGACACGGTCTAAAAAACATGGCATTAGAGTTGGAAACCCAAAACCAGCCACCAAACGATACCATGAGAGGCACCAACATCTCGCACGGGACAATTGCAACTCATGGGAATTGACCGCATGGTCACGTGACTCCTGATTTGGGAATATGATGATAATTTGAAAATATGTAGAATTACGCTTAAAAATGGCATTAAAGCACCCAAGCGGCACCGTGAGAGGCACCGACACCTCGCATGGGATCAATGTAACTCGTATGAACTGATCCCATGGTCACATGACTCTCAATTTGACGATAATTTGAAAATATCAAGTGTTAGGTTTAAAACTATGACGTTAGAGGGTGAAACCCCGAACTTTCCCCAGAACAGCCTCGTGAGAGGCACCGACACCTCACACGGGACTAATGTATCTCGTAGGAACTGATCACATTCTCAAACTAGGAACCAATGTAACTCATAGGAATGGATCGCCTCGTCACATGATTCCTAGTTTGAGAATGTGATAATAATTTTAAAATGTCTAGAATGAGGCTTAAAAACATGGCATTAGAGGGGGAACCCCGAATTAACCCCAAAACGGCCATGTGAGAGGCATAGACACCTCGCATGGAACCAATGTAACTCGTAGGAACTGATCATATGGTAACGTGACTCTCAGTTTCATAATGCGACAATAATTTGAAAATAAATAGAATTACGCTTAAAAATAAGGTGCTACAGGTGAAACCCTCAAACAACCCCTAAACGGCACCGTGAGAGGCACCGACACCTCACACCAGACCAACATAACTTGTTGGAACTGCATGGGTGGTCACGATACTCAGTTTGAGAATGCAACGATAATTTGAAAACATCTAGACTAACTCTAAATAACATGGCCTTAGAGGGAGAAACCACGAAACATCACCGAAACAACCCTATGAGAGGCATCGGCACTTCGCACGGGACAAATGTAACTCGTAGGAACTAAATGCATGGTCACAGAACTCCAAGTTTGATAATTTAATGATAGTTTGAAAATATCTAGACTTACGCTAAAAAATATGGCATTAGAGGGAGAAACCACTAAATAACCCCGAAACGGCCTTTTCGGAGGCACCGATACCTCACATGGGACCAATATAACTCGTAGGAATTGTAACTCTATATATACTTACGCTTAAAAATGTGGAGTTATAGGGAGAAACCCCGAAATAGCCCCCATACGGCACCATGAGAGGCACAAACACCTCACAAGGGACCAATGTAACTCATAGGAACTGACACGTGTTCACATGATTGCTGATTTAAGTATATGATGATAATTTGAAAATATCTAGACATTGGCATAAAAACATAACGTTAAAGGTGGAAACCCCGAAACAACCCCCAAATGGCCCCGTGAGAGGCACTAACACCACGCAAGGGACCAATGTAACTCGTAGGAATAGACTACATGGTCATGTGACTCGAATTTTGATAATATCTTAATAAATCAAAATATCTAGACTTAGACTTAAAAATTGGAAGGGCAATCATCGAAACAATGACCATACAGCCCCGTAGCCCCGTTAGAGGCACCGACCCCTCATACGGGACTATTGTAACTCGTAGGAACTGACCGCATGACTCCTGATTTGAGAATATGACGATAATTTGAAAATATCTAGACTTAGGCTTAAAAATATGGCAACAGAGGGGGAAACCCCAAAACAACCACCAAAATGCCCGGTGAGAGGCACCGGCACCTCGCACGGGACCACTGTAACTCGTAGTAACCGGCCACGTTGTCATGAGACTCCTATTTTGAGAATGTGATGATAATTTGAAAATATACAGACTTAGGCCTAAAAACATGGCGTTGAGGGATAAACCCCAAAATATCCGCTAAATGGCCCCTTGAGAGGCACCGACTCCTCGCACGGGACCAATGTAACTCGTAGGAACTGATCGCCTGTTCACAAGACTCCCGATTTGAGAGACTATAATTTTGAAAAAATCTAGACCTAGTCCTAAAAAAATTACATTAGAGGTGGACAACCTGAACGCGCGCAATGAGAGGCATCGACACCTCCTACGACATCAATGTAACTCGTAGGAACTGACCACATGATCTAAGGCCTCCCAATTTGAGAATGCAATGATAATTTTAAAATGTTGCATTAGAGCGGGAAACACTAAAAAAAATCCCAAACGGCCCGGTGAGAAGGACCGACACCTCGCACGGGACCAACATAACTCGTAGGAACTGACCACGTTGACGCAGGACTCTCAGTTTCAGAATACAATGATAATTTTAAAATATCTGGACTTAAGATTAAAAACATGGTGATAGAGGTAAAAATCCCAAAACATCCCGGTGAGAGGCACCGACACCTCGCACGGGACCAATGTAACTTGTAGGAACTAACCCTATGGTCATTAAACTCCTGATTTGTGAAACTGATCGCGTGGTCATGTGACTCGCGGTTTAAAAATACATAGATATTTTTAAAATATCTAGACTAAGTCTTAAATCATGGCGTTAGAGGGAGAATCCCTGAAACATCCCCGTGAGAGGCACCAACCCCTCGTACGGGACCAATGTACCTCATAGGTAGTGACCGCGTGGTCACGTGATTGCCGTTTTGAGAATATGATGATAATTTAAAAATATCTAGACTTAAGCTTAATAATATGGCGTTAGAGGGTGAAACCCCGAAACAGCCCTCAAGCGGCCACACGAGAGGCACCGACAACTCGTACGGGACTAATGTAATGTAACATGATGCGTTCTAAATAAAGCTTGTGATTCAAGTGAAAATCTATCGCAACAAGTAATATCCGGTAAGTACGGAGTCGTGATCCACAGGGATTGAAACACTCCTAAGAGAACAGGATTGGGGTAAAGGGATTCTCTAAACGTCACAAAAGTCTAAATGTAAAAGATGATTTAATAGTTTGGAAAAATGATTGAGAGTAATCTCTAAACTAACATATTATTGATGATCAGTTAATTAATTAATAATTACGGAACTATGAAAGGAACTAAGATAAGCTTGAGTTCAAGAAATTAAAGGGATCGAGGATCATTCTCCCACCTCGGATTCACAAAGAAGGGGATTATAGGGCTTGGTTGAAATTAATTCCAATCGAGCATAACTAATCAAGTCCGAACATCAACCATGTAGAGACTAAACTCAAAAATGGAGGATTAGGGGTTAGTTAGTTATTGCTAGATGGGTTGGGTTTGTAGTAAAGCTTCAAACACTAACCCTTGCATGACAAGAGAAGTTAAGAAACTATGATACTCCAAAACCAACACATGAAGTTCCATTAGAACAATTATAAACCAAACCCTAAATATGAAGTTCAAGCATCCAAGGTGGGATTTTGATCCCCAATCATAAGTCTAGCTACTCATAATTGAAACTAAACTACACATGCTAGTTAACAACATAGTTAAGTTAGTTATCTAGTTTAAACACAAACCAATACAAGGGATGGAATTGAATGAAAATTAAAGCTAGTAGAACAAGTAGAGAAGAAGTAAATGAACCTTTCTTGCATTAATAACCACAATTCAACTAGTAATCAAAGCTTTACAAGTTGGTGAAAACCATAAATGAACTTGACCTAGGAGAGAGAATAGAGTGTTTTTCTATATCCCCAAAAATCTAACAAAAGTAATCTATCTCCACAAGTAAGGAAAAACAAGGGATAAATCCCTCCAAAAATCCAACCAAAATGACAAACTAGTAATAAGAAGAAAGCTGGAAATGCAGAGCCGAATCTATTCGGTGCCAAATCCGAATCGATTCGGAAGTGTAGAGATTTTGCCCCTGTATGAAACCGAATCGATTCGGGCCTGCTGGAGAAGGAAAGTTGCCTATCTTGGCATTATTTCTCCCATGCTTCACCGAAACTTCCGTAACTTCTTCGTTCGAGGTCGGATTCAAGCACCGTCAGAGGCCACGCGAAGATAAGAAGAAGGTCTACAACTTCCGTGAAGAAATCGGGATCCAAACCCGAGTGCTGAAATTACCAAAATGCCCCCGATTGTGCAAGTGCCAACGAAACTTTTTCGGATCAAAACCAAACTTCCCAAAATGCATTCCCAAGACCTATAAAAGCTCAATAAAGACACATACAAAGTATATATGATGAATTCAGGGGTTAGTCAATAAATGAGTATAAGAACCGGGAAATACATGCACGGGAACGCTAGAATGTACAAATTAACGGGGTATAAAATGCAATAAAAGTGACGAATCACACCCCCTAACTTATACATTGCTAGTCCCGAGCAATGAAGTATGAAGAAACAAGGGCCAACAATGCAACCAAAATAGAGTAAATATGTACAACAAAGGAAAATGCCACTCTCGCGGGCGCACGATTGCATTTAGCGTATGCAATAAGCCGTTAAACCCCTTGGTTACCCTGGTGGACGAGTGTCGTCTCGTGAGGGTTTCCAGGGATGACACCCACAAACATCAAATCAACTCATACTATGATACGGCAAAATCCAATGCGTAGCTCAACAAATATCTAAGAAACACAATTTATCAACAAAGTGAACGAAGCTCACACAAAAGACGGCAATTATCGGCATTAAACAAATAACTTCAATAAAAATCGAAACCATGGAAATGCGAAATAAGCGGACACATGTGGTAATTTAGATTTGGCAAAACTTTTAAAATCCATATAAAAGCTAAGGCATGCATACTCAAGTTCTCTCCAGTAGTTACACTCAACAAAAGAAACACTTAGAAATGGGATGTATCACACACGGGACATGCGGGCATAAAGAGTAATTGTAAAGGGAAACTAGGCCACACACATGTCATCAATGAAGAACGCAATATAAAAGTGAAAAGTACAATCTCATGAAAGGATACCGCATATTAACCAAGAGAAAAGCATTTAAACAGATTATCGCTAATGTTCGACCCTTGAATCACATCACCCTATGATCAAATAGGACTTTTGGGGGTATAGAATTTAGGCTAGGTTAGGGTTAGGAAAAGAAAGGGATGTGTGTAGGATCAAAGGATATTCGGGAATAACGCGCGGGATAATGGATTTAATGGGCAATTTAGGAATCAAAATCAAATTCCACAAGCAATGTATTCATGAGAGTGAGACTTTGATATTCATGCACATGGTGAAATGGGAAACAACTAGGACCCATTTTATTCGATACTTATTCTTTTCTTTCTTTTTTTTTTTTTGAATGAACCTTTCTTTTCTTTTTGACCACTCATAGCTTGATTGCAATCCATATAAACAACATCATTCAATCCCGGGAACAATCCCTAATCAGGGTACGGGAGGAGTAAATAAGGGTTTAGGACTCCAATGTGGAGTTGGACAAGGGATTTGGGGTTGAAACGAAAGGAATAATAAGGCTCAAGGGGGTTGACTAGGGGAAACATTTAAGGGTAAGGTCAAGGTCATATGGGTTAAACAACAACAAGGGCCTATAATCCTTTCCTAGAGTTTCATGTGATTCGCGGAACTCAACACCATTGAAAATCATGCTCAAGTGATAAATCAGTTAGTATGCAATCAAATGAAAAGAAAATGAGATTGACAACGAGTTCATTGACAAGAAAGAGATAGAGTGGGTGTATACGCTCACAAATGATGATAAGTCTCAATTTTCACTTTTGTAAGGGTATAGCATGCGCCTTAGAATAACGAATTTGAAACACTTTAAACCAAATCATAAATAATTATTTGTGTATATGCTCAAAGCTTCGTAGTTTAATTTTATGATGCTATTCATAATGCAAACAATAACGGGCTAAAGGGTAATAAATCAATGACTCAAAGAATGCTTCATAGCTATACAATAGGATATGTTGATCATATAAGCAATCATAGTAGATATGAGAGAGAGAAAAAAAATATTTTTTTATTTTATTTTTATTTTTTTTTATTTTTTTTTAAATAAATAAATAAATACTAACATGATAACCGGCATCACAATTGTAAACCATACCCCCTAACTTGAATGAAACATTGTCCCCAATGTTAGTAGGGATAAAAAGGGAAAAGGGGTTAGAAAATAGTCACCCCGTAAGGAGTAACTCGAGAAACGTGCAACGGCATGCCTGTTACAAGTTAGTACCATAAAAAATAATATATACAAAAGAGATATATACAAGAACAAATATGAAACTGAAAATGAGTAACTTCATTTATAATCACGAGTTGTGTACATGGGGCACAAAAAACCAAAATTAGAAAATACAGTCAATGTACTCTCTCTTCCCCACACCAAAACACAACCTAAAAAGTTACAAGCTAAAAATGAAAATAAGAACCACGGTAGACAGCAGCAGCGAAAACGGGATGACAGCGGCAGAGAAAACGGGGTCACAGCGGCTTACATATCGTCCGGATGGCGGCGCGGGGACTCAGGCGCGGAGGGGTCACGAGGGGCATAGGGGTCATAAAGGTACGGAGGCACAGGAGCCTCGCCCCCGCGTAGGTGTGAAAATAGGTCCATTTGAGCCCGAGTAATCATCGAGATATCGCGCTCGTAAGTGCCCCGATACGCGGTAAAATCATCCTAGAACGAAGCAAAGCTCGACATGTAAGTGCCCCTAAACTCGAAAAAATCCGCCTGTAACTCATCCATCCGCACCCCGAGATACGTGATGGGGTCAACAGTAGATGGGGCTGGTGGTGGGATAGGATGAGGAACATCCGGAATATTCGGCATAGGGGCATCAGGAGCATCGGGAGCATCAGGAGCTTCAGGGGCATCAACGGCATGCTTCTTCCTCCTCTCCCAATAATCTTGCCCCAAGATTTTTGTGATAGTCTTATCATTAAACACCTTGGGCAGCCTCGGTATCTTTTCGCTACCCAAAACCTCACACCCGGCATCCCTACAAATCCGGGAAATAAGACGCGCGAAAGGAAGAGTTATGGTTCCCTTCTCGCTGTAGGCAGCGTTCACAATTTGATGTAATATGAGGGCGGGAAGACTGATGACCATGTCATCCGTTAAGAGACTATATAAGAAGAGGGCCTGCTTGTAGCGGAGGACTGCCTTGGTCTGAGTGGGAATGATGGAGTTAACTGCGATGAGATGGAGGATACGATGTACATCGGGCATGCCCGAAGTGGGGAAAGTTTCCCCCGCCCAAATCTTGTCGGGTGCAAGACGCGCAATGAGTTGGTCTTGTGGAAGCTGAGGCGCATCAGCAAGGACCGGGTAATGATATAGCTCGGGGTTATACGCCCCGCTAAGATGTGTAGCCAAGATGGTCTTCGAAATAGTGATCCGCCTCCCTCTCACAAACGCTTCATACGCGCCGCCGCGCACAGATACCAGAGAAGCGTAGAAACGGCGCACGTGGTCCTCGTTGACCTCACCTCTCATGGCCAGATGGGCCTCCTAATTTAATTTGGCCAAGAATCGCCTCACAGAAGTCGGCATCTCCTCTACAATCACCTCTTTCTCAATAGCGATCGGGCGACTGGTTTTGAACATGGCCCGGTACCACTCCATCTCTTCCTTGGAAAGAAAAGAGTCAAAACCAGCCCCTCCCCGTCCAGTAACCACATAGGAGGTTGGCTTGGTGATCGAAGGAACCTACAAAACATTAATTCAATACACACACGATAAGTGCGATGCATAAAATCAAAGTGATCGTGAAATTTGGGGAAACTAGGTTCGGAGGGTGCGCGTTGGGAAAATTGGTCGAGTAGACATAACCGACGCACACCACATTCAAACAAAGACAATTCAACAGGAATGTGCGATAAAAGGTGCGAAGATAGAGCATTAGCGCACAAAATCTTCACAGAGGCAATTTATCGAACACTTAGTGTGCAATGTATAGAGAGTAGGGTGAAAATAACATGTTTAATGTGAAACAACCCCAACAAATACAACTGACAACATAAACTAGTTGTATTTGTTGGATTCATACCACAAACAATGAGAATAAATGGAGCAATTGGCATAAAATATGAATTTTTAAAATACCCCAATTAAACCTACTTTCTATACCAAGAACACTAAATAAGAATTGAAATTGATTTAAGTGGATGGAAGCAGTTACCTTGGATGAGGATGACTTGGATGAGGAAGCCATGAGGTTGAATAAGAATGGAGGAATGGAAATGATAAGGGAGAGGGAGATTTCGCAGGCTAAGGGAGAAGAGAGAATGAGAAGATGATGCAAAATAAATTAAGGGATTTTAAGTGACAGGGGTACCGAATCTATTCGGTGGTTAACCGAATCGATTCGCAAATCTCGAATTCAACACTGGAAGGGGGCCGAATCGATTCGATGGTTAACCGAATCGATTCGCATTTAGAGACTTGACACTTTTGTTTTACCGAATCGATTCGCCAGAATTGCGAATCGATTCTCAAACCCTTAATTGTCTACTGGAAGGGGGGCGAATCGATTCGGTGGTTAACCGAATCGATTCGGCTGCTGGGATCCAAGTTTTTGCTTTGCTGAAACACTATTTTTTCGAGGGTGGCTGGAATGGGCTGCTAATGGGTGGATTCTTGGACCCTAAAGATGGAGTTTAATATGTACAAAGGGCCCGGCACAAAAATTTTGCACCCCACACATGCCGGGGGATGCTCGGCACAAAAAATCACAATTCCGACGTCCTATAGAGCCCCGTAAACGGGGTCGGACAATGGAATCGTGTCCGAACATGGGTCAAATGGTTCTAGGAAAGGCTTGAGACGCTAACCATTGACCTTGAAAAGCTTCCCATCAGATGGGTTCTCAATCTCAATTGCACCGCGATGATGGACGGTCTTAACGACAAACGGACCCGTCCACCTAGACCTTAGCTTACCCGGAAACAAATGCAACCTAGAGTCGTATTAGAGAACTTTTTGAAGAAGGTGAAATGTCTTACGGGGTATGTGCTTGTCGCGCCTCTCTTTCACCCTTTTCTTATAGATTCTCGCGCTCTCGTACGAATCATTACGGAGTTCCTCCAACTCATTGAGTTGGAGCATGCGCTTCTTTTCGGCCTTGTCTAGATCAAAATTCAATTTTTTTATCGCCCAATAGGCCTTGTGCTCGATTTCAATTGGTAAATGACATGGTTTGCCGTACACAAGTCTAAAGGGCGACATACCCAAGGAAGTCTTGTATGCCGTACGATATGCCCATAAAGCGTCAGGAAGCCGAAGAGACCAATCCTTGTGGTCGGGATTGACCGTCTTCTCTAGGATGTGCTTGATCTCTCGATTGGCCAATTCATCTTGGCCATTTGTTTACGGGTGGTAGGTAGTTGCAACTTTATGAGTTACCCCATACTTTCTCATAAGATTAGAAAACGGAGAATTACAAAAATGAGTTCCGTTATCGCTTATGATCGCCTTCGGAGTTCCAAAACGCGAAAGCATGAGTTCCTTAAGGAACACCAACACCACCCTATGATCATTGGTTTTGGACGCAATGGCCTCTACCCACTTTGATACATAATCTACGGTCACAAGGATGTAAAGGTTACCAAAAGACAGCGGGAATGGGCCCATGAAATCAATTCCCCAACAGTCAAAGACTTCAATTTCTAGAATGGAGGACATTGGCATCATGTTTCGACGGGTTATAGCACCTAATTTCTGGCAACGATCACACGAAACGCAGAATTCATGTGCATCCTTAAAAAGTGTGGGCCAATAAAGCCCGCATTGTAAGATTTTTGCGGCGATTTTCTTGGAAGAAAAGTGGCCCCCACATGCCTCCGTGTGGGAGAAACGAATTACGCTCTCATACTCATCATCCGGGACACATTTCTAGATGATCTGGTCGGGGCAATACTTGAACAGATACGGATCATCGAAAAAGAACTTCCGCATCCAACTAAAGAATTTCCTCTTCTCTTGAGGGGTCCAATGAGATGGAATTGAACCCGTCATGAGGTAGTTCACGATATCAGCGAACCACGGCAGAGAGGAAGTGGAGAACAGCTGTTCATCCGGAAAGAATTCAACAATGGGGAGTTGGTCCTTGGGTGCCTCAAACGTTAAACGCGACAAGTGATCCGCGACAACATTTTCTACTCCTTTTTTATCTTTAATAGTTAAATTAAACTCTTGGAGTAAGAGCACCCACCTAATTAAGCGCGGCTTGGCGTCCTTCTTAGACAGAAGGTATTTGAGTGCCGCATGATCCGTAAAACAAACTATGGGGGATCCCACGAGGTATGCTCGGAATTTATCCAGAGCGTAGACAACCGCTAATAACTCTTTCTCGGTGGTCGAATAGTTCAACTGAGCACCGTTAAGAGTTCGACTTTCATAGTAAATGACATGGGGTTTCTTATCACTTCTCTGTCCTAAAACAACCCCAACCGCGAAGTCGCTAGTGTCACACATCAATTCTAAGGGTAGGGTCCAATCAAGAGCTTGAATTATGGGAGCGGTGGTAAGCATACTTTTCAAAGTCTCAAAACCTGCTTGACACACATCGCTCCATTCGAACGGGGTTTCCTTGGAGAGGAGACTACACAAGGGTCTAGCAATCGTGCTAAAGTCCTTGATGAAACGACGATAAAATCCTGCATGCCCAAGGAAAGACCTTACATCTTTCAGAGATTTAGGGGCGGGTAAGTTGGCAATGACCTCAACCTTTGCCTTGTCTACCTCAATACCATCTGAGGAGACGATGTGACCTAAAACAATCCCTTAGTGACCATAAAATGGCACTTCTCCCAATTTAACATGAGCTTTTTCTCGACACATCTAGACAAAACCTTCTCTAGCATAGAAAGACAATGGTCATAGGAGTTGCCAAAGACGCTGAAATCGTCCATGAACACCTCTAGACCACGTTCTACCATATCACTAAACATGCTCAACATGCACCTTTGGAACGTAGCAGGCGCATTACATAACCCGAAGGACATCCTTTTGTAAGCAAATGTCCCAAAAGGGCATGTGAAGGTAGTTTTGTCCTGATCCTTGAGATCAAGTTCGATTTGGTTGTAACCCGAGTACCCATCGAGAAAACAATAGTAAGGATGGCCGAACACGCGTTCCAACATTTGGTCAATGAATGGAAGGGGAAAATGATCCTTCAATGTCATTACATTAAGTTTTCTATAGTCGATGCACACACGCCACCCAGTGGTGGTGCGTTTAGTGATCAATTCCCCTTTCATGTTTTCTACAACGGTGACTCCTGATTTCTTTGGAACAACGTGAATCGGACTAACCCATTTGCTATCGGATATCGGATATATGATATCAGCATCCAAAAGCTTAATTACCTCCGCCCTCACAACTTCCTTCATCACCGGATTCAATCTCCTTTGCATCTCACGAGAGGGTTTTGCATCCTCTTCAAGATTAATAATGTGAGTGCAAATCAAGGGACTAATTCCCTTCAAATCTGAAATTGTCCACCCAAACGCACCCTTGTATCTCCTTAACAAGTCTATCAGCCTTTGTTCTTCACCCGCCTCGAGGCTTGATGAGACAACAACGGGATATGTCTCATTTTTGCCTAAATAAGCATATTTTAACTCGGAAGGCAATTGCTTTAATTCATGTTTGGGGAATCGCACATCCGAGGGAACTTCATACGAATCATGAGGGGGTAAGTCCTCAAAAACACTACACCAATTAACATCATCAACACTCTCGTCCTCGTCTAACAATAAGCTCATAAACTTGACCTCATCATCATAAGGAGAATAGCTATTCTCCAAGTAAATCGGGTTCACAAGACATCCCTCTAAGGGGTCCGAAAAATATGTAGCATCAAAATGCTCTTGTACCACCTCCTCTAAAAAGTCCACCTCATGGACCTCTCCATCATAATCTCCCACTTGGTTCGAAACATTGAAGATGTTCATTTCCAAGGTCATATTCCCAAATGTCAGGTTCATTTGGCCATTCCTAGTATTAATTAATGCATTGGAAGTGGCCAGGAAAAGAACAACCAAGGATAATGGGGGTAGTTCTACTGCTAGGAGAAGTAGGATGGGTGTCAAGCACCACAAAGTCCACAGGAAAGTAGAATTTGTCAACTTGTATTATGACATCTTCCACTACACCCCTCGGAACCTTAACGGAGCGATCCGCTAATTGGAGGGTTATTTTTGTGGGCTTGAGGTCCCCTAGACCGAGCTGTTCATAGACATGGTAAGGTAACAAATTGACACTTGCTCCTAGGTCTAGCAAAGCCTGCTCAATTTTAAAGTCCCCTATCACACACGAAATGGTGGGACATCCAGGATCTTTATATTTGGGTGGTAATTCAGATTGAATTATTGAGCTAATGTTTTCGGCCAAGAAGGCTTTCTTCCTTACGAACAATTTCCGCTTAACAGTAATTAAGTCCTTTAAGAACTTAGCATAAGCGGGGACTTGCTTGATTGCATCCAAAAGAGGGATGTTAATTTTGACCTGTTTGAACATCTCTAGTATATCAGCGTTATTAACATTCCCCTTTTTCGACAGGAGCCTTTGAGGGTAAGGTACGGGGCTAGGAAGCTTCGAAACCACATCCGACTCTAACGGGGCTTTCCCCTCTCTCTGCCTTAAGGAGGCATCTTCGACCTCTAATGGGTCGGGTGAAACCTCCTTAACGACGGTGGGGACACTAGGAGGGGTGGGCTTATCAATGACTTTCCCGCTCCTTAGAACGGTCACAGCCTTTGCACTATCAGGAGGGGGATTCGAAGTGTCAGTGACACTATTTTGCCCCATGGCCTTTTGAGGTTGGGAAGGGAATTTTCCCTTCTCTTGGATACTCAAAGCCGAAGTCAACTTGGAGATTTCCTTTTCAAGCCTAGAATTCGTGGCTTGTTGAGAGGTTATGAAAGATTGAAGAGTCTCTTCGAGGCTCCTCTTGTTCGGGTGAGCCTACAATGGTTTAACCGGAGGAGGTGGTCCCTGAGGGGGACCTTGCATTTGAGCTTGGGGTGGAGGAACTTGATTATATGGTTGCTTAAAATTATGAGGTGGGGGAAGATTTTGATAATTCGGGGGAGGTGGATTTTGAGAATGTTGGGGCTGCCCATAGGAGAAACCCGGATGGTTTCTCCACGAAGGATTATAGCCCTCACCTAAAGGAGTCATGTACTGTTTCTTGTAAGTGGCCATCGCGTTGGCTTGATCGTGAAGCATCACTTTATATGCCGGGATTGTTGGACAATCCCTCGTTGAGTGATCGTCAACGTCGCAAATGGTACAAGACTCCTCTACATGTGAGGGAGAAGGATGGGATGGTTCCCGAGCTTTTGCATCCATTGCTTCGATACGCTTAGAAAGTTGGGCTACTCTTAATGACATATCATCTCCTTCGGCAAGGTGATATATCCCATGGCTAGATGAAGGTGGATTGGATGACCGGGCATTGGTTTTGCTAGGGTCCGAAGTGTCCCACGCTTGGGTGGTATCGGCACAATATTTGAAATGTGTTCACGCATCATCAGGATCTAAACCAAAAAACTCGTCGGAGCACATTGTCTCCACCATTTGTTTTGCATTGAGGGTAAGCCCATTGTGGAAAAACGAGATTAATCTCCACTTTTCGAACCCGTGATGTGGGCACTTATGAAGTACCTCATTAAATCTCTCCCAACATCTCTCGAATGATTCACCTTCGGCTTGAGCGAAGGTTTGGATTTGACCCTTTAAAGAGTTTGTGCGATGAGTAGGAAAGAATTTCTTCAAAAATTGCGCTTGCATTTCGCGCCAACTCCCGATGGAATTAGGAGCCAAGGACCAAAGCCATGTTTTGGCTTTGTCCTTTAAGGAAAATGGGAAGAGTTTTAGACGTGTGACATCCAGAGGACAGTTTTGATCGCTAAAAGTAGCGCACACCTCCTCAAACTCTCTAACATGAAGGTATGGTTGTTCACTTTCCATGCCGTGGAAAGTAGGAAGTAATTGGATCATTCCGTTAAGAAAATGGAATTGCGCGGCATTGTAAGGAAAAATGATACAAGACGGAGAGGTGGTCCTCTCCGGTTGCAAATAATCACGCATGGTCCTATACGGGGGCTCGGGTGCAACCCCTTGACTACCGTGCTCACTAACATTGTCGGTCATGGTTGTAGGATCGGAGTGGTCCCAGGTATACGAAGAAGACGAGACCGAACTAGAACGAGAAATTGATGGTAAAGGTCTCCAATAATCCGAGGGTTCACTAGACGATGGTTCACGAATAGGATTCAAATTGCTACTACTCGCGTCTTGCATGGTTTTTTTTTTTTTGGAAACCGTGATGTCACGGTGACCACAGGGAACGATAGTGTAAAGAGAATTTCTAAACCCTAAGATAGTTGCCAATCCCCGGCAACGGCGCCAAAAACTTGATGCTTTCTAAAAAAAGCTTGTGATTCAAGTGCAAATCTATCGCAACAAGTAATATCCGGTAAGTACGGAGTCGTGATCCACAGGGATTGAAACACTCCTAAGAGAACAGGACTGGGGTAAAGGGATTCTCTAAACGTCACAAAAGTTAAAGTGTAAAAGATGATTTAACAGTTTGGAAAAGTGATTGAGAGTAATCTCTAAACTAACATACTATTGATGATCAGTTAATTAATTAATAATTACGGAACTATGAAAGGAACTAAGATAAGCTTGAGTTCAAGAAATTAAAGGGATCGAGGATCATTCTCCCACCTCGGATTCACAAAGAAGGGGATTATAGGGCTTGGTTGAAAGTAATTCCAATCGAGCATAACTAATCAAGTCCGAACATCAACCATGTAGAGACTAAACTCAACAATGGAGGATTAGGGGTTAGTTAGTTATTGCTAGAAGGTTGGGTTTGTAGTAAAGCTTCAAACACTAACCCTTGCATGACAAGAGAAGTTAAGAAACTATGATACTCCAAAACCAACACATGAAGTTCCATTAGAACAATTATAAACCAAACCCTTAATATGAAGTTCAAGCATCCAAGGTGGGATTTTGATCCCCAATCATAAGTCTAGCTACTCATAATTGAAACTAAACTACACATGCTAGTTAACAACATAGTTAAGTTAGTTATCTAGTTTAAACACAAACCAATACAAGGGATGGAATTAAATGCAAATTAAAGCTAGTAGAACAAGTAGAGAAGAAGTAAATGAACCTTTCTTGCATTAATAACCACAATTCAACTAGTAATCAAAGCTTTACAAGTTGGTGAAAACCATAAATGAACTTGACCTAGGAGAGAAAAGAGTGTGTTTTTCTATATCCCCAAAAATCTAACAAAAGTAATCTATCTCCACAAGTAAGGAAAAACAAGGGATAAATCCCTCCAAAAATCCAACCAAAATGACAAACTAGTAATAAGAAGAAAGCTGGAAATGCAGAGCCGAATCGATTCGGTGCCAAATCCGAATCGATTCGAAAGTGTAGAGATTTTACCCCTGTATGAAACTGAATCGATTCGGCATTAATCGCGAATCGATTCGGGCTTGCTGGAGAAGGAAAGTTTCCTATCTTGGCATTATTTCTCCCATGCTTCACCTAAACTTCCGTAACTTCTTCGTTCGAGGTCGGATTCAAGCGCTGTCGGAGGCCACGCGAAGATAAGAAGAAGGTATACAACTTCCGTGAAGAAATCGGGATCAAAACCCGAGTGCTGAAATAACAAAAATGCCCCCGATTGTGCAAGTGCCAACGGAACTTTTCTGGATCAAAACCAAACTTCCCAAAATGCATTCCCGAGACCTATAAAAGCTCAATAAAGACACATACAAAGTATATGTGATGAATTCAGGGGTTAGTCAATAAATGAGTATAAGAACCGGGAAATACATGCACGGGAACGCTAGAATGTACAAATTAACGGGGTATAAAATACAATAAAAGTGACGAATCATAACAACCCGAATTTTTTTTTAAATGGGAATTTTTAAATTAATTTTGGAAATCGGAGAAAAATCAAATTTTGGATTTTTATAAATTTTATAATTTAAAATGTGAATTTTTATATTTGAAAAATAAATTTTCAAACGGAATTGGAATCGGAATTAAAATTGAGTTTTAATTCAATTTTTACTATATAGAAGTGTCCTCAAAACATAAAACTCTCTTATAGTCCTCAAAACATAAAACTCTCTAGCAAAAAAAATATTTAAAAATAGTGAACAGTCCGATCGAGCTGAAATTTTTTCGACAGCTTCCTCTCGTCTTCAACCAAAAATTTCATCTAATTCCAACCATCCGATCGGTTGGAATAAAATTTTTAGTATTTGTATCTGATTAGAACTCTTTTCTTAATGAAACTCTTAATCCTTTATATATCACAACAAATTCGTGGCTTGGATTTTCAAATCACTTTTTTTCAAACTTTTCAACTAGAAGACCGCTTCAAAATTACTCCCTTTCATATACAAACCATAGCCCCAAACTTATTCAAGATTTCAACCTCAGATTAGAAGGCTTATTTGGTGTTTTCTCGAGTTTGGGCTAGAACGAGATTTGATTATTTTTGCGAGAAGAATTTGATGGTGGGATTAGATTTTGAGGCTGAAATTATGTGATGATTCATGTGATGAATTTGAGGTATGGGGTTTTACACAATATGCTCCTTAATCTCGCGAGGGTTTTTCCCGTTGTTTTCTTGTGATTATTGACTCACATTTGAATTTCTAAATTCAATTAGAAATCTGGAAATTGTTGTTGGAATCTAATTTCGATTCATGTGGTATTATATTTGGTGTTGAGCATGTTGTCATGAGATTTTAATATGCACTGAAGTTGGGCACCCACCAATATTACTTTTTTCGAATATGCTAGAAAAATGCATAAGCGCGGTACGGTGGTGAGGCCTGGTGACCCGGTTAATGTGTTGTTGAGAAATTATATTGATATAAGTGCTTTTGAGATTCACATTTGATTTGAATATTCGTATTCGTATTGTGATGTTTTATTGACCGCTAATATTTATTGAGCATCTTTCTTGTCGTATTGTGTACTTCCCCATCTTTTTTTCTTACTTGGCAGGTGAGAACTGATTTGAGTACTATGGACCAATTGGGATGATATTTAGTGTGGATTATTTTGGAAAGAATATTCGAGAATACAAGAGAGAAGACTTGTATTTATTTATTTTGATGTATAGAGCATTGGAGATTTATTTTAGTTGTTGTATTTATTCAAGAGACTTGTTGTATTTATATGAAGAGATTTGAGATTAGTGGTTTCCCATTTGTTGTTGTGGGATTTAGATGCTCTATACCTTGTTACTTGTGGAATTGACTTAGTTTTATCGATAATAGCACTTTGTTCGCTCTCCCTGGGCGGGCGGGGTGTTACAGAATGGTATCAGAGCTTAGGTATACGATAACCCTCGGGTCTTGGATATTGGGTCTAGCATGCGGGTTAGTCATGTTTTTTTTAGAGATAGAAATTTGTGGTGATAAGTCGTGTTAGGCATCGAGGTTAGATGTGAGGTATTTAAAATTAATTTTGGAGACGAGATTTATTTTTTGAGATTGTTGGTGTGACCTGATTTCTGAGCGTTAGGCTTCGTCCAATTTCGAGGGCGAAATTCCTTATTAGTGGGGAAGTATGTAATAACCCGGATTTTTTTTAAATGTGAATTTTTAAATTAATTTTGGAAATCGGAGAAAAATAAAATTTTGGATTTTTATAAATTTTATAATTTAAAATGTTGATTTTTATATTTGAAAAATAATTTTTCAAACGGAATTGGAATCGAAATTAAAATGGAGTTTTAATTGAATTTTTACTACATAGAAGAGTCCTCAAAACATAAAACTCTCTTAGAGTCCTCAAAACATAAAACTCTCTAGCAAAAAAAATATTTAAAAATAGTGAACAGTTCGATCGAGCTGAAATTTTTTGGACAGCTTCCTCTCGTCTTCAACCAAAAATTTCATCCAATTCCAACCGTCCGATCGATCGGAATAAAATTTTTAGTAATTGTATCTGATTAGAACTCTTTTCTTAATCAAACTCTTAATCCTTTATATATCACAACAAATTCATGGCTTTGCTTTTCAAATCACTTTTTCTCAAACTTTTCAACCAGAAGACCGCTTCAAAATTACTCCCTCCCATATACAAACCATAGCCCCAAACTTATTAAAGATTTCAACCTCAGATTAGAAGGCTTATTTGGTGTTTTCTCGAGTTTGGGATAGAACGAGATTTGATTATTTTTGTGAGAAGAATGTGATGGTGGGATTAGATTTTGAGGCTGAAATTATGTGATGGTTCATGTGATGAATTTGAGGTATAGGGGTTTTACCCAATATGCTCCTTAATCTCGCGTGGGTTTTTCCCGTTGTTTTCTTGTGATTATTGACTCATATTTGAATTTCTAAATTCAATTAGAAATCTGGAAATTGTTGTTGGAATCTAATTTCGATTCATGTGGTATTATATTTGGTGTTGAGCATGTTGTCATGAGATTTTAATATGCACTGAAGTTGGGCACCCACCAATATTACTTTTTCCGAATATGCTAGAAAAATGCATAAGCGCAGTACGGTGGTGAGGCCTGGTGACCCGGTTAATGTGTTGTTGAGAAATTATATTGATATAATTGCTTTTGAGATTCACATTTGATTTGAATATTCGTATTCGTATTGTGATGTTTTATTGACCGCTAATATTTATTGAGCGCTTTCTTGTCGTATTGTGTACTTCCCCATCTTTTTTTCTTACTTGGCAGGTGAGAACTGATTTGAGTACTATGGACCAATTGGGATGATATTTAGTGTGGATTATTTTGGAAAGAATATTCGAGGATACAAGATAGAAGAATTGTATTTATTTATTTTGATGTATAGAGCATTGAAGATTTATTTTAGTTGTTGTATTTATTCAAGAGACTTGTTGTATTTATTTGAAGAGATTTGAGATTAGGGGTTTCCCGTTTGTTGTTGTGGGATTTAGATGCTCTATACCTTGTTACTTGTGGAATTGATTTAGTTTTATCGATAGTAGCACTACGTTCGCTCTCCTTGGGCAGGCGGGGTGTTACAGAATGGTATCAGAGCTTAGGTATACGATAACCCTCGGGTCTTGGATATTGGGTCTAGCATGCGGGTTAGTCATGTTTTTTTTAGAGATAGAAATTTGTGGCAATAAGTCGTGTTAGGCATCGAGGTTAGATGTGAGCTATTTAAAATTGATTTTGGAGACGAGATTTATTTTTTGAGATTGTTGGTGTGACCTGATTTCTGAGCGTTAGGCTTCGTCGAATTTCGAGGGCGAAATTCCTTGTTAGTGGGGAAGTATGTAATAACCCGGATTTTTTTTTAAATGTGAATTTTTAAATTAATTTTGGAAATCGGAGAAAAATAAAATTTTGGATTTTTATAAATTTTATAATTTAAAATGTTGATTTTTATATTTGAAAAATAATTTTTCAAACGGAATTGGAATCGAAATTAAAATGGAGTTTTAATTGAATTTTTACTACATAGAAGAGTCCTCAAAACATAAAACTCTCTTAGAGTCCTCAAAACATAAAACTCTCTAGCAAAAAAAATATTTAAAAATAGTGAACGGTCCGATCGAGCTGAAATTTTTTCGACAGCTTCCTCTCGTCTTCAACCAAAAATTTCATCCAATTCCAACGGTTTGATCGTCCGGAATAAAATTTTTAGTGTTTGTATCTGATTAGAACTCTTTTCTTAATCCAACTCTTAATCCTTTATATATCACGACAAATTCATGGCTTAGATTTTCAAATCACTTTTTCTCAAAATTTTCAACCAGAAGACCTCTTCAAAATTACTCCGTTTAATATACAAACCAAAGCCCCAAACTTATTCAAGATTTCAACCTTAGATTAGAAGGCTTATTTGGTGTTTACTCGAATTTGGGCTAGAACGAGATTTGATTATTTTCGCGAGAAGAACGTGATGGTGTGATTAGATTTTGAGGCTGAAATTATGTGATGATTCATGTGATGATTTTGAGGAATGGGGTTTTACACAATATGCTCATTAATCTCGCAAGGGTTATTCCCGTTGTTTTCTTGTGATTATTGACTTATATTTGATTTTCTAAATTCAATTGGAAATCTGGAAATTGTTGTTGGATTCTAATTTTGATTCATGTGGTATTATATTTGGTGTTGAGCGTGTTGTCATGAGATTTTAATATGGCACTGAAGTTGGGCACCCGCCAATATTCCTTCTTCCAGATATAATAGAATAATGCATAGGCGAGGTACGGTGGTGAGGCCTGGTGACACGGTTAATGGGTTGTTGAGAAATTATATTGATATAATTGGTTTTGAGATTCGCATTTGATTTGAATATTCGTATTTGTATTGTGACGTTTTATTCACCACTAATATTTGTTGAGCATCTTTCCCGTCGTCTTGTGTACTTCCCCAACCTTTTTTCTTAGTTGGCAGGTGAGAATGGATTTGAGTGCTATGGACCAATTGGGATGGTATTTAGTGTGGATTATTTTAGGAAGAATATTCGAGAATACAAGAGAGAAGACTTGTATTTATTTATTTTGATGTATAGAGGATTGGAGTTTTATTTTAGTTGTTGTATTTATTCGAGAGACTTGTTGTATTTATTTGAAGAGATTTGAGATTAGTGGTTTCTCATTTGTTGTTGTGGGATTTAGATGCTCTATACCTTGTTACTTGTGAAATTGATTTAGTTTTATCTATACCGGGTGGGCGAGGTGTTACATGTAACTCGTAGGAACTGACCATGTGGTTACGAGACTCCTAGTATGAGAATAAGAGATAATTTGAAAATATTTACACTTAGGCTTAAAAACATGGCATTAGCGGGAGAACTAGAAAAATGCCCCAAAATAGCCCCTTGTAAGGAACTAACATCTCGCACGAACCAATATAACTCGTAGGAACTGACTCGGATGTAACAAAACTCCCGGTTTAAGAATACGGCGATAATATTAAAATACCTAAACTTTGGCTTAAAAACATGGCATTAGAGCAGGAAACCTCAAAACAGCCCCCAAACGGCCCTGTGAGAAGTACCTACACCTCGCACAGGATTGTAACTCGTGGGAATAGACCACTTAGTAACGAGACTCCTAGTTTTAGAATACGATGATAATTTGAAAATATCTAGACTTAGGATTAAAAACATGATGTTTGAGGTGGAAACCCCGAAACAGCCCGATGAGAGGCATCGACAACTCGCGCGGGACCAATGTAACTCATAAAAATTGATCATGTGGTCACGTTACTCCCAATTTAAGAATATGATGATAATTTGAAAATAACTAGATAGAGTCTTAAAAATGCCCCGAAAGAGGCACCGACACCTCACACAGGATCAATGTAACTCTTAAAAATTGACCATGATACGATGATATTTTCAAAATATTCAGATTTAGGATTTAAACATTACATTAGGGGGTGAAACATGGAAACATCCCGGAAACAGCCCCATGAGAGGCACCGACACTTTGCTCGGGACCAATGTAACTTGTAAGAACTCACGGCGTGATCACGTGACTCGCGGTTTAAGAATACGACAATAATTTAAAAATATCAAGACTCAAGATTAAAAATGTGGTGTTAAAGTGTGAAACTCGGAAACATCCCACAAACGATCTCGTCAGAGGCACCAACACCTCACACGGGACCACTTTAACTCGTAGGCACTGATCGCGTGCTCATATGACTCCCGTTTCAGAAGGCGACAATAATTGGAAAATATTTAGACTTAAGATTAAAAATATGGCGTTAAAGACCCCGAAACATCCCCCAAACGGCCCAATGAGAGGCACAGATACCTCGCAGGGACCAATGTAGCTCATATGAATTGGATGCGTGGTCGCGGGACTTTGAGTTTGATAATGCAATTATTTTTTGACAATCATTATACTTAGTCTTAAAAACATGGTTTTAGAGAGAGAAACCCCAAAACATCCACCTAACGGGCGCGTGAGAGGAATGGACTGCTCGCACGGGACCAACGTAACTTGTAGGACCTGACCGCATGACCACGTTACTCCCTATTTCAGAATATAACAGTACTTTACAAATAATTAGACTTAGGCTTCAAAACATGGCGTTAGAGGTATAAACCACAAAACACCCCTTAAACGGCCCTATGAGTAGCATCAACACCTCTCACGGGGCTAATGTAACTCGTAGGTACTAGTCGCGTGGTCAGGGGTCTCCTAGTTTAAGAATACGATGATAATTTGAAAATATCTAGACTTGTTATTAAAACCTTGGTATTTGAGGGGGGAACACCGAACCAGCTCACAAACGACCTAGTGAGAGGCACCGACACCTAACACGGGACTAATGTTAATTTGAAAATGTCTAGACTTGGGCTTAAAAAATGGTGTTAGAGGGTGAAACACCGAAATAATCCCAAACGACCCCGTGAGAGGCACTGACACCTCGCACAAAACAAATATAACTTTTAGGAATTCATCGCAGGGTCACGGGACTCTCGGCCTAAGAATGCCACTTAGACTTAAAAATATGGCGTTAGAGGGAGAAACATAGAAACAGCCTAGTGAGAGGCACTGACACCTCACGCAGGACCAATGTAACTCATAGGAACTGATCGTGGGGTCACATCACTCCCAATTTGAGAATATGATGATAATTCGAAAATATCTAGACTTAGACTTAAAAACATGGTATTAGAGTTGGAAACCCCCAAATAGCCCCTAAAAGGCCTCGTGAGAGGTAGTGATACCTCGCACGAGATCAATGTAACTCGTAGAAACTGACCGAATGGTGACGGGAATCCATGTTTGAGAATGCGATGATAATTTTTAAATATCTACACTTAGGCTTAAAAACATGGCGTTAGAGGTAGAAACCCCAAAAACTCCCATAAATAACTCCTTGAGAAGCAGCAACACCGCACACGGAATCGATATAACTCGCTGGAAGTGACCACGTGGTCAGAAGACTCTCGATTTGAGAATACGATGATAATTTAAAAATATCTAGACTTAGGCATAAAAACATTGCGTTAGAGATCGAAACCCCAAAATAGGCCCGAATGGCCCCATGAGAAGCACCGACACCTCGCACGGGACAAATACAACTCGTAGGATGTGACCGTGTGGTATGGGGTCTCCCAATTTGAGAATATGATGATAATTTTAAAATAATTTGACTTAGACTTAAAAACATGGTATTAGAGCGGGAAACCCCAAAACAGCCTCCAAACAACCCCGTGAGAGGCACTGACATCTTGCACGAGACCAACGTAAATCGTTGGAGCAATCCACATGGTCATGGGACTCTAAGTTTGATAATAGGATGATAATTTCAAATTATCAAGACTTAGTACTAAAATCATGGCATTAGAGTTGGTAATCTCGAAATAGCCTGGTGAGTGGCACCGACAACTCGTACGGGAGCAATGTAACTCATAGGAACTAATCGTGTGGTCACATGACTCCCGATTTGAGAATTTTATGATAATTTGAAAATAAGTTGACTGAGGATTAAAAACATGGCATTATAGGGGAAACCTCAAAATAACCCCCAAAAGGCCTCGCAAGAGGCACCGACACCTCACACGAGATCAATGTAACACTTAAGAACTGATCGCGTGGTCAAGGTTCTCCCAGTTTGAGAATACGACGATAATTTCAAAAATCTAGACTTATTGTGAAAAATATGGCCTTAAGCTCAGTGATTAATTCTGACTTAAAGAGAATAATTTCGATTGACTTCCCCGCCCAGCCAAGCATCAACCAGATCGAAGAACTACCAAACGTAGGACATGTTCTCCAGATTGAGACATATCCTAGTTGGATTGACCCCTTAAGGGATTATTTGAAGGACGGTGCGCTACCAGATGATCAAAAGATCGCTCATTAGATAAGAGTCAAAGCTGTCCGCTTTCACTTATCTCCTAAGGGAAAACTGTACAAGAGATCTTTCACTGGTCCTTACCTCCAATGCGTTCACCCGAAACACATCGAGCAAGTCCTCCACGAACTCCATGAGGGAATCTTCGGAACTCACATTGGGGGTATGTTCTCTAGCTTTTCGAGCAATGAAAAATGCTATTGGTGGACATACAAGCAGAAAGACGCTGAAGTTTATGCCAACTTCACGCTCCTATGGTTCACCAGTCTGCCAGCTATCTGAAGTCATTTACCAGCCCATGGCCCTTCGCCCAATGGGGCATGGACATCGTGGGCCCTCTTCCTATTATATCCGGTAATCACAAGTATATGTTAGTCACAATAGACTACTTTACCAAATGGATAGAGGCAGAGCCACTGACAAACTTTTGAGATGCAGACATGATAAGATTCATATAGAGGAACATCGTCACTCATTTTAGGATCCCTAAGAACATCATCTCTGATAACAAAACCCAGTTCGAAAGTGGCCTCTTTCAGAGTTTCTGTAGCGACCACGAGATTAGGCACTACTATAGTTATGTAGCATACCCTTAGAGCAACGGGAAAGTCGAAGCTTCTAACAAAACAGTGATCGATGGACTGAAGAAGTGGTTAGAGCGAGCCAAAGAGGCATGGGTAAATGAACCACCCCACATCATGTGAGCTTATCGCACTACCACATGACCAGCATCTGGGGAAACCCCATTCACACTAACATATGGTATGAATGAAATCATCCCTTTGGAAGCTGGACTCCCTACCATGCGCTCCACCCTGGTCAACCTAGGCCAGAACGATGCAGCATTGCTCGTTGAACTTGACCTATCTGAGGAATGAAGAGAGTTATCTCTAGTGAGATTAGTTGGTTATCAGTAATAGCTAGCAAGGCACTAAAACAAGAAGGTCAATCCAAGAGCATTCCAAGTTGGGGACTACGTCCTAAGGAAAGTTCTTGGCAATGCTATAAACCATCGGACGACAAACTAGGGCCAAATGGGGAGGGACCATTCAAGGTGATAAGAGATTACCTACGAGGAGCCTATCACTTAGAAACGCTAGGCGGCAGGGTGATACCTAGAGCTTGGAATGCAGCCAATTTGAAGAAATCATACTTCTAGTTTTTCTTTGATCATTTTGAACCCAGTGTCAAAATTTTCAATTCGTTTATGAATAATAGAAATTTATTTGGCAGTAGCATTCTATGAAGTGTTGATTTTCAATTAAATTATAATTCATGCACCTTTTCCAAGTCACAGTATCTCCTCTCAATATATAAAAATAGGGGATCACCCTTCTCAGGATTTCGTCATCAAACACGAACAACCTCCTAGTATTGCCCCTAGAAATATATGAATCCCTACAGGGGACCCTTAGGTAGAATGGGCAACCCAGGTTGGTCATTAATAATGTTTGGCTCAAAAAACCTGCTCGGATAGAACATCCAACAACAGGTGTGTCCTCGCCATTGCCACACTTAGGTCTAAGGGAGTGTGACGACACAACCTAAAAGGTAAAGTGAGGCAGAATGGTATCCTGTAAGCATACTGGACTGGGGGGATACTCACTCGATAAATCAACTCAGCCTATATAAAATCTATTTGGCTAAGAAGAGCCTAAGATAGTCGAATAAGACATCAATGAAGTAAAAAAGTACACAACACGTGTTTAGCAGACAAATCTCTCAAAAAATAACTATTTTATTACATCATTACATATACAAAGATTTACATGTGCTGAGAAAAATAAATCTTAATGAGGATCAGGTCTCCGAGCAAGATAGTCAGCCACTTTCACTCTTCGAAGATCATCTGGGTGAGGAGCCAATTCCTCCTTAACTTCATTTGAATCTAGTTCCAATAGTTGCCTTGGGATGGCATTTATGGGAACCCATCAATCATCCATTTTGAATGGGTTCGGCAACAAAGTTGAGGGGGAGATCTCATGACGATACCAAAGGACAGAGTTCCTAAGGACCTCCAACTCCCTGAGAGCACTCAACCATCCTATAATGAAGGATAACTCTTCAACCTCCCTCAACTTTGTCGGAGCATTGGTACAACCCTGATCATAACCATTAGCCTACACTCGTCGATGACCTTTCTTTAATAGGTGCCTGAACAAGGTATCATCTCTTTGAAGTTCGACAACTATCACATACGCTCGGCGAACATCACCTCGAAGCTCGATAATCTCCCTAGTTGAACCACTGTCATCAATACCAGCTCACAGTCCGGTCGATGAAGAGGAACCACACAAAACTCGAGGAGAAATGCTCGGTACATTCTCCCTAAGTTGCGAGACTTCTCTCCTTAGAGCATCGTTCTCTTGTTGAAGCACCTCTCCAACTTGATTAACCTCGGAGGCATCCTGAAGATTGGCCTTTAGAGCATTTAGATTTCCTCCATCTCTTAGAGACTGTTCTTCATCTTAGCAACAAGATCTGACTGGTCCTTATACTCCTGATTCCTCGGCCTAAGAGACTTATAGATCCTTACAAAGGATCTACGAACTCGATTTCTCACATCAGGTCCAAGAATTTGTCCTAACTGAGAGGTAGAAGGAATATAATCCTCAAAAGCAATGAGCTACAAACCATATAAGCATTAAAACGCAAATAAATCATTACGCGAAAGGGAACAAAATTTCATTTCATTTAAAGAAGGTTCAAAGTACATCATAAAAAAGAAACAACATCAAAAATACAAAGGGCTCCCTAAAATAAAACTAGTTGGCAACCTCAGGTTGCTCCGAGGTCGTTGGTTGCTTCCCCTTATCTGTGACAACTCGAGATACGCCTCCCTCAGATGGAGCAGTCATCGTATGAGTACAACTAGGAGTGGTCTGGACAGTTGGAGCACCTTCGTTGATAGCAGGAGCAGACATCTCATCGACAACATGCTTGTGGCCAGGGTGGTGCTCGTTAAAGAGGGAGGAGTCCATATCCACCTGGACAGCAAAAAAAGCTTTGCCCTAACCTTTCTTGAAGTTAATGCGGCTAATATAGCCAATATAAACCTCAGCATCCTCGTACGTCGTGACCCATCCATCATTATACGAGCTCTCCTTGAGGGTGGCAGCCTCAAATTCGACCTTTTTCACCTTCCCAACAAGCACCTTATTCTCCTCGAGTCATAGGACTGCCTCATCTTTTTGAGCTCCTTGGTCATCCTTCGCTTTGTTGGCTTGGGAAAAAGCGAGGTTAGAAGACTTTTGAGCAGAACTGGAAGTCTTCAAGCTAGCCTCCAGCTCGACATTTTTCCTGTCCAGCTCAGCATTCTTCCTTGCCAACTCGTCGCGACTACGGTAGAGGACAGTGAAATCAGACACAAGTTGTAGAGAAAAGGAAAACATTAGCAGAAAAATTATTAAAAGGAGCATTGCAAGAAAGGAGAAGTGAAAATAGGCTTACTAAGGCTAGACCATGACTCGCCTTCAGGGCTACCTGGTCGGTCCCTTTGTTTATCGACCTCTGGCGATCAACTGATAGCATTGACCTCTCAAGCACTACCAGAGCTAGATGAGGGATAAGAGTAATAGAAGCCCCCTCATCCAGAGCGGACATGGGCACCGGAGACTGTCCTGCCTTTGTCCTCACCTCTTATATTTTTATCTCTCCTTCTTCTCCCTCTCTATCCTATTTCTCTCTTCCAACTTTTTTATTCTCCTCTTACTTCTTTCTCTCGCTCTCTCTCACCAGTGACTCCTCTTTCTTCTTCCTCTCCTGCTCGTGAGAAACAGTCTGGGATCCTGTGGCAGTATCGAAAGCAGCACATTATCTTTATCATCATCTTGGATCAAACTCTTCCTAGGAGGAGCCATAACTTCCTCGCTGGAGCTACTTAAATCCCCTTGAGACTCCTGAGCCTATGAACCCTCCTCCGAGATGGAAGATTCTTTGCTACTTGAGCTCTCCTCACTGTAATCACCTTCAACACCACCCCTATTAGCTACCTCGCTCTCTTTACCCGAGTTGTTTTCCTCCTCATCTAATTGAATCGGGTCAGCAATAACCTCTTCTGTGATATCTAACTAAGGGGTGGTATCCACTGGTCGTGAAAAGAAACTGAACCCAATGTTCTTGTACTCTAGAAGGAATGTTGTTGACCGTGGATGCTCATCATCGACCAAATAGTCCCTAATCTTCCAAGCCTTGACCAACTCAGCAGCTCGAATCTCGCAAAGAGTAGGTTTTGAGTTCTCTGTCTTCGCTGAGAAAAGAAAAGAGGAAAGCATAAGATGGGCAGTACATTATAGAGCATCAATGAGCAGAACACGAGCTATACCTACCTATATATTCCTCCCCATAAAAGGGAATCACATGTCTCGTACCTTGCCCCATCAGCATGGGGAGGGTACTGCCAGTTCCTGGCAATAAACCCCTTTTGCCAATAGTCCTTGTGGGAATCAGGTAGATTAACTACCAATACCCTATCAGGACTCCTAGCCTTCAGATAAAGGAGACCATATGTTGTTCGAGAGAAAGAATAACAGTAAAAAAAATTCAGCAAGCCCTAGATTGGTGCCATAGAGTTGATTAGTTCTATGTACACCATTGAAAATTTTATAAACATTTGGCGAGCACTCTGCAGGAACTATATAGAAGTAACTAAAAAAATTCAAAACAGATGATTTGGGGGGAAAGTAAGACCACCCTGATACAATAGAAGAACATGTATCCAATGGCCATCCTCAATATCTCTAACATTATGAGGAACAAGGGGAAATTCAATATCTACCCAGTTCGGAATATTATAGAAATTCCTAAAGTCGTCTATTGACCTATTGCCTATTTTCTCCATCAGACGAGAAAAACCCTAACAACGATATTGAAGAAATTTCAACAGAAAAAGAAAAGAGAGAGAGTACGAAGAACTTACGAAGTAAGAATCAGCTTGGGACGATGCAAGGCCACAAGCAAAAAAGAAGGGAAGACAATTAAGAAGCTTGAAGATGAAAGACACGACCAGGAAGTGAGAAAGCACAGTAAGAAGATGGAGAAATCTAGAAAACTCAAAAAAGTTTGAAACGACGTCAGGGAATGGCCTCTTTAAACTCGTTTAAACCCTCTCAATCATATTGCATAAGAAACGAAGCAAGTATGCCGCCTAAATCTACTCAAGAAAGACGCTTCAATCCCAAGGTGTTACGCGATTCACAAAAATGCCACTAAGGCAATTATTTAAAATTATTGAGCCCAAATTGTGACCCAAAAATTTTAGGGGCAATTGTCGGTACCTCGATTAAACATTCCGGTCCAGATAAGTAGCTCGATTCAATTCGGCCTAAAGTGTAAAGGCCACGTGCATAACTAAATCAGTTATGACCCATTCAACCCCTAAAATATCTTAAGAGATATTCTAGGAGTTATGGGCTAACGTGGAGGAGCCTAACACCCCCACTCTCCGAGAAACAACATGTATATATTAAACCCTCACCCCGGGACAAAGGGCATGCAATTGTAAACACTCCCCTGGAGTAATGAGAAATAAAATACAGAGAGCACCACCGTGGACGTAGGCCTTCTTGCCGAACCACGTATATCATGTGTTGTGAGTAATTTCAATAATTTCAAGTTCTTTATCTATTCTCGTGATCGGCTTTGCTTATTATTTTGTGTTGAGTTTAATTTTCACCACACCTGTTTTGGGTTTTCTACCTCTAACACCATGTTTTTAAGCCTAAGTCTAGATATTTTGAAATTATTAAAGTATTTAAAAAAATGCGAGTCGCGTGAGCACAAGGTCAGTTCCTATGAGTTACATTTCTCTCGTGCAAGGTGTTGGGGCCTCTCAAGGGGCCATTTGGCGGTTGTTTTGAGGTTTCACCCTTTGTCGTCATGATTATAAGCCTAAATATATTTTTTTTTCAAATTATCATTGTATTCTGAAATCGAGAGTCACGTGACCACGCGGTCGGTATTAAGAGTTACATTGATACTGTGTGAGGTGTCGGCACCTTTCACCCGGCTGTTTTGGGGTTTCTTTCTCAATCGCCATGTTTTTAAGACCAAGTGTAGATATCTTCAAATTATCATCTCATTATTAAACCAGTAGTCCAATGACCACGCGATCAATTTCGTGCGAGGTGTTGGTGCCTCTCACAGGGACATTTTGGGGTTGTTTCGGGGTTTCACCCTCTAACGCTATATTTTGAAGCCCAAGTCTAGATATTTTTAAATTATCATTTTTCTAGCGGGAGGTGTCGTTGCCTCTCACAGGGTCGTTTGCGGGATGTGTGGGGGTTTCCCCCTCAAGCGCTAAGTTTTTAACAATAAGTCTAGATATTTTCAAATTATAATCATATTCCTAATCTGGGAGACCCCTGACCAGACCGTTAGTTTCTACGAGTTACATTGTTCTCGTGCGAGGTGTCAATGCCGCATAGAGGGCCGTTTGGGGGGCTATTTTGGGGTTTATACCTCTAACGCCATGTTTGTAAGCCTAAGTCTAGTTATTTTCAAATTATTATCTTATTCTAAAATCGATAGCCACATGGCCACAAAATCAGGTCCTACGGGTTACATTGGTCTCGTGCCAGGAGTCAGTGCCTCTCATGAGGCCGTTTAAATGCTGTTTCAGGGTTTCTACCTCTAACTCCATGTTTTGACGCCTAAGTATGCATTTTTTTAAATTATTATCACATTATCAAATAGAGAGTCTCGTGGCCACGCGGTCAGTTCCTACGAGTTACACTCGTCCCACGGGAGGTAGCGTTACCTCTTATGGGGTCATTTGGGGGGTTTCACTATCAAATGCCATGATTTTCAACACATGTTTAGAAAATTTTAAATTATTTTTGTACTCTTAAATCACGAGTCACGTGACCACATGGTCAGTTCTTACGAGGTACATTAGTCCCGCGCAAAATGTCGATACCTCTCACGGGGACGTTTCGTGGATGTTTCGAGGTTTCACCCTCTAACGTCATGTTTTTAAGCCTAAATATAGATATTTTAAAATTATCATAGCATTCTCAAATCATGAGTCCCTTGACCCCGCGGTCACTCCCCAAGAGTTGCACTGATCCCGTGTGAGGTGTCGGTGCCTCTTACGAGGGATTTTGGGGGATCTTTTGGGTTTTCCCCCTCTAATGCCATGTCTTTAATCCTTAGCCAAGTTGTTTTCAAATTATCATCGTATTCTAAATTCGGGAGTCACGTGACCACACGAATAGTTCCTATGAGTTACATTGGTCCCGTGTGAGGTGTTCGTGCCTCTCACTGGGCTTGTTTTAAGGTTTTTTGGCTCTAACGCTATGTTTTTAATCCTAAGTTTGGATATTTTCAAATGATCATCATACTCTTAAACTAAGAGTCCCGTGACCACATGGTCAGTTTCTACGAGTTACGTTGGTCCTGGGCGAGGTGTCAGTCCTATCGTTGGGCCATTTAGGGGTTGTTTTGGGGTTTCTTGCTCTAATGCAATGTTTTTCAGCCTAAGTCTAGGTATTTTAAAATTATCATCGTATTCTCAAATTGGGAGACCCCAGACCACACGGTCCACTCCTACGAGTTACATTGGTCGCGCACGAGGTCTTGGTGCTTCTCACGGAGCCGTTTGAGGGTTATTTTGATGTTTCCACCTCTAACCGAATTTTTTGTATCTTAAGTCTAGATATTTTCAAATTATTATTGTATTTTAAAATTGGGAGTCTTGTGACCACGCGATTAGTTCGTACATGTTACATTGGTCCCATGTGATGTGTCGGTGCCTTTCAAGGGGCTATTTCGGGGGTTTCTCCCTCTAACGCCATGTTTTTAAGCCTAAGTCTAGATATTTTTAAATTATTATGATATTAAAAAATGAGAGTCATGTGACCACACGGCCAGTTCCTACGAGTTACATTGGTCTCGTACGAGGTGTTGGTGCCTCTCACGGGACAGTTTGGGGGTTTTCCCCTTTAATGCCATATTTTTAAGCTTGAGTTTAGATATTTTCAAATTATAATCACATTCCCAAACACAGAGTCATGTGACCACCCGATAAGTTCCTACGAGTTACATTATCCCGTGCAAGGTGTCGATCCCACTCACCGGCTTTTTTTTGGGGTTTCTCCCTCTAACGCCGTGTTTTTAATCTGAAATCGAGATATTTTCAAATTATCATTGCGTCTCAAATAAGGAGTCCCGTGACCAATCGGTTAGTTCCTATGAGTAACATTGGTCCCATGTGAGGTGTCGTTCCCTCTGACGGTGCCTTTTATGGGATGTTCGGGGGTTTCCAACTCTAATTCCATGTTTTTAAGCCTAATTCTAGATATTTTCAAATTATCATCGTATTCTCAAATTGGGAGTCATGTGACTACGCGATCAGTTCCTACGGGTTACATTGGTCCCATGCGAGGTGTCGGTGCCTCTTACCGGTATTTTTTGGGGTTTCTCCCTCTAATGTCATGTTTTTAAGCCTAAGTGTAGATATTTTCAAATTATCATCGCATTCTTAAATCGGGTGTCCCATGACCACGCGATCAATTCCTTTCAAGGTGTTGGGCTCTCACTGGGAAATTTTGGGTTATTTCTGGGTTTCACTCTCTAACGGCATGTTTTTAAGACTAAGTCTAGATATTTTCAAATTATCAAATGTCCCGTGGGAGGTGTCGGTGCCTCTCACAGGGTCATTTGCGGGATGTCTTTGGGTTTCCCCCTAAAACACCAAGTTTTTAATAATAAGTCTATATACTTAAAAAATTATCATCATATTCTTAAACAGGGAGACTCCTGACCACGCCGTCAGTTCCTGATAAGCACCCAAAACTGTACAATTTATACCCCGAATAGACGTACTTTAGTTGCTAATTCTCGGCAATACTGGTCTTATGTGCTTAAATGTTTATTTTGTAGGCTGAATGCACGTTGCGGTGTTCAAACGCATATTTCAAGGCAATTGTGCATTTTATGGAGCTAAATACCAACCCCGTAACATTACTCGAGTCTAAACCTAGCCTAAACCTACCCCGAACCCCATGTGTGTCTAATTTGCCCTTTTATTATTTTTTAGATTTTTAGTTTGAGTCATTTCTATTTTTAGGATTTATTTTAGATTTTTTTAGAATTTCTAGAATTTATTTTAGGATTATTTTAGAATTTTTAGGTTTTATTTTCGATTTTTAGGTTTTATTTTTTATTTTTATTCTATTAGTTTTTTGTTTTAGTTTTATTTTATTTTATTAGGATTATAATTTTTAAGATTTCATGTATTTTTAGTTTTATTATAGTTTGCATTTTCTTTATAGAATTTTTATTTTAAGTTTTATTAGATTTTATTTGTATTTTTTTTATTTTTTTAGTTTTTATTTAGTCTTTATTTTATTTTTAGAGTACGAGTTTAATTTTAAGATTTTTAGTTATAGTAGTTTTATTTTTATTTTAGTTCTATTTTACTATTTTTAGGGGTCCAAACTAACACACACACATCACCTAAATCACTCACACCTTATCCTACACCCTCTCCCACACCCTAACAAGCCTACACTCACCTACACCCTATCCTCACACCCTCTCCCACACCCTAACAAGCCTACAATCACCTACACTCACCTACACCCTATCAAATGGTGTCGTTGCCATTATTGGGAGCGTGAAGCACTCGGAGCGGATTTAATTTTGTGAGTCACTTTTATTGCATTTTTTTTTTCATTTTTAGTACCATTATTACATTTTTTTTAGAAGGCTTGTATTAGGACTTTATTATTTGGCTTGTATTGCGGTGCATAGGACACCATTTTATTTTTCATTCTAAAAATTGTAGTAATCGAAGACCAGCGTGATAGGGAAACCCGGCACGGTAGAGAGAGGGCGTCCAAAGGCGAGGATTTAGAAGCCTCTCTACCTTGGGTCGGTAGGACTCCCGGGGACGACTGAGATAAGCGTGATCTCCCCCCCGGTCGACTCAAATTTTTTGGCACCCCATGACCTAAAAACCGTGGGAGGTACATTTTCTAAACCCTTGCGCCTCTCCTGTTAGCGAGTCAATTCTTTTGTGTGCTCTTGGGTGCTCTTGTATGATTTTATTCTCGCATTTATTTTTTGAATGGTGTGATGAATTAAATTACTAAGACCTACACCTGGTCACTCACGAGAAGGGATTTCATCACCCGACTCACTCGCTTACCCATTGTGTGCTACCCTAGCCATCACTAAATTTAAAATCAATCAACTAGGTAGCCCACTAGGAGAATATTTTGCAAATGTGATCACTCATATTATTCCGTGAATTTTTTATCGCCCGCGGACTTAATTAAAATTTGACTACCCTCTCACTAAATTTAAAGATAAAAATTGGCTATGTGCTAGTTAGGAAATTTTCTTGACTTGTGTGTGTGTTCAATTCATTTTTCGGTAGTCAGTTTTAGTGAGTTCGTCCAAAATCAAGAGTCCATATTTTTTCCCACCTTTTCTTCCAAAAAATCCAAAAATATTTTATTTCTTTCCTTTTTAGAAAAATCCAAAAATATTTTCTTTCTTTCATTTTAAAAAAATCCAAAAATATTATCTTTCTTTCATTTTAGAAAAATCCATAAATATTTTCTCCCTTTATTTTACACAAAAATACAAAAATATTTTCTTTCTATCATTTTTAGAAAAATCCAAAAATATTTTCTTTCCTTTTGAAAAAATTAAAAACTTCAAAAAAAATATTTCTATCCACATGGCCGAAGAACGTCCATTACGGGACTACTTTGGTCATTTTTTATTGACACGTGACACATGTGAGAGTGATCTCGAGCCGTCTCTTTATGATATTCTTAGTCGTTTCACCTCTCTCACGAGTACCGTTGGTACTCTTGACCCATCCATGCACGCACCTCCTATTCCATCACCCTCGGTGTCAAGTGTCACCGTGCCTCCTCCTTTGTTGTGCACCCACTGTTATTATGCCGATCACATGTCCCATGCGTGCCCATACTCTTCATATCCATCGGAACCCACCACGAAACATGTGTATCCATATGACACTGTTCCGGAACCCACCTCGGCCTACTACCCCCTATACCTAATCCCGAGTTGTGTGAGTCCCCGAGCTATTCATGGAGGCTTTATCACCCTTCCACGCAATATAAATCCCAACCCGATGTTGTGGATCCTTACACGTTCCAACAGTCGTCATGGCAACCTTGTGCACCCACTCACGAACAGTCCCCTCACTACGCACCCCATGAGTATCAACCATTTGTCCATCACGAAAGCAATCCTTTCGTGTATGATGCACTTGGCCCCACCCCACACACTTCCTTTGAGTATTCTCCATACACTACCGATTATAGCGTGTTGTGTCCACCTCAACCACCACCACCACCACCACCACTCATCATTCCACCAACACCTTCATCCACATCCTCTCTCGAAATCCTCTTGCAAAAGTTCATACTTGATCAAGAGCAAGCCATTCAAACTCAAACTCTGCAAAGGCTTGAACAAAGGTTAAATGAATTGGAGTGTTTGCGAGAGTCGGATATTCCCATGGCCCCACCAATCATTGCCACCGAGTGTGACGATGATGTGTCATCTTGTGACACGAATTTTGAGTGTGACCAATCCTATCCTTCCGAGAATCTCGAAGTTAAGACCATCCCATGGTCCGGGTCCCAAGTCGACAATTGTGTTGATTTACCTTTAGATAGTGAGCCTGATCAATTTCCACCATGTCCATATGAACCCCACTTTGAGGTTCCCATTCACATTCCCATAGAATCCAAAAATATGCCCGAGTATACACCTATTGAGCTTCACCCTTGTGTTCCCGCGGAACCAATTTATCTTAGGTTAGCTCCGGCTATGAGTGTTCACCATTTTCCCTAGATAGAATCCGTGATAGTTCCTAACTATCCAGATATGGATGATGTCCTACCATGCTTGGCTCATCTTGAGCCCATTATTTCTAGAGATTCCTCTATCTCTGATCTTGGTGCCTCATCTTACCCACCGACCTCTTTCCATGATACTACTCTTACGGAGAAGTTGAGTATTCCTTTACTCCTCTAGAAACCACACTCCATCTTTAGAAACCACACTCCCTTGTGAGTATTCCTTTACTCCTCCCAATGAGTGTGTGTCTCCCACTCTTGAGTTCGATCATCTTCCTCCACCGTTTATCCCACCCGACCCACCCATTATCCTTTTCATCCCACCACCTGGTTTGGATCGTGATTTTACATAGTTCATGTTTCCATCTACATTTTTAGATCCTCACCTGAAACCATCCTACCTATCATATCTTTCTCATCCCATTTCATTTCCCCTCACCCATGAAAATCCACAATTTCCCTAGGTGTTCGGGCAAATGAAAGTCGACGTGGTGAATAACTCGACGTTCTCACTATAGTGATTAGCATTTCTTTCATGAGATCATTTTTCTTTCTAATTGTTCGTTCGTTCTTATATGTGTGTGAGATGTTTGAACTTGATTACATTTACTCACCTCCTCACACACAAGGGCGATACACTTACCCTAATCTCGAGAGTTCGTTTGAGAGAGTTATATCCGTGAGATTTGAAGTTGAAGCGTTGATTCTGAATAGGCAATCTAGGAATTACTCTTGTGATACTCGACCCGTTTTGACTGATTTACACTATACACGTTGAGTTCTAGGAAGGATGTGCCTTAAATATTTACTTAGCTAAAATTTTTACACATCCTAGCTGGTATTTCTGAAATCATTTATCTCATGATGGATTGTGCAATTATTCTATGTCTAATAAGAGATTAACTACCTTTTTACAAATAAAGAATTTTGTGGGTATATTCCCTACAAACCCTCATGAGACACAACTTGTCATGTAGGGCAACCTATAGGTTTAAAGGCTTGTTCCACATGCTAAGCACAATCTCAAGTCCCCGTGAAAGTGGTACACTTTTGGTTACTTATCTGTCTCTTTCTCTCTATCTTATTGCTCGAGGACTAGTAACGCTCTATTTGGGCGTGGTGTGATAAGCACCCAAAACTGTACAATATATACCCCGAATAGATGTATTTTAGTTGCTAATTCTCGACAATATGGGTCTTATGCGCTTAAATTTTTATCTTGCAGGCTTAATTGCAGTTGCGGAGTTCAAACGATTAAATCAAGACAATTGTGCTCAATATGGAGCTAAGTACCCAACCCTGTAACCTCACTCGAGCCTAAACCTAGCCCAAACTTACCCCAAGCATGTGTGTGTTTTGTTTGTGTCATTTTAGTAATTTTTAGATTTTTAGTTTGAGTTATTTTTATTTTTAGCATTTATTTTAGAGTTATTTAGTATTTTCTAGGTTTTATTTTCTATTTTTCTATTTTATTTGTATAATTTTATTTTATTTTGATTTTTATTAGTTTTTATTTTTATTTTTATTAGGATTCGATTTTTTTTAGGATTTTATTTATTTTTTTAGTTTTATTTGATTTTACATTTATTTAGGATTTTAGTTTTAGTTTTATTAGATTTTATTTTTATTTTTTTATTTCTTTCTAGTTTTATTTTTATTTGATTCTTTACTTTATTTTTAAAATAGAAATTTAATTTTTAAATTTTTAATTTTTATAATTTTATTTTATTAGTATCATTTTTTAGGTGTCCTAATTAAACTCACACACAACCCCCTTATCCTACACTCCCATACACCCATTTACACCTAAACTAACATCCTCACCCATACCATACACCCTACACCCCACTCACACACAATCCTCACCCAACTCATCTTCTTCCCCAAATCCCACTACTTCTTTCTCTCTCCTCTCACCAAACCTCCATAGCCCAACATCACCTTCTTCTTCCTCTTATCTACTCTCTCTCCTTCCTCTCACCATATCCCCATAACCAGAACTCCAACCCGGCACCGCCGCCCCTCTCCGGCCGCGACTGCCCAAATCCGGCCATCCCTTAAACCGGACCCTCAAATTCGAACCCCCTCCCTTCACCGGTGCTTCAACCCTCCAACCTCAGGCCATCACCGGTAACGCAACCCGACGGCTAACAGTCCCCAGCAGCCCCTCTCTGGCGGCGTGCTCGACCCACCTTCCACCTACCCCAATACCTCCTCCGACGAACAGCCGGCGTCGACTCCCCACGCCGTGACTCACATCTCCGGCGGTGCCCACCGGTGATGACCCCAGCCGAAACCCCGTCGCCGGCGACCCTCATGCCACACCACCCACTCCGGCGTTCAACTCCAAACCCACTTCACCATTAACCAACTTTCAAACCAAAACCCATTTTCCCAAGCCTCACACAATTTTCCACCTGAATAAAACCCAACTCAAGCCAAGACCAAGTCAACATAAATTAAAAGACCCACATGCCTTTTATCCCACTTAACCCTCTTTTTACCCAAATACCCTCAAATTCCCTTTTTACCCACTTTCTAAAATACCCTTATAACAATATCAGATTTTATTCCCTCTACTACCATTTATTCCCTCACCTCACTACCCACATGACCTCACCCAAACCACATGCACCCTCCTTTAATTCCTAAAGTAACCCTCACTCATACCTTTCATATTTCATACACTCTTGTCCTCCCATTTTTACCCACCATGCTCCATGCCTACTATAAATGAAGAGAAAGACCTCATTTGGAAAGGATCTCAAAATTAGTTTTAAGCTTGGTGTGATAAAATTCTCTCCACCCCTCTATGTTGAGTATTTGCATTTTTAGCAAATACCTCAATATAGAGGTGTATAGTGAAGATTATCTCTAGGATAAATTTCACCCCACCCATCTATAATGAATCTTGGCATTTTTAGCCATTAATTCATTATAGATTGATGTAGTTGAATTTATCCCTTATGGGAGATAAATTATAACCCATTCCTTTATGTTGAGATTTTCATTTTTAGCAATTATCTCACTATAAATTAATGATCTAGAATTTATTTCTTTGGGTAAGTTCTAATGTACAATTTTAGGATTTTAGGATTTGCATTTTTAGCAAATCTCTTTTATTATTTAATTTTTCATTATGAATTCATCCACTATCCTTTTTATTTTTATTTCGTAATTTTTTTAGAGAGAGAGCTTTTAGAGAGCAAAATTCTAGAGAGAGAATTGTAGGGAAAAACACCATTTGTAAATAGTTTTTATTTTATTCTTTTTTATTTTTTTAGATATTTGTGAGGATAAATATTTATTGAGATTTAATTGAGTGTTGATTTTAATTTCATATTACTTGGATTTTCAATTGGAGGGTTGTATGCTTCTCATTCATTCAAGGATTGAAGTTTATTGAATTCAAGAAATTGGTTTGATTATTCTTCTCTCTACTCTTTTATATTAAATGCCTATTGAATATTTGTTTATTATGTTTGATACCATGTTAGGCTAAATCCCCTTTCAAGGGGTGGGGTGAAACCCTTATTTGATATTATATTTGTTTAATTAGTTTGATTACTTGAAATTTCCCTTTGAATGTTAATTTTGATCCCTCACCCTTAAATTTACGCCTCGCGAGAGGGTAAATGATTTTCGAGAGAAAATAAAAATTCTAGTTATAATACCCATTTTAGATTCGAACTAGAGATAGGGGTTTCTTAAGTGGGGTATTATAACTTGAATTTCAACTCTAAATTTATTTTCTAAGAATTACATAAATTTTAATTGATCGATCCTAGCGGGTGATTAATTAAAAGGAGTGTAGATCTATTTTTCTAGAGTTGTGGGGTGTTAAACTTAATTTTCTAAAATATTACTATTATAATTACACTTGCAACGAGAGTTGGTTTGTAATTTTGATACTAATTTGGGAGAATTCAAATAATTAAATTAATTAACTCGAATAACTAAAATTTGTGGTATAATCTCATTACTTGATTGTTCTCACCATTATTCACCTCACTTTATCTCTTATTTTAGTGTTAGACTTTGTTTTCATTTTAGTCACTTTCTAGTTAGTTATTTTCATTTTAGTTTAGTTTAGTTCAAATCATCACCTCACCTTATTGTTTTAATATTGAAAAAGCTAAAAAAATTAGAAAAAGTGAAAAAGTACAAAAAGAAAATAAAAAGTGAATTACAATTGAATTTGTCTCTACTTACTCCCTTGGAAGTGGATTGATACCCTTACTTACCTCTACACTTGAGTTTATTATATTTTATAGGTAATTGAGGATTTTTTACTAGCTTGGCTTTCAACAACAACGATACATACAAAAAGTCAAGTTATCAGTTCCTATGAGTTACATTAGTCCCGTGCGGGATGTCGATGCCAGTCAGAGGGCCTTTTGAGGGATTTACCTCTAACGCCATGTTTTTATCCCTAAGTCGGGTTATTTTCAAATTATTTTCATATTCTGAAATAGGGAGTCCTATGCAAGGTGTCAGTGCCTTTCACGGGACCATTTGGGGGCGGTTTTAGGGTTTCCTGCTCTAATGCCATATTTTAAAGACTAAGTTTAGGTATTTTATAATTATCATCGTATTCTCAAATTGGAAGACCCCAGACCACGGGGCTAGTTCCTACGAGTTACATTAGTCCGGTACGAGGTGTCGGTGCCTCTCATGGGGCCATTTGTGCCTGTTTCAGGGTTTCCACCTCTAACGCAATGTTTTGAACCCTAAGTCTACATATTTTTAAATTATCATTGAATTGTCAAATAGGGAGTCTTGTGACCACGCGATCAGTTCCTACGAGTTATATTGGTCCCGTGCGAGGTGTCGGTGCTTCTCTAGGGGCTGTTTGGGGGCATTTTCAGGGTTTCTCCCACTAACATCATGTTTTTAAGCCTTAGTGTAGATAATTTAAAATTGTCGTCACCTTCTCTGACATGGAGTCCCATCACCATTCGGTTAGTTCCTAAAGTTGCATTGGTCTTGTGCGAGGTGTCGCGGACTCTCATGGGACATTTTATGGGTTTTTCAGGGGTTTCTGACTCTAGTGCCATATTTTTAAGCCTAAATATGGATATTTTCAAATTATCATCGTATTATCAAATTCGGAGTCACGTGCCCATGCGATTATTTCCTACGAGTTACATTGGTCCCATGCGTGGTGTTGGTGCCTCTCACCAGGCTGTTTTGGGGTTTCTCCCTCTAACGCAATATTTTTAAGCTAAGGTGAAGATATTTTCAAATTATCGTCACATTCTCAAACCAAGAGTTCCGTGACCACGCGGTGAATTCCTAGCAGTTACATTTGTCCCATGCAGGGTGTCAATGCCTCTCATAGGGCAGTTTTTGGGTTAATTCGGAGTTTCAACCTCTAACGGCATGTTTTTAAACCCAAGTCTAGATATTTTCAAATTATCAAATGTCCCGTGGGAGGTGTCAGTGCCTCTCACAGGTTCGTTTGCGGGCTGTTTTGGGGGTTTTCCCTCAAATGCCAAGTTTTTAACAATAAATCTAGATATTTTAAAATTGTCATCATATTCTTAAATTGGGAGACCCCTGATCACGCCGTTAATTCCTACGAGTTACATTGGTCCCGTGCGAGATGTCGAATAAACTTAGAGGGTCATTTGGGGGCTATTTTGGGTTTTTTTTACCTCTAATGCCATGTCTTTATGCCTAAGTCTAGTTTTTTTCAAATTATTGTCATATTCTCAAATAGAGAGTCACGTGGCCATACGGTCAGGTCCTACGAGTTACATTGGTCCCGTGCGAGGAATTAGTGCCTCTCATGAGCCTGTTTAAAGGTTGTTTTGGGGTTTCTACCTCTAACGCCATGTTTTTAAGCCTAAGTGTACTTATTTTCAAATTATTATCGCATTCTCTAACTGGGAGTCTCGTGTCCACGTGGTCAGTTCCTACGAGGTACATTTGGCCCATGGGAGATATCGTTGCCTCTCATGGGGCCGTTTGGGGGCTATTTTGGGGTTTCACTATCTAACGTCATGTTTTTCAACACAAGTGTAGAAGTTTTAAAATTTTCATCGTACTCATAAACCGTGAGTCAGGTTACCACGTGATTAGTTCTTACGAATTACATTGGTCCCGTGCAAAATGTCGATGCCTCTAACGAGGCCGTTTCGTGGATGTTTCGAGGTTTCACCCTCTAACTTCTTATTTTTAAGCCTAAATATTATTATTTTCAAATTCTCGTCGTATTCTCAAATCAACACTCACGTGACCACACAGTCAATTCCTAGGAGTTATATTGATCCCGTATGAGTTGTCGATTCCTCTTACGAGGGCTTTTGGGGGCTATTTTGGGTTCCCCCCTAATGTCATGCTTTTAAGCCTCAGTCTAGTTATTTGCAAATTATCTTCGTATTCTAAAATCGGGAGTGACGTGACCAAACGAACAGTTCCTATGAGTTTCATTGCTCATGTACGAGGTGTCGGTGCCTCTCACCGGGCTATTTCATGGTTTCCAGCTCTAACACAATTTTTTTAATCCTAAGTTTAGATATTTTCAAATTATCATCATATTCTCAAATCGAGAGTCCCGTGACTACATGGTTAGTTCGTAAAAGTTACATTGGTCATATGCAAGGTGTCAGTGCCTTTTACGGGGCCATTTGGGGTCTATTTTGAGGCTTCTCGCTCTAATGCCATGTTTTTAAGCCTAAGTCTAGGTATTTTAAAATTATCATCATATTCTCAAATTGGGAGACCTTAAACCACGCAGTCAGTTCCTATGAGCTACATTGGTCCTGTGAGCGTTGTCGGTGCCTCTCGTGGGGCCAATTGGGCCTATTTTAGGGTTTCCACCTCTAATGCAATGTTTTTAACCTATCATCATATTCTCAAATAGGGAGTCTTATGACCACATGGTCAGTTCCTACGAGTTATATTGGTCCCGTGCGAGTTGTCGGTTCTTCTCTAGGGGCTTGTTAGGGGCATTTTCAGGGTTTCTACCACTAACGCCATGTTTTTAAGCTTAAGTGTAGGTATTTAAAAATTGTCATCACATTCTTTAACATGGAGTTTTGTCACCATTCGATCAGTTCCTATGAGTTACATTAGTCCCATACGAGGTGTTGTTGTCTCTCACAGAGCCTTTTATGGGTTGTTCAGGGGTTTCCAACTCTAATGCCATGTTTTAAAGCCTAAGTATGGATTTTTTTAAATTATCATTGTATTCTTAAATTATGAGTCACGTGACCATGCGATTATTTCCTACGAGTTACATTGGTCCCGTGCGAGGTATCGGTGCCTCTCACCAGGCTGTTTTGGTGTTTCTCCCTCTAATGCCATATTTTTAAGCCTAAGTGCAGATATTTTCAAATTATCGTCGCATTCTCAAACGGGGAGTCTTGTCACCACATGGTGAATTCCTAGCAGTTACATTTGTCCCGTGCAAGGTCTTGGTGCCTCTCACGGGGCCATTTGGGGTTGTTTCGAGGTTTCACCCTCTAACGCCTTGTTTTTAAGCCCATGTATAGATATTTTTTAATTATCATATGTCCCGCGTGAGGTGTCCTTCCTCGCAAGGGTCGTTTGTAGGCTGTTTCGGCATTCCCCCCTCAAACGCCATGTTTTTAACAATAAGTTTAAATATTTTAAAATTATCATCATATTCTTAAACTGGGAGACCCCTGACCATGCGGTCAGTTCCTACGAGTTGCATTGGTCCCATGTGAGGTGTTGACACTAGTCACTAGTCCGTTTTGGGGCAGTTCTGGGGTTTCTACCTCTAACCCCATGTTTTTAAGCCTAAGTCTAGTTATTTTAAAATTATTGGCATATTCTCAAATCGGGAGTCACGTGGCCATGCAGTCAGGTCTTACAAGTTACTTTAGTCCCGTTTGAGGAGTTGGTTCCTCTCACGAGGCCGTTTGGTGGTTGTTTTAAGGTTTCTTCCTCAAACGCTATGTTTTTAAGCGTAAGTATAGTTATTTTAAAATTATGATCGCATTCGCAAATGGAGAGTCATGTGGCCACGCGATCACTTCCTACAAGTTACAGTGGTACCGTGCGAGGTGTTAGTGCATCTGACAAGATCGTTTGGTGGTTGTTTTAGAGTTTCATGCCTTAACGCCATGTTTTTAAGCCTCAATCTTCATATTTTTAAATTATCATCGTATTTTTAAACTGCAAGTCACGTGACCAAGCAGTCAGTTCATACGAGTTACATTGGTCCCGTGCAAAGTGTCGGTTCTTATCACGGGGCCGTTTCGGCCCCTAACATCACGTTTTAAGCCTAAATCTAGAAATTTTGAAATTATTATCTTATCGGGGTCAATTCTTAAGAGTTACATTGATCTTGTGTGTGTTTTCGGTGCTTCTCACTAGGCCTTTTGGGGGTTGTTTTAGGGTTTCCCCCTCTAATGCCTTGTTTTTAATCCCCTGTCTAGTTATTTTCAAATTATCATCATATTCTTAAATTAGGAGTCATGTAATTACACGATCAGTTCCTACGAGTAACATTGGTCCCGTGCGAGGTGTTAGTGCCTCTCACCGGATTATTTCAGGGTTTCGATCTCTAACGCCATGTTTTTAATCCTAAGTCTAGATAATTTCAAATTTATCAAACTGAGAGATTTGTAACCAGGTGGTTAGTTCCTACGAGTTATATTGGTCCAGTGCGATATGCCGATGCCTCTCACAGGGCTGTTTGGGGGTTCCCCGCACTAACGCCATCTTTTTAGTCCTAAGTCTAGGTTTTTTAAATTTATTATCGTATTCTGAATATGGGAGACCCGAGACCACCCGATCAGTTTCTACGAGTTATATTGGTCCCATACGAGGTGTTGGTGCCTCTCAAGGGGTTGTTTGGCAGCATTTTTGGGGCTTCTCCCTCTACCGCCATGTTTTTAAACCTAAGTGTATATATTTACAAATAATCTGCATTCTCAAAACCGAGAGCCCATGACCAGAGGGTCAGTTTCTACGAGTTACATTGGTCCGGTACTAGGTGTCGGTGCCTTTCACAGGGTCATTTGAGGGATGTTTCAAGGTTTCACCCTCTAACACCATGTTTTTAAGCCTAAGTCTAAATATTTTCAAATTATCATCGTATTCTCAAATCAGCAGTCACGTGACCACACGATCAGTTCATATGAGTTACATTGGTCCCATACAAGGGGTCGACACCTTTCACAGGGCTGTTTCGGGGTTTCCTCCTCAATTGCTATGTTTTCAACCCTAAGTCTAGTTATTTTCAAATTATCATCGTATTCTCAAATTGGGATTCATGTGACCACGTGATAAGTTCCTACAAATTACATTGGTCTCGTGCAAGGTGTCGGTGCCTCTCAACGGGCTGTTTTGGGGTTTCTCTCTCTAATACCATTTTTTAAGCCTAAGTGTAGATACTTTAAAATTATCATTGCATTCTCAAACGGGGAGTCCTGTGACAACATGGTCAATTCCTAGCTATTATATTTGTCTCTTTGAAGGTTATTGGCGCCTATAACGGGGCTGATTTGGGGAAATTTTGGGTTTTCAACCTCCAAGGCCATGTTTTTAAGCCTAAGTCTAGATATTTTTTAAATTATCATTGGTCCTGTGGGAGTTTTCAATGCCTCTGACAAGGTCGTTTGCAGGCAATTTTAGGGTTTTCCCCTCAAATGCGAAGTTTTCAACAACGAGTCAAGATATTTACAAATTATCATCATATTCAAAAACTAGGAGACCCCTGCCCATGCGATCAGTTCCTAAGAGTTACGTTGGTCCCATGCGAGGTTCGATGCCACTCACAGGGCCATTTGAGGGCTTTTGGGGGGTTTCTACTTCTAACGTAATGTTTTTAAGCCTAAGTCTCGTTATTTTCAAAGTATTATCATATTCTCAAACCAGGAGTCACGTGGCCATGCGGTCAGGTCCCACGAGTTACATTTGTCCAGTGCGAGGAGTCAGAGCCTCTCATAAGGTCATTTGGATGTTATTTTGGGCTTTCTCCCTCTAACGCCATGTTTTTAAGCCTAAGTAAACTTATTTTTGAATTAACATCGCATTCTTAAACCGAGACTCCCGTGCCAACGCGATCAGTTCCTATGAGTTACATTGGTCCCATGCGAGGTGTCACTGCCTCTCATGAGGATGTTTTGGGGTTTCAACCTCTAACGCCATGTTTTAAGCCTAAGTCTATATATTTTCCAATTATCCTCACATTTTTAAATCAGGAGTCATGTGACAACGCGATCAATTTCTACGAGTTTTAATGGTCCCGTGAGAGGTATCAGTGCCTTAGACTTGATCGTTTGAGGGATATTTTGAGGTTTCACCCTTTAACTACATATTTTATGGCCTGAGTCTTGATATTTTTAAATAATCTTCATACTCATAAATTGCAAGTCACATGATCAATTCTTATGAGTTACATTAGTCCCGTGCAAAGTGTCGGTCCTCTCACGAGCCCGTTTCATGGATGTTTTGAGGTTTCACCATCTAACATCATGTTTTAAGCTAAAATATAGATATTTCCAAATATTGTCTTATTCTCAAACCGGGAGTCACGTGACCATGTGGGCAGTTCTTACGATTTACATTGGTCCCGTGTGAGGTGTTGGTGCCTCTAAAGGGGCCTTTTGGGGGCTGTTTCGGAGTTTCCCCCTCTAATGCCATGTTTTTAAGCCTAATTCAAGATATTTTTAAATTATCATTGTATTCTCAAATTGGAAGTCATGTGACAACACGATCAGTTCCTATGAGCTACATTGGTCCCGTACGAGGTGTCAGTGCCTCTCATTGGGCTGTTTTGGGGTTTTACGCTCTAACGCCATGTCTATAATCCTTAGTCTAGAAATTTTTAAATTATCATTGTATTATTAAATTAAGAGTCTTGTGACCACATGGTCAGTTCCTACGAGTTACGTTGGTCCCGTGCGAGGTGTCAGTGCCTCTCATAGGGTCGTTTGGGGTTATTTTGGGGTTTCCAGCTCGAATGACATGTTTTTAAGCCTAATTCAAGATATTTTCGAATTATCGTTGTATTATCAAATTCGAATTCAGGTGACAATACGATTAGTTCCTATGAGTTACATTGGTCCCGTGCGAGGTGTCGGTGCCTCTCATCGGGCTGTTTTGGGGTTTTCAGCTCTAACATCATGTTTTATAATCCTTAGTCTAGACATTTTCAAATTATCATTGTATTCTCAAATTAAGAGTCTTGTGACCATATGGTCAGTTCCTACGAGTTACGTTGGTCCTGTGCGAGGTGTCAGTGCATCTCATAGGGTCGTTTGGGGGTTGTTTTGAGATTTCCCGCTCTAATGCCATGTTTTTAAGCCTAAGTCTTGTTATTTTAAAATTATTGTAGTATTCTCAAATTGGGAGATCCCAGACCACGCAGTTAGTTCCTAACAGTTACATTAGTCCCGGCGAGGTGTCGCTTCCTCTCATGGAGCCATTTGGGCCTGTTTTGAGGTTTCCACCTCTAACGTAATTTTTTTAAGCCTCAGTCCAGATATTTTTAAATTATCATCGTATTCTCAAATCTGGAGTCTTGTGACCACGCGATCAGTTACTAAGAGTTATATAGGTCCCGTGCGAGGTATCCATGCATCTTTAGGGGATGTTTGGGGGAATTTTTGGGTTTTCTCCCTCTAACGCCATGTTTTTAAGTGTAAGTGTAGATATTTCAAAAATTTCATCGCATTATCAAACATGGAGTCCCATCACCATTCGATCAGTTCCTATGAGTTACGTTAGTCCCATTCGATGTGTAGACGCCTCTCACCTGTCTATTTTGGTGTTTCTCCCTCTAACACCGTGTTTTTAAGCCTAAGTGTTGATATTTTCAAATTATCATCGCATTCTAAAACTGAGAGTCCCATGGCCACGCGGTCAATTCCATGCGAGTTGTCAGTGCCTCTCATGGGGCCATTTTGGGGTGGTTTCGGCGTTTCACCCTTCAATGCCATGTTTTTAATCCTGAGTCTACATATTTTTAAATTATCATTGGTCTCGCGAAAGGTGTCGGTGCCTCTCATAGGGTCCTTTGCGAGCAGTTTTGGGGTTTCCACCTCAAATGCCAAGTTTTTAAGCCCAAGTCTAGATATTTTTAAATTATCATCGTATTCTTAAACCACGAGTCACGTGACCATGCAGTCAGTTTTTACGAGTTCCATTGGTCCCGTTTAAAATTTCAATGCCTCTCACGGGCCATTTTATGGCTGTTTCGAGGTTTCACCCTCTAGCGTCATGTTTATAGGCCTAAATATAGATATTTTCAAATTATAATTTTATTCTTAAATTGGGAGCCATATGACCATGGCGTTAGTTATTAGGAGTTACATTGATCCCGTGTGAGGTATCGGTGCCCCTTACGAGGCCTTTTGGGGGCTATTTTGGGGTTTCCACCTCTAATGCCATGCTTTTCAATCTAAGTCTAGTTATTTTCAAATTATTATCATTTTAAAAAATTGGGAGTCACGAACCACACGATTAGTTCCGATGAGTTACATGGATCCCGTGCGAGGTGTCGGTGCCTCTCACTGGGCTGTTTCGAGATTTCCATCTATAACACCACATTTTTAATCCTAAGTCTAGAAATTTTCAAACTATCACCATATTCTCAATCTGAGAGTCCTATGACCACGTGATTAGTTCCTACGAGTTACGTTAGTCCTGTACGAGGTGTCAGTTCTTTTCATCGGGTTGCTTTGGAGTTTCTCCATCTAACGCCACATTTTTAAGCCTAAGTGTAGATATTTTCAACTTATCGTCTCATTCTCAAACAGGGAGTCCCATGGCCATACGATCAATTCCATGTGAGGTATCGGTGCCTCTCACGGGGCCATTTTGGGGTTATTTCGGGGTTTCACCCTCTAACACCATCTTTTTAAGCCTAAGTCTAGACATTTTCAATTTACCATTGGTCCCGCGGGAGGTGTCGGTGCCCCTCACAGGTTCGTTTGTGGTTTGTTTCAGGATTTCCCCCTAAAATGCCATTAGGGCGTCAGCATGCCTATTCTATCCTCTGGGAAACTATTGGACGCTGACCTATTTGAAGTCAGCCATTATTCTCCTCACTGTGGCGAGGTAGGCTGCCATCCTCTCATCCCTAGTGTTTAAGTCACCACTTATCTAGTTGGAGACTAGCTGTGAGTCGCTGAACACTTGGGGTCGCTTTTCCCCCAGCATGTATGCCTTTTTTAGGCCTACTATCAGTGCTTCATATTCTTCTTCGTTATTGGAGGCTTCAAATCCAAGCCTGATTCCTTTCTCGAGTATTGCATCTTCAGGGGTAATCATCACGATGCCTACTCCACCACCTTGGAGTTGGAGTCACCATTAACGAACAACTTCCAGATACCGGATGCCGAGGGAAATTCCTTCTTATGAATAGTTTGAGGTTGATCGTAAGGATGTTCTCCTGTAAATTCTGTGATGAAGTCAGCGAGGACTTGTCCTTTGATGACATTCCTTAGCTGGAACTGAATGTCGAATAGGCCGAGCTCGACTGACCATTTTAATAATCTGCTTGACAGGTCTGCCTTTCGTAGCACTTGTCTGAGAGGGTGGGATGTAAGTACAATGATGGAGTGAGCTTTGAAATAATGTTTCAATTTTCTTGAGCCTATTACTAGAGCAAATGCGAGATTTTCCAATGGTAGCTATCATTGTTCGGCGTCCAAGAGAGTCTTGCTCGCATAATATACTCGGTGTTGGATACCCATTCTTTCGAATACCAGTACAAAATTGACAGTGTGGATGGAAACTACAAGTTATAGGTACAGGGAATCGTTCTCTTGAGGTATTATGAGCAAGGGTGGTGTGATGAGGTAAGCTTTGATCTCCTCTAATGACTTCGAGCAATCCTTGTTCCACTCCATATTTTTTCTTTTCTTTGACAATTGGAAGAATGACTGGAAACTTTCGAATGATTTCGAGATGAACCGATTTAGGGCGGTAAGCATCCCCGTGAGCTTTTGTATGCCTCTTACTATACGAGGGGGCTGCACCCTATTAATTGCATCAATCTAATCTGGGTTGGCTTCAATGCCTCTCTTGCTAACTAAGTACCCGAGAAATTTTCCTAACTGGTCACCGAAGGAACACTTACTTGCGTTAAGCTTTATTCGGTATTTCCTGAGGATTTTGAAGGTCCTTAATAGGTCAGAGAGGCGGTCTTCCTTGATCCTTATCTTGATGAGCATATCATCGATGTAGACCTCCATGGTGCTTCCCATTTGGTCTTTGAACATTTTGGTGACCAACCGCTGGTAAGTTGCTCCTGTATTTTTTAGGCCAATGGGCATGACCTTGTTGCAACACAACCTGATGGTGGTGATGAATGTTGTCTTGTCTTGATTTGGCTCGTGTTGAGGGATTTGGGGATACCCAGAGTATACGTCTAGGAAACTCATTCTTTCATGAGTTATTGTAGAGTCCACCAACTGGTCAATCTTTGAGAGAGGAAAATTATCTTTAAGGCAAGCTCTATTAAGGTCGGTGAAGTCAATGCAGACTCTCCATTTTCCATTGCTTTTTGGAACCACTACTAGATTGGATAGCCACTTTGGGAATTGAACTTATCGTATGGATCCTGCATCCAACAGCTTTTCCACTTCCCTGTGACACCGCGCCTAATTAAATACCGCGCGATCACTCCTTTATTAAATTAAATCAAGGTGAACAGTTGGTCCATTCTTAGCATCACTGTCGAAAAATAAAATTTTCCAATTTAACACCCTAATTAATTAAGCTAAGTGTCAAAACCATTTTCATACATACTTTCCAAATTTTATTTAAAGAAAAATCATTTATTTTATTAACAACATTCAATAAGTAAGAATCACACCACATTAAATTCTCCAACATAATCCAATTAATTTAATACATTCGTTAATCGAATGTCAACATACGAAATCTAAAGTCACACATCCAAACTGAATAAATCCCATAGTAACAATACTGGAAATAACTGAAATACAAATGTCCAATAACAACGGAATAATGGAAAGAGCTACACATGCCCAACTAGATGAAAGTACTAAGAGTGGATCCAAATGAACAAAGTCGTCTGATCAAGAGACATGCAACTCCCACCTAAGCTGCAACGCGTTCCTTCCAAGAGATCCTAGCAAGACGCCCCTGTGGCTGGGCACCTGTAATACATACATATATATACAAGAGAGAGAGAAAAAGAAACGGGTCAGAGCCCGATAGTGTGTATGATTTAAAATTCGTTTAGCAAGTATTTAAATTGATACAGGCCAATGCAACAACATATTAGTATGACACTCTCTTGAGAAATTCTCACCTCTCTTCTAATGTCCACACCTATCGCACTAACCTTCCCAACAATTTAGATTATCTCAAATTACTCATAAGATTTCAAAATCAAACAATATCATTGTTTAAAAAGATACTTCCAATTAGTAGCACAACTCTCGTTTTAGCTTCATTAATTTATAAAGTTTCCCAGTGTCATATTATACTTTTCAAACAAGTATTTCCGATTTATAGTCCAGAATTATTTCTCACTTACCATATCACAACAACAGTTTAAATTTCCCAAATTTCAGATATATATATTAAGCACTCATATAATATATACATTCTAACAGCACCAACATACAAACTATGGTGCATGCATACTCTGCTATCCAATCCCCGTATCGCTCACACTAAGGGATTTACAAGTTCGGAATCACTCTCGAACTGTATGAACATATATACACAAACAAGATTGAGGCGAAGCATAGATTCCAAGTCTCTAAGAGGTCAGTATATACCCTCACGTCTCTTAAGACCGTCTGAACTATCATTCCGATAGCCTGTACCAAGGATATTTATCTCCTAGGGTACGACTCAGTATCCCCCATAAGGCAACATAGGATAAGATCGTCCCAGCGCGGTAACCTCAGGGATAACAAGTAGCGCGGGCATGGTTTTCACACGTACATAATATATGCATACACAATCATATAAATATACCCCTTGTTATCGTATCAGTATAGGTTTCTCTCATCACCCATAATTGCAATATTTATCCTTACTTTTCCCATTAAGTATTTCGTATAAGGGTTCGTCTCTAACCTTAACTCGAAGGGCTTTTCCCATTTACTACGTGACACTCGTGGGATCTAACTTCCCAAGTATAAAATTCAATAAGTATTCTCTTAAGGTTCCAACGTAACTCTCTTACGCACCTCTCCATTTAATACATAAATTCATCGACCCTTAAGTAATTATCCCAAAATTCAAATCCTCGTCTCACATTAAAAGTCCCCAATATTTATTCGTATAACATACTGGTCTTCCTTATCTCCCAAAACATTCTATTAAGGATGTCCAAGAATTATTTCAAGATAAATTAAGTTTAACTCATTTAACAAGGAAAATAGTTGTCTGCCAGGAGGGGTCGATCGATCGAGGTTTGGGGCTCGATCGATCGAAGCTCTAGGCTCGATCGATCGATCAAGCAGGTATTGCGATTTCTGCAGAATTGCAGTTACGGGTTCTAACACCTATTCTCATCCAATTTCAAGTTTTACATCCCCAAACTTCCAAAATCTTGTACTACTAACATCCTAACATGATATGATACACATCCTACGTAAATCATGTCAATTTACGTCACTAAACATGGATTAATCATACCGAAACTCATTTAAAACTCAAGAACCCTAAAAATCTCTAAATCATGGTTCTAATCTATTTTACTCCAGAATTTCTTTCTTAATTACACCAAAATTTCGTGGATTATTCTCCTACATCACAAAAGATTTCCAGAATAAGGTTTAAGTCTTTACTACATGCAAATTTCCTATCACAATTTGGGTTATCTTCCATATATTTCATCCCTAATCATTCCTAAACTAATATGGAAATTGCACCAACGAAATAAGCAAGATAAACACTTGCCTGGGATTTTCAGAAGTCTGGATTGCGGCTGATTTTGGTTTGGTTGCGTTCCCCATCTCGCGATCTACGTGTTGGTGGTGGCGGCGGTGCAAACCGTTGAGTTTTGAGCCTTGGAATTGCTTGAGAGCTCTCTCCTCTCTTCTCCAATGACCGTTCTAGGTTTTGGGTATTCTAACCCTAGGTGACGACCTCAATATCAGATATAGACCCTTTAATTTTCGTGGGTTTAATTACCCAAAAATGTGAAATGACCAAAATGCCCTCCCGGGTTACTAATTAGGCCTAAAAATGCCCCGAGCCCCAAACTACACCCCCGGGTACACTTTTCTGACTAGCTCGACCCTTTCGGATGCGTTGGCGCACTCAAAACGACCATATGTGCAACTTATAAAATATTCACTTTTTATTTATCAAAATTTAGTCCCGACGCCACACGAGCACGTCCCGATTTAAATTTCCGAAATTGTCATTTAACTCACTCATGACATTCAATATAACCAATATAATATATTACTTTGCTCATTAGTAATATTCAACAAATTTCCCATAATTATTAACTCTCGTCACGTTAATAATTATAACATAATTAATTTTCGGATTTTTATTAAATAATTCACTCACATTAAATTTAATAAATCCCCAAATTAATATAGCATAAAAATACGGGGTATTACATACTTCCCCCCTAATAACGGAATTTCGTCCCGAAATTCAGAAAATAAGGCATACCTGGTAAAAACAACTCTGGATATCTCTCGCGCATATCTGCCTCGCGCTCCCAAGTGGATTCCTCCACATTATGATGCTCCCACTGGACCCGCACAAGTGGAACTATCTTCGACCTCAATCTCCTCTCACTATAGTCTAGGATAGCCAACGGTCTCTCCTCGTAAGAGCTATCAGGCTGTAAGTCGATCTCATCTATTGCAATGTGAGTATGGGCCATATCATCCCGAAGATATCGTCTCAACGACGAGATGTGGAATACATCGTGGATGCGATGTAAATGCTCTGGCAGTCCCAACCTGTATGCCACCGGCCCAATCCTCTCGATGATGGGAAATGGTCCCACGTACCTCGGAGCCAACTTCCCCTTCTTCCCGAACCTCATCACTCCCTTCATAGGAGATACACACAATAACACTTGGTCCCCCACACTAAACTCCCGGAAGAACCGTTTCGCATCGGCGTAGCTCTTCTGCCTGTCCTGGGCTACCCGAATGCGACTCCTGATCATCTTAATCCTCGCGGAGGTCTCCTGAATCACCTCTGGTCCTAGCAACTTGTTATCCCCCACTTCGAGCCAACAAGCTGGGGAACGACAAGGCCTGCCATACAAAGCCTCAAATGGAGCCATGCCAATCGTGAACTGATACGAGTTATTATAAGCAAACTCTACCAGTGGTAGGTGTGGCTCCCAACCTCCTCCAAAATCAAGAACACACATGCGTAGCATATCCTCCAACATCTGATTAGTACGCTCTATCTGTCCATCTGTCTGTGGGTGCTAAGCTGAACTCAACCTCAACTCAGTACCCATAGCCTCTTGAAAGCTCTCCCAAATATGTGACACGAAAATCTTATCTCTATCTGAGACAATATTCAGGGGCACCCCGTGTAATCTGACGATCTCAGCAATGAACAACTGAGCATACTGACCCGTGGTATAATTTGTCCGCACCGGTAGAAAATGAGACACTTTGGTCAGACGGTCTACAATCACCCAGATAGAGTCGTGGCCCCGCTGTGATGTAGGCTACCCCGTAATAAAATCCATGGAAATGCTCTCCCACTTCCACGCGGGCACTTCCAAAGGTTGAAGCAATCTTGACGGTTTCTGATGATCCACCTTCACCAGCTGGAAGGTAGAACACTTGGACACGAAATTAGCAATGTCCTTCTTCATCCCACTCCACCATTATTGTCTCCTCATATCCTGGTACATCTTATCCCCTCCAGGATGCACCACAAATCGGGACCCGTGAGATTGGGTAATCACTGCATAACGTAATTCCGCCCCTTCTGGAACCACCAATCTCCCATTAAACCGTAAACCTCCATCAGAAATAACAGAATAGGACTCAGCACCCTCGGCTAAAAGTCGTACAATCTGCTCCTGGAAAAATGGGTCTGTGGTCTGTGCCTGTATCACCCTCGTAACAATCTCAGGTGTGACTGACATAACGGATATGAAAGAATAGGCTACTACGTCCTGGTGACCCAACTCCTTCCACTTTGCCTTCCAGATGTCCGCTACCTCGTCTACCGGTCTACGACTCAATGCATCAGCAACTACGTTGGCCTTTTCCCGGATGATACTGTATATCGAACTGGTAGTCCTTCACAAACTCTAGCCATCTGTGCTGATGCATATTCAGCTCTCGCTGAGTGAATAGGTACTGCAATGACTTGTGGTCTGTGAAAAAACGGAATTTCTCCCCCAATAAATAGTGCCTCCATATCCTCAATGCAAAGACGACCGCTGCTAACTCCAGGTCGTGGGTAGGGTAATTCTTCTCATGCGGCTTAAGCTTGCGGGAGGCAAAAGCTATAGCCTTCTCCTCCTGCTGAAGTACTCCCCCAAGTCCCCGTAAGGACGCATCGGTGTAAACCAGGTACTCCACACCCGACATCGGTAACGTAAGGACTGGTGCTGAAGTAAGCTTATCTTTCAGCTCGTCGAAAGCCAACTGACAAGCATCATCCCAAACATATGGTACCCCCTTGCGAGTCAGATTGGTGAGTGGACCCGCTATTTTGGAGAATCCTCGAATAAATCTCCTGTAGTAACCAGCTAACCCCAAGAAACTACGCACTTCCGTCGGTGTCGTGGGCTGTCCCCACTCCCTCACCGCTGACACTTTACTCTGGTCAACTGCTATCCCCTGCTCAGAAACAACATGCCCCAAGAACTGTACCTCTCATAACCAGAATCCGCACTTCTCGTACTTAGCATACAACTGATGCTCTCGTAGAGTCTGAAGAACCTGTCTCAAGTGCTCGGCATGCTCCTCCTCGGAGTGTGAATATATCAAGATGTCATCTATGAAGACGATGACAAACTGATCCAAGAACTCTCTGAATACTCGGTTCATCAAGTCCATGAAAATGGATGGAGCATTTGTGAGTCCGAACGACATCACCCTAAACTCATAGGACCCATATCTCGTCAAGAAGGCAGTCTTTGAAACATCCTGCTCTCTAATACGCAACTGATGGTACCCCGACCTCAGATCTATCTTCGAAAAGAAAGTTGCTCCCCTCAGCTGGTCGAACAGATCATCGATTCGAGGCAACGGATACTTATTCCGTATCGTGACCTTGTTCAGCTCCCGGTAGTCCACACACAATCTCAGTGAACTATCTCTCTTCTTCACAAACACGACTGGAGCGCCCCAAGGTGAGGTACTCCTACGAATGAAGCCCTGACCTAACAGCTGCTCTATCTGATCTCGTAGCTCTCGCATCTCTGCCGGAGCCATACGGTACGGTGCGCGTGCTATAGGTCTCGTATCTGGAAATAAATCTATGACAAAGTCTATCTCTCGACTGGGGGGTAGGCCTGGTATCTCCTGAAACACATCGGAATACTCCCTGACAACTGGGATCAACTCTAAGGGAATCATGACCTCCTTAGAGGTATCCTCCTCTATGTAATACAAATGAGCGGTCGAACCTCCCTCTGGGCAAGGCATCGCCACTACAAACATCTCTTGCCCCGGAATGGCAAAAACAATGCTCCCACCGAAGCAATCAATCATGGCTCTATAAGCTGCGAGCCAATCCATACCGATAATCACATAGTGCTCGTGCATGTCTAAGACTAACATGTCTGCAGGTAATACCAAACTACCGACCTCTACCCCCACTCCCCGGCATATAAAGAAAATAAGGGACCCACTCCCCAGTGGTGAGTCTACACACGTCACGGTGCTCTCTGCTGTGGCTAACAACCCTAAGGCCTTCGCAAAATGCGTATCTATAAAACAATGTGTTGACCCCGTTTCAAACAAAACTCGACCCATAGTACCATGGATAAGAAACATACCCTCAATCGCGGGTGGTGCCTGTGGAGCTGTTGCCTGGTGGACGTTATATACACATCCATACTGTAACTTCCCCTGTTGCACTGGAGCTGCTGGAACGGCTGGTAGGGCTGGCACCTGGGCTGGAGCTGGGAGGGCAGGTGGAAAAAGTGGCCTCTGTGGCTCATTACGGGCTCCCTGCTGCTGTGGGGCCCTATCACCCTCCAGACAATCCTGACGTCTGTGGCCATGTTTACCGCACCCAAAACATCGGCCTCTGAAGTTTCCTCCCCTCTGTCCCTGCTGACCACGGCCCTACTGGCCGTTACCTCCCAGCCACTGGCCCTATTGGCCCTGATTAGTACGCTGTTGGCCCTGCTGGCACTGTTGCTGACCCTGCTGTCGGTGTTGGCCTTGCTGGCCCTGCTGATTAGGCTGGCCCTACTGGCCCTTCCTATAACCCCCAAATCCCTGCCTGGAATCGCCTGAACGAAATCGCTTAGCAGGGTCCCCCTGATGGGAACTCTGCTCGTGCTGACGAGTCTGTCCATGAGATGGTGCCCCACTGGCACTATTACCCCCGGTCCTGCCCTTCTGGCTGGACTCTCCTTCTCTCTTGCTTCCCTGAAGATGGAAGCGGTGATCCTGGAAATGTAACAACGCGGCATTGAGTACATCAATGAAAGTACTCAGGGATAAATTCCTAATATGGTGCTAACGGATCCTCTAAGCTAACCCGTCGATAAACAACATAATCTTCTTGCTCTCAGTAGGTGCCTCATCTGGCACAATGGTGAGAAGTCTCGTGAACTCCTCCTCATACTCCGCTACGGTAAGACTCTCCTGCTTCAGATTCAGTAACTTCCGCCTCATCTCTGTCTGCACTGCAGGTGGAAAGTACTTGCGGTCAAACCGCTCCCAGAACGACTGAATAGGGATCGTGTCCCTCTCCTCCAAAGTGTTAGTGGACTCCCACCAATGCAATGCGACCCCCACCAGCTTAAAGGAAGCTAATAACTGCTTTTGCACGTCAGTGCACTCATACATACGGAGATGCCACTGGATGTCTTTCTTTCATTGGCTAACTGTGACAATATCGGAGTTACCAGAGAACTCATGGGGATGCGCTTTCTGAAAAGAATCCCTAACCCTCTCCCATGTAGATGGGAGCTGTGATGGTAATGGCGCCACTGCCTGAACCTGGGGTGGAGCCTGCTGAACTACCTCTAGTGCGGCATTCACCGCCTGAGCAACAATGGCTGCTACTTCATTTGCATTCATTGTGCCTGGTGCCGGAGCTGCTGGCTGCTCGGCCTGGGCACGCCTATCCCTCGGAGCACGTCTCGGAGGCATCTGAAACGTGAAAAAGTTTATTAGTCTATAGTTATTATCAAATCTCAAATAGCTGAAGACTTAAACGCAAAAGCAAGGGTACAACAATCCTAAAAATAGGGCTCTATAGAAAAAATGTTACGCTGAAAGCGAAATAAGCCGTACAGATCCTATGGACACTAGAACCTGATGCTCTGATACCACCTGTGACACCCCGCCTAATTAAATACCGGACGATCACTCCTTTATTAAATTAAATCAAGGTGAACAGTTGGTCCATTCTTAGCATCACTGTCGAAAAATAAATTTTTCCAATTTAACACCCTAATTAATTAAGCTAAGTGTCAAAACCATTTTCATACATACTTTTCAAATTTTATTTAAAGAAACATCATTTATTTTATTAACAACATTCAATAAGTAAGAATCACACCACATTAAATTCTGCAACATAATCCAATTAATTTAATACATTCGTTAATCGAATGTCAACAAACGAAATCTAAAGTCACACATCCAAACTGAATAAATCCCATAGTAACAATACTGGAAATAACTGAAATACAAATGTCCAATAACAACGGAATAATGGAAAGAGCTACACATGCCCAACTAGATGAAAGTACTAAGAGTGGATCCGAATGAACGAAGTCATCTAATCAAGAGACCTGCAACTCCCACCTAAGCTGCAGTGCGTTCCTTCCAAGATATCCTAAGCAAGACGCCCCTGTGGTTGGGCACCTGTAATACATACATATATATACAAGAGAGAGAGAAAAAGAAACGGGTCAGAGCCCGATAGTGTGTATGATTTAAAATTCGTTTAGCAAGTATTAAATTGATACAGGCCAATGTAACAACATATTAGTACGACACTCTCTTGAGAAATTCTCACCTCTCTTCTAATGTGCACACCTATCGCACTAACCTTCCCAACAATTTAGCTTATCTCAAATTACTCATAAGATTTCAAAACCAAACAATATCATTGTTTAAAAAGATACTTCCAATTAGTAGCACAACTCTCGTTTTAGCTTCATTAATTTATAAAGTTTCCCAGTGTCATATTATACTTTTCAAACAAGTATTTCCGATTTATAGTCCAGAATTATTTCTCACTTACCATATCACAGCAACAGTTTAAATTTCCCAAATTTCAGATATATATATTAAGCACTCGTATAATATATACATTCTAACAGCACCAACATACAAACTATGGTGCAGGCATACTCTGCTATCCAATCCCCGTATCGCTCACAGTAAGGGATTTACAAGTTCGGAATCACTCTCGAACTGTATGAACATATATACACAAACAAGATTGAGGCGAAGCATAGATTCCAAGTCTCTAAGAGGTCAGTATATACCCTCACGTCTCTTAGGACCGTCTGAACTATCATTCCAATAGCCTGTACCAAGGATATCTATCTCCTAGGGTACGACTCAGTATCCCCCATAAGGCAACACAGGATAAGATCGTCCCAGCGCGGTAACCTCAGGGATAGCAAGTAGCGCGGGCATGGTTTTCACACGTACATAATATATGCATACACAATCATATAAATATACCCCTTGTTATCGTATCAGTATAGGTTTCTCTCATCACCCATAATTACAATATTTATCCTTACTTTTCCCATTAAGTATTTCGTATAAGGGTTCGTCTCTAACCTTAACTCGAAGGGCTTTTCCCATTTACTACGTGACACTCGTGGGCTCTAACTTCCCAAGTATAAAATTCAGTAAGTATTCTCTTAAGGTTCCAACGTAACTCTCTTACGCACCTCTCCTTTTAGTACATAAATTCATCGACCCTTAAGTAATTATCCCAAAATGCAGATCCTCGTCTCACATTAAAAGTCCCCAATATTTATTCATATAACATACTGGTCTTCCTTATCTCCCAAAACATTCTATTAAGGATGTCCAAGAATTATTTCAAGATAAATTAAGTTTAACTCATTTAACAAGGGAAATAGGAGTCTTCCAGGAGGGGTCGATCGATCGAGGTTTGGGGCTTGATCGATCGAAGCTCTAGGCTCGATCGATCGATCAAGAAGGTATTGCGATTTCTGCAGAATTGCAGTTACGGGTTCTAACACCTATTCTCATACAATTTCAAGTTTTACATCCCCAACCGTCCAAAATCTTGTACTACTAACATCCTAACATGATATGATACACATCCTACGTAAAGCATGTCAATTTACGTCACTAAACATGGATTAATCATACCGAAACTCATTTAAAACTCAAGAACCCTAAAAATCTCTAAATCATGGTTCTAATCTGTTGTACCCCAGAATTTCTTTCTTAATTACACCAAAATTTCGTGGATTATTCTCCTACATCACAAAAGATTTCCAGAAAAAGGTTTAAGTCTTTACTACATGCAAATTTCCTATCACAATTTGGGTTATCTTCCATATCTTTCATCCCTAATCATTCATAAACTAATATGGAAATTGCACCAACGAAATAAGCAAGATAAACACTTGCCTGGGATTTTCAAAAGTCTAAATTGCGGCTGATTTTGGTGTGGTTGCGTTCCCCGTCTCGCGATCTACGCGTTGGTGGTGGCGGCGGTGCAAACCGTTGAGTTTTGAGCCTTTGAATTGCTTGAGAGCTCTCTCCTCTCTTCTCCAATGGCCGTTATAGGTTTTGGGTATTCTAACCCTAGGTGACAACCTCAATTTCAGATATAGCCCCTCTAATTTTCGTGGGTTTGATTACCCAAAAATGTGAAATGACCAAAATGCCCTCCCGGGTTACTAATTAGGCCTAAAAACGCCCCGAGACCCAAACTACACCCCCGGGTAAACTTTTCTGACGATCTCGACCCTTCCGGACGTGTTGGCGCACTCAAAATGACCATACAGGCAACTTATAAAATATTCACTTTTTATTTATCAAAATTTAGTCCCAACGCGACACGAGCACGTCCCGACTTAAATTTCCGAAATTGTCATTTAATTCACTCATGACATTAAATATAACCAATATAATATATTACTTTGCTCATTAGTAATATTCAACAAATTTCCCATAATTACTAACTCTCGTCACGTTAATAATTATAACATAATTAATTTCCGAATTTTTATTAAATAATTCACTCACATTAAATTTAATAAATCCCCAAATTTATATAGCATAAAAATATGGGGTATTACATTCCCTCTCCATAGACTTCGACTTCTTGGGTCCAGTTCATCGTGCCTTTTGTGCGATCGGCTTGAAAGTCGGGTCAACGTGAAGCCGATGACAAACTACACTAGGATCAATCCTAGGCATCTCGTAGGGTTCCCACGTAAAAACGTCCAAGTTATTCCTCAAAAGTACTGTAAGTTCCTTCTTCTCTCGATCTATGAGAGAGGCTCCTATCAAGAACATCTAATCTTTCTCATTACCGCTGGCTGCAACTTCCTCCAGGTTCTCAATGACCCACTCAGAGGGGAGGAGCCTGGTGTCCTCCACTCTCGATCTTCAATATTTTAGGTCCTATTTGGAAGTTAACAAACCTTCCTATTCTTCAACCTTATCCTTGGCTTTCTCGACCTTCTTCTCCGGTTTGGAGTAGATGGCTTCTATAAAGAACTTTCTCACCATTGCCTGATCTCCATGGATCTCCATTACTCCTCGCTCAGTCACATATTTGAGTTTCTGATGGTAGGTAGAGGGGACGACCTTCATCGCATGTAGTCACCCTTTGCCAAGGGTCGCCTAGTAGGGTGAGTCGATGTCGACCACTAGAAATTCGATTATCTTGGAGATACTTCCTGCCCTCACTCGCAGTACATTTTTTTCCCAAAGGGATGGTTACTTTACCAGCGAAGCCAAATAGAGGAATGGTGGCTTCTTTTAAGCCGACAATACTTAACTTTAACTTTCTAAATAGGTCGAGATACATTACTTCAGATGATATACCCTGGTCGACGAGCAACTCATTGACGTCATAGTTAGCTATCCTGAGTGTAATTATCGACGCATCATGATGTGGGGTCCTTACTCCCACTAGGTCCTCATTTATGAACACGATATGCTTGATGTAGTCAACGTCATCTGCTCGTTGATGCTTTCCTGCTTGCATTTTAGCTAGATCGATTTGAAAAGCTTGCATTACTGTCGTAAGATTTTTTACTTCCATTCGAGCTGAGTTTCCTTGAATCTTTTTTAGATCGGATGCCCCATGAATCACTGCGAACCCATGGTCGACGTCCTCCTCGAGCACGTTGTCAGGCCTTGGGTCTCCATTGGCAGCGACCTTCTCTACCTTTTTTTCCACAAATTCATTCAAGTGTCCTATTTGAGCTAACTCTTCAAGGTGAGGCTTGAGGTCCTTGCAGTGCTCGGTTTTGTGCCCACCCTCTTTCTGGAAAGCACATCTCATTGCGTTATTCCTCTTTGAGGGGTCTTCTCACATCTTTCTAGGCCACTTAACGAACAACTCATCCTTGATCTTTGCTAGAATCTTGTAGATTGGTTCTTTAAAAACAATGTTAACTACCTGAAATGCCTTTGAAGCATCATTCTTTTTCCCACTCTTGGGGCCACTCTTGTCCCCATTTTTGCTTCCTTTCTTTTAGTTCTCATCTTTATCATTGTTCTTGCCGGTGAACTTGGCGCGACCATTCTCCCCTGCACTGAGGAGGGTCACATCCTCAACTTTGGCAAATTTTTTAATACGAGCCATTAGGTCGTCAATGCTCGTGTCCACCTTCTTAGTGAGGGACTGGCGCAAGAGGCAAGAGTTGGGTAGGCCAATCTTAAAGGATGCAACAATGACATGCTTCGAGCAGTCCTCGACCTCGTTGAATAACTCCTAATATCTTTTTGAATAGTCTTTGAGGCTCTCTTGGGGCATTTTCTTCATTGTCAATAAGGCATACATCCTCTTCGGATGGGAGCTACTGGTAATGAATCGAGCTGTGAAGAGCTCTTCTAGGGACTCGAAGGTCCTGATGGATCTATGAGGGAGTTTCTCGAACCACTTCTGGGCCACGTCATATAAGGTCGATGGAAATATTCAGCACATCAATGCGTCGTTATGGTTCCAGAGGGTCATGGCATGCCTGTATTGCCTAACATGGTCGATAGGATCAGTCTTTCCGTCATAGATTTTGAATCTGGGCATTGTGAACTTCTTAGGGGCTTCTTCTTCTTCTATCTCCCTCAGAAAGGGTATTTCATCTAGGTCCTGAGAGCTCACTTAGCTAGATCTCTAGTCGATCTGGCACCCTAAAGTGCTGGGTGTTGGTCCACTTCTCTCCGAACAAAATTTTGCATGTCTTCATTTCCTCGACCCGGGATCCTGTAATGGCGAGCTGATTGCTATTTATTGAGCAAGTCATCATCCGACCTGTGTTCTTTAAATATTTGAGATCCGCATCTAGGGATCCTTCCTCGGTTGTGAGATTTGCTCGCCTGAGGGCTAGGAGTGAGATATTGGCATTGCCTTATGCTATGATGGAGTTCTCTCTCTATTTTCTACTGTCTTCTCTTTAGACGAGCGTTCTCAACTTTTTTCTTGCGAGTGTCCTCCTCTTGCTCTCAAGCCTGGCCTCATAAGCATTGATTATCCTGGATGGTCCTGGATGGTCCTTAACTTTACTCCGAATCTTGCCATTTTGGGTGAGACCTAGGATTTGAACGTCGAACTTCAGATCTGATCCTGCGAAGGGCAGGTTGCTCTTGAATATCCTCTGCTTGAGGGGCATTGCTGTTGTGACCAAAAATTCCAAATTCTTATTGGTGAAGGCTTTCTTAAAGGAAAACAAACATTTCCCAAAGAAGACGCCAATTGTGGTGACAATTAAACTCAATACAAAATAATAAGAAAATACGATCACCAGAATAGATAAAGAACTTGAAATGATTGCAATCACACACAGCACAAGATATACATGGTTCGACAAGAAGGCATACGTCCATGGTGGTGCTCTCGGTATTTTATTTCTTTTTACTCCAGGGTAATGTTTACAATTGCATGCCCTTTTACCCAAGCTGAGGGTTTAATATATACATGTTGTTTCTCAAAGAGTGGGGGTGTTGGGATCCTCCATATTAGCCCATAACTCGTAGAATATCTCTTGAGAGATTTTAGGGGTTGAATGGGTCATAACTGAGTAAGTTACGCACGTGGACTTTAGACTTTGCACTGGATTGAATTGGGCTACTTATCTGGGCTAGAATGTTTAATCGAGGTACACACAACAGGCCCTAAATAACCCCTTGAGAGGCTCCGACAAATCGCACAGGACTAATGTAACTCGTAGGAATTGATTACGTGGTCACAAGACTCCTGATTTTAGAATGCAATGATAAGTAGAAAATATCTAGACTTAATCTACAAAACATTGCGTTAGAGGTGGAAACCCTGAATTAACCCTCAAATGGCCCCGTAAGAGGCACCGACACCACTTACGGGACCAACGTAACCCATAGGAATAGACCACGCGGCCATGGGACTCTCAGTTTAAGAATATGATGACAATTTGAAAATATCTAGACTTAGGATAAACATGGCGTTGGAGGTGAAAACCCCAAAATAACTCGATGAGAGGCGTCAACAACTCGCACGGGTACAATGCAACTCATAGAAACTGATCTCATGGTCACATGACTACAAATTTGAGAATACGACTATAATTTTAAAATATCTAGACTTAGGCTTAAAAATAAGGGATTAGAGGGGGAACCCCAAAACAGCCACCAAAAGGCTTCGTGAGAGGTGCCAACACCTCAGAAGGGATCAATGTAACTCGTAAGAACTGACCCTGTGGTCACATCAATCTCAATTTAAGAATGCTATGATAATATGAAAATATCTAGATTTAGGCTTAAAAACATGACGTTAGAGGGTGAAACCTCAAAATAGCCCCGACACTTTGCATGGAACCAATGTAATTCATAAAAATAGATCGCCTCGTCACGTGAATCATGGTTTAAGAATACAAAGATGATTGAAAAATATCAAGACCCCTACTTAAAAACATGGAATTAAAGGGTGAAACTCCGAATCATCCATGAAACGATCGAGTCAGAGGGCACCGAGACCTCGTAGGGGACCATTATAACTTGTAGGAACTGACTGCATGGTCACATGACTCCCAGATTCAGAATGCGACGATAATTGAAAAATATCTATACTTAGACTTAAAAGTATGGCGCTAGAGGGAGAAACCAAGAAACATCCCCCTGAGAAGCACTGACACCTCGCACGGGATAAATGTAACTCGTAGGAACTAATTGCGTCATCACAGGACTCTCTGTTTGAAATATCTAGACCTAGGATTAAAAATATGGCGTTAGAGGGAGAAACCCTGAAGTAGCCTCCAAACGGCCTCGTGAGAGGCACCAACTCCTCACACGAGACCAATGTAACTCGTAGGAAGTGATTATGTGGTCACGTGACTCCCAATTTTTTTGAATACGATGATAATTTGAAAATATCTAGAATTTATCTTAAAAACATGGCGTTAAACGAAAAAACCACGAAAAGACCCCAAATAGCCCCTTGCCAAGCACCTACACATCGCACAGGAGCAATGTAACTCGTAGGAACTGACCGCGTGGTCATAAGACTCCTAATTTTAGAATACGATGATAATCATAATATATCTAGACTTAAGCTTAAAAATATTGCATTAGATGTGGAAACCCCAAAACAGGCCCAAACAGCCCCGTGAGGGGCGCCGACACCTCGCATGGGACCAATGTAAATCGTAGGAGCTGATCGCATGGTTTGGGATCTCCCAATTTGAGAATACAACTATAATTTTAAAATATCTAGACCTAGGCTTAAAAATATGGCATTAGAGTGGGAAATCATAAAACATCCCTCAAACAACCCCGTCAGAGGGACTCACAACTTGCACGGGTCCAACATAACTCGTCAGAACTGACCACATGGTCATGGGACTCTCAGTTTGAGAATACAATGATAATTTGAAAATATCTAGACTTAGGATTAGGAACATGGCGTTAGAGGTGGAAACCCCAAAATAGCCTGATAAGAGGCACCAACAACTGACACGGGACCAATGTAACTCATAGGAACTGATCGCATGGTCACGTGACTCCTAATTTGAGAATACGATGATAAATTGAAAATATTGAAACTTAGGCTTAAAAATAAGGCACTAGAGGGGGAACCTCGAAATAGCCTCCAAAAGGCCCCGTGAGAGGCACCGACACCTCACAATGGATCAATGTAACTGATAAGAATTAACCGTGTGGTCATGTGACTCCCGATTTAATAATACTACTTTAATTTTAAAATATTTAGATTTAGGTTTAATAACACGATGTTAAAGGCTGAAACCTCAAAACAGCCTAAAAATAGCCCGTGAGAGGCACCGACCATTTGCATGGGACCAATGTAACTCTTAAAAACTGACCTCCTGGTCACGTGACTTGCGGTTTAAGAATATGACAATAGTTAAAAAATATCAAGACTCTGTCTTAAAAACATCGCATTAAAGGGTGAAAAAGCGAAACAATCCCGTGAGAGGGACCCACACCTTCTTGGTGACCAATGTAACTCATAACTAACTGTGCGGTAACATGACTCCTAGTTTTTGAATGCAACATTATTTGGAAAATATCTATACTGAGTCTTAAAGACTTGAAGTTAGAGGGAGAAACCATGAAATAGCCCCTAAACGGACCCTTGAGAGGCGTCGACACCTCGCACAGGACCAATGTAAATCGTAAGAACTGACTGTGTGGTAGCAGGACTCCATGTTTGAGAATGTGATGATAATTTGAAAATATATAGTCCTAGGCTTAAAAACATGGCATTACAGGCATAAACCCTGAAATATCCCCCAAACGGCCTCGTGAGAAGCACCAACTCCTCACATGGGACCAATGTAACTCGAGGGACTGACCGCCTGGTCAGGGGTGTCCGGTTTGAGACTATGATGCTAATTGAAATTATGAAGGCTTATTGTTAAAACCTTGGAGTTTAAGAGGGAAACATCAAAATGGACCGCAAATGACCTTGTGAGAGGCACCGACACCACGCAAGGAACAAATGTTAATTTGAAAATATCTAGACTTGGGCTTAAAAACATGGCATTAGAGGGTGAAACCCTGAAATAGCCTTAAAATAGCCCTGTGTGAGGCACCGTAACCTGGAACGGGACCATTGTAACTCATAGGAACTGACATAATGGTAACGAGACTCCCAGTTTTGAGAATGCAATGATAACTTGAAAATATTTATACTTAGGCTTAAAAACATGGCATTAGAGGGGGAAACCCCGAAACGGCCCCATGAAAGGCATCGACCCCTCGCATGGGACCAATGCAACTCATAGGAACTGATCGAATGCTAACGAGACTCCTGGTTTGAGAATACGATGATAATTTCAATCTATCTAGAATTGAGCTTAAAAACATGGCGTTAGAGGGAGATACTCCAAAATAACTCGGTGAGAGGCACTGACACCTTGCACGGGACCAATGTAACTCGTAGGAACTGATAATCCGGTCAGATGACTCTCAATTTTTAAATATGATGATAATTTGAAAATATCTAGGCTTAGGCTTGAAAGCATGGCATTAGAGGGGGGAAACCTTAAAACAGACCTCAAAAGGCCCCGTGAGAGGCACCGACACCTCACACAAGATCAATGTAACTCGTAAGAAGTCACCATCAAGAATTGAGAATACTATGATAATCTTTAATTATCAAGATTTAGGCTTAAAATCATGACGTTAGACGATGAAACCTCGAAACATCCACCAAACGGACTCGTAAAAGGCATCGACACATCACACGGGGTCAATGTATCTCATATGAACTGACCGTGGGGTCACGTGACTCCTGGTTTTTTTAATACAATGATAATTACTTAATATCTAGACATATGCTTAAAAACATGGCATTAGAGGGGAAAACCCCGAAGTATCCCCTAAACGGCCCCTTAAGAGGCACCGATATCTCACAGGGGACCAATGAAACTCGTTGGAATTGACCGTATGGTCACGTGACTCTTGATTTTAGAATATGACGATAATATGAAAATATATAGATTTATGCTTCAAAACATTCCGTTAAAGGGTGAAACTCCGAAGCAACCCCTAAACGATCCGGTGAGAGGCATCGATACCTCACACGAGACTAATGTAACTCGTAGGACCTGACCGCTTGGCCACATTACTCTCGGTTTGAGAATATGAAGATAATTTGAAAATAACTAGACATGGAATAAAAAACATGGCGTTATAGGTAGAAACCCCAAAATAGCCCCCAAACGGCCCTGCGAGAGGCATTGACACCTCGTAGTGGACCAATGTAACTCGTAGGAACTAAGAGCATGATCCGAGGACTCCTGTTTGAGAATACGATGATAATTTGAAAATACCTAGACTTATTGTTAAAAACTTGGCGTTTGAGGGGGAAACCACGAAACAACCCGCAAACGCCCTTGTGAGAGGCACTCACACCACACACGGAACCAATGATAATTTGAAAATATCTAGACTTGGGTTTAAAAACATGGCGTTAGAGGGTAAAGAACCAAAATAGCCCCGTAAGAGGCACTAACTCCTCACACAGGAGCAACGTAACTGGTAGGAATTGTTCGTGTGGTCAGAGGACTCCCAGTTTGACAATGCAATGATAATTTGAAAATATCTACACTTAGGCTTAAAAGCATGGAGTTAGAGGGAAAAACCCAAAACAAAAACCCACTGAGAGGCACCGACACCTCGCACGGGACCATTGTAACTCATTGGAACTGATCGCGTGGTCACGTGACTTGAAATTTGAGAATATGATGATAATTTGAAAATATATAGACTTATGCTTAAAACATGGCATTAGAGGGGGAAACCCCAAAATAGCCATGAAACGGCCTCGTGAAAGGCACCGACCCCTCGAACGGGACCAATGTAACTCTTAGGAACTAATCAAATGCTAATGGGACTCCTGGTTTTAGAATACGATGATAATTTGAACATATTTATACTTAGGCTTAAAAATATGGCGTTAGAGGGAGATGCTTCAAAACAACCCAGTGAGAGGCACTAACACCTCGCATGGGACCAATGTAACTCGTAGGAACTGATTGCATGGTCACGTGACTACCGATTTGTGAATATGATGATAATTTGAAAATATCTAGACTTAGGCTTAAAAACATGGCATTAGTGGGAGGAAACCTCAAAACAGCCCCCAAAAGACCCTGTGAGAAGCACTGACACCTCGCACGGGGCCAATGTAACTCATATAAACTGATCGAATGGTAATGGTACTCATGGTTTGAGAATACGGTGATAATTTGAAAACATCTAAACCTAGGCTTAAAAACATGGCGTTAAACGGAGAAACCCCGAAATAACCCGGTGAGAGGCACCGACACCTAGTAAGGGACCAATGTAACTTGTAGGAACTTTACTCGTGGTAACGTGACTCCCTATTTGAGAATATGACGATAATTTTAAAATATTTAGACTTAGGCTTTAAAACATGGCATTAGAGGGGGAACCCCAAAACTGCCCCTAAAAAAAACCATAAGAGGCACCGACACCTCACACATGATCAATGTTACTCGTAAAAACTGACCGCCCGGATTTGAGAATACAATGATAATTTTGAAATATCAAGATTCAGGCTTAAAGTCATGACGTTCGAGGGTGAAACCTCAAAACAACCACCAAATGGCTTGGTGAAAGGCACCGACACCTCACACGAGACCAATATAACTCGTAGGAACTAACTACGGGGTCTCATGGATCCTAATTTCAGAATGTGATGATAATTTAAAAATATATAGATTTAGGCTTTTAAACATGGCGTTAGAGCGTAAAACCCCAAAACACACCCCAAACGACCTCGTGATAGGCATGGACACCTTGCACAGGATCAATTTCAGAGAGCGATGATAATTTTAAATATCTTGACTTAGGCTTAAAAACATCGCATTAGAGGGAGAAACACCAAAATAAACCCCAAACGGCCTCATAAGAGGCACCAATACCTCGCACGGGACCAATATAACTCATAGGAATTGTCTGCATAGTCACGGGACTCCCTATTTGAGAATGCAATGATAATTAGAAATATCTACACTTAGTCTTAAAAACATGGAATTAGAGGGAAAATCTAGAAATAGCCTGGTGAGAGGCACCAACACCTTATACGGGACCAATGTTACTCGTAGGAACTGACCGCGTGGTCATGTGACTCCTAATTTGAGAATATGATTTTAATTTGAAAACATAGCATTAGACAGGAACCCCAAAATAGCCCCCAAAAGGGCCCATAAGAGGCACCGACACCTCGCACGGGACAAATGTAACTCGTAGAACTGATCAAATGGTAACGGTACTTCCGGTTTGAGAATTCAATGATAATTTGATAATATGGAGACTTACGCTTAAAAACATGGCGTTAGAGGGAAACAACCATCAAATGGCCACATAAAAGGCACCTACAACTCATGCGGGACATATGTAACTCTTCGAAACTAATCACGTGATCATGTGACTCCAGGTTTGGGCATACGATGATAATTTTAAAATATCTAGACTTAGGCTTAAAGACTTGACGTTAGAGGGTGAAACCTCGAAACAGCCCCCAAATGGCTCGTGATAGGAACAAACACCTCACATGGGACCATTGTAACTCATAGGAACTGACAGCGTGGTCACATGAATCTTGTTTTGAGAATGCAATGACAATTTAAAAATATCTAGACTTAGGTTTAAAAACATAGAGTTACAGGGAGAAACCCCAAAACAACTCCTAAATGGTTCCGTGAGAGGGATCCTCACCTCGCATGGGACCAATGTAACTCATAGTAACTGATGTGTGATCACGTGACTTCCGATTTGATAATACGATGATAATTTGAAAATATCTAGACGTAGGCTTAAAAATATGACGTTAGAGGTGGAAACCCCCGAAATCGCCCCCGTATGGCCCCGTGCGAGGCACTAATAACTCACAAGGGACCAATGTAAATCGTAGGAATTGATTGCGTGGTCACGTGACTTCTAGTTTTATAATATAATAATAATATCAAAATATCTATAATTATGCTTAAAAACATGGCGTTAGAGGGTGAAACCCCAAAATTGCCCTCAAATGGCCCTGTGAGAGGCACTGACACATCTCACGGGACCAATGTAACTAGTAGGAACTGACCACATGATCAGGGGACTCCCACTTTGAGGATGCACTGATAATTTGAAAATATCTAGACTTAGGCTTAAAAACAAGGTGTTAGAGGGAGAAACCCCAAAGCAGCCCCTTGTGAGGCACCGACACCTCGCACGGGACCGGTGTAACTTGTAGGAACCGACTGCATGGTCACAAGACTCCCAATTTGAGAATACGATGATAATTTGAAAATATCAATACTTAGGCTTAAAAACATTGCGTTATAGGTGGAAACCCCAAAATAGACCCAAACGACCCCGTGAGAGCCACTGACACCTCGCACGGGAGAAATGTAACTCGTAGGAACTGATCGCGTGGTCTTGGAGCTCCCAATTTGAGAATATAATGATAATATTTAAATACCTAGACTTAGAGTTAAGAACATGGCATTAGAGAGAGAAACTCCAAAATAGCCCCCCAAACGATCCTTTGAGAGGCACTAACACCTCGCACGGGACTAATGTAACTCGTTAGAACTGGCCACGTGGTTACGAGACTCTCAGTTTGAGAATATGATGATAATTTGAAAATATCTAAACTTAGGGTTAAAAACTTGGCATTAGATGGGAACCCTGAAACATCCCCCAAACACGGGACCAATGTAACTCGTAGGAACTGACCAAGTGGTCACGTGACTCTCGGTGTGAGAATATAATGAAAAATTGAAAATATATAGACTTAGGCTTAAAAACATGGCGTTAGAGGGTTAAACTCGAAAATAGCCCCCGAACAACCCCTTGAGAGGCACCGACACCTCGCACGGGACCAATGTAACTAGTAGGAACAGGCTGCATAGTCATCAGACTCCCATTTTAGAATATATGATAATAGTTTGAAAATATCTATAGTTATGCTTAAAAACATGATGTTAGATGTGAAAACCCACAAACATCCCCCAAATAGCCCCGTGAGAGGCATCGACACTTTGCCCGGGACCAATGTTACTTGTAAGAAATAACCACATGGTCACGTGAATCCCATATTGAGAATACGATGATAATTTGAAAATATCTAGACTTAGGATTAAAAGCGTGGCATTCGAGGGGGAAACCTTGAAACAACCCCCAAACCGCCCCAACACCTTGCACGGAACTAATGTAACTTGTAGTAGCTGATCGCGCGGTCATCTGACTCCCGATTATTCGAAATATCTAGACTTAGGCATAAAAACATGACATTAGCAGTGGAAACCCCCAAACAGCCCAGTTAGAATCCCCAACAACTCTCAAGGGACCAATGTAACTCGTAGGAACTGATATGATTATAATTATAATTCGTATATGCAATTTTTTAGCTTGAATATGATTATTTCAAAACTACTTGGTTACTGATTTTTTTTTTCGTATCCTACTTTTTGCTTGACAACACTGTATCATTTGCTTTTATCCACGTGGAACACATAAGGAAGGCAATGATTTACAATAGGAAGATTTTTTATATAATGTTGTTGACATTCAGGATTATGTTTTCTATATGTTACGACTGTGCAAGCTTTTATAGTTTTATTGTTTGGTCTTATGGTCATGAGAGCTTTATAATAAGTAGGTTTTATATAAATAGGGTTTGGAATGTCTAGAAAACAGTTGAAATTATGTAAAAAAAAATTGGGTCTGTGAACTTATTAAGACTTGTAATATTTGTAAGTTTGTATGTACATTAGTTTATTGACAACGTTCCCGATTAGCCATTTGTGATTTTTTTTATTATTTTGCTAATAATAAATATTTGTAACACCTCGTGCGTGTCTAATGTAATACGTATGAACCGGTCGCGCAGTCACGGGACCCCCAATTTCAATATTGGACCCAAAAAAAGCCCATTTTTTATTATAGTTAAATATGGTCATGGATTGTCCATGATCATTTTATTTTTTTCGTCGCGCATAAAAATGGTCGCGGCCAAAGTTCGTGACCCATACCGCGATAAAAAAAGGGAAAAATTGGTCACATTATGGGTCAGGAACTTTGGCCGCGATCGTTTTTCGTCATGGTTAGGGGTCATGGACTTTGGCCGCATTCATTTTTTCCCATGGTTTGGTGTCATGGACTTTGGCCATGACCATTCTTTCCCGTCGCGATGTGGATCTCGGTGTGGGTCATGACACAACTCTCCGACCATGTGCCATGACCTCCCGATTGGTCACGAGCTTAGGTAGAGACCCATAAAATTGGTTATCCCTAAAATGGTCACAGCCCAAGTTCGTGACCCATAGTCTTGGTCAGGGATTTTGTCCGTGTCCATTCACCTGTTTTGGTGTTGTGACGATAATGATTAAGGAACGATATTGTAAGACTTGAATCACAGGGGTTGTATATGGTTTGGGATTTAGAACCGCATTATATTTTATGTTGTTGGGTTGGGTAACTAGAACTTAATGCATGTTAAAACACGAGAGAATGATGTGTAGTTATAATGTGGTCCAGATTCAATTATAATCTTATCTACATAGGCTTGTTGTTTATGTTTTATTTCATAAAATATTTTACATTTTCTTGTTATGGTAGTTCCTGTGGATGAAGTTTCGTTGGAGGATCATCTCTTCTGATACCCATTTCTTATTCTTAGGATTGTAGGAGTCGAGAAAGTGAAGCTCATTCTTTTATTGTACTCTTTTATTTTTAGTCAGGTTATACATGTATACTTACATTGAGAGTTGAACTTTTATATGATTACATTTTATATTCCAGAGATGGCTTATATTGTATTGACAATGATTGGTATCAGAGTTGGTTTTATATTGATTCAATACATTATCTTGTTACCGTTCATTTGTTTGTTATTCTAGTAATTTTTATATTAAACTTGATAAATCTAGTTATGGATTTTAAGGGGTGTCACACTATCTCACCCCTGATCTAAGTACAAGACTAAACACATGTCTCGAACCTAGTCATAACTACACTAAAAATTATCTATACTATCATAATGAATGAATAACATGTATCTATCATGCAATAGGGATGTAATTACATACATGTCTAAGAATACATCTCGAATACAAACCCCCATAATATCACACCCAATAATATAGATAAATTACAAAATGTATTTTATGTGACATAAGGCTCATTATATATTATACATCGCTAGACTTATATTAATTTATTCACATTAATTGTTACATACCATGAAGGCCACTACTTCGGGTACAATCTCGCGCCTCTCTCGGTAAGTCTGTAGGAGTTCGGACCTAACAAACATAGGTAAAACACATATATAAACGACAGGGAGATCACTATTGTAGCACCACTAATAGTACCATACCCAACCCAACTAATGTCTTTAGTTAACCAACCTTCTATCATCACTAAGGGGTGACACCCTGAACGTATGATCTAATATAATGAACTCTACTACGTCTTGTCTCAATCAGTCACGCATATGGTACCCAATCCCGATCGTGAATGTAACCCTAACCAAGAGCTCTACCACGAGTCGTATACGTAGATATACAACACACAATATATGTAACTACCTAAGAGGATATCTCCTCTCTCACGTGTCTACTTTATTCAACCTAATTAATTCCCAACCTAATTCTCACGTGTCTTCACATTCACAAAACAATAATCTCAACCCCAATAAAAATAAAGTATCACAACTTAGTAGAAAAATAAATCGTCACTAATAAAACCTCAAATAAAAATTATGTCCGAAACCCCAAATGAATAAACAAATGCCCCAACTGAAGATAAACCAGATTCATCGATCGATCCACTTTAAGCATTGATCGATCAATTGATGGCCCCTGTAAGTAGATTGTTTCCTCCAAATTGTGATTGTCTTCCCCAAAACCTACATTAATGCAAACCAAAGATCCACAATAGTACCAAATTAATACCATAAGTTAAATCAAAGTGTAGGAACATGATTCTAATGATTTCTAATCATTATAATAAAATGAAATTAACAATTTCAAGGTTTGTTCATTAAAAATCATAACTTTGTCGAGAACATGAACGAGTTTCAAATTTTCGTTCAATTCCAAAATCAATCATCAAATCAAAACATGGATTTATCTTCAAAACGAGATTAAATCCTAGATAATGTGTTATAACATGGTTTTTAATCATTAGTCATCAATAATTTCAGATTGGTACATCAAAACATAAACTTTGTACACAAGGTTAATTAGATACTAACTTGATTAGCCCTGAATAATATCATGATTAAGATAAACAAATTCAGTCCTAAACATGAGTTCTAATCCCCTCAATAACAAGGTAAAACGTGAATTCTAAATTAATTATAGATTAACTAGTGATATTGCAAGAAATTTCTTGCCTTAGGTTGAAGAATAATGAACCCCCATTTGAATCCTTTGCTTTTCTCCTCTCTAAGTCTAATCTTATTATCTAAAAGTTCTATGGATGATATGGTTCATTTTATTCAATATATTATCACTAATTAAAGAGTTTTAATATCATTAAAAATTCTTATTTCCGCACCTCTAAAAGAGGACTAATTTCGGTGCCCTAAATAAGCATAAAAAAATACCTAGACTATCCCAAAACTCACACTAAGGGTATACCTATCCCCCATGCCAAACTTAAAATGATTAAAACACATAATTGGGGCCCTGTATCACTCCAGAGTCCACTCAAATAAGGTATATCTCATAGTTCACAGTAAAACCTCACTACGTAAAATAAAATAACTAATTAAATATTTTACATGTAATTGCATACAGTCCACAAACTTAATTATACTTATTAATTGAGATAGAATTTGGTATAAACAAATCATATAACATCAACATTTGATTGCGATGTAAATATGCAATTGTTAATTACAAATTTTCTCAATTAATAATTAATAAATAAAAAAATTCAAAAAATATACAATGTATTATGTTCTCCCCCCCCCCCCCCCCCCCAATAAAGGAATTCCACCCTTCCAATCCAATACGTACCTAACTAGAAAAGTTACATATACTTTTCTCGTATGTCATCCTCCATCTCCCATATCGATGCATCATCATTTTTGTGCACCCCCACTAGACAGGCACTAAAGCAACCACTTTGGAAGGAAGTTTATGCTTCCTACGATCCAAAATAGTAACTGGATATTCCTCATAAATAACATCGGGTTACATCTCTATCTCATCAATATATGTATGTGCTAGTAAGATTCTATGTCTCTAAGGAATCTACGTAATGCCGAGACATGAAAAACATCGTGGATCCTCTGCAAGTGTTTCAAAACACCTACATGATATGCTACTTCTTTGATCCTATCAATAATAGGATATGCCCCCATATACGGGGGTGATAAATTCCCTATCCTCTCGAATCATAACATTACCTTCATGGGAGATACCCTAAGTAACACCTAATTTCCTACCTCAAAGTCTAGGTGAATTATCCCTAAATTAATCTTTTGCTAACCTGGGCAATCTGAATCCTACCTCTGATCATCTCCACCTTCTCTGAGGTATCCTGAATCAACTCTAGTTCGATAATATTTTTGTCCCCCACCTTTAACGTATTAGGGGTAGAACGATAAGGTCTCCTATACAATGCCTTAAATGGTTCCATGCCAATCGTGAACAAGTAACTATTGTTGTAAGAAAACTCCACTAATGGTAAGTATTGCTACCAACTTCCTTTGAAATCCAAGGTACACATCTATAACATATCCTCCAACACCTGATTGACCCACTTCGTGTGACCATTCGTTTATGGGCGATACAAGGTACTCAACCTCAAATTTGTCCCAAACACATGATAGAAACTCCTCCAAAAGTGGGACACAAACGTCTTATCCCTATCTGATACAATATTAAGTAATACACCATCCATCATTACAATATCTCCAAGGAAAATATTGGCATCCCTATTTGAATTATAATTTGTCCATACTGGAAAAAAAATATTCCACCTTTATCAAATATTCCATTATCACCCAAATAGTATTATATACCTACTGTGATATAGATAACCCCATGATAAAATCCATGGAAATGATACCCTATTTCCATATCGGAATCTTAAGAGATTTAAAACACATGTTCCTCTCCCATGATCCACCTTCATAATTTGGAATTTAACATATTTGGACACAAACTCAATGAGGCCCCTCCCTATTTCAAACCTCTAATACTAGCGTTGTATATCCTGGTACATCTTATCCCCACCAAGATGTAACACCCCGTATTTTTGACGATTTAAATAATTATGTGATTAATTATTATTAGGGGAATAAATATGCGATTAATTATTGTTGTTGAATTAATTAAATTAAAATGTGAGAAATTAATTTGTTATTAATCCGGATTAAAATAATTATTAACTAGCATGCCAAGGGTTAATACTTATTGTTGTGAACTATTAAATATTACTGTGTGATATGTAATATGGAATTATGATATTTGATAAATTGTCGAAAGTGAGAAATACGGCAGTTTGGTAATTTAAGTCGGACACGCGTGTGAGTCGTGTCGGGACTAATTGAATGGAATAAAAAGAGAAATTATTTATATTAACTCGTATGGTCATTTCGAGTGATCCATTGAGTCTGAGAGGGTCGAGATAGTCAAAAAAGTATATCCGGGTGTTTAGTTTGGGTCCCAGGGCGATTTTAGGCCAAACCGGCACCCCGAGAGGGCATTATGGTAAATTGTATTTTTGGGCTAAATTAATGGACGAAAATTAAGAGTAATTATATCAGCCTAGGAAAGTCTATTAGGGTTAATAGGTTACACAAATCAATAACGGCCATGGAGGGTGTGAGGGAGAACTAATTTCCAAGCGAAAAGGCTCATTCGGCATCACCTTGCACAACCGTGACCACCAACGCATAGATCGCGAAGAGAGGAACGCGTATATACCAACATCAGCAATGTATCAGACCGTCATATTCGAGGCAAGTGTTTATTACTTGATTTCTTTTAGCAATAATCATGCTCATGTTAGTCTAGGTGGAATTAATCATGATTTATATGTTAATTGGGTGAAAATTGGAGATTTAAATTATGATTAAGGATTGGTTTAATTATTGGTTGGAATTCATTCATGTATGTAGAGGATTAATCGTGGAATTGGATTATATATTGACGAACGAATTTGGGTTGATTAGGTTCTTGAATTGGAATTTGGAAAACTAGGGTTCATGTGAATTAATTTGGGGATTTTATGTAATTATGATGATTAATGACGAATTAAGGATCCTAGGATGATAGAAATGATCTATAACCTGTTAGGGGTTGATGGGTATTGATGATGAGTTGTTGGGAATTGAATCTTAGAGGTTTTTAGGTTCAAAAATGGTGAAAAACGTTGAAGTTTGGTGAAGAAGACGAACAGTGCAATCTCGCGCGATCTCGCGCGAAGTGGTTCAAACGAGATGAAGATCTCGCGCGAAGTAGTTCGAGCGAGATGGCATCTCGCATGAAGTCGCTCAAGCGACACGTGGAAGTCGTTTAAATGACAACCCTTCTAGTTCGAGCGACAGATGGAATTTTTGGGAATTTTCTCAAAGTTTAGTTTTGAGTTTGCCGGTTTATTGGAGTGAGAAAAACTGTCAGATAGTAAATTTAAATAAGATGGAATTTCGAGAAAGTATGTGAGAATAAATACTTTAATTATTTCGGTATAAAGAGAATGTACCTTGGAGATTATGAGAGAGATAGTAATCTAAATATTTATACTATACGTAAGTGATGAGGTTAAAATACGTATGAAGAGTATATATGTAGGTTGGAGAAATACCTATAATTTATAATAGGATGTGTGTATGCCTATTATGTGATATTATTGTTAAGAGCACTAATGGGTGATAACCCGAGGGTGCAAGAACCTTATAGTTAAGAGCACTAATGAGTGATAACTCGGGGGTGCAGAAACTCTATTGATAAGCATACTAATGGGTGATAACCCGGGGGTACAAAGATGATTATTGTTAGGCGCACTAATGGGTGATAACCCGGGGGTGCTGGATTAATATTGATAGGTGCATTAATCCCGGGGATGCAATATTCTATTGTTAGGCGCACTAATGGGTGATAGCCCGGGGGTGCTGAAATATTATTGATAGGTGCATTAATGGTGCTAACCCGGGGATGCATGATTTTCTGGAGATATGCACTAATGGGGCTTCGCCGGGGGTGCAGGATTAGTATATATATATGTATAGGGATGATGGTACTATATATATATATATATATATATATATATATATATATATATATATATATATATATATATATATATATATATATATATATATGGACTTGTGAATATTGCTACTGTGTGAAATTAGTAGATTTGGTAATAATAATAATTATTACATTGTACCAAGCGGTCTTAACCTAAGGGTGCAGGATTAGTGTATATATATAGGGATGATGAGACTATATATATGTATGAGTGTACTTGGGTAACTTTCTACTTTGTGAGACTAGTAGATAAAGTGAAAATGAGAAGTAAAACGATCTTAGTGAATAAAAGATTAACCATTCAAACGGTGAATAATGAAATTTAGTATGTGAGATAAACTATCTGAATAGCGTATTATATGGGTGATACGGGAATACTACTAGTGAGCATAGTTAGTATTAGTATGGTTTCTGACTAGTTAGACTGGGAGGTATAACTAAGGAGAGATTAGATGTACGTTAGGCGTACACAATAGACGAGAGGTGAGAAACTCATGTGAGAGTTCGATAACTAACATGCGTATAAGACTAGTTTTAAGAACCAGTTTTAAATACTTGCTAAATCATTTTTATACATCGGGCTCTGACCCGTTTCTTGTATATCTTGTCTCTTTTGCTATATATATGTATTATATCAAGTGCTCAGCCAAAGGAGTATCAGATTTAGAGATTTGGATTGCTTGACGTGTTGCAGCTGCTGTGGAAGCTGTAGGTCCTTGCAGTAGACGCATCTATCCTTTCCATTAATTTTTATCTATACTTCTTGTTTAGGGCATATGTCGCCCACTTCTAGTTCTTCCATCAGAGATTTTTTATTCAGTTTATTGTATGGTTTAGAGTTTTGAACTGAGAGTTTTACTCAGTCTTATTTATTGCAGTACTTGATTCATGTCCAATATTTATTTACATTCCTATGCGTGGTGAATGGTTTATATTTTAAGATGGAAAGAAATGGATTTACTTGGTTTTATTAAAATTGGAAATGTTTTGACACGTAGCTTAATTTTATATTAGTAGATTAATATGTTAAAAAGTTTTTCGACAGTGATGCTGAGAATGAACCAACTGAATATCCTATTTTAAATTGGTAGAGGACTGATCAACCTATATTTAATTGGGCGGGGTGTCACAGGTGGTATCAGAGCATCAGGTTCTAGTATCCTTAGGATCTGTGCGGCTTATTACGTTTCAGCGTATCGTTCTTTGATGTAGAGCCTTATGATAGGATTATTGTGTTCCCTTACATATGCGACTTAAGTTCTCCTGCTGCGAATTATAATGGATGTGGCTCATTATACGAAATTCGGTGTGATTTGAACCCCGAACATTTTAGAACAACCAGCAAGGGCCGTAAGAAGAACCGTGGGGGAAGAGGCTCAACAGAAGACATAGAGTAATCGAGTAAGAGTGATTGGGATAAAAATCACCACGAGAATTACTTAAACTAGAGATAGTAAAATCGTCACTCGGGAGATGTGGGTTGCCAGGACACCATCATAGATTATGGTGGAGTGAATTCAGGACCACCTAGCATAGTCGATAAAAAGGGAAATCAGAGGAACTCTTTTGAAAACCCATCGGTAAAGATGCAGAAAAGAAAATGAGAAAGTGTAACAGACCAGCGAAGGTAGAAAATCCGAAGGCAATTGTGTAGAGTGGGGCGTGACGACACTCAGAATTTAATTTGTAGTTAAAAGCTACGGCTCTTAGGAGCATCATGTAGTGATTTGGGGCAATCACCACATACGAAGATGTGTGTTTGAAATTTAGAGATAAATTTGGGTACGATTTGATCGCGAGGTCTTCCATTCGACGTGATAACAAAATGTGAGTGAAATTTTAATGTTTAGCACAATAGGTAAGATAGAAACCGATCGTGAGAGAAAGGTTGAATTGCATAATGAACTTCATACCTGCAGAGGGGTATAAATTATCCAAAGGGTTTATAGTTGATAAAGGACCCGTGAGTAGAATACCAGTATGGATGAGAAATCCATCTAGGATGACTAATGTTGATGTGATCAAAGTTATACGATTGCTAGTGATTGCATTCCTTCAAAGAGAAGGGAGTAAAGAGGGTTAACGAACCTGCTGAAGAGCAGAAACTGAATTTAACGGTGTTAGTGAAACCCCACGTGAGAATATACCCAATAAGGAACTCGATTAGATGATGTTAAGTGATTAACTTCAAAAGGATGATGAAGTCAATCAGGCTGTAGAGGCCAACCATAGTTTCTAAGAGCTAACATAGCCAAAGGGACAGTGGAAGAATAATAGTCAGTTGAGACTGTCGGTCCGAGAGAAGGACATTCCCAAAATGGTCAGTGGAACCAATGACGGGGAGATGGTTCGTGAAGTTTTCCTTATGTAAAGGAAACAAAACTACAAGTGTTGAATGTGTCCACAATTGAGAAGTGAGACCGAAGATATTAGAAATGGTAAACCCTGCCAGTTAGGCATAACGACTGGAGGATCGAGTGTTCCAGCGAAAGAATTTTGGGTCAAGAGAATTAGGCCCAGGAAATTTATAACCTGAGAATGACGAGTTCTGGATGGACCAGTAAAGTCCTCGTTAATAGTAGCATGCAGTATGTCAGAGTCTACGGGACTCGGGAAGTAAACGGGAGCTTAATAAAGCTATAACTGAGGCCTGCAAAGTTTGGGCCAACGTTTCAATAATGGGCGTGAAATCCACAAGATGGAATAAATTGTCCATGGTTAGAGGGGAAAACTATAGGATGAAATCCTAGGATGTATGACGATTGCAGATGTTCATGGGTCGTGATGGCAGCCACGTGCTAAGACCCTATGATTTGGCGAGACTGGTGAGGTTTTGCTTCTTCCTTGTGAGTAAATGATAGATTCTAGTGACATGGGTGTGCCACAACTTTTATGTAAATTGGAAACCCTAAACTTCATGTGCGGGTCAAGTTTAGTGGGAACATTAGTTTTAATAGTCTTGTTACAAACGTATTTCTCGTAGTTAGCAGGGCATTTTGATGATTGCTCGTGAGGGAACCGGGAGGGCCTAAGAATATGTTTTGTTGTTATAATTTACTACTGCATTGAGTCAGCTTTAGTAGAGTTTATTATGGTAATGTTCAGTGATTAGTTACCATATGGTTAAACGATAGTATAAATATATTGATATGACTGTCATGCCGGATACTCCGAAAGGAGTGATCTTAGTTTTGTGCGGCGCCACCTGAAATAGGGTTGGGCCCAGATATGAGCATAAATATGAAAATTTCATGGTAATATAGACCTCAGCGAGTAGAGTGTCTAATTATATGTGATTCCCGAGCATAGGAATTTATTTGTCTGTTAAGACTTAGAATACATTGTGTTCTTATTTAGCGGCGAAATATAGCTCGTTATATATCTATAGCGCCAAGTACTTGGGATAGTGTGGGCTCCATGCTTCATGTTACATTTTTAGGGACATGAGATTGGACGAGTAAAATTTTATATCACAATACGTAGATTGTGGGAAAGTACATAGTAGGTACTGAAGGCCTTACGGACCTCAACAACTGACTAGGTTAGATAGTAGTGTATCGGGGGGGGGGGGGGGTTCCTTATTTGGATTTCACTTTGCGAGACATCCCACGCATGAAACTAGCGAACGTTGGGAGTTGGAGAGAAGTTTGGTCGATAGTACATAAGTTTTGTATGTTGGTTATTGTACCTATAGGAGAATATATTTGAGAGTTGTTAATTCTTTCATAACTTAAGGATAATAGCGTAGCCTGGCCTTAGTATTTTTCGGAATAGAGCAATGATACCATTGAAGGATTGATTAAGTTATGGTTAGTGGGGCGGTTGAGTGCACCCCTACCACATCAGCATACCGAGTGTGGAAGAATTGAGGTAAGAAAATTTTATGCCTTTTGTATAATGATGCGTGAGGTATAGGGTGTATGGGCTCCCTAAAGGATTGAATCAGGTAGTGGATTGTGATTAACATGTGAATTCGATAACATGTAGTCGGTTAAGCCGGAGCTTATTCACGACGTTTTGTCAGAGACTTACGTTTCAAGATAAATTGAAATTTATTCAAGAAAGACAAGATGTGTCAGAATACAAACAACAGTGGTGATGAGTTTAATGGAGAGTAACCTTCAAAGTTAGTCTGCAGTGGGTCAGCTAACTGTTAGAAAAGGGAGGATAATTCGAAACCGGTAGGGGCTTCTTCCACTAGAGAATGGAAGAGTATTCCCAAGGATCTTCTCATGTAGCTGAGATGGTGAGATTATAAGTACTAAGATGCGATTGAGTACGACCTAATACCCACAGAGGGATAGTCAGGACAAGCGGTCTAATCGGATGCGGGAGAGAAAATTTTATGTGAACCCTGAGATCTTAGGGGAGGACGAGAGTAGTACCTTCCACTAGTGGAGTTTGTGTCCAAATAACTCCAATAAATTCATGTTCGGGCAGAGTGCCAGTAGAAGTATGGCACGGTAAACTTGGTTATTGTCCTACTTAATAGTTAAAGGTGATGGACAGGTTATGATTACAAATGTTGGAGAAGAATCCATATTATCATATATATTGTGTGTGAAATATATATTGCACAGCGAATTTACTTATATGAATGACACGAGACGAAGTCGTATGTATATGAAAAGAGGATAAATCTACTAAGGTGCTAATAGTAGAAGACTAGATAGTGAATATCTAAAATAAAGTTGAAGTAGTGAAACTTAAGCAGAAAGGCTTGGGCAAGAGCCTATATGACAGGGTAACCTGGAGTTTAAAGCAAATACATGTGAAGTGTTCATTATTAAGGGTATTCGATAGCGGACTATATGGGTGGTACGGAGTAGCTTACTTGTAAGCGTTGGGATGCGATGTGCAATATTTTTACAGCATTGTCTCTACCTGGTATACTTTTTTCCGAATTTCAGGACGAAATTTCGTTGTAAGGGGGGAAGTATGTAACACCCCGTATTTTTGACGATTTAAATAATTACGTGATTAGTTATTATTAGGGAAATAAATATGCGATTAATTATTGTTGTTGGATTAATTAAATTAAAATGTGAGAAATTAATTTGTTATTAATCCGGATTAAAATAATTATTAATTAGCGTGCCAAGGGTTAATACTGATTGTTGTGAACTATTAAATATTATTGTGTGATATGTAATATGGAATTATGATATTTGATAAATTGTCGAAAGTGAGAAATACGACAGTTTGGTAATTTAAGTCGAACACGCGTGTGAGTCTTGTCGGGACTAGTTGAATGGAATAAAAAGAGAAATTATTTATATTAACTTCTATGGTCATTTCAAGTGCGCCATTGAGTCCGAGAGGGTCGAGATAGTCAAAAAAGTATACCCGGATGTTTAGTTTGGGTCCCGGGGCGATTTTAGGCCTAACCGACACCCCGAGAGGGCATTATGGTAAATTGTATTTTTGGGCTAAATTAATGGAAGAAAATTAAGAGTAATTATATCATCCTAGGAAAGTCCATTAGGGTTAATAGGTTACACAAATAAAGAACGGCCATGGAGGGTGTGAGGGAGAACCCATTTCCAAGAGGAAAGACTCATTCGGTATCACCTTGGACAACTGTGACCACCAACGCGTAGATCGCGAAGAGAGGAACGCGTATATACCAACATCACCAACGGATCAGACCATCATATTCGAGGCAAGTGTTTATTACTTTCTTTCTTTTAGCAGTAATCATGCTCATGTTAGTCTAGGTGGAATTAATCATGATTTATATGTTAATTGGGTGAAAATTGAAGATTTAAATTATGATTAAGGATTGGTTTAATTTGTGGTTGGAATGCATTCATGTATGTGGAGGATTAATCATGGAATTGGATTATATATTGATGAACGAATCTGGGTTGATTAGGTTCTTGAATTGGAATTTGGAAAACTAGGGTTCATGTGAATTAATTTGGGGATTTTCTGTAATTATGATGATTAATGACGAATTAAGGATCCTAGGATGATAGAAATGATCTATAAACTGTTAGGGGTTGATGGGTATTGATGATGAGTTGTTGGGAAGTGAATCTTAGAGGTTTTTAGGTTCAAAAATGGTAAAAACGTTGAAGTTTGGTGAAGAAGACGAACAGTGCAATCTCGCGCGAAGTGGTTCAAACGAGATGGGGATCTCGCGCGAAGTAGTTCGAGCGAGATGGCATCTCGCGTGAAGTCTCTTGAGCGTCACGTGGAAGTCGTTCAAACGATAACCCTTCTCGTTCGAGTGACAGAGGGAATTTTTGGGAATTTTCTCAAAGTTTAGTTTTGAGTTTGCTGGTTTATTGGAGTGAGAAAAACTGCGAGATAGTAAATTTAAATAAGATGGAATTTCAAGAAAGTATGTGAGAATAAATACTTTAATTATTTCGGTATTAAGAGAATGTACCTTGGAGATTACGAGAGAGATAATAATCTAAATATTTATACTATACGTAAGTGATGAGGTTAAAATACGTATGAAGAGTATATATGTAGGTTGGAGAAATACCTATAATTTATAATAGGATGTGTGTATGCCTATTATGTGATATTATTGTTAAGAGCACTAAGGGGTGATAACCCGAGGGTGCAAGAACCTTATAGTTAAGAGCACTAATGAGTGATAACTCGGGGGTGCAGAAACTCTATTGATAAGCGTACTAATGGGTGATAACCCGGGGGTACAAATATGATTATTGTTAGGCGCACTAATGGGTGATAACCCGGGGGTACAAATATGATTATTGTTAGGCGCACTAATGGGTGATAACCCGGGGGTGCTGAAATATTATTGATAGGTGCATTAATGGGTGCTAACCCGGCGATGCATGATTTTCTGGAGATATGCACTAATTGGGGTTAGCCGAGGGTGCAGAATTAGTATATATATATGTATAGGGATGATGGTACTATATATATATATATATATATATATATATATATATATATATATATGGACTTCTGAATATTGCTACTGTGTGAAATTAGTAGATTTGGTAATAATAATAATTATTACATTGTACCAAGTGGTCTTAACCTAAGGGTGCAGGATTAGTGTATATATATAGGGATGATGAGACTATATATATGTATGAGTGTACTTGGGTAACTTTCTACTTTGTGAGACTAGTAGATAAAATGAAAATGAGAAGTAAAACGATCTTAGTGAATAAAAGATTAACCATTCAAACGGTGAGTAATGAAATTTAGTATGTGAGATAAACTATCTGAATAGCGTATTGTATGGGCGATACGGGAATACTACTAGTGAGCATAGTTAGTATTAGTATGGTTTCTGACTAGTTAGACTGGGAGGTATAACTAAGGGGAGATTAGATGTACGTTAGGCGTACACAATAGACGAGAGGTGAGAAACTCATGTGAGAGTTCGATAACTAACATGCGTATAAGACTTATTTTAAGAACCAGTTTTAAATACTTGCTAAGTCATTTTTACACATCGGGCTCTGACCCGTTTCTTGTATCTCTTCTCTCTTTTGCTATATATATGTAATATATCAGGTGCTCAGCCACATGAGTATCAAATTTAGAGATTTGGATTGCTTGACGTGCTGCAGCTGTTGTGGAAGCTGTAGGTCCTTGCAGTAGACACATCTATCCTTTCCATTCAGTTTTATCTAGACTTCTTGTTTAGGGCATATGTCGCCCACTTCTAGTTCTTCCATCAGAGATTTTGTATTCAGTTTATTGTATGGTTTGGAGTTTTGAACTGAGAGTTTTACTCAGTCTTATTTATTGCAGTACTTCATTCATGTTTAGTATTTATTTACATTCCTATGTGTGGTGAATGGTTTATATTTTGAGATGGAGAGAAATGGATTTACTTGGTTTTATTAAAATTGGAAATGTTTTGACACCTAGCTTAATTTTATATTAGGAGATTAATATGTTAAAAAGTTTTTCGACAGTGATGCTAAGAATGAACCAACTGAATATCCTGTTTTAAATTGGTAGAGGACTGATCACCCTATATTTAATTGTGTGGGGTGTCACACAAGATGCACCAAAAATATGACTTTAGACTTCAGTCATAACTGAGCATCGTAACTCCTCATCCTCTGAAACTAGCAACCTGTCGAGGAACCTTAAGCCTCCCTCTGAACCAATCAAGAAAGACTTTGATCCCATTGTCAATAATCTCCTACATATTCCTTCACAACCCAAATCATGATCTTTGGTGTGATGGCAAGTACCTCCATAAATGCACGAAACAAATCATCCTTTGTGAGAATCATAGCCCACCTTTCCTTCTATACATCTACAAGTTCAGCCATCAGTCTATTGCTCAAGGTGTCTTCCACTACATTCTCCTTTCCCGAGTGATACTGAATATCAAACGGATAATCATTCACAAACTCAATCCATCAATGCTAGATGATGTTTAACTTCCGTTGTGTGGACAATTAGTGCAGTCTTTTACAGTCCATAAAGAATTATAATCTCTCTCCCAAAAGGCATTGTCTCTAAATGCATAGTGCAAACACTACTACTGCTAAGTCCAAATCATGGTTGAGGTAATTACCTTCATGAGGCTTAATCTTAATATAACTATAACTTATTGGCCTCTCCACCTGCATTAGTACACCCCTAAGTTCTTATGAGGACGCATCGGTAAACTCCATACACTCTATCCTTCACTGAGGTAAAGCAAGAACCGGAGCTAAAGTCCAATTGACCTTCAACTCATCAAAATCTTCTGGCACAAATCATCCCAAACAAATGGTAAACCCTTATTTATCAATTTCATCAAAGTCCCCCAAATGAATCGATGATAATACCTTGCCAAACCAAGAAAACTGTGCACCTCCGTATGTGTTATGAGCTGACCCTAGTCCATTATTGCCAAAACCTTCCATGGGTCCAGTGACATTCCTTCTTCAGACACTATATGGACCAATAATTGAACCTACCTCAACTAAAATCAACACTTCTTGACCTTTACATAGAGCTAAAGTTCTCATAATTTTAACAAGACCATCTGCAAGTGCTCAGCATGCTCCTCTACAGTCCAAGAATTGATCAATATGTCATTTATGAAGACATTGATAAACTGATCTAAGAAGTCATTGAACACCCTATTCAATAGGTCCATACACATTCATGGTTTGTTGGTTAGAAAAATGGCATAATCGTAAACTCATAAAACTCATATCTCGTAAAACATGTCGTCTTCTGAACATCGTGCTGTTAAATCCTCAACTGATGGTACCCTGGACTCAAATCAATCTTTAAAAAGTATGAAACACCCCCAACTGGTTGAACTAGTCATCAATACGGGGTAACAAATACTTGTTCCATATGTTACATTGTTCAACTCTTGGTCACTAATATATAACCACAAAGAACCATCCTTCTTCTTCTTCATGAATAGAACTGGAGCACCCGCAAGGCTAAGTACTCCTTTGAATAAATCCCTTACTTGGAAGCAACTAAGTTTGGTCCCCACTCTCTCTCATCTCTAATCGATCCATATGAAACGGGGTTTAGGAAATGGTTCTCTTACCCGAAGCCAAATTAATCACAAACTCACTCTCTTTAATGGCAACCCTAAAATCTCATTAAACACATCTTAAAATTCTCCAATGGACCCAATAGATTATAAAGAAATAACAATTTCCTCTAAAGTCTTTCCCTCAATAAAAATATAAAAGCATGGTTAACCCTCCTGATAATACGCAAATATTACGTATTTTATCCTCCAAACCTACGTATTTTAGCCCCCTCGGGTGCCTTAATCTCTATATTAAAGCCCGTTAACCAGACAACCTCAGTTTATATTGTTAACATGCTATATGAGGTATAATTGGGCATTTGTAGGTATTTAGGTACTAAGTATGATGTTAAGACGCATTTCGATGAAGTTCCACATGCAATCGCACGTTCAAGAGCATTTTAGTCTTTTCACTGCTTTGGTACCTGGCCTGACATTTCATGAAAGTTGTATCCCTCCTCGCTAGATTTGCGTGGCCACTAACGGTGCTCAAATCCGATTCATAACGAAGAAGTTACGGCAATTTCAACGGACGAGAAAATCTTGGAAACCAAAACAGCATTACCGCGGCTGATACCTGCTTGATCGATAGATCGACCCTTTTGGTTTATCGATCGACCCTTCTGGACAACTGAAAATTGGCCTTGATCGATCGATCGATTGATCGATCCATTTCTTTTCTTTTCTCTTTTCTTTTCTAATTTAATTCCCACTTGGTATATAAGCCAATTTTGTTGTAATAAACATATGTGAACGATTTTAGATAGTTTTAGCTTAGGTTAGCTTAGGGTTTTGAGGGTTTTAGAGAGTTTGGCTTGGATTGTTCCTGGTTTGACACCCAATTGGGTTGTAAGTTACAGTATTCATCATCCTCTTCCTTTAATATAGTTGTATTTCTTCATTTCTTGCTTTGTAGTGTAATTTACATGCCTTCTAAATTAGGTTTACTTGCTTTCTTTACACAGTTTCTAGTATAGATTTATCTCATTTATTTACCGCTTTCCATTTACCGCATTTTTAAGATGCTTTCTAGGTAATTTAAATTAGGTTGTGTTTCAATGGAACTCACTCGGGTTAACGCGTTGCTTTGCTTTGGTGATGGTGTTTACGGGTTTATTTCGGGTGCGTTGTCCTAATTATTATGCCTAGGAGATTTGACGGGGATATCATGTATGTGCCGTGCTTACGACCTTTCGCGCGTAATTTTTGGGATATTTTTTTACGCCAAAATCTTATTAGGCTTATGATGATTTAGTGTGTGACAACCCTTGGTTTAATTAACTATTGAAATGAGACGCATTTGTAATAACTCGTCGACCCATGTAACCATTTTATACAAATTAACTCGGGTGAGGGATATTCGACGCAAGCTATAGTTTTACTCCCTTTCATAATCGAGTTTCAATACACTTGCCTAGATAATCATTTCCCTTTCATGCATCTTTTCCTTTTTAGTTTGTAATCTTCTTTTACACTTTTATTTCAGAATATTAAATCACTTAAATTCTAGCATCTTGTCCTTGTGGATTTTCGATACCCGATTTACTGCTATACCCACCAGTTGAGTGTAGTCATAATTTAGGTTTGTTTGTATAGTCGCGGCGATACAAAAAACAACGACTGTGGCCTTACACGCGCACGCTTCTCGTGCGCTATCAAAATGGTGCCATTGCCGGTGACTAGTTTGTTTTAGACTTTATTTGATTTAGTATTTCATTGTATTTTCTTTCTATTTGTATTATTTGCTAATATTTTGCATAACTTCCACATTTGAGCACTTAGAAACACTCGAATTTTTTCCGCGCACACTTACTTTGTGGAATCCACCACTTCAAGCCATTTATGGGGTAAGCATGTCTTATTCCAAGTCTTTCGGTAATCCTTGTCATAATTCTCAAAATTCTCGCAAACCTATGACTTTCAGTGAATAATTAGAATCCCAAAGTATAACAAAATCAAATATGACTTTGGGCGAGTATAACGAAAGTCAAAATCTAGGTTATTAGAATTTTGATGATGATGACTGATGATGCTGAAATCTAGCACCACCAGATAAGTGATGATGAGCTCAAACAGTAGTAACCATGGCAGCCATAGAGATGTATATGTGTAAGTGTATAGAAGGGGATGAGTATAAGAGGAATAAGACAATGATGTATAGTGGTTCAACCAATTAAGCCTACATCCACTGTGAGTGTGTGATCCACTAAGTATGGGAACTAATTGCCTTGGATACAATACGCATCATCTCACTTTCTCTCTATACTGTGTGTACAAGCAGAGTTTTAGCTAGGGTTACAATTATCGATCCCGTATAGGGTTGTAGGTGACAAGTATATATAGGTCTTGGGGGTGTAGTGTACCCCCCAAGTATGCATGGTGCATGTGAATAATGATCCAGCCAATCTCCTATTGACAAATGTAGATGCCAAATGATGACATAATATTTCCTCACGTGAGGGGGTGAAATTGTTATAACGGTCTTCCACGTGCCATGTGAGCCTCACGCGCACTGTTCCACGCGTCTCCTAAACCACGTGCTGTGATGATGTCACCCTCGACCTATGATATGAGGCCGAGGGAAAAGTTCCCTCTGGCAGTGAGTCTGGCCTAATTTAGGCATCGTACTGTCGTACCCTCAGAGGGTCATCTGGAGCCTGATGGAGGGTCGGCCCCTTGGAGGGTCGTCTGGATCATGATGAGGGGTCACGAGACCATCTTGGGCGAGCCTATGTTGGAGGGCTCCCTCATCCTTGCCAAGGGTATATATGGGTATATCAATCACCCCCAGCCCTTAGCCATAAAAGATGTCAGGATGGCTGAGGGATAATGTTTCTTTTGAGATAAGTGTATGGTCTGTTAGATGAATGACACCTGTCAAGTTTTTATTCATTGTTGTTCTAGTTTTCCAGGCGTGATAGCTGCATACTACATGGGACTTTGTGCCCTAATGATGCCCTCCTCGTGGGTTGTACCCTACATTGGTGAGTAGGCCCACTCATTGGCAAGGTACTTAAACCTTTTTTTGAAGTTTCTCTTTCTTCTTCGCACATGAACTCTCTCTCTCTAGCTTCCAGCTTTCTAGCCATTTTTGCAACTTCGACGTTTTGAGTTTGACAGTTTTGCTATTTCTTTAGAGGTAACTCCTTTGCCCTAGTGCCCTCTTTATCTTTATTTTTGTTTGCTTTCTTACTTTAGGGTCGTAAGGGTTGGATTTCTCTTAGGTTGTTAAATAAATTTTTCCGGCGTCTCCTCCGGTGACTGGTTCTTGAGTGTTCTTGATCAAAACCTTTGATTTCTTTGGTTTTGATCTAAAAGTCCAACCTGGTCAACTGTGAGATTGTTTGTAGTTGTGAAAGCCAAATCCTTATAAGTGTAGGGTCTTCCCCTTAATGCCTAGGAGGCTTTACGGATTAGCTGAGGAATTCCCTTCCCTGAGAGAGAAGTTATTTGTTGAGACCAGACGGGTAGAGGAATAGGAAGAGAGAAGACGAGGGGTCGACCCTAATTGGGTGCGACCCATCTTCCCCATTCCTCTAGCCACAATTAGACCATCTGAGTCTTGTGGGTCGTCCTATCGTCCAGCCAAGAGTTATTCAGGAGAGATGGATGAGAGAGCGTCGTCGCCAACTGGCGCTGGACCTTCTGGGAGAAGAGAGACGTCTGACCTAAGCCCAGGCCGACAGGTCGAGGGTATGGTTACTTCCGAGGCTATACCTGTGACAACTCTATCCCCACATGCTTTCCAAATGAATTTTCCTCAGGGGCCTCTGACAGGTGATGAGGCCGAGGGAGAGGGGACTGAGCATTGTGAGGACTCAGATGCTGACCTAGTTGACAGATCTCATGCCTCATCCTATATTTCCTCGGTCAGGGATCGTGACCTCCTTCTATGGAGGCATGCATATGGTGTCCCCCCCAACATATCCATGAGGGTTCCCTTTGAGTCTGAGAGGGTCTTTAAGGGTGAAGAGGGAGAGATTGCGGTATACAAACAAATGTTTAAGGTCGTTGTCAGACTCCCTCTACATCCTGCCATCGTAGATATCTTGTCATCCCTCGGCGTTGCCCCCTCTCAGCTTCCTCCCAATTCCTGGAGGACAATCCTTGGCTACATCTCCCTATGGAAAAATGCCTTTACTGATGAGCCTTCCTTCGACGTGTTCTTGGCTTGCTATAATATCACTTCCTCATCCAAACAGTCTGGGTACTATCACCTGGGGGCGAGGAGTTCTGATAAAAAACTTCTCCACGTGGCACAAACCTCCAATCACGACTGGAAGAAGAGATTTTTCTTCATTTCTGGAGAGTGGGAATTTTTGGTCGAGGCGCAACATTTGGACGATGGTTCGAGGGTTCCTAGAAGATGGTCTAATCCCTCGATGAAGGCCAAGTCAGATCCCAGACTGAGTCTGGATGAGAAAGATATAGTTGAATATCTGAGGGAATGAGGGAAAGGGGGTGAAATTGCAAAGTTTTAAGATCTGATGACCCCTAAGTTCCTCAAGGAAGCTGTCCTGAGGGTCGGCCCCCTGACAGAGCTATGTGAGTTATATTATTTTTTGCCCATTCTTTACTTTTTTTTTCAAGTGTTTCATCTTTGCCTCTGCATTTTTCTGACGTGTCGTCCTCCTTTCAGGTCGTCCTTATGGTATATCTGATCAACTTTGGGAAATGACTGTCCCCAGTTTGCTATCAGGATTCGGTAAGAAGAAGGGCAAGGAGCCTCAACAAGCTCCGAGGAAGACGCAGATCGTGGGGCCGACACCTGCTGAGCCGACCTCCGACAGATAAAAGAGGAAAGAGCCTGAAGTCCCTGTCGACCCTCGACCAGATTCACGGATGAGGGCAAGGGTCAGACGTCTGAGGGGACCGCCTCTTCTTCCAGAATGGGGGCCTTCTGGTCCCAGAACTTGGAATTTCTGAAGGCCGAGCCATCTTCTCTGATCGCCAACCTGAGGGCGGCCAAGGCGTCCATGTTTTTTGCCCCTCGGCTACTGACTACGAGTTTTTGTCCAAGATGCCCCCGGTGAAGGTGTATGACTATGGTCTGCACACCCTAGCTCAGGTATTTGTTCTCACTTCATTCCCTTAACTTCATTCTATCATAAACTATTTTCTCGGCCTCTTAACGATTTTATTTTTCTTATGTAGTCTGTCTGTGCTTTTACCTCGGCCACTAAGTGGATGGCTAAGAACCAAGTGAAATTCCATGAAGCTGAGAGGGCTATTCAGCATGAGGATAATCTATAGTTAGAGCTTGAGACTGTAAGGGCTGAGTTAGAGAGCGTCAGGACTGAGCATGAGAGGATCCTGGATGAGCTGACGAGGCAGCATGATGTATACATGGCGGCCAAGGACTTGCTTATAAAGGAGAGGGATGAGGCTTTGACTAAATTAGGGGTTCATCACAAGGCCGATCTTGAGGCGGCTGTCAAGAAAGCCGAGGCCGATGTTGTGGAGGCCTACAAACTCTCGGATGAGTTTCAGGGCTTCGACCTTGAATACTTAGAGAGGGTAATTAGTACGGCCTATCGGTGGGTCGTCCTTAAGTTTGCCGATGCAGTATCTTCTGTCCGCCCCTCCATCGAAGCAGTCCAACTAGACGACCCTTTGATTGCTGAGGCCTTGGCCCAGGTGGAATCTCAAGTGCCTGTTGAGGGTACTGGCACGTCTGAAGATCAGCCTGTTTTGGTCATCGAAGAAACTTCTCTTATCGATATTTAGGCCCTGCCCTCCGATGCTGCTCAATAGGGTGGCTGTTTGTAGCCAATACCCCATTTTTGTATCTTATTTTTGTAGAACAAACATCAATTTGTAATACTTTATTTATATTATCATCTCTCTTGTTGTCTTCCATACTCGTCTCTTGTGTGATTTGCATTGTGAATTTTTTATATTAACAGTATCACTAACCCCTCTCTCATCTTTCTTGAGCGTGAAGGAGGGGTCATCCCCAACGTTCACCCTCATTATAGCCGAGGGTGATTTCCACCAATTTTACTTGATGAGGTTAATAAGGTCCTCCCTCGTCTTTCTAAAGGGCAATGGTGGGGTCGTCCCCACCATTGACCCTCATTATAGCCGAGGGTTGTAACTACCAAACTAATGGTTTTTAAATCCTCCCTCGTCTTTCTTGAGGGCAATGGTGGGGTCGTCCCCACCATTGACCCTCATTATAGCAGAGGGTTGTAATTACCAAACTAATGGTTTGTAAGTCCTCCCTCGTCTTTCTTGAGGGCAATGGTGGGGTCGTCCCCGCCATTGACCCTCATTATAGCCGAGGGTTGTAATTACCAAATTAATGGTTTTAATTAAGTCCTCCCTCGTCTTTCTTGAGGGCAATGGTGGGGTCGTCCCCACCATTGACCCTTATTATAGCCGAGGGTTGTAATTACCAAACTAATGTTTTTTAAATCATCCCTCGTCTTTCTTGAGGGCAATGGAGGGGTCGTCCCCACCATTGACCCTCATTATAGCCGAGGGTTGTAATTACCAAATTAATGGTTTTAATTAAGTCCTCCCTCGTCTTTCTTGAGGGCAATGGTGGGGTCGTCCCCACCAGACCCTCATTATAGCCGAGGGTTGTAATTACCAAACTAATGGTTTTTAAATCCTCCCTCGTCTTTCTTGAGGGCAATGGTGGGGTCGTCCCCACCATTGACCCTCATTATAGCCGAGGGTTGTTTCCCAAAGATGATCCCATACGTACTAGAACTGACAAACACAAGATGAGAGGAAACACTGATATTTCTCATTAATTTTCCAAGTGTTCTGCTGGAGCAGCACCCATTACAGTTATGGTCTGTCAGGACATTACAACACTACTGATAGTATTTCTTCAAATGATCTGCATTCCAGGGGTTGGAAAAGGGTTCCCCTTCTAGATTTTCTCGTATATAGGTCCCTGGGACAACTTCGTCGATGACCCTATATGGGCCGTGCCTATTAGGATGGAGCTTGTTGGGCTTCTGCCAAGTCTTTTTGAGGACCAATTCCCCCACTGCAATTGGTCTCTGTTTCACCCTCTAATTGTAAAACCTTGTAGTCCTCTGCTGGTAGGCTGCCTGCCTTATCTCGGCATCTTCCCTCCTTTCCTCAATCAGGTCTAAGTCAAGTCTCCTCTCTTCCATATTTCTCTGGGCGTCATACATTTGGACCGTATGAGTAGGAAACCCAATCTCAGTGGGGATGACGACCTCTAAGCCATAAGCTAACATGAATGGGGTCTCTCCGGTAGAGGTCTTTGTCGTCGTCCTGTAGGCCCACAGTACAACATATAACTCTTCAACCCATCTTCCTTTTGCGGCCTCAAGTCTCTTCTTGATCCCATCTAGGATCGTCCTATTTGTAACTTTTGTTTGCCCGTTAGCCTGAGGTCGGCCTGGGGTAGAGAAGAATTATTTGATACTCACCCTTTCACAGTACTTCTGTTATTCTTGAATTGAGTCCCGTTATCCGAGATGAGGGTATTCGGGAGACCATATCTGCATATAATGTTTCTCCATATAAACTGGAAGGTCTTCTTCTCTGTGATTGTTACCATCATCTCCGCCTCCACCCATTTTGAAAAATAGTCAATGGCCATGATGAGGAACCGATAGTTATTGATTGCCCTAGGCAAGGGTCCTACTAGGTCAATCCCCCACACTGCAAATGTCCACAGGGATGTAATGGAAGTAAGAGGCTGATGGGGTTGGTGAGGTATGGTGGCAAATCTTTGGCATTTGTCACACTTTTTTACATATGCCGTGGCATCTTTCCCTAAGGTCGGCCACCAGTACCCTTGGGTGATCACCCTCTTCGCCAGAGACCTTCCCCCAATGTGGCTCAAACATGACCCCTCATGCACGTCTTGCAAAATGGAAGGGACTTCAGATGGGTGCACATACCTAAGTAAGGGGAGCAAAAACCCCTTTTTGTATAAGGTGTCCCCAATGACAGTGAATTTTTCAGCTCTGTATCTCAACTTCTTCCTTTTTTGCCTTGCTTCTGGCATCTCCCCCTCTTTAATGTATCTGATCAGGGGGTCCATCCATGTGGCCTCCTTAGCAATATTCAGGCAAGTGCCAAGTGTTCCCTCAGCATCTTCAATAGTTGGTTGAATAAAAATTTCCACTGGGACTGTCATCCTGATGTCTGTCCTAGTTGCTGAGGCCAGCCTGGCAAGTGCATCGGTGCGGCCATTGTCATGCCTAGGTATCCTCTTCAATTTCACTTCTCTGAAGCTCTTCAGTAATGACATTACTTTCTCAAGGTACTTGGCCATCCGCTCGTCCTTGGCCTCGTAGGCTCCTAGTATCTGATTTACTACCAGCCTTGAATCACTATGGACCAAAATCTGTTCGACACTAAGAGACTTGGCTAAGGAGAGTCCTGCTATCAGGGCGTCATATTCAGATTCGTTGTTGGAGGCTTTGAAGTTGAACCTCAGGGCGTACTCAATGCTTGTGCCATCGGGTGCTGATACTATCAGTCCAGCTCCACTTCTGCTGTCGTAAGAGGACCCGTCAACGAAGAGGTTCCACACAGTCTTTTCCTTTGAGAAATTTCCCTCGGTGAGGGATCCCTCTCTAAAGAGGTATCTTCCCTCATCGTTTTCAACCACTTTCCTTCTAGCAGTGCGTGTCTTAGCCTTATCTGCATGTGTGTCAGTGTTTTGTTGGGTATCTGTCTTCCCGAGGCTCTCACCTTCGACTTTATCATCTTCCCAAGTAAACTCAGCCACGAAATCCGCCAGTGCTTCCCCCTTAATGGCCTTCCTAGGTTGATACACAATGTCAAACTCCCCCAGCTCTATAGCCCAGACCATTAACCTACCTGATTTTTCTGGCTTGTGTAGGACCTGCCTAAGAGGAGAGTCAGTGAGGATGACCATTATATGGAACTGGAAGTATGGCTTCATCTTCCTTGAGGCATGGATCAAGGCGTAGGCTAACTTCTCCATCCTCGGGTATCTTTGCTCCACCCCCTGAAGTGCCTTACTATTGAAATACACTGGCCTCTGTACCCCGTCTTCCTCTTTGACGATTGTTGCGCTAATGGCTGACTTAGAGACAGCTAGATACATATAGAGTCGTTCACCCTGCACTGGTCGTGACAACAGCAAGGGGGACCCTAGGTATGACTTTAGCTCCCTGAAAGCCTCATCACACTCTTCACTTCATTCGAAGGGCTTCCTGAGGATCTTGAAGAATGGGAAACACTTGTCTGTGGCTCTCGATACGAACCTATTCAAAGTAGCCACTCGCCCCGTGAGCCTCTGAACGTCTTTGATGGTCTTGGGGGTCTTCATTTCCAGGAGGGCCTTTATTTTCTCAGGGTTGGCCTCGATGCCTCTTTGGTTGACAATGAACCCCAAGAATTTCCCTGCTCCGACCCCGAAGACACACTTAGCCGGGTTGAGCTTCATATGGTATTTATCCATCGTATTAAAGGTTCTCTCCAGGTCAGCCACATGATCCTCTGCCTTCAGGATCTTAGTCAGCATGTCATCTACATAAACTTCCATAAATTTCCCAACTTGGTCTTAAAATATTTTATTTAAAAGGCGCTGATACATTGCCCCTGCATTCTTCAGACCAAAGGGCATGACCCTATAATAGTATGTCCCCTTGTCGGTAATGAAGGCTATTTTGTCCGAGTCTTTAGGGTCCATGAAGATCTGGTTGTACCCTGAATAGGCATCCATTAAGCTCATGAGCCCATTGAATGCGGTAGCGTCTACCATCTGGTCAATGCGGGGGAGAGGGAAGCTATCTTTGGGATAGTGCCTGCTGAGGTCGGTGAAGTCCACACACATTCTCCACTTCCTGTTGGCCTTTGGGATAATGACTGAGTTGGACAACCATTCAGGGTAGATGACTTATCTGATAAACTCCGCATCTTCTAATTTTTTGACCTCATCCCTTATGACCTCATACTTCTCTCTAGAGTAAATTATCCTCTTCTGCTTCACCGGATTTGCACCCTCTACCACGTTGAGATTGTGGCACATGATTTCAGAGTCGATCCCCGGCATATCTGCATGACTCCATGCAAAGACGCTATGTCTTCTCCTCAACAGTTTAATGAGGTCTTCCTTGATATTTGGCTTCAGAGACTTGCTGACTTGGACAGTTTTTTTCGGGTCATCCACATTGAGGATGATGTATTCTACCTCTTCTGCGGCCTCTCCTTTCTTCAGCTTCATCTTACTTCTGGGGTCTAGGGTATCAATATTGTAAGTGGTTGTATCCTTCTTGTGTGCCTCTCTTTCTTCAGCGGAGTTGTAATAACATTCTCGCGTTGTCGTCTGGTCTCCCTGAACTTCCCCCACCCTGTAAGGGGTTGGAAATTTAATCATCTGATGGACCATAGACGGTACATCTTTGAACCCCTTGAGGACTACCCGCCCCAGTATAATATTATAGGGCGAAAAGACATGTTCATCCATCACAAAGAAGGTGACCTTCTTTGTAAGGTATCTCGGCCACTCGTCCCCCATCCTGACATCAGCCTCATACACTCCGAGGGGATGAACCTTTTCTCCACTGAACCCAATCAATGGGTGATGGTATGGGACGAGTCTAGCATGGCTGAGACCTAAATCTTTGAAGCATGGCCAAAACATCACGTCTGCAGAGGAGCCCCCATCTACAAGGATCCTCGGCACCTCGCACCCGTGCACCCTGGTAGTGATGACGAGAGGGTCATCATGTGGGGTTAAGAGGCCTTTTAAGTCCATTCTTGAGAACCCCACTATCAGAGTATCCATGTCAACCTTTTTTCTTTTTTCTAACTTCGCCTCCAGAGAGGTTGAGTGTACTGTCTTCGGCACTGCCTTGGCCTCAGCCACATGGTCCTTCCTGTCAACGACCTATGACCCTCCTCCTGCTAGACCCCCGGAGATCATTCCTACTCTAAGAGAGATCATATTAAGCCTCTTGACAGGGCCTTGGTCGTCTCTCGGCGTGAGGTCAGGGTCGTCCTCATCATCAGAAGGGTCGTCCCCTCTTTTTTGAGGACCTCCCCTACATGCATCGCCTCACTTTTTTCTGGGGTCATCCCCTCGGCCCCTCTTGAAGGCCTCTTTGTCAACGTACTTCCTGAGCTTTCCTTCTTTCAGCATCTTCTCAGTCTCATCTTTCAGAGCAAAGCATTTGTTTGTCACGTGGCCATGGTCTTGGTGAAATTCACACCACAGGTTTTTGTTCCTCTTATTGGGGGCTGCGCTCAACTTCTCAGGCCACTTCAGGGATCAGTTACTCTTTATCTCATTGAGAATATGTTCACAGCTGACCGTTAGAGGGGTGTAACCAGCGAACTTGTCGTCCATATATCTCTTCTTCTCCTCTTTGTTCTTCTTAGGGTACTTACCCCCACTAGCGCCTCCTTTTTCATCTTCGTATTTTGCGGCCATCGCCTCTTCGGCGTTCATCACCTTTCCTGCTGTTGACATCAATTCAGCCATCATCCTCGGAGGGTCTTCAGTAAGCTTCCATAACAGCTTCCCCTTTTGGAGTCCTCCAATTAGGGCTGTCATAGCTATGCTCTCCTCATAGTCTCCCACCTCTAACTTTTCTTTGTTGAATTTGGCTATGTAGTCTCTTAGACTCTCATTCTTCCCCTGCTTAACATAGAGCAGGTGGGTGGTTTTCTTCTGTGGCCTCACCCCAAAGAAAAAGTTGTGGATAAATCGGTCTGCCAACTGCTTAAAGATTTCAATGGAATTTTTTGGAAGAGACATATACCAGACATGTGCAGCCCCCGTCAGAGTGCCAGAAAAGGCACGACACCTCATCTCATCTGAGATAGAGTATATGTCTACCTCTGATTGATACATCTCAATATGATGGATAGGGTTAGTACTCCCATCATACCTTGGGGTGACCACAGGTGGCTTAAACTTTGATGGTGTAGGAAAGTTGACTATCTTCACCACAAAGGGAGAGCCTATGGAGTATCCTATCTAAAGAGGGTCTCGTCTCTTCAAAATATCACCGATCTTGTCCTCCAGTTGCTGGATTGAGTCATTCTAGGGCCTCGTAGGGTCGGCCTGGCCGATGTTATCCCCCGCCGCCTCTTTAAGGTGGACGGAGGGTTCTGCGGTGGCAGGCCTGTGTCAGCTATTCACTTCCCCCTGACCATCGTCTCGTCTTAGGGGTCGGCCCCCGTGGGGTCGGCCATTTTTTGCCTCCCTTCTGGACCTCGCAGTGCTCCTTGATCTGGAAAATTTCTCCCGTAGGTCATTTACTGGGCCCAGCCTCTCAAAGGCTGACCCCATGCTCAAGCGATCAAAAGCTGAGCCTCTTGGGCGATCGTCAGGATTTGGTCTCCCACACTTCCCTCTACTCTCCTGGAGAGGTCGTACAGTATTGTTGGAGACCTCATATGGTTCCCAGCATTCTATGGGGGCCTCCTCTCCCTCCTGATCGCCATACCTGTCCTCTGGACAAGGGTTTCCTTGCCTCCCCAGGCGTAGACGTCGGGGGTCAGCAACATCCCTACGCCACTGAGGGGGTGACAGGTCTTTGCGTGGTGCCTGGGGTGGTCCCCTAGCCCCATGCTGCCCTGGAGCCGCTGTCAGAGTAATCATCTCAGGTGAGACCCCTGGTGGTCTTAGTATGTTCTGGCTTAGAGCTGTGAACTGCCCCTGCATGATTCGCTGGCTTGCTGCCAGAGACTTCAAGGCTGCCGCCACATCAACCATCTCTAACTGAGGTGGTGGCTGACTGGAACTGGGTCCAACTCCACTCTCCGGTGGAGGGAGTGGTGGTGGTGGCATATCTGGTGCCATATGTTTGAGCTGTGAAAATATGAACTAGAAAAAAGACTGGTGAGCTTGAGAACCTTAGTGGGTCTCTTTCAATGGTGAAACATCTCCACACAGGGGGAGGACTGGCTCACCACCAGAGTTCCCAGTGAGGTCAAGTTGTATTCAAGGAAGATATGTCTTCTCATTTCCAACAGACGGTGCCAAACTGATGATGCTGAAATATAACACCACCAGATAAGTGATGATGAGCTCAAACAGTAGTAACCATGGAAGCCATAGATATGTATATGTGTAAGTGTATCGAAGGGGATGAGTATAAGAGGAATAAGACAATGATGTATAGTGGTTCAGCCAATTAGGCCTACATCCACTGTGAGTGTGTGATCCACTAAGTATGGGCACTAATGGCCTTGGATACAATACGCATCAGGTCACTTTCTCTCTCTACTGTGTATACAAGCAGAGTTTTAGCTAGGGTTACAATTATCGATCCCCTGTAAGGTTGTAGGTGACAAGTATATATAGGTCTTGGGGGGTGTAGTGTACCCCCCAAGTATGCACGGTGCATGTGAATGATGATCCAGCCAATCTCCTGTTGACACCTATAGATGCCAAATAATGACATAATATTCCCTCATGTGAGGGGGTGATATTGTTATAACCGTCTTCCACAAGCCATGTGAGCCTCACATGTACTGTTCCACGCGTCTCCCAAACCACGCGTTGTGATGATGTCACCCTCGGCTTATGATATGAGGCTGAGGGCAAAGTTCCCTCTGGCAGTTAGTCTGGCCTAATTTAGGCCTCGTATTGTCGTACCCTCAGAGGGTCGTCTGGAACCTGATGGAGGGTCGGCCCATTGGAGGGTCGTCTGGATCATGGTGAGGGGTCACGAGACCATCTTGGGAGAGCCTATGTTGGAGGGCGCCCTCGGCCTTACCGAGGGTATATATGGGTATATCAATGATAATGATTTTCGGCCTTTACCTCCTTATAATAGGAATTTTGAAACGAATTCGAATAGTTTTCAAAATTCCTATAATAATGAGTTTTCGTTTAAGTCTGATAGTAATTTTCAAAGTTCCCATTTTCATGCATCCACACCTTGACCCATGACATTCGGTGAGGGTTTGCGTATGTATGAAAATCAGAAAATTTAAAATCGTTATCGGGAAGAAAATCGTTTGTGGGAACATGAGTTAGATTTAGTATTTGAGTCCGACGACGATTTTGCTTCCGAGACTTTCGAGGTCGAGGAATGTTTTGAACCAAATGAGGTATTTGTACCTACTTTGGAACAAACCATTCTAGACTTTGCCCATTGCATAATAGATATTGAAAGCGAGGATGAAAATGAGTAATATCTATTTGCAGTGAAATGATTTCTTCTTTGGCCCCCAAAGAAGAACATTTCATTGAAAATGATATTATTTTCTTTGAGACTCAAACTTCATGGGATGATGATTCATCTCATGAGTTTGAATTTCTTTCATCCCCATTTTCATTCTCTGTTATTCCACCGGAACAAGTACCCGATGATTCGGTTTCAAACTTTAATGTTTTAAACCCTATCGCCGATGAGGAGTACTTGCTCGAGTCTCCCTCCACGATCGCATATTTTCCTTTGTGTGTGCCGCCTCCAATTCCAACTTCAAAATCATTGGGAGGATATTCGTCTTTTCTCGGTCCCCAATTTTTTTTGTCACCTGTTCAATCCAAACCCCCCATCGTCCCTCCAAAAATTTTAATTGACGATGGTTCCTTTCTTACGCCTTAAACATGCCTTCCGTTATTAAAACGGAATTCATATTTTTCGGACGGCATGATTGTATGTGAGGGTACACTGGTTATCCTCCAAAGTCAAATCTTTTTTACGGTGGACCCTCAGCTATTTAGACTTCTAGTGTACAGTTAGTGTGAGGCCTAAATAGTAGGTTGTATATAGTTAGCTTTTTATTCTTTATTTTTGTTTTTTTTTCTTTCCTTTTTAATTTTGTCTAGTGTAATTAGTTAACTTTTTATTATTTGTTTTTGCTATGCTCGGTACTAACTTGTTTTGTAGATTCTTTGGACTTGTTCTTATGGGGATCGCTCCACTTTTGGGTAATATCGCTCTTTTCCTCTCTTAACTTGGTTCTTAATTCACATTGAGCACAATGCCAAGTTTTATGTTGGGGGTGTGGGATATTCTATCAATTTCTTTATTTAGTCCATGTTTTTGCTCACATGTTAGTTACTTAGTATGCTTTTCTTAGAAAAATTGAAAATTTCAAAAATGTTTTCTTTCTTTTTTCTTTTTTTTTTTTCTATTTTTGCCTTTGTTTCCGATGATTAATTTTAATAATTTCCCGATGCATTAGAAAATTCAACGATGCATGTTTTCGATTTTAGAAGTTATTAGACTTTAGTCCTTAAATCATTAATATTATGAATAACTTCATGAATTAAACTTTAATCCCATGAGCACATGCACTTTTATTTCTATATTGATTTGGTTTAAGATTTTTATAACTCGGTAATCTTTTGTTGCATTGTATATACTTACACCGAGTAAGCTTTGTACCTTTCGTCATTTGTGAGTGTATACACTATTCTTTTCTCTTTAAAAACATTGAATTCGTTGGTAATCTCGCTTTTCTTTCATTTGACCGTTCATTAATTGTGTTCATACTTGAAATGTGTTACTTGATCATGATTTTCATATATTGTTTTCACTCGAGAATTGCATAAACTTTGTGAAATGATCATAGGCCCTCTTTGATATATCACCCATATTAGCCTTGACATCACCCTTATATGTTTACCCTCGTTAACTCCTTTGAGCCTAAATATAGCCTTTTGTTTCATAACCCCAATCCCATAACCAACTCTAAATTGGAGTTTTAGCCCATACAGACAGTTTTCGTACCATTGTTTGGAATATTGCTTGGGATTGAATGATGTTATGATGTCGGTTGCAATTTAGGCATGTGAGGGTGTGATAAGAAGAAAAAAAAGTAGTGAAAAAAGTAAAGAAAAAGAGAAAGCAAAAAGAAAAATAAAACAAAACAGAAAATGAGAAAAAAGAAGAAAAGAAAAAGAAAGAGAAAGTTGTAAATGTTGTGTATAGTGTTCAATAAGCTTTGATTACTCTCCCCGATGATATATCTAATGCCTTTTAGGAACTTGTTTTCCAATTTTGATATTGCTCGCATTTTCCAATTATCCCGAATTTTCATCCCGAACACGTTGAATCCGTACATACATTCCTTCGTTTCGTACCCTAGCTATACCTACATCATAACCATATTAAAGTTCTATGTGATCTTAGGTTGATGTAATTTAAAAGTCATAATAGTTTTGATAATCTGTGAAAATGCATTTCGTTTCTTTTAGTGTGCGGTATCCTTTCATTGAGAATAATGTTTTTCAGTTTATATATAGCATTCTTCATTTGTGACATGTGTGCGGCCTAGTTTCCATTTCCATTTACTCTTTATTCCCGCATATTCTGTGTGTTACCTCCCTATTTCGAATGAATTCACTTGATGAGCATAATCCCCGTGAGGATTGAATGTATGCTTGCGCTAATTTAGTATCCGATTTATTTATGTTTTTGCCAAATCATGCTTTGCATGTGCTCGCTCATCTCCCACATTTTAAGGTTTCAATTTTATGAGGTGCATTCTATAATGTTAATGATTTGGACTTTTGTTTGAATCCGTTCAATGTGATAATAATGTGTATGAAATCCCTTTTGCCATTGTTGGGCATGTCGCATGTTGGGTTGGGCATATTTTGAGGAACCATGTGATGTTTGTGGGTGCCATCCCTGAAAACCCTCACGAGACGACACCCGTCCACTAGGGTGACCTAGGGGTTAAACGACTTATTGCATATGCTAAATACAATCGAATCGCTCACGAAAGTGGCCTTTTGCTTTTATAACATACTTTTGTACTATCTCCTGCTTTTGGTTTGCTTGTAGTTCTTGTTGAATCCTATTTCATTGCTAGGGACTAGCAATGCGTAAGTTAGGGGGTGTGATAATACACAAATATTGCGTATTTCATCCTCCGAACATACGTATTTTAGCCCCCTCGGGTGCCTTAATCTCTATATTTAAGTCCGTTAACTAGACAACCTCCGTTTATATTGTTAACATGCTATATGAGATATAATTTGTCCTTTTTAGGTATTTAGGTACTAAGTATGAAGTTCGAACGGATTCCGGTGAAGTTCTTTACGCAATCGCACGTTCAAGGGAATTTTAGTCTTTTCACAGCTTGGGTACCTGGCCCGATATCTCACGAAAGTTGTATCCCTCCTCACTAGCTTCGCATGGCCATGAACGGTGCGCGATTCCAATTCATAACGACGAAGTTACGGAAATTTCAGCGAACGAGAAAAGCTTAGAAACCAAAATAGCAATGTAGTGGCTGATACCTACTTGATCGATCGATCGACCCTTCTGGACAGCTGAAAATTGTCCTTGGTCGATCGATCGATCCTTTTGGTCGATCGATCGATCTCCTGTTTTCTGCAGATATTTTGCCTTTTCTTTTCTTTTCTCTTTTCTTTTCTAATTTAATTCCCACTTGGTATATAAGCCAGTTTGTTGTAATAAACATATGTGAACAATTTTAGATAGTTTTAGCTTAGGCTAGATTAGGGTTTTGAGGGTTTTGGAGAGTTTATCTTGGATTCTTCTTGGTTTGACACCTAATTGGGTTGTATGTTGCACTATTCATCATCCTTTTCCTTTAACATAGTTGTATTTCTTCATTTCTTGCTTTGTAGTGTAATTTACATGCTTTCTAAATTAGGTTTACTTGATTTCTTTACATGCTTTCTAATATAGATTTACCGCATTTATTTACCGCATTTTTAAGATGCTTTCTAGGTAATTTAAAATAGGTTGTGTTTGAATGGAACTCACTCGGGTAAACGCGTTGCTTTGCTTTGGTGATGGTGTTTACGAGTTTATTTCAGGTGTGTTGTCCTAGTTATTACGCCTAGGAGATTTGACGGGGCATATCATGTATGTCCCATGCTTATGACCTTTCGCGCGTAATTTTCGGGATATTTGTTGACTCCAAAATCTTATTAGGCTTTTATGATGATTTTGGACGTGACAACCCTGGGTTTAATTAAGTGTCGAAATGAAACACATTTGTAATAACTCATCGACCCATGTAACCATTTTATACAAATTAACTCAGGTGAGGGATATTCGACGCAACCTATAGTTTTACTCCCTTTCATAATCTAGTTTCAATACACTTGCCTAGATAATCATTTCCCTTTCATTCATCTTTTCCTTCTTAGATTTTAATCATCTTTTACACTTTTATTTCGGAATATTAAATCACTTAAATTCTAGCATCTTGTCCCTGTGGATTTTCGATACCCGACTTACCGCTATACCCACATGTTGAGTGTAGTCGTAATTTAGGTTTGTTTGTATAGTCGCGGCGAGACAGAAACAACGACTGTGGCCTTACGTTACCACACCTCTCGTGCGCCTATCAACCTCTGGGAGTGGCATAAAAACTAAGTAAATCTACTGCCCTGGAATGGCAAAGACGATGCAGCTCATATAACTATCCCCATAAGATTTGTAAGTGGACAATCGATCCGTTCTAAGGATAAAATTATACTCTGATATGCCTAAAATAAGTAGGTCAGTAACAAACCTAAGTCTCCTAATATCCAAACATATCTTTGTACAAATGGAATGAATAGATGCCCCTATACCCACGGGTGAGTCTATGTGAAGTACTATGTCTAACACTAAATCTACATTCCTCAATGAGAAAGAAAAACGGGTAATAACGAATGAATGCGATGCACTAGGATCAAATAAGATGCATCCTACATACCCAAAGATTGGAAACATATTATTTACTCCATATGTTGGTGTTATCACCTCCTTAGGTGAGATGTGATACACACCCCCGTACTATGACTTTTATTACCCTTGAGGCTAGGTTGATGGTGGTGGTATTATTGGAATCGAGGCAATGGGTAGGGATAGAAATGACAAACGCTCTCCCTGATGTGCATGACATCCACGCTGACTTCCCTGATCCTATTTCCATTGATTTTCAAAAGGTAACCTTGTCTCTATATATCATGTCTCCCCATTAGTAAAACAACAGCTTTAAAATTGGCGTTATCATTCTACTGCCCCAGTTAGACCTGTTGCCCTGATGGCCTCTTGTCTATTATACTGGGCAGTGATGGTCATGTTGGGACAAATGACCTATACCATGATGTCCATACTTATTACAATCACCATAATCCCTATGCTTTTTATGTTTACCTCATGATTGGGACCCCTTAGACTGATAGCCCCCTTAAATACTACCTCCATTTCTCTTGCCATGATGGCTCGATGAATGTGAATTAGTCCTCTTCTCACCCTAACTCATCTAAAATTCCCTAGGATATTGATAATAAAGGAAACCAGTATTCACCACTTACGTATACATGATAAAATATAGATTCCCCAAGATGGACTTCCTGATGTGCCTAGCAAACGCCAACACAAACTTCTAAATTTTTTCACCTCATTGTCTACCTCATTTAAGAATATTATTAACAGTGCGGTAAACTCCTCCCCACAATCTTTTACACTATGATTCTCATTCTTGATGTCCATAAATCGCCTCTTCACCTCAGTTATCATTACGGGTGGGAAGTACTTGTCATGTTACTTTACCAAGAACTCAACAATAGTCATCCTATCCTACTCTTCAACTGTGGTGACTGAATCCCACCTCTGCCACTGCATATCTATGAACTCCCCGGTCATCAAATGTCTCTGAATATCCTTCTTTGAAAACCATGCTATAAAAATATTGGTACTCCTAGTAAACTTCGATGGGTGGCCCTTGGCAAATTACCTGTATTTCTCTACCCCAAATGGTAACTTGCGGCAAACTAGTATCACCACCTACTACGGTTGCTGCGGTGGCAGCAATGGTGGTGGCTGGAAGTGTTGTAACATAACAACCAATGTTGTGGTTGTGGTTGTGACTGCAGTTGAGGCTCTGACTGTGGCAATAGCTGAGGCTCTGGTTGTGGTTGCAGCTCCTATTGAGACCTACTCTTTACAGCCTCATTAGTCATATGTCGTGATCTGCAGTATTGAGTGTTTTCCACCTTTAAAAAAAGGTGTGTATTAATAAAAAAATCACAAAAAATAATACAACGATTCCTAAACATAGGTCCATACATATCAAGAATGTAGCACAAAACATAACGAGCGCAACACAAATCAGAAGGACACTAGAACCTTAATGCTTGGATACCAACTGTAACAACCCTCATTTTCCACGTAACATTCGACATGGCCAATACGCCCGTCATGGGGATCTTCAAACAATCTATATCATCCTCAACATCAAACCATAAAGTAAAAACTTAAATTAAACCATTCACGAATGCGTTGAGACTAAAATTTCTAGTAATCTCATATATAAAAAAGTCTTAAACCAACTAACCTCGGGAAGAATCTATACATTACGACTCTAAGAAAAACTGACTGAAATAATAAATCTTGGCTTATGCCCATACAAAACTTTGAAGTGGAAAGTAAAACTCAAATGAGTAACAACCTATGCTAGAATCAAAGAGACTGGAATCTTCTACGCAAGGAGGAAAAGAAAGTCAAAATTCTCCTCATCCTTGTTGAACCTTTCTAGGCAAACCTCGAAAACATTTTCATAATTTTAGATCAGAACCCTAAAGGTGCAAAAAATAACTCTAATATTAGTAATAAATAATCATGCGATTGATTAACAATACATACCACTTGTCAGGTTTGACATGCAATAAGTACATCATCCATCGTTCAAGTGAAATGTTAAGTATGTTTCTTGACCCCAGTCATAACTATATTAACAAGTCTTTATATGATAATGAATAGCAACTGTCTATTATGCAACATGGATGTAACTAACTACACATGCAATAATATAACCCCAATATCAAACCCCACAATGTCACACTCAACTGTACAAATAAAGTATATTCTATTTTAAGTGACATATGGTTCATTATCATTTCTCCATCCCTAGACATATGTTAATTTATTCTCATTAATTACTACATCATACGAAGGCCACTACTTCCGGGGAAAATCTCGTGCTTCTGTCGGTAATTCCATAGGAGTCTATCACCTAATAAACTTAAGCAAAGTACACATTTAAATGATAGGGAGATTACTAAGCAATAGCACCAATAACGGGACCATACCCAACTTGAATAATGGCTCAAGTCAACCATCCTTCTCTTATCATAAATGGGTGACACCCTTATTTGAATGATATAATATAACGACATCCACTACGTCTTTCCTTGATCAACCAGACGTATGGTACACGATCCCGATCGCGAACGTAACCCTAACTTATAGCTCCACCATGAGTACTGTATGTTCACACACACACACGCATATATATATATATATATGTAGAAGGGTATCTACCTATAAAAAAAAGTAAAAATATTATTTTATTAGAAATACTGAGAAGAAACCCAGGGTCCCGACAGAAACTCATATTGAGCAGGAACCCCCCCGGGGTCCCGGTGGAAACTCATATTTAGCAGGAACCCCCCGGGGTCCCGGTAGAAACTGATATTGGGCAGGAACCCCCCAGGGTCCCGGCAGAAACTTGTATTAAGAAGGAACCCACCTAGGGTCCCGGCAGAAACGCATAATTGAGAAGGAACCACCCCAGGGTCCCGACAGAAACTCATATCCAGCAGGAACCCCCAGCGCCACTGCAAGTATCAGCGCCGCTGCAAGTGCCAGCGCTGCTGCAAGTGTCAACGACGCTGCAAGTGTCAGCGCCGCTGCAAGTGCCAGCGCCGCTGCAAGGGCCAGCGCCGCTGCAAGTGTCGGCGCCGCTTCAAGTACCAATGCCGACACAAGGGTCAGCGCCGCCGCAAGTGTCAGCGCCTCTCCAAGTGCCTGCGCCGGGTGAAGTGCCAGCGCCGTTTCAAGCGTAAGCGCCGCTTCAAGTATCAGCGCCACTTCAAGCGTCAGCGCCGCTTCAAGTGTCAGCACCACTTCAAGCGTCAGTGCTGCCTCAAGTATCAACGCCGCTTCAAGCGTCAACGCCACTTCAAATGTCGGTGCCGTTGCAAGCGTCAGCGCCACTTCAAGTATCAGTGCCGCTTCAAGCGTAAGCGCCGCTTCAAGTATCAGCGCCACTTCAAGCGTCAGCGCCGCTTCAAGTGTCGGTGCCGCTTCAAGTGTCGGTGCCGAGATAAGGGTCGGCGCCGCCTTAAGTATCAGCGCCGCTTCAAGTGTCAGCACCACTTCAAGCGTCAACGCCACTTCAAGTGTCGACGCCGTTGCAAGCGTCGGCGCCACTTCAAGTATCAGCGCCGCTTCAAGTATCAGCGCCACTTCAAGCGTCAGCACCGTTTCAAGTGTCAGCGCCACTTCAAGCGTCAGCGCTACCTCAAGTATCAGCGCCGCTTCAAGCGTCAACGCCACTTCAAGTGTCGACGCCATTGCAAGCGTAAGCGCCGCTTCAAGTATCAGCGCCACTTCAAGCGTCAGCGCCGCTTCAAGTGTCGGCGCCGCTTCAAGTGTCGGCGCCGCGACAAGGGTCGGTGCCGCCTCAAGTATCAGTGCCGCTTCAAGTGTCAGCGCCACTTCAAGCGTCAGCGCCACTTCAAGCGTCAGCGCCACTTCAAGTATCCACGCCGTCGCAAGGGTCGGCGCCGCTTCAAGTGCCAGCACCGTTTCCCATGCCAGCGCCGCCGCGAGTATCAGCGCCGCCGCAAGTGTCCGCGCCGCTGCAAGTGTCGACGCCACTTCAAGGGCCAGCACCGCTTCAAGTGTTAGCGTCGCTGCAAGCGTCTACGCCGCTGCAAGGGTCAGCGCCGCTTTAAGTGCCAGCACCGCTGCGAGCGTCAGCGCCGCTGCAAGCATTCGCGCCGTTGCAAGTGTCGACACCGTTTCAAGTACCAATGCCGCTGTAAGTGTCAGCGCCGCCGCAAGGATCAGCGCCGCTTCAAGCGTCCGTGCCACTGCAAGTGACGGCGCCGCTTCAAGTACCAGCACCGCTGCAAGTGTCTGCGCCGTCGCAAGGGTCGGCGCCACTTCAAGTGCCAGCGCCGCTTTAAGTGTTTGCACCGCTGCAAGTGTCAGCGCCACTACAAGTGTCTACACCGCCGCAAGGGTCAGCGCCGCTTCGAGTGCTAGCGTCGCTGCAAGTGCCAGCGCCGCTGCAAGTGTCAACGACACTGCAAGTGTCAGCGCCGCTGCAAGAGCCAGCGACGCTGCAAGTGTCTGCACCGTTGCAAGGGTCAGCGCCGCTTCAAGTGCCAGCGCCGCTGCAAGTATCTATGCCACTGCAAGGGTATCTACCTATAAAAAAGTAAATATATTATTTTATTAGAAATACTGAGAAGAAACCCAGGGTCCCGACAGAAACTCATATTGAGCAGGAACCCCCCCGGGGTCCCGGTGGAAACTCATATTGAGCAGGAACCTCCCGGGGTCCCGGCAGAAACTCATATTGGGCAGGAACCCCACAGGGTCCCGGCAGAAACTTGTATTAAGAAGGAACCCACCTAGGGTCCCGGAAGAAATGCACAATTGAGAAGGAACCACCCCAGGGTCCCGATAGAAACTCATATCCAACAGGAACCCCCAGCGCCACTGCAAGTATCAGCGTCGCTGCAAGTGCCAGCGCCGCTGCAAGTGTCAACAACGCTGCAAGTGTCAGCGCCGCTGCAAGTGCCAGCGCCGCTGTAAGGGCCAGCGCCGCTGCAAGTGTCGGCGCCGCTTCAAGTACCAGCGCCGACACAAGGGTCAGCGCCGCCGCAAGTGTCGGCGCCGCTGCAAGTGTTAGCGCCTCTCCAAGTGCCTGCGCCGGGTGAAGTGCCAGCACCGCTTCAATCGTAAGCGCCGCTTCAAGTATCAGCGCCACTTCAAGCGTCAGCGCCGCTTCAAGTGTCAGCGCCGCTTCAAGCGTCAGCGCTGCCTCAAGTATCAGCGCCGCTTCAAGCGTCAACGCCACTTCAAATGTCGACGCCGTTGCAAGCGTCAGCGCCACTTCAAGTATCAGCGCCGCTTCAAGCGTAAGCGCCGCTTCAAGTGTCGGTGCTGCTTCAAGTGTCGGCGCCGCGATAAGGGTCGGCGCCGCCTTAAGTATCAACGCCGCTTTAAGTGTCAGCACCACTTCAAGCGTCAACGCCACTTCAAGTGTCGACGTCGTTGCAAGCGTCGACGCCACTTCAAGTATCAGCGCCGCTTCAAGCGTAAGCGCCGCTTCAAGTATCAGCGCCACTTCAAGCATCAGCGCCGCTTCAAGTGTCAGCGCCACTTCAAGCGTCAGTGCTGCCTCAAGTATCAGCGCCGCTTCAAGCATCAACGCCACTTCAAATGTCGACGCCATTGCAAGCGTGAGCACCACTTCAAGTATCAGCGTCGCTTCAAGCGTAAGTGCCGCTTCAAGTATCAGCGCCACTTCAAGCGTCAGCGCCGCTTCAAGTGTTGGTTCCGCTTCAAGTGTCGGCGCCGCGACAAGGGTCGACGCCGCCTTAAGTATCAGCGCCGCTTCAAGTGTCAGCACCACTTCAAGCGTCAACGCCACTTCAAGTGTTGACGTCGTTGCAAGCGTCGGCGCCACTTCAAGTATCAGCGCCGCTTCAAGCGTAAGCGCCGCTTCAAGTATCAGCGCCACTTCAAGCGTCAGCGCCGCTTCAAGTGTTAGCGCCACTTCAAGCGTCAGTGCTGCCTCAAGTATCAGCGCCGCTTCAAGCGTCAACGCCGCTTCAAATGTCGACGCCATTGCAAGCGTCAGCGCCACTTCAAGTATCAGCGCCGCTTCAAGCGTAAGAGCCACTTCAAGTATCAGCGCCACTTCAAGCGTCAGCGCCGCTTCAAGTGTTGGTGCCGCTTCAAGTGTCAGCGCCGCGACAAGGGTCGGCGCCGCCTTAAGTATCAGCGCCGCTTCAAGTGTCAGCACCACTTCAAGCGTCAACTCCACTTCAAGTGTCGACGCCGTTGCAAGCGTCGGCGCCACTTCAAGTATCAGCGCCGCTTCAAGCGTAAGCGCCGCTTCAAGTATCAGCGCCACTTCAAGCGTCAGCGCCGCTTCAAATGTCAGCGCCACTTCAAGCGTCAGCGCTACCTCAAGTATCAGCGCCGCTTCAAGCGTCAACGCCACTTCAAGTGTCGACGCCGCGACAAGGGTCGGTGCCGCCTCAAGTATCAGCGCCGCTTCAAGTGTCAGCGCCACTTCAAACGTCAGCGCCACTTCAAGTATCAGCGCCACTTCAAGTATCCACGCCGCCGCAAGGGTCGGCGCCGCTTCAAGTGCCAGCGCCGTTTCCCATGCCAGTTCCGTTGCGAGTATCAGTGCCCCCGCAAGTGTCCGCGCCGCTGCAAGTGTCGACGCCACTTCAAGGGCCAGTGCCGCTTTAAGTGCCAGCGCCGCTGCGAGCGTCAGCACCGCTGCGAGCATCCGCGCCGCTGCAAGTGTCGGCACCGTTTCAAGTACCAACGCCGCTGTAAGTGTCAGCGCCGCCGCAAGGGTCAGCGCCGCTTCAAGTGTCCGTGCCACTGCAATTGTCGGTGCCGCTTCAAGTACCAGCGCCGCTGCAAGTGTCTGCGCCGCCGCAAGGGTCGGCGCCACTTCAAGTGCCAGCGCCGCTTCAAGTGTTTGCGCCACTGCAAGTGTCAGCGCCACTACAAGTGTCTACACCGCCGCAAGGGTCAGCGCCGCTTCGAGTGCCAGCGCCGCTGCAAGTGCCAGCGCCGCTGCAAGTGTCAACGACGCTACAAGTGTCAGCGCCGCTGCATGAGCCAGCGCCGCTGCAAGTGTCTGCACCGTTGCAAGGGTCAGCGCCACTTCAAGTGCCAGCGCCGCTGCAAGTGTCTACGCCACTGCAAGGGTCAGTGCCGCTGTAAGTATCAACGCCGCTTCAAGTGTCAGCGCCGCTGCAAGAGTCAGCACCGCTTCAAGCGCCAGCGCCGCTGCAAGTGTCTGCGCCGCTGCAAGGGCCAGCGCCGCTGCAAGTGTTTGCGCCGTTGCAAGGGTCAGCGCCTCTTCAAGTGTCAATGCCGCTACAAGGGTCAGCGCCACCAGGGTCAGCGCTACTACAAGCGTCAGCGCCACAACAGCAAGGGTCACTGCATAAATGTTATTCAAGAAGTGCCGCTACAAGGGTTTCGGTAGAAACTCATATTAAGGGAGTAGCTATCACAAGTAACTCCTCATCATGAAACATCAGTCTCTAAATGAACAACATCACTAACACTTTACTTTCTTGTACAGGTTGCCCAGTCGAGCAACCAGGGCTCGAACAGGCGCGTTGGGACCTCCGGAGAGTTTTGGCTTGGCGGCTGAGGGACAAGGTATGTTGAGCAAGCTCAACCACTTAGCACTATAGGATTGAGAGAATACTAGTAGGAGACCCTAGGGTCACCCAGTCCTCACACACCTCACACTTAGTCACAAGTGAAATGAGCAGCCAAAGGGCTGGCTGCTCACAAGAAAAGAACTGTTTATAAAATGATTTTAGAGGAGAGGGTCCTCTAAACCCCTCTCAAGAAAAATGATTTTAGAAGGGGGTCCTCGAGACCCCCCTCAATCTTGCAAATATTTTAGAGGAGGTGGTCCTCAAGACCCCCCCTCAAGTTTACAAAGTTTGTATCAAAGTTACCGTTTCAAAAGATATTTAGAAAATCAGATATTTTGTCTCCATTAGAAGACATATTTGCTTTTGAACTTTGGTCGGTGCCAGGGGGCATCTGCCAGAGGGGACAGGCAGACCTGCCTGCAGATAGGGACAAATAGTACACTGCAGACTTTGTCCCTCACCAACCCTCTAAGTTTTGGCGCCAAAAGTTCCAACCCAGCCTTAGTGCCCAAGTATAAATAGAACCCCTGGGCAAGGTCATAGGGAGAGAGAAAAAAATACACAATAGAAATTGCACTGTTACTCTGTCAAAATATCACCAGACCTACCTGAGTATTCTCTCCCTGCTCATTCTCATAGTGCTGAGTGCCTTGTTCCTTCACTCCCCACTGACAGCCATCACTCTCAGGTGTTTCCCTTGAGAAAATTGCTATTTTTTGCTGTGAAAGTTCATCTTCTTGCAGGGAGTGAGTTGAAGCTTGAGTTCCATTGTTACCAGAAAGAGAAGTTTTCTTCAGAAGTTACACCAGGAGACCATGAAGACCTTGCAGGCAGCGTCCATTGGAGTGGGTCACGCCTCACCCTTTCCAGTTATTCATAGACCCCAGTCTCACTACCTTCCTACAATATATATATACGCACACACACATATACAACACATAATATATGTAACTACCCAAGAGGATATCACTTCTCTAATCTATCTACTCGATTCAACCCAACTTCCACACTAGAGCGTTCTAAATTCACTAAGCTTATTATATTCACAAACCTATAATATCAATCCCGATGAAATCTAAGTCCCTCACCTAAGTATAAAACCAAATCATCACTGATAGAACCCCAAACAAAATCTATGTCCAAAAATCCAACCTAATAAACAAAATCCCCAACCTAGGCAAACTAGAGGCATCGATCGATTGACTCCAGGCATTGATCAATCGACACTGGTCGATTCATCGATGACCACCATACGCAAATTATGTTCTCCAAATCGTGATTCCATTTCTTGAAACTTCCATTAATGCAAGCTACGGCTACATAGTAGTACCTAATCAATACCATAGCCTAAATCTAAGTATAGGAACATGATTCAAATGATTTTTAATCATTATAATAAAATCAAATTACTAAATTTAAGGTTTTTTCGTTAAAAATCATAACATTGTCAAGAAAATGAACGAGTTGCAATTTATCTTTTAATTCCATAATTAATCATCAAATTAACACGTGGATTTATTTTAAAAATGAGATTAAATCCTAAATCATGAGTTTTAAAATAGTTTTTATGGGGTAATAATCCAAACAGCCCAAACAACTCGAGTTAGATAAATAATGGCCCAAAATTATTAGTTAAAGGATTGTATCTTAAGATAACAACAAACAAGATTTCTACTCGAATATATCTCAGGAAAAGAAGAATACAATCATATTGTAACCTCATCAACAAGTGAGAGAGAGACCTACATGGCACCATCTATTCCTATCTTATAAATGTAACCCTTACCCCAAGCATTTGAAGAATGTAATTCTTGTTATCAGAAAGAGAGTAATAGAAAAGGAGAAATACCCCGTGCACGTAGGACAATGCTGAACCGTCTAAATATTTATGTCCTATGTGACTGGTTTTATTATGTTTGGTATCAATTATTTGGTATTATTTATCGTGGGATAATTGTACCTAAAATTAACGTCGTTTATGGGAATCCAATTTTCTTTTCCTAAATAAGTTAGAACCATCAAAGGACCATTTATCAACCGCACAATGCACCTCTGCCATTTAATGGCAACCAAAATGATGAACTTCTTCACCCAGAGTAAGGTTAGAAATTCACCCTAATAGGAGTCAAGGCACTCCTCATGTGCATTATCACTCATAAAAGCAACACTCTCAGAAGAGTAATTAGAAAATTAAATCTGCTCAAATCTCACGATTGGTCGATGCATATAAATAGTGTCTCCTCTAGAAGGAAGAGGCCACATGCCTTCAGGAGGAGAAAAATTCATGTCTGCAATAACATCTGGAAAGGATGGAGCGAGATCGCCATTGAGATAATGAACACGTAATGGAGGGATCCCTATCCCATAGGTGAGCAAAACTCGCAGCTAAGGAAGGAGTTCTCATCCCATTCAAGAGCCCTCTGAGAAGGAGAGTTTTTTGAAAAAATGACATAAATAGACGGGACATTGTATACACGATATTCGTAATCTCATGAGCAAAGATATGGATCAACACCCTACTAGTTGTTGGTCTAGAATAGCCAAGGAACTGGAAGGGGGGCCCTTATCACCTAATTATAGTCCCATTTTTAAAGATAATTTAAAGAATTAGTATTAATGAGAACTAACAATTACACACATATGGTCAGTATTAACGAGAACCGTAAATTAAAATGATTTCATCAAGGGTATAAATGACACTGTTTTAGGTGTTTATTATTAGTCATAGTCATGTTGATCAAACTTGTACCAATCACTTCAGAATCGACTTTGATGCGTCATTGGTCTTTTGGATTCTATGTACAATACTTAATAATACCCTCATTATATGGCTAATGTGGAATGGGTTTGGTAGGAGTAATCAAGAGGTTTTGGGGTTTTTGAAGTTTTGCCATAGAATAGATAAAGGGGGGATTGAAAATGTAAACACTTGTATTATATAAAAGTTGTCTAAATTCCATGTCAAAGTAATGAGTCATAGAGTCATTCGAGCTACATAGGCTTCAATCATTGGTGAGACATTAGAGTAGAGTGAGGCTCGTTCATTTAGAGTACATGGATATTTAGACATTGAAGATATATCAAAACACTCTACAACAAAAGACTTTTGATAACTCACTTTGAAGATATATCATGTTGATGGTTTTGTGATTAAAAATTATTGGTTACACACACTTCCACATTTTTCAAAAGTTATTTTCAATAGGCTGAACAAGTGAATTTATCTTTGAGATGCGTTGTGTAAACCAATTGAAAAAGTCCCTTATCCGCTTGAGCTTGAAGACTATTTTCACTTTAGATTCAAACTTTTCGCACAGTCCATTTTAGACATGTGCACATAAGACCGTACACATGATCAATATTTGACATGTGTGCACGACTACACATTATTTCAACACTCGTTGAAATTGGGCCCACTGCAAAAGTCGTGATGGAGTAGATTTTTTTCAAAAGTGTTATAAATGTGCATATTTCCCTCTCTTTTTAAATTATCTGAAATCCTCATTACTCTAAGAAATTTTTGAGACTATTTTTGAGGTTATGAACTTTTACTTTGCGTCTCTACTATAAAATTCCCATTTCCCCTCCAAATTGAGTGAAAAACATAGATCCATATTTGATCTATGTCTTTAAGAGATAATTTATATTCATTTGATTCAGATCCTCACTAGCTAATTTAAATTAAAACTATTCTACACTTAAATTGGAGATCCAAAAACCCCTGATCTTAAATTGGCAGTGTGTCATTCTATTTTAGAGATTGGAGCATGGAGTGATTCCAAGGAGGAGAATGTACTTCCATTTCACTTTATGGAGTTTAAGGCGTATTTCTTATGTAAATGTGGGAAAGTATGATTTTCATAGGTAACTACACATGAGTGTATGTGTAAGAAGTACGTTCGTAGTTTGTAAAAAACTCTTTTCATGTTGAATAAGAAATTCGAGTGCGTCGAGGTTTTTTACCCTTAGGTGGGATTTCCCCCTCATAAATCCATCTAATTTCTTGTATATGTGAAATGTTATTTTTCTCAGTTACATTACATACTACACTTAGATTTCAAAAAGATCTAGAATCATGCATTATAATTTACTTTAGGTTTTTCAATCTAGTTAATTTTCATTGTTAATAGTCTAAATTTGATTATTTATTTGTTAATTCCATTTATCATCACATCACCTAGTTATAATGTCGGGTCAATTAAATTTGGAAGAAAAAATAAAATTGCGAAAAATTTGGTCATATCTTGCAATCAAACAAATTCACACCCTCTTGATTTTTCTAGAGTTGAACACTTGTTTAAATGCATACATCCTCAAATAACCACTCCATTTATATTATTAGTTCCCCCAATTATCGATTAAATAATGGTTATGGTCCCCAGCCTTAGAAGTCCCCATCTAGAGGGGTATCAGAGGTTTTGTAGGATATTATTGGAGAGGTGGAAGAGGCTGAGGTCTTTATTTTTATCTGTAGGAAGAGCAAGGCGGCGACTCACAGAGCTCAGCTATCACACCCGCGATACTATACCTGGTGGTAGTAAAGTAACAATAATAATTTAAGCGAAAGAAAAGTAAATCCTTTTTCATATGGATGTGTAACATGTTATTACATAATTGTAGTCTTCATTAACAAAATAAAAATGATCTTTTGGGGCTCTTATAACATAGAAACAAGATAGGACTAAAAGATCACTAAAGATGGTATGTTATGGTTAAAGTATTATCTTTGTCTGGTACTTCCCACATTTAGGTAACTGAAGATAATTTCTTTAGCAATACTGAGTAAAAATCCATAGGTTCGGGTGGTATTTTTCCTTCTTTTAATTGACTGTCCATCTGGAAGGAAAATAATTAAGCAAAAGTGTTCCAAGTAGATCATTTTATTTGTATATCAAATATAGATACATGAGTTTGTTTAAAAGTCACAATTTATTTCCCCATTTATAATTGTATAAAACAATGTGAGATATCAATAGTAATGAATAGGGGCATGCGAGAGTTTGTTGATATTTGTATGAATAATATGGTGATTTATAACTGGATAGGTGTTTATCGAGTCATAAAAATTAGGGTTCAGACTTATAATCAGATAACCCATAACTATCAGTTATATAGGCTTCAACTGCATAGTAATACTCAATAATATCATCCAAAACCTTTGGATGGTCGACTCAAAATAATTGGGGAAAGTAACCGATTAGGAAGACTAACTAGAGTGGTACTCGTATATATGTAGCAATAAAAACTAGGCACTAAAACTCTGAGTCCTATAGGCCAAATAGAGCTTTCGTGGGTATACCAGAGTCTAATCCGTAATTATAAGGTATGCCACTGGGTTTCACTGATATAAGAGGTTATATGTTGTAGGGGTTTACTGCAATCAGGGGTTTAGCTATATCATAAGTATAGGTTGTAGGGGTGTACTGCATTCAAGGGTTTAACTAAAATTAGGGGCTTAAATGAAATCATAATTTGTAGTAAATGACAATAAGAGTTTATAAATGAGAACTACATAAACTCTTGATTGCAGTAATTTGAACTACATAAAAGAGTTTATAAATGAGAACAAGAGTTCATGGCCCATCACATACTGATATAACCAATGCAGTAATTCAAAGGTGTAGCTCGAAAATAACAGTAGAATAGAGTCACCTACTTTTAAGTTTGGATTATCTGACATTGCTCATTTATTTCACAGGGGTGAACCTATTATTCTGAAACTAGTGATATTATAAATATTTAGTGCATGTATAACAAATGAAATTATAGTGTCTATTGGAGAGAAAATAAATTTGGTTTTAGTGTAAAAACTAAGGTTAGGGCATAGTAAGTAATTTATAAAAGCTATAGGACTTTAATTATTTCTCTAATTTCTCTTCAAATTTCGGCTTAGCGGTAAGAGACAATTTGGTGTATTTACCAAAAAGGACTTATATTCAAAATTTGAAACTATTTTGAAGTCGTTGAAAAATCTCAGGGTTTAAGTGAAATTTTACAGTTTTTTTTTTAAAATTTAAAACATGTTTCTTCGAGAAACTAATTTATGTGGATCCAAATAGGGTGATTTAATACAACAATTTCTTTAGAATTAAAAAATAATTTTTTTGAAAGAAAATCAAAATTTTCTGATTGGAGACTCGCCCTCACGCGCTCGGTCAAAGTCTAGACATGCCTGGGTTTGACTCCACTCTCGTGCGTGTAACACACTTCATCTCCTACATTCGATTTGTTTACTTTAGGGTTTGAAGAATTTGACCCTATGCTAAAATAGTTTTAGAGTACCATTTGGGTTGATTCATGAATGAAGGTTGTCTAATTTCTTTAGAGGAATCAACTATATTTCTTTCAAATATTTTGGTGTACTAGTTCGAGCTACTAGTTTTCTATAAAAATGGCATAAGTCTGACTTTAATATTCATGATTTTCATCTATGACTTTACATGCTAAAAAGTGATATTTGTGTTTTATTCTCAAAATGCAGTCGAACAGGTTTGGATTCAAGAATTTTGGTTTACTATAGCCTATGAATTTTATTTATGAAATTTCCAAGTTCGTGATTTTCAAACATTGATTTCGGGAATAAAAATAAATTTTGTTTCAATTAAGCTTTGCACCTAGGTTCCTTAGACCTAGATCTTGGGTTCTCCCGCTTTGAAACTGGTTCAAAGTAAAGACTACAGGTTCCACTATTAAATCTCAAGATTTAATAGAGGCTCATGATATTTTATCCTTTTTTGTGTAATTCTCACATTTAAACTCACATGTAAACTCATATTTCTAATCTAGGAACACTTAGAAACTTAATCAAATGCTAAAAAACAAAATTATTATATAAAATGATAAAGATACAAAAAAGCTCAAACTTTTCTTTATGATTTTAATTGTGTCTGGGTACGTTTTTAAAGTGGTAAGTAGAGGTTTTTATAGGGCATGTAAGGGAGAGGAGATTGGTTGAAAAAGAGGTGAAAGTTCACCTTGGTAATGGTAATTTTAACTATAGTACCTTGTGGGAGGACATGTGTACCATGGAAAACCCACGTGGTACAATTACCTACACGAAAACCACCTGGCCAAAATTAGCAATGGGTAAAGGAGAAATATGTTTATTTTTTATTGGGGACCTTTGGTAAAATATGAAATGAATTTAAGGGCAGTCTTACCATTTTTTAAAATTTTGGGGGTTTATGTGCAATTTTGCAAACTTATTGGGTTGGTTTATGTAGCAAATGCAAGGTATATGAATTTTGATGAAGTCTTGGGTTTAAGTTTGTCTTCAAATGATTCGATAGGGTGTAGATACTGGCATTAGTTCTTCTTTGGGGCAATTTGGTAATTTGGAAGATTTAAGGGTTTCCAAGGTAATTATTTTTCTTTGAGGGATAGTTATGATATATTTGATAGGTTGTTACATTCTACCTTCGTCAAAAAATTTATCCTCGAGATTACATGTAAAAAGTGCACGGTAGTCTAGCATCATAAACTCTTTTGTTTCCCATATTGCTTATTTCGTACCGTGATGTTGTCAAAGAACTTTTTCTAGTGGGATAATTTTATGTTGAAGGACCTTGATTTTTTTATCAATGATTTTGATAGGAATTTCCTCGAAGTCATATGGTTGGGATCAGGTATGTATTTATGCAGTTGGGAAATATGGAAAATGTCACGTATATTGGATAGTTCTGGAGATAATTCCAAATGATAGGCTACAAGTCCTATACGTTCTATGATTTTAAAAGGGCCAATATAACGGGGGGATAATTTTCCTTTCTTTCCAAGTTGAATTATACCCTTTCTTGGGGATACTCATAAGAATACCTGGTTATCCACTATAAATTCCAAAGGTTTCCTTATATTATCTGCATAACTCTTTTGTCAACTTTAGACTTTATATAATCTTTTTCGAATTAGTCATATCTTTTTTATGGTTTCATCTATAATTTTGGTTTCAAGGGCATGGTTCTCTCCTGATTCATTCCAGAATAAAGGTGAATGACAGGGTTTGCCACATAAAATAGTATAAATAGTTTCTTGAATGATATTCTAGTAACTATGATTGTAAGAAAATTCAATTAAAGCAATATTTCCACTCCATGTACCGAATAAGTCCAAAGTGAAATCTCGTAACGTATCCTAAAGGGTTTGGATTACTCTTCCGATCTGGTCGTCGATTTGAGTATGGAAAGTAATTCTTAGATAAAGTTTAGTTCCTATAGATACTTGTAATGTTTGCCAACATCTTCCTATGAATCTAGGATCTCAATTGGATACAATGAACTTGGAGTATTACATGAAATCTAACAATTTTTCGAATGTATACCTCACTGATTTTTTGAAAATAATTCGTTGATTTTGTTAGGGAGAAATGGGCGGATTTGATAAGTTATTGACAGTAACCCGTATTAAATTGTAACCTTGAGATGTCCTAGGTAATCTACTGACAACATCCATTGTAATGTGATCCCATTTCCATTTCAGAATTGGGAGTGGTTGTAATAGTTCGCCGGGGTGTTGGAGTCTATTTTTCAGCTCTTGGCAAGTTAAACATTTTTGTGATGTCTTTCTTCATGCCTTTCCACCAATATTATCGCTTGAGGTTTTGATAAATTTTAGTACTTCCTAGATGGATCATAAATCTGGAATGATGGTCTTCTTTAAGGATTTCATCTCATAAGGAGGATATGAGGGGGACACATAATCTATTTTTGAATCTTAACCTTCTCTTGGGGCTATAGGACCAGTCTTTCTCGATGATGTTATTTTGTAACTTCTTCGTTTGGAATTTAAGTATTCCATCCCCTTTTTGATGATCTAAAATCCTTTTGTGCAAAATTGGACAAGTGATGATATTCCTTAAAATAATTGGGTCTTCAGATGATTCTCTTAGCACATTGTATTCCTTATGTTATTTAAAAACAAAAACATACTATGGAGACTTCCCTTTTATTTCTGACTTAAGGCCTAGGAAACTATGTTACCCTTCCCGGGATGGTATAGAAAGTTAAATTTGTAATTTTGCAAAAATTCTATCCACCGTCATTGTCGAAGATTTATGTCTTTTTGAGTAAAGATATATTTGAGACTTTTATGGTCAGAGAATACCAAAAATTCTTCTCTGTACAAATAGTATCTCTAAATTTTTGGGGAAAAAACTATTTCTGCAAACTCTAAGTCATTTACCAAGTAATTACATTTGTGAATATTTAACTGTCGTGATCCATACTCGATCACTTTTCCTCGTTGCATTAACACACGTCCTAATCCTTGTAATAAAGTGTGTATATATACATCATAACCAACATTATTAGAAGGAATATTAAGGACTCGGGTACTGGTTAACTTTTCATTCAATATGAAGAAGGCTTGTTCGTAGTCAGAGGTCCACACAAACCAGACGTGATTTTGGGTTAGTTTCATCAAGGGTAAGGAAATCTTTTAAAATCATTCTATAAAATGTCGATAGTAACTTTTGAGTCCTAGAAAACTGCGTACGTTCAAAACATTTTTAGTTTGCATGCATTCGAGCACTGCCATAGTTTTTGTTAGGCCTACCTGTATACTTGTTTTGGTGATCACGTGCCTAATAAACTTTACCTCTTTCATAATAAAGTCACATTTTCCCTTTTTTGCATAAAGTTGATGGCATAAGGTTTCCAGTATTATATGCAAGAGTTCTTCATGGTCCTCTCTAGTCTTAGGGTATATTACTATAGTTAATTACAAATTGATCTAAGAAAGGTCCAAATATTTCATGTATCAAGTTCATCGAAGTTACGGGGGCATTGTGCAAATATTCTATAACCAAAAATTCAAAATGACGATATCGGGTTCGAAAGGCAATTTTGGGTATGTCTTCTTCTTTAACACTGAGTTGGTGATATTCTAATCGTAAATCAATTTTTGAAAATGCCTCTGATCCTCGCAATTGGTCAAATAGGTCTCCTACTGTAGGCAAGGGATATTTGTACTTAATAAAAACTTGATTTAATTTTTGGTAGTCGATTCATAGTCGAAATGATCCATCCTTATTTTTCACAAATAGAACCGGTGCTTCCAAAGGAGACGTATTGGGTCGTCCTTTATTTAGAAAATTATCAAGTTAGGTCCTGAGTTCTTGTAGTTCTAATTGGGCCATACAGTAAGGAGGTATCGAAATGTGGAAGGTGTTAGGTAATAATTCAATGATAAATTCAAGTTCTAAGGGTGGTAGAAGTCCAAGTAAATCTCATGGAAACACATAAGTGTACGCATCTAAAATAGTAAGAGGAGATGTGGATTCCTTTTCGTGAAGTTGAGAAAATATTGGTTTGTTGGGAATTTTCCCCTTAAAAGAAAAGTGAAATTTGATGAGGTATTTCGTATGTTACAGTCTTTTTATTGTAGTTGATATGAGAAAAGTTGGGTGAAAAAATATCCATTCCTATGATTAAGTCAAACTATGTTAAGTCGAGGATTATTAAATATTCCTTTAACATTCCATTTCCGAGTTGTAAAGTGTGTTGTTCACATACCCTATTAGACACAGTAAACTTTCCAGTTAGCATTCCTATGAATAAAGGATATGCTAGTTGATTAGTTGATAATTATAATCGAGTTATGTAGGCATGGATAATGAAAGAATGTGTTGAACTAGACTCAAATAATATATGTGCTGAGATATTATAAAATGAGAGGTTACCTTCTACCACGCCATAGTAATTTTTTTTTTACTGGGAGAATATAAAAGTTCTGAACATAGGTTCTAGTCACGGGTTCTTATCTTTTCTCATAAAACCTTTGCTTCAGGGGTTGGTTAGTAGAGTTAATAGTTGGGATTACATATGGTGGCCTCATGAAGACGATGGATTTTGTGGTTGATGGGAAGAAAAAATTCAGGGATAGGATGGTTATAGATGTGGGAATTGTGGCATGAGATGTCCTACTTAGTTACATTCTTGACATCGTACTAAAGATCCACTGTTGCTATGATGGATTTAGCTAAAAACTCGAGCGTCCTTTAGATTGGTGTAAGGATGGTCTCGTTTAATGGATTTTCTCCTAATGACATATGAGCTTCTATTAGTTGGAGTTTAGATTCGATTAATTATGTCGAATGTTGGGTTTCTTTTAATAAAGAACTCCACCTCTATCATCTAGTTAAATTCACGAATTTAGAATCGGATGATATAATCTCTAATGTTTTCTCGTTAGCCTCATTCTAAGTGTTTACATGTTTTGACCTCTATAACCACATATTCTTGGCATACCAAGACAGTTCAGTGAACTTGGCCTAATATTGTGCTATCATTAGCTATTGCTATTGCAAGCTTAGAAATTCCACAGTAATTTGGTCTCTTACTAAATCTGAATAGAACTTTGTAAAGAAAATTTCTTCGAATTAATCCCCAATCAAATTATCAATCTCTGGGGAGCGAAAAACAAATTGCCACAAAAAATATGCTTCTCCCTTAAACAGATATTCAGAAAATTTCACCCTAAGTTCGGGGCTTATACCTACTCCATTTAGAACCTTAAGTGTTTAATGTATCCATTTCTTGGCTTCGGTAGCATCAGCTTCCCCATAGAATGCTCGTGGTCTTTTAAAAAAAAAATCTTTTACGCGTTCATTCTTTCAGTCTTATCCCAAATTTCATTATTAATCAGGTGCAGTGGTGGTACATTTTGTTGCATCCTAGTCATAATTATTAGTTTTTATAAACAACATAGTATTTCTTCATTGGTTGCATGTAGATTTAGCGCATATGTAAATTGTTGCTCCTCTTGGGCTCCACTGGCAGATGTGCATGTGTTAACCATTCTATCTAAAACAACACACTAATGGATAAAATGACAATGGAGGTAACAAAAAAAACTTGTCATATTAATACCACACTATGTTATAATGAAATATATTACAGTAAAAAACATGTGAAAATAAAGTACAGTCTTATAGGTTACTATTTTACAACTCTTAGGAGTACAATTGGCCATTCAAGTCTACTATGCCATAATAAGGAATATGATGATTACTCTCACATCACCCCAAGCTCAACAAAAGAAACTAGATTCCTCATAGGTATATTTATATACAACCATATCCCATTCCTTAGTGTTCTCTAAATAGGTTGAGATATGGTGCTATCAAATTTGGATTCGGGTTCAGAGGGGTGAGAGTCACTTGAGTTAGTGCTAGAGGTAGTGGAGGTGGAATAAATAGTGTTTACTGAAATGGGGTCGTAGTCTATGGGGGAATCTGGAGGAATGATGAGGAGTTCCTCAGATAGAGCCATGTCCCAAGCAAGGTTAATGGCTTGTTGTAGAAAATTAGGATCTTCAGAGAACCTCTTTTCTTCCTGTGCATCTTGTACCTCTCCCATCAGGCATTTAATCAATATACTGTGCTTAATCTCAGTAGTGGCTATGGCCCAGTCTCAGTCAATGCTCCAAATAGTTAGGTAAATCTTCGAGTATCCTTTTGACACACCCCAACCCAGTTACTTATAATTAAGATTGAAAGTCAAAGTGAGTCAAACCATGATTAATTTAACCAAACCATACACAAGAGTTTTAATTTCAGAGTCATCATTGTAAATCCATATAACTGAAAACCTTTTTACAACATCAGAGTAGTCACACTTATACAAATTTTCTTGAAGGAAAATTTAACTTAATTACATCATTTACATTTAAACAAAATTTTTGTTTCTCCCATTCCTGGCTAACCCAACCCGACTTCCTAGATTAGGCAGTGACATCGCGTTTCCTGAAAAATGTGAACATTGGAACCATGAGCAAAATAGCCCAGTGAATGCATAACTACTATACTACTGCATAAATTTAAATGCAATAAATCATGTCCATATAATTATGTATTAACTTATCCGGTTCATTCATAATGAATGACCAACTTTTCCGAATCATGATTCACATATCCTGTATAAATAGACAATTCTCCCCCATTCCTGGTCGAGGAGTAACCCCTTATCATTAATAGACAAATCTCCACCATTTCGATAAACCGAAATAAACAGTTTCACATTCATAACATTATGATCATATTCGCAACAGTATACAAATACATCATTCTAGTGAGTACACTCACCTTGGTTGACAACTATGTATTCACGTTTCCTTCTGGTGGAGCTGAACTGGGTTGATTAGACCTTACACCTGTCAATCCAACTAAATCAGAACTGAACCTCAATAATAAATATTATCCTAACATAATTATGTAACTTTACATGACTATACATCAACAATATAATTCCAATTAAGTCACATTCCATAAAACATAGGTAAAGGCAAAACAATGATATAAATGTTGATAAAGTTACGGACATTCAATCGTAGGAAATACCTTATAAGTAATTTATAACCAAAGTTAAGTAAACATGAAATTATACTTCTCAATGTATATACACATGAAACATGTACTCAAAGTACCCTTTGTAAGGACGAAATACAAACATTCATTTAAGGGGTATCCAGTATGGCCTGAAATTATTGTCCTACATACTTAACCATCCTATATTCCTAAATTGTAAAAATACAGGGGTCTAACCTTATCAATATGAAAACATATATGAATATACTATCCAGTACAAGTGACGGTGTAGTTTTTCAAGCTTCCTAGAGCAAGTTATGACCATTTCTTTACAACACAAGAAATCCACCCTATAAGCTCCTCTATTGTTCCTTCAACTTCCAAGAATTTTCATAATTTTTATCCAGCATAACTTTCCATGATTTTCAACCCATTTTCAGTACACATACTGAATAATACATAATCAAAGTTTCATAATTGTTTGACTTCATTTTCTATCTCAAAATCTTAACTAAACTGAGGGCATACCGAAATGAAGTATACAAACAGAAACTATGTACTAATTTGAATATATGAGTCTAATTTCATTTCCAATTGGAATTTCTCAATTCTAGTAATCACACAAAGAGATATGCAGATTTGAATACAAGGGGTTTCAATACAAAGCTATATGACATATAAACACCACTTATCTCACATATGAACCAATACATGTTATCACAAAGGATGATGAGGTTTTAATCAATAATTCATGATTTATATACTTTGAAATAAGTATAATACAAGATTACAACAATATTAACACATAATTTTACCTTGGAAATACCTTAAGGACTTTGTTGGAAAATTTTCCTTGCTTTTCCTTGTAATCTTTCTTCCTTAACTTCTACTTTTTCTTTCCTTAATCTTAAATCTCTCAAAACTGAACCTAGGGTTATATTTTCTGAACAAATAAGCTAAAGGGGGAGTTTTAAGTCGGCCAAGGCTGCCTCCTAAACCATCCAATCAAATTAAAACATTTGGTTTAATAAAAGAAAATTTACCACTTAAAGGGAATGGACAACTTTGCCCTTTGTTCGTAAATTCGGTATAACTCTTTACTCGGGCATCCATTTGATGATCCGTTTGTTGTGTTACAACCCTAAATCACACGTCTACAACTGTCTAGTTTTCACCTCATATCATTTATAATGTTATAAAGGTCAAAACTAGTCTCTAACAGGAACATTTCTGCTGAAAACAACAAAATTTATGTTTGTAAATAATTCGACCTTTCATGATTTATGAAAGTAGGATTATAATAAACATAATCACTTAACATTAGATATACTAATAGCACCTTATTCATATCACATAATATAAGCATGATTTAAGTATAATTTATCATAATTATATTCGAGTTATCACAACTTCCCCCCCATAGAAAATTTCGTCCCCGAAATTTAATATAAAGGTCACTTACCAAACAATTGGGGATACTGTTTCCTCAGGCTATCCTCCGTTTCCCAAGTTGCTTCTTTAACTCCATGTCTCATCCACATAACCTTAACTAAGGGAATAAATTTATTTCTCAAGACTTGGTCCTTACGAACAATAATTTCCATTGGTTCCTCGATGTACGACAAGTCTTCCTTCAGTTCAATTAGTTGAGTTTTCAACTGATGGGATAGATCCGCCTAATACTTACGAAGCATCAATACGTGAAACACATCATGTAAATGGGATAAATCTGGAGGTAATGCTAATCTATAAGCCAGGGGCCCAATTCTTTCCAACATCTCATATGGTTCAATGTATCTTGGACTTAGTTTCCCCTTTTTCTGAAATCTCATAACGCCTTTCCACGGTGAAATACGCAGGAATACAAAATCTCCCTTCTGAAATTCCAATGGATACTTCCTCTTATCTGCATAAAATTTTTGCCTACTTTGTGCTATCTTTATCCGTTCCCAAATAATTTTGATCTTTTCAGTCGTCACATCTATCAATTCAGGACCCAATATTTTCCTTTCACCAACTTCATCCCAACACAAAGGCGTTCTACATCTCCGCCCATATAAAGCTTCATAAGGAGCCATACCAATAGTCTACTGATAACTATTATTATATGAAAATTCCATCAATGGAAAATGATCATCCCAACTACCTTTGAAGTTAAATACACAGGCTCGTAACATGTCTTCTAATATTTGAATTGTCCTTTCTGATTCCCCATCAGTTTGTGGATGAAACGTAGTACTAAACTTTAAACTTGTGGCCATGCCATTCTGGAGATGAGGCCAAAACCTAGAAGTGAACATTGGATCTCTATCTGATACAATTGACACTGGTTCCCCATGTAAACGGATAATCTTATCAACGTACATACGTGCATACTTGTCAATAATGTATGTGGTCTTAACTGGAAGAAAATGAGCTGACTTCGTCAATCGTTCTACAATCACCCAAATAGAATCATGCCCCTTAGGTGACTGGGGTAATCCTGTAACAAAGTCCATCTTTATATGCTCCCACTTCCATTCCGGAATAGACAAAGACTGCAATAATCCTGCCAACTTCTGATGCTCTGCTTTCACTTGCTGGCATACTAAATATTTAGCTATGAACTCTGCAATCTCACGTTTCATATTGTTCCACCAACAATATTCTTTCAAATCTCTATACATTTTTGTACCTCCCGGATGCATAGAGTAAATAGAATTATGTGCCTCTTCTAATATATCTTTCTTTAAGGGTGGATCATTCGATACACAAATCCTATTTTTATAACACAATGATTCATCATTCTTAATTTCAATGTCACTCTCCTTACCATCCAGGACATCTTGTTTCTTCTTCTCAAGGAATGGATCACTGGTCTGCAAATTTCGTATGCGTTCGGCCAATAAAGGTCTCACTGTGACATGTGCTAATAATCCTCCACTTTTTGAAAACTTCAATTCAATCCCCATCGATGCCAAGTCAATAATATTTCCAATACGGGCACACTGTATTCAACCAAGAATCCCTGATGATTTTCGACTCAAAGCATCTGCTACTACATTGGCCTTCCCAGGATGATGATGAATGGTACAATCATAGTCTTTAATTAGCTCTATCCAACGCCTCTGTCTCAAATTCAGTTCTTTCTGTGTAAACAAGTATTTTATACTTTGATGATCCGTAAATATCTCACAAGTTTCTCCATACAAGTAATGTCGCCACTACTTTAAAGAAAAACAATGGACGCTAGCTCCAAATCGTATGTAGGGTAGTTTCGTTCATGCGTCTTTAATTGTCTGGAAGCATATGCTATTACCTTCCCATTCTTCATAAGAACACATCCTAAACCCTGAAATGAAGCATCTGTATAGATCATAAAAGACTCATTCCCACATGGAATAGTAAGTATAGGGGCTGAAACCAATCGATTCTTTAATTCTTTAAAACTCCTCTCACATTCTTCATCCCATAAAAACTTCACTTCTTTACAAGTCAGTTTTGTCAGTGGTAATGCTATTGCTGAAAATACCTTAATGAATCAGCGATAGTAACCTGCCAATCCTAGGAAACTCCTAATTTCTGTCACATTCTTAGGACTTTCCCATTCAACGATTGCTTCCACCTTCTTTGGATAAACATATATCCCATTTCCCGAGACAACATGCCCTAAAAACACAATTTCATTCAACCAAAACTCACACGTGCTAAATTTAGAAAATAAATTATTCTCTCTCAAAATATGCAATACAAGTCTCAAATGTTTCTCATGTTCCTCCATGCTACGCGAATAAATCAACACATCGTCTATGAATACAATCACGAATGAATCAATGAAAGGGTGGAATACCCGGTTCATCAAATCCCTAAAAACTGCTGGAGCATTAGTTAATCCAAATGGCATCACCAAAAACTCATAGTGCCCATATCGAGTCCGAAAAGCTGTTTTGGAAATATCACTATCCTTCACTTTCAATTGGTGGTAACCCAATCTCAAATCAATCTTTGAAAATACAGTGGCCCCCTGTAATTGGTCAAACAAGTCATCGGTACGAGGTAGAGGGTACTTATTTCTAATGGTCACCTTATTCAACTTTCGATAATCAGTACATAATCGCATTGTCCCATATTTCCTTTTCACAAATAACACTGGTGCTCCCCATGGCGAAACACTAGGCCGAATGAAACCTCTGCTTATCAGATCTTGTAATTGCACTTTTAATTATTTCAACTCCGCTGGTGCCATTCTATATGGAGCAAGAGAAATTGGACCAGTACCTGGAATTAATTCAATAAAAAAACTCACTTCCCTATCGGGTGGCAATCCTGACAATTCCTCAGGGAAGACATCAGAAAACTCTCTAACCAAGGGTATATCTTGAATTTTAACTGTCTCTTTATTAGTATCAACAACATAAGCTAAATACCCTGTACAACCTTTACTCAATAACTTTCTTCTCTTAATTGCTGCGATAAGACAATTAGGGACAACATTACTTTCTCCTATAAATTGGAACTCGGGTTCACAAGGCAAATGAAATGTAACTTCTTTGCGAAAACAATCAATGGAAGCATGATATGATAATAACCAATCCATCCCCAATATAATATCAAAATCTCGAATGGCCAACGTTATCAAATCAACATAGAAATCTCGTTCCCCCATTCGTAAGATACAATCTTTATAAACACGCTCAACCAGAATCACACTTTCCATTGGGGTAGAAATATATAAGGCACAATTGAGAAATGAACATTGTCTACCCAAATATGAAACAATATCTAATGCCACAAATGAATGCGTAGATCCAGGATCAATGAGTGCATATAAATCTTTGTTTGCAATAGAAAGTTTACCTATAACCACTTCAGGTGTAGCATGGGCATCTTGTAGCGTCATCGTAAACACTCTTCCTCCTGCCCTCTACCCAGTTGCTTGTTCTGTACCTATCCCCCTGGTGGCACTACCTGGAGAGGATCCTTTATGAGGCCCCACACTACTGACTGAAACATCTCTTGATAACATCGGATAATTCTTTCTCAGATGGCCCTTCTGATGATAGTTGAAACATTATATATTCAGTAGGTTTGGGCAATTTCTCTTTACATGACCCGATGTCCCACAAAAGAAACAAACATTCGGATCTCCTTGAGATGAAACTCTTGAACCTCTTCCACAACTTGCTTCACCCCTTTGAAAACTACTTCCCATGCCTCTACCATACTGAAATTTCTTCCCTCCAAGTCTCGAATATTTTGTATCACTACCCTTTTGATAACTTGGATCGAATATGCTTCTCTTTACACCTCGTTCTCGATTCCCTCTAGCTTTATTCACGTCCATTTCTACTAGCATGGCTTTATTCACCAAGGCTGAATAGTTAGAAGTCTCTAAAGCCGACAATCTAGATTTAATGACTAACTCAATACCATCGAGAAATCGGCTGCACATATCTTCCTCATTCCGTATAAACCTCGAAGAAAATCTAGATAATGATGTAAGTTTAGCTTCGTATTCTCTAACTGTCATACTCCCCTGATTCAACATGAAATATTCCTTCTCCTTTTGTTTTCGATACATTGGGGGAAAATACTTATCATATAAAGCTTTGACAAAAGCATCCCATGAGATCACATTCCCACCTTCTAGAGTAATCAACAAATGTTTTGTGGCATCCCACCAGTATTTAGCTTCTCCTTTCAGCATATACATCGCGAAGGTCACTCGTTGATTTTCAGGCATCCTCATCACCCCAAAGATAAGTTCAATATCTTTAACCCAGACTTCTGCCTCTGTGGGATCAACTGCTCTTTCGAACGATGGTGGGTTCATCTTAATAAATTTCTCATGTGAAGTACTTCTTTTTTCCCGGTGTATCACCTCCTCAGGCCTAGCTATGGCTTGTGCCGCCAGTTGCCTAGTCTGTTGTTCTTCCATATGAGACATAAATCTATCTTGCTGCTCTGCCATTAGTTACATAGCACGTGCCATTTTTTGCATATCTGTCAGTTGTTCTGGCTCGGGTTTCACATTTATCTGAACAGGTTGCTCAACCTCCGCTTCTGCTGGAATATTTGAAGCCTCATCTTGTATTCTCACATTTACATTCCCTCGTTCCATTCTCTTATATCTGAAATGAATCAAAGATATAACAACATGTAGATATACCTATCTTTCCTAACATAATCGTTAGTATCAAATAAAATATATTTCTAACATTCAATGCCAAATCTAGTCTTTTCTCACTCCAGAACCTCTAAAAACCTAGGCTCTGATACTAAAAGATGACACACCCCAACCCAGTTACTTATAATTAAGTTTGAAAGTTAAAGTGAGTCAAGCCATGATTAATTTAACCAAACCATACACAAGAGTTTTAATTTCAGAGTCATCATTGTAAATCCATATAACTCAAAACCTTTCTACAACATCAAAGTAGTCACACTTATACAAATTTGCTTGAAGGAAAATTTAACTTAATTACATCATTTCCATTTAAACAAAATCTTTGTTTCTCCCATTCCTGGCTAACCCAACCCGACTTCCTAGATTTGGCAGTGACATCGCGTTTCCTGAAAAATGTGAACATAGGAACCATGAGCAAAATAGCCTAGTGAATGCATCACTACTATACTACTGCATAAATTTAAATGCCGTAAATCATGTCCTTATAATTATGTATTAACTTATCCGTATCATTCATAATGAATAACCAACTTTTCTGAATCCTGATTCACATATCCTGTCTAAATAGACAATTCTCCCACATTCCTAGTCGAGGAGTAACCCCTTGTCATTAATACACAAATCTCCCCCATTCTGGGTCGGGGAGTAACCTCCCATTTTGATAAACTGAAATGAACAGTTTCACATTCATAACATTATGATCATATTCGTAACAGTATACAAATACATCATTCCAGTGAGTACACTCACCTTGGTTGACAATTATGTATTCACGTTTCCTTTTGGTGCAGCTGAACTGGATTGATTAGACCTTACACCTGTCAATCCAACTAAATCAGTACTGAACCTCAATCATAAATACTATCCTAACATACTTATGTAACTTTCCATGACTATACATCAAAAATATAATTCCAATTAAGTCACATTCCATAAAACATAGGTAAAGGCAAAACAATGATATACATGTTGATAAAGTTACGGACATTCAACCATAGGAAATACCTTATAAGTAATTTATAACCAAAGTTAAGTAAACATAAAATTATACTTCTCAATGTATATACACATGAAACATGTACTCAAAGTACTCTTTGTAAGGACTAAATACAAACATTCATTCAAGGGGTATCCAGCATGGCCTGAAATTATTGTCCTACATACTTAACCATCCTATATTCCTAAATTGTACAAATACAGGGGTCCAACCTTATCAATATGAAAACATATATGAATATACTTTACAATACAAGTGACGGTATAATTTTTAAAGCTTCTTAGAGCAAGTTATGACCATTTCTTTACAACACAAGAAATCTTCCCTACAAGCTCCTCTATTGTTCCTTCAACTTCCAAGAATTTTCATAATTTTTCTCCAGCATAACTTTCCATGATTTTCAAAAAACTTTTAGTAAACATACTGAATACTACAGAATCAATGTTTCATAATTGTTTGACTTCATTTGCTATCTCAAAAGCTTAACTAAACTCAGGGCATACCGAAATAAAGTATACAAATAGAAACTATGTACTAATTTGAAATCATCATTATGGCCTAACCACAAGGAGATAAATTCTAATTTTCGGATATGATATGAATATATGAGTCTTATTTCATGTCCAATTGGAATTTATCAATTCCAGTAATCACACAAAGAGATATGCATATTTGAATACAAGGGGTTTCAATACAAAGAAATATGACATATAAACACCACTTATCTCACATATGAACCAATACATGTTATCACAAAGGATGATGAGGTTTTAATCAATAATTAACGATTTATATACTTTTAAATAAGTATAATACAAGATTACAACAATATTAACACATAATTTTACCTTGGAAATACCTTAAGGACTTTGTTGGAAATTTTTCCTAGCTTTTCCTTGTAATCTTTCTTCCTTAACTTCTACTTTCTCTTTCCTTAAGCTTAAATCTCTCAAAACTGAACCTAGGGTTATATTTGCTGAAAAAATAAGCTAAAGGGGCAGTTTTAAGTCGGCCAAGGCTGCCTCCCAAGCCATCCAATCAAATTAAAACATTTGGTTTAATAAAGGACAATTTACCACTTAAAGGGAATGGACAGCTTTGCCCTTTGTTCGTAAATTCGGTATAACTCTTTACTCGGGCATCCATTTGATGATTCGTTTGTTGTTTTACAACCCTAACTCACATGTCTACAACTATCTACGTTTCATTTCAAGTCATTTATAATGTTATAAAGGTCAAAACTAGTCTCTAACAGGAACATTTCTATCGAAAACAGCAAAATTTGTGTTTGTAAATAATTCGACCTTTCTTGATTTATGAAACTAGGAATATAATAAACATAATCACTTAACATTAGATATACTAATAGCACATTATTAATATCACATAAGATAAGCATGATGTAAATATAATTTAACATAATTATTTTCGGGTTGTCACACCTTCATCCCCCACGGCTTGCTGAAACTTATAATGGGTGGTTCCGTGTATATATATGTAGATCTCATCCCATATGTTCATGAATATAAAACAATGTTAGTTACTGAATGTGACTAGGAAGGTCTTACGTGAACAATATACTTATTATAAGTGCTATATAAACAAATAGTTTCTCTATAGGTCTCGTATAGACATTAAAATATGGCACTTTCTCTTATACCATGTTATCAAACTCACGATTATATGACTGGTGGTGCTAAAGAAATATATATATTATACCTCTAAGACAATAATATTAGAGGTTTTAATAAAAATATATTCAGTAGCCTTTTTCTTTATTCATTATCATTATATTAATTAAACGTATTCAACAACCCTGTATATACCAATAACCCTCTATATTCTTGGTAACCAAAGAGATCAATAACCATGTATATTCTTGGAAACCAAGGAGGTTAATTTGGACCAAAGCTATGAAGCCCTTAATTGTATAAAGAACAATGATGATGCTACACATGAAGAAGACGGACCAACCCAAGAAATTAAAATTAAAGATGAAGATGAAGCTGAAGTCTAAGCTTAAGCCAAAGTCGAAGCTGATGACAAAAATCAGCAAAGACCAGAAATCCCACCGGCTGATTATAGCAACAAGCCATAATAGTTCCCATATAGCAGTGTTGGGTTTTGTTGAATGTTAAAAACCCAAAGAAAATGGCACTGCTGGTGGAACTGATGGTTCCAAAGAGGTTGAATTGTATGTGGAGTTTACGTGTTTCTAGAGAAATACAAAGAGGAATAGTTTATTGGTTTTGAAAATAAACAATACATGGCAACTCTTTTTCTATGATTATTTAACAGCGTGAATGGAAAAAAAGAAAAAGGAAACCGGTGTGTTAACGTACATATGTTACCATGAAAATTCGACTATGACCCCCTTTATTATATTCTATATCATTTTGGACCCAAATTTTGGATGGAAATGATTCCATCGTTGTTAACTTTCATTCATTTTCTCGTAAAATTCCAAAAATATATGTTTATCATACAAGATATCTTTGTCCCTTGAACATTCATTTCTTACTTCCTAAATGTTTGAGCTGAACACATGTTTTTTTCAAAATTACTTTTTTCTTTTTTCGAGTGGGGGCACCTTTAGTTGGTGTGCCCCACTAAAAATACACCAATAACACACAGACACGTGTTCGGGTTGCAAATTATGTCACATTAAGTTAAATAGGTTTTTAAGAAAATTCTAAAACACGTGCGCATCCCGCGAGGTACCTTCTAGTAATAATAATTCAAGCTGAAGAAAAGTGAAGCTTCATTCATCTGGATGTGTATCATCTTATTACATAATTGTATTCTTCATAAACATAATAAAAAAAGGATCTTTCGGGGCTCTTATAACATAAAAATCATATGGAGCTAAAAGATCACTAAAGCTAGTATGTTGTGGTAAAATTATTCCAATGGGTACAACCATCTTTTCTTGTCACCACTCACACATAGGTAACTAAAAATAATTTCTTTGTCAAAATTGAGTAAAATGTAATACCCCATATTTTTATGCTTTCTAAATTTGGGGGTTTATTAAATTTAATGTGAGTTATTAAATTAATATAATATTGGTACTATTAAATGTCACGAGTGAATAAAATGACAATTTTGGAAATTTAAGTCGGGACGCGCTTGTGTCGTGTCGGGACTAAATATTGATTAATAAAAGTGAATAAATTATAAGCCACCCGTATGGTCATTTCTAGTGCGTCAAAGTGTCCGGAAGGGTCGAGATAGTTAGGAAAGTGTACCCGGGGGTTTAGTTTGGGTCTCGGGGCATTTTTAGGCTTAATTAGTACCCCGGGAGGGCATTTTGGACATTTTGTAATTTTGGGTAATTAAACCCACGAAATTTATTAGGATATATCAGCCATTTGGAATGGTTTTTAGGGTTAGCAGACTCAAAACCTTAGAACGGCGATTAAAGAGGAAGGTAGGAAGCTTTCCAAGCAAACCAAGGCCAAAAATTCATCCATTTGCACCGCCACCAACGCGTAGATCGCGCGACGCGGAACGCAACCACACCAAATTCGTCTACAAATCAGAACCCTAAAATCTACAGGAAAGTATTTATCTTGCTGAATTCTAGTTAATGCTCCTCTCATGTTAGTCTAGGAATAAAAATTTCGTATTTTGATTGAAAAATTATATGTTTTGAAAGAAGAAATCGCATGTGTTGTAAGGAGAATCTGTGTATCTTGAACCTTGATCATATGTAGAGGTTGTATTACGAAATTTGGAATTAATATGGATGAACGAATTGATGTTGATTAGGTTCTTTAATTGAAAATTTGGGAATTAGGGTTCTTACGAATTAATTTGGGGATTTCATGTAATCTAAATGATTTTTGATGAATTAATGATTCTAGGAAGTTATTAATGTTATATAATCATGATATTATTGATTGGGATTGAAGAGGAGACGTCTGGGATTAAACTATAGAGGTTTTTAGGCTTAAAAATGGTAAAAAACGAATCTGCCAAAGGTTGAAGACGAAACAGTGCAGTTCGCGCGATGTCGCGCGAAGTAGTTCGAGCGAGATGTCAATGTCGCGCGAAGTCATTTGAACGAGATGGATAAGTCGCTCGAAGTCGTTCGAGCGAGAATCATTCTGGTTTGAGCAAGATTTTCAATTTTTAGGGAAATTCCTATTTTTACCCCTATTTTAGAAATCAGTTAATTTGAGTGAGGAAAAACCAGTATTCGAGGAATTCAGATTAGTACAAAATTTTTGGGGTTGTGTAGGTGTGACGAATTAAGTATTTGGGACAGTGAGGTTACTTTAAAGATCACAAGAGGGAGATAACCGTAATAAACGATATGAGTCCATTATACGGGTTAAGTGAGTAAAATGTCTTAAGAATAAGAAGTTATAATTATAGGTTGTGGGTACACCAAATTGAGAAATGTGAGTAAGTGTTGTATATATATGACTATGTGATTGTGCATATATTATAAATGTGTAAAAATCATACCCGCGCTACTTGCTATCCCTGAGGTTAACGCGCCGGGACAGTCTTATCTCGATGGGACCTTTATGGGGGATATTGACTCGTACGCTAGAAGATAGGAATCCTAGGTACAGGCTATCGGATCGATAGTCACGATACTAAGAGACATGAGGGTATGTGATGACCTATTGGACTTGGAAACTATGCTTCGCCTCAATATTATTTGTGTTTGTTCAATACAGTTCGAGAGTGATTCCGAACTTGTATTTCCCTTAGTACGAGTGATACGGGGATTGGATAGCAGAGTATGCCCGCACCATAATTTTTATGTGGGGTGCTGTTAGAATATATATATATTCTATGAGTATTTAATATATGTATTTAAATTCTGAAATTTGAGAACTACCTCCTGTGTTTATAGTAAGTAAGAGATGATAAATGATTTCAATTTGGAAATACTTGTTTGAAAAATATAATGTGATATTGGAAAACTTTATTAGAAAATAACGTTAAATTGAGAGCTTTGTTATTAAATGAAATTTACTTCTTAAACAGTTGAATTGTCAGTTTAAATCTTACGAGTAACCTAAAGATAAGACAAGTTTAACCGTTGGGAAGGTTAGTGCGATAGATGTGCACATTAGAAGAGAGGTGAGAATTTCTCAAGGGAGTGTCGCACTAATATGTTGTTGCATTGGCCAGTAAACAATTTAAATACTTGCTAAACAAATTTTAAATCATTTTTACAATCGGGCTCTGACCCGTTTCCATTTTCTTTTCCCTCTTGTATATATATGTATATATTACAGGTTCCCAGCCACAGGGGCATCTTGCATAGGATCCTTTGGAAGGAACGCACTGCATCTTAGGTGGGAGTTGCAGGCCTCTTGTTTAGACGACCTCACTTCTTGATTCCTCTTCTAGAACTATTATCTCGGTTGGGAATGTGTCTCCCTTCCCATTATTCAGTTATTTTATTGGATATTGTAATCCATTTATTTCCAGTATTTGCACTTTGGGATTAGTATTGTCAGGATGTTTTTCATTTAAGTATTAAATGTTGGATTCAATTAATTGATTGTTTGGTTATTTGGATTTATATATTCCAGGATAGTTGTTGTGTGATTCTTTATCTATGAATGATGTCCAGTTTAAATGTTGGTTTATATAAATAAAATTTCTAAAGTAATGTCTAAAAATGGTTTTGGCACTTAGCTTAAGTATTTAGGGTGTTAAATTGGTAAAGTTATTTTTACGACAGTGATGCTAAGAATGAACCAACAGTCACCTTGATTTTAATTTAATAAAGGACTGATCACCAGGTGTTTAATTATGCGGGCTGTCACAGGTGGTCTCAAAGCATCAGGTTCTAGTGTCCTTAGGATCTGTACGGCTTATCTAGTTTCCAGCTTAGCGTCCTTGATTTAGATCCCTAACATTAGGAATGTTGTATTCATCTTTATGCGTTGGAAATTCGTGCTACTGCGATTTGTCAATGTGAATATTGAACTTATTCAAATTAAATTTTAAAACTTTCAGATGGCCCGTTAGGACGAACAAGCTAATACCATTGGGGAAGTTAATGAGCAAGGACAACTCACGCCTCAGGTATCTCCGAAAAGGGTACCAATTGCCGAATTTGCGGGCATTGTGGCACAAGAAGTTACTACTGCAGTCTTACAGTACTACAAATGCAACATGCAGCTTAGAGGAGGCAAAAGACCTAGAGAGGTTAATCAAATGCATGTGACTGAAGTTGATAATTGTGTGAAGGCACCGAAATTGCGACAACAAACCACTCAAAACCGAGACAGTTCCAGAAGTAACAAAATTTATGTAAAGGGCCAAAAGTGTCAGGGCTAACAAAGTCAGAGTCATAATGAAGTCACGAAGAGGTGTTTCAGTTGTGGAATGGATGGTCACAAACGTCAATCTTGTTCGAATCAGACTGGGGAGAAACTACAACCCGACCAGTGAAAATTTTTGGGACTCTGATATAAATGTGTACAGCCGGGTCACAAGTGGAGGGATTGTCCTCACCCTGACATAGTTTTTTCGCAAATTTCTCATAAAGGCCAACAAGACCTAGGAAAAAGCGAGACTGGTCAACAACGTAGTGAATTGAGGAAGTTTAGAGGGAGGTTCTTCCAATGTGGTAGAAATGGCCATAGGTTTCAGGATTGCCCAGAGAGGAATAGGGACCCACGGCAGCAAAGTTCCAATAATAAACCACAGATGCAAGCTCCACCATCCATTCCAATAGCCTCAGTTCAGCAGAGGCAGTTACAGTATGGACGTGTCTATAATGTCCATCAGATAGCAGCATCTCAGACACCAACCGAGATAAAAGGTACGTTTTTTATACCTGGTGCTATGGGTTGAATTTTATTTGATACTGGGGAGACGCACTGTTTTATAGCTACCCATTTTGCGAAGGCCTTAGGGTTATTAGCCACACCAGAGAGCACTGTGACTTGTGTAGACTCATCATTGGGAAATGGATCATTAATTTTCTTTATATGCCGGGGTGTGGGGGTAGATATTGGTAGCTTGGTATTACCAGCAGACATGTTAGTCTTAGATATGCATGAGCACAACGTTATTATCGGTATGGATTGGCTCGCAGCTTATAGAGCCATGATAGATTATTTCGGTGGGAGTATTGTCTTTGCCATTCTGGGGTAAGAGATGTTTGTGGTGGCGATGCCTTGCCTAAGGGGAGGCTCGACCGCTCATTTGTATTACATAGAGGAGGATACCTCTAAGGAGGTTGTGATTCCCTTAGAGTTGATCCCAGTTGTTCGTGATTATTCCGATGTATTTCAGGAGATACCAGGCCTACCCCCCAGTCGAGAGATAGATTTTATCATAGATTTATTACCAGATACTCGACCTATAGCACGTGCTCCATACCGTATGGCTCCGGCAGAGATACGAGAGTTACGAGATCAGATACAGGAGCTGCTAGGTCAGGGCTTCATTCGCAGGAGTACCTCACCTTGGGGCGCTCTAGTTTTATTTGTGAAAAAGAGATATGGTTCACTGAGGCTATGTGTGGACTACCGGGAGCTGAACAAGGTCACGATACAGAATAACTATTCATTTCCTCGAATCGATGATCTGTTCGACCAGCTGAGGGGAGCAACTTTCTTTTCGAAGATAGATCTGAGGTCAGGGTACCATCAACTACGTATTAGGGAGCAAGATGTTTCAAAGTCTTCTTTATTGACGAGGTATGGGTCCTATGAGTTCATAGTGATTCCATTTGGACTCACAAATGCTCCAGCCATATTCATGGACTTAATGAACCGAGTGTTTAGAGAGTTCTTGGATCAGTTTTTCATCGTCTTCATAGATGACATTCAGATATATTCACACTCCGAGGAGTAGCATGCCGAGCACTTGAGGCAGGTTCCTCAGACTCTACGAGAGCATCAGCTATATGCTAAATACGAGAACTACGGGTTCTGGTTGCGGGAAGTACAGTTCTTGGGGCATGTCATTTCTGAACGAGGGATGGAAGTTGACCCGAGTAAAGTGTCAGCGGTGAGGGAGTGGGGACAGCCCACGACACTGACGGAAGTGCGTAGTTTCTTGGGATTAGCCAGATACTACAGGAGATTCATTCAGGGTTTCTCCAAAATAGCGGGTCCATTGACGAACCTGACTCACAAGGGGGTACCATATGTTTGGGACGATGCTTTTCAATTGGCCTTCGACGAGATGAAAGACAAGCTTACTTCAGCACCGGTCCTTGTCTTACCTAATTCGAGCATGGAGTACCTGGTTTACACCGATGCCTCTTTACGGGGACTTGGGGGAGTACTTCAGCAGGAGGAGAAGGCTATAGCTTTTTCCTACCGCAAGCTTAAGCCATGAAAAGAATTACCCCACACACGACCTGGAGTTAGCATCGGTCGTTTTTGCATTAAGGATATGGAGGCACTACTTATTAGGGGAGAAATTTCGCTTGTTCACGGACCACAAATCACTGCAGTACCTGTTCACCCAATGAGAGCTGAATATGCATCAGCGCAGGTGGTTAGAGTTTGTGAAGGACTATCAGTTCGATATATAGTACCATCCGGGGAAGGCCAACGTAGTTGCTGATGCGTTGAGTCGTAGACCGATAGACGGTGTAGCGAACATTTGGAAAGCAAAATGGAAAGAGTTGGGTCACCAGGATGCAGTAGCCCATTCCTTCATATCTGTTATGATAGTGACACCCGAGATTGTTACGAGGGTGATACAAGCACAGACCGCAGACCCGTTTTGCCCGGAACAGATTGTATAACTTTTAGCCAAGGGTGCTGAGTCCTATTCTGTTAGTTCTGATGGGGGTTTGAGATTTAATAGAGGATTGGTGGTTCCAGAAGGAGCCGAATTACATCATGCAGTGATGACCCAGTCTCACGGGTCCCGATTTGGGGTACATCCTGGGGGAGATAAGATGTATCAGGATATGAGGCGATAATACTAGTGGAGTGGGATGAAAAAGGACATTGCTGAATTCGTGTCCAAGTGTTCTACCTTCCAACTGGTAAAGGTGGACCACCAAAAACTGTCAGGGTTGCTTCAACCATTGGAAATACCCGCGTGGAAGTGGGAGAGTATTTCCATAGATTTTATTACAGGGTTGCCTACATCACAGCGGGGCCACGACTCCATCTGGGCCACGACTCCAAGTGGGAGAAAATCTCGAGGAGAAAAACTTGAAAATAATGGAGTTTTTGGAGAGTTTCTCTCTCTAAAGTAGACGGGAGTTTGAAGAAGACGCAGAAAGGAGAAGTGTTTTGAAAAATAGACGTTTGAAATATTAAACCTGTTTTTTGAGTTTCCCACCACCACACGTGCAAAGCCTCCTATAATCATTTCAAACAAACACGTGGCACTTCGGGAAGTGTCCTAACAATTGAAAAGACATCATTACATCATTAATGAAATGATGCATGGGGATGGAAACGGTTTCTTCCAAGATAAGTTTTAGGGTTTGGCGCTAAGTTTTTTCTTTTGTTAGACATATCCAATAACCCCACACGAATAAGATGCCCCAATGGTTAAAAAAAACTATGATGTCCCCTCGACACAAGTCCAAACATTATTTAAATTGTGACTCAGCTACATCAGGGAGAATTTCTACTTCTTTAAACCTCGCAAAATGTTATAAGGGAGAATTTCATAAGTCTCAATGATAGGGGCAGCCTTAATGAAAACTCACTTCCTACAAATATACTCCACCACAGCACAAATCGGAGAATTTCACTTCCCCAAAGTCAAAATGAGCATTCGAGAAAGTTAGTAGGTCTATCCGGAGAATTTCAAATAGTTAAGACATAACGGTTGAAACATAGTAACAAGAAAAAGTTGTGATGTACCTTTTCCAAAGAACTAATAAGCCACAACGCTTCGACTCTGGTACATTGGGGAGAATTTTACTTTTTCCTGGAGGCATTAATCGCAGTTGGTTGCAATGAAGGAAAAGACGCCAGCTTTTTTTTTCAGAGAGAAGGTTCATCGGATTGAGAAGTTTTTGTGCAGACATTTCTTGTTTCCATAACAAATCTCTTAACGAAGGGGCAATGTAGAGGGGGCTTGAAGGTAATCGTGAGATTATAGATAATCCCCCCCATTAATAATAGTGTTTGGGATTAAGGCAGCCAGTAAACTCAGTGAGGGAGCTCAGCATGGCAACTTATCAAGGCAGTTCAGCATGGCAGCTCAGTGTTTGGGATTAAGGCAGCGAGGCAGCTCAGCGAGGCAGCTTATACTTTAGCTTGTTTTGTTACTTAATCACGTTGTATCTTTGTTTATGTTGAATGTGGGATATAACTATTGTAATGATTTAACGAGTATAATGATTATTAGTGCGAGTTCGAACGGTACTCGCGAGAGACCATGCTTGGCAGGGTCAGGGAGAGCTTTCTTGCTCTATCTAATGACCTCATTGTGGGAACTTTAGAGGGACCTGATTTAGAGGATTTAGAAGTGAGGTACCGTTGGGGATTTCCTGACCATCTTAGATACACCTGGTAAAACACCAAAAGATCCTAACTATGGAACCCCGAGCGGAGTAGCCTTGAGTTCAATCGGGCATTGAGTTGTGGACTAAACAACCATCTACTTAATGTCTCATCTACTGTAGGTGATTTCACTAGAAAGATAAATAATGTCAAATATGCACATGTGTAAACCACAGTGGTATTTGGGGCTGTCAGACAGTTGGTGAGCCACCTCTGTGATGATAACCACCTGACACACAGTAGATAGGCAAAAGGCATGTCTTGGAATTTAATTTTATGACGTCGAGTTAACTAGTGCATCAGGCATTTAATGTTTGTGATATAAAGTATGATGGATGTATTTCAAATGTATTAATGACCGTGTTACCTCGAGAGTGGTGTGGGGTCTATTTAAGAGCCCTATCACCTCTGAGGAAGGGACGTTCTTTTTTAGAGTTCAGAAGTCATCACTAAAGAGAATATACATTAGAGAGAGATTTATTACGAACCGGAGAGTTTGCTCACCCACCATTGTCATTTATTATAAAGCTTTAATACTTGACAAAGATCATTGAGGGTGGTTAGGGTGTTTGGCTGACTGCCAAGGTGTATCTAGGGAGCTCATTTTCTCTCTCCCTCTAAGAGAAGTTGCTTCTAAGTTAATTATTACCTTCTGAGTTATACATGAGAGATTTGTGAGTTCAAACTGAATCTATCTTCACTATGTTGTGTTTGCATGTCTTGTAGTTAAGTGATGGCGTGATTAGTTAACTTATCATTACTATACCCAAAAGGGGTTATGCATCCATCTAATCTAAACTACCCTCTTACACCCGTCTTTTTTGTGAGTAAGGTCTTCATGTGAGTAAAATTCTTCTTTTTTCTACCCATAATTCTTTACCAAAAGTTTAAAAGTTTCATGATGAGACTTTGGGCCTATATCAGAAGACTACGAACTTCCTCTAAGGTGATGTGTTGAAGATCCGAACTGATAGGGACAAGTTTAAGAACAAATCTAAGGATATAGAATTGTTGAAGAGGTAGGTTTATGATTTTAGCGCGGTAAGAGATCATCTACAAGACCAAGTTATAAACGTACAAGAGGAGTTATTTGAACTTCAGATCGAACATGTTGAGCACATAGGGAAGTTAGTATCTATAATGAAGCTTCAGTTTGTCACTTATCTAAGGTCTGACACTTATAGGAGGTTCCTTTTTAAGAGGTATTCCTAGGGATTTTATTATTGTAAGGACAAAGTCCAATCACTTTCCTTGATGTTGATGTTATGAACTTTTTAGTGAGGACCTATCCTCTGAAGGAGAATAATTTTTAGAGTGAGAGTAGTTACAAAGGTGGAACTTCATAAGCTCTAATCCCTAATTCCGAAGATGAAATATCAACTCTTTCAGCTATGTAGACCCAACCTCTTCCAACTACTTTTATGAAAGAACAAGATATTGAGAAAATTAAGCCTCGAAAGTCTTTGGAATTTTGTTTTTGTCTTTTTTTCCATGTGGGTGTTATACTTGACGTGGATGTTTTCTTAAATATGAATGCCAACTATTTCTCTTATTTTTTATCGTTTCTTGTACTCCTTTTGCTTTTCCCAATGGATTTTCTTTTTCTTTGTGTTATTTGAGGCCTATGAGGTATCCCTCATCCCAACAAGTTTTCTTGGTAATGTAATGAGAAAAAAATAAAAGCATATATTACACACTTCTAAGGTTCTAGAAGGTTCCTATGAAATTAACTAAGGGTTGAATCATTAGTGTAAGGACATGATTTTATAAGTGTCCATTTAGAATCTAGGAAATTTTCTAAGTATCCTAGATTCACAACAAGTATGTCATATACCGATACATTCGACACGTCAACACGATCATCCATGAGGACTTTGATCTGAATCCAAAGCTTCAGGCACCCATCATCGTCATAGATGCGTAGTGCAGCATCATCGAGCAATGTGAAATGTGATTCTTCAATCGTTCCAACTAAATCCACTCATAAATATGGTAAAATGTTTAATTTGGAGTTTTTATTTTTCGTATTTATTAAGGTTTTTATCAAGAAAAAATGGGTTTTCTAGATTTCTAAAATGCTGAAGGGAAACTTAGAAAATGTCGCTTAAGACGTTCAACCGACTAAGCCTTGTCATTTGAACGACAGGGTGATGTCGTTCCAATGACCTTATCAAATGACATGAATTATTGCACGATAATTCACTTCAAGCTCAATTGAAGAGGTCATCGAATGAACCTTTACTATTTTTATGTTTTAACTTCATTTAATATGTCGCACGATGAAGGATGAAACGACATCTAATGTCGTTGGAGGGAGATCCCTTTGTCGTTCGAGTGACTGCATCGACTCAATTTTTTATATAAATACCTACTTCTTCAGTCTTGTTTTTTAAGTCTTTATAAACTCCTTTTTCTGTAGAACAACTACGATTTTAAAACTTCATCTTTTGAGTTTTTGTAGAGGGGGCTTGAAGGTAATCCTAAGATTATGGATAATTTCCCCATTAGGAACAGTGTTCGGGATTAAGAAGCCAAGGCATCTTAGCGTGGCAACTCATACTTTGGCTTATTGTGTTAGTCATATTGTATCTTTGTTTATATTGACTATAAGCTATAACGGTCAAAATGATGTAATGAGAATAATAAAGAGTTTTAGTGTTATGTCAAACGGTACTCGCGAAAGACCAGGCTTGGCAGGGCCTGGGAGAGCTTTCATGCTCTATCGAATGACCTCGTCGTGGGAACTTTAGAGGGACTTGATTTCGTGGATTGAGAAGTGAGGCACCATTGGGGCTTGTCCTACCATCTTAGATACACCTGGTAAAACGCCGAAGAACCCTGACCGTGGAACCTCGGGCAGAGCATCTTGGAGTTCCATCGGGTGTTGAGTTATGAACAAAATAGCCCTCTACTTAATGTCACATCTGCTCTAAGTGATGTCACTAGCTAGCTAAATAATGTCAAACATGCACTTTAGTAAACCATCGTGGTATTTGGGGCTGTCAGGTAGTTGGTGAGCCACCTCTACGACAACAGCCCCTTGACACCCAATGGTTAGGCAAAATGCATGTCTTGGTATTTAATGTTTATCACATGGAGATAACTAGTGCATCAGGTATTTAATGTTTGTGACATAAAGTATGAGGGAAGTCTTTCACAGGCGTTGATGACTGAGTTGCCTCGAGGGTGGTGTGGGGGGCTATTTAAGGACCCCAACCACCTTTGAGGAAGAGAGATCTTTCTGAGAGTTCAGAAGGTATTGCTAGAGATAAGACAAAGTAGAGAGAGTTATTACAATCCAGAGAGAGTTTTCTCACCCACCATTGTCATTTATTATGAAGCTTTCAATATTTGATAGAGATTCTTGAGGGTGGTTGTTGTGTTTGGCTGCCTGCCAAGGTGTATCTTGGGTGCGTACTTCTCTCTCCCTCTAGCGAAGTTACTTCTAAGTTCATTACTACCTTCTGGGTTATACATGAGAGATTTGTGAGTTTAAACTGAGTTCATCTTCATTGATTTTGTGTGTGAATGTCCTATAATTAATCCAAGGTTTTGGATAATTAACTTATCATTACCGTACTCAAAAGGGATTACGCCTCCATCTTATGTAAACTACCCTCTTACATTGGGCGACTCTGCTGGGGAGGCATTCTTCTAAGAAAGGAGTATGGCGCAAGATAATGTTAATCGAGAGCTCAACTTTGATGACATCTAACACAATGAAGAACAAACTGTGAGAGAACTGGAGGCTCTAAGGGACGGGGCTCCTCGAATTGAGGTACCTCCGGTTCAGTCGACGACAGGTATTCCAAGGGTGACACAAGCTTCCACGAGTGCATGGTTGGGCCCCACTCAGGTGGAACTCCTCATGAGTATCTGGAAGCTTCAACGGTATTGGGAGGATTTGAGGCCAATTCCTCCGTAACACCAGTGATAGCCCTACCGACCCCACAAGGTGCAGGTGTAACGGGAATGGTCCCGGTGAGCATACCCTCTGTTATGAACCCAGCAGTGGGAACATCAGGAGTATAAACGACCCGATCTATGATGACTGCTCCAACTGCGATGGGCACTCAGCCCATGGCCCCATTGCTTATTGCCCCAGTAGCATCATCCCTGGAAGAAATGAGAAAGGAGATGTAGAAAGAGATGCTGAAGTTCCTGCAAGCCTCCTCGTAATCTGCTGGCGAGGTAGCTTCAGTCTATGATGACTTTTGAACACCTTATCCCTAAGAATACAACAATGAGCCCTACCCAAAATACTATATTCCTCCTATTTTTGAAAAATACACAGGGAAAGGTGGGAACCCGAAGGAGCACATTAAGCGCTTTGTTGAACACTTGGGAGCGCATTGCAATAATAAGAAACTTTGGTTGAGGAAGTTTTTCCAATCCTTAACCGATAAAGCATACACCTAGTATTCTCACCTAGATCATTAGAGTGTTTCTACGTGGGAGGAGATGCACGTATTGTTTGACCAGAAGTTCTTTCTGGCAGAAGACGAGTTTACTTTGACACAACTGGGAAGGGAGAAGCAACGACCAGGGGAGGACGTGGTGGCATACGTTCGGAGGTTCAGGGAAAGGTCCCTCGATATGAGGGAGGAGGCTAAAGAGTCCAAGTTATTACAGATCTGTGTGGAGGAACTGCTTCCTGAGTACATCTATCATCTTATTAATGAGACATGTGAGGGGACTTTTTCAGCATTTTTGAAAGCTGTAAGAAATATCTCCTTGGTAGTGCACCCCAATCCGGTGGTGGTTCCCATGATGTTTAGGCAGTCGATACAACCTGTGGGGGGGGGGGGGGGGGAGGTCTCAGCCCCCACAAGTAGGATACACCGAGGGAGGAGATGGGGGCAAGGCACCGAAGAATGATAATAAGAGGAAGTTTGGGATAAATAGGGAGGACCCACCACCATTACCTTGTACAGTAGAGGAGGCTGTCAGCTGTTACAACATGATGGTCCAAGGAGGACCGGTCTATGAACCAAAAGACATTCTCGTTGGGGAACCCGATGCGACAACAAAGGAAGATCCTAAGTATTGCCAGGTTCATCGGAGGATCCAGCATCCAATGGAGAGCTGTTTCACACTGAGAAGAATCATCAACAAGTACGTGAAGGCAGGGACATTACAAATCCCTCCACAGAATGTCAACAACAACCCATTGCCAGCACATGGGGCCAATCTCATCGTGGCCTATGATGAAGAGGCGAAGAGAGGAGAAAAAGAGTCAACAACGAAGCAAGAAGAGTACGAAGAAGCTCTGGAAGATTGTATGAGGGGAATGGCTAATATTGTACTGGACTATGATGAAGCAAGCGCCAAAGACGTGGAGGATGTGTACAGCATTGAAGGTAAGGAAGCATACCCAATCCTAGAGTACTGTGTAGTTTCGAAATCCTCGAAATTCACCTAGTTCTTCTACCAGGTGGGGATACCGAAATATAGAAGGTTGGAGATAACCCAGACAATACTTGAAATTGCGAGAAATAATGAGATCCCTTCGCTGAGATGGAAGGGACCCATAGACAGGTTGGTCAGGAGATTTCGCTCAGAAGTAACCTTCAGCGATGCAGATAGGGCTGTAAGGTTCCCTCATAATAGGCCATTGTATGTGACTGCCAGCATCAACGGAGTTAGCTTTGTAAGGAATCTTATAGATGGAGGAGTTTCCTTCAGTATCATGCCAATCAACTCTTTCCATGCAGCCAATATTCCATAAGAAAGGTTGGTCCCCATGCCCTTGGTGATTTTGGGGTATGATAACCAATCTTCCAAATCCATTGGGTATGTTAATGTTGAGATTGTGATGGGAAATATGAGTTCCCATATCAAGTTCCACATAATAGAGAGTGAAACTTCCTATCATCTGCTAATAGGAAGGGTGTGGATGCACAACAAAGGGCTAGTTCCTTTTACGTACCACCAATGCGCTAAGGGGAACATCAAGGGGACAGAGGTGACCATTAGGGCTATAAATAGGCCCTTTGCTGTCGAGGAAGCTCACTTGGTAGATGTGGCATTTTACACTGAGTTGGAAGAGGATGTCCGGGTCCTAACGAGAAGAATGGAGGGAGCATGGGTTCCCTCGATCAGAGAAATGATGGGGCCTTTGAACGAGAAGGGTAAAGAGGTTATAATTAGCACAAAAGTAATGACCGAAGAAGCTCACCAGGTGGTCCCTCGGACCCAAAACATCTCGAAGTAGATCAAAGACAGGATAAGGCCTAGAGTGGATTCGATGGAGCATGAGGTTCAATGACAAAGCGTTTTGAGTCGGTTATCAGGAAAAAGAGTGGACGAGGATTCTAGAGAAAAGAAGAGGAAGGTAGTCACAACTACTAACAGACAGTGCAAAAATGTCATTACCGAGGAAGGAAAAGTGGTATATCGATCATAATGGTGTGATCGGGTGGCCGAAGAAACTGATGATGAGGTTGACTCGATATATGAATGATTTCTAGTAGATCAATGGGGATAATGTATGGTGATAGACAACTCTAACATACAGGAGTTCGTAGAGGATGTTACCAAAGAACCAGACTACATGGAAGATCAGCCGAAGCCACATGCATAAGAGTTGGAGTAGTTGAACCTAGAAAACGAAGGGGAAGATCCAAGGCCTATCTTCATCTCGAAGGATCTCGGTGAAGAGAAATGAGAGGCCTTGGTTAAATTGATTCGGGAGTTCATAGACATTTTTACCAGGAAATACACAAAGATGGAAGGGATGGATGAGGAAGTGAGCTGCCACAAGTTGAACGTAATGCCTTCAGCCATTCCAGTGAAACAACCAACGAGAACGTACAAGCCTGAGCTGGATTTGAAGATCAAGGAAGATGTTCAATGCTTGCTAATGGCAGGGTTCATCATACTGATACAGCACCCACTCTGGCTATCTAGTATTGTTCTAGTAGGAAAGAAAGACAAAAACTAAATAAGGATCCGTGTGGACTTTAGAGATTTGAATAGAGCTTGTCCCAAAGATGAGTTCCCTTTGCCTTCCATCGATAGCCTGATTGATGCAACGACTGCTCATGAGAAGTATAGCTTCATGGATGGGTATGTAGGATACAACCGGATCAAGATGGACCCCTTGGATGCAGAAAAAACGGCATTCCGAACCTCGTTGGGCGACTTCATGTACCAGGTGATGCCATTTGGTCTCAAGAATACTAGGGTGACTTACCAAATAACCATGATGGCCATTTTTCATTACTTTTTCCATAATATATGGAATTCTATGTGGATGATTTGGTCATCAAATCTAGGAAGGAGGAGTCCCATCTGAGCAATTATAAATTGAAGATGAACCCACTGAAGTGTGTTTTTGGGGTGACAAGTGGGAAATTCCTATCCTTTTTGGTTGATCGACAAGGGGTGAAGATGGACCAAGACAAAGAGCGGGTGATCTTGGAAATTTAATTTCCAAGAACGGCGAAGGAGTTAAAGAGTTTCCTCGACAAAGTCTCCTCCCTTAGAAGATTTATGCCTGGATTGGCCGAAATAACATACCCATTGATGCAACTATTGCAAAAGAACACGAAATTCTGGGGGGAGGAGATTCACCAAGAATTTCTCGACGGATTGAAGAAGCTACTCGTTTCACCATAGACCATGGTTTCCCCAAAGGAGTGAATACCGTTGCAGCTGTACCTCATATCGACCACGAGGTTCGTGGGAGCTTTTCCGGCACAAAAGGTTGACGGGTAGGAACGGCCAGTCTACTACCTCAGCAGGATCATCCATGGACCAGAAGTCAGATACAGTAGATTAAAAAGGCATATTTTAACCTTAGTCTTTGTACCGCAAAAACTTAGACATTATATGTTGTCTTTTACAATTCATATTGTGACTAGATGTGATCCTACTAAGTATTTTCTAGTAAGAACAATTTTGATTGGTAGAGCAGCTAGGTGGTTCCTCATCCTCTCCGAGTATGACTTAAAGTGTGTGGTCCCTCGCGTGATCAAAAGTCAGACGTACACCGATTTGTTGGCAATTTTCCCCTCAGGATCATTTGAGCCACCTAAAGAAAGTATCCCAGGAGACGATTTGCAGGCCAACCACCTAGACGCAACGGATGAGGAATGGATAATGCAGTTCGATGGATCTTCGGCGAAAAAGAAAGGAGGAGCAGGGGTTATTCTCTCAAAAGTAATGGAGGAGATTTTCCTTTCCTACAAGTTAGATTTCCTTTGTTCTAACAACGAGGTGGAATATGAAACATTGGTGCTAGGGTTACTAGAGACTCTTTGGAGGGGGATTTGTTCACTTTTCATCAAAGGGGATTCAAATTTGGTCGTTCAGCCAGTGAATGGAGAGTACACATTGAAACACATGAGCTTGACACCATATAGAACAATCATCTAGAGGCTCCTCTGCCAGTTCGATTGAACCAAGATCAAGAGACAGCCCAGAACGATGAACCGTCACCCAAATGCCTATGCCACCATTGCCCAGAGGATGGTCATGATAAATGATACAACTACCATCGTGATTCAATGAAGAATAACTCCTTTGGTAGTACGATCAATTTTACCGATGGAGGAGGATGCAGACTAAAGGGGAGAGATTAGGAAGCAACTGGAGTCTAGTGAGGGAATGATGGGGCTCAGAGAATTAGCCCAGTACTTTAAAAACTATGGAAACCTTTACTTCAAAAACATAGGAGGATGGTTGTCAAGATGCATCGGTCTAGAAAAGGCAGGACAGAGGTTGAAGAAAATGCATGAAGAGCACTGCAAAATGACTGAGATACCCCTTTACAGGAGAATTCAAAGGGAGGGATATTTCAGGCCTAGTATGAAGCAGGATGCAATCGACCTACAATGGAAGTGTGACAAATGCCAATTATTCTTTGAAGCAACTGAAGGCATTTCATGGAGGCTCAGGTTGACTTGAGACAACCCTATATTGACTTCATAAATGATGGAGTTATCCCAACTGAGAAAATTGATACGATAGGACTTCGACAAAGGGCCTCGATATTCTACATTCAAGAAGGGCAGCTTTATCAAAGGGGATGCTTCAATAGGCCATTGCGTTGCATCACTAAAAAAGAAGCAACTGAGGTTCTCAAATAGGCACACGATCCAACTCACATAGGAGTTTCCAATTTGTATGACCAGTTGATGACTTTGGGATATTATTGGCCAACGATGGAGAAAGATTCTGGTGAGTTCGTTCAAAGGTGTAAGGCTTGACAACTTCATAAAAATATGATCCATGCCCCATAAGTGAACCTACACTCCCTGGAAATGCCGTATCCTTTTCACACTTGGGCGTTCGACCTGGTGGGGGAAATACATCCTTTTTCGAGGGGGAAGATATGGATACTAGTAGCAACGGAGTGTTTCACAAAGTGGGCTGAAGAGATACCACTGAGAAGGGCAACAGCGAGGGTGGTGAGTAACTTCATCATAGAATACATTATTTACCGTTTTGGGATTCCAAAGGTTATCCTGTCACATAATGGAACCCCTTTCGTCAATTCAGAAGTATCGATGCTCACAGATAAGTACTCCATTGTCCAATATACTTCGACGGTGGCATATCCAAAGGGGAACCGTCAGGCCGAAGTAAATAACAAAACTTCAGTTAATATTTTGGCTAAAATAATGGAGGATTTCCCAGGATTGTGGGATGACAAGATACCAGCCGTATTATGGGCCTACCAAAAAACTAAGAGGAAGCCCACAAGGTATACACCATTCTCTCTTGTTTATAGGGCAAAGGCGATTCTCCCAGTAGAGTTAGAAGTTCCCTCGGCTCAATATGCTTTACGAAGTAGCATGCTCCCTCAGAATAGACATGTGCAGTTGGAAGCGTTGGATGAACACATAGATAATGCGATGCAACACTTTTAAATGTATATGAAATAGCTGTCCACGACATACGATAACTTAGTGAAACTAAGGAAGTTCATGGAGGGAGATCTCATATTGAAGGCAGCAGTGAAACACATCAGGGGGTTTCCTCTACCTATGTTTGCTGCGAATTGAGAGGGACCTTTCATTGTAAAAGAGGCTCATGATTCAAGTTATTGCTTAATTTCAAAAATAGAAGAAGACAAACCATTCAAGATTAACAATAAATAGTTGAAAGACTATCATATGTAGGCAGTTATTTTTGACAACTGATGTATTTGGCTGTTGTTATGAATACAAAAGTTCTTTTTATGATGAGTATGTAAGTTATTTTTTTATTATAACCCAAGGAGAGATAAAAGAATTACAGAATTTCACAAGCTATGCAAATAGTTGTAACACAGTGAAATGGCATGAGAAAATTGATATCTTTATTCATTCGTAAACTTTGGGGCATTATAAAATTGGGAGCTATTGCCCAAGAATTACATGAGAAGAAGAAGAAAAAATAAAAAAATTATATACATGTTCATTCGCCTAAGAGGAACCACAGATCGGGAGAAGAGAAAAAATCTCCAGGGAGGCTCGAAGAAGCTGCTTGGCAAGACCGTTGAGCGTTGATAGATACCTCCAACCTTATTTGCGCTCGATAAGGAGTTTATCTTGTTTTAGTTTTGCTAGACGCAGAGCTTCTTCGATATCCTACACCTCCATGTTAATATCTCCAAGAAGAGGTGCTAGCTCGGCCAACTTAGCTTTCTCGGCCTGCTCATCGTCCTGATGTTTCCGTAAGAGTTCCCTCTGGTTGTCCAGTTATTGGCTCTTCAAGGTCTTCAAATGCATGATAAGCCAGCCAAAATGAAAGAACTCTCTCAGATAACCCAGAAATTGGTTAGGGGGGGGGGTTGGTAATGTTTGAGGTCATTTTGTTGGCAATTTCAGCAATGACGATAGCCATGCCCTGAAGCTTGTAACTCATAACAGAGATGTTTGAACATAGTTAATCGATCGTGAACGTCTCGGAATAATGATTTACATGTTGTTCAACGACCAGACGATGGTTGGCAAGCATTTGAGGAGAATGCTAAAGAACCATCATGTAGAACGCGTGAGGAGCTAGGTTGGGCAGAGGAAGCTCACAGCCACATTCGCTATCCGCAGCAGCACCGATCGTGGAACCTTAATCATTATGGCTAGAATCTTTTGAAATGATAGGTTCCCGATGGGGCGAGGCAATGGACGAAGGAGATGATGGAGAATCCTCTCGAGCAACCTGAGAATAGTTAGAGGAAATATGTAGTTTATGAAAAAATCTTAACAAGTGTTTTCATTGTTAAGTCATCGACATAGGGGGAGTTTTTTGAAAAATCTTAACAAGTGTTTTCGTTGTTAAGTGACCGACATAGGTGGAGTTTTTGCAAAATCTTAACAAGTGTTTTCGTTGTTAAGTCACCGAGATAGGTGGAGTTTTTGGAAAATCTTAAGAAGTTTTTTCATTGTTAAGTCACCGACATAGGTAGAGTTTTTGAAACAAGTGTTTTCGTTGTTAAGTCACCGATATAGGTGGAGTTTTTGGAAAATCTTAACAACTATTTTCGTTGCTAAGTCACCGACATAGGTGGAGTTTTTGGAAAATCGTAACAAGCGTTTTCGTTGTTAAGTCACCTATACAGGTGGAATTTATGGAAAATCTTAACAGGCATTTTCGTTGTAAAGTCACTGATATAGGTGGAGTTTATGAAAAAAACATAACAAGTGTTTTCATTTTTAAGTCAAAAACACAGGTGAAGTTTGAGAAACTGAGAAATGGAGAGAGAAATTAGCGAAGTACCTTAGCAGTAGTAGAAGGGAGTACAAGAGTCACCACGGGGGCTATAATGGTAGAAACCATTGGGGGCGGGCTCATTGCCTCAGTAGCTTCAATGGGGCCCTTGGCTGAAGAAGCCTCAACGGTGGGCAAACCTCCCTCGCTAATATAAGGTACTAAGGACAACACGGGCGTATCATCAGTATAAGATGTTGGACCTCCAAGAGATGCCCCAATACCGGTGCGTATAGAATAACTAACATAAGGAGCAACAACATCAACCTGGGCCTTGGAAAGGAAAAGGCCACTAAGAGCAAAGGGTGGAGAGAGACTTGGAGAAAGATGCAGCAACAAAGCTAAGTGTTAGAATGACGAATTAGTACTTAAAAAGAGAGAAATACTTATAAAGATTACATACCCCTATTATGGCACTAAAGAGGGGAATTGTAGTAAGAGGTCACGTCAGTACAGGGGGAAGAAGGATGCTGGCTACCTGATTGGGCATAAATATTGTACATTTACTCCCCTAATTTCAGTACTTTTGTGAACCCGAGTGATGTAACATATATGGATTTGATTCACATTTATGCTACTAACCTTTGTGGCGAGTATTTCGTGTTTTGTGCTTCTCTTATTGGTTTTACAGGTTAATTATGCAAGTAGTACAAAAGAGGAAGTTGAAGGGCAAATTGGTAATTTTTTAGCCAGATCCGGAAGGAGAAGTCAACTGGAAAGTTGAAGAGATCGGAACAACGAGAACACTGGAAGAAACGACACCCAAATCCGAGCTACGGTTGAAAAGTTATGCTCAGTTGAAGTTGAAGAAAAATCAATGAAAAGAAGAGAAAAGCCAAAAAATCCTAAGTGTTGAACTCCAGGCCAACATACATTCGCGAACCCCATACCGAACCTGTTTGGGGGGGGGGGGGGAGAACCGGTTCACAGGTACACCCGAACCGGTTCGGGGTACCTGATGCGCGAAATTTGTCCTTTATGCTGATTGGTTCCCAAGACTCCTATTAATTTTGTAACACTCCAAAATTGTAGGGAACGTAGGCAGCAGCTTAGGAACAGCTATTAGGGCTAGTTTTAGAGAGTTTTTGATAGAGAAAAAGGAGAGGAACATCTAGGAACATCAAGGGATTATATTGCTTCGAGATTTCATTGTTTCGAGTTTGTTTTTCAAGTTTTAATCCAAGATTCAAGATTTTTGTCATTGTTCTTGCATGCTTAGTTTTCGTAGTCGATTCAACTTGTTTTCGCATTCATAGTACATCTTTACATGTTTCAATCTTGTTTCATCATGATTTCATACACATTCAACGTTATTATTTCATGCATTAGTCCATTTAACATGTCCGGCTAGGTTTTAAAGGTTGGGATGCATGAACCCAACCTGATGTGTTAGTGTATGTGTACAACGTGAATCCGATAAATTCAATGATTAATTTTGATCGTATCACATAATTACATAATAATTGTGGATCTTTATATCTCGTTTGCCTCTGGGTACTCGTGATGATTTAGAGTACAATTTGAATGCAATTACCGCGATACCGATTTACTCATCCTCAGATTAGGTATGACGCGGGCTTGAACCTCGTATACACAATGCTTGGGAGTCCTAAATTCCGGGTTGGATTAATCGGATAAATTTATGATTTACGTTGTCAATGCACTACACTAGGGTTGGGGGATTGTATGCCCATCCTCTTTTCTCATCATTTAAGTTTAACAGTTTCAGTTTAATTCTTCATTCCTCATTTAGATAATTTAGTTAGTTGCATAGTTCATCATAATTTCATAATTGCATTTAGTTTAATCAATCCCAAAAACCAAAACCAAATATTTTCCTTCCTTTTTAGAGTCAGCGTTAGGATTCCCCCATCTGATTCCATCGTCACAACTCCGTTGTCCTTTTTCCCTGAGGATCGATACCCGACTTGTCGGATTATTACTTGAGCGACAGGATTGCACTTGAGCCTAGAGAGTACACACTTTAGAGACACATTCTGAGTCGTGTCAAGTTTTTGGCGCCATTGCCGGGGAACTAGGTAGACTTAGGATTAGATCGAGTTAATCCAAAGCTTTGACCAAAAATTCAAAATTTCAAAAAAAAAAAAAAAAAAGGCACAAAAAGATTCACCTTCACCTCTCCTAAACTTTAATGCAAAATTCTGAAACCACTCCCACACCCCATAATACTCCAACCAGCATTCACGAAAATCCACGTGTTGAGTATAACCCTGATAGTCCCCACACTCCAAACGCCCCACAGTTTTGGATCCCACCGTCCACACCGTCGCACTCAGTCTCTAGTAACACTCCATTCTCATTCGTAGGACACACTTCGAGCACACCCAGTGAGAGCGCCGAGTCGTCAAGTGAGAGAGAGATGTCGCAACATAGTAATGCACCTACAGGTGAGGACGAGCCTCCGTACCGCCCGTTGAGAGAATTCTTATATCCTGAGCACACTGTCACTTCAGGATGCATTATACTCCAATATAATGCCAGGCATTTCTGTTTCAAAAATGGAATGATCCAAATGCTACCACATTACCACGGTATGGATTCTGAAAAGTCATACCTCCATATAAGGGAATTTGAGGACGTGTGTGATACTCTCAACGATCAAACCTGCACACAAGAGGTAATCCGCCTCAAACTCTTCCCCTTCTCGCTTAAAGATAAAGCTAAAGCTTGGCTATGGTCTTTACCACCAAGCTCAATTCCATCCTGGAATGAGCTACAGTCTAAATTTGTCAAGAAATTCTTCCTAACACATCGAACAATCTCTATAAAGGCTCAAATACAAGCATTCAGGCAACAAGAAAATGAGCCATTCCATCGATGTTATGAACGTTTCAACGAGTTAGTGGCTTCATGCCCCCATCATGGATTTGATCCATCGCAAATCATCTCCTTTATCTATAATGGGTTGAATCTTAATTCTAAACAGCTTGTTGAAACCATGGGAAGTGGTCCATTTGTCGATTTAGATGCCCATGATGCTGATCTTCACATGAGGTATGTGGCCGAGACTACCCAGTCTTGGGATACATCCGATCCGAATGCTCAAAATCGAAATCGACAATCTACCACCGCTCCGTCAACGTCCGGTCTATTCCACGTAGATAAGAATTCTATGACGGACTGTCGATTGGACACCATTGAGAAAGGATTGCGAGACCTATGCGAGTTATATGGAAAAGGACTAGCTGGACCCATTCCAAACCCTATCGTGAAGGTGTGTGCGATTTATGAGGCGGGACATTCAACTGAGGAATGTCCGACGATACCCGCCTACAAAGTAATGTTGCAAGAGTAAGTTAGTGGTATAGGAGGCTTTAATGGGAATTTAGGTGCCCCGCACGGGAATTCATACAACCCTTCGTGGAAAAATCATCTCGATTTTAGCTACGGGCAACAACATGCCGCAATGAACCCTCCTTCGCATGTTGCCCCTCCTCCACCACAACAACTTCAACAAGCTCCACACATGCAAGGACATGTGCAAGCACCACCACCTCATGGAAATTATATTCCACCACAGCGGAGAACTCTCGAGGATACCCTGAACTAATTCATCGCAAGCCAGACCGCAACCAATGCCAAATATGTTCGTCAGATTGGCGACATAAATGCGAATTTGTCAAAAATACAAACCTCGTTGAGTGTTCAAGAGAAAGGTAAATTTCCTTCCCAAGGGCAACGACTCCCCAAGGTCAAACTAGTGTTAGCTCCACCTCCACTGAACATCAGGAGCAATGTAGCGCAATTACCACTCTACGTAGTGGGAGACTAGTTGACTTGTCACCTCCCCTACAAGACGTACCTAAAAACAAGGAGATTTCGCCCGGCACGAAAGAGGCCGGAGATGTCCCCTTGAATGAGAATGATAAAGACGACACTAGTGAGCCTGAGGTCATAGTGAAACCACCAACCGTGGCACCGTTTCCTCAAAAGCTAATTCCTTCCCATAAAGGAAACTCACGTGATGACGTGCTAAAACAAGTTAAGCTGAATTTACCTTTCCTCGATGCCATTAAGTAAATTCCAGCTTATGGAAAAGTCATTAAAGACTTGTTGACGCTAAAAAGAAAGATGAAGGTAAAGAAAAATGTCTTTCTAGCACAGAATGTGAGCTCTATTCTACTCAATGATCTCCCACCTAAATTCAAAGATCCCGGTGCACCCACCATTTCCTGCATCATTGGAGAAAACAAAATCGAAAAAGCCTTACTTGATTTGGGAGCAAGTGTCAATATCCTCCCTTACTCCATCTATAGGCAACTTGACTTGGGAGACCTTAAGCCCACTAAGGTCACTCTCCAATTAGCGGATCGAACTGTGAAGATCCCAAGAGGCATAGTCGAGGACGTGATCGTCCAAGTTGACACTTTCTACTTCCCGGTAGACTTTGTCATTTGGGACACGGATCCATCCTTTAACTCGAGTAACCATGTTCCCATCATCCTTGGACGCCCTTTCTTAGCTACGGCTAACGCAATCATTAATACTTGGAATGGGCGAATGCAACTCACTTTTGGGAACATGACTTTAGAGACCAACATCTTCCATATCACCCAACAGACCGGGGAAGAAGATGATCTTCACGCGGTAAGTTTTATAGATGAGATCGTAGAGGAATATTTTGAGGAGAATGATTGTGCAAATGCCCTAGGGTCCTGCTTAGTGTCGAACCATGAGAATGAGGGGTCCCATAAGAGAGAGCCGTTAGGGGTGTGCCCTATTTCATCAAGTAATACTGGTAGTTGTGACAATGAGAGAAAAGTAGGGGAGAGGTGTGTAGTGACCGCAATTGAAAGAGAGAGAGAGGAGTTAGAAGAGAGACAACTGGTGGAGTTAGAGATCGAGCAAGTAAGAGAGGACGTAGGCACTACTCGAGAGAGAGAACTAGGAGACCTGAGCATGAAAGATTTTGAAAGAGAATTCGGGCAAGTGGATGAAAGTATTACTATTGAAGGCCAATCCCTATTGGATTCATGTAGTCACCTAGACGAAAGTGAATTGAAAGCAAAAATTGACGAATTCCTTCGTTGTGACAATACACCCACAACACTAGAGGCCCCGAAGGCAAGTGAGGAGAAAATTTATGGTTCATCCGATTTAGAGCCCGACCCATGCATCGTAAAAATTGAACGTAACCTAGGTGTTCCCTCCGAGCCAATGCACGTAGATCACACAGTGAGCCAGCATCACGAGGATCCCTTTCCAGTTAGTCACGATGAGTCTCCCGGTCTATCCTTTATCTATGGGAGAGGTCCCAACTTGTTCCAATTGTTAGCTTATAATCCTAGGACGGGAGAGACATGGAGAACATCAAACCCCGTGAGTGGAGTCGGGTGAATTTGTGGAGAGATGAGAGGTCGTTGCACCCCCGACGCGTATGGGGTGATTATTGTTGTATTTTTGAGTCATGCATGAGTGTCATATAGTGTCATGTTGCATTTTAATATTTGTTTATTTTATTTTTCCGCACTTTTCATTCGCCTTGAGTTAGATTTTCGTCCTTTTTGCTTGAGGACAATGCAAAAGTCTAAGTTAGGGGGGGTCACAAGTGCGTATTTCTAAAACTTCACAAATTTTCAAAAATGCCCAAAATTTCCAAAAAAATCATAAAATTTTGAAAAACCCAAAAATATTTTTGTTCAAAATAAATAAAAATTGGAATTCAAAATTTTCAAAAATATCATTAAAAGTCGAATTGGAGTCTCAAATTGTAAACATCCAACATACACAAAGCCGAAATTGACCAAAGATGGAAATTGTGCGAAAATTGACGACTTAACGAATAAATGTGGAGATTAACAAACCCGGTGAGATTCGAGCCTATCACGTTTTGCGAGATTTTAAATCATTCCGAGTTAATTGTTAACTCAAAGTTCCTTTTAGCGCTTAATAAGTTGTCAAGGATCTCAATCCTTTCATTTTGATCGATTTTAAAAAAATGTGTGCAATATTGCCTTGAAAAATGTGCCAAATTAGTCTCTAAACCTAAATTCACCTCGAAACGCATATGGTAACGCAATTGGCATTTTGGACAATGAAGTAGGCCCTCGTTTGTCACCCCAAAAATATTGGCCGGAAAAAGTAGCAAAAAATCACCCTTTGCAACCCAAATTGAGCCGAATAATTTTCCCTTTCGCTTGACAACCCGAAAAACCCAAAATAGCCGGAATTGTGAAAAATGAGAAAATTCAAATCTCAAGTCCAAAAAGTGCATATAAAGGGGCAAGAAACAAAATAATATGCTCAACAAAAACAAACAAAAAAATAATAGAGAAAGAAGAAAAAAATGAGCAATAGCCCGGAAAAAGCACAAATGGACATCATTAACGACTTTTCCAATTCCAACCTCCCATTCCTCCTTCATTTCACCCAAGGCACCCTTTAACCCGAAAAAGTACTAACCGAGTCCAAATTGCGAAAATTGATTACCGCATGGAGAGTTAAGACACCGAAAGATAATATAAGAGGCTAAGTGCGCGAAATAAAGGCAATGTTACCATTTTTAAAATCGTAATCCGTTGAGGAGATCCTTTCGCCATAAAATTTCCGTCTTTCTACTTGTATGCGTGAATTTGCCTCCATTACATTAACTCTTTATATCACGCATGCCGAGAGAAATGCCATAATCCGAGAGATTCGTTTGTGAGAGCGTTCCGTGAGAAATTGAAATCAAAATGAATTTTTGGATAAGTAACGTAATGATCAATCAGTGAAAATTGGCGGTTACATTCCGGCTTCGCACACACACTACGGTTTGAGACTCGTAAATATGACTTAATGATGATTATTTTCGGGAAAAGTTTGAATTGCTCAATTTTTGCGTATTTTGAATTTTCTTTGAGTTGAATTTTGTGGGTATATTCACTGCAAACCCTCACGAGACACAACTCGTCCTACTAGGGTAACCTAGAGGTTTAAAGGCTTGTTGCATGCGCTAAATGCAATCGCTTGCCCTCGAAAGAGGTACTCTATCCCAATAAAGTCTTTGATGGATCCTCAACTCATACTCTCATTCTTTTACATTGCTCGGGACGCGCAAAGTTCTAAGTTAGGGGGGTTTGATTGGGCATAAATATTGTACATTTACTCCCCTAATTTCAGTACTTTTGTGAACCCGAGTGATGTAACATATATGGATTTGATTCTCATTTATGCTACTAACCTTCGTGGCGAGTATTTCGTGTTTTGTGCTTCTCTTATTGGTTTTACAGGTTAATTATGCAAGCAGTGCAAAAGAGGAAGCAAGATAATGCTAGAAAAGCTAAGAAGGCAAGTTCAAGGGAAAATTTGTAATTTTGCAGCCAGATCCGGAAGGAGAAGTCAACTAGAAAGTTGAAGAGCTCGGAACAACGAGAACACTGGAAGAAACGGCACCCAAATCCGAGCTACGGTTGAAAAGTTATGCTCAGTTGAAGTTGAAGAAAAATCCAAGAAAAGAAGAGAAAAGCCAAAAAATCCTAAGTGTTGAACTCCAGGCCAGCATACATTCGCGAACCCCAGACCGAACCGGTTTGGGGGGGCAAACCGATTCGCAGGTACACTCGAACCGGTTCGGGGTACCTGATGAGCGAAATTTGTCCTTTATGCTGATTGGTTCCCAAGACTCCTATTAGGTTTTTAACACTCCAAAATTGTAGGGAACGTAGGCAGCAGCTTAGGAACAGCTATTAGGGCTAGTTTTAGAGAGTTTTTGATAGAGAAAAAGGAGAGGAACATCTAGGAACATCAAGGGATTATATTGCTTCGAGATTTCATTGTTTCGGGTTTATTTTTCAAGTTTTAATCCAAGATTCAAGATTTTTGTCATTATTCTTGCATGCTTAGTTTTCGTAGTCGATTCAACTTGTTTTTGCATTCATAGTACATCTTTACATGTTTCAATCTTATTTCATCATGATTTCATACACATGCAACGTTATTATTTCATGCATTAGTCCATTTAACATGTCCGGCTAGGTTTTAAAAGTTGGGATACATGAACCCAACCTGATGTGTTAGTGTATGTGTACAACGTGAATCCGATAAATTTAATGATTAATTTTGATCGTATCTCATAATTACATAATAATTGTGGGTCTTTATATCTCGTTTGCCTCTGGGTACTCGTGATGATTTAGAGTACAATTTGAATGCAATTATCGCGATACCGATTTACTCATCCTCAGATTAGGTATGACGCGGGCTTGAACCTCGTATACACAATGCTTGGGAGTCCTAAATTCCGGGTTGGATTAATCGGATAAATTTATTATTGACGTTGTCAATGCACTACACTAGGGTTGGGGGATTGTATGCCCATCCTGTTTTCTCATCATTTAAGTTTAACAGTTTCAGTTTAATTCTTCATTCCTCATTTAGATAATTTAGTTAGTTGCATAGTTCATCATAATTTCATAATTGCATTTAGTTTAATCAATCCCAAAAACCAAAACCAAATCTTTTCCTTCCTTTTTAGAGTCATTGTTAGGATTCCCCCATCTGATTCCATCGTCACAACTCCGTTGTCCTTTTTCCCTGAGGATCGATACCCGGCTTGTCGGATTATTACTTGAGCGACAGGCTTGCACTTGAGCCTAGAGAGTACACACTTTAGAGACACATTCTGAGTCGTTTCACTATCAGAGACACCATCTCAACCTGGGGCACCCCAACATGTCAAGGTTCAGCATATTACATCAAAAGAAAAGAGGTGGAGTAGAGAAATTTTGCCAGAACTAACAGGTAATAGATAATATGTTACATCGGGGGAACTTTCTATAATCGGAACAAGGGGGAGAAGAGCCTCGGGCTGAGGTTTTAATTCAGAAGAAGCTGGGAGTGGGTTCATTGCCTCAGTAGATTCAACGGTAGTATCCCCCACAGCAGCATCTCTAGACCGTTAGGAGGATGAACGGCGAGAGTAAGTAAGATTTATCAGGGGCAACGGAGAAGGGTAGTGTCTGCTGGAGAGATACCGCAACACCCCCCCACCCCTCACAAAACGGCTTACGGGGGGTGATGCGACTAAGAATGTGTCTCATAAGTGCGTACTCTCTAGGCTCAAGTGCAAGCTTGTCACTGAAGTAATAATCCCATAAGTCAAGTATCGATCCTCAGGGAAATAAGACAATAGAGTTGTGACGACGCTGGACAGATGAAGTAAACTTAACTTTGACTCTAAAGAAAAAGAAAAGATGATTGGTTTTGGGAATTGGCTACAACTGAATGCAATTTTGAAATTATGAAAGAAATGCAACTATTCTAAATTACCTAAAATACTAACAATGAATGATTTAAAACTCGAACTATATGATGAAGAAAACAGGACGGGAATACAATCCCTCAACCATAGTGTACTGATGGTATACAAGTAATCATAAATTTAAGTGATTAATTAGACCCAGAATTTATTACTCCCAAGAATTACGTATATGAGGTTCAAGCCCGCACCATATGAAATCAGAGGATGAGTAAATCGATAACGCGCGATAGCAACACTCGAATTGCATCCAAAAGCATCCCGGTTACTCTGAAGCAAACAAGATCCAAAGATATACAATTGTTGTGATGCTACGCAATACGGTTATAATAAATCATTAAATTTAGAGGATTAATTTTACACACATGCAACTATCACATCAGGTTGAGTTCATGCATCCCGACCTTTAATAACCTAGCCTAACATGGTGAAATTAATGAAAACGGTTGTTGAATTGCAGAAAATCATGATTAAACTAAGGGAGAATGAAAGAATGATGTAGAAGGAAGATTATACAGATGAAAGTAATCAAATAACTTACTAAAGCACTAAAAGCATCAACTAAAATTACTTGTAATCACAGAAATCTGAACAAACTTCAATCATGGAATTAAAATTGCAATAAATCTTTAAACTAGGGTTTTGTGGCAACTTTCTCTCTCTAACTACTTCTAAAAGTTTTAACTGAAAAAGGGAAAAATTAGATGAATTTTCCTCCCATTAAAATGATAATAAATTGGGTTGAAATACCCTATAAGACTCCAAGAGTTTTAGCATAACCAGGACTCTCCATTAGAGGAAGAGTAAGAAAACAAAACTGCGACAGTCGGACCGGTCTGGTCTTCCTTCGGTTCGGTTCGGTTCGACTTGGATCTGGATCAATTGTTTTAATTTATGGACGGATTGGTTCGGTACGGATCAATTCTTTTAATTTTCATCAACTTTGATCAATATTCGTTCTGGGGTTCTCTGGAACTTTGCATTTCGGATCGGTCCTATCCGGATCGTTCTGATTTTTCTTTGACTTTTTCTTCTATCTTTGACTGCTCATAACTTTCACATCGGGACTCCGATTGGGGTGACTTGTTTCCTATGTACTTGTAAACTTGATATCTACAACTTTTCTTTAGATGCCTCATTCGAATTTGTAACAACCCAAGTTTTTTGAGCGCCTATTTTATACTATTTTGCCGATGGGCTAATTTTATAAAATAGGGGATGTTGGAGTAAATATTATTTCCCGTGAGACTTAGGGATAATATTTACTATGTTTTGCCTATTTACCATTATGAGAAGGTAAATGGCATTATATTGTGTATTATTGCGTCGTTATATGTAAAACGACGGTTATGACTCAGGAATAAAATTGGGTAGAATTAATGAGTTAAAATGAAACGGAACACATAGTAGTTCACACTTTCCTGAATTCCAAAATAGGGGGTGCGGTTGTTTTTAGAATAATCGAGATAGTCGAAATAAGTGCCACGTTGTAATTTTTGAGATTCGGGCATTTTAAGGGGTCATGACTCAATTAAGTGGTTACGAGTCATTTTATGGTGTATTTGCAATTAACAGTGGGGATTTATGTTTTGAGACCCGTATAAGTTCCCCAACCCCTTTCTTTTTCTTCATTTTTTGTGAGAGAAACAAAGGAGAGATAGAGAAAGGAGAGAGATGGGAGAAATGAGAGAAAGAGAGAAAATGAAGATTTTGGGCCGGATTCCGTCGCTACCGGAGGTGATCCGAGACTACGAACCTCGAGGCAATTTTCTTACTTGCTAGATATTGATTTAATGTGATAAATTTGCATGTATAGTTAATTTTGGAGGTTTAAACCATAAATGGGTTTTTGGTTGATTTTGGTGTTTAATCCTTAAATCTTGTAGATTGTGTGGTTTAAGGTTATTATATGGGTTTCTTTTAGTGTATAATTGTTGGGGTAATGTTGTTGGTGGAGGGGAATGAAGAAAGTATAGGATTATGGGTTTTAGGGTTCGGTTTTGGCTTTGAAGAAGAAGGATTTTTTGTGGATCTGATAGGTGCGGTCGACCGCGGTCCCAGGACCAGTCGACCGGTCATGCCAAAACTAGCTTACTACTTTATTTAGCAGACCAAACCTGAAAGGGCGGTCGATCGCGGTCCCTTGACCGGTCGACCGGTCCCCTATTTTTCACCTTTAATTTTCCTTAGTTTTCTTTAGCCTCTTTATTTTAAGATAGGAACTTAGGAACATTCCCTTGGGAAGTAATGGGGAGTCCTAGAGGGTTGTATTGGGTGGACTAATGTCCTAGGTTAAGATGCGATATTTGGGTTTACCCGAGGGCTAGTTTGCATAGGTTAATGTCCGAATGATATAGGAGGTTAACCTAAAGATAAATTGGAAGTTAAAATATTAATGTTGAGCTTTTGGGAGACACTCCATTATGGAGACTCACTTGGAGGGTTTATGAAATAATATGAACTCTTGGAGGCTAGTTTGAAGTTAGTGGCACTTCGGGTCTTAGGTCATTAATAAACATGACTTAATGATTAAAGAATGCACATTATAAAATGTGGTACTATATGAATAAGTACAAAAGGATTTTGAGAAAGTAAAATTGGATGTTTTCAAAAGGAAAAGTAGAGTTTCTCATAAGTGTTAACTTATGGTTACACACCTCCCTAAATCTCTATCATAAGGGAAGTTGCGTACGTGTGGTGAAGCCCCCTAGCTAATGAATGCAGGGTGGATATAGTCCCTAGGCCATATGGGAATTTGTATTACTGCGCTAGTTAGGGGATTCTGGGTGTGGTCCTGACTTTCCCGCAGGCAATATGGCCACTTCCCGACGTTGGTAGGTTCCCAGGTTGTCTTGTATAGATAGGCCCTGGAAGATGATAGCCATTTAGGGGCGCGTCCAGTGGGGAAACTCGGAGGGACGGTCTTAGATTTATTAAAGCAATTCATGACAATGGATTGGCTTTAATTACATTTCCCAGATGGAAGAAGGGAAATGGGATATGGTTTGGCTTCGGATAACATTTCCCGAAAGAAAGGAGGGAAATGGAAGCATATGGCATACAAAAGTATTTTTATGATAATAAAAATGACTTTTGATTACACTTCCTGGATGAAAGAAGGGAAGTGGGGTTTTATGAAAAAGGATAAAGCACTTTTTATGGTAATAAAACTTGCTTTAAATTATGTATTCTTCCTGGATGGAAGAAAGGAAATAAAATTGGTAAATAAGATTGACTTGGTAAACATTTGATAAAATTTTGTACCATCTATGTATATTCCTAAAGAAATAAATTAGGAATTATGCCATTAGATGATGGATGGGTTTTATTTTATATTTTCTTTGTGTAGCTGTAGATGTGACCTCCCACACATATGCACACACATATACATTTATTGATTATTTTGTGCTAAGGATGTAATGTATCTCGACGATCAACCTTCCCTAAGTAGTAGTGTATCGGGGGGGTTCCTTGTTTGGATTTTGCTTTGCGAGACACCCCACGCACGAATAGGGCATAGTGTTTAAAATAGGGAGAAGTTAGCCTTTAGTACTTAGGGTTAACCTGAACATCTCACGATATGGTGCTAGGTTGCTGCTAGATTGAGAGGTGAGAAATATTACAATTAGCTGCGAGAGAATTACGCACTTAACTGTCATGCATTTTTAGTCACATGGTAATCATATCGAACCGGGCCCTGACCCGTATCTATATTTCTTTGTTTCTGCATATTCTTTTCCATTATAGGTGCTCTTCCACATGGACACCCGTATTTACATTTTCGTTCCAGTTGTCATGGAGCTACATCATATTGCGGATGTTGTAGGTTACTTGTATTAGACGCTTCTTTCTATTGTACGTTAGTTAAGTTCATTATATTTATTCGGGCGTGTTTGCCCAAGGTATTGCACTTATTCTTTATATTGTAAATATTGTATTGTAATACTTGATGTATTATTTGTATTGGTCTGTGCACCAACAGCATATTCGGTGATATTTATTATTGTCATTTCTTATTCATCGATTTTTGATACCCACCGTTTTCACAAATGGGATTGTCTAAGTGTTTTTCTTTTCTTTTCAAAATTTTAAATTTGGCAGTCCGTTTTCTAAAATGATTGGTGGTTATCTCATACTATTATTTTAATCGACAGTGATGCTAAGAATGGACCATCTATGATTCCTGTGATTATTAGAGTATTGGGCTGGCCACCTATTATGTTAGTAGGCGGGTTGTTACAGATGGTATCAGAGCATCAGGTTCTAGAATCCTTAGGAATCTGTACCAATGTTTTACGTCTTCTGCATTTCTCTCTATTTGATGTAGCGCCCTAAGATTAAGATCGTTGAATTCTCTTGTGAGATTGCATTCTCCTGCTATGGTACGAGAACCCCGAAGATCTTTTGATCATTCAGGTGAGATTTGTAAGTCGTCAGATGAAGGGCGTTGAGGAAGGCCGTTGTGAAGGCATCATAGGATGAGATTACTATAAGCTGTGAACTGTAGTCGGGGATAAGGGCCGCTTTACAGGTCTCTCCCTTTGTAGCATTATTTTATATTGCTGCCGTGACTACTAAGTACGGTGAAAATAGTTTTCCCAAGTACCGTTGTCGGTAGAGAGTGTTACTATGCTTGGGATTACAAGCAATGTCAATTCGGAGTTGAGAGGTTCTTTATTAGGACCACATGTTGAAGTTCAATTGGATAGAGGAAGTGTAACCTCATTCGGTGAGAACGTAAGGCCCGAGAGTTTGGCCTAGAGATGGGTATCGAAGTGCCCAGGTGTGAGGATTGGAGGAAAACCTTTCACCCATTGGAGTAAGGTTGAAGTGGCGGATATGGTAGTCGCCTCTTTATGGTGGGGCATAATGTTTTGCCCATAAGAGAGAGCCTTTCAGTGGAAATGATAGGCTCGTGAGTAAGAGTTGCTAACACTTTTGGAGAAGTAGTGCTCATGAGACCCCATTGGTGAACATCCACCCGGGGAAGACTCGTGGAGCTAAGGCCGAGGAGGATGGTAGAATGTTCTCCTTGCTGAAGAAGTTAAGGGAACTATGCGTTCTGATCTTGTCGATTGTGGATCAAGGGAGAGATTTGGATGCCTAGTTGGGACATTGTTGGAAGTAGTTTTGTTCGGATAAGACTAGAATGACGTGTCTTGGAACCATTGGTAGTAGCCAAGGAGGTTGGCTAGTATGTTGGTGGAATTTCCAACTAAGGTGCGAGTGGTGCATTCCTTAGGTAAGATGGAGTAGTAGGGTGTTAACCCTAGATTCGGGTGTGTATATCGAGTTTATGATAGTATCGGTACATTTTTTATATATAGTAAGTATATCTATATGGCTTCCATGATAGGGAAGTTCTATATTTTCCTTTTCACTCGTTATGGGGCGAGTGGTGATATGTGTGGTATGTGCTACTTTTATAATATGTATTATACGAGTAGATATATTCTTAGATTCGTTGGTGTGATAGCAAGCGAATAAATCGCGAGGCTATCCTATTTCTAGTTCTAGAAGAAGGACTAGTTGTTCTATAAAATCTCCCCTGGTTACAGGTCGAGACTTTATAGAGGTGGTTTATGGTATATAGATAGTTTTCATTCTTTATGTTGTTTTGTTTTATTTGTTTTGTTTTATTAATTATTTTCTTTGCTTGTGTATGACGTGCCTTATCTCCACGACCGGCTAGTTAAGGGGATTGTGTGGAGGGGTTCCTTGTTTGGATTTCGCTTCGGCGAGACGCTCCACGCATGAACCTTAACGACGTTGGGAGTGGAGAGATGTGCATTTTCTTTTCTGTTCTTTTTTTTTTGTTGGTTAAGTGTTGGGTTGGAAGGTTTAGCCAAGAATCACGTATATGAGTGATTTAGGGGCTAAGTTGATGTGCAATATATGAGAACTATGATAGTTTTCCTCTGATCGATGTGGGGAAGACTAAGATGATGAAAGTCCGATAGAGACTTATGGTTGTGCCTTAATGAGAAGGCCATTTGTATAGAGGTATATATGTATTTTGGGATAAAGTATTGGTGGCATCTTACTGAAAGTAAATACCTCAGTCGATTGTTATGATATGACGTAGACGTAAATATGTATTAGTAGAGTTTCGAGTTAAGATTTCTTCGATCCCGATCATGTGTCTTCGACTGTTACTTCTCGATGACCGACAATGCGAGGTAGTAGTGTAACGGGAGGGTTCCTTGTTTGGATTTCGCTTCGGCGAGACGTCCCATGCATGAAACCGAACTAATGTCGGAAGTTGGGAAAGGTCTTGGACACTAGGGATATATTTATTATTATACTTATACGACTAGATTACGATCGATAGATTGACTTTAGGATTCTTAGGACGCTAGGCCCTTAGGGCATGTGACGTTATTTTAGGAGGGTGGTAGGGAGTTGACCCCAATAGGTTTGTGGGTTAACTCTAGGTAGGATTTGGTGCCTAGAACGAGAAGTATGGGATCTCGGGCTATTCGGAATGTTAGGCCATTAGTGGTGAGGCCTCTCATAGATAGAGTGTTACATTGGTAACTTACCTTTTGAGAAATTGAAGTATGAGTTGACTTTTTCTCCTGCACTCATGTTGTTATGATTGAGAGTGGATTTAACGAACGAGTCTTGGCCAAGAACGAGAAGTATTAATACAGGAGCATGGACCTATTGTTCGTGTGTCTCACACTTTTACGAAGTGTCATCCCACGCTTGATTTAAAGTTCATAGCGGTAGTATTTGCCTTAAAGAATTAGAGGCACTACTTCCTGGGCAGGAATTTGGGTCTTTTCACGAGCAACAAGTTTGTGATCGTGAAGGACTATCGATAGGATATTCCCTTTCGCTAAGACAATGTGGATGGGAGTAGCATAGGCGCCGAGTAGAAACCGTCAGAGAGTTTAGTCGTGGCATGGAATGCTAAATGGAGCGAGTTTAACCAAGGGGGCACTATTGTAAGAGCAATTATGTCCGTGATTGACCCTTTCACCTACTTGTGTGTAAAGAGTAGTGAGGAACGAGGTTGGGTATATTCATGGACATTAGTATCGAGTTGTCGATCATGCAACGGTCATGATTTTAGTTGATCATTTGGACCAATCACTGCTTACTCAATGGGAACCGTGTGGATATGGGGTATATCCTACCACCCATAAGTGGATGGGTGGGTTTGATTTAAAGGAAAGATCGGAGTAGTAGCTTTTATGGGTCTAATTTCCATACAATAGTTCGGATCGTTTTCGATGAGCATGAGGCCGTGTGTAGCCTAGTATAGTCGACAGTGTGCCTTGTCTACTCGTTGGAATGGAAACAGCGAATAGTATATTCCTTGGACTGGGAGTGGTCCGGGAACTTTTCTTTAAAGACTGGGCTAATTGAACAAGTAGAATTTTGAGGGCTACGCCAACGCGATTAGGGGTTGTAGTTTTGGGGTTAGCAATTGTAAGTTAGTGTAGTTATTCCCTAGTAAGGGTGTAACGTGTTTCAAAAAGTAAGGCAATTTATGCCGAGATTGTGTGGGTATCTCCTCCCGTATTAGAAGGGTAGGATTGATAGTTCCTAAGGAACGAATTGGTGCTATGTTATAGCATGATGATGTGGACTGAGATCGAATAGGGATGACCTTAGTCTGTGTCCTATGGGGACGCTGCACTATAGAGGAGTTTGCTAGTATGATAGCACGGTTTTTGATATATTATACCCTTTATATGGTTATGGGTTACGCCTGAATTTTGAGGGCAAAATTCCCCTTTAAGGGGGGGAGTATGTAACAACCCAAGTTTTTTGAGCGACTATTTTATACTATTTTGCCGATGGGTTAATTTTATAAAATAGGGGATGTTGGAGTAAATATTATTTCCCGTGAGACTTAGGGATAATATTTACTATGTTTTTCCTATTTACCATTATGAGAAGGTAAATGTCATTATATTTTGTATTATTACGTCGTTATATGTAAAACGACGGTTATGACTCAGAAATAAAATTGGGTAGAATTAATGAATTAAAATGAAACTGGAACACAAAGTAGTTCACACTTTCCCGAATGCCAAAATAGGGGGTGCTGTTGTTTTTAGAATAATCGAGATAGTCGAAATAAGTGCCACGTTGTAATTTTTGAGATTCGGGCATTTTAAGGGGTCATGACTCAATTAAGTGGTTACGAGTCATTTTATGGTGTATTAGCAATTAACAGTGGGGATTTATGTTTTGAGACCCGTATAAGTTCCCCACCCCCTTTCTTTTTCTTCATTTTTTGTGAGAGAAACAAAGGAGAGAGAGAGAAAGGAGAGAGTTGGGAGAAATGAGAGAAAGAGAGAAAATGAAGATTTTGTGCCGGATTCCGTCGCTACCGGAGGGGATCCGAGACTACGAACCTCGAGGCAAGTTTCTTACTTGCTAGATATTGATTTAATGTGATAAATTTGCATGTATAGTTAATTTTGGAGGTTTAAACCATAAATGGGTTTTTGGTTGATTTTGGTGTGTAATCCTTAAATCTTGTAGATTGTGTGGTTTAAGGTTATTATATGGGTTTCTTTCGGTGTATACTTGTTGGGGTAATGTTGTTGGTGGAGGGGAATTAAGAAAGTATAGGATTATGGGTTTTAGGGTTCGGTTTTGGCTTTGAAGAAGACGGATTTTTCGTGGATCTAATAGGCGCGGTCGATCGCGGTCCCAGGACCGATCGACCGGTCATGCCAACACTAGCTTACTGCTTTAGTTAGCAGACCAAACCTGAAAGGGCGGTCGACCGCGGTCCATTGACCATTCGACCCGTCCCCTGTTTTTCACCTTTAATTTTCCTTAGTTTTCTTTAGCCTCTTTATTTTACGATAGGAACTTAGGAACCTTCCCTTGGGAAGTAATGGGGGGTCCTAGAGGTTTGTATTGGGTGGACTAATGTCCTATGTTAAGATGGGATATTTGGGTTTACCCGAGGTCTAGTTTGCATAGGTTAATGTCCGGATGATATAGGAGGTTAACCTAAAGATAAATTGGAAGTTAAAATATTAATGTTGAGCTTTTGGGAGACACTCCGTTATGGAGACTCACTTGGAGGGTTTAGGAAATAGTATGAACTCTTGGAGGCTAGTTTGAAGTTAGTGGCACTTTGGGTCTTAGGTCATTAATAAACATGACTTAATGAATAAAGAATGCACATTATAAAATGTGGTACTATATGAATAAGTACAAAAGGATTTTGAGAATGTAAAATTGGATGTTTTCAAAGGGAAAAGTAAAGTTTCTCATAAATGTTAACTTATGGTTACACACCTCCCTAAATCGCTATCATAAGGGAAGTTGCGTACGTGTGGTGAAGCCCCCTGGCTAATGAATGCAGGGTGGATATAGTCCCTAGGCCATATGGGCATTTGTATTACTTCGCTGGTTAGGGGATTATGGGTGTGGTCCTGACTTTCCCGCAGGCAATATTGCCACTTCCCGAAGTTGGTAGGTTCCCAGGTTGTCTTGTATAGATAGGCCCTGGAAGATGATAGTCATTTATGGGCGCGTCCAGTGGGGAAACTCGGAGGGACGGTCTTAGATTTATTAAAGCAATTCATGACAATGGATTGGCTTTAATTACATTTCCCGGATGGAAGAAGGGAAATGGGATATGGTTTGGCTTCGGATAACATTTCCCGAAAGAAAGGAGGGAAATGGAAGCATATGGCATACAAAAGTATTTTTATGATAATAAAAATGACTTTTGATTACACTTCCTGGATGAAAGAAGGGAAGTGGGGTTTTATGAAAAAGGATAAAGCACTTTTTAGGGTAATAAAACTTGCTTTAAATTATGTATTCTTCCTGGATGGAAGAAAGGAAATAAAATTGGTAAATAAGATTGACTTGGTAAACATTTGATAAAATTTTGTACCATCTATGTATATTCCTAAAGAAATAAATTAGGAATTATTCCATTATATGATGGATGGGTTTTATTTTATATTTTCTTTGTGTAGCTGTAGATGTGACCTCCCACACATATGCACACACATATACATTTATTGATTATTTCGTGCTAAGGATCTAATGGATCTCGGCGATCAACCTTGCCTAAGTAGTAGTGTATCGGGGGGGGGGGGGTTCCTTGTTTGGATTTCGCTTTGCGAGACACCCCACGCACGAATAGGGAATAGTGTTGAAAATGGGGAGAAGTTAGCCCTTAGTACTTAGGGTTAACTAGAACATCTCACGATATGGCGCTAGGTTGCTTCTAGATTGAGAGGTAAGAAATATTACTATTAGCTGCGAGAGAATTACGCACTTAACTGTCATGCATTTTTAGTCACATGGTAATCATATCAAACCGGGCCCTGACCCGTATCTATATTTCTTTGTTTCTGCATATTCTTTGCCGTTACAGGTGCTCTTCCGCATGGACACCCGTATTTACATTTCCGTTCCAGTTGTCATGGAGCTACAGCATATTGCGGATGTTATAGGTTACTTGTATTAGACGCTTCTTTCTATTGTATGTTAGTTAAGTTCAGTATATTTATTCGGGCGTGTTTGCCCAAGGTATTGCACTCATTCATTATATTGTAAATATTGTATTGTAATACTCGATGTATTATTTGTATTGGTCTGTTCACCGACAGCATAATCGGTGATATTTATTATTGTCATTCCTTATTCATCGATTTTTGATACCCACCGTTTTCACAAATGGGATTGTCTAAGTGTTTTTCTTTTCTTTTCAAAATTTTAAATTTGACAGTCCGTTTTCTAAAATGATTGGTGGTTATCTCATACTATTATTTTAATCGACAGTGATGCTAAGAATGGACCATCTATGATTCCTGTGATTATTAGAGTATTGGGCTGGCCACCTATTATTTTAGTAGGCGGGTTGTTACAGAATTTTGGGTAAAAATTACGACATTGCCTTTTTGACTTTCTTTATTTTCTTTCTCTATTCTTCCGGTTTCCTTCTTTCTTTAGTGACATCAAATACTTGTAAACTTAGTACGAAATACAAGAAAATCGAGGTACTCGTTAGAATAATACAGTAGCAAGATTATGAGATAAAATCAAATCGATTACGTTGTTCGAGGTGTTAAAAGTAACTAAATTAAAGGGATAAATTTGGAAGAATTTATGCCTAATAAAATCCCCCTAACTTAGAACTTTGCGCTTCCCGAGCAATGTAAAAGAATCCTAGAAAGGCTCAACTCTTAAAAATCATTTTATTGGGATATAATACCTTTTTCGAGGGCAAGCGATTGCATTTAGCGTATGCAAGAAGCCTTTAAACCCCTAGGTTACCCTTGTAGGACGAGTGGTGTCTCGTGAGGGTTTGCAATGAATATACCCACAAAATTCTTTATTGACTCAAAGAAAAATAAAAATACTTACAAATTGTATACTTTAAGCTCCCCAAGAACAGTTACCTTAAAGTCATATTTACTAGTCTCAAGTCATAGTGTGTGTGTGCGCGAAGCCAAAAATCGAACCACTAATTTCCACCGATTGATCATTGTGTTACTTTCTGAAAATTCGTTTTGATTCAATTGCTCATGGGATGCTCTCTCAAACGAATCTCTCGGATTGTGGCTATTTTCTCGGTATGCGTGATGAAAAGAGTAAATGTACTAGACGCAAAGTCACGCACACAAATTGAAAGACGAAAATTTTTGGGTGAAAAGAGCTCTTCATCGAAATACGGTGATAGGGAAACAGGAAACAACATCTCTTTTTCGCGCCATGTAATCTCTTTTATTATGTTTTGGTGTCTTATCTCTCGACGCAATAATTAATTTATCAATCCGAACTCGGTTAGGACTTTTTCGGGCTATAGGTGTATTGGGTAACATGGAAATGGTTGGGAAATTCAAAATTGGAAATTTTTTCTTATGATGTCCCTTAGTGATTTTCCGGGCTTTTGCTCATTTTCTATTCCTTTTCTCTATTTTTTCTGTTTTTCACTTCTTTTCTTTTCTTGCTATTTATGTTGAGCATTTCTATTCTTTTTCTTGCGCCTTCTTATGCACTTTTTGGACTTTAATGAATATTCCATTTTCACAATTCCAGGCTACTTGGATTTTTTGGGTTATCAAACGAAAAGGATAAATTTTATTCGGCTCAATTGGTTTATCAAAGGGATAATTTTTCACATGTTTTTATGGCTAATGTTTTTGGTTAACAAATGATGGCCTACTTCATTGTCTGAATTACTTATTAATTTACCATATGCATCTGGAGATTAATTTAATTTAGAGATTTGTAGCGCGCATTTTGAGGCAACATTCCATTTCCCATAACCGATCAAAATAATAAAATAGAGATCATCAACGACTTTTTAAAATGCTGAAATGAACTTTGAGTTAATCATTAACTCGGATTGATTTAAAATTCTCAAAAAAAAAGTATAGGCTCTAAATCTCACCGGGTTTATCAATCTCCGCACTTATACGTAAAGTCATCAATTTTCTTTCAATTTCCATCTTTGGTCAATTTTGGCTTTGTGCATTTTATTTATACAACTTCAGACAAAATATTTGTGACATTTTTGAAGCTTTTAAATTCCAATCTTTATTTATTTTGAAGAAAAAATATTGTTGGCTTTTTCAAAAATTTATGATTTTTTTTTTAGATTTTTGGGCTTTTTCGAAAATTTGTGAAGTTTTAGAAATATGCACTTATGACCCCCCTAACTTAGACTTTTGCATTGTCCTCAATCAAAAAGGAAGAAAAGCTAAACAAGGCAAAATAAGAAGTGCGATAAATAAAACAAACAAATGGAGAAAATGCGAACTTTAATATAAGGACTGTGGTACAATAAAAGGAAAGAGCATACAATCATGTGGACAAGTCAAACAACTAACAACTGACATATAAACCAACAAAGCTTCATTGGGGTGGTGGTTGGGAAGATCTGGGTTTGTCGGGGGACATAAGGGTCATAAAAGTAAGATGGCAATGGATCATTTGGATCCCCTGGCATCTGTACATGTTCTCTTGGAAACGAAATAGCGTACTTGTATTGCATCGGTATTCAGTCATAAAATCGCTGAATTTCGTCTCGAGGGTCGAGATTCTATTAGTGAGCTCGCCACCCGCCCATTCAAAATCTGGGTCGTCTTCTTCTTCGGCCGACTCTTCATCAACACCCACTTCGCCCATCTCCACATCGTCACCTGCCTCTTCCTCTTCCTCACTCAAGGCATCATTGGCCTCATCATCACTTCCACTCCTCGCCCGAAGGATGGCCAGCTATTTGGCGCTCCGAGTGCAGGTTCCTTGTCCAAAGGGATAGGGGAGGCGAGTACGATCTAGAAGAGCAACAATACCAACGTCTTTAATAATGAAGGTAATCATGCATGCATATGGAAGTGGTGTTATACCTCTCTCATCCCGGGCTGCAACGATAATGTCAACATATAGGGTGCGAGCCAGGGGAATTGAAGTCTTGGGATCAAAGATGTGGTATGTCAATGTCGCTTGACGGGGACGCATTGCAGAATCATTGGATGTTTGCAAAATGTTAGCACACACAATTTGGAATGTGAGGTGTGGTGTCTCGTTAAGTCGGCCAACAGGGACAGTTTCCCCCCTCCAAGCAATGTCGGTGGAAATTCGCTCCATAATCAGGTCCTTGGCTACTGGGGGGCATTACTTGGATATGTGTAGTCTTGAAGATCTGGAACATCATATTCAGCCAACTTGGTAGTGAGAATGGCCAAAGAGAAGGGAATGACATTACCATCGACATAGGCTTGAGATTCGAATTCGCCTGTTCGAACAAGGGATCCATAGAAAGAGCGTACCTCGGCGGAACAAACCTCTTCATATGGTTCATTAAAGAAATAGCACCAACCCCTAGGCATGCAGAGGGTGGTGATAGAATTCAGATCACTCCATGTGGAGTTTGCGATTAGGACCAAAGAAACGGTTGCACCAACGCTCCTCTTGGCGGGAGCAAAAAGCATCATGACCGAAGGTTAAAATTTTAGTTGAGTTGTATTTGATGGGAGCAGCTCTTTGGGACATTATGACAAGGAGAGGGTGCTGGAAAATTAGGTGGAGAGAAGAGAGAAGTGATGCAGTTGAAGGTGTGGAGAAAAATGGAGGATTTGGGTGTGTATTTATAGGTGAGGAGTGTGGGAAGGGTTTGGAAATGGAGGGAAAGAGTTTGGAGGGAAAAGGGGATGGATTTCGTAGGAAAGTGAGGGGGAGGAAGTGGTTGGATGAATTTGGAGGGAAGTAAATGGCTTGGGGGAAGGGGGTGTACCTAGGGAAGGAGGAAAATTTGTAGAAAACCGGACCGGTCTGGATGTTCCAGGACTGAACTGATCCAATCCTTTTATTTTTCGAGTTCTTATGTACCGGATAGATCCGACTATAAAAGAAACGAACTGATTCGGGACGGACTGGTCCGAATCAAAAAGAAAAGAACCGATTCGGTTCTTGCACTAATCAGGATTTCTCCCCCTAACTTAAATGCGATCGCTCTCCATGAATTTTTTCGTCACTCAACTATACTTCCTATCAATTTGGACTTAACACCCTCTAGATACCTATAGCAAATCAACTCGACTCATTCTCTCAAAACATGTGAAGGCTCCAACCTTATTGTATCCTAATCCTAGGGAATCTCACTACTAATGCAACTCTCATCTACTATACGCAAGAATTCACCCCATACGCGTCGGGGGATCGAAGACCTCTCTTTTTTAACTCATTCGACCCCGTAAACGGGGTTCGACAACCAAACAGTGTCGACTTCTTCCACACACGCCTCTAGATATGGCTTTAGGTGTTGTACATTTATTTTGAATGTATTTCCCCCTTTCAAATCGTATAACTCAATAGCTCCGAGCAGAAATACATTCTTTACAGTGAACGGGCCAGACCATCGCGATCGCAACTTACCCGAAAAAAGATGAAGTCGATACTTATAGAGAAGCACTTTTTGTCCGGGAAGAAACTCTTTGCGTCGAATGATGTTTTCGTGAGAAAGTTTCATCCGTTTTTGGAAATTTTTTCATTCTCATACGCATCATTGCGTATCTCTTCTAACTCATTCAATTGAAGCTTGCGAGCTTCGCCAGCTTTATCCATGTCATAATTCAGCTTCTTAATCGCCCAATACGTCGTGTGCTCTAATTCCATGGGAAGATGGAAAGGTTTTCCATACACAAAGAGGAATGGGTACATGCCGAGAGGATTTTTGTATGAGGTACGATAGGGCCATAGTGAATCATTCAATTGAAGTGACCAATCTTTCCGGTTAGTATTGAAGATTTTCTCTAGGATGTGCTTGATTTCTCGATTCGCTAGCTCATCCTGCCCGTTCGTTTGTGGGTGATAAGTCATTCCAACCTTATGAACGACACCATACTTTATCATGAGCTTCTCGAATGGCCTATTGCAAAAATGTGTGCCATTATCACTAATTATCTCTTTCGGAGCACCGAAGCGGGAAAGTATGTGTTCCTGTAAGATCGTAATCACCACTTTGTTGTCATTTGTCTTGGTAGCTATAGCTTCCACCCGTTTAGAAACGTAGTCTACCGCGACAAGGATGTATAGGAATCTAAAAGATGGGGGAAAAGGGCCCATGAAGTCAATACCCCATCAGTCGAAGATCTCAATAATGAGTATCGGGGTTAATGGCATCATGTCTCACCGGGTAATTGCCCCCATCCTTTGACACCTATCGCAAGATTTGCAGCAATTATTCACATCCCGAAAGATTGTGGGCCAATAGAGGCTGCATTGAATAATCTTAGCGGCGATCATTTTCGTCGAAAAATGGCCTCCACAAGCTTCCGAATGACAAAATTGGATGACTTTGGGGATCTCGTCATCCGATACACAATGTCAGATGATTTGGTCGGCACAATATTTAAACTGGAAAGGATCATCATAGAATAACATGCGCAACCAAGTAATAAAACCCTTCTTATCTTGCAGTGTCCAATCGGGAGGGACGACTCCCATGATTAGATAGTTCATGATATCCGCAAATCAGGTCAAAGAAGAGGTAGAAAAGAGTTACTCATCTGTGAAGTATTCATCTATGGGTATTGGACCACTAGGCATGTCGGATGAAAGCCGTGATAAATGGTCGGCAATGACGTTTTCTACTCCTTTCTTATCTTTAATGGAGAGATTAAACTCTTGTAGGAGTAGGATCCACCTTATGAGGTACGACTTTGCGTCTTTCTTCACAAGTAAGTATTTCAATGCCATGTGGTCGGTGAAGCAAGTGATGGGAGAGCCGATAAGGTAGGATAAAAATTTGTCAAGGGCAAAGACTACTACTAGTAACTCTTTCTCTGTAGTGGAGTAATTGAGTTGTGGTCCGATAAGAGTCCAACTAGCATAGTAGATGACATGAGCATGTTTGTCTTTTCTTTGGCCCAAAACAGCCCCTATCGCATAGTCGCTAGCATCACACATAAGTTCGAATGGTAAGGACCAATCCGAAACTTGCATGATGGGAGAGGAAACAAGCATGGTTTTTAGTTTTTCAAAAGAGCTATGGAATGATTCCGTCCACTCAAACGGGGTGTCTTTCATGAGTAGATTGCTTAAGGGCCTAGCGATGGTGCTAAAGTCCTTAATGAACCTTATATAAAACCCCGCGTGGCCCAAGAAGGAGCGCACGTCTTTAAGCGATTTTGGTGGGGGAAGATCATCTATGACATCTATCTTAGCTCTATCAACTTCAATCCCCTTGGATGAAACTATGTGTCCAAGAACTATTCCCTCAGTGACCATAAAATGGCATTTATCCCAATTTAACACTAAGTTCTTTTCCACACACCGGGCAAGTACCTTTTCCATTTTTTCTAGACAAAGATCGAAAGAGGTGCCAAAAATGCTAAAATTGTCCATGAACACTTCAAGTCCTCTCTCGACCATGTCGCTAAATAGGCTCAACATGCACCTTTAAAAGGTCGCGGGTGCATTACACAAGCCGAATGGCATACGTTTGTAGGCAAACATACCAAAAGGGAAAGTGAAAGTCATTTTCTCCTGGTCAAATACATCTACCTCAATTTGGTTATATCCGGAATAACCATCAAGGAAGCAATAGTAAGGGTGGCCCACTACTCTCTCAAGAATCTGATCAATAAATGGTAAGGGGAAATGGTTTTTCCTAGTTCCCGCATTGAGTTTTCGGTAATTAATGCAAATGCGCCACCCATTAGTGGTACGTTGGGTACTAACTCTCCCTTAGCATTCTCAACCACTGTCATACCCGACTTCTTCGGGATAACTTGAATAGGGATCACCCACTTGCTATTCGAGATTGGGTAGATAATCCCGGCATCCAATAGCTTAATGATATCGGTTCTCACTACTTCTTTCATATTGGAATGTAGTCTTCTTTGCATTTCTCTTGAAGGCTTGACATCCTCTTCGAGATGGATCTTGTGGGTGAAAATTAAAGGACTTATCCCCTTTAAATCAGCAATACACCAATCGAAAGTACTTTGGTGCTTCCTCAGAATCTTTAACAGTTACCCTCCTGCTCTTCGTCTAGGCTAGAGGAGACAATAATAGGAAATGTCTCATCCTCTCCTAGGTATGCATATTTTAATATGGGAGGGTAGTTTCTTCAACTCAAGGTCTGAAATTTGTTGCTGGAGGGAACCATGCGTGTCTCCCTCAGCGGTAACTCCTCAAATCGAGAAACCCAATTCAAATCTCTCGCATCCTCGTCCAACGCTCTCTCATCAAGTAATTCTCTCTCCTCAACTTACCTCTCGAATTCGGTGTACGTGCCCTCACTCTCATGGCTCGATATTAAACAGGACCCTAGGGCATCTCCATAATAATTTTCCTCAAAATACTCATCTACGATATCGTCGATGAAGCTCACCGCATGAAGATAATCTTCTTCCCCCATATGTTGGGGTATATGGAAGATGTTAGTTTCTAAGGTCATGTTCCCAAAGGTGAGTTGCATCTTCCCATTTCGAGTATTGATAGTAGCGTTCGCCGTAGCTAAGAAAGGGCACCCAAGAATGATGGGAACATGATTGCTCGAGGCAAAGGAGGGTTTCGTGTCCCAAATAGCAAAGTCTACCGGGAAGTATAAAGTGTCAACTTTGACGATCACGTCCTCTACTATGCCTCTTGGTATCTTCACGGTTTGATCCGCTAACTGGATAGTGATCTTTGTGGGCATGAGGTCGGCCAGATCAAGTTGCCTATAGATGGCGTAAGGGAGGATATTGACACTTGCTCCCAAGTCAAGTAAGGCTTTTTCAAATTTTTTTTCGCCAGTGATGCAGGAAATGGTTGGTGTACCGGGATCTTTGAACTTGGGCGGGAGATCATTGAGTAGGATGGAGCTCATGTTATATAATAGAAAGACATTTTTCTTTACCTTCATCTTCCTCTTCTCTGTTAACAAGTCCTTGAGGACTTTCGCATAAGATGGAATTTGCTTAATGGCATAGAGGAAAGGTAAATTTAATTGTACTTAAGCACGTCTAGCACTTCATCACGGGGGTTTTCATTTGTGGGAAGGAACCAAAATTTGAGGAAATGGTGCTACGGTGGGTGGTTTCACTACTACCTCGGGCTCACTAGTGTCTTCTTTATGACTCTCTTCAAGGGAACATCTTCGGCCTCTTTCGTATTGGGCAAAATCTCCTTGTCTTCGGTTGCATCATGTGGGAGAGGTGATAAATCAATGATTCTCCCACTACGAAGAGTGGTCATAGATTGGCATTATTCTTGATGTTCTGTTGATGTGGAGCTGACACTAGTTTGACCTTGGGGCAGTCTTTGGCCCTGGGCAGGAAATTTGCCTTTCTCTTGGATACTCAACGATGATTACAACTTTGAAATGTTTGCATTCATTTTATTGATCATGCGCTCATACCTAGCATTAGTTGCATTCTGGGTATTGATAAATTGGTTGATCGTATCTTCGAGATTTCTCCGCGGTGGAGTGATATATGCTTCTTGAGGTGGTGGTGCTTGCACATGTCCTTGCATGTGTGGAGCTTGTTGAAAGTGCGGTGGTGTAGGAGGGGCAACATATGAATTAGGATTCATCGCATCATGTCGTTTCCCATAGCTAAAACCCAGGATGGTTTTTCCATGAAGGGTTGTAAGAATTCTCATGCGGTGCACCGAAATTACCCTTGAATCCTCCTATACCACTTAATTATTCTTGAAGCATTACTTTGTAGGCGAGTATAGTCGGGCATTCTTCAGTTGAATGACTCGCCTCACAAATTGCACACACCTCGGCGGGGTTTAGGATGGATCCAGTTAGTCCTCTTCCATATACTTCAAGTAGGTCTTACATTCTTTTCTCAATTACATCGAGTCGATAGTCCGTCATAGAATTATTTTCTACTTGAAATAGGTCGAACACCGATGGAGTGGTGGTCACTGGGCGATTTCGATTTTGAGCATTAGGGTCAAATGTATCTCAGGATTGGGTATTCTCGGCGACATACCCCAAGTGAAGCTCAACATCGTTGGCGTCTAAGTCAACAAATGGACCATTGCACATGGTTTCAACGAGTTGCTTGGAATTAATGTTCATCCCATTATGGATAAAGGAAATGATTTACGTTTTATCAAAACCATGATGGGGACACGAAGTAATTAACTCATTGAAACGCTCGAAGCATCGATCGAATGACTCCTTTTCTAATTATCCAAAAGTTCGAATTTGAGCCTTAATGGAGTTCATTCGATGTGGAGGAAAGAATTTCTTAAGAAAATTAGATTGTAGCTTGTTCCATGATGAAATCGAATTTGGAGGTAAAGACCATAGCAAGGTCTTAGCCTTATCCTTTAGCGAGAATGGGAAGAGTTTAAGGCAGAGCACATATTTTGTGCAAGTTTGATCACTGAGAGTCTCGCACGCCTCCTCAAATTCCATGATGTGGGTATATGGCTTTTATAATTCCATTCCATGGTAAGTGGTAAGTATCTGGATGATCCCATTCCTAAAGCAAAATTGCCCTGCATTATATCGGAGTAAAATTCATGCCGGAGTGACAGTGAGCTCGGGATATAAGACGTCTCTCAAAGGGCGATATGGGGCCTATCCGTCACCGGCGGCTACACTACTGTGTTGAGACATACTTCTCTCACTCAAAGGCTCTGTGTCCTCACTTGGTATACTTGGGGCGTGCTCTAAAGTGTGTCCTAAGAGGGAAAACGGAGTGTTATTTGCAATTGAGTGTGACAGAGTGGGAGGTGGAACCCAGAATTATGGAGCGTTAGGAGTGTGAGGGCTATCAGGGTCGTACTCAACAATTGGATTTTCGTGAATGTGGGTTGGAGTATTATAGGGAGTTGGACTGAGTTCAGAATTTTACATTAACTAACTTATGAGAGATGATGATGAATATTTTTGTTCTTTTAAATTTTTTTGTTATGTTTTTAGATTTTTTCAAAATTTTTGGTCAAAGTTTGAGATTGACTTGATCTAATCCTAAGACTACCTAGTTCCCCGGCAACGGCGCCAAAAACATGACGCGACTAAAAGTGTGTCTCAGAAGTGCGTACTCTATAGGCTCAAGTGCAAGCCTTTCGCTCAAGTAATAATCCGATAAGTCGGGTATCGATCCTCAGGAAAATAATACAACAGAGTTGTGACGACATTGGACAGACAAAGGAAACCTAACTTTGACTCTAAAGAAAAAGAAAAGATGATTGGTTTTGGGGATTGGCTACAAATAAATGCAATTTTGAAATTATGAAAAAAATGCAACTATTCTAAATTACCTAAAATACTAACGATGAATGATTTAAAACTCGAACTATATAATGAAGAAAACATGACGGCAATATAATCCCTTAACCCTATTGTACTGATGGTATAAAACTAATCGTAAATTTAAGTGATTAATTAGACCCAGAATTTAGTACTCCCAAGCATAAGAAATCTTTTACAACTAGGATCTTTTACGACTGGCGAAGGATCTTTTACAACTAGGATGAACTTGACCGTTGTGGCGGCAGAAGGAAAAAAGTCCCAACTATGGGTAAATGTAGACTCACTGTATGGCCTCATCACGAAGGAGTCTAAAACATCAAAAACTTCCATTATCTCCTTTTAACTTTGTTTTTTGTGAAAACATAGGAGGCATGGGGGCTTGACACCACCCACGGGCAGAGGAATAGACTTGGTAGCGATGGAAGGAAAATGGATGTAGAGAAAGCCCGTTAAAATGATGGTGTTGGCAAAATTGGACAATTTATAACGGCCCAGTGATCATTCCATGTCGATGTGGGTTTGATCCAACCAAGTGTAGAGGGACGTCAAGGAAATGGTATCTAGAGGAAGGTTGAAACCCCAGGCCAAATGAATGGAAATATTTACAAGGTCCCTCCTGGGCTGATTGTTGGTTTTCCCAGTAAGGAAGAAGCGTGAAAGCAACACAAGTATGTAGACTGGTAGTTCCAGGGATGTACCTCTACCTCGGCCCGTTGCAGCATTGACATCCTTCGGGGTCGAAGATTCAAAAAAATAGCTGATGAGAGGAGTAAATGTGGCTTTGTTCGAGGAACCAGTGCAACTGCGATAGATTCAATCCAGCTCAGCTCGATCAGCAGCCTCTTCGGCATCTAGGGCCTCATCGTGATATGTGAAATCACCCATTGGATTAAACCCCAGGAAACACGTAGATGTCCTCCAATGTAACAATGAACTCTACCCACGCATCAAATAACGTGTGAGTTGTGATGTTCTATCTGGAGACTAGCACTTGGAGCGCCGCGTTGTGCTTAGAGAGGGTGAACTCCCCAAACCAGTAGGCTCAATGAAGCCCAAACTTTGTAAGAGTAGCAGCGTGAGAACTCTACATATGTGTATGTCAGGCTCTGAAATGGGCTGGTGACCCCCCGGGTGCTTTGGAGTCAATTTGAGAATAGGGGAAGTCACCACAGTCTAGACGAAAATGCAGAGTCCCCTCGGAGGGAAGATAACGCCACTTTGATGAATCCATTTCCTCATCACCCAATAGTAAGGGGTCAAACTTGGATGAGAAATGGAAAGTCTTGCATGCCTCAAAAAATTTATCATCTTCATCAAAGATGGGTGCCCGACGATAGAAGCATAGTTTCACTTGACGGGCAGCATCGCTAGGGGCAGCAGCAGCGCCAGAGGGGGAGCCTGGTTGAGTGATGGTGGGAGCAACCTTAGAAATATTGAAAAAGCTATAATAGATTGGCGGTGAACGGTATAGATGAGTAAGAAGGGCTACGAACAAGGAGGAAGGAGCACAACCACAGGTGGTGGCGTAAAATATGAGAAAGGGAAGAGACTGAGTAAATAATGGGACAATAATAGAGGTTTGCGCACAGTTCTCTCTCTCTAAAGAATATGGGATCTTGAAGAAAATAAGGGAAAGAGAAGGGTTTTGAAATAAAAAGAGACGTTTAAGCCTTTTAAACCTAACTTTTGAGTTTCCCAACATCGCACGTGCACGACCACCTAAAATCATTTCAAATGAACACATGGCACTTTGGGAAGTGTTTTGATAGCTGAAAAGATAGTGCCACATCATTTACAAAGTGACGTCTGGGGAATAGAAGGAGTTTCCTTCTTCAGTAAGTTTGAGTTTTAGAGCCAGAATTTTTTGTCAGACATATCCAATAACTCCCAATGGAAAAGATGACACAATGGTTCAAAAAGATATGATGTCCCCTCGCCACAAGTCCAAACTTTGTTTAATTATGACTCAACTACATCGGGGAGAATTTTTTATTTTTTGAACATGGTGAAACGTTACAGGGGAGAATTTCACTTACCAAGAATCAAAACGAGTACTTGAGAAGGTTAGCAGGCCTTTCGGAAGAATTTCAAAGAATAAAAAGCTAGAACGGTCGAAACTCAGTATTAGGAAAAAATGGCGATGTCCCTTCGTCAAAACCCCAATAAGTCATGGCACTTCGGCTCAGGAACATCGGTGAGAATTTAACTTTTTCCTGGAGATTATAACGCTGCGGTCCTACCGAAGGAAAAAAGGCCAGAATTTTTACACACAAAGAAGGTTCATCGGATTGAGAAGTTTTCGTGCAGAGATTTCTTATTCAAATAACAAATCTCTCCATGAATGGGTAAATGTAGAGGGGGCTTGAAGGGAATCCTGAGATTATGGATAATTTCCCCATTAGCAACAGTGTTCAGGATTAAGAAGCTAAGGCAGCTTAGCGTGGTAACTCATACTTTGGCTTGTTGTGTTAGTCATATTGTATCTTTGTTTATATTTACTGTAAGCTATAACGGTTGTAATGATGTAACGAGAATAATAAAGAGTTTTAGTGTGAGTTCAAATGGTACTTGCAAGAGATCAGGCTTGGCAGGGATGGGAGAGATTCCATGCTCTATCGAATGACCTCATTGTGGGAACTTTAGAGGGACTTGGTTTGGAGGATTGAGAAGTGAGGCACCGTTAGGGCTTGTCCGACCATCTTAGATACACCAGGTAAAACACCGAAGAACCCTGACCGTGGAAACTCGGGCGGAGCAGCTTGGAGTTTCATCGGGCGTTGAGTTATGAACCGAACAACCCTCTACTTAATGTCACATCTACTGTAAGTCATGTCACCAGCCTTCTAAACAATGTCAGACATTCACTTGAGTAAACCACCGTGGTATTTGGGGTTGTCAGGCAGTTGGTGAGACACCTCTACGACAATAGCCCCTTGACACACAGTGGTTAGGAAAAGGCATGTCTTGACATTTAATGTTTATGACGTGGAGACAACTAGTGCATCAGGTATTTAATGTTTGTGACATAATGTATGAGGGAGGTCTTTCACAAGCATTGATGACTGAGTTGTCTCGAGGGTGGTGTGGGGGGCTATTTAAGGACACCAACCACCTTCGAGGAAGAGAGATCTTCCTGAGAGTTCAGAAGTTATTGCTTGAGATAATATACATCTGAGAGAGTTATTACAATCCAAAGAGAGTTTATTCACCCACCATTGTCATTTGTTACGAAGATTTCAATATTTGATAGAGATTCCTGAGGGTGGTTGTTGTGTTTGGCTGCCTGCCAAGGTGTATCTAGGGTGCTTACTTCTCTCTCCCTCTAGCGAAGTTACTTCTAAGATCATTACTACCTTCTGGGTTATACACGAGAGATTTGTGAGTTTAAACTGAGTTCATCTTCATTGAGTTTGTGTGTTCATATCCTATAATTAATCCAAGGTTTTGGCTAATTAACTTATCATTACCGTACTCAAAAGGGGTTACGCCTCCATCTTATCTAAACTACTCTCTTACAGTTTTAAAGCTCTTTTGATGCACCAAATTATCCCAAATATATATGTGAATCATTCTAAACCGTAGTTACTCATTCTACTAAACTGAAGTACTCTTTTGGAGAAGATGATTGTTTATCCATTGCTGACTATTGGAGCTCTTACGGGATCTCTTGCCGACAATAACGAATCGGTGCTTGAGAGTATTTGTGTGTCAAGCTGTATTTATCTTTATTCGTAAGTCCTTACACAATATAGTGAAATAAAAAAATCCTATTTGGGGAATTTTTCCTCTAATTTATGATTGTATGCATTCTTGATTATGTATATTTAGTCAATCACAATAGTTTGCAAGAGTTAGGGTTTATATTAATAATTGGGCACAAAATTTGAATTTAATTAAACAAATTAATTCATTTATTGCTAGTACACTCTCAAAATTGGTATCATAGCCTATTACACAATTATACAGTGTAATTTTTTCGCAAAAGTTTTGTAGATATCTATTTTTTGTCTAAAAATGATTTTTGAAAAAGTGCAAATGCAATGGAAAACTTGTATAATCGGTTGTCAATTTTTGACGAGTCAAACTATGCATATTGGAAAGCCCGTATGAAATCCCATTTCAAGGCAATTGATGAACTTGTTTGGTTGTATGTGAAAGAGGATGGTCTCCTCCCACTATCACCTCTAATGATGTCATGAATCTTAAACTTGTGACTAACTACAGTGACGACGAATTTAAATGGAGCGCATAATACTCACATGGGCTAATTGAAATTTATAAAGCCATCACGCTCGATGAGTACGATGCACCATGATGTGCACCACGTCTAAAGAACTATGGGAGGTTCCTCAACTTAACCCATGAAGGCAATAATACAGTTAAAGAATCTAAATTGCAAAATTTAACTACTCAATTTAAAACAATTACCATGATTAAATGTGAGTGTTTTCATGAATTCTATGCATGATTATTTGATACTATTGACACTAGTTTCAATCTTGGTGAACATATTCCTAATGCTATAGTAGTTAAAAAGATTTTGAAACCATTGCCTAAGAGTTTCATCCTTAAAGTCATTGTGCTAAATTCTATATGCAAGTTTAAGTAATCTAAAATTACAAGAATTGGTAGGAGATCCCCAGACTTATGAAATTGACATATTTCCTAATACGATTAAATCAAAAGAGAAAGGGGTAGCTCTTAAAGACTGGGCTACAAAAGGTTAGGGTTCATCAAGAAAGAGGGGTGAGTCATCTAAGAAAAAAAGGAAGAGACGTCAGATTCAGAGTTTTATTTTTATTTAAACGATTTGTTTTTGTTTGTGAAAATTTTTAAGAAATTTCTCAAATTAAAGAAAAATAATGGCAATTTCAAAGATAAAAAGAATTTTGAGAAAATAAGTTTGAAAAGAAAAATGATAATGATAAAAATGATACGCCTAAGAAATACGAAGAGAGATGTTATGAGTGTGACAGTAGAGGTCATATAGCTATTGACTGTCCAACTAGGTTGAAACGTTAAGGCAAAGGCAAAGTTGCTTTAAATGCCTCCCTTAGTGATGACAGTGAGGTTGAGTCGATGGATTTTGGAGACAAGTCACCACATGAATGTAACTTCACTGCATTCATGGATAGTCACGTGAGTATTGACAGGGCATCTCTCGATGATGAGGAAGATAATTCATAGGTACACCTCGACAGTGAAAGTCATGTGAGTGAGGGGGAGGATGCTACAAGTTAGAGAGAGAGTGTGATAGATGACGCGCCTACGTCGATTTATATGATGAGTCATTTAAAAGTAAAATGCGTAAAAAGTGTTACCTCTTACGATCGTCTCCTTAGAGAAAGATTTGGGAGAGACGAGAGAGAGAGACTCCTCCGTTAGTACTACCTTGAGAGAGAGACAGAGACAGATACTCCTTATGTTAAGAGAGAGAGAGAGTTTGTCTTTAGAGAGGGAATCGGTTTAGAGAGAGAAAGAGTTATTTTGAGAAACATAAAGGGGATTTGACCAAGCAAGTGGCTACTCTTATGAGTGATCTCCATTCCTCGTGGAGGCTCGGAAGAAACTTGAATCTCTTATAGCCCAACTCAGTCATGACCTTGATTGATCATAGGAGGTTAAGGTAAAGATAGAGGATGAATCAAGAAAGATGGGAAAGATGCTCCTCGCCACTTCTTTAGGGTTGGTGAAAGGAAGGGAATTTTGTATGCTTCTTCCATATCTCATGTTACATCGGAACCCATTCCTGAGTATAATACGAATCCATACAACCATTAGCCATAACCCAAATAAGAGTTTAGCCAAGAAAATCGAACCAAGGTCGGCCTAAGACTTTGTATTTTTGTACCTACTGCAAAAGAAAGGGCCACCTTATGGAGTATTGATATGATTTGGGTCAGACACGTAATACATTTTCTCCATCACATGCCACTAGCAATTTTTCTAGTCTTAGAGAGCATGTTGAGTTTCTAGTCGCCACAACTTATAGTTTAATGGAAGAGTTCCAACATATGTCTTTGCCATTAGTGGATACTTCTAAAATCCCGAATAGAACCAAAAATGACAAGGGAAAACAGAAGGTTACCGCTTCTTAGGTACCTAATCAGGATGAAAAAGCCCTTGTTTTTCATGTTTCTCTTAAAGCACATAATAAATCACAATGGTATTTTAATAGTGGGTGCTTTAGGCACATGACATGTGACGTTTCATTTTTTACCTACCTAGAGGATCGTAAGGAAGGTAAAGTCACTTTTGGAGATGGGAGCAAGTCCAGGATAGTAGGGTGAGGTGCAATAGAGATACCAGGATTTCCTAAGATAGTGAATGGTTTGTATGTCAAAGGTTTAAAAGTGGACATTTTCAGCATTAGCCAGTTGTGCCATGTTGACTTTGTAGTAAAGTTTGACCATAATGAGTGCAATGTTTATGGCCAAGTTGGTAAACTTCTATTGCAAGGAGTGAGGAATGAAGATAATTTCAAGGAGATTGTGTCCATGTCCTCATTTGTCTTCAACCGTTCCACTGTCACTCCTATGGATCTATGGCGTTAACATTTAGGTCATGTGAATTTTAAATATTTGGAGAGAGAAGCTAGAAAGGACCTAGTAAGTGGCTTGTCGTCACTTGGGAAACTGAATTTTGCGGTTGAATTTCATTACCACTTCACGAGTGCCTGAGTTGATTCACATGGATCTTATGGGTCCTACTCGTACTGAGAATCTACGTAGTAATAGGTATATCCTCGTGATGGTAGATGATTTCTCTCGTTACTCCATAATGGGGTTTCTGAGAGAGAAATCTGATGATGTAGAATTTTTTATGACTAAGTGTCATGTCCTGTAAAATCAACATGTTGTCACTGTCAATAGAATGCGTAGTGACAACGACACTGAATTTAAGGAAGCAAAAGTCAATATTTACTGTGATAGCCTCAGAATAAAACATGAATTTTGTGAAGACTCATCGGTAAGATGTGATTATTAAGAGGAAGAATAGGACAATTCTGGAAATGGCTTAATCTATGCTTCTAGGTCGTAGAGTTGCTAGGAGATTTTGGGGAGAGGAGGTGTCTACCGTGTGCCACACTATGAATAAGGTTTACCTTAGTCCACACACAGTTTAGACGTTTTATGAATTATGGACTGGAAAGAAGCCCAACCATTCATATTTTTGTGCCTTTGTGAGCAAATGCTACATCCTATGGGATAGAGAGAAATTAGGAAAGTTCGACTCCCGGAGCGACACGAGAATATTGTTAGGATATTCATTAATAAATAGAGCATATCGGGTTTTTAACCTTAGGATCTTTGAGGTTATGGAGTCAATACATGTCACCGTGCAACATGACAAACCTCCAGCTCTTATTGATTATAACCTATTATTTTAGGATGACCCAATTCATGTTAATGATCATATTGTCCCTCACACACCTAGGGTTGACCCTACTCCTGATTTAGGGGACACACCTGCTTGGGTTCAAAAGAGTCATGACCCTTTTACCATTCTCGGAGATCCTACCTTATGAGTTAAGACTCGTTATCAATAAGAGAATGTGGTTATATTTATGTGATACGCATCTCAACTCGAGCCCAAGAATGTCAAAGAATCACTCAAGGATGAGCACTAGATATCTGCTATGTTGGATGAGTTACTTCAATTTAGAAATAATTATGTTTGGCAACTTTCCCACCGACCTAGTGAGTAGAATGTGGTTGGTACCAAGTGGAGCTATAAGAATAATATGGATGATAATGGTACCATTATCCGAAACAAGGCTAGGCTGGTCTCTCAGGGCTACACACAGATAAAGGGTGTAGAATTTGACGAGACATTTGCTCCTATTATGAGGCTTGAGTCCATCCGATTACTACACGCCATCACATGTCATCTCCACTTCAAGTTATAATAGATGGATGTCAAGATTTCCTTTTTTAATGGCATTATATAGGAGGAGGTAGGGTTGGCTATTTTTTACACGATAACCCATTCATGGTAATAATCCAAAATGACCCGAACATGACACGATTAGGTTATATAGATTTAAAAGTACCCAAAACTTATACTCAAATCAAAATCAACGTGACCCAAAAATGACATGACTAACCCGAATTGCCACACCTAGGAGAGGTTTACGTGGAACAACCAGGAGGGTTTGAAAACCTTAAGCATCCTGATCACGTCTATTTTCTCAAAAAACCCTGTATGGTTTGAAGCAAGCACACCATGCTTAGTACGAGAGGTTTACTTCCTATCTCTTAGCCCATTGTTTTTAGAGAGGGGGAGTTGATATGACATTGTTTGTTAGGATAGGAAATGGTGATATTTTGGTAGCCTAGGTCTATGTGGACGATATAGTATTTAGATCCACGTGATCCAGACATGCTCAGTACTTTGAGAATGAGATGAAGACTGAGTTCGAGATAAGCATGGTTGGTGAGGTTACATTCTTTCGTGGTCTCCAGGTTCGTCAGTTAGAGGATGAGATGTTCATCTCCAATTCTAAGTATACTCGAGACCTAGTGAATAAATTTGGTTTAGACTCCGCTAAGCACACACGTACCCCAATGAACACCTCAACTAAGCTTAGTAAGGACACTTTAGACAAGGTCGTACAACAAACTGTGTATCAGAGTATGATATGTAGTCTTCTCTACTTGACTTCCAGTCGTCCCGACATAGCCTTTAGTGTTAGAGTCTATGAGCGATATATGGCATCCTCGAAAGGGTCACACTTCCTCGCTCTTTAATGTATTATTAAATACGTGAGTTGGACTCTCTCATTTTGTATTGGTATTCCTTTGATACTAATGACTGTTTATCTGCCTATTCGGATGACGATTGGGTCAGGGATGAAGATGGATGTAGGAGAACTTCTGGTGGGTGTTTTTTCTTTTGTTCTGCTCTTATCTCTTGGTTGAGGAACAAAAAAATCTTCATCACTTTTTCCACTACAGAGGCTGTGAACATAGCCGTCGAGAGTTGTTGCATGCAACTTCGGTGGATGAAGCAGATGCTGAAGGATTATGGGATATCACAGGACACCATGACTATTTCCTATCATAACACGAGCCTGATACACATATCTCACAATCCATTCCGGCATTCGTGCACAAAACACATTAGGATACGCGAGCACTTTATCCATGATCTAGTCGAAGAGAAGGTCATGTCCTTGAATTTTGTGTCTACAATGCTCTAATTAGCCGATATTTTCATTAAGCCTTTAGACGCCCTTAGATTTGAGAATCTTAGGTAGTCTTTTGAAATTTGCACAGTTGACTAAGGGGTGGTTACCATGTTTAGAATAGGATACATTTTTCATGTTCACATCATATGATTCCTATTTATAGAGTGTATCATTTGTATCATTTTTGTATTATTTTTTATTTTTTAGAAAAATTCAAAAAAGATTTTCTAGTTTTTGAAAAATTAAGAAATCCAAAAAGATTTTGTTTTTGTTAAATTTTTTAAATTTTCAAAAAGATTTTCTTTTTATATATTTTTTTTAAAAACACGAAATGAGTTTTGTATTTTTTTTAGAGCATCTATGGATGAACTTTAAGATAGCCAATGTCACAACTTCATTTTCATATTCCATATGGTTGTTTCATTGTTATTTGAGATTCTACACATTTCATCTATGTTCTTTATAATGTATGGAGTCATTGATATGTGATTAGTGATATCTTTCTACATGTTTGGCTCCTTATCTCCTTTAATGCACACATGCACGATTTTATTTGAATATTGTACTTGTCTATCACATGTTGGTTTGAGTGTTTCCATATCAATTATGTTTATACAGTGAATCAAATGTGATAAAATGAGAATAATAATAGTTGTGCATGTAAGAACCGTTTAGCGTGATGATTTATATTGCATAAATAGAAAAATGATGAGTGTTCATGGGAAAGGGCTGCGACTGAATAATAATCACACCGTGAAAGCCACCATTTAAAAGAGCCCCAAAAAATCAAGGAAATAAAAAGAATCATACGCCAAAAAGGGTCCAATAACATATCTCTAAGTTAAGAAAAATAGACAACTCAAAAGAATTTGAAAAAGAAAATAAATAGAAATTTGAGGCAGTTTGTTTGGATTTAATGGCTTTTCACTTTCTTAAACATCTTCGGAAAACATTAAATATTTTGGGATGTTATTGGTGTGAAAATCACTTCGAGATTTGATTTGATGATTAGATTGAGTCAATTTCTTAGAATTCCACCATTTTTACACCTATAGTTAGGAATATGCAAAATTCATCGTGCACATATGTTATGGTTGTTTACATTGATTTTCCATCAAATTTGTTCACATACCTTCATTTTTGCTATCACTGACTTGGTTATTTTTGTGTTATTTTATGGTGTGATTCCTTGTTGTATAATTTTTTGTGAATTTTTTTTTGAAAAATTCAAAAAGAGAAAGTTTGTTACCTTATGACATTCTCCATGTGCATTACTTTGTGTTCTTCATATTTGTCTATTTAGGGTCATCATAAAAAGGGGGAAAACGAATTATGGGAGAGATGTTGTGTTTGATTTTGTAATGGTTTTCTTGAGCTTATTTGATATTGATTTTTGCTTATCAATATATGTCAAATGTTTGCACATCACGGGTATTTTTTTTGTCTCATGTGTGTAGGAACAAAATACAAAATTGAGGATCATTTTTGCACACCCTGATGATGACAAAGAAACATTGGAGAGTGGAAGAATTAAATATGTTGAAGATTTTTTGAAGACATGTCATTTAGTATTTCCCGTTTTTAGGTTTATGGGGATATTAAATTCTATGTCAGTAGTTTTGAGTTTGGTTATCATAATTCAGATATTTTTATGTATGTGCTAACATAGATATAGGGGAGATTTGTAACGACGTGATTTTATAAATGTCCGTTTAGAATCTAAGAAATTTTCTAAGTGTCCTAGATCATAGCAAGTATGTCGTATATCATTACATTCGACACGTCAAAGTGATCATCTATGATGACCTTAATCTGAATCTGATGGTTCACGCACCCATTATCTTCATACGTGTATAGTGAAACATCATCGAGCAATGTGCAACATGCGTCTTCAACCGTTCCCACTAACTCCACTCGCAAATATGGTAAAATGTAAAATTTGAAGTTTTTAATGCTTTTGTATTTATTTGGGAATTTTTCTAAAATGTTTTTTATGAAGACGGGTTTTCTAAATTTTTTAAATGTTGAAAGTGAACATAGAAAATTTCTCTTCAGTCGTTCAAGTGACTAAGCCTTGTCATTCAAATGACAAGCTGATATGTCGCTTGAAGCTTGCTTGAAGAAGCCATCGAACGAACCCTTACTGTTTTGGTGTTTTAACTTCGTTTGATGTGTCACGTTAAGAAGGATCAAACGACATCTAATGTCGTTTGAGCGACATCCCTTTATGTTCGAGCGATTGCGCCGACTCAAATATTTATATAAATACCTGCTTCTGCATTTAGGTTTTTTAAGTCTTTACAAACTTCATTTTCTGCAGAATAACTGGGATTATAAGACTTCATCTTTTGTGTTTTAAACCTCTTTTGATTCACTAAATTGTCCCAACTATTGGATCTCTTACTTTATCACTTATCGATGACAACGAACTCATGCCTATGGGTATTCGTGTGTCAAGCTATATTTCTCTGTATTTGTAAGTTGTTGCACAATATAGTGAAACAAAAAGATTTTTCCCATATGTGGGAATTTTCCTCAAATTTGTGATTGTATGCATGCTTGATTACGTATAATTAGTCGATCACAATTGTTTGCAAGGGTTAGGGTTTTTATTAATAACCGAGAATAAAATTGGAATTTAATTAAACAAGTTAGTTCATTGATTGTTAGCGCACTCTCACTTAGATAACTATAAAAAGTGTCCTGGTAAGGTTCATAAGACCTCAGAACTATAAACAACTATGGATGGAAACCATATAATTTCATAAAAGAGTTTTACCAAGGGTCATAAGACCTTGAAGCTATAATTAACTAAGGTTGAAATCCTTAGAATCTTGAAAAAGGAGTCTACCAAGGGTCCTAAGACATCAAAACTATAATAAACTAGGAATGAAAACCTTAAAAGTTTAAAAAGGACTTTTACCAAGGGTCCAAGGACCACAAAACTATAATTAACTAAGGATGAAAGCCTTAAAATTTTAGGACATGCCTGGTTTTTTCTTTTAAAATAGAAAATATGAGAATTTTTGTGCAATCTCTTATCCCCTTAAAAATTGTGAGAGTAGAGGTTTTTAAACTTTGAATTTTTAGTCACGGGTTTCATAGATTTTTCATACTTTGAATGATCGCACCTTTAAAAAATTTCTAAATCGAGGGTTCATTTTTTGTAAAACTTCAGAAGAATTTTTTGCAATAAGGTCCTTTAAAATTGTAACGAAAAAATTTATAATTGTTCATTTTATTTTTTATTCTGCTTATCTTGTTACACCCCACTACACTTCATGATCATTCCCAAGTCTTCAAAGAAAAGGATCATTGGTTACAATTGCAAGATTGATGATCATTTATCACAACTTTATCAAAGAAGAGTTATTAGGTATTTCTATACAACTTTAATTATCAAAGGGTTATTTTTAAAGAGTACTCTGTTAAAAGTTATCAAAATGTTTTTAAAATATTTTTTAAAGAATCTTTGAAAAACTCATTAACTCGTTAGAATGATATTGACATGTCATTCGAACAAGTTTTATAGGGTGTTTAGAATGAGGATCCCACATTCGAACGAAATCTAGAACATTTCCTTTTAGATTTGCTCTGGAATGTCATTTTAAGTTTTGTTAGGAACCATTCGAATGAGATCAGGTAGATCATTCGAATAAGGTGGTAGTTCGTTCAAACCTGTGTTTGGGTTTTTGTTTCTTTAAACAAATATTTTCCAAATATTTAATCCCTATCTCTTTGTAACAACATTACCTATAAATAAAGATGTCAGATTAGACTTTTCCACAAGCCTTTTTAGAGTTCTTTTTGTGATCAAATTCTATAATTTTTTCATCCAAACCCCTTGGATCTTTAAGGTTTCATTTTTCCAAATCAATAAGAAAACATTTATAAGTTCTAGACCCTTGTAAAGATTGTCTCTACTACTAATATCTGGAGTTGACGCTCTACTGATGAAGAAGATTGGAATTCTATATTCCTGAGGATGATCGGTGGATACCGCGATAAGATTTGCTTGCTATGGGGGTGCTGGACTGCATTGTTTTATGTTGATGATTTGAAGACTTTACGACATCATTCTTTGTGGATCTCTAAGTAGTATGTAAGTCGTCTTAGGTCTGTCAATCCTGAAATTGTGTTCAATATGGGTTTTTTCCCAAAAGGAATTTTTCGTAAAATTCTACTTTTTCCTTTTTGGTTTAGAATTTCAATTCATAATTTATCTTGCATGTTCACTTTAATTTAAAATCAAGATAAAATTTGGTAAAAAGTGAACTTATGTGTTTGGCCTAAGATACAAGTAAATTCGTATAACCCCTCTACGTGCATTTTTAAATGGGTATTAGAGCTGGTTACATAATTTACTATGTGATGTTTAAATTTTGGATTACATGGATAATTTGTACAATAGGCTACCTATCTTTGATGGGTCAAATTATGCGTATTGAAAACCTCGAATGAGGTTGGCACTAAAGTCGATTAATGAGAAAGTTTGACTTACCTATGAAAGAGGGTGAAAACCACCTACTGTGACTAAAGGCAATATCTGGAACTGTCATTCATGATGAGTTTCGTCGTATCATGACGTGCATAACGTCTAAGGAAGCATCCGATACTCTCCAGCTCACTCACGAGGGTACTAAAGTTATAAAAGTTTCTAAGTTATAAAATCTCACCTCAATATTTGAAACTACCACTATAATATAGTTTAATACTTTTGATGATTTTTATGGTACATTATTTGACATAGTCAATCTCAGTTTTAATTTGTGTGAGATTATTCCTGAGACGAGCATCGTGAAAAATATCTTGAGATCCATGCCATCCTATTTTATCCTTAAAGTTATGGTGATTAAATTTTGAGAATTTTAGATACACATAGGTTAGAATAACTCATAGGAAACTTCATACTCATGAGATCAGCCAGTTGCTTAAAATTTAAAAGCCGGAAGAAAATGGATTGCTTTGAAAGCTCAATATAAAAAGAAAGACGAGGACGCTTTTAACTCTAATTTTTTTTTTGATATCATTAGTCTTGCCCTTTTTCAAAAAAGTTCGAAAAATGTCTCAAACTAAGAAAAGAGAAATCTTCCAAAGGAAATAAAAATTTTGAGAAAATTAAAAATTTTAAATCGGGAAAGAATTTTTTTGAAAAACTGAGAGGAAAGTATGCTATGAAAGATGAAGATGGATGTTATGAGTACGAGGGTAAGGGTAACAAAGGTCGCAAATGTTCTACGAGGTTAATGCGACATGGCAAGGGAAAAGTTGCCTTCAATGCCATTCTTAGTGATAGCAATGACGAGTCAATGGATTTCGGGAACGAGTCACTACATTAACGTAACTTCATCACATCCATGGCCAGTCATGTTAGTACATCGAGTAAGTCCTAGACCGATAATGATTTTTATAAACATAATAACCCGATGGAGACTCCAATAATTCTGTAGAGACTGATGGAGATGACATTTTGAGGAAGGGTGAAAGTGGCCTTCAATGCTCCTATGCCGAGTCTTTTAAATTAAAAAGCAAAATATAAAATTCGCGCTGAGGGTGTTACCTTTAGAGAAGTATTTGAGAGAGTTGAAAGAGTGAGAATCCTCAGTGAAAATTTCTTTGGAAGAGAGAGTCGTTTAATGGAAAGTAAAAATTATGACTTATCCAACAAAGTGTCTAGTCTTACGAGAGATCTACAAGATTTATTGGAGAATTGTGAATAAATTGAAGCCCTTACATCCCAACTCAATAAAGATCTCGAACATGCTCATGAGGTCAAGGTTACTATAGAGGATATATCAAAGAAGGTGTAATACTCCCTACTTTTATAGATATTTAAACTATGTAAATGGGCGTAATTTGGTCATTTGGGGAATTCTAGTGAATAGTAAATTCTGGATGAATAAGCATTATATGATTATCGACGTGTGTTACATTTACATTGGAGACTGAGTAAATGAGTCGAAATATTTTTATGCCATGTCATAGCTGGGTAAAGCGACGAGAATTATTATACGTTGTAGAAAACACGTATAGAGATGTGTTGGGTTTAATTAGTGAATTTTAGTTAAGTGACTCAGATGGAGATTTCGAGTGCACGGTTGGTTTTGGAATGGCTAAGATAGTCAAAATAGAGTATCTAGGGGCAGTGTTTAGGTTCCGGGGACTTTTTGACTATTAGGGACTCGCAATCGAGTAAACGAGTCGTTTTTGGGTTTAGAAGGGATAAACCCTTATTCTCTCTTAAATAGGCAAGAGAGAGAGAAAGAAAAGAAAGAAGAGAGAGGAATAAGGAAAAAGAGAAATAAAAAGGGGATTCCGGCCCAAATTCCGTGGGATTCGACTCGAGGTCGTCGGATTTTATCCACTAGGCAAGTAGTTACTTGCTTTATATAATTGATAGTGTGTATCTCATATTATAGTTGGCAAAACTATATAATTTTGGGTTAGAAACCTTAAAATAAATTTAGGAAATTTGAGTTTAAGTTTACAAATTGATGTATTATAAACTCTTAATGATTTCTATGGTTAAAACCATGTTAATGGAGTGTAGAATTGAATTGAAATGGGAGAAATGATAAAACTAGGGTTTTAATGGTTTTAAGGTTTAAACCTAAGAGAAATGGTTTAATACCACTAATTAATTGATGTGTTAGTTATAATTCAGTGTTCGGATGATTATAGAGTTATTGGTTGAGATTAGAAACCACAAAAATGGAGGTTGAGTTGATATTTAGGAATTTTGGAGATTGACAAATTGTCCAAATAGTGCCCCTCGAACAGGACAAATCGATTCGGGTCTAGATCGAATCGATTCGCATAAGGGCATATGTAAGGCTGTCTTAGGCCAAATCGATTCAAATTGAGACCGAATCAATTAGCCTTCGAGGACCTGCTTGCAGAATACTTTTCGAATCGATTCGGATGGAAATCGAATCGATTCGGTAGCCCAAATCGATTCGCATTTGGGGCGAATCGATTCACATTTTTTGAAATTGGCAGTTTTCCTTCTTTGAGTTCAAGGGAAGTTAAATTGCAATTGGAGAAATTATGGGGGAGTCTAGCTATGATATTAGGACTCATAGATGATGGCATTGAGGGTGAGTAAACCTCGGAATGAAAGGGAGGACCTTGGGTTAATTTAGTGTAAAATTCGAGGGATGGACTTAGTGAATGTTCAGGTCGAGCAACATTCGAGAGAAGTATTCGACAAGTGCGTTTGGATATATTTATGCGGTTAAAATGTATATGGACCGAATACATTTGAGTACATCCTAGGGTGCGATTGGGACGGAATCTAGGATATGCGCTAGAGGGAATTGAGTGGTTATCCTATACGTCTATTGGCGAATATTATTATAGGTAATGCGATACCTATGAGACTAAAATAAGTTCAGAGTATACTTATTTAATTATTATGAATTGGTATATTCGGAAGTATATATAAGTACTTAAAAGTTATTAAGGCACGAGTTATATAATAAGTAAGAGAATACTAATAAGTTAAGTATTGTAAGAGTGCGAATACTTATATACCGTTACGAATGGGAACATTCAGGATTATTGGCTATCGCTATGGGAGTTTGGCAATCTTAGCCATATATATTAGGAAGTGCTATATATTTTATATGGGAGTTGTTACTGTATATATATATATATATATATATGATGTGATGCGATGCGAATAAATATATATGTGTTATTGGTATATTTGTATCATAGAGGCTGGATCCACAGGCTTCCCCGGGCGTAGGGTTGGACAACCACTTTATATATTTGCTCTAGTGCTATCCAGGGAGGTTGCGCGATGTGGGTGAATCCCCTGGTTTGAGGAGGAGGGAGAGTATATCCCCAGGTCATATCGACCCTTATACGAGTGCGATGTGTGTATTCCACTTTCAGGAGGGAACATAACCGCCTCCACCGTTGTGTATTTTTACCATGACCATGAGTGAGTCTGGCTTGGTACCGTGGTTGAGTGAGTAAACTCGGATGCGAACAGGCACTAGGAGACTGAATCCTCGAGTTAAAGCTCAGTGGGATGGTTATTATACTTATGTTTATGATAGGTATAATTATACTTGTTTCCTATAGTATATTGCTTGTATATGAAGACGAGATATCATATAGCTTTAACTGGTGTAATAGGAAAACGAATAAAGTTTTATTCTCATTCTGGTAGATTATATACGGATTTAAATTATGATTCGTATATTAAAATGAGAATTATATATACGAGATTTTATATATTAAAGTGGAAATGGTAGTTTAAACTAGTGAAAGTTTTGGAATATAAACGGTATACTTATATATATATGAGAGCTATATGTTAATATAATCGAGGATTATATTAATTTAAGCTTGTCTGATAGCTTACCATATAACCGATATTATTTCAAGCAGGGTAGGTGATAGTTGTGAGGACTTTTAGATGGTTGTGAAAGAGATTAGTTAGGCAAGGTAGCTTAACTAGGTTATTTAAAATGGTATGCGATAGGTTTGCACTATTAGATGAGGGGTGAGGTATATCTCATGAGAGTGGGATACCAATTTAAATATGAGATATTTCATATTTTATAAATATGGAATTTATGCACTTGCTAAATATTTTCAAAACTCGAGCTCTGACCCGTTTCTCTATTTCCCCCCTCTTTCTATATATGTACATATATTAGGTGTCCAGACACAGGGATGCCTCGATGATGATTCTTTCGAGTGAGACATTTGATGCACCATCTTTGGATGCGTGAAGGTTTATTGTAGATGCTTATATCGTTGAGATCTAGATAGGAGGTATAGTAAAAACATTCGGGCCGATAACCCAATTGTATTCATTTATTATTTTACCGCCTTTTAGTGAGGCATTCTATTTGGTTATATTATGATAAACCGAGTGTTCGGTTATTTTATTTCATTTTAGATTTTGTATATATAAATTGTTGTGATGGTTTTATTTGAATGGTTTGGTTAAAAAGATTAGTTAAATAAAATTTTGACACCAACCTAATAGGTTATTAGTAATTAAATTGATTTTTGACAATGATATTGATAATGAACCATATGAGACTCCTGTTTTAATTTGGTATAGGATTGATCAACCGGTATTTTATTAGGTGGGGTGTCACAGATGGCATCAGAGCATCAGGTTCTAGTGTCCTTAGGAATCTGTGCGGATGTACTATGCTTTCATCGTTGCTTTTGATTTGATATAGAGACTTATGATTAGGATTGTTGATTCCTAATGTGAGATTCCATTCTCCTGCTATTATGTAATATTTTAATAAATCTTTTGCACTCTCTGGTGAGATTCGGGTGCTGATCGGTGAAGGGCGACAAAGGAAGGCCGTTATGAGGGTCGCAGGAGGCATAGCTTAGTTGAAACTGTTGGTTGAGGTCAGGGACTAGGGCTGCAGTCGAGGTCACTCCCTCTGTGGAATTTTTATGAATTGCTGCAATGACTACTATAATGTGGTAGTTATATTTAAATACATACCACTATAGTGTAGAGAGTGGGGCTAAAAAATAAAAAAAATAAAATAAAATAATTTTTTTTTGAATTACTGAGTGAAGTAAATTGGGAAAAAGTGTGAGAGGGTCTTTGATAAAGACCATACGTTGAAGTTAAGTCATGCGGAGGCAATGTAGCTTTATTCAGTGGAAGTATAGGGATCAGAAACTTTGGCTTATAGTGGGGTATAGGAATGCCCATATGTGAAAATTTGTCGAATTGTTTTTTAACTCGTTGAAGCAATGTCGGAATGGTGGGAACGGTAATCACCATGTTTGGGGGAGCATGATGTTTTGATTATAGAAGGATCTTCTGGATGGTTTTAACCGCAACTCCCTTTGATTTATCATAAATGAAGAGAATGCAATTTCTCAACTATTCACATAAGGATCGGTTAGAGGCCGACTTAGAATAAATAGTGATATGGAGAAGTGAACTTTATACCAAAGTAAGGTAGGTACAACGAGGAAAGAGTCTTTCAGTGGAATGATAGGCTCAGTAGTAAGTGTTGCTAACACTTATGGTGAATTTGTGTTCATAGAACCCCACAGGTGGACATCCACCCGGGGATTCATTGAAATAAGGCATTGGAGGCCGATAGCATATTTCCTTTTAGTCGAGGAGCTAAGGGAATTATGAGAGTGATTGTCAGGATCGAGGCTATAGAGTCTGAGCTACTGATAACCTTAACATGGTTAGGGTGTCCCAAGATGGGGCATATGGTGATGTGGGATGTAGAACCACGCGCCTTGATCTTATTGGGTATGAGTTAAAGGATAAAATAAGGGTGCCTAGATGGGACACTGATTAAGAAATTTTTGATTCGGTTAAGACAAGTGTGGTATGACTCGGAACCATTTAGAGAAGCCAGGGTGATTGGAAAAGTTATTGTTTTGAGTTTCACCTCGGATGAAGGAGGTATATTTTGTGTGGCTAGATAGATTCGCAGTATTTTTTTAACCCTGGATTCGTGTGTGTAATTCGAACTTTTTGGTGGTATCGATAATATTATCAAAGGTATATCTATATATTTTTCCGCGGTAGCGGGGTTCTAATTTTACTTCATTCACTATGAAAGTGGGTGGTGATATTTTGAGTTTATATTTGTTTGTACTGCTCGTTCTGTGTGTGTTATACGAGTATAGTACTATTTTCAGTATAATATGTATTTGTGGATGATCAGAGCGATAGCAGGAAAATGATTGCAACACTATCGTATCCGTGGTTCTAGGGTGGAACGAGTTGTTGTTGCGATATCTCACGTGGATACAGGTTGAGCTCACCTTTATTATGCGTCTAGATGGAACTTCGGTGAGTAGATGTTTCACTAGCATGATTTTAGTGCATGGGGACCTTATGGATGTGATCTAAGGTATACACGATTTAGTATTTTACATGTTTTGCAATGGCATACCTCCATGACCGAAGAAGTTAAGTAGTAGTATATAGGAGGGGTTACTAGTATGGATTTCTCTTACGAGACACTCCACACATGAAACCTTAACGACGTCAGGAGTGGAGAGATGTTACTGTATGCTAGGATGTTGGTTTTGGGGAAATTAATTGAGATTCATGTGAAGACTAAAGGCTAATGGAAGTTGATGTGATGTGGAAAATCACTGAAAATGTTTCTCTCACCGCAAATATGTGGGTGAGGAAAGGTAAAGGAAATCGGGTTGGGGCTTATAGCCATGACTTGAATAGAAGGTAAATTCTGAGGAAATATATTTTGGGCATTATGTTCGTAACACTTTTGCAGAAAGTAGGCACCCCGATTAGTTAGACTTTCAATTATGCCAAGAAGGAAGGACATGGTGTAGAAGTACGCTGGTACGTTAATGAGGTAAGATTTAAAATGTCCTGATGGTGTGCCTTAGGCCATTATATCTCGATGACCAACGATGCGAAGAAGTAGTGTAATAGGAGGGTTTCTTGTCTGTATATCGCTTTGCGAGACGTCCCACGCATGAAACCGAGCGAATGTTGCAAATTAAGAGAGGTCTTGGGCACTAGGGACATAGTTAATATAATACTCATTTTTATGTGTGTAGGAAACACATCTATTGTAGGATTATTTGGAAGTAAGGCCACTGAGGCATGTGGCATGGTTTTAGACATATTTTCGTGAGTTAACCACGAGAAGGTTAGTGGGTTAACTTTAAGAATGATTGGAATTCTAGGTATAGGAAGGATTGAATTTTGGATCTTTTCGGGTTTGGAAAACCCATGTGTTTTTACCAGGACAAGAAATGAGGCCCATTTTAGAGAGAGTGTTATGTGTGAGACGTTGAGATTGGTTGTGCAAATATGCACAGATTAAAGGGTATGTGGTCCCCTTCATAAGTTTATTTTATATACCATCCTAAATAGAAGGGGAGTAGTATATTGTAAAGGAGGCTTGCATGTAATCTTGAGTTTAGAGATAATTTCTCCATTAAAAACATTATCTGGGATTAAGGAGGCGTTGTAGCTTAAAGAGATGGAGCTCAATGAGACAGCTCAATACGATGCAACTTAGTAAGGAAGCATTTCAGCTCAGTAAGGCAGTGATGTAGCTCAAGTGAGGTAGGTAAGCATGGCATCCCAGAGGGATCTCCAATGAAGAAGCTGGTCAAGAGAGCTGATATTTAAGTTCTATTATTTTATTTGGCCTTGTTGTATCTCTTTATTTTCATTTACCATGAGTTGTAACGATTATAATGATTTTTAGTATGAGGTCAAATGGTACTCACGAGAGACCACGCTTGGCAAGCCTGGGAGAGCTTTCATGCTCTATCGAACGACCTCACCGTGGGAACTTCAGAGGCACTCGATTTGGAGGATTGAGAATTGAGGCATTGTTGGGGATCGTCCTGACCATCTTAGATACACCTGGTAAAAAACCAAAAAACCCTGACCGTGGAACCTCGGGGGGGGAGCAGCCTTGAGTTCCATCGGGCATTGATATGTGAGTCAAACGAACATATACTTAATGTCACATCTACTTCATGTGATGTCACTAACTAGATAGGAAATGTCATATCTGCATTGGAGTAAACCACCGTGGTATTTGGGGTTGTCAGACAGCTGGTGATCCACCTCTGTAACGACAGACCCTTGACACAGAGTGGTTAGGAAAAAGGAATGTCTTGGCATTTAATGTTTATGACGTGGAGATAACTAGTGCATCCGGTATTTAATGTTTGTGATATAAAGTATGAGGGATGTATTTCACGGGCATTAATGACTGAGTTGCCTCGGGTGTAGTCTGTGTGTGTGGGGGGGGGGGGGGGGGGGGCTATTTAAGAACCCCAACCACCTGAGGGGAGAGATCATGTTCCTTATTAAGAGTTCAGACGTTATTACTAGAGAGAATACACATCAGAGAGAGATTTATTACGAACCAGAGTTTTTACTCACCCACCATTATCATTTATTACGCAACATTTAATACTTGACAGAGATCCTTGAGGGTGGTTGGGGTGTTTGGCTGCCTGCCAAGGTGTTTCTGGGGTGCTTACTTCTTTCTCCCTCCAAATGAGTTACTTCTGAGTTCATTATTATTTTTTGAGTTATACACGAGAGATTTGTGAGTTCAAAATGAGTTTATCTTCACTAAGTTGTGTTTGCATGTCCTGTAGTTAATCAATAGTTTTACTATTTAACTTATCATTATTGTACTAAAAAAAGGGATATGCCTCCATCTGATCTAAACTACCCTCTTACATTTGGTGACTTTACTAGGGAAGCATTCTTCTAAGCAAGGAGTATGGCGCATAATAACGTTATTCGAAGGCTTAACTTTGATGACATTTAACATAATGAAGAACAGGCGGCGAGAAAGACGTAGGCTTCAAGGGATGGAGCCCCTCGACTAGAGGTAGCTCTTGTCCAAGCGGTGACAGGTGTCCCAGCGGTGGCACAAGCATCAACGAGCATTGGGTTAGGACCAACCCAAGTGTTACTTCTCACGAATAAATTTCATGAGTTTTTGCCAACTCTCGTAGCTTCAACAATGTTTGGAGGATTTTAAGCCAACTCCTTCGTGACACCAGGGGCAGCCCCAACGACCCTACCAAGTGCAATCCTAACGGGAACAGTCCTGACAAGTATACCCTCTGTTGTAAATCCAACGGTAGGAACCCCGGGAGTATCAATGGATCCAACTGTGAAAATTTCTCCAACTGCAACGGGCACTCAGCCTACAGTCCCGTTGGTCGCCGCTTCGATGGCATCACCCATGGAAGAGATGAGGAAAGAGATGAACAAAGAGATGGTGAAATTCATGCAAGCCTTCTCACAATCCGCGGGCAAGGTAGCTTCGATCTATGATAATTTTCAGATGCCTTACCCCCAGGAATACAATGATTAGCCCTACCCAAAAGATTATATTCCTCCTATCTTCGAAAAATACACAGGAAATGGTGGAAACTCGAAGCAATATATTAAACACTTCGTTGAGCACTCGGGGGTGCATTATAATAATAACAAACTCAGGCTAAGTGAATTTTCCAAATCCTTAACCGATAAAGCATATACTTGGTATTCTCACTTAGCTCCCTAGAGTGTTTCCACATGGGAGGAGAATCACATTTTATTCATCCAAAAGATCTTTCTGGTGGAAGATGAGTTTACTTTGACCCAACTGGGGAGGGAGAAGCAAAGACCCGGGGAATAAGTAGTGGATTACGTTCGAAGGTTTAGGGAAATGTCCCTCGATGTGAGGTAGGAGGCCAAAGAGTCCAAGTTACTGCAGATCTCTGTGGAGGGACTGCTTCCTAAGTACATCTTCCAACTTATTAACGAGACGCGCGAGGGAACTTTTATGGTGTTCCTAAAAGCAGCAAGGAATATCTCGTTGCTTGTACGACCAAGCCCAGTGGTAGTGCCCATGATGTTCAGGCAACCGATACAACTCGTGGGAGGGAGGTCTTAGCCCACACGGGTGGGATACATCGAAGGAGCAGATGGGGGTAAGATAGCAAAGAGGGACAACAAGAGGAAGTCCAGGAGAGACACGGAAGACCCACCACTGTTGCCTTGTACAGTAGAAGAGGTTGTCAGCTGTTATAACACAATGGTCCAAGGAGGAATGGTGTACGAACCAAAGGGCATCCCCGTTGGGGAACCCGACGCTGAACTAAGGCGGATTCCAAATATTGCCATATTTATTGAAAGATCCAACATCCAACGGAGAGTTGTTTCATGCTAAGAAGAATCATCGACAAGTATGTGAAGGCAGGGACATTACAAATCCCTCCGTAGAATGTTAATAATAATCCACTCCCAGCGTATGGGGACAATCTGGTGTTGGCCTACGATAAGGAGGCGGAGAGAGAGAAGAAAGGGAGCTAACGACGAAGCAGGAGGAGTTTAAAGAAGCTTTTGAAGATTGTACTAAGGGAATGGCTAATGTAGTGTTAGCTTGTAATGAAGAAAATGCTAAATATATGGAGGACGAATATAGCGTCGAAGGTGAGGAAGCAGACGAAGCCATAGAATACTGTGCAGTTTCAAAATCCCCAAAGTTTACCTGGTTCTTTGACCAAGTCGGGATACCAAATGATAGTAGATTTGAAATAAACCATGTAATACTTGACATTGCGAGGAAGAATTCAGTCCTTTCCCTGAGATGGAAGGGACCCATGGCCAGGTTGGTAAAGAGGTTTTTGTCAGAGATAACTTTCAGCGATGCAGATAGGGCCGAATGTGACTGCCAGCGTTAACAGGGTTAGCTTTACAAGGGATCTTATGGGTAGGGGAGCTTCCATCAATATCATGTCACTCAACTCTTTACACACAGCTAATATTCTGGAGGAAAGGTTAATCCCCATGCCTTTGGTGATTTTAGGTTATGACAACCAGTCTTCCAAGTCCATTAGGTATGTAAACATTGGGATTATGATGGGAAATCAGAGTTCCCATATCAAATTCCACGTAATAGAAAGTGCAACTTCCTACCATCTGTTGATAAGAAGAGTGTTGATGCACAACCAAGGTTTGGTTCCTTCGACGTATCACCAATGCTCCAAGGCAAATATCAAGGGAACAGAGGTGATTATTAGAGCTACGAAGAGACCCTTCGCCGTCGAAGAAGCTCACCTAGTAGACGAAGCCTTTTACATAGAACTAGAGGAGGATGTCGGAGTCCTAACAAGAAGAATGGAGGGAGCCTGGGTTCCCTCGATTAGAGAAAGGATGGGGCCTTTGAACGAGCAGAATAAAGAAGTTGCAAGCAACAAAGTAGTGATGAAGAAGCCCAGCAGGTGGTCCTTCGGCCCTAAAACATCTTGAAGCAGCTAAAATATAGGATGAGACCTAGAGTGGACCCAATGGAGTATGAGGTCTAACAACAAAGTGTGTTGAGCTGATTTTCAGCAGGAAGAATGGCTGACGCTTCTAGAGAGAAGAAGAGTAAGGCAGTGGTGACTACCAACAGGTTGTGCAAAAAGGTGATTAATGATGAAGGAAAAGTGGTGTATCATTTATAATGGTGTAAACGGGCGGTTGAAGAAGCTGATAAGGAGTCTGACCAGATATATGAGTGTTTTTTGGTGAATTAACGGGGGCAATGTATGGTGATAGAAAACTCCAATATACAAGAGTTCATGGAAGATGTTTCCAAAGAACTGTATTACATGGAAGATCAACTAAAGCCACATGCATAAGAATTGGAACAATTGAACCTGACAGAAAAAGGAGAGGATCCAAGGACCATCTTCATCTCGAAGGATGTCAATGTGGAGAAACGAGAGGCTTTGGTCAAGTTGATTCAAGAGTTCATAAGCATTTTAGCGTGGAAGTACATAGAGATAGAAGGGTTGGATGAGGAAGTAAGATGGCACAAGTTGAACATGATGGCTTCAGCCATTCGAGTGAAATAAGCAACCATAACATACAAGCTTGAGATAGACTTGAAGATCAAGGAAGAGGTCCAATGCTTACTAACACCGATAAAGCACCCACTTGGAATGTCTAGAATTGTTCCAGTGGGTAAGAAATATAAAAATCAAATAAGGATTTGTGTGAATTTCCGAGACTTAAATAGGTCTTGCCCCAAGGATAAGTTCCCTCTACCCTCCATCGATATCCTGATAGATGCAACGAATGGTCATGAGATGCACAACTTCATGGATGGGTATGCATGGTACAACTAGATCAAGATGGACCCTATGGATACAGAGAAAATGGTATGTAGAACGCCATTGGGTAACTTCATGTACAAATTAATGATGTTTGGACTCAAGAACGCTGGGGCTATTTATCAAAGAACAATGATGGACATTTTCCATGACTTCTTTCACAAGTTTGTGGAGTTTTATCTGGATGATTTGGTTATCAAATCGAGGAAGGAGGAGTCCCATCTAAGAGATTTAAGGAAGGTGTTTGCTCGGTGCTGAAAGTATAAACTGAAGATGAACCCACTAAAATGTGTCTTTGGAGAAACTAGCAAAAAGTTTTTAGGTTTTGTGGTTGATCGGCTGGGAGTAAAGATGGACCAGGATAAACAGCGAGCGATCTTAGAGATGCTCAATCCAAGAACGGTGAAGGAGCTGAAGAGTTTCCTCAGTAAAGTTTCTTACCTTATGAGATTTGTGCCTGGATTGGTCGAAATGATGCACCCGTTGATGCAGCTTTTGTAAAAGAACATGAAATTCAAGTGGGAGGAGGTTCACCAGGAGTCTCTCACTGGACTGAAAAAGCTGCTCGTTTCACAAGAGACCATGGTTTCCCCAAATGCAGGAATACCATTGCATCTATACCTCACATCCACCACTGGGTCCGTTAGAGCCCTGTTGGCACAAGAGATTAATCGGGAAGAACGGTCAGTCTACTTACTCAATAGAATCATACATGGGCCAGAGGTCAGGTATAGTAGCTTGGAAAGGCATTATTTAGCTTAGTCTTTGTAGCGTAAAAACTCAGACATTATATGTTATCTTTTACAATTCATATTGTAACTATATGTGATCTTATTAAGTATTTGTTGGCAAGAACTATATTTATTGGTAGGGAAGCTAGGTGGTTCCTCATCCTCTCAGAATATGACTTAAAGTGTGTGGTCCCTCGCGTGATCAAGAGCCAGGCATATGCTAACCTGTTGGCAATCTTCCTCTCTGGGACGTTTGAGCCACCTAAAGAAAGTATTCTAGGAGACAATTTGTAGGCCAATTACTTAATTACAGGTGATGAAGAATGGACGATGAAGTTTGATGGATCTTCGGTATAAAAGAAAGAAGGGGAAGGGTTTATTCTTTCAAAAGAAATAGAGGAGATTGGTCTTTCCTACAAATTAGATTTCCCTTATTCCAATAATGAAGCAGAGTATGAAGTGTTAATGCTGGTGTTGTTGGATGCCCTTCAAAAGGGAATTCGTTCACTTTGCATCGAAGTCAATTCAAACTTGTTGATTCAACAACTGAATGGAGAATATGCATTTAAACACCTAAGCTTGGCACCATACCAAACAATCACTCTAAGGCTCCTTAGCCCGTTCCATCGGACCAAAATTAAGAGGAATCCCCGAACGATAAACTGCCATCTAGATGCCTATGCTACCATCACCCAGAAAATGGTTATGGGGAACGATACAACTATAGTCATGATTCAACGAAGAATAGATCCTTCGGTAGTACAGTCAATTTTGCCGATGGAGGTGGACGCTAACTGGAGGGGAAAGATTAGAAAGCAACTGGAATTTGGGGAAGGAGAGACGGAGCTGATAGAATTAGCCCAATACTTTACAAACCAGGGAAACCTTTACTTTTAAAACACGGGAGGATGGTTATCAAGATGCATCGGCCCAGAAGAAGCAGAGCAGAGGTTGGAGAAAACACATGAAGTGCATTGCGAAACAATTAAGATACCTCTTTACAGGAGAATTCAAAGTGAGGGTTATTTCCGGCCTAGAATGAAGCAGGACGCAGCAGAGTTAGAACGGAAGTGCGATAAGTGCAAGTTATTCTTCGAGGCAGCTGAATGTCATTTCGTTGAAGCTCAACGAAACTGGAGGCAACCTTATAATGACTTCATTAAAGATGGAGTTATCCCAATAGAGAATATCGATGCGATGGGACTTAGGAGAATGGCCTCGAAGTTCTACGTTCAGGAGAGGCAGCTTTATCGAAGGGGCTACTTCAATAGGCCATTATGTTACATCACAAAATAAGAAGCAACGAAGTCCTCAAATAGGAGCTCACATAGGAGGGGCCAAGTTGTATGACCAGTTGATGACATTGGGTTATTATTGGCCAATGATGGATAAGGACTCTACTGAGTTCGTTTGAAAATGCAAGGCTTCCCAACTTCATGGAAATATGATCCATGCCCCATTGGTGGACCTACACTCCCTGGAAATGCCTTATCCTTTTCACACCTGGGTGTTCGACCTAGTATGGGCAATACATCCTTCTTCGAGGGGGAAGATATGGATACTAGTAGTAATGGAATGCTTTATAAAGTGGGCTGAAGCGATACCACTAAAAAAGGGAAACGGTAGGGGTGGTGAGCAACTTCGTTAGAGAATACATCATTTTCCATTTTGGGATTACAAAGGTTATTCTCTCAAATAATGGAACCCCTTTTGTCAATACAGAGGTAACGATGCTCACAGATAAGTACTCCATTTTTCATCATACTTTAATGGTGGCATACCCAAAGGGCAACGGTCAGGGTGAAGAAATTAATAAAACCCTCGTTAATATTTTGGATAAAATGATGGTGGATTTTCCAGGATCATGGGATGATAAGATACCAGTTGTGTTGTGGGCCTATCGAACAACCAAGAGGAAGCCCACAGGGTATACTCCATTCTCCCTTATTTATGGGGCTGAGGCGATTCTTTCGATAGAGCTAGATGTTCCTTCTGCTCGATATGCCCTGCGAAGTAGCATGCTCCCTCAGAATAGATATGTGCAGTTGGAAGCGTTGGATGAACACAGAGATAATGCGATGCAGCATTTTCAAATGCATACGAAACAGCTCGCCAAGGCATATGATAACTTGGTGAGACCAAGGAAGTTCGTGGAGGGAGACCTTATTTTTAAAGCAGCAGTGAAGCACATTAGGGGGCTTCCCCTACCTAAATTTGCAGCAAATTAGGAGGGACCTTTCATTATAAAATAATCTCATGATTCAGGTTATTTCTTAATTTCTAAGATGGAAGAAGACAAGCCATTCAACATTAACAATAAATGGTTGAAAGTCTATCATGTATAAGTAATTAGGTCTGGAACACTATTGTATTTAGCTGTTATTATGAATATACAAGTTTTTTTATTGTAACTTGAGTGGAGATGGAAGAATTATAGAACTTCATAATATATGCAAACAGTTTTAGCACAAAGAAAGGACATGGGAAAAACATACATCTTTTTTTCATTCATTTATAAACTTAGGGGCATTACAAAATTGGGAGATACTTCCCAAGAATTACATAAGAAGAAGGAAAGGAAAATGTATACAAAAATTCATTGGCCTAAGAGGAACCACGAATAACCTGCTAGGCAGGATTGTTGGGCATTAATAGAAACCTCCAATCTTGTTTGCACTTATGTATGCTCGATGAAGAGTTTCTCTTGTTTTAGCTTTGCCAGACGTAGAGCTTCTTCGATGTCTCCCACCTGTTTGTTGGCAGCTTCAAGAAAAGGTGCTAGCTCAGCCAACTTAGCTTCCTCATCCCGTTGTTCCTCTCGATGCTTATGTAGTAGTTCCTTTTGATTGTCGAATCGTTGGATCTTCAAAGTATTTAAGTGAGCAATCAACCAGTCAAAATGGAATCCATCGTGACCCAACTCCCTCAGATAGCCCAGGAATTGGTTGAGGAGAGCTCTGGTAATGTTGGGAGTAGGAGTGGTGACGATATCAACAACAAAGGTCGCCATGCCCTGAAGCCTATAGCTCATCATATGGATGTTGGAATGCAGTCAATCCACATTAAACATATCAGGATGGTGGCTTGTAATCTACTCAACTACCAAGCGATGGCTGTCAGGCATTTGAGGAGAACGCTGAAGCATCATGAGGCAAAAGTCATGAGGAGCTAACTCAGGCAGAGGAAGCTCATAACCAGATTCACTATCAGCAATGGCACCAATCGTGGAACCTTGGTCATCGTGATCATAATCTTCTGAGATAGAGGGTTCTCGATGGGGTGAAGTGATGGGCAAAAGAACTGGTGCAAATTTATCTTCCACCGGAAAGGATTCATGAGCAACCTGAGAACAGGTAGAAGAAACAATGAGTTTATGAAAAATCTAAACAAGTTCTTTCATTATTAAGCCATCGTTATAGGTGGAATTTATGAAAAATCTTAACAAGTGTTTTCACTATTAATTCACTGATATAGGTGGAGTTTATGGAAAATCAAGCACTTTCGTTGTTAAGTCACCGTTATAGGTGGAGCTTATGGAAAATATTAACAAGAATTTTAAGTCACCGTTATAGGTGTGGCTTATGGAAAAAAAATCATGCATTTTCGTTGTTAAGTCACCGTTATTGGTGGATCTTATGAAAAATCTTAACAAGTGCTTTCATTGTTAAGTCACCAATATAGGTTGAGTTTATGGAAAATCTTAACAAGTGTTTTCATTGTTAAGTCACTGATATAGGTGGAGTTTATGGAAAATCTTAACAAGCGTTTTCATTATTAAGTCACCATTATTGGTGGAGTTTAAGAAAAATATTAAAAAGTGTTTTCATTGTTAAGTCACCAATATAGGTGGAGATTATGGAAAATCTTAACAAGAGTTTTCGTTGTTAAGTCACCATTATAGGTAAAGTTTGAGTGTTTGGGAAAGAGGACTCTTGTAGATTGTACATTTCCAAGAATAAAAGACAAACAACGAGAAACGAAGAGAAATTAGCGAAGTACCTCAGTAGTGGCTGGAGCCAGAACGGTCATCACCAAGGAGTCCATAACGACGGGAACTGTTGGGGGTAGGCTTACCTCTTTAGAAGCCTCAATGGCACCCCCAACTAAAGAATCCTCAAAGGCCGGTAAAGCTTCTTCGCCAACACAATGTACCAAGGCCAATACAGGAGCCTCAATTGAAAAGGACATTGGACCTCCAAGTAATGCCCCAACGTTGGTGGATGAAGAGGAACCACCACACTGGGCAGGAATTTCAACCTTGTCCTTAGGAATTGGCAGCCCACTAAGAGAGGAGAGTGGGGCAAGATCTTGAGAAAACTTAAAAAAAATAAAGTTAAATGTTAGAAATGGTTAATAAGTACATAAGAAGTGAGAAATACCTCTAAGTGTTACTTACCTCAGTTATGGCACCAAAGAGGGAAACTACAACTAGGGGTCTCATCAGCACAGGGGGAAGAAGAATGTTAGTTAACAAAAATGCCATTTTAACCTGAGGCATCCCAACATATTAAAGTTTAACATGTTAAATAGACAAAGGGGATGGAAAAAAAGATGTGAGACCTAACAAGTAATTGATAATATGTTACCTCGGGGGAACTTTTTATCACGGGAATGATGGGCAGTAGGACCTCGGGTTGAGGTAATAATTCAGAGGAGGCTGGGGGAGTTGTCTCTGGTTGATAAGAGATTCCCACAGACTCAACGGAATCACCCCCCGTAGCAGCATCTTTCACACGTTGTGAGGCCGAATGGTGGGAGTAAGTAACCCCGATCATAGGGGAATAGGGAGGAGTTACATCGGTTTGAGATGAATCGAAACGTCTCGCCACGAAAGGTCTCACACGGGGGTTGGGTCTTTCTTCTTCAACTTCCTGCACCAAAGTTGTTAAGAGTTAAACACATGCATCTTGCCATAAAAATATGAGTAAGAGAAACAACACACATACATACCTCAGATTTAGAGGGAGAATAGTAGGTATAACCACTGGCGAAGCAGGAGAGGAAGCAGTAACAGAGGGAGCTGGGGAGAGATATACATCTGGATTTCATTTCCTCTAGGACTTTGTACCCAGAGTCTTCTTCCTTGCACCCGCAACACCAGTACTTCGAGGAACGTTTGAACTTTTTTTCCTTTTTGACCTCCGTTGGATCAACCAGGATGGTGGGGAAGGCAACAGCAGGGGGAACGATAGGAGAGAATCATTAAAACTCAGCTTTTATTCATTCCACCTCAACCTGAACCCTCCTTCTCAGCTGTTCATTCATTTCTGCAGTCATGGGAGGGGGAATGGAGGCGATGGGTAATGCCTTCAAAGGGGTTTGAGGCTAAGTTTGAGACTTAGATTTTGAGGAAGCCCCACTCTTGGACTTCCTAGTTTTTTTGGCTGGTGGTTGAGAAGTCACTTCGCCAGTAGCTACTTCGGTTATAAGGGAAGGCTGTTTAGGGGTTGTAATGGTCTTGGGTTTGGGCGTGGCAATAGGGATCATTGAGCAATGAGGGGTTATTTCAAGAGGAGAATATTTAAAAGTTTTACTTAAGGGGAAATCAACTCCAAGAATGGAGTTGCCTTTGAGACCCAAATCTAAGGCAGAAAAAGAAAGAACTTGGGGATACTGGGGGGGACGTTGTATGAACTCATGAATCTTAGCCAATTGCATCAAATGGAATTTGGTGGCATAAGAGTAGATATGTCCCCTTTCCTAGTAGCACTGGGGAGGGTGACTCGACCATCCATAGTAGAGGTCATGCCAAGTACCACTGCAGAAAGGTAGAATGTGCAAGCCTCAACAAAAGTAGCCCTCTTATTCGTCAACTAAAACACATGTCGAGGAGCCTCCTGATCAAACCTGAATTGACTTATACACCTATCGGGGTTATAAGGTTCAGAAGTATATACCCATTCAGTGAAGGAAGGAAGAAACCCAGGAGTGAACAAAAGTTCCATGTCCTGTGAAGGATCTTCTACAACTGGGATAAAAGTGACCGTTTTAGCTGCAAAAGAAAAAAATTCCAGGTATGGGCAAAGGTGAATTCTCCGTCTGGCCTCGTGACAAAGGAGTCAAAACAGTCAAGAACTCCCATTATCTCCGTTTGACTCTATTTCTTATGAAAGCATAAGAGGCGTGGGGGTTTAATGCCTTAGTTCACGGGATAAGAGACAGACTTGGTAGTAATGGTAGGAAAATGGGTATAGAGTAAACCCATTAATATAACGATATTGGAAAAATTGCCCCAAGTTTTAATGACCGAGGGACCGTGCCATGTCAAGGTGGGTTCGATCCAGCCAAGTATAAAGGGACCCCAAAGCAATGGAAGCTAGAGGAAGGTTGAAACTCCTGTCCAAATGGATAGAAATATTTATAAGGTCCCTCCTGAGCTGGTCGTTGGGTTTCCCAGTCAAGAAGAAATGCGAAAGCAGTGTAAGAATATAGGTTGGTAGTTCCAAAGATCTACCTTTACCCTGTCCCGTAATAGCAGTGACGTCCTTCGCAGTAGGAGCTTTGAAAAAATAGCTAATAAGGTGGGTTAAAGTATCCTTATTGGAAGACCCAGTGTAACTGCGGCAAATCTGATCTAGCTCAGCCCGATCAGTAGTCTCTTTGGCATCCAAGGCCTCATCATGATATGTATACTCACCCATGGGCTCTAACCCAAGTAACCCATAAACATCCTCCAACGAAATGGTGAACTCCCCCTAGGCAGCGAAGAATGTGTGAGTTGTCACATTCCAACTAGAAACCAACACTTGGAGCGCAACGTTGTGCTTGGAAAGATTGAACTCCCCAAATCAGCTGGCTCGGTGAAGACCAACTTTGGTAAGAGCTGCAGCCTGAGAGCTCTGCATATGTGTATTCCAGGAAAAAAATGAGCTGGCAATCCCCCAGGTGCTTTGAAATCTATCTGGGAGTAAGGAAAGTCACCACGGTCCAATCGAAAGCATAAAGTCCTTTCTGGAGGAAAAAATCCCCACTTTGATGAATTTTCATCTTCATCACCCAGCAACAAAGGGACGTACTTGGATAAAAAGTTGATGGTCTTGCACGCATCAGAAAACTCATCACCCTTGCCAAAGATGGGAGAACCACGATAAAAACTTAGTTTCTCTCGACGAGCAACATCCAAGGCGGTGGCACCAGTGGTGGCAGTAGGAGTGGCTTATGGAGTATTAGTGGAAGACGTGGTAAGATTGCTTGAGGAGGCCATTAAAGATGACAAGTACAATAAAGAGCTTAGAAAATGCACCAGAGAAATAACAATGGAGTGGCTACAAAGTGATGATGATTGGAGAGGAAAAGAAAGAGGAGACAAGCTTGGCAACAATGGAGTCTTGGCAGAGTTTCCCTATCTAATGAAGATGGGAGTTTGAAGAAGATGAAAAAAAGAGAAGTGTTCTAAAAAATAGACGTTTGAAATCTCTTAACCCGTCTTTTGAGTTTCCTGCCACCACATGTGCAAAGCCACCTATAATCATTTCAAATGGCCACATGGCATTTCGGGAAGTGTCCTGATAGTTGAGAAGATAGCACCACGTCATTAATGAAGTGATGCATGGTGGATAGAAAGGGTTTCCTTCTTAGGCAAGTTTGAGTTTTGGCGCCAAATTTTTTGTCAAATATATCCATTAACTCCTAACGAATAAGTAACCCCAACGGTTCAAAAAAGCCATGATGTCCCCTCGCCATAAGTCCAAATATTCTTTAATTATGACTCAGTTACATCGAGGGGGAATTTCTGCTTTTTTAAACATAGTGAAACATTACAAGGGAAAATTTCATTACTCACAATGATAGGGGAAGTCCTAATGACAAAGTCACCGCCGATAACTATAATCCACAATGGCACAAACGGGAGAATTTCACTTACCAAGAGTCAAAACACGTATTTAAGAAAGTCATCGGGTGTATCGGGAGAATTTCAAATAGTTAGGCCAGAATGGTTAAAGCTCAGTGAATAGGAAAAAGGGGAGATGTCCCTTCGCCAAAGCGCCGATAAGCCGCAGCGTTTTGACTCAGATACATCGGGCAGAATTTTACTTTTTCCTTGAGGCGGTAACCACAGTGGTTGTAACGAAAGAAAAGATGCCAGAATTTTTTCATGTAGAGAAGGTTCATCCGATTGAGAAGTTTTCGTGCAGACATTTCTTATTTCCACAACAAATCTCTACACGAAGGGGAAAATGTAGAGGGGGCTTGAAGGTAATCTTGAGTTTAGAGATAACTTCCCTATTAACAGTAGGATTTGTGATTAAGGCAGCATTGCAGCTTAAAGCGATGGAGTTCAGTGAGATAGCTCAATATGATGCAGCTTAGTAAGGGAGTATTACAGCTTAATAAGGGAGTGATGGGCTCAAGTGTGGTAGGTCAGCATGGTAGCCTAGAGGGATCGCCAACGAAGAAGCTGGCCAAGAGAGCTAATCTTTTAGTTCTATTGTTTTACTTGGCCTTGTTGTATCTATTTATTTACATTTACCATGATTTGTAACGATTATAATAATTTTTATTATGAGGTTGAACAGTACTCACGAGAGACCAGGCTTGGCAGGGCCTGAGAGAGATTTCATGCTCTATCGAATGACCTCATCGTGGGAACATCAGAGGGACTTAGTTTAGAGGATTAAGAAGTGAGGCACCATTGGGGATCATCCTGACCATCTTAGATACACCTGGTAAAATACCAATAGACCCTGACCATGGAAGCTCGGGGGGGAACAGCCTTGAGTTCCATCGGTTGTTGAGTTGTGAGCCAAACAAACCTCTACTTAATGTCACATCTACTCTATGTGATGTCACTAAGCAGATAGGAAATGTCATATTTGCACTTGAGTAAAACATCGTGGTATTTGGGGATGTCAGACAGTTGGTGATCCACCTTTGTGACGACAGCCCCTGACACAGTGGTTAGGCAAAAGGCATGTCTTGGCATTTAATGTTTATGATGTGGAGATAACTAGTGCATCAGGTATTTAATGTTTGTGACATAAAGTATGAGGGATGTATTTCACAGGCATTAATGATTGAGTTGCCTCGGGGGTAGTGTGGGGTGGATATTTAAGGACCCCAACCACCTCTGGGGAGAGATCATGTTCCTTATTGAGAGTTCAAAAGTTATAAATATAGATAATACACATTAGAGAGAGATTTATTAAGAACCCGAGTTTTTACTCACCCACCATTGTCCTTTATTACAAAGATTTTAATACTTGACAGAGATCCTTGAGGGTGGTTGGGGTGTTTGGCTGCCTGCCAAGGTGTATCTAGGGTGCTTACTTCTTTCTTCCTCCAAATGAGTTACTTCTGAGTTCATTATTATTTTTTGAGTTATACACGAGAGATTTGTGAGTTCAAACTGAGTTTATCTTCACTAAGTTGTGTTTGTGTGTCTTGTAGTTAACCAATAGTTTTGCTATTTTACTTGTCATTATTGTACTCAAAAGGAGTTATGCCTCCATCAGATCTAAACTACCCTCTTACATATATAAAGCTCTAGAATATGCTGTGGGGCAGTTACAAATGAATTTGGAATGTGTTGGATGGAACGTCATATGGGGTGTGCAATAATCCAATCATGGGTGTAAGAAGTATAGTTTCCTTTTTGAGGGAAATTCAGAATCACGCTTAGAGTAGTCATTTTCCAATGGGATCGATACGTTAGAGCATCGATTATAAGCTCATTTTTTTATATGAGACTCTAGAAGCACTAGGTGCGACGTGTCATTATTAGAGTTAACCTTACGGCCGAGGTAGTGGGTTAGCATATAGAGATCAAGTTAAGATTTTGGTTAACCAGGTATGTTAGAATATAAACCTTGAAATTGGTGGTTACCGTGAACGAGTATATGGTAGGGTACCATTTGGGTTAGTACCTTTCGACTTCTGTGTGCAGGACGAAGTATGATTAGCAATCGTAGGTTGGTAGTACCGGTCGTACCCAAATTTCGAGGATGAAATTCCGATATAAGGGGGGAGAATGTAATACCCCATACTTTTATAGATATTTAAACTACGTAAATGGGCATAATTTGGTAATTTGGGAAATTCTAGTGAATAGTAAATTCTGCATGAATAAGCGTTAGATGATTAACGATGAATGTTACATTTACTTTGTAGAGTGAATAAATGAGTCGGAATGTTTTTATGTCATGTTGGAGCTGGGTAAAGCGACGGGAATTATTTTACATTGTAGAAAATGCGTATCGAGATGTGTTGGGTTTAATTAGTGAATTTTAGTTAAGTGACTCAGATGGAGATTTTGAGTGCACAGTTGGTTTCAGAATGGCTGAGATAGTCAGAATAGAGTATCCGGGGGCAGTGTTTAGGTTCTGGGGACTTTTGGACTATTAGCGACTCGCAATTGAGTAAACGAGTCATTTTTGGGTTTATAAGGGATAAACCCTTATTCTCTCTTAAATAGGCAAGAGAGAGAGAGAGAGGGAGAGAGAGAGAGAGAAGATAGAAGAGAGAGGACGAAGGAAAACGAGGAAGAGAAAGAGGATTCCGACCCGAATTCCACAGGATTCGACTCGAGGTCGTCGAAATTTATCCACAAGGCAAATGTTTACTTTCTTTATTTAATTGAGTGTGTGTATCTCATATTATAGTTGGTAAACTATATAATTTTGTGTTAGAAACCTTAAAATAAATTTGAAATTTTTTAGTTTAAGTTTACAAATTGATGTATTGTAAACTATTCATGATTTCTAGTGTTAAAACTATGTTAATGGAGCGTAGTATTGAATTGAAATGGTAGAAATGATAAAACTATAGTTTTAATGGTTTTAAGGTTTAAACCGAAGAGAAATTGTTTAATACCACAAATTAATTGATGTGTTAGTTATAATTCACTGTTGGGATGATTATAGAGTTATTGGTTGAGATTAGAAACCATAAAAATGGAGGTTGGGTTGATATTTAGGTATTTTGGAGATTGAGAAATCGCCCAAATAGTGCCCCTCGAATAGGGTGAATCGATTCGGGTCTAAACCGAATCGAATCGCATAAGGGGATCTGTATGGATACCTCAGGCCGAATTGATTCGAATTGAGACCAAATCAATTAACCTTTGAGGACCTACTTGCATAACACTTTCTGAATCGATTGGGATGGAAACCGAATTGATTCGCTAGCCCAAATCGATTCTCATTTGGGGCGAATCGATTCGCCTTTGTTGAAATTGGAAGTTTTCCTTCTTTGCTTTCAGGGGGAGTTAAATTACAATTGGAGAAGTTATGGGGGAGTCTAGCTATGAAATTAGGAATCGTAGATGATGGTATTGAGGGTGACTAAATCTTGGAATGAAAGAGAGGACCTTGGGTTAATTTAGTGTACAATCCGTGGGATGGACCTAGTGAATGTTCGGGTCGAGAAACATTCGAGAGAAGTATTCAGCAAGTGGGTTTGGATATATTTAGGCGGTTAGAACGTATATGGACCGACTAAATTTTGAGTACATCCTAGGGTGAGATTAGGATGGAATCTAGGATATGCGCTAGAGGGAATGAGCGATTATCCTTTACGTCTATTGACGACTATTATTATAGGTAATGCGATACCTATGGGACTAAAATAAGTTGAGAGTATACTTATTTAATTAGTATGAACTGGTATATTGGTGAGTATATATAAGTCCTTAAAAGTGATTAAGGCATGAGTTATATATTAAGTAAGAGAATACTTATAATCTTAGTATTGTAAGAGTGCGAATATTTATATACTATTACAAATGGGAACATTCGGGGTTATTGGCTATCGCTATGAGAGTTTGGCAATTTTAGCCAATACATTGAGAAGTGATATATATTATATACGAGAGTTTTTACTGTATATATATGATGTGATGCGAATAAATATATCTGTGGGATTGGTATATTTGTATCTTAGAGGCTGGTTCCACAAGCTTCCCCGAGCGTAGGGTTGGACAACTAATTTATATATTTTCTCTAGTGCTATCTAGGGAGGTTTCCTGATGTGGGTGAATCCCCTGGATTGAGGAGTAGGGAGTGTATATCCCCAGGTCATATCGTCCCGTATATAAGTGTGATGTGAGTATTACACTTCCAGGAGGGAACATGATGCCCTCCATTGATGTGTATTTTTACCATGAGGATGAGGGAGTCTGGCTTGGTACCACGGTTGAATGAGTAAACCCGGATGCGGATAGGGACTATGAGACTGCATCCTCGAGTTATAGCTCGGTGGGATGGTTATTATACTTTTTTTTATGATTGGTATAATTATACTTGTTGTGTATAGTATATTTCTTGTATATGAAGATGAGATATCATATAGCTTTAACTGGTGTAAAGTGGAAAACGAATAAGGTTTAAATCTCATTTCGAGAGAGTATATCTGTATTTAAATTATGATTCGTATATTAAAATGAGAATTATATATACGAGATTTTATATATTAAAGTGAAAATGGTAGTTTAAACTAGTGAAAGTTTTGGAATATAAGCGGTATACTTATATATATATATATATATATATATATATATGAGATCTATATATAAATCTAATCGACGATTATATTAATTTAAGCTCGTGTGATAGCTTACCGTATAATCGATATTATATCACGCATGGGTAGGTGATAGTTGTGAGGACTTTTAGAAGGTGGTGAAACAGATTAGTTAGGCAGGGTGGCTTAACTTGGTTGTTTAGAAAGGTATGCGATAGGTGTGCACTATTAGATGATGGGTGAGGTGTATCTCGTGAAAGTGCGATACCAATTTAAATATGGGAGATTTCATATTTTATAAATATGGCATTTATGCACTAGCTAAATATTTTCAAAACTCGGGCTCTGACTCGTTTCTCTATTTTCCCCTCTCTTGCTATATATGTGTATATATATTAGGTGTCCAGACACAGGGATGCCTGGATGATGATTCTTTCGAGTCAGACGTTTGCTGCAATAGTTATGGATGCATGCAGGTATATTGTATACGCTTCTATCCTTGAGATCTAGCTAGGAGGTATTGTAGAAACATTCGGGCCAATAGCCCAACTGTATTCATTTATTCTTTTACCGCCTTTTAGTGCGACATTCGATTTGGTTGTATTATGTTAAACCGAGTGTTCGGTTATTTTATTTCATTTTAGATTTTGTATATATAAATTGTTGTGATGGTTTTATTGGAATGGTTTGGTTAAAAATATTAGTTAAATAAAATTTTGACGCCAGCTTAATAGGTTATTAGTAATTAAATTGGTTTTCGACAGTGATGCTCAGAATGAACCATATGAGACTCCTGTTTTAATTTGGTATAGGATTGATCACCCGGTATTTTATTAGGCGGCGTGTCACAGAACGTAAGAAAGATTTTCATCAATCCCACTTTAAGAACGTGCATAGACTTCCGATGTTGCTTCAAAATTGGCTACTAAGTTTATGGTGGATCCATATGGGCCTTGATCAAACCCACCAAAGAGAGTTGCACCTAAACGATCTAACCAAGGTAGACCCAAACAAGTCAATGTTTGGAACAATTGCAGAAGGAGTGGTCACCTTAGGAATTTTTTCTATAAGCACGAACACATACTCTCACGCACAACTATAGTGACCTTTCTAGTCTTAGAGAGTAAGTTGAGTTCATAGTCGCAACTTTGCAAAACTGAAAGGAAGAATTTCAAAGGGTGTTTATGACTTTTGAGAACACTTTTAACACTATGACTAGAGCCAACAATGATAAGGGCAAACAAAAAGTTACCTCCACATGGGTACCTAATCAAGATAATAAAGCCCTTGTTGTTCATGTTTCTCTTAAGGTACAAGATACATCCCAATGGTATTTTGATAGGGGTCTCTAGGCATATGGCCAGTAAGAAGTCCTATTTTACAAACATTATGCATCGCAAGGAAAGAAAAGTCTCTTTTGAAGATGGGAGTAGGTCTAGTATTTTTGATAAGTTTTTGTTAAAATACCCGGATGTCCTAGACCAGATAATATGTTATACATCAAAGGGTTGAAAGAACACTTTATTAGCATAAGCCAACCGTGCGATGAAATTTTTTCACCAAAGTTAGACTCACTCGACTAAAACATGTATTATCAATCTGGTGAACTTTTATAATAACGAGTGAGGATCGGTGATAATTTCTATGGTATTATTCCCGAATCCTCCTTTCTGTGTAATAATTCCACGCCTCGATGAAGATTTAACATCAACGAATAGGTCATGTGAACTTTAGAGATATTTAAAGATTAGTGAAGAAAGACCTAGTTTGTGGTACACCATTGCTTGGGAAACCAACTTCCTCGATTTGTGGTCATAGCCAACAAGGAAAGAAAATTTAAAGTCCCCGTCAAAAGTTGAATACCATTACCACCTCCAATGTGTTAGAGTTTATACACATGGATGGGTCCTACTCGTATGGATAGCATTAATTGTAAGATATACATTCTACTCATGGTTGATGACTTTTTGAGATACTCTATTGTGGGGCTTCTTAGGAAAAAGTTTGATGCGGTTGAGTTCCTGACAAGTTAGTGCCATATCCTACAAAACCAACACTGTGTCACTATTAATCGAATGCGTAGTGGCAATAGCATTGAATTTAAAAAAGTCAGAGTGGTTAGGTATTGTTATGGAATGGGCAACAAATATGAGTTTTTGGTCATTCGCACTCCTAAAAAAAATGGGATAATGAAGAGGAAGAACCGAAAGATTAAAGAGATGACTAGATCTAGGTTTTTTCGAAGAAATGTTCCTAGATATTTTGGGCAGAGGCAGTTAATAACACATGCCATATGTTGAATAGGGTATATCTTTGTCCAATCATGTTACACATGCCATATGAGTTGTGGATATGGAAGAAACCCAACCCATCGTATTTTTTAGTTTTTGGGATTCTTTGATAGATAGAGAGCACTTAGGAAAGTTTGACTCTTGGAGCAATGAGGTGATATTTTTTAGAATATTCATCATCGAGTTGGGATTATAGGGGGTTTAACCTTTCAATATATAAGGTTATGGAGTCAATAAATGTCATAATTAGAGATGATGAGTCATCTGCATCTATTAACCCTAACCCCGAGTATTAGAATGATGCACCCCCTACTGCCGATACCATCGTTCCTAGTACTACCCAGGTGGACCCTGCACTCAATTTAGATGATCCACCCTCTTGTGTTTGAAAAAGTCACTAAATTTCCTCTATACTTGGTTATTGCACATTAGGTGTCAAGACTCGCGCTCAATTTGAAAATGTGATTAGCTTCTTTTGCTACACCTCCTTAGCCGAGCCCAGGAATGTGAAAAAAGCGCTGAAGGATGAACATTAGATAATCATTATGCAAGATGACTTGCTTAAGTTTTATAAGAATTATGTTTGGGAGATAGTCCCCTAACCTAGAGATACTAAGTTGATTTATAATAATCCTTGTTTGGTCGCTCAAGGCTATCCACAGATTAATGGTGTAGACTTTAACGAGACATTCGATCCCATTGTTTGGCCTGGGTTCGTCCACTTACTAATTTTAATAGCATGCCATCTGCACTTCAAGTTATATCAAATGGATGTCAAAAGTTATTTCCTTAATATCATTCTACAAGAGGAAATTTACTTGGAAAAACCAAAGGGTTCGAAGACCCAAAGTACTCGGGACACGTCTTTTATCTTAACAAGGCCTTGTCTGGTTTAATTCAAGCACTCTGTGCCTGGTACGAGAGACTCACTTCTTATCTCTAAGATCATGGATTTAAGGGATGGGGAGTGCATAAAACGTTATTTGCGAAGAGAGGAAGTGATATTATCTTGGTGGACCAAGTCTATATGGCTGACATAGTAATTGGATCCAGGTGTTCCCAACATCCTCACACATTTGAGGAGAAGATAAAGATAAAGTTTTAGATGAGAAGGGTTGGTGATATTACATACTTCTTAGGTCTCCAAGTGCATCAACTTGTGGATGGGATATTCATATCTCAATACAAATATGCTAGGGACCTAGTGAGAAAGTTTGGTTTATACTCAACTGAGAAGTCACGCACCTCTATGAGTAAATTGACTAAGCTTAGAAAAGAGACTTTGGGCAAGGATGTAGAGTAAATCCTTTATAGGAGCATGATAGGTAGTCTTCTTTACTTAACTGTTAGTCATCTTGGCATTGCCTTTAGCATTGAAGTTTGTGCACATTACCAAGCATCCCCGAAACAGTCTCATTTTCTAGCACTTAATCGTATCATAAAATATGTGAGTGGAACTCTTTCATACAATATTTGTTATTCCTTTGATACCAATGATCATTTATTTTCCTATTCAACTGTCGATTGGGTCGGGAATGTTGATAGTTGTAGAAGCACCTTGTATGGGTGTTTTTAATTTGGGAGGGCTCTTGTCTCTTGGTCGAGCAAGAAGCAAAACTCCATATCTTTGTCCACGATAGAAGACAAATATATAGTTTTCGGGAGTTGTTACAGACAACTCACATGGTTGAAGTAAGTGTTGGAAGATTATGGGATTTCTTAAAGCACAATGACTATTTCATGTGATAATAGGAGTGCAATTCATATACGATGTAATTCGGTCCAACATTCCTGCACAAAGCACATTATGATACGTGAGCATTTCATTCGTGATACCATTGAGGATAAGGTCATGTCGTTGAGCTTTGTGAGACTCAACGCCAATTAGTCAATATTTCATGAAACCTTTAGATGCACTTAGATTCGAGAATCTAAGGAAGTCTTTAGGTATTTATTCCGTGGATTGAGTCCGAGTACTTTATCTAGTATAGGGTGATTATCATGTTCATATCATTTGTCTATATTGTTAGATTCTATTTCTATTGTATTTTATGTTTTCTTTTACTTTTGACAAAATCTTGAAAAATCCAAAAAGATTTTCGTTTTTTAAAGAAAAAGTTTGAAAATTTGCAAAAATATTTTATTATTTTATAATTTTTTTCAAAAAGACAAAAATATTTTTGTATATACATTTTTCACCATATATTGATGTTCATCTAAGATATTCAAATAACCCCTACATTCCATCTGTTCATATGAGTTTTTCATGGTGTTTTATTTCATGGCTTCCTGTCTTTAGTGTGCTTAATATTGCGTGGCTAGAATTTCGTTATTCATTGATTAATACTTTCTTTATGCTACACTTTTTATAACCTTTATTGCACACATGCACGGACTTTTTGAACATTATACTTGCTTATCATGTATCGAATACTATGTTCTTATCTGAATAGTGTTTAATAATGAACCAAATATACTAAAGATATGTTATGCTTGAAAGAACCATTGTTTGGATTTTGTCTTCTGGAAAAATATTATATGTTAAACTAGGTGGAAACTTGCACGATGCGCAGTGAAATAGTTATTGAATGCGTAAGCAAAGAAAAAAAATGACAAATTAATAGTAAATTCAAAAAATGTGTATATTAACAAACACTATCAATGTTTGACATAGAGAAATGAAATAAAGTAAAAATTGAAAGTTGTAGAAGTATTAAAATGTTGATGAAGCTTGCATTCATGTTGTTGAATCTACAACATCCTCTTTTTACTTGCATCAATGTTCCTAAAATGATGGGCAAATTTATGTTTGAATAATATGATAAAACTAAAGGGAAAAGAATAATAGAATTTGAATGGATATAAAATATAAAATACCTTCCCGAACGCTTCCTTTTAGAGAAATGATTACATTAGACATCAGTGGAAGGAAGTGTTTTATGTGATGTAGCAGATATTGGAGAAGAAGGATGGATTACATCATTAATGATTTCATTATATGTGATAATGATTGGGTCTTGATTGGGATTGGCAACAATTGTTTCCTATTATGTAAATTTGATTGGATTTGAGTTATGGAAATAAATGTATTAGATAAATTATAAATAGTATGTGTACAATACCTTGTGAAATGAGCTGGTTGTATTTGAATTATCTTTCATTAAGGAATCATTGAAAATGGTTGCCACAGTGTAGTTTTCATAACCATGGACTAAGTTGTAGCTATTTAGATTGAGGCAAAATTCGTGTGAGATACCGATGATCCTTGTGATTAAAAATAGTAGGGGATCTTTGGTTACCTGTATAAAATAGTGAACATATTATGGGTGAATAAAGAAATTGTAAAATGAATGTTGGCAGATAATAGTATCAACATTTATGAAAAAGATGCTGTAATGTCATGGTTGATATGAGCAAGCTTAGAACACGTGACTTTGATCAAAGATTCAACCTCAGTGTTGAAGAGGACAAATGTTATGCAAGTTGTTTTGTCCTTGACGCTGATTAGCACTTTATACCTATTTATGTAGGATTGTAATTTATTATCAAAGGGTAGATTGAATAGGAGGAAGAAAATAAATTACCTAGGATAAGGAATGATATTGTCGGTGATGCATGATTCACAGAAAAATAAAGTAATGTTATGATTTAGTTTTTTGTTGCAAATATTACATGTTGCATAATACCAGCCCGCAGCATCTCCTACACCTGTGATTGTTTCTTGGAAAATGACATATAGAACCTACGACATTTATATTATTATGAAATCATGAAGAAGAGAGTGGTAAAATATAAAGCATATGGGATACCTCATTTTGAGACTCAGAACGAAGAGCGAAGATATCTTCAATGGATATGAAATCTGCTTCAGTATCAACATTTGAAAAATCGAATCTTGTGGGATTAGTTGATATGAAGAATGGGAGGTGCTCGTCATGAAGTCAGTAAAGAAAAGTGAATTTTGTAATATGAGTGTTTGTTGTCCAAGTTGAGACTGGAAAACAAGTGCATCTTCCACAAATTTTTATAAAAGATGATGCATCTCTTGAACCTTATGATGTGGAATCCTTGTTTTGATATAATCAAAATGTTTTAGGTCTAACCTCTGAGCATTCATCAATGAATCCTCATTTATAAGATACTCTATAGTTCAATATCCTTTGTCAAAAAGTTTATATGTAGTGCCAGTTGTGGGAGTTATGTTCTCAAAGACGTGCTTATGTATATCGAGGCCGGTAGTATGAACAGTGTTAGATCACGACAATACGGCCAAATTTTTTGGATGGATAACTTCGTGTTTGGCTAATATGGGGATTGTAAAAACATGGATAAGGGCCATTATAGTGAGTGCAATAAGTTGAATGATTATATTCTTCATGTTGTCAGAAAATAAGGGGCAAAATGCAATTGGTTGAAAGGTTTTCATGGCATTCTCTTGGAGGAGGAACAGGGCGTGAGATGGGTAATATTGCATTTCCAATTTTAATTAACTGTAAAAAACATTTTCATCAATTCAAATATTTTTAATTCAACCCGCTGCAATGCTCCTACAGGTTAGCAAATACCCCGTCCTCCATACCCCACTGCATATAATCATAATCAAACGCCACCATTTTCCTACTACCTTGCCTCAACCATGCTTACCTGTTGTCGTACCCAACCTCACCATAACCGCTGCGTATAATCATAATCATACATGAATATTCTCATTCACTCCGTTACGAATTTACTCCCATTCATCTCCGACAATCAAGATCTTCTTGATGTTCTGATTGGATTTTAAGTTCGTGGATGCACTAATTGTCAAATCCTTGATGGATTTGATTTATGATATTCCATTTTGGGGATATAAGTACTAATGACATGTTTCTTCAGTCATAGTTGTCTCCTATTTTAATCAATTTCCTCTAAACATTCTTTAAACTGAGCTTAAATATATCACTTTCTAGAAATCCAGTTAAGTGCATGTGTATAGCCAACATCCATCTTATTAGCCCTAACAGATTCGTCATGCAAGATCGAATAAATATCAAAGATTGCGTCCAACCTATATTTCTTGCGATCATCTGAATACAAAGAAAACTTTTACATCTGCATTGACCTAAGGGCCTCATTCATATCATTCTGTGTAATAGTATCTGAGGACTTGAGTATTGTTATTATAGCTGAAATGTGAAGAATGATGAGAAGAGTTGTAATGGTTGTATAGGAATGTGGGCTATTTGATATGGGCATAAATTCTTATGTCTCCAGGTTTGACAACATTTATAAAATTAGTCATTATGTGGAATACAAAGTAAGGGGTAGGCGGTTTCACCTACCATTAGATTTAATTAGCAGGCCTAATCTTGAATGATCCTAATGATTTCAAACCATAGGGCTATGATTCAATTCCAGTGGAGATACTTGATCTGAAGGTAAAAACGTCGGCTGACTAGGATGAAGCCGAAAATGGATTACAAAGACCAACCAAACCATGTAAGTGCAAGAAAATGAAGAACACAAACTATAAAGGGCTTGGATCCCCATTTTCGAGCGACACGTTCAAAGATGGTCCAATCATCCCTGCCTAGTGAAAGGTCTTAAAGTCTTGTCACTTGTTTCATGGTCCTGAATTATTTTATGAGAAAACACATATTGGTGAAATGAATTAAAGGAGTGGAATCATAAGTAAAAGGATTAACAATTTTAATAATCTAGTGACTTACATAAATATACCTATAGATAGAGATGAAAGAACCTCATCGAAGAGAACATTTTTGGTGAAATGTCTATCGATTTGGCCTTCATTATTTATGAATAATTTTATCCCTCTGCTTGAAGTTACTTTAGATATAGCGACATATAGTTGACCGTGACTGATTACAGGCTTTGGTTATGATATTGAAACTTGATCGAGTGTTTGCCCTTGGCTTTTGTTGATTGTCATAAAGAAAGCAAGACGAACTACAAATTGTCATCTTCTCAGAATAAATGGCCATTTGCAGTCCGTTACAGACATAATTATTTGTGAAATGAATACTTTTGAACTTATATTCGATCCTGTGATAAGTATAGCCTCTGTGACCAATGGAGATAATTGTGTAATGATCAATATTGTGCCATTGCAAAGTCCGACACTTTGGTTTATGTTTCGCATTAGCATAATAGGTGAACCTATCTTTAGCTCCAAGATATGATCTTAGAGTCCAGCAAAGTTTAAGCTATTTAAAAATTCAACAGAAAAAAGCACATCTTGGTCACAAATGTCCCGAGCAGTCTTAGATATTGAGTCTGAGCACAAATAAGTTGTTGCGTCTCCGGGAATGGCACTTAGTACATAGTCATTGATGTTGTCAACCATATGGTTTGTTGGAGTAAGAGTAGCTCAACCCTTGTTGTAATTTGGATCACTTTATCTGTTGACTAAATCGGGACTTAAAACTATATCGGCCATTGGGTCATCCGAATGGAGTATAAGGTTGGCATTTGGTATTTTTACCCACAATGGATATTCTTCATCTCCAAATGATTATTTTTGTAGTTTCCCATCACCTAGTGTTAGGACCCAACCTTTGAATGAAGTTGAATCTTGTATCCGCATTTCTTTGATAGGTTGACTACATGGAACAAACTCCAAAGATTTGATTTGTTAATTTATGCATTTACATTTTCTTCTTTGCTCCCCTTATGAACAACAGGTGGGGTTTGCGAAAAATCTCCACCAAGAAGAATTGTAATTCCTCCAAAAGGCTTTTCAAAAGATTTTTCGTCATTGAACCACATTATGTCTTAATGTTCTATTAATAACTTCAAAACAATGTTGATGGTTCATAGGAGCCTTATCCCATATAATTAGGATTATTTTCCTAACGATCTCTCCAAGATGAGTCCATTGATGAATATCACATGTTGAATCGGCGTGAATATCAATGGGATTCTTAAATATTGACTTAGCGATTCGTCCACCGGGTAGTAGTAACGATACGATTCCTCAACATGCAACTGCGAGAACCACTTTTCCCTCTGAACGCAAACGCCCAAGAATTATTTTGTATAAAAAAGTTTTACATGTGCCTCCTTCCCCATTTACAAAGTAAAATCGGCCTCTATTTTCATAGATGGATCGTACAACATGATTATAGACATCCTATTGATCATCATTCAATGCGTTGAATATATTGTTATGGGCACATGCCAAAGAATTCGCATTATACGAAAGTTCATCTCTTAATAGTTTATTATCCCTTTCTCAAATCATTGTAGCATCCGGTAGTGGCATTGTTGAGAAATCTTTTAGGAATTTACCATTTATGTTCAAAATCTGGTCAATTTTATGAAGAGCATAGTTCTTCAATAGATTTTCACTCAGAATATGATCAGGCATCCCTAAGATTTTTCCTTGATGATGAATCAAATCTTCTGATAGAACCTCCCAATTGTCCTCCCAAAGTCTTTTTGGATCAGAAACTTCACACAAAAGAAGCAACACGTCAAATAGGTCACGCAATTGATTACTCGTAGCCCCATATGAAGCTTGGTCTAGAGGGTCATTCCATTCATTGCCATCTTCTAACATCCAAAGAGTGTAACATGTAGCTTTGCATGTAGGATAAATAATTCCATTAACCGTCTTCACCTCATCGTAATTTCTTGCTCCGCAGACAACATTTAGGAGCATACAAAGGTAAAATCTCTCACCAGATGCTGGATGTGCATATACTGTACGACCTAGGCATGTGCCTAATTTTTTTTTCTAAACCATTCCTTTGACTGTGAGTCCCAAACCCATTTTGATGGAAATTCAGCATAGGTTAACTCCCTCGCATCCTCTTGAATACAATTTCTTTGCATCCATTCCATAAACATAGTCTTCTTAATATCTACCCTAGCAATCACATTATTCAGCTGGTCAGGATCTTTAAAAGTGAAAACGTGCTCGTCCGGCATATGGAATGTCAATCGCTCAACGTCGATGCTTCTATATTGTACATGAAATTGATTAATTCTTCAGCAAGCTTCAGATGAAGATATTTAACAACAATGAATGAATGTTTTTATCTCATCAACCTCTAATATTTTGTTGTTACAATCATCATGATTACGAATAATTGATTCCGTGAGGTCCATTGTGGTTATGTTTAGGCCTTTATTTATATTTTTGAAAAGGTACTTATTTTCCCTTGATTTATTACACCATTCCACATTTATGTGACCTTGGTATTTAACTACCAAGTTAATATTTTGGGGAACTGTGAATCTATTATCAAGTCTGATTCCCATCTTCTATACAAATCTCCCATCATCTCTCTATCAATAAATTGGTAATCTATTTGATCAAATTTGTTCATGCTTGTGAATTTTTTGGAAATTTTTTGGAGTAACATTTGTCTTCCATACAAGGAGAATGGGGATTTACGTGCCTGCATGTGACAAGCAACATGAAATGTGAAACAGACGCATATCCAATTAGGTCGCTAATACAATCATGTAACTCTGTAAAAATTATCTTATCAATATCATCTGATGTTGGATGTTTTGCATCTGCATGTAGGAATAAAAGTATGTGGGCATGTGCCAATCCTCTTTTTTGGAATTCAATTGTGTATATAGTTGTAATAAAAATTACATCTTGTTATAGTTATAGACATAGTATAGATGGGTAAGAGCACAAATAATATGACTCTTATTAACGGAGCATTACTTAATAAATATAAATTACATACATGCCATTAGGTTCCCAAAGTGTTTTCCTTATACTAAATCCTTCATTTAGATCATCAAGTTTAATTTTAAAAACTCATGTCATAAATCTGGCTTATCCTGACGCTTCTGGCCAAGAATGAGTTCGAGAAAATTTGTGATTTCAGCCCATTTAGGATTAGTCATGAAAGTGATGAACATATCTGGATTACCAAAGAATCTACAAATAGCCATTGCATCTTGGAAATTTTGATCCATATAACGTGGACCTTGGGTGAAACTTGACGGACGGACAATACATTTACCTACATATGATGTCGTTGAATCTCCTTTAAGAACGTCGTCTTTCAACCCTTTATATAGCTCAGCCCTTAATTGTGGTTGGTTTGTTTTAACCCATCTCAACCTTTCTTATTCTATGAATGTATATGGATCAAAAAAATATTGTTTGAAAAGTCTTCCTGATCATAAAATGGTGTTACCTTCGTTTGTTCTTTGATGCAAACGATATCTATAATATTCTCTCATTATGACGCATTTTTGCCCGGTCTTACCTTTCCCACTATTGTTTTTGTAAGTTATACCCAATTGATAACCATCTTCTCCATATGGGAATAATAATGGATGAAGATATCTAATTCTTTGCAAACCAATTGACTTATGGTCAGCGATAATATCTCTCATAACATTTTCCTCACTAAAGTCACCAACAATTAGTGCTGCTATTTTGGAAGCAGTAGGCATATTATAAATCGTTGGGTCTTTGGAACGATTTTTAATCAAACTTATTCTCATAGGAATGAAATTTGAATGCTCAAACTGCTCACATGCCATTCAGAAAACTTTTGCAATCTCATTATGCTCATCAAGCATCGATGGTAATTTTGAAATAAATTATGGATCCAACTTTGATGTCAGCCTATCTCCTCCTAATGATTTCATTCGATTGCTTAACTCATTCTCTAGGTCATAAATATATAGTTGTGCAAAATTTGGGGATTGACCTGTAACTGGAAGTAATGAGCCAAGAAAATGATGGTTTTGATCACTGATGCGATAAATATACGGCCTGAATCTTTATGTGACGATCAACATTATCTCCAGTAAAGGTAAAGGCAAACATTGAATTGTATCCTCTAATGTTGTCCTTGAATTTTGATGAACCCCCCTCATTTTCATAATCCCGTAGATTGTTAAAAATTCGGGGTACGACATTCATAATGGGTAAGATGATCTTTCCTTTTTGGCAAGACAATGAGAATTTTGGAGATGCAGGAGTACGATGCTTGTTAGTTCTCTCCTCATACCATAGAATTGCATTATAATTTCCACAAAATGAACTAGGCCCATCGAAATCCCATGCTTCATTAAACTTCCCTATAAAATCGATAAGTTTTAGAATTTGTTAAACCATAATTGAAGAAAATCAATATTTTAGTCTATTCAATGAGTGCTTACTAATACCGTACTTACTTTTTGACATCCTATTCAAATGATCCTTACTTTGATTCGTACGTTCCGATGTTGGCTTAGACCCTAAAGTTCAGAGATACATTGAATACTCCTAAATTCTATTCACATTAAGTAAACAATTGATTTTAATTTAAATACATGTTAATGTTTTGTATAGTTAAGAAATGACTAACCTGATCCAGTTACAGAATTGAGTGATTCCAACGCATTGTCTACAAAGGTAGTGGTATATCCACAATTGTTATTGGAAGGAGTAACCACATTTGATGATTCATGAGCAATCGTTGTTGTTATGACGTCTCCATTTTCTAGTACTTTTGTTTAAGACGTAGTTCTCTTTTGTTTCTGTGTGGCATACCTCCCTCCCTTACTTAAATTCTTAGGATCGTAACTTAGATGCCGAATGGACGACATGTTTTGAACAGATAGTTGTAGGTTATACGACATATTACTTAAAGTAATACTTGTTGATGTCGTACGACGTAAGTTACTCGATCACTTATGATACATATTCAGCCTACGACGAACTCTAGCTATGCGAGATTGGGACGCTTGATCCATCTAAGTTTAATGAAAATAACAATTCATGTTTATAATAGCATGCAAGATATATAACATGGAAATGGAGTAATTCTGTAATAATCACACAAATGGAACAAACATAACTACAAATGACATCTAAAAAAATAGATACCAAACCTTCATGTTTTTTAATATCATTGGAGTAGATAAAGTCACAAACTTTACACAAATATGGATAATACATATAAAATAACTGATAACGGATCTTTAATAAGCACTTGACATGAAATTAAATTCAAGATAGATCTCAATCAAAAATTTTGTCATTGACATAATTTATAACTCCTATATAATTGTTATCAACTACCAAAAAATAAATTTAAAGTGTTGAAATAAACATTTCGATCATTTATATCTAAGTAATGTTTCACGTAATGAGTAAATTACTTATACAATTCAGTAACTAAGCAAAAACTATGTATTATTACCACGTAATTAAGTCCTATGAACAGAAACATATAATATACCTCCCTTGTTTTATATATATATATATGAACACTAATCAAATCAATCTACTATATATTACTAAAACACAATCAGTACATGAAAAGCTGTGAATATGTATAGCTTCTTCTTTAATTAATCCTCTAGTACTTGCAATGATATGGTTTGCATCCACTATTTATTTTGTACAAACATATACTAATTCATTGTTGTTCCAATATTTGCAAACCTATTGTCGATTGTGATGTTGGATGGGGGATAATATCTTATAAAGAGATTTAGAGGGTTGGGCTTCCAGTGGTTCCAATTTGGAATAGGGTGTTAGTCCAATAAAATGGTTTAATACCCCTTATACCTAGAGTTCAATCTAAGTAAATAGAAAAAAAATGACAATGGGGTGTTTTTAAAAATTATAAATTCGGGTTCATGGGTGCCTATATACAACTAAATGTACACACCAAAATAGTACATTTACTCATACACTATGGTTTTAATGGAATCTACAATTATACACATACACTAAAACTTCATTTAGGTCAAACTCAAAAAACATAAATACCATAACATCATAACATTATAGAAAATGATAACACAAATATCATATCATAATTATAGACAATTAAAATAATAACTCGCAAATTTTTCACTTGAGATTGATGGTAAAACGGATTGGATTCGGGAGTACAAAAAATCGAAAACGAGCAGCTATAACATTTTTTGGGGGAGCCTTCACACCCTGTAAATATCAAATATCAAAATTCATATTACTTTCGTAGTATTATATAAACAACTTTGAATTCTGCTATAGATAACATCATAAAAATGATAACACAAATATCATATCATAATTATGGACAATTAAAAAAATACCTCGCAAAATTTTCAATTCAATCCATGGATATTGAAAAGGCTTATTCACTACAAGATGTTTATAAAGTAAGAGATCATGAACTGTTAAACATATAAAGTCATGTAAAGTTTATATGAGTTAAAAAGTAGCCATTTGTTATATAAAATTTCTCAAATTCAATATTCCCCAATGATTCGAGGTAACAAATGTGTGCCTATAAAAATAAAATTCCCTTTGTTTTTATTTGACTCCCTTCATCAAACATCTAATATACACTATATATATATAGGACATTATCCCTAATTATTCATATTGTCTCTCAACATACTTTTACACAAACGCAATATAATTATTCGCTAATCTTTTTTTTTTCTTCAAAATATGAAACAAATATAATCGTTAAAAATGATCATATTACATCTATGGCAATGAATCGCTGTGAATAATGTTTGCCTACCCATTCTTTTTCATTCACTCATTTCATCAAACTATGGGAAATATTTATATATGCCATATTACATAATAATTCAGAATTACTCTCAACATACATTTACAAAAACACATAATATATTTATTTGCTCATGTTTTTTTTCTTCACAATTTTACACGCATATAATCTATAAACTTTTGCATAAAAAGTAAGTATTTTCTATAAGTTTTTTCCTCCACCCAATTTGTAACAAATTGAATCATCAAATTATAAATATGAATAATTAACACATTTTAATATATATATATATATATATATATATATATATATATATATATATATATATATATATATATATATATATGAACTAAGTAGTACTATTAGCCCTTCTCACACACTTATATAATCGTACCTTTCTCATCTTTCCATAAAAATCATAAATCATTCATCATTCAACATCTATACATTCAAATAGAAGGCCAAAAATTTGCTTATCATCAATCTAAATTCATAAAATATTGTATACTTACATGCTCAGATATATATGCTTCTATAAAAGAGTGTGATAATCCAAGCAGATGAACCTTGGAAAGTTTGTATGAATCCAAATTATTTCAACTACAATATATAAATAGAATAGCTGACATTACATATTCATCTACCACATATATACCTGGATTATCATTACCCCTTCAACTTGTCGCGGGGTGTATGTGAGTAATTAGACATCCATCTTCATTACACCTTCAAGCTGTCGCTGGATGTATGTGAGTAACTGGACACCCGTCTTCATTTTCTCACTCACCCCCCGCAATCAATGAGATATTACACTATCTATCCAAATCAATGAGATATTCCTCATTTTCATTTAAGGAGATGAATAGTCGAATTATCAATTCAGATTACTTATCTCTTTCCTTTGTATATATGAGATGTGCAAATCAATGACATCTATGCTTACGTGGACAACCTCACTCGTGGAGATGAATAGTCGAATGATCAATTTAGATTACTTATCTCTTTCCTTCGTATATATGAGATGTGCAAATCAATGACATATATGCTTACATGGACAACCTCATTATTAAGGAGCCCTAAATGTTTGTATAGCATTTTATAGTAGTATAGAGATAATGGAAAGGGGCTACCAAAGAGAAAACTCTCTCTGGGTTCAAAGCCACCATTTGCAAAAAGAGCCTAAAGAATAACGGCACATAAAAATACAAGTGCCAAGGCTCTTTTTTCATTAATGCTTCGTTACATTAGATCATTATGATATCTTCAAAAAATTGAGATTGAATTCTTAAATATGTGATATTTTGACGTTATTTTAAAGTATAAGATCAATGGGTTTACACAACGAACTCTTTTGAAAAGAATTATATAGCTTGGCATTATTGATTCAAGAAACATTTAAATTGATGACATGTTCCATAAGTCCAGTCAATTTGATCTTGTTCAACATTCTTACACCTAAGGTTGAAAATAATTTCTTTCTTTATAAGTATCTAATTCACTTCCTGCGCCTATGTTATGAATGCCTATGTTGATTTTCCCATGGAAAATGTTCACACAATTATATTCCTCTCTCACGATTAGGATATTTTAGTGTTATTCCATGGTGTAATATATTTGTACCTATATGTAATTTTTATACATATTATAGACACCATATTTTAGGATCCACTTAAGTCTCTCCCTTGGTCCCTGGGGCATACTACGAGTACCGATCTAGATGCCACCGGGCGCTCCTGGGCCCCATTTGACTCCGATCAACTTCATCGTCGAAGTCACATCTCAATGAATCATTGAAGAAAATTAAATCTCCTTTCCAACGATCCACCTCGTGCATGAATCATCATAATGGTTAGGACAAACGGACCGTTTTACTACCAAAAATCGATCTGTAGGCCATCGGGCGCTCCCGGGCCTCGATTTGACCCCAAGCAAATCCATCGTCAAAGAAAAATCTCAATGAATCCTCAAAGGGAACTGAAACCCCCTTCCAACGGTCTGCCCTGTGTATAAAACGGCATAACGGTTCGGACTAACGATCAATTTTCCCTTGAAAACGGATTTGGAGGCCACCGGGAGCTCCCGGGCTTCATTTTACCAAAGTCAGTCTGTAGTCCCCTTTTTCTATGTGTGCTTTAGGTGAAAATATATTTTCTAAAAACAAACTATTTTCAATTTTAATTCACAGCAATTTTGTGAACTAATTTTAGTTAACCAAATTTTATCTTGTTAATCCTAAACATGCATCTCGATGATTATGCAAGTAAAATAAAGTAAAGTCCATAACAGCGATGTACAAGGAAACCACTAAGAGAAAAATCATGGATGGCCCAAGCCAAACAATCACGATGATACGGTTTTACAAAGTAGAGACAGTAGACTTACTCAATGAATCGATACACCAAAAGCCTTGACGCTCTTCTATGCTTCAACTAGTCCTCCACAGTGCAATGCAGAAATCATTCCACACAAGGTCCACAACACACGAGTCCACGTGTGCCTCGATATCTACCGATATAGCTTTAGTAACCATCTATGATTCGGAACATGAATCCGACTGCCTCTTCACCGCAATACTCGACGAAACAAATGTTTAAAGAATGAACAAACTCCAGATAATGCTACACACAAGATCTCTATTGCTTATGTATATTAAAAATTGGATCTTGAAACACAAAGATGTTTTTAGACTTGAAAAACCTTTGTAAACAAGTGAAGAAAAATGTAACTATTTGTTCTGAAATTTTTGTTTTTCACCCTCGAAGTTTTGAGAAAAAATTTCCTTAAATAAAAACTTTAAGTCGAAAAGTCGTTAGAACGAGATGTCCATGTCAATTGAACGACAGTCACATGTCGCTTGAACAACTATTAAAGTCGTTTAACACTTCTAAACTCAAGGGAAAAATTTACACGACTCTGAAACGAGTTTGTCTCCGAAAAATGAAGTTAAAACCTTTTTAACGTTTTAGAATCATTTTTAAACAAAATAACATCCTTAAAACATTTGTCAAGTCCAATAAACATTATGCATTCATACCTGAGAGTATATTGGAATGCAATATGGTATGAGGATGTAAAACGTACACCAATAAACACGGCATGTTGTATCTTGAAGCTTCGCCGCTTATGCTTCAAAACAATAAATCATTGACTATGTGAGATACGTGACAAGTAAAAACTATCTACAACTCAAATTGGATTTTGTCCAGAATAATACAAATTTATAAAATTGACACTACTTGGAAATTTTTCCTTAAAAATCTCCCCCTTTGGTTATTCCGTGACAAAACTAAAATAGTGAAATGCCTAAGCTGGGTCGCCAAGCCGAATGACCCAAATCCCATCCCATAAACCCAAAAAAGAAAATACGGGATAAGATCTAGTAAACAATTGTCGGATCGACAGCATGAACTTTCCTTCATGTGATGTAGTCGCAAAATCTCCAAACTCTGAGTAATCACTACACGCACGAAACAACAAATACCATGTGAAGTATGGAGGTACAATTGATATAAATCATTATAATACCAATTTATAAAACAAACCATTTGTCAAACATGTGAGTAAACCATATGATACCAATTTGTTTAATAATATAAAAAAATATGATAAACATAAGTGCTCATCAAATAAAAATCCCCTTACATGACATACCATCTCTCCCCCTTTTTGTTTTGAATAGAAAACCAGATAAAAAGATAAACAATTGAATATCTAGCATGAGAAAAATTAGATGAATTATATCAAGATAAACATGGATATCCAGCTAATAACAAATAAAATACCAAATCGGAGCTAACAAATAGTCACACAAAGTGAATCAGCAAAAGAAAGAATGATGTCGCTAAACAAATCAATGTTGTATAATAATAATTAGAAGATACAAATTTGTAGCAAAATAATGTACGATCATCACATATATAAAGCAGGAATAAAAACAAAACGAAAACTCAAAAAGTTAACTTTGGTCAACACAAGTCGTTCGAATGATAATGCAATGTCGTTTGAACGAGATAAGATATCGTTTGATCGATGCAAGAAACGACCTAAAATAGTGTGTGGTAGCACGAAGAGTCTATCTAAAGACCCTAAAAATGACCTAAGAAATGACCATACCTGACACTTTTAACATCTCGTTTCTAGTGTCACGTGATCCAGTATTGAAAAGACATCCGTAAGTCATTTGAACTACTTTAAAACTTTTGCTTTCTATCTCTAAAACACTACATGATTTGTCCAGTGAAAAAATTCATCAAAACAGCAACTAAAAAATTAAAACAGTAGCAAAACAGACTCAAGATAGAAAAATAACCAAGTATGAGTTTCATGTTAACATAATATCAATGTCATCAAACATAGATATGGAATTAATAGTCGTGAACTACAACAAATTAATCACAACTTGAACACATTAAAAAGATCAAGAAGCTCTAATTGATAGCTAAATATCATCAAATTAAGTTTTAGCCATATGTAGAAATTAATATATTCAGATTAATGAACTAAACGAATAACACGCACAAAAATCTGAAAGTTTGATGATTCAATAAACAATAGCGTCATGATACAATTTTTTCACATTATTCATGGTGCAAACCCATTGTTATTTTCCTTCCAAACACCCTGATATATTCATATTTTCTTTTTTAGTTCTTTTGAGGTTTCTAATTTTCTAACCTTAGAGAAATCCTATTGGCCCCATTTTTGACATATGTTTCATTTTATTGCCTTAATTTTTTCTTAGGCTCTTTTAAATGGTGTCTTTCACGACGATATTATTATTCTCTCGCAACCCTTTCCCGTGAACACTCATTATTTTTTCAATTTAAGCAATATTTATCCTCACGGCAAACGGTTCTTACACGCACACCTCCCCCTTAGTCGAATTTACACATAGATGAAAATATTGAGAGGATAATGGCTCACCAAACTCAAATATGCATGAGACGTCAAACATTCATATAAACTCATGCATGTGAGTGCGATGGCATATATTCAAAGTTGAATCCAAATGCAAATTATCTTCTAAAAAAACCCATTAATAAATGGTTAATATCGATCTAAGATTTTATAATTACAACCAAATGTCCTAGTCACATGGATAATGAAATCATGGATGTCCAAGTACACTAATATGCCGCATCAAACATGAAAAATCATGACACACAAAAAAACAAAATTCTTCTTGTGTTTTTCAAAACATATTTTTGACTCAAAAGATAAAATCTTTTTGTGTTTTCTTAAAAATATATAAAACTAAAAATCTTTTTGTATTTTTCAAATAAGACTCAAATACGTGAAAAAAAATAATGCAAAGAGATACATATGTCATAACACTTAGCAAGATATATATCATGAAGCAAAAACTAGCGTATGATAAACATGGCTAACATAATTATCCATTAAATTTAGCATGATAAGTATCACGTGTAACCAAACGAGAGTCATGAAGTTTAATTCCTGAAGGCACTAAGTCTGATTCCCTAGCCCAAGTAGGTGTGAAATGATGCATGGGGATTTTGGGAATCGAAATGACTTTATTCTTAAACTTCCTAGGCTCATTGTTAAGGTCATAGAAATATTGTCTAAGGTGTCCCTTCCTACTGTAGTAAGTGCAAGTGAAAACACGGTGAGGAATGTGACCGAAATGTGGACCTCTCATAATGTTTCTGTTGGCTCTCTCACCTGATTGGCACTGGCTTTGGGAATTGATGAAATACAATCATCGAAGCCTATGCAAAACTTGTCATCCTTAATTTGGATGGTGCCTAAAATCCTATCCAAGTTTTTTTACCTTGCCTCCAAATCAAACTTCACACCTTACTATGGTCTCCGAATCTCTCCTCAAGGTCACTAATACTACATTCAAGCAAATGCCTAGACTCCTCAAACTCTATAATATCTTTCTTTAAAGACTCCATGAAACCACGAAGACTGTCTCTCTCACCCTTAATGTATTCTAGTTTTTCCTGAAGAGTCTTCTCCCCTGCCCTAACATCCTGAATCAATGCATCATTCTTTTATTCGGCAAGCTCCTTCAACCTAGATTGCAACGTTAAGTTTGCCTTTTTTACCTTTACTGCTCCCTCATACAAATAATTAAAGGCAACATGCAATTCTCTCAAATCTATCTCCTCTTCTTCACTAGTTTTACCCTCACTCATTCACACAAAACGGCCTCGGAAGTGTAATTCACATGAGTATCTTCATTAGAATATTTATCGTCATCGCTCACATAACATCCCATAAATGCTACAAAGTTGCGCTCAATGGGGAAAATATCTCCCTCTTCCGGTTCACTCTCACTTAAGGTGGCATTATATTGTATCGGTTTCTTTCCCTCATTCTTAAGTCTAGTGCGGAACTCCGCTACCTTATGGCTATAACCCTCACAACCAAAACACCTATCCAACATATTCCTCTTATCATTCTTACTTCGATTCTTAAGGACATGATCTGGCTTGTTCTATAGTTTCATAAGTCTTTTGACATCTTTCGATTTCTTTTGGAAATTAAGAAACTTTTTGAACTTCTTTGATAATAAAGATACATATTCAAAATCAGAGTCAGAATCATCATCCAGAGCTTTAGTTTCCTCCTTTTGGTTTTTCAAAGCAATGCTCTTTTCTGTTTTTTGGCACTTGGTTAGAGGTAAACATTTCAAGTTCATAGGTTTCTAAGTCACCTATTATCTCTTCTAGTTTCGTTGAATCAAGCATACCCAAAGAGTATAAAAAGATCAATTTTTTTATCAAATCTACTAGGCAATGACCTTAAGATTTTCTTTGTGAATTGGTTATCCGGTATTTTCTCTCCCAAGTTAAATGACGAGTTGACAATATGGGACAATCGAGTGTAAAACTCGTCAAATATCTAACTCTTTAACATTTTTATCGTATCAAATTGGGTAGTGAGGTTTCGGAGTTTAGACGCTCTAAATGTGCTAGTTCCCTCGTGAGTGAGTGCAAGAACATCCTAAGCCTCTTTCAACGTCTCTCACGTCATAATATGATTATACTCATCCGAGGTGATAGACGAGGATATAACATTAAAACCTTTAAAATTATAAAATGCAAGTCTATGTTCGGTTTCAGTCCATAACAAAACAAGTCTTAAACTAGTGGTCTTTCCATCTCTTGTGACCGGTGGTGACCACCCTTTTTGTATCGCTAACCAAAAATTCTCATCAATAGCTTTAAATGAACTTTTCATTTGCATTTTCTAACAAGCATAATTAGTGCCATAAAAATTAGAGTTCGAAAAGAATCAAAATTTCCAAAATTCATACCTACAAGCACACGGAATCACACATAAAAAAATTGTTTCTAGATGTAATAACAATTTGTAAATGCCTTTTTCCATGTGTGGTTTAGTTAAAAACAATTTTTCCTAAAATAAACTATTTCTAATTTTAATTCGCACCAATTTTGTGAACCAATTTTACTTGAACCAATTGTAAATTGTTAATCCTAAACATGCATCTAAGTGATTAGGAAAGCAAAATAAAGTAAATTCCACATCGTCGATGTACGAGGAAACCTCTAAGGGAAAAATCTTGAACAACCCAAGCGAGACAATCACTATGATACGATTTTACAAAGGACAGATAATAGACTTACTCAATGACTCGATACCCCATAAGCCCTGATGCATTTTTATGCTTCAACCGTTCCTCCACTATGTAATGCAAAAATCCTTCCATGTCAGGTCCACAACACACGATTACACTTCCGCGTCGGTATCCATTGATGCAGCTTTGGCAACTGTCTATGATTCAGAACACGGAATTTACCGCTTCTTCACCACAAAACTAGACGAACCAAATGTTCAAAGATAAACAAACTCCAAATGGTGCTAAACATAATATCTATATTGCATATGTATATGAAAGATAGGATATTGAAATACAAATGATGTTTTTAAACTAGAAAAGCCTTGGTAAACAAGTGCACAAAAATATAACTTTTTGTTCGATAATTTTTGTTCTCCACGCTCGAAATTCAGAGAAGAAATTTCCTTAAATAAAAAACTTTAAGTCAACAAGTCATTAGAATAATATGTCCTTATCGTTTGAATGATAATCACATGTCATTTGAACGACTGTTGAAGTCGTTTGATCCATCTAAACTTAAAGGAAATATCTACATGACTCTAAATTGGGTTTATCTCTGAATAAATGAATTTAAAACCTCTTAAAAATCATTTTAATATTTTGAAATAGTTTTTAAACAAAATAACATCCTTAAAACATTTTTTGGGTCCCATAAACGTTATGCGTTCACACCTGAGAGTGTCTTGGAATGCAATATGGTATGAAGATGTAAAGCGTGCACTAATAAACATGACATGATGTATATTGAGGCTTGGTCACTATGTCTTTAAAACAACATGTCATTGACTATGTGGGACTCCTTACAACTAAAAATCTATCTATGACTCAAATTGGATTTTGTCCAGAATAATGCCAATACATGAAAACTGACACTTCATGAAAAGTTGTCCTCACTCAACTATTCATCTTGAATGAGACTAAATGAATCTTCAAAGGGTACTTAATACCATTTCCAACTATTTTCCCCTTGCATGAATCAGCCATACGGTATGGACCAACGTTCAATTTTACTCCAAAAGGTCACTTGGCTCTTTTGGGCCCTATTAGACAAAAATCAACTCTCCAAACTGAGCGCAGCTCTTTGGAAAATGAAAATACCTCACATAAACTTTACAACGGGCTACTCCATGCATGATTTGGAGTTACGATTAAGATGAATGATCTATCACCGTCCAACGATCTTCCGTCCAAAGGACCGAAGAGATCTTTCAAGCCCCGTTTGATCCAAAGTCAACTTCCCGAACCGAGATTGGCCTAACTTATTATTAAAGGTCTTTTAATTACCTTTCTAATGGTATAACTTGTGCATGATTTGGACTTATAGATTGCATTTTATGTCCATTTTTTCGAGAAATTTGCACGAGACTGCCAATTGGCAAGTCCATTTCCCTGCCTATTGGTAGTATGTCTTGGCCTACCTGCAAATAGTTAGGTCAAGGATATTTCCAATCGGTAGCCCTCCTAGCCTATACAAGGAGACCATAAGCTGACTTCGAAAGGCACCCCACATTTATGAATTTTAGTGATCTTAGTAACATTAATCTGCAATCAACAAAGTTCCTTTGTGTGATATTCCTTTCCACCTTTCATTACCATCATTATCATATCCAATTTCAAAAATATTATTCTATATCATCCAACATTCACCCCAACTTGCAACGAATTTCATCAAGGATCAAGATCAAGGCTCCAAAGAAGGTCTAAACATCCTTTTCTCTTTAAATATCTTTATTTTTGCATTAATTATATAAATTCTTAATTTATCTTTTACATTATATCATACACAATAATATCTCACCCTTTATAATCTATATTGCACATAATCTATTTTCTATTAAAAAAAAAGGAGGGTTACACTTAGAAATTTCGATGGATTTCTTCGTCACATTTTTCCAAAAATAAAATATATTTTCTACACACACACATATAATAAATTCCCATTTGAATCTATGGGATAAACCCCACCCTTGTGTTTCTTGTGAACTACGTGGACTTTGATGCCTTTATAGGCTACGTAGGCATCTTAGGCTAAAACTCGAGACTCAAGTCCTATTTTCCTATTTTCTTATTTTTGCCTTTTTCTTATTTTATCCATATATTATCCATATAAGTCATACTTGCATTTTATCTAACATATATTATCGTTTCATCATAACGATCAATATCTCGATAAGTGCACACATTATATTTTTCTAATTATTATTTTGGGAACATTGTTATGGATGACCTCACTCCATCTTTTCCACGATGCGAGATTGAGTGATTCCGATGTCCACTTATTTATACACACACACACCTCACAGAGAAATTAACGAAAATAGTAACGCAAGCCCATGAGAGATTGAAAGGGCAGGATAGGTGTGTAACACCTTCCCATTCCATCACTTAGCCCCTGAACCTCTAATCTAATTGTTTCATAAGCAGTAGTTTGCCTTTGATACCACTCTCTCGAGGCAACAACATAGAATATCTCTGGGTCCATAGTGGCGACTCTGTTGGGGATGGCCTAAGCACCCCACGATGTAGCGAGGGGTGCGGTACCTTTATATCTCCCTCTTTTCCCCCTAAAAGTGCCTCGGAGAGGGGGAATATCTCCGGGCCATAATGGTGACTCTGTTGGGGAAAAACTTAAGCAACTAGACTCTATTTGCATGGGTGTTATCATATTCTACTTGTGTGTGTATTCACCTACATGTATGTTCCCTTTTTCTCCTTTAATATTTTTTATATATATCTACCTCATGTTTATATCACCTCTAACTCACTGTTCACTTCACACACTTGTAAATAATCTCCATGTACACCTCACACGACTTAAACTTATATATAAGTTCACTACAAGAAAAATATCATTTCATAGCAATTTTATTACTAGTTAATCATTTATTGCCACTAAAACGTATATTTTGTTGCAAATTTTATGTTTGCCACTAAAACATAATGCATTAGTGGCAAAAAATTAAAATCGCCACACAATATTTTAATTATTTACCACTAGTGTATGTTCAGTAGTACAAAATATTCTACTTTGCCACAAAAAACATTTCAGATACACTCCATTTATCCTCCAAAATTATATTCTATAAAAAAACATTTGGGAGCATTTCCTCTAAAAAACACCGAAAACGTAACTTCTACCGTTCATCCCCCTAAATCCTATTCATCTTCCATTCATCCCCAAAATACATTAGCCACGTCCATTTTATCTCTCGATACGAGCTATTACAAAAATTTCCCAAATCCTCTAACTTGGTACGAGTCTGATTTTCCCAAATCCATTAGTCGATTTGAGTTTAGCAAGTACGATTTTGCTCCTAATTTGGTCCCATTTGATTTACTCTCGTTTGAGTTTAGCAAGTGCAATTTCGCTCCTGCTTTGGTCCGGTCTGATTTACTCTTCTTTGATTTTCCTCTGGTTTAATTGTAGTTCTATCTGATTTTCTACAGGTGCATTATAATTTGACATATAATTTTATGTTTTAGAAAATTTCTAGTGTTTAGTGATGATAGTTTTAATTTTGGACTTTTTTCTAGTGTTTAGTGATGATAGTTTTAATTTTAATTTTCCTACTATTACAAATTAAATTAGGTTCATTACAATAATGTTACGATTGAGTTAAAATATTTTAATTTTTGTTTATCACTGTCATAAATTATAATTACTCTTGATATTTATTATTATAGTTATTTTAGGAAACTGCAAAATTAACCCAAAAATTAGGGATCATTTTCAATTAAATCAATCCTAGTGATAATTCATGCTAAGTGTGTGAATCACATAATGTCATTTCCTTTCTTTATTAGTGTGTGTACGCGTCACACATTCCTCACATGAAAATCGTGTCTTGGGAATCATGGTTTGTAGATATTTATCTCAATATTTCAAAAAATCTTAGAGAATCCATCGAGGAAATGCGTTAGGTGAATAAGGAGGTGCCTATTTGAATTATAAGTAAATATTATTTCAACATGTAAAGTTATGAAACAATAATGACAATAATTAAGATATGAAACATTGACTCGTGTAAGTATTCAAATCCCTAATTTTCTATTAGAAAGTTGTTTATATGAAGATTTTTTTTGGTATAACTGATTCTTCATTGGTGATTAATAAATCTCATTTTAGGTGAATGCTCTGATGTTCCATTTGGTCTATACTTGCATGCTCAAATCGGTGTTCAATTAAGTAACCGTGAAACGTGGATGAAATATACTATTACAAATTAAATTTGGTTTGTTGCAATAATGTGATGATTGTGTTAAAATATTCTAATTTTTGTTTAGCACTGTCATAAGTTATAATTACTCTTCATCTTTATTATTATAATTATTTTAGGAAGAATGAAAAATTATTCCAAAAGTTAGGGATCATTTTAAATTCAATCAAACCCACTAATAATTCTTGTTATGTGTGTGAATCACATAATGTCAATTCCTTTCGTAATTAGTGTACGTATGCATCACACACACCTCACATGAGAATCATGTTTTTGGAATCATGGTTTGTAGGTATTTCTCTCAATATCTTGAAAAACTCTTGGGGAGCTCACCGAGGGTGTGCGTGAGGTGAATGAGGTGCCTATTTAAATTATAAGTAAATATTATTTTAACATATAAAGTTATGAAATAATAATAACAATAATAATGATATGAAACATTGAATTGCATAAGCAATAATAACAATTTCTATTTGAATTATAAGTTCATTAGTTTTTTGTTGATGCATTTTTTTATCGCGTAATATAGGGTCATTGGGATGGATAAGAGATGGATGAATCACCCAACTAGAATTAGCAGTGTGTATCGAGATGGTGTTAAACAAATTCCTGATTTTGCATTTGAAAATGTTAAGACAAATTATAATATTAAGTGTATGTGCAAGAAATGTAATAACGTTTATCGGAGGAGTCATCAAGATGTCCACAATCATCTGTTTATACATGGCATTGTGTCAATTTATACTAGATGGATATATCACGGGGAACCATTTTTGTCGCCCAATGACAATGCTTATGATTTCAATGAGCATTTGTTTAGTATAGGATAGGAAGATAATGCTAGAGACGGGTTTCATCAAGATGACATGGAGGGAATGTTAAATTATATGTTTACTCGATCCTACAATAATGACATTCTAGGAAATGTTTACGAGAGATGCTAGTAATGTCATTTTTTGTCCTTTTCATCTTGAGGTGGAATTAAGATAAGCATGTTGAGGATCTAATGTTTTGATACACTCGAATGATGGGGAAGCTTGGAAAGAATTTGACTAGATTCAAAAGTCATTTGTGAGAGACGCTCGTAATGTCAAGCGTGGTCTCTTTCATGCCGGATTTTATCCATTTACAAAGATTACTAGAAAACATAGCACATGGATAGTTGTCATTATTCCATATAATTGAGAACCTTGTAAATGTATGAAAGAACCATTTTTCATGTTATTGCTGCATATACCAGGTCCTAAGGCTTCTGGAAATGACATGGATGTCTTTTTTCTACCCTTAATCAAGGAGTTAAAAGAGTTGTGGGAAGATGGGATTCAAACATATGAGGCCTCCATAGGGAATAACTTTCAGTTACGTGCAATGATTATGTGGACTAGCAATGATTTTCTAGAGTATGCTAACTTATCAGGTTGGAGCACAAAGGGGAAATTGGCTTGCCTGGTTTGCAATAAAGAGACATATTCCTTGCGTTTAAAAAATGGATATAAGACATGCTACATGGTTAATTGTCGTTTCTTGCCAGTGAATCATAAATGGCGAGAAAATATGACTTATTTTGATGGTAAGAAGGAGCATTGGGAATGACCAAAAGATCTTAGTACTGATGAGATACTTGCTCAATTGGAGAAAGTTATACCTCAAGTGTATGGTAAAGATTCCAAAAATAGGAGACGTGAGGCGCACAAGTTGAATTGGGACAAACTTAGTAAAATTTTTGAGTTGCCTTACTGGAAAGATCTTAAATTGTCTCACAATTTGAATGTCATGAACATTAAGTAAAATGTATCATAAAGCATTTTAAGAACATTTCTATACATTTATGGGAAAACGAAAGACACTAGTAAGTCTCGGTTGGATTTGAAAGAAATATGCATACGTAAATACTTGCATCCATACAAAAAGGGAGATAAATGGGTAATTCCTCCTGCTTGCTACACTTTGTCCAAGGAAAAGAAAGGACTTTATTTGATTTTTGGCAGTTGTTGAAGCTGACGGATGGATATGCATCCAACATTTCTCGATGAGTGGATGCTAAGGTATTAAATATTATGGGGATTAAAAGTCATGATTACCATATTTTTTTACAACGCTTACTACCCCTTGTAATTTGTGGTGATCTTCGAAAGGAAGTTTGTGAACCGTTAATTGATCTTGGGTTATTCTTTAAGAAGCTGTGTTCGAAAACCTTGTGAGTTGATGTTTTGGAGAGGCTTGAGGAGAAACTTACCATAACCATGTATAAACATGAAAGGATATTCCCGCCGTCAATTTTTGATATTCTGGTTCACTTGCTGATTCATCTTAAAAGAGAGACCATTCTTGGTGGGCCAGTGCAATATATATGAATGTATCCATTTGAAAGGTAAATATATTAAAACAAATATTATTTAAGTAGTTCTTAAAAAAATTATGTTGTTTATGTTTTTTACTTTTTAACAGATATATGCACACTTTAAAACTTATCGTGGGAAATAAAGCATGTCTAGAAGGCTCAATAGCGGAGGCTTATATTCTAAGTGAATGTTTAACATCTTGCTTAATCTATCTGGGCAGTGGTGAGAAAAAATTCAACCACACTGAGCAGAATTATGATGGTGATGATGATCAAGAAGGTTTTTGTGTTTTTCGACACAATAGTCATTTACTTGGAAAAGTAGATTATCAATCCCTTGGAGAGAGGGAATGGAAAAACGCTTCTTTACATGTGTTAGATAATTGTGATGAGATACAAGAATTTATCAAGTATCTCTATATATATTATTGTTCACTTTATCATTTATTAACGAAAGTTGTTTCCTAATTTAATGCATTTATGTATGTTAGTGAGCATAATGATCCATTGAAGGCAGAAAGTGACATAAATTTAAATAACCTCATCTACTGAAAATGGAAGTATCCCAGTCTAGAAGAACTCTAAATAACATCAGCAAAATTTAAATAAATTTCATACTTTTGGGATTTTCTTACTTACACTAAAGTATCCAAGTCTAGAAGAACTTTAAATAACATAAGCTACTTCGGTATATTCCTCTCAATCCAGTAGAGTGAAATAGAATTTGATTTAAAACCACACTTTCCCAATTAATCAATGACATAATTAGTGTTGATGTAAAAAATTAGATTATCTTTAATTAATCAATCAAAGATAAAATAAATGAGACAAAAGATTTTTAAAGTGGTTCAACCTTGAAAGAATGACCTACGTCCACTGTTTTTGTTATTGCTGAATGTTTTCTTGGAATTCTTGATAATTGATTTACCAAGAAATTCCCAGTCCCTTCTAATGAGGAGGTTACAATGCATTTATAGCCTTGAGGCTGTACAAATGAAAGGACAACGCGTTGTTATCTAGTAGACAAGTACATCTATATGATAATAATGAGCATTTAATGAGCAGTCGTCTCCTTGATTCTCTTGAATTGGATTCGCTGTACGCCATGTAGCTCAGACCGCTTAAGCTGTTCGGTTCACCTAAGCTGCTCGACACGCTTGAGTTGCTCGGGGCCCCTGAGTTGCTCGGGGCTCCTTAGTTGCTCGGTGATATTGAGTTTCTCAATAAAAGTATATATAATTGCCATGTTGGCAGACACATGTCGATAAGTGAGTGGTCCATGTCAGCAAACTAAATTTGGTATCAATAGAAGCCCCCAATGTTTCATAATTTGATGTTGAAGAAAAGTATGGAACATTCTGCTTGAAAACTGCATAGATTATTGGTTTGTATTGTTTTTTGGAACGCATTCGTTGTATATAATTCCATTTTGAGTGCACAGTATCGGGCCTTATAAATATTTTGAATTTTCATGATCGCTTCGATATTTGTGCTCCTTTTCTTCTTTTAGCCGCCGGATACGCAAACGTCCTCCTTTGTAATTATTTCTTTTCTCTGTTCCCAAGGTAGAGTATTTAAGCGCATTAGAAATCTTATCATTTTTTCACTTTTCAAATCTTGTATCTTTGCACTCTTCATTTCTTCTCTATCTTGTGCCTTCGTTCCTTCCATTGTTCGTTGTCAACTGATTCACTTTTTTTTTGTAAGATTTTCTTCCCTCTTTTTTATTTACTTTGTTCATCATGGTTTACTTTGTTGAATCGCTTGACAAATTTCGTTCTGAATTTTTAATTCCTTCATGGGTCATTTTGGAAGAACTTTATGAACCTTTTGACTATTTGTCTTTGGCTGAGGGACATTGGTTCCCAAGTCTCTTTGTGATCGAATGTGGCTTTTCTTTCCCTCTAAATCCTTTATGTTTGGATTTCTATCAATATTTTGTCGTTGTTCCTACAAAAAGAGCTCAAAATACCTAGAGGATAGTTAATGGCGTTCATAAATTGAATCAACTCCATAGAACCCGTTGAGGAATCCTAGAGATTATGTATTATTATAGATGGGTTGTCATTGATTCCACATTCTATTTAAAGACTAGGTTTTTGAATAGGGCTTTAGTTGTCAATCTTCCAGACGCCAATAGGGATTATTTTGAGCATGGGGTTGTTATGAAAAATTGGCAACACGCTCCATTAAATGGAGATGATGTATATCAAGGTCTTAGGTGTCCCCCTTATGGTAATGGAATAGGTTGTTTTTATTTTTTTGAAATCTTGTTTTCTTTGTGTTTGATAAAATGTTTCACTGACATTTGTTTTTGTTCATTACAGTTAGAAGAAAAAAAAAACCTCCAAAAAAAGCAGACGTTAATTTGAAGCATTTAAAACTTATCTGGAGTTTGCACCAATCTGTTGCTGAGGAACATATTAGGTCTGCTTCTTATTTATTTCAATATAAGAGCTATACTTCATCCTTCACTGCTCGTCCAGTGGTGGTTGACATTAACCAAGTACCAGCTTCTGAAACTAGTGTGGAAGGTTCCTCCTCAGAATCGAATATTCCCATCAGTAACCTAATGAAGAGAAGAAGAGCTCCTTCCTTCTTTGACAAATCAGACTCTGCCAATGTGGAGGCAAAGAAAAATAAACAGGATGTTCCAGAGGAAAGGATAAGAAACATTGATGCACCCCCTCCCGTTGCTGCCAAGAAAGTTTTTGAGAAGCCCCTTGTGGTTCCGAGCAAGGCTATGGTTATTTCTCCTCCTAGTGTGGTTATTTTCATATCACCAACCAAGACAACTTCTTTGGTTGAAAATATTCCTACTCCTCCAAGGAGGTTAAAGAAAAGTTCCTCCGAGAGACCCGTTGAACCTATCTCTCAGCCTTTAAATGCTGAAAGTGGCGTTCCATCTTTTGTTGCTCCGAGCTCCGCTGTGAGCTTGGTAAAATCCCGGACTGTCCCAGAAGTCCAAGGTATTGAATATTCCCTTTCTCGAGAGAGAATCATTACTCTTGATGCTCAACACATTGCCTCAGTAAGTATTATTAATTTGAGTCATTCACTTTCTAATATTATGTTTATATGTTGATTTGATGTTATTTCTTTTTTCAGCTGGTGACGTGTTTCAATAGCATCTTGAAGAAGGATGAAGCTATTAAATCTTCAAGCTCCTCGGGAGGTGTAGAGGAATCTTTTGTTGGTCTGACTCAGTCCTTAAAGGATTCTCGTCAAAAATATGAAGAAGATAAGGTTTCTTGGGAGAAGCAACTCAAGTCTATTGAGTTGGACAAGAATCAAGCTGAGAATGCCTCCCAGGAGTTGGAGAAGAAATTGAAAGAGTCTGAGCAGAGCAATAAAGTTTTTGAACAAAGCAACAAGGAGCTAGAAGTTAAGCTCAAATCTGCTGAAGAGGAAGTTGTTAGGCTCCAAGATGTTGGACGCCAAAAAATTGAAGTGGAGGAGAAGTTGAAGGCTGTTGATGAGCTCCTTAGGGAAAGGACCTCCTCGAAGAAAGAAAAGAGGAAAAAGGTTGTTAAAAAATCGTTCAGTGCTGGTTGGGATAAAGGCTGGAATAAGGGTCTGGCTGCCATGACTTCACAAATGGAGTATGCTAGCCTCAAGTACTTTAGGGATGGATGGGTTGCAGCTTTACAGGAAATGAAAGTTACTGAGAATTCTAAATTGTTCCAGCAACACACTCATGGCCCTCCTCCCTCTCCTAGAGAAGAGGAAGAGGATGAAGATGACTCAGACGAATCTTCAATGATGACTGGAGATCAGTTCTTTATCATTCTTGTTGTTCATCTTTCCGAGCAACCCCCACCAGCCAACCTTCCTATCGATCAGCTGCCATTATCTTCCGAGCAACCAACCTCCCCATCCCAGCCTTCCTAGGAAGTTATAAAACACGAGGAAAAGGTGTAAAGTTGCTAAAGTTTTAATTTTGTTATTCTTTTTTAATGTAACCTTGAGCTTTGTATTTGCCTTTATGACGAAATAAAATATTAAACTTTGGCTATTCGTCTTTGACCTTTTCTATGACTTGCTCTGTCTTGCATCCTTATTGATTCTTTTTATTTCTCTTTGCTAATTTATGGCCAGGATGGAGTTGTTATGATCTCATGACACAGACTTAATGAAGAGATGCAGTGACTATTTTTAAGTGGGTCATGCAGATCTTAATGAGACTGAAATAATTAATATCCTCGGATCAGGATCTTCTTATCGAGCAGTTGAATCTAACCAATATCTGAAATGTTTGCTCGATCGCGCAGTAGCTAATAATGTGGCCTACTATGAGATGATTGAAGATCTCCAAGGCACTATCGATTGCTTCAACTGCAATATAAGGAGTCTTCTACCCTTTTGCACCAAGGATATAGGAAAAAATATCAACAACTAAGTTCTGACAAAGGATATGATAAGTTTATCTCTACTTAAGAGAAGAAAGAGAGCATTATGAAACTTGAGGTTGAAGAGCACAAGCATATCGCCAAGTTATTGGAGCAAGAGAACATTGCCTTGCAAGAGGAGGTAAAACAACTCAAATCTGCTATATCTTCCTCGGGAGCCTTGGTTCCTGTCAATGATGAAGGTTTCTCTTTTTTGGAGGTAGAAAATGCCAACCTGCGAGATGAGTTGGAAACTCTAAAAAAATATGGACCCTCCACCTCTACTCGTGGGTGAGCAAGATCTTCTTCTCAGGGATGAGCAAGAGCTGGTCGGGTTTCTATTGAAGAAGTTAGAACACAGTCAACTTTAGAGAATCAAGCCTTTCAGTTGGTAGCGAAGAACCAAGTCTTAGCAGAGATGTCCAAGAAGATTCTGAACTTCAGCGAGCAACTTTCTACCCAGAGTTCTGCTTTGGAGAATAAGGAAATTTTGGTGAAGAAGCTCCACGAGCAACTGGAGAGATTAACTTACCAATTCCATGAACAACCCAGAGAATTTTGGATGGCTGGGTATAATGAAGCCCTTTACCATTTTGATGCTCGGATCCAATAATCAAATAACGAAGGGTATAAGCAAGGGTGGCTGAATGCACTGGGTGTGCTAAAATTGGAGCGTGGCCATTACTTATGGGATTATTATGACCCTGGAGTACTTGATTTGACCGTGCCTCCTTTCAAGCTTGATATGATTTGGATTACTGCTCGAAAAATTCCTCAATGCTTGATCTCCAAGTATCTCGGCGATTAAAATCTTCATGCAAATTTTGAGATATCTCGCCCAGAGCACCTGCTTGATCGACCTTTTGTAATGAATGTCAGGATGCTTCGAGATGTAAATTTTATAAACTCTCCTTATGCTTTAGATGAACCTCCTACTGGAGTAGAACCCATTTCAAAGGAAGAAGGAAAAAAAACAATAGAATAGGATTTTTATGTAATGGCTTGTACGTTTCACAACATATGTCATTCTTTTTTATTTAAATAAAGTAATTTTCAGTCTTTTGCTATTTTACATTCTTCTAAGTATTCTGCAGAATGTCTTTATTTGTGAATATATGCATATTGTGATATGTCCATTCTGTTTTATTTTTTAATTATAGTGACTTATCACTCTTTGATCCTAAGCAACGAAATAACTTTCATCCCATGATCCTGCTTAGTTTAACCAACCGGAGTTGATTGTAAATTGATTTGCCGATCAATCGGAATTGGTGGAGATTGATTCCCGACCAACCAGAGTTGGAAAAGATTAATTTTTCGACCAACCGAAGTTGGTGGAGATTGATTCCCGACCAACCGGAGTTGGAGGAGATTGATTTTTTGACCAACCAGAGTTGGAGGAGATTGATTTCTGACCAACCAGAGTTGGAGGAAATTTATTTGCCGACCAACCGGAGTTGGTGGATACTGATTCCCGACCAACTGGAGTTGGAGGAGATTATTTTTCGACTAACTGGAGTTGGAGGAAATTGATTTGTCGACCAATCGGAGTTGGTGGATATTGATTCCTCACCAACTGGAGTTGGAAGAGATTGATTTGCCGACCAACTGAAGTTGGAGGATATTATTTTCTGAACAAACGGAGTTGTAGTAAATAGATTTGCTGACCAACCAGAGTTGGTGGATATTGATTCCCGACTAACTGGAGTTGGAGGAGATTGATTTTCGACCAACCGGAGTTGGAGGAAATTGATTTGTCGACCAACCGGAGTTGGTGGATATTGATTCCCGACCAATCGGAGTTGGAGGAGATTGATTTTCGACCAACCGGAGTTGGAGGAGATTGATTCCCGACCAACCAGAGTTGGTGGTAATTTGTTCTGAACTTGATGCGTAGTGTGTAGCACTAATACTCCGAAAAATTTCATCAAAAAGAGAGAACTGGGTAAAAACTTTAACACTTTATTCATACTGAAGAAAACTGCATTTACATAGAAATTCTAACTACTGATAATACTTGCATAGATGCTCTGCATTCCATGCATTCTTAAATTCTTCTCCCTCCAAGGTATCAATCCTGTATGTCCCTGGTCGAACAATTTATGTTACTCTGTATGGTCCATGCCAATTAGCTTCCAGTTTGTTGTGCTTTTGAATTTCTTTCTTAAGCACATAGTCCCCTTCCTTCAAATCACACTTTTTTACCCTCTTATTGTAGAATAGAGTTGTTCATTGTTTGTATGCAGCATTCCCGAGTGCTGCTTCTTCTCTAACTTCTTCGAGCATATCCAGGTCTAATCTTCTCATTAAATCACTAACAGGAGAATTAAAATTAAGCACCCTATGTGTGGGTAGACCCAATTCGACAGGTATGATAGCTTCACTTCCAAATGCCAGCATGTATGGAGATTCTCCTTTTTCTTCTCACGGTGTAGTACGATAAGCCCACGGTACAGAATGTAGCTCGTTAATCCAATTTCTCTTTGCAGCATCTAGTCATTTCTTCAAACCATTCAGCAGCGTTCTATTTGTCACTTCAGTTTGCCCAATGCTTTGGGGATGGCCTGGTGCAGAGTGGATCTTCAGTACATTGGATTGATGACAATACGCAGCAAACTCCTCGTTATCGAACTGAGTTCCATGGTCTGTAATGAATGCATGGGGAAGACCATATGTACAAATGATATTCTTCCAAATAAATTAATATACCTTGTCATATGTCATATCAATAAGAGGCTTAGCCTCCACCCATTTAGAAAAATAATCCACAGTGACCACGAGGTATTTAAATCTTCCTCGGGTCATTGGAAGTGGCCTGACCAAGTCTATTCCCCACATGGCGAATGGCCAAGGAGACGTGATGGGTGTTAACAATGCTTCGGGAGTTCTTCGGATAGAGGAGAAGCGTTGACATTTATCACATTTATTGGCATCAGCTACACAATCAGCTCTCATTATTGGCCAGTAATACCCCTGTGTCGTTATCCTTTGTAAAAGCGTCTGACCTGCTACATGGGCTCCACAAGACCCCTCATGAACCTCTTTGATCAGATCTTTAACTTCAGAGGGATGGACACATCTTTGTAGCCCTTCGATAATACCTCGTCTATATAAAATGCCGTTAGTCAATACATAATGAGTAGCTTTAAACTTTAGTTTCATGGCTGCGAGTTTATCGGATGGTAAATCCCCCTTGTCAATATAGGCCCTGATGGGATCCATCCAAGATGGTCCCAAGTTGAGAGCAATGAAGTTCACCATTAATTCTTCGTCAATGCTCCAACTAGCCAAGATTTCTATTGGGATTGCTCTTTGTAGCTCGATGCATATGGCTGAGGCTAACCGAGCTAAGGCATCTGCTCTTGCATTCTCCAACCTTGGTATTCTAATCAACTGTACTGCATTAAAGCTTGATACAATTTTTAATGCTTTTGCATGATACTGGATCATAAATTCTCCTTTTGATGCATACACCCCCAACATTTGATTTACGATCAACTGTGAGTCACTAAATACAACGACCTGCTCTGCTTTCATAGTCTTAGCCAGACTGAGACCCACGATCATAGCTTCATATTTAGCCTCATTATTAGAAGCCTTAAATTAAAAACGCAGAGCATACTCCACATCCATCTCATACGGGATGTTTAAAATAATCCCTGATCCACTGCCTGTAGTGCAACAAGAGCCATCTACATACAAATTCCACACATGTATCTCATTATCAAACTCTTGGTCTGATAGAGTTCCACGGTGGAATATTCGATGCTTCCTTTTATTCTCCTCCAGCGCTTCCCGTTGCTCGTCCACCGACATAAGTTAGTCGGGGTTTAAATTTGATGATCCTGTAACATCCACAGGTTGGTCCATATTCAACTCTTGCTCGTCGGGGGTATACTCCTAAGTAAACTCTGTGATAAAATTCGCTACTGCCTGCCCTTTGAGAGATGATCTAGGCTCATAAATTATATCATATTCCCCCAGTTCTCCTGGCCAATACATCAACCTTCCTGAATTCTCTGGTTTGTGAAGAGCTTGCCTTAACGGCATATCTGTATACACAATTATAGTATGAGCTTCGAAGTATGGCCTCATTCTTCTTCTTGCTTCAATCAGTGCTAGTGCCAAATTTTCGAGTCTTGGATATCTGATTTCTGCTCCTCGAAAAGCTTTGCTGGTATAATAGACTGGTTTTTGTACTCCATTCTCCAATTTGATTAATGTCGAGCTAACTGCATTCTCTGATACTGCCAGATACAAGTATAATCTTTCTCCCGTCACTGGTCTGGACAACAATGGAGGTGTCCCCAGATATTTCTTCAATTCTTAAAAGGCCTCCTCGCATTCATCATTCCACTCAAACATTTTTCGGAGTGTTTTGAAGAATGGGAGACATCTATCAGTTGCTCATGACACAAATCTATTAAGTGCTGCAACTTACCCTGTGAGACTTTGCACTTCCTTTTCGTCGTTGAAGATCGTAGCCCCAATAGAGCCTTGATCTTTTCAGGGTTCACTTCAATACCTCGTTGGTTGACAATATACCCGAGAAACATTCCTTCTCGTACTCTGAATATGCATTTGGTAGGATTCAGCCTCATTTGATATTTCTCTAGTTGATCAAATGTGTGACCTAAGTCAATTAGATGATCAGCTACTTTCTTGCTCTTCGTAAGCATGTCATCAACATAAACCTACATGTTATGACTGATTTGCTCTGCAAACACCTTATTCATCAGCCGCTGATATGTGGCACCTGCATTTTTAAGTCCAAAACGCATAATATTATAACAATAAGTTCCCCTTGGGGTGATAAAAAAGGTACTCTCCCTATCCTCAGGCTTCATCTTAATCTGATTGTAACCAGAATAAGCATCCATGAAACTCAATAATTCGAGCCCCGAGGTAGCATCCACCAATTAATCGATTCGGGGCAAAGGAAAATGATCTTTTGGGCATGCCTTATAAAGATCAATGAAGTCTACACACATCCTCCACTTGTTATTTTTATTCTTTACCATCACCACATTTGCTAGCCAATCAGGATATTTGGCATCTTCAATAAAAGAGGCTTTTTGTAGATTCTCTACTTCCCCTTGTATAGCTTGATTCTTCTCAGGACTGAACACTCTTCTTCGCTGCTTCACTGGCTTAATTTCCTTGTTCACATTGAGCTCGTGACACAAGAAATTAGGATTTATTCCAGGCATGTCTTCATGACTCTATGCAAAAGTCTGCTTTTTGCATCTTATAAATGCTATCAGTTCTTGTTTTATTGATTCATCCAATGATGCACCAATTTAAGATGTTCATTCTGGATGCTCGTCGTCCAGAATGACATTCTCGGTAGCTTCCATGACCTGTCCCTTCATGAGTTGAGACTCGTCTCTAGGGTCTAATGTTTCAATATCTGTATCTCCTATCTCATCCACTTGATAGGTGATAGTCTTTTGCCTAGATTCTTCACGCTCCTCCTGCTCAGCAGATGAATAGTAGCATTCCCGAGCTACTTTCTGGTCGCCTTTCACAACTCCCACCCCAAAATTGGTTGGGAATTTTAAACATTGATGCAAGTAGATGGTACTCCTTTGAACTTCTTTAGGCCTACTCTTCCGATGATGATGTTATAAGCTGATTGGACATTTTTATCCATTACAAAAAAGCGTACTCTTTCTATTCGACAAGCAGTCCATGTACCGATAAGCATATCCAACTAGATCGTCGCAAGTGGAAAAACCTTTTCGCCAGTAAAACCAAGGAGGCGCCTATGATATGGCTCTAACTGGGCTAGCTTCAGATTCAAACTATCAAAGCATGGATAGAACATATCTGTCGAGCTACCATTATCCACTAGTACTCATGAAATCACCACTTCTTTTATTCTCATTTTGATTACCAATGGGTCATCATGAGGATATAGTACACCTTCCAAGTCGTTCTTAGAGAAACTAATGACCAACTTGTCTTTATTTACCTTCCTTGGGCGATCATCTTCAGCCAAATTTATTCGCTGAATGTACGAGCAAGCTTGAGACTCATTGAGGTAAGCTTTTCTCTCTGCATTCATATCTCCACCTCCTGCATCTCCACCTGTAATAACATTACATTCAAATGATCCAAAATGGATTGAAAATACCTCACGCTCAAGCTATTTTGGTCTTTTGGGGAGATCGGGGTCATCTTGATCATCTTCTAGGTCTTCTTCATGACTTCTGTTCTTGTCCTCTTTTGCTCCTCGAGGAGATCTAGACCTCTGCCTTGCTCGATCATTGACCTTTCCACCATTTCGACGATCCACATACTTTGTCAATTTTTCTCGCCTGATAAGCTCTTTAATTTCATCTAGAGAGTTATGCAGTTTTTGGTCGTGTGACCATGGTCCTTATGGAACTCGCAATATTTGGATTTATTCCTCTTGTCAGGATCTGCTTTAATTTTTTCAGGCCATTTTAGCTCCTCGCTGTTCTTGATCTCTTCCAGAATGTGGTTTATATCTACCTTCAGAGGAGTATAGTTTCCAAATTTCTTCAACTGTTCCAATGATTGCTTTGCTTTTAATTACTTGTTTCCACCATTGTTCTTCTGCTCCTTCTTCTCAACCTTATCCGCCTTAACTTTGGTCTCCTTAGTGTCCATATTCTTCTTCACAGCCATAGCTTCCTCGGCGTTCATAATCTTGGCTGACTTTGCCATTAGTTCTGCCATGGTTCTAGGCGGGTCTTTGGCTAGAGTATAGTATAATTTATCTGGCAACAGTCCACTCATTAGAGCAGTAATAATTTTCTTCTCCTCGTAATCAATTACTTTGAGTTTCTCGTTATTGAAATGAGTAATGTAATCCCTGCTGCTTTCACCTGCCTTTTGTCTAACACTCAATAAGTGTGCTACTCGTTTGACTGGTTTTGCTCCAAAATAGAAGTTCCTAATAAAGAGCTCTGTCAGTTGAAAGAAAGTCGCGATCTTTCCCCAAGGAAGATTTTTGTACCATATTTGAACATATCCGATAAGAGTTCCTGAAAATGCCCTGCATCTCATCTGATCTGGAACTGCATAGATATCGGCAGCAGCTTGATATTGTTCTATATGAAGGACAGGGTCAGTTTTTCCATCATATTTAGGCGTTACCATTGGAGCTTTGAATTTTGATGGTGTTGGAAAATTCACAATCGCATGTATAAAGGGTGTCCCTTGAATAAAAGTCCTTTGTAAAGGATTCTTGGCCTTAGCCATTTCCCCTAATCTGTCTACCAACCTCTTAATAGAGCCCTTCCATGCATCATTTCCTTCCTCGGGCCTATTAGTTCGAGTAATTGATTGCATTGAATTTTCTTCTTGGGATCTTTCATTACGAGCAGTTGGTCGTGATTGGGCAGAGCCTTCCCTTAGGTTAGATGGTTGTGGAGAGTTCCTCGACACAATCCTATGAGGGCTTCTATTCTTCCTAGGGCCACAACGATCAAAAGGAGAGATTCTACTTAATCTTTATAGAGCATTAGTTCTTTCTGGAGAGAGAATGATGTTTCACTCAGAGTATATTACTTGTACTGAGGAAGACCGACCAGGTTGATAAGAAGGATCATTAGATCTCTTAGTATGATATGAGTCGGTACGTCTGGATCGAAATTCCTCTGGGAATAATGTTCGCCTAGTTCGTGAAGAAGGTAACCGGGTATTTCTTTGAATACTTCGTTGTCCTGACTGGGTCGGCGTTCTACCCTGGATAGTTTGCATGAGTTGTCGCATGGTCTCTTGCATGGACGTCTGGCCCTGGGCCAAATTAGCCATTATACCAGCGAGATCTTGGACATTTGGAGGAGTAGATGGAGGATTTGGAGGGATTCCAGCATTTTGATTGCTGGATTCCGAATGATCAGCCATTAATGATGAATTGTTTTGGTGAAAAACGATAATTACAGTCGTTTCCCACAGATGGCGCCAATCTGTTGATGTAAAAAATTAGATTATCTCTAATTAATAAATCACAGATAAAATAAATGAAACAAAGAATTTTTAAAGTGTTTCAGCCTTGAAAGAATGGCCTACGTCCACTGTTTTTGTTATTGCTGAACGTTTTCTTGGAATTCTTGATAATTGATTTACTAAGAAATTCCCAGTCCCTTCTAATGAGGAGGTTATAATGTATGTACAAATGAAAGGACAACGCGCTATTATCTAGTAGACAAGTACATCTGTATGATAATAATGAACATTTAATGAGCAATCGTCTCCTTGATTCTCTTGAATTGGATGCGTTGTACGCTATGTAGCTCGGACCGCTTAAGCTGCTTGGATCGCCTAAGTTGCTCGACACGCTTGAGTTACTCGGGGCCCCTGAGTTTCTCGAGGCTCCTTAGTTGCTCGATGATCTTGAGTTGCTCAATAGAAGTATATATAATTGCCACGTTGGCAGACACGTTTCGGTAAGTGAGTGGTCCATGTCAGCAGACTAAATTTGGTATCAACAATTAGAAACATAATATTAGTAGTAAGTAGTGCATAATATGTAGAACGGGATTTTAACATACATACATATAGCTTATTTCTCTCCCGTTGAAGGAAGAGCATTATAAATTTGTCATTTGAATGAATTACAAGTTTTACCGTACCTAGAGAAGTTGTAATTAAAAGTATATGATGAAATGTAATGTATTTAGACATAAATTCATGCATTTATTGCTTCACATAATTTATGCTCCTCCTACCCAAATTAATAGTCATACTTTCCTTTTCCTTTTCCTTTTTGGGACATGAAAAATTAAGATTCCTCTTTTTCTTTACTTGAATGTAATGAACAAACCAATTCCATGATAAGATTCCACTTTTCTTTTTGTACATGAAGGTATTTTTTGCATTACTAGTTTAACTATAATAGAATCAATCTCTTTTACCTCTTGGGTCTCTATTGTTCTTCAAGCGTTTTGAGTGATTGAATATGTGATTATTGGTGAACGTATACAGGGATTGTATAATATTAAAGAATTTTGTCGGTTATATGTTTAGTGTTGTATACTGTGCAGCCCCACTAGGATTTCTTTGATATTAGGATTTGAAAGCTGATATTCTTGAAATTGAACTTATATACTACTTGGGTGAAGCCATTTGGGGGGTCTAAGTTTATAACCCCATTTGGATGCATGTTTTAGTGTATAATGTTTAGTAACCATCTCATATTTATTTGCATTTTGATGTTGAGAGCTCAAAATCCATTTAATTATTGAAAATAAGCTTCCACATTACTTGGGTAAAGACAATCTTAGGGACTAGAATGAAGCAATTTAGTGTTTTAGTGTTAGTTCTAATTTTGGCCTCTACCACGGGGAAGTTTCCTTCATGGGACATTATGGCACTACTTGAATTTATCAAGGGAATCAAGCACGATCTGATGGGTTTTGTTCTTGATTTATGGAATGAGGAGTATATTAACTCTAATGGGTGTCATTACACTTGAAAGAGGATAGTGTACAGTGATGATACATCAGATCAAGATAGTGTGCAATGATGATACATCAAATCAGGATGACGATACCTTAGATCAAGTTTCTCTTACTTCAAGATCGTGATGCGAACATGTAACCCTTATCACTTTCCTATTTATTTTTGAATGGGAAATGAATGGGAAAGCAATATACCATCCAGTATCAGGTTTTTCTTGCTTCAGATTAGGTTTCTCTCATTGCCAACTTATTCCCCACCTATGTTTTTCCTTCTAGACCATGACCAGGTATTTTAGGTTTTTTTTTGTAAACATAAATAAGGCTCACTAGTCCAGCCCCAACTAGCAATATAAACATCCATTGCAGGATGGTTCATAGATCGATTGGCTAGGGGTAACAATTGCATCTGATAGAGTATATAAAAGGAAACTGGCTGAACATTTAAACTACTAAGAATGAAAAAAGCCCTTTTGTGTAGCACCCATGCATATCAACTTGTTGTGTGACTTAATATGCATCTGTATGTCTTCAATTTATGATCATTGTTCCTTAGAATTCATGCCAGGAGTTAGGATATTGAGTAATCCATGTCTGAGTTACTGTTTTAATGCCATCTTAGCACTTCCATGAGTCATCTTAGCACTGTCTTTGTAGCTTCACAATAATTCTTTTATTTGTGGATTTTTTTGTCATTTTTTCCTTCTTTATTCGAGAATATTTTATCATTATGTCTTCCTTTTATCTTTGTACTTGGTGCGCACAATTTAGGATCTAAACATGTTATATATGCTTTATTGCACATGAATGACTTCTGCAACATGTATGTGTGAGTATGCAGACGAAATTGATTTGAACAATTAATCAAAAAAATCCAAAAGACTTGAATTCTACTTAGTTAAGAGTTTACTAGCAGCTATATAATTCATTATTATGGTACTGTTATTGGTGTTTCAGCTATGTAGACTTGAATTCTACTATTTCAGCTACATAGTTCATTATTATTGGTGTGCACAGTTTATAGCTCATTGTTCTTTTTTTGGCAGTTATATAGTTCATTATTCAGATCATATATTCGTTATTATGTTATTGTTGTATGGCCTTTAATATAATCTTTTCATTGTATGAAAATGTGTAAATATTAAAATTAACTTTTCAATGTAAGTACATTTTTAATTGGTTCATCTTTCGAAACGAGTCATAGGACCAACACGGTGAATAGGTTTTCAAAAAAACTTAAAAGGGGGAGAATATTGAAGTCATCATCTCGGATGGCCCGATATTAGTTAATTTTTCATCTAATTTAAAATCTAAAATCGGCATTGTTACTCACGATCATGCTCTATTTCAATTTCGATAGGGTGACATCCCAAAAGATAATAGAAGGACACTTAAGCGGGTAAGCTTATACTTATGCTCGTATATGGAACGTATCCCCATGTAAAGTTAGTTTTAATGTTTTTTTTCTCCTTTTAAATAGGATAAGTTTAAATTGCGAAATGAAAAAAAAAATATTAAGTCTGTAGTGATGAATCAAGTCCATCCTCAATTTCGTAACTTTCGATCAAAATTTCATAGTGAACACCTCAGAACACATGACTCTTTAGAATGAACTATTTAGTGTCGTCCATTAGAATTATCGTATGATGATAAATGGATTGATTTTTGTGGGACATTTGTTGACGCAAAGTACAATGTTATATTAAATTTTATGAAATTCTTTTTTCAAGCGAATTATTTCAATGTTGTATTGAAAATAAATGCCTTATGTTATTTTTTGAAAAGAAGTGAAATTAGCTCGATCAATATGTCTAAGCAACAGATACCTTGTTGCAGTGGAGACAAAGTATTTCTTCAAGTGGAGTATAACATGGTAACATATATTTCTTAAAGATATTATGTTTGGTAATTATTTAATTTTTCTTTGTTATTTTTTTATAATACTTTATTTATCTTAAAATTTGTATAATAGCGTGACAAGGAAACTGGAGATCCAACACCTATGACAAAGGTGTGGTATACGACTCATTGGAGCAAAAAAAGGACAATTGGGTTACTCCAAAAGCTGGAAGTGTATATGTAAGATGTTTTCAAGTTTTTTTACAACAGTTTTTTATAATAAAATTATGTTAAATTATACATTGTTTACAACTGTTAATTGGATGAGATTAAAGAAATATTTGCATCACAGTCTGAAGATGGTGTGGAGATGGATAGTGTAGAAGCACTTCAAAATGTTTTAGGGTATAACTTTGGTTATGTACCTGGACAAGGAGTTGGTTCTAAGACAAAACAACTTGAAGTTATGCAAAGGGAGAAAGATATTGAGAGAGATACACAAGTTTCTATGTCCAAGAGAGAAAATGATGAGGCGAGAAGGGAAGCTGACGAGGCGAGGAAAGAAGCAAATGAAGCTCGAAAGGATAATGCTGCAATGAAAGAATGAATGGATGACCTTTTTGAAAGATTTGAGGTATTATCTAATTGCATAGCTCGTAATAGTACATGAGTGGGAGTAGAGATGCATGAAGTGTAAATAGTCAATTGTCTCATACATATATTTCTTATGTATTTGTTTTTTTGTGAACGGTGAAACGATTTATGTAATTGGTGTATTTGACTTCATTTTGATGTGGAATATTAAAAACACATTGAGTATATAGTATTATAAATACATTTTCAGAAGTAATGAAGCATAAACGTTCTTACTATATTGTCTTAATAATCTCAAATATTAAATTAGAAAATTGAATGCATTCATTATTATTGGTGAATTATTTTATGTATAAAATATGAATATTAACTGGAATAACTATTAGTGGAGGCAATAATTTTCTACAGAAAAATATTTTTAGTGGAAAATTTGAATTTACACATAACTATCATGGCCTTAAATAAAATGTTAGTTGTGGTAGAAAATCTTATATTTTCTATAAAAAGAACCTTTTAGTGGCAAATCTAAATTGCCACAAAACTATCTTGACCTTCGGCAAAAACTTAGTTTTGGTAGCAAATAATATATTTTCTACAAAAAGAACCTTTTAGTGGCAAATAACATATTTTAAGTGACAATTTGATTGTTTATTATAGCAAATAATTTGCCACTAAAAGTACATCATTTGATAGCAAAATTTGTTTGCCACAAAATTTGTAACATTTAGTAGCTAGTGACATAACAATGCCACTAATGGTATTAGCAGTAGGTCTTTTGTAGGAAAACTGTGATAAAAAAAATCCACTAAATGTTTTAGTGGAATTTTTTTAGTGATTAGTCACATATTTGTTGTGCAACTAAAAGTCTTTTTTCTTGTGGTTTCACTTATATCCACATGTTTCACACACCAATTAAAATATCCATGATTATATGCCATTAGCACACAGCTCCACTTATCACACTTGTATATATACATGCTCACTCACACTAATCACACACCACTTTAGATGATACATGCTTAGGTTCACTAACACAAACTAACTTATATATATTCAGACATCACTCACTCTCACATATCCATGCTTAGTATAATCTCCATGCTAGATTTACTTTTCTTAATACTTGTACATTCTCCCTTATTGGTATAGTGCTCATCATGACAAATAAAATTCTCTTTCCTTAAAATCTAATCAAGAATCATGCTTTTTGAACTCTATATCACCAAGAGAATGGTTATTAACAAAATTTTTTCCCGTGCTAAGGGGTCACTTTGTGATGGGCACTCGTCCGGCAGGTTGCAGTTAGCCAAGCAATATGACTCACTTTCCATTGCCCAAGTACATTCGACGTATATCGAACGGTTCCCCTCGTATCTTACCGCTTGTTCGAAGTCATAATGGGAGGTATATAGCAGGGAACTCATTAATGTACATCAAGTATATCGAATTCTCTCTCACAGGTAGTGTCCCCATGAAGTATGTAGTGAGTCAATTCACGTACACTTAGTTATATCAAATGTCTTGTCCACACATATTGATTTCCCTCAAAAGCATGATGTATATCATGGAAGTGATACCAAAGGGGGAACCTTTCCACTAACCCAACAATGGCATACCCTCATATAGTCGTTAAACCTAGGGCACTCATATTTAGTTTTTCAGTTACTACCTAAAACTCTACCGAAATGTCCAGTTGTCATGCCACACAAATCTTCCTGCGATTTCATCTTTTTTCTAAAACGGGACCCTGTCCATGAGCCTGGCAACAAGTCAAACTGTGTTTCACATATTTTTCAAACCCAATTTTTCCCAACCTCGGGTCCTGTTCGACATTTCTTTTGCATTTAGGAAAACATAATATATGTGAAAACATAATAATAATAATAATAATAATAATAATAATAATAATAATAATAATAATAATAATAATAATAATAATAATAATAATAATAATAATCTTGCTGAGACTCTTTCCTCACTTCTCCTCATTCCTTGCCAAAAGCGTCAAAAATAGTTTTTACCCTCTTATGAAAATATATAAAAAAAATTCCTCTTTTATCAAAATACTAACAACATTTTCCCTCATCTTTTATAAAAAAAAATACCTAAAGACAATTTGTCCTCCTTTTTTCCAAAAAACTATCAAAAACATTTTCCTCTTTGTTCTAAATGATTCTTCCTTTTCTCTTTTAAAAATAAATTCGAATCATTTTTCCTTTTCAGGTCGATCGCATACCCGAACCTTGGTCTAGCTCTCTATTGGCTTCAGTCTTCTATCGAATCACCCCGAAGATCTATAAGTTATGCTTCTACTTCCTCTGAGTCTGGAATCCACCTTCACCAACTCTCCACGGAGAATTCATACCAAGTAACGATTATGCAGCCTGAATTGATGATTATTCTAGTCCAACTTACTGTCAAGGTTGATAACCTTCAAACCGAGGTTCATGAGATGCTGTAAAATTCGGTCCCTATCCCCAAAGAGCTCCAGATCCTCTTCCCTCATGCTTTGGGTCTTCCTGCACCTGAGCCGATTCAGATCCTAAAAGAATATCAGCACGTTCCACGTGCCCCTCATTCTAATGGGACACCATCAGACCATCTCTTTATATCGAATCTTTCCTAGCTAGGGGATAACCTACCAGTACTTGTTGATTTAAAGAAGGAAGAGTTAAACAAGGTCAAGGAGGACCTTAAGCTATTAACCAAGAATTTTGACCAGGTCTGAATCTCCAAGAACTACATGTATTACACCCACATGCCTCCATACCCTAAAGCAAGGCTACTGAAAAAATTCAATATTCCTAACATTAAGAAAGGGGGCAGTGGACCCCCAATTGCCCATCTCCGAAGTTACGACCGAGACATGACTCTTATAGGTGACTCTGAGGAAATAATGGCCCAAATGTTCCAATAGACATTAAAGGACAACGCTCTTCTTTGGTTCCTATCCCTTGAAGAATCCAAAATTCGTAGTTGGGAGGATGTTTCCTGTGAATTCATATTGCAGTACAAATACAACGAGGAATTGGAGGTCACATGCTGTGATTTAGAACTTCTTAAGAAAAATCCAAGAGAAACCGTTCGTAATTTCATAGGAGGGTGGAGGAAGAAAAAGTCCACCATCACCAATCGGCCTTCCTAAGAGGAGAAAGTTAGTATTGTGAAGAAGAACTTCTTATTACATATCCGACCAACGATGGGAGGATAGTATTACCTATATTTCTGATCCCTCCAGGAAGAAGGAGTGGATATTAAGGAAAGTATTACCAAGACGGAAGTTGAGATAAAGAAATTTTCTGGATAGTTCACTCCAAGAAAATATGAGAAGCCTTCTACAGTCTCGACTATCAATAGCATTTTATAGCCTGCTATCTCTTGGGTGCCACAAAGTCGTGCTAGCCTAGTAAAAAAAGAATACATCGAGCTGTATGCTCCCATCTCCAAAGTCTGCCAAGCCCCATTGGGATGAAATATCATCAAGCCATTAAACCCTCGTCCATTACTAAACCTACTTCCAAAAAATTTCAAACCCGATGCCCATTGTGATTTCCATCAAAATGATGATCATACCATTGATCAGTGATTCCATTTTTGGAATATAATCCAATGTCTTATTAACCGGGGTGTCATCGACCCACCAGCCAATCCTAAACCAAACACAACATACAATCCACTCCCAAATCATGAAAATTCTATCTTCCTTAAAAATGATTCAGAATTTGACCCGTCTACCTAGATTGTACCCATTATACCCATATATTCACCCAAACCCCTGAAATTTTGCACATGTTTTCTCCTACACCCTACCTGTTTTGCTGACCATGCCCTATCACTTCTTAGAAGAGCATGTATTACCATTCGTACTCGGTCCAGAGGGAAAGATATGGAATTTCCAGTAGTACTGAACCTACTCCTAGATTTTGGGTTGAAATAGCCCTAAAAAATGTCCATTGATTGCCAGAAATTCAACAGACTGTTCATGGAAGCCTGAAAGTTGGATCGTGTGTCAGATAATTGGGTAGTGACCATTGATGAAGTAAGTTTGGACGATGTAGTTCAGATCATTACTGGCTTATTGCAATAGACCAATGACATTTATAGTATATTTGAGTTACTCGATGACTTACAGTTATAAGAGAGGTTAGTCCCTTACTGCTGCACCTCTTCGTTGAGTGGGAGGATCTATATGAAGAAGCCATTGAGGTTGTGGAATGCATTAAGTTCTCGTGGAAGTATAACATCGTTTCCAACGGTTATATAAAGAGTCAATCTAGGAAAAGGTTATCCCAATGATCAATATATGTGGGATGATATCATTCGAAGATCTACTAGGAAAAATTAACAAAGTCGATGAACAACCCGAGATAGACAAAGAAATAGGTAATTTGTTCTTCCCCTCCTTCATAAACCATATGACAAGATCTAAGAGTCACTAACAGAGTCTGAATCATCAGTCAACAGGGATATATAAGGAAAAGGGTGTTGTCGAGAAACTCCCCATGCTAGAAATGACCATCGAGGAGATCAAGATCCTCAACCACTTAAAGAAAACTTAGGCTAACATCATTTTTAGGGGAATCTTCATGTCTTCCTAACTGCACTGAAATCCCTTGATAAAAATTCTTACTTTGCCAACAGTCCATCCTTCCACCACTCTAAAAGAATCCATGAACCTAGTCGGGTCCTTAACCTGTACTAGAATGTTTTTCTTATATAAATAAGAAATCCAAAAGTTTGGTCCTAATCATAACTATTCCCTTAACATCTCTATTGAGGAAATGGAGAAGACAGTCCCGTTTTCACTCATCGACAATGGATCAATACTCCATGTTTTGCCATTAACAACTTTCAACTACCTGGGTTTAAAAGTTAATGACGTTGCTCTAACTTTCGTCGTTGGGCGTGCTTATGAAAATACTCTTCGAGAGGTTATGGGATCCATCCATAAAGCTTAAAATAAAGACTCACCTTATAAATCCCATTACTGAGTTCTAGGTCTTCGACACACCGACTTGTTTTAATCTATTTCTCGGTCAACCATGGCTTATCAGCATCAAGGTGTGTAACAACCCGAGGTCTTGGAGACAACGATTTATTTATTTTGGGAGAAATACAAATTATTTTAATTGGAGATTAATTAAATTGGCAATTGAGATCAAAACTTGGAGTCGTTAGAAAGTATGTCAAATGGCAATTCTGAGGGTGTAGTTGTGTTCGGAAGGGTCGAGAAAGTCAAAATGGCTGTACTTGGGGTCTATTTAGGTTTCGAAATAAATTAGGATCGTTTGACTCGAATTAAAGTCACCGAGTCATTTAAAGTGTGTATTATCATTTAAAGATGTGTATCTTGGGATTTAGGGCTTATTAAGCCTATGGGAGATATTTCTCCAAAGAGAGAAAGAGAAAAGAAAAGAAAGAAAGAAAGAAGAAGAAAGAAGAAGAAAATGAAGGAGAAAAGAGAGAGAAAGGGGATATTTTCGGCCAATACGCGATCTCAAGGCGGATTCAGACCCTACGAACCTGAGGCAAGTGATTAAACTTGCTAAATATTTGTTGTGTACCATTGATTGCATGATTTTTGGATTGAATCTTTCGGTTTTAGGTTTAGTTTATCAAAACCTAACTTTTGGGTATAATCTTAGATTTGATATGTAGATCTTTGATTTAACGATAGAAATTGGTTTATATACATTCTATGATGAATATTAATGATATAATTGTGATTGGGTTGAAGAGAAAATGATTAAAACAAATTTTGGGATTTGGGATTACTTAAAAAGTAGCCATTTTCGAGAGATCTGAAGGGCCAAATCGATTCGGCCTCCTACCGAATCGATTCGGTAATATGCAGGTCCCCAAGTCTGAGTGACCGAATCGATTCGGATCCCAGCCGAATCGATTCGGCCTGAGATAGAGTCCCAGGTCTGATGACCTGAATTGATTCGCCTTCCTGGCCGAATCGATTCGCTGGGCCGAATCGATTCGAAATTGGCCCGAATCGATTCGAAAACATGGCTTTTATGGGATTATTTTTCTAAGAAGAATTTCATCCCATATTTGTTCGAGGTTATCGATTGGGGACCTCTATAGGAGATATTTGGAGTATGTTTTGGAGACTTTTAGCGAGTTTCCCTTATAAGAAATTTTGGAGTCATATTGAATAAATCTGAGGAATACCGATTAGAAATTTTGGTATATTGTAAGTGGGGAAGCCCACTTTTATTGGGGATTTCATTTGGATAATTATAAATGCTAATTGATGTGCATATGGATATAGAAATATACTTATTGATGATTGATTTGGGAGATATCTCACACAATGAGAACTGCTAATTGAGGTGCATTAGGATAAAGAATATCCTTAATTTAAATAGAATTGAGAAACAATTCATTATTGGAAGTGACTTGTGAGCTTCTAGCGATAAATAGTATAATGTATACTAAGTTGGGTTAATGTGTGAGATTTGACGGTTAGTGTATAAAAAGAGAGTGATATACTAAACAATGATGTTAATCAAATTGCGCCAATGGGCGTATAATGAAAATGAAAATGATGTGGAGGGTATACCTTATATGATGGTATATCTTTATTATGTGGGATGTATGTATAACCTATTTGATGGTATATATGCATGGTTAGGCATACCCTCTCCTTGATATCATTGGGAAGTTACGTGCATAGAGGGTGAGCATCCTGGCTCAAAGAGCAGGGTGTGGATATTCCCCAGGTCATAGTCGTCCATGTGATTATTATGTGATATACATTTATTTATTTTGGGGGTGAGAAGTCGTGGGTATGTGTCATTCTCACTTGCCGGTTAGGAGCTATGACCGCTTCCCGGGACGTCGTGTGCGTGAGTTGATCACAAGGTGGGTGTCGTTGAACCCCACCAGGTGGCCCCAATTTCCTACGTATATGGGCTGCTAGAAGATGATAGCATGTGACCCTACATCCTTCGAGTTATAGCTCGGTTGGATGGTTATTATTCCTTGTGCTTGTACTTGGGTATCAAGGGCATAATGGACCTCAAGGACTAACATTGCCAGGACTAGTGTATCGGGGGGGTTCCTTGTTTGGATTTCACCTCGGCGAGACGTCCCACGCACGAACTGCAGTGTCATGTTAGAAATTGGGGAGAAGTTAGTCCTTAATGCTCATACTTATATATATATCACCTATCCCGACAATCGATAGTGACAGGAGTAGTGTAACGGGGGGGGGGGGGGTCCTTATTTGGATTTCGCTCCGGTGAGACGTCCCACGCATGAAACGCCGTGTACTATTGAGAATTGGAAATATTAATAAATTAAAATTGGATAATAACTTGGGTTACATGCATCATGCATTGAGGGCATAATGAACCTCGACGATCGATACGGTCAGGAGTAGTGTAACGGGGGGGTTCCTTGTTGGGATTTCGCCTCGGCGAGACGTCCCACGCACGAAATGCAGTGCCGTGTTGAGAATCGAGAAGATTTTAGTCCTTAACTCTTGATGCTAATAACTCATATAAAAATATATATACTGTTTACATGCCAAATGAGGGCATAACTAGAATATATGAAATTCTAGTAAATGAGAATGTTGATGTGGTTATGAGATGGATCATGCAACTTTATATGTTCAACAAATGAACATTATAAAGATAACTATAACTATTACATTAAAGTTAATGTATATAATGTAACAACCCACGTAATTTTGCGCTATTTTAATTAATTTTTGGAAAATGGAGGAAAATAAAGTTTTTGATAAAATTATTTTTATTGCTCAAATATGTTGTCTATTATTTTTAAAGGCGAGAATTTCATACGGTTTTGAAATCGGAGTTAAAACGGATTTTAAATGATTTTTAAATATTTTTAACTCTTGGAGTTGTTTTGACTTCCAACTCTTCATTTCTTTGCCTTATTTAAAGGAGTCTTTTGGATTCCAACTCTTCATTTCTTTGCATTATAAAAGGAAGTCGTGGGCAAACCTTTTAACATCATCTTGGCTTAACTTTTTTGGCAGCAAATATATTTTATATTCCTCTTCTTTTTATATATACATTGGCCCTTAAGATTTGTGAGTTCCAACCTTAGATTAGAGGTGTTATTGGGGATATTTTGTTGGAGGTTCTTGGAGGAGCTTTTGTAGATCTTTTGTGTTGATCTTGAGGATGTGATCATTGGTTTCTCATCATGGTTTGAGGGATGGGGTTGTACACAATATGCTCCTTAAATATCGCGAGTGTCATTCTCTTTGAATTCTTGTTAATTGAACTCATATTTGAATTGATAAATTCATTGAAATCTAGAAAATAATTGTTGAAATTATTTTGATTCATGTGGTATGATTATATTGTTGATAAGCACGTTGTCATGAGATTTTAATATGGAACGGATGTTGGGCACCCGCCAAAATTCCTGTTTCTCGGGCTATGGCTTGATAAAGCATATACGGATTTGGTGAGGCCTGGTGACTCGATTGATGTGTTGTTGAGAAATTATATTGATAAATGCTTTGAGATTTTCATTTAATTTGATTATTCGTATTCGTGTTGTTACGTTTTATTCACCGCTAATATATTTGTTGAGCATCTTTCCTGTCGTATTGTGTACTTCCCCATATTTTCTTTTAGTGGCAGGTTAGCGCGGATTTTTGGGAGCTATGGAGATTGATTTTAGCGGGGATTGTTTGGGAAAGATTTGTATTGTTTTGATATATAGAGCTTTGGAGATTTCTTTTTTCATTCGAGTTAGATAGTTATAATTTTAATTCGAGGGACTTGTTGTAATTGAAGAGATTGAGATTAGTGGATTTATATTATTGTGGGTTTATTTAGATGCCCTATACCTTGTCACTTGTGGATTTGGATTTATTTTATCGCACTAGCGCTCCGTTCGCTCTCTCCGGGCGGGCGGGGTGTTACATATAATTTATAGTTTATAGAAATAAATTTAGATTGGGAGATAGGTTAGATGGTTTCACTTAAATACTTCAATTGGGTTTAAGTTAGAATCCTCTTACCTAAATAGAATTGGGCATCCATTTGGAGATCACATGCATACGTTTAGTGCGCGCTCTAGTCGAGAGGTGAGATGGATTTTATGGAGAGGACGATTCCATTAAATCATGTAATAATGCATTTATAATTATTATGCATTTTAATACACTTGCTATAAAATGTTTTTCAACTCGTGCTTTGACCCGTTTATATTTTCTCCTCCATGTATATATATTGTATTACTTTAGGTGTTCCTCTACAAGGACGCCATTGATGTTCATCCATCCTGTGTTTTCGTGGAGCTATGGCAATAGCGGACTGTTGTGGCACTTTATCTTAGTCGACTCCTATCTATTGTACATCTAGATTAGGATTAAGTTTGTAAATTTAGTTAGTATTCAAGTGTTGTAGATTAGCACTTTTATATTGCATTTCTCAGATTATTGTATTGTCTGTTACCCGATAGCATATTCAGGTATTTCATTGTTGAGATTTTTATTGTACATTGTATTTCACTCTTGTATATATTGGAGTTTGCACCTATCACTCATCATAGTTAGATGTATATTATTGGTTATGTTGAATTATTGGTTTTGTTGTTGTTGTTAAAATAAAAAGTTTTAAATTTTTGACAATTCGCTTTTAATGGTTTCGGGTAGATAGCCTTATATTATTCGTATTGTCAGTTGATGTTGAGACTGTGCCATATGAGATACTTGATTTAATGTAGTATAGGGTTGGCCACCCATTATATTTTGAGCGGGTTGTCACAGATGGTATCAGAGCATCAGGTTCTAGTGTCTTTAGGATCTGTGTGCGTTACTACGATCTTCCGCAAGTGTTCTTGATGTAGAGCCTTATTATTAGGATGATTGCATTCATACGTCCATATTTCTTTTGTGATTTGAAAACTTTTGACAGGCGTTCTGATACAATTGTTCTTGTTTCAGATGCCACCGAAGGGAGGTCGTTCAGTCAAGGAAAATAAAGGGAATGTGCGACCCCAAATGCCTCAAAGGAACGTGACTCCCGATGATGTTGCCAATATTGTGGCACAAGCAGTAACTGCTGCCATTTCTACGATGACGCAATAATCTTCCATTCAAGCAGCCTGACCCCATTTAGGATTGTCTTTATGGGAGAGAGTGAAGGAAGATTTTAGTAAGGGTCATCCTCACGAGTTTACAGGGGGAGTTGGTGCAATGGCTGCAAGTCAATGGAAGAATATAATATAGAGGCACCTTTGTATGGTTGAGTGTAGTGAGGTGCATAAATAATTTTTAGCTACCTTTAAGTTATCGGGTGCGGTGCAGATCTTCAATGGTGGGAGTCTGTCACCACATCTGAACAGAGAGATACTTTACCTATAACAACATTTTGGGAACTTTTTGATCGAAGGTATTTTCCTTCCTCTTCTCGAGATATAAAGATTTTTCAAGGAAATAGAACGATGGCAGAGTATGAGGAAGATTTTTCTAGATGGGAAAAATTAGTACCTGATGAGGTAAATACAGAAGAGAAGCATATATCAAAGTTTGTTCGAGGTTTAGATTAGAAAATCTGACAACATTTGTTAGAGAGTCCTAAGTTAGTGACTTTCAATGAAGTAGTGAATGCGGCACTATTAAAATGTCATGAATATCGTCTCCGTTCGCGAGAGGGTAAGAACTTTGGAGATCCGAGTTCATTAAGTAAGTTTGGCGAAGAGAGTGCCAGTAATGCGAGTGGGCAAAAAGGATTTGTGGGTAAATGTTTCTCTTGTAAAGAAATAGGTCATAAAAAGAGAGATTGTCCTCAAAGAGGTAAAGGACCGCAGTTTGATGAAGTTTTAGAAGTGAAACCCCTACAACAGATTCGAGGTCATTTTAGACTGGGGGACTTTGTTTGGGAGCCCATTGATGAGGATGGGCAATCGGACTAGAAATGAATAATGTAAGTTATTTTCCTTGATGAATAGGATAACTACTAAAATGAGTTTTTGGGAATATCGTATGGGAGATATTTATAAAAGGGTAGTGCTATAGCCCGATTATGTATGTAATGAACCAAAAGGGGAACTTTGAGCAAGTTAGGATCTTATGTTATTATCTTTTGAAATACTAGATAATTTTGCAAGGTGCTCAAAAAGAGCTATAAATCTTGTGGGAAATGTAAGAATGGTTATTGTGTGATAAGTAGTAATGATAAAGCTACTTCTTTTTATATAGTTATGATAGACTTATATAATTGTTGTATTCCAGTTATGGATGAGCCTGATAAATCTCAATGTATTGAAATGATGTAAGATGTTGTTTATGTTTGAAAGTTGAGATTGTGGATTGTTGGGACGCAGGAAAAGTTTAGCTCACAATTATGCTAATTTTTGTGAGCTACATATTGTTATATGTATGATGATTTAAAATACCTTGTGTTCGACATAAGGCATTTTATATTATATTATATTGAATAAACTGTTTTTAAAATAAACTATTTTCAAAATAAAACTCTTTATCGGCCCTTGGGCCATTTCAAAATAAATTTTCACTAAAATATTTTCAAACTCTAGTCCGGATTTAACAAACTCTCAATCCACGACGTCGCTACATAGTAGTGTATTGGGAGGGTTCCTTGTCTGGATTTCGCTTTTGCGAGACGTTCCCCGCATGAAAGTGGCGAATGTCAGGAATTGAGAGGAGTTATTTCTTTGGACCATTCAATTTTTTTTCACACTATTAAAATGTTAGTATACTTTATATATCTATGGAATTGTGGAATTTTGGGGGCAAATAAATCCTCATTATCATTGTTGTGAGCATAAAGCTCAAATTTAAAGGGTGTATGGGAGCCCTAGTTGTGGAAATTGGTTTTATATAACTCATAATCAACTTAAAATAAAATAAATAACATAAATTCGTCTTGGGAAGTTAGAAGTTTGGAGATAGGATTAGTGAGGATGGGTGTAGTAGAATTAGTTGAGCTTCGGAGAATTAGGCTTAGCTAAAATTTTGAGGAAGAAATTTTTGTAATTGGGGAAGTTTGTAACAACCCGAGGTCTTGGAGACAACGATTTATTTATTTGGGAGAAATAAAAATTATTTTAATTGGAGATTAATTAAATTGGCCATTGAGATCAAAACTTGGAGTCGTTAGAAAGTATGTCAAATGGCGATTCTGAGGGTGTAGTTGTGTCCGGAAGGGTCGAGAAAGTCAAAATGACTGTACTTGGTGTCTATTTAGGTTCCGAAATAAATTAGGACCGTTTGACTTGAATTAAAGTCACCGAGTCATTTAAAGTGTGTATTATCATTTAAAGATGTGTATCTTGGGATTTAGGGCTTATTAAGCCTACGAGAGATATTTCTCCAAAGAGAGAAAGAGAAAAAGAAAGAAAGAAAGAGAGAAGAAGAAAGAAGAAGAAAAGGAAGGAGAAAAGAGAGATAAAGTGGAGATTTTTGGCCAATACGCGATCTCAAGACGAATTCAGACTCTACGAACCCGAGGCAAGTGATTAAACTTGCTAAATAATTGTTGTGTACCATTTATTGCATGATTTGTGGATTGAATCTTTCGGTTTTAGGTTTAGTTTATCAAAACCTAACTTTTGGGTATAATCTTAGATTTGATATGTAGATCTTTGATTTAAGGATATAAATTAGTTTATATATATTCTAGGATGAATATTAATGATATATTTGTGATTGGGTTGAAGAGAAATGAAGAGAAAATGATTAAAACAAATTTTGGGATTTTGGATTACTTAAAAAGTAGCCATTTTCGAGAGTTCTGAAGGGCCAAATTGATTCGGCCTCCTACTGAATCGATTCGGTAATATGCAGGTGCCCAGGACTGAGTGATCGAATCGATTCGGATGGGATCCGAATCGATTCGGCCTGAGACAGAGTCCCAGGTCTGATGACCCAAATCGATTCGCCTTCCTGGCCGAATCAATTCGCTGGGCCGAATCGATTCGGAATTGGCCCGAATAGATTCGGAAACAGGGCTTTTGTGGGATTGTTTTTCTAAGAAGAATTTCATCCCATTTTGTTCGAGGTTATCGATTGGGGACCTCTATAGGATATATTTGGAGTATGTTTTGGAGATTTTAGCGAGTTTCTCTTATAAGAAATTTTGGAGTCATATTAACTAAATTTGAGGAATACCGATTAGAAATTTTGGTATATTCTAAGCAGGGAAGCCCACTTTTATTGGGGATTTTATTTGGATAATTATACATGCTAATTGATGTGCATATGGATATAGAAATATCCTTATTGATTATTGATTTGGGAGATATCTCAAACAATGAGAAATGCTAATTGAGGTGCATTAGGATAAAGAATATCCTTAACTTAAATAGAATTGAGAAACAATTCATTATTAGAAGCGACTTGTGAGCTTCAAGTGAGAAATAGTATAATGTATACTAAGTGGGGTTAATGTGTGAGATTTGATGATTAGTGTATAAAAAGAGAGTGATATACTAAACAATGATGTTAATCAAATTGCGCCAATGGGCGTATAATGAAAATGAAAATGATGTGGCAGGTATACCTTATATGATGGTATATCTTTATTATATGGGATGTATGTATACCCTATATAATGGTATATATGCATGGTTAGGCATTCCCTCTCCTTGCTATCATTTGGAAGTTACGTGCGTAGAGGGTGAGCATCCTGGCTCGAAGAGGAGGGTGTGGATATTCCCCAGGTCATAGTCATCCATGTGATTATTATGTGATATACATTTATTTATTTTGGGATTGAGAAGTCGTGGGTATGTGTCATTCTCCTTTGCCGGTTAGCATTTATGACCTCTTCCTAGGACGTCGTGTGCCTGAGTTGATCACGAGGTGGGTGTCGTTGAACCCCACCAGGTGGCCCCAATTTGCTACGTATATGGGCTGCTGGAAGATGATAGCATGTGATCCTTCGTCCTTCGAGTTATAGCTCAGTTGGATGGTTATTATTTCTTGTTCTTGTACTTGGGTATCGAGGTCATAATGGACCTCAAGGACTAACATTGCCAGGACTTGTGTATCGGGGGGGTTCCTTGTTTGGATTTCACCTCGGCGAGACGTCCCACGTATGAACCGCAGTGTAATGTTGGAAATTGGGGAGAAGTTAGTCCTTAATGCTCATACTTATATATATATCATCTCTCCCGACAATCGACGGTGCTAGGAGTAGTGTAACGGGGGGTTCCTTTTTTGGATTTCGCTTCGGCAAGACGTCCCACGCATGAGACACCGTGTACTGTTGAGAATTGGGAATATTAATAAATTAAAATTGGATAATAACTTGGGTTACATGCATCATGCATTGAGGGTATAATGAACCCCGAGGATCGATACGGTCAGGAGTAGTGTAACGGGGGGGGGGGGGGTTCCTTGTCTGGATTTTGCCTTGGCGAGACCTCCCACGCATGAATGCAGTGCCATGTTGAGAATTGGGAGGAGTTTAGTCCTTAACTCTTGATGCTAATAACTCATATAAAAATAAATATAATGTTTACATGCCAAATGAGGGCATAATGTTACACCCCGCCCGCCCGGGGAGAGCAAACGAAGTGCCACTATCGATAAAACTAAACTAATCCACAATATAACAAGGTATAGAACATCTAAAACCCACAATAAAAATAGAAACCACTAATATCAATTTCTTCAAATTAAATACAACCAATAATCTCTCAAAATAAAACAACTATCTATCTCGAAATAAAATGCTCTATGCATCAAAATAAATACAAGTCTTCTCATCGCTTGTATTAAAAATCTTCCCAAAATAATCCTCGCTAAAATCATCCCAATTGGTCCTTAGCACTCAAATCCGTGTTCACCTGCCAACTAAGAAAAAGATGGGGAAGTACACAGTACGGCAGGAAAGATGCTCAACAAAAATGTTAACGATGAACAAATCGCAACAATACGAGTACGAATATTCAAATCAAATGCAAATCTCAATAGCATTTTATCAATAAATTTCTCAACAACACATTAACCGGGTCACCAGGCCTCACCCCATTCGCATATGCTTTATCAAGACATAGCCCGGGAAGCAGGAATTTTAGCGGGTGCCCAACCTCCGTGCCATATTAAAATCTCATGACAATGTGCTCAACAATAATATAATGATGCCACATGAATCAAAACAATTAAACAATTATTTCTCCAGATTTCAAAGAATTTAACAATTCAAATATGAGTTCAATTAATAAGAAATCAACAAAATAAACTCTCGAGATATTTAAAGGAGCATATTGTGTAAAACCCCATACCTTAAAATCACGGCATGAATCGTCACATAAAAATCATCCTCAAAATATGATCGCACCATCACGTTCCTCTCGCGAAAATAATCAAATCATCTTCTAGCCCCAACACGAGATAACCCCAAATAATCCCATTTTAAAAACCCAAAAAATAAGATCCAAAGATTATTCGAATTGCCAATTCGACTTCAGATTTAGATTCTAGACGAAAAATTGAGTCTGGTATGGGTTTTGGATTTTTCTCAAATCTCATTCGAATGCACTCAGAAAGAAGATCTAAACATTCCAATTTTGCTCTTCTCATTCCACTCGTTCTTACCTCTTTGTATTTCATTTTTTTGCCTCTCTTTTTCATCTCCCTTTCCTTATAATAATCCATAATATTCCTTATATAACCCCTCTCTCAAACCCTATCTTGGTGCCTAAGCTAACGCATATTACAATATTGTCATTTAACTAAAAATTGTCAACTTTACATATTTAAACCATTACAAAATTTCCAAAGAGAATTTAAATTTGAATTTAAATATTCGATTCATTTCAAAAAAAAAAATATAATATCAATATCCCGATTAATAAAATAATTATATTATTAAAATTATATACCATATTCGTAAATAAAGCTCTCAAAATTACGGGGTATTACATACTTCCCCTCTTGAAAAGGAATTTCGTCCTCGAAATTCGATGAAACCTAACACTCGAAATAAAATGCTACTCGATTCTATTTTCCAAAAAATCCCAACTCTAAATTCTTCAATCAATTCCAAACATTCTCACCACGATGCTTAACACAACCCCAAAAAAATTTTAATGTCCAAAGAAAACATGTCTAACCCCATGCTAGACCCAATACCCAAGACCCAAGGGTTGCCATATACCTAAGCTCTGATACCATTTGTAACACCCCGCCCGCCCGGAGAGAGCGAACGAAGTGCCACTATCGATAAAACTAAACTAATCCACAATATAACAAGTTATAGAGCACCTAAAACCCACAATAAAAATAGAAACCACTAATATCAATTTCTTCAAATTAAATACAACCAGTAATCTCTCGAAATAAAACAACTATCTATCTCGAAATAAAATGCTCTATGCATCAAAATAAATACAAGTCTTCTCATCTCTTGTATTAAAAATCTTCCCAAAATAATCCTCGCTAAAATCATCCCAATTGGTCCTTAGCACTCAAATCCGTGTTCACCTGCCAACTAAGAAAAAGATGGGGAAGTACACAGTACGACAGGAAAGATGCTCAACAAAAATGTTAACGATGAACAAAGTGCAACAATACGAGTACGAATATTCAAATCAAATTCAAATCTCAATAGCATTTTATCAATAAATTTCTCAACAACACATTAACCGGGTCACCAGGCCTCACCCCATTCCCATATGCTTTATCAAGACATAGCCCGGGAAGCAGGAATTTTAGCGGGTGCCCAACCTCCGTGCCATATTAAAATCTCATGACAATGTGCTCAACAACAATATAATGATGCCACATGAATCAAAACAATTAAACAATTATTTCTCCAGATTTCAAAGAATTTAACAATTCAAATATGAGTTCAATTAATAAAAAATCAACAAAATAAACTCTCGAGATATTTAAAGGAGCATATTGTGTAAAACCCCATACCTTAAAATCACGGCATGAATCGTCACATAAAAATCATCCTCAAAATATGATCGCACCATCACGTTTCTCTCGCGAAAATAATCAAATCATCTTCTAGCCCCAACACGAGATAACCCCAAATAATCTCATTTTAAAAACCCAAAAAATAAGATCCAAAGATTATTCGAATTGCCAATTCGACTTCAGATTTAGATTCTAGACGAAAAATTGAGTCTGGTATGGGTTTTGGATTTTTCTCAAATCTCATTCGAATGCACTCAGAAAGAAGATCTAAACATTCCAAATTTGCTCTTCTCATTCCACTCGTTCTTACCTCTTTGTATTTCATTTTTTTGCCTCTCTTTTTCATCTCCCTTTCCTTATAATCATCCATAATATTCCTTATATAACCCCTCTCTCAAACCCTATCTTAGTGCCTAAGCTAACGCATATTACAATATTGTCATTTAACTAAAAATTGTCAACTTTACATATTTAAACCATTACAAAATTTCCAAAGAGAATTTAAATTTGAATTTAAATATTCGATTCATTTCAAATAAAAATAAATATAATATCAATATCTCGATTAATAAAATAATAATATTATTAAAATTATATACCATATTCGTAAATAAAGCTCTCAAAATTACGGGGTATTACATACTTCCCCTCTTGAAAAGGAATTTCGTCCTCGAAATTCGATGAAACCTAACACTCGAAATAAAATGCTACTCGATTCTATTTTCCAAAAAATCCCAACTCTAAATTCTTCAATCAATTCCAAACATTCTCACCACGATGCTTAACACATCCCCAAAAAAATTTTAATGTCCAAAGAAAACATGTTTAACCCAATGCTAGACCCAATACCCAAGACCCAAGGGTTGCCATATACCTAAGCTCTGATACCATTTGTAACACCCCGCCCGCCCGGAGAGAGCGAACGAAGTGCCACTATCGATAAAACTAAACTAATCCACAATATAACAAGTTATAGAGCATCTAAAACCCACAATAAAAATAGAAACCACTAATATCAATTTCTTCAAATTAAATACAACCAATAATCTCTCGAAATAAAACAACTATCTATCTCGAAATAAAATGCTCTATGCATCAAAATAAATACAAGTCTTCTCATCTCTTGTATTAAAAATCTTCCCAAAATAATCCTCGCTAAAATCATCCCAATTGGTCCTTAGCACTCAAATTCGTGCTCACCTGCCAACTAAGAAAAAGATGGGGAAGTACACAGTACGACAGGAAAGATGCTCAACAAAAATGTTAGCAATGAACAAACGCAACAATACGAGTACGAATATTCAAATCAAATGCAAATTTTAATATCATTTTATCAATAAATTTCTCAACAACACATTAATCGGGTCACTAGGCCTCATCCCATCCGCATATGCTTTATCAAGACATAGCCCGGGAAGCAAGAATTTTAGCGGGTGCTCAACCTCTATGACATATTAAAATCTCATGACAACGTGCTCAACAACAATATAATGATGCCACATGAATCAAAACAATTCAACAATTATTTCTCCAGATTTCAAAGAATTTAACAATTCAAATATGAGTTCAATCAATAAGAAATCAACAAAATAAACTCTCGAGATATTTAAAGGAGCATATTGTGTAAAACCCCATACCTTAAAATCATGGCATGAATCGTCACATAAAAATCATCCTCAAAATATGATCGCACCATCACGTTCCTCTCGCGAAAATAATCAAATCATGTTCTAGCCCCAACACGAGATAACCCCAAATAATCCCATTTTAAAAACCCAAAAAAATAAGATCTAAAGATTATTTGAATCACCAATTCGACTTCAGATTTAGATTCTAGACAAAAAATTGAGTCAGGTATGTGTTTTCGATTTTTCTCAAATCTCATTCGAATGCACTCAGAAAGAAAATCTAAACATTCCAAATTTGCTCTTCTCATTCCACTCGTTTTTACGTCTTTGGATTTCATTTTTTTGCCTATCTTTTTCATCTCCCTTTCCTTATAATCATCCATAATATTCCTTATATAACCCCTCTCTCAAACCCTAGCTTGGTGCCTAAGCTAACGCATATGACAATATTGTCATTTAACTAAAAATTGTCAACTTTACATATTTAAACCATTACAAAATTTCCAAAGGGAATTTAAGTTTGAATTTAAATATTCGATTCATTTCAAATAAAAATAAATATAATATCAATATCCCGATTAATAAAATAATATTATTATTAAAATTATATACCATATTCGTAAATAAAGCTCTCAAAATTACGGGGTATTACACATAACTAGAATATATGCAATTCTTGTAAATGAGAAGTTGATGTAATTATGAGATGGATCATGCAACTTTATATGTTCAACAAATGAACATTATAAAGATAACTATAACTATTACATTAAAGTTAATGTATATAATTTATAGATTATAGAAATAAATGTAGATTGGGAGATAGGTTAGATGGTTTCACTTAAATACTTCAATTGGGTTTAAGTTAGAATCCTCTTACCTAAATAGAATTGGGCATCCATTTGGAGATCACATGCATACGTTTAGTGCGCGCTCTAGTCGAGAGGTGAGATGGATTTTATGTAGAGGACAATTCCTTTAAATCATGTAATAATGCATTTATAATTATTATACATTTTAATACACTTGCTATAAAATGTTTTTCAACTCGGGCTCTGATCCGTTTATATTTTATCCTCCATGTATATATATTGTATTACTTTATGTGTTCCTCCACAAGGACGCCGTTGATGTTCATCCATCATGTGTTTTCGTGGAGCTGTGGCAGTAGCGGACTGTTGCGCCACTTTGTCTTAGTCGACTCCTATCTATTGTACATATAGATTAAGATTCAGTTTGTATATTGAGTTAGTATTCAAGTGTTGTAGATTAACACTTTTATATTTCATCTCTCAGATTATTGTATTGTATGTTACCCAACAGCATATTCGGGTATTTCATTATTGAGATTTTTATTGTACATTGTATTGAACTCTTGTATATTTTGGAGTTTGCACCTATCACTCATCATAGTTAGATGTATATTGTTGGTTATGTTGCATTATTGGTTTTGTTGTTGTTGTTAAAATAAAAAGTTTTAAATTTTTGACAATTCGCTTTTAATGGTTTCGGGTAGATAGCCTTATATTATTCGTATTGTCAGTTTATGTTGAGACTGTGCCATCTGAGATACCTGATTTAATGTAGTATAGGGTTGGCCACCCGTTATTATTTTGAGCGGGTTGTCACAAGGGGTAGGCCTTCACCATCTTGGGAAATGATGCTAATATAGAGAATGCTAGCACCAGTAACCCAATACTAGAGTTACAATATAGGGTGAATGACATGCTTCTGTCTCATTTTTTAGTCGAACCACTTCCACTCCTAACAGGGTATGATTTCAAAAATAGAGTTTGTCTAGAGAATAACCATCACAGTAATGTCAACATGATAAACAAATTCAAGAATATGAACTTCATTCCCCGATTGTGGATGGGACGACAAAAATCGAGGATACTAGAACCCATAGTGCTGAAGAAGGCCTTTCCTCCATATGTATGTGCTATCAACAATAATCAGAGGAACTCAGAATGCACTGACAACCCCTATTAAAGCGAAGTTTAGAAAGTGCCAAGACTATTTCAGAATATTCTTTAAATAGGAGATTCATCATGGAGAGTGAAGATTTTCCCTTATATGGATTTCCCTAACTGTGCTATGATCACATGGACAAGAACATAAAGGCAGGAATAGACATCATCTTCCAAGACAGTTACTCCTCGGTCAGAGGCTCCTAGCATCATGTGCAACCACTCATTCAGAAGACTATAGTTATTACAGAGGTTTTCGAAGGAAGTGACTCCAAGGACTCATTCAATATACAAACATTGGAGCTAACACTCTGCATTATCCACCCAGATGATACATCATCAGATCCATCCATCCTAATCAAGACAATTGATGCACCCCTCCTCAACTAGAATGTTATGCGAATTCCACCTGCTGAGATGTAACCCAACCTAAATGTTTATCCTATTTTTTCTTCTTTTGTTGTTCCTCCTTGTTCTTATCACAATATAATCGATACCTCCTTTGACGAGGTTCTCAATGCTATTTTTTTTCCAAGAATGAAATAAACAAAAAATTTGAGTATCTTATTGTCCCTTACATTAATTGTATTGATTTCAATCAAACTTTGATGATGATGATTTTGCATATGAACAATTCTTAACTAATTTTAATAAGGTTAATAACAAACTACATAACTACGTTCAAATTAATGAGGATGAAAGTGTTATTATCAATCTCGGTTCTAGTATATGAACATGAGCACGTGAAACTTGAAGAAATATTAAAGGAATTGTGTGGACGTTTTACCATGGTCCTACGATGGAATGCCTGATATCAATCCTGAGATAACCTAATACGAGAGTCCAACTCTCCCAGAATATACCGATCAAACAAAAATTGCAAAAACTCCGCACCGAATGGTCGCTCGAGGTTAAAGAAGAGGTGGTCAAACACTTGAACGTAGGATTCATCCGAGTGATCAAATATACCACATGGTTAGAAAACATTGTACATGTGCTAAAATCTAGAGGAGAAGTCTGCATGGGCATTAATTACCAAGATTTGAACAAAACCTCTCTGAAAGATGATTACCCGCTACCCAATATGGACATGACTGTGGACAACACAAATAGTCACTCTCTCAAGTCATTGGTTGATGTGCTTTTGGGATACAATCAGATAAATATGCACTTTTATCATTAAGAAAAAAATGCATTAATTATCCCTTGGGGAACCTTCTATAACACACTTATGTCGTTTAGCCTAAAAATGTAGGGGATACCTACCAAAGGACTACCACATCCATCTTGCATGATCTGATACACAAAGAAGTCGAGGTTTACGTAGATGATATGTTCATCAAGTCTAAGACTTAGAAGATCATGTTCCTGTTCTCTGAAAGTTTTTCAAATGGCTATAGAAATACCTAATGCGACGTATTCCACAAAAATATGTTTTTAGCATTACTAAACGAAATCTTTTAGGATATGTGGTTAGCGAAAAGGTGATTGAAGAAAATTTTGCCAAACTGAAATCCATACTCGATATGCCATAACCCCAAACGAAGAAGGAAGTATAGGGATTCATGCTAAAATTAAAGTGTATCAGCCAGTTCACTTATATTTGTGAACCCATCTTCAAACTCCTCTGAAAAGATTCAACCAAAGTCTAAGACGAACCTTGTCAGGAAGCTTTTAACTGAATCAAGCAATATCTAACCCGACCTCCTATACACATGCCGCCTCAGCCTGGTCTCCCCCTTCTCCTATACTTGTCCTTAATAGACACCGTTACTAGGGCTTTACTAGCTCAATACATTGAGGAATGCCATAAAGAGAGGGCCATCTACTATTCAAGTCGCAAGTTGGCCGAATACGAAGTAAACTACACTACCTTGGAGAAATTATGTGTCGCCCTTATCTGGGTCACTCAAAACATATGGCACTACATGCTCACTTTTCCCATTAAACTTATATCCCGATTGGTTCCTATCAAATACTTACTTGAGAAACCTTCCCGTCTAGCAGAATGGCCCGACGATTAATAGTGCTAGCCGAGTTTGATATTGTGTATGTCACGCAAAAAGCCATAAAAGAAAGAGCCATCTCTAACTACCTTTCTAATTACCCCATGGAAGAAGTCGACGTTTGGATCTCCGAATTCCCGAATGAAGATATCATTTACACTTCTCAGGAAGACCTCCTGTGGAAAATATTCTTTGATCGAGCTACGAATAAAAAAGGATACGACATTGGGATACTCTTGATTTCCCGTGATGATTCTCACACTCCCATTTCCATCAAGCTAGATTTTCCCTGCACTAATAATATGATCGAATATGAGGCATGAATCATAGGCCTCAAATGTGCCCTCACGAAAGGAGTCCAATGCCTAGATGTCTACGGGGATTCTACCCTCATCATCGACTAGGTCCTTAGAAGATGAAAAGTCAAGGACAAGAATCTCCTACCCTTCCATGCCCACCTATATAAGAAATGGCGTCCCAATTCCAAGATAGCACCTTCCATTACTTTCCCTAAGTAAAAAAAAATCTTAGATGATGCCCTTGATAGCTTAGCCTCCATGGTCGGCATGCCCAAGGGAATAACGATGGCCCATTTCCTAGTCCAAAAGAAAGCTAAATCGACCCACTGCTACCACATTGAGCTCGTTATAGAAGAGGATTCCGATATGACCGAGTGCGGCTACTATAACATTTGGCATCTCCTCAAGTACGATAGGTATCCCCATAATGACAACAATTAATATCGACTAAACCTTTGCAAACTGGTTGCCCAGTACATTATCTGCGATAAAGCATTACCCAAGAGAAATTTTGACGGAACCCACTTACTCTACATTGCAGGGACTGACATTGAAGAGATGATGTAGAAAATCCACAGCAGGGAATGCGGACCCCACATATTCTTGCCAAAAATATTATCCTATAGGGTTACTATTGGACTACCATAGTTTAAGATTGCAATGCCTATGTTCCAAGATGCCTTAAATGCCAACATTTTTCGAATCTCTAGTATTTGCCTCCACGGGAATCATATAACATGACCTCACTCTTGTCGTTCTCCATATGGGCCATTGATCTCATATGGGAAGTTACACCTAAAGCATAAAATGTACATGAGTTCATCCTAGTTGCCATTGATTACATCACAAAATGGGTCGAAGTTGAGTCATACATAGTGTTGAATGCCAAAAAGGTATCCAAGTTCATTCTAAAGAATATTATTTTCCAATACGGGTTCAACACTAGCTAGTGTCAGATAACGGGTTACATTTTGAGGTAGAAGTTACAAAATTCGTGGACGACTAGGGTATTCAAAGACACAAATATTTTTTCTACTAACCACAGAGAAATGATGTTATTGAAGTCAATAACAAGAACCTCAAAGTAATATTTATCAAGATGACCGAGAGTTATTGATATCGGGCCGATTGAATCCCTTACACCCTATGGGGCTACCGCACTTCAGTTCGAGCATTTAGTAGGTATACTACTTAATCTTTGGTATACAGAATGGAAGTAGTACTAGCCATTGAACTAGAATTACTTTCACTACGAGTTATGCTTGAAATCAAGGTCAATGAAGAAGACTGGCATCAAAGCCAACTTAACGAGTTGCCACTCTTGGACGAAAGGAGGCTAAAGGCTCTATATCATATACAGGGGTACCATCGCCGGATAACGTGATCTTTCAAAAGGAGAGTTAAGGACCATGGTGTCCGTGAAGGATAATTATACCTAAAAGAAATCATAAAACCCATCTGGGAACCTAGAGTGAAATTCAAGCCAAACTAGAGTGGCCCCTAAATCGTGAAGAATATCTTATTCCATGGCACCACTATGATCACTGACCTTGACAGAGACGAGATGGAGCATCTAATCAACCTAGACCATCTCAAGAAATTCTACCCCTAGTTTAAAATATTTCGCTGCTACGACACCTCTCATCCCCCCTTCTATTCTAAAAAAATATCCATTTCCCTCTATTCAGAACTATGTGGGGCCTGATCCTCAAAAAAACTTTTTTCTTTCAAAAATTAAATTCAAAAAATTTTCAAAACCCATAAAGGTATATAGGGAGCTCATACACTTTACATCGGCACGATCCCCATCTTTTTTCATAAAATACTATTACTTTCTTATCCCTAAGAACTATAGTTTATTTTATCATTTTACATGAACGAAACGATTATGTGTGTCTTGGCAATTGGTATGGATAGTTAAAATGTGAAACTCATCAAGAGTAACAACAATATAATTAAAATCCCTTTTTATTCCATTTTTGGGAAATTTTGATATGATTATAAAAAATATCAGTGTAGCAAGTCAAACAACTACCCCCGCCAACTTAACTGTCCTAAAAACAAACTAGTAAACCTTCCCAATTTATTACCACCTACTAAAAAACCAAAAATAACTAAACATATCCCAGTCATACAAAAGCTTCACAAATATCACCAGCTTCATAAAAGACCTTATCCACAGTTGTTGGAAAACCCATCCCCATCATCAATTGATCCTTAAGGCCCCCAAACTTCCTTTGCATGGATGGTATGCTAAAGGAGCTCCACAAAACAATAATCTCGGACCAAATAAGAGAAAACCACTACGCCCCTATAGAATGTCAAGCATGGTAATCCATCTCTGATCGGTCTCCTCTGCTAATATCTTAGCCAGCACCTTCTTCCACGACCATTTCAAATTATCTTCGGACACATGCCAAAACATTCCAAAAAATTAGGAAGGACGGATTGATGGCCAATGACTCTCCGATAAAGAGGCCAGCCAAATGCGCATGCCTTCAGTAAAATCCTCTATAGGAAATAAATCTAGGGTACATAAGGTTACAATCTGTTCCCATTCAACTTGACACATGAGCCGCTGGAGAAAATAGAAGGAGGTCTATCGGAGGTCAACTAACCGAACATAACGATATTCCCCCAAATCTAGAATAAGGTGTAAATCCCCCCCTAACCAGGGAACTGACCAATGAAGACATTAAGCTACGTTATCCATAAACCAGTTTATCCAATTCTCGATAACCGGGCCAAAGCTGATGAAATAGCGGGAGAATAAATTTAGCACAATTGCCAGGGGATATTTAGTGTGCCGTTAAACGAAATCTCATATACAGCCACATGAATAACATAACTGGGCTACCTCTCAAAAAAATTTAATGGCCTTCCCGCCAATCATCTAGACCGTTGAGGGTCTCTGTTAGTATCACCACCATGGGATTGTTATAAATGACATCCACGCAATAATGGAAACAAGTTGGGGGTCCACCATTAAGTCCTCATTCACCAGTAATAGCTTCGAAGTTAAGTTAAGCGCAACAACTCTGGCATGGCCCACATCATTAAAATCTCGCGGACACATGGAGTGCCATACATCTTGTAGGGAAATCATTCCTCCATTGACCAGTTACTGAGCCGCTAAAGGATAAATATGTAGAAGTTCTGCTAACATCTCCCAAGAAGACCGAGAGAATTTAGGCATAGGCGCAGCCACACTAGGATTTACCCCCATCATAGTGAAAAAATCCCCATAGGTAAGGCAAACCTCACCCAAGACCAAATGAAAAACATGATCCTCGAGGTACCAAAATTATGTTGTCTCCATTAACATGTTTTAGTCAATGGGCTAGTTATGCCACAGAGAGACCCGAACCAGGTTAAAGGTGTCATAGTCTACGTTATACAAACACATAGCTTCTAAATTCTCAAGATAAGAGGAAAATTATGCACTCATAGGAAGGGCCATTTTGGAAATGATAAGACACAAGGCAAGAAATAAGCAAGAGAAATGAAATGTGAATGAGTGAATAAACCTCCCCACCTTACCCCATTTTATACTTGAAAAAATTGGCTAAAAACAATGAGTGTGCAGAATCCTAATGACAGACTACACCATGAAGTATTAGTAGCTGAAGAAACTGTAATCAAAACCTTGGGGTGATTTGACTAGACTAACCTACCGATAGGCAGGACAAGGGGCACGCTGATGGGCACCCCCTTATTTTTAAGAAAATTCCATATTTCCTTTTTTGTCAAAATAAAAAACTCAAATAAAAAAATAATCTTCATTTCAAAGAAATCATGATTTTTTCTTCCTATATTCTACTGATCCTAAATTGTCTTTTGAGTAGTTCGATTTTATTTGGTGGTCTCAGCAAGCAAAGTAATAATTGCATATAGATTAAGTAATTTAAATCATAAATAAATAAAAATCTCATTCATTTAATACATGTACTGCCATTATTAAATTTTTTGCAGAAAAAGAAGAAGAAAAATAATAGGACGCAGCCCAAAACCCCAAACAGTCTCTTTCTCCCTCCCCCCCCCCCCAGGATCTCATATCCCTACGACATGCACTCTTCCCCCAATGACGAGCTGAGGAGCCTCCGCTTCCCGATCCATATCACTCCTCCTCAGAAGAGGATAGCACAAGTCTAGAAGGCCCTAGGATCGAATCCTGAGTATGAGTTGTCACTAAAACTACCTAGAATCGGATGTCCTTCACCTAGATAGTCGACACTCAGACATGCTGCAACAGAAATAAAATAGAAAATTAGTTAGTCTGAAGGAAAAAGAAGAAATTTGAAAGACAAAGGACGAAGACATGAAAAGATATATCTTTAGCTGAAGGACATCATCCGTTATCCCCAACATCGTATTATCCATCGCATTAGGATGATGTTGCAAGCTCAATTATCCCCCTCCAGCCAGTCAAATATTGTAGGAAGGAATAGCAAGTTGGAGTAACGGAACCTATGACGTCGATGTCGCTGTCACTGCTAACTTCGATGCACCTGTGGGTAGACCCCATCGACTGAATCATACCCCTGCCTAAAGTCGTAGGACGTAGAGGAATATTCACCATGTCGTTGATGCATAACGGAATCATCCATCTCATCACAAAGTCAAGGTAGTCGTAAGTCGCCATTGTGACCGTGTACGATGAATAAGGCTCACCAATCATTGCCGCCACCCAGACCTCCTTCGACATATCTCGAACCCACCTCATATATCTCGAGGCATTTTCGGTGGTACCGACACCTCATCCTCTATAATCTATCATACTACTTCTCTCACAGATACCAGGAGTATCCAAACTCATACGCCAGCAACCAGCTCATCTCTGCATTCATCTCGGCCTCCCTTATGTGCTAGATTACCGTCGCCGGGGGATAGAAGGTCACCTGCATTTTTCCATAATAAAGTTAATGCTGGAATGAAGAAAGAGAATTACAAAGAAAATGATTCAAAAGAGAAAAGAAAAAATAACCTAGTCGCTCGTCATGACATTCAAGACCTGACGCACTACCGCCAAAGAGAGGGACTGTTCGACCGTCGATTGGACTTTCTCTACCGATACATCAGACAGAAGTTCCTCACTAACTCATCATTCAAACCAATCAAATGGGCATTCAACTTGACCACTTCGTAGAACCACGTCTGCAAAAGAACAAGAGTAAACCATAAAAAAATAAAAAAGTAAATGAAAGAAAATGCATAAAGAAAAATACCTCCAAAAGGTACGTGGATCCAATAAAAGTCTGCCAGCAACATTGGTTGAAAGCATCCAAAGAATAATATGTCACCAAAGTCAGGCTCCCCAAGTCAAAGAGAGGGATATTCTAAAATATCCTCAAATATGCTAAAAACCCTAAGTGGATGATGTTGTCGTTGAACGCCACCAAAAACCCTCTCAACAGTAGAAGAATAAACATGGGGCCATCTGCCTCACCTACAGCCCATATGTCTTGCCCATCTGTCGACTCAGTAAAACCTCCCGAATAAGAGATATACAGATTGAGGCCCCCAAGACTATCACCCATATCTCTCAGTAGCGCATCCACTACCGTCGGTGTCACCCTCAGGGACCGGTCAACCTCTATCACTATCTATCCCCTGCAGCTACTGGACATCAATGGGGGTCAACGTCATCTCCTCAAATACAAAGTGTGAGGTCTGGGTAGTGTCCCACCACCTTTCCCCAAGTGCACACATAACGACCACAGAGCATGGTGTCTCATCCAATACAGACGCCAGATGACCAAAAACATCGAAAGAGACTACCCAGCGCACTACCTATGGAAGGTTCTCTAACACATCTCGAAATCTCGTCATCCTCAGAGAGAAAAAACTCATAGCAGCAATCTGAGTTTGTCAAAACAGAAAGAAACCTTTCGTCAAATTCATATGAAAAAAGAAAATGCAAAAAAGAAAAAGAATGCCAAAAGTCATGCGGTACTTACATAACAACTAGCGTTCATCACCCTAGATGATCGATAATGCGAAGGCTCACGCAGAAGAGTCCGATCATATGTAGTACAAATCGAAAGCGTTCTCATTGCCCAACGCTAAGGGAACCCTATCCCGCCACTCTAGATTTGCCCAATCGTTAACACCTAGCCATGCCATATGGGTATCGCTACTTGATAAATATGACATTTTTTTAGTCTCAAATAAGGAAAGAATGCAAGAACTGATTGCAAAAGAGAGAAGCATAAGATAGGGAAGCTATAAGCTGTGAAAAATGAAGAGAATTTTCCCCTTTTTATAGGAGGCTAAGGGGCATTCCGATCTGCAGTCCCCTGACACCCACCGATTAGCACTATCCCTTCCCCTTACCAAGGTACCCCAAAATACCATTCCACTACCGTTTAGAAACCCCTACAACATGCCAGTCAGCAACCCCCTAAAATTTCATAAAACAAATCCCAAAAAATGCAAGAAAATTGTAAAAATTTCCCGAATAATTCGTAAAATCATCAAATAAATATTGGAACATTCTTCACCAAAATAAATCTTTTTTCAAGCTCCCAAATACCCAGTTGAGTTAATACCATGTTTTATCCTTGGCTTAAACCCTAAAAATCAGTGCGCCCACAATTCCCACTACAACTCCCCAGCGAAATCTCGAAAAACTTCATCCTCAACAAAAACCAAATCCTTCCTTAGCAAAGCTACCCGCTTTCTAGTGGGAATTCCTAAACTTTTTCCCTAAAAAATTCCAAATTTATCCCAAGAATATCAAGAATCCCTAATTTGACATCTCTCCCTAGCAACACATTCCCCAGTAGAATCCCAAAAGATTAAGTCATTAATTATTTCCCCAAGTGGAATTTCTAAACTAACATTTTCAGCTCTTCTAAAAAAGACATAACCCTCAGACAGATTTCCCCTCCACAATAGAGTCTAAAAAAATTCATCAGGAAATTTATTCCCTATGCACCCTACTTAAGGTCCTCAGAATCCTCGACCCTCAGAATTGGTCGCCGCAATAAAAGGGTCATCAGAATTGACCTCAACCCTCATAATTGGTCGCTCCAACTTAAGGTCCTCAGAATTGACCTCGGCCCTCAGATTTGGTCTCTCTAACTTAAGGTCCTCAGAATTGACCACGACACTCTGAATTAGTCGCTCTCAACTTCAGGTCCTCAAAATTGATCTCGACCATCTAAATTGGTCTCTCTAACTTAAGGTCCTCAGAATTCGCTACAATAATTTGCACCATTAGCAACATACAAATTATGTTGCTAAAGTTAGAAATATGTTACTAAAAGCTTTTGGCAACATATTTTGCTATGTTTCCAGCTTGTTGCCAATTGTCTGTCTAGGAAACCCTTTGGCAACACAACAGGCTTGTGTTGCTGAAGGTATACTTTTGGCAACACGCAATTGTGTTGCCAAAAGTATTTTTTAATTTGTCAAATTTATAATAAAAAATATTATTTGTGTTGCTATAAGTCACTCAACAGCAACAAAAATAGTTGTGTTGCCAAAAACTATATCATTTGGCAACACAGGAGTTGTGCTTCCAAAAGGCTATACCTTTGGCAACACAGGTCTTGTGTTGCCAAAAGCAATATATTTGGCAACACAAGAAATGTGTTTCCAAAAGGTACGGCTTTTGGCAACACAAGAGCTGTGTTGCCAAAGGTACGACTTTTGGCAACACAGCTCTTGTGTTGCCAAAAGTCGTACCTTTGGCAACACAACTCTTGTGTTGCCAAAAGTTGTACCTTTGGCAACCAAACATGTGTTGCCATATCCAAAGTGATAGATGTAGATGATAACTTTTGGAGACAAAAAATTGTGTTGCCAAAAGTACAATATTATTATTTATTACCTATTATTTTTTTTTTCAATTGTAAGCACTTTTAAACCTGCACTATTTTCATCAAACGTGCAACCTTATAATCCAAAATAACAATACGCATTTTTCATACAATCATAAATAATACAAAATTCCACAATTTTCAACCAAATCTCATAAATATGAATTACAAAATAATATTCCACAAATTCACTGTCTCTCAAAAAAACAAAGTGTCAATTTTTTTTAAAAATTGGACATAGCCTCCTTTGTTTATTGGACTATCCACCCTATTTAAGGGGTAACAACAAATACAAAATATAAAAAAATAAAGTCCCAAATTCGGAGATGGGAGCTAGAAGGCCGGAAAAGGAGAATATGAATTTATTATTTCTATAGGACTTCCTCAAAATGCCTGAGCAGCCTTTGCGGGAGCATCGGAGAGCATGTTTTTGGAAATTGCAATTCTTTTAAGTCTTTCGCACTCATCTGCTTCTGGATTAAGTGCTACTACTGCTGTATTCCCATCCTTCTTCCCACCTCTGGCCATTATCAGTCTCTCCCTCTCGATTTTCTGTACGATTTGACAAACAATAAACATAATCAGTTTCTCGAACAAAGATACAATCACATAAGTAAAGATACAATCAGTAACATACATGAGCTTTTTGTCATCCTAATCTTACTTACATCTAAGGAAAAGAAGATTTATATTAAAACATTGGACATTTTATATACATATAGTTCATATCAGTATATAGATATCATGTGTACAATCGTATTGATTATTGAAATATTAAAAAATGGAAAACATAGATTAAGGATTTGGAAGTAAGATTGCCGACTTACCATGGTTGCTGCTGGTTTGGATGTTTCAGGTTCTCAATACAGATTCAACCTGAAAGAGAACAAAAAAAAAATCTCAATGTTGAGATATATTGAGCAATGGTGTAGGAAGTGAGGGGTGTGTGTGTGTCACTGATTTTTGTAGTTACTTGTTTCATCATTTAACTACTATATCCATTAGTTCTGATTCACATTATGGGAAGCAATAATTGAAACGGTCCAAGAGACTAATGCTATCGACTACAGAAAAGACAAACAAAAGAGAAAGAAAAAAAATATCAACCAAAAGAGCCACACAACTATTCAAGTAACAAAAGGAAAAAATCAGATTAGAATCCAAGAAATTGGAAAAACATGTGGAGATTTATGCGAAGACGTACCTATTGTTGCAGGGACCTCAACGAAGATAAGAGTGAAAAAATTTCCTTTGATATAGAGCCTTAAATCTTCAGAAGTTGCCATTATAGTCAAAAGCACCACAAACTATGTCATGGATTAAAGGGCCAACATCAAGAGCGAATAACATAGCACCACCTTCGTTGTTCAGTATTTAGCCAAAAAAGAGAAGTGGCATATGTCACAAACTTCCAGGAAATTAAGAAGTGGCTGGTTTCTATGGGGGGGAATTTTCTGTGTTCAAACTGGATGGCATTTGCTTGTTAATTCTCTTTTAATAGTAAAGTCCAAACTGTATAGGCCTGATTACAGTAGACTACGGACACTGTATAGGCCTACGTACAGTTGAGTGAACAATGTATAGGCCTTTGTACAGTTGATTACGGACAATATAGCATGCGTACAGTTGAGTCAATTTCAAATAAACCATATAATGCTTAGATTTCAACCCATCTAACGGCTGCTTCCAATTGAGCTTGAAGTTTCTCCAAGTCCAACTCCTTGGAATAAAGTATTTGCCTTGAGCTTGATCGTATTATGTCCTGTGCAAGAAAATGATACATCAAAACCCCAGTTGGAATGAAAAAATAATATAATTGAGTACAGTCTCTACAGACAATAAAAATGTAATCGTTAAAAGCCTTTAATCTCCACATTTGGCATGCACATACACACATATATATTCTAAGGAGTTCAACTAAAGATAAATGAACATTTGGCACACACATACTAAAGATAAATGCATTATCTCTAGATCATGTAAATTCATACTTTCAAGTACAACTTTGAGATCAAGAACACCAATCGGGAACATCTATTTTTTCACATTTAATAGTTAAACATCTTGTGCTAACAAAAGACATTAAAACTAGAAAGAAGAAACAAAATTAGACTCATAGGTCTAATTTAGAAAGAAAAAACAAAACAACTTGACTTCAACTTCGAAAATTGAATTAAAAACACTCACGTTCCAATAAGAACAAAACAACTGTCATATATATAGTTATATACAGTGTATATACATATATATACAAATACATAGATATTATGTATAATGTTATATACAACATATATACTATGCATATTGTTATATATATATAACTGTATATATATACTATGTATACTTATATAACAATATACATTTATATAACAATTATATGTATACTGTTATATAAATGTATATTGTTATAACAGTATACATATAACTGTTATATAAATGTATATTGTTATATAAGTATACATAGTATATATATATATATTATATATATAACGGTATAACGGTATATACAGTTATATAACTGTATATACCGTTATACAGTTATACCGTTATATAGTTATATAACTGTATTATATATGTATATATTATATATAATATAACTGTATTATATATGTATATATAATAAAACAGTTATGTGTTAGTTTCATAAGTAAAATAATGGTATATCTACCATTTAAGTATATAACAATATGATAATGGCCGCATCATTATTTGAGCCATCATTAAAGGTTTCAATTCCTCACAAATCATGTCGGAGATTAAGGTTAGGCCCTTGAATATCATGGGCTTGGAACAGAGTTATTCTCAACCCTCGAGGCCTAAATTGATTATTGAATCTCTATAGGAGGCTTAAACAAGTACAATATCTGAGTTGTTCTAAATCTCAAACATGACTTCACAAGTTGATCTATAAAATCCATAATTTCGGGGCAAATAATCTCTCCCAAACGGGGCCTAAGTCTAACCAACGACTTCTTATTTGTGTTAATAACTTTAGACTTGCATGTTATTGGCATACCTTGGGCAAAAAGTTTTTTGTAAGGTATACAACACTAGAATTCAACTTAGATATCGTAAAGGGAGGCTCAATTTCAGTGTGAATATACATTACTCCCTTAGCGATGCCTATAACAATTTTCATTCTCCGTGTCCCGCTGAGATAGCATCCTTCTCCAATTGTAGTTAAGATTTCATTTACATTTTGTACACGTTTGGGGTATTTTCAAGGTACGCATTAGGTAAAATTTATGTTACCTCTTTTTGAAAATAGGACTTGAGATAACTTGTACAGTGCTCTTCTTTAATCCAACGGGCTATCACAGCAATCTCGGGCCCAACTTTCATGATGCCTTTGTAGACTATACTGTCTGGAGAGGAACTAATAATGCCTTTGTAGACAATCTCGGGCTTCAATTATGCATACTCCACAGACCGCCCTTCATCAGTATCTAAAACTACAAAATAATATGGGAGAAACATTACTACCATATCCTAAAATAAGAATTTTGTTCCAAAAAAATTGTATAAACAATTTCAAAATCAGTAGAGCTTAGAAATTTCAAACTAAGCCAATGGTTAACATGTTCCATCCATAGTTTTTATATAAACTCAAAACAAAAGTACATAAATGAAATTGTAAACAAAAGTGCATAAAGACATATGTGTGTGTGTGTGTGTGTGTGTGTGTGTGTGTGTGTGTGTATTAGTGTAAATTAAACTAATAATGTATCTCACTGAAATTTGAAGAAAAAATCATTAATTATTAAACATATGCAACTCATTTTATATATCACATACGTGCATCGACTCAAATATGTAGCGTATGCAAATATATCATTAACAAATATACTAAATGAAAGTAGGTAATTGATTAAAAGAGAAATAAGGGCTTGAGCACCTCAGAAGCCATGTAATAAGGGCTTCCAAAGATTTCAGAGAACCTCTCACCTGAATATTTCTATGCTTAAATCTATTTTTTTTTGCAAATTTACGTCGTACACTCAAACCGGGAGCCCCGTGACTACGTGGTCGGTTTCTACGAGTCAGATTGGTCCCGTACGAGGCATTTGTGGCACTTATCGAACCGTTTTGTGGCTTTTTTATGTTTTCACCATTCGATGGCATGTTTTTATGCTTAAGTCTAATTTTTTTGCAAATTTACGTCGTACACTCAAACTGGGAGCCCCATGACTATGTAGTTAGTTCCTATGAGTCACATCGATCCCGTGCGAGGCGTTCATACCTCTTACGGGACCGTTTTGTGGTTGTTCTACATTTTCACCCTTCGATTGCATGTTTTTATGCTCAAGTCTAAATTTTTTGCAGATTTACGTTGTACACTCAAATCGAGACCCCCGTGACTACGTGGTCGGTTCCTACGAGTCACATTGATCCCGTACGAGGTGTTCGTGACTCTTACCGGACCGTTTTGTGGCTGTTTTATGTTTTCACCCTTCGATGGCATGTTTTCATGCTTAAGTCTAATTTTTTGCAAATTTACATCGTACACTCAAACCGGGATCTCCGTGACCATGCGGTCGGTTCCTACGAGTCACATTGGTCCCGTGCGAGGTGTTCGTGGCTCTTTCCAAACCGTTTTGTGGCTATTTTACATTTTCACTCTTCGATGGCATGTTTTTATGCTTAACTCTAATTTTTTGCAAATTTACGTCGTACACTCAAACCGGGAGTCCTGTGACTACGCGATTGATTCCTACGAGTCACATTGGTCCCGTGCGAGGTGTTCATGACTCTTACGGGACCGTTTTGTGGCTATTTTATGTTTTCACTCTTTGATGGCCTGTTTTTAGGCTTAATTTTTTTTTTTGCAAATTTACGTCGTACACTCAAATCGGGAGCCCCGTGACTACGTGGTCGGTTCCTACGAGTCACATTGGTCCCGTGCGAGGCGTTCGTGGAACTTATCCAACCGTTTTGTGGTTGTTTTATGTTTTCTCCATTCGATGGCATATTTTTATGTTTAAGTCTAAATTTTTTGCAAATTTACGTCGTACACTCAAACTGAGAGCCCCATGACTACGCGGTCGGTTCCTACGAGTCACATCGATGTCGTGCGAGGTGTTTATACCTCTTACGGGACCGTTTTGTGGTTGTTTTATATTTTCACCCTTCAATAGCATGTTTTTATGCTCAAATCTAATTTTTTTTTGCAAATTTACGTCTACACTCAAACCGAGACCCCCGTGACTACGTGGTCGGTTCCTACGAGTCACATTGATCCCGTGCGAGGTGTTCGTGACTCTTACTGGACCGTTTTGTGGTTGTTTTATGTTTTCACCCTTTGATGGCATGTTTTCATGCTCAAGTCTATTTTTTTTTGCAAATTTACATCGTACACTCAAACCGGGAGCCCCGTGACTACGCGGTCGGTTCCTACGAGTCACATTGGTTCCGTGTAAGGTGTTCGTGACTCTTACAATACCGTTTTGTGCCTGTTTTATGTTTTCACTATTCGATGGCATATTTTTATGCTTAACTCTAATTTTTTACAAATTTACGTCGTACACTTAAACCGGGAGCCCCGTGACTACGCGGTCAGTTCCTACGAGTCACATTGGTCCCGTGTGAGGCGTTCGTGACTCTTACGGGACCGTTTTGTGTTTGTTTTACATTTTCACTCTTCGATGCCATGTTTTTATGCTTAAGTCTAACTTTTTGCAAATTTAAGTCGTACACACAAACCGGGAGTGCCGTGACTATGCGGCCGGTTCCTACGAGCCACATTGGTATGTTTATTATTTGTGTTACATTTTCATTCACCAATGTTCAATTTTGAAATGTTGTATGCTCTCCTTAATCAATTTAGAACACTTACTTATTTCATAAAATTTTGAGAAAGTTTCCTTTGTTTATTCATGAAGTCCAACCTATTTTAATATTAAAATAAACCCAACAACAACAACAACCATAAAAGCCGTAGCTAAACCACCAATAAATCCCTTCCATCTATTTAATATCTAAAAATAGTATATAAATCCATATAGCCCCTTCCTCCATGTCAACCACTTATTAAGGCCTTAAGACACACACATCTTACACAACACATACAAGCGCACACAACTAAATAAAGAATATCCTTTGGTAAAGGTGCACTACATTAGAAAATCTTCTATTATCAATATAAAATACTTACCAAATTTATCCGCAACTTGAGATCCTCCGAATAAGCCCCCTCATTCTTGATCCTTGCATATTTGTGCAAGCAACTCGAGATCTTCCCTTTTCCGATCACTTCTTCGAGTTCCGCTTTGGCTTTCACAATTGTTTCTGATTGCGCAGTACCTCTGCCATAGCCATTCCAGTGTGTTGATGTTGTATCAGCCCCGACACAAAGAGGTCCTAGAATACCAAAATTATATTTTAAAAAGATATATTAACCATTATGTAGGGAAAGTAGTCATTTTACAACAATATGTGACTTAATTTTCTGATTTGTGAATGTTCTTGGTTTTTTGTTTTATTTACAAGTTTTTCAAATTTGTCATAGGACATACATGAAGAATTAGTGAAGATGAGTAAGTAATTGAGAAAGGCGACAAACCAAGTACATGTGTTCGATGTGGGTCCTGTCAATTTATTCTGAGTTCTATTGTGAAATATTGAGTATTGTCCTCACCCTGAGTTTGTACGAGGGAGTAATTTGAATAGGGATCCAAATTAGGAACATACACAAGCAAGAATACTTCAAATAAAACTATTATTTAAAACAACTAACATTCTTTGATAGAACAGGGAAATACATCTATTAAGTGTAGAAAAGCTGGTATGCATAATAAAATGGAAGTAAATACTTGTAAACATAAAATCACTACTAGTGTTATTTTTTTAAAGGAAAAATAAAGAACAGTTTCTAATATTGCTATTACCTCAATCTGTAAAGATATTCTAGATGACATAAATATCAATGAGTAATCTGTATATAAATCAGGCCACAAATTAGCATAAAGTGCATAAGAAAACTCACACACTAAGAATAACTAAATAGATTTGAAATTCATAGCAGAAATTGATTGGAGAAATTGAACAACTAGCAGAGAGGCTCAATTGAAAAATAAGTAACTAACTAAATGAAATGCAATCACAAACCCTAGGTCGAAAACATGAAGTAATGATACAAATTGAAAGTAACAAAGAATACGAAGGAGAAGATGAGATTACGGGACTGGACCTTTGTAAACGAACATGTTAATACCTATGTAAGCAGCGGTACACCAAGCTTCGCAGGTAGATGAGATTACGGGTAGATGAGAGAGAGAACCCACAAAGGAGAAGATGAGAGAGAGCGTTGGAAAAAGAGGGACAATGGGGGTAGGGTTTCGCAGGTGAGAGCGGCGTGGGCGTATGTGGGTTTGGGGGGGTGTTTATAATCGATTTTTTTTTGTATAATTTGATATATTTTGGTATTTTACATTTAAAAAAATATATAAAATACCTTTGGCATCACAACTTCCTTTATTGCCAAAAGTGGTCTATTTTTCTTAACAAGAGTGTTATGTTGCCAAAAGTTAGGTCATGTTTGGCAACAAACAATTATGATGCTAAAGCTAAAATTCTCCCCCCTTTTATTTTTGCTACCTTCCCGCTTAAAATTTTAACTTTTGGCAACAAAGTTTATTTTATGCTGCCAAAAATACCCTCTAAAATAGTCTTTTGGCAACATAAATCAGATTTTGTTACCAAAAGGGTATCTTTGGCAACAAAAATAGCTTGTGTTGTTAAATATTGTTGCTAATAGTGCAAATTATTGTAGTGATTTACCTCGATCCTCAGAATTGGTTGCTCTCTTCTTAGGGTCCTCCAAATTGACCACGACCCTCAGAATTGGTCATTCCTATGTAAAGTCCTCAGAATTGACCTCGACCCTCAGAATTGGTGGTTCCTACTTAAGGTCCTTAAAATTCACCTCGACCCTCAGAATTGGTCGCCCTCTACTTAAGGTCCTCAAGAATTTACCTTTACCCTCATAATTGGTCGCTCTTACTTAAGGTCCTCATAATTGACCTTGACCCTTAGAATTCGTCGCTCCTACTTAAGGTCCTCAAAATTGATCTCAAACCTCATAATTGGTCATTCCTACTTAAGATCTTGAGATTTTACCCCGACCCTCAAAATTTATCACCCTCTACTTAAGGTCCTCAGAATTGGTCACTCCAACTTAAGGTCCTCAGAATTGACCTCGACCCTTAGAATTGGTCACTCGAACTTAAGGTCCTTAGAATTGACCTCCACCCTTAGAATTAGTCGTTCTCGGCTTAAGGTCCTTATAATTGACCTCAACCCTTAGAATTAGTCGTTCCCGGCTTAAGTATAAAAATTTTGATATAAAGTATCATCTTGCTAAGGCTAACGTGGTCACATACGCATTGAGCCGACGACCTATGGGGGAGTTAGTGGAAGTATATAAAGAAAAGTGGAGTGAGATTCGACATGACTATGACACTGCCAAAATGTGTATTGAAGTGTTATCTATCACACCTGAGATTCTGATAAGGGTGGTGAAGGAACAAGTAGAGGATCCATACTGTCATGACATAGTGCGACAATTATTAGCTGAGGGTGTGGATTCTTACTCAATCGGCTCAATGGGAGGTTGACGTTTTAATGGGAGGCTAGTTATTCCATAGGGACTTGAGGAATGCGGTTATGAATGAGTGGAATGGATCAATGTTTATGGTACATCCTGTTAAGGATAAGATGTACCAGGACATGAGGAGACATTATTGGTGGTCCGGGATAAGATAGACATAGGAGAGTTGTCTCGAAGTGTGTTACTTGTCATCTTGTGAAAGTTGACCATCAGAGGACTTCAGGGATACTACATCCTTTAGAGATTCCAGTATATAAGTGGTAAAGCATTTCTATAGACTTTATTACAGGGGTCGATATCATAGAGGGGTCACGATTCCATTTGGGTGATAGTGGATTGGTTAACCAAGGTGACCCATTTATTACTAGTTCGTACCGACTATGAGATGAGTCAGTATGCGCATCTGTTCATTGCCAAGATAGTTAAGTTGCATGGGGTGCTAATTAACATTCTGTCTAATAGAGACAAGATCTTTGTGTCTCACTTCTGGTAGAGCTTCCAGGAGGCCATGGGTATATACTTGAGGCTGAGTACCTCTTATCATCCACAGATAGACGGGCAGATCGGGAGGGTTAATCATATACTGGAGGGAATGTTGAGGATGTGCATTCTGGATTTTGGGGAGAATGGGAGTGATATCTTCCACTGGTAGAGTTTTCTTATAACAACTCTTACCAATTTACCATCGGCATGGTACCATTTAAGGCATTGTGTGGGAGAACTTTTCGTTCGCCCGTTTACTAGTTAGAGGTGGGGGACAACAAGTTATTGGGGAAAAAAATGAAATAGGAGATGACTGCCTAGATCGAGCTAATTCGGGGACATAAGAGTTATGTAGATGCAAAACAGAGCCACGTGGAGTTAGAGGTTGGGGGAGCAGGTGTTGGTTCGTGTGTCTACCATAAAGGGGTCATGAGATTCCACAAGAAAGGTAAGCTCGTGTTGAGATATGTGGGACCTTTTTCCTATTATTGAGAGAGTGGGACCAGTAGCTTACATGCTGGTTTACCAGAGAACCTTCAGTGAATACATGATATGTTCCATGAAGCATCGATGATGAAGTACAAGAGGAGTGATAAATCTTTTTAGCACGTTCCACTTAAGGAGATTGATTTCCATCTAGAGGTCTCATATGAGGAGAGTGGTGGATATTCTAGATCGTACTGAGCATAAACTGCGGTCTATGGTGGTGCCACAAGTCAGAGTTGAATGGGGACACCACAGTGTTAATGAGTGTACTTGAGAGTGGGAGAATGACATGCGAGAGAAGTATCCAAAATAGTTTACCGCAATTATGACCTAATTTCGTGGAAGAAATTCCTTGTAAGGAGGGAAGTATGTAATACCCCGTATTTTTGTGTATTTGAATTTAATTAATTCGGTAATTAATTAGCTTTGTTTTAAATTATGTGAGAGAAGTAATTGCATTGAATTTACTAATAATGTGCTTATTAAATATTAATCGGGAGTGAGTTAATGATTAATATTATGAATTTAATTTACTAAATGAATAGTAAATGACTTATGGAAATTATTACGCGTAATAGCGAGTGATATTTGCCCAATTAGATTTATCTCAATCGCGAGTCATGTGTTGACAAATTTGAGGTATATATGGTAAGATTATGTAAAGGGTTTAGAGTTTGAAACACCAACAACAAAGAGAGGTCATTATAGAGGGAGTTGAGACCGTTCTTGGAGCATTTGGGAGAGTTCTTGAAGGATCAAAGCTTGTTTTTGCACCACAATCAAGTTTGGAGTGAGGATTGGAAGAGAAGATCATCAATCCATCATCCCAACCACGAAATCAAACCCTACTAATCAAAGGCATGTGTTTATTTGCAATCATTTTGAGGTTATAATACCCATGTTATTAGGGTTCTTCATATTTTGATTAAATTGAGATTCTTGGAAGAAAAGAATAATTTAAATGCATGTTTGAGTAGGAATTGCATGTAGAAGGATTAGATATCTGTAAAGGACAATAAATTGGAGATAATGTGTTATTAATCATAAATTAAACCTGGGTTCATGTTGAATATTAATGGAGAAACCTGTTTTTTTTTTAATTTTAGATGATTCAATCCATTCTTGAATGAAAATTATAAGGTTTTGATGTTATGTTTACGTTAGAAATCACCCTACTGCATGTAGAAATGGTTAGGGACAATTGGTGTCAAGTTTAGCGAAGGAACATGTAAGTTCTGAGAGTAAAAATGGTGTAAAACGCACTTGCGTATGGAATAAGAAGATACAGCCAGTTTTCGAATCGATTCGGGCAGGATGCGAATCGATTCGGCCTCCTGGAGAATCAACTCGGTTTCCCCAAAAACATGAAAATTTCCCTTTTAAGCCTAGAACTCCTAAACTGTTATTGGGAAAACATTTGGGATATTGTTAGAATATAATTAGGGATTTATTATATTGTAGTAGGCCATGATAGGGTTAAGGCATCAAGTCTTATCGACAGAATTAAGACGATGATTCAATGGGATTAAATGATAACGTAATTAATTCGAGAGAATGAGAATGTAATTATGGGATGCGTGAGTGTGCTCATGTTATGGACCAGTACAATAAGGAAGACATAGCTACTGTAATAGAATTGGGGTAACTAGGGCCCTTAGAGTAGAGAATAATACTCAATTGAAAGTACGATGAGTATTCGAATGATATATACTACGTGTGAATGATGATAATTAGGTTATGTGAATACCTACTGAATATATATAGGTTGTGTGTGTACCTATTATATGATTGATGATATATGTTAACATACATATGGTACCTGCTATCACGAAGGTTCCCGTGCAGTGGGCGATCCCACCTTGTCAATTCCAGAGAGGTCTGGATTTGTGCCCCATAACACAGAACTTAGGGTGGCTCACTATGTGTCGTGCATTAGTGTATATGTCATGTCTTTTGGGTATGTTAGGTATGTACGTAACCCAAAGTCTTAGAATTATGTTCGCCTCCACTGCTTGTTGTTTGATTTTTGGGTTCGAAGAGATGTACTGGACCATTTGTCCCAATTTAGTACGAGAGGTACTTGGACTGATAGTCAAGTATGCCCATGTTTCACGGTGGTCCTTTTGAGAGACACCGTAATGATATATATTAGTGAGATAAATATATATATGTTCCAATGTGAATATTCTACTTACATGTTACAATAGACATTTAGATAGTATATATCTAAAGATTGAATTAAGTAGTGAAAATTAATTAATTCAATAAGGAGAATATATGTTAAATAGAAATTTCAACTCTTATAACATATGAGAAACGTTAACTAACAGGTGAAGTACTGTATGGGCGGTACGGAACAGAGACATGTTCATATTCATAAATACTTATGTCTAGTTAGCTTGGGAAGAATATCTTGGTTGGCTAAGTAGAAACGTTCGGCGTGCACAATAGTTGACAGGTGAGGAAACTTAAGAGAGTGTACGTGAACCTAACATGTGTAATCAATAACTGATTTAAAATTTTTAAAAATACTTGCTAAATATTTTCAAAATGTTTTGGGTTTTAACCCTTGCTATAATATATTTTCAAAAACTTTTACGTGTCCATCCATAAGGATGCCAGACTTGATGATTCTTTACAGGGACGTATAGCTGCAGCATTGTGGAGCTTGAATGGTTTTGATTAGACACATCCATGATTTCATTCCTAGTATAGGAGTTTATTCCAGTATCTAAGTTTGGGCATGTTGCCCCATTTGAGACTTTATTTATTCAGTATTTCATTTTTAGATTTGTATTCATATTTTATTATCCGGACTCATTATTTGGGTTAGGATTTTAGTCGATGGTTAATTCAGCAATACTTTATTTATTTATTTACTTGAGATGATTTGGACTCTAGTATTCTATGAATGTTTCAATTCAGTTTCGTTTCCACATATTATTAGCATTAGTTTAATGCTACAGAAAACTTGGCATCGACTTAATTAACTAATAGGTGATTAGTAAGTAGTTTGGTTTCAACAATGATGCTGGGAATGAACCAATTTGTAAATCAATTTTTAATTTAATAAAGGTCTGATCACCTGGTATTTAATTAGGCAGGGTGTCACACCCCAGCATTATCAATCATTGAAATCCGTGGGTTCAAATCACATAACTAAGATATCACAAATTTTATCTCCCGACACATAAATCAAATCGTCTATGCCCATGTCTCTCAAGGCGTCACTTGATACGATGCTCTCACTATCGCTAACTGTGCACTACACCAAAAAGGGTGATTTGTGAGTGCTGTTAGCAGTCACAAATGACCTTTATAACTGCTATTTATCTTCATAATTTAGGGGGTGACCAAAGAAATATTATAACTCCTAACAGAAGTTACAAATCTTTATAACCCCTATGGGGGTTATGACTAATGACCCCATTTGTAACTGTTGTTTGTAACTGATGTCAGCGGTTACGAATATAATATTTGTAACTACTGTCAGAAGTTACGAATCTTATATTTATAACTGCTATCGGCAGTTACGAATATTATATTTATAACTGCTATTAGCGGTTACAAAATTAACTGTAGTGACAAATTTGTAACTGCTATTAGGAGTGACAAAAGTTGAATTTGTTAAATGTGGTAAAAGTTATTACAAATATATTTATATTTTTACAAAATGATGAGTAAAATAATTATCATGATAACAAGTCTAAAAAAATCGACAACATTACATTTATATTTCTGAGATTCCAAATATCTGGTACACATGAAACTTGTTTAAACTTAATTTAACATCAAACAAACTCTTCTTAGGATCCAAGTACAGAATGAACATGGAATAAAAAATAGCGACACAACACTTCAATGACATGAAATGTCATGAACATGTAAGAAATCATTCTAAACCTAGGCCATAGGTCACCACACATTGGATAATCCTCGTGAAGTCTAGGTATATCAACCATGGGGGGTATTGGTGTGGTGACATCCTCCCTCATGTACCTTGAGTACGCCTGTTGAGAAAGTTTAAAGGACTCAAATTTTGTATATGTGGTGCCTTGGTATTCATTGACTTGTGCATGCGTTGCATGCCACGAAGTATAAACACCCAGATTTAGGTCTTTAAATACTACGTATGTCATGTGTATGCCTGCAAACAATACAATATAACTATGTTAGTTACACCAAAGAAGGTGGGGCACAATGTTATTTTTATAATACATGCAAGGGGAAAAGAAAAATATCAATTATTGGATGGTATTTCCCCTATTAGGAGAGGTGAAAAACTACCCTTAGCTTGCAAGTTGAATTAAATTCCATTTTGTCTTGATGGTTAAAGATGGTCTTAGAATACTATTAGCGAGTTTGATCGCAAAGATGAAAAAGATTAGAAAAAGCCATTTTAATGTAACGTTGGGAAAGAGCGGAAAAATATGGCAAAATGCCATTATTCTGATTTCTTATGGATTAAAAATTTACGGAGGAAAAGAAAAGTAACTCTTTATTTTAAAAGCCATAACTATGGTGACTAAAACCTAATTAACAACCCAGAATCCCACAATCCTCTCTACCAAATCCCTTCTTAAGTAACAGTAAATTAGATAACATAACATATTAACACACTCGGCATAACCATATTTATAGAATTCCATAACAGCATCCAACTAAGAGCGTGTTTGGCAGCCCCCATATATTCCAGTTCCAGTTCCATTATTTGTCATGGAATTCTAATTCCAACAACTACAATTCCATAAATTGAACTCCAAAAAAAAAGTAGATGATTTCAATACCACATTTGTATGGAATTGAAAATACAGAGACAAAAGCACTCACACGCATACATTGCACATACAGTTTAATACACATACACACACACACTGCACACGTAGAGTTTCACAAACATTGCACACAGAGAATTTCATAAACATACTGCAAACTATTTTGTTAACACACACAGTACGAGCACATAACTATCTCACCGGCAGCATGCATAATATTACACAACGCTCAATGCGCTACAACACAGAAACATGAATTTAGAACGGATTTGAATTTCCACAAAATTTTAATTTTAATTGAATTCCAATTTTTGCATCCAAACATACCCTAAGTAGAATTAGAATTGAAGAAAACAAAAACCACACCTGGCCCATTGTTGCAGATGGGTTAAGCCGCAAATCGACCAAAGATGGAATCTCTCCACTCTCCACATCCCCGTCAGTAGACAACCCCTTCAATTGATCCAAATCCCCAATGGTCTTCCTAACTTCCAACCCCTTCACATTCTCCCACCATATTTATAGTCTACATGCTTCTATCTTCAACCAATAATATTTATTCATGTTAAATCTAAAAATCAAATCGATTAATATTTTATTAAATTACAAAATGATAGTTATACAAAAGCAAAACACGCACTTCTAATAAAAAATAACATAACACTTACCAAGAGATAGAGAAGTTTCCTTTACAAGTACAACTCTTGTTAAATTTCTGGTTATGAATGAACTTCTAATAAAACATTAACTTCTAATCCAATTTTTATAGAATTTGATTCATGCCATATCAAGAATAATCCAAAATGTGTAGCTATAGCATAAATAAAAAATATAACTTCAATATTTAAACTTACTAATTTTTTTTAAAAAAAGAAAAAACTAGAAAATTCCCCATATAATGTGTGATCAAGATGGTCTGAAGAGTAACGGAAAAGAACATAGAAATTAGATAACAAATGAAAAAAGTACAATCTCAATTGCGCGCTCCAATCACCACAACAATTGGGGGTAGAGACTGCATTAAAAAAATTTAGCCCATGGGGTATATATGTTTGTACTATAACTAATGAAATCAAGTTCTAATTGAATAAAAGCTACTCAATATTTGTTTCCTTATTAGTGGGGCATGGTTATCACAAGGCATGAATGCAGTGAAAATAAGGATAACACTAATCAAGCTTCATTCTTTCTTCTGCGTCACACAGCCACTAGCTCAAGAAAATTGAATGCTGCAAGGAAGAAAATATAAGATGCGTCGGTGAGAGAGAAACTTTACCTGTCAATAGTTCTTTGCAGAGATTAATGAGTTGTGATTTAATGTCTCTCAAGAACGTCATCACTTCTTCAAAAGTTTTAGATATATCTTCCTTGTATCTATGAGAACCGAATAATATGATTCCTTCACCATCCATCAATCAAAGAAAAGTGAAAAAAAAAAGTGAAACATCAACAAAATTATACAAAGAATCCAACTACATCTACATCTAGGGAGTAATGTATATAATATAATACCATGAACTCATCAAGTTCTAGATCAGCTCCTATCTTACTGGAACTGTCAATTGTATGGCCTTCTTTGTTGATTTGATCAAGTATCGAAGTCATTTCTGGTGGTGCTCCAACCTATTGTAATCACACTAAATTTTAAGCTTACGTTTGTAGTAAGAAATGTTTATATTGTAGTAAGAAGATATGGTCACCTTTCAACATTGGATATATGCAGATACTAAGTCTGGATAAGAAGATGATTGGTAATCTGAATCTTGATCATATCACAGACCTTTGATCCGGTTTTAGGAGGATGGAATTGAATTCGATAACTAAGTTGACTGTTGTCAAGTCTCCTAGTCATCGTAGCTTCCTCAACAATATCATCCCAACAAGAAATTGAAGAATGACTTATGTAGAGATCTTCCATTTTAACTCTCAAACACTTTTTCTGTCTTGACATGAACCTCTTTTCCTTTACTTCCTCACTCGCCTTTCACTGTTTCATGGGCTCAAGTCTTTGTCTAGCTAAACCATCTAACATGTTTTCCTAGTGTATACTCATGATGAAGCATTAACAAAAATTTGCCCATGCTATTGCAACCCAAGTCAAATTACATCCCCCCATTATGCTTTCATAGTACACACTACATATGTAATGCAAGACCGATTCTCCGAGCTTGGAAAAAATAAAATCACATAACTATCATAAAGTTCCACCACTACACCAGTTAGAAAAATAAAACTGTAGTTATAACTGAGCTATGCTATGAATTGTGTGAAACAATGCCACACCATGCACCTGAAAACATTTTTAAAAAATGAAAAATCAAACATTTAATGATTGATCAATATAATAATTGGTTCAAACAGGGATCACTCCTGCACATGTGACTGTGGGAGTGGTTGCCCCTTTTAGGAAGGAGTTATCACTTTGGTAAAACTTTGGTATGAAATGAGGTTTTGCCCTTTCTTATTTTGAAAATCAGAGAGAAAAATAAAAACCCAAAGCCTCTGTTTTTCAGGAGGATGTGGAACTGAAAGATACTTCCCCCTTTATTCACTACCAACCAGTTTATTTATATGCAAAAACTACATTAAAAAAAACTCGAAAGTAGGAACCAATCATCCGTACTAAAAAACCTGAGCAAATAAATAGTAAAAAGCAACCAAATAGCAAATAAAAAGGAACCTGCTCCACTACAGTCACCAATCCGAAGATATGCGAAAGATGTTAGCTTATGTTTGCACAGGAATAACATTTAAATGAGTAATCCCAAAGGAATATTCTAATTATCATAGAAACCCATAATGCATAAAAAAGAAATTACCATAGAGTTACAAATAGTTTCCTTGCTCTATGGAAGCTAAACCACTGCCAAATAAACTAAAATTGTTAGCACTGTCAATCTCCTTTCTAACAGTAGAGTATGATGAAGTAGATGATATTTCAATTTGACTACATGACAGCGATGAAGTCGATGTGTTCACAAATTCAGGTTGTTGGCATCCCTGATTCACACCCTAAAAGAAACTTCCATGATTAAGAACCAATCCACCTTTACATATAGCAACAAAGGCAAAAAGTAATCTTATTACCTTTAAAGAATCGAAAATTGGATCCTAGAAGCTTAAATCATTATTAGGCAATATTATATCAAATTCAGACTCCGACATTGTTTTCTGATTTAGGGAAGTAATAGGACTCCCAATATTACTCTCACTGCCCATTAAACTTGCCTGATACGGCACATCATCAACGACTTTCAAGGGCTCACTTGAAGTTATTGTTAAGATGAAACTCACAGTGCTTGAACTGCCTACAACCTGATTAGCTCTGGGATGTACATGAACATTAGTTTTTGATTGTGCCTTCTCTTTTATTGCATGATGCAAGAAAAACAGTCCATAGAATTTTTTTATTATAAAAAAGTGAACTCTACGAAAACAAACACTCTACTATTAGACAAGCGGAGATAGATGCAGAGAGGATTGGTGTTGGCATTACTGCTGAGGCGCATAGCATTTTTTATGCCTTATTTAAGTCACTTCTAGTGCACTGGGATAAGACCTCCATAATTGTGATGAATTAAGTGCATGTTAGCAGTCCATATCTATCTGAATCTGTTACTAGTGGAACTCCTGCTTCCAATCTCGTGGCTCTGGTCAATGATGTTTTGACATTTTACAATTTAAGATTGTTTGGAAAGCACCCATGAGTTATGAGTGATTATCAAAATAGAGGTTGTATCCAGCCTCTTCACCTAAGAAGAATATACAATTGCCTACAGGCAAAGATAAGCTAAAGTTTAAATTAATGAAAGATTTCGGTATCATTAATTATTAGCTTTTCTTTCATAAAAACATCTGAGTACATGTTTTATACTTGTGGTGTGCTTCCAAAGGAGTTCATTCATCTAAGGCAACTTTCAGGATTTATATACAGTTGAAGAAATAATTAGCAGTGCCATCTATCAAATTGTTTAGAAGTTCAGTAGTCTTTAAAAATAATCATGGTTAAGAAATGCCTTAAACAGAGTCGGTAAATTGAAATGATCTATAATAGACTTGGCTTTCTCTTTAAAAAAATTGAATGAGAGTAGGTGTAATAAGGTGGTTCACAGTCCTAAAACATGGAAGGGTTCTACTAGTAATGAAGATGAGGACATGATTATTGAATATGATCAGTTGGATCTTGAGACTGAGTTGCATAATTATCTTGAGGAGTGTGAAATTATGAAGTTTGATATGGATGACATGCCTAAAGAGACATGTCTGTATGTGTGAAACTACCTTTCATGCCAAATCTAGTGTTGGCCCTGAGATGTTGGGGGCCCAAGGTAGATAATTTTTCACATTTGGGGTAGATTTTTGGTTAATGAACATTAAATAAATTTTTATCTCCCATAATTATAGATTATTAGAATGTTGATCTCCACTTCTCTAGAGACAGGTGGAAGAATTTCAGATACCTGTACTTCCAAAGCAGAATTTGATTCTTCTAATGTAATATACATTTTATAGAGCAGATTCTATAGTTGTCTGAGGTTACATTTGCTTTGGAAAAAGTCAATATTTAGTTTGGGAAATAACATTTCCCTCTTAGAATTCCTCAAACTTTGGCAAATCGAGGAAAGGACTAAATATATTACGTAACAATACTAGTCTCCAAAAATGTGAAAGATGAAAAATAGAAAAAAATAATTGTTTCAAATGAAAACCGGGTAGGAGATTTATACTTATTATGAGATAAAGTTAACGTATTGAACTTACTTGTAATTAGCAAATCATTTAAGAATAGGATAATTGAGATAGAGGGTGACACCTGGTTGTTATTAAGTCACTGAAATATCAACCTTTTGATGTCAGCTTGTTGGTAAATCTAAAATGTTATTTTTGAGAGACAAGGGCCTTTAATGTCAATAGCAGATGGTGATTGATGGGAAAGTTAGCATAGGTAGGTGTGTTCTTGAAACTTTTTTTGTGGTCAGCTCAATTTGGATCAACTTTGAAAAATCGAATGGTACTCAGCCCTTCCTATCTTTGAGATACCATTGTGTCAAAGATATTTTAAGCGCACCATGAATCTTGTATTTTTACTCGCACTTTTAAAAGAACCAATGCCACGTCCTTGTGCTTCGTTGAAAACTTCAATCATGAGGAATCTCTAATACCAAAATCGAATAGTCTGTAACAAGTTGGGAAGTCTGCTATGAAAAATTGAAGTCTACTGACCAACTAAATTGAAGTCTACTATTTAATGCCCCCTTCACATTAGCACATCAATATGAAATACAAAATGGTTCCTCTATCAAGCATATCATAAATATCCAAGTTAATATATCATAAATATCTAAAATTCAACTAAATCAGTTATCAAGTGAATACAAAATGGTTCAAATTATCAAATCATCCCTATCACATTAATAAATACAACATGGTTCAAATTATCAAATTTTCAACAAAATCAAAAAGCTCAAGCTGAGTTGTTCCTCATTCTGCCCACATTTGAGTAGCCATTGCATCATGCTTCTCCGTCCAAGATGTCTATGTTGCAAACGTAATATGCTCATTAAGCATGTCATCAGGTATATTAAGGGGTGTGGGGTTCACATCATCGTCACTATCACTATCGCCATTGCACAAGTCATTTCCTTATACAACATTAGGCACGTCCCAAGCACTTTATGAAAGTAGAAACTAATGGTTTGACTTGACCTACAAAAAATGTTATTCTCAGAGCGACAACGCTCATCATGGTCAACAATATTCAAGAAAATTGTAACTTGTTCCGTATCATCAACTGAACGAATGTCGGTTAGTCCAAAGGCACTTAGACGGTCACATAACCTATTAAATGAACCAATGTTCATTTGTAATGAGTCATGGCATAACCGATCACTCATCCCGTACATTCGGAACAAGGATTGCTTACGATGCTCATCCAAATTATAATGAGGTGCCCTAGGAATGTCCGTTAAAGACCATATATGTTGATAAATTACTATTGCCCGTATCACCATCGACCAAACCACACCAATTCATTTACGTTGTAACTTAGAATTATATTTAGGCATTTTCGCCTACAAATATTTAATTCACAAGTTCATTATTTCAAATATATTGTATAAAATATAAAAACATGGATATGATCATAATCGTTATCAAATAAGCAATTAATAAATGGAAAAAAAGTATTAACTAACCGGAACAAACTGATTCAAACGAATAATTACGAGAAGACGGTTCCTGTAAAATAGACACAAAATGCATGTTACGCAAAAGAATGCACATAATAAAATGATATTATATGATTTATAAATACCAAATTATTTATTAACTTCTCATTTACTATGTCCTATGTAAATTTATTTCAACATCTAGCAAATGCATTATAACTATTTTATATGAAACCCCATATTTCAAACATATAAAACATAGATTGAAAAAAAACCGAATATTAATATGACAAGAAAAGAACCCTAGAAATTAAACCTAGCAAAATTCACAACCCTAGATAACTCAAATAAACCATTGTTGAAACAACAAAACAAGGGTAACACCTTCGGAACAAAAATACCTTCGGAACGTGTAATCAGAACTATGTGTAATTAGAACAAAGAAAATTAAAAACATCAGAACAACACAACAATTATGTGTAATCAGAACAAAGAAATATCATAACAACACAAAAATATCATAACAACACAAAAACATCAAAACAACATAATAACATCATAACAAAAATATGTGTAATCAGAACAAAGAAAAACACCTTCGGAACATAAATTATTTTTCGAGTTTCAGAGTAAGAAACAAAAAAAAATGCATAGATATTGGTCAGAAAAGAAAAACATCAGAACAGAGAAAATGAAAAAAAATCACCTCCCAAGCTCTGCTTCCAGCTGCGTCTGAGTGAGAACCATTTTCTTCATTGGTAGCCATGTAGAAGTCCTGGTCCGACATTCAATCCAATCAATCTACAGTGACCATATCCCACAATGAGATTTTCTCTAATTCATCCAAATTTTAACAATCAGCTAAAATGCAACAAACCAACAAATTTCAAGTACTCAGTGATCCAATAAAAATCAGAAACACAAAACCCACGTGAATATATTCTCTAATTCATCAAAATCAACTAAAATGCAATAAACCCCTAAATCTGAAATAACACGTTAATAGTTCATCGAACTTGGTTGTCACACCTTAAAACCCAATATCCATACTAATCATTTGTTATTTGAATAATTAGATCATAATCTTGAGCCCATTGGAAATATGATTCATTCATCATTATTTTCTACATAATGTGCATAATGAACATAATATTATTCTTATATCATAAAATTCAATATCAGAGTCATAATTAAGCGAACATACAATACCGTGATTAACTATGATCAACTCAATCCATATTAAATCAATATATACAATGTGTGAGTATATTAAAATCTTCAGTGTGACAATGATAAAATCCCATTTTTAAACCCCAGCTCTCTCCAATGGTGCAACTCTCAAAGCTACCGGTCATATGGTATCCTAGCTGGTAGCGTATGAACCTGAAATTGTTAAAATATAAACCGTAAGCATTAAGCTTAGTGAGGTACTCCTTCCCTGCAATAGAATAACAATTCTATATCGAATATGTAGATAAAAAAATCCGAACAATCCTGCCCATTGGCAATAACAAATCCTGGATCATAAGATCCAAACAATTCTGCCTATTGGCAATAACAAATCCTGGAACATTAGTTCCAACAAATCATTGGATCTTTTTCCAATTCCAATCCTGGATCATAAGACCCAAAGAAATCCTGGATATTTTAATATCCAAACAAATCCTGAATACCGAAGTATTCAAACCAATCCTGGATCATGAGACCCAAACAAATCCTGGATATTTTAATATTCAAACAAATCCTGAATACCGAAGTACTCAAACCAATCCTGGATCATGAGACCCAAACAAATCCTGGATATTTTAATATCCAAACAAATCCTGAATACCGAAGTATTCAAACAAATCCGCTCTTAGAGCTATAATCATATTCATATATGAAATAAATTATAAGTACACTCACCTTGGCAGTTTAACTGGCTTTGCCCTTGCCTTTATCCAGTACTTGTTCAACCAGCTCTTCTTCCCTTCCTATCATTCTTAAAATATTAGTATCATCATAATAATATCAATAATCCAAAGAATGATTTAAACATAATTCAATCCATAAGCATCACATGATTCCATTCAAATCACTTATCACAAGTGAAGTTCCATCCAAATCCATGCTAGTATATTTAACATATCCAAATCATAGACCAAATATAAATTCATTTATTCTTGGAAATTCAATTCTTGTCATATTAGTATTCCAATACAAAAGACGGTACATCATTTTAAGTCTCCTAGAGCAAGATATGCTCATTTCTTTACCACATGGCAAATCTGCCCTATAGGCCCTCTTATCGTTCATTCAACTTCCACGAATTTCCATAATTTTTCTACATCATAAATTTATATAATATTTCACCCAACATCAGTAAACATATTGAAAAATACAAAATTAAAGTTTCATAATTTTTAAGATTCGTTTTCTATGTCAAGCAAAACACCGAACACATGGCGGGCATATTTTCACCCTTAGGGCAGATTTCATACCCGAATTTCAAACTCTCACCAAAGACTCATTTCTTGATATTTTCACATGATTTTCGGATATGTAATATATATATATGAGTCCAGGTTAATCTCAAATTGGAATCAATCAATTCCAGTAAGTATACAAAAATATATGGAAGTTTGAATAAACAAAGTTTCTAAACAAAGCAATTTTAGGGTTTTGTACATTCAACTTGACTTAAACTTGCATGTATCCATACATATGCCCCCAAGCATGAAAGGTCAATAAAAAATAAAGGATTTATATCATATAAATCATAAATGAAAGAAAATAGCAAGATTCATGGTTGGAATTACCTTAGGGGCTTTTACATAATTTTCTATTTATTTTTTTGAATGTTTCTCCTCACTTTCTTCTTCCTAACCCTCACAATTATTTTTCCTCAACTTAAAACTCTCCCAAACTGAGTTTTCTGAAGAAAGGAGGATATCTCAAGGGTTTAAGTCGGACAAAACAACCTCCACCTCCAACCAATCAATTTATAACATGTGGCATCATATAAAACAAAATATCATTTAAGGCTAAATGACTACTTTAGCCCCTGTTCGTAAAAAGACAATATCTTCCCAATCAGATGTCCGTTCGATGGACCGTTTGTTGTGTTACAAACCTAACTCATATATCTACAAATATCTAGTTTGCACCTCAAGTAAATTGTTATGTCATAAAGGTCAAAACTAGTCTTAAACTTGAACATTCCTACCGAAAACTTCAAAATTTCACATTTGTAACTAGTTCGATTCTTCATGTTTTATGAAGGTAGGATTAGACTAAACATAATGAATTAACATTATATATACTAATAACATATTATACATATCACACAATCTAATCATGATTTAAATATAATTTATCATAATTATATTCGGGTTGTCACATTGGTTTTCATTATATTATTTCTACTAGAAAGTTAGAACTCATTTAACTATTAGCTAAAATGCAACCAACCCACCAATTCGAAGAAAAAAACCCTAAAAAACTCAAAAACTAAACACAACCAATTGAAATTTTTTATCTAAATCCATAGATTAAACCAACCAATTGTACAAAATGAGAAATATAAATAGAAAGAAAGGTGCAAAGAGATTCTCATTCAATCGAGAGCTACATCAATATTGGAAATCATCTTTTTCGATTTTCATTCTAGAGAGAAAAGAATTGGAGGGAAACTTCTCTTTTTTGTGGGATAATGTAGAACGATGAAGAGAGATAGGAGGGAAATAAATTTGTGGTTACAAATTTGTGACTGCTAATAGTAGTCACAAATTTTTACTAATATATATTTTTATGAGTGCTAATGGCAGTTACAAATTTGTGACTGCTCATAGAATTCATAAATTAACCCTAATGCCAACATTTGTAACTGCTCATGGCGGTTATAAATTTTTGACTGCTTATAGCACTCATAAATTAACCCAAATGCTAACATTTGTAACTGTTCATGGCAGTTACAAATTTGTAACTGCCCATAGCAGTCATAAATTAAATATAGTGATAAAATTTGTGATTCTTTATGGCGGTTATAAATTTGTGACTGCTAATAGAAGTCATAAATTATTCATATGACAAGATTTGTCACTTCCATTAGCAGTGACAAACCAATTCTCTCATATTTTTCCTCACCCCAAAATTTCGTCACTCCTAATGGCAGTTACAAATAATTTTGTAACTTCTCTCGATAGTTATAAAGTTTGTCACCCCCATTAGTAGTTACAAGTAGGCATTCACAAAATCAGTATTTTGGTGTAGTGGTGTCCATCCCCGGATATATCCCCCCCCCCCCCCCCCCCGTAGCAGGTGAGGATCCCTCTGGGTCTCGCGCATCCCTATCGGGAGCGCTTCGGCCGGCGTCGGTGAATAGGTGAAAAATATAGAGAGATTGAGTCTCCAGTCTATTGTACACAGAATAAACAAAAGAAAAGGGAGCCAACCCGAAGGATAGCTTCCAAAGACATACTGATATATACGAAACCAAAATGATTCGAAAAGGGTCCGGAGTCTAGGTTACGAAAAAAGGAAGGTGTTAGGCACCCATTCCGCCCTTACGATCTCTCATGGGTTGTTGTTATTTCCTTTATTTCCCCATGATATGTGTGCATGTGTATACGTAGTGGAGATAGGAATCATCGACTTGTATCATGGAATAGATAAAATGAGTCATCCATCGGAATGTTCCTAAAAGTAATATTAGAAACTAGGATTTATGCGATTATCCTAGCGTCGATCATTATAGGGGAATGATAACGCATGTGGAATAATACGCCATTGAGAACAAATATATATATATATATATATATATATATATATATATATATGTAAATACATCGAATTTGATATAATTAAGTTCAAAGAATATAAAAAAATAGGAAAAGAGTAGAAAAAGGACTCGAGTCTCGTGTTTTACCCCGAGACGCCTACGTAGACTATAGAGTCATCAAAGTCCATGTAGTTCGTATGCAAAATGAGGGGGAGGATTTATCCCATAAATCCAATCAGGGACTTCTCTTATGTGGGTTTGGGTGTAAAAAAGTGTTTTAGTTGTGAGAAAAGTGTGAGAATTCCCATTTGGAATTTATGAGCAAATCCTTTTTTTCTTGTTTTCTTAGGTTTTATTTATATGAAAATAAGATATGTGCGATAATACTAGATAAAAAGTATATTAGGATATGTGAGATAAGAGAATAAAAGTACTAAGTAACAAAAGAAACTAATGAGAATTTAGGTGAATTTAAGGAGGGAGTCGAGAAAGTTGGACCTTCTTGAAGATCTTGAGCTTGATCTTGGATGTTGGAGAGCAGACCTTTCACTTGGATGATGATTGAGAGTACTTAATTCACCATGTTTTGTGAAAAAGGTGATGAAAGGTGAAGGTTGAAAAGGGATTCATATGTGGAAATCACGCTGACTTCGCGAGGGGTTTTCTGAGCTTGTTGAGAGTGACGGATCTCTGATTTTTTTCTCTTTTTGAAATGAGGTTAGGCCCTCCTTTTTATAGTCTCGGGGCATTTTCGATCGACATAGCCCTGGTCCTTCCAATCGGCAGGTGTGTTTAGGAACACTATCGAGAGGCAGGGCTTGGAACCTGCCGTTTGGCAGTGTGTTTCAGGTTCCTTCAAACAATTGGTCGTAGAGAGCGAACCGTTGATTCGAATCGCGCATGGGGTGAACCATTGGAAAGTTAGTTCAAAGACCTTCGAAAATACTTGGACTACTCCTGGGTTCAGGAGTTTACTTTGGGTCAAATATGGCTCAGAATTGCTCATCGGTCCTTTAGACGAGGAAACTTCGGACGCAAATGGATCGTTCGTCCCCATGGTAAGTCAGAATCGCGCATGGGATGGACCATTTAAAAGGTTATCAGATGTAGTTCTTCCAAAGAGTTTGACCTAGTTTGGGGAGTTGACTTTGGTCAACCGGGGCCTGGAAGCGTTCGGTGACCTTTCGGAGTAAAACTAATCGTTCGTCCGTACCGTAAGTCAGAATTGCACATGGGATGGACTGTTGGAAAAGGGTTTAAGTTCCATTAAAAAACTCATTCAATCTCGGTCGAGATGAAGAGTTGAATTTGGTCAAACAGAGCCTGGAAGCGTCTGGTGACCTCTTGATTGAGTTTCGAGGGAAAACGAGTCATTTGTACACAGGATAAGTCAGAATTGTGCACGGGACGGACCGTTGTAAAGGGGATTCAGTGCCCTTTGAAGATTCATTTAGTCTTATTCGAGCTGAAGAGTTTGACTTTTGGTCAAACGGAGCTTGGGAGTGACCAATGTCCGTTAGGTCAGTACTCGGAGTATAACTCGGGTTTGCAATGATGAAGGGAGGTGCTAGGGAACTAAGGAGAGGTTAGGGGGTATTAGAATGGGGTGTATACAGAGCCCCTCGATGGGTGAGTTTGGAAGAAACAATAGTCATCAAATAGACACCACATGATGCCTATAAAAGAGGATTACCGGAGGGTCGAGGTCGATTATGAGGACCTAAGGATGAGGATGACCGATTCTGTGGGTCGAAGCCAATTATGAGGGCTTGAAGATGAGGGTGACCGATTTTGTGGGTCAAATCCATTTATGAGGGCTTGGAGATGAGGGTAACCGATTCTGCGGGTCAAAGCTAATTCTGAGGGCTTAGAGATGAGGGTGACCGATTCTGTGGGTCGAAGCCAATTCTGCGGGCATGAAGGAACATGTTGGTGATGGTCTTAAAGGAAATATTTAGTTCAATTCCTAGGACCTACAGCAATGATGTGGGTGACCAATTCTACGGGTCGAAGCCAATTTTGAGGGCTTAGGTTATGATGATCGATTCTGCGAGTCGAAGCCAATTCTACGGGCTTTGAGTTGAGATTACTAATTCTTCGGGTCGAAGCCAATTCTACAGGCTAAGGTGAGATGACCAATTCTGCGGGCTTAAGGTGAGATGAACAATTCTGCGAGTCGAAGCCAATTCTGCGGGCTTAAGGTGAGATGACCAATTCTGTGGGTCGAAGCCAATTTTGTGGGCTTAAGTTGAAATGACCAATTCTGCGGGTCGAAGCCAATTCTGTGGGCTTATGGTGAGATGACCAATTCTGAAGGTCGAAGCCAATTCTTAGGGCTTATAATGTGATGACCAATTTTGAGGGCTTAGGTTGTGATGACCGATTATGCGGGTCGAAGCCAATTCTGCGGGATTAAGTTGAGATGAGCAATTCTGCGGGCTTAAGGTGAAATGCCCAATTCTGCGAGCTTAAGGTGAAATGAGCAATTATGTGGGTCGAAGCCAATTTTGTGGGCTTAAGTTGAAATGACCAATTCTGCGGTTCGAAGCCAATTCTGTAGGCTTAAGTTGATAAGTTTTTGGGGAACTCTATCAGGAAAATTACCTCATGATTTTGATTTGAGCGGGGGAGACGATTGCTGGGGAAATCCTTGTGTCTTTTTGAGACTATACCTGGGGAAAAGCCAATCTGATGCTGGGGAAGTGATTAGGTGGTCCAAGGTTTGGACGTATTTCTCGAGGAGATTTGGGACCTTTGGGAAATAGGATATGATCCTTATTTTTGGATATTTTGTAGGTCCTCTGGGGACATCGCCGGGGAGAGATTCGGGTGGCTTTCAAGAATTCCATTGGGGAAATAAGGAGGTCCGTTTGAGGAAGTGCGAAATTTTCTTGGTGAAAATGCTCTAAATCCTTTCTGGGATTTTTATGAAATTTTTAAGGATTTTTCAGGGTTTTCTGGTATTTTGTAGAAATTTTTATACGAAAATTTAAGGGGGGTGTCGGTCGGCATGCTGTGGAGGGTGCCATTCGGCAATGGCACAAACTTTTATGGTGCCTCAAGAAGGCAAAGGGTCAGTGTCGATCGATAGGTGGGGGGTGAATGCCGATCGGCATGACCCTTGGCATCCTGTATAAAAATGGTGAATTCCCCTAATTTTTCACAGCTTTTTGCCTTCTCTCTTTCTGCGATTTTCTTCTGTGAATCGTTCTAGCATTCCGATCTCTAAAAAATGGTCGCTTTTGTGAGCACTGCAGTACATCGGGAATGGTTGGCTGTTGATGACTGGTCAAATATGGATTGGAGGGTCAGGGAGCCTCTTGCCTTAGAGAGCGAGAATTCTTTTCACGCATTCAAGACGGTTGCAGATGAGCGGACCTTGCTGCGGGAGCCATCGCATCATCGTTCTTCGAGGGTGGTGAACCCTGGTGGTTATGTAAGTAAAATGACTTTTGGCATTCCCTCTTTTTGTGGTTTTCCTTATTTCTTGGATTCTAACAAGGTTTTTGGCAGTCTGATGTTTCTATATCGAATATGCGTGCCCACGGGACGACGGGGCTTAAGGATATCTGGGAGCATCTTCTACATGTGGTGCATTGGGTGGTATCATCAGTAGGTTTTGGGAGGCTGGCATCTATGCTGGATGAGACGCCTCGTTAGACGGTGATTTTATGCGCTCTGGGGTAGAGGTGGTGGGACACTACCCGCACCTTTCATTTTGGATTTAGGGAGATGACTGTGACTCCCATAGATGTGCAGCAGCTGCTAGGGCTAGATTGCGATGGGTAGAAGATAAAAGTGGATCGCTCTTTGCGGGTGAGGTCGGAGGCGGTGCACGCGGCGCTTGGTGATGTGGGGAGGATAGTGTCTAGGGACTCCATCCGCATGTCACTGCTGAAGGATGTTTTATTGGGCAGAGTGGTCGATATGGAAGATGGGCTGCAGGTATGGCAGATGACCCGGTTGTTTATTTTACTAGTGTTGGGGTATTTCGGGTGGCGTCGAGCGGCGACGTTTTCCACTTATGGTTTTTACCATACCTGAGGATGTTTTTGAACATCCCTCTCTATGATTGGGGGAGCCTGGCTTTGACGACCCTTTATTTTTCCTTTGATGCATTCAGCCGGTGCTTCCGGCAGTCTTTCACTGGATCCATGTATCGTCTTAAGGTATTCTTTAATTTTGTGAATTTTCCTTTCATGCATTTGCATTTTCCTTATGCGTTTCTTTTTAATTGCAATTTTTTTTGTCTTTGGCAGACATGGTTTTATGAGGTGATCGGGTGTAATACACGGCTGATTGAAAGGATGACACCGATGGGGATTTTTTCCAGTTGCATCGGTGGAGGAAGGCCAATCGGCAATCGAGGAATTCTCTCTCTTTGGAGGCGGTGCGTCAGGTCTTGAATGGTTTGACCAGTGGCAGGGTAAGACTTGTTTCTTCTTCAGTCTTGGTCTTTGTGTACTCTGATTCTTCATTGACTTGTACCTGTTGAGGATTTTTTTCAGGTGACGTTTTACCCTTGGGGGACGGTTGTTCAGGACACGGGGTTTGAAAATATGTTACTAAAGCCGTTTATTAAAAATAAACTATTTAAGTAACTCCGATCGGTTTTTTGAGGAAACTCTTTTCTTGAAAAAATAAAACTATTTGAACACAAGATGTGTTTAACAAAACAGTATGTACGAGATCTATTCAAGATTTGACTAACAGGTTTATAAAACAGTTTAAACAAATCTTTACACTCAGCACAACCAAGAATGAGATGAGGAGATGTAGAAAGATTAAGTTCACGATTTTTTACGTGGTAAAACCTCACCAATTGAGGAAACATCCACGACTCCCTCTACGGAGTAAAAGAAAAAAAATCCACTAAAATAAATTTATGAGTTACAAACTATATAACTAACATGCATACAACTCAGACCTATATAAGTTTAGGAATGTACCCTCTGGTGTCCTTATAACTTCTCTGCAGTTCTGATTGTAGATGTTGTTCTCCTAGTTTGTTGACTTCTGATTTGTTCCAGCACTTTACGTCGACTTTTATTCACAAGATCTTATTACCAACACTTTTCGTGTTGTAGTGTGAAAGTGTTTGTGGAGGTGCTCTCTAACACATGCATGCACACACTCACACTTATTAACTACAAACAGTCCTAGCAAATTACATATAAGGCTATATGCAGTGATTTTTCTTTTTCTCTCTTCTCACAAAACTTTGAATCTTTTTGACCTTTAAATCAATCCCAGAATCCACGGATATCTTTCTTAGAAGACAGTCAAGATCTTAATCAATCTCAGAGTTTTGAAAAGATTTTCGAGATTGAAAACCTCCAAGTGTGATTCCAAACTAGGTCAAAGGTTTAGTTTTAAGAGAACTAGAAATAGAAAATATTTATTGTTGATTTAGAGATAAAAACAATTTTCAGAAAAGAATCAACAATATATTTCTCAAGATATGAAATAAACTATGTAAATCTAAGTGTAATGTAACATGCAAAACATAGATATCAAATATCTATGAAGAAGAAAGTATATCTAAGTAAACAGTTTAAGTTGGAAACAAGATCTAATGAACAAGAGGTTACAGCAACACAAATAACTCTCAAAAACACAAAAACACTCTGGGTAGTGTTTTGGATATGTAGGAGTTTTTGTGGAGTGTTTGGTTTGAAAGAGGATTGACGAACAGGGGTTAGGGTTAGGGTTTCTAACTCTCTCTCTTTCTTTCTGGTTTCTCTCTTCTCTCTCTTCTCTCTACTCTCTCTTTTTTATTCTCAGGAATGAATTTACCAAAAAGTCTTGGACGACTGAGAGGAGGATCCTTTTTATAGGACGAAGAGAAGTATCGAGAAGCAGGTTAAAAAATAAGGGTCAGGATTGAGTCAATCTGGTTTGACTTAAATCCAAGGTCTCACAGAACGCGGTGGTTAAAAAACATCTGATTGGTTCAACAGGGATACACAGTGATTACCAAAGAAAACATGCAGGACGTTGATAAGGTTTGATCCAACGGCTTTAGGCATACGCGATTGTATTCTCAGTGAAGAAACACAAATCCCACCAATCAGCAAGAAACAGATGTTAAGCAATAAATCGATATAAAACGCGAGTCATAAAATAATTACAACCAAGCCCTGAAGTCTCTGCCGCTTTTGGTTTCTACCCAAACCAACTTTGATCCAATAAACCCATTAATCAATAATTAGAGATTGAACCCACAAACTTCTAAAATCAAGTTTTAATTAATAAAACCTTTATAAAAAATGTTTATAAAATCCCCAAAAAAATATTTAAAAAGGAAATTTAGGGATGTAAACATACTCAACATATGTACACACATAAATATGCAATATGGCATGTGCATGATGCATTCTACTGTGTGTGAGTGTTGGTAATTAGATCTAGATCACAACAAGATATATGAATGAAATAGCAAACCAATCTCTGAGGTTCTTTGGTTTCTAGGATGGACATAATTTTGTCATAATTTCCAAACTAGATGAGCACTTATAAAATATAGACTCAAGTGAGTCAAGAGTATAAGGGCTTCAATCTCCCCCTTTGGAAATATGAGACAGTATCTCCTTTGTGTCAACTAGGACTCGTAGGGCGACAAACAGATAAGAAAAACCTATTCCTATAAAGATTGTATCTACCCAAATCCTAGAAAACAAAAGTACATAACTCAACTATTTACAATTGAATACCCTATGACATCAGTAGAGAAAAACTGTACAAAAACCTGCGATGAATCACTAAGATCAAGCAGTTTAGCATATATATAGATATTCATAACGACTCAAATTTCTCCCCCATCTTGTCTCAAATGGACAAAGGGAAAAACTTGGAAAATCAGCACAAACCATACCAATAGATTTACGCAAGGAAATGAATCTATTATAATCTAGAGGTTTGGTGAACATATCTGCGATTTGCAAATCAATAGGAAGATAATTGATTTCTAATTCCTTAGTTTCAACCAATTCGCGTATAAAATGATGTTTTATTTTTATGTGCTTTGTTCGCGAGTGTTGAACAGGGTTTTTAGAAATATTAATCGCACTTTGATTATCACAATAGAGATGTAATTGGTTTTCTTGAATACCATAATCACTTAGCATTTGTTTAAGCCACAGTAATTGAGCACAACAGCTGCCAGCGGCTATGTATTCAGATTCGACTGTCGAGAGTGATGTTCAATTTTGTTTCTTACTACTCCATCCTACCAGGTTATTACCTATATAATAACATGCTCCTGATGTGCTTTTACTATCATCAGTACACCCAGCCCAGTCAGCATCAGTGTACCCAATTATAGTGCTTGGTGTGTCATTAGTGTACCAAAGTCCTAAATTCAGAGTGCCTTTTACATATTTAATGATACGTTTAACATCATTCAAATGGCTCTCTTGAGGGTTATTTTGATAACGAGCACGTACACACACAGCATACATAATATCAGGACGCGAGGCAGTAAGATATAGTAAGGTTCCTATCATACTACGATATAGAGTAGGATCTACGGATTTTCCATTTTCATCTTTAGAAAGTTTTAACGTAGTACTCATGGGAGTTCTAGCATCTTTAGCACTCTCGAGGCCAAATTTCTTTACTATCTCTAAAGCGTACTTAGATTGCGATACAAATAATCCTTCTGAATTTTGTTTGACTTGAAGGCCTAAGAAGAATTGTAACTCCCCCATAAGGGACATTTGAAATTCCTTATGTATAGTTTCAGAAAAGGATTTTACTTCTGAGGGAGAAGTTGATCCAAAGATAATATCGTCAACATAAACTTGAGTAATAATGATGTGTTTGTCAAAATGTTTGACAAAAAGAGTTTGATCATTTCCACCTCTTTTGAAACCTTTATCTCATAGGAAAATGGAAAGACGCTCATACCAAGCTCTAGGTGCTTGTTTAAGGCCATACAAAGCCTTTTTAAGACGAAATGCATGATTGGGATATTGAGGGTCAATGAACCATTTAGGTTGTTCTACATAGGTCTCCTCAGTCAATATTCCATTAAGGAATGCAAATTTGACATACATTTGGTAAAGTGTAAAATGCATGTGGCAAGCTATAGTAAAGAGCAGACGAACAGATTCTAAACGAGTAACAGGAGCAAAAGTCTCGTTAAAATCTATTCCTTCAATTTGAGAGTATCCTTGAGCAACTAATATAGCTTTATTTATAATTATTATACCATTTTCATCACTCTTATTTTTTAAAATCCAACGTGTGCCAATAACCTTTTTGTGATCAGGACGAGGAACAAGATACCAAACATCATGAATGACAAATTGAAGAAGTTCTTCCTGCATAGCAGAAATCCAGTGAGAGTCATTCAATGCCTCATTTACATTCTTTGGTTCCACAAGGGAAACAAAACATGCATAATGTGCATAATTTCTTAGTTGGGATCTTGTACGCACTGGCTCACTAGGGCTACCAACTACGTTATTTATGGGATGATCTTTAGAAACCCAGTTAGGTACTTCAGGTATCTGAATTGGTAATGACTTATCTATTTCAGAAGAGTCATTTTATAAAATGTTTGTAGATTCTTCCTCAATATTAGACTCACCAGTCTTGTTCTCTACAATAGTGTCACTTACATTTACATTTATGGATTCCATCAAGGTTGTAGTGCGAAGATTATACACTCGATAGGCTCTACTGTTAGGCGAGTATCCTAGAAATATAGCTTTATCTCCCCTACTCTCAAATTTGGATAAGTGTTCCCTATCTTTGCATACATAACAAGTACTACCAAAAGTTCTAAGGTAATTAAGATTAGGCTTTTTATTGAACCAAAGTTCGTAAGGAGTTTGTTTGGAATTCTTTCTAAGATAGACCCTATTTATGATGTGACATGCAATAGTAATAGATTCTATCCAAAAGTATTTAGGTAAATTCTTGGCATGTAACATAAATCGTGCCATCTCTTGAAGAACACGATTCTTTCTCTCGGCAATTCCATTTTGTTGAGGAGTCTTAGGAGCACTGAATTCATGTTTGTAACGATTATAGTCACATTATTCAATAATACCAGTGTCTTTGAATTCACCACCTCTATCACTACGAATTTTATTTACTTGGATGTCCTTTTCATTTTCAATTCGAAGAAGAACTTTTAGGAAAGTTTGAAAAGTGTCTGACTTTTGTTTTAAAAAGGCTACCCAAGTAAATCTGGTGAAGTCATCAACCATAACTAGAATATAACTATGTCCACAGAGACTAATAGTTTGGGAGTGACCCATTAGGTCCATATGGATGAGCTCCAAGGGATTAGAGGTAAGAATATCATTAACTTTCTTATGAGGTGCCTTAACAATTTTACCTTCCTGGCAAGGACCATAGATAATATTAGGAATGGGTTTGATTTTAGGAACTCCTCTAACTATTTCCTGAGAGGTTAGTCTACTAAGATTATCGTAATTTGTATGACCCATTCTGTTATGCCATATCTCGTTGTCATCCATTCTAGCAACATTACAGATTTCAGAATTGTTCATGATAGTATAGCAATTGTCAGGGGTTCTGAATCCTGTAATTATGCATTCACCTTTATCATTTAAAATTTTGCAATTGTTCTTTGAAAAGGTAACAGTATGATCTGAGCCACAAAATTGCGAAATGCTAAGTAGATTTGCCTTAAGACCTTTAACTAGAAGGACATTTTCAAGAATAGGAAGTCCATCTTCTTGGAGAGTTCCTTTGCCTATGATTTGAGATGAAACTCCATCACCAAAAATGACTTTACCACCAGCAAAGCTGGTTTTGTTTAAAAGTTTAGTTTCATCCCCAGTCATGTGCTTAGAACATCCAGAGTCTAAATACCAACCGGATGATGTGTGTTCAGCTTTTAGAGCAGTAACAACTATGTTACACTTAATCTGAGGTAATAGATCATCTTTTCTAACCCAAATTGATCTAGTTTTCATTTTACGCTTATTAGCTCTCAATTGATAAAATTTGCGAGCATTGGATTTTTGCTGAAAAATGTTTTGCGCATGATTTTGAATTTTATGAAAAACTTGAGCATTTGGTTTAGGAAAGTTCTTAGGAATCCTTCTAGGAAATGTTCTTTTAGGTTTGGTCTTTCTCTTTCTATAATTAGAGTTTTTATCTGGTTGTCTAGGAAGAATATAATTTTTGCGGCTCCTTCTAGAATAGTTAAAATTCTGATAGATATGAGGATTATAGACACGTTTAACTAGTCTCCTAGCATAGCAACCATCAAAAGAGTGACCGTATATGTCGCAGTAGGAGCAGTAAAGATTGCTCAAAATTGGGGTCTCCTTATGAAAGTCTCTAAACAAAGGTTTTGAGAAATTTTGAGGTTGAACTCTATTCCTAGGTAGTACAGGTTTGAATGTAGATTCACTCTTTCTAAGAAAGGGGCAGACGTATTTAGCCTTAGGTGAACTTTCATGTTTAGAGCAACTTGAATCCCCAATGTTAAAATTTTGATGTTTTGAATCAAACTCAGTTTTTAGAGAATCAAAGTCTGGGCATGTTTCGATAGGCCTTTTGCCTCCTGACACAAACTTGATAGGTTTAAAAGATTTTGTTTGTGTCTTCAAATTGGGGCAAAACCCTATTCCAGTTTGATCATCAGAATTGGTTTTTGATTCAGCAACAAATTCATCAAAATAGTTTGAATTATTTTCAAATTTTTTAAATTTTTTGAAAACAGTTGTTGTCTTTTCTTTAGTTTGTTCCAATTCTAACAATGTCCCTTTGTACTTTTTCTCCAGAATTTCATTTGTTTCAGTCAAATTTCTGAGTTTTTCATCAAACATTTTAATTTCACTTTCATGAGTGAAACATTGGGTAGTATACTCTTCAGCATTCAATTTGACCATCAGGCTTAGATCTTCCAATTTTTTGGTGAGATCTTTCATAATTTTTTCTAGTCTAGCGCTTTTCTTGAGAGTTTTAGAATAAAGTGTGTGAATGTCTGGGAGGTCTTCATTGTCCGAGTCACTAAGTGTAGTGTGTGAAGTGACCCCTAAGGATTCATTCTTTGAACTCACACACCCATTGACATCGTCATTATTGCTTTCCCTTTGACTCACACACCCCGAAGAAGAGATAGCAATATTCTCAGTAATCAAAGCATCTAAACCAGTAAAAGCAATATTAGGAACATTAGACATAGAGTTACTTGATTCATCCTCACTAACAAGCACAGGCATATCATCATTATATATAATCTTGGCAAAGAAAGACATGCAAGGATCAAAAACATCAGATGACTCAGGTTCCTCATTTTCAGAGTCACTTGAATCATCCCATGTTTTGCAAATGTTGGCTCTAGTGTGTTTGTTTTGAGTATTCAAGTTAACTCTACAGTCTTGTGCAATGTGTACTAGTTTACCACATCTATAGCATTCAGTCTTCTTAAGGTCTCTATTAGGTCTAATGTGAGAGTCCTTGTGATTTTTGTCATTGCTTTTCTCATGAGGTCTGTGATTAGAAGGAGTTGGATAATTTGACTTGCCTTGTTTATTTGCCATTTTGTTTCTAAACTTAATTATTTTCTTAAACTGTTTTGACATTAAGGCAATCTGATTGCCCAAACTCTCTATATCGCATTCCTCATCAGAGTCATCATTGGAAGTATTAAACTCAGGCTTAATCAATTTAGAAGAGAAGCTTAGATTGGAACTAGTCTATTTTCTATGGGACTCGGTCAATTGTTTCTTAAATTCCAATTCCATTTCCACAGTTCTTAATTTACTACTGACTAGTTCGGGAGTGAGATTAATATCACACATATCCTTAATAGCATATCTTTTGTTATCAAATTTCTGTGGTAATGATCTCAGAATTTTAGATACAATTTCTTGTCTATCATAAGTTATCCCATTAGCATGCGGTTCGGTCACAATATCAGTCAGGTTCATATAGAAGTCATCAAATGACTCAGTCTCAGACATAATTAGGTAATTATACTGTTGAATGAGCATTTGAGTTTGAGCAGCCTTAACTCTAGTGTCACCTTCATGAGCAGTAACTAACGTGTCCCAAGCTTCCTTAGAAGTGGTACAGGATGAGATTCTTTTGAACTCATGTTCATTAATAGACATAAATATGGCATTCTTTCCTTTGTTATTATTTCGAGAAACTTGTTTCTCTTCTTGAATGAACTCACTTAATGCTTTCTTAACCCTCTCATTACTTTTTTCAGTGGATGGTTTTGTAGGAAAAGTGTAACCATTTTCAACGATGTCCCAGACATAATCTCCCAGAGTTCCTTGAATGAAAGAAATCATTCTTACTTTCCAGTAAGCAAAATTGGTTCCATCAAAGATAGGAGGTCTGGTCAAGTTACCAAATCTTTCATTTTTCTCGTCCATATTTGATTTTTAGAAAACAATTTCAGAAACACAGGATCTCGTTAAAAAAAAAAGTTTACCACGCTCTGATACCAATTGAAAATATGTTACTAAAGCCGTTTATTAAAAATAAACTATTTAAGTAACTCCGATCTGTTTTTTGAGGAAACTCTTTTCTTGAAAAAACAAAACTATTTGAACACAAGATGTGTTTAACAAAACAGTATGTACGAGATCTATTCAAGATTTGACTAACAGGTTTATAAAACAGTTTAAACAAATCTTTAAACTCAGCACAACCAAGAATGAGATGAGGAGATGTAGAAAGATTAAGTTCACGATTTTTTACGTGGTAAAACCTCACCAATTGAGGAAACATCCACGACTCCCTCTACGGAGTAAAAGAAAAAAAAATCCACTAAAACAAATTTATGAGTTACAAACTATATAACTAACATGCATACAACTCAGACCTATATAAGTTTAGGAATGTACGCTCTGGTGTCCTTATAACTTCTCTGCAGTTCTGATTGTAGATGTTGTTCTCCTAGTTTGTTAACTTCTGATTTGTTCCAGCACTTTACGTCGACTTTTGTTCACAAGATCTTATTACCAACACTTTTCGTGTTGTAGTGTGAAAGTTTTTGTGGAGGTGCTCTCTAACACATGCATGAACACACTCACACTTATTAAGTACAAACAGTCCTAGCAAATTACATATAAGGATATATGCAGTGATTTTTCTTTTTCTCTCTTCTCACAAAACTTTGAACGTTTTTGACCTTTAAATCAATCCTAGAATCCACGGATATCTTGCTTAGAAGACAGTTAAGATCTTAATCAATCTCAGAGTTTTGAAAAGATTTTCGAGATTGAAAACCTCCAAGTGTGATTCCAAACTAGGTCAAAGGTTTAGTTTTAAGAGAACTAGAAATAGAAAATATTTATTGTTGATTTAGAGATAAAAACAATTTTCAGAAAGAATCAACAATATATTTCTCAAGATGAGAAATAAACTATGTAAATCTAAGTGTAATGTAACATGCAGAACATAGATCTGAAATTTCTATGAAGAAGAAAGTATATCTAAGTAAACAGTTTAAGTTGGAAACAAGATCTAACGAACAAGAGGTTACAGCAACAAAAATAACTCTCAAAAACTCAAGAACACTCAGGGTAGTGTTTTGGATATGTAGGAGTTTTTGTGGAGTGTTTGGTTTGAAAGAGGATTGACGAACAGGGGTTAGGGTTAGGGTTTCTAACTCTCTCTCTTTCTTTCTAGTTTCTCTCTTCTCTCTCTTCTCTCTACTCTCTCTTTTTTATTCTCAGGAATGATTTGGCCAAAAGTCTTGGACGACTGAGAGGAGGATCCTTTTTATAGTACGAAGAGAAGGATCGAGAAGCAGGTTCAAAAACAAGGGTCGGGATTGAGTCAATCTGGTTTGACTTAAATCCAAGGGCTCACAGAACGCGGTGGTTAAAAAACATCTGATTGCTTGAAAAGGGATACACAGGGATTACCAAAGAATACATGTAGGACGTTGATAAGGTTCGATCCAATGGCTGTAGGCATACGCGATTGCATACTCAGTGAAGAAACACAAATCCCACCAATCAGCAAGCAACAGATGTTAAGCAATAAATCGATATAAAATGCGTGTCATAAAATAATTACAACCAAGCCTTGAAGTCTCTGCCGCTTTTGGTTTCAACCCAAACCAACTTTGAGCCAATAAACCCATTAATCAATAATTAGAGATTGAACCCACAAACTTCTAAAATCAAGTTTTAATTAATAAAACCTTTATAAAAAATGTTTATAAAATCCCAAAAAAATATTTAAAAATCAAATTTAGGGATTTAAACATACTCAACATATGTACACACATAAATATGCAATATGGCATGTGCATGATGCATTCTACTATGTGTGAGTGTTGGTAATTAGATCTAGATCACAATAAGATATATGAATGAAATAGCAAACCAATCTCTGAGGTTCTTTGGTTTCTAGGATGGACATAATTTTGTCACTATTTCCAAACTAGATGAGCACTTATACAATATAGACTCAAGTGAGTCAAGAGTATAAGGGCTTCAGGGTTAACTGGAGTAAATGCGCAGATGAGCCGTTTGCTGGTGCATGAGTTTGGCCATACTTGGTATCTTGGGGCGAGGGTGGTCTGATAGATTGCTGAGGGAGAGGTGGTGGTGCCACTGGCTAGGCCTCCTATGTCAATGAGGTGGGAGCGGCTTTTGCCAAAGGATGCAAGGATCGCGACGATGATCGGCGAGTCCTACCTATTGTACACCGATACGGCTGTGCCATATGATTATATGGACTTTGTGACAAGTTGGATGATGGAGCCAAGCATATATGATGCACTGTCCTTCCCTCCTGCAGGTTCGAGTCAACCAGTGGGGACCTCCCACAACGGTGGCGGTCCATCGACATCTGCGATGACTTCGGAGGTCCCCTTTGTGCGACTTCATACCCCTTTATACAGTATCCGAAGGGCTGATGGAGGCATGGTGCCTATACTGTATCGTCCTCATGCAATGGACCCGGAGGAGTTGGGCTTGACAGAGGAGGTTCTTGGTCCTGAGGTATATCTTTTTTTTCTTCTCCTTTGGTTTCTTTTGATATTTTTTGCTTGATACTGATTTTTCCTTTTCTTGCATCACGTCCGATTATCCACCACTTAGCTGAGTGATATTAGGGATTGGATATCTTCGGTGACTGCCCATATTCGGGACACGGTTCCTATTCCTTATTACTTGGTGCCGTCTGCCTCATCTAGGGAGGAGTCTGGTTCAGTTAGAGGTGGTGTGTCATCTCGTCGCAGGGGAAAGAGAGCGTGTCACAGGGGTGGAAGATCTTAGGAGAGAGAGGTGAAGATTAGGTGTGTGTGCGTGAGAGAGAGAGAGAGAGGGAGAATGTGGGTTCGGGTTGAGTCCCATTATTTTTTGTTTTTCTTTCCTACAAGATTGATGTAACATAGAGAAATATCTATGCAATGCAATGAAGTTTTTTGATTATATTATGTTAACGATGAATGAATGCATGCACATACGCATTTTACTTTGCTGCTGAGACCGTAAAAAGAAATATTTTTGGGATTTGAAGGAAAGTTTTATTTAAAATGAGAATTTATATAAAGATGGAAAGAGGATTTTTGAAATTCTATTTGAGAATATCAATTTATTTTGAGTTTTCTGAATTTTGACAAAAGAGGAAAAAGGAAAATTTCCAAAAGTGGGTTGTTGCCAATCGACAAGCACCTTGTCCTGCCTATCACTAGTTCAGTCTAGTCCCATCAATTCAAATATTTGATTGGTACCCTCTTCAGCCTTTGGTACCTTGTGGGACAATATTTCCTCTGATTTCTACAAGGGTTATGTCTTTTATGGGGGATTTTAAGTATAAAAAGGGGTAAGGGTGGAGTGTTGTCATCACACCTTCATATTCTCCTTCTCTTATTCTGTGAGATGGCTCTCCCTAGTACTGTTGAGTTTGCTAACTACCTCAAGACTTTGGAGGCAATGTGCTCCTACAACGTCGACTACGATGCTTACAACATGCGTCGTATTTTTTTATGGCGTAATCGGCCCATAGAGTGGAACATGCTGATGGCGGCGGTACAATTCTGGTACCCTGAAGACCATGTATTCCTCTTTGGCTTGGAAAAAGTCTGTCCGACTTATGAGGAATTTTCTGCCATGTTGGGGATAAATCCTGACATTGCCGCGGCTCTGCCTGAGATTCCTCATTCTCCCCGGGAGTTATTGGTTGGACTTCTCCGCGTCTCGCCCTCGGTGGGTAGATCCTTGGTTACTGGAGGAATGATTTCTCTTCCAGCAGTGCTGTGGTCCATGCATTTGCAGGAGGTTAGTGATACTGGATATGCCGGAGTTGTCATTCTAGGCTTGGTTTCAAAATTGTTGCTAGTGACTGGGGAACTACTGGTGGACCCACAACTTGTAACTATTACCTCATGGATGTCCTACAGTCGCAATCCTACGGCGGTGATACTGGCGGAGACTTTAAATGGCCTAAATGCCTGGCAAGAAGGTCGTTCTGACTTCCTGAGGGGGAGCCCTGTGATGTTGTTCATGTGGTTATCTAAAAGATTCTGCCTGGTGAATCCTTCGGAATACCCTTTGTCGGTTGTACCCAACTTCTTTTCGTGCCATTTCATCATCGTGGACTTGGATATTAAGAGCTAGGAGAACTAGTTCATGAAATAATGGGGCTTTAAATCTGTATTGGTTAGTGGCTTGGTGGGGATAGTTGCTGCCTATTCTGGAGCTAGGGTAATACTCGTATATTCGGTTGGTTAGTCTCAGACAAACCTCTTTGTATTTCCCTTGGCAAATTCTGCACCAATTTGGTTAGGAGCAGATCGAGCCACCTCGAACACTAGACTTCTTTCCGATAAAAGATCTGACATTATGTCTGCGCATGCAGCTTGGCTCTTTGTGGGAGAGCCGACGTCCGTTGACCCATTCCTCTCAGTCTGTTGGGATAGTTTGGCACATCCCTGGGTATTATATGAAGTTGTTGTGGAGAAGATTAGTCGACAAGATGGTTGTAGTGGAGACAGGACAAAGGTGATTTGTTTAATCTGATACCATGGAGGGAGGTGTGGTAGTTTTTTCGAGGCTGGTTCGAGCCTATCGGTCCATGGAGCGTCTGCGGCACTCCATTCAGACAGGGAAAGCTTGGGGGCCCCAGGATGTAGATGATGACGATGAAGAGGGATCCTCTGATAGTTGTGGGTAGGACTCTTGGAGAGTTTGAATAAATTTATGAATTTATTTGGCTTTTTAGGAAGGTAGGGGTAAGGGAGTTATCCATTCCTTTTCTTATGTAATTGTACTATAATTTCTTTATTAATGAAATAAACAAGGTTTTGATCATCTAGCGGGGCCTTTTGATGAAGTTCGTATTTTTGAATTATCTATACCGATTGCTAAGGCATGCACAATCCTTTTGTTTAAATATACGTTAAAGTGAACTATCATTATCGGAGATAAGAGAAGAATAGTTTTTTGTGAAAAAAAGGGGTTGTTCTCATGCAAGATGTATGAGTTGCCTATGTACCTCTGGGGGTTTTTGGAAAATTTAAATTTTTATGAGAATGATTTTTGCAAAGGATCAGGCCCACATAGTACTGGGTAGAGGGAATTGAAGAGATTTTTTTTAGAATAGAAGGGAGAGGAGAAGAGTCGTAGTGCGCCGAGATTTTGGACTAGGGGTAGAACTTCTTGAGGCGATCCAAGTTGACTGGATGAGCCATCTCTTCTCCATATAGATCGGTGAGCATGGCAGCAACGCCAGACAAGATCTTCTTCACGATATATGGGCCGCTCCAATTGGGCTTGAATTTTCCTCTGGGGTCCCATATGGGCTCTACTATTTCTTTTAGGTCTAAATCCCCTTCTCGGACACCGCAGTCCTTGACTCTTTTATTGAAGGAATGCGCTATTTGGCGATGGTACCCTTGTACATGGTATAGAGCTTTCAATCTCCTTTCATTTAGGAGGGTCAGCTCGTAAAGATGGCTTTGGTGCCAGTCTTCTTCACTGACATTACTTTCAAGCATGACGTACAGCGAAGGTATTTCCAGCTCAACGGATAGGACTGCTTCCATTTCGTAGACTAGAGAGTAAGGGGTATCCCCAGTAGAGATTCGAATTGAGGTTCGGTAGCCCTAGACGGTGTAAAGGATTCGTTCGGCCCAATCTCAATAGCTTTCGGTCATCTTACTGATGGTGGCTTTGAAGTTCTCATTGGTTTCTTTGACTGCACCCTTAGTCTAAGGTCGATAGGGAGAAAATTTGTGTCTCTGAATCCCATACTCGTTGACCACTTCTGTGACTTCTGCCTCAAAATACAACCCGTTATCTTACACTAGCTCGTGCGGCACCCCATATCTGCAGATGATTTTATTCTTAATGAATTTGGCCACTTTCTTGGCATTCAGGACTGCATATGACTCAGGTTCGACCCATTTGGTGAAGTTATCAATGGAGACCAAGATTAAATCATGCCCGCTAGAGGCCTAGGGTGTAACCTTCCCTATAATGTCGATGCTCCAGGTGGAGAATGGCCATGGAGAAGTCATGTTGTATAATTCTCGTGGAGGCAAGTGTTGAAGGTTAGAGAATTGTTGGCATTTGCGGAATTTCCAGACATAGGCGGTGCAATCCTGGATCATGGTGGTCCAGTAGTAGCCTTATCAGACGATCTTCTAAGCAAGCATGTGACCGTTCATATGGGGTCCTCATTCCCCACGATGGATTCTCTGCATTACCTCTTCAATGTCATCCCCTGTGATGCAGTGTAGATGGGTTCCATCGAAGTTTCTCTTGAACAGTGCTTTGTGACAGATGATTTACTGGGCGGCCATTCTTCGGAGGGTTATTCAATCTTTCTTTTTAGAACCCGTGGGATACCTACCATGCTTGAGGAGGTTCCAGATATCGTAATACCAAGAGTTGGCTAGCTAGGGATCTTCTATGGTGATGAACTCAATGTGGTAGTAGTGGGTTGGTTTGTCTTGCTTTTGGACTAGGAAGGGGGCCATTATTATTCCTCGGGCATGTTGACCATGGAGGCAAAGGTATTAAGGGCATTGGCTAGGTTATTCTTTGCTCGAGGTAGGTAATGGAAGGTGATATATTGGAATTTGGAGGCTAGTTATTCTAAGTGGTCATGGAAGGGTTGGAGTTTCTCATCCTTAACCTTCCATTTTTTGAGCACTTGACCGATGATGAGGGAGGAATACCCACAGACATCTAGGCATTGAATACCTTCCTTGAGTGCATCTTGGAGGCCTACCATACAAGCCTCGTATTTAGTCATGTTATTGGTGCAGGGGAAATCCAACTTGATGGTGATGGGAGTGTGGGAGTCATCTGGGGCGATCAGAAGTATCCCAATATCGTATCCCTTTTTGTTAGAATCTCGGTCAAAAAACATTTTCCATTGAGGGTCATCCTGAGCAGTGTAGAGGATGTTTTCATCTGGGAATTGGGATACCCAAACATTAGCTTCTTCCATGGGGTAGTCAGCGAGGTAATCCGAGATGGATCTTATTTTCATAGCTTTCTGTGTGACGTACATGATATCAAACTCGGCTAAGAGAATCAACAATCGAGCCATTTGGATGGATAAGGAGGGTTTCTAAAGCAGGTACTTGATGGGTTCAATTCGGGATACAAGTTTAATAGGGAAGGCGAGCATGTAGTGTCACAACTTTTGTGTGACCCAAATAAGCGTGACGCATGCTTTTTCTAAAGAAGTGTAGTTGACTTCGTACCTGGCCAATTTGCGACTGGCGTAATAGATGGATCTTTCTTTATGGGAATCCTCAAGGTATTAAGCTAGAAAAGCCCCAGCTGTAGTGTTGGTTATGGTTAGGTATAGAAGCAAGGGGAGACCAGGTTGTGGTGACATGAGTATCGAAGGTTGAGTTAGGTATTGTTTGATTCGATCGAAAGCTTCTTGGCAGGCCTAAATCCAAACCTTGGTTGAATATTTTCGGAGGAGTTTGAAAATTGGTTCACAAATGGAGGTTAGCTAGCTGGTGAACCGTCTTATGTATTATAATTTTCCAAGGAAACCTTAGACCTATTTCTCCATTCGGGGAGGTGGCATCTCAAGTATGGCTTTTAGCTTGGCAGGATTTGCATATATCCCTTTTTCATTAACCATGAATCCCAAGAGTTTCCCCTTTGTAACGCCGAAGACACATTTTTGTAGATTGAGTCTCATCTGATACTGTCGCAGTCGTTCTAAGAACCTTCGAAGAGAGGGAACATGACCTTCTCTAGTTTTGGATTTGATAATAATATCATCCACATATACCTCAACTTTTTTGTGAATCAGATCGTGCAGGATGGTCATGGCAACCGTCTCATAGGTAGCCCCAGCATTCTTAAGACCAAATGGCATAACAGTGCAGTAAAAGGTTCCTCATGGGGTGATGAATGCATTTTTTTCTTGATGATCCGGGTGCATTTTGATTTGGTTGTACCTGGAAAACCCATTGACTAATGAATTAAGAGCATGAATGGCTGTGTTGTCGACAATCATGTCGATATTGGGTAATGGGTAATCATCCTTTGGAGAGGCTTTGTTCAAATCCCGGTAGTCTACACACATTCGAACTTTCCCTCCTGATTTTGGCACAGGCACTATGTTGTCTAGCCATGTGGGATATTCGATCACACGAATGAAACCCACATTCAACTGTTTGACCACCTCTTCTTTAATTTTGAGCAACCATTCGGTGCGGAGCTTTCTCAACTTTTATTTAACCGACTTGTAATCTGGAAGAGTTAGGATCTCATGTTGAGATATTTCAGGATCAATGTCGGGTATATCTTCGTAGGACCATGCGAAGACATCCACGAATTCCTTCAGTAATTCTTCGAGTTGTGCGCGCTCATTCTCGTGAAAGGTAGCCTCTATCCTAATCTCGCACAGTTGGGTACTAGAACCAAGGTTAAGGATAATAATTTCTTCTTCATTAACTTGAACGCGATTATGTTGTTTGTTATTAACCTTATTTAGATCAGTTAAGAATTGTTCATTTGCAGAATCATCACATCAAAAGTTTGATTAGAATCTAAACAATTAATGTAAGGCACGGCAAGGTACTCAAAATCTTCATTTATTTCATTAATAGGAAAAATAGCATTGAGAACCTCATCAAAAGAGGTCTCGATTACATTTGAGCAAGGATAGATAATAGAAGAAGAAATGGGGTAAACATTGGGGTTAGGTGGTATTTTAATAGGTAGAACTGGCGCAACATGACAGTTGAGGAGAGGTGTATTAATAGATTTAATCAAATGGGATGGATCGAGTGATGTAGTGCTTGAATGAACCATGCAGAATGTCAGCCCCAGTGTCTACAAGTTGAACGTGTCCTCAGAGTCACTTTCCTCAGTCTCTTTGATATCTTTGATGAGCAGTTGTACATGGCGTTGGGAACTTTCGGCCCATGGGTAGATGTCTTGCAAAAAGATCTCCATTTCGGGTTTCATCTTATTATCTGTATCGTCATACCATGGTTCCAAAAATCCATAAAAGTGGAAGTCCTCTCCCTCTTTGATGAGTCGTCCATTCAAAGAGTCACCTGGGATAGTCTGTATGCAGTCTAATATTTTCTTTGGTCGAGTCTAGCGGATCATTCTGGGCTCTTGTTTCGATGGTTGATACCCCAAACCACATGGATGGAAAGATTTCTTCAGTTCAATGGGCTCAAGTATCCCTTCATGTCTTTGTCCTAGCCCTAGTCCGGGCATTAAGTGCATGTTTCTGAACATATGAATCACATTGGCATTGCCACGAGGGTCATATTCTGGACAAACCCTTTCTTTGAAATCATCCCTTGCCGTGAGTAGGAGTGGATCAATTTGGAATCCTGATAGGAGCATATCATTTGACTCGTGTTGTATCTCAAGGATTAGATTGTTGGTGCCTGCACCCTCAGTATTATCGTCATCGCCCAAAATGGTAATGACTCATCCATCGGCAAAGAAATTCAATTTCTGATGGAGTAAGGAAGACACACCTTTGATACTGTGGGGCTAAGATCGTCCAAGTAACAGGTTAAAACAAGCTGGAATGTCAATAACTTGGAATTCAACGACGGGGTTTATAGGTCCAGCCCCTATTACATGTTTTGTGGATCCCATCACCTCCCGACGGGTATTATCATAGGCACGTACAACAATGGAAGTTGGACCGAGATCACTTTCCTTCATTCCTAAGCATTTGAAGGTTCTTAATGGTAAGACATTCAAGGCGGATCCATTATCGATAAGAGAGAGTGGTACAATTTTCCCCATAACTTTGACGGAGATGTTAAGTGCATGATTGTGATTTGGCCTAATTTTAGGGATTTCTTCTATGGAAAAGTATAGCATTCGGGTAAAGGTCAAGGTTCCGACTAAATTTATCGCTTCTTCTGGTGTAGTAGAGGGTGGAACTATGGGTCCAGTGAGCAACTTGATCAAAGCGTTTCTGTGTAGCTAGGAAGACATGAAAAGACCCCATAGAGTGATGTAGCTTGAGTTTTCTTCATTTGATTGAGGATCTTGCTCTCCTCAAGGGTCATTTCCGGCATAGGAAGGTTATTAATGCCTTTCCATTTGTCATTTGCGAGTAGTGAGCTTGGGATCTGGTAATGCCTTCCTGATCTGGTCATGTGATTTACTAAAGAAGGGAAGAATATGAACCATGTTTCTTCGTCAATCTCGGGTTATTCTTCCATCTTATTTATTTCTCTAAGGAGTTATTCAAATGATATCATCCCACACATGTTGATTACCGGGCCAGTCTTCTCGAAAGCTTGTTCTTCATTCGAATCTCTGAACTCTTCCCCCCATATGGTGGTAACAATTCTTTCTTTCCATGTAAAGTCGATGCATTCCACAACTTCAATGTCTTCTTCATACAGGTCTTCCCATTCTGTGGGGATATGTGAGGGTTAGGGGACCAGGTACCCTTCCAATTTCAGAGTATCCAGTAACTCGATCATATTGCAGATGTCGTTGGTTTGCCTGAATAATTATGTCATGATCTGGATAAAGTCATCTAGGATGACTTCATCGATGGGTACCACCCAACTGTCTGACTCTCGGGCCCATTTCCATGCTTTTAAGAACAGCGTGCCGAACCTATGGGAATCAATGATCATTTGTGATGGAAATTTTAGCCCTAACTCTAGGAGTTGGTTTAACATTTCTGATATTTCCATACCTCCATTTTCAGAATGGGTACGGACACCGATGCATGCTCTGGTGAGGAGAAACAATGCTTGACCAGTGAGGATAACAAGGTGTAGGAGGAAATATGGACAAGTTTGGAGAGGATTGAGAGAGTGTATGGGTGTGATTTGAGTTGAGGGATCAAATTCTGGGTTCTCTTCTAGGAAGATAGCATTGGTATGATTTGGGAGTGGGTTATGAGTAGCGTTTGGCAGTGAGGCAATGGTACCCCGATCAATTAGATCTTAGATTATGTTTTGAATATGAAAGCATTGGTCAGTGGTATGGACAGCAGTTTGGTGAAAGGTGCAATAGGCATCTGCCTTGAAGTTTCTTGGGAGTGGATTCGGTAATGGACGAGGGTCCAAGGGTTTTATAAGGTTTTGACTTAACAGGGCTTGATAAACTTCGGAGAAGGGAGCATGGACCTCCATGTATTCCTTTAGGACTGGGACAGGGAGGCTCTCTGGTGCCCATGAAGTGGTTGGTTGGGAGATATTGTTGATGGTTGAGACTACAGTATTGACAGGTTTGTCATATTTTCTGGGGGTGAACTTTCTTTGGTTCAACTTCTATTTTAGCAAGACCTTCCTCGATTTATACTCCTGCTTCTCTGAGATCTCGGGAGTGGGGATAGTATTGTCCTCCCATGGTTTCTCAAACATGAGGCAAGGAGTTCTTCTTCACTATGCTGACTTGTTCTTCCTCGGAAGGCCGATTGATCATGGTAGCTGCTTTTTCCCTCCATCGGTCTATGAAGTTACTCACCGATTCCCCAGAGTTCTGTTTCAGCTGCTCTAAATCACGGCGGGTGACCTCAAGATCTTCATTATATTTGTACTGTGACATGAATTCATGGGCTACATCCTCCCAGCTACGAATTCTGGACTCCTCGAGAGACAAAAACCATCGGAGGGTGCTATCCTTCAAATTTTGTTGAAATAATTGGGCCATTACTTCTTCTAAATCCCCTAGGAGAGTCATGGAACGGTGATAACTGCGAAGATGAATAATCGGTGGTCCACTTCCTTCGAATTTCTCGGCATTTGGCATCTTGAAATTCTCGGGTAACCTTGCCTTAGGATAAGGAGACATGTGAGTGTAGTCCATGTAATTTTCGTAGATTATGACTTGGTCAAACTTCTTAGTTAACATCTTGATATCTTATTTGACCTTGTTCAATTCTTCCTCTTTCGAATCAATGATCATAGGCAAGTTAGCCCAGGTTGGGCAAGGTTCGGCATAGGAAGCTGGGCAGGTGGTGACCCATTAACAGGAGGGACACGGGGAGCGTGCTGATATTCTTTGAGAACCCAAATAGGCTCGGGTGGACCCATAGCGAGAGGGAATAGGGCCTCGGGTTCTTGAGGAACAAGAACCTAATTTCGTTGCATCTCTCAGACCTTAGTCTGAAGGTTGTCAATCTTGGACACGAGCTGAGCTAAAATTGCCGTCAGATCTGGCTATAAAACTGGTGCTTGATCTTTGTTCTCCATAGAAACTGTATGGACAGCGGACTCGAAATAGGTAGCAGGGGAACGGACGGAACTCCTGGGTGACTTGACTGAAGACCGAAGCCAATAAGGAGCCAGGCCAAGGGCGTGCGATCGACCTGAGAGGGCGTAAAATTGGATTTATTTTTGACAAAAAAGGATGAAAATATATTTAACATTTTTTTATATTAAAATACAAAATATTTTTGGATTTTTGGTAAAAAAAGGAAAAAAAATTTTGGATTGTTGATAAAGAGAGGAGATGTGTTTTTGGAAGACGGGTCTCAGCATGATTATTATTATTATGTTCTCACTTGTATTAAATTTTTCTAAATGCAAAATGAAATACCGAACAGGACCCGAGCCAGGAAAAGTTGGGTTTGTAACATATGCAAAGTTATGGCTGGACTTGTGACGAGGCTCACGGGCAGGATCCCGTTTTAAAAATGTGCAAAAATTTGGGCGATAGACCGACCCAAAATTTCGACAGAGTTTCGGGTTGAAACCGACAATCTAATATGTGTGTCCTAGGCTTGACACCTATATGCGGGTATGCAGCTTGGTTGAGTGAATTAGAAAGTGTTCCCCCCTTTGGCATGGCTTCCACGATATATGTCTTGCTTTTGAGGGCAATAGTTATGTGTGGACAAGCCATTTGATATACTTGAGTGTACGTGAATTGCCTCACTATATTCCTCGTGGGGACGGTAAGTGTGAGAGCAAATTCGATATACTCAGCGTACGTGAATGAGTTCCCTGCGATATACCTTCCGTCATGAATTTGGTCAAGCGGTATGATGTGGGGGAACCGTTCGATATACATCGAAGTTACTTGGCCAATGGAAGGTGAGAGTCATATCGCTTAGGCTAACTGTGACCTGCCAGACCAGCGTCCATCATGAAGTGACCCTCCAGTTACTGGACAAAATTTGGTCAATCACAATGCTCTTTGGTGATATCGTGTGAATCATGCATGATTCTCTTATTAGTATCTTATAATGAAAGTATCTTTCTTGATCATGCCCAACAGGGAGCAAAGTATAAGTACCAATGGTATACCAAGTATGGGTGATGCGTGCAACATGAGGATATATGTGATCCTAGGTGCACGTGGTGTGAAGTATACATGGAGAATTTTCTACAAGTGTGAATAGAAGCATAAGCATGAGGTACACATGAATAGTAAAGGGGAAAATATGGGGATATATAAGACAATGAAACAACCATGTAAATAGAGTCTAGCCCTCAAATATCAAAGTCCCTGGCAGAGTCTCCACTGGTGCCATCCCCGGATATATCCACCATCCCCCGCGGCGGGAGAGGATCCCTCTAGGTCTCGCGCATCCCTCCCGGGAGCGCTTCGGCCGACGTCGGTGAATGAGGTGAAAATGTAGATAGATAGAGTTGTCAGTCTATTTTACTCAAAACAGACAAAAGAAAAGGGAGACATCTCGAAGGACAGCGTTCAAAGACATGCTGATACATACGAAACGAAAATGATTCGAAAAGGGTCCGAAGGCTAAGTTACAAAATGGGAAGGTGTTAGGCACCCATTCCGCCCTTACGTTCTCTCATGGGTTGTTGATATTTCCTTTATTTTTCCGTGATATGTGTGCATCTGTATACGTAGTGGAGATAGGAATCATCGACTTGTATCATCGAAGAGATAAAGCGACTCATCCATAGGAATGTTCCTAAAAGTAATATTAGAAAATAGGATTTATGCGATTATCCTAGCGTCGATCATTATAGTGGAATGATAACGCATGTGGAATAATACGCCATTGAGAACAAATATATATATATATATATATATATATATATATATATATATATATATATATATATACTAGCAAATACCCGTGCCAGAAGGCACGGTAAAAATTGCTAACGTACGTAATTGTGAAACGATAAAAATTTCGAAAGTATCTAATCGCAAAACTGTACGAATATCATTCCCCAACAAAACATCTATATATCGTTCCCCAATATATATAAGTGCATAAGTGTTACACATAACTTAACTATGTTTCACCATACATCTACGCATATTTTGTGTAGTGAAAGTTCAGCAATTCAAGTAGGTAAAACTAATTTTAAAGTAAAATAAAAAAAAATTATCTAAAATAATAATCAATTAATATTAACTAAAAAATTGTCTTAAATCTTAAAGCCAATTCTCTGGATCCTGAAAGGACGAATCAAAATGACAAGATTATTACAAAAAAAAACTATAAAATTACGACTAAAACCATACAGTGATAATAGGTAAAAATATATGACACGCCCATAACATCGTCTTGATTGGTTATAAATGAAAACATATAGTCTTACGTTTCGTAAGAGTGAAGAAATAAATCTGCTAGTGATAAATTAAAAATTAAAAAATGTGTGAAAAAATCAAAATTTTTATGACAACAATCACCAAAAATGTATAAAAAACTATTAAAAAAAAATCTTCTACATGTTTCTGCTATATGTTTTTTTAAATAAAAGATCACCGTAGTAGATTTCTACTACATGTTTTTTAAAATAAAAAAATCAAAATTTTTATTTTATTTTCTTAAAATAGTTTTTTTTTGTTATTTTTAATTAGTATATTTATTTTTTTATAATATTTTTAACTCATTTAGTCCTTCAATCACCCATTTACACAATATTCTCTTATTTTTAAAGTTTCGCGCTAACGGCACCCTCTATTTTTAAAGTTAATTTTTTTTTAATTTTACAACATTTAAAACAATTTTTGTATTTCTTAAAACTGTTTAAAGGTCCGCGTTAGAAAATTATTATGATAAGAATTTTTTATTTATTATTTTTAACTTATTTAATACCTCAAACACCCATTTACTAAATATTTTCTTATTTGTAAAGGTCCGCGCCAACGACACCCCTTATTTTTAAACCATTTTTTGTATTTTTTAAAACTGTTTAAAAATACAAAAAAACAACTTTTTATTTATTTATATTAAACTAATTTTTATTTTTGAAACAATTTTTTTCACAAAGCTTTATCAAACACAAAGAAAGGAAGAAAAAAAAGTGGGGGGAGGGGGGGGGGGGGGGGGGGGGGGGCTTCGGGTAAATTTGTCCGGTAAGTATATAACTGCTCATGAGAAAAATGTAAGATGCAATAGCTGTCCTCTTTTTTTTATTATTGTGTCTTTGAACTAACACCTCGAGCCCTTAATCTTATACTTGCAAAGATAGACATTAAGTGACGTCTCTACTGATTTGATGGAGTCGTGGTTATCAATGCTTTACTTTTAGTTGCTTATGAAAAATTAGTAAACATAATATTTTAGTTTTGTTCTTTTTTGGGGACAGTAGCTGCCGTCTCTTTTTTTTTGTGTGTTTGTGCTCAGTTATAATTATAAATATTAAAAAATAAAAAAATTAATCTAAGTTTATTATTACACTCGTAATAATAAAAAATATTAAAAAAAATGGAACCTGCCTTTATCTCACTTTCAAACACTGAATCATATGCATATTGAGTTTTGTTGTTTTTTGGTTTTCTATTTAGCTATAATAATAAATATTAAAGAATCAAAAAAATAATCGAGGTTTATTATTACACTCGTAAAATAAAAAATATAAGATGAATGAAACCTGTCTTTATCTCACTTCCAAACACTGGATCGCATAAAGAAATTAACCAATATCTAAGCTTGAATAAATGATGTGAGATATATACACTGCTATGCATAATGAGTATATACAAAAAAACATAACCAAAATGGAAAATCCAACACTCACGACACAGTGCTCCTAACACACGGATAAATCCATAAGTGAAGGGAGTTACCTTAAGAAGTTGGAATGGATTGAAACTACCAGAGAAAGAAACAAATTACCGGTTGAAAATATAAGCACTGGAGAAACAAACTACTGGGTTTCTACTATTTGTTTTTTCTCCGGATTGAAACAAACTGCCGAGTACTTCACGATTTTTTTCCACTGTGTGCTTTTTTGGTACAAATATACAAACATCAAAAACCCATTAAAATCCCACATGGATATAAAAATCAGAAACTCTGAGAGAACATATATCTTAGCTAGATTTCCCAAGCCCATGTTAATTAACATCTGCAAAAAAAGGTCAAACAATGAAAATGTTAGTTTTGAACCTCGAGCAAAGTTTTCGGCTTGAAAAAAATATTTTCAAACATTAAAACCGAACCAAAAATAGTGGATATCTACAAAATCAAACAAAAGAGTCACAAAAAAAAATATAACTGAAAAAATGCAAAAAAGGATGTAGAGAGATCTAACTTGGTGGAGCTCATAAAAGGGAACATTTGTATTGGTGGAGTTTGTCGAAAAAGAAAGGTCTGAGATTGGTCTTCTAAGTGCCACCGACATCAACAAAGCAACAAAAATGGGTTTTCTAACTTGGGTCGTACCACCTGTGGGGAGAACGGAGTGAAGCAGCGGCTAAAACATATTATGGTTTCCACGCAACATTTTCAGGAAAAAAATCTTTACAGCAGTAGAAAACCAACAAAACCCATTCTCATGGGTATTAAAAAAAATCAAAGATGAAGCCCAAATGTAACCAACTTATAACAAAGATGAAACCCATATTTAAAAAAAAATCAAAACCCCAAATGTAACCAACTTATAACAAAAATGAAACCCATTTTTTTAGGGAAAAAAAAACATACCGTGATGAAGAATGGGAAAGACCTTACGTTCGATGGGACATAATCCTTGGTTTGCAAAGTGAGAATGCTGAAGGTGGTTGCATTGGTTTGTAGCAGGGGAAGTTATAATGTGATAATGGAGAAAAGGACGTCACCCTCTCTTGGTATTTGAGAGAGTGGGTTTGAAATGAGAGACAACAGAGATGAAAGGATAAAAAGTCATCGAGTCTCTTTCCGGGCGGGATATCAAAAGTTTCTAGGCGGGATATCAAAAGTCATAACTCTCTCCTTCTCGAGCCTTGTGTTAATTGTGTAAAAGACCTCGAGTCATGTGCTCTAAAAAGGCGTAAATGATCTGAACCCTTTGATTTTTTGGTGAGGTGGCTTAAATCGAAATCGTTAAATGTCTTACTTGTTTATTGAACAGTAGAAACACCCTTACTCCTTATTATATATATATATATATGTGTGTGTGTGTGTGTGTGTGTGTGTGTGTAAATACATAAAATTTGAGAGAATTAAGTTTAAAGAATATAGAAAAATAGGAAAAGAGTATAAAAAGGACTCGAGTCTCGAGTTTTACCCCTAGACGCCTACGTAGCCTATAGAGGCATCAAAGTCCACGTAGTTCGTATGAAAAATGAGGGTTGGGATTTATCCCATAAATCCAATCGGGGACATCTCTTATGTGGCTGTAGGTGTAAAAAATGTTTTAGTTGTGAGCAAAGTGTGAGAAAAGTGTGAGAATTCACGTTGGAATTTATGAGCAAATCCTCTTTTTCTTATTTTTCTTGAGTTTCATTTATATGAAAATAAGAGATGTGTGATAATACTAGATAAAAAGTATATTAGGATATGTGAGATAAGAGAATAAAAGTACTAAGTAACAAAACAAACTAATGAGAATTTAGGCGAATTTAAGGAGAGAGTGGAGAAAGTTGGACCTTCTTGAAGATCTTGAGCTTGATATTGGATGTTGGAGAGCAGCCCTTGAACTTGGATGATGATGGAGAGTACTTAATTCACCATGTTTTGTGAAAAAGGTGATGAAAGGTGAAGGTTGAAAAGGGATTTGGATGTGGAAATGACGCTGACTTCGAGAGGGGTTTTCTAAGCTTGCTGAGAGTGATGGATCTCTGATTTTTTCTCTTTTTGAAATGAGGTTAGGCCCTAATTTTTATAGGCCCAGGGCATTTCCGATCGACATAGCCCTGGTCCTGCCAATCGGCAGGTGTGTTTAGGCACATTGCCGATAGGCAGAGCTTGGAACACGTCATTTGGCAGTGTGTTTCAGGTTCCTTCAGAAAATCGTTCGTAGAGCGTGAATCGTTGATCTGAATTGTGCATGGGGTGAACCGTTGGAATGGTATTTTAGAGACCTTCAAAAGTACTTGGACTGTTCCCGAGTTTGGGAGTTGACTTTGGGTCAAGTATGGCTTGGAAGCGCACATCGGTCCTTTGGACGAGGAAACTTCAGACGCAAACGGATCGTTCATCCGTATGGTAAGTTAGAATCATGCAGGGATGGACCGTTAGAAAGTTTAGGAGATGTACTTTGACATTCCAAAGAGTTTGATCTGGTTCGGTAGTTGACTTTGGTCAACTGGGGGCTAGAAGCATTCAGTGATCTTTCGGAGTAAAACAGATCATTCGTCCGTATCGTAAGTTAGAATCGCGCACGGGGCAGAATGTTGGAAAGGGGTTTCAGTGCCCTTCAAAGATTCATTTAGTCTCAATCGAGCTAAAGAGTTGACTTTGGTCAAACAAATCCTGGGATCATCCGGTGACCTCCTGATCGAGTTTCGGGGGAAAATGGGTCGTTCGTCCGCATGGTAAGTCAGAATCGAGCACGGGATGGACCGTTGGAAAGGGGATTCGGTTCCCTTCGAAGATTTATTCAGTTTAGTTTGGGCTGAAGAGTTTGACTTTTGGTCAAATGGATCCTAAGAGTGCCAAATGGCCTTTAGGTCAGTACCCGGGGTATGATTTGGTTTTACAATGATGAAGGGAGGTGTTAGGGACCTAAGGAGAGGTTAGCGGGAATTAGACTGGGGTATCTACACTAACTTCTCAGCATGTAAACAACAATGAGCTAAAAACTCTCCACTCAACGGTGAACCCGATATACCCTGAATCACATCAGTAAAAGCCCCTACGCACCGGGATCTAATGTAACTAGACAACTATATTCTCTGAAAGTCTAATTACTAAAAATATCGGTGCGAGCTCAACCTTATTGCAAGTGAGACAACGTAAAATATATATCCTGCAATAGAACAGAGACCAAGATAGTCTTGTTGTAATCGCCCACCATGTCATAACAGTCCGAACCTTAGCTAAAACCATACCTCGAATATCACCTCTCAAAATGAGTTATCCTCATAAAATATATACTCTTAGTGTCCACACCTACTCCCCAGCTAATGGAACTAAAGAGGGACCCTCTAACTCAACGATAAATATACACACACTATAGTGGTATTAACGATACCTCTACTAAACCCGTTTCACGTGAGAATCTGGCACTAACAAGTTATTGTGGCTTGCACGTGTCACACAAGACAGACCCCAATCACACTGGTTTCAAACTCATACATTAAATTACTAATAGTATTGATGGTTCAAATGGTTCCTGGACATAACACTCCCATCCAACTGAACAAAAAACTTCTTATAACTATTACCCCTATCGGGCATCCCGTTCTTTTCCCCCCAATTCACTGTAGACAAAATCCCCACATGTATTGTTGCTCTTTACACATAAGACACATCTCTATGTTATTCCCCTTTCTCTGGCCCCACTGGCCATGTCAAGATTGTCCTTCTCACGTACCTAGTAGACTTGACCCTGATTTTTACCCCAATTGTCCCTTTGGCTCCACAAGTCCTATGGGACTCGTTGTTGGCCTTGAAGGCCCTAATTGAATCCACCATCACCTAGAAGGAATTATATTCATTCCAATCATTAAAATGTGTTATCCACTAGGTACCCCCTCCTATGGTGCCTCACTAACACTGTTAAATTCAGTATTCTCCTTCAATTAGGTTCTCCACCTCCCTTGACTCCCTTCTTACGAAAGCACTGATATAAATTTGTAAATTTACGACATTGACTACAGTGGTACTAATCGTTCTAGCGATATTTCCCAATCCATGCTTGTATATTCTACCCATGAGTCCGTCGTTGACGCGACTAAGTGTTTGTCTCAGAAATGCGTTCTTTCTAGGCTGAAGTGCAAACCTGTCGGGTTAGTAATAATCCGAAAAGTCGGGATCGTTTCCCCAGGGATCAAAAATTGGCAATGAGGAATTATGTAGGAAAAGTTATTTATCCTTGAAATGATTTCTCCCAAGAAAAGAAAAGATGATGGATGGGTTTATTTTTCCAATTGGTGATGAAATAAAATGTGCACAAAACAATGAAAATTGTAAAGAACTTAGATTTGAAAATGAGAGAAAATAGGGTGGAGTACAATCCCTCAAGCCTTGATAAATTACCGTATAGAATACTAGAACGGTAAATTGAAATTTGGACTAAATCCAGTCTTTATAGATCATAAGCATTACATATATGAGGGAACTCGCCCGCATCATATGAAATCAAAGGTAGATACAAAACGGTGAATGGACAATTATACTTGCATAGTCTTCTTAAACATCCCAACTACCAAGGGCAAGAGAGATTAAAAGATCGGCTATGTTTGGATTCTTCCCATACACGATTTGGTCAATATTTTAATTTACTCCCTATTTTCTACATGGGTAATTTTCCTCAGAATGAGTTCATGTACCCCAACCCTTGAAAATTTAGCTAGACATGGTTTTATGAGAAAAGAAATTCATAACAATACAGGTAATTGTGGATCTAAGAAACATTGTAAGAACAGAAATTACAAAATCAATGATAATTGAATTGAAAATAGAATTGAAATTAACTAAGAGAATGGAATTTGATACTTGCAATCAGCAATAGAGAAAAGAGATGAAATTGAATACATAATTCTCCTTATTCCTCAAACTTACAAACTAGGGTTTATGAAAAACTAAGAAAACTCTCTAAAATCTAACTATCTCTCTCTAATTTGACTCCCCTGGAATGACATATGGCTTGCCCTTTTGTAGCACCAACTTGCACGATTTGATAGATAATATCGATGACCTGTACAAGATTCTCCAAGATATGCACCTCTCAAGCTTCATAATTAATGCCAGGAATTTTAACAGCCGGACCAGTCCGTATCCCATCGGATCGGTTCGATTTCCAGTAACCGGATCGGTTCCTTTTTTATAATGGCGGATCGATCCGGATGCTATCGGATCGGTTCTCATTCCATCGGTTCGGCATCAATTCAGGGTCTACTAGAAATGTAACATTTCGGATCAGTCCGGATCCCTTCGGATCGGTCCGATTATCTTCAAGTTTGACTTTTCCTTTCCATCTTTGACTGGTCATAACTTTTGATCATGAGCTCCGATTTGACTGTCGTTTCTTCTCATGCTCTTGTGAAACAAAGATCTTCAAATTTCCTTTAGGTTTCGAATCCAAAATCAAGGTGTAAATTTACGCTTTTGTCCTTTGACTTATCTTCCTTTATTCTCTTCCTTTCTTCTGGTTTCTTTCTTTCTTTTCTTGTACTAAATTCCTGTGAAATCAATAAGGAATACACGAAACTCGGGGAACTTGTTAGAAATAGTCAATGGAAATGATATGGGATAAAAACGATTCAATTACGTTGTTCGATATATCAAAATCACTAACTTAAGGGGCTAAATTCAGAAGAATTTATGCTTGGTCAAATCCCCGTAACTTAGAACTTTGCACGTCCCGAGAAATGTAAATGAAACTACTGAAAGTTTTATTCTATAGAATTCCTTTATTAAAATTGCACTTTCGCAGGCAAGCGATTTAATTGAGCATATGCAACAAGCCTTTAAACCCCTAGGTTACCCTAGTAGGATGAGTTTTGTCTCGTCAGGGTTTGCAGTGAATACACCCACAAAATTCTTTATTGACTCCAATAAATATCAAAATACTTAAAAATTGTACAATTTATACTTTTCTAAAAATAATCACCATAAATTCATATTTGAATGTCTCAAACCATAGTGTGTGTGTGTGTGTGCAAAGCCAAAAATTCAACCTTAAATTTCCACCGATTGAGCATTACATTACTTTCCAAAAATTCATTTTGATTCAAATTCTTACGGATACACTCACAAACGACTCACTCGGATTGTGGTTGTTTTCTCTCTGTATGCATGATATAAAGAGTATATATAATGGACACAAACTCACGCATACAAAATTGAAAAGAAGGAAATATATGGTGAAAAGATCTCATCATCGGAACACAGTTATTAGGAAACGGGAAACATCATCTCTTAATCACACCATTTTAAGCTCTTATATTATATTTTCATGTCTTAGCTCTCCATGCAGTAATTAATTTTGCCATTCGGACTCGGTTAGGACTTTTCGGGTTAAAAAGTCTAAAAGGTAAAAATGGGAATGGATGGAATGTTCGGAATTGGAAAATGTCCTTATGACGTCCATTAGTGCTTTTTCAGGCTTTTGCTCATTTTTTTTGTTTTTTTTTTCCTTTCTATTTTACTTTTCTTGCCCCTTTTTCTTGCACTTTTCGGACTTACTTGATGAATATTCAATTTTCACAATTCCTGGCTAATTGGGTTTTTCTTGCTATTTTTCTTTTCTTGCACTTTTCGAACTTACTTGATGAATATTCAATTTTCACAATTCCGGGCTAATTGGGTTTTTCGGGTTATCAAACGAGAGGAAAATATTATATTAGGCTCAAAGTGGATTGCAAAGGGATAATTTTTCAGAACTTTATTATGGCTAATATTTTTGTGTTAAACAAAAGAGGGCCTACTTCATTGTCCAAATTGCTAATCACATTACCATATGCATCTCGAGATTAATTAAGTTTAGAGATATATTTAGCACGAATTTCGAGACAAAATTTCACACATTTCCCATCACCGATCAAAACAAAGGATTGAGATCATCAACGACTTATTAAAACGCTGAAAATGACTTTGAGTTAATCATAAACTTGGATTGATTTAAAAACTCATAAAAATTTGAAAGGCTCAAAATCTCACCGGGTTTAATCGATTTCCACATTTATTCGTTAAGTCGTCAATTTTCTTTCAATTTCCATCTTCGGTCAATTTTGGCTTAGTGCATTTTGATTTTTACAATTTGAGACTTTAAATAGAATAAAGGTGATATTTTTGAAAAATTTAAATTCCAATTTTTCTTTATTTTGAAGAAAAATATTTTTGCCTTTTTTTATATACATATGACTTCGCGAAGTTTTTTGAATATGCACTTATCATCCACCTAACTTAGTCTTTTGCATTGTCCACAATCAAAAGAACGATAAAGCTAAATAAGACAAAGTAAGAAGTGCGAGAAATAAAACAAGAAAATACCATAAGAAAAGTGTGTAGTACAACATAGCGGTATAAACAAAGGATAAAATAAAAACATGACACCACAAACTAACAGACATAACCAGAAGGGGCTGACAGGGGGCCTACGAGGAGGGTGGTGGGTGGGAGGTTCCGGGGGCAGCAGGGTCATATGGATCATAGAAATAGGCAGGAAGGAGGGCATCGGGACCCAACTGTAGGCGGTACAGATCAGCCTGCATACGCAAAATTAGACTTGAGTCCCATTGGTAAGATGACATAAACCCGTCAAAATGCATCTCAAGAGAAACAACGCACTCGGTCAGACCCGACCAACCAAAACATAATTCGGATCAGCAGTTTCTTCATACTCCTCCTCCTCGCATTATTCCATCTCGACATCTTCAGCAGGAACATCCTCTTCTTTAGCAGCAGCCTCATCACCCGAGGTATCACTGTCATCTCGACGCGCACAGATCAGCTGGATTTGCTTGTCACTTTGGGTGCGGGATTCTTGCCCAAGTGGAATGGGTGAGTTGATAAGATCTTGTGGGGGAACAATACCGACATCCTTAAGGAAGGAGGTAATGAGACGACCATAAGGAAGAGGGGCCCGACCCTTTTTGTCCAGCGCCGCACAAATGATATCATTGTAAAACGTGCGGGCCAAATTAATAACAATGGCATGGTCAAACAGGTGATATACCATAGTAGCTTGACGTGGGCGCATAGCAGAATCATTGGAAGTTTTCAAGAGGTTAGCACAAACGATGTGAAAAGTGATACGTGCCTTGTCGGGCAACCGACATACGGGATAAGTTTTGGTATTCCAAATCGAACCCGGTGCGATGCGGGACATGCAAACATCTTTGGAAACTGTTGGATCATGGTTGGGATAGGTAAATTGGGCTGGAGTTATCACACCTTTAGATTCGAGTTTTCGGGCCAGAATTTCAAGTGAGAACGGTATCGGTGTCGAGTCGACAAAGGCTTGAGATTTGAAATCTGTGGTAAGGATGAGCGAACCGCAATACTGATGAACTTCATTCTCCCATACAGCCTCGTATGGTTCGTTGAAAAATCTGCACCAGCATCGAGACATGAACATCCCAGTGACAGAATTAGGCAGCTGATCCCAAAGCACTTGGCGCTCAATGTGGATTTTACGTCAAGGACAGAAAAAATGATGGCACCAATTTGCCTCACGGCGTGAACGATATTCTCCATTCTCATCAGGCAGAACTTCAACGGGATTATATTTTTGGGGAGCAGCTATGGTAATGGAATAATTAGACAGAAAGTGAGAGAGGAAAGGGGAGATGGTGGTGTGAAGGAAATGGGAGGGGGGTATGGTTATTTATAGGTTGGATGGTGGGTAGGGGGAGAATATGGGGAAAATAGGTGGAACGAATTTTTAGGGAGAGGAAGGGATTGGGGAAATGAATGGGTTGAAGATTGATGAGGTTTTAACCTCGAGAAGGTGCACAGACTGCAGATGACCGGATCGGTCCGGTTTCCTTTTTATTTATTTCTTTTTGAGGCCGGATCGGTTCCTTTTTTATAGGGCCGGACCGATCCGGCATGGTGAAATGCCTGCTTCTCCTGCTTTACTTCAGTGGTCATTTACATCTTGATTTCTCTACTTCAACATCTCCTCCAATGCAATTGGACCTCAAAACTCTCAAAACTCGCATCGAAACTCGAAATGCACCCGAGACCTGTATTCAATTCCCACTTCTGATTATGACACACAACTTATTAACTAACCTACCATCCTATGACTACTATAAACAATATCACCCCATACACGCTGGGGGTGCGACGACCTCGCCTTACTTGTTCAGTCAATACCCATAAATGGGGTCTGACAAGCAGATTGTGTCGGTTTCCATGACAACCGCTTCTAAATACAGCTTGAGACGGTGCCCGTTAACTTTGAATGTGTTTCCCCCTTTTTGATCCTCTAGTACAAAATCTCCATGGGGGAATACTTCCTTCACAATGAATGGACCTGATCATCGTGATCATAATTGTCCGGGAAACAAGTGCAACCTCGAGTTGTAGAGAAGTACTTTTTGGCCCGAATGAAACTCCTTACGCCGGATGATTCGGTCGTGAGCTCGTTTCATTCATTCTTTTGAGATTTTAGAACTTTCATACGAATCATTGCGTATTTTTTCTAACTCATTCAACTGAAGTTTACGTGTTTCGCCGGCTTTTTCCATATTAAAATTCACCCTTTTGATAGCCCAATACACTTTGTGTTCAACTTCTACAGGAAGATGACAAGGTTTGCCATATACAAAACGAAATGGGGACATCCCAAGGGGATTTTTATATGCAGTTCGATAAGCCCAGAGCGCATCATTCAACCAGATGGACCAATATTTCTGGTTAGGTTCGACTGTCTTTTCCAAGATATGCTTGATTTACCGATTAGCTAACTCTGCTTGGCCATTCAATTGAGGGTGATAAGTCGTTCCAACTTTATGGACGACCCCATACTTTCGCATTAGCTTTTCCATCGGCCTATTGCAAAAATGAGTGCCATTATCACTAATGATAGCCTTAGGAACTCCGAATCAAGAAAGTATGTGTTCTTGTATGAACTTTATCACCACTTTATTATTATTCGTCCGTGTAGCTATGGCCTCTACCCATTTTGAGACGCAGTCTATTGCGATGAGGATGTATAAAAAACCAAAAGAGGGTGGAAAAGGCCGGCATGAAGTCAATACCCCAGCAATCAAACAACTCTAAGACCAGTATGGGGGTCAATGGCATCATGTCACGACGAGTAATAGCTCTCATTCTTTGGCATCTATCACATGATTTGCAAAAATTATTCACATCCCGGAAGATTGTGGGCCAATAGAGACCGCTTTGTAGGATTTTTGCAACAGTTTTATTTTTGGAAAAATGACCTCCCCATGCTTCCATATGACAAAATCTAATTACCCCTTGAATTTCTTCATCAGGTACACATCTCCAGATGATTTGATCAGCACAATACTTAAACAAATATGGATCATCATAAAAGAACATGCGTGACCAGGTAATGAACTTTCTTCTCTCTTGCGGAGTCCAATTAGAGGGAACGACTCCAGTGACAAGGTAATTTACTATATCCGCAAACCAAGGAAGATAAGAAGTAGCAAATAAATTTTCATTCAGAAAATAATCGTCTATGGGGATGGGATTAATAGGTACGTCGAACAAGAGGCATGACAAACGGTCAGCAACGATGTTTTTTACTCCTTTCTTATCTTGAATCGAGAGATTAAACTCTTGTAGGAGTAGGATCCACCTTATTTGGCTCGGTTTGGCATCTTTCTTGGTCAGAAGATATTTAAGGGCCGAGTGATCACTGAAATAAATGATGGGCGACCCAACAATGTAAGAGCGGAATTTGTCGAGAGCAAAAATGACTGCTAGTAATTCTTTCTCTGTGGTTGAGTAGTTAAGCTAGGGGCAGATAATGTCCTACTAGCATAGTAAATAACATGAGCTTTCTTGTGTTTTCTTTGTCCAAGAACAGCCCCAATCGCGTAATCACTTGCATCACACATAAGCTCAAATGGGAGTGACCAATCGGGAGCTTGCGTGATAGGAGCAGAAATTAGCATGCTTTTGAGTTTATCGAAAGATTCTTGGCATGCGTTATTCCACTCAAAAGGAGTGTCCTTCATGAGAAGATTACTCAAGGGTCTAGCGATGGCGCTAAAGTCTTTGATAAATCTCCGGTAAAATCCAGCATGGCGTAAAAAGGACCTCAGATCTTTAAGTGATTTAGGCGGGGGTAACTCAGCTATTACTTCTATTTTTGCTCGATCAACCCCAATTCCCCTTGATGAGACTATGTGGCCCAGAACTACGCCCTCAATGACGATAAAATGACATTTTTCCTAATTGAGGACTAAGTCCTTTTCCACACACCGGAATAAAAACTTTTTCAAGATTTGCTAAACATTGGTCGAAAGATGGACCGAAAACGCTGAATCGTCCATGAACACCTCAAGACCTTTTTCGAGCATGTCGCTAAAGAGACTCAACATTCACCTTTGAAAGGTTACTGGCGCATTACATAACCCAAAAGGCATACGTTTGTAGGAAAATGTACCAAATGGACATGTAAAAGTCGTCTTTTCTTGATCAAGTACATCCACTTCAATCTGATTATATCCAGAATACCCATCTAGGAAGCAATAGTAAGGGTGGCCCACTACTCGTTCAATCACTTGGTCGATAAATGGCAAGGGAAAATGGTCTTTTCTTATTCCGGCATTGAGTTTTCAAAAATCAATGTAAACACGCCACCCGGTGGTGGTGCATTGAGGTATTCATTCTCCCTTAGCATTTTCAACCACAGTCATACTCGATTTCTTTGGAACGACCTGAATTGGGCTCACCCATTTACTATCGGAAATGGGATAGATAATCCCAGCATCTAATAATTTGATGATTTCCGCTCGAACTACATCTTTCATGAATGGGTTCAGTCGCCTTTGCATCTCTCGCGAGGGCTTCACCTCCTCCTTGAGATGGATTTTATGGGTACAAATCAAGGGACTTATACCTTTCAAATCTGCTATAGTCCAACCAAATGCGCTTCTATGCTTCCTCAACACATTCAACAACATGCCCTCTTGCTCTTTTTTTAAACTGGAAGAAACAACAACAGGAAATGTATCATCTTCTCCCAGAAAAGCATATTGTACATGAGAGGGTAGTTTCTTTAACTCAAGACTAGGAAATCTATCTTCGGAGGGGATCATGATTGACTCCCTCGGGGGTAATTCCTCAAATCTAGAAATCCAGTCAACATATCTCAACTTCTCAAAACTCACTTCTTCTTGTAACTAAGCTCCCAACTCTTCCACCTCACGCTCAAACTCAATATAAGAATTTTTATTCTCAACACCTTGCGCCAAAAAAACTTCCAGTGCATCTCTACCTATGATCCTCTCGATGTGCTCATCCACCACTTCTTCAATAAGATCAACCTCATGAATTTCATCCTCATCACCCATTTGGTTAGCAACATTGAAAATATTGCTCTCGAGAGTCATGTTTCCAAAAGTGAGTTGCATTTGTCCATTACGTGTATTGATCAAAGCATTAGCAGTAGCTAAAAATGGACGACCCAAAATTATGGGAACATGATTACTCGAATGTGGGGAGGGCTCCGTGTCCCAAATGACAAAATCAACCGGGAAGTAGAATGTGTCAACTTTAACTATCACATCCTCCACAACCCCACGAGGCACTTTTACTGTTAGATCCGCTAACTGTAGAGTGATTCGGGTAGGTTTAAGATCACCTATATCAAGCTGCTTATAGATAGAATATGGAAGGATGTTCACACTCGCACCTAAATCAAGCAAAGATTTTTCAACTCTACTCTCTCCTATAACACATGAAATTTTGGTGCACCAGGATCCTTGAATTTTGGTGAAAGATCATTAAGAAGGACCGAGCTCACATTTTGTGCCAAAAAGACATTCTTCTTCACCTTAAGCCGCCTTTTGATAGTCAAAAGATCTTTGATCACTTTGGCATATGCTGGAATTTGTTGGATAGCATCTAGAAATGGCAAGTTCAACTTCACTTACTTTAAAATATCTAACACTTCAGTACGTGAGGCCCCCTTTTTGGGTGGTGGCAAGCGTTGAGGAAATGGAGCAGCAGTGGGCAGTTTTACTTCGATTTCAGGTTCAACTCCTTCATCCTTATCTTCCATATGCAATGAGGTCTCCTCAGGTTCTGAAGCATCTTTAGCCTTAGATTCCTTAGGGTATGGTGGTGCTAAATTAATCACGTGACCACTACATAGAGTAGTGATAGCTTGACATTGTTCTAGCAAATTCGATGAAGTAGAGCTAACCGTAGTTTGCCCTTGAAGAGGGGGTCTTTGGCTTTGAGCTGGGAATTTACCCTTCTCCTGAGTATTTAATGCAGATTGCAACCTAGAGATGCTAGTATGAATTTTTATGAACATTCGATCATACTTTGCATTGCTCTCCTTCTGAGATTGGATGAATTGATTCAGATTATCTGTAATACCCCGCATTTTTATCGATATTTATTTATGGGATTAATTAAATTAAATGTGAATTAATTGAGAATTAATCCGGATAAAATATTAACGAGATGTGAGTTGGTATTTGATTATAATGTGAATATATGGCTATATACGAATATTGAAACTATTGAAATTGTCGCGAGATTGAAATACGACAATTTGGAATTTTGTTGAGACGCGTGTGACAGTCGCGTCTGGATTATTATTATTTTATTTAAAAAGTGAATTTTATTTTTATCACCCGTATGGTCATTTTGAGTGCGCCAACGTGTCCGGAAGGGTCGAAATAGTCAGAAAACACTAGCCGGAAGTTAAGTTTGGGTCCCGGGGCATTATTAGGCCATACCGGTAACTTAAAAGGGCATTTTGGTAATTTCAGAAATTTGGGAATTAAAACCCACGAAAATTAGAAATAAAATCTGACTTATTCCTTTATCCACTAAACCCACTAACTACACTAAGGGACTTAATGGGCTACGGGAGAAGTTAAGAAACCATTTTAACTTGCCAAAACCCAACCACACCTCCATTGTCATCTTGAAGAGAACTTGTAGAGAGAGAGAGAGAGAGAGAGAGAGAGAGGGAGAGAGAGGAATAAGAGAATTCTGCAGAGAGAGAGAGAGAGAGAGAACAAATCAGCCTTCAAAGATTCAACATCAAATTCAGAGAAAGATTAAGGCAAGTGGTTTAATCACAATTGATTTAAATGCTATGCTTTTCCATGTTTAGGAAATTATCAAATTTATCTTGGAAGATTGATTAGACCCGTGAATTTGAAGATGTAAAACTATGAACTATGTTAGGGACTGCATGTAGAAACATTCTGGACGAATTATGAATTCGGAATTATGACCCTTGATGATTTAAAAACGGATTTTTTAAGAAGGTTATTAATGTTCTTGAAAGAAGTAGAAAACTGGAAATTTTGGATGAAGTTTTGATCCAAACAAGTCCTTGAATGATGAATTATTGGTTTTAGAACTTTAGCAATGTTGTAGGATAGTTGTATGATGATATTATAACGTTATCTTAGAGTTTCATTCTTGTTAAGGATGTTTTGTGATGATTTGAAAACTGCAAAACGAAGCAGTCCGTAGCCATACCTAGTGCGTTTGATCGATCGATGTTCATCAGTCGATCGATCGACCACCATCGATCGATCGAAGGAAAAGGTCGATCGATCGACCTTCCCAGAATGAGTAAAGTTTTTTCCCTATTTAAATTTTAATGAAGTTAACTCTTGGAAAATATTATTGGAGACTTATGAATACCCTTAAACTTAAGGAGGACCAGTAGGCATGATTATGAAAGTTAGACCTTTGTTAGAATTCAATTCGAGGAATCATTCTAATCTAATGAAATTCGTTAAGTGTGATAATATTTGGGTTAAAAAGTGTAAATTTGAGTAATTTAATGAATTAAGGTTTGGGGCAGAAGTAAGGACCTTAGGAATAAAGATGTTATATGTGGGAATGACAGGAACTTAATAATCTATTCGAGATAGGTTTTAAGTATAAGAAATTACGACGTGGGACGTGTCGATGGTTTAAATGCTATATTATCGGGAGACTTAAAATGTATAAAATTGGAATAATGGTATATGGATGTAGAAAATACCTTTATTAATATTGAGATATCTAAGATGTGTGCATGCTTAGTATATGATTTTTACGTGTATGACATACCTACCATACTTGCTATCACCGGAGGTTTACGTTCGCTTAGGGCCATCTACTCCTTGTGTGCCCGGATTTAGAGTGGTGCCTAGAGGACATAGTTCAAGAGAATGACTTAATTATGAGTTATTAAGCCAGCTGACTATGGAGCGTAGGTATGTACGTGACCATGGATATGTTGAATTATGTTCGCCTCCATTTTTGTGTGTGGTGTTTATTCGAACGATTCCTGAGAGATTCGGAATGCGTGATCCTTATGTACGTGATGTACCAGGATGGATAGCAGAGTATGTGTGCACCGTAGCTTAGTCTCGGGGTGCCTGTATTGTATATTTATGACGTGAATAATATACACTTAATTAATGAGAACTTTCAAGTTGGTTTTGTGAATATAATTATGGAAATGTTTTGCGCAAACACAACGGGTTAACCTATAGTGAATGGTATTACAAATTGAGAATCTGAATTCAAGTAAAGCTATCTATTTAAGTAATAACAATGGGAATTCATATTGTGAATCGAGCAGTTGGGTTAGAACTTATGATGGTTTAAATAGATAATAACACATGAATGGGTACAGGAACGTTAGGAGTGCACAGTTAGACGAGAGGTGAGTATTTCATGTGAGAGCACGTCCTAACATGTATCTTGCATTCATTGTTTTAATTGTTATTAAAGCACTTGCTATTTTTAAAACACTCTCCACATTCGGGCTCTGACCCGTTTGCTTTCAAAGATATCTTTTTGTAAAAACCATTTTAGGTGCCCAGCCACAAGGACACCATGCATAGTATTTCCATTCAGGTGACGAGCTGTAGCTGTTGTGGAAGTTACAGGGCATTGTTAGTAGACGCTTCATTTGCCTTGACTCTATATCCAGATTCCATCAGTTGTAGGGCATGTCGCCCATTTCTTTTAGAGACATTACATTTGACATTTCAGGATTCAGACTTTGGTTTGTAATTAATTCAGGATGCAGACTTGTTTTATTTCTTTTCATATTGGGATTGTTGTGAGGAGTATTTCCTCAAGACTCATCTTTATCTGTTGATTCATTATAATTGGACTTTATCGTGAATGGTTGTGTTTCATTTCTATATTTCTTTTATTGCATGTTAATCAGACTTAATTTAAAATTTGGCAACTTACTTTTTAAATACTAGGTGGTTAGAAATTATAAAAAAAAAATGTTTTCGACAGTGATGCTATTAACTGAACCAAGTTGGCATTTTGTATTAATTTAATAAAGGAGTAGCTACCCGGTATTTAATTAGATGGGATGTCACAAGTGGTATCAGAGCATCAGGTTCTAGTGTCCTTTAGGATCTGTACGGCTTATTATGTTTCCGCTGAGCTTTCTTTGATGTAGAGCCCTATGTTTAGGATTGTTGATATCTTTGGTGAGATTTCGTTCTCCTGCTTTAATACATATGGTAGTGAATCTTATTTGCGATCGGGTGTATTCGTGTGCCGAACAATGCAGTACGTATGGCGAAGACAGTTGGGTGAACAGCAGGAGGTAAACATATATTGAGATTAATTGATTTATTTAAAGAAGGACGACCGTAGTTGAAGTCACCAATATTATGGCACGGAAGTCCTGGAAGATATAGGAGGCTAAGGCGCGACTTGAGACTTCCGGATACGGCTATAGTAGGAATGGGGTCAAACTAGACACATCCAACAAGGTTGGAACGGGAGAGAAAGAATTAAATGTAACATTGAAGAGAACCAGCAGTAGCAATACTCGGAAGGCGAAGACGGCAGGTGCTAGCCAAACGAACGCAATGTATCCAAAGGCTTGGACTTGTGTCAGAGTATGGCCAATCGAGAGTGAAAATTTTGAGGAAAATTTTTCTTGTCTCGTGAGAACGGAGTTCCAATGGGGAGAAACAATCCCCACACTTATAAGTGGAATGTGACGTCGAGAGAAGGCGTACACGAATGGTTAGACCATAAATTCCCTGATAAAATGTTTAGGGTGAAAACCGAATGTCGTTCTGAACTCACACGAGAGGTCCGGACATAGGTCACTCTGTGAGAAGAAATAAAATTATTTAGTGAACCCTCACCGGGTGAAGTAGGTGAAACGGGAAAGGGGACATTAAAGGGAGAATTTGCATAGAAGAATTGCTAGTCCTTCTAGAAAAACGTCTGCTTGGACGGTTAAAGCAAATGGTATTGTCGCAGTGTTAATTGGGAGGTAAACAACCCCGGGTGGGGATATACCAGAATCGAGAACTTTATATAAAGTAAGACTGGAGAAAACTGGTGTTGGAGAAGCACCACAATGGGAAGACCCAATGGAGAAACCGTTAAAATAATTCGATAGCGGAATTACTACCGAGCGATGGTAATTCCAGTAAGAGAGGTGGAAAATTAGTAGCATGTTCCTTAGGGCCGTCAAAACTAAGGGAACAACAGAGATAGTCATCTGAGTCGAGACTACCAACGTTCGAGAAATGGACCACCTTAACATGAATTGTGAAACAAAAGATAAGTGGAGTATGTGTAGAGGTATTTCTGTGGGGAGTGAAACCCGTGCGTTATAAAATTTTTCCCGATGCGAGAGTAGGGATCAAGGTATTATGACTGGCGCGGGCAACAGTTATTGAAAAATTCGGTTTGGGACAACATGTGTGGTAAGTCCAGAAACCATTTGAGCACCCGGGACGATTGATAAGATAGAAGTATGAGTTACATCTTCAGATGATGATGCATGTCAATTGTGGCATGAATGAGTTGTTACCTTTGTCATAAATGTTATTTTCACTTGAGAGTCGAGTTTGGAGAGTATATCAGTAATTGTATTATATATAAGAACATTTTTCCCTACTAGTGTAGGGGTTACTTTTATTGTCATCCGCGGAGGATGAATGGGTATATTGATAGCGGTTTATACTTTAATGAAATTTCTCGTTTTAGTGATGTATTATACGAGTAGGATATGATATTATTTATGGTTTTATATATATGATTATACCGATAGTGTGTTGGTATTACGAGTTTATTGGGATTGCCACCTTGGGGTAGCATGTTTTGTTCTGGAGAGGCCCCATCTGTGAGAGGGCCGGACTCGCAATTGTACTTTTGTATATAGGTATATATACATGTTTATGAATATGTTGTGATTTCTAAATGGTATACTGGTCTCGGATATTTAATCCCATGATGCGTAGGAATTTCATTATTATGAGTCGTATGTAATTGATTTACTAGTCAACAAAGAGTTAGTTGGTTTTATAATTAACGATAGAGAAGTAGTAACAAAAAGAGTGCATTGTTTTATTTCCGTCAGAGATTTGGGAATTTATACTCATAGTTGTGTGTCTGGGGACGGGATTTTGAGAACCCCGATTTTAATTACATGGTGTATATGGAATGTGATTACCATCAGTGTCAAGAGAAAGTGTCATTCGAAAGGAGTTCCTTGTTTAAATGTCATTGCGACAGAATGTAACTTTGTTGAGAAATGAGAGTGTAGGGGTACATATTATGGACAGGGCTTAACGGATTCCGATGACCAACAATGTTAGGTAGTAGTGTATCAGGGGGGTTCCTTGTTTGGATTTTGCATTGCGAGACACCCCACGCATGAAACTTAGCGTAAGATTGGTAGTAAGGAGAAGTGTGGCCCTTCGTTCATGAATTGGATACCTCTATCGATATGGGAGTACGTAGTTATAACGGGAAGTTACAAGGAAGAAATTATGTGGTAAGGCCATTATAGCCAGTTGTTAGTAAATTACGATATAAGTACTAATAATGTTGGTTTTGCCACGACATGTTGAAGGACGCATTGAGGATAAGGAGGATTTAGGATTTCTAATTCAGAAGCTATTGAGAACGCCCAAGTGGTATAGCACCGTCGTATTTACAGTGACAATAAAAGTTTGGGATTTGTATGAAGCGTATATAATGTTTAAAAAAACCGTATGGTTGGGTTATAAGGGGCGTAGACATCTTGATTTGCTAACGTGTAAATCAAAGGAAGAAGGAACATAGACGGGTAAGGTTATTACTTATGAGATTAAACGTCATAAGAAAAGGTGTAAGTGAATATCATGTGTAGTTAGTGTAGCACGTACAAATTTGGAGAAAAGGTAGTAGGAACCCATTTAATAAAAGGATATCTCTTAAGAGGGCGAATAAATTATTATGAACATTTGGAGTAGAATTCCGATCAATCGAATATTGAGGGTAACTCAAGAATAAATAGTATGAAGAAGTCAATCAAGTATTGGGAGTCCAGATTTTCACAAAGTGGTGAAAAGGGTAAAGGTCCAAACTTTTGGTATTCGTCAGGAAAATAAGATCATTGAGTATCATTTAACGGGGAAAATTTTATGTGAATATTGACATTGAAAGAGGTATAGTAAGTAGTAGAACAGTTGGGGTTAGATGATCAACCAAAAAATTTTGTATTAAGACGACAATTCCAAGAATGGGAGGGTCAAGTTGGAGAATTTTCTTGAGAGGTAGCCAACTTATTGATAAGTAATGAGTTCCTTCGATTATGTGGGACATGTTGTCCAGAAGGAGAGAAATGGTTATATATTTGGAATGATTCACACTATTAGATAGTGAACACGCCAGTACGTGGTTCGACGTAGTATTATTTAGAACTGGGATGAAATCTCCGAAATCAACATTTAGGTGGGGTGACAATAAGTAGTGGGAAACAACGATTCAAACTGAGGGTTGTATCACCTATAACCCGAGGTACAGGCGCAAGGTGACTAACGATTGATGGATTGTATGAAAGAAATTTTGGATTCATTGCGATATTTTTAATTCCAAATCGAGTATAACTAGTGAGGTATATTGTAGTCATGAGGAGGAGATATTACCTAATGGTAGAGTTGGGGGGGGGGGGGGGGGGGGGGGGGAACACCCGTATCTATTTATGGTGGACAAGGTGCTTACAAAGGCTTGTGTGACACCAACAGACTGAAGTGGTTTTCCCTTGTGTAAAAGTCACAATGTCGGGATATTTCAAGAAATAGACAGGCGTGGTCAAACGTGTTATTGATTCATCCCAGGATGGGAAATGGGAGTTTTAATAAACGCGGGAGTTAGTAGTGAGGTGCGGGCTCACAATACCAATAAAAATAATGCGGCTAATAATGTATGGGCTATTTTAGTCAAAGGTTGTTTAATAACAGCACACAAGAGGTTTATTTGTCGAAGGTTATTCTGAAAAGGTATCAAGTATATTAAACGAGATTATTGTGAAGCGAGGGTTTTAGTAATTTGGGCTTTTCTTTATAATTGTTTTGAATACTAGAGGATACCAAATTTTTCCAGGCGTGCCTTACTTTTTCGAATTTCGAGACGAAATTCTGTTATTAGGGGGGAAGTATGTAATACCCCGCATTTTTATCGATATTTATTTATGGGATTAATTAAATTAAATGTGAATTAATTGAGAATTAATCCGGATAAAATATTAACGAGATGTGAGTTGGTATTTGATTATAATGTGAATATATGGCTATATACGAATATTGAAACTATTGAAATTGTCGCGAGATTGAAATACGGCAATTTGGAATTTTGTTGAGACGTGCGTGACAGTCGCGTCTGGAATATTATTATTTTATTTAAAAAGTGAATTTTATTTTTATCACCCGTATGGTCATTTTGAGTGCGCCAACGTGTCCGAAAGGGTCGAAATAGTCAGAAAACACTAGCCGGAAGTTAAATTTGGGTCCCGGGGCATTATTAGGCCATACCGATAACTTAAAAGGGCGTTTTGGTAATTTCAGAAATTTGGGAATTAAAACCCACGAAAATTAGAAATAAAATCTGACTTATTCCTTTATCCACTAAACCCACTAACTACACTAAGGGACTTAATGGGCTACGGGAGAAGTTAAGAAACCATTTTAACTTGCTAAAACCCAACCACACCTCCATTGTCATCTTGAAGAGAACTTGTAGAGAGAGAGAGAGAGAGAGAGAGAGAGGAATAAGAGAATTCTGCAGAGAGAGAGAGAGAGAGAACAACTCAGCCTTCAAAGATTCAACATCAAATTCAGAGAAAGATTAAGGCAAGTGGTTTAATCACAATTGATTTCAATGCTATCCTTTTCCATGTTTAGGAAATTATCAAATTTATCTTGGAAGATTGATTAGACCCATGAATTTGAAGATGTAAAACTATGAACTATGTTAGGGACTGCATGTAGAAACATTCTGGACGAATTATGAATTCGGAATTATGACCCTTGATGATTTAAAAACGGATTTTTTAAGAAGGTTATTAATGTTCTTGAAAGAAGTAGAAAACTGGAAATTTTTGATGAAGTTTTGATCCAAACAAGGCCTTGAATGATGAATTATTGGTTTTAGAACGTTAGCAATGTTGTAGGATAGTTGTATGATGATATTATAACGTTATCTTAGAGTTTCATGCTTGTTAAGGATGTTTTGTGATGATTTGAAAACTGCAAAACGAAGCAGTCCGTAGCCATACCTGGTGCGTTCGATCGATCGATGTTCATCAGTCGATCGATCGACCACCATCGATCAATCGAAGGAAAAGGTTGATCAATCGACCTTCCCAGAATGAGTAAAGTTTTTTCCCTATTTAAATTTTAATGAAGTTAACTCTTGGAAAATATTATTGGAGACTTATGAATACCCTTAAACTTAAGGAGGACCAGTAGGCATGATTATGAAAGTTAGACCTTTGTTAGAATTCAATTCGAGGAATCATTCTAATCTAATGAAATTCGTTAAGTGAGATAATATTTGGGTTAAAAAGTGTAAATTTGAGTAATTTAATGAATTAAGGTTTGGGGCAGAAGTAAGGACCTTAGGAATAAAGATGTTATATGTGGGAATGATAGGAACTTAATAATCTATTCGAGATAGGTTTTAAGTATAAGAAATTACGACGTGGGACGTGTCGACGGTTTAAACGCTATATTATCGGGAGACTTAAAATGTATAAAATTGGAATAATGGTATATGGATGTAGAAAATACCTTTATTAATATTGAGATATCTAAGATGTGTGCATGCTTAGTATATGATTTTTACGTGTATGGCATACCTACCATACTTGCTATCACCGGAGGTTTACGTTCGATTAGGGCCATCTACTCCTTGTGTGCCCGAATTTAGAGTGGTGCCTAGAGGACATAGTTCAAGAGAATGACTTAATTGTGAGTTATTAAGCCAGCTGACTATGGAGCGTAGGTATGTACATGACCATGGATATGTTGAATTATGTTCGCCTCCATTTTTGTGTGTGGTGTTTATTCGAATGATTCCTGAGAGATTCGGAATGCGTGATCCTTATGTACGTGATGTACCGGGATGGATAGCAGAGTATGTGTGCACCGTAGCTTAGTCTCGGGGTGCCTGTATTGTATATTTATGACGTGAATAATATACACTTAATTAATGAGAACTTTCAAGTTGGTTTTGTGAATATAATTATGGAAATGTTTTGCGCAAACACAACGGGTTAACCTATAGTGAATGGTATTACAAATTGAGAATCCGAATTCAAGTAAAGCTATCTATTTAAGTAATAACAATGGGAATTCATATTGTGAATCGAGCAGTTGGGTTAGAACTTATGATGGTTTAAATAGATAATAACACATGAATGGGTACAGGAACGTTAGGAGTGCACAGTTAGACGAGAGGTGAGTATTTCATGTGAGAGCACGTCCTAACATGTATCTTGCATTCATTGTTTTAATTGTTATTAAAGCACTTGCTATTTTTAAAATACTCTCCACATTCGGGCTCTGACCCGTTTGCTTTCAAAGATATCTTTTTGTAAAAACCATTTTAGGTGCCCAGCCACAAGGACACCATGCATAGTATTTCCATTCAGGTGACGAGCTGTAGCTGTTGTGGAAGTTACAGGGCATTGCTAGTAGACGCTTCATTTGCCTTGACTCTATATCCAGATTCCATCAGTTGTAGGGCATGTCGCCCATTTCTTTTAGAGACATTACATTTGACATTTCAGGATTCAGACTTTGGTTTGTAATTAATTCAGGATGCAGACTTGTTTTATTTCTTTTCATATTGGGATTGTTGTGAGGAGTATTTCCTCTAGACTCATCTTTATCTGTTGATTCATTATAATTGGACTTTATCGTGAATGGTTGTGTTTCATTTCTATATTTCTTTTATTGCATGTTAATCAGACTTAATTTAAAATTTGGCAACTTACTTTTTAAATACTAGGTGGTTAGAAATTATTAAAAAAAAAATGTTTTCGACAGTGATGCTATTAACTGAACCAACTTGGCATTTTGTATTAATTTAATAAAGGAGTAGCTACCCGGTATTTAATTAGCCGGGGTGTCACATTATCCTCAAGAGATCTCCTAGGTGGAGTGACATAAGGACCAGGAGGTGGTGGTTGCATAGGGTTTGGCATTGGAGGAGCCATTTGCTGAAATTGAGGAGGGGGTGGTGGCAAAGCCACGTGTGGATTGGGAGCCATCCCACCTTATGGTTGTCCATAGTTGAAACCAAGATGGTTCCTCCAAGATTGATTGTATGTATTACCTTGCGGCACATTAAAATTTCTCTGAAACCCTCCTATGTCCTCTACTTGCTCAGTATACATTGCCTTGTATGCATGGATGGTAGGACATCCTTTGGTAGAATGACCAGCAGTACATATGGCACACACCTTCTCTTTTCCTACTTACATGGGTCCATCTACTTTTCTTAATCGAACTTCAAGAATATCTCTAAAATTCTATTCCAATTGGTCAAATTTTCGATCTAACAAAGTTTCCTTGTCCAAATGATAAACAGCGGACGCAGCAGACGAGTTGGACACTTGTCGATTTTTGTTTTGACTATTGGGGTCAGAAACATCCCATGCTTGCGTAGTCTTCGCTACGTATTTCAGATGAGCCTCAGCATCGCTCGAGTCTAACTCCCAAAAAGGTCTTTCACACATTGTCTGAACAAGTTGTTTAGATGCTAAAGTAAGCCCTTGATGAAAAAATGAAATAAGGTGATGTTTTTCGAATCCATGATGTGGGTAAGCACTAACTAAATCCTGAAATCTTTCCTAACACTTATCAAAAGTTTCATTCTCATTTTTCAAAAAGCTTGTATTTGAGCTTTGACAGAGTTGGTTTTATGTTGTGGGAAGAACTTGGAGAGAAACTTGGTTTGCATATCTCGCCAGGATAAAATAGAATTCAGTGGTAATGACCATAGCCAAGTCTTAGCTTTATCGTTTAAGGAAAAAGGTAAAAACTTCAAACGGATAACATCTTGTGGGCAAGTTTGGTCACCAAAAGTCTCACATGCTTCCTCCAACTCTCTAATATGGAGATATGGTTTTTTAAAATCCATCCCATGAAATTTAGGCAGGATTTGGATCATCCCATTCCGAAAGTGGAACTGACCGGTATTATACGGGAGTAAAATGCAACCAGGGATAACAGTTCGCTCCGAAAATAAAAGATCTTTAATGGGAAGATAAGGTATTTCCTCCTCTCCAGCACCAACACCAACACTACCGTGCACAGATATATTGCTACCAAATGATTCAAAACTTCCACTCGGTGTGTGACTCAAAGTGTGACTTGTGATTGAATTATTCGGCGAAGGAGGTGGAACCCAAAAGTGTGGAGAATCGATGGTGTGCGAATTTTTAGAACTAGCTTCGGCAATAAGATTTTTGTGGACTTCGGTGAGAGGGGGGTTTTGCATGTAATCTTACAAGGGATGACATGATTTTTTTTTTTTAAATCACTTTAGAATTAAAATTACTTTCCTAAGAATTACAAATTGACGATCCCCGACAACGGCGCCAAAAACTTGACGTGACTAAGAGTTTGTCTCAAAAATGCGTTATTTCTAGGCTCAAGTGCAATCCTGTCGTGTTAGTAATAATCTGACAAGTTGGGATCGTTTCCAGAGGGATCAGAAATTGGCAATAAGGAATTATGTAGGAAAAGTTATTTATCCTTGAAATGATTTCTCCCATGAAAAGAAAAGATGATGGATGGGTTTTTGTTTCCAATTGGTGAGGAAATAAAATGTGCACAAAACAATGAAAATTATAAAGAACATAGATTTGAAAATGAGAGAAAATAGGGTGGAGTACAACCCCTCAATCCTTGATAAATTACCGTATAGAATACTAGAACTGTAAATAGAATTTTTGACTAAATCCAGTCTTTATAGATCCTAAGCATTACATATATGAGGGAACTAGCCCGCATCATATGAAATCAAAGGCAAATACAAAGTGGTGAATGGACAATTATACTTCCATAGTCTTCTTAAACATCCCAAGCACCTAGGGAAAGAGAGATTAAAAGATCGGCTATGTTTGGATAATTCCCATACACGATTCGGTCAATATTTTAATTTACCCCCTATTTTCTACAGGGGTAATTTGCCTCAGAATGAGTTCATGTACCCCAACCCTTGAAATTTAGCTAGACATGGTTTCATGAGAAAACAAATTCATAACAATGCAGGTAATTGTGGATCTAAGAAACATTGTAAGAACATAAATTACAAAATCAATGATAATTGAATTGAAAACAGAATTAAAATTAACTAAGAGAATGGAATTTGATACTTGTAATCAGAAATAGAGAAAAGAGATGAAATTGAATCCATAATTCTCCTTTTTCCTCAAACTTACAAACTAGGGTTTATGAAAAACTAAGAAAACTCTCTAAAATCTGACTATCTCTCTCTAATTCGACTCCCCTGGAATGACATAGGGCTTGGCCTTTTATAGCACCAACTTAGCATGATTTGACAGCTAATATCGATGAGCTGTACAAGATTCTCCAAGATATTCACCTCTCGAGCTTCATAATTAATGCCAGGAATTTTAACAGCCGGACCGGTCCGTATCCCATCGGATCGATTCGATTTCCAGTAACCGGATCGGTTCCTTTTTTATAGTGGCAGATCGGTCCGAATACAATCGGATCGATTCTCGTTCCATCGGTTCGGCATCAATCCGGTGTCTACTGGGAATGTAACACTTCGGATCGGTCCGATTATCTTCAAGTTTGACTTTTCCTTTCCATCTTTGGCTGGTAATAACTTTTGATCATGAGCTCCTATTTGACTGTCGTTTCTTTCGATGCTCTTCTGAAACAAAGATCTTCAAATTTCCTTTAGGCTTCGAATCCAAAATCTAGGTGTAAATTTTTGCTTTTTCCCTTTGACTTATCTTCCTTTGTTCTCTTCCTTTCTTCCGGTTTCTTTCTTTCTTTTCTTGTACTAAATTCCTGTGAAATCAAAAAGAAATACACGAAACTTGGGGTACTTGTTAGAAATAATCAATGGCAATGATATGGGATAAAAAAGATTCAATTACGTTATTCGAGATATCAAAATGACTAACTTAAGGGGATAAATTCAGAAGAATTTATGGTTGGTCAGTCATTAACTTACAGACCTTCTTGTTTATCCGTATCCACCTCGTCGAGTACGAAGTTTGCTAAACACATCAAATTCCCTTCATGATCGACCACCTTACGACCCTTTTGAAATAATTCATGAAATATCCGTTGCCTCTCTGTTTAAACACTTAACAAGAGGATTTGCGATCAAATCGTTGTGGTGACTAACTCATATCACTACAACACCACTCCTATGATCAAAATTTTCACTCGAAATTTATTCTTGGGTGCCATTGCACTCTACCCTACACAATTGCCTTTGGGTTATCTTAATCCCTTAAACCATCACACTCCCTTTCCTTCTCCAAATCCTTACTGATGGCTCTTCGAAAGAGCTCTGACTGCCCCTCTTTTTTTGACTCTATTGGGTGAGTCTGAATTTGCACCACTGCTTTGTACTATATTTCTTAGGGAAACTACTGCTCCCTAGTGAGTATCCCAACATCATCTGCCTAAAAATAATCATGGTGACTTTTATTGCGGTCACCGTTACACAAATATTCCATGGCTTCTTTTGAGCCTCTTACCCTAAAGTCCTTTGAACGACCTTCGCTGGTCATCCAAAGTTGTTCGGTGTCCAATTGAACTCATATATGAACCATATCAACCATACTTAATAGTTGGATAACGTAAGTCTCATATGCTAAGGAATACAATAATCCTATAATAAGGCTCTATATCAAAAAATACAACGCTAAAACATAATAATCCACACAGATCCTAAGGACCTTTGAACCTGATGCTCTGATACCATCCATGACACCCCACCTACTAAAATACCTGGTGGCCATCCCGTGATCAAAATAAAATGTTTGTCTTTTATGGCTCATTCCTAGTATGTCAAAACATTTTAAAGTTACTAACCACCTAGTAATTTAAATAGACTAGTGCCAAATTTTACCTTGCAATAATTAACAACATGAGGAAATAAATAATAATTAAACCATCTCCACAAAATAACTGAATCCAACAGAAATGAATAATTTGAATAAAGATGACTGAATCAACTATCGGTTCAATAATAAAATACAACAGTAAATTGAAATAATAACATGGATACACAAGGTCAAATAAATAACTGAATATTAAATCTATGGGCAACATGCCCAAATGAGTACTGAAGTAAAGATCTTATACTACGAATAAATTAATGAAGCGTTTATAGCAAAGTCCTGTAACTTCCACATGAGCTACAGCTACGCATCCCTATATAAAATCCTCAAATTGGTCTTCTGTGAGTCTAGACACCTAAATGGTGTAGAAAAAAAATATTTTGACACGGGTCAGAGCCCAAGTAAAATATTTTGAAAATATTTAGCAAGCAATTAAATTGGAATAATTAAATATGCATGCACACTCTTCATATTTAAGCTAGTGTTGCACTCTCTTAAGGTATAACTCACCCCTCATCTAATGTGAACACCTAACGCTATCCTTCTAACCTTCTCAATTATGCTACCCCACCTAACTAGTCGCATCACACCTCTTTATACCGTACTACTCTAACCCGAGTATTCTTACTTTGATTATTAAGTTATCTTCTCATTAACTTATTAATCGGATCAGCTATATTAAATCATAAAACTTTTACACTAGTTATATATGGAACCTCTTTATGAATCATAAAACTTTCGCACTAGTTAGATAATAAATACATTTACACTCACATATTAATCCCGTATATAACTGTCTACTCATATTATATATGTACTACTATATTACAACATTCACACACTTGTCAAGTAAAATAACCATCCATTACCGAGTAATAACTCAACGGATGCTTTATATAAAATTCTATCATGTTCCAGGCATACTCACTCTAACACGGATACCTCAAGTCAGACTAGCTCACATGAAACTTGGGTAAAAATATCGCAAACATAGTGGAGGCAGTCATATTCCCCACGAAAGTGAAACCGAATCATACCCAAAGCGTATCAACTCATAAAATAAATCACGCAATAAAATAATAGGGGATATGACTTGGGGGACTATACTCTCCCTACTCCTAAAGCTAAGGGATTCACCCACATCGCGCAGCCTCCTTTGATAGAACTAGAGCGGATGTATTCCCATATATATCATTCACACCGATATCTATAGAGAACATAAATATATATACATACTATCACTTATAACCGTACACATATATATAATAAATGTCTGGCTAACTCGCGCCTAACACCCGTAGCAGTAGCCCCAAAATACTCAAGTTTATATTCTGACTCGTAATTTAATGAATCACACATTAATTATTTTTCATTGAAGTTGTGTCACCCAACTACAATACCCAGACTCACTCATTCAATTCGTATCTTTACCCTTTATAATTTAATACCCAAACTCCCACTATTTAGGTTAACACTCCTCTTCAAATTTAATATTCCATAATTGATTATTTATATCTATAATAAATTAAACCATCTACCCCGTGCCTAACTCCCATAGCGCTAGCTTGAAAAATATACGAGTCAAATCCCCAACCCTTATTTTAATTAATTTCACCTCAATAGAGTTTATCCAAGTGATGTCATGCAACCATAATGTCTAGACTTCTATCTCGGTTTGTACCTTGACCTTTTGAATTTATTTCACCCAATTCTAATTATTTATATTGGCACTCTATCTAAATAAAATATATTTTAAAATCTTCCTCCCAAGGCCCTAAGTATTTTGTCCCTTTAATTACACTAACTAAACACTTAAAAACCCAAAGGATAACCTAAGTAGAAGATGGAACTCGGAAAAAGCTTCCCCCACCATCGTTCGACTAAGAGCATTTCCACTGTTGTTTGAGTGACTCACCTGGTCATTCGAACGACCTTACTTTTCCACAACTTCATCTTCTTCCTTACGATACTAAATCCACCATTAAAATTATTTTCCAAGCTTTATACAGTAACCCGGAACAAAATTCTTATAATCCCCACTGATTCATGAATTCTTTAAGAACTGAGTTGGGTTTCCGTAATTTTTTTCCTACACCCGTTTTTTTAAAATTTAGTTTTGAACTCCAAATTTCGCAATACAGATTATCATCCTATGAATAAAGTCATATATAAACTCTTTTGATTCATAAGACAATATCAATTTCACCTTTAATCTCCATAAATTAGCCAATTCATGAAGACCTGTTTTCTATACGATCACCCACCCAAATACAAATATGATTTGCACCCACTCTGATATAAATAAAATAACGAAATTAAATTGAAAGTAAGTTTATCTATTTTCCTAAATAAATTCGTATGGTCTTAATTCCTTTGATGTAGACGAAGATTTGACGAAGAACATACCCGTCTTTTTGGCTTTGCTCCCAAAAACTCTCCCAATTATCCCTCTTTTCTACTATATAGAAATAGGGTTTTCTTATTGAGTTGTATCAGCCCCAAACTCCCTAATCTAGTTTTTATATTGCTAGTCTAGAAACTAAGCCTATGAATTAAGCCCAAATGAGATGAACACCATCGTGTGATCCCGATTATGCCTAAAAATGCCCCAAGACCCAATTACTACCTCGGGTACTATTTTTCGACTATCTCGACCTATTTGAAATCAAACGTACACTCATAATCATCATCTGAGTTACTTTTCTAAAATTTTCCAATCTCGGCCTCAAATTACGACACATGTGAATTTTAAAAATAACCCGAATTAATTAATTCTTAATTAACTAATTTAACTAAATCCTTGAAATTTATTAAATTATATATTCTCATAAATACGGGGTATTACATACTCCCCACTTATAAAAGGAATTTCATCCTCGAAATTAAGATGAGTCTAGTACTCAAGGCCTCGAATACTTACTTACTCACATGCCTCTAACATCGCTACACATATCTCTGCCCCATCTAATCGTGAATTATATTAGAATTAAATTAATTACACAAGCTGCCCATACACCACGTACCCATGCTCATCCGCACTAATGATACTCGACTCTATTAGCCTTAAATCGCAATATAACTTTCAACTCACAGTTATAAATAAATATGTGCATAATAACCAAGGTACCAAACCAATGTCCTGATGACCAAGCATCTCCCCCTTCCAATGTTGCACTAAGTTTCATGCGTGGGACATCTCGCAAAGCGAAATCCAAACAAGAAACCCCCGATACACTAATGCCTAACTTTGCTAGTCATTGAGATCCGTTACTCCCTCAGTCCATAGCACGTACCACAAATTTTCACCTCATGTCATAAAAGTATACTCGTCCACTCTCATGTTACAAAAGACATCATACAATGTGGCGCTCCTTACTATCACTAGCTTCTTAGCGCGAATCAATCACGAGAAATATCTCCCCGCTCGATAATAAACTTATCCACCCTTAATCCCATCGATAACCGTCTCTACTCACCGGGATCATATATAACAGTACAAACATTTTCTTATAAGTTTATTACTCAACACACTATAACATCTATATACGTATATATAGGTTAGACCCTCTTTCAGGTCATAACTAGCACAAGTAAATCATACATTGGAACAACGAACATAAAGTTTTAATATACTATATATTATAGCCCAAATGTCCCAGCATAATTATCACTAATGTCTCATACGTAACATATTTATCTCAAGCTCAGCTTTGCACTCTCGGCATGGCTATTTCATACAGGTATTCTCAATTACCCCATAATTTGCAATTTAATTCTTCTTGATACTGCCCCATGTATTAACTTGTCATACACAAGTTTTCTCAATGATTCCTTTATAGCACTCCCCGTCTCCCCTAGCCATATATCGTAGTATCTCTCTGGTTAAGGTGTTTCCTTTACACATTCAATAATTTAACATTTAAAATGATGCACTAGCATCCAATAACGTCTCACTACTCTCAACGTTTATTAATGCCAAAGTGTGTAACATCCTACAACGAAGCTCAAAAGAAGTTTCCCCAATACACTATCCCTTGGCATTGTTGATCATCGAAATTCATGGGTTCAAAGCACATAACTAAGATATCATAAATTATATATCCCGACACATAAATCAAATCATCTATGCCCATATCTCCTAAGGTGTCACGTGATAATATGCTCTCATTATCACTAAGTTCTCAGCACGTAAACAACAATGAGATAAAAAATCTTTGCTCAACTGTGAACCAAATATACCCTGAATCACCTCAGTAACAACCCATATGCATCGGCATCCAATGTAACTGGACAACTGTATTCTTTGAAGTCTACTTCCTAAAAATCTCATCATGGGATCAACCCTCTTTCGAGTGGGACATCACAAAATATACATCCTGCCCTGGAACAGCGAACACGATAGTCTTGCTATAATCGCCCGCCATCACTTAATAGTTCGTACCAAGGATAAAACCATACCTCGAATATAACCTCTCAAAATGAGCAATCCTCATAAAATTTATCCTCTCGGTGTCGACACCTGCTCCCCAGCAGATGGAACTAAAGAGAGCCCTGCTAACTCAATGATAAAATATAAACACACTATAGTGGTATTAATGATATCTCAACTAAACTCATTTCACGCGCTAATCTAGCACTAACAAACTATTACGACTCGCTCGTGTCATACAAAATAGACACCAATCACCCTAGGATAAAACTTATACTTTCAATTGCCAATAGTATTGGTGGTTCAAATAGCTCCTAGACATAACACCCCAATCCCAGTCGAACCTAAAACTTCTTATACTTGTTGCCCTACTGGGCATCCCGTTCATGTCCCCCAATTCACTACGAACAAAATCCACACATGTGTTCTTACTCTTTACACATAGAACACCTCTATGTGTCATTCCCCTTTCTCTGGCCCCACTGGCCATGTTGGGATTGTCCTCCTCATGGACCTAGTAGACTTGACCCTAATTGTTACCCTTGTTGTCCTTTTGGATCCGTAGGGCCTTTGGGAGTCGTTGTTGGCCTTGACGGCCCTGATTGAATCCACCATCACCTGGTAGGAATTTTATTGATCTAAATCATTAAAATGGGTTCTCTACTAGGTACCCCCTCCTGTGGTTACTCACTAGAACTATTAAATATAGTCTTGCCCTTAGGTTATTTTCTCCAACTCTCTTGGCACCCATCGCACAGAAGTGCTGAAATGAATTTGTAAATGTCCGGCATTGACTACAACGAAACCAGTCGTTCTAGCCCGACTTCCCAATCAATGCTTCTATATTCTACCCATGAGTCCGTCATTAACTTATGGACCTTTTGGATTCTCCGTATCCACCTCATCAGGTATAAAGTTTGCTAAACACATCAACTTTCCTTCATGACCGACCATCGTACAACCCTTTGAAAATAAATCTTAAAATCTCCTTTGCATATCTATTTAAATAGTTGATGAAAGAATTTGAAGTCAAACCACACCCCTAAATTCCTCATTGTTCATGGTATGTCTCCATGGTTGTGATGAATGACTCCTATCACTACAACAGTGCTCCAATGATCAAACATTTCACCCGAAATTTAGTCATGGATGCCAGTGCACTCCACCTTACACCATTACCTTTGGGTTATATCCCTCCATTAACCCATCACATTCACTTTATTCTCTGAATCCTTACGGATGGATCTTACAAAGAGTTACTCTGAATCGCCCTCTTTTTCTGACTCTGCTGGGCGAGTCTGAATTTGCACCACCGCTTTCTACTACATTTCTTAGGGAAACTACTATGATCAAGTGAGTATCCCAGCATCATCTACCTAAACAATAATCATGGTGACTTTTATCGCGATCACCATTACCCGAATAACGGAAACAAATCCTCAAAATGGATACACAAGGTTAAATAAATAACTGAATACTAAATATGAGGGCGACATGCCCAAATGAGTGCTGAAGTAAAGATCCTACACTAGGAACAAATGAATAAAGCGTCTATAGCAAAGTCATACAACTTCCACATGAGCTACAGTTGGGCATCCCTGGATAGATTCCTCATTCTAGTTGTCCCTATGGATGGACACCTAAAAGGTTTTCAAAAAAAGATTTTGACACGGGTCAGAGCCCAAGTAAAACATTTTGAAGATATTTAGCAAGCGATTAAATTTCAATAATTAAATATGCATGCACACTCTTTATATTTAAGCTACTGTCGCACTATCTTGAGGTATAAATCACCTCTCATCTAATCTACATTCCTAACGCTTGCTTTATAACCTTCCTATTTATGCTACCACACCTAACTATCCGCATCACACCTCTTTCTACCATACAACTCTAACCCGAGTATTCGTACTTTGATTATTAAGTTATCTTCTCATTAACTTTTTAATCGGTTGATCTGTGTTAAATCATATAAAGTTTACACTAGTTATATAGGAAACCCCTTTTTAAATCATATAACTTTCACACTAGTTATATAAGTAATACATTTACACTTATGTATTAATCCCGTATATAATTATCTACTCATATTATATACGTACTAGTATACTAAAACATTCACACACATGTCGAGTATAATAATCATTCATTCAAGAGTAATAATTCACACGATGATTTCTCTAAGATGGTATCATGTTCCAGGCATACTCACTCTAACCCAGCTACCTCAAGTTGGACTAGATCGCACCGAACATGGGCAAAAATATCTCAAACGTAATGGAGGCGGACATATTCCCCCCAAAAGTGTAACCAAATCATACCCAAAATGTCTCACCTCGAAAAATAAATCACGCAACAAAGTAATTAGTGATATGATGGGGGGACTATACTCTCCCTGCTCCTCAATCTAGGGGATTCACCCACCTTGCACAACCTCCTATGATAGTACTAGAGGGGTATGTATTCGTATAAATATATATATATATATATATATATATATATATATATATATTAAGTTACAATGGTGTTTTCACTATTTATAAGATGGGAAGACACTTCACGGTTCAGATCGAAGCCACCTAGGCAAGAAATGGAGGGTTGAGATTAACTTATGTCCTGCAATACCCTTTTTTGCCCCTTAAATTTTTGGTTCCCCCTCTTTTGTTACTTCCTAAACTTACAATTTAATTCAAAATTTAGGGTATTTTGGTAAAAATATTAATGCTTATCTACTTCTCTCACAAAAACTATCCCGATTCTCTCATTCTCTCTCCCTCACAAATTTTGGATATCTCAAAACAAAAATCCTCCTCAGGTTGCCTTCCTCGATATCCATTACCGCCCTCGCATACAAGCATGTCACCTAAGGTAATCTCTCTTATACACTCACACATGCACATACACCAATCCGCCTCCACCATCATCTACATCCACTTACGCCTTTGTCTCTCGCTCTCACCCTCTTACACACGCACACACACAAACAATCATATATCTAATTGATTTTTGTTTTTTCTAAATTCTGATTTAGTTTTTTTAGTTATAAACATAGTTGGTTTTTGTGAAATTTGGATTTGGGGTTTTTGCAACAGGCATATATAACTTGCAAGAGGTATTTTGATTTAGGTTTTTTTTAGTTAACATGGTTGATTTGGGGTTTTGCAACAGGTATATTGAGCTAGCAAGAGGTATAGAAGAGCTTGCAACAGGTATATTGAGCCTCCAATGGGTATACACCATGGGAACTTTCAAATTTGAGTTTTATGTTAGATTTCTATCATTTTAAATATAGTTTGTGTTCATTTTAATTATATACAAATTGCGTGTTGTTTTTGAATGCACGATTGCATGGTGTTTCTGAATTCATGATTGCGTGGTTTTTCTGTATGAATGTTTCATATAGAAAAACATTCATACAGAAAAACAAGCATGTTGCTTAAGGTAATCTCTCTTATACACTCACACATGCACATACACCAATCTGCCTCCACCATCATCTCCATCCACCTACGCCTTTGTGTCTCTCTCTCACCCTCTTACACACGCACACACACAAATAATCACATATCTGGTTGATTTTTGTTTTTTCTAAATTCTGATTTAGTTTTTTTAGTTATAAACATAGTTGGTTTTTATGAAATTCGGATTTGGGGTTTTTGCAACGGGCATATATAACTTGCAAGAGGTATTTTGATTTAGAGTTTTTTGAGTTAACATGGTTGATTTGGGGTTTTGCAACAGGTATATTGAGCTTGCAAGAGGTATAGAAGAGCTTGCAACAGGTATATTGAGCCTCCAATGGGTATACACCATGGGAACTTTCAAATCTGAGTTTTACATTAGATTTCTATCATTTTAAATATAGTTTGTGTTCATTTTAATTATATACACATTGTATGTTGTTTTTGAATGCACGATTGCGTGGTGTTTCTGAATGCACAAGTTAGTTACGATTGCATGGTGTTTCTGAATTCACGATTGCATGGTTTTTCCGTATGAATGTTTCATTCCGCTCTTTATTTTGAATGGTGTGTTATTTTAATGTCTATGTTCCTGCTTGGTTAGTGATTTTATTTTTATTGAATAAAATAATATTTACGTGTTGATTTACGTGTTGATTTAAATGGGGTTCACATTTACGTGTTAATTTATTTATTTATGTTAGTTTGCTTTTGTAAATGTATTTATACTTTCATTGGCATATTTTGGTTTTCTTTTGCTTCAGGTTAAACACTAATTTGAATATTTGAAACCAAGCTTTTATATTGAACTAAACACTAATTTGGGTATTTGTTTCATTTTCAGATTTTTCCCCGACAGAGGTAGCTAATGATGGTGGTGGATAAGGTTCTATTAATTTTTATTGATTTTTGTATGCTCTCTCTCTATTTTTAGTTGTTAGATTGTCTATATAATAAATATTCGTCAGCATTAAGAATATTGTAGATGTATGAAATTAGGTTTGTATCTGTTGTCGTTGGGTTGTATGTACTTACGGTTGGATTAAAGATTCTCAAAACACATTACGTTCACAAATGTCTCTGTATGTTGAATGGAAATTAGGCTAAACATAAAAAAATGGCTATGTATGTTCTTTTTCTATTTCTGAGAAACTCTCCCCTTTTGGTAAGAAACTATTTATATGTTTGCAGCTATGTTTTCCCCCGATAATGTTTCATTTGATAAATGTTAAATGAGTTATGATACTCTCTTATGGATGTTTTAAACCTTCATTTTCACGATATGTACTTGACTATGCACTTTATGTCGGAGTTTGAGGTACTTCTATTAAAGAAAAGCTAATGTTAGAGTGAATGCATTAGTTTCTCTCCATTTGCTAAGCTCAATTTATCTTAATTAACTTCTTATTAGTGTAACGCCAGGCTGCTTTATTGTAGAATTTCGGAGTTAAAATTTCAATTTTGTGTTGTATGATATTAACTTCTTATTGGTCTAATGCTACACTACTTTGTGCAAATGATATTGTAAGCTGTTCAATGATTATTATCCAATTGTCTTTAAAAAAATTTCACTTTCTTTAATGTCCACATTATAAATGTATTGTGGGTGGGTGTTGAGGAATTTGGTGGAAATGACCTTTTCATAGGTGTTTGTGTTACTCTACTAATACATTTGTATTTGTTTGAAACAAAGTTGTTATGAATTGCAATATGTGTGCATAACAATGGTAAATGCAGAAGAGACATTTTTCTACATGCAAGTTCATGCATTTTAACTTGGTATATTGCTTTAATATTATGGCAATTTGATGGGTAGTGTTATAAGCCTCTTAAAGTAAGATTGGTGAAGTGTGTTTGGTATTATTGTCGGTGTGTCATAATCATTATGAATCAATAGTATTTTGTTTGGTATCATTTTCGGTATGTCATAAGCATGGGGTGTGTTGTAAAGATAATAATTATGATGATTTTAGTGTACATCTTCATAGTATTATAATTATAAGATATTAATACATATATTATAGTAGGACTGTGGCATGCCATAGGCATGAGAGTACGTGTGTGTTGCAAAAATATGATGTCTAGATTTCTTTTGCAATTAAATTAGAAAAATGTTTGAGTTCACTCATTATTTTGTGTCTCATATGTTTACAAATTGATTTGTAGGGCATGCTTGGTCCTTTTCTTTGTAATTCCGTTTGCTTCCTTGATATCTCCTGATCATTTCAGAATTTGGTGCTCATTTTGCAATTTTGTATTTTGCATCTTTGTTTTTTTTCTTTTAATTTTGTTCTTCTTTTTCTCATTGCACAAAATAGAACCCAGAGCTAGCAGAGCATTGTACGGAGAGACTTTCAGCTTATCCCGCCATGGTTGTGAATTATGAAACAGTCAACATCCATTAGGTTAAGATGTCTTCAATTTTTTGGTAAAAACTCTCTATTTTTTTGTAAGAACCTCCATCTCTCTCTAAAACTGGTATAATTGGTATCCGTAGTGGCATCTTTACAAACGGGGTATTTTTTTTAAGATTTATTTGATTTATGATTGGTACTAATTAGATTCCATAATGCAATTTCTGGGGCTAATATGATTTTCTCACTCTTTCTCTGGCGTCTGGATGACGCTTACTCTATTTGATAATGCAACAGATTCAATAATGCAATTTCTGAGAATTATTTTTCAGTCAAAACATGTATATCATGTATATGGCGGCTATACAACGATACAAAGAAAAACAAGGGTGGTGATGATTGTGCCTTTAGTACGGGTCATCGGTCCATAAGTTTTTGAAGACGATCAATAGTGTCGGGGATTTGATATAATTGGTGGAGTTCCAAGCCTATTGAAAAATATGGTAAGTTAATTTATGAGTTTTTTTTATTGGATGTATGCTAAAACAGATAATAGGCTCGGAGTCGAGCTAACAAAAGTTGAATAGCCAACTCAAAATATATTAAGTTGATTTTTTAACTTTTACATTTTTGTGGTTTCATGATATGTGTTTGATAAACTATCAACCCGTGTATTTCTCATTGTCAAAGACTTTTCTTATTTGATTTTTTGTGTTCAAGAAGAGTTTCATTTTGTGCATCACGTGGATCTGTTGCTTTTGTTTTGAAATTTCAATGATTCTCTACTAACGGTTGGGCATTATTGATGCTGAACGCAGTGAGGTGCAAATGTTTAACCCGCAATATTTGTTTTGTGATTTGTTTTACAGAATTAACAAGTATGGTTTTCCCTACTCTGTTCATTTTTAAGGCGTTCATCATTAAGGTGGGTTTGTTGCTTTATGTTTTCCTGCTTAGCGGAGTTGATAATAATGCTTTTGAGACCTTAATTTTGAGGCACATTTGGGCCGACACAACACAAAACAACCAATTGAGGTAATTTTAGTCATATTGGTTGTGTATTCCATCGGTGGCAGTACATGTGTTGCGTTTCTTTCGTAATATCTTCGATGGTGGTTATAGACTCACGATTCAAAGGCTCTTAATATCTACAGAACTAATTCTTTCTCATCTTACCATTTAGTTTATTATAATCTTTTAATTTAGGTGGATAAACAACATCGTGTAGTATGCTAATATTTGGGACGAAAAACATATAAGTGTATTGTTGGGATCGAGCGGGTCTATTGATATTTTATGATCAAGTAGTAGGAGTTTAACACTAATTTGTATTTTAGTGTTTCTGCTCTAAATTTAAAAGTCAATCATTTCAAAATAGTTCAATTTTATCCTTTCTTTTGCTAATATATAACTTTTTTCTAGGTTTTGTTGAAACAGGTGGTGAAATTCTTCCTTTATACCAAAGTTTACTTATCCACCCTACCTTTCCCTTATTTAATGCTGTGAGTGCAGATTCTTTTATTTCCAACACATCCTTATATTCCTCCAAAATCACTAAACCAAGAAGAGGAGGAAGAGAGAAAAAAAGAGTACATTATGAGGACTTGGAAACCCAATGAAAATGGTACATTTTAAGGGAAACTATGTTGGGTGAGTTGATGGATTCAAGATTTATATTTACTTCATGATTTATATCTTTTCTTCATGATTTATATTTACTTACAATGTTATGGCTAATATATTTTAGATGTATGCTGGATTGTCTTTGACATTATGCCGTTGTCAAGTTTTCGTGTTATAAGCTTTTGTTAGTATGTTATAACTGATTCCTTTTTTAACAAACTCTTTTGGACCATGTGTGCAATAACTGTGTTACTTAACTGTGTGTAGAAACTATATTGGCCCAGAATACTTATAACTGTGAAGAAACTTAAGCGCATTGAGTTTTCAATTAAGTTTTACTGTATAATATTAGTTCAAGCATTGAAAGTTAGTCGGAATAGTATACCCGGCTGGCCATCGCTAGAAACGCATCCTTTGAGGGCCACCCACGGTATGCATTTGCTAATTTTCTTTAATTCAACCTCATCACCATAGAGTTTCATTACATCTTCGAAATAGTCAAACTCAGTAATAGTTAGATAAATAGTGGCTAACTCTTCCATAACTCTTCGAAATAATCATTACAGAATGGGCTGATCAAAGGTCTCCATGGACCACTGGTGACCGGCTGGAGTTTGACCCCAATGATTATTGGCCTGATAACATGGTACGTTATGACCAATATGTATATAGTATCGTAAATATATCATCCTTTGATTAACGGTTATTGATATGAATGTTTGTATATGAATTTTGTAGGGTTCATGGGGAACAGTGCACTATTTGTATGGAGATATGGGAATGTTGAGCGGACACACTGCAATAGTGGATGGTGGGAGAGAAGAGAGGGTCAATGTTGAGTTCCCAATGCCGGAGTATTGTTATTATTCATTAACTATTCACGGTTTTCAATTACTTTGAAACAATTAACCCCCAAAAGATTCGACATTATTAACTTCTAAGCAATGGGGTCTAATGTATCAAATAATAAATGGGGTCGAATGTATCTAGGCTTAGGTGTATCAATTTCTCATCTTCTCATTGATGTTGTTTTCTCTATTTTGTAGTTTCTTTTCTGTAACATTTTTTGTATTTTGTATATAATTTACAATTTTATTTCTTTTTGCAGTTGAATGTGAGAATTGATTTGAAATTTGCATAATACAACTTATTTCTTAGTTTTAGAAATCTGAACAGTGCTTCAGAAATCTGCACAATACAGCCCATAACCTTAAAAAATGTGTCTGGTTTTTTATTGAGATATTGAAGTTTTCTAATTCTAACTCTTTGAATTTGTCTAAGTTTTCTAATTCTAACTCTTTGAATTTGTGGTCAAAAGAATCAGATAGTTTTCTAATTCTATAAATTATTTTTCTGTCATTATCGTTATAGGAATCGTGATGTGCATGTAAATTGGGAGCTTCAATAAGGTATAGCAGTTATCTCCTTTGACGTATTCGATCTCCAATCCGACCATCGTTTCGACGAACATCATAACATTGATGGGGCGTGTGAATAACAACATGTAGTTGTTTATTAACATTTATGGGGTGTGTGAATAACATGTCTTTACATGTAGTTATTTGATAAGTTTTACCAACATCTAAATCAACAGAGTCCATTACTAGACCACCTTAATGATACTTCGGTTGAATTCTAATGGGAGACTGAATTGGACTGCAGCCTTTAGACTTAGATTGTTGGACTCCGCACTTTGAGGTTCCATAATTAAGATAGAGATGCGGACCCATATTCGGGTTGCAAAACCTAATACTGTAAACTCAACATGAAAATGCTTATTTCCTCTAATGTGTAAAAACAAACACGATGCGGAAGCGGTGTGATGGTTCAACTTTAAAACAACAAATTTTAATTTCTTAAAACAAATTAAAATTAAACGAAGTGAAGTAAAATTCGTCAATTAATATACTCACTTAAACCAAGTTTAATTCAACCCAAGTCCTAGAATTTGCCTAAGTCATATTTATCTATATTAGCAAATTAGGCGAAACAAAATTTTAGCAAATGACTTGAATTAAATAGCTTTACCCAATATTTAAATTTAGTCCCAAATTAAAGTGAGTGTGATGATTTAAACCAAATTTTATCTTGAATTATGCTACGCATGCGTTCTACGTTATTTTGCAAGATAAAATAAATCAATCACACTACGCCGCGATGTACGAGGAAAATCCCAAGACGGGAAACAACCTCGGACGGCCCTAGCCACAAATCCACTAGATACGGAATTACAAGTACAAGATAGATAGACTTACAACACACGACTCGATCCCTCTCAAGCCCCGATGCTTCTTCTTGTAGAAACCTCTTCCTAGCGGATAACCTTGGAACACCACCGCGGTCTCGGAATCCACCGATAGGAATTTATAATGTCACCATCACCCGAGCATGGAGCCTTTCTCCGTGTGGGTAAATCAACATAGAAACACTTCTTCTTTCTTTGTGGGTGGTGGAAGCAAAACCCAAAACTTCTCTTCAATTCGGTGTAGAGAAAACCGGTGCCAAACTCCAAGCAATTGATAAGTATATAAGAACTTGGAATAAACTCATTTGGGTGTAAACACTAGAGTGATGGAAATTTTTCTCTAAAAATCTCACTCAAAACATGAACATTTTCCTTAAAACAATTTTCTCTCAAACTCTCTCTAAGAGATGAAAATGGTATGGAAAAGTTAGATTGGAAAATGTTATTCCCGCACATAATAAAGTCTGAAAAATTTGGTTAAAAATCAAGTGGGGAAGTGGGTGCAAAACTGCCAAAAACTGTTCCCGCCTGGCATCTCGTTCGAATGACATTTCGTTCGAACGAAATCTCGTTCGAACGAGATTTCTAACGACGTTCCAGATTGAACTCGTTAGAATCTCGTTGGATATCTCGTTCGAACAGAAGGTTCGTTCGAACGACATATCGAACGACATGTCAGTGGTCTAATATGGGAACTCGTTGGCAAGTTCGTTCGAACGACATTTTCGTTCGAACGACAATCTCGTTCGAACGACTCTATCGAACGAAAAACCAGAAAGTTTGGAAAATTCGATTTTAGCCCAGAAAACTTTATAAACTTATTTTAATGTTTTATTTAATTCTTTCTGAAAATTAAAACACAGTTTTTACAAAACCTAACACCCAATAAACTTGTTCCGAGCTCCTATATATATAATATTGCATTCATACCTTGGGAGCATGGAACTATGGTTGATGACGTAGAAACGAGGCACGCAAACCGGCATATTTGATGAAGCTTTATACTCTTTGCCGCTACGTCTTCAACAAACACTTCATAGGCTTGAGAGTATTACAATTATATACTATCCTATGAATAAAGGTTTTTGTCCGGAATTGAGCCAATACTATACATGGACTCAATTGGAAATTTGTGTCCTTACAAATCTCCCCCTTTGGCTATTCCGGGACAAAAACCAAACAAAAATCCTAAAGGGCCGTCAAGCTCACTAGACTCAAAACATAACCCGCCCAAACTTGACTCAACCCAAGGATCAAATGCTTTGCCATTAAAACAATTCCGCTTTAGAAGAAATCCTGCACACTTAAGTAAACTCATCAAATGCATAGGTAATATCAAAGTATTAAATGCAATTAATTAATTACTCCCCCTAAATTAATTCTCCCCTTTATCAAACACATGACCTACTTAGAAAGACGTCTCCCCCTAAGATAAATCTCCCCCAAACTAAGATACGATAGTAATAGGATTAGATACCATTTCTCCCCCTATCATCATTCTCCCCCTTTTTGTTCAGGAATAGGCTAAGGATAAAGAACTAATAAACATAAAAGCATGTTGAAGCTTAAAGTGATAAGACAGGAAGGCATATGGGCAATAAAAGCAAGGCAAAGACAAACAAATATCATATATATATGTACTATAAATATACCAATAATAACTTGCATATATATATAGATATAAACACACACATGACACAAAATACAATAAGTTTGCACACTCGTATGGCAAAAATGTGTCATATGGAAACGGAAGTGTTGGGGAGTGAACTAGTAACTTATTAAATTTAGACCCAATCACTTAAAACATGTTCACGGAGTTCTCAATTGATTGTAAACTTCATCACAGCTAGATATAACCTCATGTGACAATATAGATTGAACTCAATGAACAAACATACACAATGCATACAAGCCTAGCATGATGATGATTCTACAAACCAAATAGAGTCATGGCATTAAAGACAACTAGGATAAACGGACATTGTGCAAACTGTTGATATACCATCCAATTCTCCCTCAATAATCATATATATTCTTTTGCTTTTGAATGAATATATCAAACAAACATAGGCCTTGTCATTTATTTTCTTTTTAATGCCAAATATTCTGTTTTTAGGCTTTTGGATCACGTATTTCTTTTAGATCCAAGAAACGGTGGCTTACTATCGCAAAGGATCACTTAGTCCTTTCGGACCCCTTCCCCGTGCACATTTATATTTATCATGTTTTCATTTTTCACACAAATCTCACATGCAACGAATTTTGACATGCACTAGTCCTCCTAGGTCATAGAGATGTAGATGACTAGATTGGTAGGAGAACACCTCAAAAAGCTCAAATATAACATGTGACATTAAGATTTCAAAAGAGCTCGTGCATGTGTGAAAAGAGGCATATAAAAATTGAATCCATTTAAACAATACAAAATCCAACTGCTCCATATAAAACATGGTAAAGAACATTTTAAGGATTGAAAATATAAACCAAACGTTCTAGCCACGTGGGAGCGTAAAAGATGAGATTCAAACACAAATATATGCCACATAAAGTGTTCAAACAAAAATACACACAAAAAAAAAACTTTTTGAGTTTTTAACATTTTTAATCAAAAATAAATATATACTCAAAAGGACAAACAAAAATCATTTGAATTTTTCATTAAGCTTAAATGACCAAGAAATAAAATCCAAATGATAAACAAAAATCTTTTTGTATTTTTCATTCAATTCAAACAAAAATTATAAGACAAAAAGTTAAACAAGTCATAATTTCTAGCATGTGATATGAAATAAGGTAATGACTAGAAAACGACTAAACATGCATACATCTAGCAATGATATATAATATGAAGCAAAAAAAGCTAGAGTATGCAAACACTAACACATTCATCCTTTAGATTTAGCAAGGGAGGAAGCATGTGAAAGTAAATGAGAATCATAAACCCTATTTTGCAAGGCAACCAAGTCAGATTTCCTAACCCAAATTAATGAAGAATGACTATCTTGGGGTGTTGGAACGTTAACTACCGTGGTTACTTTACTATGGGATTTTCTAGGAATTCGTTTAAGATCAAAACAAAATTTCCTAAGATGACCTTTTCGACCACAAAGAGTACAAGTAAAAGCATGTCAAAAAGATTTACCTAAGGAGTGATCATTAAATGCATTCCTAGTAGATTCTCCTAAAACATTGGTCTTGGCTTTATGAGTAGATTCATTACAAGTATTGAAGCCTAAACCACAAGTGTCATTTTTAATTTGGACCGTTCCTAACATTTTATCTATTTTTTTCCGAACGACACTCCAAATCAAATTTGACATTACTAGAATTTTTTAATTTATTTTCCAATTCTAAAATGTTAGATTCTAGTAAAACATTTCGCTCTTCAAAAGTAAGAAGCTCCTTTTTCAAGGATTCCATTAAACCCCTAAGGCTATCTCTCATCCCTTCTACATATTCAAGCTTCTCTCGAAGAGTCCTCTCACGTGTCCTAAGGTCTTCTATTAAAGCATTATCATCAATGACCTTGACACTCTCTCTTAAACTAGCTTCTAACTTCAAATTAGCTCTTTTTAATTTAATAGATTCTTTATAAAGTTCTTGAAAAGCATTTTAAAGTTCACTCACATTAACCTCTTCTTCATTTTCACTCTCTCTTTCTTCTCCACTCTCACTATCATCAAAAACAAGAGAATCATAAACTATGACCTTGGAAGTGTCATGTGTTAAAGTTTCATCAATCAATGAGTTGTCACTATCACTCACGTGACTAGCCATAAAAGCCACAAAATTTTTCTTAGTGGGGGAATCGGGCTTCTCTTCCTTATCACTATCACTAAGGGTCGCATTATATGAAATGGGTCGCTTACCCTCTTTCCTTAGTTTAGTGGGGCACTCATAAGCCCTATGGCCATAACCTTCACAACCAAAACACTTATTAGACTCGTCCCTATCTAAATGTTCATTACTATATTTAGGGATCTTCTCGGCTTTAGGAATCTTCTCGGCTTTAGAAATCTTTTCGCCTTTGTCATGCTTAGAAGATTCGAATTTCTTAAAATCATTTTTAAATTTATCTTTGTTAATTTTAAGAAATTTTCTAAATTTGCGAGCAAATAAAGCCATGTCTTCCGAGTCACTATCGCTCTCGCTCTCTACTACTTGTTTGACCTCTTTTCGGGCTTTTAAAGCAACACCCTTTTTGATTTTCTTTTCAGTTTTAGAGGGAAACATATCTAGTTCATAGGTTTGTAAATCACCTACAAGCTCTTCTAATTTCGTAGAGGCTAAAGTTGGTAAAGAATTTAACACGGTCACCTTTGGAATAAATCTATCGGGTAGGGGCCTTAAAATTTTCTTTACAACACGGTCGTCAGGTATTTTCTCTCCCAAGTTAAAAGATGAATTAACAATATCATAAAGTCTAGCATAAAATTCATCAAAAGTTTCTTTTTCATTCATTTTGATAGTTTCAAATTGAGTGGTGAGGTTTTGGAGTTTTGAAGCTTTAACGACACTAGTTCCTTCATGAGTTAATTGTAAAATATCCCAAGCTTCTTTAGAGGTTTCACACGTCATAATACGTCGGAATTCATCCGGTGTGACAGCGCTAAACAAGGCATTTAAACCACGAGAATTGAAATTAGAAAGTTTAAACTCATTTTCAGTCCATCTATCGGCGGGTTTGATGACACGTTCATTTTCAACTAAATAAGTTGGTGGGGACCACCCGTTAACAAAAGACATTCAAACTCTCTCGTCGATAGATTTTAGTGCCGATCTCATGCACGCTTTCCAATACGCGTAGTTTGAACCATCGAAAATAGGAAATTTTGAAAATGGGGAAAAATCCATTTTAGCCAAAAATTATTTAAGGATCTTTAACGAAATAATTTATCTTTTTTGGCTCTGATACCAATTTGAAAATGCTTATTTCATCTAATGTGTAAAAACAAACGCGATGCGGAAGCGGTGTGATGGTTCAACTTTAAAACAACAAATTTTAATTTCTTAAAACAAATTAAAATTAAACGAAGTGAAGTAAAATTCGTCAATTAATATATTCACTTAAACCAAGTTTAATTCAACCCAAGTCCTAGAATTTGCCTAAGTCATATTTATCTATATTAGCAAATTAGGCGAAACAAAATTTTAGCAAATGACTTGAATTAAATAGCTTTACCCAATATTTAAATTTAGTCCCAAATTAAAGTGAGTGTGATGATTTAAACCAAATTTTATCTTGAATTATGCTACGCATGCGTTCTACGTTATTTTGCAAGATAAAATAAATCAATCACACTACGCCGCGATGTACGAGGAAAAACCCAAGACGGGAAACAACCTCGGACGGCCCTAGCCACAAATCCACTAGATACGGAATTACAAGTACAAGACTGATAGACGTACAACACACGACTCGATCCCTCTCAAGCCCCGATGCTTCTTCTTGTAGAAACTTCTTCCTAGCGGATAACCTTGGAACACCACCGCGGTCTCGGAATCCACCGATAGGACTTTATATGGTCACCATCACTCGAGCATGGAGCCTTTCTCCGTGTGGGTAAATCAACATAGAAACACTTCTTCTTTCTTTGTGGGTGGTGGAAGCAAAACCCAAAACTTCTCTTCAATTCGGTGTAGAGAAAACCGGTGCCAAACTCCAAGAAATTGATAAGTATATAAGAACTTGGAATAAACTCATTTGGGTGTAAACACTAGAGTGATGGAAATTTTTCTCTAAAAATCTCACTCAAAACATGAACATTTTCCTTAAAACAATTTGCTCTCAAACTCTCTCTAAGAGATGAAAATGGTATGGAAAAGTTAGATTAGAAAATGTTATTCCCGCACATAATAAAGTCTGAAAAAGTTGGTTAAAAACCAAGTGGGGAAGTGGGTGCAAAACTGCTAAAAACTGTTCCCGCCTGGCATCTCATTCGAACGACATTTCGTTCGAACGAAATCTCGTTCGAACGAGATTTCTAACGACGTTCCAGATTGAACTCGTTAGAATATCGTTGGATATCTCGTTCGAACAGAAGGTTCGTTCGAACGACATATCGAACGACATGTCAGTGGCCTAATATGGGAACTCGTTGGCAAGTTCGTTCGAACGACATTTTCGTTCGAACGACAATCTCGTTCGAACGACTCTATCGAATGAAAAACCCAAAAGTTTGGAAAATTCGATTTTAGCTCAGAAAACTTTATAAACTTATTTTAAAGTTTTATTTAATTCTTTCTGAAAATTAAAACACAGTTTTTACAAAACCTAACACCCAATAAACTTGTTCCAAGCTCCTATATATATAATATTGCATTCATACCTTGGGAGCATGGAACTATGGTTGATGACGTAGAAACGAGGCACGCAAATCGGCATATTTGATGAAGCTTTATACTCTTTGCTTCTACGTCTTCAACAAACACTTCATAGGCTTGAGAGTATTACAATTATATACTATCCTATGAATAAAGATTTTTGTCCGGAATTGAGCCAATCATATACATGGACTCAATTGAAAATTTGTGTCCTTACACAACATCATCGGCTCGGGACTACTAATGATGATTGTATCCTATCGGATGGAGTTTTAATGGTAATGAACATACAAATGACTTGACTTTGAGACTAAGAGACAAAATATGTAACTCTTTCTTATGGGGTTCTAGTAAAGAATTTGGTAGAAAATAATCCCGAGCTCACTTTCCTCCAGTGGCAAGAGTGACGACTCGACTTACTTTGAAAGTATTTACTTTGAATCCTATTCACTTATTTTGGACTTAAGTTTTTATTTTAACTCTTTTACTTTTATGAAGCTTTGAATAAATAGAAAAGTTACAAGAAATAAGGTATTGGCTAGGTTCCCTTTAGGTTGCTGATTGGCTAGGTTCCCTTTTGGTATGCTGTTGTATTGTAAATCTTCATGTTTTCAAAACCTTATATGGATTTCTTCAAATAAGAAAAATTCATAAGCTCTTCATTAAATTTATCCCCGTTGATTTTGAAATATCTTTGATAATTGATTCCTTTAACCGTGTAAAACACCAGTCCATTTGCATAGACTTAAAGGATCTATAAAATAATTTAATGTCAATTAAGCCCCCATTTCTTTCAGTTTGATTTTTTTTCACAAGAATTTAATTTTTTTTTAAGTGCTTACTTTTGACTTCTAGTTCCAATGCAGGGCTAAAGTACTCAGTAATTGAAGGATAGTGAGTAGAAGGATGAGGAAAATCATTAGTTTGGAAGAAGGGTTTAATATGTTGGAAAGGGGTATTGCGAAGGACAAGATGAAGTTTTGCTAGATGAATTTAGACTTTTTAAATATTGTTTAATTTATCGGTATCCCTTAAGTAGGGTGGATAGTCCAATAAACAAAGGAGACTATGTCCAATTGTTTTTTTTAAAATCGATACGTTTCCCTAATTCTATGCAATGGAGTATATTTGGACTATGTTGCTTATACAATGTCCAAAACGGACTATTTGTTATGTTGGACTAATTTTATTATTTATTAAATAGGGTGGATAGTCCTATAAAGAAAAGGGTACTTTGCCCAATTTAGACGATTCAATACGTTGATAATCTATACTTATAATATATATAAAAAAAATATTATTATACCTGACTTTATACTTTTTAAAATTATATGCGTGCCTTTATTGGAACTTTTGGCATTTCGCGATTACGTACTTTAGAAATTTTTGTCGTTTTGCGATTACGTACTTTCAAAAAAAAAATCCGCTTCAGGATTATGTACTTTAAAAATTTTCAACGTGCCTTTAGGCACGGGCATACCCCGGTGTATATATATATATATATATATATATATACTCTCACACACAACCGTAAGCGTATACATATATTTAATAAATGTTTGGCTAACCCATGCCTAACACGCATAGCACTAGTCCAAAAAATACCCAAGTCTATATTCTGACTCGTAATTTAATTAATCACACATTAATTATTTTTTATTAAAGTTGTGTCACCCAACTACAATACCCAGACTCACTCATTCAGTCCGTATCTTCACCCTTTATAATTTATTACCCAAAGTCCCACTATTTAGGTTAACAATTCTCGTTAAATTTAATATTCGATAATTTATTATATATATCTATAATAAATTAAACCAGCTACCCCATGCCTAACTCCCGTAACACTCGCCTGAAAAATATTCGAGACAAATTCCCGAGAAATAGTTTAATTAATTTCACCTCAATAAATTTTATGCAAGTGATGTCACTCAACCATAATGCCCGGAATCCCTAGCTTGGTCCGTACTTTAACCTTTTGAATTTGTTTCACCCAATTCCAGTTATTTAGATTGGTACCTTATCTAAATAAAATATATCTTAAAATCTACCTCCCAAGGCCCTAAGTATTTTCTCCCTTTAATTAAACTAATTCAACTCTAAAAATCCCAAAGGTTAATCCAAGTAGAAGATGAAACTCGACAAAACCACCACCACAATCGTTCAAACGAGACCATTGGTCATTCGAACGACTTCAACTGTCGTTTGAATGACTCACCTGGTCGTTCGAACTACCTTACTTTTTTCACAACCTTGTTTTCTTACCTATAATACTAGATCCACCATTAACATTGTCTTCCAAGCTTCATAAGTAACCCAAAACAAACTTCTTATAATACCCACTTATTCATGCATTTTCCAACGATTTCATTCCTCAAACAACTCATTAACCATCATCGATGTACAATACTGACAGTAAGAACCGAGTTGGGTTTTCGTAATTTTTTTCCTACACCCGCTTTCTATAAATTTAATTTTGAACTCCAAATTTCATGACAAAGATTATACGTCTACAATTGAAATCATATATAAACTCTTTTGATTCATAACACAATATGAATTTCACATTTAATCTCCATAAACTAGCCAATTCATAAACACTCGTTTTCTATGCGATGACCCATCCAAAAACAAATATTATTTGCACCCACTCTGATATGAAATGAAATACTTAAATTAAATTGAAAGAAATTTTAACTAATTGCCTGAATAAATTTGTAGGTTCTTATTTCCTTTTTATATAGACCAAGATTTGACAAAGAACACACTTATCTTCTTGATTTGACTCCCAAAATCTCTCCCACATTATCTCTCTTTTTTGCTTTGCAAAACTTGGATTTTCTTATTGAGTTGTATCTGCCATAAACTCCCTAATGTAGGTTTTATATTTCTAATCAAGAAATTATGGCTATGGGCCAAGCCCAAGTGACATGAACGCCCGATTATGCCTAAAAATGCGCCGAGACCCAATTACTACCCCTGGGTACTCTTTTTCAACTATCTTGACCAATTCAGAATCAACCATACACTCAGAATCGTCATCCGAGTTACTTTACTAAAAGTATCCAATCTGGAACTCAAATTATGTCACATATTAATTTTAAAAATAACTCGAATTAATTCATTCTTAATTCACTAATTTAATTCAATCCTCTAAATTAATTAAATCTTATCTCACCAAATTAGTAAAATTCTATATCCTAAAAAATACGGGATATTAGAGTGGTCTGGAGGAGTAATGTGGTGGAGTGTTAGTGAAAGCTTACAGGTGGTGTAAGGTAGTCGATATTAGCATTAAATCCGGATTAGATCATTTAATGCTAGTGGAAAAAAGTGTTGGCAGTAGGTAGAACAATGTATATACCTTATACTTACCCGCCAGAGAAATTGTTGGAGATTTATCGAACGTCTGAGGTGTCATGAGGTGGAAATAGTAATTATGGGGTAGTTTGAGCTAGTTCCTATGACAAAGGGGCAGTTTCCTCTAAAAGAAGACGATAGGTTGCCACTGGGAATATATTCGTGGGTGCTGGGTAACCCCTCCCCCCACTCTTTCTAGGCACGGGGTCAACTTTTTATAGCAAAAGGTCTTTCGTACTTCTTAGAGGCATGTTGCTCATTCCAAAGTCTCTAAGTTTGTTTTTTAAGGTCGTAATGCATTGATGAGTACTTGGTAGCCCAGATATTGATCCTATGGTTATTAACTTATTTGAGGATCCTTTGTTAGGGACGCCATGTTCACTACAGAATAGAAACCACCTGGTGGAGGTCTCTAGTCGACCTTAGGACATAACCCTATATATCAAGGAGAACAAAATGCTAAAAACCCTTGGAGTACTCAAGGATCTAAATGTGGTATTATCAAGTATTTTTGGTGGTATTTTGAAGTAGAAATGAAAATGAAAAATATTTTGGAGTGCATATTAAAGATAGGAAGTTGGGTATCACCTTGAGGACACCTTTGGAGATCCTCCTCACTAACTAGCTTGTTCTTGATTTGGTCCCACGTAGGTAGGGGTGTTGACTTATTTAAGATTTAGAGCATGATTAAGTGTACTTTTATGTAGTATTATATGTGTATTATTGTCATATGCATATATATAGGGGTTGATCTTTTTGATGCATTTGGTCATTGGATTAGTAATTTATGTGAAAACAATAATACAGTTTTAGGGTTATGGCTAAAATAATATTCTGAAAATATTATATAAACCCTAGAATTTTGGAATATTACTATTTGGGGGTTAAGATTGTTATAAATTATGATTTCAACCATTAATATTTGTAAAGGGAATTTTGACCTAAAACTTTTCTGAAGATAAAGCTTCAGCCCAAAACATTTTCAAATGATGTTAGTTGGACCCTAGAGATGCATTTTCAAGATATATTTTCAACACAACTCTTGAACTTTGAATATTTACAAAATATCCCTTCAACTTTGAATAATTATAAAATATCCTCTTGACATTAAATAATTGTAAAATAACCCTAGCCTTTTGATATTACAAAGTTCCCTTAAACTTTAATTTTTTTAAATTAGATCACAATATTTAAATGTTATTGGACTTTGAGTTTTGTGCCGAATTATAAGGCAACCCGACACTCTAAAAATTATGATACAAACCATATTTTTCTGTCCAACGATTTCGATACAAAGAGTTTAAAACTTATAGTTCTTCATAATGAGCGTGTAAAATGTAAATTATGTGTTAAGTATTTTATGAAGTTTGACATCTTTGGCCAAATATGAAGAGGTAAATTATAAAGTGATGCTAATGGAAAATTATACAAGTAATAAATATGATAGTAAGCCAGATATTTTGGTAAAGACGATGGTTGGACCGCAAATTAATGAAGTTGTAAGAGAAAAATTTATAATTGCTCATTATATTTTTATGTGGCTTATCCCGTTACACCCCACTTTACTTTCATGATTGTTCTCAAGTTTTCGAAGAGAGGAATCGTTGGTGACATTTGTGAGATTGAGGATCGTTTGTCACAACTTTACTCGAGAAGAGTTATGAGGTGGTTTGGAAAAGCTTAAAATGTCTAGGGGGTCATTTTTATTAGAGATTATTTTGTAAAAGTTTTCAAAATGTTCTAAAATGATTTTTAAAAGAATTTAAAAAATATCTCTAGTTCGCTAAAACTAATTGACAAGTCATTCAAACGAGTGCCTGAAGGCTATTAGAATGAGGTTCCTACCTTAGAATGAGATCTGAAGCGTCACCTTTTTTGTTATCTCTAGAATATCGTTTGAATTCTCGTTAGCAGTCATTTGAACGAGACCAGGTACTTTATTTGAACAAGGTGTCAGTTCATTCGAATGAGCAAGCATGTTTTTATTTTTAAAAACAAATCTTTTCAAATCTTTAATCCCTTTCCGTTTGCAATAACTTTCCCTATAAATAGAGATGTGGCTATAGACTTTTAAAAAAGCCATTTTACAGTTCTTTTTCTGATCAAACTCTATGATTTTTTCATCTAAATCCCTTATATCTTTTAGGATCATTTTTCCAAACTAAGAAGAACACCGTCCAAAGTTCTAAACCCTTAAAGAGAAGTTTTCTACAGTTGATTTGTGGAGTTAGGGTTCTACGGCTAAACAAGAACGAAATTATGTATTCTAGAGGGTGATAAGTGGATACCGAGTGAAGATCTTCTTCCCATGGGCGGTTTCGGACTGCATGATTTTCTATTAAAGATTCGAAGATTCTTGTGCGATATACTTCCCGTTTGCTTCGCTATAATATTTTGGATGGATTTTGATTTTTAGGAAAATTTTTATCAGGATTCTAAATCCTTTCGGTATGTTTGGTAACCAATGGATTCTTATTGAGAATGCAAATTTTTTGTTTAGTTATTGCATGGAAAGTGACATGGGAATGTACAATATATACCAATAATACCCTTTAACAATCACATACACATACACACACACATACATATACACAATATTACGGTTCACTATTTATAAATGTATGCACTCAAAGATGCTTTTGTTAAAATATATATTTTTCAATATTTAACAAATATAATAATCCATTGAAGATATCTGTGTATTATATTATAAGTTACTCAAATTAATTATATGAGTGAAAAAATGCCTAAATAAAATTCGTTTGACTTTAAGTTTAATACAAATTGACACAATGAAATTGTCTTCACAAAATATTTATTTAATTTTATTGGTAGTTTTTATAATTTAATATTTTAAGGGCATTTTTGTCTTCAAATTTTTTTTTTTTAGAATTTTCGTGGGAAAGTAAGAATCCCACCTATATTTGATGGATTTTGAATCCACCCACTTTCTCACAAATGACATAATCTAATTACAATGGGATTCACATTCCCATGCAACTTAACCTTGCACCAAATATAATAATCTTACACTTTCTCGGGAATGTTCCACCCAACTTTACCAAACTACACTAAAAAATTGGAAATGGTCACAGACAATGAGTCACAGTCACAACCCGTGATAACGGGGCCTTAGTATATCTCTAACTAGTTTGTAAGTCATTACGTGTTTGACTTATCTTTTACAGTGCCCAATTAAATGTTTTGACCAAATGGAATTTTTTTATCTATATCTTCAACTTCCTGTTTTGGTTTGGAATTTGGATTGACATCACCGTTGCATGTTCACTTTAAATTAATTGAAGATAAAAGTTGGTAAAAAGTGAAACTTTGTGTGCGTAACCTACTATATAAGTAAATCCATATATCCCCTGCTCTTTCTCAAATTGGTATCAATGCGGGTTGCACTAAATCATGTGTAATCCTTATTTTTTAAGTGCAGATTCTTCTTGGATGCCAATTTTCTCAAATCGTTATAAGAAAATGTTACACTGATTTATTGTGTGATCTTAATTTAGGGATTATATGGATAATTTGCATAATAGGATACCTATATTTTATGGGTCAAATTATGCATATTGTAAAGCTCGAATGGGATCGGCACTGGAGTCCATTGACAAGAGAGACTCGCCTATTTATGAAAGAAAGTGGACACCAACCATTGTGACTTACGACGATGTCGTAAGTCTTAAACTATCACTACCTGGACCAGGGATGATTTTAAATGGAGTAATTTTAATTCATATGGCTTGAGTGCAATTTCTGGTACAGTCACTCCAGATGAATTTCCTTATATTATGACGTGCACCATGTCTAAGGAAGTGGGGGATAACCTTTATCTTACTCATGAGGGTACCAATACCGTGAAAGATTTTAAGTTAGAAAATCTCACTAACATTTTGAGACCATTACTATGCTAGAGACTAAGACTTTTTATGATTTGTATGCAAGTTTATCTGATATAGTAAATTATAGCTTTAATTTGGGTGAGAGAATTCCTGAGATGAGAGTTGTGAAAAAGATTTTGAGATCCATGTCATCCATTTTTATCCCTAAAGTCGTGGTCCTTAATTCGTTGGAAATCTTAGATACTCTTAGGTTAGAAGAACTCATGGGAGAACATCAAACTTATGAAATCAACATTTTCCCCAAAAAATAAAGAAAATGGAAATATGGATTTATTTGAAAGCATAGTATAAAAGAAGAAAGAAAAGTTTTTGATTCCGAGTCTGAGTTTCATTTTGAGCTTGATGATCTTGCTTTTTTTGCAAAAAAATTCCAAACTTTTCTCAAATATAACAAAGAAACTTCTTCCAAAGAAAACAAAGGTTTTGAGAAAAATAAAACCGTCAATGAGACCAATAATGCTTCTAGGGATTATCAAGTGAGATGTCATGAGTGCGAGGGTCAAGAAAAGGTAGCCCATGAGTGTCCCACTAGGCTAAAGATATAGGGTAAAGTCAAGGCTGCATACAAAGTCACTCTTAGACATAGTAACGTCGAGTTGGTCGATTTTGGGGTGAATCACCATATAAACCTTATCTTTCATTCATGGTAGTCATGTTATTACTTCGAGTTCATCCCACACTAGTGACAACATTTCTCAATGTGATAGCCTCGAAACATTGTCAAATCATTCTGGAGAGAGTGAGAGTGATGAGGAGAATTTATGTGAGGGAGAAAGTGTACTTCAACGCACTTATATCGAACATTACAACGAGTCTTTGAGAATTAAAAAGAAAAAAAGGAGCTTGACTCTTAGGGTGTTAAATTCAGAGAGGGAAGTGAAAGTTTTGAGAGAATGTGAGGTGTCAGTGAGTCAAAATGAGAAGTTGAAAATTTCTTTATGTGAGCAATTGATTTTGGTTGGGAGGGAGAAGATCGATTTCACTAACAAAGTGGCTAGTCTTACGAGAGACCTTCAAGTTTAATTGGAGACTCTTGAGAAACTTAAAGCCCTTATTTTATAACTCAATAAAGATCACAAACATGCCCAAAAGGTTGAGGTTACTAAAGAGGATATATCGAAGAAGGTAGGGAAGATTTTTCTCGATCCCACTTTGGGTTTTAGGGAGAGGCAAGATATAGGTTATGGTGCATCCACTTCTCATGCGGTGATCAAAATGATTCCTAAGTTTGTTATTGATACTTATGGGCTTTGACCTAACCCACCAAGGATAACGCGTCCTAAGCATTTTTACTAAGGTAGACCCAAGCCTTTATATCTTTGTTCCTATTGCAAACAAAGAGGTCACCTTAGAGAATTTCATTTTAAGTTAGGGAGAGTTTCTCACATGTGTATTCCTCAATATACTCCCACATGAGTTCACACACATGTTCCCTAACGCACTCCCACATGATCTCTTGCATATTTCTATAAAGATTTTAAGAGTTTTCGAGAGGAATTGTAATTTTTAGTCAAAACTTCTCAAAGTTTGATTAATTAATTTCAAAGGATGTTTTATCATTTTGGGAACTCCTCTCGGACTAATGATTGAGGTTATGGTTGGTTTCTAGAATATGGTGTTTACCATGTTGCTATATTTTGTTCTTAATACTACATTGTATTTATATGTATCCATTTGTTTATTTTTTTAGAAAAATCTTGAAAAATCCAAAAAGATTTTTGTTTTTTTAAGAAAATGTTTGAAAATTTCTAATAAGATTTTATTTTTGATAAAATTTTAAAAAAGACAAAAAGAGTTTTTTATTTTTATTTTTCACCATATATGGATGTACATTTAAGATGTTCGAATCACCCCAACATTTCATCCATTCATGTGACTTTTTCATGGTGTTTTGAGACATGGCTTCGTTTTTTTGGTATGCTTAATAATGTGTGGCTAGCATTTTATTGTTCATTGATGATTACTTTTTTCATGCTAGAATTTTTATCACCTTTATTGCATATATGCACGAACTTTATGAATATTATGCTTGTTTATCATATTTCAAAAATGGTGTTCTCATCTTGGCAGTGTTTAATAACGAACCAAATGTACTAGAGATAAACTTTTCTTATAAGAACCATTGCCTTGATTTTTATTTCCAGAAAACTTATTTTATGTCAAACAATGCAAAGGGCCTACGAATGATAAAATTATCTTTGCTGTAAAAGCCACCATTCACAAAAAGAACCCAAAAGATTAACGAAACACAAAATCGAAAGTTCCAATGATATTTTTTTGTTTGATGCTTCACTATACATGAGCATCATTAAAAATTTAAGTGTGAATTCTTAAATATGTGAGATTTTGAGGGTGTTATAAAGTAGAAGGTCAATGAGCTTGCACAACGGACTCTCTAAAAAAACATTAAATAGTTTAGCATATTGTTTTGATAAGAATTTAAATGCATGGCATGTTGCATAAGTCAATTCAATTTTATTTTATTCAAAATTATTACACCTAAGGTTGAAATTGAGTTCTTTCTTTAAAAGTATGTCATTGACTTCGTGGAACTTTAGTACGTATGCATGTGTTGATTTGCCTATGTGAAATGTTCACACAATTACATTCCATTTTCATGATTCGAATATTTCAATTTTATTCCATGGAGTGATGTATTTGTACCTTTTATACATATACTTTTTGCATTCTAGAAAAGTTTGAAAAATTATAAAAATTCCAAAAGGCATCCAACTTTAGGTTCCTTTATTGTACACTTCATTTTTTAGAAATTCATCGTATGTGCTTTATTGATTATCTTTGTGATGTTATTCGGGTGATGCTTATTATCCGTACTTAGTTTCTTACCCTTTGTCTATTGCGGACAAAAAAAGGGAGAACGAATTGAGGGGGAGTTTTTATTTACTTTAAACTCATATGCATCACGGTATTTCTTTTGTCACGCGTGTGTAGGTTATTACACCTTGATGATGATTTCATGGACCACATAAGATGAAGATTTTCATTTAAAGACTTATACATTTATGTGTTTTCGTTTCTTAATTTGGGAGGGCCTTAGGTGTATTAGTCTTAGGGGTCAATTTGGCTACAATTTAAGTTTTGTACCAGAATAGCCAAAGGGGGATATTATTAAGGGAAAAATTTATAATTGCTCATTGTATTTTTATTTTGCATATCTCATTACACCCCATGGTACCGTCATGACCATTCTCAAATCTTCAAATAGAAGAATTATTGGTTATATATGCAAGATTGAAGATCGTTAATCATAACTTTACTCGAGAAGAGTTACGAGGTGGTTTGGTAAAGCTTAAAATATTAAGGGGTTATTTTTTAATAGAATTTGTTTTTCAAAGTTTTCAAAATATTTTAAAATGATTTTTAAAAGAATTTTAAAAATATCGCTAGTTCTTTAAAACAACTTGACAAGTCGTTCGAATGAGTACCTGAAGGCCGTTCGAATGAGATATGAAGCATCACTTTTTTGGTCAACTTTGGAATGTCGTTCGATGCCTCGTTGGAATCCGTTCAATTGAGAACGGGTACTTCTTTCGAATGAGGTGATAGTTTGTTCGAATGAGTATGCATGTTTTTATTTTTTTAAATAAATCTTTTCTAATCTTTAATCCCTATCTCTTTGCAAGAACTTTCCTTATAAATAGTGATGGGGGGATAGGATTTTAAAGAAACATTTTTAGAGATCTTTTTATCATCAAACTCTATAATTTTTTCATCCAAACCCAGTGGATCTTTTAGGATCACTTTTTCAAACTTAGAAGAACATAATCTAATACTCTAGCCATATAACCGAGGCAACTCTTTGTTCACTGCATATGTTGAGGTATGTCTTCCTTAGGATGTATGGACATGATTTATATCCACAAGCCAACCCTTTTCATATCCTTCGTTGCCAAGTCTATAGGAGTAGTTCTCAAGGTATGTTATCTCTTCATTATGGGTTGCTAAAGTCAATGTATTGATCTTTAATCATTAGGATGACCCCCAACACGTGTAATGCTCAGGAAAAATCTTAGAATATTAATTACCAGTAGACTTTAGCCATATGGTGGATATATAAAGGTAAAATGTTAAAGTCTATTATTAATGGTGGCGAATTTTATGAATAAGGCATATTAAACCAATCTATTTTAATATGGACTAATTTAATGTTTATGTCAAGCTCGACTCTTAATCATTGATTATTGTTCCTCATAATTTGGAGCTTCCGTGAGATGACATATGTCATTGACTGATTCATAATGGTTGACTTGAAGAGATCTAATAGGGTAAAAGAGACTTATCGCTTCAGATCTGTAGGTTAAATTTCCTAATGTATTTAAAATTATGCTCTATATATACCTTTTTTTCTTATATAAGGATATATTCCCCTCATTAATTCTTTACCTTAGTAACAAGTGAATTGTAGAATTTTCTCTCTTCGGAGATTCTCAAGAGTTTATTGGTACGAGTTTCTTCAAGATCAAATGTATTTTTTCATTTCGACGTAGATTTTTTGCCAGGGTACAACACATTAGACCACCCTTTGATCCTTTTTAGGTTGTTTTAATTTTTGCATAATAATTTATCCTTATCAAAAAAATTATAGGAACTAAAAGTTGGTAAAATTATTGATTTTTAGTTGAACTTATTCTTGTATTTCTTAAAATAATTCTCGAGATGATTAATAGGATTCATTTATTTAATCTTACAACCTTCCCCTTATTTTACTTCAAACGTTTTGTTCATACTCTCTCCATTTATAGATTTTTTAAAGGATATCATTAGTCACATCGGATGCATATATATATATATATATATATATATATATATATATATATATATATATATATATATATATATATATATATATATATATATATAGAGAGAGAGAGAGAGAGAGAGAGAGATTTAAAGGAGATGATGCGGAGAAGACGATTTTCACTACTCTTTTAGGCAATTTGATGTACAATGTAATGCCTTTGGGTAAGAAATATATTGGGGCAATGTACTAGAGGATAATTATGGCTATTTTCACACAACCTATTCCATAACATTGTGGAAATTTTTATGGATAATGTAGTCATTAATCAAAGAAGGAGGATTATCACTTAGTTAACATGATAAGATTTTTTAACATATACACTAGGTACAAGTTTGAGATGAATCCACTCAAGTGTTCCTTTGGTGTAACAAGTGGAAAATTCTTGTGTTTTGTGGTTGATAGGTAAGGAGTGCAATGTAACAACCCTCGCTTTTTGAGAACCTATTTTATATTCATTTGCTAGATACAGTAATTAGATATAAAATGTTGGAACGTGGAGTAAGTAGTAATTTAATGAAGAAAAGTTAATATTTACTAAAATGTTGAATATTTACCTTATGTGTAGGTGAATATCGCCCTGTTGTGTTTTATTGTGTCATAAGAATTTAAAATGACATGTTGGCTTAATAATGAAACCAGAACTTAAAATGACTTATAAAATTTCCAAATGATAATTTGGAGGGCGTAGTTAGTTCCGGAAGGTGCGAGATAGTCAAATTATGTGCCATATTGTATTTTTATGATTTGGGCACTTTTGACTGGTTATAGCTTAAATGTGTAGTTGCGTATTATTTTATCGCGGTATTGATCACTTTAGTTGGTAATTATATACTAAGGCACGTTTTATGTCTTGATTAAGTCACTATTCCCCTAATTGTATTCCTAAACCTAGAGAGAGAGAGAAGAAGAAAACCTTGGGAGAAAAAGAGAGATTGAAGCCTTGAGAGATTGATCTTGCCTACATCTTCATCAAAATCTGAATTTTTGCAAGTTTAAGGCAAGTTTTCTACTTGCTATTATGTGATTGAAGGTGGATAATTAGTATGATAGTTGTGTATTAGTTTTGGTTTGTTAATGTTAGGGTTTTTATTGGATTTATGGGCTTTGAAATCTTTGGAAGAGATTTGGATATTTATTGGTGTAGATTAATGTTGTTGGAAGCATTTATGATCAATGGGTAGTAATAAATGATAAGGGGTTTTATTGCTGGAAGAATAAAAGAGTCTTAGGTCTGCTATGACCGGTCGACCGCGGTTCCAGGACCGGTCGACCGGGCCTTCGTGGAGGGTCACACTGCTTTTCCCCCAAGATCTAAATTTTAGTATGCAATCGACCGCGGTCCGTGACCGGTCGACCAGCCCCCTCTACCTGTACTTTATGCTTTTCTTCGTAGGCAAAACCTTGAGATGCGGTCGACCACTATCTCAGGACCGGTCGACCGGTCCTCTATTTTCTACCCTTAATCTTTCTTTTTGTTTCCTAGGTTTCTACTTTTTAATTAGGGACTAGAAACCTTCTTGTATGAAGTAAACATAGAGTCCTAGAGTTCTAGTTGAGTTTGGTCATTACCCTAGAGTTGAACGGGTTCACTTGGGGTTCATTCCATGGGTACAAAAAGTGATGTTTAGGCATTACTTCTCTTTTCGCACGTTATTAGGAATTAAGAATTATAAGCCCATACTTGGAGATTCTAGGGGCCCTATTGAGGTATATAAAACCTTGGGACTCGTAAGATTTTGGTGATTAATTGGATGATAATTCGGGACTTAAAAACATGATGAATATTAATGAAAACATTCAGAAATTTTGGTTTTCGATAAAATGAAACACAAGTATGATTAATGGAAATGGAAATGAGATTTATATGGTAAATGCTAATTTACTTAAACACACCTCTCTAAATGCTATCATAAGGGAAGCTCGCGTATGAGGTGATGTCCCCTGACTAGTGAATGCAGGGAGACTATAGTCCTCGGCCATAGGCGGGTTTATTATATGATTTATTCTGCGATAGTGAGGTAATTACGGGTGTGGTTATGACTCACTCGCAGGCTTATGGCCACTTCCCGACGTGCGTTAGGTGCCCATGCTACCTTGTTTGATTGGCCCCTGGAAGATGATAGTCATTTAGGGGCACGCCCAGTGGGGAAACTCGAAGGGGCGGTCTTAGAATCGTTATATGTATAAGAATATAACCTTTCTCAATTCAAGTGGGACTTAATATATGTGGATTTCCATATGAAAATATGATGGTAATTATATTCCTGCTAAGGAATGGATAAATGGATATGAAAATATGATGGTAACGATGTTTAAATTTTATTCCCTTGTATAATTAACATTGTTAGAATCGTTTAAATTTCCTTATCACCCTTTTTGATTAAGTTGTTAGATTTTCATTTACCTCATTCGTGATTAACTGTTCATATCTATTATGCTTCTTGTCCATCTGGTAATCATATAAAAATCGGGCCCTGAACCGTTCATTTTCCATGTTGTATATGCTATTGTATCCGCCCAGGTGCTCCTCCGCAAGGGCGCCCGATGTGATATTTCTATTCTCTTACTTTTGAGGAGCTGTAAGAATTTGCGGATATTACAGGATATTTTGTTAGACGCCTTCATTTTTGTATTCTAGATTATGATCGGGTCTTTCTTCGGGCGTGTGGCCCAAAACTTTGTAATTGCTTAATGATTGTATAATGTAACATATTAAATTGTTATAAAACATTGTATGTAGCTGTGGACCGACAGCATATTCGATCTTCTCCTTGTATATTAGATATGGAAGTATAGTATATGTTATCTTGGAATTCCGCTATCTTTTAGAATGGGTTGTTTGAATTATTTTCTTAGCTTATCCTTTTAATTTAATAAACTAAATTTTGACAACCCGTTTTCTGAATTATTGGGTGGTCTTCCCGGATACTCATTTTAATGTTGTGATGCTGAGAATGATTTCCATCCATTATTTTCGCGAATGTTGGAGTATCGGGCTGGCCACCCCTTACTTCGGACTGCGGGTTGTCACATGCAAATGGGCCAAAGCCAAAAAAAATCCATAATTGATATCCATTGCCTAACGACATATAAAGAGCTTAATAATTTTCTCATAAAGATTTCTTACTTCAGGAGATTTGTTTTCATTTATCTGAGATAACTCACGTACTGATGAAGCTCTTGCGAAAGAATAAAAAGTTCATATGGGAGGAACCACAGCAAGAAGCTTTTAACAAGCTTAAGAGATTAATCACCTCTCCTCGAATGACGATTCCACCTAAGGCATGAGTACCTTTGCTTATTGATGTAACCTCGACTATAAGGCCAATCAATTCATCATTGGCAGATGATATTGATGGACAAGAGTGTTGGGGTTGTATACTAAAGGTCATGGTTCACTAGTAAATTTTAGTATGTCTATTTAATGAGAATCTTCACAAGTAATGTTTGCATCATATTATTTCATATATTTATGCATATGTGTCTTTTATTCTACACAGTAGATGATTTGGTGTGTAGAGTTCGTCTTACACATGGAAGATCAAATTATCGGTTCTTGTAGAACATAAGTCTGGTTCACAATCTTAGATGGAGATGGACAAACCATCTGTAGGATTGTAGCACACTATGTTAGTAGGTCTATCTTGATTACGAGAAATGGTACAGCTTCGACTTATTGTGCTAGTACACTTTGTGTGTATTGAACGGGACCAATTAGAGATAATTGTCTTTGTACTGACTATATAACATAATCAATATCTCAAGCTTGTTATGAGTGCTTAAGCTCTTAATCCAAACATAATTGATGGATATGTGCATCAATTTTTCGTTACTTTGACCTATTGGGTAAGATTCATTTATGGATCAATAAGCTTGGTAGATTGGGTAATGTCGATTAGTGTATGGTGAAAGTTAATTATTAATGGAATCTGTGTCTCAATAAAGAGATTGATGATACCCTCTTGATGTAGCCTATAAGTTTTGATTATGTCAAACTCGTCCAGTGGAATTAATTATCCAATATATCAAAGAAGTTATGCCAACGGTCTCAAGGAATTTCTAAGAGGTCAATTAAGTATAATTGTCAGTAATTTAATTTAATCGATGAGTATCTGTAATCTTAACGCGGGGAGATTATTAAACATTTAATAATGTGTAGATCGAAATTATAATTTTCAGATAGTAGACTAGAGTGAAATTATTATTCTTTAGTGGAATGGATAATAATTTATAGAATTATTGAATTAATTATAGGGTTTAATTAGAATTCTTAAATTCTGTAGGAAGTTAGTCTTCTATTTCTCCTGGAGGTCCCCGTGCTAGCCTATATAAGTAACCCATCGTCTCCTAATAAGTGAGGGATCAATATAGATCATAAAAAACACCTAAAAGTATTAGTAGGGTCGTGATCATTGGTGCCCACACACCAATGACATGTATTGGCTTAAAAGAATAGCATGGAAGATCTCGAGGTCTCTTTCAAAGCTCTTATATTGTAAAATCTGTTACGGGCAATCAAAGAGTAAAAAAATTCTGAATGTAGAATGATAGGTTCTTGACATATAGAGGAAGAGACACAAGAAATTTTAAGTCATTTAGAGATCGTTGGATCTCGCTGCCTCACAAATCTTTACGAAATTTCAGCTATCCAGACAAATGTGTGACCCGTCATGGTGTCTACTTGTTAGAACCATAACTTGACAACCGTTGATCGTATGGGGCTGAAATATTTTCTACTGGTTCCAGAGGTCGAAAGACATAAAATATCCGGAAAGATCATTTTTTGAGGTTGTTCTGATTTTTGAAAAAAAATCATTTCATTTTTTGTGGCTGACACGCCGTTAAATTTGCGACACGGGTCGGTGTAACATGAAGGAGATCAAATCTCTACGGTTGAAACCAGAAGGAACCACAAAGGTATGAGATCTTGAATATCCTATGTAGATACACCATGTGTAATTTTTTTTATGATTCGATCTACACACGTTTTCAATAGACTCTTGGACTTCCGCTCCAACAATTGGTATTAGAGCCATGTTGATTCCGTGTAAAGGTTGAATTCAGCCATATTATCCAATAAAAACAAAATGAATAAAATAATCGAATATGTGCATGAATGTTGGGTAGAATTTAGATATGTGCTAACTTTTGTTTTGTAGAGATCTAATCCCACTATTATGGTCACGTATTTATAATTTTATTTTATGTGATTGGACCCCACGATGGTTTATTCGTGGTTGTTTTTTTGTCTGGATTAATGTAATATTGATGTACAATGTGAACCCCTTAATAAATTTTGTTTATTCGTGGTTATTTCTATTTTTTATGTATCGTAATGGTCGATTCCATCGTTTATAATCAAAAAGAAGGGTCACAAGAGGTTTTTCAAACCAGAAGAGGTCTTTATCTTCTTTTTCAAGTATAAGTATTGGGCCTTCCAGCTCTAACTCACCTCCGGGTAGAGATAACAGTATGAGATTTATGATGTGATTTATTCGGATATCTCTACCTGGATACTCTTGGCGAGAGAGAGTTCTGGGCAAAAACATCTCTGAGCTAGTGTCTCGTTGATTGACTACTGAAGAAGGAAAACAAGAATAGAACCAAGGGCAAGGGAAGGATCAGCGATAGCACATTATGCCTATTTTATTCATATTTTAATTGTTGGGTTATTAATATGTGTTAGTGACCCTTAGAATTATGGACAACATGGAATATAGACCCGGCCTTAGATCATGATTTTCTTGGAAAATAAACTTTTACTGGTTCATTTTAAATTCATTAAATTTAATGGGTTTTATTTATTACTCAAATTTAATTTAATTTCCATAATTATTTTAATTTAAATAAATTTATTATTTTTGGATAATTAAAATAAGGAAACTAGTAATTTTAATTCGAATAAATAAATTGTAAAATCCCTTTATTTTAATTGGACAATTAAAAATTAAACAGTCTCCATGGTTATATGTTTAATTTAATTTTTTTTAAATTATGGGTTTTACAATGTGTAATTAGAAAATATAAATTAAATTTTCAGATTTATTTTGTGAATATAAGGGAATTTAGAATTTGTATTTATCACACTTATTTTGGACATGCAAAAATTTAGGCAACCGTAAATTTTGGCATGCGTCAGTTACCTTGTATTTTTTAAAGATATTTAAATTAAAGTTATCTTTTCATAACCTTCACAACAGTTTTAAATTACTAATTGCGAGAGGGATTTGGTCACAAACAAATCCCATGGTCTCCACCACTGGTTTGTAGGTTTTCAATAACGAGTAGGTCCTCCAAAAAGGAATACTAATTATTGTGGTAACCAGTGAAAATTTCCTTAGGGGTAACTTTAGGCTCATATTCATATAGGCGGCCCCCAAAGGTGGAGTCTATGTGATATGGGATAGTCTAAAATTAGTTGGTGGTATGCACTTAGACACAAAATTATAGTAGGTTCTCCAAAGAGGAATGTTATTATTTTGTGGGACCAAAGTGTCAGCTATTAATTTTATTTGGCATAGTCTTTGCTTATATGGTAAAATAAAAGGAATTGGTCTGCCTAATGTGATTATGTATAGTAGGTTCTCCAAAGAGGAATGCTATTCAAATAGTAATTGAGATGCTGGCGAATTCTTTTAAAATGGTAGAGGGAACCAAATTTAAATCGAATTCAAAGTCAATTGCTTGTCATAATATGTTTTTATTACTTGATTCTCTAGTTTTGAATGGTAACTCTAATATTCACGTATTTCATACTCAGTTTTATATACCTTCTGGTAAGAATTAAAAGAACTGAATTTAAATTGGACATAGTATTGACGATAAACTAATGCATGTGTATTTTCTTAATGTTGTCTTGAATAGTCACATTATAAGAATTCTATAAGGAAATATGGAATATAAGTGGAAAAGATTAATGGTATGACACAATATGACTTGTTCATTAAGTTAGATATATTGTGATATTACTATTAATAAGTGTCCAGTGCCTATAATATGATGATTATCTCGCATATAATGTTTGATAATTAGGGCGTATAGTTAGGCAGGTTGATATGAATGACTTTAGAGGAATATTAGTATGGTTGATATAACCTTAGTTATAAGATTATGTTTTGATGGTTATTTCTCATCTGAAGGAACTGGAAATCTAAAGAGGTGAAATAGACGGGGAAGCCCGTGTCGATATCCTTCTCAATAAAAGGTTTTATCATGATATCATTTAAGTATTCGAGTTACTGAAATAAGTTCACTTCTTTGCCTAAAGGTTGATAGAAGCTAAAGTTAAATCAGAAACTATTAAGTCGGAATTCAGACACTGGCTCGGTTTCAAAGACAGTTAGTGAATTATGTAATTGCAAGTGAATTCACTAAGAGTAGTCAGAATACTAGTAGGAGTTAATAAGCTTATCTTCTTTAAAAGAACAAGGTAGATACATTTTATGTGCGAAAAAGTTGAATAATGTTTAATGGTGTGTTCTACGGTAATCTAGATTGTAGAAACATGAGCCATTAATCATTGGTTCCAGGAAACCAGTCAACTAGTGATAGGTGAATTTGTCTATTATTTCAAATTTATAATTACAGTGGGAGGCGTGAGTCTCAGTTTTGATAATTAGAGATTAATTTTAAATGATTGCTTACAAGTATGTAGGAATAGAATGAACTTTAGTTCAACTTCTACTCTTTTATGAAAGGATATTTATTTTATTTTAATAACACATGTGTGTTGTTAATGGTAATAATCAATGTATTCGTCTTTGGTACTAAAGAGGATAATCATTATAAAATAAATCTCATATTTTGTAAACTGTAGTTTTTTAATAATATTCATGATTTATCACTAAATGGATAATATTATTCTCTTCAAACCATAATATATCTGTAGCTCCAAATACTCAGGTCATTTTTTCTAAATGAATTCTAAACTGGTGGAAGGTGGATTCTTACATTCATCGGAAGTGGAGGCACTTCTAGTTAATGAATATGGTTTAGATGGAAAATGATCAGGTGGTATTATAGCTACAGAAATATAATTATTTGTTTATTATGATTGATGTAATTCTAGAACTACCTATTTAGGAATTTAAGAATTATAGATCATTAGTTCGAATTATATCCATGAAGATTATGCCATAAGTTACTTTCAGTTACGGTGTGTCAAATAAAGAAGAATTTGGTTTCTTTCACTGGTGATAAAATTCATGATGGTTATTTATAAGATATAGATTCGCGTATCTCCAGATTGTTTTCCAAGTCAATTTTCCTCACTCCCATTAAAAATAATGGATCATTTTCAACTCAATTCCAGTATGTTATATAATCGGTAGTGCAACACTTGTGTTAAGAAAAACCTGACAAGTTGGAACAAGAATACATGTTTAAATCTATATTCTAGATTACATTCCCAAAATCATTGTTCAGAACAAAGAAGTTTTAATAGGCTTATGCGAATTTCTTTCATACCACCAGTATAGGTAAAAACATCACAAAGAAATGAGTATGATATTTTTCTACCTTATCGTAGTGGGAGGATCGTCAATTCTCATAATGGTAAAAACCATATAAACGCATCACGGTTGGTACACCAGTAAAGGGATAACTTTATCATAGTGGGAGGGTTTTTTATTCTTAATATTGTCACCCTTCGTGACCCCTGGAGAAGAAGATAACAAACCCTATAACAATAATAGGGTATTCCTTCACAAGGATGCATAACATTCTTGGAAAAGTTATGATATTTGGTACCATATAGATTCATCAAGATGGGGTCATATCCATCAGTTGTAAGTGAATCAATTAAGAGAGGTAATTAAATTCATGATTTTGATAAATGGTTAGATGTGCTCAGTGTGTACAAAAGGACTGATGGAAGCGTGGTGGTGTTTTTATCTACTTGATGTATAGATATATTTATCGTCACATGCGATGTAAGGATATGTCATACAGTTAGATCGTGGTAGTCCAATAAGTTCAATATGAAAACGTTAGAAAATTTTATTACATTTTTGGGATCAAATTAAAATTTGATCACCAGAAAAAATGTACTTATACTTATCTAAGTTATCATATTGATATTGTTCTTTTGAGGCTTTCTTATGCAATATTCCAAGAAAGACATTCGGTCTTTCAGATTTGGAAATTTGTATTACTTGATAATAGAACATTGGTTTGGGGAGAATAAATATTAAAGTACCTGAAAATGATTAATGAATATATATTTAGTTGCCAAGTAAACTGATAAGTAACTTGTAGGTTGCTAACTCATGCATTGAGTCAGATTTAAGATTTCAGAAAGTATATAGTACCCCTTATATAAGAAATTATACATTATTGCGTTTCTAGTAGTTGTGATTGCACTGGTTGAAAACTGGTAAGCTTTTTACTTTAGGTGTGAGGATAGGTTGATAAATGCATGACTCCATATCTTTGACTATAAGTGGGAGATTATTGGGGTTGTATACTAAAAGTATTGGTTCACTAGTGAATTTTAGTATGCCTATTTAATGAGAATCGTCACAAGTAATGTTTGCATCATATTATTTTATATATTTACGCATGTGTGTCTTTTATTCTACACAGTAGATGATTTGGTGTGTAGAGTTTGACTTACACATGGAAGATAAAATCATCGGTCCTTGTAGAATATAAGTCTCGTTCACAATCTTAGATGGAGATGGACACACCATCAGTAGGATTATAGCACACTATTTTAGTAGGTGTATCTTGATTACGAGAAACAATATAGTTTCGACTTATTGTGCTAGTACACTTTATGTGTATTGAACGGGACCAATTAGAGATAATTGTCTTTGTACTCACTATATAAGATAATGAATATCTCAAGCTTGTTATGAGTACTTAAGCTCTTAATCCAAACATAATTGATGGACATGTGCATCAATTTTTCGTTACTTTGACCTATTGGGTGAGATTCATTTATGGATCAATAAGCTTGGTAGATTGGGTAATGTCGATTAGTGTATGGTCAAAGTTAATTATTAATGGAATCCACATATCAATAAAGAGATTGATGATACCCTCTTGATGTAGCTTATAAGTTTTGATTATGTCAAACTCGGTCGGTGGATTTAATTATCCGATATATCAAATAAGTTAAGTGAACTGTCTCAAGAAATTTCTAAGAGGTTAATTAAATATAATTGTCAGTAATTTAATTTAATCGATGAGTATCTGTAATCTTAACGTGGGAAGATTATTAAACATTTAATAACGTGGAGCTCGAAATTATAATTTTCAGATAGTATACTAGAGTGAAATTATTATTCTTTAGTGGAATGGATAATAATTTATAGAATTATCGAATTAATTATAGGGTTTAATTAGAATTCCTAAATTCTGTAGGAAGCTAGTCTTCTATTTCTCCTGGGGGTCCCCGTGCTAGCCTATATAAGTAGCCCCTTGCCTCCTAATAAGTGAGGGATCAACATAGATCATAAAAAAAATCTAAAAGGAGTAGTAGGCTCGTGATCATTGGTTCCCACACACCAATGACATGTATTGGCTTAAAGGAATAGCATGGAAGATCTTGAGGTCTCTTTCAAAGCTCTTATATTGTAAAATTTGTTACGGGCAATCAGAGAGTTCAAAAATTCTGAAAGTATAATCATGGGTTCCTTACATATAGAGGAAGAGGCACAAGAAATTTCAAGTCATTTAGAGATCGTCCGATCCCCCTGCCTCGCACATCTTTACGAAATTTCAGATATCCAGATAGATGCACGACACGTCATGATGTCTACTTGTTAGAGCCATAACTTGACAACCGTTGATCGGATGGGGCTAAGATATTTTCTACAGGTTCGAGACGTCAAAGACATAAAAACTCGCGAAAGATCATTTTTTGAGGCTATTATGATTTTTGAAAAAAATCATTGTGTTTTTGTGGCTGACACACCGTTAAATTTACGACACGGGTCGGTGTAACATGAAAGAGATCAAATCTCTACGGTTCAAGCCAGAAGGAGCCGCAAAGGTATGATATCTTGAATATACGATGTAGATACACGATGTGTAATTTTTTTTTTTGATTCGATCTATACGCATTTTTAATAGACTCTTGGACTTCTGCTCCAACAAAGAGAGGCTCTTAGGCCAAGGGGCTGTCGAGGGAAACACTCTTGCCCACCGTTAAAAAGGGTGATCCACCCCTTAGGTTGTTTGTACATCATGAACCTAATGCATATTTAGTAGGCAATATGTTTTTGAATTATAGTGATGAGTATTTCCAAGAACTTCTTAATTAGGGCCCTCTTGACCTCCTGTATTGGATTACCTGTACGATTCGTATATGTATAGTGATATAAACCCTAAATTTAATTATCTACATCTAGAGTATGTGGTTTTGTATTCTATAATATGAAGAATCAAAGCTCATTAGGTGTAACTTTTTAATGTCAAACCCCATCACACGTCATTGTTGTTATATTTTTAATTAGAGTTAGAAAACCGATTCAATGAGGGAGTAGTAAAACTTCTTACACTTGGCTCGATTTTGGATTCGGGTTGTCTTTTTAATTCTTTAACGTAGTGAATATTTGTAGACTTACTGGAAAAGTCTATCCTAAGCATTTTGCTACAGGAGACATCTGTACACTGAGATACCAATTGGTGCATTATCAATATAATATGTATAGTGGTCCCAATTTAAAAAAAAAATCTACTCTTAATGAAAACTATTTGTAATTGGAAAGTCATAAAACAACTCTATTAACTCGATTTGGGTTGAGTCTTTGTTTTCATTGCAACTAATGAGAGAGCATTTTTGGGGATGAAACTTGTTAAAATAGCGACTCGCAATTGGATTCAATGGGGGATGAATTTCTTATTAGTTGCATGATTCTCTACCTTGAACATGATCTTAGTTTATATAACGTTCAATTTTGTTGAAATTAATAAATTCGTGTTACCAGAAAAATTTAATATGTCACGTAACGTGTAAGTATTGTTTTTTTAAATTAGATTAAAGAAATTATACAAAACGAATTATATAATATCATTAGAATAAATAAAGAATTTAAATAAAAAAATATTAGAACAAAAATTCGCACTTGTCAAATGCGAATGGATTTGAGCTAGGGTCGAATCGATTCGACACTTGCAGAATGCCTGCAATTGTAGACTATCGGTTGTGTATGAGTGGAAGGTGTTTTTGGATGACTTGTTATCCGCGTTTGACTAACATTATAGCAAATTTTTAACCTTTAGGTAGTAGGTTAGCAACCCCTATTGGGTATGAGCCATTTGAGATAGGTAGGGGTCATGTAAGGTGGATTATAGGTGACTACCTACTCCATTTGCTTTAATTTATATAGAATTAAAATTTGCATTAAGTGTAATTCGAAAATACTCATTCTCTCCACCATTTTCACTCAGAAAAATATTTTCTATTCTCTCTATACTTCACTCATACTATTCCACAAAATTATTCTTCCATTATCAAGAATTTTCAAGTGTTATAGAGATGTTATTTTAGGTGTGAAGAGGATTACTAGAAGAACTAAATTTCTGAAAGTTTAGAGCTTCTTGAGTTTTCTTTTCCACCTCTAATTCAAAGTTATTATCTTCAAGTGGTAGGGGTTTTACACTATAATTTCAAGTTTATAGACAAATCATGCTAGATATATGTATATATATGTATGATTCACAAGATTACATATGCTTATTATCACTATACTTGAACTTATGAAGAAGAATATGTAATAAAAAATGGATTAAAGGTAAAGATTGAAAGAACACTACACCAAAAACTGGCGATTGGTCACGGCCAAAATCCCTTACCAAAACTGTTGGTCGCGGACTTGGGTTGTAACCATTTCGGGCGTGACCAATTTCGTGAGTCACGGTCCAAGTCCGTGACCAAAAAATGGTCACGGCCCAGAGAGGGTCACGACAGATGGTTGCGGACTTGGGCCGTGACCCATGCCGTGACGGGTCGTGGTCCTCGTCCATGACTCACAACCGTGACAAATGGGTCGCGACCAAAGTCCGCGACCCACGACCGTGACAAATAAATTTAAAAAAAATTGGTCGCGGCCCTCATCCGTGACCCACAACCGTGACAAATTGGTCGCGGACTTAGGCCACGACCCACAACCGTGACGAAAAAAAATGGTTGCGGAGTTTGACCGCGACCATTTTTATGCGCGATGGAAAAAATAAAAATGGTCATGGACAAAGTCCATGACCAAATTTAACTATAATTTTTAAAAAAAATGTATTTTTTTGGTCAAATCCTAAAATTAGAGGTCCTGTGAGTGCACTGTCGGTTGTTACGTGTAACGTTGGACGCGTACGAGGTGTTACAAATATTTATTATTCGCAAAATAATAAAACAAATCACAAATTGCGAATCGAGAACGTTGTTAATAAAAAATATATATACAAACTTAAAAATATTACAACTCTTACTAATTCACAGACCAAAAAAAATTTGGCAGAGTTTCCTCTATTTTCTTGACATTCCAAACCCTGTAATTGTAAAACCTGCTTATTATAAAGCCCGCACGACCATAAAATTCAACAATCAAATTATAAAAGCCCGTACGGCCATAAAACTAAACAATAAAAGCCCCCCCCCCCCCCCCCCCCCCCGCTGTAACACATAAAAAATATAATCTTCATGTTGTAAACCATTGCCTCCTTCATTTGTTCCACATGCAAAAATCCTACAAATGATAGGATACAAAAAAAAATATCAGTAACCAAGTAGTTTTACAAAAAAATTAATCAAGTTGAAAAATTGCATATATGAGTTAAAATTATCAACAGATCAATGTTTTTAAGCGTAAGTCTAGAAATATTTAAATTACCGTCGTATTCACAAATCGGGAGTCCCGCGGCTGCGCGGTCAGTTCCTATGGGTCACATTGGTCCCGTGGGAGGTGTTGGTGCCACCCACAGGGTCGTACGACGGCTGTTTCGGGTTTTCACCCACTAACACCATGCTTTTAATCGTAAGTCTAGAAATATTCAAATTACCGTCGTATTCACAAATCGGGAGTCCCGTGGCTGCACGGTTAGTTCCTATGGGTCACATTGGTCCCGTGGGATGTGTTGGTGCCACCCACAGGGCCGTACGGGGGATGTTTAGGGTTTTCACCCTCTAACACCATATTTTTAAGCCTAAGTCTAGAAATATTCAAATTACCATCGTATTCACAAACCGGGAGTCCCACGGCTACGTAAACAGTTCCTACGAGTTACATTGGTCCCGTGGGAGGTGTTGGTGCCACCCACGGGGCCGTACGGGGGCTGTTTCGGGTTTTCACCCACTAACACCATGTTTTTAAGCGTAAGTCTAGAAATATTCAAATTACCATCGTATTCACAAATCGGGAGTCCCGCGGATGCACGGTCAGTTCTTATGGGTCACATTGGTCCCGTGGGATGTGTAGGTGCCACCCACGGGGCCGTACGGGGGCTGTTTAGGGTTTTCACCCTCTAACGCCATGTTTTTAAACCTAAGTCTGAAAATATTCAAATTACCATTGTATTCTCAAATCGGGAGTCTCGCGACTGCGCGGTCAGTTCCTACGAGTTACATTGGTCCCGTGGGAGGTGTTGGTGCCACCCACGGGGCCGTACGGGTGCTTTTTTGGGTTTTTACCCACTAACGCCATTTTTTTAAGTTTAAGTCTAGAAATATTCAAATTATCGTCGTATTCACAAATTGGGAGTCCCGCGGATGCGCGGTCAATTCCTATGGGTCACATTGGTCCGGTGGAGGTGTTGGTGCCACCCACGGGAACGTACGGGGGTTGTTTCGGGTTTTAACCCTTTAACGCCATGTTTTTAAGCCTAAGTCATGAAATATTAAAATTACCGTCGTATTCTCAAACCGGGAGTCCCATGGCTGCGCGGTCAGTTCCTACGAGTTACATTGGTCCCATGGGAGGTGTTGGTTCCACCCACGGGGTCGTTCGGGGGTTATTTTGGGTTTTCACCTTCTAACGCTATGTTTTTAAGCCTAAGTCTAGAAATATGCAAATTACCATTGTATTCCCAAATAGGGAGTTCCGTGGTTGCACTGTCAGTTCCTACGAGTCACATTGGTCCCGTGGGAGGTGTTGGTGCCACCCACGGGGCCGTTCGGGGGCTGTTTTGAGTTTTCACCCTCTAAAGCTATGTTTTTAAGCCTAAGTCTAGAAATATTCAAATTACTATCGTATTCCCAAACCGGTTGTCCCACGGCTCTCTGAAGAGTTCTTACGAGTTATATTGGTCCCGTGGGAGGTGTTAGTGCCACACACGGGGACATACGGGGGCTATTTCGAGTTTTCACCCACTAACGCCATGTTTTTAAGCCTAAGTCTAGAAATATTCAAATTACCGTTGTATTCTCAAACTGGGAGTCACGCGGCTATGCGGTCAGTTCCTACGAGTTACATTAGTCCCATGGGAGGTGTTGGTGCCACCCACGGGGTCGTTCGTGGGTTGTTTCGAGTTTTCACCCTCTAACGCCATGTTTTGCCTAAGTCTAGAAATATTCAAATTACCATCGTATTCTCAAACCAGGAGTCCCGCGGTTGCGCGGTCAGTTCCTACGAGTCACATTGGTCCCATGGAAGGTGTTGGTGCCACCTATGGGGCTGTACAGGGGATGTTCTGGATTTTTCCCACTAACGCCTTCTTTTTAAACCTAAGTCTAGAAATATTCAAATTACCGTCGTATTCACAAATCGGGAGTCCCGCGGCTACGTGAACAGTTCCTACGAGTTACATTCGTCCCGTGGGAGGTGTTGGTGCGACACACGGGGGCATTTTCCAGTTTTTACCCACTAATGCCATGTTTTAAAGCCTAAGTCTAGAAATATTCAAATTACCATCATATTCTCAAACCGGGAGTCTCGCGACTACGTGGTCAGTTCCTATGAGTTATATTGGTCCAGTGGGAGGTGTTGGTGCCACCCACGGGGCCGTTCGTGGGTTGTTTTGGGTTTTAACCCTCTAACGCCAAGTTTTGCCTAAGTTTAGAAATATTCAAATCTCCATCGTATTCTCAAACTGGGATTCCCGCGGCTGCGCGGTCAGTTCCTACGAGTCACATTGGTCCCGTGGGAGGTGTTGGTGCCACCCACGGGGCCGTTCGGGGGTTGTTTTGGGTTTTCACCCTCTAACGCCATATTTTTAAGCCTAAGTCTAGAAATATACAAATTATCGTCGTATTCCCAAACCGAGTGGCCCGTGGCTGCACAGTCAGTTCTTACGAGTCACATTGGTCCCCTGGGAGGTGTTGGTGCCACCCACGAGGACGTTTGGGGGCTGTTTCGAGTTTTCACCCTCTAAAGACATATTTTTAAACCTAAGTCTAGAAATATTCAAATTACCATCGTATTCACAAACTGGGAGTCCCGCGGATACGTAAATAGTTCCTACGAGTTACATTGGTCCCGTGGAAGGTGTTGGCGCCACCCACGGGGCCGTATGGGGGCTATTTCGGGTTTTGACCCTCTAACACCATGTGTTTAAGCCTAAGTCTAAAAATATTCAAATTACCGTCGTATTCTCAAACCGGGAGTCTCGCGACTGTACGATCAGTTCCTACGAGTTACATTGGTCCCGTGGGAGGTGTTGGTGCCACCCACGGGGCCATTCGGGGGTTGTTTTGGGTTTTTACCCACTAACGCCATGTTTTTAAGCCTCAGTCTAAAAATATTCAAATTACCGTCGTATTCATAAACCGGGAGTCCCGCGGCTACGTAAACAGTTTCTACGAGTTACATTGGTCCCGTGGGAGGTGTTGGTGCCACCCACTGGGCCGTACGGGGGTTGTTTCCGGTTTTCACCCTCTGACGCCATGTTTTTAAGCCTAAGTTTAGAAATATTCAAATTATCATCATATTCTCAAACCGGAAGTCGCGTGGCTGCGCGGTCAGTTTCTACGAGTCGTATGGTCCCGCGGGAGGTGTTGGTGCCACCCACGGGGACGTTCGGGGGCTGTTTTGGGTTTTTACCCACTAACCCCATGTTTTTAAGCCTAAGTCCATAAATATTCAAATTACCGTCGTATTCACAAATCGGGAGTCCCACGGCTGTGCGATCAGTTCCTATGGGTCACATTGGTCTCGTGGGAGGTGTTGGTGCCACCCACGGGGCCGTACGGGGGCTGTTTTGGGTTTTTACCCACTAACGCCATATTTTTAAGTCTAAGTCTAGAAATATTAAAATTATCGTCGTATTCACAAATCGGGAGTCCCGCGACTGCATGAACAGTTGCAACGAGTTACATTGGTCCCGTGGGAGGTGTTAGTGCCACCCACGGGGCCGTTCGGGAGTTGTTTTGGGTTTTTACCCACTAACGCCATGTTTTTAAGCCTAAGTATAGAAATATTCAAATTACCGTCGTATTCACAAATCGAGAGTCCCGCAGTTGCGCGGTCAGTTCCTATGGGTCACATTGGTCACGTGGGAGGTGTTGGTACCACCCACTGGGCCGTACGGGGGCTGTTTCGGGTTTTCACCCTCTAACGCCATGTTTTTAAGCCTAAGTCTAGAAATATTTAAATTATCATCATATTCTCAAACCGGGAGTCCCATGGCTGCCCGGTCAGTTCCTACGAGTTGTATGGTCCCGTGGGAGGTGTTGGTACCACCCACGGGGACGTTCGGGGGCTGTTTTGGGTTTTTACCCACTAACGCCATGTTTTTAAGCCTAAGTCCATAAATATTCAAATTACCGTCGTATTCACAAATTGGGAGTCCCGCGGCTGTGCGGTCAGTTCCTATGGGTCACATTGGTCCCATGGGAGGTGTTGGTGCCATCCACGGGGCCGTACGGGGGCTGTTTTGGGTTTTTACCCACTAATGCCATGTTTTTAAGCCTAAGTCTAGAAATATTCAAAAGACCGTCGTATTCACAAATCGGGAGTCCCGCGGCTACGTGAACAGTTCCAACGAGTCACATTGGTCCCGTGGGAGGTGTTGGTGCCACCCACGGGGCCGTTCGGGGGATGTTTCGAGTTTTCACCCTGTAACGCCATGTTTTGTCCAAGGCTATAAATATTCAAATTACCGTCGTATTCACAAATTGGGAGTCCCGCGGCTATGTGAACAGTTCCTACGAGTCACATTGGTGCCGTGGGAGGTGTTGGTGCCACCCACTGGGCCGTTCGGTTTTTTTTTTTGGGTTTTCACCCTCTAACGCCATGTTTTTAAGCCTATGTCTTGAATTATTCAAATTACCATCATATTCTCAAACCGGGAGTCCCGCGGCTATGTGATCAGTTCCTACGAGTTACAGTGGTCCAGTGGGAGGTGTTGGTGACACCCACGGGGCCGTTCGAGAGTTGTTTCAGGTTTTCCCCCACTAACGCCATGTTTTTAAGCCTAACTCTAGAAATATTCAAATTACCATCATATTCTCAAACCGGGAGTCCCATGGCTATGTGGTCAGTTCCTACGAGTCAAATTGGTCCTGTGGGAGGTGTTGGTGCCACCCACGGGGCCGTTCGAAAGCTGTTTTGGGTTTTCTCCCTCTAACACCATATTTTTAAGCCTAAGTATAGAAATATGAAAATTATCATTGTATTCTCAAACCGGGAGTCCCGCAGCTGCTCGATCAGTTCCTATGAGTCACATTGGTCCCGTGGGAGGTGTTGGTACCACCCACGGGGCCGTTCGGGGGGCTGTTTTGGGTTTTCACCCTCTAACGCCATGTTTTTAAGCCTAAGTCTAGAGGTATGCAAATTATCATCGTATTCTCAAAACGGGAGTCCTGTGGCTGAGCGATCAGTTCCTACGAGTTACATTGGTCCCGTGTGAGGTGTTGGTGCCACTCATGGGACCGTTCGGGAGTTGTTTCGAGGTTTTTCGCTCTAATGCCATTTTTTAAGCCGAATTCTTAATATTTTCAAATTTATCCTCATACTCTCAAACCGGGGGTCCCATAATCACGCGATCAGTTCCTACGAGTTACAGTGGTCCCGTGCAAGGTGTTAGTGCCTCTCATGGGGCCATTCGGGGGCTATTTTAGGGTTTTGCTATCTAATGCCATTTTTTAAGCCTAATTCCTTATATATGCAAATTATTGTCGTATTCTCAAACTCAGGGTCTCGTGATCACGCGGTCTATTCCTACGAGTTTCATTGGTCTCGTGTGAGGTGTTGGTGCCACCCACGGGGCTGTTCGGGGGATATTTCGGGTTTAGGCCATCTAACGCCATGTTTTTAAGCCTAATTCCTTATATTTTCAAATCATCCTCGTATTCTCAAACCGGAAGTCCCTTTATCGCTTGGTCAGTTCCTACTAGTTACATTACTCACGTGCGAGGTGTTGGTGCCTCTCACGGGGCCATTCGGGGGTTATTTCGGATTTTCACCCTCTAACGCCTTGTTTTTATGCTTAACTCCTCATATTTTAAAATTATCGTCATATTCTCAAACCGGGAGTCCCGAGATCGCGTAGTCTGTTCCTACATGTTACATTGGTCCCGTGAGAGGTGTTGGTGCCTCTCACGGGTCCGTACGAGGTTGTTTCATATTTTTGATATCTAACGCCTTGTTTTTAATCTTAAGTCCTAATATTTTTAAATTATCATCGTATTATCAAACCGGGAGTCCCGTGATCGCGGGGTCAGTTCCTACGTGTTACATTGGTCCCGTGAGAGGTGTTGGTGCCATATTTTTAAGTTTATGTCTAGACATTAGCAAGTTATCGTCGTATCCCGTACTCCTTATAATTATCCCATACTCCTTCTAATATATTATCCAACAACAAGTCAACAACCAATAATTATCCAACAACCAAACCAAACAAAACCAATAATTATCCCGTACTCCTTCTATCATCTAATAGATTTAATAAATAATGCATATCAATTATATAACTAATTTAGTTAAAGTACAGAGTACCTGGGGTGTAATGAAGAACTGGTATGTAATGAATAAATGGTATCCGATTGGTTAGATCTACAATACGTAAACAATGTGTTATGAAGAACGAGACTAAAATGGACCGACACCCGTATTAGTGCCATTAGTATTGACTTTAACAGCCCCTGCACTTGGAAAACACCAAGAAATTAGTCGTTGCTCAATGCCCCCGAGTGAAGGTACAATTACTTAACTAAATATATAATCAAACAACTCAAACCAAATTAACTAAATGTACAATCATATAGGGGTATATAATACACCATAAATTGACACCAATGCGCATTGTTACTCACTATAAAACTCGTGATACACCAATTCAACAACATCTTCTACGAAATAGCTTCACAAATCTGAAAATAAAGAATTTGAATCAATATAGTGTGAAGGAATCTAATTTACCCCGCAAACAACCGTATAGCAAACAGACAATAAAGAAAAAATTGATTCACACAGACAATAAAGAAAAAATTGATTCAAAGAACAAAATAAAGCGAGTGAAATAAGACTTATGTTATGCCAAATAAAATGCCATGTAAGAGACCCACGCATATCATGGTTTGTTCTCACAACACACTGATGTAAAGGGTTAGATAAAACAAACATTAAAACCTAGATGATTAATAAAGTGAGACATAGAAGTTCTCTATCAAAAGTGATACAAAAGAGGAATAATGAAGTCTGCATAAAATTTATTAAACAGAATTGGAACATACCTTTGTAAGGATAAAGTCCAAGATCTTAGTTTTTTTTAACTTATTCACTATGTAATAGAGAGAACACTAGTAAAAAACAACTGAGGAATAATGAAATAAACAAATACTTGTGAATGAACATAGGAATATAATACCTTTGAAAGAAATCATAACTGTCCACACCAACAATCTTGTTAATTCCTCAATGAAATATTCCCTATACAATAGGATAATTTTCAATAAGCCTAACAATAGTAAACAAAATACCAATAAATGGATTATATATTATTTTCCCATAAATCAGTAACTTCTGCTTCGAGCACCTGCTGCGTGAAAAGGAGGAGGAGGTTTTGCCGAAACCCTAACTACCCTCATTTTTAATATTTAATATTTTTTATCTCTTATATCTTGTCAACACAACTAAAATTAGATTATACTTAATGGATCAAAATGTGTACCTACCTTGTCATATAAGGAATATAAGAAGGACTTACAGTACACTATTTCGGAAATTTGATAAAAAGATAGAAAAATCATGAACAAAAAGCAATCAATCTAAATACCGACAAACATGTAAACATGATTTTATAAAAAAATGTAATAAAACCGACAACATGAACATTACATTAGATTGATGTAGTGAGTCCATAATAGTCTATCTTAACTTAATTTACTTCCATATCCTACATTCCTTATGTATATTACCTAATTAAAAGGGATGTCTCGAGTGAGCATCAAGGTTGTGCAAATGAGATTTCCCAATGTGACTAAGAAATGGGTTATCTAAATTTGATAATGTTGAAATCAATGTTTTCCCTTTTTCTATACACATCATGAGATGGTCGTGTTAATGGAAAATCAGACTATAATAAAAAAAAATGTTTGAAATAAAAAACATCAGCAAGCAACCTTGAACCAACCTTATGCAAAAGCCGATCTCCATGCCATTAACTCCGACCGATTACCAAATCCCCTGCCCCGGAGCTAAAACTTGGACCTCGATGGAAAATCCACCTTACCCGGGGTTTAGTTGATGCTCAAGCTCCAAATTCAAAACCCATAGAGGGGATGCTGCCAGGGAGACGGAGGGAGGAGGCGAGAGAGAGAGGGAGAGATGAAGGCAGCGTATGGGGAGGGTTTCTTTGAGGGAAATGAACAAAACAAAGTAGCGGATGGGAGAAAATACAGACAGCGCGCTTTTTTCATATTGAACCTGGTCACGACTATCAGCCGTGACCCACCAACAAAACCATTTAATGAAATCATACTAGCCCATTAATATGCGTATGGTCACGGCCCATAGCCATGACCCCTCCCAAGATATGGTCACGGCCCTCAGCCGTGACCCTTAGTGTATGTGTTTTCTATTTCGTCATGCCTATGGTCAAGGACCAAGTCCGTGACCCATCCGCGACCAAGCTTGGAGGGAATTTTGGCGCGGATTAGGCGCCAAAATGGTCACGCCCTGGTCACGGCCCAAGTCCGTAACCCATAGTGGTCAGGGATTTGGTCCGTGACCACTTGCAAAGCATCCATGACTGAGTGTGTTAATGAATATGGTCACGCCAAATATTGAGTTGGTCACGGCCCAAGTCCGCGACCAGCTGGTCGCGAACTTGGGCTGTGACCCACTGGGCGTGACCATTCGCAGGACTTGGTGTAGTGGAAAGTAAATTTCAGAATGTTTAAGCTAATTATTTTCTGTACAAATCATGTCAAACTTATCGACTTTATGATAAACTAAACTTGTTGAAGAAACATTAGGATGCATATATGAGTTTTATGAGTAAAAATCTCACATTCATGAACATAAACTTATATAGTTGGGAAAATGGGTTAGATATGTTGATAGTATATTAAATTGAGACTTAAATATGAAATGACATACGTTAAAAATTTCAAAACACTACTCATATGAAATGGTACAATTTATGTGAAGAAAGTCCTTAAGAAACATGAAATAATAAACTAAAAGTGAAACTAGTAAAGTGTTTAGGAAAAAATTTTGAAATGTTGTAATATAAATACATAAAATGATTAAAAAAAATAAAAATAAAATGTGTTACGTTAACAAGTTGAAAATATAAGTCTTGAAATGGCAAAAGTAATGTTTTTGTACAAAAGTGTCATTTTATATGAAAATAGGACTTATGGATAAAGTCTACAAATTAAAGGAGTCTAGTTAAAGTGTTGGATTTTATGTGGTGAAAACTCATGTTTTGTAAATTAAAGATTAAAAGTAACATTTTTTGCAAAGTATATCTAATGCAAGTTTACAAGTGTGATAATACTCAACACTATCCACATGCATGCACAACACGGCAAGGCAATTAACATGGAGGCAGTGGATATGGAGGTAGTTAACAGTGACATGTAAGATAAGGCAGTTGCTAATTTAATGTGAACTCCTTGTCTTTGGACGCTAGTAGATATTGTTCCTCAAGCGTTTCCCATGTCATTTTGGCTGTCACATAACCAATAATCAGGTATACAAATTCTTCCACCATTGTTCCAACGCTCCAACTTCGAAGGAGTGCATCTTTGTGTTTCCATTATTCATACACTTGTTTTCCTTTTTCTTCTTCAGATTTTTGAGGTGACTCATCATAGATTAAATGATTCACCTTCATTGACTACATTAGTTGTAACGTTTGAGTCCTCCATACTAAGTAGTTTGAAGGTTGAGCTTAATCGAGAAAATCCTAATCATGTGATTTAAGGAGCACATGGAGAGTGAAACGCCGTTTGATCCCATTTTGTTTGGTAGCGCTGATACCATGTAAGGTAAATTTGGAGGATAAAAAGATGTTACGAATCTTTCTAACTTTCTACCTTAAACTCCTTATTCAACACATATTTATATAATACAAAAGTTGCAAGACCCACTAGGTTATAATTGTTGCATGAATCCACTACAATATAATTATTACAAAACTACTACATATACTTCCATGTCCATTTGGTAACAGAATGCATGCATGGTAACGTGATCAACTGCCTTGTCTTGTATGTCAGTATTAACTACCTCCATGTCCACTGCCTCCACGTTAACTACCTTACCTTAAATTCTTTCACATATACATCAATGCTCTTTCCTTTAATGGAGATGGCACTGAGTTGCTCCTTTAATGCGAACTCCTTGTATTTTGATGCTTGAATAATTGTGGCATTCTTAGAAGTATCTTACGTCCTTAAACCCCTGAAAAAAATGGAGTAGCTGAGAGAAATCATACATATATTGTTGAGACTGGACTTACATTGATAATTCATGCCAAAATATGATTGTTCTTGTAAGTATATGCATTTCTAATCGCAGTCTATCTGATAAATACGATTCCTTTCTCAAAATTTAAGAAGGACACACCTTTCTTCAAACTATATAACCCACAACCTAACTATAAAAATCTAAAACTCTTTGGGTGCAACCGTGTAGGTGTTTTCCATACATAAAGAGCAAGACTCAGCATAAACTTATGCCAAATTCTTATTCCTGTATTTTTATTGGATGTCATGTGATCTTTAATGAACACATACTTCCATATGTTGCTCCTGATAGATATATGAATGGATGTAACGAGCTTACTGAATTTTCAACTTATGAGGACTTCTTACATTTAAATGTACCTAATAGAGACACTGACGTTCGTAGCCACAAGAATACTGAAGAAAGGGTCCAAAACAATAAAAAAATCAAGTGAACCTTGTCCTATCAACACTGTCGATAAGGACACATGGTCAGATGGTATTATTGAGGAACCACCAGATTCGGCATATTCAAACTATTCAGTTGATTAAGTATCACGCATGATTTGCATGTGTTCCTATTCCTTTGGGCTTCGTCTTCTATCTCAGTCTTCTCTTACTTTATATGACTTTTCTGATGCTGACTGGGTTGGTTGTCCTCTCACTCATCGCTCCACCTCTGGATACTGCATGTTTCTCAGCACTAATTGTATCTCATGGTCCTCTAAAAAGAAGCTTAATGTTGCCCATTCATGCTATGAGACTGAATATCGTGCTATGGCCACTGCAACTACCGAACTTATGTGGCTCACTTATGTTCTTCATGATATTGGTGCACGTCTCTCTGCTCCTCCAACACTCTTTTGTGACAATTTGAGTGAACTTTACATGACTGTCAATCCGGTTCTCCATGCTCGTACCAAGCACGTCGAACTTGATTATCACTTTGTCCGGGAAAAGGTTGCACAAAGGCTTCTCATTACTCAGTTTGTTCCTTCATCTTCCCAGCTGGCTAATATCCTTACCAAACCTTTATGCACGCCTCAGTTTCAATTCCTTCGGTCCAAGATCGGTGTTTTCCATTCACCCCACCTTCACTCGCGGGGAAGTATTAAGGAACCACCAGATTCGGCATATTCAAATTATTCAGTTGATTATGGCTTCTCTGATGCTGACTGGGCTGGTTGTCCTCTCACTCGTCGCTCCACCTATGGATACTGCATGTTTCTCGACGCTAATTGTATCTCATGGTCCTCTAAAAAGCGGCCTACTGTTGCCTGTTCAAGCTGTGAGGCTGAATATCGTGTTATGGCCGCTGCAACTACCGAACTTATGTGGCTCACTTATGTTCATGATATTGGTGTCCGACTCTCTGCTCCTCCAACACTCTTTTATGAAAATTTGAGTGCACTTTACATGACTATCAATCCGATTATCCATGCTCGTACCAAGCACGTTGAACTTGATTATCACTTTGTCCGGGAAAAGGTTGCACAACGGCTTCTCATTACTCAATTTGTTCCTTCATCTTCCCAGCTGGCTGACATCCTTACCAAACCGTTATGCACACCTCAGTTTCAATTCCTTTTATCCAAGATCGGTGTTTGCTATTCACCCCACCTTCACTTGCGGGGGAGTATTGAGGAACCACAATATTCGATATATTCAATTATTCAGTTGATTAAGAATCACACATGGTTTTCATGTGCTCCTATTCCTTTGGCATTAGACTCGGTCATTAGCAGCTGCTCAATTATTTTCAACTTCATTTTCTATTACAACAAACTCTAGTATTTTGTATTTAATCATAGGAAGGCATCTGCTAATACTCAATGAAAACACAAAATAGAAACAAAAAATATGGATGAAAGCAACAGTTTGTGTTTTCATTGAGTATTAGCGGCTGCCTTCCTATGATTAAATACAAAAGACTAGAGTTTGTTGTAACATAAAATGAAGTTGAAAATAACTGAGCAGGTGCTAATGACCGAGTCTAACGCTAAAGGAATAGGAGCACATGCAAACCATGTGTGATACTTAATCAACTGAATAATTTGAATATGCCAAATCTGGTGGTTCCTCAATAGGTATTCCATTAACCACTGAACACTCCATCGCCCTAAAAGTTTTGAGGTATCTTACCCCAGTAACTAAGAGGATGACAGCGCCTTATAACTTGGACCCATGTACAAACCCGTTTGAACCTTGTCCCATTTTCATTCCTTATATGCAAAATAGTACTAAATCTAACCTTCATAACCACTGTACGACCAAAGTGACAGCCTATGACTTGTATACAACTCTCACACCACCTATCTTGAGTGACTGCGTAAGCTTTAACACTACCAATAATGAGACAGGCCCTATTCTTTCAAACCTTACCAACGTAAACACAAAACCTCATGTGTATGCATACAATCCACATGGCCTTGACCTCACTATCCCTCTTAATATTTTGCCAATGCCAACATCCCTACCTTTGTCTCCTAAACCATCAAATAGTTGGTCTTCACCTGATACTACCAATACAATAAATGTCCATTCCATGATGACTCAGATCGAATTAGAGATGGAAATTTTTGACCCGATCCGTTTATGGTAATAACCCGAACATGACCCAATTAACTTGTATAGATTTAAGAGTACCCAAAATTTATGCTAGAATAAAAATCAATGTGACCCGAAAATGACACGACTAACCCGAATTGCCACCCCTTAATCGAATCCAAAAACCTAACTTCCCAAAATCATAATCTAATGCCTGTTGAATTACATGTCTCTCATGTTAAGGAACTCCCATCTACCGAGCCACGAACAACTCAAGAGGCCCTCACTAATCAACGATGGGTTACTTTCATGCTTGACAAACTCATAGCTCTTCGTAGAAATCACACATGGACCCTTGTACCAAGACAACCCAACATGCATTTGATTGGGTCCAAATGGGTGTTCAAAACAAAACTAAATCCAGATGGGTCAATTGACAGATACAAGGCTCGCCTTGTGGCATAGGTGATTTGGGACGAATATTGCATTTATTCACTCGTTATACTTATGTATTTTCACCCCCTCAGGTACATTAATTCCTATAATTATGCTCATTAACCAAACAACCTCAATTTTATATGTTTAACTCCTTTGCAAGGTATAATTTAGCTTTTGTAGATATTACGACGTATGAAGGTCGGTAGCATTCTGAGGAAGTTTCGTCGATAATCGTACGCGCAAGGGAATTTTAGTCATTTCACCATTTTGGTTTTTAGCCCAATGTATTTAGGGAAGTCAAATCTCTCTGATTCATCTTCGTGTGGACGCAAACAGTGCACGAATCTGATTCCTAATGAAGAAGTTATGGGACTTTGAGCAGAAGGGAACTAAAAGTAAATCAAAACAGGGGGAAGGATCTTGATCAAGCGAGTCTAAATTGATTCGGCTCTCTAGCTAATCGATTCGATTAGTGGTAGTGCTCAAATTTTTCAGGACCGAATCGATTCGACCTTCTACCGAATTAATTCGCTTTTATGCAGCATTCGAGTTTCCCCTTTCTGAATTGATTCGGTTTTGAAGTGAATAGATTTGGCCCTATTTTTTTAACTTTCTTTATTTACAATTATGCCATTAGGGTTTTTGTATAAATATCTTTCCTCTTCATTTTAAAGATATATCTTCTATTTTGTTTAGTTTTAGGGTTTGTATTTGGGGAGCCACCCTCTCCTCCACCACTTTGGGGTAATACCCCTTTATGTATGTATTCTTTACTATTCATTGTCTTCTTTGTTTGTTTAATCTTTATTTCCATTATGTCTGTACTTTGCTTTCTTATATAATTAGTTGTAGTTATTGACTTCTTGTTTTCTTTTAGTTTTTAGTTGTTTTAATTACTTTATTCATCTCAAGTCCTTAATTTAAGGGTTGGGGTCATATCTCCGCCATTAATGGGTCTTGAGCTCTGAAAGTTAGGTTTTGTGTAAAATCGTGTTTAATTGAAACATCATGTATTAAAGTTGGAATATTGTGCGTTTAACTTTCTTTATCATGCAACGTTAGTGTTTAAAGCGATATTCTGAATTTAATCCACGTGTGACCATTTTTTATTAAATGTTTTATTTCGCATTTTTTGATTAATTTCCTTCATGGGTAATTTTTATGATTAATCGATTATGCCAGGTTAAATGATTTTGAATCAAAATTCTATTTTGCATTATTCAGCCCATGGCAGGGAAGTGACCCTAACTCTCATTTTATTATTTCTTGTTTAGTTTTAACATCTTATTTTTCCCTTTTTTCCTGTTTTAAATCAATCACCTTTTACACTTTTATTTTAGAAGTAATAAATCTATTACAATATGTCCAATATTCCCTCTGGATTTTTGATACTTGAACTAACCGCTATACTCCCTTAAAGATTGTAGTCATAGTTTAGGTTTTGTCGCATCGCGATCGAAAGCCGATAATAATGATTAACGTATCTACATGGACGCAAGGTTTCCCTCGCATTAAAATGGCGTCATTGCCGGGGAATGTTTTATAGATTGTAATCCTTTTATTATTTCATAAAAATTTTCCCTTTGTATTTGTATTGTTTATTTTAGCCTTTCTTTTTTACTTGCCCTATATTTTTTTGAGAAATTAAAATTTTGGTGCTTGTCGCGTTTTTAAATTGCATATTTTTGAAATGTCTCACTATAATTCTTTAGATAACCTTAATTTTTATGAGAATATTTTTTCAAGTTACACTCCCAAGACTATGCGAGAATGCCTACAAATTCTTGAAAATGAGCGCACTAAGCGTTAAATTCAAGAATTTGCAAGTGATCCATCATCAGCTTGGGAAAGTAATTTGGGAAGCGGGGAATCGTCTAGCTTTGATCAAACCTTCGAAGAAGATGTCATGTCTTCTAGTTGGTTTGATCATCAGATAGTATTTAAGGAATGGGATGAGCAATTCGAGAGTTCTAAAGCTTGGTATTTATAAATAAATGCCCAACTCGATGAGATCAGTTCTTCTTCACAAAGTCCGGTTGAGGTTGAAACATGCATTTCACCTCCATACCTTTAAGGAAGAAATAATCGAGAGTGATCCAAGAACTTTAGAATTTCAACCTCTTATTAATTCTTCCAATTGTATAGAGGTTGTTAGTCCTTCATTTCCTTTATTCCCCAATATTTTTTAACCGTTAAATTTATCACAAGAATCAGTTGAAAGTCTTAAGGATTTTTATTCGATTCTTGAATGGAAATTTTATTTTCAGATGCTTTATCTCATGGGCTATTTACTTGCACTTGCCCCGCCTCCCCTTCCAATTTAAAAACCTCAGGGAGGTGATTTTAATTTTCCCGAGATCAATGTGGTCTTGTCACCCTTAGCATCCAAATACCCCATCACCCTTATCAAATTTTTAATTAGTGATGGTTCATTTCTTCCACCTTACACATGCCTTCTGTTTTTCAGACGAAATTATTATTTTCTGGGAGGCATGCACTCGAGGGAGGGTCCACTTTTGATCCTTCAATGCCAAATCGTATTTTGGGTGGACCCTCAAAAATTTTGTCTTCTGGTATATAATTAGATAGAAATTAAAATTGTAGGATGTAAATAGTTAGTTTTTCTTTCTTTCTTTTTCCTTTCAATTTAAGTGTAATCTAGTGTAATTAGTTAAACTTTTTCTATTCTTTTTGTTATACTTGTTACTAAGATGTTTTGTAGATCCAACGAACTTGTACTTATCGGGAATCGCTCCATTGTGGGTAATATCTTTATTTTCTTATCTTTATGTTGTGTTCTTGATTTGCATTGAAGACAATGCAATATTTAAGTTAGGGGATGTGGGTTATTCTTCCCACTATTTTGTTTTGTTCCATTTATTTTATCACATGTTAGTTACTAAGCATGCTTTTGTTGAAAATTTGAAACTTTTCAAAAATATTTTCTATCTTTTTTCTCTTTTATTGGGCATTTACCTTTGCTTCTAGTGATAAATTTCAATAAATGCCCGATCCAATAGACAATTCAATGATGCATGTTCTTGATTTTAGAAGTTATTAGACTTTAGTCCTCAAATCATTGATATTATAACTAACTTCATGAATTGAAATTTAAACCACGAGCACATGCACTTTCCTTATTTTATTGACTGGGTTTAAGATTTTTTATAATGCGGTAATCTTTGGTTACATTGCACATACTTGCACTGAGTGATCTTCGGGTATTTTCTTCGTTTATGAGTGTTATATACTACTCTTTCCTCCTTAAAAAATATAAATTCGTCGGTAATCTCACTATTCTTTCATTTGATAGTTCATTAATTGAGTTCATTTATGAAATGTGTTACTTGAGCGTGATTTTCAAAGTTTCTTTGACTCGAGTATTATGTAAACTTTAGGAAATGATCATAGGACATCTTTATTATATCACCCATATTGACCTTAACCACAACTTATATATTTTCCTAGTCAAACCCCTTTGACCCTTGATATAGCTTGTCGTTTCATTAACCAAATCCCATAACCAACTCCACATTGGAGTTATAAACCATACATATTACCTTCCCTACCTTTCTTTGTAATGATAATTGGGATTGAATGACGTTTGTGTTACGTGATTAAAATTGAGCATGTAAGAGTGAAAAAGTGAAGAAAAAAGTGTAGTGAAAAAGAAAAGAAAAATAAAAGATAAGATAAGAAAAAGAAGAGAAAAAGAAGAAAAGATAAGAAAGAGAAACTTGAATATGTTTTATACAGTGTTCAATAACCCTTGTTTACTTTCTCCATTGTTATATTCAATGTTTGTCATGGAAATCATTATTTATTTTTGGTATTGGCCACAATTTTCCATTATCCCAAGTTTTCATTCTCGAACACCTTTGAATCCGTAAATATATACTTCCCTTCATAACCTTAACCCCAAACCTACATTACAACCCTATACATGTCCTATACGATCTTATGGTGAATGCAATTCAAAAGTTTAAATAATTGCGATAATCAGTTAAAATGCATTTCACTCCTTTAATGAGAAGTATCTTTCATTGAGATTACGTGTTTTTCATTTTACATATAGTGTTCTTCATTTATGACATGTGCGTGGTCTAGTTTCCATTTCCTTTTACTGTTTATGCCCGCATGTCCCGTGTATTACCTCATGTTCTGATTGATTTGATTTGTTGAGTGTAATATTCGGTGAGGATTTATTCATATGCACACTTTAATGTTTATCCAGTTTATCTAAGTGTTTACCAAATCATACTTTGCATGTGGTCGCTCCCTTTCAATTCTATGAAGTTCATTTTATAATGTTAATTACAACGGACTTTTGTGTGAATTCATTCACTATGATAATAACGTATTTGAAATCCTTTTCATTATTGTTGGGCTTGTTGCATGTTGATTAGGGATACATTTTGAGGAAACTTTGATGTTTCTGGTTTTTATCCCGGAAAACCCTCACGAGACAACACTCGTCCACTAGGATAACCTTTGGGTTTAACGGCTTATTGCATATGCTAAATGCATTCGCTCACTCATGAAAGTGGCTTTTATCTATTTTTTTATATATCTCATGTCTTGTTATTTACTTGTAGTTCTTCTTACTTCATATTTCATTACTAGGGACTAGGAATGTGTAAGTTAGGGTGTGTGATTCGGCACGAATATTACATTTATTCACCGTCATACTTATGCATTTTAGCCCCCTCGAGTACCTTAATTCCTATATTTATGCTCGTTAAGTAGACAACCTCTGTTTTGTATGTTTAACTTCTTTGCGAGGTATAATTGAGCTTTAGTAAGTATTACGGTGCTTAGTATGAAGGTCGGTAGCGTTCCGAGGAAGTTCCATCGACAAACGCATGCGCAAGGGCATTTTAGTCATTTCACCATTTGGGATTATGGCGCAATGTCTTCACAAAAGTTGAATCCCTCTGAGTCATCTTCGCGTGGCCTCAAACAGTGTGTGAATTTGATTACTAACAAAAGTCACGGGACTTTGAGCGGAAGGGAACTAAAAGTAAATCAAAATAGGGGAAGAATCCTGATTAAGAAGGTCCGAATGAATTCGTCTCTCTAGCGAATCGATTCGGTTAGTGGCAGTTGATACGACGCAAATATTGCGTATTTCATCCCTCGAACCTACGCATTTTAGCCCCCTCAGGTATCTTATTCCCTATATTTATGCTCGTTAACCACACAACTTCAGATTTCTACGTTAACATATTTTGTAGGGTTTAATTGAGCTTTTATAGGTATTTGGATGCTAAGTGTGAAGTTCGGACGCGTTCCGCTCAATTTTCCTACGCAATCGCACGTTCAAGGGAATTTTAGTCTTTTCACAGCTTGGGCACCTGGCCCAACATCTCATAAAAGTTGTAGCCCTCCTCGCAAGCTTCGCGTGGTCGTGAACGGTGCGCGATTCCGATGCAAAACTAAGAAGTTACGGGAGTTTTAGCGGACGGGATATGCAAGCATGAAAAAACAGCAATGCAGTGTGCTATGACCTTCTTGATCAATCAATCAACGGTTTGGGGTCAATCGATCGATCCTTCTCGACATGGGTTATTTTGTTCATGATCGATCGATCGACCAAAGGGTTTGCTCGATCGATCCCCTGTTTCCAGGAGATATTTACCTTTTAATTTATTTTTCCTTTTCTTTTCTTTACTTTTTCCCACTTACTATAAATACCCATTTTTGTTGTAATATCAGACATGAACATTTTATACTAGTTTTAGGATAGATTTTAGGTTAGGGTTTGAGGGATTTGAGAGTTCTTCTTCTTCCCCTCTTGGATTGACACCCTTTAGGGTTTGTAATTGGTACTTTCATCTTCTCTATCCATTAATATAGTTGTATTTCATTATTTATTGCTTTGTAGTGTAATTTACATGTTTTCCTAATTAGTTTACGTGCTTTGATTTACTTGCTTTCTAGTGTATATTTATTGCGTTTATTTACCGCTTTCCATTTATCGCATTTTTAATATGCTTTCTAGCTAATTTAAATTAGGTTGTGTTTAAATTGAACTCACTTGGGTTGAAGCGTTGCTTGGCTTTGGTGATGGTGTTTACGGGTCTATTTCGGGTGCGTTGTCCTAGTTATTGCGCCCAGGAGATTTGACGGGGAATATCATGTACGTTCCGTTCTTGCGACCTTTCGTGCGCAATTTCTGGGGTATTTGTGGATGCCAAAATCGTATTAGGCTTTTATGCAGATTTAGGGGCGTGGCAACCCTTGATTCAATTAACTGTCGAAACGAGACGCATTCGTAATAACTCGTCGACCCATGTATCCATTTTATACAAATTAACTCAGGTGAGGGATATTCGACGCAACCTATAGTTTTACTCGCTTTGTTAGTCTAGTTTCAATACACTTGCCTAGATTAATCATTTCCCTTTTATGCATCTTTTCCTTTTTAGTTTGTAATCATCTTTTGCACTTTTATTTCGGAGTATTAAATCATATAAATTCTAGCATCTCGTCCCCGTGGATCTTTCGATACCCAACTTATCGCTAGACTTGCCTCGCAAGTGTAGTCGTAATTTAGGTTTTTGTATTATCATGGTGAAACGAAAACAACGACTGCGCACCTTACACGCGCGCACCTTACACGCGCGCACTTTTCACGCGTAATCAGCAGTGCTCAAATTTTTCAGGACCGAATCGATTCAGCCTTCTGACGAATCGATTTATTTCTATGCAACATTTAAGTTTCCCCCTTTTCGAATCGATTCGATTTTCTACCGAATCGATTCGACCCTATTTTTCTTTGTTTACAATTATGCCATTAGGGTTTTTGTATAAATAGTTTTTCTCTTCATTTTGAAGATAGATCTTTCATTTTTTTTTGTTTTAGGATTTGTATTTAGGGAGCCACCCGCTCCTCCACCTTTTTGGGCTAATACCCATTTATGTATGTATTCTTTACTATTCATTGTCTTGTTTGTTTTTTTGTTTGTTTAAGCATTATTTTCATTATGTATTTACTTTTCTTGCCTAGATAATTAGTTATAGTTATTTATTTCATGTTTGCTTTCAGTTTGAGTTGTTTTAATTACTTTATTCATGTCTAGTGCTTAGTTTAAGGGTTGGGGTCATGTTTCTACCATTAATGGGTCTTGAGCTCCGAAAGTTAAGTTTTGTGTAAAACTGCATTTAATTGAAACCTCGTGTATTAAAGTTGGAATATTATGCGTTTAACTTTCTTTGTCACTCACCGTTAGTGTTTAAAGCGATTTTCCGAATTTAATCCACGTGTGACCATTTTTTATTATATGTTTTAGTTCACATTTTGGATTAATTTCCTTCATAGGTAATGTTTATGATTAATCAAATATGCTTGGTTAAATGCTTTCGAACCAAAATTCTAATTATGCGTTGTTTAGCCCATGGCGGGGATGTGACCATAACGCTCGTTTTATAAATTATTGTTTAGTTTTAAATTCTTTTTTTCCCGTTTTTCTTGTTTTAAACCTATTACCTTTAACACTTTTATTTTAGTAGTAATAAATCTATTACAATCTATCCAACATTCCCTGTGTATTTTTTATACTCGAACTGGACGTTATACTCCCTTAAAGAGTGTAGTCATGCTTTAGATTTTTTGCATCGCGATTGAAAGTCGATAACAACGATTAAAATATCTACATGGACGCACAGTTTCCCTCGCATAAACAGGGGTATAATTAAAATAAAGGTGCTGATGTTGGAGATAGATTCAGTCCAATTGTCAAACCAGCTATAATTCGTATAGTGGTTACTATTACAATTACTCATAAATGATCTATACAACAAATGGATGTAAAAAATGCCTTCTTACATGGGTCATTACAAGAAAAAGTCTATATAAAGCATCCTGAAGGGTTTATCCATCCTCTTCTTCCTCACCAAGTATGTGCCTTGCATAAGTCCATTTAAGGGCTTAAACAAGATTGTAGAGCTTGGTTTGAAATATTTAGTAGATTCCTCATCTCATTGGGATTCTTTTGTAATAGGGCTGACTCCACCTTATTTGTTAAAAACTCCTCTAATGACACCACACTCCTCTTGGTATATGTTGATGATATAATTATCACCGGTACTAACTCTTCCCTTGTGTCAAATCTTATTACTCTTCTCAGTAAAGAATTCTCTATTAAGGACCTTGGAAATCTTAGTTACTTTATGGGAATTGATTTTTTCTTATCCCTAGTGGTGTTTTACTTTCTCAAAATGCATATATTGAAAAAATCCTCACTAGGTCTAATCTCATATATTTCCATTCTTGTTCTACACCATCAGTTGTTAATAACACCAGTCCTTCAATCGCACTTCCTGTGCCAAACCCCCATTGAGTTTCGATCTATTATTGGAGCTCTTCAGTATGTGACCCTAACTAGGCCAAACATTACGTACACCATTAATACTCTTTTGTCAACACATGCATGCTCCCACACTTCACCATATCTCTTTAATTAAAGGACTCCCCCGATATTTCAAAGTTACATCGTCATGTGGGATAAAATTAATAGAGAACTCTTTTCTTCAGCTCCATGGTTACTCCGATGTAAATTTGGGTAGGATGCCCTGAAACTCAAAGGTCCACCTCTAGGTACTGCATCTTTTTAGGGACCAATTGTATTTTGTGGTCTTCCAAATGTCAACCTACAATATCCAGATCAAGCTGTGAACCTGAGTAAAATGCACTAGTTGCCACCACTGCTAAATTAACTTGGCTATCATATGTTCTTTTCGATATCGGGATTCATTACACTATGCCACCAACATTAATTTGCGATAATATTAATGCGTTGTATATAACCATTAATCTCGTCTTACATGCTCACATAAAGAATGTAAAATTGGATTACCACTTCGTTCAGGAAAAGGTGGCATGAGGACAATTCATCACTCAATATATTCCATCAAGTTCTTAATTCGCGGATGTTTTCGCTAAGGCTCTTCAAATTCATCCATTCTAATTCATTCGTACTAAGCTTGGTGTTTGGCCTTCCACACCAAGCCTAGTGGGGAATAATAATACTCAACACAATACACATGCATGCACAATAAGGCAAGGCAATTGATGCGGAGGCAGTGGAGATGGAGGTAGTTAACAGTGACAGGTAAGACAAGGTAGTTGTTCATGTTATCGCGCGTGCATGTAGTTACCAAATGGATGTGGAAATATAGGCAGTAGTTCTTTAACAGTTATATTGTAGTGGAGTCGTGGAACAATTATAACATATTAGGTCTTGTAACTTTGGTATTGTATAAATATATGTTGAATAAGGAGTTTAAGGTAGCAAGTTAGAAAGCTGCGTAACATCTTTTTATCCTCCAAATTTATCTTACAAAGTGTGCGTGAAGTAAAAATCACATTAAAATATATGAAAGGATATTTGAACTCAAAGGTTAGGTTTCACAAGAAATTATAATAAAGATTATTTTTAAATATGAAATACCAAGTTAAAGGTAAAATAAAATAAACTTTTGATAAAGTGTGAAACTTGAAAATTAATTGCTGGGACTAGTCTCGTCCCGGGTATTTGGTCTCATCGCTCGGTAAAAGGAAATAAAGGAAAATGTTTAAAAGAGGATAAAGAAATGAAAAGGGGTTACAATAATATAACAAGTAAAAGATATTCAGAGGTAATCACAAAATTTAAAGAGGGCCCGAAGCCCTAGGGTGCGGCTTAATGCTTGGACCCAACACCACTACTTAGGAGCATATTATGGTATGATGGCAGTTGGTGAAAGGCCATAAACCACGCACGGATTAGTACCCCGATTAATCAAGTGCAAAGATGACTTTGAGCATGAGCTCAATAATGTAAAAAGAAAATTAATGTGACAACTTGAAAATGTGAAATTACTTTAACGGTTCAATTAACAGGATAGAGGTGGTATTAAAAGGAAGATTAAGTGTGAGTTGGATCATCGCCCGGGTTACATGGTTATAATGTTAATTCCTACGAAACAACTTGCATGAGAACACTCAATCAATAAATTATGATTTTATAATTGCTAAAATACATTATATATATATATATATATATATATATATATATATATATATATATATATATATATATATATATATAATACTTTGCTAGTATTTCTCTTATTGGGTGCATGCTCATACCCCCCCCCCCCCCCCCCCCCCGCCACAGGTTTTTCAGCTAGAGGAAAAAGCAAGGATAACGGTAACGAAAAGGAGAGTTATCCATACAATTATAGCTCTGTCACTATTCATTTTAATTATGTAATTTAATTTCGAACAATGATTTTTGTCTCACTTTGACGTAAGTACTTTTTATTTGGGAGTGTAATAATCTAGAACTGTATGAATTCCACTTTAGTCATTATTTATTCCAGTGAAATTGCAAAACTCTTTTATTTCAAGTGTTCTTATAAATTTCATAAGCTGGATATCATTTCATTCATTAAGTTAAATGAATTTTACAATACAAATAAATAAAGTGAATGTTTATTTCAAAAGAGGATTTTCTTAAATGAAATCAAAGTATAAAAATATTTTTCGCATTGACACCGGAATTGGTGTGTCACATTTTAAGCATCGATCAAGATTCTACAATCGACCAATTCTATTCTTTAAAGACTCGTCAGTCACTACTTTGATTAATATTTTGTAATCATTTTGTTATTTAAATACTAATAACTAGCGAAAGTGAGATGTTCAATTATTTTCTCTTTGTTTTTATAATTAGTATAGCTCCGAATTAGTATCATTGAATTTTTTTAAAACTCAAACCAAACGCCCAATATGAATTATGAGAATTTGTATATAATATTTTAAAAATTAACGCTTGAAGCAAACCTGCACCTGCCTTAAATTGGTAAGTAACTAGAGAGCTGAATTTTTTAGAAAATATAAAAACAAATTATATCCCGTAAATTAACTGCAAATGGGGCTGAGGAAGTAACAAGTTGTAGGCAGCAAGCCCAAGTTCAAGCCCAGACCCAAGCCCAACTATACTCACTTATGAAATCACAACATAGAAGCCATAAATCATGGCCATCTGATAAAACAGTAGTCTAAACTTCCCTCATAGTATTTAGCAGTGTAATATCTATTAATGGATAAACAAAATCTTAAGTGCTTCACTTCCCTTAGATTATTTCTTAATCTTTTTAATGTAAAGTCGAGGTATTTTTTAATTGAAAATTTGATTAATCTCTCTTCGGATTAACCCATAGCGATAACAAACATCGTGATCAATCTATAAAATACTTTCGAGTGCTTAACACTTTTGGGAACAATCTCAATATTTATGTACATAAAAAAATAAAAATAAATAAATAACCTCTACCACTATTTTTAAAGATAAAATATACTTGGTAAGCATCAGATTCAGATGCAATGCAGGTTTAGCATCTATATATACCGGTGGACATTAGGTCATTATCTAGAGCATGTTTTGGACAAACCCTCACCTTTTCTTTTTCACTATTATTTATTGGATTTTCTGTTTGTACGGATCATGTAAATCCCCAATCCCTATACAGATATACACATGTTTATTTAAAAATATCTAGTATGATATATAATCAAAACTTATCTATCAATATATATATATGTGTAACTTTTATTATTTATTGCTGAGTGATCTTAACTGTCTTGTTGAATATTATGTCAATGCATTTTCCTAGTTACTATATCCCAAGTTGCTTGATCCATGGTTTAATTATTGACTTATCTAAAGAAGTACAGAAGCTTCATTTTTTGCACTCTGTACTAGTATTATTATAGCAATAGACATGTTCATTTGCAATCATTTTGTTTTCTTTGCTCTTAATTAAAATATTGTGCTTAAGATTTTCTTTCAAGTCCTATCAGTTCTCATGCCTGTCATATGGTTTTTTTAGAAGACAAGAAGATAGGTTTTCAAGTTGATGACTTTTAGAATGTTGAGAAAGCATAAAAACAATTTAAGATCAATTCTTTATCACTCCTATGCTGGATACCAAATAGATTAGTCTGTTTTGGGATACAAAATTATATATTTTTAGCAACAAAATTAGTCTACAACACTTTCTTGTACTACACTTCTTAGAAATTATATTTTTAGTCCGATGAATCGATTATATTACTACATGAATTCTTCAACTATTGTGGAAGTTCTCACAATAATCAGCATCTCCAAATAAGTAGGAAACTTAACTATTTATATTCGCTCTCTCTCACACGCTCTCTTACACCTACACCTGTTATAAGAATAATAAGTTTTAAATCTCTAGACAAACTTTCCTTAGGTTCATATATCATAATCTAAGAGTTAGATGTTGGATATATACATTATGCACTATTCGTGCAAAAAAAAATTGAATTGATTAGACATCTTGAAGTGCCTCGTCACAATCTCTCTAGATTAGATTCTGTTCTTTACTAAAAAGAAGAGAGGGCGAGTTCAATATTAAAGAAAGTAATGGACAGTGTATCACTTTTAGCATTAAATATTGTATGATTGGACCCTATATGCATAATAGGCGTCATTTAATAGGTACCAGTGCTTATCGATTTATTTAAATTTATTTTTTGCCATTTTGTGCCATAAAAGTGGCAAAAATATATTTTCAAAAAAAAAGAAGACTATTTTTTTTATAATTAATTATACAATTTGAGATTTAAAAAAAGTTTTCAATTTTTTTGAGGGGCATAAATCAAATTGTCCCTCGAACTTTTTTTAATACACGTTTAGTCCAAGTCTTTTTATTTTGCACCAAAAAGTTCTTCTCAATGTCAAAAAGGCTTTACCATGCCGCTGACGCGGACCTTTAAAAATAAGAGAATAAGAGATTTTTTTATACAAGATAAAAGGTTTGAATTAAATTTGTATTAAAAAATATTTGAGGGATTTTTTTATATTTGATCCTTTTTTTTTAGAAATCTAGTCATGTTACAATTTTATTTCAAGTTTTTTTTTCTCGTGAACTTACTTCATGGTAAATAAGTTTTTTAGGGTTAGAACACTATATAAAAGTTTTTTTAGTGCAGTCCCTAGTTATAGGGTATAGCTGATTCTTTCAGTAAACTTGATGTGAAATTTTGTAACTTATACATTAATTTTTGCAATGTATATGCAAATATTTTTTTTTTACTTTTTGTTATTCAGTGAGTTTATAAATTCGAAATAGTAACAGAATAATTAAATCATTAATTACAAAAATGAATAAAATTCAGAAACTTACTTATAGTAATTGAATTTGCAGAATAATATAATAAAGATAATAAATTCGAGCCATGTTAATAACAGTCTCCTTAAGATAAATTTATTCCCTCCAATATGCTTCAAGTTATTGAATAATTGTCTCCAAAGATAGAACAAAATTTTGAATTAATCAAGCAGCACAACAATAATTAATTCCAGCGAACACATTTTATGTGTTTTCTACTCAACAGGACAACAGACATAATAAGTATGAAATGTATGCTTCAATGGAGGGAATTTCAATTCTGGAAAAAATGGTTAAGCATTTTCGAAAAGAATTAGAGGGAGATTTTCTCATTAGTCTAAACAGGTATATATATAACAAATTAGTTGACTGTTGGAAAAAACTGCTAAAAGTTTATTTCGGTTTAATTTTTCCTAACTAATTAATTATAGCCCAAAAATGTAAGGGATTTAAGCCCAAGCCCAAATCCAGCCTGCCGGATGGCGCGCATGTGGGCTTTTGGTCTAAGTCCAACACTTGCATAGTGTATGCCATCTCTATTTCAAAGAGTTGAGATACCCGAAAGGCATCCAAGCCTTAATCCATAATTGAGGGTTAACTCTTCGAATTCCCAACACTCTTTCAATGTGGAAAAAATTAAAACACTCACAATTCATTAACTTTCATTACTTTATGAGTCACTTTGGATACATATTTATCATTTATAATTATTGAATAGAATTGGACATGTGAGGATACCACGTTAATATCATTGCAAAGGAGAACGCATTCGTATATGATCCCGCAAAATTCGTAATGTGAGTCCGATCTAAATTTCAAATCAAAGTTGCTCAAAATTCGATGTTGAATACCCATTTTCTAACACTTTATATGTGGAAGGTTATAATGTTTATACGAATTATTGGTATTGTACATGTGTTAGGTTTGTTTTTACTCTCACTTATTAGGTATATTTAAGAGGCTAATGGACCTTAATACTGAAACTATGTAGTAATGGATTAGAGTCGAAAAATCTTATTGCCTAGGCATTAAATTGCAAAGTTCGATCACTTTAATTTTATAAATTAGAGATCGACAACACAATTGCATAAAACTTTCTCAAAACCATTCTCAAAGATAATCACTTTCCCAATTTGCTTTATTTGTATGGATTCAATGCAACTCCTCTCAAACATCAGAGAAAAATGATTTTTAATGACGTATGTTCCTGTAATTGATAAAAAGTTATAAGGTACTTTGAAAATTTATAATTAAGCCCCTTATATACATATTAATGTATAAAAATTCGGCCTTAAACATATAACTAGAAACAAAAAGGTCAGCTGGGCCATGGGTGGTCGCTCACCTCGCACTTTGCTCAGTGCGCCCCTTGTACATAACAAATAGGTAAAAACTTTTTGGTTGAAACCAAATAACAATTTGTGCAGGAAAAAAGCATAGGATTTGATACTTAGTACTTATATTGATTATTGAGAATTAGTTAACTCAATTGAGGATAACATTTTAAAGAACTTGAAGTTTGGTTACCCATGATGGCTGCCCAAAAAAACAACGCTATAACAAAAGGTGAAAGAGACCTGAAGCATAATACACGTAAAAGATATAATATTAGCGAAGGCAACAAATTAGCGTTCCGCATAAAAACTAGAATTAATCAACCAATGTGAAAACAAAACGTTGACATAATGCATTAGCATTTTTTTGAAAGAAGTTGAACAAGTAGGTGGGGAATAAATTATTAGTTATATGATGCTGCGGAGGTGTTAAATAGGATTAGTAGTATTCTCCTCCCTAAATTATAATAATATAGCTAAGTATTTTGCCCATCCTTAATCTTACCAGCTCCTCCCTTGCGCACAAGAAAAACATATGCGATATATCTCCTCTAGGGTTCTCAGCAGATAATAGTACGTGACTCATACAATATATATGTCACGTCTAAACTAAACACGTCAACAGGATACCTCTTATGTATCTAATATCTTCGCCAAGTGGAGGGATGACTAGAACGATTCCAAATCGATCACCATCCATCACGTGGCGGCCTCAATATGGTCGGTTGTTTAGTCTATAAAAAATTCCCAATACCAATGCAATTTGCATTAATTAACTCAGTTTGAAAGCTATTGATTCGTCATCCACTGGTGGATAAGAAATAGGGTTTAGCAATGTTCAACCCTCTTCAAACAAAAAGCTGCTTCCAAGAAAGTGAGAACATGCAACATTGTGCGAGATTCGAAGCCATAGGTGCTCATCACATGAAAGTGTAGTGTTCTTTCTTTCAAGTGGTCCATGCTTTCCAAAGATTAGCTTCTGATATAATTGTTTAATTGTAGAAGGTAATGATAGTCATTAGTTTAATAAAAAGTGGGATGATTAAGATAAGCATTACAATATAGTTGTTGCACTAAGTCCAGAGTTGCAGCAGTTTTTCAAGCTACCTTTCAACCATTTCTTCTTTCTTCTCTCCAAAGGGAAGACTATGTCTTCCTTGAAGACCCCACTTCTAATGCTCACAAGATTCAACACATATTAATATTTTCATCAAAGTTGTTTTTAATACACCTCGTGAACTCAATGTTGTCACTTTGTGCTGCACCACATTCACATGGATGAAATTAATTTGAAAAATGAAATATATGAAGGTGAAAATCTTATCAAATTGAGCTTCACAGTCGAACTGTCCCTTTTTAGCTCTTTAGGGAAAAAAAGGCCAAATTGCGTTCAAAATGAAATAACCCTTTTTGAAGGTTAGCTCATATAAACTAGAAATAACAAGAAGTTTTCAAATTAAACATGACTTTCCCCGGTGGCTCACAAGAAAAAGAAAACTAACATGAGATTAGGAAAATTTGCGAGGCCTGAATCTAGAGGCTGGATATCTAAGATTATATTTTGAAACCATTTTCTCTTCGTCAGTGAGAGCCGGAAATTTTTTAGAACTTACATAATTCGTCTTGGAATTGTTAACCATATTCTCCAAGTCAACGTATTTTCGGAACTTACACCGGCGAAAGGGTTTTTTTTCCACGTATGCTTAATAAAATTTAATTTCCTTCAAAAAAAAAAATTAAACATGGAACCATGAATAGAAAATAAAATCAGTGGTTTGTACGTGAGTTACTAATAAATGTAAATCCTAATTGTATGTGCCATGATGTGTCAATAAATGTAAATCCTAATTGTATGTTCATAAAGGGGAGGGACAAACTTCTAAAGGTGTGGTATCAGGACCATTATATAGTAACAAGGTGGCTGTGATGGCTAGTGAAACTATTACCTTGTCTGGGAAAGGGAGCGGGGTGTTGCAAGATGATCAGTTGACGGTTATTGAGGGAGTTAGGGGGGGGGGGTCGAGTATTGAAGTTTTGAATAATTCTCGTTTGTGGGTGGACATAGTGATCCCGGAGCAAGAGGGTGATGATAGGGGAAGTGAGCAAGATATATGGGATGAGGATCCGGAGGGATGGAAAGAGGACATGATGGAAGCTATTAGCAAAGACTCGGGGGTCGAGTTTGAGGGCTTTGAGAAGGAAGCATGGGCTTTGTTTGAGAAAATTGAGAGGGGGAGTGGGGATGGAGAGAGAAGTTAGTTTACGAGGAGGATTTAGTTAAAGCTTTTTAGTACAATGAAGCTTCGCATTATTACGTGGAATGTTAGGGGGATGAACGATAGAGGTAAAAGAGGGGTGATTGGGGGGGCCATTGCTAGGTGGAGGCCCGACATTTTTTGAGCACTCTTATTAGTTGGAGTAAGGAGAGATTTGTCATCTCAACTCAGGAGATTCTAGAGTTAGTGGAAGGGTTTCACTCTGAGGTGTAAGTTGGCTTTCCATGTGGGTTTTTTTGTTATTTTTCCATTGTACTTGTTGATTTGGTTTTTTGTATACTCCCTGTATACGGGTTCGCTCCCTTAGCGTTGGTTTTATATATCATTTACTTATCAAAAAAAAAAAAAATATAACATACTAGCAAATTACATATGCTAATGTTATAATGTCATTGTGGGCATTCTTCTAAAGCTAAAATGTCACTATTTGTAGTACACTAAGGATGGCACGCTGCGTCGTTATATATATATATATATAGGGAGAGGTTCACAAGTGGACCAAAAGAATGGACTTTTTAATGGGCCTTAACAAAAAACACATATTAACACATTAATTTTAATTTCTATAGTGTAATTGGTCTGCGCCAGCGGCACCCGAGACCACACCTTCACCCCACTACCCCCCCACCCCACCCCACACCCCCCTTACCCACCACCATCACCAAAGCAGCCCTTGTGGCAGCCCTTATGACAGCAGGGCTGCCATGGGGGTGGGGGTGTGAGGGTGGGGGGTGGGGTGGGTGGGGGCGTGTAGGGGGGGGGAGGGGGGATCGATCGACACACGTATTTGGTGTATGTGTTTTTTTTAAGGTCCATTCCTTTGGTCCACTTGTGAACCTCTCCATATATATATATATATGGGACAATGGTGTATGAATAGTGCCTTAATGGGGTTTGTCATGCCTGACAATGGTCTTATGTGTTACATTCATTATGTGTTGCATTCATGCATACATACATTATTATTTTATTATTATTATAATTATTATTATTATTATTATTACAAAATTAATATTTATATCAAAATATTTTTTTTAAATTTTTTTTTTTAGGTTTTATAAATTTTTTTAGGTGTTTTTTTTATAAAAAAAACGGGTTATTATGGGTTGAGTTTTATCACGGGGGAAAATTTATCGTCATGCCCTCGAGCACGAGCATCTGCTAGTATATATATATATATATATAAGAGGATTTACTTAAAGTAGCCATCGTAACAAGAAAAAAGAACAACATAATCCAAATAGGCTCGGGTTAAGTAGGGGAAAGAGAAGAAAAAAAATAAAATAATAAACTAGGGCAACACCTAGAAATAGGTTTTTAGCATAAATGACAAGATTTGGGGTCAAAACTCATTCTAATAATAAAAACGAGTAACTGTTGTCGACAGCACCGGAGGACGAGCCGTTCCGAATAAAATCTGTTAACAAGGCAAACAAACAGTAGAATAATACTAGACAAACATGTCAAAAACACCGGATTCAAGGACTATAACTAAGCGACCTTTAAAAAGATACACCTTAGTTAAAGTAGGAAAGTCTCAAAAAGGACAAAAGTCCTTCAGAGTTTTTTCGGGAGGAACAACTGCTAGAACATTTGAACCACTCCCCCAAGACCAAATAGCTGTACTAAAAGATTATAAAACACTCCAAACGGATGAGAGATAAGACTCCAAATGGAGTCGAAAAATACGACATAGATAAACAAACAATAAACCTTCAATGTCACGAGTGCGATCTACCTCAAAAGGAGTAGTTCTTGTCACAACTACTCCGATCTCCTCTTCGAGAGGGACTTTAGAAGTTGATGAGACCGATATACTCATGTCTCCATTTCTATTAAACAAACCTAGGGAGACCCACAAAAATGGTTTGAATTTTTTGGTATTGGGTTATATTTGGATATGAGGGTAACCGAGTGATCCTCTTGCAAGGAAAAAAATTAACATTTAGTCAATTTGTAGTGATGGCTAAATTCGTTGATCAAAACACTTTGTTTGTAGTGAAGATAGGCTATCAACTGTATTTTCTCAAGTCACGTTCATATCTCACATCATACCGCTTGCTCATTCTGAAAGGCATATGACCCTTTTGGTATTTGGAGAAAAATATTTTGAGGCTTTAAATATTTTTAAAAGTGTTTTGAAAAATATTAAATTTTTTAGGTCATTCTAACGACATTTCATATGTCGTTCGACCAATGTCCTCTATCTCGTTCGAACAAGGCACTTTGTCTCGTTCGAACGAGAGATCAAATAAGTTTGATAATCGAAATCATTGACCTCACTAGAATCTCTTTAAATAACTCGTTCTAAGCTCAATCCAACAACATTGATACCCTCGTTCGAAGAACTTAAATAAAGTATAATGAAACTTTTTCCCCTTGCTAGAATCTCATTTCATATCTCATTAGATTCATGTTTGAATGAGATCGAGTACATCATTCGAACGAGGTACCATGTCATTCGAATGATCCGACACGCTTTTCAAATAATAAGTTTTTAAAGCAGTGCGTTGTAGTAGTTTTGAATATGCCTTTTCATGCCTCTTTAAGCTAAAAACGTTAGAAAATCCTATCTAGTTATCCTTGATTGTTTATGATCAAGTTTTCAAAATCAAAATCCTCATAAAATTTTCTTCATCAGGTGTTCGTGGTTGTGCTGTGGATTCTTTATTGTTGGAGACAGCATAGGGAATCGGTGGAGGTAAAGAATTGTTATGAAGCCTTATTGGATTGAATGAAGCTCTGGACGGAGGTTTTGAAGATTGAATCTACACGGGCTTGAGGAATCAAGTTGTGAAAGTCAATTGAATCTTCTTGTAAAATCGTATCTTGTCTAACCTTGATCCTCAAAGGTTTATTCTATTTGTGTTTTCCTCGCACATCGATTTCTTGTGAATTATCTTTTTATGATTGAATCTTTCATGATCACTTATTAATTATATTAACAATATTAAAATTGGAAAAAAAAATGTGACTTCCTGCTTAGATTGTTACTTACTTGTTTTAAGTATTTGGAAATTGGGGTAAATTTAACGAAGTTAAACTTAAATCATATGATCGGTCTTTCTCAAATTAGTATTAGTGCTTATTTCTAAAAATTACTTAGATGAATCATGACGATTATATGGAAGGTTATTTGTCAAATAGACCCCCAATATTTGACGGAACTAATTACCTTTATCTTGTGGTGATATTCTATTAGATATCTCATGTGATGTTTTCCTTTCTATGTGATGGTCTAACCTTCAAAGTGCATGTTCTACCCATTTGATTTTTTCGGGGAAAAATGGAAGAATAACTTTAGGGGTCGTTTTGATTTTATTTATTTACTTCATACTATTTATACTTTCATGCATTACAGGTAGTTTGTTTCGTTTATATAGGCATTCTTCTACATATAAGTCATATGGAAACATCATGAAGATATTTTGCGTCGGGTTGTTAGGTTGTCTCGTGTCTTTTCCTTTTTGGGTTTGGGATGATCATTAGATTGTCTTAACGACCTCGCTTAGCGATTCAATTTTTTTTTTTGGCGTGTTTTGTCCTGTAATGACCAAAAAGGGATATTTATGAGGAAAATTTTCTACATTGAGTCAATTTGTAATATTGGATAATTTTGTTGATGAAAATACGTAGTTTGTCAGGGTATCGTATACTCAAGCCTATAAGGGAAGATAAGTTAGCGACCGTATTTACTCAAGTTACTTTCATATCTTATATCATGTATCCTGCTCATTCCCAAAGGTATATTACCCTTTTAATATTTAAAGAAAAATGTTTTGAGGCTTTAAATGATTTTAAAAGTGTTTTGAAAATTATTAGAATTTTCCAATTCATTCTAATGAGATTTCATATGTCATTCGAACGAGGTCCTTTATCTCATTCGAACGAGATATCATACGAGTTTAATAATCAAAACCTTTGCCCTCACTAGAATCTCGTTAGCTAATTCGTTCGAAGCTCGTTCCAACAAGATTGGCATCCTCATTCGAACGAAGTTCAAACGAGGTATAGCGAAATGTTCCCCTTGCTGGAATATTATTTAATATCTCATTAAATTCATGTTCAAATAAGATCAGGTACGTCATTCGAACGAGGTACCATGTCATTCGAACGACCGAGGCGCTTTTCAAGTAATTCGATTTTTGTTTAGTTTTTCCCATCTTCCCACGTTTTCAAAAAAACTAGTTTTAAAGAAGTGCATTATAATATTTTAAATATGTCTTTTTCATACCTCGTTAAGATAAAAAAAACTTTAATATAGCCTCTACAAATATCATTGTTTGTTTATGATCAAGTTTTCAAAAATATAAACCCATATAAACTTTATTCATCACTTGTTCGTAGTTGTGCGGTGGATTTTGCACTGATCAAGACGATAAAGGCAATTGGTGGATACCGAGGCCAGGTGTTGTTGTAAAGATGTGTTGGATTGCACGGAGACATACGAAGATTTTCAAGACTTCATATGTGTGAACTTGAGGAGTCATGTTTTATAAGTCGATTGAGTCTTCTTGTAAAACAATATCTTTAGTGTATTTATCTAGATCTAGCCATCCGAGGTTTTTTCATTTCGATGCTTCTCGTACATCGATATCTTATGGTTTATCTGTTTGTCTTTCCAATTGAATATTTCATGCTCACTTAGTAATTAGTTTAACAAATTCAAAAATGGAAATAAGTGATACTTCCTTCCTATACTGTTAGTTATTTCAAGTGTTTGAAAATTGAGTTAATTTAATGAAGTTAAACTTAAAGCATATAACCGAACTCTCTCACCTCTCTCTCTCCCTCACATGGAAGGGGGGGGGGGGGGGTAGTTATTACAGATTAAGGCGGAGCAGGGAGCGAAGGGTGGTGAGGTGGGTGAGAGATGGAGGAAGGGGTAGAGGTTGAAAAATTAGGGCCGACTTGGTGTTTTTTGGGGAGAGTTTTGCTTAGAGAGAGAGAGATAGATAGAGAGAGAGAGAGCTAAAACACGTTTATATTTTTTTTACCTAGAGACCCTAACTTTAACTACTTTAAAAAAAAATAGTTATTAGAGAGAAATCAACACTATCGCTACCCAAATATCTAAATTTTCTCACGTCGTTATATTTCACTTATTCAGAATTTAATAACAAATATGGACATTAGATATATGTAAAGACCTCTTCAACAAATGTTTTAATAAGATAAAGCTTGAAAAGATAAAACTGATTTAAAAGTTTAAAAAAAAAAGCTTAAGATTTCGTAATTTGCATAGAAAAAGTCCAATTCAAAGATAGAAGTTCAAAGATAGACGTTCACGTGGAGACCTCTGCTTAGGATAAGGCTATGGGACTGGGAACTTTAAGAGGCGGATTTGTTCTTTGAATGGTTGATCTTGGCTCCCCAACCGACGGTAAGGGACGATTCATTGAGGTGGAAGGGGAGAGGAATTAGTGCTTTCACGGTTAGGGGGTACTATGCTATATTGAGTGATAAGGGGTATCCCTAGGGCCCGTTTCCCCTGGAAGAAGACTTGGAAGGTTAAGGCTCCACCTAAGGTTAGATTCTTTGTTTGGATAGCGGGTAGACATGCCATTTTGACTATGGAATGTCTGCAGAAGAGAAGATATCGTCTGGCTAGCCGTTGTTGGTTATGAAAGGACGAAGAGGAGAAGACCAACCATCTTCTTCTGCACTGCAGGGTGACGAGAGGATTGTGGGATATTTTTTTGGCCATATCTAAGACCGTATGGGTCATGCCCGTGTCAGTGAGGGCTCTTTTAGAGGCGTGGAACCCTCATTTGGGGTGGGTAGGAGATAAACGGGTTTGGTGTATGGTTTCTCACTGCATTTTGTGGATGATATGGAAGGAGATGAATGCTCGCTGTTTCTCAGGTATTGAGATGGCGCCCTCGAGACTTCGTTATCTATTTTGAAGCAGCCTTCTTAGCTGGTCTAAGGGGAAGATCTCCGTTACGACTCACGATTTTGTTGAGTTCATGGACGAGATCCGCTCTGTTTTGTAATTTGGGAGTCTGTGAGGTAGGTGTTTGTTTGTTTTTCCTGGCTTTTCTTGTATTGATTTTCCTTTATATACTTCTTGTATAGGGGTTCGCTCCCTTAGCATTTGGTATTTAATGCATTCATTTATTTATCAAAAAAAAAATTTGACCCCTGAAATTTTACTTTATGTTAGAATCTGAGGACACATTTCTTAAGGCATTTTTAATGAGTTTTTAATCCATAATTAAAGTTGTAAAATAACTTTAGATGGTACAATTGTATAAATCACAGTCGTCCATTAGAATGTGAAGGGTTGTGATTAAACTATACCATCAATTTTTTTGAAAAAACATCAATAATGATGTTTAATTTTATATTTTTTGTCTTAATCTTATCCACATAAATCTAGAGGACTCGGATCCTAGTATGTTAAGAGACTTGGACAATAGCAATGTGTAACATGGATTCATAAATATACACATTTAGTTTAAGTTGACAAATTATATGTTGTCTCCATTTGTTTTTGTACATTAAACTTACATATTTCATTATAAATGTTCATTTTAATTAAGTTACTATTTTTTAAAAGCATTCATAAGTAAATAAGATCATTTCATCAGAGAACAAAATGATGAAGACGACTAACTTTAAACTTCCATCGTTTAAATCCACATTAATTACAAAAATTATCAAATAAAGTGCACTACAGAGTATAATTATGTAAAATTAATTTTACCCAAAACTTTTGAAATTTCTTATTTATTGAATTTGCGACCTAATTGGATTATCAAATAAGTGGTTGTTAGTGCAAATGTCAACTAAAACCAAGGGCTTGTTTGTTATGTATAATTTTTCATGACAAATAAGAAATCTTTCTCATTTTTTAGTTGTTGATCACATTTTATAGAATTTACTTGCGTTGAAAATGTTTTCTAGCTTCCATTAGGGTACTATTAATATGAGAAGTGCTAAAGGCACCTCCAAAATTTATACTTGGTGCCACCTACTAAAAACACCACATAAGTCACCAAAAACTACATCTTTCTCCACAAAATCAAGCACCCCCATGGTCAAAGGTATAGGACCTACTTTTGACTAAAAAATCATTTTTCACTCCTCTTTCTCTCTCTCAACTTATGCTCTCAAGAATAAAATCAAGAAAACCCTAGATACACAAGAACCGTCCATTAGAAAATAAACAAGAAGAACAACAAAATAAGCTGCTGATCAACCAAACTCTCCACATGTACACAAAGATTGGTACATACCATTAGTAGTTATCATTTTAACCTAAGAAACCCTAACTGTCTAATGAATGGGCTTTTAATAACACAATTGAACCTAAAAAAAACCTAAGATATGCCTTTGTATATGTTTGGAATAAAAAATCACCATTATAATAGAATGTAAAGCATGTTTGAATGAGTTTGGAATGTAAACTAGGTTTTTTTGTGCACCTCCATAAATGCAAGCTCGGCACCATAGTGTCAAAAACGATAACGTGTTTCGATTCTATGGGGCCGGCTAAATGTAATATTATTGAAATTATGATACCATGGATGTCATTTAGTATATAAGCTTCCATTCGTCTAACTACCATCGAGTTTTCTTAAAGCCTTTAGCACTTTACTTCTGACTTGACATCCTTTTGTCGAATAGAATTTACAAGTATTTGATCGGCATAAAAATGACGATAGTTGTTACTTATTTAGGTAACCTCATACTAAGGCGACATAATTTTACCAAGTCTTACTTATTTATTAGGCATTTTATATGGATTGTTAATAACACATGACATTTATATTGCAAGATAAAATATGGATAGGGTGTATAAAGCAGATAAAGTTGTACCTTCAAAGACCAAGTCACAAGGTACAATGGGAAAACCATAGACGACTTCAGATAATAAGTGAGGGGACCAAACTGTTTGTGTTTCTAGGAAAAACACAAAAGAGGAAAATGTTCTGCAGATTTGACCCCCCTAGAAAATATACTTCTAAATGACTTTTGTGGCATAATAACAATTTCCAAACAGTTCTATGATATTTTTGAACGAAACTATAAGCTTAAATGACGGTTACATAATTGAGGTGTCAATGAGGTTTGATGGGGTTCTACCGAAACTTTGAGGGGGAGTTAAGCTGATGAGTTTGGACTTTTTTTTCCATTTTTTTTTTTACTTTTTTTTTGGTAAATAAATGAATCAATAGAACTAACCCGCCTAAGGGGGCGAAAACCCGTATACAGGAAGTATACAAAACAAAAAGCTAAGAGCCATATCCCCAACAGACTACAAAAAACCTAGAACTCCTCCAAGAATGCTAGGAGGTGGGATAACGACGATACATGCCTTTGTCTGTACCAAGAAAGGAAAAGACAAAAGAAACTGTACTGAATTCGAGCAGGGTCAAGATCTACCCCTTCGAAGCATCTCCTATTCCGTTCCAACAAGACGGTCCAAAAAATACAGTGAGGAACCATCATCCAGGCCACACGAGGACCCGCCCAACCCGTGGGCTTCCTCCAGGATGCCAACAACTCAATCACCGAATGCGGCATAACCCAACGAATCTGGAAAATGGTAAAAATCAAATTCCACAGACTTCTAGTCACTTGACAGTGAAGAAAAAGGTGATTGGTCGTCTCCTCCTCCTTCTTACATAGCCAACATCTCCTGACCATCCTCCTCCCTCTGCTTTGAAGCCCCTCAATAGTCAAAATAGCCTGTCTTGCAGCAGTCCACACGAAAAAGAAAACCTTGGGAGGCGCCTGGCACTTCCAAATGGTCTTCCACGAGAATGTCCCACCCCCATGGCCCCTCAACAAATAATAATAATTCTTCACTGAAAAGCGACCATTGTGTGCGGGCATCCACCTCAAACCGTCGACCCCGAAGGAAGGGATTGACGCTAAACGCAACCACCCATAGAACTCTTCTGCCTCCTCTAACTCCCAATCTCGGAGACCCCACCTAAACTTTGGGTCCCAGACAACACGACCCCCAACCTTTCGCCTATGCACCTCAACTGACCCCTCTTTATCTCCCCCAATCCGAAACATCCCTGGGAAGAGATTCTCTAAAGATCCACCCTCTCCCCATTTATCCTTCCAAAATCTGATACGACTCCAATTTTCGAGCTGGTAGGAAGCGAGTAAAGAGAACTCACCCCACCTCCGAGCAATAAACCTCCACCAACCCACCCCATGAGGAGATCGCCCCACTATGGGCCCCCACCCAAGATGGCCGACCCCAAACCTAGCATCCACCACTTTCCTCCAGAGTTTGTCTCCCTCCCTATAAAATCGCCACAACCATTTCCCCAGTAGAGCCTGGTTAAAATGGGCTAAGTTCCTAACCCCTGCCCCACCCACTTTCAACGGCATACATACCTCATCCCAACTCACCAAACAATATTTGAATTCATCATCGTGACCTCTCCACATGAAGTCCCTCATCAACTTCTCTAGTCGCTTACCCATGGAAGACGGTAAAGGAAGCACGGACATAAAATATGATGGAAGGCTCGATAATACACTCTTAATCAACGTCAACCATTCGCCTTTGGAGAGATGACTATGCTTCCAACCAGCTAACCTCCTTTGAACCCTCTCAAGAACCGGTTCCCACATCGAAGATGACTTAAACTTAGCCCCCAAAGGGAGACCAAGATAGGTAGATGGGAGCGACCCGACCCTACAGCCCAGAATACTAGCGAAGTAGTCCACATTACCCACATCTCCCACGGCAATCAACTCGCGCTTCCTAATATTGATATGCAAGCCCAACACAGCCTCAAAACATATCAGCAGCATCCTCAACGTCCTCACCTCAACCTCAGACGCCCCACAAAATATAATAGTGTCATCCGCAAACAGAAGATGAGAAACCTCGATCGGATGGGAGCCACGACCCCCAATCAAAAATTCCGAGACCAGCCCACCCTCAACCGTACGATTCATCATCCAAGAGAACGCCTCCATGACCAGAATAAAGAGGAATGGGGACAATGAGTCGCCCTGCCGCAGACCACGAGTACTCGAGAAGAATCCTTTTGGGACTCCATTAACAAGGACAGATAATTTGACAAAGGAAATACACCTCATCATCCACCTGCACCACCTCTCCTCAAACCCCATCCTCCTGAGAAGATAACCAAGAAACTCCCAATTCACATGATCGTAAGCCTTCTCAATATCAAGCTTGCAAATAATACCAGGATAATCTCCTCTCATTCTGGACTCTATGCACTCATTAGCTACCAAGGCCTCATCAAGTATCTGACGTCCCCCCACAAAGGCACTCTGGGAATCCGAAATAAGAGTGTTGATACCAAAATTAATATGCTGATGTGGACGAATAATACGAATACACGTGTCAATCTACGTGGCACGATAGCAGCGAGGAAGTTCATTTCCCGACCAACCATGTTTCTTTCCGAGCAACGAGGATACACCGAGGAACTCTAGCGCACCGAGGAACTCTAACACACCGAGGAACTCTAGCGCACCGAGGTACTCTAGTTCACCGAGGAACTCCTGATCAGCAAACAGCTATGGCGGTCCGAGCTGCACCTCGGTCGTATCATTAATTGCCAGATAATCAACAGTTCAGATATTCATTGAATGCTTATATTCTTGACGCGCACGCTGCATTAAATGTATTACCCTTTCACATGTATATCATTTAATGTATCGAACCTTTCATGTACAGCCTCAAGGCTACAAATACCTTGTATCAAACCCATTCAAGGGGACCGGAATTTCTTGAGAGAACTTGTAATCAAGAATTCTGCAAACACTCAGCAATAACATAACAGTGGACGTAGGCTTTATTCCTAGCCGAACCACTTTAAAAATCTTTGTCTTATTTATTTATCTGTGATTGAATAATTAGAACAATCTAGTTTTTTACATCAACAGATTGGCGCCGTCTGTGGGAAACGACTGTTACTATCGTTTTTCGCAAAAATCATTTGTTATCAATGGCAGATAATCCAGAATCCAGTAATCGAAATGCTGGAAATGCTGGAAATCCTCAAAATCCATCTGCAACTCCAGATCTGGCTGGAATTATGACAAATCTGGCTCAAGGACAAACCGCCATGCAAGAATCTATGAGGCAACTCATTCAAACTCTTCAAGGCGGTGCACCTACCTATTCAGGACAACGGAGTGATCATGGGCAATCACGATCCAGACGTACTGCGTCATATCGCAATGGGGAGTCTAATGATTATTCTTATCAACCTGGGCGAACCTCGTCGATACGGGCTACGGATACAAATCAACCTATATCTCTCTCTCCGGAGAGAACCAGCGCTTTGGAAAGATTAAGCAGGGCGTATCCTTTCAGTCGATTAGGACCAAGGAGGAATATGAGTCCACCTAGAGCTCCATCGAGAAGTTTTCGGCCACCATCAGGTTTGAGAGAAGGATCAGCACAATCACGACCAGCTACTCGTCGAGATAAATCTCAGGAAGCTACGTCAGAACAATCAGTTTCTCGGACTAAGAGTTTTGAGGAAGGAAATGAAGCATGGAACGGTTCCATTCAGCGGTTGGAGGATAGACTGGGCGAAATGGCTAAGGCAAGAAACCCCTTACAGAGAACTTTTGTTCAAGGGACACCTTTTGTGCAAGCCATTGTGGATTTTCCTACACCATCGAAATTCAAAGCACCTGTGGTGATCCCCAAGTATGATGGAAAGACAGATCCTGTACTTCATATAGAACAATACCAAGCTGTCGCCGACATATATGCCGTCCCCGACGAGATGAGGTGTAGAGCATTCTCGGGAACTCTTACCGGATCTGCACAGATATGGTATAACAATCTTCCTCGGGGTAAGATTTCAACTTTTATTCAATTAGCCGAGTTGTTCATTGGGAATTTTTGTTTTGGGGCGAAGCCGATAAAGCGAGTAGCATATTTGTTAAGTGTTAGACAAAAATCAGGTGAAAGTACTAGAGACTACATAACTCGTTTTAATAACGAGAAGTTGGAAGTCGTAGATTACGAAGAAAAGACAGCAATCACTGCTTTGATGAGTGGTTTGCTACCTAATAAGTTGTACTACACCTTGGCCAAAGATCCACCTAAAACTATATCCGAGTTGATGGCAAAAGCAGCCAAAATTATGAATGCCGAGGAGGCTATGGCTGCGAAGAAGAATATGGATAAAGAAGAAAAAGTGGAGGTCGACAAGTCTAAGAAGAAAGATCAGAAAGGTAATGGTGGTGACAAGCATTACAGGAATAATAGGACAACGTTGGAAGTCCTAAAGAAGTACGATAATTATACCCCATTGAAAATGGGTATTAATCATGTTTTGGAAGAAATCAAGAATAGCGAGGAAATCAAGTGGCCAGAGAAACTGAAGACAAATCCCGATCTAAGGAATAAGGCCAAATATTGCGAGTTTCACAAAGATCATGGCCATATGACCAAAAATTGCATAGCTCTTCAGAACGAGATTGAAACACTCATCCGAAGAGGAAAGTTGTCAAAGTATGTAGATCGTAGAGGTGAAAGGAAGAATGATGACAGAACTAGAGAGAGATCTAGATCTCCTCGTCGTGCAGAGGAGAAAAAGAAGAGGGATCATGAAGATGATCTAGATGATGCCCTTGATCTTCCCAAGAAGCCAAGGCAGCCTGAACGAGAGGTATTTTCCATTCGTTTTGGGTCATTTGATTGTAATGTTATTACAGGAGGAGATGCAGGAGGAGGAGACCTTACTGCAGAAAGAAAAGCTTACCTCGGAGAGGCTCAAGCTTGTTCATATATTCAGCGAATAAATCTGGCCGAGGATGATCGTCCGAGGAAGGTAAACAAAGAGAAGCTAGTGATTGGTTTTTCAAAAAACGACCTGGAAGGTGTTCTCTACCCTCATGATGATCCTTTGGTGATCAAAATGAGGATGAAGGATGTGGTCATTTCAAGGGTGTTAGTAGACAATGGTAGTTCGGCAGACATCATGTACTATTCATGCTTTGATAGCTTGAATTTAAAATTATCTCAATTGGAACCTTATCACAGACCCCTTCTAGGTTTTGCTGGCGAGAAAGTTTTTCCACTTGGGACGATCAAGTTGGATATACTCATTGGGACTTGGCCTGCTTGTCGAACAGAAAGAATACGCTTCTTTGTGATGGATAAGAATGTGCAGTCAGCCTACAACATCATCATGGGAAGAGATGGATTGAAGAAGTTTGAGGCAGTTCCATCTACAGTACATCAGTGTTTGAAATTCCCAACGAATTTTGTAGTCGGAATTATGAAAGGTGATCAAAAAGTAGCTCAGGAATGCTATTATTCGTCTGTCGAGCAAGAGGAAATTGAAGAATCAAGGAAAAAGACTACTACTTATCAAGTGGAGGAGGGTACAGAAATTGAAACTCTTGACCCTAGGGATGAATCTCAACTTGTAAAAGGACAGGTGGTGGAATCTACAGAAAATGTTATTCTGGACGACGAGCATCCTGAACGAGTAACCCAGATAGGATCGTCGTTGGATGTTTCAATAAAATAGGAGTTGATAACTTTCTTGAGAAACAGGAAGAATACCTTTTCTTGGAGTCATGAAGACATGCCAGGTATAGATCCAAACTTCTTATGTCATGAGCTCAATGTGAATAAGGAGATCAAGCCTGTGAAGCAAAGAAGAAGAGTGTTTAGTCCCGAGAAGAATCAGGCCATACAAGAGGAGGTCGAGAAACTTCAGAAAACCCAATTCATTGAAGATGTGAAATATCCAGATTGGTTAGCAAATGTGGTGATGGTAAAGAAGAAGAACAACAAATGGAGAATGTGTGTTGATTTCACTGAGCTCAACAAGGCATGCCCAAAAGATCATTTTCCATTGCCCAGAATTGATCAACTAGTGGATGCTACCTCGGGACATGAGCTACTCAGCTTTATGGATGCTTATTCTGGCTATAATCAGATCAAAATGAAGCCGGAAGATAGGGAAAGTACTTCTTTTATTACTCCAAGGGGAACTTATTGTTATAATGTTATGCCTTTTGGTTTAAAAAATGCAGGTGCAACATATCAGCGGCTGATGAATAAGGTTTTTGCCGAACAAATCAGTTGCAATATGTAAGTCTATGTCGACGACATGCTCACCAAAATCAAAAGAGCTACTGATCATCTAGTTGACTTAGGCCAGACCTTTTATCAACTGGACAAATACCAAATGAAGCTCAACCCGACGAAGTGTACCTTTGGAGTACGAGAAGGAATGTTCCTCGGATACATCGTCAATCAACGAGGTATTGAGGCAAATCCAGAAAAGATCAAAGCTCTTTTAAGGCTGCGATCTCCAACGACGAGGAAAGAAGTACAGAGTCTTACCGGACGAGTTGCAGCGCTCAACAGATTTGTATCCCGAGCAACTGATAAATGCCTCCCATTCTTCAAAACACTGCGAAAAAGTTTTGAGTGGACTGATGAATGTGAGAAGTCCTTTCAAGATTTGAAGAAGTATTTGGGAGCCCCACCATTGTTGTCTAGGCCAATAACTGGAGAGAAGCTGTACTTGTATTTGGCAGTATCAGAGAATGTCGTTAGCTCGGCGTTGATCAGATTGGAGAATGGAGTCCAGAAGCCAATTTATTACACAAGTAAGGCCTTCCGAGGTGCAGAAATCAGGTACCCAAAGCTAGAAAAATTAGCACTGGCATTAATTGAAGCAAGTAGAAGAATGAGGCCATACTTCCAGGCCCATACCATCATTGTGTATACCGACATGCCGCTAAGACAAGCCCTTCATAAGCCAGAAAAATCAGGAAGATTGATGTATTGGGCAATAGAACTCGGTGAATATGATATTGTGTACGAACCCAGATCATCATTAAAGGGGCAAGCTGTAGCAAATTTTATAGCAGAGTTCACATACCCTGATACCCCCGAGGAACAAAAGGTACTTGCTGACCTACCTGTGGACGATACAGGATCAACAGACACAAATCCAGACCAACCAAGGTTGGTAAAAGGACTTGTGGATGTAGAAAAATCATCATATTCAAACCCAGACCAACTAAGGTTAGTAAAAGGGCGCGAACAAATGACCGATGAGGAACGAAAGATACCAGGGAATGATGAAACAAAACAGCAGATATTTTACCGAGGAACTCTGACGGACAAGAAATTTGAAGACGAGGTACCTACATGGAAATTATATGTAGATGGATCATCGTGCACAGCTGGTTGTGGAGCAGGAATTGTTTTAAACACCCTAGATGATATTGACATGGAGTATGCCTTGAGATTCCAATTCAAAGCTTCCAATAACGAGGCTGAGTATGAGGCTATGATAGCAGGTTTTCATTTGGCGAAAGTTATGGAGGCACAACAAATAATTGTTTTCAGTGATTCTCAATTAATTGTGAATCAAATGATGGGAGTATATGCAGTTAAGGGAGAATTAATGGTGAAGTACCATGCGAAGGTAATGGAGTTATTGGCAGAATTTGATGCTATTCAATTGGTGAGAATACCGAGGATGGAGAATGCTAGAGCAGACGCATTGGCCCGATTAGCGTCAGCTACACGCACCGAGCTGCGAAGAACAATACCAATTGAAGTATTAGAAAGTCGGAGCATAGAAGAAGATCTGACGGTGAATATAATAACCCTTGATTTAGGACCATCTTGGATGGATCCTATCAGGGCATACATTGAAGAAGGAGAATTACCAGAGGACAAGCTAACTCCAAAGAAATTGAAGTATAAAGTTGCTCGGTATGTGTTAACTAATGGTGTTTTGTATAGACGAGGAATTATGGCAGGTTTGTAAAGATGTGTGCATCCATCAGAAGTCAAAGAATTGGTTGAAGAAATCCATGAAGGATCTTGTGGAGCTCATGTAGCATGTCGGACACTTTTGCAAAGGGTAATGACACAGGGATATTACTGGCCGACGATGAGGGCTGATTGTATAGCCTATGCCAAGAAGTGTGACAAGTGCCAACGTTTTTCCTCTATCCGAAGAACTCCACAAGCATTGTTGACACCCATAACTTCACCTTGGCCATTTGCCATGTGGGGGGTTGATCTGGTTGGACCATTGCCGACGACCCGAGGAAGGTTCAAGTATCTCGTCGTGGCAGTGGATTATTTTACTAAGTGGGTGGAAGCTGAACCACTAATTGATATGACGTACGAGAAGGTATATCAGTTCATTTGGAAGAACATCATTTGTCGATATGGTCTCCCCCATGCATTCATCACGGACCATGGAACACAATTCGATAATGAAGAATTTGCCGCCTATTGTCATCAATCAAACATTTTGAAGTATCATTCAGCACCAGGCCATCCCCAAAGCAATGGACAAACTGAGGTGACAAACAGAACATTACTAAATGGTCTGAATAAGAGGTTAAGCGAAGCTAAAGCAAATTGGATCAATGAGCTCCAATCAGTACTATGGGCTTACCGAACAACTCCCCGAGTAGCAACTGGAGAATCACCATATATGCTAGCATTTGGAAGTGAGGCTGTGATACCTGCCGAGTTGGGTCTCCCAACGCATAGAGTACTGAATTTTAATTCCCCGGTCAGCGATTTGATGAGAAGATTGGATTTGGATATGCTCGAGGAGGTTAGAGAAGAGGCAACCATTAGGATTGCTGCTTACCAACAACGTACAGATCTATTTTACAACAAAAGGGTGAAGAAATGTGAATTAAAAGAAGGGGATTATGTGCTAAAGAAAGTCATTCAGAAGCAAAATAAGTTGGAAGCAAACTGGCATGGACCTTACCGAGTTACAGAGGTTGTTCATCCAGGAACTTACAGAATAGCAACTCTAGAATGAGAAGAATTTAAGAATGCGTGGAATGCTGAACACCTACGCAAGTATTATCAGTAATGTAAAATGTAAAGCATTTCCTTCATTATGAATAAAGCGAGGATGTTTCGCCATTTTCTTTCTGGTTGAAAGTTTTTCGTGGAATACTAGTGTAATACACTATGCACACAAAAAGTGCTCTAAGGAGCCAAAAAGTGCTCTAAGGAGCCAAAAAAGCTCTAAGGAGCCAAAAAGTGCTCTAAGGAGCCAAAAGCTCTAAGGAGCCAAAAATACTCCTTTGGTTAGGAGGCGCTCTAAGGAGCCAAAAGCTCTAAGGAGCCAAAAAATACTCCTTTGGTTAGGAGGCACTCTAAGGAGCCAAAAGGAGCCAAAAAATACTCCTTTGGTTAGGAGGCGCTCTAAGGAGCCAAAAATACTCCTTTGGTTAGGAAAAACAAAATATTCCAAAATACACCAAGTATAGTTGGTCGGGGATAAAAACCCACTAATTGTAGTTGGTCGATGAGGACAAATTATTGACCTTAGTTGGGCGGACACATTTTTATATTTGAAATTGAACCAAGTATGGCTGGTCGGGGATGAAAATCCATCAACTGTAGTTGGTCGACAAACATTATTTATCCACCCTGGTTGGTTGGAAACAGTTTGAACAATTTATACTCATTACTTTATTATTAAGTGATTGGACAACCTTGATACTTGTAAATTTTTATTATTAAGTTGATGGACATCACAATATTGTTATCTTTTTAACAGATACATAGATACATATGCACAAATATAAAGGTGTTTGATAAACACAAGACAATAGCAAAATTGGCAAACAGAAAATGAAAGTTTTTTTAAAAAAAATCCAGAATAAATTACAAGTTACATGAATGTACTAACTGTTACATTGAAAACCTATTCTATTGGTTTCTTTCCTTTATTTTTTGAAACAGGCTCCTCGCCAGCAGGAGGATCCTCTAGGCAAAGAGGAGAATTAATGAAATTAACATCCCTGAGCATTCTGACGTTCATCACAGAAGGTGTATCCAAGAGATGCTCAGGACGAGACAATTCAACCTGAGAATGAAGGCTATAATCACCAAGGTACTTTGAAATCAAGCTACGAGGAATGGAACGAGCTGGGATCCATGCCATGTCCAATTTGAAAGGTGGTACAGGCAAGTCTAATAATGATGGAGCATGATAATCCCATAAATAATGCCCTTGCTCCAATTTTAACACACCCAGTGCATTCAACCATCCTTGTTTGTAACCTTCATTGTTAGCATGTTCAATACGAGCATCCAGATGAACAAGAGCTTCATTATATCCTGCCATCCAGAATTCCCTGGGTTGTTTATGGAATTGAAAGGTTAATCTATCCAATTGCTCGAGAAGGTTTTTGGCAAAAAGATCCTTAGTATGAAGAGCAGACTTTGTCGCAGCCAGTTGATCTTCTAAAGATAAGTTTTTCTTGGACAATTCAGATAGAGCCTGATCTTTGACGTTTAATTGGAATGCTTGAGTTTCCAAAGTAGATTGGGTACGAGCCTCTTCGACATTGCGATTAAGAACTCTTGATCGGCTCCGAGAAGCAACTGGAGAACTTTGTTCCTCGACAATTCTTCCTCGTCCCCGAGAACCTCTACCTCGTCCCCGAGCAGTCCCAGAAGCGGCAGATCTCCTCAAGTTATCTAATTCTTGCCTTAGTTTGGCATTTTCGACCTCTAAGAAAGAGAAACCCTCATCAGTAACGGGCACTAGAGCATTGGAAGATGACGCTGCAGATTCATATTGAGCCAAATTTTTCTGTAAATTATTATTTTCTTGTTCTAGGATTTCGGCAATCTTCCTGCAAGCTTCAACTTCACCTTTTAGGGTCCTTTCCCTAATATCATATCCAGCAATGATCTTCTTATGGCCTGTTTCAGAAGAGAGCTGCTGGTATCTATTTTCATAATCCTTGTGCAAAGAAGCCAATGATGCATTGTGTTGATTTTGAAGATCCTCTATGGAACCATGAAGTTCCTTGATCAATTCGTAGTATGCCACATTATTGGCCACAGATCTATCAAGCAAATCCTTCAGATACCGGTAAGCCTCAACTGCTTGTTCTGAGGCATCGTTACCAAGGATGTCAACAATCTCTGATACACTTAGGTCTGTATGACCAGCTTTATAATATTCATTGCATTGTCGCATCAACTCAGTATCAGGAGCAGATATCAATTCCATTCTGACCAAAAACTAATAAAGAAGAGGAAGCAGGAGTTAATAAATAAGAGCAGACAGAGTATCAATAATGGAGCGAAACGAAGATGTATTTTATTAGATCATCAAAAAGGTTACATTGTTCGATTACAAGTAATGAAATATAGAAATGATACCGAACAACTTCACACCTTTTCCTTGTCCCCCAAGACTTTCTCGGGAGGCTGGGACGAGGAGCTCGGTTGCTCGGTGGTAATAACGGCTTGATCGGCAGGAATCTTCTCGGGAGGAGGAGGCATGGAAGAAATGTCCTCGTTGATAGAGGGTTGAGAAGCAGAGACTGGGTCACCCGTAGCCATAGAAGATTCATCTGAGACAGGCTCATCTTCTTCTTCTTCCACAATTGCTGGAGGAGGACCAGGGAGATGTTGTTGGAATAGCTCAGAATCGTCTTGGAGCTTCAACTCTTGCAGAGCAGCTACCCAACCATCGTGGAAGTATTTCAACTTCCCATATTGGACTTGGGATGCCATTGCAGCAATCCCATCCTTTCTCCCAACCAGCACTGAAATTTTTCTTGACTGCAACTTTTCTTCTCAACTTCTCCGAGGAGAGCTTCACATCCAATTCCTCTTTTTTGACCTTGATATCTCACAGGGTAGATAACTCTTCCTCTGCCTTTTTCAGCTGGCCATCATATTCCTGATGTTTAACCTCTAAACCTTTTACTTTTTCCTCCAAATTCTTGGAGGTTTCGGCCATTTTCACCTTCTCAGCTTCAGCCACAGCTAATTTCTTCTCCTAAACAGCTTTTTCGTCAACATACTGTTGACGAGATTCCTTTAAAGACTGGGTCAAACCCAACAGAGCATCCTCTACACCTGACGAGGAGCTTGAAGCTTTAATAGCTTCATCCTTCTTCACAATATTATTAAAACAGTTCACTAACTGAAAGATGAGAAAAATAGCAAAGTCAATACAAAATGCAAGCTTTCAGAGAAAGAAAGAAAAACCAGAAGTATAAGAAATTTACTGAAGCAAGGTGACGAGCAGCTAAGGATGTCAGCATATCCCTAGGAATTCTGTCATCAATACCATGGACCTCGGGTACGACCGAGCTCATTGCAGAACTTGGAAGAATGATGTTTGGAACATCAGTACCACCAGCAGGTAGGGAGGAGGCAGTTTCAGCCGGAGTAACTAAGGATGATTTCCTCAATCTCTTCAACGGGCGGTCAGAACCTTCAACCAAAGAGGTCTTGGTCGGAGAGATTGTAATTACATCTACAGGAGCATTTTTCTTGCTCGGAACCATTGGGGGCTTCTCGGTAGCTTTAGAAGACCCAACATCCACTTTTTTAGTCCCCTCTGGGGCATCAGTTTTTCTTTTCTTGGCCCCAGCAACAGAAGTAACATCATCAAAGAGAGCAGGAGGAGCTCTTTTCTTACCCATCTTTTGACTTAAAGGAAGATGAGAATATGAAGATGAACTTTCTGGAGTTGAAGCTGGTTCAACAGGGCGAGCAGTATAAGAGGTTGTGTAACTCTTATACTGTAGCAGATATGAGGCAGACCTGATGTGTTCGTCTGCAATGTTCTTGTGCAAACCCCAGATAAGTTTCAGATGCTTGATATTAACCTCTGATTCTTTTGGAGTTCTTCTTTTGCTATCAACTGCAAATAAATACATAACGAGATATCAATCATACATTTTGTCAAACATGATGAAAGCATAATTTCATAAATAAAATAAAATGAAAAATAAACCTATCCCATTGCCATATGGGGGGCATCTGGGACCGTTGTATACTTCATCTCCAGTTAAAGGGGCATATTGCCAATTTTTTATAACCAACCCATGTTCAAAATAATCTCTATTTGAGTCAGGGAGGTTAACTACAAGAGCCCTATTCAGAAACCTAGTTTTTAAGTAATAAATATTATCTAGAGTGGACCACTTATAGCAATACATAATCTCAGGGATCCCAATACGAGTCCCATGAGTTAGATTTAATTTATGCACCCCATTAATTATTCTCCATGAATTGGGGGCTATTTTTGCAGGGACAAGATCAAAATATTGACAAAACTCAAGACACAATGGATTTAGTGGAAAGGAAAAACCGCATTCAACAATAAAAAGACTGGGGAACCAATGTCCCTCAGCCAGACGAAAATAATTTTGAGGTTCAGAAAGTTCCTCCAAGATTACCCAAGACGGGATAGAAAAGTCAGAGCGGAACTTTTCAAGAGATTCAATAATGTAAACCATGATGAATAAAAGAAGAAGGAAGAAAATCTTACAGGAAGGAAGGAGGTCTGCTGACAACTAACGAAGGAAAAGATGAACGCACAAGAGAGAAGGAGAGAATAGAAAGCTTGAAGACAGAAAATTGGAAAATGTAGAGGACGGTATGGTTACCCAAGAAGTTTAAATACTTTGCATTGGGAAGTGGCGAAAGAAATGATTACCAAAAAGAAACTACTGAACTTCCGGTGGCTAAAAGGACAAAAACTGCACGGAGATCGAAGCGCTTATAAAAAATTCAAAAAAAGGGCGGAAGCTGCGAAATGAGAAGGAAATTTGAACACAATGTTCCTGAAACCCAGGAAAAGTCATTTAATATTGCCATATACCGAGAAAGAATGTTCCATACTCCTCAAAGTTCGAAATATGAAACATTGGGGGCTTCTGTTGATACCAAAATTAATATGCTGATGTGGACGAATAATACGAAGACACGTGTCAATCTACGTGGCACGATAGCAGCGAGGAAGTTCATTTCCCGACCAACCATGTTTCTTTCCGAGCAACGAGGATACACCGAGGAACTCTAGCGCACCGAGGAACTCTAACACACCGAGGAACTCTAGCGCACCGAGGTACTCTAGTTCACCGAGGAACTCCTGATCAGCAAACAGCTATGGCGGTCCGAGCTGCACCTCGGTCGTATCATTAATTGCCAGATAATCAACAGTTCAGATATTCATTGAATGCTTATATTCTTGACGCGCACGCTGCATTAAATGTATTACCCTTTCACATGTATATCATTTAATGTATCGAACCTTTCATGTACAGCCTCAAGGCTATAAATACCTTGTATCAAACCCATTCAAGGGGACCGGAATTTCTTGAGAGAACTTGTAATCAAGAATTCTGCAAACACTCAACAATAACATAACAGTGGACGTAGGCTTTATTCCTAGCCGAACCACTTTAAAAATCTTTGTCTTATTTATTTATCTGTGATTGAATAATTAGAACAATCTAGTTTTTTACATCAACAAAGAGGATCAATGACCTTTCTAAGTCTGACCGACATGACCTTAGAGATGAGCTTATACACACTGCTGATCAAGCTAATAGGCCTGAAATCCCTCACAACTGTCTCTCCCCCTCTCTTGGGGACCAAAGTAATGAATGTGGCGTTCAAAAGTGTAGCGTTGGTGTCACAATTCAACTCACTTTTTACATCACGTGGATCAATGTTCTCCATCCAAACGAATACCAAACGAATGCCTGGGAAAGTAATTCCATCCTAAATGTTAATTTGCTTTCAACTCTTTTATGTTAAACCTCCAAGTGTCGGTATTGATTATTATTAAAGAAAAAATTTCTTTGCACTAATGATTTTGGTATTCTTGACCAATCAACAAGGCATTGCCCCCTACTTGTTCTTGGATATTTGTGAGAATCAACAGGATAAAGACCCATATATTCACCTTTCTCATAGATTCCCTAATGCCATGGTAGTTTAACAGTGAAATAAAATTTTGGTACGACGATCACCACAGTTTCAATGGTTCCATTTGTTGGTAAGTTGCATACTATCTGATTTGGTTCAAATATATTCAGAAGAAACTAGTTCAAGGTCGATTCCATTACGTGAAAATCAAATGGCAAAATGGAAACATGAAAGATTACTGCTGAGAAAGTTGTGTTAGTTCAAAATTTATGGAAAAAAAATTATTGCAATTTTTCATTAGACTTAGTATTATGAATATCCGTTTTAAAGTTTAAAATTAAGATGAAAAACTTATATATGTTGCCATTAAAAAGGACAACTAAAGAAATATAGTTAGAGTGATGCTAATTAAACAGAAGAAACTAAGTGAGAAGTAATAGCAATGTAAAAATATCGTATCAACCCAATAGAGATATGTAGCATTAAATGATGCACACTGAATGCAGAGGAGTTACTGACGATGACATGAATTTCAGATCCTAGGAAGATGGTGGGGACGTCATTGACTGCCCCGGGAAAAGATGGTCTGTTGTATTATTACAATCCATTTAATTTGTATAATTTACTCATCTTTGTTTGCAGATGAGAGGGGGGAAAGTAACATGCAGGCGAGCATAAGGCGGGCCGGTCGTCCTGGATAGTATAAGGAGGACCTGGGTCCCATTTCCTTTAGATTCTCCTTTATCCAATCACCAACTATATTATATACTTGTTTGTTTGTATTAATGAGATGACAAAGCTCGAAGTCAAACGAAATGCTAGTATAACAGCAAAGATTATGCATTTTTGTTGAGAATATGTACAGATGAATGTTATTTTGTTTAAGTTTGAGAGTTTTGCATAGCACACATTTTCTGTCCGACACCATCTTTTATAGGGGTAATGCGCTTCTATTATTGAAAGTTGTCAACTAGCATTCTGATGTTGATCTTTAGAATTGCCAATCATGTTAATATATATATATATATATATATATATATATATATATATATAGAGAGAGAGAGAGAGAGAGAGAGAGAGAGAGAGAGAGAGAGACTCACATACATCATGATTTATACATCACACCTAGTTCTAGGTTCTCAAAAATCTTTTATCCAAATTTTTTATTTTTCTCTCGAAATTAACTTTCTAATCAACTCATATTAAAAAAATTAGATCAAAATACATTTTGTAGCTATTTTTATAAAATCCATAATAAATTGTTGGCCCTTTATAAATAAGGTATTTTGAACAGTTTTTTGTGAATTTTTTAAAAATAGTAACAAAATGTATCTTGACTTAATTTTTTGAACATGGATTTATTGGAAGGTTAATTTTAAGAGAAAAATAAAAAAATTGGAAAACCAAAGTTTTTTAGGTTCTACAACTAGATGTGATGTATGGATGATGTTTGGAGCATGATGTAAGTGGGTCTTCTCAAATATATATATATATATATATATATATATGTGTGTGTGTGTGTGTGTGTGTGTGATATCAATGGAGAACCCATATTTTTTTTCATTGGAGGCAAAATGTACGAGTAGAAAAATAAATAATAATAATCGCATGTACTAAAATCCTATTTAATCTCGAAAATACCAATATATAAATATCCAAATGTCTTGCACTGAAATTACATAATATTGTTTACAACAAAAATCTTTAGGACTTCATAATCTAAAAATGTAACTAAGCCTCTTGGCCCAGTGGTATAAGGCTGTCACTGGGACACTGTTTGGGGGTGGATTGGGTTTTGGTCCCCGGTTCGATCCCTGACAGTGTAAAAATAATGCTTGGCCATCGAAAGCCATGAACCATGAGCGGGGTTTAGTCGAGGTGATCGTAAGCTGGCCCGGACACCTTGTGGTATGAAAAATACCTTACCAAAAAAAAAGATCTAAAAATGTTAAAATGATTTCTTCCTTGTCAATGTCATTTTGTATTTCCCTTTCAATATATATCACCAATAAATTATTTATCATCTACTCTCCCATTTGATTGTGCCGTAAAGTCTTAATATAACACCTCGTATTTTTTATGCATTATTTAATGGTGTCATTAATTAATTTGTCTGTTGTAACATGTGATGTCACTTACTATATTTTATATGTGTTATATAATTCATGTGTGAAATCGGATGTAATATACGGTAATACATTAATTAAATATTTTGAAATTAATTAGTATTATGAACGACAATGAAATAGTTAGGGACTAGGTGTTGAGCGTTTTCATGTTTGGATTATCCCCTCAGTATCGGGTCCCATCGATCGTGAAGTAGTTTCTTGTGATGTCATGTCACACGTAACTAATTAATAATCAATTTATTTATTTATTTGACTCATCCTGGCTAATATATTGATTTAATCAGGAAAATTAATTTATTAGACTTGATCATATTTCGTGTTGACTTTGGGACGCTTAGAAACTTTGTCTTTGACTTAACTAGTGGATTTTAAGTCTATTCCATTAGTATTTGACGTGGGTAGAGTTTTAAGTCATGTAGTGTAATACCTCGTAAATTTAAAAGAATTTAATTAATTAAAATAATTAGTATATTCAGATTCTTGGGATTTAAGTTAATTTTTAAAAAAATTTGAGAATATTTTATTTAACTACTTTTAAATGAAAACTGAGTGAAAAATATAAATTTATAGAATAAACTTTGAATATAATTTGGAGTTAATTGGAATTCGGATTTTATTTGAAAAAAAATAATGAAATTAAAATGTTTAAGGACTTTTAAATTATTATTAAAACTAAATAATGTAATTAGTTGGGTGAATAAGGTTAATAAGAGAATCAATGTATACTTAAAGAGAAAACTAAGGTTTAGGATAAAAGAGTAAGAAGGATATACTTAGAGAGAAAGCTAGGGTTTATGAGAATTAATATAAGAACCTACATGAAACCATACCACCTCCTAAACCTATAATCCAACTTCCAAACTTCACACAAAATGCCTACTTCCAAACTCCAAATTTCTAACCAAATATCCTGAAATTATAAACTTAATTTTGGGAAAATACTTTTGGGGGCATATTGGAAGAACAATTCAACTATTGTCTAAAGAGGACTCTTTTCTACACTGTAGCCATCCCCGATCCTCGCCGCGCTGGGCGGGCGCGCGAAGGGAGAGGATCCTTCGGGTCCCGCGCATCCCTCTCGAGAGCGCTTCGGTCGGCGTCATTTAAGATAAGCTGTAAAAATGTAGAGAGATTCAGAGTCGCCAGTCTATTTTACTCAAAACAGACAAAAAAAAAAGGGGAAGCCATCCCGAAGGATGGCATCCAATAACACACTAGTGCATGCGAAACAAGAATGATTCGAGAAGGGTTCAGAGGCTTAGTTACGAAATGGGAAGGTGTTACGCACCCATTCTGCCCTTTCGGTCTCTCATGGATATTTACTATTTTTCTTTATATTTCCCCCGTGATATGTGTGCATATGTATATATAATATGGAGGTATGAATCCTAGACTTGTATCATGGAAAAGGTAAAGCGAGTCATCCGTAGGGAAATATAAGAATAGTATTAGAAACATAAGATTTACGCGATTACCCCTACGTTGATTGTTATAATGGAACGATAACGCATACGGAGTAATACGTCACTAAGGGAAAATATATAGAATATAAGAAGATTAGCTTTAGAGAAAATATAAAATAAGAGAAAAAGCGAGAAAAAAGACTCGAGTCTCGGGTTTTACCCCGAGATGCCTACGTAGCCTATAAAGGCATCAAAGTTCGCGTAGTTCGCATACAAAACGAGGGGTGGGGTTTATCCCATAAATCCAAATGGGGGATCTCTTATTTGTGGGTGTGTGTGTGTGTGTAGAAAAAGTGTTTTAGTTGTGCGAAATGTGTGAGAATCCCTATTTGGAATTTATGAGCAAACCCTCTTTTTCTTATTTTTTTGGGTTTTATTTATATGAAAATAAGAGATGTGTAATAATACTAAATAAAAAGTATATTAGGATGTGTGAGATGGGATAATAAAGGTGCTAAGTAATAAAAATAAGTTATTGAGAATTTAAGAGAAAGTTAAGAGAGTTGGACCTTCTTGAAGATCTTGAGCTTGATCCTGAGTATTGGGGAGCAGCCCTTGTACTTGGATGATGATGGAGAGTGGATAATTCATCAAGTTTGATGAAAAGGATGATGAAAAGTGGAAGTAAAAAATGGATTTTGAAGTTGAAATTACGCTGCCTTCGAGAGAGGTTTATGGGATTCGTTGAGAGTGAATTTTATCAGATCTGGGATCCCCTTGCAAATGAGGTGAAGGCCTCCTTTTATAGGCTTAGGTCACTACCGATCGGCATAGACCTGATCCTGCCTATCGGCCTGGAACCTGCCATTTGGTAGTGTGTTTCAGGCCTTTTCGGGAAATCGGCTGCCGGAGGCAAACCGTTGGTCAGAATCGCGCACGGGGTAGACCGTTAGAAAGATAATTCAGAGACCTTCGAAAGTCCTTTGGACCGCTCCCTAGTTCGGGAGTTGACTTTGGGTGAAATATTGCTCGGAAATTTTTGTCGATCAATTGGACGGAGAATTGTTCGGACGCAAATGGATCGTTCATCTGCATGGTAAGTCCGAATCGCGCATGAGATGGACCGCTGGAAAGGTTAGGAGATTTACTTAGACATTCCAAAGAGTTTGACCCGGTTTGGGGAGTTGACTTTGGTCAACCAGTCCCTAGAAGCATTCGGTAACCTCTAGGAGTCAAACGGATTGTTCGTCCGCATGGTAAGTCGGAATCACGCACGGGATGGACCATTGAAAAGGGTAATCCCTTCAAAGATTCATTCAGCCTCGGTTGAGCTAAAGAGTTAACTTAGGTCAAACAGAGCCCGGGAGCGCCCGGTGGCCTTTGGATCAAGTTTCGGACGCAAACGGATCATTCGTCCGCATGGTAAGTCAGAATCGTGCACGGGACAGACCGTTGGAAAGGGTATTCAGTGCACTTCGAAGATTCATTCAGTCTTAGTCGAGATGAAGATTTTGACTTTTTAGTCAAATTGAGTCGGGGAGTGCCCGATGGCTTCTAGGTCAGTACTCGGGACATGACCTAGGTTTATAGTGATGAAGGGGGAGGTACTAGGACCCGAAGGAGAGTTAGGGGGTAACAGAATGGGGTGTCTACAGAGCCCCTCGATGGGTGAGTTTGGAACAAATGATGACCGTCGAATAGACAACAGATGATGCTTTTGAGGGAGTAAAACCGATTCAGAGGGTCGAGGCCGATTCTGAGGACCTAAGGAGTGTGCTGGGGATGGAATGACGATCCTAGGTTTAGGTCAATTCTGAGGACCTGAAATGGTGTTGGGGGATGACTAATTCTGCGGGTCAAGGCCGAATCTGTGGGCTTAGGGTGAAGATCTAATAATCGAGGTCAATTTTGACCTAAGAGTGCTATCGAGGACCGGAATCAATTATGACCAAACTTAGGTGACGATCCAAGACCGAGGTCAATTCTGACCTAAGAGTGGTGACGACCGAGGACCGAGGTCAATTCTGACCCAACTCAGTTGCCGATCCAAGAATGAGGTCAATTATGGCCCGAGAGTGGTGACAACCGAGGACCGGGGTCAATTCTGAGCCAACTCAGGTGACGATACAAGATCGAGGTCAATTCTGACCTAAGAGTGGTGACGACCGAGGACCGGGGTCAATTCTGACCCAACTCAAGTGATGATCTAAGACCTAGGTCAATTCTGACCTAAGAGTGGTGTCGACCGAGGACCGAGGTCAATTCTGACCCAACTCAGGTGACGATCCAAGACCGAGGTCAGTTCTGACCTAAGATTGGCGACGACCTTGTCAATTCTAACCCAACTCAAGTGATGATCCAAGATCGAGGTCAATTCTAACCTAAGAATGGTGACGAATGAGGACTGGGATCAATTCTGACCCAACTCAGGTGAAGATCTAAGACCGAGGTCAATTCTGACCTAAGAGTGGTGACGACTGAGGACCGGGGTCAATTCTGACCCAACTCAGGTGATGATCCAAGACCGAGGTCAATTCTGACCTAAGGGTGGTGACGACCAAGGACCGGGATCAATTCTGATGCAACTCAGGGGACGATCAAAGACTGAGGTCAATTCTGACCTAAGAGTGTTGACGATCGAGGATCGGGGTCAATTTTGACCCAACTTAGGTGACGATCCAAGATCGAGGTCAATTCTGACCTAAGAGTGGTGACGACTGAGGACCAGGGTCAATTCTAAGCCAACTCAGGTAACGATCCAAGATCGAGGTCGATTCTGACCTAAGAGTGGTGACGACCGAGGACCGGGGTCAATTCTGACCCAACTCAGGTGACGATCCAAGACTGAGGTCAATTCTGACCTGAGAGTGGTGAGGATCGAGGACCGGGGTCAATTCTGACCCAACTTAGGTAATGATCCAAGACCGAGGTCAATTCTGACCTAAGATTGGTGATGACCGAGGACTAGGGTCAATTTTAACCCAACTCAGGTGACGATCCAAGATCGAGGTCAGTCCTGACCTAAGAGTGGTGACGACCGAGGACCGGGGTCAATTCTAACCCAACTCAGGTGGCGATCCAAGACAGAGGTCAATTCTAACCTAAGAGTGACGACGACCAAGGACCGGGGTCAATTCTGACCCAACTCAGGTGACGATCCAAGACCGAGGTCAATTCTGACCTAACAGTTTTGATGATCGAGGACCGGGGTTATTTCTGACCCAACTCAGGTGACGATCCAAGATCGAGGTCAATTTTGACCTAATAGTGGTGACGACCGAGGACCGGGGTCAATTCTGACCCAACTCAAGTGACGATCTAAGACCGAGGTCAAATATGACCTAAGAGTGGTGACGACCAAGGACCGGGGTCAATTCTGACCCAAATCAGGTGACGATCCAAGGTCGAGGTCAATTTTGACCTAAGAATGGTGACAACCAAGGATCGGGGTCAATTCTGACCCAACTCAGGTGACGATCCGAGACCGAGGTCAATTCTGACCTAAGAGTGGGTAAAGATTGGATTTTAATTTCGCTGGAGAAAATGCCTTGTGATTTTGATTTGAGCTGGGGAGCCGATAGCTGGGGAAGCTTTTTGTTGCTTTAGGAGTCCTCGCGGGGGGAACAACCTATTTTGGTGCTGTAAAAAACTCCGCTGGGGAAGTGATCAGGCGATCCTTAGAGATCCTCCGAGGCTTTGCCGGGAGGAGATTTCACTTGGTTTTTGAGGATTTCACTGGGAAAGATGGGTTTCGCTAAAGGGAATGCGAAGTTTTCTTGGTGAAAAGGCTCTAAATCCTTCCTGGGATTTTTAGGAATTTTCCTAGGATTTTTTGGGAATTTTTGGTATTTTCTTGGAATTTCTGTACGAAATTTAAGGAGGAGTGTCGGTCAGCATGGTATGAGTGGTGCCATTCGGAAGTGGCACATACTTTTGGATCGCTTTGAAGGATTACACTGTTAGGGACTTCTGTCGATTATATCGATAGCATATGGCCAATCGACAGTCGAAGGGATCTCTCTCTCTGGAGGTGGTGCGTCAGGTCTTGAATGACCTAACCAGTGGTAGGGTAAGGCTCTTTCCATTTCAGTTTTTTTTTTTGCAACTTATGATCTTGTATTGATTTATGCCTGCTTGGAGATTTTTAGGTGACCTTTTATCCTTGGGGGACAGCCATTCAGGATGCGGGGGAGATTGGGGTGAATGCGCGGATGAGGCGTTTGCTGGCGCATGAGTTTGGCCATTCCCTTCACCTCGGGGAGTGGGTGGTTCGTCAGATTGCCGAGGAGGAGGTGATGGTTCCACCTATGCAGCCTCCTACGTCTATGAGGTAGGAGCGACTGCTGTCGAAGGATGAGAGGATCGCGGCGATGATCGGCGAGTCCTACTTATTGTATACCGATACGGCTACGCCGTATGACTATATAGACTTTATGACGAGCTGATTGATGGCTTCCAGCATATATGATTCCCTTCCTTTCCCTCCTGCGGGTTCGAGTTGAGCAGTGGGATCTTCCCACAGTGGCGGTGGTCCGACGGAGTCTGCGGCGGCAACGGCGACTTCAGAGGTTCCTTTTGTGCGGTTATATACCCCTTCGTACAACATTCAGTGGGCTGATGGAGGGATGGTGCCTATGCTACACCATTCTCATGCAATGGATCCAAAGGAGTTGGGTTTGACAGAGGAGGTCCTCCGACCTGCGGCATACCTTTCTGTTCTCCTCTTTCTTTTCTTTTTTGGTCATCTCTGTTTTGATACTGATTTCGCCTTTTCTTGCATCAAGTTCGGGTGTCGACCACTTGGCTAAGGGACATTAGAGACTGGATATCTTCGGCGACTGCCCATATTTGGGACGCGGTTCCCGTTCCTTCTTGCTTGGTTCCGTTTGCTTCGTTCGGAGAGGACTCTGGCTCGGGTAGTGGTGGTGCGTCGTCTCGCCGTAGGGGTAAGAGAGCACGTCGTAGTAGGGGTGGAAGCTCTTGAGAGAGAGAGAAAATGTGGGTTCGGGCTGAGTCCCGTTGTTTTTGCCTTTTCTTTTTATTTTCTGCAAAAATGATGTAACACAGAAAATAGATATATGCAATGCAATGGAGTTTTTTTATTATCTTTTATTAATGATAAATGAATGCATGCACATGCGCTTTTTACTTTGCTGCTGAGACCGTAAAAAGGAATATTTTTGAAATTTTTTGAAGGAAAGTTTTTGATTAAAAAGGGGAAATTAAAGGGATTTTGAAATTCTGTTGAGAATATCAATTTATTTTTATTGAGTTTTCTGATTGGAAGAAATGTGCTCTTATAATGTCGACTATGATGCTTTCAACATGCGTCGAGTCTTCCTGTGGCGCAATCGGCCTCTTGAGTGGAACATGCTGATGGCGGCGGTACAATTTTGGTACCCCGAAGACCACGTATTCCGCTTTGGGTTGGATGAAGTTTGTCCTACCTACGAGGAGTTTTCTGCCAAGATGGGTGTAAATCCTAGTGTTGCTGCGACTTTGCTCGAATTTTTCCGTTCTCCTAGGGATTTTTTGGCCTCGCTTCTTCATATTTCGCCTTCGGCGGCAAGACCATTGGTTAATGGAGGAATGATCTCCCTCCCAACGGTGCTACAGTCTATGAATTTGCGGTAAGTAGGTGATGCTGGCTATGCTTGAGCCATTGTTCTGGGTCTAATTTCAAAATTATTGTTGGTGACTGGAGAACTGCAGGTGGACCCACAACTTGCAGCCATTACTTCATGGATGTCCTATCATCGCAATCCTACGGCGGTGATACTGGCGGAGTCCCTGAATGGCTTGGATGCCTGGAGAGAAGGTCATTCTGACTTTTTGAGGGGTAGCCCCGTGATGCTGTTTATGTGGTTGTCCAAAAGATTCTGCTTGGCGACTCCTCCAGAATATCCCTTGTCGGACGTACCCAATTTCTTTTCACGCTACTTCATCAGTGTTGGTCTGTATGTTGAGAACTGGGAGCATTGGCTTGTGGAGCATGGGGCTCGTGGTCTGTATTGGTCAGTGCCTTGGTGGGGCAGTTGCAGCCCCTTCTGGAGTTAGAAGAGTATTCATATGTGCGGCTAGTTGGTCTCAGGCAAACCTCCTTTTATTTCCCTTGGCGACATATACGCCAATTTGGTTGGGCCAGGTCGTGCCACTTCGGATCTCAAATTTCTTTCCGGTAGAAGTTTTGACTGAGCGCCTGCGTCTGTTGCTTGGATCTCTGTGGGAAAATCGACGTCTGTCAACCCATCCCTCCCAGTCTTTTGGGAAAGTTTGGCATGTCCCCAAAGATTATATGAAGTGGTTGTGGAGGAAAGTAGTCAGCAAGATGTTACCAGTAGAGACTGGTCAAAGTTTGTTTGTTTTATCTAACACCATGGAAGGGGGTATTGTGGCCTTTTCGAAGATGGTTCAGGCTCGTCGGTCCATGGAGTGTTTACGACACTCTATTCAGGTAGGGAAAACTTGGGGACCTCAGGATGTTGATGATGAGGGTGTAGGCTCCTCTGGTAGCTGTGGATAGGACTCCTGGGGAGTTTATTTGTGTGATAGATGTGGGAATTTTATTTGGCTTTTTATGGTGGTAGGGGGAAGGGAGTTATCCATTCATTTTCTTATGTAATCCGTGCTGTAATTTCTTATTAATGAAATAAACAAGTTTATGATCATCCAACTGTGCCTTTCGATGAGTTTTGTATTTTGAATTATCTATAGTAATCGCTAAGGCATACGTAATCCTTTTGGTCAAGTATTCTTTAGAATAAACTTCCGTTCTCGGATGTAAGAAAAGAATGGTATTTTGTGAAGAAGAAGAAGGGGGGCCGAACTCATGTGAGGTGTATGAGTTACCTACGTACCTCTGGGGTTTTTGAAAAAGTTTTTTATCTGTTTGAAAATAGTTTTTGCAGAGGATCAGGCCCACGTAGTTCTGGGTAGAGGGAAATGAAGAGTTTTTTTTTTGGAATAGAAGGGGGATGAGAAGAGTCGTAGCGTGCCGAGATTTCAGACTAGGGGTAGAATTTCTTGAGATGGTCCAGGTTGACTGGACGAGCCTTCTCTTCCCCATCTAGGTCAGTGAGCATGGCGGCACCGCCGGATAGGATTTTCTTCACAATGTAGGGGCCGCTCCAATTGGGCTTGAATTTCCCTCTGGGGTCCCAGATGGGTCCTATTATCTCTTTGAGGGCTAAATCCCCCTCCCCGATACCGCGGTCCTTGACTCTCTTGTTGAATGATTGAGCTATTCGGCGATGGTACCCATGTATGTGGTAAAGAACTTTTAATCTTCTTTCATCTAGGAGGGCCAGCTCATCAAGACGGCTTCGGCACCAGTCTTCTTCACTAACTTTATTTTTGAGCATAACGCGTAGCGAGGGTATTTCTAGCTCCACAGGTAGGACTGCTTCCATGCCGTAGACCAGGGAGTAAGGGGTAGCCCCAGTAGAGGTTCGGATTGAGGTTCGATATCCCCAGAGGGCGAATGGGATCCGATCGGCCCAATCCTTACAATTTTTGGTCATCTTGCTGATGATAACTTTGAGGTTCTTATTGGCAGCTTCAACTTCACCATTGTTCTGAGGTCGGTAGGGAGAAGATTTGTGTCTGTGAATCCCGTACTCTTTGACTACTTCTATGACTTCTGCTTCAAAATGTAACCCGTTATTTAACACTAGCTCATGCGGAACCCCATATTGGCAGATGATATTTTTCTTGAGGAATTTGGCCACTTTCTTGGCATTTAACACTGCGTATGACTCAGCTTCGACCCATTTGGTGAAGTAATCAATGGCGACTAGGATGAATTCATGTCCGTTTGAATCCTTTGGTGTAACCTTCCCTATGATGTCGACAACCCAATTGGAGAACGGACAGGGAGAGGTCATGCTGTATAATTCTCGCAGAGGTAAGTGCTGAAGATTGGAGAATTGTTGGCATTTGAGGCATCTCCGGACATAAGCGGTGCAGTCTTGGGTCATGGTGGTCCAGTAGTAGCCCTGTCGGATGATTTTCTTGGCAAGCATATGACCATTCATGTGGGGACCGCATTCCCCGCTGTGGATTTTTTGCATTATCTTCTCAGTCTCAGCCCCTGTGAAACAGTGTAGATGAGTTCCATCGAAGTTCCTCTTGAGTAGAGCTTTATGGCAGATGATGTACTGGCGGCCAGTCTACGGAGGGTTGTTCAGTATTTCTTATTGGAACCCTCGGGATACCTACCATGTTAGAGGAGGCACCAGATATCATAATACCAGTAATCGGCTAGTTCGGGATCTTTAGTGAAGGAAAGCTCAATATGGTAGCAATGGGTCGGTTTGTCTTTCTTTTGAACTAGGAAGGGGGTCATTGTTATTCCCTCGGGCATGTCGACCATGGAGGCCAAGGTAGCGAGATCATCGGCTAGGTTATTCTTTGCTCGGGGTAGGTAATGGAAGGTGATATCTCGGAATCGGGAGGCTAACTCTTCTAATTGGGCCTGAAAGGGTTGGAGTTTTTCGTCCTTGACTTTCAACTTTCTGAGCACTTGATCGATGATAAGGACAGAGTCCCCGTAGACATCAATGTATTGAATACCTTTCTTGAGGGCAACTTTGGGGCCTACTGTGCATGCCTCGTATTCCTTCATGTTGTTGGTGCAAGGGAAATCTAATTTAATGGCGATGGGAGTATGGGAGTCATCTGGGGCGATCAAAAGTATCCTAATGCCATATCCCTTTTTGTTTGCAGCGTCGTCGAAGAACATTTTCCATCAAAGGCGGTCTTGAGCGGTGCAGAGGATATTTTCATTTGGGAATTCGGAGATCCAGACATCTGCTTCTTCTACAGGGTAATCGTCGAGGTATTCAGAGATGGCTCTTCCTTTAATAGCTTTTTGTGTGGTGTACACGATATCAAACTCGATTAAGAGCATCAAACATCGGTCCATTCAACTGGATAAGGCGAGTTTCTCAAGCAGGTATTTGATGAGGTCGATTCGGGATACTAGTTTGATGGGGAAGGTGAGCATGTAGTGTCGCAACTTTTAGGTGACCCAGACAAGTGCGACACACGCCTTCTCCAAAGCAGTGTAGTTGACCTCGTACTCGACCAATTTGCGACTGGCGTAATAAATGGCTCTTTCTTTGCGGGAGTCTTTAAGGTATTGGGCTAGCAAAGCCCCAGCGGAAGTGTCGGTTATGGTTAGGTATAGGATCAAAGGGAGACCAGGCTTTGGTGGAATGAGCACTGGAGGTTGGGTCAAATATTGTTTGATTCGGTTAAAAGATTCTTGGTAGGCTTCATTCCAAACCTTAGTTGAATCCTTTCGGAGGAGCTTGAAGATTGGTTCACAGATGGAGGTTAGCTGGCTGATGAACCGGCTGATATATTGTAATTTTCCAAGAAAACCTCAGACTTCTTTCTCTGTTCGAGGTGGTGGCATCTCAAGTATGGCCTTCAGCTTTGCAGGATCTGCTTCTATCCCCTTCTTACTGACCATAAATACCAAGAGTTTTCCCTTTATAATGCCGAATACACGCTTCTATGGATTAAGTCGCATCTAATACTGTCCCAGTCATTCGAAGAACTTCCGGAAAGCGATAACATGACCTTATCTAGTTTTGGACTTGATAATCATATCATCCACATAAACCTCAACTTCTTTGTGAATCAGATCGTGCAGGATGGTCATGGCAGCCCTCTGGTAGGTAACCCCAGCTTTGTTGAGACCGAATGGCATAACGGTGTAGCAAAAGGTCCCCCATGGGGATGAATGTGGTTTTTTCTTGGCGGTCGTGGTGCATCTTGATTTAGTTATATCCGGCAAACCCGTCGACGAATGACTTGAGAGCATGACTGGCTGTGTTGTCCACGATCATGTCGATATTGGGTAGCGGATAATCATCCTTTGGAGAAGCTTTGTTTAAATCTCGGTAGTCTACACACATTCGAACCTTCCCCCTGATTTCGGTACAGGTACTATGTTGGCTAGCCATGTGGGATATTTGATCACCCGAATGAAGCCCACGTTTAACTGTTTGACCACCTCTTCTTTGACCTTGAGTGACCATTCGATGTGGAGTTTTCTCAATTTTTGTTTAACCGACTTGTAATCTGGGAGAGTGGGAATCTCGTGCTGAGTTATTTCAGGATCAATGCCGGGCATATCATCATAGGACCATGCAAAGACATCCACGAAATCCTTCAGAAATTCTTCGAGTTGTGCTTGCTCATGGTCGTCAAGGGTGGCCCCTATCCTAATCTCGCGCAGTTGGCTACTAGAACCGAGATTAATAATAACAGTCTCTTCTTCGTTAACTTGAAAGGGCTATGTTGTTTATTATTAACCTTATTTAGATCAGTTAAGAATTGTTCATTTACAAAATCATCATCATCAAAAGTTTTATTAGAATCCAAGCAGTTAATGTAAGGTACAACAAGATACTCAAAATCTTTGTTTATTTCATTGATAGTAAAAACAATATTGAGAACCTTATCAAAAGAGGTCTTGATAACATTTGAACAATGATAGACAATAGAAGAAAAAATAGGGTAAACATTGGGGTTAAGGGAGATTTCAAGAGGCAAAACTAGCGCAGCATGCCAGTTGAGGAGGGGGGTGTCAACATCTTTAATCAGATGGGATGGATCCATTAATGTAGTGCCTGAATGAACCATGCAGAGGGTCAGCCCCAGTGTCTGTAAGTTGAAGGAATCTTCGGAATCACTTTCCTCAGTCTCTTTGCTATCTTTTATGAGCGGTTGTACGCGGTGTTGGAAACTTTCGGCCCATGGGTAGCTATCTTGGAAAAAGATCTCCATTCTCGGCTTCATCTTCCTGTCTGTGTGGTCATACCATGGTTTTGGGAAATTGCAAAAGGGGAAATCTTCGCCCTCTTTGATGAATCATCCATTTAAGGAGTCTCCTGAGATAGTTGGGATGTAGTCTAATATTCTCTTTGGTCGAGACTGGTGGATCATTCTGAGCTCTTGTTATGATGGTTGATACCCTAAGCCATAAGGAGGGAAAGCTTTCTTCAGTTCGATGGGCTCAAGTATCCATTGCTACCTTTGCCATAGTCCCAATCGGGGCATGAAGTGCATGTTTCTAAACATCTGAATCACATTGACATTTCCATGAGGGTCATATTCTGAACAAACCCTTTCTTTGAAACCGTCCCCTACCGGGAGGAGTAGTGGGTCAACTCGGAATCCTGATAGGAGCATATCATTTGACCCGTGCTGTATCTCAAGAATTGGACTGCTGGTGCTTGCACCCTCGACATTTTCGTTGTCGCCCAAAATGGTGATGACTCGCCCGTCGGAAAAAAACTTCAATTTTTGATGGAGTGAGGAAGACACACCCTTGATATTGTGGAGCTAGGGTCGTTCGAGCAATAGGTTGAAACAAGCTGGGATGTCTATGAGTTGGAATTCAACGACAGGGTTTATAGGGCCAACCCCTATTACAAGTTTTATGGATTCCATCACCTCACGATGGGTATTATCGTAGGCACGTACAGCGACGGAGGTTGGAGTGAGGTCGCTTTCTTTCAGGCCTAAACACTTGAAGGTTCTCAGAGGGCAAACATTCAAGGCGGATCTGTTATCGACAAGGGAGAGTGGCACGACCTTCCCCATAACTTCGACGGAGATGTTGAGTGCATGATTGTGATTTGGCCGAATTCTGGGGATTTCTTCTTTAGAAAATGATAGCATTCGGGTAGAGGTCAAGGATCCAACCAGATTTACTGCTTCTTCTGGTAAGGTAGAGGGGGGAACTGTGGGTCTAGTGAGCAATTTGATTAAAGCATTTCTGTACAGCTGGGAAGACATGAAAAGCCCCCATAGAGTGATGTTATCTTGAGTTTTCTTCAGTTGATCGAGGATCTTACTCTCCTCAATGGTCATTTCAGGCATAGGAAGTTTTCAATGCCCCTCCCATTGTCATTTGCTGGTAGTGAGCTTGAAACCTGGTAATGTCTCCCTGATCTGGTCATGTGATTTACTGAACAAGTAAAGAACATGAATCCCGTTTCCTCGTCAATCTCAGGTTGTTCTTCCACCCTATTTTTTTCTTCGAGGATCTCTTCAAATGATATCATCCCACATATGTCGGCTACTGGTCCAGTTCTTTTCGAAGCTTGTTCTTCGCTCGAATCTTTGAATTCTTCCCCCCATCCGGTGGCAATAATTCTATCTTTCCCTGTAAAGTCAATGCATCCCACAACTTCAATGACTTCTTTATACAGGTCCTCCCATTCTGTGGGGATATTTATGGTTGAAGGGACCAAGCGCCCTTGTAGCTTCAAAGTGTTAAGTAACCCGGTGATACTATAAATGCAGTTGGTTTGCCCGAATAATTCTGCCATAATCTGGACAACATCATCTAGGGTGACTTCGTCGGTTGGTACCACCCACTTGTCTGAATCTCGAGCCCATTTCCATGCTTCCAAGAACAGTGTACTGAACTTTTGACAATCGATGACCATCTGTGAGGGAAATTTCAGCCCGAACTCTAGGAGTTGGTTCAACACTTCTGAGAATTCTATATTTCCATTTTCAGAACGAGTATGGACAGCGATGCATGCTCTGGTAAGGAGTGACAGTGCATGATCAGCGAGGCTAGTAAGGTGTAGGAGGAAATATGGGAAAATTTAAAGAGGTTTAGGAGAGTATATGGGTGTGATTTGAGTTGAGGGATCAAAATCTAGGTTTTCTTCTAAGAAGATGGCATTGGTATGATTCGAAAATGGATTGTGAGTAGTGTTTGGCTTAGGATTGGCTGGTGGGGCGATGGTACCCCAGTTAATGAGATCTTGGATTATGTTTCGAAGGTGAAAGCATTGGTCGGTGGTATGGTCGGCAGTTTGGTGAAAGGCGCAATGAGCATCGGTCTTGAAGTTTTTTGGGAGTGGATTTGGCAATCGAAGGGGATCCAAGGGTTTGATGAGGTTTCGGCCTAACAAGTCTTGGTAAACTTTGGAGAGGGAAGCATGGAGCTCAGTGTATTCTCTTCGGATGGGGGCAGGGAGGCTTTCTGGTTCCCAAGATGTGGTGGGTTGAGAGATATTATTGATGGTTGAGACTGTAGCACTGGCAGGCTTGTCATACTTTCTAGGGGGTGAACAATCCAGACACCTTCTTCGGTTCAATCTCTATTTTAACGAGGCTTTCCTCGATTTCTACTCCAGCCTCTCTGAGAGCTCGAAAGTGAGTGTAGTATTGTCCTCCCATTATTACTCGGACATGGGGAAATAATTTCTTCTTCACTATGTTGACATGTTCTTCCTCGGATGGCCGATTGGTCATGGTAGCTGCTTGCTCCCTCCACTGGGTTATGAAGTTACTGACTGATTCTCCTGGATTTTTTTTGAGCAGCTCTAAATCACGATGGGTGACCTCAAGCTCTTCATTGTATTTATATTGCGACATGAATTCTCGAGCTACATCCTCCCAATTACAGATTTTGGTTTCCTCAAGAGATAAAAACCATCGGAGGGCATTATCCTTCAAAGTTTGCTGAATCAATTGGGCCATCATCTTTTCACAAGCCCCTAGTAGAGTCATGGAATGATAACTGCGAAGATGAACAATCGGGGGTCCACTCCCTCCAAACTTCTCGATATTTGGCATCTTGAACTTCTCGAGCAATCTCGCTTTAGGATAAGGAGACATGTGGGTGTAGTCCATGTAATTCCCAGAGATCCTGACTTGGTAAAACTTCTCGGTGAGCATCTTGAGATCCTCCTTGACTTTATTTAACTCCTCCTCCTTTAGATCAGCAACCACAGGAAGGTTAACCACAAGTTGGGAAATGTTTGGTATTGAAAGCTGGACAGGTGACGACCCATTAACAGGAGGGGGACGTGGAGCGTGTTGATATTCTTTGGGAACCCAGATAGGCTCGGGTGGACCCATAGCACGAGGGAATAGGGCCTCGGGCTCTTGAGGAATTGGAACCTAGTTTCATTGCATCTCTCGGACCTCGGTTTGTAGGTTGTCAATCTTGGACACGAGCTGTGCTAGGACTATCGCCAGATCCGGCTGTATGACTGGTGCTTGATCTGTATTCTCCATGGAAAGTGGATAGATTTCGAACTCAGAAGAAGTAGTACAGGAACGGACAAAACTCTGGGTTGATTGGACTGAAGACCGAAGTCAATAGGGAGCCAGGCTAAGGGTTTGCAATCGACCTGAGAAGGCGCATGATGAGATTTTTTTTTGAGAAAAAGGGAAGAAACTAGTTTTGATAAAGAAGGAATTTTTTTTTTGGATTTTTGATAAAGAATGGAGAAATTTTTTTGGAATTTTTTTTTTGATAAAGAAGGGAGAAATGTTTTTGAATTTTTTTTTGATAAAGAAGGGAGAAATGCTTTTGGATTTTTTTTTTGATAAAGAAGGGAGAAATGTTTTTTTTGGAGACGAAACTCAGCAGGATTATTATGATTATTATGTTCTCACTTGTATTTAATTATCCTAAATGCAATGCCGGACGGGACCCGAGCCTGGAAAAGTGTGGTTTTTAATATATGAAAAGCTACGATTTGGACTTCTAACCAGGCTCGCGGACAGGGTCCCATTTTAAAAATGTGCAAAAATAGGGCGACAGATCGACCCAGAATTTCGGTAGAGTTTCGGGTTGAACCCGACAATCTAAAGTGCCTCTCCTAGGTTTGACACCCATATGCGGGTATGAAGTTTATTAGGTGAATCGATATGGGTTCCCCCCTTTTGCGTGACTTCCACGATATACGTCTTGCTCTTACGGGCAATCGGTACGTGTGGACAAGCCATTTGATATACCTGAGTGTATGTGAATTGCCTCACTATATACCTCGTAGGGACGGTACGCGTGAGAGAAAATTCTATATACTCGGCATACGTGAACGAATTACCTGTGATATACATCCCGTCATGACTTTGGTCAAGCGGTACGATGTGGGGGAACTGTTCGATATACGTTGAAGGTACTAAGCCAATGGAAGGTGAGAGTCATATCACATAGGCTAACTGCGACCTGCCAGACCAACGCCCATCACAAAGTGACCCTCCAGTTACTGGGTAAAATTTGGTCAATAACAATGCTCTTTGGTGATGTCGTGTGAATCATGCATAATTCTCTTATTAGTATCTTATGATGAGAATGCCCTTCTTGATTATGCCAAAAAGGGAGCAAAGTACAAGTATCAAAGGTACACCAAGTATAGATGGGTGATGCGTGCAACATGCGAACGTTGTGTGAAGTGTACATGGAGAAATGTCTACAAGTGTGTGAACATAGGCATAAGCATGGGATACACATGGAAAAGGGGGAACATGCAGATATGGGGGGAAATATAAACAAATATAGCATCCATGCAAATAGAGTCAAGCCCTCAAAATACACATATATCCCCAGTAGAGTGGCCACAGTGGCCATCCCCGATCCTCGCCGCGCTGGGCGGGCGCACGAAGGGAGAGGATCCTTCGAGTCCCGTGGATCCCTCTCGGGAGCGCTTCGGCCGACGTCATTTGAGATGAGGTGTAAAAATGTAGAGAGATTCAGAGTCGCCAATCTATTTTACTCAAAATAGACAAAAGAAAAATGGGAATCCATCCCGAAGGATGGCATCCAAAGACATACTGTGCATGCGAAACCAAATGATTCGAGAAGGGTGCGGAGGCTTAGTTACGAAATGGGAAGGTGCTAGGCTCCCATTTCACCCTTTCAGTATCTCATGGATATTTTCTATTTTCCTTTATATTTCCCTTGTGATATGTGTGCATGTGTATATATATAATGGAGGTAGGAATCCTCGACTTTTATCATGGAAAAGATAAAGCGAGTCATCCGTAGGAAGATATAAGAATAGTATTAGAAACGTAAGATTTACGCGATTACCCCTACGTTGATTGTTATAATGGAACGATAACGCATGCGGAGTAATACGTCACTAAGGGCAAATATATAGAATATAAGAAGATTGGGTTTAGAGAAAATAGAAAATAAGAGAAAAAGCGAGAAAAAGGACTCGAGTCTCAGATTTTACCCCGAGATGCCTACGTAGCTAATAAAGGCATCAAAGTCCACGTAGTTCGCATACAAAATGAGGGGTGGAGTTTATCCCATAAATCCAAATGGGGGATCTCTTATTTGTGTGTGTGTGTGTGTGTGTGTGTGTAGAAAAAGTGTTTTAGTTGTGAGAAAAGTATGCGAATCCCTATTTGGAATTTATGAGAAAACTCACTTTTTTTTTTTGGTTTTATTTATATGAAAATAAGATATGTGCAATAATACTAAATAAAAAGTATATTAGGATGTGTGAGATGGGATAATAAAGGTGCTAAGTAATAAAAACAAGTTATTGAGAATTTAAGAGAATTTAAGAGAAAGTTGAGAGAGTTGGACCTTCTTGAAGATCTTGAGTGTTGGGGAGCATCCCTTGCACTTGGATGATGATGGAAAGTGGCTAATTCATAAAGTTTGATGAAAAGTGGAAGTTAAAAAAGGATTTGGAAGCTGAAATCACGCCGCCTTCGAGAGAGGTTGCTGGGATTCGTTGAGAGTGAATTTTATCAGATCTGGGCTCCCCTTGCAAATGAGGTGAAGGCCTCCTTTTATAGGCTCAGATAACTACCGATCGGCATAGACCTGATCCTGCCTATCAGCACCTGCCGATAGGCAGGGTCTGGAACCTGCCATTTGGCAGTGTGTTTCAGGCCTTTTTGGGAAATCGAATGCCGAAGGAAAACCATTGGTCAGAATCGTGCACGGGGTAAGCCGTTAGAAAGATAATTCAGAGACCTTCAAAAGTCCTTTGGATTGCTCCCAGATTCGAGAGTTGACTTTGGGTCAAATATGGCTCAGAATCTTTTGTCGGTCCATTGGACGGGGAATCGTTCGGACGCAAACGGATCGTTCGTCCGTATGGTAAGTTCGAATCGTGCACGGGATGAACCATTGGAAAGTTTAGGAGATGTACTTAGACATTCCAAAGAGTTTGACCTGGTTTGGGGAGTTGACTTTTGTCAACCAGGCCCTAGAAGAATTCAGTGACCTCTGGGAGTCAAACGGATCGTTCGTCCACATGGTAAGTCGGAATCGTGCATGGGATGTACCGTTGGAAAGGGTATTCAGTTCCCTTTTGAATATCATTCAACCTCGATTGAGCTAAAGAGTTGACTTAGGTCAAACAGAGCCTGGGAGCACCCGGTGGCCTCTGGGTTAGGTTTCGGATGCAAACGGATCGTTCGTCCGCACGGTAAGTCAGAATCGTGCATGGGATGGACCATTGGAAAGGGTATTTAGTGACCTTCAAAGATTCATTCAGTCTCGGTCGAGATGAAGATTTTGAGTTTTTGGTCAAACTGAACTGGGGAGTGCCCGATGGCTTCTAGGTCAGTACTCGGGACATGACCTGGGTTTGTAGTGGTGAAGGGGTAGGTACTAGGAACCTAAGGAGAGTTAGGGGGTAACAAAATGCTGTGTATACATACACCATCGGGAGTTTCATTGCACAAGTTGAGGATTTTAAGGAGCGATTGCATAGATTTTCAAAGCGTTTGTCTTATCTTTCTTTTGGGACTTTGTATTTATATTTCAAGGAGAGATAATTATACTCTCTCCTATCATAATATAGATAATAATTTCAACCTAAACGAGTTTTTATAAATTATAAATGGCGTAGAAATAATTTGATTTATTTGATATATGGAGAAATGGTGATTTTTGTACATAAATGAATAACCCAATTCTTGAAAATTTTCATGTGTAGTTTAAATTAGTGTATCAATTCTTGAAATTTCATGTTTGGTTTAAATTCATTTAATAGAATCAGGTAGAGAGTTATATATTCCATTTTTGATATTCATATTTGAATGGAATAATATGGTAAACCATTTCTTTACACGTAATGGAATATTTCCTTTTGAATTTTAATGTAATGATTGGATTTGGAATTATATAATGAAATCTGACAAGTATATATGAGGAAGTGAAATTTGTATGTATGGATTGACTTTAATAACTCCCCTGAACCATATTTGGGGACACGGGGGCATAGAACTTCATTTGAAGAAGGAAATTACAATTTGAATTCTGGTATTGGGATAGGGAGTGTACAAATCTGATTCTGGATGACTTTGATTTCTGTGCACCATGCGAATGGACGTAGTTTTAATCGTGAGAACCGGTCATGAGAATGAATGTTATTTTACCGTGCGAACGACTAAAATATGATACCGTGTGCACGGATCCAGTGAAGTTTCATAAATGATTTATAATTTAAGGACTTGTATAATATTTTTAAAAGTGCCCCTTTTCTTAGTAAATTATATTATATGGGAATGTTGGAAGTTTAAAGCATAGCTATTGAAGGGACTTAACTCCCATAATTTGATACTATTAAGGTTGAGGTAAAATTTATTATTTTATTACTTGTAGAAGTTTCTTATTTATACTCATGATTGATAATTTTACTACTCAAGTGCGTACATATTATCTTGTCGCAGTGGGCCTGACCCATCACGTTATTGTAGGTACTCCCGTGTACCCGTCCCAGTTTCTTAATATCACATTGTTTTTTGTTCCATCCTCACTGAGCTTTAAATACTAAGGGGTCGTACATATTTTTAGAGAGATTTCATTTGTTTTGAGAGATACGAGGTTTACTTTCTTCTTCATATTTGTACTCAACTATAAAAGATAAATCTAATTTGAGAGGATTTATTTGTATTAACTACTGTAAGACAGTATAGATTTTTCTTGGTGATGTAATCAACTCTTATTCATTTTATACTGGTATTTAAGGATTTAACTTGTCGATCTTTACATTGGTTTATTGTTGATCATTTGTTTCTAGTTCATGCTAATGATGGTATTTAAATTATTTTGACAAACTGTAACTTTTAATAAATAGACTTAATCAACCAAATTATTAAAAATAACAGGTATCACATTTGGAGTGCTTTTTTCTCCCACGTGGTTGTGGCCCATATTAGGCCTAAGTTTAATTTCCTAGGAAGCATCATCAGTAGGTCATTAGGCATAACCTAAAGCACATCTAAGGCAATCGGAGAAACCTTAAGGATTTAGAGAGAAGAGGCACAAAAGAATTGAGGAGCTTGGGGAATTGGAATCTTGGAATTTACCTTAATTAGGCAAGGTAAGTTTATATAGATTAGGAATTTTATTTGAGTTTGTGTTAGTGTAAAGATGATTAATTGGAATCTGAATTAATAGTAGAATCTGATTTGTATAATTTAATTCCCAATTTCAAAATTAATTTAATGGTTAAAAGAAGGCTAAACCTCATGTTAATGATATTAGATGATTTCAGGTTTGAATCTCATGAATCTGATCTTGAAATTTGATTGTAATTGATATAAACTAATTCATTGTAATGAATATAATGAAAGCCCCTTGTTTAATTAGAGAACTGAATCAAATATGAGTTTAAGTTGAGTAGGAACGTGAACTTGGGGTTCTTAACTCTTAATACGTAATTAACACTTGAATCCATGTTATAATCATTTCAAAACTTGTAGATATAGGTAAGTATTGCTATATTACTACTTATATCTAAAGGAGGATGGATTTAGGACTAATTAGAGGCCTCAGACATAGGATTTTGGGTGTTAATTGGGGGGTTTTTGGACTCTGGAGAAGATGAATCTTCCTCCATATCGTTAGAACAAGATTTTGACCTCATTCGAACTCGATATGGGTTTTATTATAATGAATTAAAATTTTGTTAGGATGACTTTGGGGTTTTCATTCGAATGATTTGGGTTTGCCATTCAAACGAGGTAGGTGATTTCATTGCAACGAATTAAGATATTTCGTTAGAATGAATCTGGAACAGTTTAGACTATGAATAACAAATGTATCATTGAGTAGATTAGATTATTATTTTATGTGGAATCATACCATGTGCGAGTGCTCGAGGGGGATGTACTAGGAGGTATTCTTTATGGGGAGCGTATGATGCCGACCACGCTGGTACCACGGTGATAGAGATGGGCTTACCTTGTCCATTCTTGCCTCGAGTCCTACTACTGATGTACCTGTATCTAGAGGGAGAATAAATGGGGGTGCACTTCGTATAGTCTTGGGTTTGGAGGTCTATGAGAATGATGGGAAGGTGTAGTAACTTATCCCTTACTAAATATTTGAGGTTATAGGTATGGGACGACCTATAACTATACCTATCATGCATGAGTGATGCCCGGAGGGAATAGGGATATGTCTTCGTATTTTATATGAGGCTCGTGAATAGCCTATCTACTTGTATGTGTTGGGATCATACTTCATTATATATTAGTCTACGAGACTATATTTCCTGTATCAATATTATATTAAAGATGTATACACTAGCATTAGTTATGGAACCTCTTAATTATATTCAACTGAGAAGAATTATAATTAATCATAGGTTAACTTGGACTTGGGTTTAGAATCACATAATATATTTAGGATTGTTTGGATTAGGTCAACATAAAAATAACTAACATATGATAGGAAGTTTCATGTCTATTATTGCACCCCGAATTCAGTTAAATTCTGACTCCTTGTAGACTTATTAGGTTTAATCCTCTTGTTGAACTGTGTTTTAAGGTCCTAGGCCGCAGTTGCCGTCACATCCCTGATATTATTTTATTCATTCTAGATACAACTCTTCTATAGGATTTAGGTTTTGAGTCTGCATGCTCACTTTGATTTCCTTCATTTTTTTTCGATTAGTTAGTCTGTGTTGGATTAGTGTATTGGTTATTACTTTATGCTGGAGTCAGCTACTACTTGCACTATTGGATTTTATATGTGTGAGATAATTTGTATTTATGGTAATGGAATGTATTTATTTTTAGATTATTAGTATTAAAGTTTATCGACCGATTCCTCTCATTACCACTATCGGTTCTTTATTATTTTAGTTTATTATTTTTCAGTCATGATTAGAAGGTACTTAATTATTTTAACTCGTGTATTATTTAGTTTTTGACCTGATTAATCTAGTTAGAGATTTTAAGAGGTGTCATAGTTAGTATTATAGCACTCCAGATTCTAGTGTCCTAATGTCATCAGTGTGTCCAATGCTTTTCAGCATTGCATTCTTTGATACTTTAGAGCTTATTATGTATGTTTCTCATTCTTAATTTGTATATAAATTGATATGCTTTTGTTTATCATCTTTCATATGGTGAAAATATTAAGGATAGTAGCACGTCTGAGGCCGACTGCGAGTAACGAGTCAAAGGCAGCATCGCCTCAGCAGCAGTAACGCAGCAGGGGAAGGCACCGATACTCGTGCCAATAAATTTGATTACCAATATAGCATAGACGATAGAGTAGGGTTGCATTGGATATGCGTCATAGAGATCAACCTACGTGTGGTAGAGTGCTCAGATTTTCAGGGATAGATGTTTGCAAGCTTTAAGCTCGTAGGGGATGCTTTGTTGTGGTAGGAGTTGATCACCACCAAGGAGGACATGCCTCAGTTAACCTTTCTTGGGTTTTAGAGCAAGTTTGAAGGGAAGGATTTTCCACCATTGTAGCAGGTGAGTTTGAGAGAACAATTCGAGTGGTTCCAGCTCAAGGATCGTACTGTGGTCGAGTATGAGTGGGAGTTTACCCACCAGGCATTCTTGACCCCAGAGGATGTCAATATGGAGTCGAAGAATATGGATAGGTTTATCAAAGGCTTGGTATGGAGGATTAGACAGGGGTTGCTTAGTAACTCAACCTTCATTACATATATTCAGGTAGTGAACATCACACTGCTGCAGTTCTAAGATCACCAAGACTTCTAAAGAAAGGGAGCTGAAGAAAAAGAAGGTTGAAGTCGGCCAAGGATCAAAATTATTGAGGGTAGGTAGTTATCTCCTAAACATGGAGGTTTACAGCAACACCAAAGGGGTAAGACACAGTGGAGAAACCCTCTAAGAGATTCAGGGGAGATAATCAACATCGTCATGGCGATTAGGGACAGGTACACCCAGTCCAGGGATGACATGGACAACACGACCAAATCATAGGGCTATATCAACCTTCGGCCTATGGTCAATAGGGCTTCCTATTCTGAGGCATTTGATATTTATGTGGTGAGAAGGTCCACTCGTTTAGAAGTTTCCCTAAGGGCCTCCAGACTGGGCCATGTCAGTTGCAACAGGTCCAGCCTCAGGGGCAACAGTAGTTTTGGCCTCCACACATCAATATCAGGAATTTTCACCACTGTCGGAGTATACGACATTGCCACTGTTGGCCTGAAAACTATCCCGAGGAGAGGGGGGGGGGATTGGGATAATGACATTTTGTCGACTTTTTACGAATTCAACTTTATTTCTATCATTTTATAAACTTTGCAACTTAGTAAAAAGCCTTTTCTTAGTTTGCTGATAAAAATGATTTTTCTAATGTTGTCTTGCCTCCATTCACATTCAAATTCAAACAATTTAACTATTAAAAATTTTAAAGTAAAACATGAGTGTAAATAAACTAAGGGAGGTGACAGGGTTTAGAGAAAATTTACAAACCGAGGTTTTAACATTGTCCGATTTTTCCCACGTCCATGTTCGAGATGATAACTTAAAACTTCATTATCTCTAGTTCAATTATGGTGGAACCAAGATCTTTCAACGAACAACACGTTGAAAAACCTCAACCAACAAGAAGATACGTTCGTCCTTACCCAAGTGGTACCTACGCAATAGCCCAAGAAATTTAAATGCCTTGACTAACTACAAAATGAATCTATCAGCCATGAAGATACAATGAACTTTCATGCGATCAATAGTACAAGAGTTGTAACTAGTGTGAAAGAAACGACATTACTAAAACAAGAGTTAAATGTGTTTACATTTTTTTCTAGAATAGTAAAAAAATATGTAATCTGTTGTGTTTTTCTTAATGAGTATTTAGGTTATGGTATCTATCTTAGGATATTTGGATTTTAATCTTTAAGCTCATATGTTTATTTGGGTATCTTGGTGAAAAAATGATTTTGTGTTTAAACCATTTTGAGACACAAGTGGTTTTTTGGGTATAAATATTTATCTTAGGAGATTTTTGTTTTAAACTATAAGCACAAATGGGTATCCTCATTCAAGAGTGATTTTGTTTTTAAATCACTTTGAAACGCAAGTGGGGTTTTGGGTTTTGATGGGTGTGTTACGTAAAATAAATATTGTAAGGAGGGTGTAACATTATCTCTTTAAAAATGGATAATTTCTAGTATTATCAAGAACATTGGTTATATGGATTTGGAGTGTGTAACTTTGATAAAATAAGTTTACTTTAAAACTTATGGGATTTAATTTGAAATATGGATATAATGGGCTTTGATTCTTGGAACTCATTTGGCTTAGAACTTTGATAGGTTTGAGTTTTAATGTATTACTTGAATGGAGCTTTGGATGAAATGGAGATTTGGGTATGAATAACATATTAATGGAAGAGGAATTTAGGAAAGTAGGATGACTCAAGGTGTGGTTTTGTCTTAGAGATTTGGATTTGTTATGGAGGCTTGTACTCATAGCGTTAGGATGAGGTAGGATGCATCTAAAACGTGGGTAAAAATGTTGGTAATCAGTTGGCAAAGATTAGGGTTTTGGGTAAAAGGGTTAGAGGATTTTACCAAAGTACAAGGTTGGTATCCGAAACTTTTATTCGACTAAAAATGGAGTTTTAGTCTACTAAAACTCTTATAGATAGGTTAATTTCAAAGTTTTAGTGGGTTGTCAAAAGTTGATTTTCTAAACTTCTTCCTGAGACTTTTAGTTGACTAAACTCAAGTTTAATCAACTAAACCTTTATTGTTTTAGTCTTAAAGTTGTTTGGTTTTGGTCAAAGATTTATGGAATGTTTAGGGATAACTAAGGTGGGTATAGATGTGCAGGTTTTGAGCATATACATGTTAAAATATATTACTTTACTTTTGTTCGATGGTTCCTAAAGTAAAACACAAACAAAATAATAAACATCATGGAATTTGAGAATTATTGGACTTGCTTGAATCACCAAACGAGGCCTTGTGATATGTTTCTTTCTTTGAGATTTATCATCATGGATTATAAGATGTGGTTCTGAACTTGCTTGTGTAACAGGTGATATTGAACTATGTTTTTTTTACTTGATCTTTGCTAGAGTTTGATGCATGACTTGAGTCACTATTTGGTTGAGAGCTTGTATGACATGTTGATGTTATTTTATTGATTGCATTCTTCATTGTGTCTCTTAGGCATGTTGGTATGGATGCATGGATAAAGTTTTCATGATAATATATCTCATAATATATTGAGTACTTGTTTTTATCTCAAGTACATTAGAAAGAGGATAGTGAAGTTGTGATCTTATATCAATTTTGTTGTCACTATAAAAAATCCTTTTTGGTTGAAATACACTTGGTTTCATAATCTCCCACTTTTTTATGATGATAATACATTTGATATACTTTGAGAAAAAAGGTTAGAACTCGCCCTGTTGCTTAGAGATTTGGGTTTTTGAAAATTCTTTTTCTCCGCTATATAGTAGCATATTTTGTCATATCATATATCTCCCATATGTCATTATAGAAAAGTATAGGGGTAATTTTGAAAACTACGAGTTATTTTTCAACAAATAGATAATGGATGCATACTAGCTACAATATGAAATACCCCGTATTTTTATGTCCTTTAATTATGGGATTACTTAAATTCAATTGGGATAAATTAATTTAATATTAATCCATTTTTTTAAAAATTGAATATTTACTAGCGTGACGAGAGTTAGTAACTATTGGTAAGAATTATGTTGAATATTACTAGATGAGTAAAGTAATATATATGAGATTGAATTCATTAAAATTGTTGCGAGTGAATAATACGGCAATCATAGAAATTAGATCGGGACGCGCTTGTGTCGTGTCAGGACTAAATTAATGGGATAAAAAGTGAATTAATTATAAGTCACCCGTATGGTCATTTCAGGTGCGCCAATGTGTCCGGTGGGGGCTAGATAGTCAGAAAAGTGTACTCGGAGGTTTAGTTTGGGTCCCGGGGCGTTTTTAGGCCTAATCGGCATCTCGAGAGAGCATTTTGGTAATTTATATTTTTGGGATTTAATTACCTACGAAAATTAGAGGAGTATATTAGGTGTTAGAGGTTGTTTTCTAAGGTTAGAACATGCATATTTCACAGAGGCCATTAGAGGATAAAGGTGAGGAACTCCCTAAGGCTAAAGCCACCATAGTTGCACCATTTTCACCACAAATACCGCTGGAGTGTAGATCGGCCGGAGGAAGGAGAACACAACCACATCATCAAATCTCAGAGATTCAGACTTATATTCTCGAGGAAAGTATATATCTTGCTATTTTTATGTTGATACAACATCCATGTTTTAATAGGAAGGACAATTGCATGCTTCTTGGAGATTTCATGTAATTGGAAGAATTAAATTAATAGGTTTGAGTAGAAACCATACGAGGATGATATCCTTATTATGTGTAGAATCATAATTATGAATTTTCATGATATTTAGAGAAAGAAATGTGATAATGATTAAAAAGTTTTGGAATTTATATGATCAACTAGGGTTTGTGATAGCTTCTTGAATTGATCCCATGTAAAGATGATTCCTTATAGATTTAAGCAAGACTTTTCATTAGAAATTGTTTATACCTGTTACTATAACATTTGTGATGTTTGGTTGGGAGTTTGGGCGAAATTGATAGAGGTTTTGAGGATTTTTGTGATGAAACCCATAAGATAGTATATGTAGAATCTGGGAAATAACTAGGAGATCGATCGATCCACTGACCTTGAATGTCGATCAATCGACCCCCTCCCTTCGATAGATCGACCCCTCTTAGATTTTTGAAGCTTGTTCTTTTTCTTAATGATTAACCCTATGTCGCTTTGTGGTAACCCTCATACATAATTTATATTCCATAATGGGACTTGGGAAAGACCAGTAGGGTTGTAGGCAAGGTTCAGGTGAAAGTGATATGGGATTGATAAAGGATTCATAACAGACCTCTCTAGGGTTTGCATGTCATGGATGCCTCTTCTTCCCTCCAACCATATTCTTCTAAACCTCCTGATCCCCCTAATCCTTGGCAGAGATCATTTTCAGAAGTCCTTCAAGGATCATGCAAAAATTCAGCCATTGAAATGCAACCTATTCACGAGCATCGTGGAGAACCAGCCATTTCTTTCAACCAAGACCAAGTGGAAATTCTATCCAATCCTTTCAAACATGCCATTGTGGGGAAGTTTTCTCAAGGTAAACCCTCTATGGAATTCATTAGGAGAAACTTTGAAACCTTTGGGATGAAATCATTGGTTAATATTGGGTTGTTAGACCATAAACATATCCTTATTAAATTTCTCTGCGAAGAAGACTTTATCAGGCTTTGGATGCGTAATTAGTGGTATATTGGCAAAAGCCCAATGCGTACTTTCAAATGGGCTCCAAGTTTTAGAATTGATCAGGAGAGTCCATTAGTTCCTGTGTGGATAAATCTTCCTGGATTACCTGTGCACTTTTTTGCTAAGGAGGCACTATTTTCCATTACTCTGGCCGTAGGTAAACCTATTAAACTTGATGCTGCTACCTCAAATGTCTCCAGACCTAGTATGGCAAGGGTTTGTATTGAACTTAATGTTCTACACAATCACCCTAATAGAATATGGATTAATAATGGGGATTTGGGATTCTGGCAACCGATTGTGTATGAGTCTATTCCTAAGTATTGTGTGAGCTGCCACAAACTAGGTCATGATGAAGACAATTGCCTCATTTCCAGTTCTATGGGAGTCAAAGATAAAGCAAGTATCACGACTGCCCAAGATAAAGGAAAACTGATCCAGGATGTTAAGAAGAATGTTTTACCTATTAAACAAGTTTACAAGGCAAAAGATTCACCGTGTAGCAAGGTTAATGTGAATATTCCAACTGGTGATATTGTATTGGTAGATCAAGGTGAGGCACCAGTCAATAACCTCATAGAAGTTGAAGTTCAAGAGAAGAAATTACAAATAACATCAGCAAGTGGTATAGTTCAGGTAGAACAAGAAGAGGCTCAAGTCAATGATCTTAGAGAGGTAGAAGATCAAGGATGGCATATTCAATCGAATCGTGCAATTCTGTCAAAGAATAAAATCAATGATCATTATATGGTGTAAGTCAACCTAGAAGAAGGAGAATTTCCAAAAATTATTGAGGAGATTAGATTCAATTCAGAGTTGTTTGAGACAAAGTATAACTCTGATTCTAAAAGCAATTACTAGAAGAATCATATTGAAGATGTAAAAAATGGAAGTTCAGATTCTGAAGATAAAAGGGTCAAGTTACTCCCATTATTGAGGAACTAAAGCAATTTTCTGATTTACTTAATGAAAAAATGAATTCGAATAAGAAACACATGGAACTCCAGTTGAGGAATCAGAAGGATTCTCAAAATGAAGACCAAGAGTTTGTTGTTGTCCGAAAGAAGAAAATATCATTTGGAAAGCAGTCTACTCTAGTTACTAGTAACAGAAGGAACACAAGAGCAAATGCTCAAATTTCATCTTCAGTCTCTTGCTAAAACTCTAATGCTTAGTTCTCTTATCTGGAATGCTAGAGGGTTGGGCAATAAGCCTACGAAAAGAAGAATAAAAAAGCTTTGTAAGTATCACAATTTATCATTTCTGGCAATCTTAAAACCTATGATAAGTGAGGATAAGATATATGCTTTTAGAGTTTTTATAAATTTTTATGGGAGTTCTTTTAACTCTTCCAATAAAGTATGGTGTTTCTGGAGGCATGGTATAGAATGCAATGTGGTGAATGATTACAATCAAAGCTTGTTTCTTAAAGTATCTCACCCTCTGCTTGCCAATAGTATAATGCTGCAGATTATCTATGCTAAATGCAATAGACTAGAGAGGCTTCCTCTTTGAGAGACAATATATGTCATCTCAAACTTATGTGAAAATATTCCTCTAGTGGTTACTAGTGACTTCAATATAGTGTGTAATGCAAAGGAGAAAGTAATAGGTATTCCAATAGATCTAAATGCAACAACTGATTTTAATGAATGCATTCAGGATAGTCATCTGGTGGATAGGGGGTTCATTGGTTCAAAGTTTACTTGGAAAAGAATTTCTAATGGAAATTTGGTTTTAGAAAGACTTGACAGAGGTCTTATTAACTCTTCTTGGCTCGATTCATTCCCTCGATCTTCCCTTAAACACCTGCATAGAAGTTGTTCTGATCATAACCCTCTTCTTATTTCTATCCCTAATCCTAATGATTCTATTATAAAGCCTTTTAAGTTTCTCAATTTTTGGGCTTCTCACGATTCATTTAAGCAGGCTGTTTCAAATAGTTGGGCTCTTCCATCCTTTAGCAGACCCTTGCAAGTGTTTGCATTGAAGTTGAAAAGACTTAGAAGTTCTCTAAGTTTTTGAAGTAGACAAACCTTCAAAGATATATTTCAGCATTCTATAGAGCTAGAAGATAAAGTAGCTGGGGCAGATATTTCTTTTGAAGAAGATCCATCTACAGAAAAGAGGGAGGCTCTTAATAAAGCTAAACCAGAATTGAATGCAGCCATGGTTATAGAGGAAAATTTTTAGTTTCAGAAATCTAAAAGTGAATGGATTAAAGATGGAGACATAAATACTAAATACTATCATGCATTGGTCAAGTAGAAGGCAATCTTGGATTCATAGCATAAAAAATGTAGATAGAAATACTGTGGAGTCCTCTGAAGACATTTCTAACAGTTTTCAATCTTATTTTCAATCTTTATTTTCTACAGGTATCTCCAACTCATATGAGGAGATTGATCATATACCTTCTTTGGTGTCTACTGATATGAATGAGGCATTGGATAAAATTCCAAAAGAATAAGAGATATTAGATGTTGTTAGGAGCATGAATTCAAATAGTGCTGCTGGTCCAGATGGTTATAACAACTATTTTTATGTTCAGAGTTGGGATATCATCAAGTCAGACCTTGTTGCTGCAGTTCAATCCTTATGTCACATTCCTAAATCTTGGGGATCATCTCTCATTTGCCTCATTCCAAAAATTCGCAACCCTTCTACTTGCAAGGACTATTGGCCTATTAGTCTTTGCAATGTATGTTATAAAATCTTCTCTAAAATTCTCAATACAAGACTATCCTCATTCCTTCCCAATCTCATATCTCCATTTCAACCAGGCATTGTTAAGAATAGGATCATCCTGGATAATATTCTTATGAGTCAAGAGATGTTGCAGCTTCTGGATAGAAAGAACCAAGGTGGTAATGTGTTGTTGAAGATTGAGATGAACAAATCTTATGATAGGATCTCATGAATGTTTTTGCTAAAGTCCTTAAGGAAGTTTGGATTCTCTGAAGTTGTGATTGATTTGGTGTGGAGGTGTATATCTTCTTCTTGTTTCTCTATAGTGGTGAATGGTCAGGCTAGAGGTTTTTTAAGCCATCCAGAGGGCTTAGGCAGGGTGACCCATTGTCCCCTAGCCTTTTTATTTTAGCTTCTGAATCTCTTAGCAGAGGTCTTCATCAGATGATGATAGAGGGTTCTATAAAATCTTTTTCTCATCCAAGAGGATGTAATCTAATTAGCCATCTCATTTTTCTGATGACTTAATTATTTTCACATCTGGATCTAAGAGAAGTCTATCTAATTTAATGGGATTCCTCAATATATACCAGTTTCAATCAGGCCAAGAAATCAATAAGGACAAGAGCAGATTTTTCTTGACCAACAAAGTGCAGAGAAGATGTGAAAAGATTGTAGCAGAGGTAACAAGTTTCAAGCAAGAAAAAGGCTATTTAAAATACTTGGGTTGTCCTCTCTTCAAAGGTAGGAAAAACATTGTACTTTGATGACATGATACATTCTTTGAATTCTAAAATCAATAGTTGGAGATCAAAATTCCTTTCTATGTGAGGTAGGATAACCCTATTGACCTCAGTCCTTCAATCAATGTTTATCTACAACCTTTTTGCCCTTAGCCCTCCCAAAAAATCTATTTCTCTGATTAACGAAATCCTAAAGCAACTTTCTTTGGGGTTCTCCTAAAAAATATGGGAATAAATATCATTGGAAATGCTAGAATATCATTTGTTCTCCTAAGAATGGGGGAGGTGTGGGGATTAGAAACATAAACTCCATTGTTCTTGCCTCAAATATGAAGATTGCATGGGAGTTTAAATCAAGTAATTCTATGTGGGATTATTTCATGAGAAATAAGTATTGTTCTATGCCTTTGAGAGCTACTTCTATGGCAGTTAAAAGGATAGCTCAAGCTTGGTCTGCCTGTGAAGATAATTCCGAAGTTATTAATGGCATTCAAGTTTGGAAACCCTCTAATTCAGGAGGTTTTTCTTTCTCATCAGCTTATGAGATTGTAAGATCTCCTAAGCTTCCTTCTGTCTCGCAAACCTTCATTTGGGATCATCATATTACTTTTAACTTATCATCTTTTTCTTGGAGGATCTTAAATAATTATGTCCCACTTGATTTTAATGTTAAAAATATTAGAATTCATCTCACTGCTCGATGTTTGTGTTGTCTTAATTCTGAAGATCACCCCGAGCATTTCTTCTTGAAAGGTCCTATGGCTTCTAAAATCTAGAATCTTTTGAGGAATTTAATGGGAATTCAACAATCATTTTTGATCCATTCCCAAATCTTGAAATGGTGGATGCACATGGGCTCAAGTCAATTCTCAAAGTGGCTTCATAAGATAATTCACATCTGCATTTTCTACGAGCTATGGTTGGGAGAAATAAAGCTTTTTTTGATGGAATTCCAATGTATGTGAATGTGATTATAGACAGAATTAAGAGGAGAATCAGAGACATAGATTCAACCATTCATTTCAAACCTTATTCCTCTCAAAACTGCTCTCTGATCAATAAATTTCTTAACCTAGTTCCTCCTAAACCTCATCAATATATCTTGACTCCCATTAGCTGGTCTAAACCTATAAAAAAATTTCTTAAAACTGAACTCTGATGGTGCTTGTGATAGAGATGGTAACATGGGTATTGGTGCAGTAGTTAGAAATGATAAGGGTCATTTTATTTGGGGTGTTGCTTCATTTGTTTCAGGAGGGTCCAGTATCATGGCCGAATTTTTAGCATTGAAAGAAGGTATAAATCATGGAGTTTCTTTTTATGGTCACAACTTGGAAGTGGAATCGAACTCTTAAATAGCGGTGAACTGTATAAACTCCAAATCTAATTCCTCTTGGAAAACTAGAAGTTATATAAAAGAAATTCAAAATATCATAGCTCTTTGGAACATTAAAGTTTCTCATATTTATAGGGAAGCTAATCATGTAGCTGATCTTTTGTCTAAACATGGACTTAATTCCAAGAAGAGTACCCATTTCTATCATTTTGACGATCTTCCGAGGATGATTAGGGGAGCTTTGGGACTTGATGCTAATAGTTTACCTTATATTAGAAAGACTAATTGACTTGGTTTCTTTTTGTATTGCCACCTAGAGAGGGCTTTTCTCTCTAATTCCTAATAAATATTTATTTATTTAAAAAAAAAGGTTCGGGTGATACGATTCATATGTGATTGAACCATGGGGTTATGAGGGTATGAAATGGGGAGAAGATAATGTGTATATTAAATCAAGTTTTCTGGGAATTAAGAGTGACTTAGACAAGTAGAGTAGAGAGTGTATACCTACTGATTTTATAAAATACTTCGAGAGAAGTGAAGGACTTAAGAACTTGCGGTGATAGATAAAATAAAAGAATGACATAATTATACGTATGACTCGGGCATTATGTGCCACGTATGGTTAGAATATATTATGGGTCATGTGTGTACCTAGCTGAATAATGTGAATATATATATATATATATAGTATGTGAATATCTGTGTGTAATTGTAAGAGGGTAGTTTAGATAAGATGGAGGTGTAACCCGTTTTTGAGTATAGTAATGATAAGTTAAATAGCGACACTACTGATTAACCATAGGACATACAAACACTACTTAATGAAGATAGACTCAGTTTAAACTCACATATCTCTTGTGTATAACTCAGAGGGTAGTAATGAACTTAGAAGTAACTTAGCTAGAGAGAGAGAGAAGTAAGCACCATAGATACACCTTGGCAGGCGACCAAACACACCAACCACCTTCAAGAATCTCTATAAAGTATTAAAAGCTTCGTAATAAATGACAATGGTGGGTGAGTAAAAATCTCTGGTTTGTAATAACCCTCTCTGATGTATATTATCTCTAGTAATAACTTCTGAACTCTAAAAAAGATCATCCTTTCCTCAGAGGTGGTTGGGTCCTTAAATAGCCTCCCACACCATCCCCGAGGCAACTCCTCCATTAATGCCTGTGAAAGACATACCTCATACTTTATGTAACAAACATTAAATACCTGATCCACTAGTTGTCTCCATATCATAAACATTACATTCCAAGACATGCCTTTTGCCTAACCACTATGTGTCAGGGGGCTGTTGTCATATAGGTGGCTCACTAACTGTCTGACAGCCCCAAATACCACGGTGGTTTATTCAAGTGTAGGTCTAGCATTGCCTAGCTATTTAGTGACATCAGATAAGGTGGATGTGACATTAAGTAGAGGGTTGTTTGGCTCATAACTCAACGCCTGATGGAACTCAAGGTTGCTCCCACCCGAGGTTCCACGATTAGGGCTGTTCGGTGTTTTACCAGGTGTATCTAAGATGGCCAGGACAAGCTCCAATGGTGCCTCACTTCTCAATCCTCCAAACCAAGTTCCTCTGAAGTTCCCACGAAGAGTTTATTTGATAGAGCATGAAAGCTCTCCCGGGCCCTGCCAAGCATGGTCTATTGCGAGTACCGTTTGACCTCACACTAAAACTCATTATTATTCTCATTACATAATTACAACCGTTATAGCTTATAGTTAATAAAAACAAAGATACAATATGACTAACACAACAAGCTAAAGTATGAGTTACCATGCTAAGCTGCCTCACTGAGTTGCCACGCTTGAGCTGCCGCGCTGAGTTGCCTCGGTTTCTTAATCCCAAACACTGTTGCTAGTGGGGGAATTATCCCTAATCTCAGGATTACCTTCAAGACCCCCTCTACATTTGCCCCTTCGTGGAGATATTTGTTGTTGGAACATGAAATGTCTGCACGCAAAGTTCTCAATCTGATAAACCTTTTCTGTGTGAAAAAATTCTAGTATCTTTTCCCTTTTTAGAACCACCACGTTAGATCTTCAGGAAAAAAGTAAAATTCTCCCCGATGTACCTGAACTGAAGCACTACGGCCTATTGGTGCTTTGACGAAGGGACATCGCCACTTTTTCCTGACGCTGAGCTTCAACCGTTCTAACTTTATTATTCAAAATTCTCTTGAAAGTCCAGCTAACCTTCTCAAATACTCATTTTGACTATTGGTAAGTGAAATTCTCCCTTGTAACGCTTTGCTATGTTCGAAAAAGTAGAAATTCTCCCCGATATAGCCGAGTCACTATTTAAACAACGTCTGGACTTGTGGCGAGGGGACATCGTAGCTGTTTTGAACCACTGGGACATCTTTTTCGTTGGGAGTTATTGGATATATCTGACAACAAATTATGGCACAAAAACTTAAACATGGTGAAGAAGTCAACCTCGTCTAATCCCCAGGTGTCGCTTCGTAAACGATGTGGCATTGTCTTTTCAGCTGTCAAAATACCTCCCGAAGTGCTACGTGTCTATTTGAAATTATTATAGGTGGCCTTGCACATGTGGTGGTGGGAAACTCAACAGACGGGTTCCTTAAAAGGTTTCAAACGTCTCTTTTTTCAAGCCCTTCTCTTTCCTTCATCTTATTCAAGCTCCCGTCTTCTTTAGAGAGAGAAAACTGTGCAAAAACCTCCATTGTTGTCTAACTCTTTACACAGTTTCTTCCCTCTCCCATTCTTTTGCGCCTCCACCTATGGTTATGCTCCTCCCTCCTTGTTTCTAGCCCTTATTACCCAACTGTGCCATTCATCTCCACTCCACTATGGCTTATTCAAGTGCTTCTAAGGTTGCCACCACCACTGCTCAACCAAGATCCCCATCTGCCACTTCTGGTGCAGCTGTTGTCCCTAGCACCGCTGCCCTGAATGTTGCTCGTCAAGAGGACCTACGCTTCTATCGCTGGGCTCCCATCTCTGGCAAAGATGATAAATTTTCTGATTTATGCAAGACTTTCCATTTCTCATCGAAGTTTAACCCTTTACTATTGGGTGATGAGGATATGGATTCATCAAAGTGGGGCTATCTTCCCCCAGAGGGGGCTCTGGGCTTTCGTTTGGACTGTGGTGACTTCCCCTATTCTCAGATTGACTTTGAAGCACCTGGGGGTCATCAACCCATTTCACTGCTTGGCATACACATATGCAGAGTTCTTGCGCTGCTTCTCTGGTAAAGGTTGGGCTTCATCGAGCCTCCTGGTTTGGGGAGTTCACCCTTTCCAAGCACAATACGATTCTCCAAGTGCTAGTTTCCAAATGGAACATCATAACTCACACATTCTTTGCTGCATGGGGAGAGTTCATCGTTACGTTGGAGGACGTATGTGAGCTCCTTGGGTTTGAGCCAATGGGTGAGTTAACATATCACGATGAGGCCCCATATGTCGAAGAGGCTACTGATCGAGCTGAGCTGGATCGAATCTGTCGCAGTTACACTGGTTCCTCGAACAAAGCCACGTTTACTCCCCTCATCAACTATTTTTTCGAAGATCTAACCCCGAAGGATGTCAATGATGCAATGGGTCGAGGTAGAGGTACATCCCTGTAACTACCAGCCTACATACTTGTGTTACTTTCACGCTTCTTCCTGACTAGGAAACCCAACGATCGGCCCATGAGGGACCTTATAAATATTTTCATTCGTTTGGACAGGGGTTTCAACCTTCCTCTGGCCGCCATTGCCTTGGGGTCCCTCTATACCTAGTTGGATCTAACCAACATCGATATGGCACGATCAATGGGTCGTTATAACTTGGTTAATTTTACCAACACCATCATTTTGACGGTCTTCCTTTACACTCATTTTCCTGCCATTGCCGCCAAGTCTATTTCTATGCCCGTGAGCCGAGGTATCAAGACCCCAAGCCTCCTATATTTTCATAAAAAACAAATTCGAAAGGAGATAATGGATGTTTTTGATCGTTTTGACTCCTTTATGATGAGGCCATACAGTGAGTCTACATTTTCCCATAGTTGGTATTTCTTTCCTTCTGCATCCTCGATGGTCAATTTCATCCCAGCTGTAGAAGATCCCTCACAGGTCGTAGTGCTTCTATTCACTCCCGGGTTTCTTCCTTCCTATACTGAATGGGGATACACCTCAGATCCCTACAACCCTGACAAATGTAGTAGGTAGTTCGGGTTTGATCAGGGGGCCCCTTGACCTGTGTTTCAACATAACCACACAAGGGACACTTTCGCTGAAGCTTGAACCTTCTATACTGCAGCAACGGTGCTTGGTGTGACTTATACCATCGATGGGCGAGTCACCCTTCCTAGTTCCACTAGGAAGGGGGACGCATCCACCTCTTATGCCACCGAGTTCCATTTAGGGCAGTTGAGAATGATTCATGAGTATATCCAGTGCCCCCCCCCCCCCCCAATATCCCCCAGTCCTTTCTTTGTATGATTCTGAACTGGGTCTTAAGGGGAACCCCGTCCTTGGAGTTGAGTTTCCCTTAAGTAAAATCATTAAAGAATCTTCCCAGGAGCTATCCACTTATTGCCCAATGATCCCTACTACCACCACAAAACCTAAGGCCATTACAACTCCCAAGCAACCTGCCCCCTCAACCAAAGCTGCAACAGGTGAAGGGCCTTCTCAACCACTTGCTAAAAAGACCAAGAAGTCCAAAAGTGGGGTTTCCTCGAAATCCAAGTCCTCAAAGTCCAAGACCCAAGCTCAAACACAAACTCATTTGGAGGCGTTCCCTATCACCTCCGTTTCCCCTTCCATGCCTGTAGAAAAGGCCGAGGAGTTGAGAAGGCAAGCCCGAGCGGAGGTAGAATGAATAAACGCCGAGTTTCAATTGCACATTGTCATCATTCCTCCTTCGAATGAATTACCCACGATCATGGTTGATACCACCGAGCCAACGGTAAAGATGAGAAAAAGGTTGAGGGTACCTCAAGGTGCTGATGCAACGGGCGCAAGGAAGAAAACTCTGGGCACTAAGTCCCAGACGAAGCGGACAACCAAGATACCTCAATCCTCAACTACCTCTGTTGTTGCCTCCTCTCCGCCTTCACCAGTGGTTATACCTTCTCGTTCTCCCTCCGGATCTCAGGTATGTGTGTATATTTTATTCTTGTTCCCCTTTTCTTAAGGCAAGCTGCATTTGCTTATTTCTTTGATAACTTTGGTGGAGGTAGTTAAAGAAAGGTGCAGTCCCCTGGTTCCCCTATGAGACATTTCATGAGGGGAATTTTGGTGTCTCTCAAGACGATACTACTCCTCCCCATTCCCCCAGGACTGGTCTCACATAGTCTCACCGTTTGTCCTCCCAACGGGCCAAAAGAGCTGCTACAGGGGCTGCTACCGTTGGATATGTTGAAATATCTGGCCAATCAGAGGCAACTACTCCAACCACTTTTGAATTAACATCCGAACAAGAGGTCCCTCTACCCATTATTGTGGTCGAGGAGAGTGACCCTAAAGTAGATTTCTTGCCAAGATTCACCTCTTTTTCTTGTCCCATTGATTTGTTTATCATTCTGATATGTTGGAATGTTTTAGGTGGAAGTGGAATCTCTAATAGCTAATATTCTCCTTCCCATTGCACTGATGAGACCCCTGACTGCAATTCCTCTTTTTGGTGCCATAACGGGGGTAAGTAATGCTTAGACGTACTGTTGCCTTTTTCATGTACTTCCTCCTTGTGTCTAACACTTGGTTTTGTATTTGCAGCCTTCGTCAAGCCTTACCCCACCCTTCGCTCTTCGTTGGCTTTTTCTTTCTGAGTTGAAGGTTGATGCTGCTGCTCATCATGATGGTTCTTCTTTTTCCACCAGCATTGGGGAACTTCTTCGAGGTCCAATGTGTTCTCCCGATGATACGCCCTTGTTGGCCTTAGTACCCTTTAGTGGTGAGGGAAGTTTGCCTACCATTGAGGCTTCTTCCACCAAGGGACCCATTGAGGCTACTGAGGCAATGAGCCCGCCCCCAACGGTTCTACCATTATAGCCCCCGTGGTGACTCCCGTTCTTGCTCCTACTATTGTTGAGGTACTTCGCGAGTTTCTATGTATTTTTTTATCAACCTTTCAAACTCCACCTATGATGGTGGTTTTAATACTGGGAACACTTGTTAAGGTTTTCCATAAACTCCATCTATAACGATGTCTTAACAACTAAAATACCTGTTAAGATTTTTCATAAACTCCACCTATAATGGTGACTTAACAACGGAAATGCTTGTTAAGTTTTTTTTATAAACTCCACCTATAATGGTGACTTAACAACGAAAACGCTTGTTAAGGTTTTTTCATAAACATCACCTATAATGGTGAATTAACAACGAAAACGCTTATTAAGATTTTTCATAAACTCCACCTATAATGGTGACTTAACAACGAAAACACTTGTTAAGATTTTTCATAAACTCCACCTATAATGGTGACTTAACAACGAAAATGCTTGTTAAGGTTTTTCATAAACTCCACCTATATCAGTGACTTAACAACGAAAGCACTTGTTAAGATTTTTTCATAAACCCCACCTATATCGGTGACTTAACAACAAAAACACTTGTTAAGATTTTTCATAAACTCCTTATTTCCTCTAACTGTTCTAAGGTTGCTTGGGAGGATTCTCCACCAGTTCTTTCGCCCATGGCCTCGCCCTATCGGGAACCTGTCGTTTTCGAAGATTCTAGCCATAATGATCAAGGTTCCACAACCGGTGCTGTTACCGAGAGAGAATCTGGCTGTGAGCTTCCTCTGCCCGACCTAGCTCCTCACGCCTTCTACCTGATGGTTCTTCAGCGTTCTCCTCAAATTCCTTCCAACCATCATTTTGTAGTTGAGCAACTTATAAATCATCATCCCGAAACGTTCACGGTGGAATGCCTATGTTCAAACATCTCCGTTATGAGTTACAGGCTTCAGGGTATGGCTACCGTCATTGCTAAAGTTGCTAACACTCTGACCTCAAACCTGACCAGACCCCTTCTTAACCAAATTCTAGGTTATCTGAAGGAGTTGGATCACGATGGCTTTCGTTTTGACTGGATTATCATTAATCTGAAGACCTTAAAGAGCCAATGACTGGACAGCCAGAGGGAACTCTTGTGGTAACATCAGGAGGATCAGCGGGCTGAGGAAGCTAAATTGGCCAAGTTAGCTCCTCTTCTTGGAGCTATTGATAAGGAGGTGGAAGACATCTAAGAAACCCTGTGTCTGGCGAAGCTAAAACGAGATAAACTCCTTATCGAGCGCACACAAGCGCAGATGAGGTTGGAGGTCATTATTAATGCCCAATGGTCGTGCCTAGAATCTTCTTCGGGCCTTCCTTGAGATTTTGCTCCTCCCCAGATCTATGGTTCCTCCTAGGCCAATGATCTTTTGTATATATATTTTTTCTTTTTATTTTCCGTATGTAATTCTTGAGCAATAGCTCCCAATTTTGTAATCCCCCAAAGTTTATGAATCTAGGAAGATATTTATTTTCTCATGCCATTTCTTTGTTTTACAACTATTTGCATAGATTGTGAAGTTCTATAATTCTTTCCTCTCTCCTGGAGTTATAATAAAAAGAACTTACATACTCATCATAAAAGAACCTGTGTATTCATAACAACAGCCAGATACATTAGTGGTCCAAACATAATTGCCTACGCATGATATACTTTCAACCATTTATTATTAATCTTGAATGGTTTATCTTCTTCCATCCTAGAAATTAAGCAATAGCCTGAGTCATGAGCTTCTTTTACAATGAAAGGTCCCTCCCAATTTGCTGCAAACATGGGTAGAGGAAGCCCCCTGATGTGATTCACTGCTGATTTTAACACGAGATCTCCTTCTATGAACTTCCTTAGTCTCACCAAGTTATCATATGCCCTAGAGAGCTGCTTCGTATACATTCGAAAGTGTTGCATCACATTATCTCTGTGTTCATCCAACGCTTCCAACTTCACATGTCTATTCAGAAGGAGCATCACTACACCAAATCTGTCGAATTATCAAGGTCATTGACCTTGACAAATCCAACATGTCAAGGTCAATGACCATGACATTTCGAGGCGAGACAACTTTTTTTGTCACGGTCATTGACCTTGACACAAAACTCGCGTTTTGTGTCACGGTCGTGTCGCGGTCAATGACCATGACACGTTTGTCATGGTTATAAACCGTTACAAAGACGTGACCCTTTTTAAAAAAATTATCACGGTCATCTACCGTGACATGTCCTTGACAACTTTTATCACGGACGTGTCACGGTCAATGACCGTGACAATTCTGGGCAGAATTAAAAAAAAATCTGCTGGGCAGTATGGCCACTGCCACTGCCCAGCAGTATATTTGTACCTGTTATAGCAACGTTGTACCTGTTCCAAACATCATATATCCGAACAAACTAAAGGTAATGCAAATATATATTCAAATAAGAAACTATTTAAGAAGAAACAACATCACCATCATTTTATCTCAAATCTACAAACTATTTGCATGGAAAAGAGATTTTGTACCGCGACGCTCGGGAACACCTCCTTATCCTTCCCTTCTCGTCCGAATAGCCACATAAGTATAGAGCATATGTGGCGTAACCTTAGGGCCACTCCATGTCCACTGAATTGAAAAAAAGTAAAATTAGTATCCGCCCCTCAAATATAGATAAATATAAATCGTAATTAAAATCGAAATCGAAATTGACATATAAATATAAATACATTACCTGTAGTGTCACTCAAACAGCTAACTTGAGCTCATATGGCACCTCCTTCCAACTAATGTACCCCGGGGAATCATGTCAAATATAATTCTCTTCATATCTAAACACTAAGAAATACCATAATCCTATGGAGTTATGCGTTGAAAATTCCTTCCAACCGTTGTGTAGCCAAAAGTCAGCAGTTGAAGTTGTTAATTCCACCTTTCAATGGTCTCCCATATTTTGCTAGAAGTTCCAAGTGGTGGGGTATGGAAAGTGGAATTGACAACTTCAACTGGTGATGTTTGGCTACATAACGGTTGAGAGGAATTTGTAGAGCATCGCTCCATAGGATTATGGCATTTCTTAGTGTTTGGATAGACGAAGAGATTCAGTCTCCTCTCCACAAATAGGACACCCCAAATAACTATGTACTAATCACCTATTAAAGGTAAGAAGCATATATTCATGGATTAGTATAAACAAAACTTAGATGTAGTTGGAATATTTATGTATTAATCTCATCTCCACACACGCACACTACACAAGAGTGAAAATGATAAAGTGCAGATCAAGTAAAAGCATTAAAAATGGATGTTTCGGTACAAATTGAAATATTTATTACAAATTGAATAATTGTTTCAAATTCGGGTTATCATAAAAAATGGATTGATATTCGGTAGGAGCAGCCAAGTCATCCACACTACTATTTAGACGCCTTGGCGCGTGTTGGACAATTGACCACGGCTCGTTGTTGATATACTCCGAGTAAAATACTTGCTTAACCTTTTGAAATGCACAAACAAACGGCTCATCGCTCACGTGGTCGTTGCTCTTCAACTTGGACAAGTCAACCATGATCAAATTGGTGACAGGATCAACTTTACAAGCATTTTTATCCTCAACTCTTACCCATTCACAGTAAAATACAACCTCTTTGAAGCTTATATAATCCAATTAAAATATATTTTGGATTACACCATAGTAAGTCATTTCAGCTTCAACGAGGTTTTTATCTTTTGCGCTCGCTCGAAAGAAAGTAAGAGCCTTGTATGAAATTCCCGAGTTCTGTACATTTGTACTTTCCTCGTACACTTTAGCGCCGAAAATGTAACCGTTCAATCGATACTTTTTGTACACTTGTGCCACGAACAAGGGTCCAGTGGCTAGACGAGCAAGCCTTGATGTCGCATCACCTATCTTTAGGAGCTGAGAATATAGATAAATTAATTATATTAGTGGTAAAATTTGAGTGTAATGTAACATTATATAACGACTGTTTTCATTATAATTACCTCTTGTGTCAACCATAGCCTAAATTCGCTGTCTGATTGTACCATTGTTTTTCGTCTTTTATTGTTCTCACAGGCTTCATATTTACTGCATATTACAAAATTAATCATGTATAAAATAATCTAAAATAATGTTAAACATTATAATATTCGAAACTTACTTTTTCCATTCTTCGACATCTTCATGTGTGTCAAATAGATAACGAGCTACTTGTTCATGTTGCAAACTCGTTAATTTCACTCATTTTCCCATCACATTACCACCATCATCGAGGAATTCATCAGTGTCATCAACGCTCGTCGAGTCAGGCATATATTCCCGAGTATATATTGATGACTCCACGGTGATGTATTCCTCTGCAATTGATCCTGCAATATATCGCGTATTCTTTATGTAATCTTTAAAAACTTTCATCAATCTTTCAAACGGATACATCCACCGATATCTAACTGGACCACAAAGAAGTGCCTCGTCGCATAGGTGTACCAACAAGTGAACACTTATGTCAAAGAATGCTGGGGGAAAATACTTCTCCAATACACAAATCGCTTCGTTCACAGCCAATTTTGCGGCCACTATGTGTTGTCGATTCACTACCTTCTCACACAAGAGGGAGAAGGTAATACTAATTTTCATAATAGCCCTACGCAAATCCTTGTGCTTGGAGAAACATTGCTTAAACAATAGAGTAACCAATTGCATGATCACATGCCAATCGTGGGACTTACACTTATGTAAATCATGAGTAGTATAATTCACAATCCTTTGCAAGTTGGACGAAAAAGTAGATGGGCCCTTCAAATTCTATATTGTGTCTAGAAGAACCTTCCTTTCCTCACTCGTCAAAGTAAACGCACCAGGGGGAATTATTGTCCTTCCCCTACTATCTTCTTTCAACCATAGTTGTGGTTTAATTTTTAACGTTTTAAGGTCTTTTCGTGCATTTTCTCCATCCTTCGAATGACTCCCCCTAAGGCAAGTACCCACAATATGTTCAACGAAGTTCTTCTCTGCATGCATCACATCCAATACATGGCGCACCGGGTTTTTCTTCCAATAAGGCAAGTCAAATAAAATTGACCTCTGAGACCATGCCTTTCTTATCTCAGTTTCATTCCCAGTTGGGGTCTTCTTATGCTTGACATTATTAAATTTGGGATTCTTACCTGGCATATTTGGGCCACATTCAGAAGATTTACTTTCAATTTCTGAACCCGAAAGTTGTCTCGGCAGTAGCCTATGTTCAACTCCGCCCAATAAAAAATTGGAACCTTTCTCAAATCTGAAACTATGAGCTGGGGGTAAAAACCTCCTGTGGCAATGGTATACATTTTTTAAGCTAGAGGATAGACGATGAGATTCAGTCTCCTCTCCACAAATAGGACACCCCAAATAACCATGTACTACACATCCGAATAATTTCCCATAACTTGGAAAATCATGAATTGCCCACATCAACATAGCTTTCAGCGTAAACTCTTCTTTTCTAAAAGAGTCAAATGATTGCACACCCTCTTCCCACAACTCATTTAATTCTTCTACCAAAGGAGCCAGGTAGATATCATGTCATCACTTAGTGCCTTTGGCTCAGGTATCAATAAAGCCATCATCGAAAATTCAGGTCTCATACACTGTGAAGGAGGGAGGTTGAGTGGGTCTAGGATCACTGGCCATACACTCTTATTGGTGCTTAGATTTCCAAATGGATTGAAACCATCTATTGATATAACCAAACGAATGTTGCGTTGTTCTCGAGCAAAATTGGGATACTCAAAATTCATCCTCCGCCAGGCAGTAGAATCAATAGGATGACGCATGATATTACCCCTACTTCTGCCCTAGCATGCCAAGTCATTGCCTCTACAATCCATGATACTGTGAAAAATCGCTTTAATCTAGGCCCAACAGGAAAATATTTCAATACTTTTTGAGGCACTTTTGAGCTTGTGCCTTCCTTACTTGTAGATTGGATATATCTAGGTTCATCGCATACCGGACAACGATCGATATTTTCATACTCCTTTCGGTATAGTATGCAGTCATACACACAAGCATGAATCGATTTATACTTCATTCCCAAACCTTTCAAACTGTTCTTCATAACATGATAGCTATTTGGAAGTGTATTCACCTTGGGTAATAAGCCCTTCACCCATTTCAGAATTCCCGTCACGCTATTGCCAGACAAACCGTACTGCGTCTTCAAACTATGCAAACCAACCATGGCATGTAAAGTTGTTTGATCTTTCTCACAGCCAGAGTATAACGGTTGGGTCGCCTTAAATTTTAAACTTTGGTAGTCATCGTCAAGTTTTATCGTGTTATCTTTACGAGCACTTGAATCTTCTACATCATCAGTAACCTCATTCTCCTCAGCTTCATAAACTCCGTACGCATCATCAACTAAATCCTCTAACATATTATGATCTACGTCGTCCCCTTCTACATCTGTTCTACTTGTTGAAGGTTGTTGTGAAGGTTGGTCGGGGACAAAAGGAACTTTCAATTCACCGTGAAAACTCCAAAATCGATAACTATCTTGCATTCCCAATCTTAACAAATGTAGTTCAACTGTTTTCCACTCAAACACCTTACCATTCTTACACCTAGCACACGGACACGGAAACTCTTCATCATTACGACATCTCTTTGCATATTTCACAAATTCGTTAGCATCTCTGCGAAACACATCCCCCATTCTATTAGTCTCACCCATCCACTCTTTGTATTTCGGATATCCCATCACAGCTACCACAACTAAACACCTATTAAAGGTAAATAAAACTTAGATTTATAGTATGTTTTATTTAATTATCCCATCATTTAATTATCCTATTAAAGGGTAAGTGGTCCTATCCCATTCAAGACTGCATTTTTCTGTAATATACTTAACAGCTCATGCACATTGTTACGATTTGAATAAAATTCGACAGCATATCCCCTTAGTTCTCCAAGTACACGACGTAGATTGGCAGGTGTGAGTGTTATTTCAATTGGTCAATTGAAATAACAGTCACACTTGTCAATCTAGTTTGTACCCAGAGAACAGTAATATACGACTGCAGAACTTCCTCCAAAAGTAACAACTTTAAGCCAATAAGAATATTATACAGAAATTATACAATCTCAAACTGTCCAAACGGGACAATTTGAGAGATCTCATTACAGGGGTAATGACTCTCGAACGGGTCTAAGGGCTATTGAATGCGTACGCATAAGAACTAGAAGGCTACTATCTATGCGCATTATATTTAATATCAAGTATATTTCATATAATGGGTTAATTCAAATACAAAAATAAATTCATGGGTTAAGTTCTAAAATAATCAACCTAAAGTTGTGGTTCATAAAGTATTATCACAAATATAAACTAAGAGTGATAAAATAACTTTGAGGCATATAAATTAATTGTGACAAAGTAAGATTATGCACCAGAACCTAAAATTTAAAAAAAGTGTTTTTATTTAAACCCCACTTTTCTTTCTATAACTCCTATTTTATTAAACTTTAAATATAATTAAGGGTGTATATAAAGAAAAGTTAAATAGGAATAAAAACAACATTTTTAAAATATGAAGGGCTCACCAATTTGATCAAATTTTTCAACAACATAGACTAATTGATCTTTATTATAAGACAAGTACTACAAATTTACGCGCATCGCCCGAATTCAAAAAGTAATTTAATGACTAAAGTAATACTTTTTTTAACTTTAGTTATTCACCACAAATCTTAAAAAATATTTTATTTTTCATGCTTTTTTAGCTTCGGATGCTTTTACCAACTTCGGATGACAATTACTACAAATTTACATTTTTGGATATTATTTACATTTTATTGTTTTTGGATATTATTTTTGGAAATTTATAGAAAATTACTTATTTATTTACATTTTTAACCCCTACCCCCTACCCCCACCCTGTCCCCACCCTACCCCCACCCTTCCCCCACCCTGCCCCACCCCCTACCCCCACCCTGCCCCACCCCCCACACACGCACACACACACGCACATATATACACACATACACACATATATATACACACAAACATATATATAAATGGAAGAGAGAGAGAGAGAGAGAGAGCAGCGTCGAGAGAGAGAGAGAGAGAGGGAGGGAACGACGCGGGAGGGAAAAAAGAAGGGGGAAAGGGTTTTTACTGCTCACATTGTAACGGTCGTGTCACGGTCATTGACCTTGACAATTATTTAAAGAATTGTCACGGTCAATGACCGTGACAAGTCCGTGATAAGTAAATTTGTCACGGCCTTGTCACGGTCAATGACTGTGACAATTTATTGTCACGGTCATGTCAAGGTCAATGACCGTGACACAAAACGCGAGTTTTTTGTCACGGTCAATGACCTTGACAAGGCTGGCCGGCTGAAAGGTGACAATTTGCCCATTTTGGTGTAGTGCATGCTACTTCGCAAAGTATACCCTGTGGGATTTCTCTTAGTTGTTTGATAGGCCCACAATATAGCTGGTATCTTATCATCCCACGCTTCTAGGAAATCCTCCATTATTTTAGCCAAGATATTAACCAAAGTTTTGTTAGTTGCTTTGGCCGAACCATTTCCCTTTGGATATGCCACCATCGAAGTATGATGGATAATGGAGTATTTTTCTGTGAGCATCATTACGTCTGAATTGACGAAAGGGGTTCCATTGTCTGAAAGGATGACCTTTGGGATCCCAAAATGGCAAATGATATATTCCCTGATGAAGTTTCTTACCACCCCGACTGTTGCCCTTCTCAGTGGTATCACTTCAGCCCACTTTGCGAAACACTCCATTGCTACTAATATCCATATCGTCCCCCTCGAAGAAGGATATATTTCCCCTACTAGGTCGAATGCCCAAGTGTGAAAATAATAAGGCATCGCCAGGGAGTGTAGGTCTACTGATGGGGCATGGATCATATTTCCATGAAGTTGACAAGCTTTGCATTTTCTAACGAACTTAGTTGAGTCTTTCTCCATTGTTGGCTAATAATAACCCAACATCATCAATTGGTCATATAACTTGGCCCCTCCTATGTGAGATGGATCGTGCTCCTATTTGAGGACCTCGGCTACCTCTTCCTTTGTGATGCAATGAAATATTCTGTTGAAGTATCCCCTTTGATAAAGCTGCCCCTCCTAAATGTAGGATCTCAAGGCCCTTCGCTTGAGTCCCATCGCGTTAATTTTCTACGTTAGGGAAACTCCATCTCTGATAAACTCAATATACATTTGCCTCCAATCAGGTTGAGCTTCCATGAAATGATATTTATCTGCTTCAAAGAATAACTGGCATTTATCTCACTTTCGTTGTAGCTCCGCCGCATCTTGTTTCATTCTGGGATAAAAATACCCCTCTCTTTGTATTCTTCGGTAGAGGGGTATCTCAGTTGTCTCGCAGTGCTCTTCATGTGTTCTCTTCAATCTTATCTCTACCTCTTTTGGACCTATGCACCTCTACTACCATCCTCCTACGTTCCTAAAGTATAGGTTTCCTTGGTTCATGAAGTATTGGGCTAATTCCCTCAGCCCCATCACTCGTTCCCCATATTCTAATTGCCCTCTAATCTCCCTCCTCTAGTCTACGTCGTATTCCATCGGTAGAATTGACTGTACTATTGAAGGATCCATTTTTCATTGGATCATGATGGTAGTTGTATCATTTCTTATGACCCTCTTCTGGGAAATGGTGGCATAGGCGTCTGGGTGACGATTCATCATTTTCGTCTGTCTCTTAATCTTGGTCTGATTGAACTAGCAGAGAAGCCTTTAGATGATTATTCTGTATTATGCTACGCTCATGTGTTTCAACGTGTACTCTCCATTCACTTGCTGAACCACCAAATTTGAATCACCTTTGATGAAAATTGAACGAATCCCCCTTCGAAGAGCCTCTAGCAACCCTAGAACCAATGCTTCATATTCTACCTCGTTGTTGGAATAAGGGAAATCTAATTTGTAGGAAAGGAAAATCTCCTCCATTCCTTTTGAAAGAATAATCCATGCTCCTCCTTTCTTTTCCGTCGAAGATCCATCGAACTACATTGTCCATTCCTCATCCATTACGTCTAGGTGATTGGCCTGCGAATCGTCTCCTGGAATACTCTCATGGGGTGGCTCAAACGTTCTCGAGGGGAAAATTGCCAACAAATCGGCGTACGCTTGGCTTTTGGTCGCGCGAGGAACCACACACTTCAAGTCATACTCGGAGAGGATGAGGAACCACCTAGCCGCTCTACCAATCAATATAGTTCTTGCTAGAAAATACTTAATAGGATCACATCTAGTTACAATATGAATTGTAAATGATAACATATAATGTCTAAGTTTTTATGCTACAAAGACTAAGGCTAAACAATGCCTTTCCAAGCTATTATATCTGACTTCTGGACCATGTATGATTTTTTTGAGGTAGTAGACCGACCATTCTTCCCCATCAATCTCCTTCTCCAACAAAGCTCCCACGAACCTCGTGGTGGATGTGAGGTATAGACGCAACAGTGTTCCTGCCTGTGGGGGAACCATAATATGTTGAAATAAGGAGCTTCTTCAGCCCAATGAGTGAATCCTAGTGAACCTCCTCCCACTTGAATTTCGTGTTCCTTCATAACAGCTGCATCAATTGATGTGTCATCTCGGCTAACCTAGGCATAAATCTCCTAAGACAGGAGACTTTACTGAGGAAACTCTTCAGCTCCTTCACCGTTCTTGGACTTGACATCTCCAAGATCGCTCGCTGCTTGTGCTGGTCCATCTGCACCGCACCCCTTGTCGATCAACCACAAAGCCTAGGAATTTTCCAATTGTTACTCCGAAGACGCACTTCGGTGGGTTCATCCTCAATTTATACTTCCTGCATTGGGTGAACACCTTCCTCAAATCGCCCAGATGGAGCTCCTCCTTCCTTGATTTAATGACTAAATCATCCACATAGAATTCCACAAATTTATGAAAGAAGTCATGGAAAATAGCCATCATTGTTCTCTAGTAAGTAGCCCCAGCATTCTTGAGTCCAAATGGTATTACTCTGTATATGAAATTACCCAACAGGGTCCTGAACGTCATTTTCTCTACATCTGAGGGGTTCATCTTGATCTGGTTGTACCCTACATACCCATCCATGAAGCTATACATCTCATGACCAGCCGTTGCATCTATCAAGCTATCGATGGAGGGCAGAAGGAACTCATCCTTGGGGAAAGATCTATTCAAATCTCTGAAGTCCACGCAGATCCGTATTTAGTTTTTATCTTTCTTTCCCACCAGGACAATACTAGATAGCCAAAGCAGGTACTGTATCGGTTTGATGAACCCTGCTGCCAATAAGCGTTGGACCTCTTCGTTTATCTTTAAGTCTAGCTCGAGCTTGTACGTTCTTGTTGCTTGTTTCACTGGAATGGCTGAAGGCATTATGTTTAATTTATGACAGTTGACTCCCTCATTCAGCCCTTCCATCTCTGTGTATTTCCATGCAAAAATGTCTATGAACTCTCAAATCAACATAACTAAAGACTCTCGTTTCTCCTTACTAAGATCTTTCGCGATAAAAATAGGCCTTGTGTCCTTCTCTTCTTTTGCCACGTTCAACTGCTCCAGTTCTTACACATGCGGTTTTGGCTGATTCGCCATGTATTCTTATTCCTTGACGACTTCCTCTACAAATTCCTGTACGTTGGAGTTGTCTATCACCATACATTATCCCCACTGATCCACCATAAAGCATTCATATATCGGGTCAACCTCATGATCAGTTTCTTTGGCCACCCGTTCACACCGTTATAATCGATATACCACTTTTCCTTCTTCGGTAATGACTTTCTTACACTGTCTGCTAGTAGCTGTATCTGCCTTCCTCTTCTTCTCTCTAGAAGCCTCAACCACTCTTTTTCCTAAAAATCAACTCATCACACTTTGTCGTTGGACCTCATGCTCCATCAGATCCACTATGGGCCTCATCCTGTCTTTGAGCTGCTTCGAGCTATTTTGGGGTCGAGGGACGACCTGGTATGCTTCTTCAACCATAACTCTTGTGCTGCTTGTAACCTCCTTATTCTGCTCGTTTAAGGGCCCCATCCTTTCTCTGATCGAGGGAATCCATGCTCCCTCCATTCTTCTCGTTAGGACCTAGACATCCTCCTCCAACTCTGTGTAAAATACCGCATCCACCAAGTGAGTTTCCTCGACAACGAAGGGCCTTTTCGTAGCCCTAATGGTCACCTCTGTTCTCTTGATGTTTGCCTTAGCGCATTAGTGGTATGTAGAAGGAACTAACCCTTGGTTGTTCATCCACACCCTTCCTATTAGCATATGATATGAAGTTGCACTCTCTATTACATGGAACTTGATGTGGGAAATCAGATTTCCCATTACAATCCCAACATTAACGTATCCAATGGATTTAGAAGATTGGTTATCATACCCCGAAATCACTAGAGGCCTGGGGACCAACTTTTCTTCTGGATTATTAGCTGCGTGGAAGGATTTAATTAGCATAATATTGATGGAAGCTCCCTCATCCATCAGAGTCCTTGTGAAACTAATTCCATTGACGCTGGCATTCACATATAATGGCTTGTTATGAGGGAATCTCATAACCCTATCTGCATCGCTAAAAGTTACCTCTGACAGAAACCTCCTCACCAACCTGGCTATGGGTCCCTTCCATCTCAGTGAAGGGACTACGTTCTTCCTTGTAATGTCAAGTATTTCCTGGGTTATCTCCAACCTACTCTCTTTCGGTATCCCCACTTGGTCGAAGAACCAGGTGAACTTTAGGGATCTTAAAACTACACAGTACTCTATGACTGGGTCTGCTTCCTCACCTTCAACGCTGCATACGTCCTCCACGCCTTTAGCGCTTCCCTCATTATAGGCTAGTACTACATTATCCATTCCCTTCGTGCAATCTTCCCGAGCTTCTTCAAATTCCTCCTACTTCGACATTGGCTTACTTTCTTCTCTCTCGGCCTCTTCATCATAGGCCACCACGAGATTGGCCCCATGAGCTGGCAGTGGGTTATTGCTGACGTTCTACTGAGGGATTTTTAATGTCCCTGCCTTCACATACTTGTTGATGATTCTCCTTAACGTGAAATAGCTTTCCGTCGGATGCTGGATCTTCCGATGAATCTGGCAATATTTGGGGCCCGCCCTTATTTTTCCTCATCGGGTTCCCCCACGGGAATGCCCTTTGGTTCGTAGACCATTCCTCCTTGGACCATCGCATTGTAATAGCTAACAACTTCCTCCACTGTACAAGGCAATGATGGTGGATCCTCCCTGACTCTTTCAAACTTCCTCTTATTATCTTTCTTTGGTACCTTGCCCCCATCTGCTCCCTCGGTGTACCCTCCCCGTGGAGGATGAGACGTTCCCCCCGCAGGTTGTATCAGATGACTGAACATCATGGGCACCACCATCGGATTTATTGCACCACCAAGGAGATATTTCTTGTTGCTTTTAAGAACGCTAAAAAACTCCCCTCACGCGTTTCATTAATGAGATGACAGATGTACTCAGGGAGTAGTCCTTCCGCACAGATCTACAATAACTTGGACTCTTTGGCCTCCTCCCTCACATCGAGGGATCTTTCCCTGAACTTTTGAATGTACACCATAAATTCTTCCCCAAGTCGTTGCTTCTCCCTCCCCAGTTGGGTCAAAGTAAACTCATCTTCCGCCAGAAAGAACTTTTGGACGAACAAAATATGCATCTCTTCGCACGTAGAAACACTCTTGGGATCTAAATGACAATACATGTATATTCTTTATCGGTTAAGGATTTAGAAAACTCCCTCAACCTGAGCTTCTTATTATTATAATGTTCCCCCAAGTGTTCAACGAAGTTCTTAATCTGCTCCTTCGGGTTTCCCCCTTTCCCTATGTATTTTTCAAAAATAGGAGGAATATAGTCATTTGGATACGGCTCATCATTTTATTGTTAGGGATAAGGTGTTCGAAAGTCATCATAGACCGAAGCTACCTCACCAGTAGATTGCGAGGAGGTCTACATGAACCTCAGTATCTCTTTCTATATCTCCTTCCTCATTTCCTCCATGGGTGATGCCACTGGGGCAACAACCAACGGGACCATGGGAGGAGTGCCCCTTGCAACTGGATCAATCATCAGAGTTGGGGCCATTGATACTCCTGATGTTCCCACTGCTGGATTCACAATAGAGTTATACTCGCTGGGACTGTTCCCGTTATACCTCCACTCGGTGGGGCCGTTGGGGCTGCCCCTGATGTTACGAAGGAGTTGGGTTCAAATCCTCCTAACAACATTGAAGCTACCAGAGTTTGCAAAAACTCATAAAACTTACTCATGAGGAGTGCCACCTGAGTGGGTCCCAACCCTGCACTTGTGGAAGCTTGTGTCACCCTTAGAATGCCTGTCATCGCCTGAACTGAAGGTACATCTATTCGAGAAGCCCCATCCCTTAAAGCCTCCAGTTCTCTTGCCGCTTGTTCTTTATTATGTTGAATGTCATCAATTTTGAGCCTTCAATTAACATTATCTTACGCCATACTCCTTGCTTTAGAAGAATGCCTCCCCAACAGAGTCGCCAAATGTAAGAGGGTAGTTTAGATAAGATGGAGGCGTAACCCCTTTTTGAGTATAGTAATGATAAGTTAAATAGCGACACTATTGATTAACCATAGGACATTAAAACACTACTTAATGAAGATAAACTCAGTTTGAACTCACAGATCTCTCATGTATAACTCAGAGGGTAGTAATGAACTTAGAAGTAACTTCTCTAGAGGGAGAGAGAAGTAAGCACCCTAGTTACACCTTCGCAGGCAGCCAAACACACCAACCACCCTCAAGCATCTCTATCAAGTATTAAAAGCTTCGTAATAAATGACAATGGTGGGTGCGTAAAACTCTCTGGTTTGTAATAACACTCTCTGATGTATATTATCTCTAGTAATAACTTCTGAACTCTAAAAAAGATCATCCTTTCCTCAGAGGTGGTTGGGTCCTTAAATAGCCTCCCACACCATCCCCGAGGCAACTCCGCCATTAATTCTTGTGACAGACATTCCTCATAATTTATGTCATAAATATTAAATACCTAATCCATAATTTGTCTCCATGTCATAAAAATTAAATGCCAAGACATGCCTTTTGCCTAACCACTGTGTGTCAAGGGGGCTATTGTCATAGAGGTTGCTCACCAACTGTCTGACAACTCCATATACCATGGTGGTTTACTCAAGTGAAGGTCTGACATTTCCTAGCTTGTTAGTGACATCAGATAAGGTGAATGTTACATTAAGTAGAGGGTTGTTTGACTCATAACTCAATGCCCCATGGAACTCAAGGTTCCCCCCGCCCCCCCCGAGGTTCTATGGTCAGGGTCCTTTGGTGTTTTACCAGGTGTATCTAAGATGGTCAGGAAAAGTCCCAATGGTGCCTCACTTCTCAATCCTCCAAACCAATTCCCTCTGAAGTTCCCACAGTGAGGTCATTCGATAGAGCATGAAAGCTCTCCTAGGTCCTACTAAGCCCGGTCTCTCGCGAGTACCGTTTGACCTCACACTAAAACTCATTATTATTCTCTTTACATCATTACAACCGTTATAGTTTGTAGTCAATAGAAACAAAGATGTAATATGACTAACACAACAAGATAAAGTATCAGTTGCTACGCTAAGCTGCCTCGCTGAGTTGCCACGCTTGAGCTGCCTCGTTTCTTAATCCCAAACACTGTTGCTAATGGAAGAATTATCCCTAATCTCAGGATTACCTTCAATCCCCCTCTACAGTAATCATACCCGCGCTACTTGCTATCACGAAGGTTTTCACGCCGGGGCAATCTTATCTCGATTGGACCTTTATGGGGGATATTGGCTTGTACCCTAGAACATAGCATTCTTGGTACAGGCTATCCGAGAATGGTAGTCAGACAGTCTTAAGAGACGTGAGGGTATGTCATGACCTCTTAGAGACTTAGAACTATGCTTCGCCTCCATTATGTGTGTTTTATGTTAATACAGTTCGACAGTGATTCCGAACTAGTATTTCCCATTGTACGAGAGATATGGGGACTTGATAGCAGAGTATGCCAGCACCATAGATTTTATGTGGGGTGCCGATTAGTATATATATTATATGAGTGATAAATATTCATATACATATACCTAGGATTCCTTTACTCTGCTTGTAAGTAGATTACATTGAAGAATTAATATTTAATAAATTAAGTGTTTGAGAACCTAAAGCTGTATTGAGATGTACAAAAGTGGCTTGATAAATTCATAAGAAAAGTTTTCATATATAAATCATAGTTATGCGATCACATGGATCGGGATTGGTCAGAGGAGATTGGGTTAGACTAGTAAACTGGGTTAGCTTTATATGGGATAATTTAGTAGTACGTTAGGAGTGCACATTAGTTGAGAGGTGAGAATTCTCAAGTGAGTGTCGAGGCACTAACATTGATGTAATATCAACCCGTAAGCATTTTATATACTTGCTAAATAATTTTAAAAGATATTTTACACTCGAGGTTTGACCCGTTTCCTGTTATCCCTTCTTTCTCTTATATATATTTATATATATATTACAGGTGCCCAGCCACATGGGCGTCAGTCTTAGACCTTTGGACTATTGATGCGTTGTAGCTAGTGTGGGAGTTGCAGGTCCTTGCAGTAGAGGACGTCATGCTTGTCTTCTCAGACTCCTATTTAGTCATTATTAGGTAGGTCATGTGTCGCCCATTTCCAGTTATATTTAGCTCAGGGAGATTTGTACTGTTTATTTATTTCAGTATTCTATTTTAGTTGGGATTTCTTTTGAATATTAATTTGTCCAACGATGTGGGATATTTTATTTGGTTTATCTATCTAGCATGTTTACTTTACTTGGATGGTTTTGTTTTAATATTATTATCCGTGTTCATGAAAATCATTTCGTATATTAAAGTATAATTGGGGAACTTATTCTTTAAAATTAATTATTTTGACACTTAGCTTAATTATTTATTAGGTGATTAATAAAAGAAATTATTCTCGATAGTGAGGCTAAGAATGAACCAACCGAATATTGTGATTTAATTTAATAAAGGAATGATCACCCGGTATTTAATTAGACGGGGTGTCACACAATAATGGTTTGTACGACATGATAATAAATGAATGCGTAAGTTTTTTAACATTGTTATGTGAAGTTGTGATGTTAAGGTCATAATGGATGATGTAAATCCTACTTTGGGAAAAAACATTTACTGAAATCTTATTTTTTCGATAGAGGCAATGGTTTTAAAAAATATTTTCTCCCCTAGTTCAAGAAGTGCATTAATGGTTTGGAGAAATCCTATCTTTTGAGAGAGTTTTGGTAATGTTGCACGAAATTTTTGGTTTAGAGAAATCATAGTTGTATTATAACATAAAAATGGAATATTTGTAAGGAAATAGTTGAAAATTCATTTAGTGAGTATCGTGGTATGTGAATTCCAACTTTTTGGTAGATCTTAGTGGGTTCAAATCTTTCAACGATATTTCTTCCTTGTGTGTAGGGGTGTTCATGGGTCGGTCGGTTCGGTTTTGACCGGGTTTTTTGGGCCGAACCGACCATGTCGGTTTTTGGAGGAGAACCGAATCGAACCGAAAATGCTGAAAAACCGAACCGAATCGAATCGGGTCGGTTTTTGACGGGGCCGGTTCGGTTTGCCCGTCGATTTTTTACAGGGCCGATTTTATACAGGGCCGGTTCGGTTTTTTCCTTTATTTTAATAAAAAATATATTTTTTTAATACCTAATATAAATATAAAATTAAAAAATATAATATAATATGTCAACACTAATATAAATATAATATAAAATTAAAAATTAAAAAGTATAAAAATTAATTCGGTTCGGTTCGGTTCAAAATCGGTTTTTTATGCCAAAATCGAAAACCGAACCGACCCTATCGGTTTTATACCTGATTAAACCGAACCGAACCGACCCTCAAAAAAACCCGGCCCGAAAATTTTCGGTTCGGCTCTGTTTTGTCGATTTGTCGGTTTGGTCGGTTTTTTTGCACACCCCTACTTGTGTGGGTTCTTGGTTGGTTTCGTAAAAATGAATTCTATTCACTTGGTTTTATCTATTCTTTGCTACTGATAACATTTCATCAAATGTGTCAAATTATATTAAAAAAATGGTTAGTATGTGGAGATTTTCACAGATGTTTATTTCTCTCATAAAATAGTGAGTGTGAATCGTATCACATGATGAGATTAAAACTATGTGTGTTTTGTAATTAAGTTGAGTTTGCACATAAAATTCATATTTAGTACCCAAACTCAATATGTTTCCCCTATTTCATTCGTATTTGGCAAAAGGTTTGCCTTTTTTATGATAGCTTCACTTGGTTTTGTGATTGCCTTATTTGGTTTATATGTACTGCATTCTCCTGTTTTTATTGATCGTCAATATCCCTATTTTAACACATACACTTGACATTTTTTCATTAATAACATAAGTGCAATGTCAATAATGTGATGCATGAGTTTTAATTTCACAATGCTAGTCATAAGTCATATATCAAGTATTTACACATCTATACTTTTATTTAGGTGTATTATCATAATGTAATAGGATTTACATTACAAGTACTTTCTCATAAGAATTACAATATATCAAGTATATGTGAAGACCATATTTTATCGATTTAATCCATATGCAAATTCTTATGGTGATTGGATTGTCATCATAATTTATCTAAGCATATATATCATTTAGGCTCAATAATTTGCAAAAATGATGGGTTTGCCATCGTATCTTTAGTGAGAATATGTTTTCGAGTTAAGCATTATCATGTATGAGAAGCAATTTTGTAATATATAATAATGAATAGGATTGCTTCCAAAATATCATATGGATGGAAATTCCATCTGATATTCACTAAGGAGGGATTGCATCAGTTTGATATTATATGTGTAAGATTGAATCATAACTTGTCTATAGATTTGGTTTATGACAACTTATCACTTTTCATGAGAACGATATTCAATCTAAACAAATTAGAGTATATTTTTTGCCGAGATAATCATGTAAAAAAATTAGAGCATATTTTTGAGCATGTGAGAAAATAGTTGTGAGTATGATCATATGTGTAGACATCCTATCCTATTATCCCCCTAAGTACCTTCTTAGGACCCTAACACTACTCATCCCTTCGTAGACCCTGGGTCCTACTCCAAAAATTAATCTGAAGTCCAATTAACATTTTTGGTCACCGCTTGAGTCTAGTAAACTCCTCAACCAGAGTGAAGCTCAATGAAACCTTGAAGGGCTATGAATACATTTTCCAACGGTCCATACCATATGAGAATCAGCCTCACAGTTTGCACGAACGACCCTTTTTACTCCGAGAACTTATCTGAAGGCAACTGGGCATTTTTGGGCCATGCTTGACTCTGGTCAAGTCCTCAAATTGAGAGAATCTCAATGAAATCTCTAAGGTCTCTAAATCCCCTTTCTAACTGACCATATCGTGAGGTAATTGCCTCATGGTTCGCACAAATGAATCTTTTTACTTCGAGAACTGATCTAACGGCCATCGGGTATTTTCAGGCTCTACTTGACTCCAGTTAACTTATCAACCTGAGATAAGCTCAATGGAACCTCTTAGGGTTATGAATCTCCATTCCAATGGTCCATGCCATGTGCAAATCGGCCTCACAGTTCGCACGAATGATCCTTTTTACTCTGAAAGGCCACCGGGCTATTTCGATCACCGTTTGACCATAGTTAACTATCCAAATTGGACAAGATTAATGAAATCTCATAGGATTATGAATCCCCTTTCCAACGATCCTTGTCTTTCATTAATTGGCCTCACGGTTTGCACGAACAACCCTTTTTACTCCGAACACCCCCGTCTAGAGACCATTAGGTGCTTCTGAGCCTAGTTTGACTTTGGTCAATGACCGAACCTGAAAGTGGCTCAATGGACTCTATAAGGGCTCTAAATCCCCTTTCCAAAGGTTCCTGGAATGCACAATTTGTACTTACGACTTGCATTTGATGAGCATTTTTTCAAAAACTTCCATTATGTATTGCCTATCGTCACCCTAGACTCCCTGCCTATCAGCAAGGTGTACTTTTCTTAGCAAGCAAGGCAGGTGCTATGCCGATAGATAGGACAGGGGCCATGATGATCTACACCCCCAAACCATAATTTTGCACTATTTAAGGAGACTATGACCTTACTCCAAAAGGGGATCGTCTTTCAGCAATCACAAACACTCTCTCGAAATCAAAACATCGTTATTCCCCCAAAAAACCAAATTTTCAACATTCTTTCCATTTCCCTTACCTCACTTTCATACCAATTTTGTCCACTTACCTCGCCCAACCTCACCACCATAATATCAACATAAAATCATCCTACTCTCTATTAAAAATCGACAACAAAGTCTTTTTGGAGGTCTATTCCGACTCCTTTCTAGTTTACTCATTTAGTATTTTTTACTCACTTTATTTTCATTTTTGATATCTTCTTCATTATGTCACATCAACTAATGTCCTTTTTTTTATTGCGAGTATTCACAGAACATATTTTCATAAAACCCAAAAGATAAAAAAAAGAGTTTACTTATAAATTCCAAAAGCAAGATTTCCTCACTTTTTCACACTTTTACACTTGAGCACACTTTCTTATAAAAAAATCAAAGAGGAATCTTGAATTTGGATTTATGGGTTAAATCCCACCCCAATGACATATTGAACGACGTGGAATTTGATGCCTCTTAGGATATATAGGCATCCGGGGTCAATCCCAGGATTGGAGTATAATATTTCCTATTTTATGCTTTTATACTATCTTGTGTTTATTTTGCGAGTCAGGAACTCCAATATATTTATGTCTCGTTCGGCATGCACATTCCCAATGCTATAGCGACTTGGGATTCAATGGACACTCACATTATGTGTTTATGTCATTTTTGGGGCACACTCATTAGGATGATTCCACTCCTTCCTTCGCATGACATGAGTCTGATGATTTTCTTCTCCTATTTTTCACATTACACATATTTACACACATCACACTTTGGAGAAAAGGCAAATATTAACATATCTCATGAGAGACTGAAATTGAGGAATGGGTTCCTAAAACCTTCCGATGCCATAACTTAGTCCCCAGACCCTTGATTCATTTGGTTTCGTATGCATCGATATGACCTCAATTCAATTCTTTCTAAATGATTATATTTCTTTTGTCTGTTTTGAGTAAAATAGGTAGGCGAACCCATTCCTTCGTGTTATCCCCTTTTGTTCCACAATCGATTTGTATCCGAGGTAGACCATGAAGATACCAGTGTGAGTGGCGAAAAGTGTTCTCCCATATCTTATAATCACCCTCACGTGCATGGTGGGAAGAGAAGGAGAGTTCTTTGATTGTTCCCTTCTTGTCCCAATTTCCGGGGTCAGCCCACGCTGGAGGAATCCGACCCCTATGGACATTATGGACATTGTGGCGACCCCTATAATCACCCTCACATGCATGGTGTGTGTTATTTCTTTTCCCTCATACTTTTATATATATATGTACATATGCCTCCACTTCTAGGTTCTCCTTACTCTTATGCTTACATCTTGAGTATAGATCTCATTATTATCATGATGATTATCTCTACCATGCTCTTTTCTTACCACATGTTGTGGTGAAAATTATTATGCAACACAAATAGATAAGAGAAACGCAATCATAAAGCAAGAATAAGGAATGCAAAATGCCAATCACACAACAAAGGATGTACGTGGTTCAGCAAAGAGGTGCCTATGTCCACGGTGGTGCAGTCAGTGTTATTTTGATATACTCCGGGGAGTGATTATAGAGAATACGATGTGTCCTTTTCCCCGGATCTAGGGTTTATTATATACATGTTCATTTTAGTAAGTGGGGGTGTTGGACTCCCCCGCGTTTTCCATATCTTCCTAGAACCTCTCTTAATGGGAACATGGGAGGAGACTGAATCATAATCGGTTAAGATATGGAGGGTCTGGACTTTGGGCCGCCACAATTGGGCTACTCATCCAAGCCCATCATTCTAATTTTGGGTACCCACAATTGCCCCTAAGTTTGTTGGGCCATGATTTGGGCTCAATAATTTAAATGATTTGTCATAATGTCTCCTTCGTACATCGTGTAACTCTTCCCAATGTTTGGGGACTGATTCTGGCGGCACCCGCTTCATGGTCTGTGCACTATGATTAGTAACACTTAAAGGTTTTATTCAGAGCAGTCATTGTTTCAAGCTTCCCATTACTCTCCTATCTTCTGTGAGCTCTAGCGATTCACGTTATCTTCTCTCAGTCTCTATTCTTATTGTTTTTTTGTCATTTGGGTTGGTGATTCTTCATCGTTCGAGTCGAGCTTTCATCTTGTAAGTCTCATGTGCCTTCTCTTTGTATTTTCTCTTTGAATTTGTAGTTTTCTAGGGTTTCCCAATGTTAAAGATCGGTAATAGGTCAGTGTCTGAGTTTAGGAAGTTCTATAATATCCCGGAGTGGGTAGAGATTGAGTGTTCCTATCCCCGTAGAAATGTTAGAGAGATAGAAGGTGCCCATTGGATCCATGTCTTGTTACTTTCCCAAGGGGGGCTTACTTTTCCTCCCAACAATCTTTTCTTGCACTTCTTTGGTTATTTCAATATTGTTCCTGCACAGTGTTCGCCCAATGTGTGGAAGATAATTAATGGTGCTCATAGAATAAATCAGTTATATGGTACCAAGTTAGGGCTCGCCGAGGTCTTCTTTTGCTATTCTTTTTCTCGAACTAGTTCTAGTGTTCTCTATCTCAAGGCCAGGAGTCCTGACAGGGTATTGGTAGTAAACCTACATGATTCCCATAAGGACTATTGGCAAGAGGGCTTTCTTGTTAGAAATTGACAGTTTTCTCCCCATTTTGAGGGGTCGAGATCTGATAGGTTCTCAGTTCCCTTTTATGGGGAAGAATACATAGGTAGACTTTGCTTTGTCCATTCAATTTCTTTACTGATTTGTGATCTTTCTGGCTTTTCCTATTTTTTCTTCAGTGAGGTCGAAGAATTTGGAATCTGCTCTCAGTGAGGTTCGTCTTTCTGAGTTGATCAAGGCCTGGAATATGAGGGAGCCTTTAGCCTACGCCGAGTATCCCTGGTCTGCTACTTTCCTGCTCGAGTACAAAAATGTCGATTCCATCTTTATAGTGAGGCCGGTAGACAGTATCCCTGAATTTGACACCTTTGAAGAGACTGTTGCTGGTCCTATCTAGTTGGACGAGGAGGAGAAAAGTTCTGAGAGTGATATTGTAGGTGGTATAGAAGGCAATTTTGGTGAGGGGAGCTCCAGTGGTGGTATCTCTTCTGATTCGAAGGGATTTTCTGAAGCTCGAGATTCTTCGAGCATGTCCAGCAGTTCAAGCGAGGAGATGGCTCCTCCCAGGAAAAACTTGATCCGAGATGATGACGATGATGATCACGAGCTCCTTGTTCAGAGGTCAAAGAAGAAGAAATCCAGTACCGGGTTTGTAGCTACTCGCTCTCGGTCTTCTTCTTAGGAGCAAGAGAGGAAGAGAAAAGAGGAAGAATAGTTAAGAGAGAGAGAGAGAAAGAAGGAAAAGGAGAGAAAGAAGACGGAGGATAAGAAGAGTATGGAGGAGAAAAAGAGAATATAGAAAGAGAAAGAGGAGGAGAGGAGAAAGATGGAATCGAGGACGAAGGCTAGGCAGACCTTGGTTCATGTGTCCGCACTGCCCGAGGGGGACTCAGTTGCTATTTCTCCTTAACTGGCCCCTGCACTTCTCGAGAGGGAAGTTCTTCCTACAGATCACCAAAGGGGGTTGGGGTCTGATCAATTGGCCCTACAAGCTAGTCAGAGGCTAGATTTGGTAATATCGTCTCCTTTTTCTAATACTTTAATAAATTTCATCACTTCCTTCTTCTGATGTCTTCTTCCTCTTGCAGTTCGTGACTGACTTCGCCGTGCTCTATCGTTCTCGCGATGAGCTGGTGAAGAAAAATGGTGAGCTGGAGCAATAAAATGCTACCTTGAGGTTGAGGGGTATAGAGCTCGAGGCTGGTTTCAAGGCCGTTGATGCTTCTGGGTAATCATTCGATCTGGATCTTGCTAATGTCAATCGGGAGAGGCATGTAGCAGTTAAAGAATTGAAGGAGTTACGACAAGCCTACGACCTAGTTTGCTCGAGCAAGCTGGCTTTCATGGAAGAGAACAGAGTGCTATCCGAGGAGCTGAAGAAGAAGGAGTCTAAGGCAGTCACTTCCAGGGAAGACTCATATAATTCTGGTTGGGCTGCTGCATACGAGGATGCTGAGGTTCAGATAGACTACATTAGCCGTTTGAATTTCAAGAAAGGCTGGAACAAGCCCTTTTAGCTTCCGGAATGGATGTTATATCTCCTCTATTCGATGAGAACGAACCAGGGCCGAGGCCAGTTGTGGATGAAGTCCCTGCCCCAGCTATTGAAGGCGCTGACCCTGTCTCCCAGACAATTTCTGCTGACATTCACCCTGTTGTGGCGACAGAGGTTATCCCTGCTGAGAGGGGTGCTCTTGCTGATGCTGATAAAGGGAAGCAGTCATCGACTTCTGGGCAGCCTGAGGTTGCTAGTTAATTTTTACTTTTAGGACTACCTTGTATCTTTGCTTTTTCTTTTTGTAATTTTTTCTTTTTGCTTCTCGATGTACTTTGACCCTTATTAATTAAATGAAAAAGGTTTCTCATTCCCTTAGTGTGCTGAATGAATATGTCTTTCCTTGCTCTTTTATGCCTTTTAGTTGATTGATAAAGAAGAGTATATTCCTTCCACATCTCAATTGGGAAGGACTCTTGCTCCCAATGTAAGTCCTCAGGTTCGCCAAGCCTTTGTTAAGCTTTGCAAATCTCTTAGATCAAGGAATCAGAAGTATAAGGATCAGTTTGAGCTCGTGGCTAAGCTGAAGGACGGGCTTCAAGAGATGGAAGAAGTTGGTGCTTCAGTCCAAGAGGAGGTGAATACATTAAGGGCGAAGCTTCTAGATGCTTCCAAGATCAACCAGGTTAGGGAGGTTCTTCAGCAGGAGAACGAAACTTTGAGGAGAGAGGTCTCACGACTTAGGGAGCATGCGCCGAGCACTGCTCTATCAGTATTATGAGGTTCCTCCTCATCGTGGGCTAGAACTGGTCTGAGCGATGTTCCTCCTGTACTGTAAGGCCCTACTCCTCCAACCGTTCCGCAAGATGGAAAGAACACCAGGGGTTCAGCTAGGGAAATGGAAGAGCTTCGTGGTGATGTCCAGCAAGCGTATGTGATTGCTTATGGGCTCCAGAGGAACATCACCTGATTGAGGTACTTGTTTAAGAAAGGAACTCAACGAGTATGGGCCGATGGTTACAATCAGGGTTGGCTAGATGCTCCAACGAGGCTAATAGATTTTGAAGATCTCTCCTTCATCAGGGGGTGGTTGAGTGCCTTGAGGGAGTTGTAAGTCCCAAGGAACTCAATGCTCTAGTACCGTCATAAGATTTCTCCTTCCACCCTGATGCCTAACCCCTTCCGCAGAGATAATCAATGGATCCCCATCGATGCCATCCCTCGGCAATTATTGGAGTCGGATGCGAATGAAGTTGAGGAGGAGCTAGCTCCTCATCCCGATGACGACCGAAGAGCCCAAGTGGTTGATTACCTTGCTCAGAGGCCTCACCCTCATTAAGATTTTGCCAGTAGTAACTTTGTATATTTTATATTGTGGTGATGCAATGTGAATGTTTTGGGCGAGCTCGCCGACAAAACATGTATTGTAATTGTTGTAAATATGATGAATTAATATAAAATTTATGTTTTGAGCGAATCTGCCGACTAAACAAGTGTATTATATTTTTCTCATCTTTGTTCAATAATCTTGAGCCTCTCTTGGCTTACTAGATTTGCATGTTTGCATTATCAGGTAAGTGTCCTTCCAGTCCAGTATGCCAACGAGATACCATTCTTCCCCACTTTACCTTTTAGGTTGTGTCGTCACACTCCCTTAGGACTAAGTGTGGAAATTGGCGAGGACACACCTGGTGTTGAATGTTTTATTCGATCAGGATTTTATTCAACTAAACATTGTTTGGTGACCAATTTTGACTTGGCCATATTGCCTAAGGATCTCCTGTAGGGCTTCATATATTGCCAGGGGAAATGATAAGAGAGGTCTTTCGTGTTTCATAATGAAAACCTGAGGAGGGTTATTTCCCTGCAATGATGTAATGATCAGTGTGCCTTTCACTTGGAAAGGGTGTGTGAGTTGTAGAGTCTAAATACTACTAGTTAACTGGCATGTCGTAGAATGCAACTGCTAAACAACTTTGATTAATGAGGTTCAGTCTCATAAGTACAATGCAAAGGAAGAATTTAAAAATAGAATTTCTTGAGATTGGCTGCATTCCATGCTCGGGGTATATCTCTTCCTTCCAGCGTTTCCAAGTGATAAGCTCCTTGCAGGTCATTTCTTGTTATCTTAAATGGTCCCTCCCAGTTGGGCCCTAACTTACCGTCTGATGGTCTTACTGCGCTGCCTAGGACTTTCCTTAGGACGTAGTCCCCAACTTGGAATGCCCTTGGATTGACCTTCTTGTTATAATTCATTGCTAGCTGTTGCTGATAGTTCGCTAGTTTTACTAGGGCTAGCTCTCGTCACTCGTCGACTAGGTCGAGCTCAGCGAGCAATGCTGCATCGTTATAGCCCTGGTAGACGAGGTTAGACCTCATTGTTGGCAAGCCTGCTTTTAATAGGATGACTGCTTCTATTCCATATGTCAGCGAAAGTGGGGTTTTCCCCGTTGCTCGTCGTGAAGTGGTTCGGTAGGCCCATAGAATATGCGGTAATTCATTTACCCATGCGCCTTTGGCTCGCTCTAATCGTTTCTTTAATCCGTCGATCACTGTCTTTTTATAAGCCTTATCTTGGCCATTGCTCTAAGGATAGGCCACCGAGCAAAAATGGTGTCTGATTCCATGCTCGTCACATAAACTCTGAAAGGATCCGCTCTTGAACTGCGTTCCGTTGTCAGTGATGATGGTTCTGGGGATGCCAAAACAGGTGATTATATTTCTCCATATGAACCTTATCATATCTGCATCTCGAATGTTAGCTAGGGGTTCCGCCTTGATCCATTTGGTGAAGTAGTCAGTTGCAACCAACAGATATTTGTAATTGCCGGTGGCGGTAGGAAGTGGTCCTACGATGTCCATTCCCCATTGGGCTAATGGCCATGGGCCGGACAGTGATTTTAGGTCGCTAGCAGTTTGGTGGACCATGGGAGCGTGAAGTTGTCATTTCAGGCACTTGCGGACATACATCGTAGAGTCCCTTTGCATATATGGCCACCAATAGCCTTCTTTCATTGCTCGAAAAGCCAGAGATCTTCCTCTAATATGGCTTCCATAGATTCCTTCGTGAAGCTCATGTAGAACTTGCTCGACATTCCTTGGGTGAACACATTGAAGGTAGGGATCAGAAAAGGATATCTTATATAGGTTGCCCTCTGGAGATAAGTGAAAGAAAGCAGCTTTGACTCTTATCTGGTGGACGGTTTTCTTGTCATCTGGGAGCATGCCATCCTTCAAATAGTTCTTTAAAGGGTCAATCCAGTTGGGAGCTGATCCTACCTAGAGCACCTGTTCCACACCTGGCGGCTTACTATTACAGTTAATGCTCAAATGAGCGAGGAAATCGATGGGGATTGTTCTTTTTAAGTCAGAATCGACTGCTGAACTCAGGGCTACTAGGGCGTCAGCATGGCTGTTCTGCCCTTTGGGAAACTGCTGGACATTGATCTCTTCGAATCTTGGCATTATTCTTTTCACTAAGGCGAGGTATGCTCCCATTCTTTAATCTTTTGCATTGTAATCTCCACTTATCTGATGGGAGACTAATTGAGAATCACTGAACACCTGTAAATGCTTTGCTCCCAAAGTGTGCGCCTTCTGGAGGCCGGCTATTAAGGCTTCGTATTCTGCTTCGTTATTGGAGGCTATAAATCCTTACCTGATTCCTTATTCAGGGATTGTATCCTCTGGAGTAATGAGGACAATGCCTACTCCTGCCCCTTTTGAGTTAGAGGTTCCATCAATGAATAATTTCTAGGTTTCCTCCGTCGCGTCGTTCCCCTTTTGTCTCGCTGCTTGAGGTTGGTTGGGAGGTTGCTTGCCTGTGAATTCGGCTATGAAATCAGCAAGGACCTGACCCTTGATTACTTTACTTGGTTGAAATTGGATGTCAAATTGTTCGAGATCGACTGACCATTTAGACAGCCTGCCCGACAAATCCGCCTTCCTCAAGATTGCTTTAAGGAGGTGTGATGTAAGGACGATTATAGTGTGAGCTTCAAAATAGTACTTTAGCTTCCTCGAAGCCACTACTAGTGCAAAGGCGAGCTTCTCTAGTGGTATGTATCTCTGCTCGGCGTCTAGTAGGGTCTTGCTCGCGTAATAAATGGGGTGTTGCATCCCTGCGATTTCGCATACTAATGCGAAACTGACAGTGTGGTTGGAAACAGAGAGGTATAAGTACAAAGAATCTGTTTGATGTGGAATGACGAGCAAAGGTGGGGAGATAAGTAAAGATTTGAGCTCATCCAATGCTTAGGAGAAATCTGGGTTCGATTCTACTGTCTTATTTCCCTTTTGAAGCTGGAAGAAGGGCTAACACTTCACAGAGGACTTAGAGATAAAGCGGTTTAAGGCTACGAGCATACCGGTGAGATTTTGTACATCTCGGATTATTCGAGGAGGTTATACCCTGTTTATTGCATTGATCTGGTATGGGTTAGCCTCGACGCCTCTCTTACTGACCAAGTACCCAAGAAAATCTCCTGACTGGACACCGAAAGAACACTTGCTCGCGTTAAGTTTCATTCGGTACTTCCTGAGGATTTCGAAGGTTCTTAATAGGTCTGAGAGATGGTCTTCTTTCTTTTTGCTTTTAACTAACATGTCATCGATGTAGACCTCCATGGTGTCTCCCATCTGGTCCTTGAACATCTTGGTGACCAGCCGCTGGTAGGTTGCCCCTTCATTTTTGAGCTCGAATGGCATAACCTTGTAGCAGTATAATCCAACTGTGGTGATGAATGTTGTTTTGTCTTGGTCTGGGCATCCAAAAAACTCATTCTCTCGTGAGCTGTAGTGGCGTCTACCAGTTGATCAATTTTTGGGAGGGGGAAACTGTCTTTAGGGCACGCTCTGTTGAGGTAAGTGAAGTCGATGCAAACTCTCCACTTCCCGTTGCTTTTTGGGACTACTACTGGGTTGGATAACCACTTGGGGAATTATACTTCCCGTATGGATCCTACATCCAGCAGTTTTTCAACTTCTTTTTCCACTGCTTTTGCCTTCTCGGGTGCAGTTCGCTGTGCCTTCTGTGTGATTGGTTTGAAGGTGGGATCGACGTGCAGTTGATGAAAAACCATACTAGGATCAATTTTGGGTAGCTCGTATGGTTCCCATGCGAAGACGTCTATATTGTTCCTTAGCAAGGCCGTCAATTCCTTCTTCTCTTGATCTGTGAGAGAAGCTCCAATTAAGAAAATTCTGCTATCGTCGTGATCTACATCCGCGACTTCCTCTAGTTACTCGACAACCTGTTCAGAGGGGAGGAGCCTGGTCTCCTCTACTCTGGGTCTTTCGTACTTTAATTGCTAATTCGAAGGTATCAGGCCTTCTTATTCTTTAACTCTTTCGCTGGACTTATCAGCCTTCTTTTTTGGTTTTCGGTGGATGGCCGCTATGAAGAATCTTCTTGCCATTGCTTGATCGCCATGAATCTCCATTACTCCTCGCTCGGTCACATACTTGAGCTTTTGGTGGTAGGTCGAGGAAACTTCCTCCATTGCATGTAGCTATCCTCGGCCGAGGATAGCCTGGTATGGCGAGTCAATTTCGACCACCAAAAATTTGATCATTTTAGAAACATTTCCTGCCCTTACTGGCAGCACGATCTTTCCAAAGGGCATAATCATCTTTCCAGCTAAGCCAACCAAAGGGACGGTAGCTTCCTTTAGGCCGGTGATGCTTAATTTTAATTTTCTGAATAGGTCGAGAGACATCACCTCGGATGAGCTTCCTTGGTCGACGTCATAGTTCGCTATTCTTAGAGTAATGATCAAAGAATCATGATATGGGGTTCTCACTCCCACCAAATCTTCATCGTAAACACGATATGCTTACTATAGTCGACGTCATCTGCTCGCCGATGCTTTCTTGACTGTGTTTTCGCTAGATTAATTTGAAAAGCTTGCATTACTGCTATAAGATTTTTTACATCCATGCGAGCTGAATTGCCCTGAATCTATTTTGCATCGGAAGCCCCATGAATTACTGCGAATTCATGGCCGGCATCGTCTTCGAGTACGTTATCAGGCCTTGCTTCTCTATGGGCAGTAACTTTCTCTTCCTTTTTCTCTACGAATTCGTTTAGGTTCCCGAACTGGGCCAGCTCTTTGAGGTGGGACTTAAGAGCTTTTTAATGCTCAGTCTTATGTCCTCCCTCTTTGTGAAAGCGCATCTCAGCTCATTGTTATTCTTCGAGGGATCTCCTCCCATCTTCCTGGGCCACTTGATGAATGGCTCGTCTTTGATTTTTGTGAGAATTTTATAAATTGGTTCTTTGAAGACGGTGTTGACCGCCTGAAATGCTTTCGACACATCATTGTTGCCTCCATTTTTGGAGCCATTTTTTCCCCTATTCTTTCCTCCTTTCTTATGGTTCTCAATCTTGTCACTGCCCTTGGTAGTGAGCTTAGTTCGGCCGTTTTCCCCTATGCTGAGGGGGGTCATATCTTCCACCTTGGCATACTTCTCGATGCAGGCCATTAGGTCGTTGATGGTCATGGCCTCTTTCTTCATCAGGGATTGGTACAGAAGGGAAGAGCTGGGTAGCCCAATTTTGAAAGAGGCGACTGCCACTTGCTCTGAACAGTCCTCAACCTCATTGAACAGTTCCCAATACCTCTACGCGTAGTCTCGGAGGGTCTCTTAGGGCATCTTTTTCATTGTCAACAGAGCATCCATCCTTTTGGGATGGGAGCTGCTAGTAATTAATCGGGCCATAAAGAGCTCGACCAGGGATTTAAAACTCCTGATGGACCGATGGGGGAGCCTTTCGAACCATTTCTGTACCACATCATGTAGGCTCGATGGGAAAATTCGGCACATTAGTGTGTCTCGATGGTTCTAGAGGGTCATAGCCTACCGGTACTGTCTGACGTGATCAATGGGATTAGTCTTATCGTCATAAATTTTTAACCTTGGAATAGCAAACTTCTTGGGGGCTTCTTCTTCTTTGATTTCCCTCGAGAAAGGTGATTTTATCTGAGTTTTGAGAGCTCGCCTAACGAGTTCTCGGGTCCATCTGGTACCGTAATGGGCAGGGTGTTGGTCCATCTCCCTTCGGACCAGACTTCGTATGTTCTTGTTGCTGTGATCTGGGGTTCTATGACTGTGAGCTAGTCGCAGTTGCTCGAGCAGGTCATCCTCTGACTCATTTCCCTCAGCTCTCTGGGATCCGTGCCTGGAGTTCCTTCCTCGGTTGCGAGACTTTCTCACCTGAGGGCTAGGAGTGTGGTACGGACGTTTCTTGGTACTACGATGGATCTCTCTCTCCATTCTTTCCAATCTTCTTTTGAGGCAAGCGTTCTCAGCTTCGTGCCTGCGAGAAGACTCCCTCTGCTCTTGGAGCCTCGCCTCGTATGCATCAATCAGTCTGGATATCTGTGTGGATCTCGCTGGCCCTTGGCTTTCTTCTGAGGCTGGCCTTTCTGGGAGAGCCCTCTGATCTGAACGCCGAACTTCAGACCAAATCCTGTGAGGAGTAGGAGGTTATTTAATATCTCCTGCCTAGGGAGCTTTACTATTGTGACCAGACATTTCGAACTCCTTTTTTGGTGTGGGCTTTCTAAGGGAAGATAAACGTTCTCATAAACGGCGCCAATTGTGGTGATAATTATTATGCAACACAAATAGATAAGAGAAACACAATCACCAAGCAAGAATAAGGAATGAAAAATTCCAATCACACAACAAAAGATGTACGTGGTTCATCAAAGAGGTGCCTACGTCCACGGTGGTGCAGTCAATGTTATTTTGATATACTCCGGGGAGTGATTACAGAGAATACGATGTGTCCTTTACCCCGGACCTAGGGTTTATTATATACATGTTCATTTTAGTAAGTGGGGGTGTTGGACTCCCCCGTGTTTTCCATCTCTTCCTAGAACCTCTCTTAATGGGAACATATGAGGAGACTGAGTCATAATCGGTTAAGATATGAAGGGTCTGGACTTTGGGCCGCCACAATTGGGCTACTCGTCTAGGCCCATCATTCTAATTTCGGGTACCCACACATGTATATATCACATTCTTGTCACACACTTATTTTTTTACTCACTTGTATATGTTCAACATGTTTCACCCTATGGTTACTTATATATATTCACTATTTTCACTTCACAGACTCACACTCGTATATAGTCTTACTCTTGCCTGCATGTTTCACACAACACTAATAGATTATCCATGATTAGATTCACTAGCCCTCACTTTTTCTCACTTGTATATATCTTCATGCTCACTTAAACATTCCTTACACACCTCTTGTAAATTATCCATGCTTAGTCTCATCACCACACACTTTCACATTTCTCTCACTTTTATATATTCACATGCTTTTTCGCTAACACTATTCTCATATCAGTCTCTCACCTTGCACATATCTCTCACACACTTGTATATTCACATGATTCACTCTATATCAATCACCATGCTTTGTTTAACCTCCATGCTTCATGTATATAGCTCATGCTACTTGTATATTCTCTCTTATAGTGGCAATATTTCCTTTATTTATCATGCATAAAACTCAGCATAAGATACTAATTAGGAATTATACATTTTTCGACACTACATCACTTGAGCATGGCAATATTGACCAAAATTTATCCTGTATTAGGGGGTCACATAGTATGATGTCGGTCTTACAAGGCACGGTTAACATAAGCGATATGATTCCCACCTTCTATCGGAATAGTAGTTTGAAGTATATCGAATAGTTACCCCTACATCGTACCACTTAACAGAACTCACGATGGGAGGTATATATCATAGAACTCGTTCATGTATGTCGAGTATATAAAATTTGCTCTCTCATGTACCATCCCAACGAGGTATATCTGTAATACCTCATATTTCTGCGTATTTAGAATTTAATTAATTGTGTAATTAAATAGAGAATACGTTCTAATTTAAATTACATGAGTAAAGTAATTTAATATGATTTAATGATAATTATGATTATTAAGGGAAGTAATAATAATTGAGATTATTAAATATTAATTGAGATATAGACATTGATTAATTTTATGATTCAAATTTACTAAGCGTGAATAGTAAATGTTGATAGTAAATTTGTATGACATAACGAGTAATATCGACGTACTTGATTATATCTCAACCGAGTGTCGCGTGTAGACTAAATTGAGTATAAGATAGGAAATATATTTTAAGTGACTCAAATGATGATTTAGAGGTCATTGATGATTTCAAATAGGTCGAATTAGTCAAAATAGTATACCCGGGGGTACTAGTCGGGTACCGGGGAATTTTTGGGCTAACTCGGGACCGTACGGGGGAATTTTAGTCTTTTTCCACATGGGGGTAAGGAGACCTAAGAAATTTGGAGTGTTTTGTTAGCAGATAAAAAGTGAGGTTAGGATTAGAAACCTCATAACAGAAAGGAAAACCATTTGAGAGACATGATAGATCATTATCAAAGCTTAAGGAAGAATTGGTGAAGGATTAAAAAGGTTCTTGCACCACAAACTAGTTGGGAAGGAAGATTGAAGGAGAAAAATAATCAATCACCGACAACAATCACGAAATCAGATCATCTTTGAACAAGGCAAGTTGTTATTTGCAAATTATTTTGAGTTATAATATCCATGCGCAGCATTTTTAAATAATTGATTTTGATGAATATTCTCGGAGAAAAGGAATTGATTAATTGCATGTTTGGGTAGGAATCACATGTAGTTAAATTTATATATATAGAGGATTGAAAATCAGAGAAACCATGATGGTTAAAATGAATTAAAATCTAGGTTGATGATTGAAAACCTGGTAAGAACAAGTCATATTAGGATTCTTTAATAATTAAAAGATTTGAATTATTCTGGGCTAAATTCGAAGAATCTATAATGTTTAATTCATTAGAAATCATCGTAGTTCGTTTAGGAAAGGTTAGGTATCATTAGTTATAAGTTCGGTGAATTATTATGGGAGTTAAATAATTTAAAATTGTGGAAAAGGCATGAAGAAGAAGAACTCCGTTTGGCACTACTATGATCGATCGATTGACCCTAGAATGTCGATCATTCGATGGAGTCGATCGATCGATGATCCTGGTCAATCGATCGACCCTAGCTGATTTCGGGTTCTTTTGTTGGTTGAGTTGTATTCGATGTCCGACACTTGATGGGAACCTTAATGATGATTTTATACCTATGTAGGTAATTACAGAGTACCAGTAGGTGTGTAGTGAGGGTCCGTTTTAATCATTGAGTGCAAGATTTGAAGTGATGGATCGACGAGGATAAACCGATCGAGTAGATTATCAGGAGTTTGGGGTTTGAGTTTCAGAGAGATTAAACGTCATCCCAAGAAGTATACTAGTAGGTTAGAGATAGCTTAACTACTGAAATTAATAGAGGGTTAACTAGGATCCGTGGAGTTGCGTGAATACACAATTAAAATACGATAGTAAGATAAATCATAAATTAATAAGTACGATGAAGATTAAAGAGGAAATATTACATACGAACACTATTATTAGGTTATGTGTGTACCTACTGAATTGTGTAGATACTTAGGTGGAGAGAATACCTAAAGTATAATTGCCTATATTAGGGACGAGGTAGGATTCCGAACTAGTATATGGAAATAATAAGTTGGGGTCGTGACGAAAGAGTTCCGAACCAATCCATGTATAAAATTTCATTAGTGGGGTCGAGGTGATTTTTCCGAACAACTACATGATATGCATTTGGGTTCGGCCCATTAGTGTGTCTCGTACTTGGTATTGATGGACCATTCCGAACCAGGAGTCCTTGATGTGTGTTAAGAGGACATATTAGTAATGAATGAATTTATAAGTATATATTGTGTATGATATGTATACTATATTAATAATCTACTTATGCAAGTTAGTACATAATGAGATTCCAGGATTACATCTAAAAGCAAATTAAGTAGGAAAACTTAATTATAAATAGGTTAAGGATGACAAAGAGTGAACAGTTCCCTAAGAATATAAATCATGAGTTATGGTTATTATTACATACTAAGTGGGCGGTATGGGAACTTAGTGCGTAGATAAGTTCAGTTGGATACTATAGTCTAGTTAGCTTTTGTAGTACAACTATGTGGGCTAAGTACAGGACGTTAGGCGTGCACTAGATGAGGGGTGAGGTAACTCAAGAGAGTGTGTGCAAAATCTTAACATGTGTAGTCAATAACTCATTTTACTGTGATAATCACGTAGCTGCAGCTTTGTGGAGTTTAGCAGGACTTTGCATAAACGACTCATTCATTTTGATATAGTGTAGGATCTCCATTTCAGTACTCTCTATGGGAACATGTTATCCATTGTATTTATTTCAGATTTTAGTTTTGGATTATTTTGGTTTATCTAGAAGTTGTGGATTTTAACCGAATGTTGAGTCCGTAACACTTTATGCATTATATATTGTGAGACGGTTTCGTTTTATTGCATGGTGTGATTGTCTAATTATTTTTCGCATGAGTATTGTCCTTGGGTTAATTAAAGATAAAATTTGGCACCGGTATAATTTCACTTAGGTGATTAGTAATTAAAAAGGTTTTCGACAGTGACGATAAGAATGAACCAACTAAAAAACCTATTTTTATTTAATTTAGGACTGATCACCTGAGATTTTATTAGCCAGGGTGTTACAGATGGTATCAGAGCATCAAGTTCTAGTGTCCATAGGATTTGAGTGGCTTACTATAATTTATGCATTTCGTTATCTTGATGTAGAGCCCTATGTTAGGACTGTTGCTTTTCTCTTTCTGTGCTTAAGATATCGTCCTTCTGCTATTAGATTTTGTGTAAACTTTTTACTTATACAAGTCGATCTATTTTTAGATGCCACCAAGGAGACAGTGAGCAGAGAGGGCTGGGGCTAGATATGGGGTGAGGGAAGGTCATCAGGAGCCACGAGCACTGCCACCCCCACCCCCACCTGAGATTATTTATGCTACTTAGGTGGCCGTGATAGTGTCTCAAGTAGTTGAGATAGCTATGAGCGCCATGGAATCCAATTTTCCTCAGCCCCAGGCACAACCTCTAGTGGCACCAGCAGTTCAGGCCCCGACAATGCCAACTTCTTGGCAGCGAGTTAAAAAGACCTTTAAGAAGGGCCATCCGCCTGAGTTTCAGGGTAGTACTGAAGTGGTGGAGGCTTGCAATTGGAAGAAGAATATTCAGATCCATATGCGCATGCTTGAGTGTACCGAGATGTAGAAGCAGATGCTGTAATACCCCGTATTTTTATGCTATATTAATTTGGGGATTTATTAATATTAATGTGAATTAATTATTTAATAAAAATCTAGAAATTAATTATGTTATAATTATTAACGTGATGAGAGTTAGTAATTATGGGAAAATTTGTTGAATATTACTAATGAGCAAAGTAATATATAATAGTGGCCATATTAAATGTCACGAGTGAATAAAATGACAATTCTAGAAATTTGAGTCGGGACGCGCCTGTGTCGCGTTGGGACTAAATATTGATAAATAAAAGTAAATATTTTATATGTTATTCGTATGGTCATTTTGAGTGCGCTAACGCGTCCAGAAGGGTCGAGATAGTCAGAAAAGTATACCCGGGAGTTTGATTTGGGTCTCGGAGCATTTTTAGGCCTAATTAGTACCCCGGGAGGGCATTTTAGTCATTTTGTATTTTTGGGTAATTAAACCCACGAAAATTAAAGGGGTTATATCAGATGTTTAGGTTATCTCCTAGGGTTAGATAACTCAAAACACTGGAACGGCCAATGGAGAGGAGAGGAGAGAGCTCTCAAGGCATTCCAAGGCTCAAAACTCACCCTTTTGCACCGCCGCCACCGCCAACGCATAGATCGCGAGACGGGGAACGCAACCACACCAAATTCAACACCAAACCAGATTTCTGAAAATCCCAGGCACGTGTTTATCTTGCTTATTTCGTTGATGCATCATCCATATTAGTTTAGGAGTTATTAGGATGAGATTTATGGAAGAAAAACCCAATTTGATATGGGAAATTTTCATGTAGTGATGATTTATATGATATTCTGGAAACCCTTTTGTCATGTAAAGGATTAAGATTTTGATTAAGAAAAGAGTTCTAATCAGATATAAACACTAAAAAAAAATTATTTCGGACGATCGGACCGTTGGAATTAGATGAAATTTTACAGAGAATTAGCTGAAGACGAGAGGAAGCTACAGAAAAAATTCAGCTCGATCGGACCGTTCAATATTTTTTAATATTTTTTTTTGCTAGATAGTTTTATGTTTTGAGGACTCTTAGAGATAATAAAATTTCAATTAAAACTCCATTTTAATTCCGATTTCGAAACCGTTTGAAATTCTCATCTTTGAAAATAAAATTCAAAATCCTTTAATGTAAGGAGAAATCTATATTTTTGGAATATTTTTCATAAGGGATAATGTAAGTATATATTAAAGGGGAGAGACACGTAAGAGAGAGTTACGTTGGAACATAAATGGATATCTACTGAATTGTACATTTGGAAGAATAGAGTCCATGAGGGTTACGTAGTAAGTTGGAAAAACCCTTCGAATTAAAGTTAGAAACGAACCATTATACTTGATAAATAATAATGGGAAAATAAGGATAAATGTTGTGAATGTGGGTTATTGGATAAACCTAAATTGATATAATAAAAGTGGTATATTTATATGATTGTGTATGCATATATTATATACTTGTGAAAATCATGCCCGCGCTACTTGCTATCCCTGAGGTTTCCGCGCTGGGACGATCTTATCTCGTGTGCCTTATGGGGGATATTGACTCGTACCCTAGAAGATAGAAATCCTAGGTATAGGCTATCGAATCGGTAGTCACGGTCCTAAGAGACGTGAGGGTATGTACTGACCTCTTGGACTTGGAAACTATGCTTCGCTTCAATATTATTTGTGTATGTATTTATACAGTTCGAGAGTGATTCCGAACTTGTATTCCCTTTAGTACGATTGATACGGGGATTGGATAGCAGAGTATGCCCGCACCATAAAATTTTACGTGGGGTGCTGTTAGAATATATATATTATATGAGTATTTAATATATATATGAACTTCTGAAATATGGGAAACTGCCTACTGTGTTATGGTAAGTAAGACATGTATAATGACTCAAATTGGAAATACTTATTTTGAAAAGTATAATATGATATTGAAAAAAACTTTATGAATCAATAAAGTTAAAATGAGCGTTTTGTACTAAATGAAATTATCCTTTTTAAACCATGATGTTGTTAAATCTTAAATTTTGAGAGTCACCTAAGATAAATTAAATCCTTGGGGAAGTATAGTGTGATATATGATGAGATAAACCATTGGGAAGGTTAGTGCGATAGGAGTGCACATTAGAAGAGAGGAGAGAATTTCTCAAGAGAGTGTCGCACTAATATGTTGTTGCATTGGCCTGTATCAATTTAAATACTTGCTAAACGAATGTTTAAATCATATACACTATCGGGCTCTGATCCGTTTCTATTCCTCTTTCTCTCTTGTATATATATGTATATATTACAGGTGCCCACCCACAGGGGCGTCTTGTTTAGGATCCCTTGGAAGAAACGTGCTGCAGCTTAGGTGGGAGTTGCAGGCCACTTGCTTATACGATTTCATTTACTTGATTCCACTTCTATCATTCTCCTTATTGGGAATGTGTCGCCCTTTCCACTATTTATCTATTTTATTGGGACATTTGTATTTCAGTTATTTCTAGTACTGTTACTTTGGGATTTATTCAGCATGTATGTTTTACTTTAAGTTTTATATGCTGGGATTGGGTTGTTAAATGTTAAATTATTGGATTGATTTTGTAATAAAATAAATAAATAAAATTGGAAAGTAATGTTTAAAAAATGGTTTTGACACTTAGCTAAATTAAATAGGGTGTTAAATTTGGAAAAGTTATTTTTACGACAGTGATGCTAAGAATGAACCAACTTTTCACCTTGATTTTAATTTAATAAAGGAGTGATCACCCGATATTTAATTAGGCGGGGCGTCATAGATGCTTGCTAGTTTCTGTCTGTCTGGAGTAGCTTTATAGTGGTGGGAGTCAGTTACCACTGCAGCGGAGAGGGACTTGATGATGATTTTTGAGTTTTGGGTGAGGTTTGACCGCAAGTATGTTTCACATTCAGTAGAGTTAGAGATGAGGAAGAAATTTAGTGAGGTGGTTCAGGGTGATTGATCAATAGCTGATTGTGAGGGAAGTTCGCCAACCTGGCTAATTTTGTGCCAGACGAGGTGAGCAATAAGGAGCAGAAAAACTCCATGTTTATGGATGGTTTGACCTGGAAGATCAGATATCATTTGATCGGTAACCCAACACTTTTAACTTATATAGATGTTGTCAACTACGCACTAGTGCATTGTCAGGATCATCGCTTTCATGTGAAGGGAAGCAAGAGGGGTGAACCTAGCCATCCTGGCAGGACAAATGGGGGTATTAACAGCAGCACACCGCAGCAACACACCGTAGGTTAGCAGGGGTAGGATCCCTGGTAGGGGAACTAGGCCAAGAGATTTGGGCATAGTAGACATCGATCTGACATGCAAGGATAGCAAGGTTCCTAACAGAAGGTTCCTCAAGGCTGCCAGGGACAAGGGAACCAAGGGGAGGTCAACAACGCCATCAGTGACAAGGATAAAGACAGTTCCAGGGTCAGTGTTTCACATGTTGCCAATAGGTTCACAAGAGTAGGACCTGTCCATAGGGAGATAGGGAACAACAACAGGGTGCCCAACAGGGGCATAAGGCTCCGTTATCCCTAGAACCGACATAGGCCCCACAACAGTAGTGGGGCCTGATGCACTATGGGCGTGTGTACAATATTTAGGATGCGCTTTTTCAGCCAGCACCTCTGGCATCGCCGATAACTGAGGGTACTTTTTCTATCCATGATCATGAGGGTAGATTCTATTTTACACGGGTGTGACACACTCTTTTATTGCCACTAAATTTGCACGAGAACTCGGCCTTTTAGAGACAGTCGACACTCATCTTATGTGTGTTGAGTAACCGATGGGTAGTGGGTCCCTTATACACTCGATCTCTGAGGTTGTGGACATTATGATCAGGAGATTGATTCTATAGGTAGACCATCTAGTGTTAGATATGGAGGGTTATGACATCATCCTAGGCATGGATTGGTTAGTGAGTTATAGGGCGATGGTAGATTGTTATGAGAGGACGATCATTTTTTCCATTTCGAGAGGCGATGCCTCTTCTCGAGGGAGGATCACTCACTCACTTATATTACATTGACGAGGAGACCTCACAGGAGTTGGTTGTTTCTCTAGACTCAATCCCAGTCGTGAGAGATTTCAAGGATGTCTTTCAGGAGACACCAGGGTTACCACCTAAAAGGGAAATTAAGTTCGTTATCGACTTAGCACCGAGGACGAGACCGATTGCCAGAGCACCGTATCGAATGGCCCCTTCAAAAATTTGAGAGTTGAGAGAGAAGATTTAACATCTCTTGGGACAGGGTTTCATTCGGCAGAGTACATCATCATGGGGTGCACCGGTGTTATTTGTGAAGAAAAGGGATGGTTCGCTTCATTTATGTGTAGACTATAGGGAGCTGAACAAGATGAAGATACGTAAGAAGTTTTCGTTACCTAGGATTGATGAATTTTTTGATTAGTTGAGAGGGGATGCGTGCTTCTGAAAGATCTATTTGAGGTTAGGTTAGCATCAATTGCACATTCGAGAGAAAGATGTACCTAAGATCACTTTCTTATCGCGGTACGGGTCATATGAGTTTAGGGTGAAGTCGTTTGGGCTCACTAATGCGCCTGCAGTGTTTATGGACCTCATGAACAGGGTATTTAGGAAGTTTTTGGACAAATTTATGATATTTTTCATCAACTATATTCTTTTTTACTCTTGCGCGAAGGAATACCATGCCGAGAACTTACGTATGGTCTTTCAGGCATTATGGGACCATCAGTTGTACGCCAAATTTAGGAATTGTGGATTTTGGCTTTGGGAAGTTCAGTTTCTTGGCCACATTGTTTATGACAAAGTGTTGTTGATCTGAGTAAGGTATCAACTATGAGGGATTGGGACTGCCCACAACACCGACCAAGGTTTAAAGATTTTTGGGTTAGCCGGTTACTATCGTTGCTTCATCAAGGGGTTCTGAAAGATTACTAGTCCTTTGACGAAATTGAATCGAAAGATAGTACCATTCATGTGGAGCGACTACTATCAGCTAGCATTTGATGAGCTAAAGGACAAGTTTACATCATCACCGATACTTGCATTACCTAGGAGTGGATTGGAGTACCGGGTCTATACTGACGCATCCTTGCAGGAACTCGGGGGTGTGTTACAGCAGGAGGAAAGGGAAATAACTTATGCTTCTTGAAAGCTAAAGCCACATGAGAAGAATTACCCCACCCACGACCTCGAGTTGGTAGGAACCATCTTTACTTTGAGGATATGGAGACATTATCTTCTGGGGGAGCAGTTCACTGTCTTGACAAATCATAAGTCACAATAGTATCTCTTCACACAAAAGGATATGAACATGAGGCAGAGGGAGAGGCTTGAATTCATGAAGGATTACAAATTTGATATACAATATCATCCTGGAAGGGCTAACGTGGTGGCAGACGCGCTGAGCCGAAGACCTACTGGAGAGTTAGCAGAGGTTTAGAAAGTGAAGTGGAGCGAACTTTGATATGAGGATGAAGTATCCCGAGCATACATGGAAGTTTTAGCTATTACCCACGAGAGTGCTATGCGGGTGGTGAGGACACAGGAAGAGGACCCGTTTTGTCATGAAAAAATACGACAGTTACTAGCCGAGGGGGCAAAGTCTTACTCCATCAGCACCGAGGGTGGACGACGGTTCAATGGGAGACTAGTAGTACCTGAGGATGAAGATTTGAGACATGTAGTTGTGGCCATCCCCGATCCTCACTACAGGCGGGAGCATGAATGAAGTATCCTTGGGTCCCGCGCGTCCTCTTGGGAGCACTTTGGCCGGCGTCGTTTGAGATGAGGTGTAAAAATGTAGAGATATTTAGAGTCGCCAATCTATTTTACTCAAAACAGACAAAAGAAAAAAGGGGAATCCACCCTGAAGGACGACTTCCAAAGACATACTAGTGTATACAAAACCAAAATGATTCGAGAAGGGTTCGAGGGCTAAGTTACGAAATGGGAAGGTGTTAGGTACCCATTCCTCCCTTTCGATCTCTCATGGATGTTTGTTATTTCCCATTTTTATTTTCCCCGTGATATGTGTGCATGTGTGTATATATAGTGGAGATAGGAATCCTCAACTTGTATCATCGAAGAGATAAAGCGAGTCATCCGTAGGAAGGTATAAAAATAATATTAGAAAATAAGAATTACACGATTACCCTTACGTTGCTCGTTATAATGGAATGATGACTCATATGGGGTGATACGTCACTAAGAAAAAGTATATAGAATATAAGAAAATTGGATTTAGAGAAGATAGAAAATGAGAGAGAAAGTGAGAATAAGACTCGAGTCTCGGGTTTTACCCCGAGAAGCTTACGTAGCGTATAAAGACATCAAAGTTCACGTAGTTCGCATACAAAACAAGGGGTGGGGTTTATCCCATAAATCCAAATAGGGGATCTCTTATTTGTGAGTGTGTGTGTGTGTAGAAAAAGTGTTTTAGTTGTGAGAAAAGTATGAGAATCCCTATTTGGAATTTATGAGCAAACCCACTTTTTCTTGTTTTTTGGGTTTTATTTATATGAAAATAAGAGATTTGCAATAATACTAAATAAAAAGTATATTAGGACGTGTCAGATGAGATAATAAAGGTTCTAAGTAATAAAATAAGTTATTGCGAATTTAAGAGAATTTGAAGAGAAAGTTGAGAAAGTTGGACCTTCTTGAAGACCTTAAGCTTGATCTTGAATGTTGGAGAGAAACCCTTGCACTTGGATGATGGTGGAGAGTGGATAATTCACCAATTTTGATGAAAAGGATGATGAAAAGGGGAAGTTAGAAAGGGATTTGGATGTTGAAATCGCGCTGTCTTCGAGAGAGGTTTTTGGGATTCGCTGAGGGCGATTTTTATCAGATCTGGGATCCCCTTGCAAATGAGGTGAATGACTCCTTTTATAGGCCCAAGTCACTGTCGATCGACATAGACCTGGTCCTGCCTATCGGCACCTGCCGATAGGCAGGGTCTGGAACCTGCCATTTGGTAGTGTGCTTCATGCCTTTTTGGAAAATTGGCTGCCGAGGGTAAACCGTTGGTCAGAATCACGCACGGGGTAGATCGTTGGAAAGGTAATTTAGAGACCTTTGAAAGTCCCTAGACCGCTCCCGAGTTCTAGAGTTGACTTTGGATCAAATATGGCTCAGAAGCGTTTGTCGGTGCATTAGACGAGGAATCGTTCAGATGCAAACGGATCGTTTGTCCGTATGGTAAGTCCGAATTGCACACAGGGTGGACCGTTGGATAGTTTAGGAGATTTAATTAGACATTACAAAGAGTTTGACCCATTTTGGGGAGTTGACTTTGGTCAACCGGTCTCTGGAAGCATTCGGTGACCTCTTGGAGTCAAACATATCATTCGTCCGCATGGTAAGTCGAAATCGTGCACGGAGTGGACCATTAGAAAGGGGTTTCAGTGCCCTTTGAAGATTCATTTAGTCTCGGTCGAGCTGAAGAGTTGACTTAGGTTAAACAGAGTCTGGGAGAGCTCAGTGGCCTTTGGGTCAAGTTTCGGACACAAATGGATCGTTCGTTCGCGTGGTAAGTCGAAATTGCGCATGGAATGGATCGTTGGAAAGGGATTTCAGTTCCCTTTGAATATTCATTTATCCTTGGTTGAGTTGAAGAGTTTGACTTTTTGGTCAAATGGACCCCGTGAGTGCCTGAGGCTTCTAGGTCAGTACTCGGGGTTATGACCTAAGTTTGTAGTGATGAAGGGATATACTAGGGACCTAAGGAGAGTTAGGGGGTAACAGAATGAGGTGTCTACAGAGCCCCTCGACGGGTGAGTTTAGAACAAATGATAACAGTCGAATAGACACAACATGATGCTTTTGAGGGAGTATGATCGATTTATAGGGTTGAGGCTAATTCTAAGGACTTGAGTGGTGTGTTGGGATGGTTTGAATGATGATCAAAGGTTTAGGTCTATTCTGAGGACCTGAAGTGATGCTGGGGGGATGTAAAATTTTGTGGGTCAAAGCCAAATCTGCGACCTTAAGTGATGAGGGTGACTTATTTTGTGGGTCAAAGCCAATTCTTCGAGCTTAAGGTAAAGATTTAATAATCGAGGTTAATTCTGACATGAGAGTGGTGACTATTGAGGATCGAGGTCAATTCTGACCTAAGAGTGGTGACGATCGAGGACTGAGGTCATTTATGACCTAACTCAGGTCACGATCCAAGACCGAGGTCAATTCTGACCTAAGAGTGGTGATGATCGAGGATCGAGGTTAATTCTGACCTAAGAGTGGGGAGTATTAAGGACTGAGCTTAATTCTGACCTAAGAGTGGTGATGACCGAGGACTAAGGTCATTTCTGACCTAACTCAGGTGATGATCCAAGATCGAGGCCAATTCTGACCTAAGAGTGGTGACGACTGAGGATCGAGATCAATTCTGACCTAACCCAGGTGACGATCCAAGACCAAGGTCAATTCTAACCTAAGAGTGGTGACGACCGAGGATCGAGGTCAATTTTGACCTAACTCAGGTGACGATCCAAGATCGAGGTCAATTCTGACCTAAGAGTGGTGACGATCGAGGATCGAGGTCAATTCTGACCTAACTCAGGTGACGATCTAAGAGTGAGGTCAATTTTGACCTAAGAGTGGTGACGATCGAGGACCGAGATCAATTTTGACCTAACTCAGGTGACGATCCAAGATCGAGGTCAATTCTGACCTAAGAGTGGTGACGACTAAGGACCGAGGTCAATTCTGACCTAACTTAGGTGACGATCCAAGACTGAGGTCAATTCTAACCTAAGAGTGGTGACGACTGAGGATCGATGTCAATTCTAACCTAACTCAGGTGATGATCTAAGACCGAGGTCAATTCTGACCTAAGAGTGGTGACGACCAAGGACCGAGGTCAATCTTGACCTAACTCAGGTGACGATCCAAGATTGAGGTCAATTCTGACCTAACTCACGTGACGATCTAAGACTGAGGTCAATTCTGACCTAAGAGTGGTGCCGACCGAGGACCGAGCTCAATTCTGACCTAACTCAGGTGACGATCCAAGACCAAGGTCAATTCTGACCTAAGAGTGGTGACGATCGAGGACCGAGGTCAATTCTTACCTAACTCACGTGAAGATCCAAGACCGAGGTCAATTCTTACCTAAGAGTGGTGACGACCGAGGACCAAGGTCAATTCTGACCTAACTCAGGTTACGATCCAAAACCGAGGTCAATTCTGACCTAAGAGTGGTGACCATCGAGGACCGAGGTCAATTCTGACCTAACTCAGGTGACGATCCAAGACTGTAAGGAAAAATTTCCAGTCAAGTAATTTGTTATATTGGCTGCATTCCATTGGACAAAACCATTTTGGGTCATTCCTCATCAAGCATTATTCAACCGTAAAGATTCAAGCATTGCATCCAAAGTTTACGCGACATCAATATGCACGCCATGTTCGCTCTTCTAAAAGGTATATGACCAAAATAATTTTATGTGTTGGAGAATTTTTTATTAACGAGAAATTTTCATATAGAGTAATGTTCGTAAATAATTAATTTTCGTAAAGAACCATTTTTTAAATTAATTTGAACATTTTATTTGAAAAATAGAAATCTCGTTCGAAGTTTTCTCCAGGTCGTTCGAATGACCTGGATCTAACGATATTCCCTAGGCTATACTTTAAACTCATTAGAAGCTCATTAGAAATGTCATTCGAACGACCTCATTCGAACAAAATTTCTAACGACCTATCTAATTCGACACTGGAATTCCGTTAGATAACTCGTTCGAACGGGATCTTCCAGATTTGAAAATTTTAACTTATTTCCGAGCAGTTATTTTCCAACAACTATTTTTGTCCACTACTCTTTGAGTTACATCATATGGACGAAAATAAGTTTCTTAACCTAAGGAAGTTTCATATTATATTTAGAGGATTTTTCATAACTTCCCTCTTTTTGGTAAAATCAATCCCTAACACCATTTTCAACTTTTGAAACAGAACCCCTTCAATCATCTTGACATTCAACAAGCAAGTTTGCGGTGGATCTCTGCATTCAAGCTTAGTGGCGACGTTGGTTTTGGTCTTCAGTGAATACCGCGACACGAGGGGTGTCGAGAACACGTTGGAGCTTCGCGTACTACAAATTAGGAGGTTAAGGATGGCATAAGCATGTCTTGAGTTAGTCAATGTCTGTAAGTCTTTTAAGTCTCTTGTAAAACCTATTTTGTAGTTGATTTTATCTAGGCCCAGCCGTCCGAGGTTTTTCCCATTTGGGTTTTCCTCGTACATTGGCGCGTTGTGGTTGTGATTTTCGCAATTTACTTTATTAAATCACATAAATGTATGCTTAGTATAATATGGATAAAATTGGATAATTTTATTTCAATTAATCAAGTTATCAATCTCATCGCATTAATTGGAAATTATTTATGCTAACTTGTAAACTTGCAAAAATAATTTAATTTAGGAATATATCTCTACTTGGCATATTTTAATGGGGTTGTATGTGTGTATTCCAAGAATTAAACTTAGTACATATAACCTTGCGACTTCAAATTGGTATCAGAGCTAGTCTCTAAAAGTTATTTAGATGAATCTTGGAGGTTATATGGATAGTTTTTCGTCGAATAGACTACCTTTGTTTGATGGAACTAATTACACCTATTGGAAAGCACGTATAAAATCTGCCCTTAAATCAATTGATGAACGTGTTTGGGTTATTGTTGAAAGAGGATGGTCCCCTCCTACTATGGTAGTTAATGATGAAATTATTTTCACTCCTGTAGAACAGTGGTGTGAGAAAGAACTAAAATCGTGTAACTTTAAGTCTAAAGGTTTAAATGCCTTATTTGGTGCGGTGTCCCCCGATGAGTTTCGTCGTATAATGACATGCGAAACGTCAAAGGAAGCTTGGAATATTATCCAAGTTACTCATGAGGCAACCAATATAGTTAAAGCTTGAAAACTTCAAAACTTAACAACCCAATTTGAAACGATCACCATGAAAGAATCTAAAACATTTGATGAGTTTTATGCTTGCATATCTGATATTGTTAACTCTTTCTTTAAATAAGGTGAAAACATACCTGAAGATCGTGTTGTTAAGAAAATCCTTAGATGTCTTCCTAAGCGATTCATACCTAAAGTCACTATTCTTAATTCATTAGGAAATCTAAATACTTTAAAACTTGAAGAACTTGTTGATGATCTTCAAACTTATGAACTAGATATGTTTCTTAAAGATAACAAAAGCAAAGATAAAGATGTTGCCTTAAAAGTTAAGAAAGTAGATGTGTTTGATTCTAATGAATCTGATATAGATCCTGATGATATAACTTTACTTGCTAAAAAATTTCCAAAAATTATCAAATTCAAAAAGTAAAACTCTAAATTTGAAAAACCAAAATTTGAGAACAAAAACAAAGGAAATAAAAAATTCAATAATCAGGATCCAAAAAAGTTCAACAAAGATAATTTTAAAAAGGATGATTCAGAGGGATGCTTTGAGTGTCAGGGACGTGGTCACATAGCATTCGAGTGCCCTACAAAACTTAAAAGACAAGGCAAAGAAAAAGCAGTTTTTAATGCCACTCTAAGCGACAGTGATAATGAGTCTGAAGACTCTGATGACTCTAACCCGTCTAGAAATAACTTCACTGCCTTTATGGCAAGCCATGCTAGTAATTCAAGTGTGTTATACCTTAATGTTGACAATTCCGAGCAAAATCTTGAGGTTATTTCCACTTATTCTACTAGTAGTGATGAAAAAGTGAGTGATAGTCAAATAGATGAGAGTGAACTACGATCCGCTTATTCTGAACTTTACACTGAATCTCTTCGTATTCAAAAAGTTAACAAAAGATTAACCTTTAAAGTCTTAACTTTAGAAAAATATTTGAAAGGCTTGAAGGAGAATGAGGCTTTAGTTAGTCAACTCGAGCAATTAAGATATCTCTTTCTGAGAAGCTTATCTTGATAGGTAAAGAAAAATGTGACTTAATTATCTCATTGGAAGGTGTAAACAAAGATCTTAATGAGTCTTTAGAGATTAGAAAATCTCTAGAAGCGAAAATTGCCCAACTTGAAAAAGATCTTGAGTCCTCTCATGAAGTTAAAGTCACACTCGAGGAGAATTCAGGAAGAATGGGAAAATTATTTCTAGATCCTGTTTTAGGATATAAGGAGAAAGGTTATCAAGAGAGAAATGGTATAGGATATGAAGAAGGAGATTCATCAAAAGTCAAACCCAAATCCTTAGCTAAGTTTGTTACCAAATCTAATGTTTCTAAAATAAGTCCTACTAAGAAATCTTCAAAACCTAGTCCAAAACAACCCTATGTATGCAGTTATTGTCACAAACGGGGTCATCTTAAAGATTTTTCCTACAAGCTTGGAAAGAACTCTCATTTCACATATTCTAAACAACACTATAGCTCCTTAGCTGGTCTTAGGAGTCAAGTTGAGTATCTAGTCAATACTTCTAAAGGTCTAATGGAAGAGTTTCTTAGGTTTTCTAAAGTCCAAGGAAATAATTCCAATTATAACACTAGATCCAACAGAGGAAGGAAAACAACTCAAGATTGGGTTAAGAAAAATCATACCAATAAAGCTTTTGTTGCTCGTGTTGCACTTAAGGCTCAAAATACCTCACAATGGTACTTTCATGGTGGTTGTTCGAGACGTATGACTGGTGATAAATCTATATTCACCACTCTTGAAAACTATAAAGATGGTAAAGTCACTTTTGGGGATGGTAGCAAATCTCGAATCATGGTTAAAGGATCTATTGAAATCTCCGGGTTTCCTAAACTTGAAAATGTCCTTTATGTTTATGGTTTCAAGGATAATTTGATAAGTATTAGCCAATTATGTGATGAAAATCTTGATGTTAAATTTAGTCAATCAGAGTGCCCCGTATATGATCTGTCGGGTGAATCTATTTTACAAGGTGTTAGAACTAATGACAATTGCTATGGAATTATTCCTAAATCATCTCTAGTTTGCAATAGTACAAAATCCTCATCTGCGGATCTTTGGCATCAAAGATTAGGTCATGTAAACTTTAGAGATCTTGATAGATTAGTGAGAAAAGAGCTAGTTCGAGGCTTACCACCACTAGAAAAGCCAACCTCCACCATTTGCGGATCGTGTCAATTAGGAAAGCAAATTAAGAGTCCTCATAAGAAGTTAAACTCTATAGCAACCTATCGTGTCTTAGAATTGATACACATGGACCTTATGGGTCCCACTCGTACCGAGAGCATAGAAGGAAAAAGATATATCTTAGTAATGGTGGATGACTTTTCTAGGTACACTATTGTAGGCTTTCTAAGAGAAAATTATGAGACAGTTGATTTTCTTACTATTAAGTGTAGAACTCTTCAAAATCAACACTGTGTTACCATAAATCGTTTTAGGAGTGATAATGGAACCGAATTCAAGGAATCCGGTTTGAATGCCTTTTATGATGAAATAATAATTAAACATGAATTGTCGGTCATTCGAACTCCACAACAAAATGGTATAGTTAAAAGAAAAAATCGAACGATCCAAGAAATGGCAAGATCTATGCTCCTAGGAAGAAATATGCCCCGTAGGTTTTGGGCCGAAGAGGTTAACACCTCATGTCACACAGTAAATAGGGTTTATTTGTGTCCTAACACTAACAAAATACCATATGAATTGTGGATTGGTAAGAAACCTAATTTGTCCTACTTTAAAGTGTTTGGTAGTCCGTGATATATTCTTCTAGATAGAGAACTTCTAGGCAAATTTGACTCATGGAGTGACGAAGGTTTATTCCTAGGATATTATCAAAATAGTAGAACCTTTAGAGTATTCAACTTAAGTAGATCTAAAGTCACGGAATCAATTAAAGTTGTCATAAAAGATGATGCTCTGGCCACATTAATTGATAATGAGGAAGATTTGTCAAGTGAGTGTGATGTTGTGTCCAATGTTGAAAGTATTGAATCTCAAAATGACTTGGTTATTCCAACTACTGAGAAAAAGGATCCTACTACTTGGGTGCATAAACGTCATGACACTTCAAAAATTATAGGAGATCCCGAGGTAGGTGTCAAGACTAGGGCGTAATTAGAAAAAGAAGTTACCTATTTATGCTATACTTATAAAATTGAACCTAAAAACTTTAAAGAAGCATTACAATATGAACATTGGATTAATTCTATGCAAGAAAAATTGTTTTAATTTAAGAAAAATGATTTTTGGGAATTAGTCCCTAGGCCTTATAATACAAATGTCATTGGCAAAAAATGGATTTTCAAAAATAAAATGGATGAAAATGGTGTCATTGTTCGTAATAAAGCTATATTGGTTGCACAATGATACACCCAAATAGAAGGTGTTGACTTTAAAGAAACTTTTGCTCCTGTTGCTAGGTTAAAATCGATTCGCCTTTTACACGCCATAGCATGTCACCTCCAATTTAATTTATATCAAATGGATGTAAAAGTACCTTTTAAATGGTATTATTCAAGAAGAAGTCTATGTTGAACAACCGAAAGGTTTTGAGGACCCAAAGCATCCTAATCATGTCTTCTTCCTAAAGAAAGCGCTATATGGCTTGAAACAAGCACCCCGTGCTTGGTATGAAAGACTCACTTCTTATCTCCTTTCTCGTGGCTTTTTAAGAAGGGGATTAGATATGACACTTTTCATTCGTTGTGATGAAAAAGCTATCCTAGTTGCTCAAGTATATGTCGACGACATAGTGTTTGGGTCTACGTGTGATAAACATACTCAAATTTTTTCAAAAGAAATGCACAATGAATTTGATATGAGTATGGTAGGTGAACTTACTTTCTTTCTAGGTCTTCAAGTTCGTTAACTCGGAAGTGGGATATTTTTGTTCCAAACTAAGTATGCTAAAGACATTGTTAAGAAATTTAAACTCAAATCCGCTAAAAATGCTCGTACTCCTATGAGTTCATCGATTAAACTTAGTAACGATACCGAAGGAAAGGATGTAGCGCACACACTTTTTAGAAGTATGATAGATAGTTTACTTTACATAAACGCTAGCCGTCCGGATATTTCCTTTAGTGTAGTAGTTTGTTCCCGTTATCAAGCCACCCCAAAAGAGTCTTATTTACTTGCTATTAAACATATTATCAAATATGTTAGTGGGACCCTATATTTTGGAATTTGGTATTCTTTTGACACAAATGATTGTCTATCGACATATTCAGATGCCGATTGGGCAGGAGATGTTGATGGATGCAAAAGTACCTCTGGCAGTTGTTTTTACTTTGGAAGTGCACTTGTCTCATGGATGAGCAAGAAACAAAATTCTATTTATTTGTCCACGGAGGAGGATGAATACATAGCCGCCGGGAGTTATTTCACTCAACTCATTTGGTTGAAACAAATTTTGGAAGATTACGGTATCTCTCAAGGAACTATGACTATCTATTGCGACAATACTAGTGCCATTCACATTTCCCGTAATCCCGTTCAACACTCTAGAACCAAGCATATTATGATCCGTGAACATTTCATTCGTGACTTGGTTGAAGAGAAAATTGTTTCTCTAAGCTTCGTTTCTACCGATCGACAATTGGCCGATATCTTTACTAAACCTCTAGATGCCCTTAGGTTTGAAACCTTAGGAAATCAATTGGGGTTTGTTCAATTGATTGAGATCGAAGCCGTTTATCTAGTATAGGTTGTTTCTCTTGTATATTTTTATACCTATGAAGTAGATTACTTTTGTATATATTTTATTCAAAATCTCAAAAATATTTCCGTCTTTCTTATTTTCAAGGAACCCGGGAATGGTTAGAAAAGCTTTCACAAACTTTTGTCCATATGGCTTTGTGTTCGATGTGTTTGGATCACTATCCTATTTCATGTCCATGTGGCTTTCGATGAGTAGTTAAGTCGGATCTCATTTCTCTTGTGCACAAAAATGCTCTTTTATGATATGTATTTCTGTGATTTCCTCACACCTTTGCCTTTTTGCACATACTGTTCACGAAATATTATGGATATCTTGTTAACATTGTACTTGCAAAGTGAGATTTGGTGTTGGCTTCTCAATCCTATCACATCTATTATAAGCAATCGAAATTGTGCATGATCATCCATTGCCCAGATTGAAACAACATGATTATATTTTTCGGGTTGGTTTTCGTTTCAAGCAATGGACTCGGGCTGCGAAAAACATAAAGTTTTGCGTGAAAAGCCTCCATTTGCATTCTCGATTGTGTGCCTAAAATAGAAGGATTTAAAATGATATATAATGCCAAGGCTAAAATAATTATCTTAATTGATTCTTCAAAAAAAATAGTCTCAATATGTTATTGTTCATGGGAGATATAAGTTGAAGATCAATGGGCATGCACATTTAATCGATTCATTGCTTTCTCATTGTGACATTATTGGCGAGAGAATCATCTATATTGTATGCATAGTGAATTTGTGTTTGAGTGTCCAATTGTATTTCCTTATTGTCACATGGCTAAAGTGAGCGAATATTGCATTTATATATTGTTTGGCATTCCGCACTTGTACATTGTTTTGGCTAAAAACTCTCACTCGTATTGTTCACACCCCTACATTCTCGCTCCCACTATTTGGATATGTTGACACAAGCTTGGACTATTAAAATCCTTATTTTGGCATATTTATGGCCTTCCTAATTCATGTTCTTATGCTATTTTTAAAACTCTTTTATTTTTATTTTCATTTTAAAAGATTGATTTTCGTCAGAAATTCTCGTTTGAACGAGATTTCTAACGAAATTTTTGACCTCCTCTCTGGAACTTCGTTCGTAATGTCGTTCGAACGAAAAGTTTGTTTGAACGATCTTCTAACGGGTTATCTAACAAAATATCCAATAGTGATCTGAAACTTCGTTCGAAATACATCGTTCGAATGACATCACTCGTTCGAACGACCTGGGTTTAACAACCGCGATTTCATTTCCCGAGGTTCTGCCGCTCAGCCTCTTTTTCCCCTTATTTCTTCCCACATTTCCCATTTCCCTACATTTTTCCGACTTCCCCAACACTCTCTCACTCTCTTCCATTACCCCTTAACCCTTACCTATTATCCCTCTCTCCCACCCTCTTTTTTTTCCACGATTAATCCCCCTCACTTCCTACCTCCATTTAATCCTTTGTTTGCTCTGTAGATCCCCACTTTGCGGTTTACCTCTTCCATTCAAGGTATTTTTTTTATACATTTCTCTCTCTATATATATTTATATCTAACTATATATATACATCTGCCTATTCTCATATATATATATATATATATATATATATATATACACACACACACACACACATATATATATATATATATATATACATATATATTTGCATATACTCATATAGATATATGCGTTTGGGATTTTTGTTAAACCTTTTATTTCTTTGTCTCTCAAATTCCATATATGCATATGTGTATATCTCTCCAGGTATTTAAGGCCAATCTATTTGGCCCTATTAAGCTACATTCCATGATCATGTAAAATGTATTTTCCTTAATTAAAAATTATTTCTATTTCCTAAATATTAGTTTTCCATTAATACATTTTTTCTTTTCGTGGAATATATCTTAATTAATATTTGGCGGATAGCATTTGTACTAATTAGTTGTTTGGTTTGTTGGCTTAATTGGTTTGTTTGGCGGTTTGGTTGGCTTTATGTCGGGTAGGTTCTAGTTTTTGCCCTCGTTTAAAATGGCTCGTAATCGTCGCCTACGCCGTATTAGTAATTCCCCTGAGGAACGCTCCTCTTCCTCTGATGAGGAGTCCAATGCAAATGCAGCTATACCTGACCTTAGGATGCGTTGGGGGTCACTCACCGCACACACTCTATATCACACTCAAGGTTTCTCTACACGTTCTATTGTGCGTGAGAAAATTGTCAATCTCCAATCTCTCAACGGAACCACTGTCCATTCTTGGATTTCTGATTTAGGGTGGGACCCCCTATTCTCACTCATGGACAGTATATTTCCCGATCTCATTCGGGAATTTTATTTTGGGATGCATGATAAGGAGAATCATATTTACTCTCGTGTGCATGGTACGGAGATTATTGTCTCTCTCGAATCCATTGTTCATCTCATCCCCTTACCTAGGGTCAATAATCCCTCCTTCCCATGGGGTCCCGATACTCGTCCTGACCCTTCACTAGTTATGAGCACCGCCTTTAGGCTTAACGATTATGGCACTATCACAATCTTTCACAAACACTTGCATCCCGATTTTATGGTCCTTAATTGGATCGTGTGTGCATGTCTTATTCCCCGTGCGAACACTACCCAAATCACCAATATGCACATGAACCTCATGTTTGCCATTACCATTACGGCTGCTATAGATATCCCCTCCTTCATCTTTAGTTTCATTCGGATGCTTAGGATCCTCCCTTCCAGTCCCGCTCGCTAAGCCCTCCCATTTGCCGCTATTATTACCCATTTTTGTCTTGCCGCCGGTTGCCCCCGCCTATCCATCGATGTCCCCGTCACCCGATATCAAACCATTGACATGTCATCGGTCAGCCGGTCTCGTGGTCATCTACCCCCCGATACCCCTTATCTCACTCCCTCTGCCTCCTCTCACTCTGCCACTTCCTCCCAACCTGCCCCCAGTCGTCCCGCACCCTCTTGCTCTATCCATCAACCCTCTTCTTCCTATTCTCCATCACCCGTAGAGTCAGAGGATATTTTGTTTGTCCGTTCACAGGTTGAGCAAATTCAGGAAGATAGACGTTAAGACAAGGCGCTTTTGAAGGAGCTTTTGGTTTCAGTGCAGTAGGACCGAGAGGCACAAGCTCACAGGGATGAGGCTCAATCTCGCAGAGATGAAGCCCAGGCACGTCGGTACTCTCTTCTGTTAGAGCACCTTGATGTCATTCACAGTATGGAGATGCGTCGCGATGCAGGCTCATCCGGTTCCGTCTCCGGCTCTCTTCCCGATGATTCTCCTCATAATGCTCCTGCCCCTTGATGTACTTTATTTTTAATTTCCTTTCTCAACGTACTTGTGAGGATGAGTGAATATTTTATTTCTTGATTTGTTTCCTTTGGTTTGGATTTTTTCCTTATGACGTGTATGCACCTTGAATATTTCCCATTTCCCATTGGTTAATGAATCATCATGTTATTTCCTTTGTCACTTCATTTCTTAATATATTATTGGTTTATCGCCTATTGTTCTCTCGATTATTATTTAACACGCAGGCCATTTATCTCGTTGTCTTTTCCGAACAAAAAGGGGGAGAAATATTGATAGGGGGAATTCATAATTTAGTGGTAGTTAATTTCTTAATATTCATCATATGCATATTTTAGGGGGAGTTCATTTACTCTTCATAACATATGCTAACACATTATTTTATACATGTTTCATTCTCTACTTCCCTATGCATTTATGAATTTGTTGTTTCATGTGTGTAGGATACATCACCTACTCTTTTGCAGCATCGTCAGTCATGTTACTGAGTCTGTCTTTTTTTTGGGGTTTTGGTATGGGCTTTAGAATCGACTTGACGACTGGCTTGGCAAATTCAGTCTTTTTATTTCATTTTTATTATTCTGTTTTGTCCTGGAATAGCCAAAGGGGGATATTTATAAGGAAAATTTCTAATCGAGTCATTTGTTATATTGGAAACATTCCGTTGGACAAAACAATTTTGGGCCATTCCTCATCAACCATTATTCAACCGTAAATATTCGAGAATTGCATCCAAATTTCACGCGACATCAATATGCACGCCATGTTCGCTCTACTAAAAGGTATATGACCAAAATCAATTTTATTTGTTGGAGCATTTTTTATAAACGAGAAATTTTCATATAGAGTAATGTTCGTAAATAATTAATTTTCATAAAGAACCATTTTTTAAATTAATTTGAACATTTTATTTGAAAAATTGAAATCTCGTTCGAGGTTTTCTCCAGGTCGTTCGAATGACCTGGATCTAACGACATTCCCTAGGCTATACTAAAAACTCGTTAGAAATATCGTTCAAATGATCTCGTTCGAACGAGATTTCTAACGACCTATCTAATTCGACACTGGAATTCCGTTAGATAACTCGTTCAAACGAGATCTTCCAGGTTTGAAAATTTTAACTTATTTTCGAGAAGTTATTTTTCAACAACTATTTTGGTCCACTACTCTTTCAGTTATATCATATGGACGAAAATGAGTTTCTTAATCTAAGGAAGATTCATATTCTCTTTAGAGGATTTTCCATAATTTCCCTCCTTTTTGTAAAATCAATCTCCAACACCATTTTTAACTTTTGAAGCAAAACCCCTCCAATCATCTTGACATTCAACAAGAAAGTTTGCGGTGGATCTCTGCATTCAAGCTTAGTGGCGATGGTGGTTTTGGGCTTCGGTGGATATCGCGACACGAGAAGTGTCGATCAACGCATTGGAGCTTCGCGTACTACAAATTCGGAGGTTGACGACGGCATAAGCATGTCTTGAGTGAGTCAATGTCTGTAAGTCTTTTGAGTCTCTTGTAAAACCTATTTTGTAGTGGATTTTGTCTAGGCCCAACCGTTCACGGTTTTTCCCATTTTGGTTTTCCTCGTACATTGGCGCGTTGTGGTTGTGATTTTCGCAATTTACTTTATTAAATCATATAGATGTATGCTTAGGATAATATGGATAAAATTGGATAATTTTATTTCAATTAATCAAGTTATCAATCTCATCGCATTAATTGGAAATTTTTTATTCTAACTTGTAAACATGCAAAAAGAATTTAATATTGGAATATATCTCTACTTGGCATATTTTAATTGGGTTGTGTGTGTGTGTATTCCACGAATTAAACTTAGTACATATAACCTTGCAACTGCAAAGATCGAGGTCAATTCTGGCCTAAGAGTGGTGACGATCGAGGACCGAGGTCAATTATGACCTAAGAGTGGATAAAGATTGGATTTTGATTCTGCTGGAGAAAGTTCCTTGTGATTTTGATATGAGTTGGGGAGCTAATAATCGGGGAAGCTTTTGTTTCTTTAGGAGGCCTCGCAGGGGGGGGGGGGGACAACCAATTTTGGTGCTGTAAAAACTTCGCTGGGGAAGTGATCAGGCGATCCTTAGAGATCCTCCTGGGATTTATCGAGAGGAGATTCACTTGGTTTTTGAGGATTCCACTGGGAAAGAGGGGTTCCGCTTGAGGGAATGCAAAATTTTCCTGGTGAAATTGTTTTGAATCCTTCTTGGGATTTTTAGGAATTTTCCAAGGATTTTTTGGGGCTTTCTGGTAGTTTCTGGGAATTTTTGTACGAAATTTAAGGGGGGTACCAGTCGGCATGGTATGAGGGGTGCCATTCGGCAGTGGCACAGACTGTTGGACTGCCTTGGGAAGGTAAGGAGTCAGTGTCGATCGGTATGGTTGGGGTCAGTGCCGATTGATATGGTGTTTGGCATCCTATATAAAGAGGGTGAATCCCTTCATTTTTTCACAGCTTCTTTGCTTTCTCTCTTTCTACGATTCCTCTGCAAATCATTCTAGCATTCCTATTTTCAAGAAATGGCTGCCTTTGTGAGCACTGCAGTCCATAGGGAGTGGTTGACCGTTGATGATTGGGCGAACGTGGAGTGGAGGGCCAGGGCGCCTCTTGCTTTGGGGAGTGATAACTCCTTTGATGTGTTTGATCATGTTGCAGATGAGAGGACTTTACTGCAGGAGCCATCGCATCATCGCTCTTCGAGAGTTAATCCTGACGGTTATGTAAGTAACCCGACCTTTGGCATTCCTTTCTTTTTGGTTATTTTTCTTTCTTTCTTGACTTCTGATGAGATTTTTTTTCTTTCTGCCAGTCTGATATTTCGTTGAAGAACATGTGCGCGTGCGGGACGACGGGGCTCAAGGATGTCTGGGAGCATCTCCCACCTATGGTGTGTTGGGTGATATTATCAGCGAGTTTTGGGAGGTTGGCATCTGCGCTGGATGAGACACCTCGTTCGACAACAGTCCTGTGCGATTTGGGGGAAAGGTGGTGGGATACTACTCACACCTTTCATTTTGGCTTCGGGGAGATGACTGTGACTCCCATAGATATGTAGCTACTGTTAGGGTTGGATTGTGATAGAGAGCAGATAGAGGTGGATCTCTCTTTACGGGTGAGACCGGAGGTAGTGCGTGCGACACTTGGTGATGTAGGGAGGATAGTTTCTGGGGATTCTATCCGGCTGTCCCTGCTGAATGACGTTCTGTTGGGTAGGGTGATTGATGTGGAGGACGGGTTGCAAGTGAGGCAGATGGCCCAGTTATTTATTTTTGCTAGTATTGGGAGGTTTTATGGTGGCGTTGAGCGGTGATGTCATCCATTTGTTGTTCTTGTTGTACTGGAGGATGTTTTCGAACATCCCTTTCTATGATTGGGGGATTCTGACTTTGGCGACCCTTTACTCTTCTCTCGATACATTCAGTCGGTGCTTCCGGTAGACCTTTACTAAAGCCACGTACCTTCTTGAGGTATTCTTCAGTTTGCGCATTTCTTTTCATGCATTCTCATTTTCCTTTCACGCATTCTCATTTTCCTTATGCGTCTCTTTTTGTTTGTGAAATCTTATCTTTGATAGACGTGGTTTAATGAGGTGATTGGGTGCAATACCCCTCTGATCGCTCTGAAGGACGACACTGTTAGGGACTCATGCCGATTGTATCGATGGCGTAAGGAAAATCGACAGTCGAAGGGATATCTTTCTCCGGAGGCGGTGCATCAGGTCTTGAATAACCTGACCAGTGGTAGGGTAAGACTCTTTCCATTTTTAGTCTTGGTGTTTACGCCTTTTGATCTTGTATTGATTTATGCCTGCTTGGATATTTTCAGGTGACCTTTTATTCCTGGGGGACAGCCATTCAGGATGCGGGGACGACCGAGGTGAATGCGCAAATGAGGTAATTACTGGCGCATGAGTTTGGCCATTCCTGGTATCTCGGAGAGAGGGTAGTTCACCAGATTGCTGAGGAAGAGGTGGCGGTGCCACCTGCACAGCCTCCTACGTCTATGAGGCGGTAGCGACTGCTGTCAGAGGATGCGAAGATTGCGGCGATGATCGGCGAGTCCTAGTTATTATACACCGATACGGCTGTATCGTATGACTATATGGACTTTACGACGAGCTAGTTGATGGCGTCCAACATATATGATGCTCTGCCTTTCCCTCCTGTGGGTTCGAGTCGGGTAGTGGGATCTTCCCACAGTGGCGGCGATTCGACGACATCTACGGCGGTGACGTCAGAGGTTCCTTTTGTGCGATTTCACACTTTTTCGTACAACATTCGACGAGATGATGGAGGGATGGTGCCTATGTTGCACCATCCTCATGTGATGGATTCGGAGGAGTTGGGGTTAACAGAGGAGGTCCTCTATCTTGCGGTATACCTTTCTGTTCTACTCTTTCTTTCCTTTTTGTTTTGGTCATCTCTGCTTTGATACTGATTTTGACTTTTTCTTGCAGCAAGTCCGAGTGTCGACCACTTGGCTAAGAGACATCAGAGACTGGATATCTTCGACGGCTGCCCATATTCGGGATGCGGTTACTGTTCCTTCTTGCTTGGTTTTATTTAGTTCGTTCGGAGAAGACTCTGGCTCGGTTAGTGGTGGTGCATCGTCTCTTCGTAGGGGAAATAGAGCACGTCGCAGGGGTGGAAGCTCTTAGAGATAAACGTAGGTGAGAGAGAGAGAGTGTGTGTGGGTTCGGGCTGAGTCCCGTTGTTTTTTCTTTTTCTTTTTATTTCCTGCAAAATTGATGTAACACAGAAACAAATAGATGCAATGCAATGGAGTTTTTTATTATCTTTTCTTAATGATGAATGAATGCATGCACATGTGCTTTTTACTTTGCTGTTGAGACCGTAAAAAGGAGTATTTTTGGATTTTTTGAAGGAATTTTTTTTTAATTAAAAGGGGAAATTATATAAGGAGGAAAAGGGATTTTGAAATTATGTTGAGAATTGTGGAGGGGGCCTGAAGGTAATCCTGGGATTAGGGATAATCCACCAATTAGCAACAGTGTTCTAGGGATAAGCTCAGCGAGGCAGCTCAGCGTGGAAGCTTGGCGTGGCAACTCGTACTTTAGCTTATTGTTACTTTGTCATATTATAGCTTTGTTTATATTGACTACGAGTTGTAACGACTGTAATGTTGTAACGAGAATAATGAATGGGTGTGAGGTCGAACGGTACTCGCGAGAGACCAAGCTTGGCAGGGCCTGGGAGAGCTTTCATGCTCTATCGAACAACCTCACCGTGGGAACTTTAGAGGGACTTGGTTTGGAGGATTGAGAAGTGGGGCACCGTTGGGGCTTGTCCTGACCATCTTAGATACACCTGGTAAAACACCGAAAGATCTTCACCGTGGAACCTAGAGCAAAGTAGCTTCGAGTTCCATCGGGAGCTTTGCTGTGAACCAAACAGCCCTCTACTTTATGTCCCATCTACTGTAGGTGATGTCACTAGCCAGCTAGACAACGTCTACTCTGCACTTGAGTAAACCACCGTGGTATTTGGGGTTGTCAGACGGTTGGTAAGCAACCTCTGTGGCAACAGCCCCCTGACACACAGTGGTTAGACAAAAGGCATGTCTTGGCATTTAATGTTTATGACGTAAAGATAACTAGTGCATCAGGTATTTAATGCTGGTGACATAAGGTGTGAGGGAAGTCTTTCACAGGCATTAATGACTTAGCTGCCTCGGGGGTGGTGTGGGGGCTATTTAAGGCCCCAACCACCTCCAAGGAAGGGCATCGATTAAAAAGTTCTAAAAAGAGTTCTTTTGGAGATATTCTTCTAAGATTTTGAGAAATTATTACTAGAGAAAGAGTTATTGAAAAACTAGAGAGTTCTTCCACCCACCATTTTCCATTTATTAGGGAGCTTTAATAACTTGACAGAAATCCTTGAAGAAGACCTTTTCGGTGTGTGTTTTTTTTTACCTGCCTACTAAGGCGTATCTAGGATGCTTACTTCTCTCTCCCTCTAGCTAAGTTATTTCTGAGTTCTTTATTATATTGTGAGTTATACACGAGAGATTTGTGGGTTTAAGCTGGGTTTCATACGTTCCAAACTGTTCTTTGTGTCTTGTGGCTAAATCACTAGTGTTTACTGATTAACCTTGTCATCACCATACTCAAAAGGGGTTATGCCTCCATCTTATCTAAACCACCCTCTTACATTTGGCGACTCTGCTGGGAAGGCATTCTTCTAAGGAAGGAGTATGGCGCAAGATAACGTTAATCGAAGGCTCAACTTTAATGATATCCAACACAGTGAAGAGCAAGCAGCGGTAGAATTAGAGGCTTTAAGGAGCGGAGCTCCTCGAATAGAAGTGCCTCCAGTTCAGACAACAACAGGCGCTCAAGGAGTGACGCAGGCTTCCACGAGCGTTGGGACCTACCCAGATGACCCTCCTCATGAGCAAGTTCTATGAGTTTTTGCAAACTCCTGCAGCTTCAACGGTGCTGGGAGGACTCGAAGCCAATTCCTTCGTAACACCAGGGGCAGCTCCAATGGTTCCACCAGGTGCAGGTACAACGGGAGCAGCCCCGACAAGCATACCCTCCGTCGTGAATCCGGCGGTTGGAATCTCCGAAGTATCAACGGCGCCAGCTGCAACGATGGCTCCAACTGTAATGGTCATTCAGCCAACACCCTCATTGGTCGTTGCCCCATCGCCCATGGAGGAAATGAGGAGAGAAATGCAAAAGGATATGTTGAAGTTCATGCAGGCTTCCTCACAGTCTATAGGCGAGGCAGCTTCAGTCTATGATGACTTTAGGACACCTTATCCTCAGGAATACAACGATGAGCCTTACCCGAGGGATTATATTCCCCCCATCTTTGAAAAATACACAGGGAAGGGTGGGAATCCGAAAGAGCACATTAAATGTTTTATTGAGCACTTGGGGGCGCATTGCAACAACAAGAAGCTCAGGTTGAGGGAGTTTTCCAAATCCCTAACCGATAAAGCATACACGTGGTATTCTCATTTGGCCCCTAAGAGTGTTTCCACGTGGGAAGAGATGCATGTGCTGTTTGTCCAAAAGTTCTTTCTAGCAGAGGATGAATTCACTCTGACCCAACTAGGGAGAGAGAAGCAACGACCAGGAGAAGACGTGGTGGCATACGTTCGGAGGTTCAGGGAAAGGTCTCTGGATGTGAGAGAGGAGGCCAAGGAGTCTAAACTATTACAAATCTGTGCCGAAGGACTATTCCCGGAGTACATTTACCATCTTATCAATGAGACGCGCAAGGGAACTTTTTCGGCGTTCTTAAAATTTGCAAGGAACATCTCATTGGTCATAAGACCAAACTCGGTGGCGGTGCCTATGATATTCAGGCAGCCGATACAACTTGGGGGAGGAAGGCCTCAACCCCCACGAGTGGGATACACCGAAGGAACAGATGGGGGTAAGGCGGCAAAGAAGGACAACAAAAGGAAGTTCGGAAGGGATAGAGAAGACCCACCACCGTTACCGTGCACGATAGAAGAGGCGGTGAGCTGTTATAACACCATGGTCCAAGGTGGAACGGTCTACCTACCAAAAGGCGTTCCGGCGGAAGAATTCCGATGACCCAAGCGATGGCTCACAGGCATTTGGGGAGAATTGTGAAGCCCCATTAGGCAAAAGGCAGGAGGAGTTAAGTCAGGAAGAGGCAATTCGCACCCAGATTCACTTTCTGCCTCGGCACCAGTCGTGGAACCTTGGTCAGCATGATCAGATTCTTTCGAAACAGCAGGTTCCGGATGAGGTGTGCCCATAAGTGAAAGAGCTGGTGAGGAATCCTCCCGAGCAACTTGAGAAGAGATAAAAAACAGTGAGATTATATAAAAATCTTAACAAGCGTTTTCGTTGTTAAGTCATCGTTATAAGGTGGAGATTATATAAAAATCTTAACAAACGTTTTCGTTGTTAAGTCACCGTTATAAGGTGGAGATTATATAAAAATCTTAACAAGCGTTTTCGTTGGTAAGTCACCGCTATAAGGTGGAGATTATATAAAAAAATCTTAACAAAAGTTTTCGTTGTTAAGTCACCGTTATAAGGTGGAGATTATATAAAAATCTTAACAAGCGTTTTCGTTGTTAAGTCACTGTTATAAGGTGGAGATTATATAAAAATCTTAACAAACATTTTCGTTGTTAAGTCACCGTTATAAGGGGGAGATTATATAAAAATATTAACAAGCGTTTTAGTTGTTAAGTCACCGTTATAAGGTGGAGATTATATAAAAAAATCTTAACAAGCGTTTTCGTTGTTAAGTCACCGTTATAAGGTGGAGATTATATAAAAATCTTAACAAACGTTTTCGTTGTTATGTCACCGTTATAAGGTGGAGATTATATAAAAATCTTAACAAGCGTTTTCGTTGTTAAGTCACCGTTATAAGGTGGAGATTATATAAGAAATCTTAACAAACGTTTTCGTTGTTAAGTCACCGTTATAAGGTGGATATTATATAAAAATCTTGACAAGCGTTTTCGTTGTTAAGTCACCGTTATAAGGTGGAGATTATATAAAAAATCTTAACAAACGTTTTCGTTGTTAAGTCACCGTTATAAGGTGGAGATTATATAAAAATCTTAACAAGCGTTTTCGTTGTTAAGTCACCGTTATAAGGTGGAGACTATATATAAAAATCTTAACAAGCGTTTTCGTTGTTAAGTCACCGTTATAAGATGGAGTTATGAAAAAAAAACAACAACCCTAACATACGGTGGAGTTTATGCAGAGAATTAAGAAAGTACCTGAGTCACAATAGGAGCAGGAATGGGAGTCACCACGGAGGTTAAAGGGGCAGGAACCGTTGGGAGGGGACTTGTTACCTCATCAGCCTCAACGGGGTCTCTGGCCGCAGAAACCTCAACTATCGGCAAAGTTCCCTCGCCCACATAAGGTACCAAAGCAAGCGTAGGGGGTTCATTGGGAATAGATGATGGACTCCCGAAAGAGGCCCCAGCACGAAGGGGCGCAGAAAAACTACCAGGCTGCGAAGAAGCCCCAACCTTAGCCCTGTGTGCGTAAAGACTACCCAAAGAAGAGGGTGGTGAAAGATCAGGGGAAAGCTACAATATAAAAGCCAATGTTAGTAAAGAGGAACAAGTACAGAAAAAGGGCGAAATATATCCAAGTGTTACTTACCTCAGTCAGGACATTGAAAAGGGGCACTGTGGTCAGAGGTCTCGCCAGCACCGTTGGACGAACAATGTTTGCTAGCAGCGAGGACACTTCGACCTAGGGCAACCAACATCCCAAATTCAGCACACAAAATGGGGTGAAAGAGAAGGAATGCCAGATCAGACAAATTAAGAATGAAATCATTACCTCAGGGTCACTTACAGCAGCCAGAACAATGGGCAGAGCAACCTCAGGGGAAGCCAGTGAGCCAGAGGGGACTGAGGTAGTTGTCTCGGATTGCGTTGTCTCTGGTGGCGAAGAGACATCCATGGGCTCTATAACCTCACCCTCCACAGCTGCCTCCCTCGCCCGTCGTGAGGTTGAACGACGGGAGTAAGTAAGCCCGGTCATTGGCGAACGGGGTGGGGTAGTATCGGATGAGAGGGCACCACAGCGACCACCCACGAAACGGCTTATGGGGGGACTTGGGGGACTAGGAGGACGAGGCCGAGTTTCTTTAAACCCCCCAACGAAGAAGATGTCCCAATGGTTCAAAAAAGCCACGATGTCCCCTCGTCAGAAGCTCAAACTTTGTTTAGTTATGACTCAGTTACATCGGGGAGAATTTTTCGCTTTTTCGAACATTACTAGGAGAATATTAGCAGGTCCGTCAGGAGAATTTTAGATATTCAAGCTAGAATGGTTGAGCCTCGGCATTAGGAAAAAGTAGCAGGCCAGACAGAGAAGGTTCATCGGATTGAGAAGTTTTCGTGGAGGCACTTCTTGTTCCCACAACAAATCCCTCCACGAAGGGGAAAATGTGGAGGGGGCCTGAAGGTAATCATGGGATTAGGGATAATCCACCAATTAGCAACAGTGTTCTGAGGATAATCTCAGCGAGGCAGCTCAGCGTGGAAGCTTGACGTGGCAACTCGTACTTTAGCTTATTGTAACTTTGTCATATTATAGCTTTGTTTATATTGACTACGAGTTGTAACGACTGTAATGTTGTAACGAGAATAATGAATGGGTGTGAGGTCGAACGGTACTCGCGAGAGACCAGGCTTGGCAGGGCCTGGGAGAGCTTTCATGCTCTATTGAACAACCTCATCGTGGGAACTTTAGAGGGACTTGGTTTGGAGGATTGAGAAGTGGGGCACCGTTGGGGCTTGTCCTGACCATCTTAGATACACCTGGTAAAACACCGAAAGATCTTCACCGTGGAACCTAGAGCAAAGTAGCTTCGAGTTCCATCGGGAGCTTTGCTGTGAACCAAACAGCCCTCTACTTTATGTCCCATCTACTGTAGGTGATGTCACTAGCCAGCTAGACAACGTCAAGTCTGCACTTGAGTAAACCACCGTGGTATTTGGGGCTGTCAGACGGTTGGTAAGCAACATCTGTGGCAACAGCCCCCTGACACACAGTGGTTAGACAAAAGGCATGTCTTGGCATTTAATGTTTATGACGTAAAGATAACTAGTGCATCAGGTATTTAATGCTGGTAACATAAGGTATGAGGGAGGTTTTTCACAGGCATTAATGACTTAGCTGCCTCGGGGGTGGTGTGGGGGCTATTTAAGGCCCCAACCACCTCCAAGGAAGGGCATCGATCAAAAAGTTCTAAAAAGAGTTGTTTTGGAGATATTCTTCTAAGATTTTGAGAAATTATTACTAGAGAAAGAGTTATTGAAAAACCAGAGAGTTCTTCCACCCACCATTTTCCATTTATTAGGGAGCTTTAATAACTTGACAGAAATCCTTGAAGAAGACCTTTTCGGTGTGTGTGTTTTTTTTACCTGCCTACTAAGGTGTATCTAGGATGCTTACTTCTCTCTCCCTCTAGCTAAGTTATTTCTGAGTTCTTTATTATATTGTGAGTTATACACGAGAGATTTGTGGGTTTAAGCTGGGTTTCATACGTTCCAAACTGTTCTTTGTGTCTTGTGGCTAAATCACTAGTGTTTACTGATTAACCTTGTCATCACCATACTCAAAAGGGGTTACGCCTCCATCTTATCTAAACCACCCTCTTACAAGAATATCAATTTATTTTTATTGAGTTTTATGATTTGACAAAAGAGGAAAAAGGGAAATTTCTAAAAATGGGGGGTTGCCGATCGACAAGCACCCTATCCTGCTTATCAGCAGTTCCGTCCAGTCCCATCAATTCAAAGTTTTGATTGGTACCCTCTTTAGCCTTTTGTATTTTGTGGGGTAGGATTCCCTTCGATTTCTGCAGGTATTATGTCTCTTGTTAGGGTTCTCAAGTATAAAAAGTGGTAAGGGTGGAGTATTTTCATTACACCTTCGCATTCTTACTTACTTGCCCACTATATCTTAGCCTTGCAAGATGGCTCTCCCTGGTAGCATTGAGTTTGCTAACTACCTCTAAGCCTTGGAAGCAATGTGCTCTTATAATGTCGACTATGATGCTTTCAACATGCGTCGAGTCTCCTTGTGGCACAATCGACCTATTGAGTGGAATATACTGATGGAGACGGTACAATTCTAGTACCCCGAAGACCATGTATTTCTCTTTGGGTTGGATGAAATTTGTCCTGCCTACGAGGAATTTTCTGCCATGTTAGGTATAAATCCTAATGTTGCTGCGACTTTGCCCAAATTTTCCCGTTTTCCTAGGGACTTGTTGGTCGGGCTTCTTCATATTTCGCCTTCGGCGGCCAGATCATTGGTTGCTGGAGGAATGATCTCCCTCCCAGCGGTGTTACAGTCCGTGTATTTATGGGAAGTAGGTGATGATGTCTACGCTAAAGCCGTTTCTCTGGGCATGGTTTCAAAATTGCTGCTGGGGAACTGCGGGTGGACCCGTAACTTGCAGCCATTACTTCGTGGATGTCATACCGTCGCAATCCTTCGGTGGTGATACTGGCGGAGACGCTGAATGGTTTGGATGCCTGAAGAGAAGGTCATTCTGACTTCCTGAGGGATAGCCCCCTGATACTGTTCATGTGGTTGTCTGAAAGACTCCGCCTGGTGACTCCTCCAGAATATCCTTTATTGGTTGTACCCATCTTCTTTTTGCGTCACTTCTTCTATGTTGGCCTGGATATTGCGAGCTGGAAGAATTTGATTGTGGAGCATGGCGCTTAGAATTTGTACTGGTCAGTGCCTTAGTGGGGGAAGTTTCTGCCTATCCTAGAGCTAGGAGAGTACTCATATGTGCGGCTGGTGGGTCTCAGACAGACTTCTTTCTATTTCCCTTGGCGGCTTCTGTGCCAATTTGTTTAGGCACAGGTTGTGCCACCTCGGACACTAAATTTCTTTTCGGTAGATGTTTTAATCAAGCTCCTGCGTCTGTTGCTTGGATCTCTGTGGGAGAATCGACGTCCGTCGACCCGTCCCTCTCAGTCTATCGGGATAGTTTGGCATGTCCCTGTGGATTATATGAAGTGGTTGTGGAGGAGAGTAGTCAGCAAGATATTGGCAGTGGAGACTGGACAAAGGTGGTTTATTTTATTTAACACCATGGAAGGGGGTGTTGTGGTTTTTTCGAAGATGGTTCAGGCTTATCGGTCCATGGAGTGTTTACGGAACTCTGTTCAGGCAGGGGAAATTTGGGGACCCAAGGATGTAGATGATGAGGGTGCAGGCTCCTCTGGTAGCTGTGGGTAGGACTCTTGGAGAGTTTATTTGTGTAATAAGGAATAGATATGGGGATTTTTATTTGGATTTTTATGTCCGTAGGGGGAAGGGAGTTATCCGTTCCTTTTCTTATGTAATCTGTGCTGTAATTTCTTATTAATGAAATAAGCAAGTTTCTGATCATCCAGTTGTGCTTTTTGATGAATTTTGTAATTTTTAATTATCTATACCGATTGCTAAGGCATACATAATCTTTTTTTTCAAGTATTTGTTAGAATGAACTGCCGTTATCAAAGATATGAAAAGAATAGTGTTTTGTGAAAAAGAAAGGGTCGTCCTCCTGTAAGATGTATGAGTTGCCTACGTACCTCTGGGGATTCTGAAATTTTTTTATTTTTCTTGAAAAATAGTTTTTTTTGCAGAGGATCAGGACCATGTAGTTCTGGGTAGAGAGAAATGAAGAGATTTTTTTTTTAGAATAAAAGGGAGATGAGAAGAGTCGTACCGAGACGAGATTCCAGACTAGGGGTAGAATTTCTTGAGATGGTCCAGGCTGATTGGATGATCCATCTCCTCCCCATCTAGGTCAGTGAGTATGGCGGCACCGCCGGATAAGATTTTCTTCATAATGTAGGGGCCGCTCCAATTGGGATTGAATTTCCCCTTGGATCCCAAATGGGTTCTATTATCTCCTTGAGGGCTAAATCCCCTTTCCGAACACCGCGGTCTTTGACTCTCTTATTGAATGATCGCGCTATTCGTCGATGTCACCCCTGTATGTGGTAAAGAGCTTTCAATCTCCTTTTATCTAGGAGGGTCAGTTCATCGAGATGGCTTTGGCACCAGTCTTGTTCGCTAGCTTTTCTTTCGAGCATGACGCGCAGCGAGGGTATTTTCAACTCCATAGGTAGGACGACCTCCGTGTTGTAGACCATAGAGTAAGGGGTAGCCCCAGTAGAGGTTCGTATTGAGGTTCGATAGCCCCAGAGGGCGTACGGGATCCGATCAGCCCAATCCCTACAGCTTCCGGTCATCTTGTTGTTGATGGCTTTGAGGTTCTTATTGGCGGCTTCAACTGCACCATTGGTCTGAGGTCGTTAGGGAAAAGATTGGTGTCTCTGAATCCCATACTTGTTGATTACTTCTATGACTACTGATTCGAAGTTCAACCCATTATCTGACACTAACTTGTGCGGGACCCCATATCGGTAGATGATATTTTTCTGGAGGAATTTGGCCACTTTCTTGGTGTTCAATACTGCGTATGACTCAGCCTCGATCCATTTGGTGAAGTAATCAATGTTGTATAATTCTCGCGGAGGCAGGTGTTGAAGATTAGAGAGCTATTGGCATTTGAGGCATCTCCGGACATAGGCGGTGCAATATTGGGCCATGGTGGTCCAGTAGTATCCCTGTCGGATGATCTTCTTGGCAAGTATGTGATCGTTCATGTGGGACCCGCATTCCCCGCTGTAGATCTTCTGCATTATCTTCTCAATCTCAGCCCCTGCGATACAGTGTAGATGAGTTCCATAGAAGTTCCTCTTGAGTAGAGCTTTATGATAGATGATGTACTGGGCGGACAGTTTTTGGAGGGTTGTTCGGTCTCTCATGTTGGAACCTTTGGGATAACTACCATGTTTGAGGAGGCACCACATATCATAGTACCAGTAATCGTCTAGTTTGGGATCTTCGGTGGAGACAAGCTCAATATGGTAGAAGTGGCTTAGTTTATCTTGCTTTTGAACTAAGAAGGGGGTCATTGTTATTCCTTCGGGCATGTCGACCATGGAGGCTAAGGTAGTGAGAGCATCGACTAGGTTATTCTTTACTCGAGGTAGGTAATGAAAGGTGATATCTCAGAATCGAGAGGCTAACTCTTCTAAGTGGGCATGGAAGAGTTGGAGATTTTCGTCCTTGACTTTCCACTTTTTGAGCACTTGACCGATGATGAGGGAAATATTCCCGTAGACATCAAGGTATTGAATACATTTCTTGGGAGAAACTTTGAGGCCCACTGTGCATGCCTCATATTCCGTCATGTTGTTGGTGAAAGGGAAATCCAATTTGATGGCGATGGGAGTGTAGGAGTCATCTGGGGCGATCATAAGTATCCCAACACCATATCCCTTTTTATTGGCAGTGCCGTCAAAGAACATTTGCCATTGAAGGTTATCTTGAGCGGTGCAAAGGATATTTTCACCTGGGAATTTGTGGATCCAGACATCTGATTTTTCTACAGGGTAATAAGTAAGGTAGTCAGAGATGTCTCTTCCTTTAATGGCTTTCTGCATGACGTAGACGATATCAAACTCGGTTAGGAGCATCAACCATCGGGCCATTTGACTGGATAAGGTGGGTTTCTCAACCAGGTATTTGATGGGATCCATTCGTGATACAATTTTGATGCGGAAGGCGAGCATGTAGTGTCGCAACTTTTGGGTGACCCAGACAAGTTTGGCACACGCCTTTTCCAAAGCTGTGTAGTTGACCTCGTACCCGACCAATTTGTGACTGGCATAATAGATGTCTCTTTCCTTATGGGAGTCTTCAATCTATTGGGCTAGTAAAGCCCCAGCTGCAGTGTCAGTTATGGTTAGGTATAAGATCAAAAGGGAGACCAGGCTGTGGTGGCATGAGCACCGAAGGTTGGGTCAGATATTATTTGATTCGATAAAAAGCTTCTTGGCAGGCATCATTCCAAACCTTATTTGAATCCTTTCATACGAGCTTGAAGATTGGTTCACAGATGGAGGTTAGCTGGGTGATGAATTTGCTGATATATTTTAATTTCCCAAGAAAACCTCGGACTTCTTTCTCTGTTCGGGGCTGTGGCATCTCAAGTCTAGCCTTCAGTTTTGCAGGATCTGCTTCCATCCCCTTCTCACTGACCATGAATCCCGAGAGTTTTCCCTTTATAACGTCGAAGACACATTTCTGTGGATTAAGTCTCATCAGATGCCATCGCAGTCGTTCGAAGAACTTCCAGAGAGCGGGAACATGTCCTTCTCTAGTTTTGGACTTAATAATCATATCATCCATATAAACCTAAACTTCTTTGTGAATCAGATCATGCAAGATGGTTGTGGTATCCCTTTGGTAGGTATACCCAACATTATTTAGACCAAATGGCATAACGGTGTAGCAAAAGGTACCCATGGGGTGATGAATGCGGTTTTTTCTTGGTAGTCTGGGTGCATCTTTATTTGGTTGTATCCGGTAAACCCGTCGATGAATGACTTGAGAGCATGACTGGCTGTGTTATCCACGATCATGTCGATATTGGGTAGTGGATAATCATCCTTTGGAGAAGATTTATTTAAATGTCGGTAGTCCACACACATTTGAACCTTCCCTTCTCATTTCGACACAGGTACAATATTGGCTAGCCATGTGGGATATTCGATCACACGAATAAATCACATGTTCAACTGTTTGACCACCTCTTCTTTGAACTTGAGCGACCATTCGGTGCAGAGCTTTCTCAATTTTTGTTTAATCGGCTTGTAATCTGGGAGAGTAAGGATCTCGTGCTGAGCTATTTCAGGATTAATGTCGGGCATATCATTATAGGACCATGCGAAGATATCCATGAATTCCTTTAGCAATTCTTCGAGTTGTGCGCGCTCATGCCCATCAAGGGTGGCCCCTATCCTTTTCTCGCGCAGTTGGCTACTGGAATCGAGATTAATAACAACAGTCTCCTCTTCATTAACTTGAACGCGGTTATGTTGTTTATTATTAACCTTTTTGGACCAGTTAAGAATTGTTTATTTATAAAATCATCATCATCAAAAGTTTGATTAGAATCCAAACAATTAATGTAAGGCACAACAAGATACTCAAAATCTTCGTTTATTTCATTGATAGGAAAAACAACATTGAGGACCTTATCAAAAGAGGTCTCGATTATATTTGAACATGGATAGACAATAGAAGAAGAAATAGGATAAACATTGGGGTTAGGGGAGATTTCAAGAGGTAGAACTGGCACAACATGCCAGTTGAGGAGGGGTGTATCAGCAGCTTTAATCAGATGGGATGGATCCATTAATGTAGTGCCTGAATGAACCATGCAGAGTGCCAGCCCCAGTGTCTGTAAATTGAAGGAATCTTCAGAATCACTTTCCTCAATCTCTTCGATATCTTTGATGAGAGGTTGTGCTCGGAGTTGGAAACTTTCGGCCCATGAGTATCTATCTTGGAAAAAGATCTCCATTCCAAGCTTCATCTTCTTGTCTATGTGGTCATACCATGGTTCTGGAAAATTATAAAAGGGGAAGTCTTCGCCTTCTTTGATGAATCTTCCATTCAAGGAGTCTCCTGGGATAGTTTGGATGCAGTCTAATCTTCTCTTTCGTCGGGACTTGTGGATCATTATGAGTTCTTGTTCTGATGGTTGATACCCCAATACACAAGAAGGGAAATCTTTCTTCAGTTCGATGGGCTCAAGTATCCCTTGCTGCCTTTGCCCTAGCCCCAGTTCGGGCATGAAGTGCATGTTTCTAAACATCTGAATCACATTGACATTGCCATGAGGGTCATATTCTGGACAAACCCTTTCTTTGAAACAGTCCCCTGCCGGGAGTAGGAGTGGCTCAACTCAAAATGCTGATAGGAGCATATCATTTGACCCGCGCTGTATCTCTAAGACTGGACTACTGGTGCTTGCACCCTCGACATTTTCGTCGTTTCCCAAAATGGTGATGACTCGCCCGTCGGTGAAGAACTTCAATTTGTGATGGAGTGAGGAAGACACACCCTTGATACTGTGGAGCCATGGTCGTCCGAGCAACAGGTTTAAACAAGATGGGATGTCTATGACTTGGAATTCAATGACAGGGGTTATAGGGCTAACCCATAATACAATTTTTATGGACCCCATCATCGCTTGACGGGTATTATCATAGGCACGTACAACGACGGAGGTTGGAGCGAGGTCACTTTCTTTCAGGCCTAAACACTTAAAGGTTCTCAATGGGTAGACATTCAAAGTGGATCCGATATCAATAAGAGAGAGTGGAACGGCCTTCCCCATAACTTCGATGGAGATGTTGAGTGCATGATTGTGATTTGGCCCAATTTTGGGGATTTCTTCTTCAGAAAATGATAGCATTCGGGTAGAGGTCAAGGATTCGACCAGATTTACCGCTTCTTCTGGTGTGGTAGAAGGAGGAACAGTGGATCCAGTGAGCATCTTGATTAAAGCATTACTATGCAGTTGGGAAGACATGAAAAGTCCCCATAGAGTGATGTTAGCTTGAGTTTTCTTCAGTTGATTGAGGATCTTTCTCTCCTCGATGGTCATCTCTGGCATAGGAAGATTTCAACGCCCTTCCTTTTGTCATTTACTGGTAGTGAGCTTGGAACCTGGTAGTGTCTCCCCGATCTGGTCATGTGATTTACTGAAGAAGGGAAGAACATGAATCCCATTTCCTCATCAATCTCAGGTTGTTCTGTTACCCTATTTATTTCTCCGAGGAGTTTTTCAAATGATATCATCCCATATATGTCAGCTACTGGGCCAGTTCTTCCTGAAGCTTGTTCTTCACTCTAATCTTTGAATTCTTCCCCCCATCCGGTGGCAACAATTCTGTCTTTCCATATAAAGTCAATACATTCCACAACTTCAATGGCTTCTTCATACAGGTCTTCCCATTACGTGGGAATATGTATGGTTGAAGGGACAAAGCGCCCTTGTAGCTTTAAAATGTCAAGTAACCCGGTGATACTACAAATGCTGTTGGTTTGCCCAAATAATTTTACAATAATCTGGACAACATCATCTAGGTTGACTTCATAAGTTGGTATCACCCACTTATCTGAATCTTGGTCCCATTTGCGTGCTTCCAAGAATAGTGTACTGAACCTTTGGCAATCGATGACCATCCGTGAGGGCAATTTCAGCCCGAACTCTAGGAGTTGGTTTAAAACCTCTGACAATTTCATATTTCCATTTTCAGAATAGGTATGGACAGCGATGCATGCTCTGGTAAGGAGTTATAGTGCCTTATCAGCGAGGCTAGTAGGGTGTAGGAGGAAATATGGGCAAATTTTAAGAGGTTTAGGAGAGTATATAGGTGTGATTTGAGTTGAGGGATCGAAATCTGGGTCTTCTCCTAAGAAGATGGCATTGGTATGATTTGGGAGTGGATTATGAGTAGTGTTTGGCTTAGGATTGTCTGGTGGGGCAATGGTACCCCAATCAAGGAGATCTTGTATTATGTTTCGGAGGTGAAAGAATTGGTCGGTGGTATGGCCAACAGTTTGGTGAAAAGCGCAGTGAGCATTGACCTTGAAGTTCTTGGGAGTGGATTTGGCAATGGATGGGGATCCAATGGGTTAATGAGGTTTCGGCTTAACAGGGCTTGGTAAACTTTAGATAGGGGAGCATAGAGCTCAGTGTATTCCCTTCGAATGGGGGCAGGTAGGCTTTCTGGTGCCCATGATGTGGTTGGTTGATAGATGTTGTTGATGGTTAAGACTATAGCACTGGTAGGCTTTCCATACTTTCTAGGGGTGAACTGTTCGGACACCTTCTTCGGTTCAACCTCTATTTTAATAAGGCGTTCCTCAATTTCTACTCCCGCTTCTCTGAGAGCTCAGAAGTGGGGATAGTATTGTCCTCCCATCATCGCTCGGACATGGGGCAAGAAGTTCTTCTTCACTATGTTGAACTATTCTTCCTCAGATGGCCGATTGGTCATGGTAGCTGCTCGCTCCCTCCACCGAGTTATGAAGTTACTGACTGATTCCCCAAGGTTCTATTTGATCAGCTCTAAATCATAATGAGTGACGTCAAGCTCTTCGTTGTATTTGTACTGCGACATGAATTCTCAGGCTACATCCTCCCAGCTACGGATTCTAGATTCCTCGAGAGATAAAAACCATCGGAGGGAACTATCCTTCAAAGTTTCCTGAAACAATTGGGACATCACTTCTTCATAAGCCTCTAGTAGAGTCATGGAATGATGATAACTGCGAAGATGAACAATTGGGGGTCCACTCCCTCCGAACTTCTCGATATTCGGAATCTTGAACTTCTCGGGTAACCTCTCTTTAGGATAAGGAGACATGTGGGTATAGTCTATGTAATTCCCACAGATTTTGACTTGGTCGAACTTCTTGGTGAGCATCTTGAGATCCTCTTTGACTTTATTAAACTCCTCGTCTTTTGGATCAGCGACTATAGGCAAGTTAGCCACAGGCTGGGTGATGTTTGGCATTGGAAGCTGGGCAGGAGGCGGCCCATTGACAGGAGTGGCACGTGGAGCATGCTGATATTCTTCGGGAACCCAGATAGGCTCGAGCGGACCCATATCACGAGGGAATAGGGCCTCGGGCTCTTAAGGAATAGGAACCTAGTTTCGTTGCATCTCTCGGACCTCAGTTTTGAGGTTGTCATTCTTAGAGGTGAGAGTCATATCGCTTAGGCTAACTGTGCCCTGCCGGACCAGCGCCCATTACTAAGTGACCCTCCAGTTACTGGGTAAAATTTAGTCAATAATAATGCTCTTTGGTGATGTCGTGTGAATAATGCATGATTATCTTATTAGATCTTATGATGAGAATGCTTTTCTTGATTATGCCAAACAGGGTGCAAAGTACAAGTACCAAAGGTACACCAAGGGTGAATGGGTGATGCGTGCAACATGTGGATATATGTGGTCCTAGGTGCACGTGGTGTGAAGTGTACATGGAGAATTTTCTACAAGTGTGTGAACAGAAGCATCAGCATGGGATACACATGGAAAAGGGGAACATGCAGATATAGGGGAAATATAAATAAATATAGCATCCATGTAAATAGAGTCAAGCCCTCAAAACATACAAGTCCCCAGCAGAGTCACCATTGTGGACATCCTCAATCCTTGTCGTGAGCGGGCGCGTGAAGGAAGGATCCTCGGGTCCCGTGCGTCCCTCTCAGTAGCGCTTCGGCCAACGTCGTTTGAGATGAGGTGTAAAAATGTAGAGAGATTTAGAATCGCCAGTCTATTTTACTCAAAACAAACAAAAGAAAAAAGGGGAAGCCATCCCGAAGGATGGCATCCAAATACATACTGGTGCATACGAAACCAAAATGATTCGAGAAGGGTTCGGAGGCTAAGTTACGAAATGGGAAGGTGTTAGGCACCCATTCCGCCCTTTCAATCTCTCATGGATGTTTGTTATTTTCCATTTTTATTTTCCCCGTGATATGTGTGCGTGTGTATATATATAGTGAAGATAGGAATCCTCGACTTGTATCATGGAAGAGATAAAGCGAGTCATCCGTAGGAAGGTATAAAAATAATATTAAAAAATAACATTTATGCGATTACGCTTACATTGATCGTTATAACGGAAAGATAACACATATGGGGTGATACGTCACTAAGAACAAGTATATAGAATATAAGAAAATTGGATTTAGAGAAGATATAAAATGAGAAAGAAAGTGAGAATAAGACTCGAGTCTCGGGTTTTACTCTGAGATGCCTACGTAGCCTATAAAGGCGTCAAAGTCCACGTAGTTCACATACAAAACGAGGGGTGGGGTTTATCCCATAAATCCAAATGGGGGATCTCTTATTTGTGAGTGTGTGTATGTGTGTAGAAAAAGTGTTTTAGTTGTGAGAAAAGTATGAGAATCCCTATTTGGAATTTATGAGAAAATCCTCTTTTTCTTGTTTTTTGGGTTTTATTTATATGAAAACAAGAGATGTGCAATAATAATAAATAAAAAGTATATTAGGATGTGTGAGATGAGATAATAAAGGTTCTAAGTAATAAAACAAGTTATTGCGAATTTAAGAGAATTTGAAGAGAAAGTTGAGAAAGTTGGACCTTCTTGAAGACCTTGAGCTTGATCTTGAATGTTGGAGAGCATACCTTGCACTTGGATGATGGAAAATGGCTAATTCACCAAGTTTGATGAAAAGGATGATGAAAAGTGGAAGTTAGAAAAGGATTTGGATGTTGAAATTGTGTTGTCTTCGAGAGAGGTTTTTGGGATTCGCTGAGGGCGATTTTTCTCAGATCTGGGATCCCCTTGAAAATGAGGTGAAGGCCTCCTTTTATAGGCCCAGGTCACTACCGAGCGGCATAGACCTAGTCCTGCCTATCGGCACCTGCCGATGGGCAGGGTCTGGAACCTGCCATTTGGCAGTGTGCTTCAGGCCTTTTTTGAAAATTAGTTACCGAGTGCAAATCGTTGGTCATTATCATGCACGGGGTAGACCATTGGAAAGGAAATTCATAGACCTTTGAAAGTCCTTTGGACCGCTCCCGGGTTCAGGAGTTGACTTTTGGTCAAATATGGCTTGGAAGCATTTGTCAGTCCATTGGACGGGGAATCATTCGAATGCAAACGGATCGTTTGTTCGCATGGCAAGTCCGAATCGCACACGAGGTAGACCGTTGGAAAGGTTAGGATATGTACTTAGATAATTCAAAGAGTTTGACCGGGTTTGGGGAGCTGACTTTGGTCAATCGGGCACTAGAAGAATTCGGTGACCTCTTGGAGTCAAACGGATCGTTCTTTCGCATGGTAAGTCAGAATCGCGCACGGAGTGGACCATTATATAGGGGTTTCAGTGCCCTTCGAAGATTCATTCAGTGTCGATCGAGCTGAAGATAGGTCAAACAGAACTCGGGAGCGCCTGCTGGCCTCTAGGTCAAGTTTTGGATGCAAACGGATCATCCGTCCACATGGTATGTCAGAATCGGGCATGGGACGGACCGTTAGAAAGGGATTTTAGTTCCCTTCGAAGATTCGTTCGGCCTTGGTCGAGCTGAAGAGTTTGACTTTTTAGTCAAACGGACCCCGGGAGTGCCCGATGGCTTCTAGGTCAGTACTCAGGGTATGACCTAGGTTTGTAGTGATAAAGAGAGGTAATAGGGACCTAAGGAGAGTTAGGGGTAATCTAATGGGGTGTCTACAACAGTCATGACAGAGTCGCATGGGTCAAGATTTACGGTACATCCCGATGGGGATAAGATGTACCAAGATATGTGACTACAGTATTAGTGGTCGGGTATGAAGAGAGACACAACAGAGTTTTTCTCGAAGTGTGTTACGTGTCAGCTCGTGAAAGTTGACCATCAGAGACCTTCAGGAATACTATAGCCACTGGAGATTTTCGCGTGGAAATGGGAGAGCATTTCGATGGACTTTATTATTGGACTACCAACATCGCAGAGGGGTCACGATTCTATATGGGTGACAGTGGATCGACTGACCAAGGTAGCTTATTTCTTGCCAGGTCATACTGAATTTGATACTATGCAGTACGCCCAACTATTTATTTCAAAGATCTTTAAGATGCATGGGGTTCCAATTAATATTGTGTCAAACGGAGACAAAATATTGGTGTCGTACTTTTGGCAGAGTTTCCAGGAGGCCATGGGTACAGACTTGCGAGTGAGTATGGCGTATCACCCACAGATAGACGGGCAGACTGAGAGGGTGAATCAGATGCTTGAGGATATGTTGAGGATGTGTATCCTAGATTTTGGGGGAGGATTGGAGCGATATCTCCCACTTGTAGAGTTTGCGTATAACAAATCTTACCAATTCACTATTAGTGTGGCACCTTTTGAGGTACTTTACGGGAGGCTTTGGCATTCGCTTGCCTGGTAGTTAGAGGTGGGGGATAATAAGCTATTGGGGCCAGATATGATACAAGAGACTTTTTCCAAGATAGAGTTGATTCGAGGACGTTTTCGAATAGCTCAGGATAGGCAGAAGAGTTATGCTGATGCCGGTAGGAGACACGTGGAGCTGGAGGTGGGCGACCAGGTGTTGATTCGGGTATCTCTTATGAAGGGGATTATAAGCTTCGACAAGAAAGAGAAGTCAGAACCGAGATATGTGTGACCATTCCCTATTATTGAGAGGGTGGGACCAGTAGCATACATATTGGTACTCCCAGAGCATCTTCAGTGGATACACGACGTGTTCCATGTGGCGTCGTTGAAGAAATACAAGAGGAGTAAGAGAGCCTTCTGTCACATTCCAGTTGAGGAGATTTATTTTCATTCAGATGTCTTATATGAGGAGAGACTCATGGATATTCTGGATCATAGCGAGCATAAGCTTCGATCCAAGATAGTATCGTTAGTGCGAGTACAGTGGGGACACCACAAATGTTGACGAGTCGACCTGGGAGCGGGAGGAGGATATGTGAGAGAAATATCCAAAGTTATCCACCATAGTTATATATCCTAAATTTTGAAGACAAAATTTCTTTGTAAGGAGGAAAGTATGTAATATCCCGTATTTCTGCATATTTGGAATTTAATTAATTGAGTAATTCAATAGAAAATACATTTTAATTTAAATTACATGAGTAGAGTAATTTAATATGATTTAATGATAATTATGATTATTAAGCGAAGTAATAGTAATTGTGATTATAAAATATTAATCAAGGTATATACACGGGTTAATATTATGATTCAAATTTACTACTTGTGAATAGTAAATGCTGATAGTAAATTTATACGACATAGCGAGTGATATGGACGTACTTGATTATATCTGAACTGAGTGTCACGTGTAGACTAAATTGAGGATGAGATATGAAATACATTTTAGGTGACTCAAATGATGATATAAAGGTCACAGATGATTTCGAATAGGTCGAATTACTCAAAATAGTATACATGGGGGTACTAGTCGGGTATTGGGGCATTTTTGGGCTAAACCAGGACCGTACGAGGGCGTTTTAGTCTTTTGGCACATGGGGGTAAGGAGACCTACGAATTTTGGAGTGTTTAATCATCTACTAAAAAGTGAGGTTAGGGTTAGAAACCTTATAACACAAAGAAAAACTATTAGAGAGAGAAGAGAGATCATTCTCAAAGCTTAAGGAAGAATTGGTGAAGGATTAAAAAGGTTCTTGCACCACAAACTAGTTGGGAAGGAAGATTGGAGGAGAAAGACAATCAATCACCAACAACAATCAAGAAATCAAATCATCTCTAAACAAGGCAAGTGGTTATTTGCAAATTATTTTAAGTTATAATATCCATGCGTAGGATTTTTAAATAATTAATTTTGATGAATATTCTTAGAGAAAAGGAATTGATTAATTGCATGTTTGGGTTGGAATCACATGTTGTTAAATTTATATCTATAGAGGATTGAAAATCAGAGAAACCATGATGTTTAAAATGAATTAAAATATGGGTTGACGATTGAAAACATGGGAAGAAAATTTCATATTAGGATTCTTGAATAATTAGAAGATTTGAATTATTCTGGGCAAAATTAGAAGAATTTAAAATGTTTAATTCATTAGAAATCATCCTAGTTCATGTAGGAATGGCTAGGTATCATTAGTTATAAGTTTGGTCAATTATCATGGGAGTTAGATAATTTAAAATGATGGAAAATGCATGAAGAAGAAGAAAAAGAAGAAGAAGAACTGTGTCTGGCACCCTTAAATGTCGATCGATCGATGATCCTGGTCGATCGATCAACCCTGGGTGATTTCGAGTTCTTTTGTTGGCTGAGTTCTATTCGATGGTCGATGCTTGAGAGGAGCCTTAGTGATGATTTTATACCTATGTAAGTAATTAGAGAGTACCAGTAGGTGAGGAGTGAGGGTCCGTTTTAATCATTGAGTGCAAGAATTGAAGTGATGGACTAACGAGGATAAACCGATCGAGTAGAGTATCGGGAGTTTGTGTTTTGAGTTTCGAAGAGAGTAAATGTCATACCAAGAAGAATAGCAATAGGTTAGAGATAGCTTAACTACTGAAATGAATAGAGGGGTAACTAGGGCCCTTGGAGTTGCGTGAATAATGAATTAAAATACGATAGTAAGATAAATCGTAAATTAATAAGTACGGTGAATATTAAAGGATAAATATTATGTATGAACACTATTATTAGGTTGCGTGTGTACCTACTGAAGTGTGTAGATACTTAGGTAGACAGAATACATAAAGTATAATTTCCTCTATTAGGGTCGAGGTATGATTTTGAACTAATATGTGGAAATCATAAGTTGGGGTCGTGACAAAAGAGTTTCAACCAATCCATGTATAAAATTTCATTAGTGGGGGCCGAGGTGATTTTTTTGAACCACTACATGAAATGCATTTGGGGTCGAGGTGACATTTCGAACCGAACTCTTATTTGGTGTCGATGGACCATTACGAATCAAGAGTCCTTGATGTGTGTTAAGAGGGCATATTAGTAATGAATGAATTTATAAGTGTATATTGTGTGTGATATGTATACAGTATTAATAATCTACTTACGCGAGTTAGTAGATAATGAGATGCCGGGATTACATCTAAAATAAAATTAAGTTGGAAAACTTAATTATAAATCGGTTAAGGATGACAAAGAGTGAACAGTTATCTAGTAATATAAATCGCGAGTTATGGTTATTATTACATACTAAGTGGGTGGTATGGGAACTTAGTGCGTAGATAAGTTCAGTTGGATACTATATTCTAGTTAGCTTGGGTAGTACAACTAGGTGGGCTAAGTACAGGACATTAGGTGTGCACTAGATGAGGGGTGAGGTAACTCAAGAGTGCGTGCACAAAATCATAACATGTGTAATAAATAACTCATTTTAATGTGATAATCACTTGATAATTATTTTCAAAATGTTTTGAGTACTAACTCTTGCTATCAAAATATTTTCAAAACCCTTTTAGGTGTCCAGCCACAGGGATAACAGACTTGATGATTCTATTCAGGGACTCGTAGCTCAAGCTTTATGAAGGCTACCAGGACTTTGCATAGATGACTCATTTATTCTGATCTAGTGTAGGATCTCCATTTCAGTACTTTTTTATTGGGACATATTGTCCATTGTCTTTATTTCAGATTTCAGTTTTGGATTATTTTGGTTTATCTAGTAGTTATGGATTTTTAGCCGAATGTTGACTCGGCAAGACTTTATGCAATATATACTGTGATAAGATTTCATTTTATTGCATGGTGTGATTGTCTAATTTATTTACCGCATGAGTATTATCCTTGGGTTAATGAAAGATAAAATTTAGCACCGGTCTAATTTCACTTACGTGATTAGTAATTAAAAAGATTTTCAACAGTGATGCTAAGAATGAACCAACTGAAAAATCTATTTTAATATAATTTAGGACTGATTACCCAGGATTTTATTAGGCAGGGAGTCAAAATATCGTGAGGTAATTTGCATATAGTCAAATATATCAAATGTCTTGTCCACAGGTATCGATGAATCATTGTCGTTATTAGCATGAAGTATATCGTGGAAGTCATGTCAAAGGGGGGAACCTTTCCATTAACCTTCCAAATGCATTAACCTCCTATAAGCGTCTATCGTAGGACACTCATACCCTGTTTATTGATTACAATACCGCCCGAATTTTCATGCTATTTTGCTAAGTTTTAATACAGGACCCTGTCCGTGAGCCTAGAAACAAGTCAAATCGTATAATGCATCTTTAAACAATCTTTTTCCCAGGCTCAGGTCCTTTTCCTCATTTTTCTTGCATTTTAGGTAAACATAATACAAGTTGAACCTAATAATAATAACCATGTTGAGGATTTCCCCTTTTCCCTCTTTTCAAAGAAAAAAAATACAAAAAACATATTTTCCCCTTTCAAAAGAAAATACCGAGAATATTACGCATACCCTAAAAAATAATCCAAAATCATTTTTCCTCTTATCTGTGATCGCGTACCCTAGTTTTGGCATGGCTACCTATTAGCTACGACTATCCGTCAAACCACCTTGAAGTTATACTTCTTCCTTTACTAGGTCCACCGAGTTTGAGATATCCTTCCAAAATCTATTTATGTAGAACGTAGACCCGAATGCAAATGTTCAAATAGTTTTGATAACTATCCTAGCCCTGTTCAGTACCAAGATTAATAACCTCTTGCCTGAAGTCCAAGAGATGAACGTCACCAGGTCCAAACTCCCAACGCTCATGAACCCAAAATCCTCTTTCCCCTTGGCATGGTACCACCTGCTCTTGAACCAGTTTGGGTCCTAGAAGAATATCAACATGCCTCGCATGTCCCACCTGCAAATAGGACCCTCTCCAACTCAGCTACTGATCCCAAATCTTGCCTACTCAGGGGACAGTCAGTTGGTGCCCATGGAACCTAAGTAAGAAAAAATGAATAAGGTCAAAGAAGACCTTAAGATACTATTAAAGAAATTCGACCAAGTTAAGATCTCGAGGACTTACATGGACTTCACTCACATGTCCCTATCCTAAATCCAGACTACAAGAGAAATTCAAGATGCCGAACATTAATAAATTCAAAGGAAGAGGGCCCCCAATTGTGCATCTATGAATCCATCACAGAGCCACGACCCTCGTTAGGGCTTTATAAGAGACAATGGCCCAAATATTTCAATAAACCCTAAAAGAAGGTGCCCTTAGGTGGTTCCTATCTCTTGAGGAATTCAAAATCCACGGTTGGGAGGATGTGGCCAGAGAATTCATGTCACGGTATAAGTAATGAGGAAGTGGAAGTTACACGCAGAGATCTAGAGCTACTCAAATAAAATTCTGGGGAGCTGGTCAGTAATTTTATCGAAAGGTGGCGAGAGAAAGCAAATACCATGACCAATAAACCATCCAAAGAAGAGGAAGTGAGTATAGTGAAGAAAAACTTCTTATCCCCTATCCTAGCATCAATGGGAGTCAATACTAACCTCATTTTAGAGCTCTCTAGGAGGCTGGTGTAGTGCTTAAAAAGGGATTTCTTGTTATAAAGTGGAATCTGAACAAAAAATATATACCAAATAATTTGTGCCAAAGAAGTATAACAAGCCGACTAGCACCTCGATCTTAACAATTAATAACTTATCCCAACCTACCACTTCCTAGACACCTGAAATCCATCCCAACCCTTCCAAAAAGGAGTATACTAGACTCCACACTCCCATATCAAAAGTATAACAAGCCTCACTTACCTGAAATCTCATCAAGCCATTGGAACCCGGAGCATTACCAAATCCCCTTCCTAAGAACTTTAGACATGACGCTCATTATGATCTTCGTGAGCTTGTAGGACACACCACCGATCCGTTTTTTGCCTAAAAATGTGATCCAAATTCTCATAGACCGAGGCATCATAGCTTCACCAACTAATCCTAAGACCAACACCACTCATAACCCTCTCCCAGCATATAGAACTGGGGTGAATGCCATCTTCCTAGAAGAAAATCCATAATATGACCACTGTACCCAAATCATGTATGTCAAAACATCTAGCATGCCTACAATCTCACCAAAACACCTTAAGGTTTGCCCAACCTTTATCCTAAATCCCATGAGCTTCGCCAATTAAGATCTATCACTCCTCAGTTGATCCTGCATTATTATTCATACATGATCAGAAGGGGGAGGAATGGAATTATCTATTGGCTAGACCATCTCCGGAGGTTTGGGATGAAATTTCCCACAGAGATGACTTTTAACTACGAGAGGTTCAACAGTTTGTTTTCAAAAGACCAACAGTGGGCCCGAGATTCAGTTGAATGGGTTGTACCCACAGAAAAATTAAGTATAGATTACATCATATAGGTTATGTCAGATGTGTTCCATGAGAAAAGGAAGATATGTAATGTCTTCGAGATGCTTACAATCCTGATGCTCTAGGGGCGTCTGGACCCTTTATTCCTTCACATCCCTGTTAAGTGGAAAGACATGTATGATAAAGCTATGAAAGTTATTAAATGTGTTAACTCTTCTTGGTAGGATAATATCATCACCACTGAATGAGGTGATGATTTCAAGAGCTCAAATGACGAATCAGAGGGTGAGAATTTCCCCTTTCGCGGGTTCCTTAAACCATGGTATGACCCTATTGATAAGAAGATGAAGTTGGGGTTAAAAATATTCACTAAAGGTGACATCGCCTAGAATAAGGAATAAAATATAGGAAAGAACCTTTAACTAATAAATTCGTAGAAATCATTGAAAACCCTGGGAACACTAACAATAATGAGTCATTCAGCCTGCACACACTGGGGTTGAATCTCTTTATGATCTACTAGGAGGCTGCATTATTTGACCCGTTTGAGAAGATCACTTCTAAAACACCTTTCCTCAACGGGCATATCCTTCTAGTCCAACCTGCTGAAGTTGGTCTAAGACCTGCTATCCACTCTCTTCAAGACATCCGTGAGCATGTTACTGTTTCTTCTGTCTCTAATATCATAGTAAGCGAGGCCTCCTTTCACGAGGTTCTCAATATTGTATTTCCTAAAAACTCTATTAATGAAATTAATGAGGATTTTGAGTATCTTGTTGTGACTTACATTAATTCCATTATTCTAATAAAACTTTTGATGACGTTGACTTAGTAAATGAATAATTCTTAACTGATCTGAATAAAGGAAAAAATAATCAACATATTTGCGTTCAAACTAACAATGATGAGTTTGTTGTTATTAATCTTGGATCTAGTAGCCATCCGCGTGAGATAGGATAGGGTCCACCCTCAATGAGTATGAGAGGGTGCAATTTGATGAGCTTCTGAAAGAGTTCTTGGACATATTTGCATTATTCTACGATGACATACCCGATATTGATCCAGAGATAAGTCGACATGAGATCCCCACATCCCTAGGAAAAAATCTCATAAAGTAGAAACTGAGGAAGCTTGGATTAGAATGGTTCCACGAAGCCAAAGAAGAAGTGGTGAAAAAGTTAAACATAGGCTTAATTCGCATAGTCGAATACCCTATATGGCTTGAAAACACCCATACCAAAATCGAGAGGGAAACTCCGCATGTGCATCGAATATCGAGATGTGAACCAGGCATCGTCAAAAGATGATTACCCTCTGCACAATATCGACATGATCATAGACAAAACGACCACCTATGCTCTCAAATCATTTATCGATGGTTTTTCCATTTGCAATCAGATTAAAATGCTTCTTAACTAATAGGAGAAGACTGCCTTCATCACCCCATGGGGAACCTTCTACTACACAGTCATGCTATTTGGGCTCAGGAATGCTAGGGCTACCTGCCAAAGAGCCCCTATAGCCATCCTATATGACCTCATCCATAAAAAAGTCGAGGTTTATGTCGATGATATGATTATCAAGTCCAAGATTAGGGAAAGTCATATTTCAACCCTGAGAAAATTCTTTGATCAACTACAACAGTACCAGATACGACTCAACCCATAAAATATGTCTTTGGCGTCAATAAAGGAAAGATCCTTGGGTTTATGGTCAGCAAGAAATGGATTGAGGAAGAACCCGCCAAATTAAAAGTCATCGTTGAGATGCCACCACCGCGGATGGAGAAAAAAGTGCATGGATTCCTGGGTAAGATACAATACATCACTTAGTTCATCAGTCAATTGACCTATATCTCTAAATCCATTTTCAAACTTTTTCGGATGGACTCGACCAAAGTTTGAAACAAGTCATGCCAAGAATCCTTTGATCAGATCAAATGATACCTCACCCAACCTCCGGTACTCATGCCCCTACATCCAGTTCTCCCTCTCCTCCTATACTTGACTGTCACCGATACTATAATAGGGGATTTTTTGGCCCAATACATTGAGGAATCTCGTAAGGAGAGTGAAATCTACTAATCTACTCTAAATTTGGAAGGGTACGAAGTTAACTACACTACCTTGGAAAGGGCATGTGTCACCCTGGTCTGGGTCACGCAGAAACTATGGCATTACACATTAGCATCCCCTATCAGACTAGTGTCCCAGATACATCTCATAAAATACCTACTCGAGAAACCCACTTCATCTATATGCATGGCCCGCTGGCTGATGTTTCTAGCCGAGTTCGACATCATTTACGTCATATAGAAAGATATGAAAGGGAGGGCCATCTTTATTTAACTTACCAACCATCCTGTGGAAGTAACTAAAGTTTGGATCTTTAAGTTCCTAGACAAAGACATCCTTTGCACCTCTCACGAGGATCTTAGGTGGTTGATGTTCTTTAATGGAGTTACTAATAAGAAAAGGTATGGTATTGGGATACTCTTGATCACCCTCGATGACTCTCACCCCTCCCCCCCATTTCCATTAAGATGGATTTACCTTACACTAATAAAATGATAGAATATGAGGCATGCACTGTAGGGTTCAATATATCCCTCGAGAAATGGATCAAGTACATGTACGTTTATGGCGACTCAACCCTCATTGTCGAGAAAATTCTTCGAAAATGGAAAGTCAAAGACGAAAAGATCCTACCCTTAAACGACCATCTAAAAGAGATTGACTCTGAATTTAAATATGTTACCTTCCATTACCTTCCTTGGTAAAAAAATATCCTAACCGATGCACTAGCAACCTTTGCCTTCATGGTCGACATGCTCTATGGAATAAAAATGTGCCCCTTTATGGTAGAGAAACAAGATGCACCCACCCACTGCTACCACATCTCGCTCGCTAATGAAGAAGATGTAAATATCGTAAGATTATGGAACTATGACATTTGGTGCTTTCTAAAATATGGTAGGTATCCCCGAGATGTGGATAAGAAATACACTCGTGACCGTGAGTTAGCTGCCCAATACATCATATGCGATAAAGCAATTTTTAAGATAAACTTCTATGGAACTCACTTTCACTACATTTCATGGGATAGAATTAAAGAGATGACGCAGAAAATCCACAGTGGGGAATGAGTGCCCCACATGAGCAGTCACATGCTTGCCAAGAAAATCATCTGTCAAGGGTACTACTGGAGAACCATGGTCCAAGACTGCATGACTTATGTTAGGAGATGCCTCAAATTCCAACAACTTTCTAACCTTCATCATTTGTCTCCCCGATAGTTGTACATGACCTATCCCCGACCCTTCTCTACCTGGGCATAGTCATCATATAGAAGGTCACTCCCAGAGCTTTAAATGTTCATGAATTCATCCTAGTCACCATTGACTACTTCACAAAATGGGTCGAAGCCGAGTTATACACAATATTGAATACGAGAGAAGTGGCCAAGTTCATCAGAAAGAATATCATCTACCGCTACGGAGTCCCCCGTGAGTTAGTGTCAAATAGTAGACTCCGCTTTTAGGCTAAGCTCACAAAGTTAATCGAAGAATATGGAATTCAAAGGCATACGTTTTCTCCCCAATGACCAAAAACAACTGATGCTATTGAAGCAGCCAAAAAGTGCTTCAATACCATCATCAACAAGATGTCTGAAAGTTGTAGAGATTGGGACAATAGTATCCTATATGACCTCTAGGGATACTGTACCTCCATCAGAACACCCACTAGGGCTACTCCCAATTCTATGGTGTACGGAATGGAGGCAGTTCTTCTTATCGAACTAGAAATACTTTCTCTACGGGTTATGCTTGAAAGAAAGGTCAGTGAGGAAGACTAGCATCAAAGATGCAATGATGAACTCTAGCCCCTAGATGAAAAGATATTAAAATCTCGGTACCATATACATGGGGACCATCATCGAATCGCACTATCATTAAATAAGAAAGTCTTGGACGGCGGTGTCTAAGAAGGATATTTTTCCCTCAAGTAGAACATGTTTTGAATCTGAGAGGTATGTTCAAACCTAATTGGAGCGTCCCCTACATTATGAAGAAAATCCTATCTGGTGGCGCTGCCATGCTCACAGATCTTGACAAAAAAGAAATGGAGCGTCCAGTCAACTTGGACCATATAAAAAAGTTTTACACTTATTACGAACTCTCATCATGCTACGACTCTTCTCATCCCTCTTTTATTCTAAAAAAATCTCATCGTTTCCCTCTACTCAGAACTATGCGGGACTTGATCCTCTCAATTCACTCCTTTTATAAAGAAGAGGCTCACAAACTTCAAAACCCACAGAGGTACTTAGGCAGCCTATAAAACACACTTGGGCACAATCCTTTCTCTCTAAAAAATTATTAGTTTTTTCTACCCTCGAGAATGACGGTCTATCTTGCCATTTAAGTGAACAAAAGGGTTATGTATGACTTAGTGATTAGTATAGACAGTTCAAATACAAAATTCATCAAAGGCACAACAAAGTATGTCAAAATATTTTTTCTTTTAAAATTAGGAATTTAGCTATTACATGAAGCATTATTGAGGGGAGGTAATGGGCCTGCCTCATCATTATTACCCTCTAGGAATCTGACTCCTGATTAGGGCTCCAGTTGCACTCCATGCGATAATAGGCCTTAAGGAGCTTTGATGAAACCAATACACCCTCTTCAAAAGTGTCAAAAATTACGAGCCATCTTTATAATTCAAAAGTTTATCCTTTTCATTTTTGAAGCACTTTTTCAGTGTTTACATGGGAAAATGGGTATTTAATATTTTAATGAAATTCCAAAGTTATTTCTTTTTCAAATACATATTTTGGTATTTCAAAATATTATTTACGAGGTAAACTTCTTAGAATAAGGAAATAAGAGTACCAAGTTTGATTTACTCATACATTTATGGTTTAATTTGTGGGAGATGTGTGGATTTTTATCTTGAAGTTACTATGGTTTATATGTGTGTGGAGCAAATTTTTAAGTTGTTCATATACTTATTAATGTTCATAAGTTATAGTGTGTCACTTTAAAAAGTATAAGTGTGAATTTTTTACAATCAATTTCAAATATTAAATGGGGGTTACTATATGTGGGGATATGTGTTAAAAAGGTGTTTGATTATTTTGGAATTATATTGCGATCACAAATCCTCTCGAATGTATAAATATCATGTGTGAGATATAAGAAAGGTTAACAACGATCATTGTAGCACAAGGGAGGCATATTTCACTATGAATTTGAATGTTCATGAACCTTTTTCAACATAAACTCATTTTTACAAAAGACATTTTTGAATACCCATTTCATTTCTAAAAATCTTTGACTTCTCTAAAGGGTACTTTGTTTCTCAAATACAACTTTTTCGCGAAAATCTTTTCAAAGATAAGTACCTTCTCATTCTTCTTTTTCACATCAATATTTTAAAACAATTATCTCTTCAAACATGGTCCATCTTTTTCAAAAATCTAGAAAGTATCACTTTTAAAGAATCTTTGTCTTTTGGATGTCACATTTAAAATGAAAATATACTTTTTAAAACAATTATCTATGATCTAGGCTCTAATACCAATCGTTGGCCCTGAAGTTGTCTCGAGGGGGTTGTGAATTGGGATAATGACATTTGTTCATTTTTTTTCAAAATTCATATTTATTTCTTTCTTTTCAATATGATTTTATAAACTTTACTGATATACCCTAAATGTACCTCATCAACTCAGAGACATCAACCTCGGCCAGGGAGATGGCCGAGGTTAGAAGGGCCTTAGATTGGCCCCCAACGGACTCTTCCTAAGCAAGGTCAGCCACGACTGACGTTACTAGTTACGTCAGCAGGAGAGGTCTTCATAATCCATGGGGGAAGTTATTCATCAGGTCATCCAAGGTTGGAAACCTCGGTTGGGCACAGGCCGAGGTTGCAAGGGACACTCCATCATCATAACCAGTTTCGGCAGGGAATCAGCCGACGTTCCTGCTACTCCACCATCACATCGGTCGGGGCGGACGTTACAGCTCCACCTGCCTTATCTCGTCTCTCCCACTGAGCCAAGGTCACCACTGATCGAGTAGTTTCCCGAACACACTAACCTCGTCCTCTTCCAGGCCGAGGTTGGGACCAATCACAGATGGTCGAGTCTTCATCAGCATATGTATGGTTGGGAACACGTGTACACAATTAGTTATAACAAATCAATCCCCTCACGTGGGGGAATATTTCATCACCATTCTCTACATGTGACAGTGATAAAATGTCTTCATCAGATTGGCTATATCAGCACACGCCTGCTCATTGCATGCTTGGGGGGTACATTACACCCCCCAAGCACTATATATAAAGGTCATCCTCTACCTTGTAAAGGATCCGAAATTGGCAACCCTAGCTGAAACTCTGTCCAAATATATACAGTAGAGATAGAAAGATTAAGAGATTGTATCCATGGCCATTAGTGCCCTCATACACTGATATTAATCACACACACTAGCACAGTGGACATAGGCCTGATTGGCTGAACCACTTATATTCCGGTGTTAATTCTCTTCTCCTCACCGCAATCTCTCATATATAGTATACACATATGCTTCCATTGTTATCACTAGTTTGAGCATACAAACACCTTGACTGGTGGTGGTGTTTCCAGCATCATTATTTTGGCGCCGTCTATGGGAACGAGAGGCTATCTCTTCCTCATCTCTTGCTTAACCTCACCGGTGGCTCTGGTGGTGAACCAGGTCTCACCCCTTGTGTGGAGCTGTTTCACCATTGAAAGAGGTCCTGTAAGGTATAAGCTCATCTACTACACCAGCTCTTTAGTGCTAACACATGTCACTGGAATTACCACCACCTCTTCTGCCGCTTGGGGCTGGTGGACCTAGCTCCAGCCAAGCACCGCCTCAATTCGAAATGGCGGAGGTGGCCGCAGCCTTGAGGTCTTTGGCTGTAACGCAACAAGCAATGTAGAAGCAATTTGCACAGCTCAATCAAAATATGATGAGTCCACCTGGAGTCTCACGGGCGATGATTACTTTGACAGTTGTCCAGGCGCACCCTGAAGCTAGGGGACCACCCTAGGCACCGCAAAAGGATCAATCTACGCCCCTGCGGAGGAAGGACATTGCTGTCCATAGGCGCTTGCGTCTGGGGGGGCAAGGACACCCTTGCCCCAAGGATAGATATGATGATATAGAGGCGAAAGATGTCCTGAAAGATTGTTAGGATCCATATGAGGTTTCGAATAACACAGTTTGTCCTATCCAGCGAAGCCAAGGTTATGGGGGAAAAAGAGGAGGAGAAGCCCAACAATGAGGATCAACTTTTGATTGATTAAGCAGAGGGTCAGCCTTTGAAAGGCTCGACCCTGTAAATGACCTAAGATAGAGGTTATTAAGGTCGGGAAGCGCATCCGGCTCACAAAGGGAGGAGAGGCAACATTGGCCTCATCAAGGACGAGGAAGAGACCAGGAAGAGGTCAACAGCCGACGTTGTGCTGCGGCTGGGGAACCCTCAGTCTACCCCTTGAAGGTGGCTGGGGATAACCTCGTCCAGGCCAACATTGCAAGACCATGGAATGATTCCATCCAACATCTTGAGGACAAGATAGGATACCTCAACAAAAGTCGGGATCCACTGCCAAGGGGTTTCTCAGAAGGCTCTCCGTTTATGGCTAAGATAGTGAGCTTCCCTACCCCAGCCAAGTTTAAGCCACCTACAGTGAGTCCCAAGTATGACGATAGCACCAATCTTGTACATTATATTGAGATGTACCAGTCATCGGCAGACATTTACTCAATACCAGATGAGATGAAATGTCGAGCCTTCTCCGGGACTTTGATGGGAGCTACACACATTTGGTTTACTTCTCTTCCGAAGAATTTAATGGAGAACTTTAAGGGCTTGGTTGAACGATTCATTCACAATTTTTGCTTCGGGGTAAGATCTCAAATAAAGACCACCCATCTGTTGTATGTCAAGCAAGGCAGGCACGAGAGCCTAAGAGACTACATCGTCGGGTTCAATAAAGAAAAAACTTGAGGTTGAACATTACGAAGAGAATATTTCCATGACCGCCCTCATAGGAGGTCTTCAGAAAGGGAAGTTTTTGTGGAAACTTGCGGAAAACCCTCCAAAGTCTATGGCGGAGCTATTGGCAACTACAGGGAAGGTCATGAACACTGAAGAGGCTATGGCCGCTAAGTATGAAGATGAGAACGGTGATAGCAGCAAAAAGTTCCAAAGAAAGAAAGATGGAAAGAAGAGGTCAGTTGATGACTAGTTTGCACGTTATACCCCTCTTACTGTAAGCTACGAACACATCATCAATGAGATCAAGAATGACCAGTCCCTAAGATGGCCAGAGAAGTTGAAGGCTCCTCCACATAAGAGGAACTAGACTTATGGTGTGAATTCCACCAAGACTATGGCCATGTCACAGACAAGTGCTTCGCCTTAAAGGATGAGATCGAGAAGATGTTGAAATTGGGAAAGTACATTGATAGCAAGGATCCTAAAAGGGGAAGAGATGACCCTAGAAAGAGGAGAAATTATAGGTGTCATGATGATACCCCAATAAAAAGGGGCGATGACTCGGATGGCGATGATGAAGACGATCTGAACCTTCCACCAAAAGATGATAACACCCCTATGAAGAGGGTTCTGAAGTGGCTGATCGAAAAGCTCATGTCGTAGAGGCCAAGTCAGTGGCCAAACTTGAAATAGTAAATCTGACGTCTTTCGAGATAACGCAAAAGAGAAAGAAGGTGGACATGGACACTCTCATAGTCAGGTTCTCTCGACTCGACTTCAAAGGCATCCTAACTCTACATGATGACCCTTTAGTAATCACAACAAGAGTTCATGGATGTGAGGTACAGCGAATTCTTGTAGATGGAGGAAGTTTAGTAGATGTGATGTTCCATCCCTTCTTCTAAAGCCTAGGCCTTAGAAGAGCCAGGCTAGTACCCTATCATCATCCGTTAATGGGGTTCAACGGTGAAAAGGTCCATCCGTTGGGCATGTATGAGATGGACGTGCGAATAGGAGATGAGTGGCCTAAGAGGTTAACTCAGAAGATTAATTTTTTTATTATGGACGAAAATGTCTTCTCGGCCTATAACCTCATCATAGGAAGAGTAGCCCTTAAGGAGTTTGAGGTTGTGCCGTCGATGGTCCACCAGATGCTAAAATTCCCGACCCCCTACGGGGTAGGGGAAGTGCAGGGTGACCAGATCATAGCACGAGAATGCTACTTTAACTAGGCTGAAGAGAGAGAGGCTCATAAGAGAGAAACTACCACATATAACATTGATACACTTGACCCCATAGATGAAACGAAATTGAAGAAAGGAGAGGCCGCGAAAGAGGTAGAATCCATCATCCTCAATGAGGACGAGCCGAAAAAAACTATCCAAGTCGACAAAGCCTTAAAGGCAGAAATTAAGGAAGAACTGATAAACTTTCTGAGGAAGAGGCAGAGTGTCTTCGCTTGGAGTCACGCAGACATGCCTGGCATCAGCCATGAGGTTATGTGCCACAAGATGAAGTGACTAAAGACACTAGGCAAATCAAACAAAGATGAAGAATCTACTCTAGGGAGAAGTACGACATCATCCGAGAAAAAGTCAGAAAGTTGGAAGAGGCTAAGTTTATCATGGAAGTTATATATCCAGAGTGGCTATCGAATTCAGTCAGTGTGCCCAAAGCCAATGGAAAATGGATAATGTGCATAGACTTCACCGACCTAAACAAGTCTTGCCTGAAAGACAGCTATCCCTTACCTCGGATCGACGAGATGGTAGATAAAACTGCAGGACATGAGCTTCATGGATGCGTATTCAGGCTATAACCAGATCTTCATGGATGTTGAAGACTCGGAGAATACAGCCTTCATCACGGACAAAGGGACATATTGCTACAGCGTTATGCCCTTTGGATTGAAAAATGCGGGGGCAACATACCAACGTCTTGCGAATAAGATGTTTGAGGCCCAAATAGGCAAGACTATGGAGATATACGTAGACGATATGTTAACGGAGAGCTTAAAGGCCTGCACCCACATGACATACCTAGAAAAGACATTCGATACCATGGACCTATACGGAATGAAACTCAACCTTGCGAAGTATGTCTTCGGGGTAGGAGCTGGGAAATTTCTTGGTTTCGTTGTCAATCAGAGGGGAATAGAGGCGAACCCTGAGAAAATTAAAGCCTTGCTAGACATGAAGACACCAAGAAGCATCAAGGACGTTCAGAGACTAACTGGAAGAGTATCTGCACTCAACAGATTTATTTTAAAAGTGACGGACAAGTGTCTTTCGTTCTTTAAGGTGCTTAGAAAGGCCTTCGAGTGGGATAAAGAGTGTGATGACGCTTTTAATCAGCTCAAGTCCTACCTCGGATCCCCTTTACTCTTATCTCGACCCATAGTAGGAGATAAATTATATGTTTATCCAGCAGTCTCTGAGTCAGCCATAAGTGCAGCCATAGTACGGGAAGACGTTGGTGTCCAAAGGCCTGTGTATTTCAACAGTAAGGCCCTTCAAGGGTCTGAACAAAATTATCCTCGAATGGAAAAGTTAGCCTACGCCCTGATACATGCTTCTAGGAAGATGAAGCCTTACTTTTAAGCTCATTCCATGATCATCCTCACCGACTCCCCACTAAGACAGGTCCTCCATAAACCTGAGAAGTCGGGTAGATTGATACATTGAGTTGGGGGAGTATTACCTTACTTATCAGCCTAGGAAGTCCATCAATGGGCAGGCACTTATAGATTTTGTCACCGAGTTCACATGGGAAGAGGCCGAGGTTAAGAATAATCTAGAGACTACAGAAGGGTCAAACAGCAACGTCTTTCGACACTCAAAAGAGGTTATGCCCAAGGGATCCAGAGATGGAATAGCCGAGAATATGGAAGACCGGTACCTTTTAAGCTAGGGAATAATGTTAGAAGGTGGTTTCTCATCAGATAAAGACATCTGGAACCTCTTTATCGAAGGGTCCTCTTGCAAAAGGGGGAGCGGTGCAGGGTTAATACTCTCAGTCCCGGATGGTACTAACATCGAATATGCCCTAAGATTTAACTTCAAGGCATCAAATAACGAGTCGGAATATGAGGCCATGGTAGCAGGCCTCTCACTGGCAAAGACCCTTAGGGTAAGACGACTCCTACTTCATAGTGACTCAAGGTTGGTTGTTAATCAAGTATTGGGGGTTTATGAGGCCAAGGATGAAAGGATGGCCAAATACCTAAAGAGGGTGAGAAATATACTCGAAGGCTTCGAAGAGGTAAAGATGAAGAGAATACATCATCAAAATAATAGTCACGTAGACGCACTAGCAAGGTTGGCTTCTGCAACCAGGACAGACATCGGAAGAACAGTCCCAGTTGAGATCTTGCCCAAGGCGACCATTAAAGAAGAAGAAGTTAGTAACCCTTGCCTCAATTTGAACCTAGGGGGCTCATGGATGGACCCCCTTATCAGATATATCATAGAGGGAGAGCTATCAAAATCAAAGTTAGAGAGGAGGAAACTGAGTTACAGAGATACAAAGTTCTCAATGATAGGAGACGTCCCATATAAGAAGGGATTCCTATTACCTCTCCTCAGATGCGTTCATCCTACAGAAGTTCCCCGCATTTTACAGGAGGTACACGAAGGTTCTTACTCCAGTCATATAGGAGGAAGACCTTTGGCCAAGAGTATTATTATGCAAGGATACTGGTTGCTGACCTTGGCCAAGGATGCTGCAGCCTACGTAAAGAGGTGCGACAAATGTCATAAATTCTCCACTATTCCCCATCAACCTCATCAGCCTATGATGTCAATCAGTTCCCCTTGGCCACTCGCAGTATGGGGAATTGACTTAGTGGGTCCCGGGCCAAGGGCTGCAAATAATTACCGATTTTTGATAGTTGCCATTGATTACTTCTCCAAGTGGGTAGAGTCAGAGCCGATGATCAAGATTACAGAGTAAAAGACCTTCCAATTTATTTGAAAAAACATCAAATGCAGATATGGCCTCCCAAACACCCTCATTTCTGACAACGGAACCGAGTTCAAGAATTCTTCCCTGGAAAAATACTGCAAAAGGGTTGGGATAAAAAAAAATTTCTCTTTTCCTGGCCGACCTCAAGCAAATGGTCAAATCGAAGTCACAAACAGAACGATCCTTAATGTGATCAAGAAGAGGTTAGAAAAAGCTAAGGGTAAATGGACTAAAGAGGTTTATGTTATGCTATGGGCCTACAGAACAACGGCTAGGACACCAATGGGGGAGACCCCGTTAATGTTGTCACGTGGCTCAGAGGCCATCATACCAACAGAGGTAGGACTCCCTACTCATAGGGTTCAGACCTATGACCCTGAGAAGAATAATGAGGAGAGAAGACTCGACCTAGACTTGATTGAAGAGAGAAGGGAAGACGTAGAAATTAGGCAAGAAGCTTACCAGAAGAGAAGAGTAAAGTTCTACAATGAGAGGGTAAAATCAAGACCCATAGCTGCGGAAGACCTAGTGCTAAAAAAGACGTTATAGAAGGTAAATAATCTTCACCCGAATTGGCATGGTCCTTACAAAGTGGTTGAGGAGGTTATGCCCGGGACCTACAAGCTAGAAAACCTCTAAGGGGAACCTTTTTCCAATCCTTGGAATGCTGATCATCTAAAAAAGTATTACATATGACGCTGCAAGAGATTTTATATAAATGTATCATCTTATAAAGAGATTATTAATAAGAAGATCAGTTCCTGTGTCAATTTTTGGTTCATTATGCTTGAATGGTAGAATTTGATGAGGATAACATCTTATATTATGACCTTAGACCTTAAAACATCATAATTTTCTGACAAGGTCTGAGGTAGGACATCAAACATTGGATGACCTCAGACCTTCAACATCACTAATTTGGTGAATAATTATTTATGGGGATAACATCTTATGTGATTACCTCAGACCTTATAACATCATAATTTGGTGACAAAGTCTTAGGTATGACATCATACATTGGATGACCTCAGACCTTAGACATCATTAATTTGGTGAAAAATTGTTTATGGGGATAACATCTTATGTGATGACCTCAGACCTTATAACATCATAATTTGGTGACAAGGTCTGAGGTAGGACATCATATTTGGATGACCTCAGACCTTAGACATCATTAATTTGGTCAATAATTGTTTATGGGGAAAACATCTTATGTGATGACCTCAGACCTTATAACATCATAATTTGGTGAGAAGGTCTGAGGTAGGACATCATACATTGGATGACCTCAGACCTTAGACATCATTAATTTGGGGAATAATTATTTATGGGGATAACATCTTATGTGATGACCCAGACCTTATAACATCATAATTTGGTGACAAGGTATGAGGTAGGACATCATACTTGGATGACCTCAGACCTTAGACATAATTAATTTGGTGAATAATTATTTATGGGGATAACATCTTAGTGATGACCTCAGACCTTATAACATCATAATAGGTGAGAAGGTCTGAGGAAAGACATCATACTTGGATGACCTTAGACCTTAGACCTTAGATGGTTATATTGAGACTTTAGATATAGAAAAACATACGATAAACAATCAGCAATTAAAGAAATAAAGCCCTCCTCAGAGGCTGATATAGACTAAAGTTGAGAGTTACAAACTGCAAGATAGCAGAGTTTGTCATCATTGGTTACAGTTCATGAAAACTAAAATTACAAAAAAGCTTGATAAAAAAGTCAAGTGTACGCAGCCTCAGGGTTAGTTGCCATGCCTCCGTCTTCCTGGTCGAGGGTGGTCACTTCCTCCCCATCGTCCTTAGTGCCAACATCTTTAGTTCTGGTGTCATATTAGGGGACAGTGTCGGTAGGTGCATCACCTCCATCCTCCTCTACCACTTGCAAGGCCTGAGAAAATCGAGGATCGGCATAACCCAAACCGATGAAGTCAGAGGCTACGAGGATCCTTGATGCCTTCTTCTTCATGGAAGCCCATTTTCCAGTGGCCTTTACACCCCTTTCTAGGTACTCGAAGCCAAAGCTGACAAACTCATCAGAGATCTTGTACTCCTCCAAGATCTTCTCAGAGGCATTATCTAAGGTGACCTTCACAGCCACGTCAACCTTATGTTGGAGGGAGTCAGCCTGAGTCTTCAGGGCAGTGCTATGATCCTTCCTCATCTCGTCTATGTCCTTCTCTAACTTCTTCATGTTGGCATCAGACTTCTCCAAAGAGGCCTTCAGATGCTCTACTTCAGCCTTTAAAGAGGCCTCGGTCTTCTCAGCCTCTTAGCCCTTCTCAATCAGAGGAAGTTTACCCAAGGTCCAGTTAATTAAAATGGTGCATAGTGAGAAGACCTTGTAAAATATGTGCAGATATGTCAGTCTATGACCCGATATAGTTCAAACCGATGTTACACTTGAGTATAATTTAGCGGCAGCAAAAACAAAACTTTAAGGTCTTACTTGGATAGAATGATGGAGGGAGAACTCAGCCAATAGAGGCCTATCCATAGAGCGACAGATGCGCTTATCAGAGTCGGTCAGGGCTTCACCGATGGCATCCAGGGCCTTCAGAATATGGACGATGAGACTGTCACCAATCTTTAGTTGCTCCGAGTGAGCAATCAATGCATCCTCAGAAGAAATGGGGATATCACGATCCCCCTTTTGGTTCTTCTTCTTCTACCACTGATCTTCAGGGGAAGGGTCGAAAGGTTTCCTCTTCTTGGATTTCTCAGCCCTTGAGGTGGTTGGAGGGGGAGTAGGTGCATTAAGACATGCCTTCTTCACCAGCTTCGTGAGACTAGGGGTTGCCATCTCCCAAAGGTCGTCGAAAATCCCTTTTGGATGCTATGCAAAATGGAAAGGTCTGAGTTAGAAAATCAAAGATACATAAATTTAGAGGTATAACTTGTTGAAAAAATAAAGCAACTTACGAATCTCGGTCAAAAGACTCCCCCCAAGTCCAGTTTTAGAGAGATAGTAGGGAGTCATCAAATGCTCATACTTGACTATCAGACCATTCTCCCCCTGATCCTGAAGGTCTTTGACCTTCTTAAGATTATTTAGGCTTAGCCCAGGGTCAGCCCTAGCATCCATTGTCACCTTTCCCCATCTTAGGGGTATTCTCGGCTCTAGGGAGGAAGAGGGGGCGTAGGGACCAAACTCCCATGGCCCTGAAGCAAAGAAGTAGCATGGTTTCCAATTATGGTTCAAGATTTGGGTAACCTATAACATCTTTTTATTTGACTTACGAGCTAAAAAAGGGTAATAGCTCGAATGATTCCTGGCAGATGAGGGGACATAGCACCATGCGAAGACTTGGACGGGAAGGTCTGAATGATGAAGTGCCCTCTATAAGACAATAGCTCCAATTATCACCATCCAGGCATTCGGTGATAACTGGGAAGGATCCAGGTTGATGTAGGAGAATATAGCCCTGATGATAGGATGAATGGGCAGATGAAATCTTAACTTGAACATCTTCTCGTACGAGGAGATCTCACCATCTCGACCGCCAAAAGCCCTATCTTCCCTCAGAGGTATCCTGAGTTTTATGGAAGGACTTATGGAATATAGATATCTAAAGGCTAGAAGGTCGACCTCGCTGATAGTGCTCTCTATCTTGGCCACCTCAGAGGTGTCAACATCGCTCTTCGCATCATCATCATCATCATCATTCGGTTCAACATCGGCCTGAGCAGACGATGGGGCACCACTTGGGAACCTCTGGGCGAACTCATCTCCTATGACAGTCGATAGGGGAATGGATTCAAGAATTGGTGGAACAGCCACGCTAGGTTCTACAATCTCAACGTCGCAGGAAGAGTGCGATGTGCTTGAACTCTTATGAGACGAGGCCCATTGGAAACCTTGGCTTGATCAGGGACCTGATCCTACTGAATGGAAAAGTTCATGGCCTCTTTAAAGGAGTCCACAGACATAGGGTCTGAGGTGGACGACTCAGACTCAGACATGGGGGTAGGTTCAACTTGAACCTCTGCTAATTTAACTGGTTCAGCTGGCTCAGGGTATATGACCTTCATAGGGGGTGGGAAGATAGGTCTGAGTGGGAATGCCTCTGCCCTATGAGCTTCCTCTTGGGCTCTTTCTATTTGCCTAATTTTATCTAAAGTCTTCTGCCTAAGAGAGGGGAATTCCTCTAAGAGTTGGTAAAGGGGCCTGAGCATATGAGTCAGACCCTACACTTGTGACTTTCCTAAATAAACAGGATTGGCAATTGAATTAAGGATCAAACTGGGTTTTTGAATGAATAACTATCAAGAACAATTCACCAGAAAACTCTTAAACTCATCGGAAAACTCTTAAAATCGTTGGAAAATGTAAGAAACGGGAATTAAAGGCTAGAAAAGGGAGAAGAAGATGTGATAAGACAATACGTGTTGAAATGTGAGGAGAAGGAGGGAAACGTTGGCAAGAACTCCACCTAATGCGCTGCTAACCAAGCTCTTGCAGAGAGAGAGAGAGGGAACGAAGAAAATATAGGCGAGAGAATGAAGAAATGGAGGAGAAAGAAACGAAATGAGGGTTTAACCCTCAAACAGCCCCACACGCATCCCAAGGCCCATCATTGCCTTGGGAGTCCAAAAAGCTGCAATCATTACACTTGTCAGGCACGCTAGCTACTTGAGTAGCTGACACTTGTCAAAAAGGTATTTAACACCCAGGGAAGTCTAACCTCGAACGAACATACCCCTTAGGCACCTGATCACACAGGTATCTAAGGGCTAAGGGTGATTGATATACCCTAAATATACCCCATCGGCTTAGAGACATCAACCTCAGCCAGGGAGATGGCCGAGGTTAGAAGGGCCTTAGATTGGCCCTCAACGGACTCGTCCTAAGCAAGGTTGGCCATGGACGACATTACTAGTTACCTCAGTAGGAGAGGTCTTCATGATTCATGGGGGCAGTTATTCATCAGGTCAACCAAGGATGGCAACCTCGGCTAGGCGCAGGCCGAGGTTGCAAGGGCCACTCCATCATTGTAACCAGTTTTGGCTGGGAATCATCCGACGTTCCTGCTACTCCATCATCACGTCGGCCCGGGCCGACGTTACAGCTCCCCCTGCCTTACCTCGGCTCTCCCATTGAGCCAAGGTCACCACTGATCGAGCAGTTGCCCGACCACACTAACCTCATCCTCTTCCAGGCCGAGGTTGGGACCAATCACAGATGGTCGAGTCTTCATCAGCATATGTATGGTTGGGAACACGTGTACACAATTAGTTATAACAAATCAATCCCCTCACGTGGGGGAATATTTCATCACCATTCTCTACATGTGACAGTGATAAAATGTCTTCATCAGATTGGCTATATCAGCACACGCCTGCTCATTGCATGCTTGGGGGGTACATTACACCCCCCAAGCACTATATATAAAGGTCATCCTCTACCTTGTAAAGGATCCGAAATTGGCAACCCTAGCTGAAACTCTGTCCAAATATATACAGTAGAGATAGAAAGATTAAGAGATTGTATCCATGGCCATTAGTGCCCTCATACACTGATATTAATCACACACACTAGCACAGTGGACATAGGCCTGATTGGATGAACCACTTATATTCCGATGTTAATCCTCTTCTCCTCACCATAATCTCTTATATATAGTATACTCATATGTTGCCACTGTTATCACTAGTTTGAGCATACAAACACCTTGACTGGTGGTGCTATTTCCAGCATCATCATTTACAACTTAGTAAAAATCATTTTCTTAATTTCTCAATGAAATGACTTTTCTAATGTTTTCTTTCATTCATTCACATTCACATTCACTTTCAAGAAATATAAGTATAAATCATTTTAAAGTAAACAATGAATGTAAATGAAGTAAGGGAGGTGATATTGTTTAAAGGAACCTTGCAAATTGAGATTTTAATGTGGTTCGTCCCTCCCGACATCCACGCTCGAGATGGTAATCGAGAACTTCACTATCTATAGTTTACTTATGGTGGAACCGAAAACTAACAAAGAATAACACCTTGCAAAAATGCAACCAACGATGTCCATACCTTAATCATTTCCCAAGTGGTACCCATATAATAGTCCAAGGAATTTGATCCCCCAACTACCCTTAACACTAGCGCTAATGATCGTGAAGATACAATGAATTTTTCTATTATCAATAGTACAAGATTTATAGCTAAAGTGTAAATAAAGTGCTTTGCTTAAACACTGGTGAATTTTGTTTACTTTCTTTTTTTTATAAAAGTAAACAAACAAGTAATCCCATGTGTTTTGTTCAAGGGGTCATTTGGGCTGTGGTCTTTATCTTAGGAGAATTAGGTTTTAATATCTAAGCACATATGTTGGTTTGGAATCTTGGTTCAAGAATGATTTTATGTTTAAAACATTTTGAAACATAAGTGGATTTTTAGGTATGGATATTTGTGTTAGGAGATTTTTTCTTTAATCTCTAAGCACAAATGGGTATCTTAGTTCAAGAGTGATTTTGTGTTTAAATCACTTTGAAAACAAGTGGGTTTTTGGGTTATGATATGTTTGTTACTTAAAAACGATCTTGTAAGGTTGGAGGAAATTTCTCTATCTAGAAATGGATTATTTCTAGTATTATCAATTGCATGGGTTATATGGATTTGGGGTATGGAAATTGTATGAAATAGGTTTACTTTGAACTCGCGGGGTTTAGTTTTAAAGATGGATATAATAGGTTTTGATAACTGGAACTCATTTGGTTTGGAACTTGGATAAGATTGAGGTTGGAAACTTTACTTCAATGGAGATTTGTCTAGAATGGAGATTAGAGTTTGAATCAATAGGGTTTAAGAAAGTAGGTAGACTCAAGGTCCGATTTTTCCTTGGTGATTTGGAATGGTTATGGAGGTTTGTATTTACAATGTTAGGATGAGGTAGGATGTAGCTAAAAGGTGTGTAAAAAGGTTGGTAATCAGTTGGAAAGGATGAAGGTTTTGGGTAAAAAGGTTGGAAGATTTTACCAAAGTACAAGGTTGGTATCTATCACCTTTAGTCCACTAAACGTGAAGTTTTAGTTGACTAAAACTCCTTTAGATATGTTGTTTTCAAAAGTTTAGTGGGTTGTTAAGAATATAGTTGTCTAAAAATTTTCTTATGACTTTTAATTGACTAAATCTTTCAACTTTTAATCTAAAAGTTGTTTTAGTTTGGTCGAAGAATTAAGGAAGGTTTAAAGGTCACTAGGGTGGGTATAAGTGTGTATTTCTTGACCATACACATGTTAGAAGGGTTACTTTACATTTTTTATAGTAGTTCCTAAAGTATAACATAAATAAAGTAATAAATATCATATCATTTGTGAATTCTTTGACTTGATTGAATAATCAAATAAGGGCTTGTGATAAGTTGCTTGATTTTAGCTTTATCACTATGGGTTGTGGGATGTGGTTCTAAACTTGTTTATTTGATATGTGATGGTGAACTGATATTTTGAGAGATAATAATTTCTAGGATTTCATGCAAGGTGTAGTGTATCGGGGGGTCCTTGTTTGGATTACGCTTTGCAAGACGCCCCACGCACGAAACGCGGTGCAATGTTGAGAGTGGAGAGAAGTTTTGCCCTTATTAAATTTTATGTATGATAATTAGAGAATAAACTCTTATAATGAAGCCAAATGTTAAGGAGTAATGCATTAAGACTTATAATTGGTGTAAGTTAATAAATTGGAACCACTCCATCATAGTAAGACATTTATGTGTAAATATATATTTAAGTTAGATTAGAATGGGAAGGATTATTGGTTTACATTAGGATGGCAGGTCTTGTGGGTATAGGCCGTGCCTATGGTAAGGTAGGTTGTCCTTAAAGGAGGGGTAACTTAACTAAGATTCCAGGACGTGAATAGGTGTGCACCATTAGATGAGAGGTGAGTTTGGGTTTCACGAGAGTGAGATTCCACTTTAATTATGAAATAGTGCATTTACACTTATTATGCATGGTTAACACACTTGCTAAACATTTTTACACCTCGGGCTCTGACCCGTTTATATTTCTCTTTTGTTATATATATGTATATATATATTACTACAGGTGTCCTACCGCATGAATACCAGATGCTTTTCTATCCAGAGTCTGGGAGCCGTAGCAGTTGCGGACTGTGGCAGGATTTAGATTGTAGTCGCTTCCTACTTTTTTGAAAATCTAGGTAGGATTCATGTTGTATATCGGGTTTACACCCAAGAGTCATTTATAACGGTTTATATTTCTTTCTTATGGTTGTTGTACTGTATGTGACCTGATAGCTTATTCGGGTATATTTCCTTGTATATACTCATTTCATGTTATACTAGCACTTTCTTTCATCATCATACTTGTGCATTCGACCTTTGTTAGCAGTTGTATATAGTTAGTTTGATTTCCATTGTATATTTCAATAAATTTTGGCATCTCGCTTATATGATATTGGGTAGTTAGCCTTATATTTCATTGTATATTTTGTTAGTGCTAAGACTGAGCCAGCTGAGATTCCTGATTTGATGTAGTATAGGGTTGGCCACCTGTTATTATTTTAAGCGGGTTGTTACATGATACAGGCTTAGAATTTGGATTCCTTTTTATCAAGAGAAGGTGCACGAGCTTTCATACTAAGGGGTTCCCTTTTACTCGATCTTTTTAGATGATTGATTGAGATTTTAGGGACGTGTGGTGGTGCTAGAGGTTCATAAGTTACGGAGAGCGACTTTGTCCGAAGAACGTGGTTTGTGATTCACGGTACATTTTGGAGGGGACAAGATGTACCAAGAAATGAGAAGAATGTACTGGTGGAGAAAAATAAAAAAGTATATTATCAAAATTGTGTTTATGTATACCACCTATCAGCTAGTAAAGGTCCAGCACCAGCAATCAAAAGGGGAGTTACAACTGCTGGAGATTCCCATGTGGAAACAAGACAACATCTCCATGGATTTTATCATGGGTTGCTGAGGTCCCAGAAGGCACGTGATTCTATTTAGATTATTATCGATAAATTGACGAAGGTGGATCATTTCCTTCCAGTGCGAACAAACTACACCACAGACAAGTACTCCGAACTTTTCATTACGAAGATTATGCATCTTCATAGGGTACTGCATGATATTCATCTCAACAGGGACATTACATTCATTTCCTGGTTCTGGAGGGATTTTCAGGATACGATAGGAGTGCAACTAAATATGGGCACTACGTTTCACCCTCAAAAAGATGGTCAACTGAGATGGATAACCATATTTTGTAGGATATGCTTCGATGTTTTTTTTATTTCAAGGGGAATTGGTATCAGCACTTTCCACTCATGGAGTTTATCTGCAACAATAGTAATCATTAGACTATTAGTATGATAGCCTACGAGGCACTGTAAGGATGAACATCTTATTTGACTAGCTATTTGTTAGATACTGGGGAGAGAATGATGCATGGACTGAACATCATTTGGGACACCTGAGAGAAGGTGACTCTCATTCAACAACATATGAAGACTATGCACGATCAGTAGAAGAGTTACACTGATCAGAGGAAGCGTAAGTTATAGTTTCAGGTGGGGGATCAAGTTGTACAGAAGGACTTCCTGATGAAGGGTATTGTGAGATTTAGGTCCAAGGGGAAGTTGGTGCCCCGATATGTAGGTCCATTTATATTATTGAATAGGGTCCGCCTAGTGGAATATCATTTATCCTTACCCGATCATCTTTAGCGGGTACACAATGTCTTCCATATATCTGTTGAAGGTGTATCTAAGGTAAGAGTTATCCTATTAGCACACAGACCTCAACGAGATTCAGCTGGAGCTAAATACGAGCTATGAGGAGCGAATGTAATTCCTTCTTGACCGGAGAAAGAAAATTATGCAATCAAAGGTCATTCCGGTACTTAAAGTCTACTGGGGATAACATAGCTAGACTTTGTCTACTTGGGAAAGGGAGGAAGACATGCGTACGAGATATCCATAGATCTTCGAGTCAAGTATATAATTTGAATTTTGAGGTCAAAATTCCTCGTTTAAAGGGGGATATAGTACCAAGATAATATTTATGCATTATTTAATGATGTAATTAATTATTTTTCATGTTGTGACATGTGATGTCACTAATTATATTTTATGTATTATATAATTCGTGTGTTAAATTGGATATGATACACAGCTGTAAATTAATTAAATATTTGGAAGTGACTTAGAATTATGGGCAACTATGGAATGGTTAAGGTATAGGGGTCTATGGTTTCCTTATTTGGATTATCCCCTCAGAGTCGTGCCCCACCGATCGTGGAATATTTTGTTATAATGTTGTGTCTCACGTAATTAGTTGATTGATCATTTTGACTTGTACCCCCTAGTATATTGATTTGATGAGAAAAGCTAATTTATTATATTTTATAATATTTTGTGTTGACTTTAGTATGCTTAGAAAATACTTTTTTTAATTAAAATAGTTGGTTTTAAGTGTATTGGGTTAGTATATGGCTTGGGTAGAGTTTTGGGACATTTGAGTTCTTTTTGGGGTCATTGGTTAAGGCCCATATTAGGCCTTAGGTTAATTTTTTTTAAGCATCATTAGTAGGTCATTAGACATTATCTCTAGCACATTTGAGGAAATTATAAAACCCTATGGCTTTAGAGAGAAGAGGCACATAATAATTAAGGATCTTGGGAGATTGGAAGCTTAGAATTCACCGTAATTGGCTAAGGAAACTTTACATAATTTTTGAATTTGATTTGAGTTTGTGATAGAGTAATGATTATTCATTGGAATCTGACTTAATCAATAATATAATCCTATTTGTATAACCTAATTCCTAATTTATAAATGAATTTAATGGTTTAAATAAGGCTAAACCTCATGTTAATGATATGAGATGATTTGGTGTTGAATTTGATGAATCTAATCTTAAAATATGATTGTAAATGATATAAATGAATGCATTGTATTGAATCTAATGAAATACCCTTATTTAATTTGAGAATTGAATCAAATCTTAGTTTATAATTGAGTAGAAAGAAGAAGGGATGATATTTAACTCTTAATTTGTAATTAACAATTGAATCTATGTTATAATCATTTAAAAATTTGTAGATACATGTTAGTATTATTGTAATAGAAGTTATATATGAAGAAGGGTGGGTTTTGGACTAATTGAGGCATGAGACTTACGATTTTGGGTGTCAATTGATGGTTTAGGACTTTAGAGAAGATGAATCAACGTTCATCTCATTCGAACGAGATTTGCACCTCGTTCAAACGAGATATGGGTAATTGTTAGAACAAACTAAGATTTCGTTGGGACAACTTTCGATTTTTGTTCAAACGACTAAGATTTTTCATTTAAACGAGGTGGGTGATTTTTCGTACAACGAATTAGGCTATTTTGTTAGAACGAACCTTGAATAGCTTAGATTATGACTCTTAATTAGTGGTAATTAATTAGAGACTCAGGATACATTTGATAATCCATGAGTAGATTGGATTACTATTTTATGTGGAAGCACATCATATATGAGTGCTCGTGGGGTACGTACTTGGAGGGATTTTTTTATGGGGGGCATATGACATCGACTTTTCTAGTACCCTGGTGAGAACGACGGGCTTACCTCAGACATTTTTACCTCAGGTCGTACTTCTGATGTACCCATATCCCTAGGGGGAATAAAAATGGGTTCTCTTCATATAGTCTTGGGTATGGAGGTATATGTGGATGACATGAAGTCATAGTGATATATCCATTACTGATGCTTATAGGTATGGGAAAGATTATAACTATAACTACTGCCCACGAGTGATCCCCGAAGAAAATACGGATAGGCCTTTGTATTTTATATTTGGGCTTGTGAATAGCCTATCTATTTATATGTGTTGGGATCACACTTAATTGGAGGTTAGACTATAAGACAGTCTTTCGTTTTTCGAGATTATACTAGAGATGCATAGACTGACATTAGTTATGGAAACTCTTGATTATATTCAACTGAGAAGAATTATAATTAATCATTGGGTTCACTTGGGTTTTGATTTATAACCCATGCTATATCTAGGGTTGTTTGGTGTTGTGAATCTTATCAAATACCGCAAGTGCACGGGCTATTATAGAATAGCGAGTGTAAGTACAGGTCGAACCCACGAGGATTTGTAATTTTTTTCATTCAAAATAGTTGTGATTGTCCAACTAGATTAATTAGGTTTGGAGATGAGATGTAATATTAAACTAATCAACACAAACAAGAATTAGGAGTACAAGAGATATAATCAAGGGAGCGTGAAAACTAGGACGTTGGATCCATTTATCACATTCAAGTGATATTATGTAATAATTTAAACTCGTCAGCCCCGATTTTATAACTCAAATTAAACCGACTCTCGCCGTATTTAAATTAAGACGGCTAAAATTCCTATTCCCTTAAAAGTTCACTTTTAGATTTCAAAGTATAGTCTTTAAGCATGGACTATCAAAGCAATCAAGTGCAAGCATAATCCATCAAAAAGTACTCACACTTAAAAATAAAAATATGTTTTTTCTTACACAAAGCCAAAGGTTTCAAACATACTTTCGTGCCGTTTTAAATGAATATCGAAATTTTAAGACCTTTAGCACATATCGGGAACAAAGACGAATTTAAATCACGCACAATATTAATCAAACAGGATTCATTTCACCTAGTCATAGTAAAGAAATTACGCTAGCATAATGAAAGACATCATAAAATTGCAAGAATGAATATGAATTTTCATTAATAAAACAACTTACAAATGATGTGTCTTACAATTGATGTTGATAGAATTCCTTCCATAATGATACAATTCTTGGCCCTCAAATGTAAATAAAACTCTCAAGATAAGATAACCAGAAACTATTTCCCAAACTCTCTCTACAATCCTCTCCTTGTTCTCCACACGAAATAATGAGCCAAAGGGTTCTATTTATAGGCTTAGGGGTGAGGCATTAGGGTTTTGGTGGAACTCCTTAATTTCCACCTCTTCAATTTCCACCTCCTTAATTTTCACCTCTTCAATTTCCCCCCACTCGAAGAGTCTTCTTTTTTTCTTGCTGAACACGCATGTCAAATTTCTTCCAATTCGGAGAGTACAAATTCTTGACTTTTTTACGATTTCCCAAGTGTAAAAACAACATTTTTTCGAACGACCGTAAAATTCAGCTTTTTCGCGCCTTTTTCAAGTTGATCATCAATTTGCACCAAATTCCATCATTACCTGCAAAAATTTCACTAGGTAACTTTTTTCACAAATTAGCACAAGAATATTATAAAATTATTGAAGCACCCATTTTGGACTTAAAATTGCCATTTTAACTGTGAATTCAATCTTTCTTGCATTTTTTCCCTTTTTAATAAAATGATCCTAAGAACTTATTAAATAAAACAAAATGGGACTAACAAGGTATAAATTTGGGTATAAAATATACAAAATAATGCACTCATTATTTGGGTTGAGTTAATTAAAAAATACAATATATGATTGGTGAAAATACTATTTCTAATCCTTCGGGTTTTGTATTATCTCAATTCTATAACAACAGTCCAAAATACACTTGATCCATTGCATAAACTAATATAATCCTAAAAAAAATTTAAAAAATTTAGAATCAAATTTTCTATTTTATAAGACCTGAATTCTAATTTTTGTAATATATTCCATTTTTTTATTTATACATATTACTTGTATTTTATATTTAATTTTCTTTATATTATAGTTTTCTTAGTTTTTTAATTTTCCCGATTTTAAAATTTAATTTTTATATTTTATATGATTTTCTAGAATTTTAAAATGTTGATTTAAGCATTTAAAAGAAAAAAAATTAAAATCATTTTTTGCTTCTCAATTAAATTCAGCAAGTAATTGAAACAATGACATTTTGTTTAGTTGATTTCCCTTATTGTTTGAGGAATAAAATTTTGACCAGAGCCATTCCTTCGACACTATAAATAGAGGGCTTGGAATCTTCATTTTAAGCGAGAAATAATTTTCAAAACTAGGTAAAACTCTGCCAAAATTTTCTCAGCCTTCCCTCTCCAAACCTTTTTAAGTGTTTACATTTGTTAGAGAGTTTTCTAAACATGTTTTTCATCTTATAATTTTACAATATATACCTTGTGTGAGGATAAGTGTTTAGATGGAGTTTTTAAGTTTGAGAGGCTTTTTGGTTTTTAATCTGTTGAAACTTTTGGAGTTCGTTGCTTGAAGCACCTTGTTTTGCTTCCGAGATATGTTGGGGTATAATTTCTAAACCTCTTACATACATGAAAAATCTTATATATTGTCTGTTTGTGATTTTAGGTTTTTGAATGATTTAGACTGCTTTGAAATGTTTTACAACCATTAGTTCTCGTACTAATCTACTTAACATGTTATAATTGGTGATGTTGTATGGGATATGGTTCAAAATGGTTTTTCAGTTTCAACCCTTATAATTGGTGAAGATGATGTTCAAAGAACAAAAAGAATACCCTTTTATGAATGTACTAGATATGAGAATTAATTTCATAATATAATAACAAAGCTAGAAATGAAATTTTCCAAGCAGTGGGTGAGTCTGAGTTTAAATGAATCTCAGCTTGCACCACTTCTAAGGCATCTTGGTACATTTAAATGGCTAGACATAAGGGTGATGATAGAGTTAAAAAGTCTAAGTCACAATTATTAGTTCATGTATGTGATGCTATGTTTATATAAGATGATGAAAAATTTGATGACTTTTATCTTAAGTTGCAAGATATAATAATTCAATCACGTCATAATGGGATTGTATATGCTGATTCTGAAATATGTGCTAAAATTTTAAATCTTTACCTCATAATTTTTCCATGAAGAAACATTCCATAGAAGAAATGGATGATCCTAACATGACACCTAAATTTTTATGTAGTAAAATGAGGACTTTTGAACTTGAAACTGCCATAAGTGATAATCAAAGAGGAAAAACAAAATCACACACTTCACAACTTTCTTTAGTGTTAAAATATGCTATTAAGAATATTTCTTTTGCATCTTCATTATCTAATGTTGACGATTCATCTATATCTCTTGAGTCACTAGATCATGAAATTTCTTTCTTATCTAAACATTTCAAGAAATTTGCTAAGTTTAAAAGTAAATTTGCTTCTGGAGAAGGACAACCTAATCATTTTAATAAGCCACGTGAAAATTTATTTGAAAGAAATCTTTTAAAAAAATATGACGATAACAAAGATTTGAGTCATATTTAATGCATAAAATGTAATGATTTTGGTCATTATGCTAATAAATATTTTTCAAAAATCAAATGGCAATCTTCTTAAAAAGCACACTTATCTACAACTTGAGATGACAGTTTTGACTCTAATCGTGATTATAGTAATAGTTGCAATAATATTATGGCTATTCCTTCTATATGTTCAAATGGGTCCGATGATGGTATTGATAACTTGCCTGTTATGTCGTATACATCTGAATTATTTATTGACAACTATGATTTACCTCCTGAAAATATTATGGCCTATTAAGACTCCTTTGCATAATAATACTCTTTCTACCGTATGTAAACCTCTTTATGATTTTACTTTTAGCTGGGATGATGAAAATAATGAGTATAACGCATGTGCCCTTGGAGTATAATATTTTAATAATGATTGTGATGATGATGATCTATATTTTAAGAAATTGTATAAGTCAATCATCAAAAAGTGTATCCATTTAGGAAAATTTAATGATAGGTTGTTATCTAAAATTAATGCTCTTAAACAATCAAATTCTCTTTATTTATGATGAATCATCTGCGCAAGTAGAAGAGCTTGAGACTAAAAAATTGATGTTGATGAAAAATAATTTCAAAATAAAGGAAACCTATTTTTCTTTAGAGAAAAAATGCAAAGTTATTTTAACTGATTTTGATGAATCGGAAACTAGACTAAAAGAAGCTTTGAACAAACTTAATACTTTTAATAAATCTGACATCATTGTAAAACAACTTGTGAATTCTGAAAAGTATTTTTCTAGTGATAAAGAAGGATTTGGTTTTAAAGTAAAAGAAATTTTGTATCCTTCAAAAAATACTATTCATAATCCTCAAATGTTCATATATCTATTCTGCATTTCAAAAATAGACTCAAGACCCCTATAATGCCAATTATATTTATCATTGCAATTTTTGTGGTAAAACTGGTCACTTAGAGATTTGCTGTTATAAACGATTAAATCAAAATAGAAAAATGATAAAACGTATGGACCTAGGAGAACAATTACGGCTGAACATGTTAACAAAACCTACACAACATTAGCCAATGCCTTAAAAATCTAAAAATTATTTTCCAAAAATTAAGACAATTTTGATTTGGAAGGATTAATAAAGTTATAAATGGATATGTAATGTTATTCTATCAACATTAAATGTTTCTTATAAAAACTCTCAATGGTACCTTTATTCTAGGTGTTCCAAACATATAACTGGGGAAAGATAAAATTTTCCTCATTAAAAGCTTTGGATAGAGGGAATGTCACTTTAGAAGATGGAAAGATATCCCGAATCGTAGGTAAAGGAACACTTTAAGGTGATGAGGTTCCAAAATCGGTTGATGTTTTATTGGTTGAAGGACTTAAAGACAATTTATTAAGTATAATTCAATTTTGTAACACTAATCACACTATTAACATTTCAAAATCAAATTGTAAAATTTTAAGTCAATATGGTGATACAGTTAGATATGGTGAAAGAACACCTGGTAATTGCTATGTTATTATTCAAAACAAAGATCTTGAAAATTATTTATCTGCAAGACATAATGACTTAGACTTATGGCATTCGAAGCTTGGGCACATTAACTATGATAATCTTTCTAGATTAACTAATAAATAACTAGATCTTGGTCTACTTAAAATTTTAAAAATCAAACATTCTATTTGGGGACTATGTCAAATAGGAAAAATGCACAAAACCCCTCATAATGTAGATAAAGATGTTTTAAAATTCATGCTTTAGATTTGCTACACATGGATTTAATAGGACCTTCTAAGACTACTAACTTATGTGCAAAATCATACATTATTGCTATAAAAACCACATTTTAGGACCTTCCTAAGGCTCTCCTTAGGTCCCTCGCACTTCATCCATCACCATAGAACCCTATGTAATACTCCGAGTACCGATCTAAAGGTCATCGAACACTCTCGGGCCCCATTTGACTCCGTTCAACTTTCTTGTTCAAGCGAAAGCTCCATGAATTTTCAAAGGGCTCTGAATTCCCTTTCCAACGGACCGCCCCGTGAGCCAATCAGCCTTACAGTTCAGAAAAATATCCATTTTACTATCGAAAACTAATCTCGAGGCCACCAAGCGCTCCCGAGCCCCGTTTAGACCATAATCAACTTTTTCTCCCAAGAGAAAGCTTAATGAAACTTTAAAGGGATTTGAATCCCCTTTCCAACAGTCTTCCACAAGCATGAATCGGACTTATTATTCGGACGAATGATCCATTTTCCCCAAAAAATGATCCGGAGGCCACCTGGCGCTCTCAGACCCCGTTTGACTACCGTTAACTCTTCAAGTCGAACGATATTGAATGAATATTCAAAGGGATTTCAATAACCTTTCCAACGGTCTGACCCATGTACAAATCAATCGTTTGGTATATATGAACGAATCATTTTACTCCTAAGGTTCACTGATCACTTCCAAGCCCCGTTCAACCAAGGTCACTCGATGAATGATATATTTTTCTTTGGGAATCTCTTGTCTAAAAGGCCTTCTGGTGCTTTTGAGACCCATTTGACCAAAGTCAACTCCTAAAATCGAAAGCTACCATGAGTTCTTCAAGGTCTCTGAATACCCTTTCTAACGGTATGCCCATTAACGATTCAGACTTACAAATTGCAATTTATGACCGTTTTTTTGAGAAATCTGCATGAGGTTGCTGAATGGCAAAACCATTTCCTTTCCAAATGTTAGTGTATTTGGAGATGCATACTGATAGTCAATTCAAGTAAAATGTCAATCGTTATCCCCTTGACCCTACATAAGCAGAGCATGAGCTCACTTTGAAAGGCATCCCAAAAATATCCCTCTCAGCGATCCTAACAATATTCATGCAAAGTTAGTATCTCTACTGAAATATTTCCTCCACATTCCATTCACATCCCCTTCACAACCAATTTAGTAAAAATCATTTTCGTCTCCTCATACAAAGTCCATACACTTACAAGGGTAGCCTTTTCAACAATCAAGATCAATCTTCGAGTCTCCAAAGAAGGCCCAAACACTATTTTCTCTCTTTTAATTTCCTTATTTTTTGCATTTGTTATATAATATTTACTTTAGTCTTTCATCCTTATTAGTCCACACATATTAATAATCTCACTTTTTACTCGTAGTACTGAGCATAAATATTTTCTATAAAAAAACCAAAAATGAGAAAAGGAGGGTTTGCTCATTAACTCCAAATGGGATTCTTCTCCCCATTTTCTCAAATCAAAACATCCTTTTTCTACAATCACACATCTAAATAAAATCCCTAGTTGGTTTTATGGGATAAACCCCATTCTCATTGTTTCATGCGAACTACATGGACATTGATGCCTTTTTAGGCTACATAGGAGTTTCGGGGGATAAAACCCGAGACTCGAGTCATCCTTCCATATTTTTATTCATATATTATACTTATGATTCTTATTCATGTTGTATCAAATGCATATCATCGTTTCACCATAAATATTGATATCACGATGATCGTACATATTATGTTTTTAATTATTATTTTGGGAACACTCCAACGGATGATCTCACTCTGCCTTTCTCCATGACATGAGTAGAGAAATTACATTCTCAATTTATATATACACGCGCACACACTACACTGAATTTTTAAGGAGAATAGTAACATATGTCCATGAAAGACCTAAAGGGCGGGATGGGGGGCCTAACACCTGCTCGTTCTTTAACTTATCCACCGAACCTTTGAACTATTAGTTTCGCAAGTATCAGTATGTCTTTGATGCCGTTCTCTCGAGGAAACAACATATTTTTTCCTATTTTGTGAAAAATTGACTGGAGAATCTATCTCTTTACATCACTCCACATCGATTATAGTCGAAGGTCCCCTAGAAATAGCTCGTGACCTTCTTCTTCCCTCTCTCCAACCACGTGTGTTAGCGTCAAAACCGCGCGGAGGAAGGAAGAACCTGGATGGCCACAGTGATGAATCTGTTGGGGACTACTTATCAAAAGAGGGTAGACACTATTTGCATGGGTTTTATCATTTTTTGCATGTGTGTGTATGCACCTATGTGTATCTTCCCTTTCTCCTCTATTTATTTCTTATATATATTTATCTCTTGCTTACACCACCTATCACTTTTCACTTTCACCCACCTTTCACTCACTTGTAAATATATTTAATGTACACCTCACATTACTTACACTTATACATAAGATCACTTATATCCAAATGTTTCGCGCACCTCTTAGAATATTTATGCTTAGGTTTCACTAGCACACACCTCCCCTTATCACACTTGTATCTATCCATGGTCACTTTCACTTATCACACACCACTTAGAATATTCATGATTAGGTTCACTACCATACACTCACTTGTAGATATTCACACTCACATGTATCCATGCTTAGTGTAATCTACATTTTATACTTGTACAGTCTTCCCTATTAGTATAGTGCTCATCATGCCAAAAAAGGCTCTCTCAATAATGTACTAATCAAGAATCATGCATTTTCACACTAAATCACCAAGAGCATGGCTATTGACCAAAATTTCGTTCCATACTTGGGGCTCACTTTATGATGGGAGCTGATCCGGCGGGTCGCAGTTAGCCCAACTAATATGACTCTCACCTTCCATTGGCCTAATACCTTCGATGTATATCGAATGGTTCCCCCCATATCATACCGCTTGATCGAACTCATGATTGGTGGTATATAGTAGGGAACACATTTGCGTACTTCGTGTATATCGAATTCTCTTTCACATATACTATCACCATGAGGTATATAGTGAGGTAATTCACATACACTCAGGTATATCAAATGGCTTGTCCACATGTACTGATTTCCCTCAAAAGAAAAAAGTATATCGTGGAAGTCATAACAAAGGGGGAACATTTCCACTAAACCGGCAACTACATAAACCTCATATAGGCATCAGACCTAGGACACTCACATTTATTTTATCGGTTACCACATGAAACTCTGTCGAAATGCCGAGTCAGCATGTTGCCCAAATTTTTGCGCGATTTCATTTTTTCGAAATAGGTACCTGTTCATGAGCCTAGAAACAAGTCAAATCCTATCTTACCTATCTTTCCGACCCAATTTCCCAGGCTCGGGTCCTGTCACACATTTCTTTCTCATTTAGGTAAACATAATACAAGTGAAAACATAAACATAATAATAATCATGCTAAGACTCTTCTCCCATTTTTCCCTCCTTTTTAAATACCAAAAACATTTCTCCTCCCATTTCATTAAAAATGTGAAAAATATTTCTCCTCCGATTTACTAAAAGGGTCAAAACATTTTTCCTCCTTTTTATCAAAATCTTTTGCATCCTTTTTAGCAAAAATGTCAAAAACATTTTCCCTCATTTTCAAACAATTCCTTTTTCTCTATTTAAAAAATAAATTTCAAATTATTTTCCTTCTTAGTTCGATTGCATACCCAATTCTTAGCCTGGATGGCTTCGGTCTTTCGTCAAACCACTTCAAATATTTTCCAGTTCCCCTACTACTTCCTCCGAGTCTATAATCTACCTTCATCGTTCCTCCATAGAAAATGCAAATCAAGTACCAAATTTGTAACCTGATCTGATGGTAGTCCTAGTCCAACTCAGTGCCAAGATTGAAAACCTTCAAATTGAGGTTCATGAGATGTAGTGAAATCGAGTCCAAGTTCTCGAAGAACCCGAGGTTCTCTTTCCTCGTGCCATAGGTCCTCCCTCTCCTGAGCCTATTTGGGTTCCGAAAGAATATCATTATGCTCTGAATGCCCATCTTGCCAATGGGATACTGCCATCTCAACTCCATATACCAAACCTTGCCCAGCTAGGGTCTAACCTGCCAGTACTTATTGATCCCAATAAGGAAGAACTGAATAAGGTCAAGGAATACCTCAAGCTATTGTCAAAGAAGTTTAACCAAGTTAAGATATCCGGTAACTATATGGACTACACTCACATGTCTCACTACCCTGAAGCTAGACTCTCGGATAAATTCAAGATGCCATCCATCGATAAGTTGGGGGTAACGGGCCCTTAATTATTCACCTTTATAGTTATCATCGATACATGACTCTCCTTGGTGCCTCTATAGAGATAATGTCCCAGATGTTCGAATAGACTTTGAAGGACATCGCTCTCCGTTGGTTCCTATCCCTTAAAGATTGTAGAATTCACAGTTGGGAAGATGTCGCTCGAGAATTCATGTCACAGTACAAGTACAATTAAGAACTAGAGGTTACGCGCCGTGATCGAAAGATTCTCAAGTAGAATCCTGGAGAAACTATCAACAACTTCATAGTAAGGTGGATAGAGAAAGATTCCGTCATAACCAATTGGCCCTTCGAAAAAGAACAAGTCAGCATAGTGAAGAAGAATTCCCCACACCATACTAGAGAAACTATGGGAGGTCAATATTATCCACATTTTTTAGCTCTTCGGGAAGAGGGTGTGGAGATTGAAGAGAGTGTCACAAAAACAAAAGCCGAGCCAAAGAAAGTGTCCAGATAATTCACCCCAAAAATGTATGAGAAGCCTTCTAATGCCACAGTCTCAACCATCAATCATATCTATCAGCCCGCTACCTCTTGGACGCCAGATTTATATCATAATCCCGCCAAAAAGTAGTACACCGTGTTCCATGATCCCTTATCTAATCCTACGAAGCCTTATTAAGCCGAAATCTCATCAAACCTCTGGACCCTTATCTATTACCAAACCCACATCCCAAGAACTTCAAGGCTAATGCCCATTGTGCTTTTTAGTAGTCTGCCAGCCATAGTACTAATCAGTGTTTCCATCTCTGAAGTGTAATCCAAGATTTAATTGATTGGGGTATCATTTCCCCACTAGCCAATACTAAACACAACACCACTCACAACCACATTCCAACCCATAGAAATGCATCTTCCTAGAAAAATACTTGGAATTCTATCCATCTACCTAAATTGTGGTTAGTAAAGCACCCATCATACCCGTAATCTGACTCAAACTCCTTAAAGTTTGCCTATATTTTCTCTTACACCCTACCAGTTTCACTGACCAATCTCTTTCACTCATCCCGATTTCTTGTATTGTCGTTCGTACCCAGTCTGAAGGTAAAGATGTGGAATTATCTATAGTACTGAACGAACTTCCGGATTTTAGGCTGAAATTGCCATTTAAAATGACCATCGACTGTTAAAACTTCAGCATCTTATTCGTGGAAGCCTAAAAGTGGGCTCAGGAGTTAGATAATTGGGTGGTATCCATTAATTAAGTTATCTTAGATGATGTGGTACAAATCCTAATAGACAATATTCGACAGACTAAAATTATTTATAATATTTCCCAACTACTCTCTGCTTTAAAGCTTCAAGGGCGATTGGTCCCTTCACTCTTGCACCTCCCCGTTAAGTGGGAGGATTTATACCTAGAATCCATTGAGGTTGTGGAATGCATTGACTTTTCTTGGCAGGAAAACCTCAATGCCACTGGATGGTGGAAATAATTTGACATCTCTAGTGATGAACTGAGCCAAGAAAAGGTTAATCCGTTGATCAACATGTGTGGGATGATATCTTTTGAGGACCTGTTGGGGGAAATCCATAAATTTGATATTTATCCAGAAGTAGATGATGACACGGGGCTCTTGGTCTTTCCTACCTCCATAACCCATATAACCAGATAAATAAGACATTACCATGATTCGAATCCTCTGTCGTAAAAAATAGATAAGGGAAAGGGAGGCACTATCTCTGTGGCTCTTCTTATTTGGAAGTTTCTATTATTTTGAAAAATCAACTCAGGTCTTAAAGGTAACCCTATCCCTCTAAAGAATCTCAATCTATGGCTTCTGACCATTGATCATTCAATGCAAATGTTGTCGAGTGTGGTCATAACTACTTTCTACATCATTAGCCTTCTTTCATGCCCTACTACAATCAAGCTATTAGGTATTGAGCCTACAATAAAAAAGGAGATATGAGAATAAGGAAAAAAATGTGAAAAGTTTCAGAAAGGAGTTAAAGAAATATGGAAGTACCTTGCCCATCAAATAAGCCCGTTCCTTAAAATTTACAATGGCCCCTGTTCCACTCAAAGTGGTCACCATTACAAAAATGTTTATATTTGATAGGAAATGAAGGGCATCCATAACTCAGGTATTAGGATCTATCCTCTCGTCTTAGAGAAGCCTTGAGTAGTTCTTCCCCTCTAACGAATTCGACACCTCAATTGCACTTTTCTAACTCCCCACCCTTTGAGGGAGCATAACCTTATCTAAAACTTTATTCATTAAGATGAAGGGCTGCAAGTCCTTTGATATAGAAGGATATTCTCCGGATGCCCCAGATTTCCCACCTACCACCGATACTACTTGTCGCAAGGGAAGGGTTTTTTCAAGCTCCAAACCTGAGACTCTAATAGGACCTAACCCCAGGCTAGCCTCCTTCACTAGCTAGGGTTTAGGGTTTAGGGTTTAGGGAAAGAATTATAATGTCTAATAGGGCATTTAACTTCAAGCACTTGGTGGTCTTGGTTATCCTCTTTTTATTGACTACAACTTCATTAAGGATCCTCCGTTCAAACCGCTCATCTGCTGAATCAGACATATGTAAGAATCAACCATAAAAGAACTAGTAAAGATAAAAAGAATAAAAAAAGGAAAGACAGATACAAAGGGAGCATTCGGAAAGAAGAGTGGGCTCATTAGCTAAGGTAAATACCCTTTCAACCTTTAAAGGTTAAGTCTACGCTTAGTCTGGTACTCCTATCCTTTAGAGTCCTCAGGAAACTCTTTTAGAAATTTTGATATGATTTTCCTCTTTCGAAATGCTATGCCATAAGTCTAAACCTCCAATATGGCCCATACAATCATCTTAAAGGACCTAGGAACTTCCATAAAGTTTAAAGGCATAGACTCTGGCCCCAACCCATAGTTAAAAAGGCATTTGGTAATAACAAGGAGCTTGAAGGGAGTAAAGGCCAACTCTTAGCCTCAATAATCCTATTAAAATTCAATATAGTAGGCTCAGGAACCACTTCAAAAGGCATATGAAAATATCAATTCACAAAGCAAAGGTCAATTCAAGCGATGAAATAAAGTTGGAACTTTAAATTACCTATTGACAGAAGGAGACACCACAGAGTGGGGAAGCCAATGGCCTCAATAGGATCTAAGGTGGTTAAGATCCCCTAATAAAAAAAGATCTCTCGCTCCAGCTCTTGGGGACATTATGCTTGTCCTTCCCAATGGTCACTACGTTGGGCCTAGGGGATAGATACTTCATACCATTATAGATGGGCTTGCTCAATTTTAGAACTATGTATAGCTTAAAGAACTGGGTTGGGGCATCATCACAATTATCGTCATTAGCCACCTTGAAGTCCAAGGCAGTGGCCATCAAAAGTCTCCATTAGTTTGCCACTAGTTGAGAAGGGGATATACTAATATCCTTCAAACTCATGACCACAACTAGTAGTAGGGGGAATCTGGCCCCATACTGGAAAAAACACTTATTAAAACACAAATGATTGGCCACCATGGAATATTCCCTCTCATTCATTTTTACAGCCCTCATAATGGCATTTTCTAAAATCTAATAAGTATTTTAAAACTTAAATAGACCGTGCTCAGTGAGTAGTGAGGCATAATGATCACTACTAGAGAAATTAAGGTTGAAGACACCCTCATAACTCACCGTCATCATGTCAGGTGGAATTCATCCAATATGATGGTGAACTAAAGGTCAACTTTAATTTAACCATGGCCAGAAGTGACATGTGGGTCCCAGTGAAAGAAAGGGTTATAATGTCTTGGACCTTAGAGGGGTAAATGTTTTCAGAAAACATGATTTGCTGACATAAGGAAGGGTTTGCTTATTCAAGGAAAGTTTGAAAGAGAAGAGAGAAAGCGAGAATTAGCCATGAAGAACTCAATTCAACCTAAGGGGATCTTTTATACCCTCCAATGCCTAAATTTCAAGTCAACTCTATCTCCAAGATTAAATTCCTCAATCATATAGGAAATCTCAATCCCCAACATCCCTCCATAAGCACATGCGAGATCCTTCCTAATGTAATCTAATGATAACAAAAATTACAGTGGTTAGTTAGGATCATAACCCTAACTTTCATAAAGGACAATTATTTCCTTTGCATACTTTGTAAGAAGAAATAAGAGGCTACTAATGATACCCTATTCTACACTTGGTATTTGGAAGGTCCTCACCCCCACTAACTGCCTTGGGGGCATAGCACCAGTACCAAGGATAGCCCTAGACCTCATACAAATCACTACTTGCATAATCCCTTCGCTACTCTCAAAGGTGAGCTATGGTACTATAGCAGACCCCAATCGTGTATTCTTCCTCTAGGGAAAGTCAATCGCTCCAGCACATCTCATCAAGCAAGCATAGAGACCATAATCTTAAGGTTCCATCATGTCTTGAAATCCTAGAAAACCTTCAATTGAAGGAAAGTGACTTCCTGAGGTCACCTAGGCCTCACTTCTAGGATATGGCAGTATATGGTTCTCCAAGATCAATTTCAAGAAACTCCATGACCCTTTCAGATCCCTTGGACCTCCAAATGATCTCCTATAAATAATCTAACGAAGTAGGTGAGAAGCAGAACACTATTCCACCCATCTCCACCAATCTACACTTGCATTGAATGCCCCATTAGCATTAAATGCACTCAACAACCACCTTCAAATACTTTACCGAAGACTTCACCACCTTTCCGACATCGATAGACATCAAGAACACCCTAGCCACACCGCACCAGTCCACTCATGACCTTTCTGGGTATTTGTGTGTAAATAGGAAGCTGGTAAATGGTGAAAGGGGACCAGTCTCAAGCATTATTAAAGATTAAGTAATTCAAGAAATCAGACTTGTAAGATTTTAAAGCATACACAAATGTCTATACTTCGTTCTACACTCTCTTATAATGTAACTTGGATCAGTTCTATTGCTTACACAACTTGTATATCTTATAAATCTTTAAATAAGTACATAGACATCCTTAGATAAGTCATTCAGTTACTTCCTAAGGTCCTCTCTGTTGTTGATAAAGTCCATTAGACTTAAGACTCTCTTAAGCAATGCTCAAGAGGTCTCTTAGACTTTAATACTTAATTTTCAAACTAATAAACAAGTGACACACTGTTCACAATTGATGTAGGACCCTCAGATGAGGTTTAAAACACTTTAAATAATTATCTCTTATATTGACACTTTTCTCCTCTTACCCGCCTGAGTTCCATAGGGAAGCACTTCTGGGTCTAAAGTCACTAATGAATTTGATAATCATCACACTCTGACATTATCGGGGTGGACCTTGAAGTGATGGTCCACCACCTGAGTGTGGACTCAAATCACTTGATAGTCCAGAAAAAATAAGAGGTTATTTGTACCATAAAGGAAAGATGTCGTGGAAGAGGAATTTGACAAGCTTCAGGCTTCTAATTTCATCACATAGGTTAAGTACCTAAAGTGGCTCTCCAATATGGTACTTGTACCCAAAGCCAACAAGAAATGGAGAATGTGCTTTGATGTCACTGACCTCAACAAAGCATGTTGGAGCTCTAAAAACTATGTTTGATTCAAGGGAAAACCAATCCCAACAAGTAATAACCAAACAAGTCCAGGATTGATTTTCACAGGACTGAATGTTTAGAAAAGAACAAGATCGGGTTATATGATGTTACTATATGTCACAAAAGTAAAGTGTAAAAGTTAATGATAGGTGGAATGGTGAATAAAATCTGACAAGTATCTTAGGTAAATCAATCCCTAACTTTAAAGTTTAATCATCCATGGTGGGATTATGATCCCTAACCTATGAGAGTTACCAGTCATGGAAAACATGATATAAATAATGAGAACAAGATTTAACAAGAAATAGAACACCATTAATACAAGTAACCAACCAAAAATTCTTCAATTAATGTAAATCCAAACTTATATAACCAACAAAGTTAAGAGTACAAGCTTACAAAAATAATTGCACAACAACATTTATTTAAATAATGGATGGAAAGAAAGAGAATGCAAACTTGCAATGTTAACCTATGAGAGAGAAAGATAGTTGAGTTATTGGTATTCTCTCCTGAAAATAAAAGTAACCCCCATACAAATAAAAGGGAAAAACAATATTTATAGTAATAAGTCGGTGGAAAACTTATGAATAAAGAAACAAGGACAAAATAGGGGACTTAATTGGTTCAGAGCTGAACCGAATCGATTCGAATATGAATTAATTCAAGTCACCTAAGGTCCAAATCGAATCGGAGACGAGGTTGAATCGATTTGGCGCCTGAAGTAAATTGAGAAGCCTTTGTTTTCTTGCATTTTAGATATATCATCCCACGAAAACTTTTATAACTTCTTAGTTAAGATTCAAAACTATGCAGCGTCAGTGGCTACGCATAGATAATGTAGAGAAATACAACTTTCGTGGCACCTTGAGCCCGAATCCCAAGTGCTAAAATTACTACAATGCCCTTGAAGTTCTGTTTGTCTAAAGAACTTTCCCGAACTTCAACCAAACTTCATGCCTAGCATTGCCAGTACTTATAAAAGACAAAATAAAACTAGCACAAGATATATACAATGAAAATAGATGTTATCGAGTAATTAACTATAAGTCTCGGGATCAATGCATGTGGGTATGATAGAATGAAAAAATATAAGGGGATTTAAATGCAATATTCGTGACAAATCGCACCCCCTAACTTACATGTTGATCGTCCCGAGCAATGAAGAACAAAGAAATAAAAATCATAAGCAAAACCTCAACTAGGGGATATGTATAGTGGACAAAAGCCACTTTTATAAGCTAACGATTTCATTTAGCGTATGCAATAAGACGTTAAACCCCTAGGTGGCTCTAGAGGGCAAGTTTTGTCTGGTGAGGTTTTTTAGGGGTGACTCCCACAAATATTAAGTCACTTCATACTATGATTTCCCAAAATCCAATGAAAAATTTTAATAGAAATAATGATATCATAAGTTATTAGCAAAGTGAATGAGAATTCACACAAATGTCCTAAATTATTAACATCATTACAAAAACATTAGCAAAATATAATCCTTAAATATGTGAGATGAGCGGGCATGTGTGAAAGTTAAGATTTAATAAAACTTATTTAACCCAGATAAACTTTACATCATGCATAACTCAAATCCTCTCTGGTGATTACCCTCAACGAATGAAAGCACACAAAAAAGGGTGCAACATAAACATGACATGGGGCATAAGGAGTAGTTGTAAATGGAAACTAGGTTGTGCACATGTCATAAATGAAGAATGATTATATAAAAGTGAAAAATGTAATCTCGTGAGTGAATATCATTATTAAAGGAGGTGAAAAGATGCTAACAAATTATCGTAAATGCCTAGCTTTCAAATCAATTTCACCCTAGGATCAAATAGGACTTTTTCGAGTTGTAAATTTGGCTTGGATAAGGTTATTAAAAGAATGTATATTTATAAGTAAAAGGGGATTTAGGAAGAACATACATGATAATGGTAAGAGTGTTGAAATTCAAAATTGGAATTTAAGTTCCATAAGAACAAATGTTCTATTGGAGTATGACTTCTTTATTCTTTCACATAAGCATGTAATTGGAACTTTTTCGGAACTATTTTTTTTCTTTTCTTTCTTTCTTTTCTTCTTTTTCTTGAATAAAATTCAACTTATTGATGGATTTAATCATCAGAAGAAGAATATCATAATTTCCCGAAATCATTTTGAAATAGTGGTTAGGAAGGTGTATGTATGGTTTAAAAATCCAATGTGGAGTTTGCTAAGGGATCTGGGTATGAAACGAAGGACTATATATAGGCTCAAGAGTGTTGAGTAAAGATAATATAGTAGATGAAGTCAAGGACAATATAGGTCTAATTCAAAGAGGGCCTACGATCCTTTCCTAGGATTTCATGCGATTATTGGGACTCAATAATATTGAAAATCATGCTCGAGCGTCAAATTTCATGATGAACTCAATTATAAATAATCAATGAAAGAAAATTTCATAATGAACTCAATTATAAATAATCAATGAAAGAATAATTAGATTCTTGAGAAAATTACGTCTTTCAAGAGAGAGAGAGAGAGAGAGAGAGAGAGAGAGAGAGTTATTGTATCATGCTCATAAATGAAGATAAATCATAAAGATTTCTTGGTGCAAGTGTATACAACACATCATATAATCACCAAGTTATGATAGCCTTAAATCAAATCATGAACAAGTATTTGTGCATGTTCTCATGGGTTTCAAAGTTTAATTCATGAAGTTTTTCATAATATTAATAATTTGAGGACTAAAGGCTAATAATTCATAAAATCTATACATGCATCATTTCTCTACAATTGGATAGGGAGACCATTCAAAAAGTCATTTGAAACATAGGATAGACATCTAAGAAAAATAAAAGGAGAAAATAAGGAAAAAAAATTAATTTATATTTTTTTTGTTTTTTCTATATACATAATTGTATAAATTAATTAATATAAACATTTTATGTGGTTCCCAAATTAACTAAATGAGGAAATCACACCCATAACTCGAAATAATCATTATCCTCAATGTTTCTAAGGACCAAAATGGAAAAGATGATGATAAATGCGTCACCCCATACAGAGTGATCCCCGATAAGTGAAATGAAAGACCGACAAAAGATGATAATACTAAAGAAGGAATATACATAAGCAAAACTATACAAGGAATATATAAATGACAACAAGATATAGAATTTTAGTTATGCCATTTAGTATAATAAGAGTTCCAATACAAAGGGTTTGAAACAAGAATGAGTACATAAAAATGATCATGTCAACCCTACTGTGCACTAACACATCCTAATAACTACATAGATAAATGAACATGGAGGAATCCTAATGACTACCAGATGGCCGACGGACATCAGGACCGCGTGGTGCATAGGGATCATATAAATAAGGTGGTAATGACACGTCAACCGAAGGCTAATGGTGATACATCTCCATCTGGAGCAAGTAACCATGTTGATGTCTCGGTGGTAGTCAAACTAGAAAGAAGTAAAATCAAACTCAAAAAAAGTGAAACCCGCTAAAGGGCATCCACCTGGCGCCCAGTGACTAAATATCCTATATTCCCCCATAGGTGGACCATCCACACCAGCATGAAATCTCTCCTCTTCCCTCTCTAAATTCGATTTCTTGTCCTCCTCAGCTGCTCCATCGACTTGTCACGTTGCCCTCATCTGTCTCCGTCCGAACCAGTAACAACCTCCAAAGCATTTCTTGATCGATGTATCATAAAAAATGTTGGGTATATTGGAAGTCTTGTCACTCACCATAACTTTACATTCCCCGTCTAAACATATTTAAGTGACTAGACAGTCATACGAGAGCACAGCCGTGGCCAAAATGTTATAAGAGGCAGACACCAACTCCTTTAGGAACAATATTATCAAGATAATTTGTGTCTGTGCCCCTAAAATATTATAAAGGAAGAACTCATGTTTATAATAGAGGGATGAGTTTTTCTTTATGGGCAGAAGAGAATTAATGTTAATGAGGCGGAAGAGATGGTGGACATCACACATGGGACTTGGTTGAAAAGTATCAAATGTCCAAGCATCCCCCGAAGCTAGACACTCCACCAATGTATCCATACTTATTTCTTAGAATTTTACACTATCGAATACTCGTAGGGGATGGGCTTAGCTTCCCCACCCATATACTCGACAAGGGTGGCAGTAGAAATGTGGATGAGGTGACTGCACACCAAGGCCTTATACGTGCCATCGGTCCTCAAGAGAAGGGTCGCATAAAAACATCACACCAAATGCTTATTCGCATCCACTCCATTGGTTAAATGGTCTTCCCACTCGAATTTTAGCATAAAGGTCCGGATGAAATTGGGGAACAAATTTAATTTTAGGGCCCGTTCCACAGAAATCAAGCAACTTGACTTGAAGATTGACTGAAACCAATCACGTTCCGCTTATAACCCAAAAATATTCAACACCATGCCTTCATTGGGTTAGAGAGTGGTGGGCTTGGTTTCCATTTAGACCTATAAGACAATAACTTAATACAAAATACCGTTAGTGCAATGCATAAATTAATGTATAAATGAAAATTTGGTCAAAACATGCATAAGGGTGCAAAGTGTGGAAATTTGTCGGTCAGCGAGTGGCCGACATGCATCGCAACCAAAGTGAAGTGACAGTACAATTGTGAGAGATAATTGTGCATGATATGTGTCAATTTGTGAATGCACAACCCACTTGGTCATTTTATCAAACAACTTGTGGACAAAGTGTTTTAATGGGGTGGGGGAAGCATTAATTCAATATGAAAACCAACAAATAAAGACAAAAACAATCAATCATTAGGAAAAGGTTGTATTTGAAGGAAATAAAAGCATGAATTAAGCATTTTTAACACTAATATGCAAGTTGAATCAATAAACACGCAAACAATTATACACCCTAGCAAGAACACATAAACACCATAAATCACTAATGAAAAAACAAAAAGGATGATTCATACCTATAAGTTATTAGACGGATATTTGAAATTCTTTGGGGGGGAGAAATAAGGTTTTGTAATGCTAGAACTTAAGGAAGTCCCGAGATTTTGGGGAGAATATGGGAGAAACGTTGTAAAAATGATGGGGAGGGGTAACTTAAGGGAGTCAAATTTAATGACTTAAAGGTGCAAGTCGATTCGATTCAAATTCGAATCATTTCACTTTGTCCCATCTTTCTTACTTCCTTGGTTTGAATCAATTCGAAAAAGGCCCAAATATATTCGGCACCTGTTAGATTTGGCACTGCTTTTTATTTTGGTAAAAATGGGAGGATTCATGAGATTTTGGGTTTGACCTACTCTATAATGCTTGTAACTGACCCAAAATCAATTCCCATTACAAATTTTTAACCCTAATGAATGTTGGTGGTTGTTCGGCATAAAAAGTAGGCCTGGGAAAACCAAAACAACTCCATAAATGGGGACTTTCCTCACGATGTCCGGCAAAAAATCAATGGATATAAATCGGACAGAATCATGTTGATTGAGAACTACTTAATTACTTTTCAAACCCGCTTCTCAATGAGAATTCCACCTAGTAACATATATCTAGGGTTCTAAATCCGGTGATGTGATGCACATCATCATTTTAAATTTCAAAGATTTGACACATGGTCGGTTTTCCCACACGGATAAAAACTCGAGAGTGGAGGCTATGGATGATAAATGCTAAGTTTGGATACTAAAACACATATTTGGGTAGCTACCTCGTCAATCTTAGTTCTTTCTGGGAAATTCACCTTAATGGAGATTAACAACTCTTCTTGGGATATTATTACAAATAAATTCGAGTTGTTAATCGGGGAGAAATCACAATCTAAAAATTCCTTTCCTATCCAAACTTTCTCACGGACATTTACCTCCCTAAGCATGTTAAAACATGCATCTATTGTGATCCATTCAATAGACTCTCACGCTTTTCTCATTTTCCTCTAGCACCATCTTAACAAAATTCACTTCTTTGATACACTCATGCTTGTCATTAGAGGTTTGTGATATATTCAAAATATTAACTTCTAATGTCCTATTTTCAAAAGATGGATTCATTTCCTCATCCTTACAATTAATCTAAGAATTTTCAGTTGAGAAAAATGGTCGCCCTAGGATGACGAGAGGTTGAGTGTTTGATATCTAAGTGGGATGGCTGTCAAGAATGATAAAGTCAATAAGGAATAGAAAAGTGTCCATGCGGGTGAGGAAATCTTCTAACACACCCCTAGTAGACTTGTCGACCAATTGTATTATCATCTTGGTTCGACTAAGCTCACTTAGGCCTAATTGAAGATATACCGAATAGGTTAGGAGGTTCACGAGAGCCTCGATATTAAGGAGAGCATGACTTATAATAAAATTTCTAATCACACATGAGATTGCTGGGCAATCAGGGTCCTTGAATTTGGGAATCGTGTTGTGTTGGAAAAGGGAACCAACTTTCTTGGTCAACTCTAGCTTTTGAGATAAATGTGCTTTCTCTTGAAAGTGTACAAGTAATTTCAAAAATTTCCATATGATGAAATCTTATTGATAGCATCAAGGAGAGAAAGATTAATCTTCACTTATTTGAAAGTGTCCATGATCTCTTAATCCTTATTGGGCTTCGTGATGGGAAGAAGACTTTAAGCATAGGGCGAGAGAAAAGGACATGGGATTGGGGTTTTCATCTCATGGATAGGCAACTTATCATTACTCTATTTCGGAGTCACTTCACGCTCACGGGGAGTTAGTGAGATCTCCTCAGATTCTTTTAGTGTTGGTGGGATAGAATTTTAAATTACTTTCCCAATCCTAAGAGTTGCGATGGAGTTGACTTGTTTCAATTTTGGCATTCAGCAGGGATTTTCCCCTTTTCTTGGGTTTCTAATGACGCGATCAATTTCACAATTTGAGACTTTATGAGCACAAAATATTGAGATTTTAGGTTATTGATGTTTTTTTGTGCTTGGATAAATGCATGCAAGGTGTCCTCTCGGTTATATTATGTGGGGGAACATAAGAAGGAACGAGCAGAGGACCTCGAATTTGTGGAGGGGAGGGAGCTTCTTGTAAATAAGAAGGCTAATAATTTGCAAGTTGAGGATTTTGATCTTGTTGAGGTTTTCCATATTGAAAACTAGTATGGTTTCTCTAATATGGGTTGTACCTTTGGCCACTAGGTGTGTTCTGGGACCTTTTGAAGGCCTCCATGACACTCGCTTGATCGTGGAGGATAACTTTGTAGGCCAAGATTTTGGGACACTCCTTGGTAGGGTGACCATTAATATCGCATATGGCACATAACTCCTCGATTGAAGAATGCATTAGAACGAAGGGACCTTCACTCTTTAAGATGAACTCCTAGACTTGCTTTGATATTATATGAAGTCTCATTATCGTATCATCTTTATTGTCGAGGTGATATATTCCTTGGGTGCATGTGGTTGGATTAGAAGGTTAGGGATTAACATTGTTTGGATTCGATGTGTTTGACGCTTGACTAGTCTTGACATAATACTTTAAATGTGCATCAACATCCAAACCAAAAAATTACCCAAAGACCTGATATCCACTACTTTCGTGCAATTGAGGTAATCCCATTATGGTAATAGGAGATGAGTATCCACTTTTCAAAGGTGTGATGGGTACACATACACAAGGGATTGTTAAATATCACCCAATATTTCTAAAATATCTCGTTTTTGCCTTGGGTGAAGTTTTGAATTTGTACTAGTCATTTGCATTATGCATTATGCATTTATGACATTTTTGGATTTGTTTTGGAAACCCTGTTGTCACGGTGACCTGAGGGAACAAACACGTGTATTGAAATATTGTATAACCTGAACTTTGTATACATGTCCCTGGATACGACACCAAAAACTTGGTGCTCTAAAAATTATGTTTGATTAAAATGCAATCAATCGCAACAAGTAATGACTGAATAAGTCCGGGATCGATTTCCAGATTGGGTTATAAGAAGTTACAATACGTCACAGAAGTAAAGTGTGAAAGATAATAATTGGGGGATTCGTGGACTACGAATAACAAGTATCTTAGCATGCGTTAAAATAAATGTGATAAAGATAAATTGAACTTGTGAGCGAAATAGAAAAAAAAATATTAGGGATCATTCCCCCACCTTGGACTTGCTAAGTAAATCTTGGAATTCAATACAATTCAACTCCAATTTATCATAGCCAATTAAGTCCAAACATCAACCATGTAGAGAACAAACTAAATAATGGAAAATTAAGGTTTAATTACTTATGGTGGCAAATGCATTGATGTTGTAGTAAAGCTTCAAACACTATCATTGCATGATGCGGGAAGTTAAGAGACTATGATACTCCAATATCAACAAATGAGTTTCAATTATATTGAATATAAATTAAACCCTAACTTTGAAGTTAAATCATCTATGGTGGGATTATGATCCCCTATCTGTGAGAATTACCTAGTCATGCAAAACATCATATAAATAATGAAAACAAGTTTGCACACAAAAAAAATAGCATTATTAAATCAAGTAACCAGTCAAAATCTTTTCAATTAATGCAAAGCCAAAATTATACAACCAACAAAGTTAAGAGTGCAAGATTACGAACATAACCACACAATAACTTTTATCTAATTAATGTAAGGAAAGAGAGAGAATGAAAAATTTCAATGTTAACCTAGGAGAGAGAAAGAGAGTCGAATGCTTGGCATTTTCTCTTGAGAATAAAACTAACCCCCATACAAATGAAAAGGAAAACAATATATAGAAGAATATGTTGGTGGAAAACACGTGAGTAAAGAAAAATGCCAAAATAGAGGACTTAATCGATTTAGAACCGAAACGAATTGATTCAGATCCGAATTAATTCGAGTCTGCCAGGGTCCAAATCGTCTTGGATGAGGGGTCGAATCGATTCGACACCTAAAAATAATTAAAAAGCCCTTACTACCTTGAATTTTACATATATCATCCCATGGAAACTTTCATAACTTCTTCATTAAGAGTAAAAACCATGCACAAATCCTAAATGATGAAATTACTACAATGTCCCTAAATTTGCATTTGTCGAGAGAATTTTTCGGGAATTCAACCAAACTTCACACCTACCATTCCAAATACTTATAAAATATTAAATAAACCCTGCATAAGATATATACAATGCAAATAGAGGTCATCAATTAAATGAGCATAAGTCTCGGGATTAATGCATGTAGGAATTCTAGAATGCATTAATATAAGGGGTTTTAAATGAGAAATTTGTGAATAATCACATATCCTAATGACTGTTATCCTCTGCCTCAGATTGAAAACTTGGTATCCTCTACAGATGGTTCCACATTCTGCCTCTTCATGGTACAACCAGATCATGATGGACCATGGCGATGAGGAAAAAACCTCATTCATCACAAACAAAGGTACTTAGTGTTATAAAGTTATCCCTCTTAGACTAAAGAATGCAGGTGTCACTTATCAGAGGGTGGTGAAATCCATATTTCAAATATCTAATTTGTAAAACCATGGAGGTCTATGTTGACGATATGATGGTCAAACGTGTAGATGCTCAAAACCACATTCAGATTCTTAGAGAGAGATTTTCCATCCTACGAATGAACCAAATGAACCTCAATCTAAAAAATGTGCTTTTTGGTATGGCTGGAGGAAAATGCCTTAGGTTCATGGTCACCAGAGGAGTCATTACGAAAAACCACTGTTCTAAAAAACCCGCCTAGGCTCCGCCTAGGCACGCCTAGGCTTGAGGCTTGGGAGAAACGCCTCGCCTTAAGTTTTTCACGCCTTATTCTTGGTAAAACCCTTAAGGCACATTTTTTTTCTAAAAAGAACAATGCTTTAGTGAAATAATATCGTCTTTTAAAGAATTTTTTTACAAACCAGACCATTATCTCATCCAAAATAATCAAATAGTACTTTAATTTGTAAATATTCAGACATATTTTTATGATATGTACAATTTTAGTTTTTTAATAGCCTTGTTATGGTTAAAAAATATTAAAATATATTAAGAAGGCCTAAACGCCTTTTGACGCCTTTTTACGCCAAGGCCCGCCTAGGCTTCAAAGGCTTAAGGCTTGACCTCCACGCCTAGATCACGCCCCGCGTTTTTTAGAACCTTGCGAAAAACATATAGAAAGTTGAAGCTCTATTGGATATGAAGTACCCCAAAATAGGGAAGGATGTCTATAGCCTAGCGGGGAGAGTTGATTTCATTAACCGATTTATCTCTAAGGCCACAGAGAAGCACATACCCTTCTTCAAAAAGTTAAAGAAGGCCTTATAGTGGACTCTTGAGGATGAGTAAGCTTTTCATAACCTCGGGATGTATATAGGGTATGCTCTTATGCTGTCCCAGACAATCGTTGGTCAATATTTCTACGTATTCCTCGCGGCCTCCCCCTTTACCGTCAGCTCCTCTCTTACCAAGGAAGATTTTTGGGAGCAATACCTTATGTACAATGTCAGTCGAACCCTCTAGGGCGCTGAAAGAAAATACCCAAGAATAGAGAAACTGGATTTTTTCCTCTTCATCTCAACTGAATGATTGAGGCCTTACTTTCAATGCCACTCTATTGTTGTTATAACCAACCAACCCCTCTAAAAGGTCCTATAAAATCATGGAATAGTAAGGCTTGTTAAATGGTCTATAGAGATGTGAAAGTTTGACATCAGATATCAACCTCAGAGTGTTGTCAAGGGATAAGCCTTATTTAACTTCATTACAGAGTCAAGTAACATAGAGGAAGTGGAAGAAGAACACCCGAGTTCTAGTGCCAGGGATGCAGCACTACCTAAAAAGACAAAACACCATTGTTCTAATAATTAGACTTTAGCTCTCTTACATGGGTATTTCATGTAGATGGATCCTCAAATAGATCAGATAGTGGGGCTGGACTTCACCTGGCAACCCTAAAAGGAGGTATTATCTCTCTCTCTCCTCTTTAAATTCAATGCCTCTAATAAAGAAGAAGAATACAAGGCCTTCATAGTAGGCTTACGCATGGCCATCCACTTAAAGGCTAACGAGATAGAGGCCATCAACGACTCTAAACTAATTGTCAATCAGCTGACTAAGGTTTATGAGTCCAAAGGTGACATGATGGAAGGATACCTAGATATTGTAAGACACCTCATTAGGAGGATCCCTAGGTTTGTCATTAAGAGGGTCCCCCGGCCTTGGAACTCAGAGGAGGACCGCCTTGAACGAGTGGCTTCGTCAGATGAAATAGACCAAAAGATCCTAGTTGTCATTATGAATCAGCTAAGCATTATGCAGTTGTAGATCAACATCACAAAGATCATATAGAGCCCAGACCTAACCATTCCTATCAAATTCTACCTAAAAAATAGTGATCTTCCCAAAGACAAGATCGAGGCCAAAGGGGTTAAGCGTACAGCTTCTAGATACTACTTAAAAATGGAATATTATACAATAATGAATACAACTCAATACCTTAGAGATGTATGAGACCACCATAAGCTAGTTACATCCTTAATGACCTCCACAAAGGTCTCTGCAGTGCCCATACAAACCTAAAAACCTTAGTATATAATGTTCTAAGGCAAAGGTACTTCTAGCCAACGTTACTAAAGGAGGCAAAGAACCTAGTATAATATTGTAACAAGTGTAAAATATTTTCTTTTATTCTAAAGAAACCAACAGAGAAGGTCGTTTTGATGCTAAGTCCGTAAACATTTTCTTAATGAGGAATGGATTGTGTTTAACCTCTACCTATTAACAAAGGTCAAAGAAAATTACGCATAATAGAAATTTAATACTTCACCAAGTAAACTGAGACTGAACATTTAGCCAATATCACTGAGAATAAGACCACCAAATTCATCTAGAAGAAATTTATATGTAGGTTTGTCCTACCTAAGGCCTTCATCTCAAATGATGAGAAATAGTTTGATAATCCAGCATTTAGGGAGTTCGGCTCGGACTATCACATTATCAAAAGTATTCATCTTTGGGTCATCCTTAGACCAATAGACAAGTCGAAGTTACCGACATAGTAATCTTCCACAGTTTGAAGACGTTATTAGATAAGGCCAAGGGGCTATGGGACGAAGAATTTCCAAGAATTATTTGGGCTTACATGACAACAATTGGAGGTACAATGGGAGAAACTTCTTTATCCTTAACCTTCGACACTGAGGTTGTAATCCCAACTGAGTTTGAATTACCTATGAAAAGGCTATCTTAATTTGAGCGAGGGGATAATGAAGAAAATCTAAAGGTATCTATGGATAAGTTAGGGGAAATAAGAGTGACTAAATTGGATCGGATGGTAGCTTAGAAGTAGAAAATAACTTCCTACATCAACAAAAATGTCGACCAGAGGAAATTCGAGGTGAGAGACCTGGTCCTAAAAGAGGTAACTCCTGAAACCATATATCCCCGTGAGGAGAAACTAGGCCTCAAATAAGAAGGCCCATATATGGTGACCAAGATTGCGATACCTGGTTTTTATTGCCTCAAAGATACAGAGGGATATGAAATCCATCAACCTTAGAACGTAGGGAACCTCAAAAAATAATACCAGTGATCTATTCAATCTTCAAACGAAATGAAATGAATCTTTTATTCCCTATGATGTATTCAATATCAGTGTTCTTTAGCAACTGCAAGGAATTCAGCCTAGGCTCTAAAGTATTAATATCTTACGACCCATAAATTGAGTCGAAACCTTAACTCAAAACATAATATAAGATCTAAGGAAAGAAAATAAGGCGTTGCAAGGATTTCAACCTTGTCTTTAGGTCTAAGATAAGGTCTTAAGCCCCAAAATTCCACTTATAAGGATTTCAGTCTTGTCTTAAGATTAACGGTAAACGATCGTAGGACCGAAAAAAGACTATAGTCCTCGATTTAAACAACCTAAAAGATATAGTCAAAGGTCCCCGAATCCATATTATTGATATTTTCATCTGTAAAAATGAAAGGCCAAGATCTAAAGTCCATAAGCATCGCATTTCCTAACATGAAAATCTCTTCTTTACCCCGGAGTTATAAAAAAAGGCGTATAAACTTTACGCCCCTCAGAACTAATTTTTAAACTATGTTTTAAAACTAATTTAGTGCGCTAGGTGTTCAAATACAAAAACTTATCCAAAACTCCAATTTTTAAACAAATCAAGGGTGTAAGCCCAAAGTTCGGACGCCTCAAACCTTTCTAAGGACTTTAGATTTAAAACATTCCAAGTTATGTGGCCTTAGAGCCTTTTGTGGGACATCAAAATCAATTGTACTTCGATTCAGAGGTCTTATAACCCGTTGTCGAACTCTAGGTTATAGGTTTACTGAGTTCGGGGTCTTACAACCCTTATAAGGATTTGGTATATCAAATTCAAACAAATTCTAAGTCCGAAGGTCTCAAGACCTTATAAGGACTTCAGATTCCAAAAAAATTCAATCCATAGGGCTCATAACCTTATAATAACTTCAAATTTCAAAGAATTTCTAAGTTCGAAGATCTCTAACCCTTATAAGGACTTCAAATTCCAAATTTCATCAGTCGAGAGGTCTCATACAATTACAAGGACTTGAATTTTAAAAAAAAATCTTAGTCTAGAGGTCTTAAACCCTTATAAAGACATAAAATTTTAAACATTCCAAGTTCATAGGTCTTAAAACTATTTGTGGAACTTTAGATTCAGGTTTACATAAGTTCAGAGGTCTTATAACCCTTTGTGGAAGTTTAAGTTATAATTTTACCAAGTCCATAGGTCTTAGGACCCTTATAAGGAGTTCATATATCAAAAATTAAAATCCAAACTTGAAGCCTAAGGTCTCAGGACCCCATACAAGTTTGATTTTAAATCTTTATGCCTCAAAATTTTCGGGGCAAAGTGTTTGTACAAAATTGTGGGCTTTCCATCCTAAAAAGTACAGGTATCAAGTATTCCATGATTTTAAGGTCTAAAGATCGATTACAGAACCTCAGCCTCTACTTCAAAAACTTCAGAAGTGTAGGGATCCAGTTCTTAGGACACTTAGGGATGCTTCAACGGATTCAAAACTTAATTTTATTTTCTTTATTAAGTAATCTTCAGGTCTAAGGGTGTACTATATACTAAGCATACCTCAGACAAACCACAAGCATTACAAGTTAGACCAAACAAATAATTAGCAAAGAAGAAAAAACTAATAAAGTTAAGAATACAAGGCAAAAAAGTCCAAGAATTCAAATCTATGCTTTTACGCAGATTAAAGATGGAGATTACAAAGAGTGGCCCATGTCTAACATATAACTTACAAAAATAAAGAAAAAAAATATGTAAAAGCCTCTCAAGGCTTGAGGTTTTGATGATCCTCAAGGGCTTCACTTGTTGAAGATAGAGATGTAGAAGTCACTTTTATGGTTTCTTCCTCTTGATCTTTGGAAGTAGAGGAATATTTAGCATCATCACTATTGCTTCCTTCGTTATCCAAGCTCTCTTCCTCTAATTGAGGGGCTTCAAGAAACAGACTAGAGATATCCACCTCAGGAATTAGTTCGTGGACCTTGGCCTTACAAGCTTCGAAACTTGCACTACAGTTTTGGGAGAGGTACGTCTTAAAGACCTCAGACTCACGGTAGGCATCCAACTAGCTCTACACAAAAGTACAAATTTGTCCCTGAAGTTTCTTATGCTTTACCAAGACCTTGTCATATCTCTCTTGAATTATTTGACCTTGGGATATCGGTTATTCCATATCATAAGAACTTTGTTACAGTCTAATTTCAAAGTTCCACCTCACCATCAATGCAAAGAAGTCTTTACTTAAAGCTTTGAAGCTTAACTTTCTGACCTTAAAGATCCTCTGCCATCACCTTGAGCTAAATTTAATCAAGAGGACTTATCTCTTCAACCTTGGATAGAGAGGCTCATGGAATAAATAATAAATAATCACTATCTCTGAGCGTCTTCTCATTATAAAGTTTCTCTTATTCTAGAAAGGAACCTAGGTCTTCAAGGTATCCATCTCCTTTTCAAGGGCCTCTATCCGTAGCTTTTGACTGCTAACCATTCGGTCTAAATGTAGTCGGGTGAGGTCCTAACTACCGACCATCTCATGATCTACTAATATCAATAGAATTGGCTAGTAGATCTTCCATCAAGTGCTGAGCCTATAAAAGAAATGGGTATTAAATAAGCAACATAATGTAAAAAGGTTAAAAAAGAACTCAGAGATATGTGAAAGTACTTTGGCCATCAAATGGACCAACTCCTCAGAATTGGAAGGGGTACATCTGCCCTTTAAAGTGGCCACTATATAAGATCTATTTTTCTTGTCCAATGAATGAAGGAATCCACACCTAAGGTATAAGAGTCTATCCCCTCAACTAAGGGAGGCCTCAAGTAGATCTTCCCCACTAATGAAGTAGACACCTCATCCACCCTTAGAAAACTCCCATCCCCTTGGGGGGGGGGGGGGGGGGGGGGACAACCTTATCCATGCCTTCTTTCTATGACACCAAGGGCTTCAAGTACCTTTGCATTAAAGGATCTTCCTAGAATTTCCCCCAAAGTCCCACCTACTCTCGATTATGCTTTCCACAAGGGTAAGGTTTTAACAAGCTCTAACTATGAGCCTTCAATGGGGCTAACCCTGGGTTGACCTCCTTTAATAACTTGACCCCATGAATGGGAATGTCTTATTAAGCACTGAACTTCAAGTGCTTTGTGGTCTTAGATATCTTCTTTCTATTGATCCCAGCCTCAATAGGGGTCTCCTGGCCAACTAACTTGGCTATCCTCCGTTCTTCCTGTTCATATACTAGATCAAATGTAGGTCAGAATCATCCATAAAGTAACCAGTGAAAATAACAATAATAAACAGAAAAAGGTTAAATTTACATACAAGGGGAACAATTAGAAAGTAGAATTGGATCATCAGCTCATGTGGAGGCCCCTTCAACCTTCAAAGGATCATCCTCACCCTTAGCCTTGGTAACTTCTTTGAGGACATTAGATGAATCCTTCCTCTTGTAGGAGGCCAAGACACGAGGATCATCCTCCAACATGTCCCCCACAATGATCTTGGGAGCCTCAAGGACTCCCATAAATTTCATAAGCTTAGGCTCAGATCCCATCCCGCAATTAAAGAGATGTTTGACAATAACTAGAATCTTAAAGGGAGTAGAGGCCAACCTTGAGGCCTCAGTAATATTGTTAAACTCTAGCATGGTGGTCTCAAGAACCACTACAAAAGGTAAATTATAATCTCAAATTTTAAAACAAATATCAATCCATGAATTGAAATAAAAGTGAAACTTTAACTTACCTACTTATGGAGGGGTACACTAAAGAATGGAGTGGATAATGGGATCAGTAGGATCTAGTGTGTCCCGAGCTCCCTTAATAAATAATAATATTTACATCTAATTCTTAAGAGCATTTGTTCTTGTCCTTCCCAAAGGTTACCACATTATCCCTAGAGTCTAGATAATTTAGACCCTTGTTGGCGGGGTTCTTCTGCTCTTGAACCCAGTACATATTGAAAATTTAGGATGGAGAGACATCAAAATTCCCTTTGTTATCCTTGTCAAAGGCCAAGACTATGGCCATCAAAGGATTCCATGAGTTATGTGCCAGTTGAGAAAGGGCTATACCGATGACTTTGAGAATCTAACCACATGAATGGGCAAGGAAATATCCCCATATAGGATTAAACACTCATTAAAACACACATGATTGGCCAAATGGAGTAAGCCCTCTCATTAGGCTTTGTGGCCCTCAGAATGACACTCTTTGTAATCTGATAAATCTTCAAAAACTCTGCAAAATCATTCTTAGTAAACTGTGAGGCATAGTGAGCCCCACTAGGAAAATAGGGGTTGAATACCCTCTAATAACTCATCACCTTCATTCTAGAAGGAACTGACCCACTGGGAAGGTTAATGGAGGGCTCAAATTTTGGCTTCACCGTAGAGGCAAAGATACATGGGACCCAACATCAGATAGGGGCATGTGGTCTAAAACCTTATATGAAAAAATATATTTAGAAGACATTATTGGATTTCTTAAAGAAGGTTTTCTTTGCTCAAGGAAGTTCTAAAAGAAAAGAGAAAAGTGGAAGTTAGCAGTAAAGAACTTAACTCATCCCAATGGTATCTTTTATAACCCCCAAGGCCTAGGTTCCAGTCACTTCTATCTCCAATATTAGATGTTTCAGTCACATTAACGTGATCAGTCCCTAACACCTATCCACATCCATGATAGAGTTCATTACCAACATAATATAATGAGGATAAAAATATCAGTAGCTAGTTATGATCAATCCCCCAACTCGTTGAAGTGATAAGTGTTGACCCTCATAACCTTTCCTAGAAGCAATAAGGGGCTACTAATGATACCGTGTTCTACACATAGTATTTAAAAGATCCTCAAACTCTCCAATTGCCTCCAAGGTAGGGAAAAGGTCCTAAAGATAACCCTATACCTCAAACGGACCAATATTTCCTTTATAAAGCCTTACCTACTCTTAAGAGTGAGATATGGTAAAGTAACAGACTTCAATCATTCATTATTCCTCCTAGAAAAGTCAGTGTTTTGGTATGCCTCCTCAAGAAAGATCAGAGACCTTGTTATCAAGGTTTCACCATGATTTGTGCTCATTACCTCTCTAGGTATTTGTGTATAAATAGGAAGCTTGTGGAAGGTAAAAAAAGTTCCACTCTCAATCATTCTATTTGATTAAGGCATTCGAGCATTAGACTTGCAAGATTTTTTAGCATACACAAGTGTTCTCTCTTTGTTCCACACTCGTAACTCACTGTTATGATTTCACATTTGTAACTTGTATAATTTCCATTGATTGCATAGTTTGTACATATTGTTGAGACCTAAATTAGCACTCATGAACTCTTAGAGAAGTCAATCAGTTACTTAATGTGGTTCATTGAAGTATTAACAAAGGATGCAAGACCTCAAATACTTTTAACCAAAGATCAGGGAATATCTTTGATTGTAATACATCATTTACAATCTAATATACTAGTGCAACACCTTTGATAGTGGACATAAGACCCTCGTATGAGGTCCAAACCATTATAAATACTAGTACTTCCAATGATTTTGATCAAATCATGGTCTTTTCATACCGAATGAGGTTTTTCACCCACTTGTGCTAGTGTGGGTACTTTTACACACTCATATGTTCCCTTGTTCCTTTTATTCTTGAACATAAGGTAACACGTAAGATGTTTTCTCTTAATCATCTTCATTAAATGAAATGAGTCGTTATCATCGATGATAATATTTACCAAATTCGTCACCTTTTGTGAAGCATAACTGTATATGTGGTAGCAATGAATATTAATGAGATAGCAGAGAAATATTCGACATAACTCCTAGTGTCAATCTTAGTTAAGTATGCATGATCCATGATTATATAACACTTTCTTCAAAAGACTCTAAAATACTTAAGTGTGGGTTCCTTGCCTTTCCAAATGTCATAGGGGGTTTTGTTGCGTCCATAAATCCTATAGACTTTGAGAATGCTATGTGATATAGATTGTACGTGGATTGAAAAATTTCCAATTTTAAACTTATTTAATTAGATGTCAATTTTGTATCCAAATTAAATCAACCCTAACACATGCATCTATGTGGGTAAAATCAAGTCATCACAAAATAAATATTGCTGACAGAGATTTTAGGAAAAAAATCCCAATGGGAAAACCTTTTTATTCCACTATGCAAAGGTAAATCGCAACTTACATACACAATAAAATCTGCAATGAATATCCGCAAACACTCATACAGACACGCAGCCTAGAGTCAGCAACGGATCAACCGCAGTAAACCCACAAGAACATGCATCTCTATCTTCAACCAGGAACACCCTCAAGCACTCCTAATGACATATAGTCGTCAACCGTAGATTTACCCTCTCTACAAGAGAAACTTCAAAAAGATCGTATCTTGGGTTCTAAAACAATTCACTAAAATATTATGATTTTTGTAAATTGAAAAATAAAGTTTTAAACCCTAAATGAAGAAGACAAAATAATTTTGCAGTTTGCAATTTTTGTGTATCTTAAAAACTCAGGTCTTCTTCAATGACTTGTGATGTCACTTGAAACGACTTCGCACGAGACATCAAACGACTTTAGGAAATCGAAATAGTAAGGTATCATTTGATAAACTAATCAAGCAAACTTCAAGTGAGACTTCACGAGACAAGTATTATCACTTGAAGACTTCATTCGCATGACTTAGACCTATTGTTTGAATGACATAGACATGTCGCTTGAACGACCAGAACAAATAATACTTTTCTTTTCAAACATCGCCTCAACACTTAGAAAAAAATATTTTGACGAAAAATGACGCCTCATATGTTTAAAAACACTTTAGAAAAATTACCCCCAACACTTTAATTGAATCCTTAAGGGACTTAAACACAACCTTACTAAAATCTATCTCGTAGAGGCTTCTTTGTTGAATAATGTTGATATTCGGATCTGTCTTGATGCATGATTGAACTTGATCTTTTCTTCGATGGTTGTAGGATTAAACAACATACTCTAATATAAACTAACTATGTAAAATATGTCCTTACAAATCTTCCCATATGTTTATGCCAGTACAAACTAAAAACATCCAGATTTTCAAATCAAATCTCTTATACAAATTTAATACCCTCTCATTAACCCAAAACTGAAAAAGTACTAAAATTGTAAGTCTTTAAACTTTCTTCAAAAATCTTCAACCTCTTCAAATCTCCAACTTTTCTTTGTCATCATCTACGTGTGCAAAATAATGATATTCAACTTATGTGCCTACACACATGAGATAAGAAACAGATAACTTCGTGACGTATCGAGATTGAAATGAGATAAACATAAATAAAAAAAAATATCAAATCTCAAATCTCCACGATAATTAAAAATCCCCCATTAAGTCATACTTTGTTCTCCCCCTTTTAATTTGTTCGAAATAGACAAGGAAAAGAATAAACAAAAATAAGCATGGAGTGTCACGACAAGAAAAGCAAATCAACTACGATCATCAAAGATAAACTCAAAAGCATTCAACGATTATTTTTTAGTTTTTTATTTTTCAAGAAAAAATAATTTACAAAAAAAATCACACACCATTGATTTACACTAACAACCAAATCGTGGAAACGAAATGAATGGGTGTGAAAATATTCAATAGGTAAATCAAGTCAAACATACATAACAAATGTGCACAATGAATATGAATATTCCTAACGAATGAACTCCACAATCATCCTGTGGTGTAAAATTGTTGAATTCAAATGACATCAACTTAATCAAATCAACAAATCAAAGTCTAAAATGATTTCCACACCAAAAATGTCCAAAACTATTTAATGCTTTTTCAAGACTTTGTTAGGACTTGCAAACCTATTATTTTATTTCGAACCAAATTCCCTCAAATATACATTTCTTTTTCAAGATCTTTTGTGATTTTTTTTCTCAACTTAGAGAAATCCTATTGGCCCCATTTTTGGCATATTATTCTTTTTATTGCCTTAATTTTTCCTTAGGCACTTTTAAACGGTGGCTTTCATGACGTGATTATTATTCACTCGAAGCCCTTTCCCATGTTCACTCATAATTTTTTCATAATAAACAAATTCCTCACGGGCAATGGTTCTTATATGCACTCTTTCATTGTCAAGTTTTATCGCATATGATTTTTTTTAAAGACAAATTTGAGATGGAAACACTTTGACCAACTTGTGATAGACAAGTACAATAATCAAACAAAATTTTGCAAGTGTGCATTAAAGGAAATCATGAGTCAAACATGTAAAAAGTAATCTGATTTCTCATCTTAATGACTCCAAACATTATAAAGCACATGGATGAAATGGTGTATCATCTCAAAACACTATCAAATAGTCACATGAATATGAAATGATGTTGTGACTTGGTCATCCTAAATGTCCATCCTTAGACAGTGTAAACAAAATACAAAATTCTTTTTGACTTTTTCCAAAAATAAAATCATTTTGGATTTTTCAATTTTTTTTTTAAAAAAATCTTTTTGTATTTTTCCAAAACTTCTCAAAAACAAAAATATTTTTTTTTAAATATCAACGATGGAAAATATAAATAAAAAAGTGGTACACACTAGAAATAGTGTCACAACCCCGACCCAAAAATAGTAGGGAACGTGTGTCTTGACATGCCACCAAGGCAATCAATATTATGGTTTTAAAAAATTTATCTTAAAATATATGTAGCGGATATACGATCACATGGTTATGAATCATAAAATACTGAAAGTGAAGGAATTACATCATCAGCGCTTTCTAAAGGAAACTTCATTTATTTTAAAACATCAACGAGTTACAACTTGACACAAAATTTAAAACCTTTTAATTAAAGAGCCAAGCATGATCTATCTAATAAAATAAACTTCTACTTAATGCAACAAAAGGAGCTCTAAAAGATAAAATCATTAACATAGTCCTTTTATGTTCCATCCACGAGCTTAATTATTTCCTGAAAAAAGGTTATGTTTACAACGACATCTAAAAGCCGAATGAGATTCATTCTCCAGGTATTCCAAGGATTTTCAGAATATTGATACCTATTCAATTTAGAACATAAGGCATATACATAAAGATAGGAATTTCCAATAATATATGTGTTGATACCAAATTTAGTCTACTAACATGGATCAATAAAGTGAAGACACGTGGCAGTCTACGTGGCAACAACAAACACTTTCGAGGAACTCACATGCTCCGAGGAACCATACTATAACGAGGAACGCTGTTTCCCCGAGGAACTCATACGCTCCGAGGAACGAGAACTCTCCGAGGAATTCTTGAGCACCGATAAAGCTTAGTCGGTCCGAGCAACTCACGTGGTCCGAGCTGCACCTCGAACAAAGCATTAATAGCGGGATAACCAACAGTTTGACTGTTCATTAAATGCTTATCATTCAGACGCACACGCTTAAGGAGCATTGAATGTATCACCCTTTCATATGTACATCATTTAATGTATTACCCTTTCACATTACAGCCTCAGGGCTATAAATACATTGTACAATCCTCATTGTAAAGGGACCGAAATTTCATGATAGAACTTGTAATTGAGAAATCCCAAACACTCAGCAATAACATAACAGTGGACGTAGGCCATTTCTATAAGGCTGAACCACTTTAAAATTCTTTGTCTCATTTATTTATCTCTGATTGAATAATTAGAGGGATCTAATTTTTTACATCAATAGATTGGCGCCATCTATGGGAACGACTGGTAATATCGTTTTCCATAAAAAAACAATCCATTACGAATGGCTGACATTCCGGAATCCAGCAATCGAAACATTGGAACCCCTCCAAATCCATCTGCTCTACCAAATATTCCAGATCTGGCTGGAATAATGACAAACCTGGCTCAGGGGCAGACCGTCATGCAAGAAACAATGCGACAACTCATCCAAACCCTTCATGGCGGTGCACCAACCCATTCAGGACTGCGGAGTATTAAAAGAAACACCCGTGCACCATCCTCACATACTAGGCGTACCAATTCATATCGCAATGAGGAATCTGGAGATTTTTCTTATCAACCTGGACGAACTTCGTCAGTGCGAGCCACAGATAATGAGCAACGTATCACTCTCTCCCCAGAAAGGGCCAGTGCACTAGAAAGATTAAGCAAAATATCTCCTTTCGATCGATTAGGTCCTAGGAGGAGCAAAAGTCCTCCTAGAGCCCCATCGAGGAGTTTTCGACGACCATCAGATTTAAGGGAAGGATCTGCCCAGCGCGACCAGCTGCTCGTCAAGAGAGATCCTAGGAAGCTACTTCAACGCGATCAGCTACTCGAACCAATAGGCCCGAGGAAGGAAATGATGCATGGAAAGGCTCTATTCAAAGGCTGGAGGATAGATTGGGGGAAATGGTTAAAGCTAAGAACCCCCTACAACGAACCTTTGTTCGAGGAACACCTTTTGTCCAGTCTATTGTAGATTTTCCAACACCATCAAAGTTCAAAGCACCTGTTGTGACCCCTAAATATGATGGAAAGACTGACCCTGCCCTTCATATAGAACAATACTAGGCTGCAGTCGACATCTATGCTGTTCCAGATGAGATGAGATGCAGGGCATTCTCGGGAACTCTTACCGGATCTGCTCAAATATGGTATAATAATCTTCCTCGGGGTAAGATTTCAACTTTTCTTCAACTGGCCGAGTTATTCATTGGGAATTTCTGTTTTGGAGCAAAGCCAGTTAAACGAGTAGCACATTTGTTAAGTGTTAGACAAAAAGATGGTGAGATTACCAGAGATTACATAACTCGTTTTAATAACGAGAAACAGGAAGTCATTAATTTTGAGGAGAAGACAGCTATTACTGACTTGATGAGTGGACTGTGACACCCCGCCTAATAAAATACCGGGTGATCAGTCCTATACCAAATTAAAACAGGAATCCCAGTTGGATCATCCTTAGCATCACTGTCGAAAACTTTTTAAAAGTTACTAACCACCTAGTATTCCAAAACTTGGTGCCAATTTTAACTTTTTTATTAAACAAAACAGTACATGCGGAATTAAAATATAAACCATTCACACAACTGAATGAAAATAAACTGAATCATATATACACAACTTGCCGAGTAAATCACCGGCCACCAAAGAAATAATCCATTACAAATATTCAACACCTGAATAAATTACACCTAAAAATTATACCGAGAAGTCTGGGTGACAAGCCCTAAATAAAACTGAAATTGATACAAGATTCCTACCCTAGGAATGAATGAATGATGCGTCTAATCCAAACTCCTGCTAGCATCCACATATGCTGCAGCTCCGTGTCCCTGGAATAGAATATCAATCCTGGCGTCCCTGTGGCTTGACACCTAAAAGGTTTTGAAAATAATTTTTATAGCAAGGGTTAGAACCCAAAATATTTTGAAAATATTTAGCAAGTGAATTAACTGCAGTAATTTAAAATGCATGAATGCGCTTCATATTTAAGTTAGTGTCGCACTCCCTTGTGGACATTCTCACCCCTCCACTATTGTGCACACCTACCGATTACCTTAACCCCACCTAGTTGTGCTACCCCGTTCAACTAGTCCTGGTATAACCTTCCCTTGACATACTACTCTAACCCGAGTATAACGATTCCTGAATTATAAGTTATTTCATAATTAACTTAATTAATTCCTCTTAAATAGTAGCATATAACCGTATCACAAGTTATATAAAGTAAGTACATCACACACTGTATTATTACCCGTATATAATATTTACTACCATTATATACGTACCTTTGCCACAAAATCCACACATATAACATACGTATATCCATCCCTTCGAGTATACCCCCACCGGATGATTCCCTCTAAAATGCTATCTCACTAGGTGTACTCATAAAACCTAGTTCCCCAAGTTGGAATCGCTCACCAACTTGGCCCAAAATATAAACGTAGTGGAGGCGGTCATATTCCTTCCCTGAAAGTGAGATAAATCCCTCACCCATATATACCGGACGCTATGACCTCGGGATATACTCGCCCTACTCCTCAAGCTAGGGGATTCACCCACATCGCGCAACCTCCCTTGATAGCACTAGAGTACATAAATTGAATAAATATCTAGTCACTGATATTTAATATCACACACAATATATACACATATATATATACTATCACTACACCGTATATATATAATATGAAGACCGGCTTTATCGTGTACTCAAAATCCCGTACACTAGCCTGTAATTTCCTGAGTCTGTGGCCCGACTCAGCATAATTAGTTTTCTCACTTAATAATTTATCATCTTCCCGAGTCTATGGTCCGACTCTAATATAATTAATTCACACCTCAATTAATATAATACTTTCCCCGTGTTTATCGTCTGACTTTAAGTAAATTAATTAACACACCTATTAATTTAATACCTCCCCGAGTCTACAATCCAATGTGACACCCCAACTAATTAAATACCGGGTAGCTACTCCTTTATTAAATTAATACAAAATGCCAAGTTGGTTCAGTTAATAGCATCACTGTCGAAATTTTTTTTTTTTAATAATTACTAACCACCTAGTATTTAAAAAGTAAGTTGCCAAATTTTAATTTAAGTCTGATTAACATGCAATAAAAGAATAATGGAAGAACAACATAATCCATTCACCATAATGAAGTAATGAAATAACCAACAAATAAATATAAGTCCGGAGGAAAACTCCTCACAACAATCCCACGAATGAACTAATAACATAAGTCTAAATCCTGAATTAATTACATGCCCGAAGTCTGAAAAACTGAAATAAATGAAATGCCTCTAAAAGAAATGGGCGACATGCCCTACAACTGATAAATACTGAATATGGAGTCAAGATAGATGAAGCGTCTACAAGCAAGGTCCTGTAACTTCCACAAACATCTACAGCTCGTCATCTGAATGAGGATCCTAAGCATGGTGTCCTTGTGGCTGGGCACCTAAAATGGTTTTTACAAAAATAGGTTTGAAAGCAAATGGGTCAGAGCCCGAAAGTGGAAATCATTTTTAAAACATCAAGTGTTTTAATAACATTAAAACATTAAATGCAAAATACATGTTAGGACGTGCACTCACATGAAATTCTCACCTCTCGACTACATGTGCACTCCTAACGTACCGTACCCATCTATATGACGTACATATCTAACCAAACCGTAATAAGTTCTACCCCTTACTACTCGATCCCCATTTTACGTTCTAGCGTTATCAATTAAATAGAGGTCTTTACTTAACTCAGATTCTCAATTAGCAATACAATTTACTATCGGTTAACCCGTTATGTTTTCTCAAAACGTTACCATAATTACATTTACAATACCAACATGAAAGTTCCCATTAATTAAGTGTATATTATTCACGTCATAAATATATAATACAAGCACCCGAGACTAAGCTGCGGTGCACACATACTCTGCTATCCATCCCGGTACATCACGTACATAAGGATTACAACTTCCGAATCTCTCAGGAATTGATAGAATAAACACCACACACAAAAATGGAGGCGAACATAATTCAACATATCCATGGTCACGTACATACTTACGCTCCATAGTCAGCTGGCTTAATAACTCACAATTAAGTCATTCTCTTGAACTATGTCCTCTAGGCACCACTCTAAATCCGGGCACATAAGGAGTAGATGGCCCTAAGCGAACGTAAACCTCCCGTGATAGCAAGTATGGTAGGTATGTCATACACATAAAATCATATACGTAAACTAAGTTTGCACACATCTTAGTAATCACCATAATATATTTGTGGTACACTTCTCATTCTCGTACCGTCATATAATACTACACAATTTATATGTTCCCGATTAATATAGCAATTTAGGCCGTCGATATTTCTCGCATCGTAATAGACACTCACGTCCTACTTCATATTTTCCTTTAGGTTCAAACTACACTTCTAGGTTTGACACCTCATTTTATCCCAAACATCCCAAATATATCAACTAATCATCAAGGAAAGGTTATCTCTACATACACACAAGGTTACGGGACCCTCGGGATCAAAACAGGCAAAAAAAGCCAAACTGTCAACTCGTTAGAAGTCTCGTTCGAACGAGGCTGTTCGAACGAGAGTTCGTTCGAACGAACTGGGCCTTCTAATGAGATCTCGTTCGAACGAACATCCCTCTCGTTAGAACCCAAACTGTCAACTCGTTAGAAGCTCGTTCGAACGAGCTGGTTCGAACGACTTGGGCAGGTCTTCTAACGAGTGGCCAGATTCGAGCCCAGATTTTCCAAATCTCGTTTTTCCAACTTCTCTACACCTCAAATATCATCCAAGCATTAATCCAACGATTGTTTAAAGTCTCTAATCATCCCTAAACATATTTAGGTCATATACTAACATGATTTGTGGGGCTAATTCATTCTAACCTCATTCAATTATCAAATCTCTTCATTTTTACTCCAATTTTTAAGAACATGAACCGTAGAATTTATAAATCAACCAATAGCCTAATTAAATCCATTTTCGTTCCATCCAAATGATAATATCATCAGCATAATCATCTAAATACAAATCTACATGCGATTCTTCATCAAAAATACAATTTCTACTTCCAATTAAAATGGGTTTTTCATTAACTCCAAGGAACAATACAATTTATTTCAATATCCTACGCATGGAAGAAGCATTCTTTATAAAAACGAAATTAAACCACTTGCCTTATTTGAATCTCTGATTTTGATGACGGATTGATGGAGTATTCTCTTTCTCTCTCTGCAGAATTCCTCTATCTCTCTCAACAAGCTTTTCTTCTCCAAAGTCAATGGTGGCTAGGGTTTGTGCTTTAGGAACTCTTTGGAACAATTTCAATAACCTCCGTAGTCTATTTGGTTATTAGTGGGCTTAGTGGGTTATTGCCAAATCATATATTAATTCCCAATTTTCGTAGGTTTTAATTCCCAAAAATCCAGAATTACCAAACTACCCTTATACGTTGCCGGTATGGCCTAAAAATGCCCCGGGACCCAAACTAAACCCCCGGCTAGTGTTTTTTGACTATTTTGACCCTTCCGGACGCGTTGGCGCACTCAAAACGACCATACGGTTAATAGAACTAAAATTCATTTTTTAATTAAAATAAATATATTCCGGACGCGACTGTCACACGCGTCTCAACAAAATTTCCAAATTGCCGTATTTCAATCTCACGACAAATTTCATAATTCGATATTCATATATAATCATATATGCACATTTTATTCAAATACCAACTCGCATCTCGCTAGTATTTTAATCCGGATTAATTTCTAATTAATACGCATTTAATTTAATTAATCCCATAAATAAATATCACAAAAATACGGGGTATTACATCCAACTCTAATTAAATTAATTAACACACCTATTAATTTAATACCTCCCCGAGTCTATAATCCGACTCTAATTAAATTAATTATTACACCCATTAATTTAATACCTACCCGAGTCTACAATCCGACTCTAATTAAATTAATTGTCACACCTATTAATTTAATACCTCCCCGAGTCTACAATTCGACTCTAATTAAATTAATTATCACACCTATTAATTTAATACCTACCCGAGTCTATAATCCGACTCTAATTAAATTAATTAACACACCTATTAACTTAATACCGATCCGAGTCTGTAGTACGACTCTCATTTAATTAATTTATACATTAATTAATTTATACCCTTCCCGAGTCTACAATCCGACTCTAAATTAATTAATCACAACATCAATTAATTTAATACTTTTTCGAGTCTACCTTCCGACTCTACCTTCATTAATTAACACATCCATTAATTTAATAACTTGGTGTCACTCAACCAGTATCCCCGGACTCGCTCACTTGGCCCATAACTTAATATTTCCCGAGTCTATGTTCCTATCACAAGGAAACACACAATAGGCATTCACAACCTAAGTAATCCTATAAAACAATAGGTATTTCCACAACCCAATTATTCATACTTGTACGTAATATATTTCTCTCTAATATTCACCGTACTTGTTTTTCTTTACAAATTTATTTCACATTCGTATTAATTCAACTATTCACACAACTCTAAGGGTCCTAGTTACCCCTTGTTATATCAATTCAGTAGTTACCCTTGTTAACCCACTGACCTAACGAACTTAAGCTCGCTCACGCTTTTCCGTATTATATTCTTATCATCTCGAATTAGAGTACGTCACAATCAAGCCTATGAATCTCCACTTTAACTCTCTCACAAAATTAAAATCCAACACTCAATAATAGACCTAATTCCATATCATTATTCCATCAATATATTCCATCAAGGTCCCAACCACTTCCCCGATAAAATTTTAGACATTTGAGGCTTAAAAAGAAAATCTCAAATTTTCTGGCAGATTAAACACCCTCTAGTAAAATTTCGATTTCTCCCTCTACAGAACTCCGATTGACCTGATTCCAAGTTCATTGGATAGCTAAGAGGAATACCTTTCCAAGAATGTATGGTTCACACTCTAACTCGAAGTAAACTTAAAATAGCACATGTTTAAAGTCACGCCAAAATTCTGGCAGATTACTATGTTGACAGATGAAACACCCTGTAGTAAAATGTAGATTACTCCCTCAATAGAACTCCAATTGACCTGATTCCAAGTTAATTGGATATATAAGAGAAATACCTTTCCAGGCATGTATGGTTAACACTCTAATTCTAAGTGAAACTCAAATGGCATACGTTTAAAGGTGTGTCAAAAATTCTGGCAGATTAACATCTTGTGTTCATCAATCAAACCCTAAGTCATTCAAGATTCATGTTCTTCATCCAAGAACTCATAAAGATTCCATGTTAATCATTAGATATATTCAAATTTTATTTTATCTTTACTTAGGGATATATAATACACCTATTTCTTACTTTGAATCTCAGCGAAGTATTCCATTAACAAAACCCCATTTTTTGTACCCATTTATCCCCAAAACGGATTTTAGCATACACATCACTAAAATATGAATTGGATATCACAATTAAGGAGTAAAAACAGTTAACCACTTTCCTGGAGTTACTCGTAGGGTCTGATCCGTTGTTGATGTCCCTTAACTTGTCTCCAATAACCTCCAATTTGCTCTTGATTTGCTTTCCCCCAAATCCCCTCTCAAACCCTAGGTTTAGAGTTATGTTGGTTGCCATTCCTTAATCTCCCAATTAGGTTAAAAACCCTTAATCCCGTTTTTAGCCTAATGGGCTTAATTAGAATAGCCCAAATCACCCCGTGTGGGCCCGGCTATGCCCAAAAATGTCCCGAGACCCAATTACTACCCCCGGGTACTCTTTTCTGACTATCTCGACCCATCCGGACACAACCGCGCACTCAGAATTGGCATCCGAATTAATTTATAAAAATTCTTATCACACACCCAATTTAGTCTATACCGACTCCCATCTGGGATAAGTGCATACCACGTCATTAATACCCGAAATGACGTAATTAAATTATTACTATTCACTTAGTAAATAAATTTCCCTAAACATTAACCATTCACTCCCCGATTAATATTTAAATATATATATTACCATAATTAATTCAATTAAATTACAACACACAAGTAATTTAAAATTCTCGAATTAATTAAATATTAAATGAACAAAAATACGGGGTGTTACATGGACTACTGCCGAACAAGTTGTACTACACTTTGGCCAAAGATCCACCTCGAACCATGTCAGACCTGATGGGAAAAGCGTCTAAAATTATGAACGCCGAGGAGGCTATGGTTGCGAAGAAGAATATGGATGCTAAAGAAACCAAGGTGGAAGGTGATAAAGCTAAGAAGAAAGAGCACAAGAACAATGGTAATGACAAGCATTCAAAAAACAGGTCGGTATGGGACGTGATGAAGAAATATGATAATTACACTCGTTTGAAGAAGGATATCAACCATGTTCTAGAGGAAATCAAGAACAACGAGGAACTAAACTGGCCAGAGAAAATGAAGGCAGACCCTGACAAGAGGAATAAAGCGAAGTATTACGAGTTCCATAAAGATCATGGCCATATGACCAAGAATTGCATAGCTCTTCAAAATGAAATTGAAACACTCATCCGACGAGGAAAGCTATCAAAGTATGTTGATCGGGGAAACGAAAGAAGAAACAACGACCGAGCAAGAGAGAGGTCTATATCTCCTCATCGAGGAGAGGAGAACAAGAAAAGAAACCATGAAGTTGATCCAGAAGAAGACCTCGATCTTCCCAAGAGACCAAGGCAGCCAGAACGAGAGGTATTTTCAATACGCTTTGGGTCATTTGACTGTAATGTTATAACAGGTGGAGATGCAGGAGGAGGAGATCTTACTGCAGAGAGAAAAGCTTACCTCGGTGAGGCTCAAGCTTGCTCGTACATTCAGTGAATAAATCTAGCTGAAGAGGATCGCCCGAGAAAGATGAATAAAGAAAAATTGGTAATTGGTTTCTCAAAGAATGACCTTGCAGGTGTTCTGTATCCTCATGACGACCCATTGGTGATCAAGATGAGAATGAAGGAGGTTATAATTTCAAGAGTAATGGTCGACAATGGTAGCTCGGCAGACATCATGTTCTACTCGTGTTTCGATAGTTTAAATCTCAAGTTATCTCAATTGGAGCCTTATCATAGACCCCTCATCGGTTTTGCTGGTGAGAATGTATTTCCACTTGGGACGATCAAGTTGGATATATTCATTGGTACGTGGCCTGCTTGTCGTACAAAAAGAATACGTTTCTTCGTGATGGATAAGAATGTTCACTCATCATACAATATCATCATGGAAAGAGTAGGATTGAAGAAGTTCGAGGCTGTGCCATCTACGGTGCATCAATGCCTAAAATTTCCAACAAATTTTGGAGTAGGAGTTGTTGAAGGTGATCAGAAAGTAGCTCGGGAATGCTATTATTCATCCGTCGAGCAAGAAGAAATGGAGGAATCAAGGAAAAAGACTACTACCTATCAAGTGGATGAAGGTGCCGACACTGAAACATTGGATCCTAGAGATGAGTCACAACTTGTGAAGGGTCAAGTGGTGGAAGCTACTGAAAATATCATCCTGGATGATAGGTTCGTCGTTGGAAGCATCACTAAAGCAGGAATTCATAACTTTCCTTAGAAGCAGGAAGCAAACTTTTGCGTGGAGTCATGAAGATATGCCAGGGATAGATCCAAATTTCTTATGTCATGAGCTCAATGTGAATAAGGAGATCAAGCCTGTGAAGCAAAGAAGAAGAGTATTCAGTCCCGAGAAGAATCAAGTTATACAGGAGGAAGTCGAGAAGCTCCAGAAATCTTGCTTCATTGAAGATGTTAAATATCCAGACTGGTTAGCCAATGTGGTGATGGTAAAGAAGAAGAACAATAAATGGAGGATGTGTGTAGACTTCACCGACCTCAACAAAGCATGACCAAAGGATCATTTTCCACTACCCCGAATTGATCAACTAGTCGATGCTACCTCGGGACATGAGCTGATGAGCTTCATGGATGCTTATTCTGGCTACAATCAGATTAAAATGAAACCTGAAGACAGGGAGAGTACTTCTTTCATTACCCCTAGGGGAACTTATTGTTATAATGTTATGCCTTTTGGTTTGAAAAATGCAGGTGCGACATATCAGAGGCTGATGAACAAAGTCTTTGTTGAACAAATCAGTTACAATATGGAAGTCTATGTTGACGACATGCTGACGAAAAGCAAAAAAGATGCTGATCATCTAGTTGACTTAAGTCAGACTTTTGATCAACTAGATAAATACCAAATGAAGCTGAACCCGACAAAGTGCATATTTGGAGTACGAGAAGGCATGTTTCTCAGATACATTGTCAACTAAAGAGGCATTGAGGCGAATCCTAAAAAGATCAAAGCCCTATTAGGGTTGCGATCTCCAATGACGAAGAAAGAGGTGCAAAGCCTTACAAGACGAGTAGCAGCACTCAACAGATTTGTATCACGAGCAACTGATCCATGTCTCCCATTCTTCAAGACATTCCGAAAGACTTTTGAGTGGAATGATGAATGTGAGAATGCTTTTCAAGACTTGAAGAAATACCTGGGAGCACCTCCACTGTTGTCCAGGACGGTGATGGGAGAAAAATTATACTTGTACCTAGCAGTATCGGAGCATGCAGTTAGCTCGGTGTTGATCAGAGCGGAGAATGGAGTGCAAAAACCAATTTATTACACAAGAAATGCCTTCTGAGGAGAAGAGATCAGATATCCAAGGCTGGAAAAGTTAGCACTGGAGCTGATTGAGGAGAGTAGGAGAATGAGGCCATACTTCCAGGCCCATACTATAGTCGTATATACTGACATGCCGTTGAGACAAGCCCTTCATAAACCAGAAAAAATCAGGGAGATTAATGTACTGGGCAATAGAGCTCGGTGAATATGATATAGTCTATGAACCCAGATCATCGCTAAAAAGGGAGGCTGTAGCAGATTTCACATATCCTGATACCCCCGAGGAGCAAAAGTTTCTCGCCGATCAACCTGTGGATGTTACAGGATCAACAAACACAAGCTCAGACCAACTCCGGTTGGTAAAAGGGTAAGTGGATGTTACAGGATCATCAAATTCGAGCTCAGACCAACTCCGGTTGGTAAAAGGACAAGAAAAGATGGTCGACAAAGAGTGAGAAATATCAGGGGAAGATGAAAGAAAGCAACAAATAATTCGTTGAGGAACTCTATCAGATCAGAAGTTTGAAGACGAGTTACTCATATGGAATGTATATGTAGATGGCTCATCTTGCATAACAGGCAGTGGGGCAGGGATAGTTTTGAGCACTCCGGACGAGGTTGACATGGAGTATGCCCTACGTTTCCAATTCAAAGCTTCCAATAATGAAGCTGAGTATGAGGCCATGATTGCAGGTCTTAATTTGGCAAAAATTATGGAGGCGCAACAAATTTTTGTCTTCAGTGATTCTCAATTAATTGTAAATTAAATGTTCGGAATATATGCAGCCAAAGGAGAATTAATGATCAAATACCATGCAAAGGTGATGGAGTTGGTATCATAATTTTCTGCTATTCAGCTGGTCAGAATACCGAGAATGGAGAATACAAGAGCAGATGCCTTAGCTCGATTAGCATCAGCTACTCGTACCGAGCTACGAAGAACAATCCCAATTGAAGTTTTGGCTGGTCGGAGTATAGATGAAGATTTGGCGATGAACTTTATCACCCTTGATTTAGGACCATCTTGGATGGACCCTATCAGGGCATATATTAAGGAGGGAGAATTACCAATTGACAAGCTCGCCGCCAAGAAATTGAAGTTTAAAGCTGCTCGGTACATATTAACTAACGGTATTTTATATAAACGGGGAATTATGGCAAGTTTTCAGAGATGTGTACATCCCTCCGAGGTGAAAGACTTAATTGAAGATATTCATGAAGGGTCTTGTTGAGCACATGTAGCAGGTCGGACGCTTTTGCAAAGGATGATGACGCAGGGATATTACTGGCCAACGATGAGGGATGATTGTGTAGCCTACGCCAAGAAATGTGACAAGTGCCAGCGCTTTTCCTTCATCCGAAGAACTCCACAAGCATTATTGACACCCATCACTTCCCCTTGGCCATTTGCCATGTGGGGAATAGATTTGGTTGGACCACTGCCAACGACTAGAGGAAGGTTCAAATACCTCGTCGTTGCAGTGGATTATTTTACTAAGTGGGTGGAAGTTGAGCCTCTCATTGATATGACGTACGAAAAGGTGTACCAATTTATTTGGAAGAACATTATTTGATGATATGGTCTTCCTCATGCTTTCATCAGAGACCATGGAATGCAATTTGATAACGAGGAGTTCGCTGCCTATTGCTATCAGTCAAACATTTTGAAGGTCCACTCAGCACCAAGCCACCCTCAAAGCAATGGGCAAACTGAAGTAACAAATAGAACACTGCTGAATGGTTTAAAGAAAAGACTGGACGATGCGAAAGAAAATTGGATTCACGAGTTACAGTCAGTATTGTGGGCTTACCGAACTACTCCCCGAGTAGCGACTGGAGAATCTCCCTATATGCTAGCGTTTGGAAGTGAAGCTGTTATACCTGCCGAGTTGGGCCTCCCAACACATAGGGTACTAAATTTCAACTCCCCTGTCAGCGACTTAATGAGAAGATTAGATTTAAACATGCTCGAGGAAGTTAGAGAAGAAATAGCCATTAGAAATGCTGCTTACCAGCAGTGAACAACTTTGTTCTACAACAAGAGGGTGAAGAAGTGCGACCTGAAAGAAGGAGACTATGTGCTGAAGAAAGTAATTCAAAAGCACAATAAGCTGGAGGCAAACTGGCATGGACCATACCGAGTTACAGAAGTTGTTCGACCAGGAACTTACCGAATAGTAACTCTAGAAGGGGAGGAGTTTAAGAATGCATGGAACGCAGAGCACCTGCGCAAATATTATCAGTGATGAATAAGATGAAGATATTATGCTGAATTATTTCTTTTTATTGAAAGTTTTTCAGGGAATACTAGTGCTACACACTACTCGGCAAACCTCAGGCTACTCAAATTTTTTCTCGAAAATGCCAACTAAGGTTGGTCGAGAAACCAATATTCCTTCGGGAAGTAAAGCTACCAATATTCCTCCGGGAAGTAAAGCTACCTATATTCCTTCGGGAAGTAAAGCTACCTATATTCCTCCGGGAAGTAAAGCTACCAATATTCCTCCGGGAAGTAAAGCTACTTGTATTCCTCCGGGAAGTAAAGCTACTTGTATTCCTCCGGGAAGTAAAATTTGTATTCCTAAGGGAAATAAAACTATATGTTTCTCATGAAATAAAATTATTCCTAAAAATGCCAACTTATGTCGGTTAGGAAGTAAATATATTCTCAAAAATGCCAACTTGAGTTGGTCGGGAGGTAAAATTTTGTTCAAAAAGACTAACTATGGATGGTCGGGGATAGAAACCCACCAACTGTAGTTGGTAGACAAGAAAAATTTACCGACCTTGGTTGGTCGGAAACATTTAAGAGAAAAATCTACTAACTATGGCTGGTCGGGGATAAAAACCCACTAACTGTAGTTCGTCGACATGGAGAATTTAACTACTTTGGTTGGTCGAAAATATTTTTAAACATTTTTTATACTCGTAACTTTATTACTAAGTTGGTCGAGAAACAAAACTTTATTATTAAGTGATCGATCAACATTTTTTATACTCGTAACTTTTACTAAGTTCATCGAGAAACAAAATATTATTTTTGCCAAATGACTATCACAAGTTCGAACTACTCGACAAAAAGTTTATCGACAAACTATAAAATATTGTTATCTTTTTATCAGATATGCATGCACAAATATAAAGTGTTATAAGACAATAGAAAATAGAAATTAAAGTCTTTCATTAAATCCAAAATAAATTACATTGATAATGAAATGAAAGTTACATTGATATGTATACTAACAATTACATCAAAATTCCTACTCTACTGGTTTTTTCCCCTCTTCTTTTGACACAGGTTCCTCGTCAGTAGGAGGATCATTTAAAGCTAGAGGAGAATTTATGAAGTTGAGATCCTTTAACATCCTGACATTCATCACGGATGGTCGATCTAGAAGGTGCTCGGGACGAGATACTTCAACAATTGAATGTAGATTATAGTCGTCGAGATACTTGGAAATCAAGCTCCGAGGAATGGCCCGAGCAGGGATCCAACTCATATCCAGTTTGAATGGTGGCACGGGTAGTCGAGAAGCCCGGGATCATGGTAGTCCCACAGGTAATGACCCTGTTCGATCTGCAGCACACCTAAGGCATTCAACCACCCTTGCTTGTAGCCCTCATTAATGGCATTCTGGATACGATCGTCCAAGTGAAAGAGAGCTTCGTTGTATCCAGCCATCCAGAACTCCCTGGGCTGTTTATGGAATTGATATGTTAATCTATCCAGCTGCTCGTGGATATTTTTTATAAAGATCTCTTTATTCTCCAAGGTAGACTTATGAGTGGAGAGCTACTCTTCCAGGTCCCTGATCTTCTTTGACATTTCATCCAAAGCCTGGTTCTTCGCCATTAATTGGAAGGTCTAGTTTTCTAAGGCAGACTGAGTTCTTTGTTCCTCGATAGGAATTCGAGCTGCTCTTGCTCATCCCCGAGGAGCTCTTGCTCGACCATGAGAAGATGTAGATGGGCCAGACCTCTTCAAGGTTTCCAACTCGTCCCTCAAGTTGGCGTTCTCGACTTCCAAGAACGAAAATCCCTCATCATTCACTGGGATTAAGGCGTTTGAAGTAGAAGCTATAGACTTCAACTATGACAGCTCCCTTTGCAGGTTGTTGTTTTCTTGCTCCAGAAACTCGACTATCTGTCTGCACTCCTCGACTTCGCCCTTTAGAGTTCTCTCCCTCACCTCGTAGCCAGCAAAGCACTTCTCGTACCCCTTGTCAGCATTGAGCTGCTGATACTTCTTCTCGTACCCTTCATGCAACAGGGTAGTGGATTCTTTGTATTGTAGCTGAAGGTCTTCGAGGGTGCCTTGGAGATCTCGATCATATCATAATAGGCCACGTTATTGGACACATCTCGATCGAGAAGACACTTTAGATATTGATATGCTTCAACTACCTGTTTTGAAGCATCTTGGCCGAGGATGTCGACAACTTGTGATGCACTCAGGTCTGTGTGACCAGCCTTAAAGTATTCATTACTTGTGATGCACTCAGCTTTTTCATGCTCGGCGGAGGAAAGCTTCTTCTCCCAGACAGCCTTGTCAGTAGCATATGTCTGGTGAGAATCTTCCAAAGACTTGATAGCTTGTTCCAGAGCTCCCTCCACACTGGACGAGGAGCATGAAGCTTTAATTGCTTCATCCTTCTTCAGAATTATATTAAAGCAGCTCGTCAACTGTGAAAGTAAAAAGAAACCAAGTCAGAAACAAAAATGACAAAGGAAATATGAAAAGTTCAATGTAAGAAGACTTACATAAGCAAGATGGCTAGTAGCTAACGAAGTGACCATGTCCCGGGTAAGGTTTTCTTCAGTACCTTGGACCTCGGGAATGATCCAGGACTTTACCGAGCTCATGGGAGAGCTCGAGGGAACAACAGTTGGAACCCCAGTTCCAGTAGCTGCGGGCTGAGTGGTGGTGTCAGCCAAATTGACTGAGGAGCTTTTCTTCAGCCTCCTCGGGGGAACAGGAATAGTTTCAAATAAGGAATAACCCTTGGTCGGTGATATTACAATCACCTCTCCAGGAGAAGCAGGCCTGCTCGGAGCCACTCCGAGCTTCTCGACAACCTTCACAACAGAAGCCGAGGAAGGTGCATCATTCTTCTTTATCCCCTCCCATGGGACATCAACTTTACTTCTTTTTGCCTCTCCAAAACCAGAGGCAGGCTTCTCGAAGAGAGTGGGAGGTCTTCTCTTCTTCATTCTTTCACTCAAAGGGATGTGAGATTCAGGCGAGGAGCTGGTGGAAGCTGGTATTGGCTCTGATTCACTTATTACTGGACGAGCAGTAAAAGAGGTTGTGTAGCTCTTGTACTGCAGCAGATATGATGCTGATCTAATGTGCTCGTCGGCAATAGATTGATGCAGACTCCAGATAAGTTTCAAATGCCTTATATTGACATCTGCTTCTTTTGGGCACTTTCTTTTACTGTCAACTGCAAATAAATAAACATTGAAATATCAGTGGCACATTTTATCAAACACAAAAGAAGCATGATTTCAAAATAAATAAAATGAAATAAAAATAACTTATCCCATTGCCATAAGGAGGGCATCTGGGACCCTGATAAACTTCATCTCCTGACAAAGGAGCATGTTGACAATTTTTTATGACAACCCCGTGCTCAAAATAATCCCTATTGGCATCAGGGAGATTGACTACTAAGGCCCTATTTAACATTCTAGTTTTTAAATAGAAGGTGTTATCACCAACTGCCCATCTATAACAAAACATAATCTCAGGAATTACTATGCGAGTTCCATGGATTTGATTTAATCTATGCACCCCATTAACTATTCTCCATTTGTTGGGGGCTATTCTTGCAGGAACAACGTCAAAGTACTGACGGAATTCCAAACACAAGGGATTTGGTGGAAAAGAAAATCCACACTCAGCAATAAAGAGACTGGGGAACCAATGTCCCTCAGCCAAACGGAAATAATCAGAAGGCTCAGAAAGCTCTTCCAAAACAACCCAGGAAGGAATGGAAAAATCAGAGCGAAATTTATCAAGAGATTCAAGAGGGTAAACTATGATGAATAAAAGAAATGAAGAAGAAGGAAGAAAATCTTACAGAAAAAGAGTGGATCTGATGACAACGGACGATGGAAGAGATGAATACACAAGAGAGAAAGAGACGATGGAAAACTCGAAAATACAAATTTGAAAAGGTAGAAGACGATGGGAGTGTTTGTGAAGTTTAAAAACCTTGCCTTGGGAAATGGTAAAGTAATGATTACAAAAAGAAACAATTATGCTACCGGCGGCTAGGGAAACAAAAAGGGCACGGAAATCGAAGCGAGAAGAAACGATTATGCTACCGGCGGCTAAAAGGACAAAAAGTACGCAGAGATCGAGGCGGTTATGAAAATTTAAAAAGCCTCATTCTACGAATTTGGAAAGAGAAATAAATACAAGGGAAACACTCCTAAAAATCAGGAGGGCTATTTAAAGCTATCATATTTCGAGAAAGAAAGTTCCATACTCCTCAAAATTCGAACTATGAAACATTGGGGGCTTCTATTGATACCAAATTTAGTCTGCTGACATGGATCAATAAAGTGAAGACATGTGGCAGTCTACGTGGCAATAACAAACACTTTCGAGGAACTCACACGCTCCGAGGAACCATACTACAAGGAGGAACACTGTTTCCTCGAGGAACTCATACGCTTCGAGGAACGAGAACTCTCCAAGGAGCTCTTGAGCACCGAGAAAGCTTAGTCGGTCCAAGCAACTCAGGCGGTCCGAGCTGCACCTCGAACAAAGCATTAATAGCGGGATAACCAACAGTTTGACTGTTCATTAAATGCTTATCATTTAGACGCACACGCTTAAGGAGCATTGAATGTATCACCCTTTCACATGTACATCATTTAATGTATTACCCTTTCACATTACAGCCTCAGGGCTATAAATACATTGTACAATCCTCATTGTAAAGGGACCAAAATTTCTCAATAGAACTTGTAATCGAGAATTCACAAACACTCAGCAATAACATAACAGTGGACGTAGGCCATTTCTATAAGGCTGAACCACTTTAAAATTCTTTGTCTCATTTATTTATCTGTAATTGAATAATTAGAGTGATCTAATTTTTTACATCAACAATATGAAAACTAAATGACAATATATATATATATATATATATATATATATATATATATATATATACACACACACACACACATATATACAGTCCTCCTCTTGTGCGGACAAGTCCGCATTTTAAGAATGCGTACTGGTCATGTGTCACCTGGCGGTGAGCCCGGAAAAGAGAGAGAGTGTGGCTAAAATTTAGGCGATAATTTCTAGGGGCACCGTTAGGTAACACATGTTCGGTCCGCATTCGTAAAATGCGTACTAGTCCACACAAGATCATTATTATATATATATATATATTCAGAATAACCAGTTCAGAACAGAGCAGATAAAACAATTGAGCATATGTCAATTTTTCAGTTTTAGTGTCCATGTACGCTCTAATACTCAAACAGTGTTACCAAATGTTTTCATCCAGTAACATCATAGACAGAGAATCATGTTTTCTGGAACAACGCCTTGTTTAGGGCACACCAGCGATAAACCAGCTGGGAAGGTATCACCTAAATATTTCCATCCGATAGTCAAGGCCAATATAGTAAGAGAGTTTCCATAGGCCAAATCAATAATTTCAGAATTCAAATCAGATGTTTGTATGGAGAGATATGAACATATAACGAACGACGAAATCATCGGTATCAGATGCATTTTGAGAATAAAATAATTTCACAAAATATACATAGTTTACATAATATAATATAATATAATCAAAATGAGCAAGAAATTGCATAGAGTACTCACCTAAAATAAAGGCTCGAAAATACAGATATTGAGCCTTGGATCACACGTTAATCTAATAAATACAATAAAGGTTTAATTACTTATTCTAAAAAACCCAATTCTAAATATTGTGTTTTAATCCTAAAATAACTTGCTGTAAAAGGTTACTAAAATCATTTTCTCAATTTTTAATATTCATTCATCTTATTTAAAAAACTCAATTCATAGTTCTTCCTAATTAGTCAGTTCCCAGTAGAGATGGAGGGTCACAGGGGCACCACCTAAATACCATCTCATCTAGACAGAACATTTTCGGATTTATTCCCAGTAGAGATGGAGGGTCACAGGGCCACCACTTAAATACCATCTCAACTAGACAGAATTTCACCAGGATAGACTTTGGAATTACTTAAATGAGATTCCATAATAATGAGTAATTACTTACAAAAGTCATTTTTTTTAAAAGCGTATATATATTTTTAAACAAGTTTACATATTTTGAAAATAAAATCAATTTAGATTGTTTCCAAATTTTAAGTTTTGATTAGTAGAGCCTTTAGTGTATTTTCCCAGCATAACTACTAAGTAAAGCTATAAAGCACGAAATTAAAACTATAAAAATGCATTACAACATTTAAATAAAATCATACCTACGAAACGAATTCTTTCTTCAAAATTATAGAACTCCTTCTTAATATATTTTCCAAGATATCACTTGTTCTTACTATAATTCTCAAGGAATTGGTGTGAGTTATAAATGATCCCAAAGGCCCTATTTATAGATTTCCAATGATATTACGGTGTTGACACGTGTCTAATGACTAAGCTTTTTTCAGTGGTGATTCAACGCTGAGGTGTCCCGTTCCGGAGTGGTCTGGCAGTGTTAATATCACCAAATGACCACAAGTGTTTTAGCTTTCTCTCTAAAGACGACATGTGTAAGGTTGAGGTGACCAACACGTGGTGGAAAGGTCATAAGGGTATAAGGGTCATTTTACACATGAAGGGTATTTTGGTAATTTCACACTATATATTTTTAATATTTCTTAGAGGCCTTTAAAAACATTTTATTTACAAAATGGCCCTTTTTATATTTTTATTTTAGTCCCTAAAGTTTCATATAATTATATTTTCTACCTCAAAACTAATTATTTACCTTAAGATATGTCATAAGACTTCGATTTGATCCAATTTATAGTTGATTCTTCATATTTAAAAATGGGGTTTGTTATATTGATAGCCAATAATACCATATATCTAATAATACAACATTTATAAGATAATAAGTAACACATGCGTGTAAAAAGGAACTATATACATATGAGCATATAAAAGTGGGGTCATTACATCCTTCCCTCCTTATAAAAAGTTTGATCCCCAAACTTGACTCATATTAATTTACAAACAGGTATGGATATCTCTCCTTTATTTCGTCTTCCCGCTCCCATGTTTCTTTCTCAACTGAATGATTACGCCATAATACTTTGACAAGTGGAATTATCTTGGTTCGTAATTTTTGACATTTATGGTCCAAAATTTCTACCGGATGCTCAATGTATAACAAATATTCTCTAACTTGAAACGGTTCGTGACTTAAGATATGTGTTGAATATGAGACATATTTCTTTATCATTGATACGTGAAACATATTATGTACACTAGAGAGTTCAGGTGGTAAGGCTATTTTATACACAACAGCTCATATCCTTTCAAGGATTTCAAAAGGTCAAATATATCTTGGGCCCAACTTCCCTTTCTTCCCAAATCATACTACTCCCTTTGCATGCGATACTCGCAATAACACATAATCTCCTCTTTGGAATTCTAACTGTCAGTGTCGATTGTCAACATAACTCTTTTGACGGATTTGAGCGGTTCGAAGTCAGTCTTGTATTAATTTCACCTTCTCTGTTGTGATCTGAATTAATTCTGGTCCCAATTATTTTATTTCTCCAACTTCTACCCAAAATGTAGGGGAACGACACCTTCTACCATAGAGTGCCTCATACGGATCCATTTGAATACTTGCTTGATAACTATTATTATATGCGAATTCCACTAACGATAAATGATCATCCCAATTCCCTTTTAAATCAAGTGCACATGACCTAAGAATGATCATTTAAATCAACTTACAAGTACAACCCATATCCTTTAAGGTTTGAATAGTTCCCTCTGATTGTCCATCCATTTAAGGATAAAATGCGGCGCTAAAATTCAATTTTGTTCCCATGGCTTCTTATAGGCTTTTCCAGAAACAAGACACAAATCTAGGGTTACGGTCAGAAATAATTGAAATTGGGGTTCCATGAAGCCTAATAATTTCCCACACATACAACTTAGCTAACTTTTCTAAAGAATGGGTAATATTAATGGCAAGAAAATGAGAAGATTTAGTTAACCTATAAATAATTACCCAAATAGAATCATTACCATTTGAACTCCTTGGTATACCTGTCACAAAATCCTTAGTGATATGTTCCTATTTCCACTCCGGGATAGGTAGGGGTTGTAGTAATCCTGATGATTTTTAATGTTCATCTTTTACTTGTTGACAGACTAAACACTGAGATAAAAATTTCATTATCTTCCTTTTCATATTATTCCACCAAATCACTTCTCAAAGAACTATATACATCTTGGTATTTTCGGGATGAAACGTGAAGCTCGAGTAATGACTTTCCTTCAAAATTTGCCTCTTCAGTTGGGCATCACGTGGAACACACACTCCATTTCCAAACCTCAATATATCATCCCGGATAGCAAATTCCATTCTCTTCCCTTCAATAACCTCTTCTCTAATCTTCTTCAGTTGTGGGTCATTTACTTGTGCAATTTTGATCCTTTCCATCAATATGGGTTGTACTTGTAAGTTTGCAATTATTCCACCTTTATTATAAATACTAACATCTATTTCCATATTTCTTAAATCCTTTAATAGATTCTCCTAGTTTGTAATAAGACATGCTAAATTTAGTGTAGACCTCCTACTTAAAGCGTCAGCAACTACATTAGCTTTCCCTGGGTAATAATGAATATTTAAATCATAATCCTTCATCAATTCTAACCAGCTCTTTTGTCTCGTGTTCAATTCTTTTTGAGTCAATATATATTTCAATGTCTTATGATCAATATAAATCTCATAAATCTCGCCATATAAATAGTTTCTCTAAATCTTAAGAGAAAAAATTACTGCTGTTAATTCTAGGTCATGGGTTGGATAATTTTGCTCATATGGTTTTAACTGTCTTGAGGCATAAGTAAATACTTTTCCATTTTGCATTAACACACATCCTAAACCATTTTTAGAAGCATCGCTATAAATCACCAATCCTTTCATAGCAGAAGGAATAGTAAAAATTGGGGCAGTCACTAATCGATTCTTAAGTTCTTGAAAACTTTTCTTGGCTTCCTCAGACCATTCATATTTCACCTTCTTATTTGTTAACCTAGATAGAGGTTTGGCAATACTAGAAAATCCTTCAAAAAATCTTCGATAATAACCTGCTAATCCAAGGAAACTACTAATCTCACTCACATTAGTTGGTCTTGGCCAATCTAGTATAACCTCATCCTTTTGAGGATCAACCGATAGTCCCTACTTGTAAATGACATGTCCTAGAAAAGAAACGCTATGCAACCAAAACTCACACTTCTTTAATTTCGCATATAATTTCTCTTTCCTTAGGATTTGTAATGTTATCCCTAAATGCTTCTCATGTTCTTCAATACTCTTAGAATAAATAAGGATGTCATCAATAATAACAACCACACATTGATCCAAATATTTCCAAAATGCTCTATTCATCATATCCATAAAAGCGACTAGTGCAATAGTTAGTCCAAATGGCATTACAAAAAATTCATAGTGACCATATCTAGTATGAAAAGTTGATTTCGAAATATCATCCTCCTTAATCTCCAATTTATGATAGCCTGACCTAAGGTCAATCTTAGAAAATAATTTTACACCTTGTGGTTGGTTAAACAAATCATCTATACGAGGTAAGGGTATTTATTCTTAATACATACCTTGTTCAGTTCACGATAATCTATACATAACTTCATCGTCCCATCCTTCTTTTTAACAAATAATACTGGATCACCCCAAGAAGATATACTTGGTTTGATAAAACCCTTGTCTAAAACGTCTTCTAATTTAAATTTTAAATCTCTTAATTCTAAGGGTGCCATACGATATGGTGGTTTTGAGATTGGTATAGTTATAGGAATAAGGTCAATGGTAAATTCTATTTCTCTATTGGGAGGTAGACCGGGTAATTCTCAGGGAAAACATCCATAAATTTCTTAGCAATAGGAGTATCTTCTAATCTATGCTCTATCATCTACAAACTAGTAACAGTTGTAAGAAATCCTTGACATCCCTTCTTAAGAAAACTATAGGCTTGCATTGCAGAAATAATACGGATCGGAGATATGATGCCAGTTCCTTCAAAACTAAATTTTGGTGGGTGAGGAATTTGGAAAGTAACACTCTTCTCAAAACAGTCTAACTTAGCATGATATGATGCTAACAAGTCCATCCTCAAAATGACTTCAAAATATTTAATGTCTAAAACTATCAAATGAACAAATAGTTTATGACTATCAATATCTATGGGGAAAGCCTTGTATACTAATTTACCCATCAATAAATCACCAGAAGGTGTAGAAACGTGTATATTATGATTTAGGGGTTCAGGAAATTTATGAAAGAGATTTAATACGCGTATAGATACAAATGAATGGATGGAAGATCTGTCAAAGGTTGAAAAGGTTGTACACATATAGAAAGTGTACCTGACACTACTGCATTAGAGGTTTAGGTATTAGAAAGTGAAAAAACTGTACCCTACCTACCTTGATCCTTATTTTCATTTGAAGGATTTATCGTAACCCTTGTTGGGTTTGGGCAGTCTTTTATCTGATGTCCTTTTTGTCCACATCTAAAATAAGCTCCCGAATCCTTATAACAAGGTCGTCCTCCATGCATCTTTCCACATTGCTGACATATCTGATTATTATACTGTTTGTTATCACTAGATCCCTCAATGTTGGATGTGTTCCTAAAAAAAATTCTATTATTAGGGTTCTTTCCTTTTTGTTCCCCAAACTTCCTCTTACCATATCTAATTCGATTATACTCCTCACCATCCCTCTCAGCTATTGTAGCCCTAGTCACGACGTCAATATATGATGTTAACTTTAGGATGGAAATTCGACTATGAATATTCAACCTTAACCCACATTCAAACTTCTTCGCTCTTAAAACATCAGTTTCTACAACATGACGTGCAAAATGGGACAACTCGGTAAACTTTGCCTCATATTGACTAACCGTCATATTCCCTTGCACTAGACTCATGAAGTCAGCTGCCATTTTTTCTTTCACCATTTCAGGAATATATTTCTCATAAAAGATTACTGAGAAATCATTCCAACCTATGTAAGTATTCCTTTACTCTTGTATTCTCATAGTCATTCTCCACCAATGTTCAACTTCCCCTTCTAACATAAATGTTACAAATGACACCCTTGTTCATCGATACACTTAAGAACATTGAGTATCTTTTCCATCTGGATCACTCAACTTTCTGCTTCGGTAGGGTTAGGAGTACCTTTAAAAGATGGAGGATTCAACTTCTTGAATTGTTCAATAGCACATCTACTTAGTTCAAGATTCCTTAGTACTCCATTATTCACCTGTTGCTCCACAATATTTGCTAGACTTTCAATCGCCTTGTATACACCTACCAGTCCTTCTATACTCGAATCACTAGTTCCCATAGATGATCTTCTCTTGTTCATTTTCTACAGTAATGGCCAAATGTAAGATCTACTATACTATATCAATATTGAAAACTAAAAGATCAATTATAAATAATATAACGCATTGGGAGGGCTATCACATAAATCAGATATTTAATACTATCTCCTAAGGATAGAAACATGAAATCTGTAACGTTCGAAACCTATGTTCAGTAGTGTACGGGTTCATAACCTATGCTCTCATACCACCTCTGTCATGACCCCGACCCAAAAATAGTAGGGAATGAGTGCCTTGACATGCCACCAAGGCATTAAATATTTTGGTTTTAAGAAATTTCTCTTAAAATATATGTAGCGAAAATACAATCACCTGGTTATGAATCCTAAAATAATGAAAGTGAAGGAATTACATCACCAGAGCTTTCTAAAGAAAACTTCATTTATTTCAAAATATCAATGAGTTATAAATTGACACGAAATTTAAAACTTTTTAATTAAAGAGCCAAACATGCTCTGTTTAATAAAACAAACTTCTACTTAATGTAATAAAAGGAGCTCTAAAAGCTAAAATATTCAACATAGTCCTTTTACGTTCCATCCACGAGTTTAATTATTTCCTAAAAAATGGTTATTTATACAACATTAGCTAAAAGCCGAATGAGATTCAATCTCCAGGTATTCCAGGGTTTTTTAGAAAATTGATACATGTTCAATTTAGAACATAAGGCATATACATAAAGATAGGAATTTCCAGTAATATATATAAAGTAAATGATAATATATATATATATATATATATATATATATATATATATATATAGAATAACCAGTTCAAAACAGAGCAGATAAAACAATTGAGCATATGTCAATTTTTCAATTTTAGTGGCCACGTACGCTCTAATACTCAAACAGATAGTGTTACCAAATGTTTCCACCCGGTAACATCACAGACAGAGAATCATGATTTTTGGAACAACGCCTTGTTTAGGGCACACAAGTGATAAACCAGCTGGGAAGGTACCACCCAAATATTTCCACCCGGTAGTCAAGGCCAATATAGTAAGAGAGTTTCCATTGGCCAAATCAATAATTTCATAATTCAAATCATATGTTTATATGGGGAGATATAAACATATAACGAACAACGGAATCATCGGTATCAGATGCATTTTGAGAATGAAATAATTTCACAAAATATATATACTTTACATAATATAATACAATCAAAATGCGCAAGAAATTGCATAGATTACTCACCTAAAATAAAGGCTCGAAAATACAAATATTGAGTCTTGGATCACATGTTAATCTAATAAATACAATAAAGGTTTAATTACGTACTCTAAATAAACCCAATTCTAAATGTTGTGTTTTAATCCTAAAATAACTTGTTGTAAATGGTTACTAAAACCATTTTCTCAATTTTTAATATTCATTCATCTTATTTAAAGAATTCAATTCATAGTTCTTTCTAATTAGTCAGTTCCCATTAGAGATGGAGGGTTACAGGGGAACCACTTAAATACCATCTCATATAGATAGAACATTTCTGAATTTATTCCCAGTAGAGATGGAGGGTCACAGGGGCACCACTTAAATACCATCTCAACTAGACAAAATTTCACCAGGACAGACTTTGGAACTACTTAAATGAGATTCCATAATAATGAGCAATTACTTACAAAAGTCATTTTTTTAAAAGCGTATACATATTTTTAAATAAGTTCAAATATTTTGAAAATAAAATCAATTTAGATTGTTTCCAAATTTTAAGTTTTGATTAATGGAGCCTTTAGTTTATTTTCCCAGAATAACTACTAAGTAAAGCTATAAAGCACGAAATTAAAACTATAAAAATGCATTACAACATTTAAATAAAATCATACCTACGAAACGAATTCTCTCTTCAAAATTATAGATCTTCTTCTTAAAATATTTCCCATGCTATCACTCTTTCTTACTATAATTCTCAAGGAATTGGTGCAAGTTATAAATGATCACAAAGGCCCTATTTATAGGTTTTCAAGGATATTATGGTGTTCACATGTGTCTAATGACTAAGATTTTTGAAGTGGTGATTCAATGTCGAGGTGTCCCATTCCGGAGTGGTCTTGCAGTGTTAATATCACCAAATCATGACAACTGTTTTAGCTTTCTCTCTAAAGAGGACCTGTGTAAGGTAGAGGTGACCAGCACGTGGTGGAAAGGTGATAAAGGGTATAAGGGTCATTTTACACATTAAGGGTATTTTGATAATTTCACACTATATATTTTCAATATTTCTTAGAGGTCCTTGAAAATATTTTATTTACAAAATGGCCCTTTTTATATTTTTATTTTAGTCCCTAAAGTTTCATAAAATTATATTGTCTACCTCAAAACTTATTATTTACCTTAAGATATGTCATAAGACTTCGATTTGATCCAATTTACAGTTGATTCTTTATATTTGACAATGGGGTTTGTTATATTGATAGCCAATAATACCACATATCTAATAATACAACATTTATAAGATAATAAGTAACACATGAGTGTAAAAACGAACTATATACATATGAGCATATAAAAGTGGGGTCATTACAAATAGACTTAAAAATATCATCATGAAAATCATCCTATGCTAGCAAACAAGTTTAAACCTCAATCGTTAGGTGCGGTGGAGTTTTCCAAAGATGGTTACATCCTATGAAAAAATCCATCAAGTCTTGTGAAGTCTTGACCAAAAACATTATTTCTCCCAAATATGACAAACTCTCTCATTTAATCATCTAGAGAAACATGTGTGGGTGCGTGTGTGGGAACACGTGGAAAAACTCTATGCAACACACTACCTAATTTAAAACAAAATTCTTTTAGGTTTCATCTCTTTTTGTAATGGGTGCAAACATACATGGGCCAGGAACACGTATCTCAAAATTTCTACGGCGCACTCTCCTATCTTAAATGGGATGCCTGGTTGGGTTGGGTTAAGAGCCATACGAATCTATCACAAACTCGAAAACTAGCTCGGTTACAACGTGGGAAGAAAATGGACCATCATAACCTATTCCTAATCTCTCAACATTACCTGAAGCGGTATCGAGGAGAATCTTTCCTACCTTCTTACATGTATCTTCTATAGTGAGTTTTACCTCCTAGGCATGTTCAATCTCAATCTCTAATTGGACCACACAAGATTGAAATTCACTCCTTTCCCGATCTAAGACGATCAATTGATCACTCAAAGTAACCTTCATCTTATCGCGTTGACTCGCCGATGCCTCAAAAATCCTCAAACTCTCTATCTCTCTCTTAAAATCTATCACCCTAAGACCTAACTCCTTATTCAACTTCTTCATCTTTAAGGTCTCAACATACAAATCTCTAAATGCAATTTGGATCTCAATTTCACCTTCACTAGCGCACTCACTCTCACATTTGCTAGAAACACTTAAATCATCATCGCGTCTATCACCTGCACAAATATCCTCATCGTTATGGGATAAACTAGGTGTGCTCACGTGACTAGGTAAAAAAAATAACACACATTCCATGTGAATATTCATCCCTAGAATCCTTCACTTCTTCCTCACTATCGCTAAGAGTGGTTGGCATGGAAATCTTCTTGCCCTTTCTCTTTGGCCTTTTGGGACACTCAAACGCCTTATTCCCCTTAGCCTCACATTCAAAATATCTCTCTTATTAATCATTCTCTTTCCCACCGCTCTCTTTGGCCTCATCTATTTTTTATCAACTCCTTTATTGGAAGAATTTTCTTTCGAAAAATTGAGAAACTTTTTAAAAATTTTAGCAAGCATGGCCATATAAAAATAAAATTCCCCCTTAGACTCGAACTCACAAGCTTTCACTTTCTTTTTCTTCTCTCTCTTCGACACTTACTCACTTTTTCTAGATTGGGCTTTAAGTTCTATCCCTTTATCCTTAGGCTTGACAGTGTTAGGAAACATGTCAATTTTAAATGTCTCGAGGTCTCCTACCAGTTGTTCTAACTTGAGATTGCTCAAATTACCTAAGGAACTGAAAACAGTCACTTTACGAATAAAATATTTAGGCAACGAACTCAAAATCTTTTTAATCACTCGTGCATCGAGAATATTCTCACCAAGATTGAAACTAGTGTTGAAAATGTAAGATAAATTTGCATAAAAGTAATCAAAGTGATCAGATTCAAGCATGGCAATCGTTTCAAATTGAGTAGTTAAATCTTACAATTTAGACTCTATGACCGCATTCGTGCCTTCATGGTTAAGTTGTAAAACTTCCCAAGATTCTTTTGATGTAGTGCACGTCATGATACATCGGAACTCGTTAGGGGTGATGGCTCCAAAAATTGCACTTAGTCCACGAGATTTAAAAGTGCTCCATTTAAACTCATCCTCAGTCCAGTCAGTCACAAACTTAAGATTTGTGACATTATTAGAAGTGACAGTGGGAGGAGTCCACCCTCTTTCACAAATAACCTAAACTCGCTCATCGATTGCTTTTAAACGAGATTTCATACGGGCTTTCCAATAAGCATAATTAGACCCGGCAAAAATTGGCAACCTATTATATAAGTTTTCACTCGGAAACATTGCGAAAATTTTTCAAAAAAAATTAGTATCACAAAAATTTTGCGGAAAACAAGGATCAAACACAATAACTTAGTGAAACAAGATCTGATACCAATTTGAGAATGCTATGTGATATCGATTGTATGGGGATTTGCAAATTTCCAATTTTAAACATATTTAATTAGATGTCAATTTTTTATCCAAATTAAATAAATCCTAACACATGCATCTAGGTGGGTAAAATCAAGTCATCAAAAAATAAATATTATTGACACATAGATTTCAGGAAAAGATCTCAAATGAAAAACCTTTTTATTTCACTATGCAAAGGTAAATCGTAACTTACATACACAATAAAATCTACACTGAATATCCACAGACACTCACATAGACACACAACCTAGAGTTAGCAATGGATCAACCGCAGTAAACCCACAACAACACGCGGTTCTACCTTCATCTAGGAAGACCCTCAAGCACTCCCAATGACACGCAATCGTCAATCGTAGAATATAGTACTAAGATGTCGTTGGGTTCCCATTGAGGCTTGTAGGGCTTGACAAAATTTTCCTATGAATCGAGGATCTCGATCTAAATCAATAAAAAGAGATATGCCATGGAGTAAAAAAATTTCTTTGATTTAGATATCACTAAGTCTTTGGGAAGAATTAGTGGATCGAGTTAGAATAAAATGGGTAGATTTTATAAGATGATCAACGATAACCCTTATCGAAATATAGCCTTGAGAAGTTCAGGGTAATCCACTGACAAAATTCATGGTAATGTGATCCCATTTCAACTCTGGGATAGGGAGTGGTTGAAGTAATTCGTTGGGTTATTGATGCTCAGCCTTCACCGTTGAAAAGTGAAACACTTGGCTACGAAATGTACTATATCCTTTTTCATACCTGACCATCAATAATGTTGTTTAAGAGTCTAATATATTTTGGTGATTTTGGGGTGAATCATGAATTCAGAAAGGTGGGCTTCTTATAGGATTTCATCCCGTGATGAGGATATAAACGGGACATACATTTTTATTTTTTTTTTACCTTTGCTTGGAGTCCAGGTTCTAGTCTTTTTCGGAGATGTTATTTTGGATTTTTTCTTTGGGAGTGCAAAAATTTATCTTGGTCTTGAAGGTCAATGATTTTCTTTTAGAGGGTGGGACAAGATAAGATGTTTTGATATTAATTTGGGTTTCAAAAGAGTTTATTTATATCTTGTAATATCTTATGGTTTCTATGAATATAAACATACTATGGAGGTTTCCTTGGGTTTTGAGGCTCAAGGTATCAACAACTATGTTACCTTTTCCGGGATGATAGAGTAGATTAAATTTGTAATCTTTTAAAAATTATATCCATCGCCTCTGTCGGAGGTTCAGATCCTTTTAAGTGAAGATGTACTTAAGGCTTTTATGGTCAGATAATACCTTAAATTCTTCTCAATATAGATAACATCTCCATATTTTCAAGGCAAAGACTAATGCTACTAATTCCAAGTCTTGTGCAGATAATTGCTTTCATGAATTTTTAATTATTATGACTCATATTCTATCACTTTTCCTTGTTACATTAAGAAATAACTAAGCCCTTGTAAGGAAGTGTCAGTATAAACATCATAGCTAAGTTCACTGAAAGGAATGGTCAAGACAGGGGCAGTGGTTAATTTTTCCTTAAGTGTACGGAAAACTTGTTCACAGTCGGAGGTCCATACAAATCGAAGATCCTTTCAAGTCAATCTCGTCAAAGGTAGAGGAATTCATGAAAATACTTCGACGCAACGTCAATAGTATCCTAAAAGTCCTAGAAAACTGCATAATTTCATAATCATGTTATGTTGAGGCCAGTTACGTATGGTTGTGGTTTTGCTAAGGTTTACTTGTATGCCTACTTCGGTGACTATGTGTCCAAGGAATTTCACCTCTTTCATCAAGGAGTTACATTTTCTCTTCTTGGCATAAAGTTAATGTTTATGAAGAATGTCCAACACTATGCATAAGTGTTCCTCAATTTTTGCTCTCGCCTTGGAATAAATTAATATGTCATCGATAAAGATGATTATGAAATGATTCTGAAAAAGGGCAAAATACTCTATGCATAAAGTCCATGAAAGTGGAGAGGGAGTTTGTCAATCCAAAATACATGACTAAGAACTCAAAATAACCATATCATGTTCAAAAAGCGGTCTTCAATATATCTTCTTCCTTGACATGAAGTTAACGATAACCAGATCTTAAGTCAATCTTTGAGAATATTCTTGACCCTCATAACTGGTCAAACAGATATGCTATTCTGGGCAAAGGATATTTGTTTTTAAAGTTACCTGGTTTAACTTTCAATAACCAATGCATAATCGAAAAGTTCCATCTTTCTTTTTCATGAATAGAAATGGAGCTCCGCCGAGTGATGTACTTGTGTAACGCCCCGACCTATATTTATGGGTTACCCGTGAGTCAACCTGATCCGAATTGGGTCATTAAGTGTTAAGTGCAATGAAACAACCTACGTAATGTTGCTAGTCCAGTTTTAATTTAGTTAGCATTCCACTTGTTAGCATGCTATTCTAGTTTCAAGATAAACTATACGTGGGACCCACGGGGAGGATCCCGAAGTCCAAGTAAACAGAGATTGCTAACGTAAAGTAAAATAAACACACGTACCTGTGTAACGCGATCAAAATATGAGACTTCACCCAACCTGCCATAACAAAGCGAGGGAGTGAGCCTAGTGGGAATATACAAGAAGTATAGAAACAAATGGCAGAAGAGAATACTCACACTCTACAACACATACATGTGAAAATATATATGTATCTACATATATATGCCTTTGAAAATACATCTTCAATGCATTAACCATTTTACTTTTGAAAACCTTTCTTTCCCAGATTAATTTATCTTAATCTTGCAAAATACTTTCTTGTATTATACTTAGCATTTTTAACGCTATTTGACATATCTGATTCAACACCTAAAACCATTATACCTGACTTACCCAAATACATTCCTTTATCGTAATTACTCCCTTTAACTCATTTATATACACCTTGGTATTTTCATTGAAATTTACCATTTTAACTCACGCATTCATCGTGTTAGAATATACTTATTCGTTACTTCAAAAAACCTTTTTGATACATACTTATGAAATTATGGGTTTAACAACTCGATTGCTTAATCGCCCATTTATCCACTTACTTTATCCCATTTCACCTTATCTTATGGACATTAATAAATTTACGCATTTACTTGCCCATTTACCTTTTATCGGAACATTTACTCATCCATTTAAGTTAGGTTTTATTCACACATTACCACAGAACCCATTTCTTGAAACGTTCCATATTTTCTTTATCTTTTTCTGAGAATCAATCACATTAACCACATACTTTAACGGGCTCCACATCTTTGGCTTTGTGCACCATATGCTCTGGCCAGTGGTTTAGGGATATTCATTTAAGGGCTCCGGGCCCTTCTTGATTTATCCCGGTGTCATCCGAGTATCTTTCAAGTGTTTTAACATTTTTACAAAATGTCCGCATTATTCAATTTCCTTACTTTTTCCCGACTGAAGCCAAAACCCGGACTTAACCGTCCATTTTTTCATAAGCACTTGGAACATTGTTTCTTTTCTTCTTTAAGTCTCTTATTCACACATGTGATTTATACCAAACTCATTTATGCTTACAACTTAATTAATTTTCACATACACATTACTGTAAACTCATTCTTTCACATTTTTATTCCATAAAAATATTCCTCTTTAAGTAAATTACCAATATACCCTATATTTGCCAAATATGTTGCTTAGTCCTTTAAAAAGTGTACTCTTCTCCATGGTCATTAATTTTCCAACTTAACATTTAAACAATTAGCCATTTTACCACTTTTTTGACATCGCACTTCTGCCCATCTTTCACACTTATCACTTTAACACATAAAATAACACCCTTACATTGAAGCTCCAAATTTTCGTATTGCAAGAAACTTAAAAATATCTATTTGATAAATATTTGGCAACACTAACATCAATCCATATTTTTATTTCATAAAAATGTTCAGTATTTCCTTTTCACTAGAAATACACCGAGATAATATTTCTTGAATTTTTAGTCCATAAAAATGTCCATTTTTAGTTTTATTATCAAACACACTAGAATAATGGTATCTTGTATTTTTATTCCATAAAAATGTCCATTTTCAAATTTATTAGAAAATATACACAAACAATATTTTCTTACATTTTTATTCCCATAAAAATGTTTATTTCATATTTATTTGGAAAAACACACCGCCATAACAATTATAACATTTTTACTCCATAAAAATGGTTATTTTCGGATTTAATAGAAAATACACAACACCAATATTTTCTAGCATTTTGATTCCATAAAAATGGCTACTTTCAGATTACTACGAACACATCATAATATCACAATAGTCTTATTCTTAATCAATAACGACAAGACTACAATATTTATTAATGGAGTCTCAAATATAATAAGGGTGGATTACCCCACCTAAGTATTCTGTAAAGATGGCGGTGGTGATGAAGATGGGTGGCTTCCCCACCTCCAAAGGTGCCCCTAAAGGGAGTCACAAAAGGTTACATTATGCGACCTTCAATGGAAAGCTCCAAAATACACCAACAAAACCCATATTCTTTGTCAAGGACACCCTTCTCAAATACCCAATAAAACCCAAAACACACCACTCTATATTTTGTACCTTTTTCGTTCATAAGGGAGTAAAACATGGGGATACATATATACAATGTGGGTATAGTTGTTGCATCATAAAGTGTGGGAAGCATTTACAACGAAGACAAGGAAGCATGAGAGTTCTCGAGAGTGTGAGAATGGAAGTGGGTTTTCTCCGAGCCACGCCTCACTATTTATGCCCCGCAATGAGAGCCTCAACTTATTAAATAAGACATTTGCCTTATCTGAAATTTGAAAGCCTCAAGGGTTGACACGTCTCCTTAGATCAACGGTTGTAATAGTGATAGCCAATTTATACAACTCATTTTTATATATGCGTTTCTTTTTTTTAACCCCTAGACAAAGCACCTCATTTATGTATATATATATATATGTCTTTGTCATTCGAAATTCCAAGACCATGAGATGGCTAAAGTGGTAAATGGAGGAGATGAGTGATTGAACAACTGACAGCGGAGAGAGAAAACCGTCCCTTCTAAGTGTCATTCTAACGACATGGTGCATCATTCGAGCGACAACACCTGTCGTTTGAACGACTATGCCATCGTTCGAGCGAGCCAGCGAGAGCTCCACTACCGTCTCGCCACCACTGTTAAATGACCCCCATAAGTAATTCCCTAACATTATTTCAACATATTTTTTATTCTAACAAACGAAAGGTAGTAAATCTTAAATGGAAGAATGGGGCTTTGACCCTAATATTCCTTCCTATATTACTAACCCTTTTTGTAAATCAAAAAATAACATTTATCACCTTTGCCCCCAAACGTTTCCAACTTTTAATAAAGACACACATAGTTTATTTCTAAAAAAATAACTCATATAATCCTTATATAAAACCTTTATAAACTCCTTAGTTCAATTAATTTTCTTCAAATCAAATTTATGCCTCCTCTTCCATCCTACGTTTATCCATAATTCGTTTTTCATCTATAATCCATAAACTTAATTAAATTAATGGGGCGGATTATTACAACTTGCGCGTATCAATTCTTTCATTAACAATTCGTCAAGTTGTGTTCTGAGTTTTTTCAACTCTAAAGGAGCCAAACGATAAGGGGTATAGAAATATGGGAGGTATTTGGTAACAAATTGATAAAGAATTTAATCTCTCAAGGTGGGGGTATTTTAGGTAATTTTTCAAGAATCGCGTCCTTAAATTTATCTAAGATGGTGGAAAGGGAGGAAGTTTTATTTATACCTATTTGAAAAGGTAGGGGTTGCTGGGGATTTCTCCCTTGAAAATGGAATGAAGGTTGATATGGTGGTATGATTGTTACCATCATTATATAACAATCAATATGAGTAATGTTTGGGGATAATACGTATATCTCAATGATTAAATCTAGGGTTAAGGTCCTGGTTCCAAAGCATAAGCTATGATGCTTACAAATACTTTCAAAAATAACCATTTTTTCCTTGGCATTCTTATGTTAAAAGGATGCGCTAACGAATTAGAAGATAATTGGAGACGACTCATACATGAATGACTAATAAACGAGTATTTGGATCTAAAATCAAATAATATATGTGTTAAAAAATATAGAAATGAAGATGACCTTCTACCACACCATGGTAATTTGGATTTTTCATTGGGATAAGGGAGAAATTTCGACCTCGGGTCCTATTAAGTGGTTCTTAATTCTTCTCGCGCAAATTTTGTTACAATGGGTTGGTAAAGTTCTTTGTTGGATTCTTGAAGGAAGGTTTGGTAAAACTGGAAGAGGTAGAGGGAGGAGACATTTGTAAAAGCGAGCGTTGGGGCCTAAGGTGTCCTATTTGATTGCATTAGTGACAACGCACAGAAGGTCGGTTGTTGTTATGATGGATTTGACTGAAATTTTGACCATCCTTGGGCTTAATATAGGGATGATCTCATTTATTAGATTGGTTTTTAATGATATAAGAATTCTGGGGAGGGGTTGAAATTCGGATTTTGTTACTAGATGTTAGGTTCTATTCTATAAGTGAAGCAACTTCGACTATTCAGATAAACTCACGGATCTTCAAAGGAATAACAGAGGATTTTATGTTCTCTCGTAACCCTCGTTCAAAATGACTGCATTTCCTTACTTTTGTATTGACATACTTTTGAGCGTAACGTGATAATTCTGTGAACCTAGCCTCATATTCAGGCATAATCGCCAATCGTTGTTGTAGGCTTAGGAAATCCACGATCATCTGATCCCTTACAAATTATAAAAATTACTTATTGAATAAGATTTCTTCAAACTGCTCCCAGATTAACTCGTTCTCACTCCAAGAACGTAGGTTGGACAGCCACCAGAAGCCTGCTTCTCATTCGAGTAAATACGAAATGAGTCTTATCTTGAATTCAGGACTAATGCCTACTCCATTAAGCACTTTAAGAGTTTGGAGGATCCATTTATCTGCTTCGGCTGCACCAAGCTTCCCAAAAAATGTTGGGGCTTATTTCCTTAGAAACCCTTTAAGAACATTCATCATTCGCGTTTCTCCTGGTATTTCATTATTAACTAGTGGTGGGGGTGGTATATTTTGTTTTTTCTGGGTTAGTATAGTTAATTCTTATAGACAACGTAGAATTTCTTCTGTAGTGGTGGTTGGATTAGGCATCTGTGGAATTGGTTGTTCTTTTTGTGTCCCACTGGTTATTGAGCGAGTGTTAACCATCCTATAGAAATAATATATCGATGGATTAATTACAAGTAGAGATAAAGCATACAACTTGTAATATTATATTAGGTCGGGTTACACATAGTATTACACATTCAACTTTTAAAGAGAAAATAAAGAAAAGTACATAGCCATATGATCCTAATTTGTAAGAAAAGAACGCTTAACTATTTCAAAAGAACGATTGGTTCAACTATGATCTCATTAGGTGGCACTGTATCCCATGCAAGATGAATAGCATATTGCAATGTATCGAGGTCTCTAGAAAATTTCTTCACTTGTCTGGTTGCTTGGGTTTCTCCCATCAGACGCCCGATGAGCAAGTTTTGTTTGATCCGGGGGGAGAAATAGCCCAGTCACAGTTGATACTCCGTATATGTTAGCATACCTTTGAATAGCCCATATCTTTGATCACTTGTTCAAACCTCTCGTGGGTACTTCTGCCTATATCGAGATAGATGTCATCCCATATATTCATCACAGCAAAACAATATGAGTTGAAGAATGTAACAAAGAACTTATTGGATGATAAGCTTATAATTCGTAGATGGAAGATTCTTATGCTCGGTCCCGCATAGGCATTAAACCGAGAGATGCTCTGATACCATGTTATCTCATTTGTAATTATATTCTTTAATGGTAACCAAGGGATACTAACATAAAAGAAATAATTAAAGGAAAAAAAAATTTAAATCCTTATATCATAGGGGATTCTAGACATCTTATTACATCATGCGTCTATTCATACATGCTACATATAACATGAGAAACTTATAGAAAACATAAGAGTATCAAAGAAAATGATAAGTTGTAGTATAGACATTCCAGCGAGACTACCATCGTTGTCTGCTACCGCCCACACGTATGTTATTGAAATAGTTTTCTAAGGTAAAATGGAGTAAAAGTTAATAAGTGCAGGTGGATTTTGGTCTTCTTAGGGGTTAGTGTCCACTTAAAGGAAAATAATTAAGTAGATATGCCAAGTTGATAATTTTAATTCTATACAAGATGTGAGTAGCACGTATTGTCAAAATATAACCAAAATCAAATTATGCAAGAGTTATAAATAAAAATAAAAGGATAAATTATACAACTAGGAGGGGTATAGTAAAGTCTATTGATATGCAAAAGAATAATATGGTGAATTGAAAATGATTATATTAAGTTACAATGATCAAGGTTCAAATTATAACTAGATAACCCATAAACTATTGGTTATTGGGTCTGCAACTGCGTAGACATACCGTTATAATATCATTCAAAGCATGTAATATATTTGGACACGCAATCCTAAATAATTAGAGGATAATAAATATATTGACACACTTACCTAGAGTGGCACTCGTATGTATGTAGCAATATAATAACAAGGCACTCACCATCTGAGTCCCACAGGACAATTAGAATTACCTTGGTGGTATACCAGGGTTTAATCCCTGAATCGTAAGGTATTATACTAGGGTTTCACAAATACAAGGTAAAAATTTCATGGTTTATTGGAATTAATCCAAGTAGGATGCGAGGTTAGACCACAATTATGGGTTAATAGTAATTCAGTGGCGTGATGAATTAATAGGTTATAGCTATGTATCGGGTTTCAGAAATAATTGAGGTATCAATAAAATCAATATTCATGATAAATATAAACTACACAAAATATTTAATAGTAAGGTTATGATTTCAAATTATCACATGGTGATACAACAACATAGTAATGTAGAAAGACATAAGTCCAATGGTTTAATATTGAAAATAGAATCACCTACTTTGAAAATACGATTTGCGGTATTGTGCGTCTATCTCATGGTGGATAGTCTGAAATCAGGGAGAGTATAAGTAGGTCATACATGTCTAAAATAATGCATATGTGATGCAATAGAGTGAAAAATTGAAATACATTTCAGTGTAAAAATAATTTAGAAGATGTAATATGGAATTTTATAAAGTTTAAAAGGTAATATTTTTCTTAGTTTCCATTAGGATTTCAGTTTAGTGAGAAAGGGGAAAATGACTTTATTTGACCTAAAGAGTTTATGAAAAAAGTTTAGGAATGCTTTGAAATACTTCAAAAATTGGCTAGGGGATTATGTGTAAATTGGATGTTGGATTTGAAACTTAAAACAGATTTGCTCGAGATTATGCTTTCTAGGAATCCAAACAGGGTGATGTAATATACCATTTTATTCAAATTTTAAAAATAAAAGTTTTGGAAAAAAAATCAAATTTTACTAATTGGAGACGCGCTTAGTCAAACTTCACACGTGCCTAGTTTGACCTCCACTCGCGCTCGTGTAACCACTTCACCTTCAGTCTTTGACAGTTTGAGTTTAAGGTTTTCAAAACTTTGACCTTAAATTTGATGCATTTTTTAAATTCATTTGAGTTGGTTCCTGGATGAAATTTATGTAATTTTTGAAGAGGATTCCAACGATATTGGTTTCAAAAAAATTGGTGGGCTAGTTTGAGCTATTCATATACTATAAAAATGGCAAAAACTTGACCTCAAAATAAATTATTTAAATATATGATTCATATTCTGTCATAGTAATGGTTGAAATCTATGTTGAAAATAAAAACCTTGGTTTGAAGGTTTTTGGTTGAGTATAACATCTAAATTCAAATTCTAAAGTTTTCAGGTCCAAAAAATTCAAACTTCGATTTGGGGCATTCAAGCTTGGTTATAGTTCAATTACATGTTGAACCTAGGTTCGTGAGGAGCAAAGATTAATGTTCATCACTTTTAATCAAGTTTAAAGTAGAGGAAGCATAATCCACCATTGTTGCTCCAGTTTTTTGGGTTTTAAACTTATACAGTGCATTCACCTGTAACTAGATATATTTACTCAATATAAGTGCAGAAACATAACCAAATGAAACAAAATAACATTCACACATAAAATGACTGGGTTGAATGAAAGCTTAAAATTTTACTTTGAAGGTGTGTTGACCTGAAGTGAGTTTTCTCAGGGGTAAATGGTTCTTTTTGTGGGGTTCACGGGGGAGAGTTCATTGGTGGAATTGGATGTGGTTTTTAACCTAGTTTTGTATAAGTTTTGTCCAAGGTACACATGGGCTTAAATTGGTATCTTTAGTACTCCATGTGGTATATGCCATGTTTGTAATTTAACAGGTCCCATATCAGTAGGGAGGCAAGTGTAAACAAGTTAGGTATTTGGTTTGGTCCTTGGGTGGTTTTGGTTTAGAGTTTAGGTCTTATAGGTTTTTTTTTAAGTTTTAGGGGCTTAAATGAAATTTTTAAACTTAGGGGATTGGTCCATGATATTCGTTATTTGGTTAAACTTTAGGTTAAATTGGGGTTTCATTGGAATAGGAAAGTGTATAATAACATGATTCTCTATTCAAGGGTATTTGGGTAATTTGATAATGGTATAGGGTTTTTTGGAATTTTAGAAGTTTAGAGGGACAAAATGCCTATTTGGGGTGTGTTGTTACATTTGTAGCCCTATGTGATTTGGATATGAGTTGGGCATACTCACGTTTTTTAGATAACTAATTATGTGATTCCCATTTATTTAAACGTTGTGTTTATACTGGAAATGTATAACAGTAATTATGAGCTGGAAACTATAAAAGTACGAGTACTTAAGTGAATATATGGAATTATGTAATATGGGCCTCATTCAAGATTAGAATTAGAATTCCATGAGTATTTAGGTTGTTTGGGTTGGGATGACTTAAAATCATCTTAATATTGGTGAATGATGCATTCTTATTATTGTGGCCCAGATATATGTTTGTGTAACATAGACTTGTTAGGTTTAATCCTATCTATGGAACGGTTTTTACATGTCCTAGGCCGCATCTTTTTGCCTCAGACTTGAGCATTCATAGTTGGAGAATTATCTAACATTTAGTTACACTTCAATTCTTCTATTCCCATGTTGAAGGTGTCGAACGTTTAGCGCAATTTTCTTACAGCTTTCTCTTTTTACCTATTCAGATTTCACTTTATGTATTCAAATTTATTCAAGTCGGATATTGTGTTAGTCTATTTATTGTCGAGTTGGTTTATTGTTCATAGATTGGATAATGGTTTATTATGAGTTACATTATTCAAGTGTGTGGATTTTATTACTCTATGGTTGGACGTTTTCATAAATATGTTATTTATTTACCTTTTCTATTTAGCATTGTCATAACTTAAAGCATTTTCATTGATCTCCATCATCCTATAAATGGTATTAATGTTTTTGACTCTCATATTATTTATGTTTAGAACTGATCAATTTATTTATGAATTTTACTGGGTGTCATAGTTGATATTAGAGAATTCTAAGATCTAGTGTCCTAGGATCTAGAGTGTGTCCATCATTTTTCAGCATTTTGTTCTTTGACTACTTTGGAGATAAATCGTTAAGGCTTTGTATTAATATTATCATACGATTACTTCTACAGCTTTGTTTTATCACCTTTCAGATGGTGAACACGAGGAAAGTGGAATAACATCATAGAAAGATAGTTTTCGTCGAGCCATTGGCATCATAACCCCACCCACAACTACAAGAGTGTGCCAATTCTTTCTCTAATAGACTTGGCCACCATTATTTACCAGAGTGAAGATGCTACCATTACCAACATGAGGAAGAATAAACCACAACCTCGCCATCTGTGGCTACACTAGCTACAAACATTACATCGTCTTGGGAGAAGATGAGTAATGCCTTTAGCAAAGGCAATCCATTAAAGTTTAGTAGCTCAGCACCGACACACCCCATCATTTTCTCTGCTAGGATATAAATGTGTGTAAACTGTATTCAAACTTAGAGGGGCGAATAGGTTTTAAATAAATTTTGCCCAATTTTAAAATTACACATTAATTAAGAACCTAGATCAAAATCATTTAAAATTTTATAAATTAGATATAAATTAGCTAATATGAGAAATAATCACAATCAAACGACAAATCAATCACACGACGCCAATTTTATGAGGAAAACCCCCAATCGTTGGGTAAAAACCCCGATGTGCTCTAGTTTTGTATTAGATACGAAAAGTTTATTTATACAGAACAAAAAGTTAATTCTCACTGCTACTATCACAAGAAATTATCTATGAACGCGAAGACTCTCCCCCGTTCCAATAAGAACTCCAATGAAGCTCTATGGACAAAACATGAATGTCATATTTTTTATCCCTAAGCCACATCGTGATTGAACTCTTCACTAGCTCAAACATCTCATTTGAGATCTCAGACTATAGATCATATGGAAAGAATTGGAATCATATGTAAATCATGGGTTTTGTGGATTTAAACCTCTCAAAAATACATCTATCAACTGTAGATCTTGGTTTAGATCTAAAAATCTTGCCAAATGAGTTTGAACACTTCAACTACAAAAGGATAAGCAAAGAGATGCTCCCAAATATAAAAATCTCCTTAGAGAAAATCTATTTTGAAATCATGAAAAGTGTTATTTTTATAGGGGAAAAGGTTTTATTTATAGATTTTTCAAAAATCAGCATTGACGTGTGCATGGTTGTAAAGAGGCACTGTGTGCACGGTTTTACCCAGGCAAAATTTTGAACCCATAACCAATAAGCCATGCGCAGACAAATTAATGTCATTTGCACTATTTTAGGAAGAGAATTACAGAAGCGCAAAAAGGATGCATATGTGCGCATGGGGGTGATTTCACATTGTATGAATGATAAAAGGTAGTAAAAATAAACTTTTAGAAAATGTATTTAAAGAAAAGTACAGACCTTATCCCCTTTTTGAAACAAAACATACAATAAGGAAAAATCATTTTTAGACAAAATAACTCATTTAAAGATTGTGAGTGTGTTCATGGCCAAATGATAAAAAAAATGAGAGAATATGTTAAAGGATATGCTTCGGTAAATCAACAATGGAAGTATCGAGTGTGGAGCAGCCATAAAATCTTCAAATATCATAGTCAATAGATAATAGAGCACGACTTTATCACACACAATGAACAAAGTGCATCAAGATTTTGGGCTTGACTTCAAGCATGAATTAAATGATATGACACAAAAGTTATCTAGATAAACTAAATATAAAATGGCTACATTTCGAATCTCCCAAATTAGCTATTCTGTGGAAAAACCCCCAAAACACAAAAACATCTTGATTGAGACGAGCAAGGCTCACTCCACATTAGCCATATAATTCGAGAATCTTGGCCAAATGAACAAAAGTCAGTATACCAACTCAAATATTCAATGAGAACCCTTGGTCTGGAAAAAAATGAGTATTGTGGCAAAAGTCTCAACAAATTAAAACAATTATACATAAAATATGAACAAGAAGAAAGTCCCCCTACTCTGGAATCCTTTCAAATTCAAAAAATATGAATGATAATGCATAGAGTTATAATAGAAAACTTATAAAGAAATTAATCTCCATCTAAATAAAACATATAAACCACTAGATCAACAAATAAACGTTTACCTCTTGAAGATCCCAAACACCAATATCAAACATAGAAGGCTAAGTGTCCTCATGCATAGAAGTCTAAGCCTCCACTTACTTGTAAGTTCTTTCTCTTTCTCAAAATCATCTCCCACATTTTGTCACGAAAAATACAAACACGCATAGAAAGAATATAATATCAGACCAGACAACGCAATATCAATATGTACATAGAAGATAATCATGATTAAATCAAACTGGAAGCACCAAACAACAAATTGATAAGAACCAAAAATAAGGGACCAAGTCTAGATAGATAATAAGGATTCATGTGAACGAAATTAGGCGAAAACTTTAGGAAACTAAAATAAGTCAATCGTGCGAATAGGGTAAAGTTGAACCCATGCACACGCTTTCCAGCAGTGCACCGGAAGCCTAAAAATAGCTTAGAAAACTACCAATCACCTTAACTCTTCAACTTCAAAAATACTTCCAGAAAATATTTTCCACAATTATCAAGAACTAAACTATGAATCACATGCATAGAAATATGATTAAAAAAAACTAAAGATCAAAGAATGCTCAATAGAATAACCAAAATTATATCACACAAGACAACACAAGATCAATTCTCAAATACCAATCAGTCATGAAAATTACAAATTTTGACATGCAATAGAATATAGAATCACTTTAGATTAATAAAATCAAAATTTTCTACATATGTTGAACAATATAAACATATTTTAAAGATAATAAACATTTATACTTGCATATTCATACAGATGAAAACACACAAAATAGTCAAACAATCGTATTTCTTGACACATTAAAAAAATATATAAAAATTCAATTTGATAAGGAGTTTAACTTTAAGAACATCTGAATATACCAAAAACCCCTTGATAAATGTTGTATGAATTTTTTAAATGCCCAACAAAAATAGCTAATTCTTTGGAAATAAAGATATAACCATATCTTGTTTAGAATGTCACTTAAGGACTTGACTTGTGACTCTTTTGAACATATAGTCTTTTGTTGTTCATTATGTTTTCACACATACTTTCGATGCCACCTACCCAAACGGTATTCAAATTCATGTCGAGCATTATCACAATAACGGTAGCCCTTATCAACAAATAAAAGTGGGCCATATTCAACTCCTTCAAATATCAACATTCAAAAGTTGACAAGTTGACCATATAGCACTTATTGAAACTCACGTAAAATAGATTTTTCCCTTAAATTTACAAATCCTTATAGAAATAAAAATTATCAACAGCATTTGTGAATTCGTATGATGAAGTAATACACAAGATTTCAAAACCTCAAAATCAAACCTATCTTAATATTTATCATGATTATTTTTTAAAGGTTTAATTTTACAAAACACATTCAATAATTAATTTAACAAAAAATAAAATAAGCAATTAAACATCATTACATGCAACATGTTTAGCATGAGATTTGATTAAAAAAATACTTAAAACATCAAAAATCTTTTCTAATTTTTCAAAATATGCACAAAATCAAACAGTTTCAAATTTGCAAGTATATTTATAAAAAAATGCAATTTTAACTCTAATGAAACATAAGCACTCGATTTTAACTAAGCCTAAGCAACCTCTAAGGTAACGAAGCCTAGAAATGTCTAATGGATTTGTGCAGATATCAACTAATTATTTCTCGATAGGGACATAGTTCAAGTTAATGATGTTTTTGATTCACCGAATCCCTAATGAAGTGATGTCTCCATTCTACATTCTTTATCCTATAATGTTTCACCTGGTTCTTCCAAACATCAATTGCCCTCATATTATCGCAATAAACATCCATCAATCCATGATCTAACCAATAGTCATTAACCATTTGCTTTATCCAAAGAAATTGGGTTCAACAACTACCCACTGCGATGTATTCGGCTTCATCTATGGACAAAGATATTTAATTTTTTCTTTGAAATCCAAGAGACCATATAAGTTCCAAAGAACAAACATCTACCAAATGTTCAGTTCTAATTAACAACACCACTTGTCCAATCGAAATTCGAATTGTGTAAAGAGAGTCACAAATATCATATGGATGCCACTACCTTATAATTTGAGTACCACTAACATATCAAATCACTCTCTTCACTGCTTGAAGGTATGATTCCTTGGTTTATCATGATACCTAGCACACACTCTTACAAGATTAGAAATATTTGGATGACTTATGATTAAGTAATGTGAACTACCTATCATGATTTTTTACAACTTATCCTCCACATCATTCCCAATCTCATCTTTAGTTAATTTAGAACCAATACCTATTGGTGTGTTAATAGGTTTTTGGGACACCCCGCTTAAATTAATAACGGGTGGTCAACCCTTTACCAAGATAAAACAGGAATCTCAAGTGGATCATTCTTAGCATAATTGTCGAAAAGACTAAAAATCAAACTAATCACCCAATAATAAAATAAGTGGATGCCAAAAATTTTAAAACATACAAGAAACTACAAATCAACCTGCAATATAACTACAAAACATGATAATAAATACACGAGTACAATAAAAGATATACCCGAATATGTTGTTGGGTTATAGACAATACAATCATCCCAGATAAGAATATAAAAGAGATACCAATATACAACCCCTGGGTTTACACCCGATATTCAAATTGAATCTTTAACTAGATTTACAAAAATAGGAGGTAGCTATAACAAAATCTGTAACATTCCACAACTTCTACAGCTCCCATGACTCTGAACAGAATAGGCATCATTGGCGTCCTTGCGGAGGGACACCTAAATAATGCGACATATGTATAACAAGAGAAAAGATATAAACGGGTCAGACCCCAAGGTTTGAAAATAATTTTAGCAAGTGAATTAAAATGCATAATAATTATGAATGCACAAGTTTCATAATTATAGTGGTGTCGCACTCTCTTGGGATTCCACCTCACCCTTCATATATAGCGCGCACCTAACGTATGCATATGAAGCTCAATAAGCTACCCAACTTATCCTAAGGATAAGTCCTCTTAAACCTTCTCATAAACCTCATTCACGTAACCCACTATCTATAACAAAACCATGTATCTACTTCTTTTATCATCTCCTAAGTTTACACCCAAACTTATATGATCATATCACTCAATTATATTCTCTCAATTTTCTAATTATTTACTTCACAAGCTATTAGCATAAGATATCCCATGTCATCATCAATGCTAGTAATATACCCCCACTATTTCACCTATACCAAAGAACTAAGGACCAAACATCTCCCCACACCCAACGTTACGTTAAGCTTCATGCGTGGGACGTTTCGCAAAGCGAAATCCAAACAAGGAACCCACCCGATACACTACCACATAACATTATTGGTCGTGGGAATCCGTTAGGCCCTCGGTCCAAGTTACACACCCAAATTACTTCCCGTCTATAGGCATAAGAGTAGACTCATCCACTCTCATGCTACAAAAAGAAAAAACATAACATACATCTTTATAACTTTCTCTAGTTATAATATTAAGATATCACACACTATCTCTAAAGCTTGTATAATAATACTCGCACGTATTATATATGATTTATAATTCTTTAGCAAGTATACATACACAACATATGTATACTAATAATATCCAAAATGTTATCAACTTCCAAGGAGTCACTCATATGTCCTTCGGACCAATAGTCGGAATCGCTCACACCGAACTTGGTAAAAACTTAAATCACAACGTATGGGAAGCGGCCATAGTTCCTCCCCGAAATGAGTTTAGGGATTAAAAATATTATTTTCTTGATACTTTATTTGTCAAACACATGGGAGTGGGGAAGTAGTTCTTGTGTGTTTTTAATTTTCTATTGTTGATGGTTCTTTATAAAGTGTGAGGAGATAAGATTTTAAAGATACAACTGATGGGAAGTCAAAAATAAACTTTTTGGAACGAATAAGAAATCGACAACAGAAAAGGGACCTGGTTGCTCGTAGATTCCCACAATCACGGTCAACACCGTTATGGCGGTTGATCGCGGCAGGGGTTGTATGAGGGGCTATGTTGGCCCATACCTTCAGTTATTTCCAATTACCTGCTTAATACATGCCTATATTCACCCCCATAATCCATTACCTTCATAATTCCTACATGTTAGCTATAAGTGCCTAGCTTTTGGTCCCATTATTTTTCTTCTCCAAATAAGTCCATGTAAATGCACATAACTAGCATCCACTTTCTCTTACACGACCAACATTATCAATTACCACCGTCACCTACTTCACCTTATATATATATATATATATATATATATATATATATATATATATATATATATATGTGTGTGTGTGTGTGTGTGTGTGTGTGTGTGTGTGTGTGTGTACCACGACACTCATAAATAATATACACTAATTAAACAGTATAGGTACCCTTATTAGCACTAGCATTTATTATAAAAAAATATTATTTCTCTCAACACTCAATTTTTTTCTTACCAAAAATATAATTTTACTAATAAAAATAAAGTTTTTGTCCCAAATATAAAACAACCTTCTTTTTAATTCAAATAACATATTTTTTTAAACCTTCTTAAAATTTCTCATTATTTAGAGCACACCACATATAATTTTTTAAATTGTACTCGGTTCAAAATTTTATGTAAAAATATTATTTTTTTCATCGCATGAAACACGACGTGGATGCAATGCAATGTCATCAAAAGCACATTTAATGCTCATAATACAAATGCAAATCCTTGAAAATAAATATTTCATAATATAAATGAAAATTTCAAAACAAGCCACGTAAAATATGTCAAAGAGTATTACAGCTAATCTCATTAGCATAAGTTAATTGGGATAGTTGTAACCTTGTCAATTTTTCAAAGGTTGAGTGCTTAATAAGAAAGGGAGACAATGGAGATTTGATGAGACCTCCATATATGAAATATGCAACTTTTATGGCTAAGTCACAAAAAACACAACTCACTGTTACCACTACCAAGGCTACTGTCATCATTAAAGTTATGTGACACCCCGCCTAATAAGATACCGGGCGATCACTCCAATATTAAATTAAAACAGGAGTTTCATATGGATCATCCTTAGCATCACTGTCGAAAATCCATTTAATTAATAATAACCTATTAGGCCGGTGTCAAAATTTTACTTTACTACTCTTTTTAAACGAATACAATTAAAACATCCACACAGTTTATGCGTAAATGAAACTGAAATGAAATAAAATAACCGAACACTCGGTCAAAATATACAACCATATCGAATGATGCTCTCAAAGAATAAATAAATGTAATTGGACCATTGGCCCGAATATTTATACAGTACCTCCTATCTAGAGTACAAAGATGGAAGCGGCTATCGAGAACTTGCACGCATCCACAGCTGCTGCAGCTGACGTCTGACTCGAAGGAAGTGTCATCCAGGCGTCCCTGTATCTGGACACCTATATAATATATATATATATATATATAGAAAGAGAGGAAAAGTAGATAAACGAGTTAGAGCCCGAGTTTGAAAATATTTTGCAAGTGCATAAATGCCTTATTTTTATAAAAAGGTTTTATCTCATATTTAAATTTGGTATCGCACTCCCATGAGATACCCCTCACCTCTCCACTAATAGTGCACTCCTATCGCATCCCTCTAAACATCCTAGTCAAGCTACGCTGCTAAACTAGTCTATCACCCAACCACTATCAACCCTAGATAGTCCAAGTAATGTACTAAGGGCTAAACTTCTCTCCAGTCTCAACACTAAGCCATGTTCGTGCGTGGGGTGTCTCGCAAAGCAAAATACAAACAAGGAACCCCCCCAATACACTACTACGCAGAAAGGTCGATCGTCGAGATCCTCCAGTCCCTCAGTACAGAATATAAATAAAGTTATATATACCATAAGAATTACTAATATTAGAGAATTAAGGATTCAACTTCTCCCCAGTCTCAACACAACGCCATATTCGTGCGTGGGATGTCTCGCAAAGTGAAATCCAACCAAGGAACCCCCCCCCCCCCCCCGATACACTACTACGCGGCAAGGTCGATCGTTGGGATCCATTAGACTCTCGGCAGTCGATTTATCCATATATATACATATTACCATATACATCCGGATCTATCTCCCGGAATGAGAATTAATATACCAAGTATTTATCAATACTTTTCATTTCTCAAAACTTTCCATTTCCCTTCTCATATCCAGGAAATGTATCTAAAAGACAATTCATTATCATGAATTGCTTTAACAAATCACATACTTTTTAAAAGCCAGTTTTATTATCATAAAAATGCTTTTTCGTTTTAAAACATCCCATTTCCCTTCTCATATCTGGGAAATGTATTTAAAAGCCATTTTTATTATCATAAAAATGCTTTTACCATATCATATGCTTCCACTTCCCTTCTTCCATCCGGGAAGTGTTACCGAAGCCAAAACATTTATCCCATTTCTCTTCTTCCATCCAGGAAATGTAATTAAAGCCAATTTATTATCATAAATTGCTTTAACATATAACGCGTTCTAAGACCGCCCGTCCGGGTTTCCCCACTATGGGCGCCCCTAAATGGATATCATCTTCCAGGGCCTATCAAACAAGACAACATGGGATCCTACAACGCAAGACGTCGGAAAGCGGCCATATGCCTGCGGGATAGTCAAGACCACAACCGGAATCTCCTAACCAGTGCAGAAACAATAATCGCTCATATGGCCTATAGGATTATATCCACCCTGCATTCATTAGCCAGGGGGCTTCACCATGCGTACGCAACCTCCCTTATGATAGCGATTTAGAGAGGTGTGTAACCATATTTTATTAATTATGAAAATCATTTCCTTTATCCATTTTGAAAACATTTATTTTTACATTTTCAAAACCATTTACATCATATCATATTTATATACTTTAATCACCTAGTATATATATATATACCATATATTCATCCTCGAATATATATATATATGGCCATATTTGCCAAACCATCTAACGATGACCAAATATCCCAAAGGTTCCCTCAAGGAATCATAATCATGCATTCATATAAGCATGATACTAAACCCAAAGTATTTTCTTACTTTGATAATCAATACATACCTAAATCCCATCTAAGGATTTAGTGGATATCTCCAATTATAACACTCCACACTAAGCGAATATATATGTCTATATTCCTAAATTATCCTAATCACCTCCTAGGATTTTCCCATGAAATTTTCAAATTGTATTTAACTCCCCATACTCTTAAGGGAAGAAAACTAGCAATTCTGACCAAATTGAATCTATTTGTCCCAATAGTGAATCGATTCGGGTGGGCGATTCGGCCCCCAATTCGAATCGATTCGGAAAGTGTTCTGCAAGAAGGTCTTTAATGGCGAATCGATTCGGTCTAATTCCGAATCGATTTGTCCCACAGCAGAATCACAAATCCCCTAAGGCGAATCGATTCGGCCTAGACCCGAATCGATTCAGCCTGTTCGAGGGGCACTGTTTGGGCAATTTTTCAATCTCCAAAATACCCAAAATTCAATCCAATCTCCATTTAAATCCTACTTGGATTTATTCCTACAAACCCAAAGTTTTAATATCTCCTCAAATTCTTTAGAGGTCCTAAAAATCCTTTTGAGAACCCCTAATATTTATCTCCAATAAGTTATAACTAATGATTTCAATCTCTGACAACTTTCCGTAGAAAAATCACTATAAATCCAAAAAAAATCAGATAAATACGCGGTCGTCTCCCACGCGATCGCGTCCAAAAGATCTACAATTTTTTTTTGACCAAGAGCCAAATATATTTGGATCAGGGCCGAATCGATTCGGAAAGACGCTGTCTCACTATTCATCGTCTTCTCCGAGACGGTTTCGGCCATTAAAGATTCTCCCAAGCTTTTGTCGCGTCACCCAACGTCCTACAACCTCAACCAACTACAAATACACATATTTTAAGGGTTCTAAACATCATAGAACCCGAAATCACCAAATAATTTAGGTTAAAACCTAAGTTCCTCAAATTGATTTATTATTGGGGTTTATTTGTTTTAACTCCCAAAAACCCGTTTTATCCACGAAAACCCAACCCAAAATCTTTAGGGTTTGTTTATACCAAACTACTATATAAGATTTATGCTCAAAAGTAAATAAAGCAAGTAAACACTTGCCTCGTGGATATAATCTGACGACCTCGAGCCGAATTCCGCGGAGTTTGGCAGGAACCTCCTCTTTTCTCCTCTTTTCTCCTCTTTTCTCTCCTGCTCTCTCTCTTCTCTCTATTTTCTTTCTTTCCTTTCTATTTTCTCCCTCTCCCCCTCTTTATACAGTGAGAAAAGGGTTTAACCCCTTAAAACCCAAAAATGACTCGTTTACTCAATTTCGAGCCCTTTTTACTCCAAAATTCCTCGAAACTCAATTTCGACAATCGGACACTCTTTTTCGACTATCTCGTCCATTTCGAGACTCACAGCGCAGTCAAAATTCCCATCCGAGGTACTTGACCGCAAATCACTATTTCAACCCAAAACAATTAAATGCGATTTTCCAACTAAAATCTCACCTCGTGTCGCTTTTACTCAACAACGACATATAATTAATATATTCCGACCTATTTAATCCCAAAAAAAATTACAACATCCATCGAAAATCATCAAATCCTCTAAAATCCAACAAATCACTATTTTGAGAAATTCTACGAATTCCAGTTTATACTCGATTATGAAATTTAATCGTCTCCAAAAGGACGGGTTGTTACAAGTTTCAACACAATACATCTCATGCAAGGTACCACGATGTTGCCACTATTTGTCTACATAACTTCATATGTTCACCGGACTACCATCAAGTGAGATATCACCCCAAGCATCGAATTTTCCTAATTACATTACCGGAGTTAACTACCCTAAACGTTTCACCTAAGGATTATATACCTTTTAATCACAAATCATCAGTGCTTAGTCATAGCACTATTGGTTTGCATGAACATCCGTAAATTATTAACAAATCTAATCAGGAGCGCGACAGCAATTAATAACTATCAACTTGATCGCGTGCCACTTGGCACTAACTTACTTATCGTTAGAACCTCTTTGACTTTACCATCAAGAATGTGAATTAAACCATCACCAAACTAGCATGACCAGACCAAACCAACACCAACGTCAAAAGATTCAATACCGACCTCACCACATCACTCCCAAAAGGAACCTTAAACCTAGAACTCTAATACCATTTGTAATGCCCCAACCCAAATTTATGAGTTACCCGGAGTTAATCCGATCCGACTCAAGCGTTAGTACAACCTATAAAAAATTTCTAGTCCAGTTTTATTTTTAATTAACGTTTCACTTGTTTAGCATGCAATTCCAATTTTAGATTAATTTATGTGAGGGACCCATGGGAAACACCCTGAAGTCCAAGCATACAGAGAAACTAACATAATATAAAAGAAAGAACTTACATGTATAATGATCTAAAAATACGAAACCTCTACCAACCTGTCGTAACAAAACAAGGGAGTGAGCCAAATGCTCAATGAGAAATATACAAATACATTATAGAATCGAACAACAGAAAAAGGACTCTAACACGTTATACCTAGTGCACATCCAACTACCTTGTATATAAATATAAACATACATATACATATACTTATGAAAGACCTTATTTATCCAGATTAATTTACCTTAATCTTATAAGAGACTACCTTTTACTCGATTTGACATATCTCATTTTATTTAACACACACAGTTAAATTCTAGAAACAACTACACATGTATTAACTGAAAATCATTTCTTTACCAAAATTACCCTTTTTTATTTTAACCAAATTACATTAGTATTTTCAATGAGAATCACCCTTTCAACACACGTGAACATCTGTTAGAAAATACTCATTTAGCCTTTCGTAACCTTTTTATAACACCTTCTTATGTTAATTATGGGTTTAACCACTTAGGTTGCTTAACCACCCATTTATCCACTTACTTTACCTTTTTTCCTTACCTCATGGACAATAATCAATTTCACATTTATTAGCTCATTCAAGTTAGTTTGTCTTAACACATTTTCACCACAAAACTCATTTCTTGACTTGTTCCTTATTCCTTTATCTTTTTCTCAAAATCTTCTAATAGCCGCATACTTCAACAGGCTCCACACCGCCAGCTATGCGTACCATATGCTCTGGCCAATTATTTTAGGTCTTTCGTCCCAGGGCTTCGGGCCCTCCTTAATTTTTTTAGTGGCATTCGATTTCCTTTCAATGTGTTTTAACATTTTTACAAGTGTCCATATTACTCTACTTTTCCTTTTACCCGACCGAAGTCAAATTTAAGGGTTTCACCCCAACTTGTGTTACACTTTGAAATTATCATTTCATTTCCTTTACACTTTAACATTTATTTTATTCCAAAAATCATATTCAATTAGGACCAATTTGGGTAACACCTTTTTCAACATTTTCATTTCATAAAAATGTTCCATTTCATTTACACTTTAACATTGATTTTATCCCAAATATTTTATTCATTTAGGACCAATTTGTGTAGCACATTTTTCAACATTTTCATTTCATTAAAATGTTTCACTTTAAGTAAAATTATCATTTTATCCATTTGTTCTCAAAATCATCTTTTACTCTATTTTCACAAGTGTTAATTTTTCCAAAATACTATTAAGTTACACACTTTTAACCATGGAGTAATATTCCTTTTAATTGGAAATATCTTTATCTCATTATTTCCTTTCCAATTTCATAAGTGTTAATCTTTTACAATATTAATAAGTTATACACACTTATTTAACAAATTTACTAACCATCTTTTCAAATTAGATATTTATTTACTTTATTTATTCAAGAAATCTAATTACACTTAAAGAATACTTTTATAAGAAAATACCATTGCCTTTTTATTAATACATGTGGTCTTATACCCTTACATTCATCACACTTTTAGCCCCCTTTTCACACAATTTGAAGACTAGAATTTCTACGTCTCTTTTTTCTTGTTTAATGCTATCAAAAATTCTTTAAACATGTTCATATATTTATTATCAAAATACTATAAGTTTATATACATTAGAAGACGGATTTTAAATCCTACAATCCTACGACAAGGTTAAACATGCATTTCCGTTTAGAAATTCATCATACTATGCAAAAATACACTTTCAAGGCATAAAAGACATTTAATTTCTATAAACTCAACAAATGTCTATTTTCATAAACTTTACATTTTTTCAAGAAACTTTGAAACATTATTTCACAAATGTTTAGCAAAATAAATCAATATTTTTAAACATTTTATGTCATGAAATGTTTAACATCATTGTTTTTAGAAACAACACCATTTTCATAAAATATCAACTTTTAACATTTCAAGACTTCGAAATATTTATTCATTATATATTTCCAATAAAATAACATTATACCAATATTTGTATTCCATAAAAATGTATAAGATTTACTACACATGATTTTCATTATTTAATCAAATGCACACTACTCATGTAATCAAACAACAAGACTACAAATAATGCAAATAAAGCTATAACACTAAGGATAGATTTCCCCACCTCTAAAGACCCCAAATGATGGAAAGAATGTTGTTGTCAGAGGAGTAACTGTCACCTCCAAAGGTGGACTTAAGGGGTTACCAAAAGCATCCTCCAAAATGCGCCATTTGAGCTTCCAAGCTAAGGACTCCTTTAAACTCCATGAAAGCTTCCATCATTTTCTCCCAAAATCCCCTAAGAATTCTCCAAAATTCGGAGCTCCACTTCAAGAATGGTGTAAATGAGTGTGTTAGACTTGAATATTGTGGAAAATTACAAGAACGGGATGGATTATAGTAGTAGAATGGTAGAGGAATGGTGGGGAGAAGCCATCCAATGATGGAAGACCACCTCTCTCACTCTCTCATTTTCTTCTAACTTCAAATTCTCCAAACAAATCAAACAACCCCTTATAAAACCCTTCTCCAGCCTAAAATCCCCATTTTTAACCCATTTGCGCTAATCTGAGTTCGACTACTCACCAAATAAAGGGCCTGAATTGTGACAACGCACAAGGGTAATCTGATTAAAATATTGTTGAGGCACGTCGTTCGAATGACATGAACCTCGTTCGAATGACATGTCCATCCCGTTCGATGGATGGCTTCGTGTGACCTTGGATTATAATGCAATGACATCTCGTTTGAATCCTTGCTTCGTACGACTTTCACATGACACTTGGTCTCGCTTCTAATGACCCTCATAGATCGTTCGAACGACACATTTTCTATTCTTTTATTCCCATCAATTTTTGACCCACAATTCCTAATAATTCGCATCATAGCTTACTCCATTAAATTTTATACGAGATTTAAATTAATTACTAGGGTATGGTATTACATGTATCCTCACAATAAGTAATTAGAACTTTTATGGAAACGGTGTTCCATTTTTTCCTTGCTTTATAAGTAAAAGGACATGGTAATCGTTATTATCATAATTGAAAGTGCATGATTTATGGTCCTCTCTACGGTAGCCTGGTTTGTAAACTTGGGAACCACAAATTAGGATTGCAACTCTTTGTAAAGGTTCTAGGTAATTGGAAAATTATTTTAAAAGAGATGTTCCAACTTATGGGCAATTTGAATAAGGCATCATTATTAGTAATAGGATATCCTTATTGTGGTGACAACTATTATTCAACACAAAGAGATAAGAGAAGCACAATCACCAGGCAGAATAAGGAATATAAAATGACAATCACACAACAAAAGATGTATGTGGTTCAGCAAAGGTGCCTACGTCCACGGTGGTGCAGTCAGTATTATTTCAATATACTCTGGAGAGTGATTACAGAGAATACAGTGTGTCCTTTGCCCCGAACCTAGGGTTTATTATATACATGTCCATTTCAGGGAGTGGGGGTGTTGGACTCCCCCACGTTTTCCACCTTCTCTTAGAACCCTTCTTAATGGGAACATGGGAGAAGACTAAATCATAACCGATTAAGACATGGGGGATCTGGATTTTGGGTCGTTATAATTAGGCTACTCATCCAGGCCCATCATTCTAATTTCGGGTACCCACAATTGCCCCTAAGTTTGTTGGGCCATACTTTAGGCTCAATAAATTTAAATGATTTGTCATAATGGTTGCTTTGTACATCGTGGAACTCTTCCAAAGTTTGAGGACTGAGTTTAGGCGGCACTTGCTTCATGGTCTATGCATTATGATTAGTAGCACTCAAAAGCTATCCAAGGAGTCATTTTTCGATCGTCGTTTCAGCCTTCTTAGTACTCTCCCATTCTCTGTGAGCTCTAGTGATTCACATTCTCTTCTCTCAGTCTCCATTATTATTGCTTCATTGTCATTTGGGCTCGTGATTCTTCATCGTTTGAGTTGAACTTTCATCTTATAAGTCCCCTGTGCCTTCTCTTTATATTTTCTCTTTGAGTTTGTAGTTTTCTAGGGTTTCCTAATGGCAAAGATCGGTAATAGGTCAGTGTCTGAGTTTAGGAAGTTTTATAATATCCCAGAGTGGGTAGAGATTGAGTGCATCCCTCCCCCTAGAAATGTTAGAGAGATAGAGGGGGGCCATTGGATCCATGTCTTGCTGATTTCCCAAGGGGGACTAATTTTTCCTCCCAACAACCTATTCTTGCATTTCTTTGGTTATTTCAATATTGTTCCTGCACAGTGTTCGCCCAATGTGTGGAAGATAATCAATGGTGTTCATAGAATAAATCAATTATATGGTACCAAGTTAGGGCTCGCCGAGGTCTGCTTTGGCTATTCTTTTTCTCGAACTAGTTCTGGTATTCTCTATCTCAAATCCATGAGTCATGACAGAGTATTGGTAGTAAACCTTCCTGATTCCCATAAGGACTATTGGCAAGAGGGCTTTCTTTCTAGAAATTGGTAGTTTTCTCCCCAGTCCGAGGAGTCGAGGTCTGATAGGTTTTCTGTTCCCTTTCATGGGGAAAGAATACATAGGTAGACTTTGCTCTGTTCCTCCAATTTCTTTACTGATTTGTGATCTTTCTAACTTTTCCTATTTTTTTCTTCAACGAGGTCGAAGAACTTGGAACCTGCTCTCAGCGAAGTTTGTATTTCTGAATTGGTCAAGGCCTGGAATATCAGTGAGCCTTTAGTCAACGGTGAGCATCCCCGGTCTGCTGCTTTCTTGCTCGAATACAAAAATATCAGTTCTATCTTTATAATGAGGCCGGTAGACAGCATCCCTGAATTTCATACCTCTGAAGAGACTGCTGCTGATCCTATCCAGTTGGACGAGGAGGAGAGCAGTTCTGAGAGTGACATTGTAGGCGGTGCTGAAGGAAATTTTAGTGAGGAGAGCTCCAGTGGTGATAGTTCTTCTGACTCTAAAGAGGCTTCTAAAGCCCGAGAAACTTCGAGCATGTCCAGCAGTTCAAGTGAGGAGATGGTTCCTCCCAGGAAAAAACTTGATTCGGGACGATGACGATGATGATCACATGCTCCTCGCCCAAAGGTCAAAGAAGCATAAGTCTAGTACTGGGGCTGTTGCCACTTGCTCTCGATCTTCTGATCAGGAGAAGGAGAGGAAGAGGAAATAAGAAGAACAGTTGAAAGAGAGAGAGAGAGAGAAAAAAGGGAGAGGAGAGAAAGAAGATGGAGGAAAAGAGGAGGATAGAGAAAGAGAACGAGGAGGAGAGGAGAAGGATGGAATCGAGGATAAAGGCTGAGCAGGCCTTAGTCCCGGTGTTCGCATTGCCCGAGGGGGCCTCAGTTGCTATTTCTCCTCAGTTGTCCCCTGCGCTGCTCGAGAGGGTAGTTCTTCCTACTGATCGCCAAAGGGCGCCGGGGTCTGATCAATTGTCCCTACAGGCTAGCCAGAGACTAGCTTTGGTATGACCTTTCCTTTTCTCCAATGCTTTATCAAGTGTTAGTTATTTCCTTTTCTTGATATCTTCTTTGTTTTTGCAGTTTGTGACTGACTTCGCCGTGCTCTATTGCTCTCGCGACGAGATGATGAGAAGGAACAAAGAGCTGGAGCAATAGAGTGTTGCCTTGAAAGTGAGGGGAACTCAACTAGAGGATGATCTGAAGACTGCTGATGCTGCCCGAGCTTCTTCTCACTTGGCCCTTGTCAATTCCAATCGAGAGAGGTATGCGGTGGTTAAAGAGATGAACGAGCTAAGGCAGGCCTATGACCTGGTATGATCGAGTAAGTTGGACTTCACAGAGGAGAATAGGGTACTGACCGAGCATATTTAAGAAAAGGACTCTCATATAGCCACCATCAAGGAGGATTCGTACAACTCCGGGTGGGCTGCTGCATATGAAGATACCGAGGTTCAGATAGGATACATCAGTCGTCTGAACTTCAAGAAAGGTTGAAACAAGGCCCTCATAGCTGCTAGTGTCAATGTCACCTCCCCTCTGTTCTATGAGCATAACCCAAGTCCGAAGCCGGTTGTAGAGGAAGCCCCTGCCCCAGCCATCGAAGGCGTTGACCCTGCCTCCAAGACGATTCCTGCCGATGTCCCCCTTTCTCAGGCAACAGAGGTTATCCCTGTGGAGGGGGATGCTTCTACTGCTACTGACAAGGGGAAGCAGCCAGCTACTTCTGGGCAGCCTGAAGTCTCTAGTTAATTTTACTTCTAGGACTTACTTTGTATCTTTGCTTGTAATTTTCCTTTTTGTTGCTCGATGTACTTTTGACCCTTATTAATGAAATTAAAAGGTTTCTTTTCCCCAGTGCACTGATTTATTTTTCTTTCCATTGCCCTTTTATTTCTTGTAGTCGATTGATGTTGATAATTATATACCAGCCACTTCTCAATTGGGAAGAATGCTTGGACCTGATGTGAATTCTGAAGTTCATCCTACCTTTGTGAGGATTTACAAATCACTGCGATTAAGGAATAAGTGCTTCATAGAGCAGACTGAGCTTGTTGTGAAACTGAAGGACAGGCTCCAAGAGATGGAGGAAGTTGGTGCCTCAGTCTAAGAGGAGGTGAATACATTAAGGGCAAAGCTTCTAGATGCTTCTGAGATCAACCAAGTTGAGGAGGTTCTTTAGTGGGAGAACGAAGCTTTAAGGAGAGAGGTCTCGTGACTTAGGGAAAATGCGTCGAGCAATGCTCCTACAGTATTACGAGGTTCCTCCTCATTGCGAGCTAGAATTAGTTCGGGCGATGTTCCTCTTGTGCTGCAAGGCCTAACTCCTCCAACCGTTCTGTGAGCTGGCAGGAACACCAGGGGTTCAGCTAGGGAAATGGAAGAGCTTCGTGGTGATGTCCAGTAAGCGTATGTGATTGCTGCTGGGCTCTATAGGGATGTCACCCGGTTGAGGAATTTGTTTAAGAAAGGACCTCGACGAGTATGGGCCGATGGTTACAATCAGGGTTGGCTAGATGCTCTAACAAGGCTGATAGAGTTTAAAGAGCTCGCCTTCATCAAGGTGTGGTTGAGTGCCTTGAGGGAGCTACAAGTCATGAGGAACACGATGCGCTGGTACCATCATGAGATTTCTCCTTCCACCCTGATGCCTAACCCCTTTCGGAGAGATGATCAATGGATCCCCATCGATGCCATCCCTCGGCAGTTATTGGAGTCGAATGCGAATGAAGTTGAGGAGGGGCTAGCTCCCCATCCCGATGACGACCGAAGAGCCAAAGTGGCTGATTACCTTGCTCAGAGGCCTCATCCTCATTAAGATTTTGCCAGTAGTAACTTTGTATATTTTATATTGAGGTGATGTAATGTGAGTGTTTTCGGCGAACTCACCGACTAAACATGTATTGTAATTGTTGTAAATATGATGAATTAATATAAAATTTATGTTTTGGGCTAATTTGTCGACTGAACAAGTGTATTATATTTTTCTCATCTTTGTTCAATAATCTTGAGCCTCTCTTGGGTGACTAGATTTGCATGTTTGCATTATCAAGTAAGTGTCCTTCCAGTCCAGTATGCCAACGAGATACCATTCTTCCCCACTTTACCTTTTAGGTTGTGTCGTCCCACTCCCTTAGGCCTAAGTGTGGCAATTGGCGAGGACACACCTGGTGTTGGATGTTTTATCCGATCAGGATTTTATTCAACCAAACATTGTTTGGTGACCAATTTTTACTTGGCCATATTTCCTAAGGATATCCTATAGGGCTTCATATATTTCCCGGGGCAATGCTAAGAGAGGTCTTTCGTGTTTCATAATGAAAAATTGAGGAGGTTTATTTACCTGCTATGATGTAATGATCAGTGTGCCTTTCACTTGGAAAGGGTGTGTGAGTTGTAGAGTCTAAATACTACTAGTTAACTAACATTTCGTAGAATGCAACTGCTAAACAACTTTGATTAATGAGTTTCAGTCTCATAAGGACAATGCAAAAGAAGAATCTAAAAATAGAATTTCTTGAGATTGGCTGCATTCTATGCTCGGGGTATATCTCTGCCTTCCAATGTTTCCAAGTGATAAGCTCCTTGCAGGTCATTTCTTGTTATCTTAAATGGTCCCTCCTAATTGGGCCCTATATTGCCATCTGACGGTCTTACTATGCTGCCCAGGACGTTCCTTAGGACGTAGTCCCCAACTTGGAATGCCCTTGGATTGACCTTTTTGTTATAATGCCTCGCGAGCTGTTGCTGATAGCTGTCTAGTTTCACTAGGTCTAGCTCTCGGTGCTCATCCGCTAGGTCGAGCTCAACGAGCAATGCTGCATCATTATGGCCCTGGTCGATAAGGATGGACCTTATTGTTAGCAATCCTGCTTCTAATAGGATGACTTCTTTCATTCCATATGTCAGCGAAAATGGGGTTTCCCCCGTTGCTCGTCGTGGAGTGGTCCGATACGCCCATAGAATATGTGGTAATTCATTTACCCATGCGCATTTGGCTCTCTCTAATCATTTTTTTAATCTGTCGATCATTGTCTTGTTGGAAGCCTTGGCTTGGCCATTGCTCTGAGGATAGGCCACCGAGCTAAAATGGTGTCTAATTCCATGCTCGCCGCAGAAACTCTGAAAGGATCCGCTCTCGAACTGCGTTTTATTATCAGTGATGATGGTTCTGGGGATGCCAAAATGGGTGATTATATTTTTCCATATGAACCTTATCATATTTGAATCTCGGATGTTCGCTAGGGGTTCCGCCTCAATCCATTTGGTGAAGTAGTCAGTTGCGACCAACAGATATTTGCGATTGCCGGTGGAGGTAGGAAGTGGTCCTACGATGTCCATTCCCCATTGGGCGAATGGCCATGGGTTCGACAGTGATTTTAGGTCGTTAGCAGGTTGGTGGACCATAGGAGTGTGAAGTTGGCATTTCAGGCACTTGTGAACATACATCGCAGAGTCCCTTTGCATATATGGCCACCAATAGCCTTCCTTCATTGCTCAAAAAGCCAGGGACCTTCGTCCAATATGGCTTCCACAGATTCCCTCCTGAAGTTCATGTAGGACCTGCTCGACATTCCTTAGGTGAACGCATTGAAGGTATGGACCGAAAAAGATCTCTTATATAGATTGCCCTCTGGTGATAAGTGGAAGCGAGCATCTTTAACTCTTATTTGGTGGGCAATCTTTTTTTCTTCTGGGAGCGTGTCATCCTTCAAATAGTTTCTTAAAGGTTCCATCCAGCTGGGTACTGAATCAACTTGGAGCATCTGCTCCACACCTGGCGGCTTGATGCTACATTTAATGCTCGGATGAGCGAGGAAATCGATGGGGATTGTTCTTTTTAGGTCAGAATCGACTACTAAACTTAAGGTTGCTTAGGCGTCAGCAAGGCTGTTCTGTCCTCTGGGAAATTACTGGACATTGATCTCTTTGAAGCTAGCCATTAGTCTTTTCACTAAGGCGAGGTAAGCTGCTATTCTTTCATCTTTTGCATTGTAGTATCCACTTATCTGATTGGAGACTAATTGAGAATCGCCGAACACCTGTAAATGCATTACTCCCAAAGTGTGCCCTTTTTGGAGGCCGGCTATTAAGGCTTCGTATTCTGCTTCATTGTTGGAGGCTCTAAATCCAAGCCTGATTCCTTGTTCAAGGATTGTATCATCTAGAGTAATGAGGACAATGCCTACTCCTGCCCCCTTTGAGTTGAAGGATCCATCAACGAATAATTTCTAGGTTTCCTCCGTTACGTCGATCCCTTTTTGTCTTTCTGGTTGAGGTTGGTTGGAAGGTTGCTCGCCTGTGAATTTGGCTATGAAATCATCAAGGACCTGCCCCTTGATCGCGTTCCTTAGTTTAAATTGGATGTTAAATCGTCCGAGCTCGACTGACCATTTAGAAAATCTGCTCGACAAATCCGCCTTCCTCAGGATTGCTTTAAGGGGGTGCGATGTAAGGACGATTATAGTGTGGGCTTCGAAATTATGCTTCAGCTTCCTCGAAGCCACTACTAGTGCAAAGGCGAGCTTCTCCAGTGGTAGGTACCTCTGCTCGGCGTATAGTAGGGTTTTTCTCGCTTAATAAATGGGATGCTGGATTCCTACAACTTCGCACATTAAGGCAAAACTGATAGTGTGGTTAGAAACGGAGAGGTACAAGTACAAGGAATTTATTTCCTATGGTATGACGAGTAGCGGTGGGGAACTGAGGTAAGCCTTGGTCTCGTCCAATGCCCGCGAGCAATCTTGGTTCCATTCTACCATTTTGTTTCCTTTTAGAAGCTGGAAGAAATGCTTGCACTTCTCGGAGGACTTAGAGATAAAGCGGTTTAAGGCAGCGAGCATATCGGTGAGCTTCTACATGTCTCGAATTGTTTGAGTAGGTTGTACCCTATTTATTGCATCGATCTGGTCTGGGTTAGCCTCGATGCCTCTCTTACTGACTAAGTAACCAAAAAATTTTTCTGATTGGACACTGAAAGAACATTTACTCGCGTTAAGTTTCATTCGGTACTTCTTGAGGATTTCGAAGGTGCTTGATAGGTCTGAGAGGTTGTCTTCTTTCTTCTTTGTTTTAACGAGCATGTCATCGATGTAGACCTCCATGGTGTCTCCCATCCGGTCCTTGAACATCTTGGTGACCAGCCGCTGGTAGGTTTCCCCTGTATTTTTGAGCCCGAAGGGCATGACCATGTAGCATTATAACCCAGCTGTGGTGATGAATGCTGTTTTGTCCTGATCTGGGGTATACAGAGGGATCTGGTGATACCCTGAGTAAGCGTCCAGAAAACTCATTCTCTCGTGAGCTGAAGTGGCGTCTACCAGTTGATCAATTTTTGGGAGGGGGAAACTGTCTTTAGGATATGCTCTATTGAGGTCAGTGAAGTCGATGCAAACTCTCCACTTCCCATTGCTTTTTGGAACTACTACTATGTTGGATAACCATTTGGGGAATTGTACCTCCCTTATGGATCCTACATCCAACAATTTTTCCACTTCTTTTTCCACGGCTTTTGCCTTCTCGGGTGCAGTTCGTCGTGCCTTCTGCGCGATTGGTTTGAAGGTGGGATCAACGTGCAGCTAATGACAGGACATACTAGGATCAATTCCAGGCAGTTCGTATGGCTCCCACGCAAAGACGTCTATATTGTTCCTTAGCAGGGTCGTCAATTCTTTCTTCTCCTGATCTGTGAGAGAATCTCCAATCAATAAAATCCTGCTATCGTCGCTATTTCCAGTTGCGACCTCCTCCAGGTCCTCGACGACCCATTAGGAGGGGAGGAGCCTGGTCTCCTCTACTCCGGGTCTTCCGTACTTTAGTTTCTATTTCGAAGGCATCAGACCTTCTTGTTCTTCAACTTTTTTGCTGGACTTGTCGGCCTTCTTTTCTGGTTTTGGGCAGATGGCCGCTATAAAGCATCTTCTTGCCATTGCTTGATCGCCACGGATCTCCATTACTCCTCGCTTGGTCACATACTTGAGCTTCTGGTGGTAGGTTGAGGAAACTGCCTCCATTGCATGTAGCCATCCTCAGCCGAGGATAGCCTGGTATGGCGAGTCAATGTCGACCACCAAAAATTTGATTATTTTAGAAACATTTCCTGCCCTTACTGGCAGCACGATCTTTCCCAAGGCCATAGTCATCTTTCCAGCGAAGCCAACCAAAGGGACAGTAGCTTCCTTCAGGTCGGCAATGCTTAATTTCAATTTTCTGACCTATTAGGTCAAGGTACATCACCTCGGACGAGCTCCCTTGGTCGACGAGCAATTTGTCGACGTCAGAGTTCACTATCTTGAGAGTAATGATTAAAGCATCATGATGTGGAGTTCTTACTCCCACCATATCTTCATCCGTAAATACGATATGCTTACTACAGTCGACGTCATCGGCTCGTTGACGCTTTCCTGACTGTGTTTTCGTTGTATCGATTTGAAAAGCTTGCATCACTTTCGTAAGCTTTTTCACCTACATTCGGGATGAATTTCCTTGAATCTGTTTTGCATTAGATGCCCCATGGATTATTGCGAATTCATGGCTCGCATCATCTTCGAGCACGTTGTTAGGCCTGGATTCTTTATGGGCAGCAACCTTCTCTACCCTTTTATCCACGAATTCGTTCAGATGCTCGGATTGGGCCAGCTCTTTGAGGTGGGACTTAGGGGCCTTGCAATGCTCAGTCTTATGTACTCATTCTTTGTGAAAAGCGCATCTCAGCGCGTTGTTTCTTTTTTAGGGATCTCCTCCCATCTTTCTGGGTCATTTAATAAATGGCTCGTGTTTGATTTTTGCGAGAATTTTGTAAATTGGTTCTCTGAAGATGGTGTTGACCGCCTGAAATGATTTTGACACATCATTGTTGCCTCCGATCTTGGAGCCATTTTTGCCCCCGTTCTTTCCTCCTTTCTTCTAGTTCTCAGTCTTGTCGCTGCCCTTGGCAGCGAGCTTAGTTCGACCATTTTCCCCTGTGCTGTGACGGGTGACATCTTCCACCTTGGCATCCTTCTCGATGCGGGTAATTAGGTCATCGATGGTCATGGCCTCTTTCTTCGTCAGGGATTGGTACAGAAGGGAGGAGTTGGGTAGCCCAATTTTTAAATAGGCTACTTCCACTTGATCCGAATAGTCCTCGACCTCGTTGAATAATTCCCAGTACCTCTTCGCGTAGTCTCGGAGGGTATCTTGGGGCATTTTCTTCATTGTCAACAGAGCATCCATCCTTTTGGGATAGGAGCTACTAGTAATGAATCGGGCCGTAAAGAGATCGGCCAGAGATTTGAAACTCCTGATGGATCGGTGGGGGAGACTTTCGAACCATTTTTGTTCCACGTCATGCAGGCTCGAGGAAAAAATACGACACATTAGTGCGTCTCGATGGTTCTAGAGGGTCATGGCCTGCCGATAATACCTGACGTGATCAATGGGATCAGTTTTTCCATCATAAATTTTGAACCTTGGAATAGAAAACTTCTTGGGGGCTTCCTCTTCTTCAATTTACCTTGAGAAAGGTGATTTCATCTGAGTTTTGAGAGCTCGCCTAGCGAGTTCTCGGGTTGATCTTGTGCCGTGATATACGGGGTGTTGGTCCATCTCCCTTCGGACCAGACTTCGTATGTTTTTGTTGTTGCGATCTGGGCTCCTGCGATTGTGAGCTAGTCACAGTTGCTCGAGCAGGACGTCCTCTGACTCATTTTCCTCAACTTTCTGGGATCCGTACCTGAGGCTCCTTCCTCAGCTGCGAGACTTGCTTGCCTGAGGGATAGGAGTGAGGTATGGATATCTCTTGGCTCCATGATGGATTTCTCTCTCCATTCTTTCTAATCTTCTTTTGAGGTGAGCATTCTCGACTTCATGTTTGCGAGAGGACTCCCTCTGCTCATGGAGCCTCGCCTCATATGCATGAATCAGCCTGGATATCTGTGTGGACCTCGCTGGTCCTTGGCTTTCTTCTGAGGCTTGCCTTTCTAAGCAAGCCCTCTGATCTCACCGTCGAACTTCGGATCTAATCCTACGAGAAGCAGGTGGTTCTTGGATATCTCTTGCCTGGGGAGGATTGCTACTATGACCAGACATTTCGAACTCCTTTCTGGGTGTGGGCTTTCTCAGGGAAGATAAACGTTTCCCACAGACGGCGCCAATTGTGGTGACAATTATTATTCAACACAAAGAGATAAGAGAAGCACAATCACCAGGCAGAATAAGGAATATAAAATGACAATCACACAACAAAAGATGTACGTGGTTCAGGAAAAGTGCCTACGTCCACGGTGGTGCAGTCACTATTATTTCTATATACTCCGGAGAGCGATTACAGAGAATACAGTGTGACCTTTGCCCCGGACCTAGGGTTTATTATATACATGTCCATTTTAGGGAGTGGGGGTGTTGCACTCCCCCACGTTTTCCATCTTCTCCTAGAACCCCTCTTAATGGGAACAGGGGAGAAGACTAAATCATAACCGGTTAAGACATGGGGGATCTGGATTTTGGGTCGTTACAATTAGGCTACTCGTTTAGGCCCATCATTCTAATTTCGGGTACCCACACTTATGAATATTGGTGGATACATAAAGTTAATGTGGGTAAATTATTTAATGTGCCTCGGTTTTAGAATTATTTGTTTCATTTTTCTAAATTAGTTTTGAATAAATATTCAGTTGATTTTATAAAAAAAAATTATCAAAATTGGATGTCTTTATCTATTCTGGTACATTGAAAAATAATTTATACATAATAAGTTTTGTCTCAACAATATTGCTAAATACTGATACGAATAAATTTTATGGATAAAGATCTTAAAGATAAAGTTTCCTTGTATAACCAAATATAAGTTTGGAACTTATGCTTATGTTATTTTATTCTAAAAGGAATTCAAATAATAGATTAAAATGAACAATTTAGTTCATTGGAAATGGAGGAACTTTTAGTATGGAATCCCATTTAGAAGGTAAAATAACTAGGGGGCCTTCATGGTCTAAAGATAAAGAGCTAAATATGTGTTGGGAATGTTTCACATCGATTAGTATGATTCGGTGACTATCCAGTAAACAGGTGGTTTTGGGTGCTTGATCGATTTCATTATTGATCACTCGAAGGTATGGATATGTTTACCTTATGCACAAATATTTGAAGCCTTTGATTAGTTCAAAGTGCGTAAGGCTATGGTGGACCCTATAGAAGGTAAAATAATCCAAGCTCTATGATATGATCATAGGGGTGCTTTCCTCCTGGGAAAGTTCAAGGAATCATTGATCGGATGTGACAACCCGAATATAATTATGACAAATTATATTTAAATCATGATTAGCTTGTGTGATATGTATAATATGTTATTAGTATATATAATGTTAATTCATTATGTTTAGTCTAATCCTACCTTCATAAAACATGAAGAATCGAACTAGTTACAAATGTGAAATTTTGAAGTTTTCGGTTGGAATGTTCAAGTTTAAGACTAGTTTTGACCTTTATGACATAACAATTGACTTGAGGTGTAAACTATATATTTGTAGATATATGAGTAAGGGTTGTAACACAACAAACGGTCCATCGAACGGACATCCTAGTGGGAAGATATTGTCTTTTTACGAACAGGGGCTAAAGTAGTCATTTAGCCTTAAATGATATTTTGTTTTATATGATGCCACATGTTATAAATTGATTGGTTGGAGGTGGAGGTTGTTTTGGCAGACTTAAACCCTTGAGATATCCTCCTTTCTTCAGCAAACTCAGTTTGGGAGAGTTTTAAGTTGAGGAAAAACAATTGTGAGGGTTAGGAAGAAGAAAGTGAGGAGAAACATTCAAAAAAATTCATAGAAAATTATGTAAAAGCCCCTAAGGTAATTCCAACCATGAATCTTGCTATTTTTCTTTCATTTATGATTTATATGATATCCATCCTTGATTTTTTATTGACCTTTCATTTTTGGGTTCATATGTATGGATATATGCAAGTTTAAGTTAAGTTGAATGTACAAAACCCTAAAATTGCTTTGTTTAGAAACTTTGTTTACTCGAACTTCCATATATTTTTGTATACTTACTGGAATTGATTGATTCTAATTGTATATTAACCTGGACTCATATATGTATGACATATCCAAAAATCATGTAAAAATACCAAGAAATGAGTCTTTGGTGAGAGTTTGAAATTCGTGTATCAAATCTGCCCTAAGGGTGAAAATATGCCCGCCATGTGTTCGGTGTTTTGCTTGACATAGCAAACGAACCTTAAAAATTATGAAACTTTAATTTTGTATTTTTCAATATGTTTACTAATGTTGGGTGAAATATCATATAAATTTATGATGTAGAAAAGTTATTGAAATTCGTGGAAGTTGAATGAACGATAAGAGGGCCTATAGGGCAGATTTGCCATGTGGTAAAGAAATGAGCATATCTTGCTCTACGAGACCTAAAATGATGTACTGTCTTTTGTATTGGAATAATAATATGACAAGGATTGAATTTCCAAGAATAAATGAATTTATATTTGGTCTATGATTTGGATATGTTAAATATACTAGCATGGATTTGGATGGGACTTCACTTGTGATAAATGATTTGAATGGAATCATGTGATGCTTATGGATTGAATTATGTTTAAATCGTTCTTTGGATTATTGATATTACTATGATGATACTAATATTTTAAGAATGATAGGAAGGGAAGGAGAGCTGATTGAACAAGTACCGAATAAAGGCAAGGGAAAAGCCAGTTAAACTGTCAAGGTGAGTGTACTTATGATTTGTTTCATATATAAATATGAATATAGCTCTAAGAGAGGATTTGTTTGAATACTTCGGTATTCAGGATTTGTTTGGATATTAAAATATTCATGATTTGTTTGGGTCTCATGATCGAGGATTGGTTTGAATACTTCGGTATTCAGGATTTGTTTGGATATTCAAATATCCAGGATTTGTTATTGCCAATGGGCAGAATTATTTGGATCTTATGATCCAGGATTTGTTATTGCCAATGGGCAGAATTATTTGGATCTTATGATCCAGGATTTGTTATTGCCAATGGGCAGAATTATTTGGATCTTATGATCCATGATTTGTTATTGCCAATGGGCAGGATTGTTCAGATTTTATATTCACATATTCGATATAGAATTGTTATTCTATTGCAGGGAAGGAGTACCTCACTAAGCTTAATGCTTATGGTTTATATTTTAACAATTTCAGGTTTGTACGCTGCCAGCTAAGATAATATATGATCGGTAACTTTGAGAGTTGCACCGTTAGAAGAGCTGGTGTTTAAGTATGGAGATTTTATCGTTGTCACACTGAAGATTTTGATATACTCACACATTGTATATATTGATTTAGTATGGATTGAGTTGATCATAGTTAATCGTAGTATTGTATAATCTCTAATTATGACTATGATGTTGACTTCGTTATGGCACAAGAACAATATTATGTTCATTATTCAAAAAAAAAATATATTGATAAAGGAATTAAATTTTCAATGGGCTCGAGATTTTGATCCAATTATTATAATAACAAATGATTAGTATGGATATTGGGTTTGGGGTGTGACAATTAGTGGTATCAGAGCGTGGCTATTAACTCTGGACGTGTGTGACGATTAGATGGCAGTATTTAGTTGATTTTATATTTATGAATTGTTTATATACTAACCAATAGTTTAGTATCATAAACTGTTTATATTGGATGTTGGAATTTTGTTGTATTACAGATAATTCCAGATGGAACCTGGGAATGAACAACCTAGAGAAGAGGGAGTCGCTTCTCGTACAAAGAATACTGAAGTAGAGCAAAGTGTTACTGGAAGGGCTAGAGAGCAAGAACAGCCTACGGAGATACAAATAATGGCTCAGGCAATACTGAGGATGGCAGAGCAACAAGAACGAAATATGGCGCAAATGGCAGAGCAACAGGCTAGATATCTAGAATCAAAGATTGTGGCCAGAATTGAGAGAGAGGCAAGGAAGGAAATGAAAGATTCCATACATGAGAAGTTTTTGAAGCTGAATCCTCCAGAATATTCAGGTCGGTGGAACCTACAGAAGCTGAGATGTGGGTCAGAGATATAGAAACCATCTTTGCAGTTATGAAAGTTCCAGATGACCAGAAAATGAATCTAGTTGTGTTTAAGCTGAAAGGAGAGGCCAAATATTGGTGGGAAGCCAGCAACCATTTGGTGCCCAGAATGGAAAGTACTGGTGTTATTACTTGGGATGAGTTTATTAAAGCTTTGTACGTTAAGTATTTCCCTAAGGTTTATAGGAGGGAGAAGGTGAGGGAATTTATAAATTTGACCCAGGGGAAAATGTCCGTGAGGGAGTATGATGCTAAATTTACTGCTTTGTCTAGATTTGCTACTAAGTATGTGCAGGATGAAGGAGATAAATGTAGTAAGGTCCAAGATGGACTGATTTGGCCTATTCAAAATAGAGTGTCCACTTATGAGTTAGAAGATTATGATTCTCTGGTAAACAAAGCCACGATAGCAGAAAGGCAAATGAACCAAGGTGTTGCGAGCCGAGAGAATTTTAAGAAAAGAAGATTCGACGCATCTCAGTCTAGGGGAGGTGAGGGTGGAAGTGTTAAGGTGGAACCTCATAAAGTTCAGAGAGGTGATTGATATAGTGGTAGAGGCCAAGGGAGATTTGGCAGAGATACTAGGGGTGGAGAATCTTCTAGTCTGGGTTGGAGGTCAGGAAAAGGTGAGGCAACAGTGAGAGTTGTTACGTGTTTCTTTTGTAAAGAGGAGGGGCATTATAAACCTAAGTGTCCTAAGCTTAAAGGAGTGGAATGATACCATTGTCATCAAGTGGGGCATGTTAAAAAGAATTGTCCGCAGTTGGCAGAGACTCCAACAACACGTAGTGAAGTAGCAAGAAGAATGTTATCTCGAGGCAGTGCAGTGAAAAGTATGGGCAGAGGACAAGCTAGTAGTTCCAGGACAGGTGGACGAGTTTTTACAATGAAAGAAGCTCAGATTACTCCAGATGTGGTGATAGGTACACTTTCTGTTACTGATAGAAGTGCTTATATTCTGATTGATCCTGGTTCCACACATTCTTTTGTGTCATATGCATTTTCCATATATCTGAATAGACCATGCACTCATTTAGAGGTGGGGTTGGGTATTTCCATGCCTATGGGGGATATAATTGTAGTTGAATATGTTTTTCGTGATTGTGTTTTGACTGTGGGGGCTAGAGATACTGTTATAGATCTACTTCCATTGGATATTTTTGATTTTGACATAATTCTGGGAATGGATTGATTATCTAAATATCATGCATCTATGGATTGTTTCTGTAAGGAAGTTGTTTTTAATATGCCTGGTGAGCCTGAATTTAAATTTATGGGGGAAAGGAAAATTGTTCCCAGTTGCCTCATTTCTGCTATTCAGACGAGGAAATTATTGAGTAAGGGTTATGAGGGTTTTATTGCATATGTTCTTGACACTAGGAAGGGATCTTTACAATTAGTCAATGTTCCTATTGTAAGGGATTTTCCAGAAGTGTTTCCTAGTGAGTTGCCAGGGTTTCCTCCAGAAAGAGAAATTGAATTTAGTATTGAATTAGCACCGAGGACAACCCCTATTTCTATGGCACCATATAGAATGGCACCTGCTGAGTTGAAAGAACTCAAAATTTCAGTTGCAGGATTTGCTTGATAGGGGGTTCATACAACCTAGTGTATCTCCATGGGGGGCGCCGGTTTTATTTGTGAAAAAGAAAGATGGCACTATGCGTTTGTGTATTGATTATAGGAAACTAAATAAAGCTACTATTAAGAACAAGTACCCTTTACCTCGTATAGATGATTTGTTTGATCAGTTACAGGGTGCTAAAGTGTTTTCAAAAATAGACTTGCGATCGGGTTATCATCAGTTGAGGGTCAAGGAGAGTGATATTTCTAAAACTGCTTTTCGTACTCGGTATGGTCATTTTGAATTCCTGGTGATGCCTTTTGGGGTGACTAATGCTCCAGCAGTATTTATGGATCTTATGAATCGGGTACTACATCCTTTTGTTGATTCATTTGTGATAGTTTTTATTGATGATATTCTGATTTATTCACGTGATATGGTTGAACATGAAAAGCATCTCAGAACTATTTTGAATGTGTTGAAAGATAAGCAATTGTATGCTAAGTTTAGAAAATGTGAATTTTGTCTTTCAAAGGTTGTATTTTTAGGCCATGTTATTTCTAGAGATGGTATATGTGTTGATCCCAAGAAGGTAGAAGCTATTCTAAAATGGGAGAGGCCCAATAATGTCACTGAGGTGAGAAGTTTTCTGGGTTTAGCTGGGTATTATAGAAGGTTGATTAATGTATTTTCTTCAATTGCCTTGCCGATGACTAAACTAACCCGGAAAGATGTTAAGTTTGAATGGAATTCTGATTGCGAAAATAGTTTTGATGAATTGAAAAAGAGGTTGGTAACTGCACCTGTTCTTACTATTCCACATGGTGGAGACGGTTTTGTTATTTATACTGATGCTTCACACCAGGGGTTGGGTTGTGTTTTTATGCAGCATGGTAAAGTTATTGCTTATGCTTCTAGGCAGTTGCGTACACATGAATGTAATTATCCTACACATGATTTGGAACTTGCTTCTATTGTGTTTGCTTTGAAATTATGGCGTCATTATCTATATGGTGAGGTATGTGAAATTTTTACTGACCATCAAAGCCTTAAGTATTTATTTACTCAAAAGGAGTTGAATTTGAGGCAGAGGCGATGGATGGAGTTAATTAAAGACTATGATTGTACAATTCACTACCACCCAGGGAAGGCAAATGTAGTTGCAGATGCTCTGAGTAGAAAGGCCTCGGGAAGGTTATCTTGTATTCGGTGTGCTAGAGTTTCCCAAATCATGGAGTTGAGATTGATGGGAGTAGAATTGAAGCTAGCCGATGTGGATAGGTCCTTTGCTCATGTAAGCGTGAGTCCTTTATTAGCTAACCGTATTCGTGATTTGCAAAGTCAAGATCCTTTTCTTGAGAAGAAACGACAAGATGTCCGAGATGGTAAGTCTGAAGATTTTTGTATTGTGAATGATGGCACTTTATTGTATAAGCAACGATTGTGCGTGCCTAATGTGTGTGGATTGAAAGAGGAAATTTTAGATGAGGCTCATAATTCCATTTATACTATGCATCCTGGTAGTACTAAAATGTATAGGGATTTAAAGGAGCATTATTGGTGGAATAATATGAAAAAGGAAATAGCTGATTTTGTTGCTAGGTGCCTTATATGTCAGTAAGTGAAAGTGGAGCATCAGAAGCCTACTGGTCTGCTTCAGCCATTGCCAATACCGGAATGGAAATGGGATCATGTAACGATGGATTTTGTGGTTGGGCTTCCTCGATCTCAGAAGGGGAAGATTCGATTTGGGTAGTGGTGGATAGATTGACGAAGTCCGCTCATTTTCTTGCATCCAAGACTACGTATACAGTTGACAGGTATGCTAGATTGTATGTTAATGAAATTATTCGATTGCATGGAGCACCGGTATTTATTGTTTCAGATAGAGACCCTACTTTTACATCCAGATTTTGGGATAGCTTGAAGTGTGCTATGGGTACTAACTTGAAGTTTAGTACAGCTTTTTATCCTCAGACAGATGGGCAGTTTGAAAGGACAATACAGATTTTGGAAGATATGCTTAGAGCTTGTGTGCGTGATTTCAAAGGTAATTGGGATGAATATTTGCCTTTGATAGAATTTGCATATAACAATAGTTTTCAGTCTACTATTAGTATGGCTCCATATGAAGCATTATACGGTAGACGATGTCGTACACCGATATGTTGGGGTGAAGTTGGTGAAAGGAAGATAGAGGGTCCATAATTGATTGAAGTCACCACTAAAAAGTGAAGATTATTCAAGATAGAATGAGAACAGCTCAAAGCAGACAAAAAAGTTATGCGGATAAACGACGAAAAGATTTGGAATTGCAGAAAGGGGATTATGTGTTTCTTCGGATATCTCAATGGAAAGGAGTAATGAGGTTTGGAAAGAAAGGGAAATTAAGTCCACGCTACATTGGACCTTATGAAGTCCTTGAGAAAGTCGGGATGGTTGCCTACAAGTTAGCATTACCACCTGAGTTATCTCGGTTACATGATGTTTTCCATGTTTCTATGTGAAGAAAGTATGTAGCGGATCCTTCACATATGTTGGTAGAACAGCCTATTGAGTTAGAGGAAGACTTGAGCTATGTGGAAGAACCACTTGCTATCGTGGATAGGAAGGAACAAGTATTGAGATCAAAAGTAATCCCACTTGTGAAAGTAGTGTGGAGAAGGCATTCTATGGAAGAATCTACATGGGAGAGTGGGGATAGCATGAAGATGCGTTATCCGTATTTGTTTGATTCAGAGAACCAAGGTATGTCAATTTCGGGGACGAAATTTCTTAACTGGGGGAGAATTGTGACAACCCGAATATAATTATGATAAATTATATTTAAATCATGATTAGCTTGTGTGATATGTATAATATGTTATTAGTATATATAATGTTAATTCATTATGTTTAGTCTAATCCTACCTTCATAAAACATGAAGAATCGAACTAGTTACAAATGTGAAATTTTGAAGTTTTCGGTAGGAATGTTCAAGTTTAAGACTAGTTTTGACGTTTATGACATAACAATTGACTTGAGGTGTAAACTATATATTTGTAGATATATGAGTTAGGGTTGTAACACAACAAACGGTCCATCGAACGGACATCCTAGTGGGAAGATATTGTCTTTTTACGAACACGGGCTAAAGTAGTCATTTAGCCTTAAATGATATTTTGTTTTATATGATGCCACATGTTATAAATTGATTGGTTGGAGGTGGAGGTTGTTTTGGCCGACTTAAACCCTTGATATATCCTCCTTTCTTCATCAAACTCAGTTTGGGAGAGTTTTAAGTTGAGGAAAAACAATTGTGAGGGTTAGGAAGAATAAAGTGAAGAGAAACATTCAAAAAAATTCATAGAAAATTACGTAAAATCCCCTAAGGTAATTCCAACCATGAATCTTGCTATTTTTCTTTCATTTATGATTTATATGATATCAATCCTTCATTTTTTATTGACGTTTCATTCTTGGGTTCATATGTATGGATATATGCAAGTTTAAGTTAAGTTGAATGTACAAAACCCTAAAATTGCTTTGTTTAGAAACTTTGTTTACTCAAACTTCCATATATTTTTGTATACTTACTGTAATTGATTGATTCCAATTGGATATTAACCTGGACTCATATATGTATGACATATCCAAAAATCATATGAAAATAATGAGAAATGAGTCTTTGGTGAACGTTTGAAATTCGGGTATGAAATCTGCCCTAAGGGTGAAAATATGCCCGCCATGTGTTCGGTGTTTTGCTTGACATAGCAAACGAACCTTAAAAATTATGAAACTGTAATTTTGTATTTTTCAATATGTTTACTGATGTTGGGTGAAATATAATATAAATTTATGATGTATAAAAATTATGGAAATTCGTGGAAGTTGAATGAACGATAAGAGGGCCTATAGGGCAGATTTGCCATGTGGTAAAGAAATGAGCATATCTTGCTCTACGAGACCTAAAATGATGTACCGTCTTTTGTATCGGAATACTAATATGACAAGGATTGAATTTACAAGAATAAATGAATTTATATTTGGTCTATGATTTGGATATGTTAAATATACTAGCATGGGTTTGGATGGGACTTCACTTGTGATAAATGATTTGTATGGAATCATGTGATGCTTATGGATTGAATTATGTTTAAATCGTTCTTTGGATTATTGATATTATTACGATGATACTAATATTTTAAGAATGATAGGAAGGGAAGGAGAGATGATTGAACAAGTACCGGATAAAGGCAATGGAAAAGCCAGTTAAACTGTCAAGGTGATTGTACTTATGATTTCTTTCATATATAAATATGAATATAGCTCTAAGAGAGGATTTGTTTCAATACTTTGGTATTCAGGATTTGTTTGGATATTAAAATATCCATGATTTGTTTGGGTCTCATGATCCAAGATTGGTTTGAATACTTCGGTATTCAGGATTTGTTTGGATATTCAAATATCCAGGATTTGTTATTGCCAATGGGCAGAATTATTTGGATCTTATGATCCAGGATTTGTTATTGCCAACGGGCAGAATTATTTGGTTCTTATGATCCATGATTTGTTATTGCCAATGGGCAGGATTTTTCAGATTTTATATTCACATATTCGATATAGAATTGTTATTCTATTGCAGGGAAGGAGTACCTCACTAAGCTTAATGCTTATGGTTTATATTTTAACAATTTCAGGTTTGTACGCTGCCAGCTAAGATAATATATGACCGGTAACTTTGAGAGTTGCACCGTTAGAAGAGCTGGGGTTTAAGTATAGAGATTTTATCGTTGTCACACTGGAGATTTTGATATACTCACACATTGTATATATTGATTTAGTATGGATTGAGTTGATCATAGTTAATCGTAGTATTGTATAATCTCTAATTATGACTATGATGTTGACTTCGTTATGGCACAAGAACAATATTATGCTCATTATGCAAAAAAAAAATATTGATAAAGGAATTAAATTTTCAATGGGCTCGAGATTTTGATCCAATTATTCTAATAACAAATGATTAGTATGCATATTGGGTTTGGGGTGTGACATCGGAGGTGCAGAATTTTACCCTAGTAGTTTACACCAAGTATTCCACTCTCAAATGGTGTAGAGGAAAGGGAGCAATAAGGTTCCGTTAGATATAATAAGGTCCATGGTAGGTTATTTAAGAATGTGACATTCTTGTTGGTATTTTCATTAAGACACAAACATATACATTCTTATTTTATTTCTTCTTAATATCTCTTCAACTCCCATTGAACATTATAGTGGGCGCAAGATCATTATAGGGCATGTTCGGATTTGGGGGTGCCAAGAACTCATGTTGTGGAACGAGCCAATGAAGTTAAAATTAAGATTGAGGTATGTATCTTTGTTGGTTATCCCAAAGGTAACTAAAATAGTTTATATCATATTCCTAAGTACAAGAAGGTTGTGATTGCATCAACGACAAGTTCTTGTAGAAGGATTATGTAATAATCTATAGGCCCAAGTGTAAGTTTGTCTAATAAGATACTAAGGTGAATCATATTAACAATGTTCTTAGACCACCCATACAAAATTAAATATACCATGATATCGATAATACACTACCTTATCGTAGTGGGAGTATATCGATGATCGAGCAACATGTATCACGTATTCTGGATAACAAGTGGGGATAAATCATAGTGGTATCATCATGAGTCATACTGAGTGGTGAGTCTTTTGGGTGATCACTTCGATGATATCCGTGGCAAATATGGATCGTGTCTCGGGAACAACAATGAGGTATTCTAAGATAAGGACTTTTTCTTTGATTTATAACGATAGATGCCGAAAGGGATTCGATGTATTCGAATTATGTTTTAGGGACTTGTAGACTTGTTGATGAGGTAAAAACCATCAGGCATAAGTGGAACTATGGGAAGTCAAAAGATAGATGGATGAGAATGTGCAAACCTTCAAGGAAAGGCTTGTAAAAGGGTTTACTCAAAAAGAAAAGGGTCGACTATGAGCAAACTTTCTCATGATAGTCATACTGAAGTTTGTCATAATTATTTTAACATCAAGACTGCATTATTGAATGATTGTCTTGATACATACATAGTAAGAAGTGGATAAAATAAAATTTTTGTAAGCTTTTGAAATACATTCATGGATTTAAGCTAACATCAAGAATTTAGGTCATTCGATTTGATGAGGTAATCAAGTTTTCATTTTTATCAAATCTCAAAATGTACTTATTTATATAAGAAGTATGATGAAAACATGGTGTTATTTCTAAGTACCATTTTTGGATAATACTTGCCTAATCGGGAACAAGGTGGAAGTATTGTCTTACATAAGAGTGTAGTTATTTGTATTTTTGATATAAAGTACTTTAGGTAAGTTAAGCATATCTTTATGATCAAGATTTCTCTAGATCGATAGCAACAGACATTGGGCTTATTCCAAGTCAATTATACTCATATCTTATTCATGATGTTAGCATCGAGATTCCATGAAAAAAGTTTATTTTCAAGTGTGGAATCGTTCTTATGGAAATCAATATCTTAAGACATATTGTTAGATGGAAGGAATAAGGAATACACCTAATGCTTTGGTGGTGGGAGGCCTCGGGTATGCAATATGGTGTGCTAGACGAACATAAATTATACCTTCGTCACAGTCGACTGATTTCAGTTTGATAGTCTTATACCATTAAGGTACAAAGACTACGTTTTCAATTAAATAAAGATTCCAAGTTTTCTAACCCAGAATATGTGTTTAGCAATAATATAACACCTCGAAATTTTCAAACCTTAAATAACACGTTTGAAATTTTAAAAAGTCAAAAAGGTAAATTTTGGAGAAATTAAATATAAGAAATTTTTTTGGTAAAAATAAATAGAAGTCGAAAAGGTAAAAAATGATATTTGATTAAATATAAAATATTTGTATGAGGATTCGAATTTTTTTTATTGAATAAATATAAACACATTTAAGTAATTATCTTGTGAATTTAGAATTTTAGAAATTTGGAACTCTTTGTAAAATTCAGGCATTATATCAATTAGATTTTTATTTAATTGAGGTGAGAGAGAGAGAGAGAGAGAGAGAGAAAGGGGCATTGACCCCCTTTTTTTGTTTTCCCTTCTTAGGGGTACGCGCCCCATTTGGTAGATGAGTTATTCGTTCCATTTGATAATTTTTTCTTTTTCTTTCTCCTTGTTGCCTTGTGCTAGTAAGGTCACGAGATTAGGTTGTCCCACATGGTTGGATGCGCATGGGATAAGGGAGGGTTAACTTCCTCCAAATATTTTGGGGCGCATGGGCCAAATGGGTGATTATATATATATTTTTATCAATTTTTAAAGAAATAACAATTAATGGGACACTTTCATCTAGGCTCATACTAAGACCTTGACCCACTTTTAAAAAAAGATCAGGTCACTTTTTTGTTTCCAAAGTTTTTCTTTCCTATACAAAGAAGAATCCCTATATTTCAACTCCAAACCTCCATTAAATAAAACTTCAATTATATTTTGGGAAGTTTAGACCACATATTTTTTAGAAGGCCCAAGAACGAAACTTGCTTATTTTTGCGAGACAAACGCAACCAAGTATTCATAATTTTCAAGAAAATATATTTCCAGGCATGGATACTCTATTCTCTTCCTTTAGTATTATGCGTTTTAAATGTCGCCAAAACCCTTAATAATATGTTTTTCTTAAAAAAAATACCAACTTAATTAAAAAAAGTGAAAACTAATTTTGGTATTGTATTGAAGAAAAATTCTAATATGGAATAAGACTTGAAACCATTAGGTCTGTAGGAGAGAGTAGTGGGTTTTGGTTATTATGGGTGTAGGATAGCATATAGAATCTTATGGGGGTAATTTAAATGAAATCCGGGCATGTACAGACACATTATGTAACTAAAATAGGTGGATGATTATGGCGTGTTTCATAACCTTGCATGTTGATTAATCTATAACTATTAAATGGGAATAATTGTATTAATAATGACGATAGTGTTATTAATTGAATTAAATTAAATTGTGTCATCATGAATATATTTGTGATATTGTTTATATGTGCTGTTGGATTAAGTGATTGATTGATATTGATATTGATATTTATCATCGCAGGGACAACGGGGTTTTAGTAGTATGCTCTCACCTATATTTTAGGATGTTTTCTAGGTATGGGACTAGTGGGTAGGCCTTAGTTGCAATTTACGCTTTCTAGGCATGGGACTAGTGAGTGCAGATTTTTTTTACGAATGGGTGATTCCGGGGTGGGGCTGATTTTTATATCGTGTCATCGATTCGCTAGCATAGGTATAAGACTAGGAGGAGTTATGACTAGAAATTCGTCCTATAATTAATGTAGGACATATTTATGCATTGGGGACCCTCGGGTATGGGACTAAGGGTGTTTTTATGGATCCAACATCGCTAATAAGGGTGGGGTGTATAGATATAAAATAATGAGAAGGATAATTAATAGAGAATAAATACCGAAGATAATAAAACTCGTATTAAAATTTATTAGAGATATAATGTGCCGGGGCCAATAGTTTAAACGGGTCAGCTGGTGTTTCTATTGTGTCGTGTGTGAAACCTCATCATATTGCAAGATCGACAATTTAAACGGATTAGTTGGCTATTGACGAGGGAAATGTGGATTTGGTGGGAGTACCACCCGAGGAATGAGGACCTCTATAATAATATAAATTACTGGAGTAAGAATTTTATGTGGGAGTACCGCAATGGATAATAATAAATTGAAAAGAATGATAAATTTGGTTAATTTAATTAAATTAACAATAAGGGACTGTTGGATATTTAAAATAATATTGGTTGGATTTATAAAATAAGAATTATTTTGAGTAGTTAGTGATTTATTTTTATTGCGCCTAATCATATCTTGTTTAATTTAAAATATTCTATTGTTATATTTATCATGTATAATGCCATTGTCTGCGTTTAAGGACCCTAATTGGAGGGAATAGCCTGTACTCATGCTCGGGGCTCTAACCCTGTGTGTTGAATAATATTTTTCAGGTATTAGTTATGGAGTAGTTGCACAAGAGTATTTGGAGATATATATTTGAGGTGCAACTGGAGTTTATTTATTTTTATGCTTTGTAGTTTAGTATAGTTTCCATTCCTTCGCATTTATATTGAGACACAGTTTATGGATTTGGTGGGCCATTCGGTTCCACAGTAGTTACGGTTTTATTCGGATATTCCATTACGGATTCAGTTTATTGGATATTATATTATTTCGAGTTAGATATTATTGGAGATTAGCATCGTTATGGATTTTATGTTGCATTGATGATTATTACATGTTGGGATTGATTTCATGATTATCTTGTGAATTAATTTTATATGTCTCATATCTGTCACATGCTCACAATGGTATTTAATTTAGTGACGTCCCGTGTATTTTGGGTGGCGACTGACGTCAGGAATGCGCGGTATCAGAGCATGGTATTGTAATACCCCGAGATTTTTGGGACAATAATTTAATTATTTTTGGGAGAAACAAAAATTATTTTATTGGAGAATTATTAAATTGGCATTTGAGGTCAAAATTTGAAGATGCTAGAAAGTGATGCGAATGGTGATTCTGAGGGTGCGGTTGTTTCCGAAAGGGTCGAGAAAGTCGAAATGACTGTACTTGGGGTCTATTTAGGTTTCAAAATATTTTAAGTTCGTTTGGCTCGAATTAAAGTTACTGAGTCATTTAAAGTGTGTATTATCATTTAAATTTGTGTATTTTGGGAGACAAGGCTTAAAAGCCTGCTGGAGATAGAAATCTCCTTAGAGAGAAACAGAAAGAAAGGTAGAAATAGAGAGAAGAAGAAAAGAAGAAGAAAAAAGGAGAAAAGTGGGATTTTCGGCCAATCCTCGATTTCGAGGACGAATCAGTTTCTACGAATTTGAGACAAGTGATTAAACTTGCTAAATAATTGTTGTGTATCATTTCTTTGATGATTTGTGAATAAATTTATCGATTTTTGGGATAAATTGTTAAAACCTAGATTTTGGGTAAAATCTTAGATTTGTTGTGTATATAATCGATTTGAGGTTAAAAATTGGTGTGTTAATTGATGAGTTTTAATGTTATATATATATATATATATTTGGGTTGAAGAGAAATAGTTAGAAGATAATAAAAAATGAATTTTGGGAATTTTGGTTTTTGGAGAAAATTGCCATTTCCGTAGCTGCTGCACAGGCCGAATCGATTTGGCCCCAACCCGAATCGATTCGAAATGTTCCATCTTGTCAGGTCTTTTGACCCGAATCGATTTGCCTTGGAGGCCTAATCAATTCGCAGGTCTGAATCGATTCGGATTGGGCCCGAATCGATTCACAAACATGGTTGTTTTGGGGGAGTTTTTCTGGAGTGAGTTTCATCCGATTTCGTTAGAGTTTATTGATTGGGAATCTCTATTTGAGTTATGAGAAGTGTGTTTTGTAGACTTTTAGGGAGTTTCCCTTATGAGAAATTATTGGAGTTATATTGACTTATTTCGAGAGAATATTGATTGGAGATAAATGCATCAACTAGTGAGGAAGCCCACTATCAGTGAGAATTATACTTGGAGATAATTATGAATCTATAAGAGAGAGAGTTAGGATGCGTTTAGTGATAATGGATTTTAGAATTAAATCCCAAATGGGATAAATTTAAAGGTTCACATGATTGATTGAACCACATTATGGATTGATAATAATAAATGCTGATAGATGTGCTTACGGATATAGGGAATATCCTTAACGTAAATTGAATTGGGAGATGTTTCATAAATGAGAAATGATGATCGAGGTGCATTAGGATATAGCGAATATCCTCAATGTAAATAGAATTGAGAGAGATGATTCATATACATAGAAGTGAGGTGTGAATTTCAAGTGAGAAATAGTATAGTGTATACTAAGTGGGGAAGTTATGTGAGTTGTTGACGAATAGTATATCGAGAGTAAAATATACTAATAATGATATTAATTCACTTATGCCTAAGATCGTATTATGAGTATGTAATAGTGTGATATATATACCTTGTGTGATGGTATACATTTATATGATGTGATGATGTATGTATATCTTATGTGAATGCGATATATATATACATATATTTGTGAAGCATACCCCCTCTATGCTATCATGGGATGTTGCGCGATGTGGGTGAGGCCCCTAGCTTGAGGAGCAGGGCGTGTATAGTCCCAAGGTCATAGCGTCCATTTATTATTGTATGATTTTTTTTTGTTAGTGGTGAGACGTGGTGGGTATGTTTCGTCTCATTTTCGGGGAGGAACTATGACCGTTTCCCGTATGTTGTGATATGCCAAGGCGGTGTGAGATTCCGACCGTTGGTACCCAGGATGATATGTGAGTGATTCCCTGGTAGATGATAGCATTGAGAACCTGTATCCTAGAGTTATAGCTTGTTGGGATGATTATTATTATACTTGTGTGAATAGTATATAAATGGTATATGATTATGTGATATCATTTTTGTCTCTAGAGTAAAGAGACATAAGAAGATTGCTTGAATCTCATTCCAGGAGATTTTAACCGGACTTAAATTGTGATAAATCAACTATGAGAAATGAAGAGTAGTTAATTATATATATATATATATATATATATATATATATATATATATAGTACTTTGGGTATCGAAGGTAAAATGGACCACAACGACCAACATTGCCATGGAGTAGTGTATCGGGGGGTTCCTTGTTTGGATTTCCCTTACGAGACGTCCCACGCACGAAACGCAGTGGAATATTAGGAGTGAGGAGAAGTTAGTCCTTAGTGCTCATATTTATATATTAGTATCTATCTCGATAATCGACAGTGCCAAGGAGTAGTGTATCGGGGGGTTCCTTGTTTGGATTTCACTTACGAGACGTCCCACGCATAAAACGTCGTGCACTGTTGAGAATTGAGAATAATTAATTAAACATCATTTATAGTATAAGAGAATTTGGGCTATACGTATTATGAATTGAGGGCATAATGAATTTTAATAATCAAAACTGCCAAGGAGAAGTGTATCGGGGGGTTCCTTATCTGGATTTCGCTTGCGAGATGTTCCACGCACTAAACGCAATGCAGTATTGAGAATTGGGAGAAGTTTATATATATATATATATATCGTAACTAGAATATGAAAAATTATAGTAAAAGATAATGTTTATGTATATTTTATATGTTTCGAAAGTGGGCGAATATTTTAGAGTGGTAATATTTGAAGTTGAGAGTTATGATTTAAATGGATTTTAGATGAGTATAAAATTTGGGAGTAAGTTAGATTACTTTGACCCTAGATAAATTTGGGCATTTATTTGGAGATCATGTACATACGTTTAGTTGCGTGCTTTAGTTGAGTGGTGAGTGGGATTTTATGGAGAGTGCGACTCCAATTTAATCATGTCATAATGCATTTATAATTATTATGCATTTTAATGCACTTGCTATAAAATATTATCACACCTCGGGCTCTGACCCATTTATATTTTCTCTTGCTATGTATATATTTGTAAGGACATTTTTGTCCATTCTCAATTGGTTATGTCGCACGCCGTTACACCGTTGAAGAAATTCAAGATTCATACAGTCATCAACGGATCCGAATATCAAAAGAATAAGAGGAATCAAAGTCTGACAGGACGGACCGGTCCGCCCAGAATAAAAAAAACCGACCCGCCTACGGACCGGTATGCCTCAGACACGGACCGGTCCGCCTACTGAAAGCCAGTACACCCCGGACCGCAAGCGAACCGAAGAAGCCTAAAATAAAAAGAACGGATCCGCCTAGCCGGACCGATCCGCCTCAGACCCAGACCGGTCCGCCTGGAATAATCTCAAACAGATCGTGCAGAGATTTTTTAGGCCATGTTATTCTTTTATAAACCCACTACGGGAAGTGGTTTTCCAAGACTTCCATACACGATTTTCAGAGTACAAGAAACTCTTAGTCTTCACCTATTGAGCCCTAGACTCTAGGTTTTTGAGTCACTCAAATTTCCAAACATTTGTGAATCTCTTTGCAACCCAGGAACGCACTTTTGCTATTCATATCATTGTGGAGAAGACCGTTCTTCTTCTTCATTGCAGCCCTACTGAAAAGGGATAACTCCAGCCGCCGACTACAGAATCCGACACCTGAGGGTAATTCTTAGTCACTTGTATTTTCATTGTAATCCGAAATTGTACAGTTACAATATTATAATGAAAATAAATGGTTTTGCCCCTTTGGGGGATTTTTCCTCACAAGCATGTGTTTGAATGTTCTTGCTTAGTTCATTATCTTATTCAATCACATACTGTTGCATGTTAGGGTTTGTTTGAGTTAAAAGGTGTTTAATATATAATTTTCTCATTTGAATGCAAGCGCATACTCTCTCAAATTGGTATCAGAGCAGGTTATGCTAATCTATCGCGTATTCCTATTTTCCGCAAAATTTTTCTAAGATATCAATTTTCTGAAAAAAATGATTTTTGAAAAAGTGCGTGTTCAAATGGAGAAGTTATATAATTAAATGCCAATTTTTGACAGGACAAACTATGCCTATTGGAAAGCCCGTATGAGATCTGCATTAAAATCCATTCATGAGCGTGTCTGGATTTTGGTTGAAAGAGGGTGGACACCTCCATCCGTGACTGTTGATAATGTAATCAACTTGAAACCTGTCACTTCTTGGACTAAAGAAGAATTTAAATGGTCGTCTTTTAATTCTAAGGGTCTAAGTGCTATTTCTAAGTCTGTCACACCTGATGAGTTCAAACGAATAATGACGTGCACCACGTCAAAAGAGGCATGGGATGTTTTACAACTCACCCATGAAGGAACAAATGCTGTGAAAGAGTCTAAATTGCAAAATTTAACAACTCAATTTGAAACCATCACCATGCATGAATCTGAATGCTTTGATGAATTTTATGCTAGACTTTCTGACATTGTGAATACTAGCTTTAATCTTGGTGAACATATTCCTAATGCTAGAGTTGTTAAAAAGATTCTTCGTTCTTTTCCTAAGCGTTTTATCCCTAAAGTCACTGTGCTAAATTCTATGGGTAATTTAAATACGCTAAAATTGGAAGAACTTGTAGGAGATTTGCAAACATATGAAATTGATATGTTCCCTAAAACTGCTAAATCTAAAGATAAGGGAATTGCACTTAATTCCCAAGAGAGAAGGAGTGAGGGGTCGGCTAGAAAGAGGGTAGAGTCATCTAGAAAGAGAGAGACTGACACGTCAGATTCTGAGTGTGATTTTGACTTAGATGATTTGGCTCTTTTTGCAAAAAAATTCAAGAGGATTCTCAAATTTAAGAAAAATGGCAATTTTAAAGATAAAAAGAAATTTGAGAAAAATAAGTTTGAAAAGAAAAATGAAAAAGTTTTTAAAGATCCTCCTAAGAAAGATAGTGAGAGATGCTTTGAGTGCGATGGTAGGGGTCATAGAGCCTTTGAGTGTGCCACTCGTCTTAATAGAGAGAAAGGGAAAGATGTCCTTAATGCTACCCTTAGCGACGACAGTGAGGCCGAGACGGTGGATTCAGGAGATGAGTCATCGCATGAGTGTAACTTCACCGCATTCATGGCCAGTCAAGTGAGCACTCCTTGTTCTCTTCACGACAATAAGGATGATGCTTTATAGGGACGCCTAGATAGTGAGATCGATGTGAGTGAGGGGGAGGATGACTCAAGTGAGAGCGAGTGTGATATTCAACGTGCCTACGCTGAGTTATATTTTGAGTCTTTTAAAACTAAAAAACATAACAAAGCGCTAGTTCTTAAGATCACCGTCTTAGAGGAATATTTAAGAAAGGCAAGAGAGAGAGAGTCTTCTACCTTCACCGCCCTAAGAGAGAGAGAATCTGCATGTGTCGAGAAAGAGAGTTTATTTAGAGAGAGAGAGAGTGTTTTAGACAAAGAGAGAGGGGACTTGACTAAACAAGTGGCTAGTCTTACGAGTCAGCTCCATTCCTCCGTGGAGACTCGAAAGAAACTTGAAGCCCTAGTTGCCCAGATGACTCATGATCTTGACAAAGCACGGGAAGTCAAGGTACAAATCGAGGACAGATCTGGGAAGATGGGAAAGATGCTCCTCGGCCCCGCTTTAGGTTTTGGTGATCGGCAAAGAATTGGTTATGATGGTGCCTCCACGTCCCAAATTTAACCTGGACCAGTTCCTGAGTTTACTACGACTCCTTATGGCCACCGTCAAAAACCTCGAAGGAGAGTTCGACCAAGAAAGGAAAACCATGGTCCGCCTTTGACTGTGTCCTTTTGTACTTATTTCAAAAGAAAAGGCCACCTTAGGGAGTTTTGCTATAACATAGGTCGGACACGACGTACTAATGCTCCACCACGTCATACTGATGAGTTTTTGAGTCTGGGAGACCAAGTTGAGTTCTTAGCTTCCACATCCCAGAGTTTAATGGAAAAATTCCGATGGATGTCTTTGCCGTTAGTGAATGCTTCTCACATTCTAGCTAAAACCAACAACAACAAAGGCAAATAAAAGGTCATCTCAACTTGGGTACCTAAGAAAGATAAAAAGGCTTTTGTTGTTCATGTTGCTCTGAAAGCACACAATACCTCACAGTGGTATTTTGATAGTGGGTGCTCCAGACATATGACAGGTGATGCCTCATTTTTTACAACTCTTGAGGATTATCAGGATGGCAGAGTCACCTTTGGAGATGGGAGAAAGTCTAGCATTATAGGACGTGGTACTGTCGAGTTACCTGGGTTCCCTAAGCTAGAAAATGTTTTGTACGTCAAAGGTTTGAAAGAAAACCTTCTCAGCATTAGCCAGCTGTGCGACACTGACTTTGCAATAAAGTTTGACCGGGACACGTGTAAAGTCTACAATCAAGCCGGTAAACTATTGATGTAAGGGGTGAGGACCAAGGATAATTGCTATGGAACTGAGCCCACATCCTCACTTGTCTGCAACAGCATCACGATCACTCCTATGGATCTATGGCACCAACGTCTAGGTCACATGAACGTTAGAGATCTCAACCGCTTAGCTAAAACGGACCTAGTACGTGGCTTACCATCTCTTGGAAAGTCAACTTCGACAGTTTGTGGACCCTGTCAGATGGGAAAACATATCCATAGTCCCCATAGGAAGTTGCATTCCATTACCACCTCTCGTGTTCTTGAGTTGATTCACATGGATCTTATGGGTCCCACTCGCACTGAGAGTCTAGGTGGTAAGAGGTACATCCTTGTGATGGTAGATGATTTCTCCAGGTACTCCATTGTAGGTTTTCTGAGAGAGAAATATGATGCTGTAGAATTTTTAATGACCAAGTGTCGTGTCCTGCAAAATCAACACGGCGTCACTATTAATAGGATGCGTAGTGACAATGGCACTGAATTCACAGAAGCAAAGGTAGATCTTTACTGTGATAGCCTCGGGATTAAACATGAGTTTTCTTCTGTGAGAACTCCTCAGCAAAATGGAAATGTTGAGAGAAAGAATAGAACGATCCAAGAAATGGCTAGATCTATGCTTCTAGGTCGTAAAGTTTCTAGGAGATTTTGGGCAGAGGCAGTGTCTACTGCATGCCACACGGTGAATAGGGTTTATTTGCGTCCACACACACTTCAGACTCCTTATGAGTTGTGGATTGGCAAGAAGCCCAACCTGGCATATTTCCGTGTTTTGGGGAGTAAATGCTACATCCTATGGGATAGAGAGCAATTAGGAAAGTTCGACTCCCGGAGCGACGAGGGAATATTTCTGGGATATTCATCAAATAGCAGAGCATACCGGGTTTTTAACCTAAAGAGATCTAAGGTTATGGAATCAATAAACGTCACCGTGCAAGATGACGAACCTCCGACGGTTATTGATCCTAACCTTCAGTGTGAGGATGAGAATTGTTCTGACAGCGATTTACCTGTTCCTCTCTTACACTCTGTGGACCCTACTCTTGCGCTAGGGGACACACCTGCTTGGGTTCGCAAGAGTTATGACCCTTCTGCCATTGTTGGTGATCCCACTCTAGGGGTCAAGACTCGTGCTCAGCTAGAGAACGTTGTTAGCCATCTTTGCTACACGTCCAAAGTCGAGCCCAAGAACCATAAAGAAGCACTCAAGGATGAACACTGGATATCTGCTATGCAGGATGAGTTGCTTCAGTTTAAAAAGAATAATGTCTGGGAACTAGTTCCCCGACCTAGTGAGACTAATGTGATAGGTACCCTGTGGATTTTTAAGAATAAAATGGATGAAAATGGTACCATAATCAGAAATAAGGCTAGGTTGGTCGCTTAAGGCTACACACAGATAGAAGGTGTAGACTTTGGGGAGACATTTGCTCCTGTTGCGAGGCTTGAGTCCGTCCGTCTTTTGCTCGCCATCGCATGTCATATGCGCTTCAAGTTATATTAGATGGATGTCAAGAGTGCCTTTCTGAATGGCATTCTACAGGAGGAGGTTTATGTGGAACAACCAAAAGGGTTTGAAGACCCTCAGCACCCGGAGCACGTCTACTATCTGAGGAAAGCCTTGTATGGCTTGAAGCAAGCACCCCGTGCTTGGTATGAGAGGCTTACTTCCTATCTCTTAGCTCGTGGCTTCAAGAGAGGGGGAGTAGATATGACGTTATTCGTCAGGAGAGATGACGGTGCTATTTTGGTTGCCCAGGTCTATGTGGACGACATAGTCTTTGGATCCACATGCTCCCATCATGCCCACCACTTTGAGGAGGAGATGAAAAGTGAGTTTGAGATGAGCATGGTTGGTGAGCTTACATTCTTCCTTGGTCTCCAGGTTCGTCAGCTAGAGGATGGGATGTTCATCTCCCAATCCAAGTATGCTAGAGACCTAGTAAAGAAATTTGGTTTAGACTCCGCTAAGCATGCACGTACACCTATGAGTACCACTACCAAGCTTAGTAAGGACACTTCAGGCAAGGACGTAGAGCAAACCTTATATTGGAGTATGATCGGTAGTCTTCTCTACTTGACTGCTAGTCGTCCCGACATCGCCTTTAGTGTTGGAGTTTGTGCGCGATATTAGGCGTCCCCAAAAGAGTCACATTTACTTGCTCTAAAATGTATTATTAAATACGTGAGTGGGACTCTCTCATACGGTATTTGGTATTCCTTTGATACCGATGACCGTTTGTCCGCCTATTCGGATGCCGATTGGGCCGAGGATGTAGATGGTTGTAGGAGCACTTCTAGTGGGTGTTTCTATTTTGGTTCTGCTCTTGTCTCCTTGCTGAGCAAGAAGCAAAATTCCATCTCTTTGTCCACTGCGGAGGCTGAGTACATAGCCGCCGAGAGTTGTTGCACACAACTCTTGTGGATGAAGCAAATGCTGGAGGATTATGGGATTTCACAGGACACCATGACTATTTCCGGTGATAACATGAGCGCGATACACATATCCCGCAATCCAGTTCAGCATTCGCGTACCAAGCACATCAGGATACGTGAGCACTTTATTCGTCAGTTAGTTGAGGAGAACACTGTATCCCTGAGTTTTGTTCCCACTGACCGTCAGTTAGCCGAAATTTTCACGAAACCTTTAGATGCCCTTAGATTTGAGAGTCTTAGGAAGTCTTTGGGGATTTGCACAGTTGACTGAGGAGTTGGTCTATGTCTAGAATAAGATGTTTCTTCATGTTCATATCATATGCTTCCTATTGCTAGTCTGTTTTATATGTACCATTGCTTAGTTGTACATCTATTTATTTATTCTTTTTTTATATTTCTTTTTTTAAAAAAATATATAAAAAGATTTTCCTTTAAGAAAATTTTTAAGAAAAGCACAAAAAGATCTTATTTTAGTAAAATTTAAAAAAAAATCAAAAACATTTCAGTTTTTGCTCCTTTTATGGATGAGCATTTAAGATAGCCAAGACACAACTTCATTCCATATATCCATGTGAGTGTTTGATAGAGATTTGAGAGGCTACATCATTTCATCCATGTGCTTTACAATGTTTGGAGTCTTTGAGATGTAATTAGTGATATCTTCCTACATGTTTGACTCCTATATCCTTTATTGCACACATGCACGGCTATATTGAATTATTGCACTTGTCTATCTCATATTGGCTTGAGTGTTTCCATCTCAATCTTGTCTATACAATGTAAAATATGCGATAAAACTTGACAAGATTGGAATGCATGTAAAAACCATTTTGGTAAGACTGTGTGTTTTTGTATAACGGGGAGGGGCTGCAAAAGGTAATCATCTATCCTTTACGCAAAAGCCACCGTTAAAAAGGACCTAAAAAATGGAGGAATTTTAATATCCGAGGTCCAAAGAGGATAAAAGAGCCCGAAAAAATTTACAAGCAATAAAAAGCACTTCATGCCAAATATGGGCCACTTAGGTTTCACCATCAATTCTCCAAAGTTTGAGAATTTAGAATGCCTCTATTCAAAATGATATCTGAGGGAGTTTGGTTGGAGAATCGTTACACAGGTTTTCACTTCCTTGAAAGTCATGAAAAAGCATAAAATCGTTTTGGATGTTATTGGTGTGAAAATCACTTTGAGCTTTGATTTTTTGATTTGATTGAGTCAATATCTTATATTGTCATTCTTTTACACCAAAGGACGCATTTGAGTTCATTCTCTAGGAGTATCGAATATTCATCGTGCACATATGTCATGTTTGTATGCATTGATTTTCCTATCGAATTTGATCACATCACTTCATTTACGCTATCTTCATCTTGGTTGCTTTGTGTTCATTCATGGTGTGATTTTATCCTAGTGACACTCCATACTTACTTATTTGATTTATTTCTCTCATTTGTCTATTTGGGGACATCATAAAAAGGGGGAGAATGAATTATTTTATTATGGGGAGATTTGAAAGTTTGAGTTTTCTCATAAATTGGTATATATGTCTATGTCATTTCAAACTCGATACGTCACTTGGTATTTTGTCTTTTCTCATGTGTGTAGGTACTACATGGATTATCATTGGATTGCACACCCTGATGAGAAAAGTGTTGAGATTCTTGAAGAGTTGAAGAGCAAACGTTGAAGTCTTACTCAATTGTATATTTCCAGTTTTGGGTTCATGGAAGGGTAGATTTGTATAGGCATCTTTAGGTGTTTGATAATTCGGATGTTTGTTTTTATGTATGTACCAGCATAGACATAGGGGGGGATTTGTAAGGACATTTTTGTCCATTCTCAATTTGTTATGTCGCACGCCGTTACACCATTGAAGAGATTCAAGATTCATACAGTCATCAACGGATCCGAATATCAAAAGAAGAAGAGGAATCAAAGTCTGACAGGCCGGATCGGTCCGCCAAGAATAAAAAAACCGATCCTCCTGTGGACCGGTCCACCTGTTGAAAGCCAGTACACCCCGGACCGCAAGCAAACCGAAGAAGCCTAAAATAAAAAGAACCGATCCGCCTACCCGGACCGATCCGCCTTAGACCCGGACCGGTCCGCCTGGGATAATCTCAAACAAATCATGCAGAGATTTTTTAGGCCATGTTATTCTTTTATAAACCCACTACGGGAAGTGGTTTTCCAAGACTTCCATACACGATTTTCAGAGTACAAGAAACTCTTAGTCTTCACCTATTGAGCCCTAGACTCTAGGTTTTTGATTCACACAAATTTCCAAACATTTGTGAATCTCTTTGCAACCCAGGAATGCACTTTTGATGTTCATATCATTGTGGAGAAGACCGTTCTTCTTCTTCATTGCAACCCTACTGGAAAGGGATAACTCCAGCCTCCGACTACAGAATCCGACACCTGAGGGTAATTCTTAGTCACTTGTATTTTCATTGTAATCCGAAATTGTACAGTTACAATATTATAATGGAACTAAATGGTTTTGCCCCTTTGGGGGATTTTTCCTCACAAGCATGTGTTTGAATGTTCTTGCTTAGTTCATTATCTTATTCAATCACATACTGTTGCATGTTTAGGGTTTGTTTGAGTTAAAAGGTGTTTAATATATAATTTTCTCATTTGAATGCAAGCGCATACTCTCTCAATATTGTATTATTTTATGTGTTCCTCCGCAAGGATGCCTTTGATGATATCCATCTAGTGTATTCGTGGAGCTGCAGCAGTTGCGAGTTGTTGCAGAATTTTTTTATAGCCGATTCCTATCTTTTGTATATCTAGATTAGGATTCAGTTTGTATATCGGGTTTATACCCAAGTGTTGTAGATGTAGCACTTGTATTTCCTCGTTCACAGTTTATTGTATTGTCTGTGACTCGATAGCATATTGGGGTATTTTATTTTATACATTGTGTTGTACTCCTTTATTAGTCTTTTATATATCATTTGAGCATGCGTGTGTCTCTTATCTTATATAGTTATATTGTTGGTTAGTCATTCTATGGTTTGTTTTAGTTATGAAAATAAAATGTTTTAAAATTTTTGATACCCTCTTTTTGTAGTAATGGGTAGTTAGACGTGTTTATTTTTAGAATCGTAAGTAGATGCTGAGAATGATCCACTTGAGATTCCTGATTATTTTAGTATAAGGTTGGCCACCCGTTATTATTCTAAGCGGGGTGTCACAGGTATTAGGTCTCTTAGGTTATGAGTCTGCTTTATTTTCACCATTGCCATCTTTGATTCATTTTGATGATTTGTACTCTTAGTTATTTCGAGTCTGATGTTTTTTTATTACTTTCTTTTCAGATGGGGAACACTAGGAGGACAGGAGATAGGAGAGAGGGGTCAGTTTTTGTATTCGAAGCCCAGGAGAGTCAGAGGTAGTTTGTGTTAGATGTCTAGGAGTTTGTGGCGATTGTGCATCAGGCCACGGTGACAAGTATGGAGATGATGAGATAAAGATGGTTGGATTTAGCAGTGCAGCAGCAGGGCAAACCCGCTTAAACTTTGGACAAAGTGAGAGCCAGTTTTCACAAGGGAAATCCTCCTACCTTTTCTGCGGGATCTGACCCAACGGCTGCTCACCAGTGGAGGAGGGACATGGAGTGTCATTTGAGGATGGTGGACTGCACGAACGTGCAGAAGCAGATGTTGGCTATGTTCAAGCTAATGGGGGATGTGTTGCAGTGGTGGGAGAGTGTCCCCACATCTGAGGATAGAGACCGTCTGAATTATGGAAACTTCTTGAAAAAGTTCAATGAGAAGTATTTTTTGTATGCTATTCGGTGTGCAAAGAAAAGGGAATTCTGGATCTGGAGTAGGGATCAAAGTCTGTTATCAAGTATGAAAATGAGTTTACAAATTTATCGATGTTTGTACTTGAAGAGGTCCATACCGAGGCGAGGAATATGGTGTGTTTTATCAAAGGTTTGTCATGTTCTATTAGGTAGATGGTGTTGGGGAATCCTTCATACACTACTTACACTCTGGTGATGAACGTCGTAATGTTATTATGGCAGGAGAAGGTGAACTACCAAAAGAAATTGGGAAAGAAACAGGAATCAAACAGTCAAGGGGGAGAGAATAAGGGTCGCAATAACCAGGAATGGAAGAGGCAGAGGACGGGTTAAGAGAAGCAAGGGAGTGGTGTTTAGCAAGGTCCCCAAGTACAGGGACAAGGACAACAGGGAGAGCAAAACTGGGGTACGAATTCAGGACCTTTTAAGGGTGCATGTTTTGTCTTTGGAAAAATAGCGGCTAAGTGTTTCAAGAGAGAGAGCCAACAGGGCCAAGCGACATAGGCCCAACAGGGTCAAGTCACACATGGACAACAAGGTCAAGGGGTATAAGGGAAGCAAGGACTGAGGCCTCCAGTTCTAGCAGCGATAGGTGTTCAGGGAGTGTCAGCGACACTTGCACTGACCAGAATGGGTAGGTGCTACTTACTTCAACCTTAGGTGGAGGCAGTCCAACAAGGGCCACGACGTGACTAGTAGTACGGTACGTATTTTCTTTAGATACTTATATATACATGTGTTATATATATTATACTTTACTGAAGTTCGCTTGCGGCTAGGATTGGGTGTATGGGCGCCCGATCATGGTATGGGTAGGCATATGTGAGACTTATTTTATTTTCTGTAATTATGCTTCGTCGAATTTCGAGGACGAAATTCTTTTGCTAGTGGGGAAGTATGTAACACCCCGAAATTTTCAAACCTTAAAAACTGCATTTTTTTTAAAAAGTCATAAAGGTAATTTTTCTTGAAATTAAATGTAAACATTTCTTTTGGTGAAATTAAATAGAAGTCGAAAAGGTAATTTTTTTTAAAATTTCAATAAATATAAAATATTTGTATAAGGATTTGGAAAAAAAAATTATTTAATAAATATTAATACATTTAAATAATTATTTTCTCAATTTAGAATTTTAGAAATTTGGAACTCTTCGTAAAATTCAAGTATTATATAAATTAGATTTTTATTTACTTGATGTGAAAGAGAGAGAGAAAGGGGCATTGGCCCCCTTTTTTTGTTTGCCCTGCTTAGGCACATGCTCCCCAATTGGGAGATGATCTATTCGTTCCTTTTGATATTTTTTCTCTTTCTTTCCCCTTATTGCCTTGTGCTGGTAAGGTCACGAGATTAGGCTGTCCCACTTGGTTGGATGTGCATGGGATAAGGGAGGGTTATCTACCTCCAAAAATTTTGGGGCGCGTAGGGCCAAATGGGTGATTGTATATATTTTTTTATATTTTTTCTCATCAATCTTTTAATAAATAATAAATGATGGGACTCTTTCATCTAGGCTTATATTAAGACCTTGAACCACTTTTAAAATAAGGTCACATCACTGTTTTGTTTCCAAAGTCTTTCTTGACTGTGCAAAGAAGAATCCTTATATTTCAACTCCAAACCTCCATTAAATAGAACTTCAATTATAATTTGGGAGGTTTAGACTACATATTTTTGCGAAGTCCTAAGAACGAAACATGCTTGTTCTCGTGAGACGAACGCAACCGAGTATTCAAAATATTTAAGAAAATAATTTTCTAGGCATGGATACTCTATTCTCTACCTTTATTATTTTGCGTTTTAAGTGTCGCCTAAACCCTTAATGACATGTTTTTCTTAAAACAAATTAGCAACTTAATTAGAAAAAGTGAAAACTAAATTTTGTATTATTTTGATGAAAATTTTGAATATGGAATAAGGCTTGAAACCCTTGGGTGCGTAGGCGAGAGTAGTGGGTTTTGGTTATTATGGGTGTAAGATCGAATATAGAATCTTATGGGGATTATTTAAAAGAAATCGGGGCGTGTACACACGCATGAAAATTTTGTCGTTAAAATAAGTGAACGATTATGGTGTTTTTCATAACTTTACATGTTGATTCATGTATAATAATTAAATGGGAATAATTGTATTAAGAACGACGACGGGATTATTAATTGATTTAAATTAAATTGTGCCATCACGAATATATTTGTGATATTGTTTATATGTGTTGTTGGATTATCTGATTGATTGATATTGATATTTATCATCGCGGCGACGACGGAATTTTTGTAGTAGGCTCTCACCTATATTTTAGAATACTTGCTAGGTATGGGACTAGTGGGTGTAGATTTTTTTTACCAATGGGTGATTCCAGGGTGGGGATGATTTTTATGTCGTGACAACGATTCGCTAGCCTAGGTATAAGACTAGGAGGAGTTATAATTAGAAATGCATCCAATAATTAATATATGACGTATTTATGTGTTGGGGACCCTTAGTTATGGGACTAAAGGTGTTTTTGAGGATCTCACGTTGCTAATAAGGATGGGGTGTATAAATATAAAATAATGATAAGGATAATTAATTCAGAATTCATACCAAAGATAATAAAATGGGTAATAAAATTTATTGGCAACATAATGTGCGGGAGATGACAGTTTTAAATGGGTCAGTTGGTGTTTCTATCGTGTCGTGTGTGGAACCTCGTCGTATTGAGGAATCGATAGTTTAAACGGATCGGCTGGCTATTGACGAGAGGAATGTGGATTTTCGTGGGAGTACCAACCGAGGGAGGAGGACGACTATAGTAATGTGAATTATTGGAGTAAGAATTTCATGCGGGAGTATTGCAATGGATAATAATAAATTGAGAAGATTCATAAATTGGGTTAATTTAATTAAATTAACAATATGGGACTATTGGATATTTAAAATATTATTGTTTGGATTTATAAAAGAATAGTTATATTGAGTAGTTAGTGATTTATTTTTATTGCGCCTAATCATATCTCGTTTAATTTAAAATATTCTATTGCTATATTTATTATGTATAATGTCATTGTCTGCGTTCACAGACCCTAATTGGAGGCAGTAGCCTGTATTCATGCTCGGGGCCCTGAACCAGTGCGTTGACTAATATTTTTCAGGTATTACTGCTGGAGTAGCTGCACAGGAGTATTTGGAGATATATCTTTGAGGTGCAGCTGGAGTTTATTTTTTAATGCTAAGTAGTTTAATTTAGTTTTCATTCCTTCGCATTTATATTAAGACGCGGTTTATGGATTTGGTGGGCCATTCGGTTTCACAGTTGTTATGGTTTTATTTGGATATTCCATTACGGATTTAGTTTATTGGAGATTATATTATTTTGAGTTAGATATTATTGGAGATTAGCATGGTGATGGATTTTTTGTCGCATTGATGATTATTATTTGTTGGGATTGATTTCATGATTATCTTGTGCAATGAATTTTATATGTCTCGTATCTGTCACATGCTAAGAATGGTATTTAATTTAGGGACGTCCCGCGTACTCTTGGTGGAGGCCGACGCCAGGAATGCGTGGGGCATTACAGATGGTATCAGAGCATGTGTAACACCCCAAGACTTTTGGAACAGCAATAAATTTATTTTGGGAGAAATAAATAATATTTTATTGGAGAATAATTAAATTGGCAATCGAGGTCAAAATTTAGAGTCGTTAGAAAGTGTCTCGAATGGAGAATCTGAGGGTACCATCATTTCCGGAAGGGTCGAAAAAGTCGAAATGACTGTACTTGGGGTCTATTTGGGTTCCAAAATAAATTAGGACCATTTGACTCGAATTAAAGTCACCGGGTCATTTAAAGTGTGTATTGTCATTTAAAGATGTGTACCTTGGGAGATTAGGCTTAAGAAGCCTACGGGAGATATTTCTCCCAAGAAAGAGAGAGAATTAGAAAGAAAGAAAGAGAGAAGAAGAAAGAAGAAGGGAAAGAAGGAGAAAAGAGAGAGAAAGTGGAGATTTCCAGCAAATACGCGATCTCAAGGCGGATTCAGACCCTACGAACCCGAGGCAAGTGATTAAACTTGCTAAATAATTGTTGTGTACATTTATTGCATGATTTGTGGATTGATATTTTGGGTATTAGGTTTAATTTAACAAAACCTAACTTTTGGGTATAATCTTGGATTTAATATGTAGATCTTAGATTTGATGATAGAAATTAGTTTAAATGTATTCTAGGATGAATATTAAGGTTCTATATGTGATTGGGTTGAAGAGAAATGAGGAGAAAATCATTAAAATGAATTTTGGGTATTTTTGGCTTACTTAAAAAGTAGCCATTTTCGAGGTTTCTGAAGGGCCGAATCAATTCGGCCTCCTACCGAATCGATTCGGAAATATGTAGCTGCCCAGGTCTGAGTGACCGAATCGATTTGGTCTTCAGCCGAATCGATTCGGCCTGAGACAGAATCCCAGGTTTGATGACCCGAATCGATTCTCCTTCCTGGCCGAATCGATTCGCTGGGCCGAATCAATTCGGAATTGGCCCGAATCGATTCGGAAACAGGGCTTTTGAGGGATTATTTTCCTAAAAAGAATTTTGTCCCATTTTGTTTGAGGTTATCGATTGGGGATCTCTATAGGAGATATTTGGAGGATGTTTTGGAGACTTTTAGAGAGTTTCCCTTATATGAAATTTTGGAGTCATATTGACTAAATTCGAGGAATACCGATTAGATATTTTGGTTTATTCTAAGTGGGGAAGCCCACCTTGATTTGGGGATTCTACATGGGGTTAATAAATTCAATTCATATGAAAGAATGTGAATAATTTAGAGATACCGGATCTTAGGATCCAATCCCAAATGGGATAATTTCAAAGGTTCATAAAATGATTTGAACCTTATTATGGATGGAGAATTAAAAATGCTAATTGAGGGGCATTAGGGTAAAGAATATACTTAACTTAAAAGAATTGAGAGACAATTCATTAATAGAAGCGACATGAGAGATTCAAGCGAGAATTAGTATAGAATATAATAAGTGGAGAAAATGTGTGAGTATTGACGATTAGTGTATCATGAGAGAGATATACTAAACAATGATGTTAATCAAATTGCGCCAAAGAGGGTATAATGAAAATGAAAATGATTGTTGCAGGTATACCTTATATAATGGTATATCTTTATTATGTGGGATGTATGTATACCTTATATGATGGTTTACATACATGTTAAGCATACCCCCTCCTTGCTATCATTGGGAAGTTTCGTGTGTAGAGGGTGAGCATTCTGACTAGAAAAGAAGGATGTCGATATTCCCCAGGTCATAGTCGTCCATGGTGGTCAGCAAATGACATACATATATACATTTATTTATTTTGGGGGTGAGAGGTCTTGGGTATGTGTCACTCTCACTTGCCGGTTAGGAGCTATGACCGCTTCCCGGGACGTTGTGTGCGTGAGTTGATCACGAGGTGGGTGTCGTGGAACCCCACTAGGTGACCCCCGTTTGCTACGTATATGGGCTGCTGGAAGATGATAGCATGTGAGCCTGCGTCCTTCGAGTTATAGCTCGGTTGGATGGTTATTATTGCTTGTGTTTGTACTTGGTTATCAAGGGCATAATGGACCTCAACGACCTACATTGCCAGGATTAGTGTATCAGGGGGTTCCTTATTTGGATTTCGCCTCGACGAGACGTCCCACGCACGAACCGCAGTGTAATGTTGGAACTTGGGGATAAGTTTAGTCCTTAATGCTCATAATTATTTATATATATATCACCTATCCCGACAATCGACAGTGCCAGGAGTAGTGTAACGGGGGGTTCCTTGTTTGCATTTAGCTTAGGTGAGACGTCCCACGCATGAAACGCCGTGTACTGTTGAGAATTGGGAATATTAATTAATTAAAATTGGAAAATAATTTGGGTTACATGCATCATGCATTGAGGGCATAATGAGACTCGAGGATTAATACGGTCAAGAGTAGTGTAACGGGGGGTTCCTTGTTTGGATTTCTCCTCGGCGAGACATCCCACGCACAAAACGCAGTGCCGTGTTGAGAATCGAGAGGAGTTTAGTCTTTAAATTCATGATGCTAATAACTCATATATAATTTCTATAATAATTATATATATGGTTTCATGCCTTATAAGGGCATCACTAGAATACAAAATTCTAGTAAATGAGATTGTTGATGTATTGCGATGATGTGGACATGATTAGATCATGTAACTTTATATGTTCAACAAATGAACATTATAAAGATAACTGTAACTATTACATTAAAGTTAACGTATATAACTTAAAGATAATTTAAATAAATGTAGATTGGGAGATAGGTTAGATGGTTTCACTTAAATACTTCACTTGGGTTTAAGTTAGAATCCTCTTACCTAAAATAGAATCGGGCATCCGTTTGGAGATCACGTGCATACGCTTAGTGCGCACTTTAGTTGAGAGGTGAGATGGATTTTATGGAGAGCTCGATTCCAACTAAATCATGTAATAATGCATTTATAATTATTATGCATTTTAATACACTTTCTATAAAATGTTTTTCAAACTCGGGCTCTGACCCGTTTATATTTTCTCCTCCATGTATATATTGAATTACTTCAGGTGTTCCTCCGTAAGGACGCCTTTGATGTTCATCCATTGTGGATTCGTGGAGCAGTGGCAATTGCGGACTGTCGCGGCATTTTGATTTAGTCGATTCCTATCTTTGTATATCTAGATTAGGATTCAGTTTGTATATTGAGTTAGTATTCAAGTGTTGTAGATTATTGTATTGTCTGTTACCCGATAGCATATTCGGGTATTTCATTGTTGAGATTTTGTTGTACAATGTATTGTACTCTTTCATATTTTTGGAGCATGCACATTTCACTCATCATAGTTAGATGTATATTGTTGGTTATGTGCATTATTGGTTTTGTTGTTGTTGTTAAAAATAAAAGTTTTAAATTTTTTGACAATTCGCTTTTAATGATTATGGGTAGTTAGCCTTATATTATAGTGTTGTATATTGATGTTGAGACTGTACCATCTGAGATACCAGATTTATAGTCCAAGAAAGTAAGGCCGATTTTTAGAGAGAGTGTTACGTCTGTGACATTGGCAGTAATGGTGCAGATAAGCACGGATTATAAGGTGTATGGGCACCTTGATAAGTTGGTTTTCTATACCGCCAGAATAGAAGCGGCGTCGTATATAAAGATGGAGGATGTACTTCGAAGCAACTATGGGTTGGACGGAACATCGTAGGAGGAACGCGATAACCCAATCGTATAGGTGAAATAATAGTTAGCACACCTAAGATAAGTGAGAAGACTGACGGGAATAGTCAAATGCTAGTGTAGTTTCCTTTTGAGGAAAAATAGATGTCCTGATATAGATGAGCGAACGCTTAGAGTGTCGGCTTTCTGAGGGGATCGAGACGTTGAAGTGACGTTTATAGTCTCGTTTTCTTTATATGCGGTCATAAGCACTAGGTGTGATATGTTGTCGTTATAGCTGATCTTACGATCGAGGTGGTGTTGTAGCATATGGAGATTTTGAAAAGCTTGTAGTTAAGCTAGTGCATTAGAGTATAAACCTTGAGACAGGTGGGTACCGATAACGAGTGTATGGTATAGTGCCATTGGGTTAGTACCATTCGACTTGTGTTCACTAGGATGTGGTGTGATTAGTGATCCTAAGTTGGTAGTACCAGTCGTATCAAAATTTTAGGGATGAAATTTTGTTGTAATGGGGGAGAATGTAATCCCCCGCACTTTTATGGATATTTAAATTACATAAATGGGTGTAATTTGGAGCTTTGAGAAATTTCCCTGAATAATAATTTTTGGAGTTTATGAGGGTTAGATGATTTCGGATGTGTGTCATATTTACTTTGGGATCAAGTAAATGAGTTGGATAATTTTATTACATGTCGCAGTTGGTTAAAGTGACAAAGAATAATATTTTAATTGCAAAACCCGGTTGAGATGTGTTGGGTTTAATTAATGAATTGTCATCAAGTGACCCAGAAGGAGATTTCGAGTGTGCGATTGGTTTATAAATGGCAGAGATAGTCATAATAGAGTATCCGGGGGTAGCGTTTAGGTTCCGGGGATTTTTGGACTAATAGTGACTCGCAATTGAGTAAACGAGTCATTTTTGGGTTTAATAGGGATAAACCCCTTTTCTTATCTTATAAAGCTCGAGAGAGTGAGGGAAAGGAAAGAAAAAGAGAGAAAAGAAGATGGGAAGAAAGGAAGGGATAAAGAGGAGAGAAAAAGGGGATTTCCGGTCAAACTCCGCGGGATTCGACTCGAGGTCGTCGAATTTTATTCACGAGGCAAATGTTTACGTGATTTATTCTTTTTGAGCATAAATCTCATATCATAATTATTCATAACAAACTATATGATTTTGGGATGGGTTTTCATGAATCAAAATGGGTTTTTAGAAGTTTAACGAATAAACCCCGGATAATATCCAGTTTGAGAAACTTGGGAATTTATTGAAATAGATTATTGGTTATGGGTTCTAGGAGGTTTAGAACCCTTTTTATGTGTGTATTTGAGGTTGGTTGAGGTTGGGAGAGAAGATAAAAATCTTGGGGTCTATTAATGGCCGAAATAGAGTCGTTGGAGAAGAAGCCCTGTTTGATCGATCGATCGGCGGGTAAGGGTCGATTGATCGACCCTACAGAAATCTTGATAGTTTCGGCTTGTGTTGTGTATATGGGATAAATTCCCAAATAAATCAATTCCAGCCTATTTTATTTGAGGAAATAAATATCCAACTAGGGGAAATTGTACCTAGACATTTAGGGAAATTTATTGGGGTTAGGAGGGTGAAATAATTGTGTGGCACTAAAGGTATATCTTCGAGAAAAAGAAATAAAGTGTGGAGTTGGAAATTTGGGTTTCCCAAAAATAGTGTGGGGACTTATAAATTATTACTCATGGGATATATATATACATATCTTGGGTTAGTTGGAAGAAAAATCCACAACATAATTTAGGGGTGTTCTGGGTGAGCAACACTCGGGGTGGTATTTCAGCAGGCGATCATATATATATAATTGTGCGCATAGAAGATGTGACTATATGCCAATTATATTTGGAGTAAGTCCTATGAGGCGACTTGGATGGAATTTTGGATATAGGCGAAAGAGGATTTAGCAGGTTTCCCGATACGTCTATTGACGACGGTTATTATAGGTGGTGCGATACCTATGGAATTAAGATAAGTCGATAGTATACTTATCTAGTTAGTACGAATTTGCATACTCGGGTTTATAAATAAATCCTTAAAAGTGATTAAGGTACGAGTTATATATCAAGTGATAGAATACTTTTGGGTTTAGTATTTTAAGTGTATGAGTGCTTATATGCTATTACAAATGGGAACAGTCGGGATTGTTGGCTATATCTATGAGAGTTGGCAATTATAGACATATATATATACATTTGAGAAGTGGTGTAGATTATATATACGAGGTGATTACAGTATATATAATATAATATGATACGAATAAATATATTTGTGTGTGATTGGTATATTTGTATCTTAGAGGCTGGTTCCACGGACTTCCCTTTGGCGTAGGGTTGGAATAGCCAAATTATATATTTTCTCTAGTGCGATCCGGGGAGGTCGCGTGATGTGGGTGAATCCCATGGCTTGAGTAGCAAGGAGAGTATATCACCGGGTCATTTCATCTCGCGTACGAGTGTGATGTGTGTACTCCACTTGCATAGGGAATATGACTGCCTCCGCCATTGTGTGTTTTTACCATGACCATGAGTGAGTGTGGCTTGGTACCGTGGTTGAGTGAGTAAACCCGGATTCGGATAGGCACTATGAGATTGCATCCTCGAGTTATATCTCGGTGGGATGGTTATTATACTTATGATTGTGATAGGTATAATTATACTTGTGATGTATAGTATATTGTTTGTATATGAAGATAAATAATCATATAAAGTAAACATATATAAGATGAAAAGAATGATAAGGTATTATTCCCCTTCCGGTAGATATATATATCCGGATTTATATGAATATGAATCGGAGGTTATAGTGAGAACTATATATTTATATATGAGTTTTATATATACGTTATGTGATGAGGGCCTAATGAATCTCGACGATCAACATTGCCAAGTAGTAGTGTATAGGGGGGTCCTTATTTGAATTTCACTTCACGAGACACCCCACGCACGAAACGTAGCACACTGTTGGGAATGGGGAGAACTTTAGCCCATAGTACTCGGGTCTATGGGGATTTTCAGAGATTTGGTGAAAAGGATAAGTTAGGCAGGGTAGCTTAACTAGGTTGTTTAAAAAAGTATGCGATAGGTGTACACTATTAGAAGAGGGGTTAGGGGCATCTTATGGGAGTGTGATACCAATTTAAATATGAGATAAATCATATTTTAAAAATATAGCATTTATGCACTTGCAAAATATTTTCAAACTCGAGTTCTGACCGATTTTCTCTATTTTTGTCTATTGATATATATATATATATATAGGTGTCCAGACACAGGGACGCCTAGATGATGATCCTTTCGAGTCAGACGTTGCTGCAGCAGTTGTGGATGCATGAAGGTTTATCTTTAGACGCTTCTATTCTTGTGATATATATAGGAAGTATTGTAGTAACATTCGGGTCGAAAGCCCAATTGTATTTATTTATTCTTTTACCGCATTTTAGTGCGGCATTCGATTTGGTTGTATTATGTTAAACCCAGTGTTCGGTTATTTTATTTCATTTCAGTTTTGTATATATAAACTGTGTGAATGGTTTTACTTTGTTGGTTTGATTAAAAATATTAGCTAAATAAAATTTTGACGCTAGCCTAATAGGTTATTAGTAATTAAATTGGTTTTCGACAGTGATGCTGAGAATGAACCATACGAGACTCATGTTTTAATTTGGTATAGGATTGATCACCCGGTATTTTATTAGGCGGGGTGTCACATTTAGTTTCCATTCCTTCGCATTTATATTGAGACATGGTTTATGGATTTGGTGGGCCATTCGATTTCACAGTTGTTACGATTTTATTCGGATATTCCATTACGGATTCAGATTATCGGAGATTATATTATTTCGAGTTAGATATTATTGGAGATTAGCATGGTGATCGATTTTATGTCACATTGATGATAATTATTTGTTGGGATTGATTTCATGATTATCTTTTGGAATGAATTTTATATATTTCATATTTGTCACATGCTAAGAATGGTATTTAATTTATTGATGTCCCACGTAGTCTTGGTGGCGGTCGAGGCCAAGAATGTGTGGGGTGTTACAGATGATATCATAGCATGGTATTAGGTCTCGTAGGTTGTGAGTCTTCTTGAGTATCCACTTTGCCGTCTTTGATTCCTTTTGATGATTTGTACTCTTAGTTATTCTGAGTCTGATGTTGTTTTTGTTCCTATCTTTTCATATGGGGAACACTAGGAGGACTGGAGATAGGAGAGAGGGGTCAGTTTCTATATACGTAGGCCAAGAGATGCAGAGGCAGTTTGCGTTAGATGTCGAGAAGTTTGCGGCGATTGTGCGTGTGGCCATGGTGACAAGTATGGAGATGAGGAGACAAAGATGGTTGGATCACCCGCTTCAACTTAGGACAATGTGAGAGACAATTTTCACAAGGGCAATCCTCCTACATTTACAGGGGATCCGACCCAACGGTTGCTCACCAGTGGAGGAGGGACATGGAGCATAATTTGAGGATGGTGGACTGCACAGACGTGCATAAGTAGATGTTGACTACATTCAAGCTAACGGGGGATGTGTTGTAGCTGTGGGAGAGTGTCACCACATCTGAGGATAGATATTGTGTGAATTATGGGAACTTCCTAATAAAGTTCAATGATAAGTATTTTCCGTATGCTATTCGGTGTGAAAAGAAGTGGGAATTATGGATCAGGAGCAGAGGTCGAAGTCGGTTGTCGAGTATGGACAGGAGTTTATGAATTTATGGATGTTTCTACTAGAGGAGGTCAATAATGAGGCGAGGAATATGGAGTGTTTTATCAAAGGGATTTCATGGTCTATTAGGAAGATGGTGTTTGGGAATCCGTCATACACTACTTACACTCTAGTGATGAATGTTAAGATGTTATTATGGAAGGAGAATGTGAACTACCAAAATAAATTAAGAAAGAAACAGGAACCAAACAGTCAAGGGGAGAGAATAAGGGTTGCAATGACCAGGCATGGAAGAGGCAGAGGACGGTTAAGAGAAGAAAGGCAGTGGTGTTCCATAAGGTCCCCAAGTACAGGGAGGGGACAACACGGTGAGCAAAATTGGGGTATGAATGCAGGACCTTTTAATGGTGTGTGTTTTCTCTTAGGAAAAATAGGGCATCAAGCGGCTAAGTGTTTTAAGAGAGAGGGCCAGCAGGACCAAGCGACACAGGACCAATAGGGTCAAGTCACACAAGGACAACAAGGTCAAGGGGTACAGGGGAAGAAAGGACTGAGGCCTCCAGTTCTAGCAGCGACAGGTGTTCAGGGAGTGTCGGCATCACCGGCGCCGACCGAAGTGGGTAGGTTCTACTTACTTCAACCTCAGTCTGAGGCTGCCTAACAAGGGCCACGGCATGACTAGTAGTACGGTACGTATTTTCTTCAGATACTTATATATACATGTGTTATATATATTATACTTTACCGCAGTTCGCTTGCAGGTAGGATTGGGTGTATGGGCGCCCGATCATGGTATGCGTAGGCATATGTGAGACTTATTTTATTTTTCTATAATTATGCTTCGTCGAATTTCGAGGACAAAATTCATGCGCTAGTGGGGAAGTATATAACACCTCGAAATTTTCAAACCTTAAATAACGCGTTTTAATTTTTAAAAAATCGAAAAGGTAATTTTTCGTGAATTTAAATAAAAGCAAGTTTTTTTTGGTAAAATTAAATAGAAGTCGAAAAGGTAATTTTTTTTTTGAAATTTCACTAATATAAAATATATGTACGAGGATTTGAATTTTTTTTTATTGAATAAATATTAATATATTTAAATAATTATTTTCTCAATTTAGAATTTTAGAAATTTGGAACTCTTGGTAAAATTCAAGTATTATATAAATTAGATTTTTATTTTTTTGAGGAGAGAGAGAGAGAGAGAGGCATTGGCCCCATTTTTTTGTTTGCCCTGCTTAAGCACAGGCTCTCCATTTGAGAGATAAGCTATTCGTTCCTTTTGATATTTTTTTTTCTCTTTCTTTCTCCTTGTTGCCTTGTGCTGGTAAATTCACGAGATTGGGCTATCCCATTTTATTGATGCGCATGGGATAAGGGAGGGTTAACTGCCTCCAAAAATTTTGGGGCGTGTAAGGCCAAATGGGTGATTGTATATATATATATTTTTTTCTTATCAATCTTTTAAGAAACAACAATTGGTGGGACTCTTTCATCAAGGCTTATATTAAGACCTTGACCCACTTTTAAAATAAGTTCACATCAATGTTTTGTTTCCAAAGTCTTTACTTCCTTTGCAAAGCAGAATCCCTAGATTCCACTCCAAACCTCCATGAAATAAAACTTCAATTATAATTTGGGAGGTTTAGACTACATTTTTTGCGAAGGCCTAAGAACGAAACTTTCTTGTTTTCGCGAGACGAACGCAATCGAGTATTCAGAATTTTCAAGAAAATAATTTTCCAGGCAAGGATTCTCTATTCTCTTCCTTTACTATTATGCATTTTAAGTGTCGCCTAAACCCTTAATGACATGTTTTTCTGAAAACAAATTAGTAACTTAATTAGAATAAGTGAAAACTAAATTTGGTATTATTTTAATGAAAAAGTTTAATGTGTAATAAGACTTGAAACCCTTGGGTGCGTAGGATAGAGTAGTGGGTTTTGGTTATTACGGGTGTAGGATCGCACGTAGAATCTGATGGGGCTTATTTAAATGAAATTGGGGCATGTACACACGCATGAAAATTATGTAGTTAAAATAAGTGGACGATTATGGTGTGTTTCATAACCTTGCATGTTGATTAATCTATAATGATTAAATGGTAATAATTGTATTAAGAACGATGATGGCATTATTAATTGAATTAAATTAAATTATGCCATCACGAATATATTTGTGATATTATTTATATGTGTTGTTGGATTATGTGATTGATTGATATTGATATTTATCATTGCGGTGACGACAAATTTTTGTAGTATGCTCTCACCTATATTTTAGAATACTTGCTAGGTATAGGACTATTGGTTAGGCCTTAGTTGTGATTTACGCTTTCTAGGTATGGGACTAGTGAGTGTAGATTTCTTTTACCGATTCCGAGGTGGGGCTGATTTCTATGTCGTGACTTCAATTCACTAGCTTAGGTATATGACTAGGGGGAGTTATAATTAGAAATTCATCCTATAATTAAGATAGGACGTATTTTTGTGTTGGGGACCCTTAAGTATGGGACTAAGGGTGTTTTTGAGGATCTCACATCGCTAATAAGGGTGGGGTGTATAAATATAAAATAATGAGAAGGATAATTAATTCAGAATGCGAAGATAATAAAACGGGTATTCAAATTTATTGGCGACATAATTTGCGGGGGCCGACAGTTTAAATGGGTCAGCTGGTGTTTCTTGCATGTCATGTGTGGAACTTCATCATATTGAGGGATCGACAGTTTAAACGGAACAGCTGGCTATTGAGGAGAGGAATGTGGATTTTGGTGGGAGTACCAACTGAGGCGGGAGGACCGCTATAATAATGTGAATTATTGGAGTAAGAATTTTATGCGGGAGTACAGCAATGGATAATAATAAATTAAGAAGAATGATAAATTGTGTTGATTTAATTAAATTAGCAATATGGGACTATTGGATATTTAAAATAATATTGGTTGGATTTATAAAATAAAAATTATTTTGAGTAGTTCGTGATCTATTTTTATTGTGCCTAATTATATATTATTTAATTTAAAATATATATTATGATATTTATCATATATAATGCCATTGTCTAGGTTCACGGACCCTAATTGGAGGGAGTAGCTGGTATTCATGCTCGTGGCTCTCACCCTGTGCGTTGACTAACATTTTTCGGGTATTAGTGTTGGAGTAGCTGGAGATATATCTAGGAGGTGCAGTTAGAGTTTATTTATTTTATGCTTAGTAGTTTAGTTTAGTTTCCATTCCCTCGCATTTATATTGAGACACTATTTATTAATTTGGTGGGCTATTCGGTTCCACAGTTGTTACGGTTTTATTCGGATATTCCATTACGGATTCAGTTTATTGGAGATTATATTATTTCGAGTTAGATATTATTGGAGATTAGCATGGTGATGGATTTTATGTCGCATTGATGATTATTATTTGTTGGGATTGATTTCATGATTATCTTGTGGAATGGATTTTATATGTCTCATATCTGTCACATGCTAAGAATGGTATTTAATTTAGTGACGTCCCACGTAGTCTTGGTGGAGATCGACGCCAGGAATTCGTGGGGTGTTACTCATAGTAAGTTGAGTTATAAGTTGGAGGCGTGTGAAATAATATTCAATTGTTGACTCCATCGGGGAAGCTATACTTATTGCCACTTCAGAAACAACTGTAGAGGCTACATGGCTCGGTTACTTCCTAAGTAAAATAGTTTAGGTTCCTTCAAGTGTAATTAGCTATTACACTTTTAGTGTTTATAGTGGTACAATTGAAAGTTTGAGAGATATTGTAACCTATAAAAAGGTTAAGCACATTGAATGTAGGTTACAAATAGTTCGATTGATATATTTATGACCAAGGTTGTATTGGATAACAGTGAGTTAAATCTCCACAGATAGACAGTAAACTATCGTGTAAATGGGTTGGAACTTGGATACATGGCTTTAAGAATAAGTGGGAGATTATTGGAGTTTTATTCTTAAAACCATCTATGATGTATACTTTTGAGTAAAGGTGTATCAGTTTATTTGAAAATAAGAATCATGCTTACGAGAATGCCTTATATTTAGTTTAAATATATTTTATACATGTTGGTAAATAGAGCTCAGTTGGAATTTCGGTGAGTCGGTTTTAGTTTAATCACTAGGAGATTCGAATTCTAGTTCTAGAACTATTAAAATTTTCATAACCTAGATAAGGAGTTGACAATATATCAGAATGGTTGAGATCCAATCATATTAGTTTATCTCAAACTATGAGAACTTGTACGATGATTCGAGAATGTTTTCGATAGTTCGATAGAGGATTGCGATCGGTACATCACAGGAATATATTGAAAAGGATGAACTGTGAGATTCGAGTCAAAGGGCTATCTTGATTGGACTTATATAATCTCACACCATTTGCAAAGGGCGTATGTATTCTTAATTCCGAGAATAATGAGGATTGGAAAGATCGTACAAATGTCACTATGATTGAAATGAGTGCGATCTAATTTTATATCGGGTTAAATGATCCCAGTATATTGAGGGACAATTGTGTGAGTAGGTCTAAGACCATGATTAAGATGAATCCACGTCCATGGGATACCGCAGTTGTGTTACCCCCTTTATAGACTGATATGTTTTACTTCCACCAAGTAAAATTCGATCGGTGGATTATATTATATCCTGGTGGAGTAGAAAATAAGTTAAGTCTAAGAATCAAGGAATTCATTGGAGGTTGGTTAAAATTGATTAAAAGAGCATAGATTTAACCAAGCGAGTATCAGACACTTAACGTGAGAAATCATATTATGTACCATAATCAACTTTGGAAATAAGACCTCATTATATTTGAGTGATTTCTGAGATAAATAAATTAGAGTGGGATTATAATTATTTATTGGAATTAATTATGTGTGACACCCCGACTAATTAAATACCGGGTAGCTACTCCTTTATTAAATTAAATCAAAACGCCAAGTTGGCTCAGTTAATAGCATCACTGTCGAAACATTTTATAATTACTAACCACCTAGTATTTAAAAAGTAAGTTGCCAAATTTTTATTATAGTCTGATTAACATGCAACAAATGTAATGAAGAATAATAACACCATTCACCATAATGAAGTAAATAGAATAACCGTCACATGATATAAGTAAATCTGGAGGAAAACTCCTCACAACATAATCCCACAACTGAAGTAAATAACGAAATACTGAATACTGAATGAATACATGCCAAAGTCTGAAAAACTGAAATGGAAATGTATCTAATAGAATTTGGGCAACATGCCCTACAACTGAGGAATACTGAGTAAGGAATCCAAATGATATAAGCGTCTAAAAGCAAATCCCTGTAGCTCCCACAAACAGCTACAGCTCGTCATCTGAGTAAGAATCCTATGCATGGTGTCCTTGTGGCTGGGCACCTAAAAATGGTTTTACAAAAAAAATAGATTTGAAAGCAAACGGGTCAGAGCCCGAATGTGGAGATATTTTAAAAACCTGCAAGTGCTTTAAAAACATTTAAAACAGTATATGCAAAATACATGTTAGGACGTGCTCTCACATGAGATACTCACCTCTCGTCTAACTGTGCACTCCTAACGTTCCTGTACCCATTCATGTGTTATCTCATAATTATCTAATTCTGAAGAGTTTCTAACACTACTACTCGATTCACGTTTAATTTCCAACCTTAACAATTAAATAGAGAGTTCTACTTTAATTCTCGGATTCCCAATTATTAACAAAACCATTTCTAGATATAAGTTCCCTTTTTATCTACATAACATTACCATAACTAGACTCACAATTTAACCTAGTAAATTCCTTCTCGTTTAACCGTATATTAATCACATCAAAAATATACAATACAAGCACCCCGAGGCTAAGCTACGGTGCACACATACTCTGCTATCCATCCCGGTACATCACGTACATAAGGATTACAAATTCTGAATCTCTCAGGAATTGTTGGAATAAACACCACACACATAAATGGAGGCGAACATAATTCAACATATCCATGGTCACGTACATACCTACGCTCCATAGTCAGCGGGCTTATTAACTCACAAATAAGTCGTTCTCCTTGAACTATGTCCTCTAGGTACCAAACTAAATCCGGGCACACAAGGATTAGAAGGCCCTAAGCGAACGTAAACCTCCCGTAATAGCAAGTATGGTATGTATGTCATACACATAAAGTTATATACTAAGCATTCACACATCTTAGATATCTCGATATTAATAAAGGTATTCTCTACATCTTTATACCATTATTCCAAAATTCAAATATTTCAAATATCCCGATAATATATAAATTAAATAGTCGACACGTCTCACGTCGTAATTTCTTAAACTTAAAACCTATCTCAAATGGACTATTAAGTTCCCATTATTCACACATATAACATCTTTATACCTAAGGTCTTTACTTCTGCCCTAAACCTTATTCCATCAAATTATTCAAATTTGCACTATTAACCCACATATTATCTCACATAACGAATTTCATCAATTTAGAATAATTCCTCAAATTAAATTCCAATTAAAGTCCAATCTCATAGTCATGTCTACTGGTCTTCCTTAAGGTTAAGGGTATTCACAATGTCTCCAATAATATTATTCAAGGGTTAACACCATTAAAATTCAATTAAGGAAAAACTTTACTCATTCTGGGAAGGTCGATCAATCGACCTTTACCTTCGATCGATCGATGGTGGTCTATCGATCGACTGAAGAACATCGATCGATCGAACGCACCAGATCTGTTACGGACTGCTTCGTTTTGCAGTTAAAATTTCATCCCAAAACTCCATTTTTAATCATGAAACTCCAAGACAAGGTTACTATAACATTATACTATCATCCTACAACAGTATTAACATTCTAAGTCCCATAATTCATCCTTTAAAGGCTTAGTTTAGATCAAAACTACATCAAAATAATTTCCGGAATTCTTCCATTCAAGAACATCATTAAACTTCTTCTAACTCCATTTTTAAGTCATCAAAGGTTCTGTTTAGAACATATAATTCGTCCAGAATATCACTACATGCAATTCCTACATAAATCATGGCTTTTAACTTCCAATTAATGGGTCTAAATTATCTTCAAAAATCAATTTCGAAAATTCCTAAACATGGAAAACATAGCTTGAATCAAATGAGTTTAAACCACTTGCCTTAATCTATCTCTGAATTTGGTGTTGAATCTTGAAGTTAAGTCTGTCATCTCTCTTTCTTTCTGCAGAATTCTTTCCTTCTCTCTCTCTCTCAAGCTCTTCCCAAGGTTGAAGACAATGGAGTTGTGGAGGTGTGTTTGATTTTTGGTAAGTTGGGATTGTATATCAACTTCTCCCGTAGCCCATATTGTCTCTTAGTGTAGTTAGTGGGTTAAGTGGGTTAAAGAAATAGTCAGATTGTAATTACGATTTTCGTCACTTTTTAATTCCTAAAAATACAAATTACCAAAATACCCTTTATGATGCCGGTATGGCCTAAAAATACACCGGGACCCAAACTAAACTTCCGGATAGTGTTTTCTGACTATCTCGACCCTTCCGGACGCGTTGGCGCACTCAAAACAACCATACGGTTAATGGAACTAAAATTCACTTTTTAATTTAAAATAAAATACCATAACGTGGCGGTCACAAGCGTCAAACAAAATTCCCAAATTGCCGTATTTAAATCTCACGACAATTTCAATATTACCAATATTCATATAATGCCAAGTATGCACATTATAATAAAATACGAACTCACATCTCGTTAATATTTTAATCCGGATTAATTTCCAATTAATAAACATTTAATTCAATTAATCCCCAAAAATAAATATCACAGAAAATACGGGGTATTACATACTTCCCCCCTAATAACTGAATTTCGTCCCGAAATTCGGAACTAGAAAGTACCTGGTAAGAATAACTCTGGATAACGTTCGCGAATCTCATCCTCGCGCTCCCATGTGGACTCCTCGACATTATGATTTCGCCACTGAACACGCACTAACGGAACTATCTTTGACCTTAGTTTCCGCTCACTTCGGTCCAGAATAGCAATCGGTCCCTCCTCGTAGGAGCTATCTGGCTGGAGATCAATGTCCTCCACAGCAATGAGAGAATGAGCCAAATTATCTCTAAGGTATTTCCTAAGCGAGGAAATATGAAACACATCGTGAATCCGATGCAAATGCTCCGGTAATCCAAGTCTATACGCAACCGGTCCGATCCGCTCAATAATAGGAAATGGTCCCACATATCTCGGTGCCAACTTCCCTTTCTTCCCGAAACGCATAATCCCCTTCATAGGAGATACTCTGAGCAAAACCTGGTCCCCCACTTGGAACTCTCTGAAGAATCTCTTCGCATCAGCATAGCTCTTCTGCCTGTCCTGAGCTACCCGAATGCGACTCCGAATTAATTCTATCCTTGCCGAAGTATCCTGAATCACTTCCGACCCAAGTAGTTTGTTGTCCCCCACCTCCAACAAACATGCTGGGGAACGACAAGGTCTACCGTACAACGCCTCAAATGGAGCCATGCCAATGGTGAACTGGTAGGAGTTGTTGTAAGCAAACTCCACCAGTGGAAGATACTGTTCCCATCCACCCTCAAAGTCAATGGTGCACATACGTAGCATGTCCTCCAACATCTGATTTGTGCATTTGGTCTGCCCATCGGTCTGCGGGTGGTACGCCGTACTCAACCTCAACTCCGTGCCCATGGCCTGCTGAAAACTCTCCCAAAACCGTGAAACAAATATCTTATCTCGGTCAGACACGATATTTAAGGGCACCCCGTGAAGTCTCACTATCTCTGCAATAAAGAGCTGGGCATACTGTCCCGCAGTGTAGTCTGTCCTTACGGGTAGAAAATGAGCGACTTTTGTCAACCTGTCCACAATTACCCAAATGGAGTCGTGACCCCTTTGCGACGTAGGCAACCCCGTGATAAAGTCCATAAAGATGCTCTCCCACATCCACATCGGGACCTCTAACGGCTGTAGTAGTCCTGTCGGTCTCTGATGATCCACTTTTACGAGCTGACAAGTGGCGCATTTTGAAACAAACTCGGCAATATCTCTCTTCATCCCGCTCCACCAATACTGACGTCGCATGTCTTGGTACATTTTGTCCCCTCCGGGATGTACCGCGAATCGTGAGCCATGCGACTCTGCCATCACCTCATGCCGCAATTCCTCCCCTTCCGGAACCAGCAATCTCCCATTGAAGCGTAATCCCCCGTCTGAGCTAACGGTATAGGATTCGGCTCCCTCTGCGAATAATCGAACTATCTGCTCCTGACAGAACGAGTCGTTTGCCCGTGCCCTCACTACTTTCGTGACAATCTGCGGTGTAACAGTCATCACAGACATGAATGATCGGGCCACTGCATCCTGGTGTCCCAATTCTTTCCACTTTGCCTTCCACACATCTGCCACCTCATCTACCGGTCTACGGCTCAACGCGTCTGCCACCACGTTAGCCTTCCCCGGGTGATACTGGATATCGAACTGATAATCTTTCACGAATTCAATCCACCTCCGGTGCCGCATATTCAACTCCTTCTGCATGAATAGGTACTGTAGGGACTTGTGATCCGTGAACAATCGAAACTTCTCCCCCAAAAGGTAATGTCTCCAAATACGAAGGGCAAATACCACTGCCGCTAACTCCAAGTCATGGGTAGGGTAATTCTTCTCGTGAGGCTTAAGCTTACGGGAAGCATAAGCTATGGCCTGACTCTCCTGCTGCAGTACACCTCCAAGTCCTTGTAAGGACGCATCGGTGTAAACAAGATACTCAACTCCCGATCTCGGCAATGCTAACACAGGTGCTGAGGTTAACTTGTCCTTCAACTCATCAAATGCCAACTGACAGGCATCACTCCAAATAGACGGCACACCTTTACGAGTTAGATGTGTCATGGGACCCGCTATCGTGGAGAAACCCCGAATAAACCTCCTGTAGTATCCTGCTAGGCCCAAGAAACTTCGGATCTCCGTCGGTGTCGTGGGCTGTCCTCACTCCCTCACCGCGGATACCTTCCCCGGATCAACCGATATTCCCCGGTTGGAAATAATATGCCCAAAAAACTGAACCTCCTTTAGCCAAAACCCGCACTTCTCATATTTTGCATACAACTCATTCTGGCGCAGTGTCTGTAAAACTAGCCTCAAGTGCTCGGCGTGCTCCTCCTCAGTCTGGAAGTAAACCAAAATATCATCGATGAAGACAATGACAAACTGGTCTAGGAAATCCTTGAACACCCTATTCATTAAGTCCATAAATGCTGCTGGAGCGTTGGTCAGACCAAATGGCATAACTCGAAACTCGTAAGAGCCATATCTCGATAAGAACGCAGTCTTCGAGACGTCCTCCTCCCTGATACGCAACTGATGGTATCCAGATCACAAATCAATCTTTGAGAAGCAAGAAGCTCCTCTCAACTGGTCGAATAGGTCATCGATTCTAGGCAACGGATACTTATTCCGTATCGTGACCTTGTTTAACTCCCGGTAGTCCACACACAATCTCAGTGAACCATCTCTCTTCTTCACGAACAACACAGGGGCACCCCATGGTGAATTACTCCTCCGTATAAACCCCTGACTCAACAACTGCTTAATCTGATCTCGTAGCTCTCGCATCTCTGCCGGAGCCATACGGTATGGTGCGCGTGCTATGGTCTCGTACCTGGCAATCAGTCTATAACAAAGTCTATCTCACGACTGGGGGTAATCTAGGTATATCCTGAAATACCTCGGTAACTCTCTGACAATCGGGATCGAATCTAAAGGAATCACAACCACCTCAGAGGTATCCTCCTCTATGTAGTACAAATGAGTGGACGATCCTCCCTCGGGACAAGGCATTGCCACCAAAAACATCCCCTCCCGGGAATAGCAAAGATAATACTCCTACTGAAACAGTCAATCATGGCTCGGTACGCAATAAGCCAATCCATACCAATAATGGCATCATACTCGGTCATCTCTAATACTAACATATTTGCAGGTAATATCAATTTACCAATCTCTACTCCCACTCCCCGGCATACAGATGAACCATTTCCCCAGGGGTGAGTCTATCTACGTTACAGTGCTCAATAATGTGGTTAATAACCCTAAGGTCTTCGCATAATATGTAATTATAAAACAATTGAGTTATCCCAGTAACAAACAAAGTTCAACCCAAAAGTCTCGTGGATAGAAAACATACCCCAAATTGCGGGTGGTGCCTGTGGGGAGGCTGCCTGGTTGATATTATAGATATGTTTGTACTGTAACTGCCCATGCGGCACTGGAGCTACAGGAAAAGTTGTTAGGGCTAGTACTTGAGCTGGTGCTGGGAGGGCGGCGGGAAACATAGGCCTCTGCAACCCCTGTCGGACACCCTGTTGCTGTGGGGTCCTGCCCCTATCTGGACAATCCTGGCGTTTATGGCCATGTTTGCCACATATGAAGCATCGTCCTTTGAAGTTACTCCCCTTCTGACCCTGCTGTTGACGGTGTCGGCCTTGCTGACTTGGGACCTTATTCCCCTTTCGAAATTTCTTCATCTTACCACGTTGTTGATTAGAACTGACTCAGTCTTGGGTAGTTTGTTGTCGCAATTTCGGGGTCTTCGCACATTTTTCAGCTTTATTCACATGCATCTGGCTAACCTCTCTAGGTCTTTTGCCTCTTTTAAGTTGTATGCTGCGTTCTTGGTATTGTAGAACTGCAGTGGTAACTGCTTGTGCCACCATACCTGCTAACTCAGCGGTTGATATTCTCTCTGGAGATACCTGAGGTGTGAGTCGATCTTGTCCATTGACTCCCTTAACCGTTTTAGCTAGTTCTTCAGGACGGTCCATCTGAAAATTTAAGTAAATTTGGATGAGTTCATCATTCAAATAAACAAATCGCGGAAGTACGAATTCCCAATGTAGAGATTAATACAACATTCCTAGTATTAGGGCTCTATATCAAAGAAAGCTCAGCGGAAACATAATAAGCCGTACAGATGCTAAAGGACATTAGAACCTGATGCTCTGATACCACCTGTGACACCCCGACTAATTAAATACCGGGTAGCTACTCCTTTATTAAATTAAATCAAAACGCCAAGTTGGCTCAGTTAATAGCATCACTGTCGAAACATTTTATAATTACTAACCACCTAGTATTTAAAAAGTAAGTTGCCAAATTTTTATTATAGTCTGATTAACATGCAACAAATGTAATGAAGAATAATAACACCATTCACCATAATGAAGTAAATAGAATAACCGTCACATGATATAAGTAAATCTGGAGGAAAACTCCTCACAACATAATCCCACAACTGAAGTAAATAACGAAATACTGAATACTGAATGAATACATACCAAAGTCTGAAAAACTGAAATGGAAATGTATCTAATAGAATTTGGGCAACATGCCCTACAACTGAGGAATACTGAGTAAGGAATCCAAATGATATAAGCGTCTAAAAGCAAATCCCTGTAGATCCCACAAACAGCTACAGCTCGTCATCTGAGTAAGAATCCTATGCATGGTGTCCTTGTGGCTGGGCACCTAAAATGGTTTTACAAAAAAATAGATTTGAAAGAAAACGGGTCAGAGCCTGAATGTGGAGATATTTTAAAAACCTGCAAGTGCTTTAAAAACATTTAAAACAGTATATGCAAAATACATGTTAGGACGTGCTCTCACATGAGATACTCACCTCTCGTCTAACTGTGCACTCCTAACGTTCCTGTACCCATTCATGTGTTATCTCATAACTATCTAATTCTGAAGAGTTTCTAACACTACTACTCGATTCACGTTTAATTTCCAACCTTAACAATTAAATAGAGAGTTCTACTTTAATTCTCGGATTCCGAATTATTAACAAAACCATTTATAGATATAAGTTCCCTTTTATCTACATAACATTACCATAACTAGACTCACAATTTAACCTAGTAAATTCCTTCTCGTTTAACCGTATATTAATCACATCAAAAATATACAATACAAGCACCCCGAGGCTAAGCTACGGTGCACACATACTCTGCTATCCATCCCGGTACATCACGTACATAAGGATTACAAATTCCGAATCTCTCAGGAATTGTTGGAATAAACACCACACACATAAATGGAGGCGAACATAATTCAACATATCCATGGTCACGTACATACCTACGCTCCATAGTCAGCGGGCTTATTAACTCACAAATAAGTCGTTCTCCTTGAACTATGTCCTCTAGGTACCAAACTAAATCCGGGCACACAAGGATTAGAAGGCCCTAAGCGAACGTAAACCTCCCGTAATAGCAAGTATGGTAGGTGTGTCATACACATAAAGTTATATACTAAGCATTCACACATCTTAGATATCTCGATATTAATAAAGGTATTCTCTACATCTTTATACCATTATTCCAAAATTCAAATATTTCAAGTATCCCGATAATATATAAATTAAATAGTCGACACGTCTCACGTCGTAATTTCTTAAACTTAAAACCTATCTCAAATGGACTATTAAGTTCCCATTATTCACACATATAACATCTTTATACCTAAGGTCTTTACTTATGCCCTAAACCTTATTCCATCAAATTATTCAAATTTGCACTATTAACCCACATATTATCTCACATAACGAATTTCATCAATTTAGAATAATTCCTCAAATTAAATTCCAATTAAAGTCCAATCTCATAGTCATGTCTACTGGTCTTCCTCAAGGTTAAGGGTATTCACAATGTCTCCAATAATATTATTCAAGGGTTAACACCATTAAAATTCAATTAAGGAAAAACTTTACTCATTCTGGGAAGGTCGATCGATCGACCTTTACCTTCGATCGATCGATGGTGGTCGATCGATCGACTGAAGAACATCGATCGATCGAACGCACCAGGTCTGTTACGGACTGCTTCGTTTTGCAGTTAAAATTTCGTCCCAAAACTCCATTTTTAAGCATGAAACTCCAAGACAAGGTTACTATAACATTATACTATCATCCTACAACAGTATTAACATTCTAAGTCCCATAATTCATCCTTTAAAGGCTTAGTTTAGATCAAAACTACATCAAAATAATTTCCAGAATTCTTCCATTCAAGAACATCATTAAACTTCTTCTAACTCCATTTTTAAATCATCAAAGGTTCTGTTTAGAACATATAATTCGTCCAGAATATCACTACATGCAATTCCTACATAAATTATGGCTTTTAACTTCCAATTAATGGGTCTAAATTATCTTCAAAAATCAATTTCGAAAATTCCTAAACATGGAAAACATAGCTTGAATCAAATGAGTTTAAACCACTTGCCTTAATCTATCTCTGAATTTGGTGTTGAATCTTGAAGTTAAGTCTGTCCTCTCTCTTTCTTTCTACAGAATTCTTTCCTTCTCTCTCTCTCTCAAGCTCTTCCCAAGGTTGAAGACAATGGAGTTGTGGAGGTGTGTTTGGTTTTTGGTAAGTTGGGATTGTATATCAACTTCTCCCGTAGCCCATATTGTCTCTTAGTGTAGTTAGTGGGTTAAGTGGATTAAAGAAATAGTCAGATTGTAATTACAATTTTCGTCACTTTTTAATTCCCAAAAATACAAATTACCAAAATACCCTTTATGATGCCGGTATGGCCTAAAAATACCCCGGGACCCAAACTAAACTTCCGGCTAGTGTTTTCTAACTATCTCGACCCTTTCGGACGCGTTGGAGCACTCAAAACGACCATACGGTTAATGGAACTAAAATTCACTTTTTAATTTAAAATAAAATACCATAACGTGGCGGTCACATGCGTCAAACAAAATTCCCAAATTGCCGTATTTAAATCTCACGATAATTTCAATATTACCAATATTCATATAATGCCAAGTATGCACATTATAATAAAATACTAACTCCAATCTCGTTAATATTTTAATCCGGATTAATTTCCAATTAATAAACATTTAATTCAATTAATCCCCAAAAATAAATATCACAGAAAATACGGGGTATTACATTATGATTAAATGAGGAAAGGAAATAGATTACAGTAATTATAATTGGGATTTTTGAGTATTTATTTTGAGTTAATTTAATTACATTTCCTGGGTTCCTAGTGTAGTCCACATACCTAAGTAGTTAGGCCCAAACTCTAAAAAAACTCAGTTTGGCCCAAGCCCACCTTTTATACTTGCATATAAATCTGTGGGAAGGGAATTTAAAATTGAATAACTCATTGTCAAAATATTATTTATATTTTTTTAAAGAGTCATGGAGAGATACCACCATATCTCAGTCATATGGAAGGGTTTTCATCTCAAAAGGTGCCCACACACTACCTAGGTTACACTAGAATATATGAGATTTACAGAAGGTTAAGAAAGATTTTTGGATACCTTAGAGTGTAGCAAGGATTTCGTCATCTTTTACCTTTGTCTCCTCATACGAATCACAACATGATTCACTGCGGTATTGTATTCTTGTACCCTAGGTTTAATGTTTAAAACTAATTCTTATTTTCTTTTCAATGCATGATTAATCAACGATCTTTAGGGACGATTTTTTTTTCGCATTTTAAATGTAAATAACACCCCAATAGTTGTAGAACTTATAAGCAATGAGGTATTATGTTTCTATATCCTACAAGTTAGAAAATCTTATTAGTCTTTTGATTTTAAAAAACTTACGCATATTCCCTAAAATTCTTTATATAGTATGTGTAAAAAACCCGAAATCTTAGTGGCGATGGTCTCCCCTGCTTAGGACCATGTAAGTCCACCCCTATATATAAATGAATAAAAAATTTGGTTCACGAGGATATTTCACAATAGTAAGATATATAAGATTTGATTACTTTTACTGAAATTATTAGATAATTTCATTAAAGTCCAATTTGAGCATATATGCATCATATAATTCCATAATGTAATTTTTCATTAAGTAATTACCATTTTTAGAATAGTATAATTTGTTGTCAGATAAAAGGCCAAAATAATAATTTTTCTCTCCCACCCAATGACTCTTTTTTCCACCATAAATACCAAATCACTAGGAAACCTATTTCGTGTTATACACATACACACATACATGTGTGTGTGTATGTGTGTGTGTGTGTGTGTGTGTGTATTATTGATATATGTTTCAACTGTGGGAGAACTTTTTATGGCTAAAATATCAACAACCATATCAAATTGAACGAGTCAATATAAGAAGGATGATTGAAGGCTAGAGCCATTACGTGTTAAAGTAACGGAGGCACTATCAACAACATAGAGCTCAATAGATGGAAGATTATGGATAGAGGTTGAACGAGAAATCCTTGTACGAGTATAATGTGAGATTATGACATTCTACGAATCTTTAGGTACACTACGACCACCAAATATATAAAGATTTTTTGGATATAAAGTACAAATAAGAAATGCAATCCTAGAGACACGAAGATTGTATCGAAGCTTAGGTAGGAATCATATAAACACATCCTAAAGGCTCCAACTCAGTTGATAATGTAGAAAAATCATAAGTAGAAGTAAATAAGATAAAAAATCTTTAAAACTAAAAAATAGAACTTAGGCCTAGGAATTACCATATCAAGGCTAAAAAAATAAATCTTCTTGCCATAAAATGAGATTATGTGATCTAACGACTTAATAATAACCCAAATACATAAGAAGTTGACAAGAATAACTCTTACCATAATATCTAGTACGAAATCCACAGATTTTGCAAATCCTTGGGTTTTTGAAAGCCTACGCAAATCATGGCAAAATATATGAAATATCTTTGTGAATCGATCACATATTGTAAGGTTTATGAAAATTAATTTTAAAGAGATCTAAGTGGACAAAGAAACAGAGTAGAATCAAATCCAAATTAAATTTTCTCAAAGATAACGAGAAAGAGGAAATAAAAAAAGGGTTAAACCGTGCGCAGGAGTAAGACCCGTCACCATGCATACATAACACAATATTTACTTTAGTAAGTTTTGAATATCGTGTGGATGACTAGAAATTGATATCGCGCGCACGCTCTTAAAATCTATGCATGCCAATGGATAGATTTTATGCGAACCCATGATAACAAAGACTTAAACATAAAAATCATATGAATGGAGGCATTTTATCTCACAAATGGGAAGAAATAAAGATTAAATTTCTCCAAATAGTGCACACACACTAAGGTTGTAACATTGCACATGCTTAACTGCAAAGTTTGAGTCAAGAAATACTTGAACAACACTAATCTAACACTATTTCTAATATGAATGCAATAATTCATGAAAAATATTTTTCACAAAGTTTTTTATTTATATTTAAGATCAAATATAAATATGAAAGGCATGTGATTAAGATCAATTATAAATCAAATTTGCTAAATAAGTTGATCTTAAAATAATATTATAATTTTAGTAATATATACATAGTTTATAAAAGCCACAAATCAACAAGAGCTCAAATTATAATCATTTCATAGCAAGTTTTCTTGAATTTCACTAGGTATGATAGGTGAAACAAGTTTATATAATTACCATATCAAGTCAAAATATTTAAGTGAATTATGTAATTTAGAAATTAAGTAAAATTTAACAATTTACCATCTCCACAAGATCACTAAAGGTAATTTCTATACCTAAAGAAAATGATCAACCTCATATAGTTCAAATTAAAAAGTATTTGTGAATGTGTAGTGTAGGAATCAATGCCTGTAAAAATATGTTTATACTCCGTTTAGGTTTTAGTTTTCTGTTGACTTAATACCAAAATAAATATTCGAGTCATTGTATCTTTGTATGGAGTCTATTGAGTTGTAATACTTCATCATACGAAGATAAAGAGACATGTCATCATGATTTAGATTATCGAATTGAATCAAACAACTTCATTGCATACAGGAGGTTTGTTAAATGTAATTAGTTTTTCAAGTTCCATGATAATTTGTAGTTTATTTTAATTTTTTAGAAGTAACAGGAGGGGAATTTAATGAAAATAATTTTTGAAAAAAGGTTTAAATAAAATTTATAAATTTTATTAAGGGACATCACTAAGTGACGTCACTTGAATAAGGTCACCATCGATCGAATATGGTATCGATCAAAAGCCTTTTTTATGTACAAGACCCCGATTTAAGACAGTTTTCAAACGAGAAACCCTCAATTGAATACTTTTTGAATGTGAGCTCCATAACAATAAAAAAAATGACCCTCAATAAAAGATTTTATCGATTGAGAGTCCCGCGATGAAAATCTCTCGTTTAAACGAAGGCTTCTTAGTTTGAACGAGAGCATTTTTTCTTGGAAAACATGTTTGAAGGGATTTCTTTCACTAAAAAATAATTTGAATATTTTTACATGCATATTCTAATTTAACTAAATAAGTGATAACATTAGGATGTTAAAATATGATTTTATGATGAAAGTTACATATTGAATTGTTGGATTTTGCCTTTGGATTCTAATTTTTAGTTTTAGGATTTCTTTGGACAATTGGGATTTGAATTATGAATTTTGTGTGGGAACATGGTTGGGAATCATACGAAGATGAGGAATACATGGTTAATTGTATCAGTTGGGGGAAAATTAATATAATAATTGAGGGATTTGAGTGAATTAGAATTTTGTGTGTTAATTGAATAATTTGGCGAAGTTAAGGATTATGATTGAAATTGGACAACCTTGTGTCTTTAATCCATTCTTGAAGTTGAATTCATCCTTGTATCACTTTAGAAATATGAATTTATTCATTAAATAGTTAAAAGTTCATATGTTAAGTCATGATTATCTTCTATTGGAACATATATTGAGTGTTGAGATTTGGGTTAAATTAGGTGTAATTATTCATGTCGATTGGGAAGAATTTTATTATAATTATTAAATTCAAAAGTTAATCATATTGTAATAATGTTATATATATATATATATATATATATGTATATATATATATATATATATATATGTATATATATATATGTAAATACCTACTAAAATTGGATAATTGAAATAATCTAAACAAGTTAGAACTAAGGTTCATAGGTGTTGTTCTTCATGTTACGTGTGCTCTTATGTTTGATTTGATTGGCACTTGTTAGAGATGTTAATTACATGTTTTAGAATCTTAATAAGCTTATTTTAAACTCCCTAAACATCTACTAAAATTTTTGTAACAAATTAAGTTGGAATCAATTGGAAATTTAATGGAAATTGGGGTAAAAGCCATAACATTTTTGGGCAAAATTGGCTAGGTCTTCAAACCCATTTCGAGCTGGCCTTGGGATGTTGAACCTGGATGGTATGGTCTTAGTGTGGTACGAGGATAGTTTGGAAGGTTCCTTGATTGTTTTTAACCTAAAATTTAATTACAAACAATTGGTTTAAAGACTTAAAATATTTGGGAAAATAAATTAAACAGTTGATTTATGTTATAGTGAGTTATTTTAAATAAGTTAATCAAATGCAAAACACGTAAATCGGTTAACATGAATTAACATAAGACGAAATAATCAAACTAAGAGGTTGGAACTTGAATAACAAGAAATTATAAGTGTAGAGACTCATATATATGTTGAGAATACTTTGAGTCTATATTTGTGTGTAATATAATTATGTATAAAATTCGAGTAATGAATTGTGCGTGGTTACAATTATGATAAGTAAAATTGTCAAGTTTATAGATATATAATATTTTGGTGAGAGCACAGTTAGACTCGATAGGGCATAGAAAGATGGGCTAGTTACGGTCCATTCTCTTGGAAATAGGTCAAATGATTGGGAAGGGAGTTGGCATAACATAGATTAAGATCTAGAAATCATTAGTTCTCGATGACTAATGGGTATCGACAAAAGTGTAACGAGAGGTCTCCTTTCTGAATTTCAATTATGAGACGTCACACGCATGGAGTCTGCGAAGGTTGGGAGTTGGGAGAGAACTTTATGATATGGTGTTAGAGATGGGATCTTAATAGTAGTTTAGGGTGCGATGCCTAAGAAGGTGTGATAATTGGTTTGCGACTTTTAAGTTATAAGTTATGATAGAGGTAATGGATCATGTTGAGAATATGATTCTTAATGGTAGATTCTCCCTTAGAAATACTTATCGGTGTTAAGATATTATCTTAGTAACTGTGCTTGCTTTTAGGATTTGTAATAACGAGATATTACTTTAAGGTCATTACGCATTTATTGGAGTTTCACATTTAATATTTTTTAGGACTATCATATTCTACTCTTATCAATGTTTGGTTAAATAGAAGATTTTTTTATAGGGGTTTAACCCTGTTTCATTGACTAATATTTTTCTAGGTACTACACTAAGAGATTGGATCTCTTTAGGGGAGTTGTCACGTGTAAAGCTCTACTGGTCTTATAGTGTAGGATTTTATAAATATAATCATATGTACTTCTTTTATTTATAGACTTGTACTTTATTTCAATTGATCACATTATTGCTAAAGGAGTTGTAATGACATTTGAGATGTATAATTTTTTTCATATTCAGGTTTTTTTATTATTTGCATATTCGAATTGTTTAGTTATTTCATATTTATTGTATTTTTATTTTATTCCACTTGCTTATAATGTTATTAATTGTTCGACTCGCCTAAATTTGGTATTTATAATTGATCAATCAAATATGGAATTTATGAAGTGTCATAGTTGAGTTCTTTGGGCATGTGTTATTCATTTACTATTACCAAATTGCATGTATTATTAAATTTTTATGTATACACTCAAGATGTGGAGGTGAATTTTTCAATAAAGAAAATCTTTAAATGTGGGTTATAATGAATTATAAATTAACAATAAATTAGATATTTAGGAGTAATAGTATTTATTTTTTTTAAACATGAAAGTGTGGGGGATAATATCTCTTGGTATACATATGTTTTGCAATTTAGGTATTTAGTTAGCACATGGTCTTTTGTCTTTTTAATCTATAAAAATTGGGACAAAAAGAGAAAAACAACATTTTTAATTTTTTTTAATAAATAATCACTGGAGCGAAAAGGAGAATAAAAGATAATTTCTAAAACGAAAAACTTTTATTTAAAAAAATGTTTTATTTATTAGAAAAATAAAAATGGTTTAGCAAAATGTTTTTATCTAAACATGACAACTATGACAACTTGAATCAAATCTACTGCTCTAGAGTTGTCAAACAAGTCAGTAAATAAGGTGGCAAAGTTTTATTTAGTTTTAGGAGAATTTTTCCACAAAATGTGCAAAAACCTCTTCACCCGATCAAAATTGTAAAATTTTGAGTCAAACACATAATGTGAGCAAATGAGTGGCAAATTCCCATTTGGTATGACAAATGGTGTATATCAAATGGACGTAGGGGTTTAATCAAATAACATTGGGTCTAGGGTTAAGTAAATTATGGGGAATAAAGCCATCCTTGCAATTTAAAAAGGTTAAAAATCAGAGTAACCTAAAAAGTAGAAACCTCATCCAACTATCCCTAAAGATTCACCCGCGGCTCACAGCAAATTAGGGGTGCTAATTTTCAACACAGCTCAATACGTAATTGACACGAAATTAATATAATGTGTCGTGTTCGGATCGTTTTCGAATCAGAATATTTTAATCCGATAGCCGGTCGTGTCGTGTCCGTCCTATAGTTTTGACACGAAATTTGTCCGTTTTAACTCAATTAAGACACGATTAAGCATTTCAATTTGACCCGATTATCACCCCTTTATAATTAATATATTTCATGCAATATAAATAAAAATGATATTTATATATAAACAAAATAAGCGAGTTATAATATTGGTTCATGTTGAATTGTACAATTGAGAAGAAATTAATTTATCATGTTATTCGTCTCGCATCATGTTTTTAACAAATCATATTCCTATTACGAAAAAAAAATATGACATCCGATCGAGTCGTGTTCGTGCGAGATAAAATAGAGTGACATCATGGATCAAGTCCAAACACAATGCGTTACGGTCAATTTAACTTTTTGGTTCGATTTGAAAATTGATATCATTTGAATATTTTATTACGAACTAAGACCATCTCCAAAGTCAATTTGCAATATTACTCTCATGTTCCAAAACAATGCTCGTGGCAATTGAACTAGGCCGGAAGGATGAGCTTGACTCCGTAAAAGTTACAAAATTGGTAGCATTTGGATTTGACCAAAATGCTAGATGACTTGGAGATGTCTAAATGGGATGTATGGAATGCTCATTTGAATTTTATTTTAACTATGAATATAAATGCTCCGATTTGAAAGTTGGTGAGGATGCTCATTTAATGCGGCTAAAAACAGAGATTTCACAGATCAAGATAGAAGCTGTCTTGTTGTGAAGATTAGCTACGTCCCATAAATTATAGGATATAACGGCTACTCCTTTGGGACACTGGTGAGAAATCAAGTGTATAGTTCTGTCAGAACTGCCGTACAGTGAAAGAATGGTGTTATTAGAACGAGAAACCGAAGGAAAGCGAGGGTGATTGAGGCCGAACGATGGGTCTTCCTGATACCTGACACCCGCACGAGTGGGCCTGCCTGTTTTTGCTCAGTTGATAGGGTGATAAGAGTAGAACTAGGAAGACAGAAAAACAAAAAATGCTTCTTAAATTCAGTGCATAAAATAAAAGTCACTACAAATTTTTAATACATATTTTAATGTTTTGGACCAACTCATAATAATAAAGTATAAATTTTTAATGCATTAAATTTACAAAATTTTTTTTTTTTCTAGCTCTCCCTAAATTTATTCAGGGTGATAATTCATATTTTTTTTATCATAGTTCAATTCAACGCGAGAAGAGTAAAAACTACGCATACTCGCCTAAGAAGATAAAAATAGGTATAAGGGTGTGTTTGATTGCAAACATGAAAAATGCGTAGAAAATAGTTTATTTTGATTAGAAGTTGGAAAATGGGCGGAAAAAAATGCTCGTTTTTTGTCTTACTTTTTCTATTTTTCACGGAAACCAATTTTTTGGTGGGCGGATAAAAAATATTTTCTAACAAAAATGAGGTTTGAGATAGAGCACTTGTTACGTGAATGAGTGTTGTTCTTATATGAAATATTTGCGATCAAGGTATCACAAGAGCAAAATATGAGTCCAAACAATTATTTTCCATAGAAAAAAATTCCATGGAAAATATTTCCATGTCAATCAAACACACCCTAAGTTTTTAATGTATTGGGCGGAATTTATTTCTATGCTTTAGCGGGATCCACAACAAGAATACAAGTGTTTAATGTATTGGGTATACAAAATATTTTTTTGGGGGGTTTCCTAGTTTTATTCTTTTGAATATGAATAAGACCTTATATGAATTTATATTTTTTTTATTTGATACGAACATAATTTGCATAGAACATGATAAGATATGAATAACATGATTTTATTAATTTTATATTGAATTAAACACAAATAGACACGATAATATTGAATAAAAATACTATTAATACGACATGACACGATAATATAACTTATAATTTTGACACGAATATGACATGATACAACTTCGTATAAAAAAACCGACACAAACACGACTTAGCGTGTCAATTTCATGACATTTCATTCACGTTATTTCTATAATTATCACCCCTAATATTTTAATTTCAAAATTACAAACAAATAGCAAATGCATCTGAAGCAAGACTCTACCATTGTTGTTGTTATTGTTTTGTTTTTTTATTTATACGTAATTTGACAAGTTTATTTTTTAAACTATAATCAAAGAACTAAATTTCACCATAAAGAACGAGTGTTGATTTTGGCAATTGATTGAGGAATAATGCTATGCATACCAAAAACTTACACAATAATATGCACCAAATACATTTTTATGTATCATACCACGTGGTGTTCGGGTCAGCATTAAGCGCACCTCGACTAATCCACATTCATGGTTTGTGGCTTCCGCTGGCCAAGCATTATTTTGATAGTGTCGGGGATCAAACTGGGGACCAAACCCAAGCCACCCCCAAAATTGTTCCAGTGCCAGCGTTATACCATTGAGCCAATAGGCTTGGTTGCACCAAATACATTAAAGTAGGATACATACACAAAGAGTGCCAATTTAATTCATTCAATGTGCTTTCTTCGTATAAGTTTTGTGAGGAATATTGTCTAACTTTTACTAGAAATTTATATATCACAAAATTATAAATAATTTCACCTCAACTTAAATAAAGATAAAACACATAAAGATATCTTATTATTGAAAATAATGGAAAGAACTAGTATGGAAAATGAGCGATACGAAAATGTTGTCCTAGAGTCGTATGATCTCCCTACGTATGCAGGTCTTAGCGGTCCATTACAGCTCCAAAATACAATCTATATCCGTTGGTGATCTCTTCTTATGAACGTTTATAAAGAACTCGTAGTACACCGTCATTCCTTACATTGGCCATGTCATAAATATGAAAGTGTGGAATTGTTGGAATTTTTAGTAATTTAAGGGTATTTAATTGAGTTCACGAAATTTGATTTTGATCAATTTTAGGGTCAATTTAATATGGGATCCACACGGCTTTCGAGACAATTCAAAGTTGTAACGCGTTTTCATTCTCGAGGATTATAACTTGATATACTCACATGCGTAAAAAAATATTGAATAAAAAGTTGTAGCGCAAGGTACCCACTTGGAACATGAAACTTGGTTGAAGTGTTATGTCAAAGCTCTTGTCCCATATAGGAAGAATGTGAAAAATTGGTGTAGTATAATATAACTCATTTTGCCTTAAAGGCTTGGTACCCTTGGGATATCTCAACTCTTTGAAGGAGGGGGGACTTACAAGTGTTTGGACATGTAGCTCATCGGCTTTAACTTGGTCCAAGTATAAAAATTTTGGGCTTTTTATCATTTTTTGTGGGTTAATTTTATTTATTTTCACCTCATTTTATTATTCCGTTTTTTGCTTTTCTTTTTTCTAACCGGAAAGTATAAACTTTTCAGTTTTATCCCAATAGTTGACTGTTAGGATTTTTTCAACCATTTTTTAACCGTCACTTATTTACTATAAATAAGTGGGTTGGGTTAGATATTAATCATGTTTTTAGACAGACAAAAACTCATGTCTTCCTTCTGGTCATGTCTTAGTCCACATATATTTTGATAGTTCTTCATTGTTGGTTCAAAAGTGACTTACAATTTGAAGCATTGCTATTGCAAGTGTGATTGTTGTACCTTGGGAGACATTTGTCATAGAGTCCGTAGAGCACCAGTGCGGAGCAAATATCATCTTAAGGTCAGAGTTTTTAACACTTGCCTTATTAAAAATATTCTGCATTTATTATTCCAGTAGTGTATATATAATGCATATATCAATTTATGTTTATATATTCAGTAAATAAATTAAAAATCATTTTGAATAACAATCTTAAGATGATATTTTTTTTTACTATTGTTACATATTTTCAGAATGATTGTTTGTGTTAATTAATTACAAAAATATTTTCATAATAATATTTATGTTACAAAATTAATTTTATGTGTTTCAAAAACTGTTCTTTTCATTCTTTATGCATATTTTTGTTAAAGAAAACTATTTTTATATAATGAGAAAATATAAAATATTAGTTACATGTTTATAAAAAATTATTTACATACATTGCATATTATTATTTTTGTTATTCAAAAAAATAGTTTACTATTATTTCATGTGAATTATCAAAAAGTTATTATTTAATAAAATTTGTGTGATTATATTACTATAATTATCAACCCACGTGTCTTGTTATAAATACATGTTTATTTATGTTTCAAATAGACATCGTATCTACTTCTGTATTGACAATTTTGGTTGTACCAAAAAATGTTGAACAAGGTGAAAGACCCAAAAAGTTCAAAGGGACTGATTTCAAACATTAGTAACATCAAATGTCATTTTATTTAACAACTTTCAACTTGGCTAAATCCCTTAATGAAGAGGCACCAACTTTAGACGAATGTGAAACTAACAAGCAAGTAATTGTTGCAGTGGATGTATGGAAATATGCTAATTTTTTATGCAAAAATTGCATCCTCAACAATCTGAAAAATACATTATACAATGTGTATAGCCCTCTTAAAACTGCTAAAGAGTTGTGGGAGTTTTTGGACAAAAAATACAAAATAAAAGATACTGACATGAAGAAATTCATTATTGGTAAATTCTTAGATTTTAAAATGGTTGATTCAAAGACTATCACTAATCAAGTGCAAGAGCTCCAATTGATTTATCACGAAATTTTTTCTGAAAAAATGGAATGGAGTGAGTCATTCGAAGTGGCTGCAACGATTGAAAAACTTCCACCATCTTGGAAAGACTTCAAAAATTATTTGAAACATAAACGTAAAGAAATAGTGGTTGAGGACTTGACAGTGAGATTAGGGATTGAAGAGGGTAATCGGGTATCCGAGAAGAAAACTGAAAATCCTATGGAATCCAACGCACATGTTGTGGAAGAAGGACAAAGAAGCATGAATAAGATAAAGGAAGCGTGTGGACCAAGGTGGTCCAAACAAATGGCTTAAAGGTGAAAACTTTAAAAAGTTTCATGGAAAATGCTTTTTGCGTGACAAGCCGACACATATTGCTAAAAATTGCCTTAATAAAAAAATCATTGGAATAAGAAACATAAGCCATCAGAAGCCAGTGTCATTGAAGTTGAGAATCTTTTTGACGATATTAATCATTTGAGCCTTTCAGTCGTGGTTTCTGAAGTCAACATGGTGGGAAACACTAGGAGATGGTGGGTGGACACTGGGGTCACTCGTCACATATATTCTGACAAGAATATATTTACTTCCTACCAACACTCAAATAACGATAAGAAACTTTCTATGAAAAATTCTTCTACTTAGAAAGTTGAAAACAAGGAAAAGTTATATTCAAGATGACTTCAGAAAAGGAACTTACTCTCAACGACGTGCTTCATGTCCAGATATTCGAAAGAATTTGGTTTCAATATTAGTAAGAAGGGATTTAAACTTATATTTGAATCTGACAAATTTGTAATCACTAAGAATGTTACGTATGTGGGGAAAGGATATTTGAGTGACGGCGTCTTAGATATCAATGTAATGATGGTAATGCCTATTAATAGTAAGAAGAACGTATCTTTTGCTTATTTGCTTGAGTCTTCTAGTATATGGCACGGTAGATTAGGTCACGTTAATTATGATATTATTCGTAGATTAATTAATTTAGACTTAATACCAAAATTTAGTATTGACTCGTATCACAAGTGTGAAATGTGTGTAGAATCACCGTTAACTAAAACTCCTTTTAAAACTGTTGAAAGAAGTACAAACTCTTTTTTGCTAATTCATAGTGATATATGTGATTTAAAATTTGTACAAATAAGAGGTGATAGTAAGTATTTTATGACTTTTATTGATGATTAGACAAGATATCATTTCTTGTACTTTCATAGAAGCAAGGATGAGGGGGTAAATATTTTGAACATTATAAAACAAAAGTTAAAAATCAACTTAGCAAAAAGATTAAAGTAGTAAGGAGTGATAGAGGCGGTGAATATGATTCCCCTTTTGAGCAAATGTTTTTCAAAACACTCCTTACTCTCCTCAATCTAACAGGATTGTGGAATGCAAAAACTTAACTTTAAAAGAGATAATGAATGTTATGTTGATAAGTTCGTCTTTACCTCTTAACTTGTGGGGGGAAGCTTTACTTTCTGTGAATTACCTTCTCAAAAAAATGCCTCATAAGAGAACTCATAAGACAACATATGAATTATAAAAAGGTCGAACATCTTCTTACAAATACCTCAAAGTGTGGGGGTTTCTTGCAAAGGTGGTGGCTCGTGATCTTAAAAGGATTAAAATAGGACCAAAAACTGTTGATTTCACATTCATTGGTTATGCAATTAATAGTAGTGCATATTGATTTGTACATAAATCTAGGGGTCCTAATATATACGTAAATAACATTATTGAATGTAGAAATGCATATTTCTTCAAAGATATGTTTCCTAATAATAATGAAGTGACTGATTCAAGCTCTTATAAAAGAACTTACGACGCTACATATAGTAGTCATCAAGATAATGAATATAGAGAGAAAGATGACGACCTCGAACTTAGACGTGATAAAAGGACAAAGACTTAAATGTCATTTTCCAGATTTTCTAACGTATATGTTTGAAAGTGAACCTAGTAACTTCTCAGAAGTGATGTCAACTCCAGAAGCCATTTCTGGAAAGAGGCTATCAATAGTGAAATTAAATCCCTCATGACAAAACATACGTAGGAATTGGTTGACTTCCCACCAGGAAGTAAACCTCTTGGATACAACTAGATATTCAAGAGAAAATTAAAAGTGAATGGTCAATTGAAAAATACAAAGCTAGACTTGTAGGTAAAGGATATAAAAAAAGGAAGGATTGAATTACTTTGATGCATACTCACCTGTTATGAGAATAATATCCATTCGAGTGTCAATAGTTATTGCAACGTTACAAAATATTGAGATGCATAAAATGGATGAAAAAATAGCCTTCTTAAATGGAGAATTAAATGAATAGATATACATGGAACAACCAAAAGGGTTTAAAGTTTTAGAACAAGAAAAGAAAATGTGTAAACTTGTTAAATCCCTTTATAGATTAAAACAAGCACCTAAACAATGACATGAGAAATTTTACAATGTAATGATGTCAAATGGATTTAAAATAAATGAGCATGATAAATGTGTTTACATTAAAAATACTAAAAGTGGTTATGTCATTGTTTGTCTTTATGTAGATGATATTCTTATTATTGGAAATAATAAAGATATCATTAAATCTACTAAGAAAATCTTATCCAGTAAATTTGATATGAATGATATGGGTATTGTTGATGTTATATTAGGAATTAAAATTATTAATACATCAGAAGGACTTGTCTCGTCTCAATCTCATTATATTGAGAAGATACTCGATAAGTTCGATAAAGGAAGTGATAACATTGCTAAAACACATATTGACCCAAATCTTCATTTATATAAAAATAATGGAAACGGTATATCTAAATTGGAATACTCTCGTATTATAGGAAGTTTAATGTATGTCATGAATTGCACTCATCCAGATATTTCTTATTATGTTCGCAAATTGAGTCGGTATACAAGTAATCCAGGTGAAGACTATTGGAAAGCCATAATAAGGGTTATTAGATATCTAAGATATACCCTTAATAATGGATTGCACTACACTAGATATCCAACTGCACTTGAAGGATACAGTGATGCTAATTGGATATCTGATTCAAAGGATTCTAAATTTGTAAATAGATATATATTTACACTTGGTAGTGTTGTGGTATCTTCGAAATACTCAAAACAAACTTCCATTGCGAGGTCCATTACGACGTCTGAATTTATAGCTTTAGATAAAGCTGGAGAAGAAGCATAATGTCTTCAAAACGTTTTAGAGGATATTCTACTGTGGCCAAAACCTCTATCTGCAGTTTGCATACATTGTGATAGTCAATTGGTAATTGGCAGAATGCAAAAGCATGTGTATAGTGGTACATACGTCGAAGATATAATACCATTAAACAAATTCTATTTAATGGAATAATTTCCATTAATTATATTAAGTTTAAGGATAATAAAGTGGATCCATTAACTAAAAGGTTGAATAGAGAGAAAGTGTGGGATTAAAGCCTCTAAAATGAAGAGTTGTCTTAATGGCAACCCTACCTAGCTGACTGGATATACTAAGATCTAGAGTCAAACAAAATCTTAACTAACTTTTTGAATAGAGCATTGATGAGCTTCAAACTTATACATATTCTTATAATACAACAGTGTTGCCTACAAAGTAAATAAGGATAAGCTTAGCTTTTGATGACTTTAATATTTTGAAAATTTCAAGTGGGGGATAGTAGGATACTCTTAATGGGAAGTCACCTATGTGAGTGTGAAGGGGCCGCTTCTATGATGTAATAACCCGCATAATTTTTGGGGTATTTTCAAAATAAAGAGAAAAAATAAAGTTTTTGATAAAATTATTTTTATTGCTCAAATATGTTGGTTATTATTTTTTAAGGCGAGAATTTCAAACGGTTTCGAAATTGGAGTTAAAACGGATTTTAAAATTATTTTTAAATATTTTTAACTCTTGGAATTCTTAGTTGGCGAACTGTCAAAATTCCTGAAGGATCGATCGATCGATCCTGGGAGTCGATCGATCGACCTCCCCAGATTTCGTGAACAACAAGTAATTTTCAAGAGTTGTTTTGGCTTCCAAATCTTCATTTCTTTGCCTTATTTAAAGGAGTCTTTTGGCTTCCAACTCTTCATTTCTTTGCATTATAAAAGGAGTCGTGGGAAACCCTTTTTAACCTACTTTTGTCACAACTTTTGGCAGCAAATATATTTTATATTCCTCTCCTTTTTAATTATACTTTGGCCCTTGAGATTTGTGAGTTCCGACCTTAGATTAGAGGTGTTTTTGGGGCTATTTTTGTTGGAGGCTCTTGGAGGAGCTTCTGTAGATCTTTTGTGTTGATCTTGAGGATGTGATCGTTGGTTTCTCATCATGGTTTGAGGTATGGGGTTTTACGCAATATGCTCTTTAAATCTCTCGAGAGTTTATTCCGTTGATTTCTTGTTAAATGAACTCATATTTGAATTGTTAAATTCATTAAAATCTGGACAAATAATTGTTGAATTATTTTTATTCATGTGGTATTATTCATGTTGTTGTTGAGCACATTGTCATGAGATTTTAATATGGCACGGGCGTTGGGAACCCGCCAAAATTCCTGCTTCCCGGGCTATGTCTTGATAAAGCAATGCGGATGGGGTGAGGCCTGGTGACCTGGTTAATGTGTTGTTGAGAAATTATATTGATAAAATGCTATTGAGATTTTCATTTGATTTGAATATTCGTACTCGTGTTGTTACGCTTTATTCATCGCTAACATATATTTGTTGAGCATCTTTCCTGTCGTATTGTGTACTTCCCCATATTTTCTTTTAGTGGCAGATTAGCGTGGATTTGGGCACTATGGATTATTGGAGATTGATTTTATCTTGGATATTTTGGGAAGAATTTTTAATACATTTGAGAAGACTTGTATTTATGTATTTTGATGTATAGAGCATTGGGATTTATTTTATTTCGAGTTAGATGTTGTATTTAATTCGAGAGATTTGTTGTATTTATTTGAAGAGATTTGAGATTAGTGGTTTCCTCTCTTGTGGTTGTGGGATTCTTTTAGATGCTCTATACCTTATGATTGTGAATTAGTTTAATTTTATCGATGAGTGGCGCTCCTTTTTCTCTCCCCGGGCAGACGGGGTGTTACAAATGGTATCAGAGCTTAGGTATATGGCAACCCTCGGGTCTTGGGTTTTGGGTTCATTGCGTGGATAACAATTTTTGGAGATAAAAAATTTTAGGTGATATTCGTGATAGGTTCCGAGCTTAGATGTGAGGAATTTATTTTTGGAGACGAGATTATTTTGGAGATTGTTGGCCTGATTTTAATAGTTAGGCATTCGACGAATTTTGAGGGCGAAATTCCATTATTAGTCGGGAAGTGTAATAATCCGCGTAAATTTTGGGGTATTTTCAAAATAAAGAGAAAAAATAAAGTTTTTGATAAAATTATTTTTATTGCTCAAATATGTTGGTTATTATTTTTTAAGGCGAGAATTTCAAACGGTTTCGAAATCGGAGTTAAAACGGATTTTAAAATTATTTTTAAATGTTTTTAACTCTTGGAATTCTTAGTCGGCGAACTGTCAAAATTCCTGAAGGGTCGATCGATCGATTCTGGGAGTCAATCGATCGACCTCCCCAGATTTCGTGAACAACAAGTAATTTTCAAGAGTTGTTTTGGCTTCCAACTCTTCATTTCTTTGCCTTATTTAAAGGAGTCTTTTGGCTTCCAACTCTTCATTTCTTTGCCTTATTTAAAGGAGTCTTTTGGCTTCCAACTCTTCATTTCATTGCATTATAAAAGGAGTCATGGTCAACCCCTTTTAACCTACTTTTCGCACAACTTTTGGCAGCAAATATATTTTATACTCCTCTCCTTTTTAATTATACTTTGGCCCTTGAGATTTGTGAGTTCCAACCTTAGATTAGAGGTGTTCTTGGGGCTATTTTTGTTGGAGGTTCTTGTAGGAGCTTCTGTAGATCTTTTGTGTTGATCGTGAGGATGTGATCGTTGGTTTCTAATCATGGTTTGAGGTATGGGGTTTTACACAATATGCTCTTTAAATCTCTCGAGAGTTTATTCCGTTGATTTCTTGTTAAATGAACTCATATTTGAATTGTTAAATTCATTGAAATCTGGAAAAATAATTGTTGAATTATTTTGATTCATGTGGTATTATTCATGTTGTTGTTGAGCATGTTGTCATGAGATTTTAATATGGCACGAACGTTGAGCACCCGCCAAAATTCCTGCTTTCCGGGCTATGTCTTGATAAAGCATATGCGGATGGGGTGAAGCCTGGTGACCTGGTTAATGTGTTGTTGAGAAATTATATTGATAAAATGCTATTGAGATTTGCATTTGATATGAATATTCGTACTCGTGTTTTTACGCTTTATTCATCGCTAACATATATTTGTTGAGCATCTTTCCTGTCGTATTATGTACTTCCCCATATTTTCCTTTAGTGGCAGGTTAGCGTGGATTTGGGCACTATGGATTATTGGAGATTGATTTTATTTTGTATATTTTGGGAAGAATTTTTAATACATTTGAGAAGACTTGTATTTATTTATTTTGATGTATAAAGCATTGGGATTTATTTATTTTGATGTAATACCCCGTGATTTTAATGACTTTTAAAATGGGTTATATTTTAAATTAATGGATTAATTGGATTTTATAATTAATTAATTCATTTGGGTTTTATCCGAATTGAGGATATTAAAATCTATGATTTTGAATATTACTTAAATATATTTAGGTAGTATATGAATGTGATGATTATTGATAATTGCTGTGAGATATAAATTCGGTAATTTGAATTTTTAGTTAAACGCGGTATGAGACGTGTCGGGACTAATTTGTTAAATTAAAAAGGGAATATATTTTTTATCAACTTTATAGTCATTTTGACTGTGTCGTTGCTTCCGGAAGGTTTGAAATAGTCAGAAAAGTCTATTTGGATGTTGAAATTGGGTCTCGGGTCATTTGGGAATGAATAGATAACCCAAAAGGGCATTTTAGTCATTTTTATAGTGGGGTTGAATAGTGATTTCGGATTTTTGTCCTATTATAAGTATTTGAAGCTTAAGTGTACATGGGTTATTCATCTCATCTACACAAATTAGATAAGTCATCTTCCTAGAGAGAGTAAAAGATTGCTTGGGAAGAGAAGAGTTTACTTGGGAAGGAGAAGAACTAAGAACCAAGGGTCACCACCACCAACCACCAACCACCACCGAAGGTTGACCGGAGAAGGGAGAACCACTCGAGATATACTACACTAAAGGATCAGACCTTCATTAGAGGCAAGTGTTTGATAATGGCAATCTAAGTTTGTATATTGTCCATGTTAGAATAGTTATTAAAAGAGATGATTTTTCATGTTTGGAAGAAATAATGGAGTTGTTAAATGGATTTATGGAAACTGAAATTATATAAGAATCAAACTCATGTTGTAGGTAGTTAGTAATCCACAAAATAATCATATATCTATTGAAGAAATTCTGAAAACCATTGTTGTGTTCTTGAGGATATTAGGTTGATAAATTTCTAAAAAAAGTGGATATAAACATGCTTTTAATTCAATCTCTTGATGATTATAGGATGTTTGGATGATTAGAAATCATTTATATATGTTGGTATATCATGTAGTAAAGTTCATAAGTCATTTGGGATGTTAATATGAAGGTTTGAATGATCTAAAATGACTAAACTCGTAGTTACAGAAATGCAAAAAAACTGGGCTGTTACTTGAGTGATCGATCGATCGACCGCCTGACTTCGATCGATCGACCTCCCCAAAATTCCTAAAGTTGTTCCTTTTTAATGTTGATTCTTATCCCAAACTTTTGATAGATCTTTGATGATTATTAATTAGATATTATGGGACTTATATAAGATCAGTAAGCCCTAGATAAGATTTGAATTAATTTGATTGGGTTTTAATTGATGAAAATAATGATAATTAATTTAAAGGAATTTCGGTTGCTAGATTCATTTGTTGGACTCTAATTGGTATGAATGAGGATTTAAGATAGGACTAGTAGGGGTAATTGAATATAACACTTGGTTATCCTTAAGTTTACAAGCGGGTTTAATCCTAAGTGAAAGAAGATGTGTTTATAAGAGATTTGAAACTACCGGTTTTAACCCTAATTAAAGGGAGAGTTTAATTCGTAGTAATTAAGGAGATATGACGATATGGACCAGTGGGGTATTAATGGCTTCTTACTGAATATATGTTGAGAAAAAACCTATTTGAACCTTGAGGATTGAGTGAGGCTCGGGGTTAATTAAATTAAGAAGTAAAGTTATGATATTTTAATACGTGGGATTTAAAGAGATATAATGCTACGTATGGAAATCATCTAAGGGTAATATGAGTACCTTGTTGATAGTATATTATAGGTATGATAATGCCTATTTGATTGATTGATGATTATGTGTATGACATACCTAGATTACTTGCTATCGACGGGAGGTTTGCGCGTGAGGGCAGTCATATCCTGATGAATCCATGAGATCTTTGATTTGTCGCTCAAGAACATAGTTCTATGAAACACTTATCGGAGAGTTGATAAGTCCACTGACTGTGGGAACGTATGTATGTGTGTGGCCCATGGATACGAGAACTATGTTCGCATCCAATTTGTTTGTTGATGTTTGTGGTTCGAGGAATCCTTACCGAACCTTTTGTCTCCTATTCGGCGACCAGCGATGATGGGACATGATAGCAGAGTAATACATTGCACCACAGCTGTGACTCAGGGTGCTGTATTATATATGAATATATATATATATATATATATATATATATATATATATATATATATATATATATATATATATATATATATAATGAATTAAATAAATGAATGGTTATATTGTGGTTAAAATATCTACTATGTGATAATTGTAGATAACGGTGGATTGAGAAAAGAATTGAAGTAAGTTATTGACTATTTATTGAAGAGATTAATTCATGTTAATGATGAAATGATTCATTAAAATGAGAAATGTATAAGAATGATTATATAACGTATGGTATGGAAGATACGGGGTTATGATATGGGATGAAATCATATTATGGAAATCAATAATGAGGAATCATTAACTAGGAGGTTAATAGGAAACGTTAAGCGTGCACTCTAGTTGAGAGGTGAGAATAGCAAGTGAGAGTTGGATCTAACATGTACATAATAAATGCTTTATTGCACTTGTTAAATACTTGCTGTTTTAAAAGTCAGTTTGACAATTGGGCTCTGACCCATTTCCTTGCATATTTTCTTTTTTATTGTACCTTCTATATATATCAGGTGTCCAGCAGCAAGGATGCCAACCTTAGCGGATTATGACAATATATGGAGCTATTGAGTTTTGCTTGGACGCCTATCTTCATTTGATTCACAGTATTCTTATAGTTAGGGCATGTTGCCCAAAGGATTTCAGTCACCACTTTCTATCGAAGTCATATACTATTGTGTTCGTGTCATTTTAATACATTTGTCATTGTTGGGATTACTGTAATGGATTAATATTATTTGGGAATGTTTATTCCAATTGAATTTAAATTCTTGTGTGTTATCTGTTCGGTTATTAGTGTTGTAGAATAATATGTGTAGTGTTATTCTTAAACTAAAAATGGATTTTGTTGAATTAAAATTTGAAAAGTTTTTAACACCAGCTTAATTGGGTATTGGGTGATTAGTTAATGTTTTTGACAGTGATGATAAGAATGATCCAACTGTATATTCTGTTTTAATTTGGTATGGGACTGGCCACCCGATATTTAATTAGGCGGGGTGTTACAGGTGGTATCAGAGCGTCAGGTTCTAGTGTCCTTTAGGGTCTGTACGGTTTACTATGTTTTTAGCTTAGCATTCTTTGATGTAGAGCCCTATGTTTAGGATTGTTGATTTCCTTGGTGAGATTTCGCTCTCTTGCTATCACTTATATATTAGTGAATATTATTTACGTTCAGACGTGTTCGTACAAGAAGTATGGCAGATGAGGGCCATTGGACGAATAGCGGAGATCGTACTTAGGAGGTTATGAAGTATGTTCAAGTATGATGACCGTAGTCGAGGTCACCCCTATTATGGAAAGTTGACGAGAGTCGTCAGTAGAAGTTCTTGAAATGCGGGAATTGTGTGTGTTACCTAACGAAGGCAATATATTCAAATTCTTAGGCATATAGTGGAGTGTGGTGAACTAGAATTGAAAATTTGGGGTAAAATTTTTCTTAACTGATCGGAGCGAAGTTATAATAGTTGGAGCTAACAACCACCGCCCACGAATGAGGGTATGTTTTCTATCTAAGGAGTTATGAGGCGTATATTGATTTTTGTAGCAATTAATATTGTATGGGAAGAAGGGTTACTAAACTTAGCCTGTAGCACTATTATTTTCGTACACTCGACGAGGGGTGTGGGACACCTATATTTTTTCATGTCATCACGTGGGTCTAATTTTTATCATGGGATTACTTACTTTAGGCATGTCCGAGCATGATGTGACTATCGGCGTGCATTGACTTGTGGTATATGAGAGCGTATGTACTACTACTATCCAGCATCTTGTCTTCTATAAGAAAGTAGATGAGTAGACTCTATTTGAAATCGATAAAACTAAATTTTTAAAAATCGATAAACCTAATTTTTATATACTATTGACTAAGGACCTGAGGAGTTTCTATGACCGACTACTTTAGGTAGTAGTGTATCGAGGGGGTTCCTTGTTTGGATTTCGCTTGCGAGACACCCCACGCATGAAACTAATAACCGCTGGGAGTCAAAATAAGTTAGGTCTTTGGGATATGAGTTTATAACCTTTGCGATAAATATTATAATTGTACGATAGGGTGTATGGGCGCCCTGGATGGTTGAATGGTAGTAGTTTTCATAATTGTGAAACAGTGAGTAGTTGTGACTTCAGGATGTATTTACTTAATGATTGAGGATCATTTGTTTTTCCTAAACTTTGTCACGAGGATGGTATAGGGAAGATTGGGTATAGTTTAAATCTGATTCTGTTGGAACTATATGGTGTGACTTAGTGTAACATCGATGGGGATTTTCGTTAATGTACTGTATGGGCAGTACGTCTTAGATTTCTTGCGATGTGAGATTTATATTCGGAGTTGACCTTACCAGTATGATTTATATTCCTGAATTTCGGGACGAAATTATGTTATAAGGAGGGAAGTATGTAATACCCTGTGATTTTAATGACTTTTAAAATGGGTTATATTTTAAATTAATGGATTAATTGGATTTTGTTATTAATTAATTCATTTGGGTTTTATCCGAATTGAGGATTCTAAAATGTATGATTCTGAATATTACTTAAAGATATTTAGGTAATATATGAATGTGATGATTATTGATAATTGCTGTGAGATATAAATTCGGTAATTTAGATTTTTAGTTAGACGCGGTATGGGACGTGTCGGGACTATTTTGTTTAATTAAAAAGAGAATTTATTTTTTATCAACCTTATAGTCATTTTGACTGCGTCGTTGCGTCCGGAAGGTTTGAAATAGTCAGAAAAGTCTATTTGGATGTTGAAATTGGGTCTCAGGTCATTTGGGAATGAATAGACAACCCAAAAGGGCATTTTAGTCATTTTTATAGGGGGTTGAATAGTGATTTCGGATTTTTGTCCTATTATAAGTATTTGAAGATTAAGTGTACATGGGTTATTCATCTCATCTACCCAAATTAGAGAAGTCATCTTCCTAGAGAGAGTAAAAGGTTGCTTGGGAAGAGAAGAGTTTACTTGGGAAGGAGAATAACTAAGAACCAAGGGCCACCACCACCAATCACCACCGGAGGTTGACTGGAGAAGGGAGAACCACCTGAGATATACTACACCAAAGGATCAGACCTTCATTAGCGGCAAGTGTTTGATAATGGAAATCTAAGTTTGTATATTGTCCATGTTAGAATAGTTATTAAAAGAGACGATTTTTCATGTTTGGAAGAAATAATGGAGTTGTTAAATGGATTTCTGGAAACTGAAATTATATAGGAATCAAACACATGTTGTACGTAGTTAGTAATCCACGAAATAATCATATATCTATTGAAGAAATTCTGAAAACCATTGTTGTGTTCTTGAGGATATTAGGTTGATAAATTTCTGGAAAAAGTGGATATAAACATGCTTTTAATTCAATCTCTTGATGATTATAGGGTGTTTAGATGATTAGAAATCATTTATATATGTTGGTATATCATGTAGTAAGGATCATAAGTCATTTGGGATGTTTATATGAAGGTTTGCATGATCTAAAATGACTAAACCCGTAGTTGCAGAAATTCAGAAAAACTGGGTTGTTACCTGAGTGATCGATCGATCGACCCCCTGACTTCGATCAATCGACCTCCCAGAATTCCTAAAGTTGTTCCTTTTTAATGTTGATTCTTATCCCAAACCTTTAGTAGATCTTTGTTGATTATTAATTAGATATTATGGGACTTATATAAGATCAGTAAGCCCTAGATAAGATTTGAATTAATTTGATTGGGTTTTAATTGATGAAAATAATGATAATTAATTTAAAGGAATTTCGGTTGCTAGATTCATTTGTTGGATTCTAATTGGTATGAATGAGGATTTAAGATAGGACCAGTAGGGGTGATTGAATATAACACCTGGGTATCCTTAAGTTTACAAGAGGGTTTAATCCTAAGTGAAAGAAGATGTGTTTATAAGAGATTTGAAACTACCGGTTTTAACCTTATTTAAAGGGAGAGTTTAATCCGTAATAATTAGGGAGATATGACGATATGGACCAGTAGGGTATTAGTGGCTTCTTACTGAATATATGTTGAGGAAAAACCTATTTGAACCTTGAGGATTGAGTGAGGCTCGGGGTTAATTAAATTAAGAAGTAAAGTTATGATATTTTAATACGTGGGATTTAAAGAGATATAATGCTACGTATGGAAATCATCTAAGGATAATATGAGTACCTTGTTGATAGTATATTATAGGTATGATAATACCTATTTGATTGATTGATGATTATGTGTATGACATACCTAGAGCTTACTTGCTATCGACAGGAGGTTTGCGCGTGAGGGCAGTCATATCCTGATCAATCCATGGGATCTTTGATTTGTCGCTCAATAACATAGGTCTATGAAAGACTTATCGGGGAGTTGATAAGTCCGCTGACTGTGGGAACGTAGGTATGTGCGTGACCCATGAATACGAGAACTATGTTCGTCTCCAATTTTTTTGTTGATGTTTGTGGTTCGAGGAATCCTTACCGAACCTTTTGTCTCCTATTCGGCGACCAGCGATGATGGGACATGATAGCAGAGTAATACATTGCACCGCAGCTGTGACTCGGGGTGACGTATTATATATGAATATATATATATATATATATATATATATATATATATATATATATATATATAATGAATTAAACAAATGAATGATTATATTGTGGTTAAAATATCTACTGTGTGATAATTGTAGATAACGGTGGATTGAGAAAAGAATTGAAGTAAGTTAATGACTATTTATTGAAGAGATTAATTCATGTTAATGATGAAATGACTCATTTAAATGAGAAATGTATAAGAATGATTATATAATGTATGGTATCGGACATACGGGGTTATGATATGGGATGAAATCATATTATGGAAATCAGTAATGAAGAATCATTAACTAGGAGGTTAGTAGGAAACGTTAAGCGTGCACTCTAGTTGAGAGGTGAGAATAGCAAGTGAGAGTTGGATGTAACATGTACATAATAAATGATTTATTGCACTTGTTAAATACTTGCTGTTTTAAAAATCATTTTCACAATTGGGCTCTGACCCGTTTCCTTGCATATTTTCTTTTCTATTGTACCTTCTATATCAGGTGTCCAGCAGCAGGGACGCCAACCTTAGCGGATTATGACAATCTATGGAGCTATGGAGTTTTTCTTAGATTCTTATCTTCATTTGATTCACAGTATTCTTATAGTTAGGGCATGTTGCCCAAAGGATTTCAGTCATCACTTTCTATCGGAGTCATATACTATTGTGTTCGTGTCATTTTAATACATTTGTCATTGGTGGGATTACTGTAATGGAATAATATTATTTTTGAATGTTTATTCCAATTGCATTTAAATTCTTCTGTGTTATCTGTTCGGTTATTAGTGTTGTAGAATAATATGTGTAGTGTTATTCTTAAACTAAAAGTCGATTTTGTTGAATTAAAATTTGAAAAGTTTTTAACACCAACTTAATTGTGTATTGGGTGATTAGTTAATGTTTTCGACAGTGATGCTAAGAATGATCCAATTGAATATTTTGTTTTAATTTGGTATGGGACTGGCCACCCGGTATTTAATTAGGCGGGGTGTTACATATGAGAAATTTGAAAGGCTGAAATATTCTAAAGCACTCATAAAATCAGGAATTGTTCAGGGCCAAAGTGGACACAACCGAAAGGACTGACTTTGTTTAAAAAATTACTGTGTGAAATCTATTGAAATGCTTTACATAAAACACTGAACAGTTCATAACATCGCCTTCATTGATTAGTAAGTAAATGCGATAGTCTCTTACCAGGGAAGATTCAAAGCCAAAAGCTATCTCTCTCGATGCAGGAATTTTCCTATATATCTATCTTAGTGTTTGCATAGTCTTTTATGTTGATCCAACCAATTTCATTCATGTGGGGGATTATTAGAATTTATGGTATTTAATGGTATTTAATTGAGTTGACAAGAATAGAGTTTGGTCAATTTTAGGGTCAATTTAAAAATGGACCCACTCGCATTTTGAGACGGTTCAAAATGGTAACGCATTCTCCTTTATGAGGAGTATAATGTGATATACTCACACTCGCAAAACCATATATTAATGAATAAGAAATTTTAGCTCAAAGTACCCATTTGGAACATGGAACTTGGTTTAAATGTTATGCTAAAGCTCTTGTTCCACATAGGAAGAATGTGAAAATTGAGTGTAATATAATATAACCCATTTTTGTCTTAAAGGCTTGGTTCCCTTATAGTATCCCAACTCTTTGAAGGAGGAAGGACTTACATGAGCTACGGTTGACTTCTAAGCCCACACACACGTGCATTGCCGCCCGCCCGCCCAACCCATCCCGTCCGATCTTGTCCGACTCGGCTCGGCTCGTGCTTGTGGGTCATGGGTCTTAGACCTTGAGACTGGGGATCTAACCTGGACAAAGTATAAACTTTTGGGCCAATTTTAATGGGTTTTTTTAATATTTTTTATGGGTTAATTTTATTTATTTTTGGCCCATTTTATTATTCCATTTTCTATTTTTTTAAATCATTAAAATTTGGTTTTATCCCAACAGTTGATTATTGGAATTTTTTCAACCGTTTAAGTGGCTTGGGTCAAATATTAATCACGTTTTTAGACAGACAAAAATGCATGTCTTCCTTCTGGCCAGGTCTTAGTCCACATATATTTTGAGTGTTCTTAACTGTTGGTTCAAAAGTGACTCGTAATTTGAAGTGCTGTTATTGTAGGTGTGATTATTATATCTTGGGAGACATTTGCCATAGAGTCCAAAGATCACCAGTGAGGGGTAAATATCGTCTTAAGGTCAAAATATTTGACACTTGCCTCAATCAAATATTCTGCATTTATTATCCTTGTGAGTTTTATATATATATATCATATTATTATGCATATATTAATTATTCTTTATATATTCTGTAAATAAATTAAAAATCCTTTTCAATAAGAGAAACTGGAAAGAAAATTTAAGGTTTAAAACCTGAGTAACCATCTTCAACGTATAAGAAATGACATTTATGTTCGCCTCATTGTGTTTTGTTAAGAAATTACAAATTATAAACCACTCATAACTTCTAAATGAAATAACTAACCACTAATTGTAACAAAACTTAAAACCAAAATCATTTTAAATCTTTTAAAAGTTTCCAACAATCCTCCATAAAGTTTTAAACTTCCAAAATCTATAAAATATTTTGATTGTTATTGTGAGTTTATAAATGTACAGAAAAATACTGAGCAACATATAGTATGCAATGGGTGTAGTAGTCATCTAACTTGAAATAATCTCCATTTAAGAGCACTATAGTGGATTAGACCTGGCACTAAGGTCTCTTGAGTCAAACTTCATCATATCAAGCACATACTATGACTATAATCTTGGTGTGTGCGTTAGTGTTATTGATGATCTTGTGCTTAATTTTGATTCTCATGAGAGGTTTTAGAGAGTAGTCAATTTTTCTCACAGTCGGCCTCACGACTTCCCTCTCTTAGGTGAGTCTCTAAGGGTATATGTGACCCAACACCCTGAGAGAGTTTGCCCGCCTCAATCACAATAAGGGTATTGTCATGCGTAATGTTCACGCTAAATATATCACTATGTCAAAGGGATGGGCATGAGCGAATCTTCATGAGACGCCTCATAAAAAAATGTGTTATCGTTGAGTAAAAAAATATGAATTATTTCTATACATTGAACTTATTTCATGGGATCGCCAATTACATAATATGAATTATGTCCCTTCCGGGCGTAATACGATCCCCCTCGTCATATCAAGGCCAAACTCCTATAAAATACCACATGGGTAAGCTGATGAACAATATTTTTTATTTTACAAGTCTCCATAGGACAAAATAGTTATAAGAGTAATACTAGGGAGACCTTTCTTCCTAATCCTTTTTTGTTACTTGACCATTGTGTCAAATACACATTGGGTGGTGTTTCAAATGGACCCATGTGAACTAAAACACCACCCAATATGTGTTTGATATATCAGTCGGGTCACAAAAAAGGATCGCGAAAAAGGGTCTCCTTAATATCAAATAAATATGGCTAATATTTTTAATTGAGGCAATATTTATATATTAGTATGGCTAGTATTCTTTTCACCTATTCAGGATTAATATTATTGAATGTGGTGAGTTGTCTCTTCACCTAGTGGAACCACAATTTACAAATCTGGCTAGTAGTTTGTGCAACTACTAAGAGTCATTATCTATCATGTATGGTCAATAGCCTTCATATCTTCTAGGAACCATTTTTAGATTATAAAAAAATATTAATATATATATTTTTTTATACAAGTAAAGATAATGCCACATTAGTTCTCATAAAGGGAAGACAATAACATCAAATGAAAATATTATGAATTATTAGCATGCAAGAGGGATAAAAAGTATTATGTGGCATAAAATATTATGCCATGTTGATGGATCAGACCATGTAAGGGATTGAGAAAGAGGGGGAGGAGAAGAAAGCAGAGTGTGGGTACATGAAAAATAAGACTTACAGACAACTACAATTTTCATCCCATTACGATAATTTGATAAATCAAACTTAGCCAATTTAAAAATTGTAGCATAAAAATACACTTTACGTCAAATTTTAATATTGCGTGCTAGTCTTTACACATCACAATGTAATAAATACACTCTTATACACACTTTGACAAAAATGTGTTGACTGAATATCTAAGTAAGAAAACATATAAAAAATAGAAATAAAAATTTTTCTTTTTGCCCCAGATTCTAGTTATTAAACAAACTCCAGTTTTTATTATTGAAAAAAAATATTTCTGTCACTTTTTTGTTCGAGTTTTTATATCAAAATTATTAAATAATAAATATATTCATTTTGTTTATTTTTTGCCTGAGTTTTTATTTTTTTAAATATTCTTTGTTCTCTTTTTCCTCCCAATTTTTATTTATTCAAAAAACAAAAGTTATTTTTGTTCTTTTTTCTTCTTGGGTTTTATTTACTAAAAACCAAATACTTTTTTTATTCTTTTTCATCCCATCTTTTATTCATTAAAAATATAAAAAAATTAGTTATTTGTTCTCGTTTCTCCAAATAATAATTATAATTTGGAATTCTAATAAAAATTCAAAATTTAAAACTTCAAAATGATCAAAAAACCATAGAAATTTTTTTATTTGCCTAAACATAATTAGTCTATCGAATAATAAAAGTTAAAAAATATGAGTTTTCGAGAAGATAAAGAATACTTAACAAACACATAAAGATTGAAAATATAGGATTGTGAGTTGGAAAATAATGACCATCGACACCAACATTTGACATTTTATGTCAAAAATTGTCTCGAAAAAAATTTAAATGGACCCTTTTGTAAGTACCTTTGACCACTATTTTTATAGTAGATTCTGAACTTCTTTCCCTAACTTGATAAAGCTAAGTGACCTAGGGTTTGTACATAAAACACCACCAAAATTTATTTTATAATTTTTAATTAACTTACACCAATTTAGAAAACCACAAGTGTTGTGTAAAATAATTTTAGTCTTGACGTAAGCATGCATCTAGATGAGTATAAGAAAGATTAAAATAAGTGAAACCTAACATGATGATGTAGGAGAAAATCCCACAATCGAAAAAACTTCGGATGGACCAGCCGCACAAGACTACTATGATAAAGGCAGTTTACAAGACCAATTTAGACTTCCTCATAGACTCGATGCCTTCAAGCCTTAACGCACTTCCTTTATCCTTGTGACCTTCGCAGTCACTGTTGGACATTAACCGACATCCACACAATGCAAGTTCTTTCTCACATCTTGGTATCCAAATGATCTTACTTGTCTTGTGGCCGATCGAGCCTCCGCACAACACCAAACACAATATCCATCGCAAGAAATCGTCACAGTATAAAGAGAAAACTCCTTTGATGCAAAACAAGGAAATCTCAAAATGACATATGTATTTATGATTCTTGGATCTCAAATATGGGTGTAAAGCAGGCTTTTGAAAACTAGATTATAGAAGATCACCAAAAGACAGAGAGCTTTTCTAAAGAGTTTGGAAACTCAAAAACAAGGTAAAAGTCTCAAGTAAAATAGTTTCTCCACACTACTATTTATAGGAGGTTTATCAAAATCGAGATAAGGATAAAACTTTGAAAAAAAATCTCAAAAACTTGAAAAATTACACCAGCTCGTTCGAATAAGGTAAACCTCATTCAAAGGAAGCACCTCATCTCATTCGAATCGACTTCTAACGAAACTTACAACTAGATTCTCGAGAGGGCCAAAACATATCTTGTTTGAAGTTTGTTGGAACCTTATTGTAACGAGATAGGGTATATCATTCGAACGATATCAATTCGTTTTAACGTCCACACAAAAAAAGAATATTTTTCTAACAAAATATTTAAAAGGGATAAAATAATTTTTATAAAAACCTAACACCCAAAATAAAATCTAAGGATCAAACATAAATTTGTATTTATACCTCATTGAGATTCCTCTGATGATGAAGATGAAACTCGTCTAAAAACACGATGTATACTCAATGAAGCTTTATCTTTGGCCACTATAATCTTCAATAATACGTTACAGGCTTGAAGAAAAAACAACTCAAATCCTAACCTATGACTCAAATAAGTTTTGTCCAAACACGAGATTAAGCCAATCATACAAATTGGCTCGATTAGGAAATTTGTCCTTACATAACTTACTCTATTCAATAAACATTCATGTTTTTCAACACACTTAAAACCTATAGTCCCCTTTGAAATAGTAGAGTTAAGATTTTACTCTCGGGTAATTTTCTTAGAAAAATTAATCTAGACACAAACTAGAAGTGAAAAAAATCATAATAAATATAATAAATTCATATGAATATAGTAATTTCTTCTTCTTCTTCTTCTTCTTCTTCTTCTTCTTCTTCTTCTTCTTATACAGTGTGAGTCTTAAGTCATGTTCTTATGAGGATATCTTGATAAAAAATCATGTTGTGTTAGTGTTAAAGTTATAACTTGTGTTAATCGTCTCATTTGTGTCGTCTTATTTTATTTTTGTCTTGTTGTGCTTAAAAGGGAGTGAATATTCATAATTCTACTAGTCATGTTTTTCGTAATCTAAATGATTCATATTCGGATCTGGCAAAAAATAATATTGTTATGTCAATTCGTATGTTATAATAGTAATTATTTCCATGTATTATCATGTCGGGTCAATACACAACCCAAAATCAAGAAATATTACCCTTAATTAGATTATAGCCGATTTTTTTAGTTATTAATTTATGGTTCCATGTGTCAAAATATGCCAATAGGCGATAAGGATATGTATGATAGTATTATATAAGAAATTGTTTACTATATACATACATACATACATTATATATATATATATATATATGTATGTATGTATGTATGTATGTATGTATGTATGTATGTATATATGTATGTATTAATAGGTTCAAAATTAATATATACAAATTTTATCCCTCCTCCTCCTTGCGGTAGAATTTTTGAATCAAGTGCAATTGTTGCTGCTAAGCCTAAAAAATTTTGCGATCTTAATTTTAAATATTGCCAACAAAAGATGCTATTTTATTTGAATCTACTCGAACTTGATCATACTTTAAAATGAAAGGTCGATAACTTTGATGAAAAAGAACCTGAGAAAAGTATTAATATGCATTGGGAAAAATCTAACTTTTTATGCAAAAATCATATTTTGAATTGTTTGGATGATGCCTTATGTGATGCCTATTTTTATGTCCCTAATGCTAGAGAATTATTGATCATGTTAGATTGGAAATATAAAATTGAAGATGCCTACTTTTCGTAAGTCTATTTTTGGACTATAAAATGGCTGATGAAAAATATATTACGTCACAAGTATAAGAACTTCAAGTTATTATTCACGAAATTCATGTGGAGGGTATGTTTGTTAGTGAAGGTTTTCAAGTTGCACCTGTAATTGAAAAGCGCCCTCCTTATTAGAATGAATTTAGCAACAACCTAAAACACAAACATAAAGATATGGCTATGGAAAATTTTACTATTAGACTAGAATTGAAGAAGATAATTGCTTCATGGAAAAGAGGGAACATGATATGGTTATGGAAGCTAATGCAAACACGGTTGAAAGTAATACTTGACCTAAAAATGATTCTACGCATAATAAGAGCCAACAAAAATTTAAAGGTAAGGGAAAGGCTAGTACCTAATTTACAACGCCTAAAAGAGGTGTTAAGAAATTAGCGAGAGACTATTTTGTGTGTGGTAAACCTAGTCACCGTGCCCAAGACTAATGGAAAAGAAAAACCAATGATAACCCAAAGGAATATAAATGGTTTGCACAAACATCAATTACTGAAACTGATAATTATTTTTCAATGGGTTCAGATTTCAACCTTGTTATCAAAGTCAATGGGTGGATGCATGGGCCCTCCGTTTATGGTGACAAAAGTGTATTTTCCTCCTAGGAGGTAGTGGTGAATGATGAGAAGATATGTCTAAAAAATTCTTCATAATTGCGATTGCTAGAAAAGGGAAAGAGAATATGTAATTCACCTCTAGAAAAAGTCCTAACTTTGAATGAGGTCCTTCATATTCCTGATATTAGAAAGAATTTTATCCCGAGATCACTGATAAGTAAAAAGAGATTTAAAATGGTGTTTGAGTCTGATAATTTTGTCTCAACTAAAAAAGATTTTTATTGATAAGGGTTATATATCTAAGGGGTTATTCAGGCTAAATGTAAATATAATTAATTCTTCTACTTATCTCTCTCATTCCTTTAAAGATGAATTAAATAATAATGACTTTACGAGATATTCCAAAGTTACCTGAAAATTTGGATCACAAATGTAAAAAATTCCATGTTTTTAAAAACTATTTAACCTTTGGTAGACTAGGTTTGATAAGTCCTTTTGCCTTGAATCCTAAAGTGGTATTCTTATGGATATGGAAGTTAATGATGTATATATGAAGATGATAAGGTTTAGTGAAGAAGTATTTACTTGAAGGTTTTCCCGAACGACCTCTTGGACTAAGACTCAAAATGAGTTTTGAAAACAAAATAAGACAACTTGAGAATACATATCCTATAAAACTAGCGTCGAGGATCTCGAACCCATGACAAATGTAATATTATGAATCAACCCCAAGAATTTAAATGAAATAAAATTAAGTGACACCAGATGTACGTGAATTGGTAGATCGTCCTGCCTACATCCATAAAAAATAGAGGGAGAGATTTTTATTTATTAGAAAAAACAAATGACGATTGGAGTGATAAGATTGTTAGTTGGGAGTCTCAATCACTATGATGAATATACAAGTTAGAAACTCCAAATAAGGTGGGATCACCCGTATTTATAAGTATAAGGTACCTATAAATCTAAGTCTTTTATTTTTTTTAGCTTATCTCCATGTTAACAGAGCCATGATATATTTGATTGTTCATAATGGATTATAATCTTCCTAGATTCTGTATTAGCCCAACCTTTATATTCGATCGACTACAAAGCCTCAACCTTGAAGTGCCACGTGTCAACCCACATGGCATAACTGGCCCAATCTCCCTTCAATTTCCCTCAAGATTAGGATGATCAGTCTTTAGCCTCTGTCAGCCTAATATTACTGTTATCATCATCAGCAGCAGCATCATCATCCTTGCCTTAATCCCATCATATAGGGTCGGTCACATGGATTATCATTTTCCATTCTAAATATATTATATACATTATTACCATTCAAGTTTAATTCCTTAAGGTCTCTCCTAATAATTTCTTCCCACGACAGCTTAGGGCGACCTCTTTTTCTTTTACCCTCTATTTCCAAAAATCTTCGTCTTGTTATAGGGTCATCTACTTGTCTACGCAACACATGTTCATACCACCTAAGTCTACTTTCTCTTAATTTATCGTTAATGGGAGCTAATTCAAACTTTTCTCTCACATATTGGTTTTTAATTTTGTCCTTTTTAGTAATTCATATTATCTACCGAAGCATCCTCATATCACTAACATTAAGACTTTTTTCATGCTTTTTCTTTGACGTCCAACACTCTGTACCATACAAGGTCACTGGACTAACAACTATTCTATAAAAAAATTCTTTTAATTTACTAGTTATCCTCTTATCTCATAACACTCCACTATCTTGTCTCAATTTCATCAAACAGGTTGATATTCTACTCATAACATCCTCATCAATATCCCCATTACTTTGTAACATTGAACCTAGATAACTAAATTTATTAGTTTGGTTTATTGATTTTTTCTTTAATCTTTAACATTATGTTACTCGATGCTTCATTATTAAATTTACATTCCATAAATTCTGTTTTATTTCTACTAATTTTTAGTCCCTTAGACTCTTAAGGCTTTTCTCCAATTATCTACTCTCATCGCTAAGCTTTCCTTTAAAGTGTCTATTAAAACTATATCATCCGCAAACAACATACACCATGTGACATCTTCTTGTATGTCCTTAGTAATCTTATCCAAAACTACGGCAAATAAATAAGAACTTAAGGCCGATCCTTGATGTAAACCCACTTTAATCGCAAAATCATTAGTTTCTCCGCATATAGTCCTTACTCTAGTCTTTGTGTTATCATACATATCTTCAATAACTTTAATATAACTCATATCGATTCTTTTCCTCCTAAAAGACCACCAAATTATTTCCCTTGGTACTCTATTATAAGCCTTTTCTAAATCTATAAAGACCATATATAAGTTTATATTCTTACTTCTACATTTGTACATTTCTCCATTAACTGTCTTAATAAGTAAATAACTTATGTGGTGGATCTCCTTGACATAAATCCAAATTGATTTTTTGAGATAGTTGACTCATTATTTAATCTTTGTTCAATAACCTTTCCCATAATTTCATAGTGCGACTCATCAGTTTGATTCCTCTATAATTACCGAAGTTTTATATATCCCCTTTATTTTTATACAACGGTATTATGGTGTTTTTTCTCCACTCACCTGACATGTTTCCTTCTCTTAATTTTTTTTTTATTAAATAAGCCTGTTAACCATTCTGACCATAGACTTTCAAGGGTTATCCACACCTCTATGGATATTTTATCTGGGCCAACGGCTTTATTCTTTCCCATTTTTCTTAATAATATATCTACTTTTTTTGAGTAATCGAACATACAAATCCTATATTTTGTTCAGTGTTCTCGACATCTTTTTTTCTGGATATTCATGAATCAATAATCCCTGAAAATACTCTTCCCATCTATCTAGAATTTCTTTATCGTTAATTGATATATTTGATTTACATCTTGACATCACCACACATGACCACTTACACAAGTAGGGGTGTTATCATTTTGTTCTGACAAGCACGATCCCCATGGTTTAGGTTTTTTGTGTCATCAATGGTGTACCCAAGGTAATGATTGCATGTGAGCATGTGGCTTAGGGGATAACTGGCGTAGGGCTCCTTGCCCAATACCAAGTGGACATTCCATTTCTCTTTGGTATCATAAGGTATAAGATTTGGGGAGACTTTTATACCTTCATTGCTTTATCAAAATTTTAGGTATTTCGCATTGTTTTTGTCTAGAATTTGCCAAAACTAGAGACTATCTTCTATCTTTCCTTTCTTCAATTTTTTATTTGTTAAGCTTTATTTTCATATCAAGGCATTTAAGTATGTAGAAAGTGACTTTAGATAACAAATTTGAATCATTTCATAGAAAACACCTTATAGATGACAACATTCATATTAGGATTTCACTGGATGAGGCGGATACCTTTGTCATTGATGGAGGAGTTATTTTCTAGCTGTTGACAAAATAGAGGGGGATCCCATTTTCCCCTCTACCCATTGTTGGCGAAAGTTATATGTTTTTATGGAATAATTCCAATTCAAGTGAATGGTAGTTTTTATCAGATCGTTGTGGGTACAGTCACTATAAAATCAAATTTGCGAACAAACCTCGGTTTAAGAAATATTATGTATTGTAATGACCTAAGGAGGTCTCCTAGATCTAACGTGTACCATTTTCAAGATAGATACCAGTCCCATAGTTTAGTTACATGGTTGCCTATATCATAAAAGGAAACTAATAAGGACGTCTTAGAGTTTTTTTAGGCTTCGATATGGTGAGGGATACACGGGTCTTTTTGTGCATACTATGATTGAATCTCCTGGTAGGCTGTCCATAATTTTTTTTGTTAATCTTATTTTTTTATTTTTATTTCTGATCGTTCTATGTTCTTATGCAGATCCTTATTACAAAAGAAAGACTAGAGATTTTGAAGTCAATATGCACGACCTTGAGATCATTTTAAAAAGAAGAACTTCGATCGATGTGAACTCACATTGAAGAGTGGCCCACGTCTTACTTAATTACAACATTATTGTTGTCTCTGCCAACAACTATAAAATGATCCTAGAGGTAACCATATCTGATTATATAGTAGTCTATGATCCCTCTAAATAGCCACCCTAGTCCAAAATAAAGCATTAAGGGGCATATTCCTTAGGGAATGTTTCCCAATATATGTTAGATCAATGGACTTTAGTAAAGACCAGGAGGAGGAAGAGGAAGAGAGAGAAGAGGATGAGGATTAGAGCATAAAAAAAGACCCTTTCTTTTATGATTTTAATCATATTTTCTAATAAGAATAGGTTAGTATTTCTTATCACTTATGGGAAAAGGTTAAAGAAGAGGATAATTTCCAGTTAGACGACTACAGATTTCCCTCGCTTCCATACAACATTTAAGAAATGACAAATCTCCCATGTCGAAAATTTAATTTAGCCACCTTTAGGGACAGTTGAAAAAAAGGCAACAAATCCATCTAGGATGCCCAATCTACCGCCGGGATAGGAAAAATGGTTATCACCCTCACATAGAAAGAGGGCCTTAAACTGGAATAAAAAAAGGAGAGGGAGAAGAAATCAGAGGAGGACAAGAAGGGAAGGACAAATAAATCTCCCTAAATACCCTTGTGCCTTCCCCTTCCCCTTCCCCTTCCCCAACCTCTACTCCTACTCCTACTATACCTCAACTAGCATTGTCAAATTGTCCTATGGTTATCCATTATAAACTGTAGGGCTACCAAAGGAATCCTCTAGGACCACTTCCAGAGTATACTCTTGGATTATTGCCTTTATGAAAAAGCAAGGAGTATATGAGCTCCACTAACTCGGCCTACCGTAACTTAGAGGTTCGGTATTCAGTTGACCAGGCGGTTATGTTGCCAATTTATATGAACTCCCTAAGAAGTTTTTCTTTGGATCACCTTCACAACGAAGGGTTATATCACATTTTACTGGTAATCCTTAATTTCGTTCATGCCTAATAATTACTAAAGAACTTATTATTTATTTAATATCGTTCCTTATTTTCCTTCCACATGCCATGCAGGAGGTATCCACCAAGAATGAAAACTGAACAGGCATAATAATGTTCTTCTTCACAACAATAATATCTTGAAGAATTCCATGACGAAGAAGATCAATAAATTGAACGACCTCCAAGCCAAGGTGAAGAAGGAGATGACTATCAAAGGCAAAACTATTGAGGAGGCTGAGCGAATTCAGTTGGAGTTTAGAGGGGTTGGTAAAGAGTTATCTATCCCAATTAATGGATACTATCATAAGACTATGCAAGAACTTATCTTGCAAAGGCAAAAATTCAACCTAGAGAATAAGGCTAAATCTAACCTCGAAAAAGGTCTATGAGATGGGTTCTAGGAATCTGTTCAAGAGGTTGCTTCATAATTTTACTATCATGAGTCTATTTTTAATAACCTTAGCTGTCTAGCTAGGATCCAAAGGGGAAATGTTCCCGAGGGAGACCTGGCTTATGCCAAACATACTCCCTTAGAGGACCTTGCCATAAATGGGGGAAATGCTACTAAGGCTAACCAAGCCATTTCCTGGGTCGATTAGATTATTGGGGAGATCGATCAGGTCGTTTCTCACCTTACTTCTCCAACTGAGGAAGTGGTTAATACTCCTTTGAAGGATGCACATTTAAGGAGTTAGGGGAGGTCACCCCTAGTTGTTATTGTGTTTCCATTTTTTTTTTCAATTTTAATAGACCAATTGGTTATTTTTGTAGGCCTTGAATCATTCCTCTCTTATATGAAATGAACGTTGTTTTATTTTATCTCATTTATTATTTGTTTTGAATTTTAGATATACTTATCACATAATTAATATTGTTTGCCTTAATTATTCCTTGTGTGATGATGTGTTGGAAAAGTGTTCGTTCAATTTGGCTTATTTTCTAGTTTAATTTAACGACGTGTAAGTTGATCCAAACCTTAGATTTTAGTCATCTTAAATGGATCCCATAGACCGATCATTGAAACTTCCGAAATGATTAATGAGTAAAAATGATCGACCAGCCACAACTAAATAAAACGTAATTGTCCAACCATTAAGACTTTTGTTCGTTCTAGGACGATCAATCGAACTTGGGTTATATCCCCATTTTCAGATGGATTTTGTGCCAAACGCAAGGCCTGAACTTATTTCTAAGTTGTAACACTTAATTCTTAAGTGGGTTTATGCCTATTCTAGACCACCCATCCCAACTTGGGTTGCACCACCATTTTCAGTTGGTCTTTTGCTAAATATAGCCCCCTAACTTATTTTTAAGTTGTACCACTTAATTCATAAGTGGGTTTATGCTTATACTAGGTCATCCAGCCAACTTAGGTTGTACCATCATTTTCAGGTTGGTTTTATATTGAAGAATTATGTCATAGACAGAGTAGATAATGAAAAAAATACATTAACACGTACAACTTTAAACATTTCCAAAAAGGAAAAAACTATCTAATGATTAGATTCCTAAAGTTCATGGCATTCCAGGACATCGGTGCTAACTTGCCATTTAATTCTTCTAGGTGGTAGGATCCGATGCCCCCTTTGATTTTATCATGTATAGTCCCTGTCAGTTTGGTGTTAGCTTTCCATTTGAAGGTTTTTCTATCCCCAACTTTGACCTTTCGATCCTATTGTTTGGTAAGATCTTATTAGCAAGCGAAAAGATGTATGAGGGCTTGTCCTCTACATTCCCATACTATATTTATATCATAAGATAATTTGTCATCATTTTTCTTAACTTTAAAGATCTCAGTCCTCGGGCTGGAAGATCATTCTCAATGGGAATGACTAGTTCCATGCCTTATACCAAAGAGTTTGGGGTCTCTTTTGTTGGATTCCAAGGTGTTATCATATAGGACTAGAGGATGGATGGGAGATCATCCACCCATATTCCCTTCATTTTCAAATCATTGCTTGATACCGTACAGTAGCATCTTATTTGTGATTTTTGCCTGACTGTTGCACTATTGAAAGATGACCAGAGCATAATGGATCCTAATATCGTATTCTGGGTAGAAGTATTTGATTGTATCATTATCTAATTGGGTCTTATTATTGGTTACTAGAGCTATGGGGGTTCCAAATATTGTAATGATGTTCCTCCAAACGAACTATTTAGAAGATACATCTCTGGTGTGGCTGAGAGGTTCTGCCTCCACCACTAAGTAAAGTAGTCGATGAAGGTTATCAGATATTTCAAGTTAGCAGGAGATATAAGTAAAGTTCCCATTATGTCTATGCCCCATTAAGCAAAAGTCTAGGGACTCTTGAGGGGGTTCAGGTTGACAACTAGCTGCTTGATGATCGGGGAGAATTCCTGGCATTTACCATACTTGAGGATAAACTCAAGAGCATTTTTTTGCATGAAAGCACACAAGTATCCCTAAGAGATCTCCCTATAGATGAGTAACCTTCCACATGTATAATCACCACAACTACCTTCTTATATCTCACTAAGAATTCCTTCCACTAGATCTCAATGGACACAATTAAAGAGAGGACACGTGAATAAATGTCGATAAAGTTTGCCTTGAGAGTTGAGTCAAAACCTTAGAAAATGGATGTTTTATTTACGGACCTCCTTACCATCTGATCGTAAATTATTGTTCTTTAAAAAGGACACGATTGGGTCCATCCATGAGGTCTCTAGCTAGATCTTTATAATGTCTTAGATTGGCTCTGGTTCATCGATGCCCGGTCAATCTACGTACTCTACCTTGATTGTTTTTTAGGTCGATATCAATAGTTGATGCCAAAGTAACCCATGAACCAAAATGGTTATTGTTGTTACTAGTCAATTGTTCTACATTAGACGATCTAAACTGAATGAGCAGTTCGCTTACTTTATCTAGGTTAATGATCATTTTAGGATCTCTAGCTTCTTTTTTTGCGTTGAGCTGATTCACTCTTGTATAAGAATCATAATATACCACTATATCCTTTGCTCATATATTGATCGCCCATTGCAGTCTATGAATCATAACTTTATATTCGGCCTTGATGTTAAATAGTCTTTACCTGAGTTGAACTACCTATTCAATAAAACATCTTTAAGGTGTGACAATGAGAATCCCAAAGTCTATCCCGCATTCATTAGATGCCCTATATATTAATGACTTCCATCCCCGTTGTTGATCGTTTATAATAATGGTGAGTGATTCTAGAATTAGTTTTGGTTGTAACTATTCCTTGTCCAGTGGAGATATGAAGAATTCGACAAAGAAATCAGCTACAACTAGTCCCTTGATGGATATTCGTGGCTCATATATTTGACATCGAACTAGCCAGCTCTAAAGACCACTTAGTCATTCTGTTGGAAAGATTTGCCTTCTAGAGAACTTTACTCATTGGATAAATCATTGTGAAGACTATTGTGTAGGTATCGAAATAGTATCATAGCTTCCTGGAGGATGTCACTAATTCTAGGACCATTTTTTTAGTAGGCATGTATCTTTTTTCTTCCTTAAGAAGAGTATGACTAACATAATACATAGGCACTTGTTCTCCACCTTGTAATTGTATGAGCGCCATACTAGTTGCTTGTTGTGAGACAACCAAGTATAGGTAGATATCTTCTCCGGTGGTGGGAGCTGATAGCAATAGAGGAGATCCCAAGTATTTTCAAATTCCTTTCAGTAATTAATCACATTCTTTCATTCAGACAGTTATGAATACCTTTTAAGAGATTGAAAGAAAAGTCGATATTTATTCGACGAACGAGATATAAATCGATTGAGTAAGGATAACATCCTAGTGAGGATCTGAACATTTCAGGCCACGGTCGACATTCTAATATCCTAAAATGCTTTAATTTGGTATGGATTTGCTTATATCCCCTTATTTGTCACTAACTTTTCCAGGAACCTTTTAGAGATGACTCTAAAGACAAACTTAGAAGTGCTCAACTTCATATTGTATTCTCTATGGATCTTAAAAGTATTAGTTAGATCCTCAATGTTGTTGGTTGCCTATTTTCTTTTGACAAGCATGTCATCGATGTAGACCTCCATGGGTGCATTGATCTGCTTCATAAACATCTTAATAACGAGGCATTAAAAAGTTTCCCTAATGTTTTTTAGACCAAAGGGAATTACTTTGTAGTAGTAAATTCCAAAGGTCGTAATTAACGAGGTATTTTCCAAATCAGGGCCAAAAATGGTATCTCATGGTATGCAGAGTAGGCATCTATAAAACTCAGACACATGTGTCTGCCTATTGAGTTCACGAGATGATCAATCTCGGGTTGTGGAACTGTCTTTTAATTAGACCAGTGAAGTTGATGGACACCCTCCACTTTCCACTCGTCTTTCTAACCAAAACAGTATTAGAAATCGAGTCTGGGAACTAAACTTCTTTGATTAGATCCATTATGGAGGAGATTCTCAAATTTTCTTTATATGGTTTTTACTTTTTATAGTGGTTTTCTCCTTGGATTCGTTTTAATCAATCGATATATTCGATCCACATGTAGCTAATGAAAAGAAACGTGTAGATATACACCCAGAAGATCACAAACGAATACATCAGTGTTAGTCCTGATAAAGTGAATGAATTTCTATGCCTCTTTCTTGGTAAATTCTTATCTAATCAAAAAGTCCTTATTTCGGTTAGGATGAATCTAGAGGAATATGTGACACCCCGACTAATTAAATACCGGGTAGCTACTCCTTTATTAAATTAATACAAAATGCCAAGTTGGTTCAGTTAATAGCATCACTGTCGAAAATGCTTTAATAATTTCTAACCACCTAGTATTTAAAAAGTGAGTTGTCAAATTTTAACTTAAATCTGATTAACATGCAATAAGTGAAAAATCAAGGATAACATAACCATACACAATAAAGTCCCAATGGTGTAGTTAACAAGTAATAAAGAGTCTGGAGGCACTACTCCTCACAACAATCCCACATCTGAAATAATAAAACAAGTCTGAATCCTGAATTAATTACATGCCAAGAATCAGAATAACTGAAATATGAAATGTCTCTAATAGAAATGGGCGACATGCCCTACAAATGATGGAACTGAATATGCAGTGAAAACCAAAGGAAGCGTCTACTAGCAAGGCCCTGTAACTTTCACAACAGCTACAGCTCGTCACCTGAATGGAAATCCTATCCATGGTGTCCTTGTGGCTGGGCACCTAAAAGGTTTTTACAAAAATAGATTTGAAAGCAAACGGGTCAGAGCCCGAAAGTGGAGAGTATTTTAAAATAGCAAGTGCTTTAATAACATTAAAACAATGAATGCAAAATACATGTTAGGACGTACACTCACATGAAATACTCACCTCTCGACTAATTGTGCACTCCTAACGTAACGTACCCATTTAAGTGACATTCATATCTAACTAAACTGTCATAAGTTCTACCCCTTTCTATTCGATTCCCATTATACATTCTAACGTTATCAATTAAATAGAGGCTTTACTTAAACTCGGATTCTCAATTATTAGCAATACAATCCACTACAGGTTATCCCTTTTTATTTTCTCAAAGCGTTACCATAATTATACTCACAATACCAACATGAAAGTTCTCATTATTTAAGCGTATATTATTCACGTCATGAATATACAACCCGAGACTAAGCTGCGGTGCACACATACTTTGCTATCCATCCCGGTGCATCACGTACATAAGGATTACACATTCTAAATCTCTCAGGAATCGTTCTCAGATAACAACAATCACAAACAATGGAGTCGAACACAGTCACATCACATGGGTCACGCACATACCTATGCTCCCACGATCAACAGTCTTATTAACTTCCCAATAAGTACTTCTCTGACCTATGTTCTCGAGGTACGAATCTAAATCCCCCCGTAGGCACACAAAGATTAGATGGTCCTAAACGAACGTAAACCTCCCGTGATAGCAAGTATGGTAGGTATGTCATACACATAAAATCATATATACTAAGCATGCGCACTTCTTAGTAATTACCATAATTTATTAGAGTTATACTTCTCATTCTCATACCAACTTATAATGTCACACAAATCACGTGTCCGGTTTACATGTATTTCAGTTATTTATTATCCTCGCATCGAGATTAGTCACTTTTCCCTAATCCACAACTATCATTTGGTTCAAATCATTCTTCTATATTTTACTCCTCAATATATCCCGAATATCCCAACTATATCAATTAGTCATCAAGGAGATGTTATCTCAACCATTAAACAAGGTTACGGGACACTAGAAATCAAATCACGCCAAAAAGGCCATTATGTCAACTCGTTAGAAGTCTCGTTCGAACGAGGTCGTTCGAACGAGAGTTCGTTCGAACGAAAGGGGTATCTAACGAGATCTCATTCGAACGAAAGGCATCGAATGAACATCCAACTCGTTAGAAGGAAAACTGTCAGCTCGTTAGAAGCTCGTTCGAACGAGCTCGTTCGAACGACCTGGGCAGGTCTTCTAACGAGGTGACAGTTTCGAGCCCAGAATTTTCCTATCTCATTTTTCTCAATTTTCTTCACCTCTATTCTCATCTAAAAGTCGCCCAACAGTATTTTAAGGTTTCTAATCATCACTAACCATTCATAGGTCATAACACAACATTTATATAGGGCCAAATCTTCCTATACATCATCTAATTATCATAACTCCCCAATTTTCCCCAAACCTTATGAACATGAACCCTAGAAATTTAAAGTCATCAATTTCCATAAATAAATCCGTTTTTGTAACATAAAAATAGTAATTCTTTTAGTCTAATCACCCAATAACAATTCTACATGAAAACCTATATCCAAATCTGAATTTATAACTCCAATTTCATGGGTTTTTATAAATCTCCCAACACAATCCAATTATATCAATTTTCTAATCATGGAAGAAGCATTCGCTTGAAATTAACGAAATTAAACCACTTGCCTTGGATTATTCTCTGAATTTGGTGTTGAATTGATGAAGGTTGCTCTCTCTCCTTTTCTCCCAAGGTTGAAGGTTGAAGATGGAGGTTAAGGTTTTCTCTTTTGGGAACTTCTCTTAACTTCTCATGAAACCCCCGTAGCCCTCTAATCAGTTAATTGCTGGTAATGGGTTAGTGGGTCATTAATTTACCTATTTTAAACTCCCAAAATTCGTTGGTCAAAATTCTTAAAATTCCAAAATTACCAAAATACCCTTTTAAGTTGCCGGTATGGCCTAAAAATGCCCCGGGACCCAAATTAAACCCCCGGCTAGTGTTTTCTGACTATTTCGACCCTTCCGGACTCGTTGGCGCACTCAAAATGACCATACGGTTGATAAAAATAAAATTCAGTTTTTAATTAAAATAATTATATTCCTGACGCGACTGTCACACGCGTCCTAACAAAATTTCCAAATTGTCATATTTCAATTTCACGACAAATTCAATATATTCAATATTCATTATAATCAAATAATATCCATTATAATCAAATACCAACTCACGTCTCGTTAGTATTTTATCCGGATTAATTCTTAATTAATACCCATTTAATTCAATTAATTCCATAAATAAATATCACAAAAATACAGGGTATTACATACTTCCTCCCTAATAACAGAATTTCGTCCCGAAATTCGAAACTAGAAAGTACTTTGTAAAAATAACTCTGGATAACGTTCATGCATCTCATCCTCGCGCTCCCATGTGGACTCCTCGACATTATGATGTCGCCACTGAACACGCACTAACGGAACTATCTTTGACCGCAGTTTCCGCTCACTTCGGTCTAAAATAGCAATCGGCCCCTCCTCGTAGGAGCTATCAGGCTGGAGATCGATGTCCTCCAAAGTAATGTGAGAATGAGCCAAATCGTCTCTAAGATATTTCCTTAGCGAGGAAATATGAAACACATCATGAATCCTATGCAAATGCTCCGGTAACGCAAGTCTATATGCAACAGACCCAATCCGCTCGATGATAGGAAATGGCCCCACATATCTCGGTGCCAACTTCCCCTTCTTCCCAAATCACATAATCCCCTTCATAGGAGATACTCTGAGTAAAACTTAGTCCCCCACTTGTAACTCCCTGAAGAATCTCTTCGCATCAGCGTAGCTCTTCTGCCGATCCTGAGCTACCCGAATGCGACTCCGTATCAATTCTATCCTTGCCGAGGTATCCTGAATCACTTTCGGCCCAAGTAGTTTGTTGTCCCCCACCTCCAACCAACATGTTGGGGAACGACAAGGTCTACCGTACAACGCCTCAAATGGATCCATGCCAATGGTGAACTGGTAGGAGTTGTTGTAAGCAAACTCCACCAGTGGAAGATACTGCCCCCATCCACCCCCAAAATCAATGATGCACATACGTAACATGTCCTCCAACATCTGGTTTGTATTTGCCCATCGGTCTGTGGATGATAAGCAGTACTCAACCGCAATTCCGTGCCCATGGCCTCCTGAAAACTCTCCCAAAACCGTGAAACGAATATATTGTCTCTATTAGACACAATATTTAGGGGCACACCGTGAAGTCTCACTATTTCTGCAATAAAGAGATGGGCATACTGTCCCGTAGTGTAGTATGTCCTTACGGGTAGAAAATGAGCGACTTTTGTCAACCTGTCCACAATTACCCAAATGGAGTTGTGACCCCTTTGCGACGTAGGCAACCCCGTGATAAAGTCCATAGAGATGCTCTCCCACATCCACATCGGGACCTCTAACGGCTGTAGAAGTCCTGCCGGTCTCTGATGATCCACTTTTACCAGCTGACAAGTGGCGCATTTAGAAACAAACACGGCAATATCCTTCTTCACACCGCTCCACCAATACTGTCGTCTCGTGTCTTGGTACATTTTGTCCCCACCGGGATGTACCGCGAACCGTGAGCCGTGCGACTCTGCCATCACCTCGTGTCGAAATTCCTCTCCTTCCGGAACTACCAGTCTCCTATTGAAGCGTAATCCCCCGTCGGAGCTAACGGTATAGGACTCGACTCCCTCTGCTAGTAATTGAACTATCTGTTCCTGACAGAATGAGTCATTTGCCTGTGCCTTCACCACCTTCGTGACAATCTGCGGTGTAACAGTCATCACAGATATGAACGATCGGGACACTGCATCCTGGTGTCCCAACTCCTTCCACTTTGCCTTCCACACCCCTGCCACCTCATCTACTGGCCTACGGCTCAACGCGTCTACTACTACGTTAGCCTTCCCCGGGTGATATTGGATTTCAAACTGATAATCCTTCACAAACTCAAGCCACCTTCGCTGCCGCATATTCAACTCCTTCTGCGTGAATAGGTACTGTAGGGACTTGTGGTCCGTGAACAATCGAAACTTCTCCCCCAAAAGGTAATGTCTCCAAATCCGAAGGGCAAATATCACTGCCGCTAACTCCAAATCATGAGTGGGGTAATTCTTCTTGTGAGGCTTAAGCTTACGGGAAGCATAAGTTATGGCCCGACTCTCCTGCTGCAATACACCTCCAAGTCCTTGTAAGGACGCATCGGTGTAAACTAGATACTCAACTCCCGGTCTCGGCAATGCTAACACAGGTGCTGAGGTCAACTTGTCCTTCAACTCATCAAATGCCAACTGACAGGCATCACTCCAAATGAATGGCACACCCTTACGAGTCAGATGTGTCAAAGGGCCCGCTATATTTGAGAAACCCCAAATTAACCTCCTATAGTATCCTGCTAGGCCCAAGAAACTACGGATCTCAGTCGGTGTCGTGGGCTTTCCCCACTCCCTCACCGCGGATACCTTACTCGGATCAACAGATATCCCCCGGTCGTAAATAATATGCCCCAAAAACTGAACCTCCTTCAGCCAAAACCCGCACTTCTCATACTTTGCATACAGCTCGTTCTGACGTAGCATCTGCAAAACCTGCCTCAAATGCTCGGCGTGCTCCTCCTCTGTCTGGGAGTAGACCAGAATGTCATCAATGAAGACAATGACGAACTGATCTAGGAACTCTCTGAACACCCTATTCATCAAGTCCATAAACACGGATGGAGCATTGGTCAAACCAAAAGGCATAACCCAAAACTCGTAGGAACCATATCTCGTTAAGAAAGTAGTCTTCGAGATGTCCTCCTCCCTCATACGCAACTGATGCTATCCCGATCGCAAATCAATCTTTGAGAAGAAAGAAGCTCCCCTTAGCTGGTCGAATAAGTCATCGATTCGGGGCAACGGATACTTATAACGTATCGTGACCTTATTCAACTCCCGGTAATCCACACACAACCTCAACGATCCATCCCTCTTCTTAACGAACAACACAAAGGCACCCCACGACGAAGTACTCCTCCGAATAAACCCCTGACCCAACAACTGCTCAATCTGATCTCGTAATTCTCTCATCTCAACTGGAGCCATACGATAAGGTGCGCGGGCAATAGGCCGAGTGACCGGCGTCAAGTCGATCAAAAAATCTATCTCTTTACTCGGAGGTAATCCAGGTATATCCTGAAATACATCGGCAAATTCTCGAACAATCGGAATCGAATCAAGTGGTATCACCACTTCCTTAGAGGTCTCCTCCTCTATATAGTACAAGTGGGTGGACGATCCTCCCTCAGGACGAGGCATCGCCACCAAAAATATCTCCTTCCTGGGAATGGCAAAGATAATACTCCTACTAAAATAGTCAATCATGGCTCTATACACAACTAGCCAATCCATACCAATAATGGCATCATACTCGGTCATCTCTAACACTAACATATCCGCGGGTAGAGTAAACCTCCCGATTTCTATACCCACGCCTCTACATACAAGGGAAATCACGAAACCCCTACTCAACGGCGAATCTACACAAGTAACCGTTCTCTCGGCGGTGTCTAACAACCCAATGGTGCGTGCAAATCTCATAGCAATAAAACAGTGTGTGGCCCCCGTGTCAAACAAAATACGCCCCAGAGTCCCCTGAATAGAGAACATACCCTCAATGGCTGGTGGATCCTGTGGGGATGCGACCTGCTGGAGCTGATACACTCTCCCATACTGAAGTTGTCCCTGCTGAACTGGGACTGCTGGAATGGGTGGTAATGCTTCCATCTGTGGTGGTGCCGGGAGGGCGGTGGGAAACATAGGCCTTTACGGCTCCTGTCGAGCACCCTGCTGTTGGTGTTGCGGGGCCCTACCCCTATCCGGACAATCCTGGCGTTTATGGCCAGTCTTGCCAGAAACGTAACACTTCCCCGGGAAGTTCCCCCCTCTCTGTCCCTGCTTCCCTCGGCCCTGGTGGCCGTTTCCATTCTTCCCCTGGCCATGCTGGCCCTGCTGAAACTGCTGTTGACCATTCTGCCCCTATTGGTCCTGATGGCCGTTCGGACCCTGATGGCCCTGCCTAAAACCTCCCTGTCCGTGCCTGAAATTCCCCGATCTGAACCTCTTATGATCCCCCTCCTGGGAACCCTGGTCACCCAACCTCTGCCCCTGAGTAGATTGTGCCCCACTAGCACCATTTCCCCCAGTCCTGCCCTGATGGCTGGACTCTCCTGATCTCTTGCTCTCAGCCATGTGAAAGCGGTGATCCTGGCAGTATAACAGTGCAACATTAACCACGTCAGAATAAGTGGCCAACGAGAGGTTCCCCAACAAATGCTGACGGATCCTCCATGTCAATCCATCGGTAAACTTCTGAATCTTCTTCTCTTCTGTCGGTATCTCATCCGGGACAATATTCAGCAAATTTGTGAATTCGGCCTCATACTCGGCCACAGTCTTACCCTCCTGCCTGAGATTCATTAACTTCCTCCTCATTTCCGTGTGAACGGCTGACGGAAAATACTTGCGGTCGAACCGCACCCAAAACTCCTGTATCGTGAGAGTATCTCTCTCCTCCACGGTGGTAATAGACTCCCACCACTGCAGTGCAGATCCCACTAGCTTGAAAGTAGCTAGTACCGGCTTCTGAACATCGGTGCACTCATACATCCTCAAGTGCCTCTGAATGTCTTTCCTCCACTGACTTGAAACCACAACATCGGAGCTACCTGTGAACTCCGGCGGGTGCGCTTTTTAAAAAGCATCTCGTACACGTTCCCAAGCAGACGGGAATGCATGTGCCTGAACTGGCGCGACTACTGGAGCCTGAGGTGGTGCCTGCTGTACAACGGCAAGAGCGACATTTACCGCTTGGGCTACAATGGCTGCAACCTCAGCGGCATTCATGGTGCCCTGTACTGGTGCTGGCTGTGGCTCTGGCTGTGCATCCCTAGGAACTCGTGGTGCAGGTCGTGGAGGCATCTGAAATAAGAGTAAAGTCTATAAGTTCGCAGTTATAAACTTAAAATAGCTGAAGAGCGAAGCATACATAAAGGAATACAACAGTCCTAAAATATAGGGCTTTACATCAAAGAAAGCTCAGCGGAAACATAATAAGCCGTACAGATCCTAAAGGACACTAGAACCTGATGCTCTGATACCACCTGTGACACCCCGACTAATTAAATACCGGGTAGCTACTCCTTTATTAAATTAATACAAAATGCCAAGTTGGTTCAGTTAATAGCATCACTGTCGAAAACGTTTTAATAATTTCTAACCACCTAGTATTTAAAAAGTGAGTTGTCAAATTTTAACTTAAATCTGATTAACATGCAATAAGTGAAAAATCAAGGATAACATAACCGTACACAATAAATTCCTAATAGTGTAATTAACAAGTAATAAAGAGTCTGGAGGCACTACTCCTCACAACAATCCCACATCTGAAATAATAAAATAAGTCTGAATCCTGAATTAATTACATGCCAAGAATCTGAATAACTGAAATATGAAATGTCTCTAATAGAAATGGGCGACATGCCCTACAAATGATGGAACTGAATATGGAGTCAAAACCAAAGGAAGCATCTACTAGCAAGGCCCTGTAACTTCCACAACAGCTACAGCTCGTCACCTAAATGGAAATCCTATGCATGGTGTCCTTATGGCTGGGCACCCAAAAGGTTTTTACAAAAATAGATTTGAAAGCAAACGGGTCAGAGCCCGAAAGTGGAGAGTATTTTAAAATAGCAAGTGCTTTAATAACATTAAAACAATGAATGCAAAATACATGTTAGGACGTGCACTCACATGAAATACTCACCTCTCGACTAATTGTGCACTCCTAACGTACCGTACCCATTTAAGTGACATTCATATCTAACTAAACCGTCATAAGTTCTACCCCTTTTTACTCGATTCCCATTATACATTCTAACGTTATCAATTAAATAGAGGCTTTACTTAAACTCGGATTCTCAATTATTAGCAATACAATCCACTACAGGTTATCCCTTTTTATTTTCTCAAAGCGTTACCATAATTATACTCACAATACCAACATGAAAGTTCTCATTATTTAAGCGTATATTATTCACGTCATGAATATACAACCCGAGACTAAGCTTCGATGCACACATACTTTGCTATCCATCCCGGTACATCACGTACATAAGGATTACGCATTCTGAATCTCTCAGGAATCGTTCTCAGATAACAACAATCACAAACAATGGAGGCGAACACAGTCACATCACATGGGTCACGCACATACCTACGCTCCCACGATCAGTAGTCTTATTAACTTCCCAATAAGTCCTTCTCTGACCTATGTTCTCGAGGTGCCAATCTAAATCCCCCCATAGGCACACAAATATTAGATGGTCCTAAACGAACATAAACCTCCCGTGATAGCAAGTATGGTAGGTATGTCATACACATAAAATCATATATACTAAGCATGCACACTTCTTAGTAATTACCATAATATAATAGAGGTATACTTCCCATTCTCATACCAACTTATAATGTCACACAAATCATGTGTCCAGTTTACAAGTATTTAAGTCATTTATTATCCTCGCATCGAGATTAGTCACTCGCACCCTAATCCACAACTATCATTTGGTTCAAATCATTCTTCTATATTTTACTCCTCAATATATCCCGAATGTCCCAACTATATAAATTAGTCATCAAGGAAATGTTATCTCAACCATTAAACAAGGTTACGGGACACTAGAAATCAAATCACGCCAAAAAGGCCATTCTGCCAACTCGTTAGAAGTCTCGTTCAAACGAGGTCGTTCGAACGAGAGTTCGTTCGAACGAAAGGGGTATCTAACGAGATCTCATTCGAACAAAAGGCATCGAATGAACATCCAACTCGTTAGAAGGCAAACTGTCAGCTCGTTAGAAGCTCGTTCGAACGACCTGGGCAGGTCTTCTAACGAGGTGACGGTTTCGAGCCCAGAATTTTCCTATCTCGTTTTTCTCAATTTTCTTCACCTATATTCTCATCTAAAAGTCGCCCCAACAGTATGTTAAGGTTTCTAATCATCACTAACCATTCATAGGTCATAACACAACATTTATATAGGGTCAAATCTTCCTATACATCATCTAATTATCATAACTCCCCAATTTTTCCCAAACCTTATGAACATGAACCCTAGAAATTTAAAGTCATCAATTTCCATAAATAAATCCGTTTTTGTAACATAAAAATAGTAATTCTTTTAGTCTAATCACCCAATAACAATTCTACATGAAAACCTATATCCAAATCTGAATTTATAACTCCAATTTCATGGGTTTTTATAAATCTCCCAACACAGTGCAATTATATCAATTTTCTAATCATGGAAGAAGCATTCGCTTGAAATTAATGAAATTAAACCACTTGCCTTGGATTATTCTCTGAATTTGGTGTTGAATTGATGAAGGTTGCTCTCTCTCCTTTTCTCCCAAGGTTGAAGGTTGAAGATGGAGGTTAAGGTTTTCTCTTTTGGGAACTTCTCTTAACTTCTCATGAAACCCCCGTAGCCCTCTAATTAGTTAATTGCTGGTAATGGGTTAGTGGGTCATTAATTTCCCTATTTTAAACTCCCAAAATTCGTTGGTCAAAATTCCTAAAATTCCAAAATTACTAAAATACCCTTTTAAGTTGCCGGTATGGCCTAAAAATGCCCCGGGACCCAAATTAAACCCCCGGTTAGTGTTTTCTGACTATTTTGACCCTTCCGGACTCGTTAACGCACTCAAAATGACCATAAGGTTGATAAAAATAAAATCCACTTTTTAATTAAAATAATTATATTCCTGACGTGACTGTCACACGCGTCCTAACAAAATTTCCAAATTGTCGTATTTCAATTTCACGATAAATTCAATATATTCAATATTCATTATAATCAAATAATATCCATTATAATAAAATACCAACTCACATCTCGTTAGTATTTTATCCGGATTAATTCTCAATTAGTACCCATTTAATTCAATTAATCCCATAAATAAATATCACAAAAATACGGGGTATTACAGAATAGTGATTAGTTCCTCCATTACTCGCTTCACAGGGGATAGTTTGGTTTCCTCAACCCCTAGTCGAATGCCTTTTGTTTACTACTTGGGCTGGTCGTCCATTGAATTGTCATCATTATGAATCTTCTTAAACTAATTCTTCTGGTCTTTATGGAAGCTACGAAGGATTTATGGTCCCTATCAGAGGGTAAACACCAATACATAAGGGCATCATGGTGGCTCTATAGAGACATCATTTGCCAATAGTTCCTGATATGATAAGAGGGCCTACCTTTCCATTATATGTGATGATCTTTAGTATGAAAAACTTCCTTTGTGTCTCTCGGGATTCTATCTCCACAATAAATTGTGAGGTCCATTGCTCTCCTAGCAATATCCTTTAGAGTTCATCCCAAATTAGGGTTTAGCCTCCCCTCTAATTCTTTTTTGATGAAGTACCTCAATTTATCACTTCCAACATTTTTTGTGGCATCCATTGATGGGCCGACCTATTATTTTGTGCATACTTTATTGGCCAAATTTGTACATGGTTATGACTAAAAGAGTGGTGAGATGGAATATGATTTACATTTCGTTGATTAGATTGCACCGCACAAGGGCTCCCTAATTTAGAAACTCAATCGATTCAATTGGACCTATTGTGACTTGGGTAATGGATTTCACCCCTTCTCATTCATTTCAGATTATAAAAACTAGTATTTTTCTCTGACCTCCCAGTCAATTACCTCCTTACACTGGCCATATCTTCATTGTAATCATCCAATCTCTCTTCATAAAGACTGACGAGTCGTGGCATTCCGCTCCCCATAGGTCTCTCTGTAGAGAGAGTATAATGTCGGTGATTAGGACCAGACCTTTTGGGCAAGTGCTCCTTGACCTCAACTGACTAGTACGTGGAGGGGACCTCAAAATATTCTTCTCCCTCTTGGCAATTCGTATCTCAAATTGGATACGAATCGTGGCATGTGAATGATGAGACTCATGAGCACTCATATTATTGCAGGGTTGATGTTTCAGAATGGTGACAATTCAAAACCTTCCCACAAGAGGCCCCAAATTGCAGGGGATATAAAATCCATAATAAATGCAATATTATTAATTGGTCCCATTAATATAAATTTAATAACATAAGTGATGCTGGATGTATGTGGTTCAGTAGATCGTCCTACCTACGTCCACGAGGAATTGATGGAGATTTATTTATTAATTACGAAAAATAAAGGATGATTGGAGTACTAGTATTGTTATCTTAGAGTCCAAATTTTTTTGATCAAGATAAAAATCAATACCCCCAAATAGGATGAGGTCGTCCTTATTTATAAGTACAAGGTCCCTATAAATTTAGGTCTCTTCTTTTTTAGCTTAACTCTTGGTTAGTAGAGTTGTGATAGATTTGATCGCCCGTGATGCATCAGGATCTTCCTGGATTCTATGTTAGCCCATCCTTGATATTCGACCGACTATTTTTCCTCAACCTTTAGATGCCACATGTCAACCCACGTGATATGATTGGCCAAATCTCGCTTCAAGTATTAAATATAAAATGAGTAAATTATGTCATCTTTTAGTCATATTAGGTTATTAGTTTAAACAGGTTACAGTGCCAAAACATTTCACCCAATTCCCAACTTAACTACTTGAATATAGCCTAGTTGTAATTCTTTAACTCAAAAGGTCTCAGTGTTCGTTAAAGTATTCACCCCACTTAACTACTTGAATATAGCCAAAACATCTCAGTGTTAGTTATAATAATTTTCAATGTATGGTCATGGGTTGATACACGTGATGCTTAACACTTCACCTAGGATCAAATATAATGGTCTTTAAGCATCCAACATAACTACATGAATGTAATCATACAATTTTGAGCTCCACTATGGTGTGTTGCAACTCAATTTTGAGTCTGCTTGTTGTCATCTAGTGTTCTCTATATTGTATAAACTAATTGGAATCTCTGTACTTCAATCGGCGTACTGCCTGTTGACAGTCCCAATCGAATTATTAGCTTTGATACCATTTTTAGGTCACATGATTAAAACTAGACACCAATATTGTAATCAAATTATCCCCTTGGTCTTAGCTCAAGTATGAGTTTTAACATCCTATTTAAATATTGTATGTTAAACTACACATCTTTCGATGTGTGACCACTCCACTATTTCACTAGGATTGTCACGATCCTGTACCATGACAACTCTAGACTAGACAACAAACTGTGCCATGATCCTTTTTACACCAAGAAATCAGGAAAAAGTGGGGTGCCCTAGCCTAGTCACTGTTCTTGACCTTCATAGACCATGAAAAGGATTCCTTTATCACTGTCTTATCAGGGTTTATGACTGTGACAAGTTCAAACATTTTTATGCGCATGATGTCACTTTTTATAGTGCGCATGATGTTAGTAAGTGGTGTAATGTGAGACCCTCCGTGTGAAAAGGTACAAATTAAGGTCATTCAAACCCTATTGTTGTCACAGTCCTTGACCATTACAAATCTGTTGAACGTGAAAAAATTAGCTAGGCATTTGTACTGCTCAGTAGTAAATTTGTTTAAAAATATTTCATGTTTTTATTCAAACAAACACCAACACGATCAATGATATAATACGACATGATATGAAATCAAAACCAAAATACTCTAATTCCATATATATAACCAAATTAAATATATTTCAAGTTAATTACATCAAAACATTTCAAGTTTAATTACATAAACCAAGTTTTATGAAATGTAACATTCTATAAAAGATTAATAACGCTTGAGGAGAAAATTCGGCTAAATTATATATTCCCCCAATGTGCCATCAATATGTCGTACACCGTTTTACTAGTCCAACCATAATACCTCGTCCTCACTAAAATCTTAGCAACCTGGGTTCAGGATTCAAAATGCTGCAGTGGATGGTTTTGGACTATATTACCCAGAGTGATGTCCATGTCCTTCACTATCTTGGCAATTCGATTTACTTTACGTGTGTCAAGGATATATATTATCTCCCCATCTTCTTTAAATGGAGTCGGGATAGTTAGGTTAGGGTATAATACTTATCAGATGGGGATGATAAGTTTATTGGATTTAGTAAGGGGGATGGAGTAGTGGTCCCCTCACCCACCTTCTCCTTCTCTTTGACCTTTCATTTATCCTTCGCCTCCATCTTCCTCTTTCCTTTATCCATGATTGTGTATGTGACCCATTCAAACATTTGGTTCATCGTTTATTAAAGACTTTCCAATTTTGAGTTCATGTCTAATTTGTATGCGTCGAACTTAGAGGATAATCCACTATTATTTCAAGCAACTCCCACACCTTCGACTTCCTTATCCTTGATATGACACCCCAAGTACGGCCTTTTTTTATCCGCGTCCATCACTTAGTGTATTGAATTCATAGTCAAACATGCCTTGTCAACATCTTGTGCATCGCCTTTAGCTTTTCGAAAATAATATAAAAACATGTTATTAAATTTGATAAATAATATTAATAAATAGTTTTAAATTGACAATATAATTTTAGTTATAACTTACAATGGTCTCGGTGACCTGCAGATTAGCATGCTCACCCTTCTTCGTCTGAATATTAATGTAGGAATTGATCTTATGTTTCTTTCCCCCTGGGTCACTCCTAGACTCCTGCAAAATATGACCAAATTAAAGCAAAATTTTACCAAATTATAGTAATTTACTTACCCCTAAATAAAATACAATTTGAATAAGTTTACTTACCATCCTATGATCCACCTCCACATAAGACGTTCACCCGGAGTACTGCACATCCACCTTCTTTGACTGGTTTGTCCTTACCAAACCACGAGAGGATAATTATCTTTTGGATGCCTCGCTATCCACAAACCTTTACCATTTGGCCAATGTAATTGGCTCATTCTCCGATACGTTGTCCTTTCAACGCATCATGAACTCTTAGTCCTTCCTGAAATAGTGGGCAGAAAGGTTCTTTTTCCATGTCTGTCATTGCCTGCCAGCAACCTCCAATACATTGTCTCGCACTTTAGGAGTCAAGTTGAATTGTTGTTGTTTGTTAAACACATAATATAAGAAAGTTAGTGAATTAGCATTAAAATCATAATAATAAAATCTTATATGAAAGTCAAATATTTAATTTAAATAATGAAATTTTCATACCTCTAACCCCCCCCCCCCCCAACATCAATCTTTAACTCCATGTGCATGTTCCCCCAATATCCATACCCAGGACCAATTATTGATTTCAGCAACTCTAACACCCTCATCTCTATACTAATCTTGTTTTCAATTACTCTCCCATACTTGCCGAACTTGATGGGATTATTATTAAACGATCCCTCATCCCTCCCCCCCAATTTTTTCGGGGTCCGATGGCCCGATAAAGACATATTCTTCAAAGAAATATGAAAATATTCAAGTTCGGGATATAAGAATCAAATGTAAATACTCACATGACTATTTATTATAACAAACAAAATTAGAGTTAATTAAGAATAAATTAATGTTTGATATTTTTTCAAACTACATATAGAAAATTATAAATTGGAATTCTCAATACATTTTACAACATAAATTACTCTACTCATGTAAAGTATCTAAAAATTGTTTCAAGTTTGGGTTGTGATCCAAAGTAAATTGATATTCGGTAAGAGCAGCCATGTCATCCACACTACTAGTTAGACTCTTTGTCATGTGTAAGATGACTGACCACAGTTCATTATGGATATAGTCTGAGTAAAACACTTTCCTGAGCTTTTTAAATGAGTGAACAAATGGCTCATCATTCATATGCTCTTTGCTCCTCATCTTGGACAATTCTGCTATTATCAAATTTGTACCCAAATTGACTTTACAATCATTTTTTTCCTCAAACCTTACCCAATCACATTAAAAACGTAACCTCTTTGAAATATATATAGTCTAATTCAAAAATCTTTTGAATTACAATATAGTAAGTCATTTATGCACATGCCCTAAAATACTTAAGAGACCTATATGAAATGTCGATGTTTTGTAATATTTTTCTCGTACAACCTCGATGAGAGTACATAACCATTCAACTAATACTTCTTATACTCATGTGCCATGAAATTGGGTCTAGTGGAGAGACGATCAAACCTTGACATGGAATGACCCATCTTCAACAACTGAAATTATGTATTACATAAGCTGATTAAATTAGTTTAAAATCTTGAAATTATTAATTATTTAATAAGGGACGTTTGATGTAATAGTTACTCTTGTAACACCCAAAGTCTAAATTCATTGTCTGACTGTGAAATAGTCTTTCCTTTTTTGATGTGTATAGACGCATCATATTTTCTACATTGAATGAGAAAATTTCTCAAGAAGGTAATAAACTATTTAAGATAACAACGCGAAGTACAATTACAAAATGAACTTATTATATCGATTTATCGATATCTTCGTGGGCTTGAAACATATAATGACTCACTTACTCATATTGTAAATTTGTCAATTTAACTTGTTTGCCTATGACATAACCACACTCATCGGTGAACTCATCTCCATTATTTACAATGTTAGGGTCTGGCATATATTCTCTCGAAAACAAAGATGCCTTCACTCTAGTGTATTCCTACGCGATGGATCTTTCAATGTACCTCATATTCTTAACGTACTCTTTGAAAAATTTCATCAACCTTTCAAACGGGTACTTACATTGATATCTTAATGGGCCGCAAAAAAAGCACCTTGTCACATAAGTGCACCAATAAGTGAATACTTATGTCGAATATGTAAGAGGAAGTACTTATCCAACACACAAATTGCTTCATCTAATAGATTTGTTTTTATAGCCATGATGTGCTTTTGCTTGGATAATTTTGCGCATAAAAGTGTGAAGCAGAGGCCAATCTTCATAAAGGACTTCTGCGAATCCTTATTCTTAGAGAAACAAAGATTAATGAACAAATGGGACTAGTTTCACGATCATGTGCCAATCGTGAGACTAGCAGTTTTGTATATCATGTGTGGCATAATTCATAATCCCTACAAATTTGATGAAAAATTAAAGGGAACTTTCAAATTATGCAGTGTGTATAAAAGCACCTTGCCTTATTTCCTCCTCAAAGTGTATGCCCTAGGGGAATTATATTCCTCTCGCTACTATCTTCTTTCAACCATAATTGTAGATTAATTTTCAACATTTTAAGATTACATCATGCCTTTTCTCCATCCTTCGAATGACTTCCACCTAGGCATGTGCTCACAATATGTTCAATGATTTTCTTCTCAATATGCATGGTATCTAATACATGGCGCACAGTAGGGGTGTATATGCTTCAGTTTCACTATTAAACTAGAACTAGAATTGGGTTTGACCGATTCCAAAATTTTGGATCCGAAATGGATGTTTATTGAAACCAAATCGATGGTTCTTTGGCTGGTTCGAATCAATTCTCGGTTCTAATCATATTTTTTAATAAAATATTAAAATTCATTTCAAAAATAATTTTTAATGAAATAAAAACATTTTTCCTTAATGTTTTATCATATTCAAATATAGTTTTGAAGTTGGTCCCAAACCTTTTATCAAATTTAGTACCTAACCATTTCTTTTTCCCAAATTCCAACAACTAATATAAAAACATCCCCTTAATATTTTGTCATATTTTAGTACCTAACCATTTCTTTTCCACAAATTGTAACAACTAATAAAAACATCCCAAACTTTACTTTTAAATGTCTTAATATTTGACGTCACAAATATAAAATAAATAACACTACAAAAACATGATTAATAACCTTAAGAGTTAATTTATAACACCAAAAATAGTACCCAACAATTAAAAAACAACAACAAATTTTTTTATTTAGGTTTTGTAAAATAATATTATTGCAATGTTTACCGTAAAACATTGTCTTTCGATTTATGGTTTTGAAAAATGGTTCTTGATGAATATATACCCTTTTGGTAGTTTTGTTGTCACATATATAGGATACAAATTTTGTTATTTAGGTTTTGTGTACAGATTTTGATCATTTTGTTTCAGATCCATTCACGTTTATTTTTATGTTTTGGGATCTAATTGATTTTGTGATTTGTTATTTATTCTTTCTTTTCCAGATCAAGATTTGATGTCGCAAGTACTTAGATCAGGTATACACAAGTGATTAGTTTTATATTTAACTTGGGATTTTGGGATCTAATTGTTTTTGTGCTATGTTATTTATTTTTTCTTTTCCAGCTAACGATTTGATGATGTGGGTACTTAGATCAGGTATACACAAGTGATAGTGTTCTATTTAACTTGGGAGATTTTCATATTATTATCTATTATTCCATGCTTTTTTAATATTTGATTAAGCTACTGCAATGTTAATTTTTTATGACTTATATTATTAACAGTGCAATAATATTGTTGTGTTATTATTGACATTTGTGTTATTGCTGACATTTTTTATGAGCAAACATTGCAATAAAACTCATTTCTCTTTTTCTGTTTAGTGGTGTATATTTACTATTTGCTCATCTTTTTAGATCACTAACGTGGCCACACACTCGACATGGAGCTACAGATGGAAGGGTAACATTTTTAATTGTCGGTAACATTTATTCATTTCATGTTGAGGGGTAAAACTGGTAGCTTGGATAGATAATGCTACTACTTGCTTAAAAACGATTCACAGTATTATTTCTAGATCTAATAAGACCTTGAAATACTATGATTTCAATTTTACATGGTGTCCTGTGGGTCAACAATGATACTTGGTTGTGGTACGCCAGTGATTTCTCAACAATTGTTCATGATTTGTTCATTCCCCCATGCTTTTATATACTATTCACTTCTTCTATATGCCAATATTTTATAATAGATGTAAGCATTTAAAGGTAAGTAATGGAACTTTTCTGATTTGAATAAGTTATGTGGAATGCAAATCGCCTTAATCTTAATATGAGGAACATTGGAAGGAAACCATTAAAAGTGATGGTCCAAGTGAATACGAGCCGAGAAATGTGTGAGTGAAAGATGTTACATGGTTTATGAATGAAATATGTTACATGTTTTGATTCTATTGTCAATAGATATAATCAATTACGTTATCCTTAATTTTCTTTCTTTCCAGTTGTTTAAAATTCTTCAATCTTGTGCTACTGTACAGTTAAATTCACTATTGTTTGATAACTTTTGGAGTTAAATTGGGGTTTTGAGTTTGTGTAGTATTGTAGTTTGAAGCTAACATCATCCTTACTGCCTTTGTGAATTTAGTTTGTTAGAGTTTCAATATGGAGGCAAGTTTGGTTCATTTCATGAGAGTTTGGGGTTCTTATAAATTATTCATTTTCTTCAGAATTTTGTGGTTTATCCTTTGCTTGATTCTACCCAAACAAAGAATTTTGTGGTTCTTATAACTGTCATTATAGTCATTCTTATATTGCGGTATTTATTATTTATGCAATTTGGATTATTTTATTTATCTTCCTCAATATAACTTACCGAAGTGAGTTGTGCATCAACTCTGTTTCTCCAACTGAAGCTTTGTAATATGTGTTCCTCCCTCAATTTCTCAGTTGATCATGCTTGATTTTCTTTGTGTTCAGGTTGATCAATAAGTCATATAAGTTGTAGGATTTGAACCTTTTTTATATTTACCTACAAATTCCATACAAAAGCGTTGATTGAGATTAATAGCATATGGGAGTGAAAACATTTTTATCACCCCATCAAACATTTGGTGTGTTATATCTTGGAATTTTATACAAACATTATACATTACATGGTTCTGTTTGTTGTTTGTACTGTAGGATCAAACATTTGGTGTGTTATATCTTGGAATTTTATACTAACGTCATGCATAACTTGGTTATGTTTGTTATTTGTAATATAGGTGGACATAAAATTGATAAGAATGCTATTGAGATATTTATTTTGAGGTACTTTTGGGCCAACACAAAGAAACCTTCAAAGTATTTTGGTCCATATCCTATTTGTACTAACAATATACTTTCCTATCCTATTTTTACATCTTTATAACAATTGAAAGCTTTAGTTCCTCTTTGAATTTGGTATGAACTATTTGGGATGTTTTTCACTTTTTGCAATTAGTTTTTCACTATTCGTAATTGGTTCTAGATATTATGAAATTTGGTGCATGAAAAATACTGCAGAGATTGTGAAAAATAAGGGCATTGCAGCAAAAGCTCCAATGGCGGCTGAAAAAGTGTTTGATACTGCAGCTGAAGCCAATCCAGATAATGATAACCTATCAAAAGGGGCGGAGGAGGTGCAAGGAGGAGAAAATCCCGGTGAGTATCACTCAGTGGGCTATGAAGGGGCCCCACCTCAGGATCCACCGAAGCCATTTCAGCTTAGGTGTTTAGGTGATCTTCATTATCCACGCCACCTGTTCATTATCCATGCTTTAGAGGCAAAATTATATAATTCCTTTGTTTGAACTATTCAGTGCTGGCCCATAATATATTATTTCTGTATTCCTCTATTCAATGATACATTTAGTAGTTGTCGACGGATGATCTACATAAACACGTGGGCACACATACGCACATACCCCTATAAAGTTCATTTAGTTCATTTCTAATTTCTATAATCTAGATTTGTTTTTTTTGTTTATATTATTATATTCTTCAAAATGCTCTCTTTCTTACTATTTCATGATTTCACCAAGTGGAAACAGTGAATTCGTTTACTTTGCAACCTTTAAATTTTGCCCGGTGATCTTGCATTTACAATATTTATGCCCATAATAGAAGCTTTTGAGTGTGATTTAAAAGAATTGGATATTATTTATCCTACTGTCTATGGCAACTACACTAAATAGATTGGTAGGTGAACTCTATAATATTGACAGATATAATTGGAATTGAATTGGGTTTGATTTATCATGCTTTGTATATAATATTGGCAGATCTATGTTGGCAACTAATGATCATGCTTTGGGACTTGAATGATTTGGAAAGTTAATGCTTGCATCGCATTTTACACAATAGCATTGATGGTGAGGAGGTATTTTCTCTGATTTGATAAAGAAATTAAGATATGGATTTTTTTTTTTTTGGGGTGGGGGGGGTCCTCCAGTCAATTGATTAAGTTTAGATTGGATGACCAGTTCTACTATTGTTGTGGAATTAATTTTGGAGTAATTTCTTATTATGTCATTCTGACTTTTTTTTGGCTTTGCCTTCTCAGGTCAATATATTTTGGTTATTTTTTTGGTCTGATATGAGACAACAAGGTGTATTGTCATGTCATGCCTAAATTTTTTTATGCGTTGTGACAAATGCATGGTTTGGAATCTCCACCCGATTTAAATAGGTATGACTGCTACACTTCCTACTTTGGCAACCATCTCCATCGTATAATCCACTTGATGAAACATTAGTGATAACACTGAAATGTGAAGGTCGCTACACACTATGTTAATGGTCATTCAATTGTCGGTTCTCACACACTGCCACTTTAGTTTTAAATGAGGCTTTGAGGATCGGTATTGTGTAAAAACTTCTCCCCAATAAATACCAGTAATCCACCAAGATTTATCTGGATTTGTTTAAAATTAGGGCATTCCTTTGATTTTAGTTAATGCATTATTTCCCAAATTTGGATAGTTTTGATTTAACAATTATTTGTTTTTTTTTGTTTTGCAGATCTAAAGTGACGGTCCAAAATGCATTATTTTGCAGATCTAAGACCTCATTTTTTGTCTTCTCCAACTCTAGAATCTCAAACTTTTATGGAAGTGTTATTTCTTTTTTGTTCAAAAAGTGATAGATTGTTCAAATCAGTCCAGCAACCAGTAGCATATTAGCCCTTTCATTTGAAACCAGTAGCATGTTAGGATCACAGTTCATGGTCCCATAATTTGTTAGGAACTCAGATATTTTTGTCATCTGTACTGCTTGGCTCTGTGCACCGTTATTCAATAATTTTGTCATCTGTGTAGGTCTGTTGATTTATAATTTTGCAGGTTTTGCACTTGGAGTGGGTCCTAGGGGTGTTATGCTTGCAGGTTCGTAGTAAGTTTCACACAGTGTGTATGCTAATTTATGTTTTTTTACTTAGAAGCTGAGCATTCACACAATGCGTATGCTAATTTTATTTTTCTCTTAAAATAGGGGTGTTCTGTTGTTGACATAACCCTACATTGGTTTGGCAAATATGTGCAGGTCTAGAATTTGCGATTGTGGAACAAGCACAGTAGTAATGCCTCTAAGGCTCCAATATTCAAAATTTTGAATTTAATTTAATTCTGAAATGTATGTTAAAACCTAGCTAAACTATTTAGAGCTTTATGTACTTAGTTATTGAATCAATCAATGAACATTTTACTCTTTTGTTTTATTTTCTATACTCTGCATATGCATATGATTCTGTGATGAAGTTCTTTCTCTTATAAATACTCTGCGTATGCATACTCTATACTTTGCATATGTAGGTTTTTAGCTAGAAAAGGTCATTACGATCATGAGTGTAAAAGAATAGACGAGGTGGAGCATGGGATTCAAAAATAAAAAATCATCTCTGAAGGATTTATTAATGATATGGTACTACCTCAATTGGAGATTCTGTCCAGGAGGATTTTCAGTTGCTACTTCACAAGACTGCATGATCAGGACACTGAAATGCATGTGGGTTTCTTTAAGGATAATATAGTGGTGGTATGGTACTTATTCTCCCAAACTTTCTTTCTTCCTTCCTCCTAAAAATCTATGGGATAAACTAGATTGTGTAAAACTCTTGAATTTGTTTCAACGAAAAATTTCAATCACTTCTAAAGATCCCATAAAAAATGACTGGGCTTTTTTATGTGTATCACACTTCAAGGAAATAATTGAACAAACACATGGTTTTTTTTGTCACAGGATGATACAAGCGAGGTAGTCGAGGCTCTGAACTCGCCAATAAATATTATGGAAATGATAATTGTCCATGTACAAAGCTTCATTCCAAAGGTACGATAAACGAGTTACATTAATTTTATTCTTTAGGTGCCATGATGGTAGACCCTTTTGAAAGTTGTGAAAAAATCCTATATGTCTGTGATAGACAGATATATAGATAATGGGCTTACTTAATTTCACCAATCTTGAAAACATGGAGTTTAATAGAATGAGTAAAAATTTCACCCCAAAACAGTGATGATTTGAGGAAGGGGTCAACACCACATTTTCAGGTATGTTTAATAGAACACGTTTCCTGTCATAACTCAACACCAATCTTTCACCACAAGCTTTGAGAGGTTGTTTAGTTGTAGAAATCAAGGGTGTTCCAACAAAATTTTCTAATTTTTTTCCACGAAAACAGAAAATTAAAAAATGTGTTCAATGTCATATTTTTACAAATAGGAAAACAGAAAACAATTTTTTTGATTTTCCAATTTTCCAGAAAACTAAAATCTACTTTAATATGTTTTCAACCAATTTTCACTCAGGAGGATCCCATTACCATGCATTAAACTCAGCCCGATGGTCAGAAAAGATAATTTTGGAGCTGTTTGCAGCTTTGGGTAATGGCTATATAGTTTAAGGAGGAGGAGCAAGGCTGAGGGAAGAAAATACAATTTGATCAAAACATCAGCATAATTTTATTTACATTAAAATGAGCATAATTACCCGTAGTGAAATGAGTTGCATAAATAGAACATGAACTTCATTCAAAAGTAAAAAGCCAATGGGAAGATAAATGATACATGTGTATTTGATAGGAAGACTTACCTATGGTAATACTGTTTATTTTAGTTATGCTCTGTTTATTTTAGTTATACAGGTATTTGATACATATATATTTTAGTTATACAGGTATAACAGAATAGTGATACACAGGTATTTGATGTTCACTATTGATGTTCACTAAAATAAAAAGAGTATTACCAACACAGGTATTAGAGCATCACTCACCTATGAATTGCCCCTAGCAGAGATGGTAGGGGATTTCTTTGATCAGCTGAAGTCAATAAGTAAATTTTATGCCAACACGGAGTATTCTTTTCTTGGGTACAAGGAAAGTGAATTGATCCACCTTAGCATTCTAATTAATGGTGATCAAGTGGAACCTTTTGCAACTATTTTGAATAAAGACAAGGCATATGCTATCGGGGAGGGCTTTGGCATAAAAGCTAAAAGAACTTATACCCCGACAAATGTTTAAAGTACCAATCCAAGCATGCTTAGGTTCTAAAGTGATTGCTAGAGAAGCTTTGTCAACTATAAGAAATGATGTTAGCCAAATACTATGGTGGAGACGTCTCAAGGAAAAAGAAACTGCTCAAGAAATAGGCCGAAGGGAAGAAGATAATGAAGTCCATTGGAAAAGTATATGTGCCTCAAGAAGCATTCATAACTGTTTTGAAACTTGAAAAGGAGGTATTGTAATCATATTACTCAAAAAGGGTGTAAAATATTAAAAAATGATGTAACTAGAGAAAAACCATGTCTATTGTCATAGAGGTGGTAAGTACATTTACTATAGTAATGACTCGTTTGTTTGCAAACTTTTGTTCTTGCAATATGCATATGTTTATTTTGGGCAAAATATGTACCTTTCCTTTTCATGTGATTGAATAGGAGGATGTCAACTTGCTTACCACCATATATGAAGAGGCCTCTATCGTGTCTCGAACCCCGGACCAATCGTAGATTTGGCGAGGGCACTTGCCATTGCACCAAGGCAAGACTTTATGCTTTTCAAAATTATCAGCGTGCCTGCAGGCATGGGCATACCCTAGTGTGTGTGTGTGTGTGTATATATATATAAGAGATAGATAGAGAGAGTACATATAAATAAAGAACAAATTTCTATATATATAATGTATATATAAAAGAAGGGGATATTTTTGCATCGATGATGAGGGGAGGTGAGATCTCATGTTTGATATCAACTTGAGTGCCTGAGGTGAGAGCTGAGACATCCTGATGCCGTGAGAGATGAATGGTCGTCAGATATGGGGGAGGATTAAGAGGTAAACGAGGAAAGAGGGATGAGAGAGACGAGAGGTTAGGGAGGGAGTGAGAGGACCAACGCGTTAGAATGATGGAGTCCTTGGGGTTTTCATTTTTAAGTAGTGTGTGTGTGTATCTCTCTCTCTCTCTCTCTCTCTCTCTATATATATATATATATATATATATATATATATATATATATATATATATATATGTATGTATATAAGGAGTATTTAACCGGATTGGTCCCAATTTGGTCCCAGTTCGGTGCCGATTTCGGATCGGATCAGTTTTCAGGACGGATTGCTGTAATCAAGAACGGAACCGAAAAATCAATATTTTTTTAGAATTGAAACCTAACCATGAGCCTAAAAAATCAAACTAAACCAAGACAATATAATCGATTTAGTTCAGTTTATCAGATTTTTGGTTCCGCTATGCACCCCTAGTACACAGGGTTACCCTTCGAATATGATAAGTCAAATAATATTGACCTCCCAAACCACGCCTTCCTTTTCTCGGCTTCATTCTCAGCAGGGGTATTTTTACGCTTGACATTGTTGAATTTAGGATTATTCACCCTTACATAAGCTCCACATTTGGAAGACCTCATTTTTATTTATAAACCTAAAAGATTTCTCGGAGGTATCCTATGTTCGACCCCACCTGGTAAAAAATTAGAAACTTTATCAAATCTAAACTTATAATCGGTAGGCAAGCATCTCCTATGAGGCTGATGTATATTTTTTCCACTGTTATTGAGATGTTAAGTTCTAGTTTTCTCTCCACAAATGGGATACCTAAAGTAACTGTGAACACATTATAGCTTGATAAGGTCCCATAAGCTGGGAAATCATGAATTTCCCTGATCAATAGAGATTTTAATGTGAAATCTTCCTGTTTGCTACATTGAAATGATTTCACACCCACTACCCACTACCCATAACTCATTCAATTCTTATACCAATGGTGTCAAGTAGGCATCAATGTTGTCCCTTGGTCCTTTGGCCCAGGTATCAACAAAGACAATGTCAAAAATTTTGATCTCATGCACAATGAAGGGGTGGGGTAGGGGGGAGGGGTTAACGGTACTACAATCATCGACTATATAATTTGATTGGTGCTTAGATTGCCAAATGTATTGCACCTATCTTTTTATATTCACAAATGAATATTATGTTATTCATTCAAAAGAATTGGGTAAATAAAATTTATGTTTTTCCAAATGCTTAACTTAATAGGATGATGCATTATATTATTCCCTACTTCTTACCTAGCGTGCGAAGCCATTGCATCCGCTATCCATGGTATTGTGACAAATCTCTTCAATATGGGACCAACAGGAAAATATTTCAATACTTTTTAGGCACTTTTGAAAGTTCACCTCTCTGATCATTAGAACTATTATTTAGAACATATCTAGATTCCCCGCATACCAAACAATGATTAATATTTCCGTTCTCCTTCCGGCATAGTATGTAATCATAATTGTAAACATGAATTTATTTATACTTCTTTCCCAAAACTTTGAAATTGTTCATTATACTAAAATAATTTTTTGGAAGCGTATTCTATTTTGGGATCAAACCCTTCGCCCGATTCAGAATTCCAGTCATGTTATTGTGAGACAAACCAAAATAACTCTTATGTAAATCAACCATGTAATGAAAAATTGTTTGATATTTATCGCAGTTAGGGTACAATGGTTTTGTCGATTTTACTTTCAAACTTTGGTAGTCATCGCCAAGGTTCATTTCAACACCGTCATGAGCACTATAACCTCAACTATAAGATTCATTGCCTTTCGCATCATAATCATCATTGTCTTACACCATATGAACTCCATAATCATCATCTAACATATTATCATCTATGGAAGGATCCACACGCCCTTCGATTACTATCCTACTTGACAGTTGTAAAGGAGGTTTCTACGGGACAAAGGGATGATGATTTTCCCATGAAAAACCCACACTCAATAATATTATTGCATACCCCATCTAGTCAGATGTAAGTTAACTATTTTTCACTCTAAAAGTTTACCATTTCTACACTCTGCGCAAGGATAGGAGAACTCGTCATCATTGAGACACCTCTTTACGAATTTTACAAACTTGTTAGCACCTTTACATTAAATATTCCTAAATTCTATTTATCTCACCTATCCACTCTTTGTACATAGGAAACCCCATAACAACTTTTAGGAATCGTTACATACCATGTGTGAACAAAAGGGATGAGAATAGTTCTGTACCCCATGATAATAAACTAACTCATAGAAACAACTGGTGCACTCATGTGACTCACGATTTTTATTCAAGTTAGTTTATCATCCCGAGGTAGTTAAATCATTATTTAACTCAGATACAAATACAATTTAATAACAACCTACCGTGTTTAAATAATAATTTTTTTTATCATATTGAAATTCTAAGCCATATATACATACCAAATCGATTTAATTCACATTATATAACCTAATTGAGAATCCAATTTTTAAAACTTATGTCCATACCAAATTGGTTTTAATTATACTTATCCCAATATGATGCGATAAGATATGGATCTAATGTTGTGTAATTGTTCTTCACCGCACTATCTTGTCTAATTATTTATAAAGTATTTTCAATGAATTATTTAGTCCTTCAAATTTATTTCTTCCATTCTTCTTTATCAATATGATTTACGATACGCAATACATAAGGTTTAAGATACACGATAAGTATCCCCATACGATTCACGATACGCGCCACATAAGGTTTTATATACAATATACTTATCTTGATTTGATAACTATGGTTGAAAATATAAGTTGCACATACTTTTTAAATCCCAAAATCCTTCATATACATATCCCGATTCGACAACTATGGTTGAAACCCTAAGCCACATATACAGATTTCACCTAAAATTCCAAAATTCTTAAAATTTTAAAATACACCCACAATGATACTTTTTTTTAACCAAAATGATTACATTTACAACAAACAAACACATATGTTATATCCCAAACAAATATCAAAGTCAAAATATTTACATTGTAAGAATGTTCAAACCTAGGTCTTACACAAATTATTTCTAACAATATCAAAGCTATACATGTAAGTACAACTAACATACAATAAACTAACACATATGTTGATGCAAAAAACTGGACCGAATCCCATTTTTATGATCACAGATAAATAGATGAAAGCAATCCAATCAAGCACATAAGAGACAAAGATTTTTAAAGTGGTTTGACTATGAATAAAGCCTACGTCCACTGTTATTTTATTCCCAGGGGTTTACAATAGCACCATAGGGTGTAGAGAGAGAAAATAGGTGTATCTTGTGTATGGGGTTTCTAGGTTCTCTTGGATCTCTTTTCTTTTGTCTAAGGGGATACATGTATTTATAGTGATGAGAGATAAAGAGATTCATTGTATGTAGACATTTATGTCTACATTCAACGAATCTAATTGTTGAATTGCTTGGTATGCTATGTGTTGTCATCTATTAATACAGTATAACTGTACATTAAGGCTCATTAAATGTGCTGTCATCTTCATTAATGCACATTAAATGCATAGTTATCCTTTGATCTTCCTGGTTGGTATGCCGACCAACTCTCCTCGGGTGCCGACTAACTCTCCTCGGGTACTGACCAACTCTCCTCGGATGCCGACTAATACTCCTCGGGTACTGACCAACTCTCCTCGGGTGCCGACTAATACTCCTCGGGTGCCGACCAACTCTCCTTGGATGTCGAATATTGCCTCGTAGGATGACATGTGTCCAATGCTCCATGCTTGATGGTTTACTTGAAAGAATGGAGTATTTATTTTGCAGTGTTGCTCGGTGCTCGTGAAATTCTTGATCTACCTTCTTGATTTGTTCAACATAAAGTGCATTATCTCCTGGACGACATATGATGCAGGCTGATCGATGGTTGCTAATCTTTCTTTTGAGGAACTCCATGTGCTATGTATCACCCCTGGGAATTTGGATGCAGCCATGCCATAGTATGCAGCTTGTAGCTTGTCATAATCTTCAAGTATGTTGATTGGTTTGCTAGCCGACCAACTGCCTCTTGTGCCGAGCAACTGAGTGCTAACTTCATGCGCTTGATTCTTCTGATTTATGATCCTCTGAATACTGTGTCGAGTAACATACTAGCTTTTGAACCCAACTCATCAATCTGATTAGTACCAAGATAGTGGTGGACTTCGAAACATTTTCATACAACTTCTTCTTCAATGTTGGTCGGGCAGTAGTAGTAAAGATCTCAGTACTGTAGATGCTGAATTTGACTTCTGAACTTCAATAGTATGTGCATAATAACTCCAGAATATGCCTCCTGAACTTCTTAAGCAAAATTAGCTCCTGAGCAAGAAAAATAACTTCTGAATGATAATTAGTTGGGGCTGAATCTGATGCTCGACTGCATGATGTTATGAGAATGTGCCACCGAATGAACAACTGGATTTTTAATAGAGCCCCCAAGTGTGGAATGTGAACTTTGAATGCTTTTTGCTTGATAGCTTTCACATACTCATAAAATGTTTCCGACCAACTGTAGTTGACAACTTCTTATTTCCGACCAACCTGAGTTGACATTTTTGGGAATAGATTTACTTCCTAACCAACATAAGTTGGCATTTTTAGGAATATATAGTTTTACTTCCCGTAGGAATACATAGTTTTACTTCCCGGAGGAATACATAGTTTTACTTCCCAGAGGAATACATAGTTTTACTTTCCGTAGGAATATAATTTTTACTTCTCGTAGAAATACAAGTTTTACTTCCCGGAGGAATACATTTACTTCCTAACCAACATAAGTTGGCATTTTTAGGAATACATAGTTTTACTTCCAGTAGGAATACATAGTTTTACTTCCCGGAGGAATACATAGTTTTACTTCCCGTAGGAATACAAGTTTTACTTCCCGGAGGAATACAAGTTTTACTTCCCGGAGGAATACAAGTAGCTTTACTTCCCGGAGGAATACAAGTTTTACTTCCCAGAGGAATACAATTTTTACTTCCCGGAGGAATACATTTTTTATGATAGAGACTTCCTCGGAGCTGACCAACAGATTGTTGGGAATAGAATAAGATATAATAAATGCTGGAGACCTCCTCGGCGCTGACCAACAGATTATTGGGAATAAAATATAATAAATGCTGGAGACCTCCTTGGAGCTGACCAACAGATTGTTGGGAATAAGATATAATAAATGCTGGAGACCTCCTCGGCGCTGACTAACAGATTGTTGGGAATAAGATATAATAAATGCTGGAGACCTCCTCGGCACTGAATAAATGATTATATATATTTGTCGAGCTCCATGCTGAAATAAGAGTAGAATATGCATCCAAATAGATATAAAGAATAATAATAAAGTGCCTCGTTGATCTGTCGAGGTAGAATTATATAATGCCGAACAAGAATAAGATCTTCCAGAACATAAGAATATGGCCGAGAACGTTGTCAGGCCTGAATATAAATAAGAATTATCCGACCAACTATTCGTTGGGGGTGAAATACAACGAATGTTGTATTTCTCCTTAAAGCTGAATAAGTATCTGGTCGAGGCACAATTGCATAATGCCGAATAAGAATAATATTTTCCAGAACATAAGAATATGGACGAGAACTTTGTTGGGCCTGCATATAAATAAGAATTACCCCGACCAACTATCCGTTGGGGGTGACATATAATAAATGTCATAGTTCTCCTCGGAGCTGAATATGATAATAAGTATCTCGTCGAGTTCCATGTTGAGATGAATATAGAATATGAATCCCAAGGGATATATAGAATAATTTGTGCTTGAGCCGATATCTGGGCTTGAATATAAATAAGAATTTCCCCGACCAACTATCCGTTGGGGGTGAAATATAATAACTGTTTTAGCTTTTCCTCGGAGCTGAATATGATAATAAGTATTTCGTCGAGCTCCATGAAGAGATGAATATAGAATATGAATCCGAACGTATATATAGAATAATTCTTGCTTGAGCACAAATCAAAGCAATAATAAAATATATATAGTTCCTTGCTGAGGTGAAATTTCATAATGCTGAGCAATGATAATAGTTTCCAGATTGTTTCCGAGCATTCGTCGGCGTTGAGTCTTGTACCTATAAAAATTAATATTTTGCTCTACCATATGTGTAGGCTGAATTGATTAGTCATGAGAATAATTTAATCATTCAATAAATATATGATAGGTATATGCTCGATAAATAAAAATATTAATTTCAAAAAATGAAATAATATATGTTGGCTGATATGTCGAGGCAAAATTGCCTGATGTCGAGCAATACTAGTTTCCAGAGGTTTACGAGAGATTTCATCGGAATTGAATCTCGTCCCTATGAAATTTTAATAAGCTTCCCGAGCACCTGTCGAGACTAGAGAAAATAATTATTATCATGAGAATAATTATTCAGTCAAACAATATGTGATGTGTATCAGCATAAAATAATAAAAAATTCAAAATATGAGATAATATTTTTGTGCCAAATGTGTGTGAGATGGATAAATTTTTATCAGATATGCATCATAAATAAGACATAGAGTTTTTTGTAAAGTTATTTAATCTCCAACAACTAATCAGGTATAAGTTGTTGTTTGAAAATTATTTATCACTTGGTTTTAAAAATATTTTTGGGGCGATCACAAGTTAAAAAAAGACTTAAGCCCCCTGTTTGTCCCCGAGCTAAACTCGTGTTTAAAGAAATATCTGGGGTGCTTCACATTTTTTAATACCCCAAGATTCTACTGCTGCCGACCAGCATTTGGGGAGGTCTCAGGTTGGTGAATATATAGTGCCGACCAAGAAGCAAATGGTCCCCGACCAGTAGAGCGATTTCACCGATCAACAAAAATGGTGCATTGATATTGTCGAACAGCTGTTGGATGGTCACCGAACAACATTAGATGTTGCCGAACAAGAAGTGGATGGTTGGATAGTTGTCGACCAGTACATTGGACCATTCGAACAAGACTGAGATGTCGCCGATCAAGAAGTAGATGATTGTCGACCTGCAATTGGTTCCACCGAGATACAATATGGGGCTCCGACCAATAATAATATACCTCGTAGTTGGATAAAATTATTTCAACTTTGCTGATGGATCTTCACATCTTTTATTCGACAAACAAAAATGGCCTGGTTAAGCTTCCCTTTAATAAAAGATGGCCCAAGATGATGCTGACCAACAATATGGATGGATGACCAGAATATCTCGAATCCTTAGATCAGAAAAATAACATTCGATGTAAAATTTAAGCATTAATAATGTTAATTAAATGAATAATTATCTAACACACTAGATCGTGTGATTTCGACAAAGAAACCATGTCATGTTATGAACGAGGGGCCAACATATCAAATTTGTACCCAGAGTCTTGATATGGTCATGATTGTTTTACTGATCCTCTTTTACAAGAGGTGGGTAATGATTTTTTTTGGTTACATAAAATTATTTTTTATATTGATCCCTTCCCATTCCCCATTTGCATAGATAAAAATATGGTGAATGATCGAAATTATTACCAAATCTATATAAAAAATCAATCAATTTGACTTTATTGACATAGATGGAAGATGAGCCAAATATAGTTCATAAAAATGAATGCAAAGAGACTCAAACTTGAAGAGAGAAAAACTAGATCTGGGTCATGATTTCCATGAGAACTTTTTATTGTTTTTAATCTTTTCCCATTCTCTGATTAAAAATGTAATGGGAATTTGAATAGACATCAAAGATCTTACATAATTTACAATGAAAATTATCAAATCTTACCACCGTCATATATATTGGTATATGTAATCATTTAAAATATTTATTCCACGATATAAAATTGAAACTTGAGAATCAAGCAAAAAGTTATGATTTATGAAATCCATTATTTTTCAGATTTCTTAATAAGAATTAATCTAACAGTTATGATTTTAAAATCATGATATGCAATATTTTGCAGATAAAAATTGGACAATTAATTTATGTATATAAACATAAAAATCATGATTGAATCAACAGATGTATGTATAATTGATTATACGTTAAGAAAATAAAAAACTTAGCTTTTGATGGAGAACAATGCTTGTAACATGATTCCCACAGACGACGCCAATCTGTTGATGCAAAAAACTGGACCGAATCCCATTTTTATGATCACAGATAAATAGATGAAATCAATCCAATCAAGCACATAAGAGACAAAGATTTTTAAGTGGTTCGGCTATGAATAAAGCCTACGTCCACTGTTATTTTATTCCCAGGGGTTTACAATAGCACCATAGGGTGTAGAGAGAGAAAAGAGGTGTATCTTGTGTATGGGGTTTCTAGGTTCTCTTGGATCTCTTTTCTTTTGGCTAAGGGGATACATGTATTTATAGTGATGGGAGATAAAGAGATTCCTTGTACGTAGACATTTATGTCTACATTCAACGAATCTAATTGTTGAATTGCTTGGTATGCTATGTGTTGTCATCTATTAATACAGTATAACTGTACATTAAGGCTCATTAAATGCGCTGCCATCTTCATTAATGCACATTAAATGCATAGTTATCCTTTGATCTTCCTGGTTGGTATGCCGACCAACTCTCCTCGGGTGCCGACTAACACTCCTCGGGTACTGACCAACTCTCCTCAGATGCCGACTAATACTTCTCGGGTACTGACCAACTCTTCTCGGGTGCCGACTAATACTCCTCGGGTGCCGACCAACTCTCCTCGGATGTCGAATATTGCCACGTAGGATGACATGTGTCCTTTTCTGATTGGTCCTCGTAGATGGAGAATTTTTGCATTAACAACATATATTCAAGCCTAAACAAATATCAAAGTCAAATATTTCAAACCTAGGTTTTGCACACTTTTTTTCTAACAATATCAAGCCATACATGAAAATACAACTATTTTATAATAAACAAACACATGTATTCAAGAACTAGAAATACATACAAAACCTAAATTGAGTTTATATATATACACACCATGCACACACACACACACATATACATATATAAGTGTGTGTGTGTGTGTGTGTGTAAATCATATCATTTGGTGAAAGAAAATAGTGGATTTTTTACCTAAGAGATAAAGGGAGTCGGGTTGATGAGAAAGAGGAGGGAAAGTTTAATGTTTTGGTCGAAAAATGGGATTTTAATGGCTAAGATTCCGACTTTTTTTCACGAGGATTGTCATGATAAAGGACCATGAAAAAACCATGAAAAAAAGTTGTTGCGCATGTTGGCACGGTCATGGTCATGGTCATGTCAGGTTCCTTGCCTGTGACAACACGCGCGTATTTTTTTCTCACGATTTTTTATCGTTACAATACTTAGCCGAAAAAGGGTGATAATTTTGCTCTTTTGGTGTAGTGAACTAATATTTGATACATATGATGTTTAATAACATTAAATGAGTAAATTTAATAAACAAAATTTTTCCTTTCAAAAGATAGTTGTTCGTACTTACCTTATTTTAGTAATGTTGGCGCCACCGTCGCAATCAAAGGTACATGTTAATGATTTAAATACGAAAAAAAATGTTTAAGTTTTACTTAAGGAAGTAAATTGTAGTAATTAATGCATTTGGATTGACCAAATCTAAATGTCTGGGAACTTATTTTTTCAAGCCACGGTAAATTTAAAGCACGAGTTAATATAAGTTAAATTCATTTAGTAAGGTAAATATTAACGAAAAATGTTGAATAAAAATCAAAGCCAGACATCTTACCATATAAACCTTCGACTAGCAAGTGTGTTGTTGATCGGATCCACCAGTCGACTAGTTGGTCACTTGTTTTGGGCTAGCAAGAAAAAATTCATTATCAAAAAGCTTTTGAAAAGCTTATTTCGATAATAGGCCCAAAATTTAGTAAATTTATCTAATTGAAATAAGATTTGTTCTAATTGATAATAAATATTAATTCACTATAACATTCAGTTAAAGGGTAAATTACACTAAATCTCCATAGGTGTTTTGAATTTGCATATTACCCCTAAAAAAGAAAATGGCATAAACCCCTTAAATTATTTACCAATTTATCTTTACTATAATAGGATGAGTAATACGTCGACATATGTTGATATTTAAGTATCCTTGTAGAAACTCATGATTTATATCCCATTAATGTGGATTTAGGCGTGCATCATTTCAAGTCAAGAATCGATGTGGGTGGATATCTCAGACGTGATGTCATTGTTATAGGTGTCAGTTTTTTTTTCTTTTTTTCTTCGTAACATTTCTTCTAATGGGTCAAGGTATCTTGTTGTCACACCCCAAACTTACTTGAGTTCTTAGATACGGAAACACACTTGCCTTAGTCGCACTTTGCTAAGGTAAGTGAGCTGGAAAGAAGTGATGGAGCAAAACGAAGTCAGGTTGGCTGTCTATGTGGGCTTACGATCTTTTGGCAGTTCACGTCCACTGCTACCACTGTGGATTTTTCATTAAGAACATATATAAGGAGGGGGGGTCCTCTGTGGCAGAACTGACATTTCATCCACAGGTGCTCCTAGGATTATGGCTTATTCGTGGGATATGTGGGATTGTCCTAGGACCAACGTGGGATTGGTAGTGCATGGTTTTTGGGTCATGATCGGGGTAATCATCCCGAACCATACCCGTGTTGGATCAGGTTGCTATTTACATGGGTAAAGCTTATGGAATCAAGGTGAGGGCGTCCAGAAATGTGGGAATAGTTGTTGGTTACGTTCAGGTATGAGTTGGGCTTGTCTTAAGGTAGTTTTGGGTAGTTTTGGGAGAAGTTACATGGGTCAACAGGTGGATACACAGGTTTGCTCGAGTTTGAATGAGGAAATGATGATAACTACCTCGTAACTTCCCAAAGACACATGTTCAGAAGGCAATGCAACATTTACTTGTGCATTTCCTATGCAAATTGCTGGCAGCTTTATTTTTAGACACATGTACCTAGAAGTTGGGGTTGTCAACTGCATGTTGCCTTGTATTTAAAGCATTATAACCTGATTATCTAGGCATTGAGAGAGACCTAGACGATTTTGTAAGGGTTCCCTATATTTTGTGAGTAATAAATATTGGGTTGGGGAGTTTTTCCCTGTAAATATTGTGTTGCCTTACTTGTGATTTTGTATATTGTTGTTCGTATTATTGTTGGTTTACTTGATTGTAGACGCATCACAGGTGTGGGTATATCACATTACTTCAAATCACTCCGAACACCGGATGCTGAGAAGGTGGATCTTACTAGTATGTTCTTGGCTGGCGATGCAAAATTATGGTGGTGAACACACATGGAGGATAATTCACGTCCTCAAATCACAACTTGGGAGTCGTTGGTTTCGGAAATTAGGGAGCAATTTCTCCCTACAAACACTATTTGGCAAGATCGTGATAACCTACACCGTTTGAAGTAAACCGGTTATGTTTGTGAGTATGTCAAGGAATTTTCATCCTTGTTACTGGATATTAAGAATATGTCAGAGGAAGACAAGTTGTTCAACTTCATGAAGGGCCTTCAAAATTGGGCACAAGCAGAACTGCGTCGGTAAGGTGTTAAAGACTTGCCCACAGCGATAGCCGCTACTGATGCATTGGTGGACTACAAAACTCAGACAGGTTCCTCAGAGAAGGAAGGGGCTAATCATAATAAAGGGAAGGAGCAAAAGAAGCAAAAGTGGAAGAATAAGAAGAAAGGCAATGAGAATGCCAATTCTACCAATTCTTATGCTGCTGCCTAGTCAAAAGATAAGGCTTCTTCCAAGAACGTGTGCTGCTTCATTTGTGAAGGTCCCCATTATGCGACAAATTATCCCAAGAAGGAGAAGTTAAACGCTTTGGTTACTGAAAATGATGATGGTAATGGTGGAGGAAAGCCTACTCGGGTCAACCCTATTCAACTTATCAATGTTATTCATCGAGAAGAGGCACCTGCTGGGGGAAAAGAGTTAATGTACATTCAGATTCATATGAACGATGTTTCTGTCATGGCAATGGTGGATACGGGTGCTACCCACAATTTTATTTCTGATCGAGAAGTGCAGTAGTTGAAATTGGCATTGACGAACGACAATAGTAGAATCAAATTAGTCAATTCAGAAGCAAAGCCTGTTGGTGGCGTTGCTAAGGAAGTTTTGCTTAAAGTTGGTGAATGGTGTGATACGTGTAGTTTTATGGCTGTGCCTCTAGAGGATTTTCAAGTCATTCTGGGCTTGGAATTCTTCACAAACGTAAAGGTTTCGATGATACCTTATTTACAGGGCTTGTTCATTTCGGACATGGCCCATCCCCATTTCATCCCTTTATTAAAGTCCTACAACGGAGTTAAAATGTGTTCTGTGTTGCAAGTGAAGGATGGTCTTAGAAAAGGGGAAGAAACTTATTTGGCGATGTTGTTTGAAGAGACGGAACAGTTGCTTTCTGGTGTTCCCGATTCAGGGCAGTCTTGGAGGAATTTAGGGATGCTATGCCTGATGAATTACCTGCTGAGTGTGACAACCCGAGATCCGAGATAAGGGGTGGCCAGCCCGATACTCAAACGTAACAGGAATCATGGACAGATATCATCCTCAGCATCAACAAAATAAACTGAATATACAGGAAAACCACCCAATATATCAGAAAACGGGTTGCCAAAAATGTGTCAAATTTTAAATAGGCAGTTAAGAAAACTAAATTTAAACAACCCGATCTAATAAACAAGTGTGATTCCACAAGAATACACATATTAACACTAAAACGATTGTAAAAAAATGGACCGAATAAGCTGTCGGTCCACATCTACAAACAACACCGTATAACACCATAATATCTTATGTAACACATTCATTAATCAAATATCAAAGTTTGGGCCACTCGCCCGAGTTACGACCCGAACTTATCTAGAATAACAAGAATGAAAGCGTCTAATACAACATCCTGTAATAACCCGCAAAATCTTACAGCTCGTCAAAGGCAAAGGAAGGGGAACACCAAAACGGGCGTCCTTGCGGTGGAGCACCTGAGCAGATACAATCATATATGCAACAAGGAAAGTAAACCGGTCAGGGCCGGGTTCTATATGATTACCAGAAGAAATAAAAGCATGATAGAAATGAACAGTTATGCATAAATAAGGATGATAATATGACAATGACATTTGATCTACAAGACAATTTAACTAATTATGAAATGAAATGGAATGAGATGTCTACATAAAAGAAAGAAAAGTAAGTAATTTAAATTTAAGACCTTTACTCATTAATCCAATTACCATATCCTTCTTACATTCCTTAATAGGAATTAAAAAAACCATTTGTTTGGTTTACAATAAGAAGATATAATATCCTTTCATTTATTAACTTCCATGGTTAATTATCTTTCCATTTCATCTTTCCATTCCTTAATAGGAATAACATTTGTATCAAGTGCTCTTTATGGCACATATCCATCAAGTCCCACTTGATGCAGAAAAGTTATATTCATATACCAATAACGATAATAAGACCGCCCCTATGAGTTTCCCCACTGGGCGCGCCCCTAAATGACCATCATCTTCCAGGGGCCATCAAACAAGGCAGCCTGGGATCATAACGCAACGTCGGGAAGCGGCCATATGCCTGCGGGAAAGTCAGGACCACACCCGGAATCCCCTAACCAGCGCAGAAAACATATAAAAACCCCGCATATGGCCTAGGACTATATCCACCCTGCATTCATTAGCCAGGGGGCATCACCAAGCGCGCTAACTTCCGTTATGATGTCATTTAGAGAGGTGTGTTTAAGTAAATTAACATTTACCATATTTTATCTCATTTTCATTTCCAATTTTCCATTTTCAATATCATATGTTTGGTTCTTTTTATTCGAACCTAGCATAATTAAACAACCGGGTTCATTTTATTTGAACCCATCATAATTAATATAGTTCGGGTCTATTACAGTGAATTCTATCATCCTTAAACCAATTGGGTTCATTTTATGCGAACCTAATTCCCATCGAATATCATCATTAATATTCCTCAACTTAAGAGTCCCAACTGAATCTCCAAATGATCATTATGATCCTATTAATCCCCAAAGTTCTTAAAACTCTAATAAGCCCCTAAGTCTCCAAGTTAGGGCATTTAACCCCCATCCACTTATTAGGATGCACAAAGAGAAGTGATGCCTCAACATCACTTAAGACAACCCTTTCTCCCGAACTTAACCCCAAGTGAAACCCATTCAACACTAGGGCGCCAACCAACTCCACTAGGACTCTAAAAGTCAAGGTTTACTTCATTCAAGAAGGGTCCTAAGCCCCTATGGGAAGAAAAGAGTTTAAAAACAAAAGTAGGAAGTTAGGTGAGAAAACAGAGGACCGGTCGACCGGTCCCAAGACCGCGGTCGACCGCGTCTCAAATTTTTGCCTTAGCAGAAAGTTCATTTCGGACGAGCCGGTCGACCGGTAGGGGACCCGCGGTCGACCGCGCCCTCAATTTCATGCCTTTGAAAGGAAGCAGTGTGTCCTCCTCCGAAGGCCCGGTCGACCGGTCTGGTAACCGCGGTCGACCGGCCATAGCAGACCTAGCCTCCCTATTTCTTCTTCCAACAACCAAATCCATAACATTTAATGGAACTAAAACACCACAATATGTCTAAGTACCATCATCAACAACATTTGTCATCCAAATCAATTTCTAAGGGTTAATACCCAAATAATTTAACAAAACCCTAACTAAACTAAATCATAACAATTCACAACAAATCATGCTAATTAATCCACTTAAATCATATTATAGCAAGTAAGTTACTTTCCTTGATCTTGCAAATTCAGATTTGATTTGGTGGAGGCAACAATCCAAGCTCCAATCTCTCTTTTCTCCAAAGTTCTCTTCTTCCTCCTTTCTCTCTCTCTCTCTCTAGGGCTCAATTAAGAAAGAAAAAGAAGAGTAGAAATGGGGTTGGGGAAAATAAAACGGGGCTTAAGTCCTAAAAGCCCACTTAAGTGGCTAATACGCGATAAAATAACACGCGACTACACTTCAAAGCCAAAACCAGTCAAAAGTGACCGAAATGCCAATATACAATATGGCACTTATTTTGACTGTCTTGCACCTACCGGGACTAACTACACCCTCCAAATTATCATTTGGAAATTTTATAACTCATTTTAAGTTCCGGTTTCTCATTAAACCAAAATGTCATTTAATTCTTATGACACAATAAATCACAACATGGGTATTTTTACCTACTCATCAGGTAATCATACAACATTTCAGTAAATATTAACCTTTTTCATATTAAATTAATATTTACTCAACATACATCATTTTATAATTAATTACTACACCTAGTAAATAAATATAAAATAGACTATCAAAAGTGAGGGTTGTTACATACTCCCCCCTTTAGGAGGGAATTTTGCCCCCAAAATTCAGGCATACCTCACATGAAGAAATGCGGATACTTTTCACGCATGTCATCCTCGCGATCCCATGTCGATTCCTCGACACTATGGTGACTACCTTGCAACCTAACTAAAGGTACTACCTTACAAAAGAGATATGGATCACGTCATGAACTTGCTGAAAACATTCTAGTAGAGCAAGTTATTAGGTTACCGGACCCACCTTAACATTTATTAGGAAAGGTCCAACGTAGCGTGGTGCAAGTCTTCCTTCTACTCGAAACGCTTACTGCCCTACATAGGCGACATTCGGACCAACACTTGGTCCACCGAACTCAAACTCCACATGCCTTCTCCCCGCATCGACTTAACTCTATTGTCGATCTTGGTTATACGAATGAGATTCCGAATGAGCTCAATTTTCGAAGAATTACCTCGGATTAGTCCAGGTCTGAGAGACTTATCATCTCACACCTCTAACCAACAAGTGGGAGATCCACAAGGCTCACGATACAAGGCTTTATAAGTCACCATTCCAATAGTGAATCGATATAAATTATAATAATCGAATTCGACTAGTGGGAGACACCGTTCCAGACTATACTTTAAGTCAAGCACTCACATAAGGAGTATATGCCCCAACATGTGGTTTACCCTTTCGGACTGGCCATCTGTGGAAAAATGATAAGAAGTACTTAACCATAATTCGATTCCCATGGCTTGGAAACTTTCCACAAATGGGAAATGAACATTCTATTTCAGTCGGAAACTAAAATCAAGGGCACCCCATGCAATCCAACAACCTTTCCATGCCCGGCCACTACTATTAGAGGCGCATATCTTGACACATTTCGTCGTTACCCGACTGAACCGTAAACTTAGAACCACGAGATTCCACCATATTTGCCTTCTCAAGTCCTTCTCAGCTGGGACACAAATTCTCTTATGGAAACGCACCCCACCCTCAAGGTCCTAAGAGCAGAATTCTGTTTCCCAAATTAACAACTTGTATATGTGGTCTTAACCACCCCTGTTTCTCCTACGACATCTTGCAACAAAGTGTTGCTCGCACGAAAGACTAAATTCTGCCCAAGAAGTAGCATCTCCCTTCCTATACAGCGATCACCCCACTATGAATTTTAATTCAAGCATGGGATAATACTTCCAACAAGTTTAGACTTATGAGGTGCATAAACAACATATCTATGCTCCAGCATTATCGCTCCCCATCCTGGCAGATGCTTGTCCATTGAATCCACCCTCGAGCTTAACCACATGGCTCAGAAGTGAAAGTCAATTCACCTATCTCTTTCCGAAAGCTAGGCGCCATCTAAACATTCTAACTACAAGTGGCCTCATCTCCTTTGGCCTAACCAAGAAAAACTTCTCGAAATATCCTACTTCTCGTTACTAGGGAATCAATCCCTTATAGAGCTAACACACAATCTGTTCGTGGTCAACTCCCGACATCCCTCCTAAACTAAAGTCACGTACCAAAGGCCTTACATCCAAACAATCCTAAAGTCTACCTACCTATACTGTATCCTATCTAAGTCGTATACATTTAATACTAAGTATATCCCTAGTGCCCAAGACCTTTCTCAACTCCCGATATTTGCTCGGTTTCGTGCGTGGGACGTCTCGCCGAAGCGAAATCCAAACAAGGAACCCTCCCGTTACACTACTACCTCGCGTTGTCAGTCATCAAGATATACAGGTCTAAGACACATGTTCGGGACCGAAAAGATCCTACTTATATACATTACCAATCAAATAACTAAAGATTTACAAATCAATTATTCACTTTCATAAAGCCTTATATATATATATATACTCCACAACATATATATATCATTTTAGATAGCCTTCTTATCAAGGGATAACCCGAAGTCTAAATTCAACTTCGCATCCCAGTCTCCCTCACATCGTTCAGAGGAGAGAACTGTATACAGTGCTTCTAATTGCACTTTAATAGCCATTAATCACTCTTCTACGTGATTCTCGGCTAAACCTTACAACCAACAAAATAAAAGAAAAAATAAAGTAAAACAAAATAAAATAAAATCAACTAAAAGAAGCAAGAACAACATCTCTCCCCTTCCAACGTCGTCGAGGTTCACGCGAGGAGCGTCCCGTAAAAGCGGAATCCAAACAAGGAACCCCTCCTATACGCTACTACTCAACTTTATCGATCGTGGAGAGAACGCATATCAATCACATCATACCCGACCATGTCAAGGACGAGTAAATCGGCCTCAAAGCACAAAGTACCACAATAAATCCCTATGTGTTTACAAACAAGGAATTGAGCGAACCATCACTCGTAGAAAACTCAATGCTAGTAAAAATACTCTCAACAGATTTTATCAAATCTGTAGCCTGAGAAGAGCTTATAAAACAAATGAGCGCGTAACACCCGCATCGAATAACACGTAACTCAAGTACCTTCGAAATAAAACTTACCCTTAATAGCAGGCGGTGCTAACGAAGTTGGAGGAAATATAACCTCCTAAATTTGATAAACTCTTCCATACAGTAACTGTCCTTGCTGCATGGGAAAAACCGAATTAGGTACCTGAGGTAGGAACTGAACACGCGGCTGTTGCGAAGCCCTAGCAACTGACCCCCAAACAACCGAGGAAACTCCATATTGTAGTGACCCGTCTCCCCATCTAGGAAGCACCGTCCCTTCATATCCTCTCGACCTCGACCCCCTTTATTTCTAAACTGGGAAATACCTTGGCCCAGATGGTCCTTACCTCCATGACCACCCTGACCCCTAAGTTGTGAAGCATCCTTACCATGCCTAACGTCATTGCCACCCGTAATAAACTCTCCAAACGTTGTCTTTTAGACGAAGCCTCCCCCATCGAGGATCCCTCTCTTTCTGCTTACTACCCGCAGATTGGGATGAGGGAAATGATCCTCCTCAAATCCCATGTTATCCAAGCTTTCCTGCTTGCCCACGACAGTAGCTTTCTTGCTACCCGTTGTATATCACCAATGCTCATGGCAATGGGATGAGGCTACATTCATAACCTCACCAAAAGTTTGTAAAGCTGGATTACCCAGTAATTGTTGTCGGATTCTCTAGTTTAGACCTCCCATAACTTTTGATATCTTACTATCTTCCGGAGTCATCTCATCCGGCACTAAAACTCGTCAACCGTGTAAACTCCTCTACATATTCCGCCACAGATCTCTCCTCTTGCACAACACCCTGGAGTTTCTTTCTCATCTCCCTAAGAACTGCGGGAGGAACGTAATCACAATCAAACAAAGCCTAGGACTCAGTGATCATCATTGTGTCTCTCTGCTCTGGTGTGGTTATTATCTCCCACCAGTATAACGCAGATCCGACTAACTTTAAAGTGTCAAGGACTTATTCCTTTCCTCGCTACATTCTATCATTCGAAGGTGGCGTTGCACGTCCCGTTTCCATTTATTGGCTTTAATAACATCCATACCTCCCTCGAATTCCGGGGAATTTCCCTTTTGAAAGGACTCCTAAACCCTTTTCCCACAAAAAGGTCCTATAGGAGCTTGAACATCATGAGTCCCTGGGAGTTACGTGGACCACTGCGGTCCAGGCGGTGATAACCATTTGAGCCACAACGTTTGCTACATCCGTAGCGTTAACGATCCCTTGTGGCGGCGATGGAGAATCCACCCCCTCTTCTACAACCCTATTACGTCTCTCTGAGCGACCTCTCAAGGTGGCGTTCGAGATGAAGAAACAATAGAGTTACAATATTATCTATCCCGTAAAAGATCGCAAACATAAATAACTACACAGTCCTAACCTTAGGCTCTATATCAAAGAACGCTACGGTAGAACGTGGCGAATCCACATAGATCCTAAAGACTCTAGAACCTGATGCTCTGATACCATCTGTGACAACCCGAGATCCGAGATAAGGGGTGGCCAGTCCGATACTCAAACGTAACAGGAATCATGGACAGATATCATCCTCAGCATCAACAAAATAAACTGAATATACGGGAAAACCACCCAATATATCAGAAAACGGGTTGCCAAAAATGTGTAAAATTTTAAATAGGCAGTTAAGAAAACTAAATTTAAACAACCCGATCTGATAAACAAGTGTGATTCCACAAGAATATACATATTACCACTAAAACGATAGTAAACAAATGGACCGAATAAGCTGTCGGTCCACAGCTACAAAGAACACCGTACAACACCATAATATCTTATGTAACACATTCATTAATCAAATATCAAAGTTTGGGCCACTCGCCCGAGTTACGACCCGAACTTATCTAGAATAACAAGAATGAAAGCGTCTAATACAACGTCCTGTAATAACCCGCAAAATCTTACAGCTTGTCAAAGGCAAAGGAAGGGGAATACCAAAACGGGCGTCCTTGCGGTGGAGCACCTGAGTAGATACAATCATATATGCAACAAGGAAAGTAAACCGGTCAGGGACGGGTTCTATATGATTACCAGAAGAAATAAAAGCATGATAGAAATGAACAGTTATGCATAAATAAGGATGATAATATGACAATGACATTTGATCTACAAGACAATTTAACTAATTATGAAATGAAATGGAATGAGATGTCTACATAAAAGAAAGAAATGTAAGTAATTAAATTTAAAACCTTTACTCATTAATCCAATTACCATATCCTTCTTACATTCCTTAATAGGAATTAAAAAAACCATTTGTTTGGTTTACAATAAGAAGATATAATTTCCTTTCATTTATTAACTTTCATAGTCAATTATCTGTCCATTTCATCTTTCCATTCCTTAATAGGAATAACATTTGTATCAAGTTCTCTTTATGGAACATATCCATCAAGTCCCACTTGATGCAGAAAAGTTATATTCATATACCAATAACGATTCTAAGACCTCCCCTCCGAGTTTCCCCACTGGGTGCGCCCCTAAATGACCATCATCTTCCAGGGGCCATCAAACAAGGCAGCCTGGGATCATAACGCAACGTCGGGAAGCGGCCATATGCCTGCGAGAAAGTCAGGACCACACCCGAAATCCCCTAACCAGCGCAGAAAACATATAAAAACCCCGCATATGGCCTAGGACTATATCCACCCTGCATTCATTAGCCAGGGGGCATCACCAAGCGCGCGAACTTCCCTTATGATGTCATTTAGAGAGGTGTGTTTAAGTAAATTAACATTTACCATATTTTATCTCATTTTCATTTCCAATTTTCCATTTTCAATATCATATGTTTGGTTCTTTTTATTCAAACCTAGCATAATTAAACAACCGGGTTCATTTTATTTGAACCCATCATAATTAATATAGTTCGGGTCTATTACAGTGAATTCTATCATCCTTAAACCAATTGGGTTCATTTTATGCGAACCTAATTCCCATCGAATATCATCATTAATATTCCTCAACTTAAGAGTCCCAACTGAATCTCCAAATGATCATTATGATCCTATTAATCCCCAAAGTTCTTAAAACTTTAATAAGCCCCTAAGTCTCCAAGTTAGGGGATTTAACCCCCATCCACTTATTAGGATGCACAAAGAGAAGTGATGCCTCAACATCACTTAAGACAACCCTTTCCCCCGAACTTAACCCCAAGTGAAACCCATTCAACACTAGGGCGCCAACCAACTCCACTAGGACTCTAAAAGTCAAGGTTTACTTCATTCAAGAAGGGTCCTAAGCCCCTATAGGAAGAAAAGAGTTTAAAAACAAAAGTAGGAAGTTAGGTGAGAAAACAGAGGACCGGTCGACCGGTCCCAAGACCGCGGTCGACCGCGTCTCAAATTTTTGCCTTAGCAGAAAGTTCATTTTTGACGAGCCGGTCGACCGGTAGGGGACCCGCGGTCGACCGTGCCCTCAATTTCATGCCTTTGAAAGGAAGCAGTGTGTCCTCCTCCGAAGGCCCGATCGACCGGTCTGGTAACCGCGATCGACCGGCCATAGCAGACCTAGCCTCCCTATTTATTCTTCCAACAACCAAATCCATAACATTTAATGGGACTAAAACACCACAATATGTCTAAGTACCATCATCAACAACATTTGTCATCCAAATCAATTTCTAAGGGTTAATACCCAAATAATTTAACAAAACCCTAACTAAACTAAATCATAACAATTCACAACAAATCATGCTAATTAATCCACTTAAATCATATTATAGCAAGTAAGTTACTTTCCTTGATCTTGCAAATTCAGATTTGATTTGGTGGAGGCAACAATCCAAGCTCCAATCTCTCTTTTCTCCAAAGTTCTCTTCTTCCTCCTTTCTCTCTCTCTCTCTCTAGGGCTCAATTAAGAAAGAAAAAGAAGAGTAGAAATGGGGTTGGGGAAATAAAACGGGGCTTAAGTCCTAAAAGCCCACTTAAGTGGTTAATACGCGATAAAATAACACGCGACTACACTTTAAAGCCAAAACAAGTCAAAAGTGACCGAAATGCCAAAATACAATATGGCACTTATTTTGATTGTCTCGCACCTACCGGGACTAACTACACCCTCCAAATTATCATTTGGAAATTTTATAACTCATTTTAAGTTTCGGTTTCTCATTAAACCAAAATGTCATTTAATTCTTATGACACAATAAATAACAACATGGGTATTTTTACCTACTCATCAGGTAATCATACAACATTTCAGTAAATATTAACCTTTTTCATATTAAATTAATATTTACTCAACATCCATCATTTTATAATTAATTACTACACCTAGTAAATAAATATAAAATATGCTATCAAAAGTGAGGGTTGTTACACTGAGCTGCCACCGCGAAGGGAAATCGACCACATTATTGAGTTATTACCTGGAGTGAAACCTCCAGCAATGGCTCCCTATCGGATGGCTCCAATAGAATTGGCAGAATTGAGAAAGCAGTTGACAGAGACGTTGAAGGTATGATAGATTCAGCCTTGCCTTATGGTGCTCTCATTTTATTCCAAAAGAAGAAGGATGGTTATATGCGAATGTGTGTGGATCATCGTGCACTGAATAAAGTGACGGTAAAGAATGATTATTCGGTACGCATTGGGAATGAATTATTTGACAGATTGGGCAAGGTAAAGTACTTCACCAAGATGGACTTGCATTCTGGATACTATCAAGTGCGTTTGCAGAAGGAAACGAACCAAAAATGGCTTGCGTTACAAGGTATAGATCATTTGAGTTTTTAGTCATGCCTTTTGGCTTGACCAATACTCCTGCTACCTTTTGTACACTTACGAATAATATTTTTTGGGAGTATTTTGACAAATTTATGGTGATCTATTTGGATGATATAATCATATATAGCAGCAGTTTGGAGGAACATGTTGACCACTTGCAGGTTGCCCTTAAAAAGTTGCGTGAAGCGACTTTATTTTTGAAGATGGAAAATTTTGAATTTGGCCAGAAGGAAATCATGTTCCTTGGTCACTTAATTTCTGAGGGGAAGGTGAAAATGGACCCGAAGAAGGTTGACGCTATTGCGGATTGGCCAGCGCCAACAACAGTGAAGGAATTACATAGTTTTTTGGGTTTGGCAAATTACTACAAAAAATTTGTGAAGGGTTTCTCAAAGAAGGTGGCGTGTCTCACGGACCTTTTGAAGAAGGACCAGGCTTGGAATTGGACCCATGAATGCCAGGAGGCATTCAACAAATTGAAGGCGGCAGTGACGAGTCGCCCTATTTTGAAGCTTCCAGAATTTGATAAAGCTTTTGAAATTCACACCGATGTGTCTGATTTTGCATTGGGGGTGCCTTAGTTCAGGAAGGGCATCCAGTAGCGTTTGAAAGCACGAAGTTGAATGACACCGAACGGAGGTATTTGGTTCATGAGAAAGAAATGATAGCAGTTGTTCATTGTGTTCATGCATGGAGACACTATCTTTTGGGGCGTCACTTTATGATCTACACGGCCAATGTTGCCACTAGCTGCTTTAATTCGATGAAGAAGTTAACCCCAAAGCATGCTAGCTGGCAAGATTTTATGTCTATGTTTGATTATAAGTTGCTTTATAGGCCGGGAAGTGTAAATCAAGTAGCAGATGCCAGTGCAGTAGGTGCGTGTATACTTGCTGCCCTTTCAAAAGTTGTTAGTGACTTGCTGCCTCAAATTCGAGAAAAGACTACAAAAAACCATGTTACAAAGGTGTTATCTTAACAGGTTGATGAAGGTGTTACTCGCAGATTTTGGGTAGATGAAGGTGTTATCTAGGTAAAAGGGAACATGCCCTATGTTCCTAAAACTAAAGGAATCAGGTAGAGGTTATTAAAAGAAACATATGATTCTTTGTACGCAGGGCATCCGGGGCAAGACCGAACGTTTTCCTTATTATCTGAAAGCTTTTATTGGCCTCGAATGGATTCTGATGTGGAGTTGTACTTGAGAAGTTGTGTGGTTTGCCAGTAGGATAAAACGGAAAGGAAGAAAGCAGCGGTAACCTTAGATCCACTCGCAGTCCCTACAAGGCCTTGGGAAAATGTCTCTATGGACTTCATCAACGGATTGCCAAAAATGAAAGATTTCACTTCAATAATGGTGGTAGTCGATCGGTTTTCCAAATACGCAACATTTATTCCAGCCCTGAAGATTTGTTCAGTAGAAATTGCAGCAGATTTGTTCTTTCGGTATGTGGTAAAGTGGTGGGGATTGCCACTTGACATCATCAGCGATTGAGATGTGAGATTTACCGGGCAGTTCTGGACCGCTTTGTTTGAGTTATTGGGGTCACAGTTGAAGTTCTCTATAGAAAATCACCCTCAAATGGATGGACAAACAGAAATGGTAAATGCTCTATTAGAGGAATACTTGCGATATTATGTAACTGCCAACCAAAAAAATTGGGTTGAGTTACTTGATGTTGCTCAGTTTTATTACAATCTTCATCAAAGTTCGGTGACAGGGCAAAGTCCATTTAAACTTGCAACCGGACAGCAGCCTCTTACTACTCACGAGATTGCAAAATAAAAATCCCAAGGGCGTTGTCCAGCAGCATACAGGTATGCAAGAGGAAGGCATGAACGAACCGAGGAGGCAAGGGATGTTTTGGCAAACTCAGTTAGAAGGATGAAGAAATGGGCAGATAAAAAAAGGCGCGATGTGGAATTTGATGTTGGTGACATGATAATGCTGAAGCTCACTCCGTAAGTTTGGAAGAAGGTGAGTCGAAAGACATCACACAAAGGTCGTATTCAGTGGTATGATGGGTCGTTTAAGATCACTAGGAGAATTGAAAGGTTAACTTATCAGTTAGATCTACCTTCCCGGTTGAAATTACATCTTATTTTTTATGTTAGTTTCTTGAAGATATTTTATGAAGAAAGATCAAACCCTAACCGGGCGGATAAGGTTAGGGCGCCACCGACGATAAGGAAGCAATACTCCGAGGTTACCGAGAGAATTTTGGACCACCGCACGGAAGGAGCGAGTAGAAAGAATAAAAGAACTTTCTACCTTGTGAATTGGAAAGGAAAGGCAGTTGAGGAAGCTATTTGGGAGAAGGACGTGATGTTGTGCAATTTGAGAATGTGATTCACCGTTACTTGGATTCTGTTTCAACGAGGACATCGTCAATTCGAGTGGGGGAGGGTTTGTCACACCCTAAACTTACTTGAGTTCTTGGATACGAAAACACACTTGCCTTAGTCTCACTTTGCTAAGGTAAGTGAGCTGGAAAGAAGTGATGGAGCAAAACGAACTCAGGTTGGTTGTCTATGTGGGCTTACGATCTTTTGGCAGTTGACGTCCACTACTACCACTGTGGATTTTTCATTAAGAACATATATAAGGAGGGGTCCTCCGAGGCAGAACTGGCATTTCGTCCATAGGTGATCCTAGGCTTATGGCTTATTCGTGGGATATGTGGGATTGTCATAAGACCAACGTGGGATTGGTAGTGCATGGTTTTTGGGTCATGATCGGGGTAATCATCTCGAATCATACCCATGTTGGATCAGGTTGCTATTTTACGTGGGTAAAGCTTGTGGAATCAAGGTGAGGGTGTCCAGAAAAGTGGGAATAATTACTGGTTACATTCAGGTATGAGTTGGGCTTGTCTTAAGGAAGTTTTGGGTAGTTTTGGGAGTAGTTACATGGGTGAACAGGTGGCTACACGGGTTTGCTCGAGTTTGAATGGGGAAATGATGATAACTACCTCGTAACTTCCCAAAGACACCTATTCAGAAGACAATGCAGTAGTTACTTAAGCAGTTCCTATGGAAATTGCTGGAAGCTTTATTTCTAGACACCTGTACCTAGAAGTTGGGGTTGTCAACTGCATGTTGTCTTGTATTTAAAGCATTGTAACCTGATTATCTAGGCATTGAGAGAGACCTAGACGATTTTTTAAGGGTTGCCTATATTTTGTGAGTAATAAATATTGGGTTGGTGAGTTTTTCCCTGTAAATATTGTGTTGCCTTACTTGTTGTGATTTTGTGTGTTGCTGTTCGTATTGTTGCTTGTTTACTTAATTATAGATGCATCACAGGTGTGGGAATTCTGGAAAAAAAATCAGACTTGTGACACTTGTAATCATTCAGATATGCACATCTTAGGTGAGATAAGGTTCAACATGATCCTTCAAATTCAATTTATCCATCAAGCTAACAAGAACATCAGGTGAGGAGAAACGGTGTTCAAACGAAGCGATATATGCGCAGGTAGACTTGGCCTTTGCTTTCTTTGTTTGCATTTCACCGACTCAACAGGTTCCGCGAACCATGTAAGAGTGTCCTTAAGTATAATTCAGTAATTATCAAATTGTAAGTAATACCCGATCTCATAAGTATGTATATAACTACAAATAATCCCTAATGCATCAACAGCTCCTCAGTAACCTATATAGTTAGGTGTGGATGAAGGTGAATTTAGGTTCGGCCTAATATATGGTTGTCCACAGGTGGCTATAGAACTTTAGATGTGTGGCTCAATATATTGTTTTATCGTGTTGAAACTTAACAATCCCAACAAATGGATTATCTCTTTTGATTCGTGTCCTAGATTCCCCAGAACGCAGCGACCAACCATGACAAGGAGGGAACTATTCTTAGAGTGGCTATCACTTTTAAAGTTTGTGATTCAAAATACATCTTTTTTATATCAATAATGGTTGTATACATATTCAAATATAGTTGGGAGGCATTTAAATTTAGTTTAGGGGTGCAATGAATTGTTCACTCAAATTAAGAGTTGATATTATTTTACAAAATAGCTATCACATAAGGGTGTAAACAGATATTCAAAAATAGAATACGTCCAGTATTCAAATTTGTTTTTAAGGATATTTATCCAAATAGATATATGGAAGAGTGGATACTGATACCATTGCTAGATATTCATGGAAAGCGGATACAAATATTAAGATATCCCGCATGGATAATCGATATCCGAAGCGAATTATCCATATTAACGAATATTCGTTCTCTCTCTCTCTCTCTCTCTCTCTCTCTCTATCTATATATATATATATATATATATATATATATATATATATATATATATACACATACACACACACACACACACACACATATTTAAATAATTTTTCTACAAACAATTTGAATCATCAACTAGTTAATGTATAAACAAGATAAAAAAAAATTATATCCATTCATCATTGTCTTTAATACCATCATACACATTGTCTTTATATTACATTAGTCATTTTGTTGTCTAAAGTTAATATAACTCTGGACATTGTCTTATTTAGTTGACATATTCATGGCAACTCATGGATTGTCTTGCCAATTTAGTGTAGTTGTAACCAATATTTATTCATTTATGTGTCCACAACAATGCTTTCTCAAACTCTCATTCACCCAATACGACTCATTATCATTCTATAAAGGGTCACTTAGTACATATCAAATGTTAGCTATTGTTTCTAAAACTCCTAAAATTTTATTTTCTACTCTTCTTATAATCTTTAATAAAATATTTTACATTATATAAAATGTTGTGTAAAAAATATTCATTAAGATTTATAAAATATTTTACATTATATAAAATTATGCCTCGGGCAACAAGGGCAGAGACATTTGGGAAACTAAAGACTTGTTGCCTAAAAGGACACCAGAGTATGTTATCTCTTGTCAAATAAAGTATGACCCTTTTGACAATATAAAATGGACAAAGATTTGAAGCAAGTCTTTTAAGTTTAAACTCAAATTCACTCGTACGTTTTCTTAACATAAACACATATGAATTTAATATGTAACCTTTGTTATTTTTAAACTTTAGTAGTGTTTGACAAGCAATATTTTACATAGTTTTTATTTTATCAGTATTCTAAATTTATTTTTCCTAGCCCTGTAAAAAATTGTATTCCAAAAAATGTTAAAAATATGTCCTATATATAATATTTTCCTTTTTAACAATTTGTAAAGTCAAAGAGCTAATTACAATTATGCCTCCTAAATTTTTTCAATTGTAATTTACACCTATGAATTTTTTTTTGTCTCGATATAACCCCTTAAGTATTGAAATGTTTTAAAATGCCACTTATGTCAACTATCTTTAACAAAATTGACATAAGTACATGCCTGTCAATTAAAATGATGCCAAGGTACAAAAATACCCCTAAATTTCCCCTTTTAACTCTCTCTCTCCTCTGACACCCCGCCCAACTAAATATCGGGTGATCAGTCCTTTATAAAATTTAAAACAAAATATCCGATTGGTTCATTCTTAGTATCACTGTCGAAAAACATTTGCCTTATTAATCACCTAATATTTAATTAAGCTAGTGTCAAAATTTTTAATCCATTAATTAATACTCAACAACTGAAACCATTAGCACCTTCGTCAAACCCAAGAATAATAATAATAATAATAATAATAATAATAATATTAGAAATCAATTAACTGAATCAAATAAAACTGGAATAAATGCCCTAGCTAAATAATCTCAAATCCAGCAAACCATTATAAAACTGAATTCAACTAAAAACTGAATACTAAAGTAAAACGAGTGCAATATCTCTCTGACATAAATAAGAACTGAGAATGGGCAACATGCCCTAACTAAAAAATCTAAATCATGACACTGAGAGGATGAGAGTGGAGGCGTCTAAATATGAGGACCTTCAAATCGTCTGAAAGTCTATGCCTGGTGTCCCTGTAGCTGGACACCTAAAAATAGTTGCACAAGAAAAATAGTTTTGCAAGAGACGAGTCAGAGCCCGAGTGTAAAATGTTTTAAAACAGTTTAGCAAGTTTTTAAAATGTGGTAAAGGAAATACTATGTACATGTTATCTTTCGATCACTCACTTGAAATTCTCACCTCTCAACTATTGTGCATGCTTAACGTAGCTCTAAACCATTATGGTCATCGTCATCATGCCTAACTAGATTGTAGACATAAACCTTCTAACTATCACTCATAGTAATAACCCGCATTTCCTTCATACTATTATTATTAAATGTTTCTGCATTTCATATTCCGAGTAAGAGTTTCACAATAAGGTTAAGTGTCCATGTACTTGGTTTAATTCCATTAACATTCTCATCTAAATATTCACACGATAGATTAACTCACAAGTATTTATTTTTCATCACACTATTATAAATAAATACTAATACGGCACCCCTAAACTTATCTGAGGTGAGTGTATACTCTGCTATCAAGTCCCGATACATCTCGTATTGAATAAGGACAATTGGTTCGGAATCACTCTCGAACCATATAAATATAAGTCACATATATTGGAGGCGAACATAGTTCTAAGCCTATGGGCTAGGCACATACCTACGCACCCATATGACCACCAACTTATCAATTCACAGATAAGTCATTCCTAGGTTCTATGTTCTGAGGCACCATATCTAAAATCCGCCCTAATGGGATCATCAGGATAAGAATGTCCCCTTTCAAAACCTCCTGTGATAGCAAGCAGCGTAGGTATGTCATACACATAATAAATACTACTATAAGTATTCACACAACCTATAAGGATCATTAGGTATACACAGAACCTAAATATTATAGTTCATATATAGTATTATTCTCATTACCACTTACGATATATTTATTACATTATGAATATTATTTCTCTTTTAATTTCCAAGGATAACTCACCGCCCGAAATACCTTAAAGTATTGCATCCTAATAAATCCTAATATTTCTGCACTAGACTAAATTCATTGTATATTATTATATCTCACTCGAATTAACTATGTCGCACAAATTGAAACCAAAAAAAAAATTCCAGAAATACTAACACGTCACTCGAACGAACTTGGCATCTCATTTGAACGAGAAAGCATGTCGCTCGAATGATAGCTTCTCGCGAGATGCCATCTCGCTTGAACGACTTCGCGCGACCTGGGCACTGTTCGTCTCTAACCTCTAGAACTTGCGTTTTCCACCATTTTTTATCCTAAAACCTCTACAAACAATTCCCAATCTCCTTCCAATCACGATTCTAACATATAAGGATGATTTCTCATACTCTAGAATCATTAAATCATTGATAAACATTAATTAAATCTGAAATCCCCAAATTTCATCATAAGAACCCTAGTTTACAAATTTCCAGTTTAAGAACATAATTAGCCCAGATTCGTTCATCAATATTAATCCAAATTTTGTGGGTTCTAATCTACATACATGAAGGATTTTAACTAATATAGATTCAATCCTCAATCTTGAATTAAATCTTCTAATTTCACCCAAAATCATATGCAAATCATGTGTATTTTTTCACCTACGCTAACATGGACATAATTATTGCTAATATTTTGCAAGATTAAACACTTGCCTCTAGATTGAAAGTTTGATATGTTGAAGAAGTTGGTATAGGTGCGCTCCCCTCTCTCCGATCTACACGGTGGTGGTGTTTGTGGTGTAAACATTATAGCAATAGCCCTAGAAACCTCTCCTCCTTCTTCCTCCTTTGGCCTCTTTACGTGTATCAACTAATAACCCCAATCTCTCTCCTGTACAAGATATTTTATTCCTTTAATTTTCGTAGTTAATAATACTTCTAAAATACAAATCACCAAAACGCACTAATGGGATGCCGGTTTGGCCTAAAACTGTCTCGGGACCCAAACTAAACTCTTGAATAGACTTTTCTGACTATCTTGGCCCTTCTGGACACATTGGCGCACTCGAAATGACCATTTGGTGACTTATGAATAATTTACTTTTTATTCCATTAATTCAGTTCCGACACGATTGACACGCGTGTCCCGACTTAATTACCATAATCGTTGTAGTTCTCACTCGTGACAATTTTCATAAATTCACAATCATATATTAGTTTATTCGCTCGGTAATATTCAATATAATTCTCATCAATAAATACTAACTCTTATCCCGGAAGTTAATATTTATTTTAATCCGGATTAATTATAAATTAATTTCCCACATTTAATTTTTATTAATCCCACATTTGAAAATCATTAAAAATTATACGGGGTGTTACATCTCCCATATACTCTTCTTCTTCCTTCTTACTTCTACGCCACCCACTCACACACCATCACATTATCACAACCACCACTACTATGTCCGCTACTACTACATATAACACCAACACAATTAAAAAACCAATTATCTTAATTTATGACACAAATTAAGTCACCGTCATCGTTCACCAATCTATTTTCCATATTCAATTTATAAAAATTAAAATCGATTTAAACAGATTAAACCCATGAAATTGTAACCACCTCACAAAAATCATCCACACTTTGTATGAAATGGCAGTTTTAAGAGAAGAGATAGGATAGGGCTTCTGGCAATGGTAATGGAGGAATTCGATGATGTTTGTGGTGTCAAAGTCTTGAGTTTTATCCACCTTCTCATGGCTGCATCACAAAATATGAAGTATTAGTGTTTGATTTGGTGGATATTAAGGTCTGATTTGTGTTTGATTTTGAGTTTGACTTGGGTTTAATGAATATTGGTTGTTTTTTTCGGAGTAATTTATTGGAGATGATAATATTTTTTCCAGCGATGGTGTTGATCGTGTGAGTTTTTATGTAGGGGACTGTGCGTGGAAGTGTGAAACGAAAAGAAAGAATAAGAAAATAGAGAGGGGGAGTTATATAGGAGAGTGTGAGTTGGGTGTATGAACCCAAGATGGATTTTTTTACATGATGGAGATGGTGTTTTATGTGTAGAAAGAAGAAATGAAGAAAAATAGAGAGAGGTAGAAAGGGATGGAGGAAAAAATTAAGGGTAACTTGTAAATTTGACTTATTTTGAATTTTTTTTTATATTCCCACTATTTTTGTTCATGGCAATTGACAAAAGGAGCATTTTAAAACATTTCAGTACTCACTAGAGTAAAGCGTTTTTGTTTATGACATCTTAAAACCATCATAAAATGAATTTTATGAAGGTCTTTAAAGTAGTTAATCTATTATAAATTCTAGTGTTATGAAAATTCAAAAAAGCGTTATAAAAATTGATTTGGTATGACAATTTTAAATAATCAACTATTAAAGGTGGCTCCTAAGTATATCATTGGTGACATTTTTTTCTCAAAACACTTTCATAACAAATACTTGAAATCGTCATGAAAATTATTGTTATGATAGTTTCCCTCAAGCCCTTATAAAAAAACAAAATTTAATTACATTTTTTTAGCAAAACTTTTATAAATAACTATTAATGCCACATCATGTCACAAGCATTATTTTTATAAATATTCCATACAAACCTTCATATATTTTCTTAATAATTTATTACCACCAAATCAGTCATGCAATACATATGATTACTATTATTTTTACCATTAAACCAAGAAACAACACAAATATTTTAACTAACTAAAATCCATCAATTGAAATCAAACCCAAACAACTATCGTTCTATAAAATACCACGAAAAATTGTATTTTCAATCCAATTTCAACCATCCATATTTTTACAAAAAAAAAAAATCAACAATAGAACATTGATTCAAACCTAAACTTATATTTACATATATACAAAATGATAAAGAAAAACTTGTGCGGTTTTTACCCAATATATGTATTTCAAAGCTCTCCAATGCAACGAGACTCGATAGCTATCTAGACCTAAAGATATAACAAAACCTATGTTAGAGCTGCTATTTCTTATAGTATATAATTGGAATTAGAATTACTTTTAATAAGTTACTAAACATTCAAAATTTAAGTCTATATTTAAAAAAAAAGTGATATAAATTACATCACTCATGTAGGGATATGTTCCACAACAAATTCTACCAACTCGGCTCAGACTTCATCTATTTGTTTTTTGTGTACATTGCTTTGTCGGATAACTTATTAATATAAACAATACAAATAAACTAATATTGCCATACTTAAACACGTGCATTGATTAATTGAGGAAGAAATCATTTAAAATTACCTTCACCTCAATACTTAGTGAAGAATCCTTTGTATGTTCTCGCAAATACTTCATCACAAAATATCTGCATTCAACATTCCCTTGTTGTTTAGGGCCTACATGATGATATTTTTACTTGTCAAAACAAGCTGATATCTGCATTGAACAACTTTCAACACACAATTCAGTACTACTATATTTATTTACCTATGCTATTTTCCAATATGGTTTGTCTGCAATTCTTTTTCCACCAATATGAAGTGTGTTAATCCCCTAAAACAAAATCATTTAAAATTTAATTACATGGATTGAATGTGATATATAATATCTATTTCCAAATGTTCTTTTAGAAAACAATCATTTTTTAAACCAAATAAACTAGTTCAGAACAAAAAAAACATTTAAATTTAATCCCAAATAAACGTCTTTTATATCCAAAACATTATTCTTATTAAACATTCAACTTTGACGTAATCCAAGAATATCGAAATCAATCATCTTAAACGACATTATGACTTGACTTTATATCACTTAAGATCTAATAAGAATTTTGTGTTCAACTTAGTGTTTGAGGCAGTTTTTATTTTTCTCTATTTTTTTGCACTTTTTATAAGTATGATGGATATCTATAGTTTAATACATAATTTTGAATGTTTTAATCTAACCAAACTCCTTTTACACTATTGTTTTGCTAAATAGTTTCTTCACCCAAGTTAATTAAGTAATGGGATAAAGTGAATAAATAAAATATCATTCAAACTGAAAGATTTTTAAGGTAATAAATTAAAGGTGGTACCATGACAATTAATGCCACCGCCATCAACAATGAATTAATGAGAAGGTTTGATATAGGGATGCATACGACTTATAAAATCCCATTATGTGTTCAGGCCTTGAGAGAAATTAACTACAAAAACTATTTTTTTCATCTTTGGTGTCATTGACATGTAAGAAGTGAGTATCATTAAGTTATCTAGTGCTATAATTACCCATATGTGAATGGACAACACATTAAAATGTTCAGAATTAAAATTAAAAAGGAATAATCATGGAGAGAAATGATAAAGCATTCATAAAATGAAAATAATAATACAAATTTACTAACATATTGTTATATAACTTAAGATGTTCAACCAACTTTATGTCTTTCGAATCCGACTAATAAGAGATCAATCACAATCAAAATACCTATAAATAATTAATGGAACAATCTTTAGCTTGCAATAAATAACATGAAATGTAGTAAATGTAAGGTTAGTTGACTGAACTACATATGCTTCTTGAATCCTAAGAAGATTTAAAGAAATGAAGCATATATGGTTCATCTTTGCATTTTCTAATATTTCTCTAACCAATCTAGTAATGCCAGTCTTCGATACTGAACCGATTATTGAAGGATTGAAGAATTGGACACTTTTTTTAGAACTTTGAAATTTATCATTAAATTTCCTGCAAAATAAATTGAATAACATAATGTCAATATCACCAACTTAAATTTCATTTTCCTCACCTCATGTATGTAGTAATAAGGTTGACATCCAATGGAAGCATTGTATAAAATTCCATCAAGTCCTTTTTTAGAACTTAGCATTCGGCGTTTTCTTCTCCCTACTTTTATTTATGTATTGGTATTTGAATATGAGTATCTTTTTTATTTGATACAATGTCAAAGACGACATCAATTATAGCACAACAACTTGAATGTTATCAGATTCAACATTCTTTTCTTGTTTTCAATAGACAACAAACGGAGGTCAATATAGCAAACTAAATATATATACATACTAGTTAATGGTACACGCGCGATGCGCGGCCTTTTTACAAATCCTATAATAAAGATTATGAAATACATATACACATTATACCTAAATGAATTCAAATTTAATTGAAGATAAATACAAATTAATATTGTTAGTACTTAGCGCATAAACAAAATGAATAAGAATTTATCACGTGTCAATAGATGATGCACCTATATTTCATCATCTCCATTAACAAAACATTTTCTTTATGGGTAACCTAGTAATATATATTAAAGGGAAAAGTTAAAGAGAAAAAAAGAATTTGACCTTTTATGAGTTTATCCAGACTATGAACAACACTCTGAACGTGGCATCTTATCCAACCGAGATTTAATTGGCATATTAGACCTTTAAGAGAAAATACAATAAAAATTTCTAATTGAAATCCTTTGTAGAATTCAAATGGTTTTAAATAGGTAAGACAAAGTGTTAGTTGTGTGTCAAATTTAATATGAACAATCAAGGAAGCTATAATATATTATTATGGCTACTGATTTCACTCTCATCTTTGAAATGTCAAAAAAAATTCGCACACATAATCATGACAAGTGTAATATTAAAAGAAGAATTCAATATCTAGTATATTGGTCCTGTAATTAACAGTCACAAGACAAACATCTCGGTGGAATAGTAATAAATTCCAGTAATAATTATGAAATTTCCTCATATAGGGGTGCTCCTTTGGCTATACAGAGGACTAACATCCAAGAAAAGTGCCAAATACATGACACACATTTGTTTGGCATGTGTTTTTTTAAAATATACAGATATCATTACTCACTACCCTAACTAGACTGCTATATATGTGGTTATTATACTTTAAAAGGTGATTCACATATCATGCCATATCCCAGTACATCTGTTAATATGATGTTGAACAAAACCCAAATTCATATTGAGAAGCAATAGGTAAATTTCTTAAACATGCACAAGAAACTTTTAAAGATGAGAATATAGCTTTTATGAACAATTATTATTTAAAAATGTAAACATTAATGATAAGAATAACAAGGTTCTCTAATTAAATATAATTTAGAGAAAACTAAAATTAAAATGATTTAAAACTGACCCAACTTCAACTCCTTTAATGTGTAAAGTTGAACAATTTAAGAAATATCCATCGTTATTAATTGTTTGTTCAGTTGAGAATGAAGGAGACATGCTAAAGTTTAAAAGTTTTGAGAGTGCATTCCCTTGATTAAAATTGTGTTGTTTCAAAAGTGTGTTGTTTTAATTAATGTGTTGTCTTACTCAATGTTATTATACATTAAACAATGATTCACATTGTTGACTTTCTTGAGGAGTACATATAGTGAAGATATACAGAATTGCCCAATAGTTCCTTAATAATGGGGTTAAATAGCTTAATAGAGCAAGAAGGAAAGAGAGGAAATAGGTTACAAAACTGAATGTGGGAACTGAAAAACAATTTTTGCGTGCATGGTGATTGGGCAAACATTGGTTAGTTATTTGGTGAGGCAATTTACACTTTCTCCCAAGCAACAACATACCAAAGTGAGGTGATTGACGAAACTTTAGCAATGACATAGATTCATTGCTCTTGCCTTTCATTGATCTTGACTTTATATCATAATAGATAAAACCAATTTTAGAATGATGTATTACCTCAATACCACTAAGTGCAAACATTTTGGGTCGCACAAAAATTGACCCAACTGCCTCTTTAATTACATTCATCACCCCGGAAGCAGTATGTGAAGGGTGGCACTAGGAGATAGGGATTTCATTATAGAGACCCTTAAATGGCGCTCATCCAAATCAACAGTATGAAATAATTCGTTGTCTCCACTCTTCCCAAACACCGTCCCCTCAAAAACAATATTTCATTTTATGCCAATAACCAACTTCATTTTGTTCCCTATGAAAAGTACAATAACCGTAAAAAAATAAGATTATGGTCCAAGAGAAACATAATTTAATGGGTGTAAAAATGCATATGGTTCCAATGTTTGATATGAGGTGTGGTACTTTATTCTTTACGTTTGATTCTCCATTTTCTTTCAACTATATTATGTGAAAATAGGAATACAAAATGATTAGTAAAAATAGGAGAAGTGGCAATTAACGTTACATGTGTATTTTTTTTATCACCTTTGAACAAGGTGATAGACCCTTATTACCATTAGTACCCCATTTAATACTAGTACAAGGTGCTGAATACTTTTTATTATCGTTCTTTCGGGTATGTGAGGCAACTTTCTCTGAACATATTGCATTAGAAATTTCATTTTCTAGCTTACTTACTTCTACTTTAATATTTTCTCCAACTATTTTCTTCTCTTACATTCCGCTTGAAACTTAGACTCCAATGAATTAGTATATTTTTTATCCTTTTCATGGAAGATTAAAATATGTTATGGGAGTCGGTCCTAATCCTAAGCCCCTCACATGACCTTAATGCTCGAGAGTGCCCACTGCCATTGTTAAAATGTCTAAACTTCCGTCAATGATCGAACTTTCATCCAGATCTTGTTTTCTCAATGCTTCCAATAAAATTTAGCAAAACATCCGTACAAAATAATTGAATAAAAAAAAAGAAATTTCATTATATTCAATTTCAGAAAATGTGAGGATAAATTATTTACTACTCTTATTTTTTGGCACTTGGTAAGACCCTCTCATTAATTAATTACTATTGTATCATATAAATTTAAGCACAAAAGTTCACATTTATTTATACGTTGTAGTATTTCCTCTTGTACAAAAGTTGTTGGACCATAAAATCATTGAAACTCACTACTTTTTCATCCACCTCCTTCATGGCATTGTCTTAATATTCGTCGTCTTTGTTTTCTCGCGATTTTGTCCACAATAAACTTCTATAATCCTTGTATGATGGTTCACAATTCCTTTTCTATTTTGTATATGTAACAACCCTCGCTTTTGAGAACTTATTTTATATTAATTTACTGTGTGAAGTAATTATATAAAATGTTGGAAATGGAGTAATTATTAGTTGAATGAGTTGAAAGATAATATTTACTAGATTGTTGCATATTTACTGTATGTGTAAGTAAATGTCATCATGCTATGTTTTATAGTGTCATATGTTTTAAATGACATTTATGGTTTAAAATAAAACCGGAACTTGAAATGATTCGTAAAATTGTCGGATGCCAATTTAGAGGGCATAGTTGGTCCCGAAATGTTCAAGATAGTCAAAATAAGTGCCATATTGTATTTTTATGTTTCGGGCACTTTTAATTGGTTTTAACATAAACGCGTAGTTGCGAGTCTTTTTAATGTGGTATTAACCATTTAAGATGGAAATTTAGACTAAAGCCATAATTTAGTCTTGCACCTCATTTATTTATCTTAAGTGTGTGTTATTAACCTAGAGAGAAAGAGAGAGGAAGAGAATTTATGGAGAAAATAGGAGAAAAGAAAGAGATTGAAGATTTGGGATTGTTGCAACCATAAGGAAATATGAGATTTCCACCTCAACAAAAGTTTTCTACTTGCTAATATGTGATTTAAGATGAATAAATTTTGTTGATTGTTGTGTATGTGAATTAAATGGAATTTATGAATTTTGTGGTGTTTTAGCCCTAATCATAGTTTAAGTTGATGATTATGTGGAGTATAATAGTTGATAAACATGTAGGATGGTTTTGGGTAGATTAAAGGTGGTTGATGTGTGTAAAAATGGAATAGAAATTGGTTTTGGGGAAAATCTAGGGTTCATAACCCGTAACCCATTCTTGGCAAATTCGCAGGGGCGAATCGATTCGGCCCTAGGAAGAATCGATTCGCCAAGGGGTCAGCCTTCAAGTCTGCAAGCCCGAATCAATTCGGGATAAGGCCGAATTGATTCGGCTGAGGCAGAAACTTGGATTTTTCATCCGAATCGATTCGCTTTTGGGCAAATCGATTCGAAATCAGGCTATTTTGAGTTATTTTTCCAACTCAATTTTTATCATTTTCTTTTAGGCTTAGGACTTATGAACCTTATTGTATGAAGTAAACTTAGAGTCCTAGATGAGTTTGTTAACTACCCTACATTAGAAATGGATTAAATGGGGCTTATTCCGGGGGTGTACAAATTGACGTTAGGGCATTCTTTTCCTTTAGTTAACTATTATGAGTATAGGAGTTGTAAGGCCACATTGGGAGACTTTAGAGGCTCAATTGAGGTATGATAGTCTGGGTGGTTTATAATAACACCCTAAAATGTTTGGAGAATAAATTGAGAGTTTATTCATTCTTTGAGGTTGTAATGATGATATGAATTACGTATGGCTCCGGATAAAATGTGATATATTTATCAAAATGAAAATGAGACTAATATGGTAAATGATAATTTACTTAAACACACCTCTAAATGCTATCATAACGGAAGTTCGCGCATGAGGTGAAGTCCCCTGGCTAGTGAATGGAGGGCGAATATAGTCCTCGACCATATGACCGGTTATTATGTATGTTGTATTGATTTTACGATATTGAGGTAATTCCATGTGTGGTTATGAGTCACTCGCAGGTATATGGACACTTCCTGACGTTGCGTTAGGTGCCCAGGTTATCTTGGTTAATAGGCCCTGGAAGATGATAGTCATTCAGGAGCGCGCACAGTGGGGAAACCCGAACAGGCGGTCTTAGAATCGTTATATATATATGAATATAACTATTGTGATTTAAGTTGGAATTTAGTTATATAAATGCCACAAAAAGCATATAACTGTGATTATGTTTCATAATGAGAAATGGAACAATGAACTGGAAAAGTGTAAAGAATGGAGATTTTAATTAATTATATTCATTCATATCCTCTTGCAAAGTTGAATTTAATTTATGAACATTCAATTGCTTTAGTTCATGCTTTGAGATTGAGTATGTAGATTCTTATCATAATATATCATGATTTACTGTTCATAACTGTCATACTCTTTATTCATCTGGTGATCATATAAAACCGAGCCCTGACGCGATCCTATTTCTTGTTGTGTATGAATCTTGTATCCGCTCAGGTGCTCCGTCGCAAGGACGCCCGTACTGACTTTCCTATTTCGGTGTTTTTGGGGAGCCGTGATACTTTGCCGATATTACGGGATATGTTGTTGTATACGCCTTCATTTTTGTACTCTAGTTAAGATCGGGTTGTTTACTCGGGCGTGTGGCCCAAGCTTTTATAATAGCTTATTGTAATGTATTATGTAACTTAACGAACTTGTTGAATATTATTGTATGAGACGGTTGACCGACAACAGATTCGGTCCCCTTATTGTATACTTGATGCGAATGTAATATTACTTCTTTTGGGTTTACACTTTCTTTTCAAATTGGGTTGTTCCAATTCTTTCTTTAACTTATAAAACAAAATTTTTGGCAACCCATTTTTCTAAAATAGTGGATGGTTGTCCTGTATACTTACTATATTATTGTGATGCTGAGAATGGTCCATCTATGACCCCCATTATTATTGGAGTATCGGGCACGCCACCCCTTATTTTGGTGAGCGGGTTGTCACAGATGGTATCAGAGCATCAGGTTCTAGAGTCTTTAGGATCTATGTGGGCTTGTCACGTTCTACCGTAGCATTCTTTGATATAGAGCTTAATGTTAGGACTGTTTTATTGCCTACGTTTGCGATCTTCTGCAAGATAGATTGTTTTAAATAGTATTCTAACTCTATTGTTTCTTCATCTCAGATGCCGCCTAAGAGAGGTCGCCCAGTTAGGAGAAATAGAGTTGTAGAAGAGGATGTTGGTCCTCCACCGCCACCGCATCAGTGAACTTTAAATGCTGCTGAAGTAGCAAATATTGTGGCCCAAGTGGTTAATGCAGCGATGACTGCCGTGATTCAGCAATTACCCCAATCTCAACCGCAACGAGCTAAAGATGTAAAAGCTCATGCGTGACCTTCTCCATGGGAGAGAGTTAGATAATCCTTTCTAAAGGGCCATTCCCCAAATTTCCAAGGGGGTTTGGACGTCATTGTAGCTAATCAGTGGAAGAAGGATATGCAGCGCCATCTTCGAATGGTGGAGTGTAGTGAAGAAAATAAACAAATCCTTGCTACCATTAAATTAGTTGGAGCCGCACTACATTGGATGGAGTCGATGACTACGCCAAAGCAGAGAGATGCTATGACCATCAATGATTTCTGGGTTCTGTTTGATCGGCAGTATTTTCCTCCCGCAGTTCAAAGGGAGATGAGAAGAAAACTTCAGGATGTTGTGCAAGGAGAGTGTTCAGTTGCGGAGTATGAAGAGGAATTCACTCGGTTAGCTAGTTTCGTACCTGATTAGGTGACTTCGGAGGAGAGGAGGGTATCCAAATTTATTAGAGGTTTGCACTGGAGGATACGACAACATTTCCTTGGCAATCCAGTTTTGCAGACTTTTGGAGATGTGGTGAATGCGGCGTTACTCCATTGTCAAGAACATCAGTTGTATGTTCAAGGTGGTAAGAAGGCTTCAGTTTTGGGGAAAGTTGGGAAACCCGGAGGCAATGGGATAGGAGGAGGATCATTTCCCTCATCCCAATCTTCAGGAAATAAACAAAAAGAAAGGGACCCCCAGCAAGGGGACTTGTCTACACGCAACGTTTTGGTGGGTTCAATATTGGTGGAAATAACAATAGGCATGGTCAAGGTGGCCCGCAACAGCAACAAGTAGGTCGGGGTGGTAATGGAGGTAGAGGCCATCCAAGCTAAGGAGTTGGGCAGTTTAGAAATAATCGGGGCCGAAATCAGGAGAATATGACGAATCGATGCTTTCAATACGGAGAGCCGGTCCATTTTAAGAGGTAGTGTCCTCAATTGATTGGGGGACAACTTCCTAGGGTTCCATAGTACCCACAGGCTCAGTTACAGCCACAAGTACCTAATCCGATTGTCCCTCGACAATAGGGGCAGCTACAGTATGGGCATGTTTACCACATTCAGGATGCTATGCTTCCTCCGGCTCCGCCAGCGCCGCCATCTATTGAGGGTGAGTTTCTCATTCAGGGGCACATGGGCCGTGTATTCTTTAATATGGGTGTGACACACTCGTTCATTTCTAGAAGCTTTACTCAGTCTACAGAGTTGATAAAATCTGTGGAGAGTACCTTCACTAGTGTTGAATCTTCTATAGGTGATGCTTCACTCATTTTCTTTGTTTGTAAACAAATAGGAATAATTCTTGGTAACTTGTGTTTTGAGGCCGATTTTCTCATCCTTGATATGGTCAGGTATGATGTAATCCTGGGTATGGATTGGCTAGTGAAGTATCATGCGATAGTTAATTGCTATGGGAAGAGTATAGTTTTTGCCATTCTAGGGCAAGAAATATTTTTAGTGATTATTCCTCGTTCAGAAGGAGGTACTAACACTTACTTGTATTGTATCGCGGAGGAGACTTCTTGAGATGTAGTAGTTTCCTTAGATTCGATTTTGGTTGTTAGATATTTCCAAGATGTTTTACGGGATATACCGAGTTTGCCTTCGAGTCATGAGATTGAGTTCGTAATCGATTTAGCACCGAGAACGAGACCGATCGCTAGAGATCCATATCGTATGGCACCTGTTGAGATGAGGGAGTTAGGGGATTAGATTCAGGACCTATTAGAGCAAGGATTTATTAGTCGAAGTACATCGCCGTGGGGCGCTCCGGTGTTGTTTGTGAAGAAAAGGGACGGTTCCCTCCGGTTGTGAGTTGACTACAGAAAGATGAATAAAGTCACCATCTGGAACAAATACCCATTGCCTCGAATTGATGATTTGTTTGATCAACTTAGGGGAGCATCGTACTTCACTAAAATATATTTGAGGACGGGGTATCACCAGTTGAGAATACGGGAGCAGGATGTTTCCAAAACCTTTTTCCTAACAAGATATGGGTCCTATGAATTTTTTATTATGCCTTTCGAACTCACAAATGCCCCCGTCATGTTAATGGACCTCATGAATACGGTATTCTGGGACTTCCTGGACCAGTTTGTTATCGTGTTTATTAATGATATCCTAGTGTATTCTTGAACAGAAGCCGATCATGCTACTCATTTGCGATTGGTCCTGCAGATGTTGACGGATCACCAATTGTATGCCAAGTTCGAGAAGTACGGTTTTTGGTTGCAGGAAGTACAGTTTTTGGGTCACATTGTGACAGCCTAGGGTATTTCGGTAGACCCAAGTAAAGTGGTTGTGGTGAGGGAGTGGGGTCAGCCGATGACACCTACCGAGATTCGTAGTTTTTTGGGTTTTGCGGATTATTATCGCCGATTTATCAAGGGTTTTTCTTAAATTGCTAGCCCTTTGATAAATTTAACCCGGAAGGGGGTGAGGTCTGTATGGGATGATTCTTGTCAGTCAGCTTTTGACGAGCTCAAGGATAGGTTGACTTCTGCTCCAGTCCTTGCGTTACTGAGGACATGATTGGAATATTTAGTCTATACTGACGCATCTTTCCAAGGATTGGGAGGTGTACTTCAGCAAGAGCAGCGGGCTATTGCTTATGCTTCTCGCAAGCTAAATCCCCATGAAACAAATTATCCGGTGCCTGATTTAGAACTTGTCGCAGTTGTTTTTGCCTTGAAGATTTGGAGGCATTATCTCCTAGGGAGAAATTTAGTCTTTCCACGGACCGCAAATCGTTGCAATACATGTTTTCCCAGAGAGATTTAAATATATGACAACGTCGGTGGTTGGAGTTTGTGAAAGACTAGTAATTTGACATCCACTATCACCCGGGCAAGGAGAATGTGGTGGTTGATGCTTTAAGTCGAAAGCCCGAGGGGGAGTTAGTGGAGGTATGGAAGGATAAATGGAAGGAGCGTAATCAGGAGGACGCAGTTGCTAGGGCGTTTATATCGGTATTGACCCTTACGCCTACTATGGTGGCAAGGGTTGTAGAAGCTCAAGGAAGGGACAAAGGTTGTCAGGACCGTATATGCCAATTGTTGACAGAGGGAGCAGAATCCTTCTCTATTAGCTCGGAGGGTGGGATACATTTCCACAGGAGTCTCATTGTCCCGGACGAAGGAGATTTAAGATGGGCCGTGATGACAGAATCTCATGGGTCTAAATTCTCAGTGCATCCTGGTGGGGACAAGATGTACCAAGACATACGCCATCAGTATTGGTGGGCGGGCATGAAGCGGGATATTTCTGAATTCATTTCCCAATGTACTACTTGTTAATTGGTGAAAGTAGATCACCAAAGACCAACGTGTTTGTTACAACAATTGGAGATTCCGGTGTGGAAGTGGGAGAGTATATCAATGGACTTTATCACGGGATTGCCAACATCGCATAGCGGTCATGATTCCATTTGGGTTATTATTGATCATTTGACTAAGTCGGCACATTTCTTACCGGTGCGTACCGACTACAATACCGCTCGTTATGTCCGGTTGTTTATTGCAGAGGTTGTTAGACTCCATGGGGTGCCGGTAAATATAGTCTCCGATAGAGATAAGATTTTTGTTTCCCATTTTTGGCGAAGTTTCCAAGAAGCTATGGGAACCGAATTGAAATTGAGTACTTCTTATCACCCTCAAACAGATGGGCAGACAGAAAGAGTCAACCAAATGTTGGAGGATATGCTCCGAATATGTGTGCTTGATTTCATAGGTGGTTGGGAACAATATCTCCCTTTGGTCGAATTTTCTTATCACAATTCGTACCAATTTACAATTGGAATGGCACCCTATGAGGCACTTTATGGTACGACATGTAGATCACCCACTTATTGGTTAGATGTGGGGGATAACAAGTTTCTTGGACCTAAAATGATCCAAGATACTTCTTACAAGATAGAACTCATTCGAAATTGCATCCGAATAGCTCAAGATCCTCAAAAGAGTTATGTTGATGCAAATAGAAGGCATGTAGAGTTGGAAGTTGGAGATCAAGTCTTAGTGCGAGTATCGCCAATGAAAGGTATAAAGTGCTTTGGGAAGAAAGGAAAACTTGCACCGCGCTACGTTGGACCTTTTCCTATTATTTCCAAGGTAGGTCCAGTGGCGTATAAACTTGCCTTACCGGAACCCTTACATCAAATCTATGATGTGTTCCATATTTCCTCTTTGAAAAAGTATAAGAGGTGTGAAGGATCCCTTTGGCATATTCCTTTGGAGGATATCGATTTGCAACCCGATATTTCGTATGAAGAAAAACTGGTTGCAATTTTAGAGCACGGGGAGTGTAGATTGAGATCGCAAGTGGTACCCTTGGTGCGAGTTCAATGGGGTCATCATGACGCCAAGGAATCGACGTGGGAGCATGAGGATGATATGCGGGAAAAGTATCCGTATCTCTTCTTGCAAGGTACATGTTGATCTTATCGGCATCAACAGTACACTTGAATTTTGAGGGCAAAGTTCCCTCATAAAGGGGGGAGTATGTAATAACCCTCGCTTTTGAGAACTTATTTTGTATTAATTTGTTGTGTGAAGTAATTATATAAAAATGTTGGAAATGGAGTAATTATTAATTGAATGAGTTGAAAGATAATATTTACTAGATTGTTGCATATTTACTGTATGTGTAAGTAAATGTCATCATGCTATGTTTTATAGTGTCATATGTTTTAAATGACATTTATGGTTTAAAATAAAACCTAAACTTGAAATGATTTATAAAATTATCGGATGCCAATTTAGAGGGCGTAGTTGGTCCCGAAATGTGCGAGATAGTCAAAATAAGTGTCATATTGTATTTTTTATGTTTCGGGCACTTTTAACTTGTTTTAACATAAACGCGTAGTTGCGGGTCTTTTTAATGTGGTATTAACCATTTAAGTTGGGAATTTAGACTAATGTCACGATTTAGTCTTGCACCTCATTTATTTCTCTTAAGTGTGTGTTATTAACCTAGAGAGATAGAGAATTTGTGGATAAAAGAGGAGAAAAGAAAGAGATTGAAGATTTGGGATTGTTGCAACCATAAGGAAATCTAAGATTTCCACCTCAAGGCAAGTTTTCTACTTGCTAATATGTGATTTAAGATGAATAAATTGTGTTGATTGTTGTGTATGTGAATCAAATGGAAATTATGAATTTTGTGGTGTTTTAGCCCTAATCATAGTTTAAGTTGATGATTATGTGGAGTATAGTAGTTGATAAACATGTAGGATGGTTTTGGGTAGATTAAAGGTGGTTGATGTGTGTAAAAAAGGAGTAGAAATTGGTTTTGGGGAAAATCTAGGGTTCATAACCCGTAACCCATTCTTGGCAAATTCGCAGGGGCGAATCGATTCGGCCCTAGGGCGAATCAATTCGCTAAGGGGACAACCTACAGGTCTTCAAGCCTGAATCGATTCGGGTTAAGGATGAATCAATTCGGCTGAGGCAGAAGCTTGGATTTTTCATCCGAAACGATTCGCTGCTTGGGGTGAATCGATTCGGCCCTAGGGCGAATCGATTCGAAATCGGGCTATTTTGAGTTATTTTTTCAACTCAATTTTTATCCTTTTCTTTTAGTCTTAGGACTTAGGAACCTTCTTGTATGAAGTAAACTTAGAGTCCTAGAGTCCTAGATGAGTTAGTTAACTACCCTACATTAGAAATGGATTAAATGGGGCTTATTCTGGGGATGTACAAATTGATGTTAGGGCATTCTTTTCCTTTAGTTAACTATTATGAGTATAGGAGTTGTAAGGTCACATTGGGAGACTTTAGAGGCTCAATTGAGGTATGATAGTCTTGGTGATTTATAATAACACCCTAAAAGGTTTGGAGAATAAATTGAGAGTTTATTCATTCTTTGAGGTTATAATGATGATATGAATTATGTATGGCTCTGGATAAAATGTGATATATTTATCAAAATGAAAAGGAGACTAGTATGGTAAATGATAATTTACTTAAACACACCTCTCTAAATGCTATCATAAGGGAAGTTTGCGCATGAGGTGAAGTCCCCTGGCTAGTGAATGGAGGGCGAATATAGTCCTCGACCATATGACCGGTTATTATGTATGTTATATTGATTTTGCGACAGTGAGGTAATTACGGGTGTGGTTATGAGTCACTCTCAGGTATATGGCCACTTCCCGACGTTGCGTTAGGTGCCCAGGTTGTCTTGGTTGATAGGCCCTGGAAGATGATAGTCATTTAGGGTCGCACACAGTGGTAAAACCCGGACGGGCGGTCTTAGAATCGTTATATATATATATGAATATAACTATTCAGATTCAAGTTGGACTTGATTTATGATAAATGCCACAAAGAGCATATAACTGTGATTATGTTTCATAATGAGAAATGGAACAATGAAGTGGAAAAGTGTAAAGAATGGAGATTTTAATTAATTATATTCATTCATATCCTCTTGCAAAGCTGAATTTAATTTATGAACATTCAATTGCTTTAGTTCATGCTTTGAGATTGAGTAGGTAGATTCTTATCATCATCTATCATGATTTACTGTTCATAACTGTCATACTCTTTATTCATCTGGTGATCATATAAAATCGGGCCCTGATCCGATCCTATTTCTTGTAGTATATGAATCTTGTATCCACTCAGGTGCTTCGCCGCAAGGACGTCCGTACTGACTTTCCTATTCCGGTGTTTTCGGGGGACGTGATACTTTGCAGACATTACAGGATATGTTGTTATAGACGCCTTCATTTTTGTACTCTAGTTAAGATCGGGTCGTTTACTTAGGCGTGTGGCCCAAGCTTTTATATTTGCTTATTGTAATGTATTATGTAACTTAGCGAACTTGTTGAATATTATTGTATGAGACGATTGACCGACAACATATTTGGTCCCCTTATTGTATACTTGATGCAAATGTAATATAAGTTCTTTTGGGTTTCAACTTTCTTTTCAAATTGGGTTGTTTAAATTATTTCTTTAACTTATAAAACAAAATTTTTGGCAATCCGTTTTTCTGAAATACAAGACGGTTGTCCCGTATACTTACTATATTATTATGATGTTGGGAATGGTCCATCTATGACCCCCATTATTATTGGAGTATCGGGCTGCAATAACCCTCACGTTTGATAGCCTATTTTTATATTTATTTACTATATGGAGTAATTAATTGTAAAATGATGGATGTTGAGTAAATATTAATTTAATATGAAAAAGGTTAATATTTACTGAAATGTTGTATGATTACCTTGCGAGTAGGTAAAAATATCCATGTGGTGATTTGTTGTGTCATAAGAATTAAAATGACATTTTGGTTTAATATGAAACCGGAAATAAAATGAGTTATAAAATTTCAAAATGATAATTTGGAGGGTGTAGTTAGTCCCGGTAGGTGCGAGACAGTCAAAATGAGTGCTATATTGCATTTTGGCATTTTGGGCACTTTTGACTGGTTAGAGCTTAGATGTGTAGTTGCGATTTATTATATCGCGTATTAGTCATTAAAGTTGGGCTTTTTAGACTTAAGACACATTTTAAGTCCCCCAACCCCATTTCTTTTCTTCCATTTTATAATTGAGCCCTAGAGAGAGTAGAGAGAGGAAGGGAACTTTGGAGAAAAGAGAGATTGGAGCTTGGATCTTTCTTGCATCTTCCTCAAATATGCATTTGCATGATCAAGGCAACTTACTTACTTGCTATTATATGATTTAAGTGGATTAATTAGCATTGATAATTATGGATTGCTATGATTAGTTTAGTTAGGGTTTGTTAGATTATTTGGGTATAAACCCTTAGAGATTGATTTGGATGATAAATGTTGTTGATGAGGGTAGTTATATACATTTATGATGTATAAGTTGAGGTAATTGAGGTTGGTTTGGTTGATTTTGGGTTTAGGAAGAAATTTGGAGTTTAAAAAACTCCATAGCCAAAACTAGGAATTTCTGCAGAACCGAATCGATTCGGCTTGGCCGAATCGATTCACTGAGAGACAGTTTGCAAGACTTGGTCGTCCGAATCTGTTCGGCTAGTCTGAATCAATTCGGTAATTATGCAGAAACTCAATTTTCGTGGCCGAATCGATTCGGCTAATCCGAATCGATTCGCCTATATGAACCCAAATCGATTCGGTAGGTCCGAATCGATTCGGATACCCTGCAAATTTTCCTCTGTTTTTCGTTTTGAATTTTAAATTTTTTTCTTTAGGATTAGGACCTAGGAATCTTCTTGTATGAAGTAAACTTAGAGTCCTAGAGTAGTGGTTGAGTTTGGTCGCCACCCTAGATTAGAATGGGTTCATCTGGGGTTTATTCCGGGGAGGTTTAAAGTAATGTTAAGGCATTACTTCTTTTATTGAGTTTTTAGAAGTTAGGAGTTTGTATGCCCAAGCTTGGAGACATTAGGGGCTTATCAAAGTTATGTAAACTTTGGGGACTTGTAGAATCATAATGATCCTTTGGAGATTTAGTCGGGACTTGTAATTTGAGGAATATTAATGATGATATTCGATGGTGATAGGTTCGCATAAAATGAACTAAATTAGTCAAAGGTATTAGGTTCAAATGAATTGAACCAAATTATTTAATGGTGGTAGGTTCGAATGAAAATGAACCCAATTCATGGATATTGAAAAATAGAAATAAAATTTGGTAAAAGGAACAAAGTAAATGATAATTTACTAAATCATGATATGGTAAATGATTTTTTTTTATGAAACACACCTCTCTAAATACCATCATAAGGGAAGTTCGCGCGCACAGGTGAAGCCCCCTGGCTAATGAATGCAGGGCGGATATAGTCCTAGGCCATGTGAGAATTTATTTTTGTATATTTTTCTGCGATGGGTAGGATATTTCGAGTGTGGTCTTAACTATCCCGCAGGCACATGGCCTATTCCCGACGTCTTGCGTTGTAGGATCCCAGGTTGTCTTATGATAGGCCCTGGAAGATGATGGTCATTTAGGGGCGCGCACAGTGGGGAAACCCGGACGGGCGGTCTTAGAATCGTTATATGTATATGAATATAACTATATTTTTATCAAGTGGAACTTGATGGTTGTTAAACGCCACAAAGAGCGTATGATAAATGCCATAAAGAGCATGGATACGTGCCATAAAGAGCACGTGATTGAGATTTATGTTCCATAAAGAGCACTTGATATTAATGATATTCCTATTGAGGAATGGAAAGATGAAATGGTAAGATAATTAACTATGGGGGTTAATAAATGGTTTTATTCCTATTAAGGAATATAAAAGAAAATGGAAAATTTGATAAATGAGGAAAGGTTTTAAATTAAGGTTATTTACTTTTCTTTCTTTTATGCAAATGATATTTCATTTCATCATTTAGTTAAATTGTAATGTAAGTTTATCATCCTTATCATTTATGCATAACTGTTCATTTTTATCATGCTTTTTATTTCTTTTGGTGATCATATAGAACCCAGCCCTAACCGGTTTACTTTCCTTGTTGCATATATGATTGTGTCCGCTCAGGTGCTCCCCCGCAAGGAGGCCCGTTTTGATGTTCCCATTCCTTTGCTTTCGACAAGCTGTAAGATTTTGCGGGTTATTACAGGATATTGTATTAGACGCTATCATCTTTGTGTTCTAGATATGATCGGGTCTTATATTCGGGCGTGTGGTCCAAACTTTTGTATTTGATTAATGAATGTATTATGTAAGATATTTAAACTGTTGTATTGTGTTCTATGTAGCTGTGGACCGACAGCCTATTCGGTCCTTTTGTATACTTTCGTCTTAGTTGTATTACATATACATCTTTTGGAATCCCACTTGCTTATCAGATTGGGTTGTTTAAATTTAAATTTCTTAACTGCATTTTAAAATTTTACACTTTTTGGCAACCCGTCTTCTGATTTATTGGGTGGTTTTCCTGTATACTCAGTTTATTTTTGTTGATGCCGAGAATGATATCCATCCATGATTCCTGTTACAGTTGAGTATCGGGTTGGCCACCCCTTATCTCGGATCGTGGGTTGTCATAGATGGTATCAGAGCATCAGGTTCTAGAGTCTTTAGGATCTATGTGAGTTCGTCACGTTCTACCGTAGCGTTCTTTGATATAGAGCCTAATGTTAGGACTGTGTAGTTGTCTATGTTTGCGATCTTCTGCAAGATAGATAGTTTCAAGTAGTATTTTAACTCTATTGTTTCTTCATCTCGAATGCCTCCTAGAGAGGTCGCCTAGCGAGACGTTATAGGGTCGTAGAATAGGAGGTAGATTCTCCACCGTCTCCATAAGGAACCGTAACTCTACGGATGTAGCAAATATAGTAGCTTAAGCGGTTAACGCCGTCATGACCGCAGTGGTCCAACAATTGTCCACAGGCTCAACAATGGGCTCACGATGTTCAAGCTCCTACGAGACTTACTCCGTGGGAAAGGGTTAGAGAGTCCTTTCTAAAGGGAAATTCCCTGGAATTCGAGGGAGGCACGGATGTTATCTAAGCCAATCAATGGAAAGAGAAAAGACAACGCCACCTTCCAATGATAGAATGTAGCGAGGAGAGAAACAAGTCCTTGCCACTTCTAAGCTAGTCGAATCTGCGTTATACTGGTGGGAGATAATGACCACACCAGAGAAGAGAGACACAATAATGATCACTGAGTTCTGGACTTTGTTTGATCGTGAGTACGTTCCTCCCGCAGTTTATAGGGAGATGAGAAAGAAGTTCCAGGATGTTGTGTAAGGAGAGAGATCCATGGCGGAATATGTAGAGGAGTTTACACGGTTGGCGAGTTTTGTACCGGATGAAGTGGCTCCGAAATACAGGAAGATCTCGAAGTTTATTTGTGGTCTAAACTGGAGAATCCAACAACAATTGCTGGGTAATGCAGCTTTACAAACCTTTGGTGAGGTTATGAATACAGCCTCACCCCATTGCCATGAGCATCGGTTATATATGCAGAGTAGAAAGAAAGATACCGTATTGGGGCAAGCAGTAAAGCTTGGAGAATAGGGGATTGGAGGAGGAGCATCTCCCTCATCCCGATCCTCTGGTAGTAAGCAGAAAGAGAAGGACCCTCAGCAAGGGGTTTCGTCTAAGAGACAACATTTTGGAGGGCTTATTGCGGGTGGCAATAACATTAAGCACAGTAATGGTACTTTACAACATGTAGGTTGGGGTGGTCATGGAGGTAAAGACCATCTGGGCCAAGGCATTACCCAGTTTAGAAATAATGGGGGTCGAGGTCGAGAGGATATGAAGGAACGGTGCTTCCTATGTGGGGAGGCTGGTCTTTTAGATGGAGTGTCTTCGAGAGATTGGGGGTCAGTTTCCTAGCACTCCGCAGCAGCCATACGTTCAGTTCCTACCTCGGGTACCTGATCCGGTTGTTCCCAGGCAGCAGGGACGGTTACTGTATGGGAGAGTGAGAAACCGAATAGGTTCGGTGTGTGATAATTGATTTAAATTAAATTAAATTCGCAAGATTCCAAGTAACCCTTATTTAATTCGAGTCTATTTAGAAATAACCCATAAACAAACAACTACGTGTGTGTGTGTCAAACCATAAATAAAGCATGCGACACAAAGTTACGGAAAAATCCCCGTAGGGAAAAACCTTTTATTTCACTATAATAAGTAAATCGCAACTTACACAGATTACAATGAAATACAGTCACACACGAATACCCGCAGGCGTCGGTCGGTGTCGTCAGCAATGAATCCACACGCAGCGAACCCACATGAACCTCAGTCCAATCAACAAAGGAAGAACTGCAGCACTCCTCAATGACACGTAGCCATAAAACTTTGTAGAGACTCCCTCAGCAATGACACGCAGCCCTCGGTTGCAAAGATCTCTCCACAAAGGTTTGAACAAACTAAAAAGTTGTGTTCTTGGGTTACCAAAAAGATTCACAAAGGTTTCGCAATTGTGTGAATCAAAACATGAGTCTTGGGACTCAAAAATATGAAGACTAGAGGTATTTGGACTCTCAAAAACGTCTTCTGAAGTCTTAGAAAACAACTCCCCGAAGTTGGTTTAAATAAGAAAACTTTGAGCCTAAAAAATCTCTAACAGATCTGGCCGAGTTTATCCCAGGCGGACCGGTCCGGCTTGGGGGCGGATCGGTCCGATTGACCGGATCGGTTCTTTTATTCCAGGCTTCATCGGTTCGCTTGCGGTCCGGGGTATACTGGCCTTCAGCAAACGGATCGGTCCGGGTCTGAGGCGGATCGATCCGGTTAGCCGGATCGATTCTTTTATTGCAGGCGGACCGGTCCGATCTGTCAGACTTTGATTCCTCTTCTTCTTTTGATATTCGGATCCGTTGATGAATGTATGAATCTTGAATTTCTTCAATGGTGTAATGGCTTGCGACATAATAAATTGTTAATGGACAAAAATGTCCTTACAAATCTCCCCCTATGTCTATGCCCGTGCATACATAAAAACAAAACATCCGAATTATCAAACAACTAAAAATGCCTATACAAATCTACCCTTCCATGAACCCAAAACTGGAAAGATACAATTGAATAAGACTACAACGTTTTCTCTTCAATTCTTCAGGAATCTCTACACTTTTCTCATCAGGGTGTGCAATCCAATGATAATCCATGTAGTACCTACACACATGAGACAAAGCAAAATACCAAGTGACATATCGAGTTTGAAATGAGATAAACATATATACCAATTAATGAGTAAACTCAAACTTTCAAATCTCCCCATAATAAGATAATTCTTTCTCCCCCTTTTTATGATGTCCCCAAATAGACAGATGAGAAGAATGAATCAAATAAGCAAAATTGGGGTGTCACGGTATACAAAAAATACACAAACTATTTTTGATTTTTTTTTTTAAATATTTCAGACAAAGATAGGATACCAATTTGAATAAATATGATACAAAAATCACACCATGGATTTAGACTCAAACAACCAAGTCATGGAAATGGAATGAATAGGTGTGAACACATTCGATAGGTAAATCAACTCAATCAATCATATGTGCACGATGGATATGTGTACCCCTAACGAATGAACATCAAAAGTATCCTTAGGTGTAAAAATTGTTGAATTTAGATGACATCTTCTTATTCAAATCAACAAATCAAAGTCTAAATGATTTCCACATCAATAACGTCCAAAACTATGTAGCGCATTTTCAAGTATTTCAAGGACGTGCAAATCCGTTTTAAATTCTCCAACCAAACTCCCTCATATATATTTTCTTTTAGAGGTGATCTAAATTCTCAAACTTTGGAGAATTGGTGCAAAAACCTAATGGCCCCTTTTTGGTATGAATATATTTTTATTGCCTTTCAATTTTTTTGGGCTCTTTTAAACCTCTTTGGACCTCGGATAATAAAATTCCTCAATTTTTTAGGTCCTTTTTAACGGTGGATTTTGCGCAAAGGATAGATGATTACCTTTCGCAGCCCCTCCCCGTTATCAAAAAAATCACACAAACTCACAAAACGGTTTTTATATGCACAATTTCCTTATCAAAATTTATCTCGCTTGGTTCATTTTAAGGACAGGATTGAACTGAAAACACCCAACCAACATGTGATAAGACAAGAACAATAATCAAACAAATCCGTGCATGTGTGCAATAAAGGAAATATGAGTCAAACATGTAGGAACTAACACTTAATTACATCTTAATGACTCCAAACATTATAAAGCACATGGATGAATTGACCTATTATCTCAAAACACTATCAAATAGTCACATGAAAATAATGGAATAATGTTATGACTCGGTCATCCTGAGTGTCCATCCATAAATGGTGCAACAAAAAAAACAAAAATCTTTTTGTATTTTTCAAAAATTTTCAAAAAAAAATATATACAAAAAGTACATGTCACAACGCTAGAAAACATATATCAAAAAGCATAACTAGCGTATGACACACATGCGAACACAATCATCTATATGATATGGCAAGAGAAGAATCATGTGCAAGCAAACGAGAATCAACTTGTCTAAAATCTAGTGTATCCAAAAGTGATTTCCTAACCCAAATAGATGTGAAACAACGTGTGGGGGATTTAGGAACCAAGGTAACACTAGACTTCGACATCCTAGGACTTCTTCCAAGATCAAAACAAAATCTCCTAAGATGACCTTTCCTACCACAATGTGAACATGTGTAAACGGAAGGAACGTTACCTAAAGTGTGATCTTTTCTAATGTCCTTGGGATTGATTGACCCTCTAAAACAAATAATGATTTTGGCTTTAGCACTAGAAGCATGAGAACAAGATGAGCCATTACCATCACAATCAAACCTACTTGAATCGTTTAAATCATTTTTCATCTTCAAAATATTTGATTCAAGCAACAAAATAGACTCTTCCCAAGACAGGGATTGCTTTTTCAAATTTTCAACAATTTCTAAAAGGGTATCCCTCTCCCCCTTAATTAAAGCAAACTTTTCCCTAAGAGTCTCTTCACGTGCCACAAACTCATTGACTAAAATATTTTTATCATCTTTGGCACAAACACAAACCATCGAATTTTTAAGGTCCTCCAATTCTTTTTCTAAAAATAGGACCCTTTCATCACTCTCCTTCTTGGACAATGTTAAAGAAACAAAGTCATGGTCCAAGGAAACAACTTTTTCACGATAAAAATCTCTTTGATTTTGAACCGTTTGCAAAAGATCCATCGCGGATTTAAAACGAGAATTTTCTTTTTCCAAAACTTTAATTCTTTTGCAAAGTTTCAAATTCAAACTTTTTAAATTTTCAACATGGTCGTGAACTTTTTCAAAAATAGGCTCATCATTAAATGGGCGTTCCATTGAAAAATTGCGATTTTTTACAAAACTAATTTTTCAAAAAAAAATCAATATCACACGATTTTACGGAAAATAGGAATACGCAATAAATTAGCGTAACCTGCTCTGATACCAATTTGACGACGTGAGAGGTCAAATTGTATATAAAAAAAAATCCTTGAAAAATCAAGATCACGCGATAAATTAGCGTAACCCGCTCTGATACCAATTTGAAAACGTGAGTAGACAAATTGTATCAAAAAGTAAATCCTCGAAAAATCAGGATCACACGATAAATTAGCGTAACCCACTCTGATACCAATTTGAGAAACCGAATAGGTTTGGTGTGTGATATTGATTTAAATTAAATTAAATTCGCAAGATTCCAAGTAACCCTTATTTAATTCGAGTCTATTTAGAAACAACCCATAAACAAACAACTACGTGTGTGTGTGTCAAACCATAAATAAAGCATGCGACACAAAGTTAAGGAAAAATCCCCGTAGGGCAAAACCTTTTATTTCACTATAATAAGTAAATCACAACTTACACAGATTACAATGAAATACAGTCACACACGAATACCCGCAGGCGTCGGTCGGTGTCGTCAGCAATGAATCCACACGCAACGAACCCACATGAAACTCAGTCCAATCAACAAAGGAAGAACCGCAACACTCCTCAATGACACGTAGCCATAAAACTTTGTAGAGACTCCCTCAGCAATGACACGCAGCCCTCGGTTGTAAATATCTCTCCACAAAGGTTTGAACAAACTAAAAAGTTGTGTTCTTGGGTTACCAAAAAGATTCACAAAGGTTTGGCAATTGTGTGAATCAAAACATGAGTCTTGGGACTCAAAAATATGAAGACTAGAGGTATTTGGACTCTCAAAAACGTCTTCTGAAGTCTTAGAAAACAACTCCCCGAAGTTGGTTTAAATAAGAAAACTTTGAGCCTAAACAATCTCTAACAGATCTGGCCGAGTTTATCCCAGGCGGACCGGTCCGGCTTGGGGGCGGATCGGTCCGGTTGATCGGATCGGTTCTTTTATTCCAGGCTTCATCGGTTCGCTTGCGGTCCGGGGTATACTGTCCTTCAGCAAACGGATCGGTCCGGGTCTGAGGCGGATCGGTCTGGTTAGCCGGATCGGTTCTTTTATTGCAGGCGGACCGATCCGGTCTGTCAGACTTTGATTCCTCTTCTTCTTTTGATATTCGGATCCGTTGATGAATGTATGAATCTTGAATTTCTTCAATGGTGTAACGGCGTGCGACATAATAAATTGTTAATGGACAAAAATGTCCTTACAGAGAGTATACCAAATTTAGGAGGCTATACTACCTCCAACTTCGTTAGCTCAGCCCGCTATTAAGGGTAAGTTTTTATTTTGGAGGTACTTGAGTTATGTGTTATTCGATGCGGGTGTTGCGTGCTCATTTGTTTTATGAGCTCTTCTCAGACTACAGATTTGATAAGATATGTTGAGAGTATTTTTACTAGCATTGAGTTTTCTACGAGTGATGATTCGCACATTTTCCTTGTTTTTAAGCATATAGGGATTTCTTGTGGTACTTTGTGCTTTGAGGCCGATTTACTCGTCCTTAACTTGGTCGGGTATAATGTGATTTGTATGCCTTATCTCCACGACCGACATAGTTGAGTAGTAGCGTATAGGAGGGGTTCCTTGTTTGGATTCTGCTTTTGCGGGACGCTCCACGCGTGAACCTCGACGACGTTGGAAGTGGAGAGATGTTGTTCTTGCTTCTTTTAGTTAATTTTATTTCTTTTTATTTTATTTTACTTTATTTTATTTTGTTGGGTGGAAAGGTTTAGCCGAGAATCACGTAGAAGAGTGACTGATGGCTATTAAAGTGTGAAATGGAAGCATTGTAAACAGTTCTCTCCTCTGAACGATGTGAGGGAGACTGGGATGCGAAGTTGAGTTAAGACTTTAGGTTATGCCTTGATAAGAAGGCTATTTTAAAAAGGTATATATATATATATATATATATATATATATATATATATATATATATATATATATATATATTGTGGGGTATATAATTATAAGGCTTTACGGAAAGTGAATATCTGATTTGTTCAAATCCTCAACTATTTAAATAATTGTAAGTTATAGAAGTAGATTATTATTAGTAGGGTTGAGAGTTAGAATCTTTTCGGTCCCGAACATGTACCTTAGACCTGTCTATCTTGATGACTGACAACGCGAGGTAGTAGTGTAACGGGAGGGTTCCTTGTTTGGGTTTCGCTTCGGCGAGACGTCCCACGCACGAAACCGAGCAAATGTCGGGAGTTGAGAACGGTCTTGGGCACTAGGGATATACTTAGTATTAGGTGTACACGACTTAGATAGGATATAGGTAGGTAGACCTTAGGATTGTTTGGGCATAAGGCCTTTAGTTTATGTGACGTTAGTTAGGAGGGCTGTCGGGAGTTGATCACGCATAAGTTGTGTGTTGACTCTAAGAGGGATTGGTTCCCTAGTAAGGAGAAGTTGGGGATTTTGAAGGGTTTGGTAGTTAAGGCCGAAGGAGATGAGACCTCCCGTAGTAGAGTGTTATGGAGGTAACGAAAGGGTGAATTGACTCGCACCCCTGAACCATGTTGTTAAGCTCGAGGGTGGATTCAATTGACAAGCCTCTGCCAGGATTGGGAGTAATAATACTGGAGCATAGACCTAATATTTACGCACCTCATAAGCTAAGACTTGTAAGAAGTATTATCCCATGCTTGAATTAAAGTTCATCGTGGGGGTGATCGCCGTACGGAAAAGAAGGTACTCCTTCCTGGGCAGAATTTAAACCTTCGTTCAAGCAAAATTTTGTCACAATATGTCGTAGGAGAGACAAGGGTGGTTAAGACCACATATACAAGCTGCTGATTTAGGGAACATAACCCTGCTCTATAGAATTTGAGGGTGGGGTGCGTTTCCATAAGGGAATTTTGTCCCGAATGAAGGGGACTTAAGAAAGGCATATATGGATAAATCTCGCGGTTCTAAGATTGCGGTGCATTAGGGTAATGACTTATGTGTCAAGTTGTGAGCCGCTAGTAGTAGTGGCCGGGCATGGAGAGGTTGTTGTATTGCATGGGGTGCCTTTGATTTCAGTTTCCGATTGAAACAGGATTTTCGTTTCTCACTTTTGGCAAGTTTCTAAGAAGCCATGGGAATCAGATTGAAGTTTAGTACTTCCTATCATCCTCAAACAGATGGCCAGACCGAAAGGGTAAACCATATGTTGGGGGATATACTCCTTATGTGCGAGCTTAACTTCAAGAGTAGTCGGGAACAGTGTCTCCCACTAGTTGAATTCACTTATAAGGATTTGTCTCGATTCACTATCGGGATGGCGCTTTAAAAAGCCTTCTATAGTAGGCCTTGTGGATCTCCCGCTTGTTGGTTAGAGGTGCGAGATGATAAGTCTCTCGGACCTGAAATGATCCGAGATACTTCTCCCAAAAATTAAGCTCATTCGGAATCGCATTCGTATAACCAAGATCGACGAAAGAGTTAGGTCGGTGCGAGGAGAAGGCATGTGGAGTTTGAGGTCGGTAGACCAGGTGTTGGTGCGAGTATCGCCTATGAAAGGCAACAAGCATTTTGGGAAAAAGGGAAAACTTTCACCGCGTTACGTTGGACCTTTCCTATATATGTTAAGGTGGGTCTGGTAGCCTATTAACTTGCTCTACTGAAATACTTGCGGAAAGTTCGTGACTTGTTCCATATCTCTTCTGTATAGAAGTACAAGAGATGTGATGGTGCTTTCGGCACATTCCTTTTGAAGATATTGAGTTGCAACTTAACGTTCCTCATGAGGAATAGCCGGTTGCTATTTTAGAGCGTGGAGAGCGGCGATTGAGATCGCAGGTAGTACCTTTAGTTATGATGCAATGTGATCACCATAGTGTCGAGGAATCGACAAGGGATCGTGAGGATGGCATGCGGGAAAGGTACCCGCATTTCTTCTTGCGAGGTGCGCTTGAATTTTGGGGGCAAAATTCCCTCATAAGGGGGGGAGTATGTAATAACCCTCACGTTTGATAGCCTATTTTTATATTTATTTACTATATGTAGTAATTAATTGTAAAATGATGGATGTTGAGTAAATATTAATTTAATATGAAAAAGGTTAATATTTACTGAAATGTTGTATGATTACCTTGCGAGTAGGTAAAAATATCCATATGGTGATTTGTTGTGTCATAAGAATTAAAATGACATTTTGGTTTAATATGAAACCGGAAATAAAATGAGTTATAAAATTTCCAAATGATAATTTGGAGGGTGTAGTTAGTCCTGGTAGGTGCGAGACTGTCAAAATGAGTGTTATATTGCATTTTGGCATTTTGGGCACTTTTGACTGGTTATAGCTTAGATGTGTAGTTGCGATTTATTATATCGTATATTAGTCATTAAATTTGGGCTTTTTAGACTTAAGCCACGTTTTAAGTCCCCCAACCCCATTTCTTTTCTTCAATTTTATAATTGAGACCTAGAGAGAGTAGAGAGAGGAAAGGAACTTTGGAGAAAAGAGAGATTGGAGCTTGGATCTTGCTTGCATCTTCCTCAAATCTGCATTTGCATGATCAAGGCAAGTTACTTACTTGCTATTATATGATTTAAGTGGATTAATTAGCATTGATAATTATGGATTGTTATGATTTAGTTTAGTTAGGGTTTTGTTAGATTATTTGGGTATAAACCCTAAGAGATTTATTTGGATGATAAATGTTGTTGATGACGGTAGTTATATACATTTATGATGTATAAGTTGAGGTAATTGAGGTTGGTTTGGTTGATTTTGGGTTTAGGAAAAAATTTGGAGTTTAAAAAACTCCATAGCCAAAACTAGGAATTTCTACAGAACCGAATCGATTCGGCTTGGTCGAATCGATTCGCTGAGAGACAGTTTGCAAGCCTTGGTCGTCCGAATCGGTTCGGCTAGTCCGAATCAATTCGGTAATTATGCAAAAACTCATTTTCCTAGCCGAATCGATTCGGCTAATCCGAATCGATTCGCCTTTATGAACCCAAATCGATTCGGTAGGTCCGAATCGATTCGGATACCCTATAAATTTTCCTCTGTTTTTCTTTGTGAATTTTAAATTTTTTTCTTTAGAATTAGGACCTAGGAATCTTCTTGTATGAAGTAAACTTAGAGTCCTAGAGTAGTGGTAGAGTTTGGTCGCCACCCTAGATTAGAATGGGTTCATCTGGGGTTTATTCCGGGGAGGTTTAAAGTAATGTTAAGGCATTACTTCTTTTATTGAGTTTTTAGAAGTTAGGAGTTTGTATGCCCAAGCTTGGAGACATTAGGGGCTTATCGAAGTTATGTAAACTTTGGGGACTTGTAGAATCATAATGATCCTTTGGAGATTTAGTTGGGACTTGTAATTTGAGGAATATTAAGGATGATATTCGATGGTGATAGGTTCGCATAAAATGAACTAAATTAGTCAAAGGTATTAGGTTCAAATGAAATGAACCAAATTATTTAATGGTGGTAGGTTCGAATGAAAATGAACCCAATTCATGGATATTGAAAAATAGAAATGAAATTTGGTAAAAGGAACAAAGTAAATGATAATTTACTAAATCATGATATGGTAAATGATTTTTTTTATGAAACACACCTCTCTAAATACCATCATAAGGGAAGTTCGCGCGCACAGGTGAATCCCCCGGGCTAATGAATGCAGGGCGGATATAGTCCTAGGCCATGTGAGCGTTTATTTTTGTATATTTTTCTGTGATGGGTAGGAGATTTCGGGTGTGGTCTTAACTATCCCGCAGGCACATGGCCGATTCCCGACGTCTTGCGTTGTAGGATCCCAGGTTGTCTTATGATAGGCCCTGGAAGATGATGGTCATTTAGGGGCGCGCACAGTGGGGAAACCCGGACGGGCGGTCTTAGAATCGTTATATGTATATGAATATAACTATATTTTAATCAAGTGGAACTTGTTGGTTGTTGAACACCACAAAGAGCGTATGATAAATTCCATAAAGAGCATGGATACGTGCCATAAAGAGCACGGGATTGAGATTTATGTGCCATAAGGTTCTAAAAAACGCGGGGCGTGATTGAGGCGTGGAGACTAAGCCTTAAGCCTTAGAAACCTAGGCGGGCCTAGGCGTAAAAAGGCATGAAAAGGCGTTTAGGCCTTCTTAATATATTTTAATATTTTTTAACCATAACAAGGCTTTTAAAATACAAAAATTTCACATATCATAAAAATATGTCTGAATATATGCAAATTAAAATACTATTTGATTATTTTGGATGAGATAATGGTCCGATTTGTACAAAAATTCTATAAAAGGCGACATCGTTTCACTAAAGCATTGTTGTTTTTAGAAAAAAGTGCGCCTTAAGGGTTTTACCAAGAATAAGGCGTGAAAAGTGTAAGGCGAGGCGTTTCTCCCAAGCCTTAAGTCTAGGCGCCTAGGCGGAGCCTAGGCGGGTTTTTTAGAACAGTGATGTGCCATAAAGAGCACTTGATATTAATGATATTCCTATTAAGGAATGGAAAGATGAAATGGTAAGATAATTACCTATGGAGGTCAATAAATGGTTTTATTCCTATTAAGGAATATAAAAGAAAATGGAAAATTTGATAAATGACGAAAGGTTTTAAATTAAGGTTATTTACTTTTCTTTCTTTTATGCAAATGATATTTCATTTCATCATTTAGTTAAATTGTAATGTAAGTTTATCATCCTTATCATTTATGCATAACTGTTCATTTTTATCATGCTTTTTATTTCTTCTGGTGATCATATAGAACCCGGCCCTAACCGGTTTACTTTCCTTGTTGCATATATGATTGTGTCCGCTCAGGTGCTCCCCCGCAAGGAGGCCCGTTTTGATGTTCCCATTCCTTTGCTTTCGACGAGTTGTAAGATTTTGCGGGTTATTACAGGATATTGTATTAGACGCCTTCATCTTTGTGTTCTAGATATGACCGGGCCTTATATTCGGGCGTGTAGCCCAAACTTTTGTATTTGATTAATGAATGTATTATGTAAGATATTTAAACTGTTGTACTGTGTTCTATGTAGCTGTGGACTGACAGCCTATTCGGTCCTTTTGTATACTTTCGTCTTAGTTGTATTACATATACATCTTTTGGAATCCCACTTGCTTATCAGATTGGGTTGTTTAAATTTAAATTTCTTAACTGCATTTTAAAATTTTACACTTTTTGGCAACCCGTCTTCTGATTTATTGAGTGGTTTTTCCGTATACTCAGTTTGCTGAGAATGATATCCATCCATGATTCCTATTATGGTTGAGTATCGGTTGGCCACCCCTTATCTCGGATCGCGGGTTGTCACACGGGCTGGCCACCCCTTATTTTGGTGATCGGGTTGTCACAGTATAATAAACCAAAAAGGAAATGAGTTAATTGATAATATTTTCATTAATATTAAAGTTAGGAAGTAAAAAATAATTAAAACATATCAACTCTTCCTTAAGACCGACATACCCCTTCCTGCATAAGCGATAGTTATATTTATTCTGGGCACGCCATTCACTTTGCACCCTACTTTTGTTCTTATGATCGCGCACCATAGATATAAATGAAGAGAAGTAATTGATAATTGGAATCAACACAAATGTAATATAATATGATCTAGTAAGTAAATTGAGATCCATCAATGCAGTTATACCCTAAAGTTTTTGTTGATCCCCCTTTTAACAAATTCATCGCACACCGATTGAGTAATATACTTCTTGTGTTTTGGGGGTGGATGTTTGAGAAGCTTGGTATTGTCATCCAAGTCATAGATATAATTCCGGTGAATTGTCATTCAAATGACCTCCAACTCCTATCCATGATTGATAATTCACTATTTGGACTTTGGGTCCTCATTTAATTTAACCTATAGTGACCATGAAAGAAGAGTTTCAATAGATTAAAAAAAAGAGTGGATTTCTCAAAAGTATAAAAAAAAAATTGAGAATTAATCATATACGTTTATCTCAATAGCACTCCATAAGTTCTTTTTAGTCGATTCTTCCGCTTAATACCAACTTTTAGAAGTTAATGAACACAGCGATGCCTGCTTAACCTTGTATATGTTTTTTACCATTAACTTTTGGCCTCCTTTCATCATTATACAAGACCTTTACCCTTTCGTCATTGTATTTGATTTTACTCAAGGACTTTAACTTCATTGGCTCTAATTCTTTTTTACCAAAAAAATCTTCTTATGAACCCCCAATATTAGATGAATCCATGTATGTGTCAACGTGATCCAAAATACAAGACACGTTATATGTCAATACATTTGTTATTATGATACACTAATGTGATCAATTAATAATTTTAATATTTAACAAATTTTATTGTTCTCATAGTTACTATGATACACTAGTAGATAAAATGATTTTATTTCTACTAGTTCAGTGTTTTGTTCATCTCACGCATGATCAGATATGGGTCCCTTAACTTAAAATCACACAAAGTTTGGTGTTGTCATCATTCATCTCTTTCTATGTAAACATCTACATGTAAGTACCCAAAGATCAAAACATTTCTATTTTTCTCAACAAAATGATAAATTTTGGAAAGGTGAGATATGGAATTGGAAATAAAATAGAACCACACCGATTGTATTTTCTTTTACAAGTTGTAATCATTTTCTCCTTCACTAACAATTTTAGAGTTGTAACTGGGAAGGTCATCCTTGTTTTGGAATGTAAGAATATCAACAACTACTCTCAGAGAAAAGAACATGTAGAGTTATATAGATCCATATGAATAACTGCAATTTGGATAACACAAACACTTTCAGTTCAAAGTAAAATATCCTATATTATTGAAATCAACCCATTTTATGAAATTTTGTATTATAACAAATGAAACCAAACAATAAGAAATTGGTTGGACATCAGTTTTCTTCTTACCTAAATTAGGGTCAATCACAATCTCATAAGAATGATACTAAATTGTGGTTTGTATATAAGTGAAACATAATGAGGCGATTCTTTACGGAAAAATCACAAATTTACATTATATATAATCTCCACACACCTTATATGTGTGGGTGTGTACACACATGTAAAGTATATAGTCTAGTCCAAGTCGGCCCGATAAAAATTTCTCTGGTGCGATGGCATTAATACGGAAAAAGGTAAAAAAATAATAGATCAACCAAGTAATATTCCAATTATCCAAGACTATATACAAGTCTTTAATCCTAGAAAATTTCTACTCAAATAATAAATTACATCTAAATTCTAATTTTAGTTAAACCCTCCACAATTTCATTTTAGTATTGATTTTAAATATAATTTTCACTTACGTTTATATTACTTAGAAATATTTGTCGTAATTTGCTATTTTTAGTCCAAAACAAAAAATAGTATCTCATTCGTACTGCTTTAAATTCATCACAAAAATACAAACTTATCAATAATGTAACATATGATAAAATGTCATATTAAACATCAATATATATATATAAAGCAGTAGTGAACGCAATATTATTTCAATTTAACTAATTAAGCGGTAGCTTATGCACTTCACACTCACTGCCAGCTGACGAATTACTTGATTCATAATACCCTAAGTAAGATAATATATTTGATCTCCAAATAGAAGAAACATAGAATTGAACCTATATTATAGCCTTGTTAACTTTAAATCTTGATCTTGCTCAAGGATGACTTACACCAAGAAAATAAATAATTGATCAAATTTCATAGAACTGACAATTTAACAAGGCATATAAATCAAACATGTAGTCTTTAATCCACTATGTATTTCGTGCAATCCATATTATGACTCAGTGAAAAATGTAGAAGTGGTGTATGAGAAGTTAAGAGTCAATTTAGCTTGGTTATCTATTTTTTATGATACTCAAAGTAAACTCTTGTGATATTTTCCCATAACACCTTTACTACCTAGAGTACATGCAATAAAGAAAGAACCTAAAAGAATGACTCCGTCCTAAATTCGGCTTTAGTCTGTCAAAGTAGGAACAACTGGAGTCTTTTTTCCTCAAAAGTTCAAATGAAGAATATGGAATTAAGAGAAATAGAAAAAATATAAAGAAGGGAAGCAATCACTTAATTGTTGAGTTAAATTCGAAATTATGGGATTATTTGCATCATCTCTTGATCAGATTGAATTGGAGAGACAAAAAAAATGACATTGAATTAAATTGTTAAGGTTATCATGGGCAAGATATTACCAACATAATGCAATGAAAGTTTGGTTTAAAGGTCAAACCACGAAATAGAATTATTCGATGTATAACATTTAAAAGATGATAAATTATAATGAGTATTTAAGTATGTAACTATTTTCTATCAAATAATTTGTACACATTAATTTTTGAAATTCTAATACCGATCAATTTTGTTCCACATGCTTTTACAATTCTTTCTTTTATATTACTATTGTTAAATTGTATTGAGTTCCTTCATTTATTTTACTAACTTCAATTAGTTTAAAGGACATAAAAAGTTATCATATAGTATGACCATAACCAATTTTGTGACAATGCTTACATTCATTCATTTATTTATATATATATATATATAGATTTTAGATAATTTCATATAATGCATATTTGGTAACACAATAATAAGCAAGACTTTTAGTTTACATAGTAATTATAGTTAATTTCATATAGTGCATATTTGGTAACACAATAATAAGCAAGACTTTTAGTTTACGTAGTAATTATAAAACAACTATATATATATATATATATATATATATATATATATATATATATATATATATAGAGAGAGAGAGAGAGAGAGAGAGAGAGGGAGAGGAAGGCTCACCTATATCATGCACTATACATCACACCGTATATCACACTTAATTCAAGGCCCTAGAAAACCTTTTTTTCCAAATTTTATCTTTTTTCCTTGAAATTAACCTTCCAATCAACCCATATGCAAAAAAATAGGTCAAAATACATTTTGTAACTATTTTTAAAAAATTCACAAAAAACTACTGGCGCAGACCCTTATAAATAAGGTATTTTTAGCAGTTTTTTGTGAATTTTTTAAAAATAGCTACAAAATGTATTTTGACGTAATTTTTTACATATGGGTTGATTGGAAGGTTAATTTCAAGGGAAAAATATAAAATTTGAAAAAAAAGTTTTTTAAGGGCCTAGAATTAGGTGTGATGCACGGGTGATGTATAGAGCATGATATACTATAGCCTCTCTCTCTCTCTCTCTCTCTCTCTATATATATATATATATATATATATATATATATATATATATATATATATATATATATACAACCAAGTAATTAAAAATATATGTGCGTTATTAATTTTTCAAAATAGTAGTGTTTTTATTTATTTGATGTGTCATTAATGTTATTCCCAAATAATTAGACACGATACTTCAATTAATGCATAATTTGAATACTATATCTATTTGTATTTTTCTGTAAGTGTGTAAACAAGCATTGTGTATTCGTAACAACACAAGTAGAAAATGATAGATTTTGAATACTATGATAAATTGTGTATAGACGTGTGGCCACACAGGGTAGATTCGTAACAAGAGCCTAGAAAATCATTAGATGTTATTACCTCACGTATATATCAAAATCCCCAAAACTTATGTAATAATATGCGTGCTTGCACTAATTAATTTCAAATAACATTCAATTGGTAGTTGAAGGACGTTACCTTATCACATTAGCGATGGATACTCAAAATGCAGGCTTTAACCTTCAACTTCGTCTGCATTAATAATGAAAAGTATTAGGATTTTATCCCCAAAAACTCCATTTACTACTGATGTAAATAAGAAAGTGTGTATGTATGTATCTATATGTGTGACCACCCCAAATTTTATAACCATCACTAAGTTATTCATGCTTGAAGACAAAAATCTAAAAATGATGAAGCAATATGCAAACTTTTTGGGTTTTACAATTAAGAAGGGTAATTTGGTTCTATACTTGACATATATAAGTATCAAATTAATACATAATGAGCAAAAATATGATCAATGCACATGACAATTAACAAAACTAGGAATATAATATTAGATTTGTATTAACACCAAAATGGGCTACCTTTATTGTTAGGGTATTAGATTTATGATTCGTATTCATGTTCTTTATTATGTTAGTATTTATAAGTATATAAACATTGAGTTCACAAAACCCCAATTGACAAATAAAATGCAGAAAACATCATAAAAGAGTAACCATAACTGACGATCAATCCAAGTACCCTCATAATCTTCAGGTGTGTAAGTTAGTGCAGATTCTTCAATGATGTCAAATGATTCAATGTTTGATACTTCGATATAAGTTCCATCTCCACTACAACATTGATTGTCCCCGTCATTATTGGCTTCATCATAGTAATTCCTTTGATGAGTTTACAGAACTATTGACCATTTACCATTCAACTAGTCAGGCATTTAAAACATTTCCTTTGCTTGAGAGGCCAAGATACAAGAGTTAGATTTGTGCCCAACTCTACCAAGATAACCGATGTGAAAATATGTCCATCTATGTTGATGCTATTTTTGATGTCCACCCAATCACACTTTAACACTAGAATATTAAATGAGAAAGAGTCAAGCAACCAAATCTCTTTAATCACACCATAAAAGTAATCTATATACGCATGGGGTTAATGTCATTTGTGGTAGAAACTTGTAATGTTTTTTCCACTATGCTTACTCCACTATTTTGGGTGGCTTGTATATCATCCTGATATATGTTCTGAAAGAGTACCCAGTCAATATCATAACTAGGGAATTTTGTTTCATCTTGACGAGGTCTGTGAGTTATCCAATTTAAAGCAATGGAGACATCATTATTCAGGACTTTTTTCTCATCCTCTACCAAATTCTTTTGAAATTTTGTCAAACTTATGTCTAATATAAATAAAAATGTGAATGTGCTCATTTTTTAACCACTTATTACTTCTCAATTTACAAGGGTGCTCATTTTCCCAGTATTTCTCATGCTCCCTATCAAGTTATCAAGTTATCAACATGCCACATTGACTTTAAAATGAAAGTAAGTTCACATTTAGAAGGCCATCAAATCCTTACTCTATATATGGTTATACACCATTCATGTTATGTAATACATAAAGACGTGCGTGGTATAAGGATAAACAATCAACTTCACTAACATCGCTTCCTCCAATAGATTTTTCCTCATTTATTTCTGAAGGAATGCCAATTTCATATACCTCAGATAAGAACTATGTAAAAAATTCAATAGCTTCTCATACGATATAGGATTGGGGAATTCAACCTTTTGAATGATTTTTATTCCCTATGCAGACCTTTAACACTCTCATCTACCAGTAATATTCAAAGTTATAAAGATAAAATTCTTATAAAAGAATCTACCACGGACTACATACTGAAACTCAACATTTTCAATACACTCACCTCTCAGGCGAGAACATCCATCGAAAGAAAACTATAACACCAAGTTTAACTTCTCTGACAAGATGCATCGTTATATGTACCATACCATTATGTCGAAGAATGATAGTGGAAAATATTTTTACAATAAGAAAAATGTTACCAAAAGATCCTTTGGATTTTCTTGCCATCGTTTCACATTCACTACATTGGCATAAATAGAAGTGAAAAGATAAGCATACTCCAGTAATACCATATCTCGCACGCTCTGGAAACACACCTCTTATTGCAATCGAAAGTATTTTTTGTATTAGGATGTGACAATCATGGGACTAGAGACCATATAACTTCAAATCTTCAATTTAGATACTACTTCTAAAATTTGAAGATCCCTACGAGGTTTCAATGAGCTTCACTCAAGTTGGAGATTTTATTGAGGTCAAAAGGGGCATGGAAGCGTTGGTGGCCATAGATCAAGTTTTTGGGACCTTAAGTTCATGCAATGTTTTGCAAACCATTATTTTCTCTACCCTTCATAATGTATAACATGTTGCTTATAAGTAAGTACCTTTTTAATTAATTTTATGTTTTCAATTCCTTTTTAATCCTATTTCTACGAGATCCTTGTGATAATTAACCAGTTTTTTGTTTTTCCCAGAATGATAAGTAATGTCCTAATTATATTATCGCAAATATTATTTTCAATGAGCATGACATCCATGTTATGTCAAAGAGGCAAATGTTTCCAATACTCGAGCTCAAAGAAAATCCATTTTTTCTTCCAACATTTTGTTGCATAGTAATTATGTGCATTCCCTTTCTTACTCTTCCTTCATGTTAAATCAATTTTTCTTTTGATCAGTATTCTTTGATGCTTAATCCTTTTTCTTTTGACCAATTTTATTTGATGTTGAATTCTTCAAACTCACATTTTTCTTTCCCCATGATACCTTAATTCCCCAAACCTTCGTTATTATTTTTTCTTCATTCAGTGGTCCGAGATGTGATCCAAACTCTTTCTCACCATTAAAATCCCAGTGGTCCGAGATGTGATCCAAACTCTTTCTCACCATTAAAATCCTTTCTTTGATATAAAAATGGATGGTTTTGTGGAAGGTATTTTCATTTCCCAGTATAAATGCACTAACTACACTTTGTCAACCATTTTGATATGCATTTTTACTGTATATTGGATAAGAAAAATATCTTTAACATAACAACCAGACAAATTTCCATATACAGGAAAATCATTAATTGTCCATAATAACATGTCCCTTGACATAAATTATTCTAGTCGATATGTGTCCTAAGCCTCAACATCATCTACCCATAATAATTTAAATCCTTAATCAACGATTCTAAGTAAACATATATGTTATTTCTAGGTTGTCGTGGGCCACATATCAATATTGTCAACAATGTGAACTTCCTCTTCATGCATAACAACGAAGAGAGATTGTGTGTATTCATCATAATATGCTAACAACTATACATATTTCTAAGGGAATTATAATGGTCAATTCCTTCATCCGAAAGTAACAATCGAAGGTTTCTTGATTCTACTCCAAACTCATGCCATTTATCATCGATCGGCTTCTACGTCGGCGAGTCTGTCTAATGATGCAACTTACCATCAACTTCCCTTTCGTTAGCATTCCATGTCAAATCCTTTATCATTTGTACATATTGAAACCACCTGTTAAATCGTGGGATAGGTGGAAAGTTCCATAATACTTTAGTTGGCACGCCTTTATTTTGCTCGTCTTGTATTTGTCAGGGAATATTTCCTTTACATTATATATCAAAGCTCCACATATAAGACATGATGATAAATCATAATACTCTATTTTGTATAGTATCCAAACGTTAGGGCACTCATGTATTTTTGTTATATTCCAATCCAAAAGGTGACAAGCTATGCTTAGCTTTAATAGTTGATACTAGAAAATAATTTCCCCCCTAAAAGAATGTAGACAAACAATGTTAGCACATCTGACAAGCTTTTATCAGTCCTTCACTCTTGGTCTTGATATTATAGAGCTTCATTATTGGCGACAACTTTGTATAGTTTTTATACAAAAGTTTTTTTGCATCTTTAAGAAATTTTTTATAGTTATTAGGATCTCCCGTGATATTATCTTTTATAGACTCAATCGTCTCTATCGTGATCACCACATGATTTAACGTATCCATGTCAACACCATCACAAGTAAGATCCTCAATACTTTCACTTAACATCACTTCACTAGGAATATCTTCTCCATTCCATGTAAATACTTTATACCTTGGATCAATATCAATTGATATCAAATGGTATTTTATATTTACTAAACTCACCTTATAGATATTTTCAAACTCACTACATCGGAACCAAAAAATGTCCAAATCATTCTCACATCTTCAACAAACTTCATGAACTGTCCAAATCCTTCTACGTACTCTTTCGATAATCCTTCCTTAGTCATCTAATACCTACTAATCCTATAGAAAATATGCTATAAAACTTGAAATAGAAATACATTGTTAAATGAGGAGAAAGTACCAAAAGCATAAAAAAAATTAAATTACAACTACTTGAAAAACAATAGTGATATAAAACAAGTAGTAAAATGGACTACTTATGCCCATCAAGCTAAGATTAGTACTAATTAACAGTTCCCTATAATCACTATTAAAGACCAACTAAAATTTTAGATTAAAAGTGCAGTATTATACATATGGGAAATATAGACGCGTAATGCACAAAATACCAATCAAGACACATTTAAACAAGTCAAACTTCTTCAAATATATAAGTATGCCTTTAAAGGACAAAACATAACATTGAAATTAAGGGACCAATACAACTACATAAATAAAAAAAATATCATTTTCTTATATTATGGATAAAAAAGAAACATACTTCAAATGTATAGGAATCAACGAGATACTAAAATATCTCGTATTTTCATGGACTATATTTATTATTTATTAAGTGAGAATAAAGTGATAAATGGGACTAATTATTACATGTGTGGCTTAGTAATAATAATTTGTTATATTTTAAAAGGTAATTGAACATTTCATGCGGTATGATGTTTGGTAACACGTGTTAGTAATAATTAAGTAGTGATATTAATTATATGATTGTGGGATATGTGTACACGTAGAATAATTAGGCATGTCATATTATTAAATCCGTGGGATATTACCGTGAATTGTGGATAATATCATCTAGACTGGACTCTAGGGTGATGCGAATGTCTGTTTGTGTATTTTTTAGCTCTTTAAATTGGTCTCGAGGGGTAGGTATACCCTTAAGAGAGATTTTGGGCTATTCCGGGTACTATTGTGGGCTCTTTTAAGGGCACGAAATTAGGCCTCATTAAGAGATACGGGATTAGAGTATTTAAAAAGTGTTAGACCACATCATTTAGGCCTATTTCACCCACAAGACATAACCTGAATTCCATAAACACTTGGGAGAAGTTAGACAAGATTAGAGGCGAGAAAGAAAGTAGAATTCAAGAGGGGTTCTTCAATCCTCCAATTTCATGCAAGAATTTTCTTACAATGTCTTTAATAATGTGTTTCTTAATTTATAAGCATGGTTTTTAATACAATTTTGTATTTTCAGTTAAGTTGGAGACTAATTTACATGATGATTTATGATTGGGACTAATTATGATAAATAGTCATTAATCTTTGAAAGTTAAGACCATTATGATAAAACCCAAAATTGACATTGAATAATTAATGGAAATTATGTTAGAATCCATGTTTAGGTTTGTAGTTACTTTTTAATTGAA